>OX941089.1:27907500-30850000 GCA_954870635.1 Arctium minus | reverse complement strand
TTCCACTATTTACGAAATCATTTTCATAACCGTCACTATTTATGTCCAACAATCAATCCCATTCAATGGGGGTATTATTATCAGTATAATATGGGGTCGGTTACGATTCTCAAGGTGTTTAAATATGATCGATTTCTGACTAAATCGAAACCGAGAATTGAGATTATCCTCGAGTGAATTTTGTGATAGTCAAACAAAATATGGTCGAAATATCACTTAAGGAAAGCGAGCTCTCGCACGATCTTGTATTCTTTATCCAAGTTCTAATTACTCTTTGTCTCCCACGACTTTCTGCACGAATTATCCAACAAATAACATAAAGGGTAGGCTTAAGGCTAATGGGTTAACAAATTGAGCAAACGATGGTCTTTATCATATTTATTAGCATGTAAATATCATGTAGTCTTAAGAAGAAATAGGTCAAGTTATAGAGATACATAACTAGGAACTATGTGATCACACAAGAAATGAATTAGAAACAAATATAAAGTGTTTAGTCTAGTTGGCTCAAAGTCTATGTTGTTAAAGATAGTTCAAGAAATTAACAATAGTCTAACTTTGGCCGGTATACTACTACTAATCGACTCTAAGTGCTATCAATCAAACTCAATCATGCTATACATGCATTCAAACTCATCATCAAAACAATGTAATCCCATAAAAACATGCTAACACATTTTCAAAACGGACAACGACCCACATTTAAGCACAAAATTTGCAAACAATTTACCCCCCAAAAGCAATTATATACTCAAACCATTTCAAATCATGCAAATGACCCCCACCCCTACAGTTAATTCATACATTGTCCTCGATGTATTCAAAATGTAGAGGACACTCTAATCTATAAAAGAAAGAGGAAACAAATCAAAACTCCCCTGATTTGGTGAGTGGTCTCCCAATGTAAGAATCCATGAAGATGGGTACATCTCTTTGAGTTTCCCATATCCGGGGTGGAACCTAAACCCCACAAGAACAAAGATAAAACAAGGAGTGAAATTGGAGAGTCTAACGAAAACAAACTAAATAACAGAAAGCAATAATAAGGAATGGAAATATGTAGGTTGCGTCCCACGCAGAGCCTTTCTTCTAGGTCTTTCGCTAGACCATACTCGGTTCAATCTAAGTCCTCTTCATCAAAGCCCTCATAAAACGGCTTCAATCTATGGCCATTAACTTTGAAATTTTTCCCTGTATATAAACTTTGTATCTCGACTGCACCATGCTTAAAAACATTAATAACCACAATAGTTCCTATCCAACTGGACCTTAATTTACTAGGAAATAACTTTAATCTAGAGTGTTAGAGAAGAACCTTTGACCTTTTGTGAAAGACTTACGTGATATGCGTGAGTTATGGAATGTCTTTGCCTTGTAAATGCGAGCATTATTGTAGGTATAGTTTCTTATCTCCTCCAACTCTTGAATTTGAAGCTTCCTATGTGATCTCGCTTCGTCCAAGTCCATATTGTACATCTTCATCGCCCAATAAGACTTATGCTCCAATTTCACCGCAAGGTGGCAAGGCTTACCGTACACAATTAGAAAGGCGACATACCTATAGGTGTCTTGTAGACCGAACGATAAGCCTACAAGGTGTCATTAAGCGTTAAACTCCAGTATTTCCTATTGGGGTGTACAATCTTTCTAAAATGTGTTTGATCTCGCCATTGGACACCTCGGTTTGTTCGGTAGACTATGGATGGTAGCTAGTGGAGATGTGGTGGATAACCCAATACTTCTTTTAAAAAGTGCCAATGACCTTGTCGCAAAAATGGGTGCCTCAATCACTGATGATAGCCTTAGGCGTCCCGAACCTGGAAAATATATGAGATTTGAAAAAATTTACAACAACACGAGAATCATCGATCCAAGTGGCCTTTGCCTCAACCCATTTTGAGACAAAATCGACGGCCAAAATGATATAGAGATTACCACAAGATGTGGGAAAGGGTCCCATGAAATCCATGCCCCACACATCAAATATCTCACATACTAGCATAGGATATTGGGGCATTTGATTCATGGAACTAATGTTTCCCGTCAACTAACATCTTGTGAAACTTTTACAAAAGAGAAAGCAATACAAGCATGGGAATGACAAAACTGTAAAACAGATAGAAACTCCCCTTAGGGAAAACATCGTCGGATAACTTGGTCCGGGAATTCCTAAGGTATGGCTCGTCCCACATGTAGAGACGAGCCTCTCTCTTTTATCTTTTCTCTCTAGAGTCTAGATAACTCACCTGAAGTCTTTAAGACCAAATAATTAACGATATCAACATACCAGGGGGTTTCTCCCAAAATGGAGAAAAGGTGTTGATCTTGAAACTCATCAATGAGTGGGCTCGACTCTCCATCCAATACTAGTCGACTAAGGAGGTGGGTAACAAGATTTTCAGCTCCGTTCTTATCAATTATCTCCAGGTTAAACTCTTTGAGTAATACAATCCACCTAATCAATCACAACTTCGCGTCCTTCTTCTTTAACAAATATTTCAAAGATGCATGGTCAGAAAACTCAATCACTTTAGTGCCTAGCAAATAAAATCCAAACTTTTCTAACGCAAAAACAACCGCTAGCAACTCCTTCTCGATGGTCGAGTAGTTGCATTGTGCATTGTCGAGTGATCGTGATGCATAATATATGACATGAGAGTTCTTTCCGTCTTTCTATCCCAATACCCCCCCCCCAAACCGCATGATTGCTAGCATCGCACATGATTTCAAATGCCAATTTCCAATTGGGCAGTTGAATGATAAGAGCAGAAGTAAGCATATCTTTCAACAAATCAAATGAACTCTTACTAGGGGTGTTCAAAAAAACCGTTAGACCGCTTAAACCGGTCGAACCAAGTCAAACCGGACCGTTTTTGGCGGTTTAGGCGGTCTGGCGGTTTGGTCTGGTCTAAAAAATCGTCAAACCGGGCGGTCCGGTCCGGTCCGGTTTGCGGTTTGGAGGTTTTTTTGGGCGGTTTGGACCAAACCGACCGCCAAATATATCTATATATATATTTTTTTTATTTACATCTTTATATCATCTATTGTTTAGACCAAATATTCAATTTATCTTTAGACTTAAATATATACAAAAAGGCCCAATGATAATTTTAAATCGCCATGGATTTTATTTGCACTTTGCATATTACTTTTTTTTAGTGTTTTGTCTTGGGATATTTTGTTAACTTTTGTGGACTTTGTTAACATTGTTGTAAAATTTTATTTATTTCAAATGAACTCAAGCTAATGAATCTTTAAAGTTCAAATTTTTATATATTTTTTATGTTTAAACTTTAAAGCCACTAAAATGCCCAAACCGCCTAAACCGCGGTCCGACTTGACCAGTCTGGGCACTTGATGTCAAACCGCTCGGTTTGAAAAATAAAAAAACCGCCACTAGCGGTTTGGTTTGTGGTTTGAGGGGTTAAACCGCCCAAACCGGACCGCGAACACCCCTAACTCTTACAAACCTCGTTGAAGTCAAAATCTACCTCTTTTTGTAGGAGCTCACGTAGGGGTCAAGTGATCTTGGAGAAGTCTTTAATGAAATGTCGGTAGAAACTTGTGTGTCCAAGAAAAGAACGGGCCTCTCTAACACTTGAGGGGTAAGACAAGGGTTTCATGACATGGATCTTCGCCTTGTCAACCTTTATACCCCTTTCTGAGATAACATGACCAAGTATTATACCTTGGTTGACCATGAAGTGGCATTTTTCATAATTTAAAACTAAAGTGTTAATGTACCTCTTTAAAATCTTGCTCAAGTTATCTAAACATAGTTTAAATGAATCACCATAGACTGTGAAGTCATCCATAAAGACTTCAATGATGTTTTCAACATAATCAAAAAAAAAATGCTTACCATACATCTTTGGAAGGTGGTCGGTATGTTCATAGATCGAAATGCATCCTCCGGTATGCAAAGGTACCAAAGGGGCATGTGAACGTGGTCTTCTCTTGGTCCTCTCTCGCCACCGGTATCTGGTGAAACCTGAATAACCATCCAAAAAAACAAAAGTGAGTATGGTCGGCTAATCTTTCTAACATTTGATCTATAAAGGGTAAGGTGAAGTCATATTTCCTAGTTGATGCATCCAATTTATGGTAATCAATACAAATTCTTCACCCGTTTTGAACACGGGTAGGCACTAACTCACCTTCAGCATTCTCTACCATAGTAATGCCAGTTTTCTTAGGACCCACCTGGACCGGGCTTACCCACTTACTGTTGGAGATTGGGTAGATCATATCGGCATCCAAAAGCTTTAATATCTTTTTCTTAACAACTTCCATCATCAGTAGGTTCAGCCTTTGTTGCGCCTCTCAGAAGGGCTTGTACTCCTCCTCGAGTAGAATCTTGTGTTGGCATAGTGAGGGACTAAGACCTTTGATGTCGACGATGGTCTATTTGATTGCCCTCTTGTGCTTCTTCAAAACTTCAATGAGCTCTCCTTCCTCCGTGGGTGACAAAGTAGCAGATATAATCATCGGAAGGGTCTCCTTATCTCCCAAATAGGCATATTATAGATGATCAAGCAACGTCATCAACTCTAACTTGGGTGCCTATTAAATAGAAGGTAGAATTCAAGTGTGAGATAGATGTAACATCTCGGACTAACCATATCAGATACTATCCTCTTTGTCCACACACCTAGACTCACGGTTTTAAAACACGTCTGGTAGATAGGTACCCAATCCCTTATAAGGTAACTTTCGTTCCCCTCCCCAACCAATGTGGGATCTTACAATCCACCCCCTTAGGAGCCTAGCATCCTTGATGGCACACCAGTCCGATTCCCGACTCTAATACCATTTGTAACATCCCGGACTAACCGTACCAGATATTGTCCGCTTTGTCCACACACCTGGACCCACGGTTTAAAAACGCATCTGGTAGAGGAGGTATCCAGTCCCTTATAAGGAAACTTTTGTTCCCCTCTCCAACCAATGTGGGATCTTACAATAGAGAAAAATATATTTTAGAAACTTCGTATCTTAGCTTTGGTGCTCGCCCTTTTTCCATCCAAGACACCAATTCTGCAAAATCATCATCAAGCTTGTACTCTTGGGCAAGCATTTTCAAACTTCCATTCGCCAAGTCCCTGTCCAAGATCACTTCTAGCACATCATCATTAGATACATCAAACATAGTATCAGGTAAAGACTCAATAATATCAACAAAACATAGAGAGGAAACATCACTAGGATATCGCATGGCATCATATATATTGAACTTAGTTATCTCGCCATCAAACTCCATGGTCAAATTACCATCATGAACGTATATCTTGGTCTTTGTGGTTTTCATAAATGGTCTACCTAGAAAAATCATACTAGCCTTGGAGTTATTATTGTCCTCTATATCTATAACATAGATTTCTGTCAGGAAGACCAAATCATTCACTTGAACAAGTACATCCTCTAACACTCCTTTAGGATAGACCGTCGACCTATTCGCTAATTGAATTACCACACCATTTTATTTTAGGGGCCCTACATCCAAAGATGAGTAAATGGCATATGGCATAACATTTATTGATTCCCCCAAGTCCAACATCGCTTGATTGATTGAGACATTGCCTACCTTACATCATATGGTAAACATGTCTGAGTCGTTACACTTTGGTGGTAACCGCTTTTGTAAAGGAGTGGATATGTTTTGGCTCATACTTATCTTCTCATTCCCTTTTAGTTTCTTTTTATTGGTACAAAGCTCTTTTTAACATGTCTAGTGTTATTCCCAGTAATGTGCAAGATTATCAAGATGAACAATGATTTCTCAATCAAATCTCATATTCATTAATCTTTGAATGTCACAGTATACAAAATCTCTCTCTACTTTCTCTCACTAGAATGTACAATTTGATTATCCAAGATACACGTACAATTAAGCTTCCTACACATTCTACAGAGACAAGGAAGCTATTTATACCTCTAACAAACAAGGAACACACAACAAACTAAACTAACTAAACAGATTTACTTTGGTTGACTTTGACTTTCCATTTTAAACAACTTTGACTTGCAATCTTGAGGATTTGACTTGAGATTTAGACTTTCAATCTAGATGATCTTGAAGACAACAATATGTGCTCTAACATTCTCCTCCTTTGGATTCAAGATCATTTTCAAAAACAAATTCATCTTCAAAACAAATTCTCTCCCTTTGATTCAGTAAGAAGTGATCTCCCCCTTTCATATAAACTTGTACTCATCGTCAAATGAACTTCATCTTTAAAGCATGTTCTCCCCCTTTCAAGAACATTCTCCTCCGTTGGGACAAAAACTGATTTTCTCAGGCAATCAACATTTTCTCCTTATTGAGATGAAAATTGATAATCTTCACTTTCCCCTTCTTGTGATCTTTAATATTCTCCCCCGAAGACTTTGACAAACATCATCATCTTTAGAAAATAAATTACCTTTGGTTGTAGCTCACTTTTCTCTTTCCAAAATAATCTTCAAAGAAAATTTCTTGAACATTCTTGAATCTCTCCCTATAAATCATTTCTTGATTATCTCTCATAGCTTCCTTGAATTTTTTCTAAAACTACTTTCCATTTCTTGAAGGTCTCCCCCTTTTTGATGATGTAGAGCATAGAAATCATCAAAATTTTCTTCAAGAAATGTCATGAATCTTTTTCTCACAACTGATCTTTTTGAAAAAGAGCCACTGAACATCTGTCAATTCATAATGTATTCATCTGAATATTTTCAAATTCAAACAAATAAGAATGTAACCCTGAATCAACAAATGAAACAGTTAGAATGCCTGTAAGTAGCACGGAGCCACTTTGTACAACGAATGTACTTGGAAAGGAGCTTTAAAATTTGATGTTCACTCCCCAGGTCTTCCATTCAATCATCGAATAACACAAGATTATTCTATGAACGTTCCAATAGAAAAACGAATTTTCTGTGTGTTCGTGCTTGTGTATGAAAGAATTAAAACATGAATGTTTTATAATAGGCTCAAAATGTGTAAACCATTGAGACAACAACAGTAATACACGGACTCAATTGCACATGATCGAAGTGGGAAGGTGGGGCATACTTCCTTCTTTTTCAATATCCAAATCTTCCGAATGAAGACTAGATAGAATATGTGTTGCGTCCCCAAGAAAAATTGAAACATCTCTTTGTTGAGAAAGAAATGAGTAGCTGGTGGGGTTTAAAGCAAGAGTTGGCATGGGCTAGTTACCTGTTTCAATGAAGTTCACGAAAGAATTGTGAAACAACAGTAATGTGGCTGCCCGGCTCAGAAAAAATTGGTGCAAAGTTTGATATTCTTTTACTCTGATCGCTCACCCTCTTTCTTTGTAACATTAAGCTCACTTCTAACCAATCTCTCTTTGCATTTTATCTCAACACACACCCACACTCAGATATTGACACCCCGCCTCTCGATCACTCAAGAATAACTTCTTGGGTAGGAAACACTGGTTATCGTGAATCCATAGAAGTTCAATTAAGTTCACACAATTCCCATGTATATTGTCCTAAAAGCAAAATGTTGCTCAAATGGTTTAATTTTTCTGTTAAAGCACATAATGAAATACAAGTCAGATATATGTATGCTCAGTAAAATAATCATGAAGATTTGAGCATTTTAATCATGAAAGATTCTCCCAAAACAACGAAATTGAATGAATGACGTGAAATCAATAGAGATGTTTTGAGAATCTAACAATGTATGGAAAAGATCAAATATGAATGATTTGTCATTAAAAGCTTAGGTCATGAAAAATTGGATGTTATCTATAAAAACAATTATAGACATTCTTGAAAGAAACGTTTTGAATGAATTAACGCTCAATAAACTTAGAAAGAAACGGGGTGTCTTACCATCGAAAATTATGTTCAATTATGAGACATGGTAAGAACATAGTCAACAAAAGTACTAAACCGGTGTGTGTGAATACTTGACAATATATGGAAAAGATAATACATAAGTATTTATCTTTAGAAACACACGGTTAAATTAACATTAAAGCACATAAAATGAAAAACAATTAAAAATACACACTTCTAGAATTCATGAAAACTTTTAAGAATTGAGAAGTGGTTTGAACGTTTAAGAACATGTTTTCATATCTGAAAGTCGTCCATCTTTCAAACATGTATGAGATTAAGAGTAAAATAATCCTTACGCTCAGCATTAATCTCATGAAGTCAGCCTCAAAGTCATGATAGATATGATCATGTAACCTCCCCCTCAAAATCTACAAATAGTTAAAAAAATCGTCAACGTACAAAGTCTTATTCAGCAACTTTCTTGAAAAAAATAAAGACATGAAAGCAATAAACAACTTTGACTTTGACTTGCAATCTTGAGGATTTGACTTGAGCTTTAGACTTTTAATCTAGATGATCTTGAAGACAACAATATGTGCTCTAACATCTAGGCACTTGTTTAATATCATCTAATAAAGGAATGTTTACTTGTACTGTAACACCCATATTTTCGCCTTGAGAAATGTTAGTAATCTGAACAATTCCTCTAAAAACACTCCAAAATTTCGGCTAAATTAAAACCGTTTACAGCGGAAGACCTCAAAATAATATATATGTAACATAAATGCTAACCTATTCCATACCGATTTGCGTTACAATATTTATCTGCCATAGATGCCTGAACATAAATATTGAACTTAGATAGGCTAGGCAAGTCTCTAAGTGTACCATTTTCCTTTGTCCAACCTGAAACCTTCTGTCCCTGAGATGCATACTATAGTCAGCTTATAAAGCTCAGTGAGTTCATGGTTTGCATGAATAAAAATCATATCACATCATACATATCAACTTGTAAACTCTGTACCAAATAGCATGTGTTTTCTTAAAACATGCAACCTTGAAAGAAAAAGAGATCTCATAAACTGTCTCGTCGGGTAAGGGTCATTTTGTCACTGGCATTCTCTGGGTTGTTAGACCTGCACCTGTCTAGACACCCATTACGGGGCCGTGCCACTTGTCGTGTGACTTACTGGTCAAATGCCCACCCGTTAAACTGATCATAAAACTTTTATATGAAATAGCATGCTAGAGTTATTTGAAAACAAAATAAACACATAACATGCAACTGATTATACATAACGTACATGTAAAATATATTGTATCATGTATGTAAACTGAAACATCATGTATACGTACACATCACCATACAATTCATATAATGCTGAAAATAAATGTGTACATGTGTATGCATCTCATTGTAAGTCTAATGAAGACTCTTCTGATTACGTGTAGATCGACTATTGATAACTCTTGACTGAAAACCTACACATTTCATACAACCATATCCGATTAATGGTTTATCTTCTCTAAAAGTCAACAAAAGTCAACTATGGTCAACCCGACTCGACCTAAAGTCAAACTCCAAAATCGGGTCTCTTAATGACGCAAATACCTCCATTTGATCTCATTATCAAAATACTTGTGGATCACACGAGGTAAACGCCAACCTTTGGTCAACTTGGTCAACCTCGACTAACTTTATTGAAACCCCAAGTCTAAAACTCGACGACGTCCCAAAACGTCAAAATAATCATTTTATAATCTTATAAATCCATCTCTCCAAATTAAAGCATCACAATAACAATTACGATGCTTTAATCCCATTTTTAACTCATCAAAAATAATCTAATAAATCTCAAAGTTTTACGCTTGATAATGACTCTTAACGTCGGTTTATCCTCTTGATAACCAAAAGAATCATTTGCTCCACATTAGAGCATCTCGATAATATTTAACCAAATAGGATTCTTCAAATCCGTCACTTAAAGTTAATTAAATAATTTCATAGACTTCCTCTCGGACATAAATAACTAATGTTCTAAACTAAATTAATATATTAATTAAATAATAATTTAAATTAATATATTAAATAATTTAGAAATTAAATTAATTAATTAACATAATCTAAATAATTATGTAATATGAAGTCAATTAATCAACTCAAGTCCAAAAACTTAAATACCCGATATAAATTAATGGGCTCCAAATAATTCATGTTGGACCTTATTAAATTAGCATGATCTAGGCCTAAATAACATCAAAGGAGTTCAAATATTTCTGAACTTAATCTTACAAACAAATGATTTTGGACCTTAATTATTATCTGCTAAGGCCTAAAGTTAATAAAAGAACCCAAATAAATATATCAACCCAAATGAAGGTGCTAGCCCATCAGGAAGCCTACCCCGTGGGGCAAACTCGTCTCCCATCCTGTCGGAAAGCACCAACATCATCGGCATCGGAAAAACAGTCGATTGACCTCGATTTTTCATCGTTTTTGATGATTTTTCTTGTAAAAACTCTATAAAATGATTTTCTCAACCACATGAACAAGAATCAACGAAAACCATCAAGTACTGAATCTCACACGCTCATTTAAAATTTGGGTTAAAAAGCCAATCGAAAATCAGTAAAAAAACGCAAAATCGGACATTCTAAACCGAAATATAAGACATAAGACTACTAAGATTCGATAAAGACTTAAACACGAAGCTATCCATATAAAGAAATCAAAATTTGGTTGGGTATTTTACCTCCAATCGTCAATAAACAGAGCTTTTGAACTTCAAACTTCGACCTCCGATTTCTCTCCCAAAACTCGACGAAATTTTGATTTTCTACAACCAAAATGTGCTCTAACCGGTTATCTTTGCCTATATGAAGTTTTTTTGTCTTAATAGTTGACAAATACAACCAATGGCAACCCTTCAAGAGAGTTCTCGTTTTCATTATCTGAAAATTTGCAGGTATGTCCTATATATAGAATAGATCCTTGGACTTCCTAAAGTCTTACTTTCGGCCCCCTTAACTTTCTGAATAATACATTCGGCCCCCTGCTCTCACCATTTTGTCCAACATTACATTTTCACCCCTGATTTGATATTTTCATTCTTTTTTAATCTGATTGAACATAAACTCATTTTCTTCACTTCTCATTTTCATCAAATGGCATCAATGGCCTATTTTACGTTTTTCTTCACATTTTTGGTCTGATAAAATAAAACTCATTTTATTTTATTTTTCTTTTTCCTTTCTCTTCATAGTTATTTATTTTTCCCCATTTTGGGGTGTCACATGTACCTTGCAGAATATGTTGAGGATCGCTTTCTCTTCGCTCTCCCGCTTAGTCTTCTTGAATCGGCTCGGGAATGGCAGTGCTTGCACTATCACTTCAGGTTTCTTCTTATTTATCTCTTCATCTTTGACATCCTTTTCAGTCGAATGGACGCCTTGACTTCTAACTCCTCTTCTTCATGATGAATCCTTTCTTTCTTCTTCTTGCCACTATCTTGGAGCTTTTTTCCGCTCCTCAAGGTGATGGCACTTACATTTTCCTTCAGATTGGTCTTCGTTTGGAAATGCAACTTGCCTTTATTCACCAATTGGCCAACGGTGGCCTGAAGGTCTTGTATACTTGCTTGTGTATCCTATTGAAATTTAGCCATGTTAGCAGCCATACACTTAACCACATCTTCTAATGACATACCTGAGCTACCAGGAGCTTGCAGTGGCACGTGATGATGTTGTTGGGCATCCGACTGAAATGGTGCCTTCGATTGGAATTATTGTTAAGACTGCTGCTGAAAACCAAGTGGTGCTTTGGAACTACTGAGCTTGTTGGAACAGTTAGGGCTGCTGAAATGGAGTTTTTTGCTGAAATTGTTGACCTTGACTTTATTCTTGCCTTGAGGCATAGCTTATATTCGGATGTTTCCTCCAACAGGGGTTGTATGTGCTCGAGAAAGGATTGTGATCCCGGCTGTATGAATTCTGAAAGTTGCCACCACCTAGGGCATTCACTTGCTCTTCCTCTTCATGCAAAGTCAGGCATGCATTGGTGAGGTGAGCCATTGATGAGAAAAATTCACATGCCTTAACTTGAGGTAACATTCCCCATAGCAAGTCGTTTCACCAAATTAGTCAAGTCGGTGATTTTGGTTTCTAAAGACATTAAATGCACCTCACTAGCGCCTCGACCAATGTCACTCCGAGCTCCAATTTGCTTAGAGTTTTCCACCATGGTATATATCAAAGTCCTCATTTGAGTCAGCGTCTTGTTCACTATTTCTCCCCCGCTCGCGACATCCATCATCTTTCTCTCCATCGGTAGCAAACCTTCATATAAATATTGAATTAGTAATTTCTTGGAAATACCTTGTTGAGGGCAACTTACATAAAGGCGCTTGAAGCGCTCCTAGTATTCGTAGAGTGACTCCATGTCCTTCTGCGTGATCTCGCATATCTCCCTCCTTAGCCCTACGGGTTTGGATGCGAGAAAGAACTTGTCAAGGAATGCTCGCGCCATTTAAGCCCAAGTAGTGATGGACCCTAGCGGTAAGTAGAATAGCCAACTCCTAGCTTCATCAACCAAGGAGAATGGGAATGCCTTCAACTTTAAGCTCTCTATGGTTGTACCTTACGATTTCATCCCCAAGTACACCATTTGGAACTCGGTCATGTGCTTGTATGGGTCTTCATTAGCTAAACCATGGAAATGAGGTAGTAAGTGAATTAAACCATTTTTAAGTTCAGTACTTACTCTTCTACCGATATGTGATGCAAAGAGGTTGTTCGTCGATGTTGGATGTTGCCCATTCCCTCAAAGTGCGTTCGGGATTTTCCATATCCTCTTCATCCTCTTCTTCGGTCTCAGTGACCGGTTCTTCTTTTCAGAATGGGGATTTTCTTCTTCTTTTTTTCAGAATGCAAATCCTCCGTACTGCTCTCTGAATCGTGAAGAAGTCGACTCTCCTTGCCTCTTTCGAATCTTGGCTTGCTTCCTTAGCTTCTTAGATATTTTCTCAATCTTTGGATCTATACTGGTGAACCTGCACGAAATGATCTTGGCATAAACGGTTAAACCTTGCCGATTCCTCGGCAACGGCGCTAAAAATTAGACGAGTGTCGAGTCCGGAAAATAATAAATAATTAAAATTTAACCTATTATCTCTAAAACACAACAACTTGTGATAATGATAGTGATAAGTAGGGTAATCTCCTATGGGACTCGGTGTTAACCGTAAGTCCGAGACAAATTCACATGCATGAGTATCGAAAGCATTAAATAATTGGGGGGGGGGGGTGGAAGATCGGTAACTAAGCTCAGCATAAAACAAATAATTTAAGTAAATTAAACAATAAGAAGAAGAGTTCTAGTAGTAAGCAAATACACTTTTCATTGGGCGGTATATCATCGACTTGTAAACTAAAAAGTATATTCATGCCACATCAAAATTGCTCAAACATTGACATGCATCAATGTTCCGCTTGCCATAAAGAATCAACTAGTCCGAGTAGCTCGAAAACTAGTCCATATTCAACTAGTCGAAACCAGTCACGGACTTGGCAACAATTGATAAATGCATTATGATTTAGCAAATACCATTCATAGCTAAAATTTAGACGCCAAATACTAAAACTAAAATATGCAAACTTGTAATGTTAAACAATCAACCATACATGTCAATCGGAACATTACTTACTACGATAACAAAACGAGAAACAATTATGGATTCCCCGTTTTGTTTATCAAATCAAAACCAGATTATAAAATAGGGGATCTTACCTAAATCAAAAACTTGACAAAGATTCAACCTTACAATCAAAATTTGCATAGATGAAATGACATTGAAATTGAAATCAAACAAGTCTCAACACCATCCGATTCAAATGTTTACTTGCTCACTACTAGAAATAGAGAAATTTACTCATATCTAAATACTGAAACCAAATATACTTACAATATGATGGCATATAAGAAATTGTGAAGAACCCTAGAAATTCTCTCCAAAATTGACCCACAAAATCTGAAAATCAGTCTTGTGTGTGTTCTTTGAAAATTCCATCGATTTTCCAATCGGTTCCCACCCCAATCCACAGTTAAGAGGCCTTTTTATACCCTCTTTTGAAAACCGCTTAGAAAAGACCCAAAAGCGCACGATCTAATGGTCACATCAACTTTAGATGCGGGTACATTTTGAAGCAAAGAGACAGTGAGTTATGTGGCTTTGGGTACGGGTTTACTTACCAGAGAACTTATGCGGACTGATTTGTTCCCAAACACAGCTTCTACCGCAAGTTTGGTCGCGAGTTTGCTGCTAGAGAAATCACGTGCAGGAGACGACGTAGCTGCTGGGAAGGAGACGCTGATTCACTTTTGGACGTGGGCTTTCTTTTTCTTTCCTTTTTATTTGGGTTGTCATTGGTCTTTTGCCTCTTAGATTTAGAATATGGGCAAGCACATTGCTTGCCGCTGCACACGATGAGACCTAGGGAGGGGTGTACGTGGGTTGGGTTGGGCAGTTTTTGACATTTTTATAACCCAACCCAATTACGACGGTTTGAAAAATCTCAACCCAACCCAACCCATTCAAAAGTATAACCCAACCCAACCCTTGCGGGTTAGGGCGGTTTGGGTTGGGTTGGCGGGTTAGAAATATACATAAAGTTGACGAATGAAATACAATAAATAATAATAAAAATATACTTAACAAAGTTATTAGTTATTACAAAATATATATTAAAATCCTCAAGTTTTAGAATTAAACTTCAAAAGATTGAATGATAACATCTTATTCAAATCATCAATCAAGTGCTATCGTGTTGGACCTCTCCGACTCCAATTAGTTGATGAACATATTATTTGTTTGACATTTGTTAACTCTTTCTTTAATTTAATCATCTTATCGCAAAACAATTGATAAATATCTCTAGCAATGGACACTCTACTAGGGACACCAAATTCCAGTGTACTCGTGCGGTCGTACTTATTGAGACGTATCGATCGATGTAGTTGAATTAATTCAGGCTTTGACCTAGGGGGATTTTATTGCTTTGGGCTGTAAATTGGATTAATATATGTATATATTTTTTGGGATGTGAATTAGACTAATATAAGTATATATTTTTTTGGGTTGTAAATTATAATGGGTGTAAATATTATATATATACATACATATATATATACATACATACATATATATATATGTGTGTAGAAGGAGGATCAAACGAGAACAATAACTATTTAAAAGAACACGAGAACTAACAAAATCATTAGTGATTTTACATTAACGTGCAAAAAAGCCACGCAGACCTGAAGTCGTGGCCAAAGTCCTTTGTGTGTTAATGTAAAATCACAAATGATTTTGTTAGTTCTTGTGTTCTTTTAAATAGGTATTGTTCTCGTTTGAACCCGACTCTATGTATGTATATATAATTATCGAAATAATATATATATTAGCGGCGGGTTGGCAGTTTGGGTTGGGTTGAGTTATCATAACCCAATTTCAACCCTCCTAATTAGCAGGTTGGCAGTTTGGCGGATTGGCGGACTGGGTTTAATTGGATTGTTAGCGGGTTGGGTTGAGCGGGTTTCACGGGTTAACGATTTTTTTTACACCCCTAATGAGACCACAAAAGAAACAAGTCAAATGGTTTCCTTTTTATTCTTTTTGTTTCTTTTGCTAACTGCTGCCAACAAAACATAAGACTAATTGAAAACGGCCTTTTTCTTTCACTTCAATTTTATGCACAATATATATATATATATATATATATATATATATATATATATATATATATATATATAGTCATATGAGATTTGGCCCAAATGGTAGGTCAAAACTCAAAAGATAAATATTTAAATCGTGGGCTAAGCCCATCCTTTCAAAAATGCCAAGATGGATTAGGGTGTTGTTCGGTTCATTTTCTATTAAGACCTGAATAGATATAGTTGTCTGTATTGATAAAGTTGTATGTATGTTAACAGATAAGTTGTTGTTCGATTGTTGTGCTGAATAAACTGTCTGAATGTCATAAATGACCATTTTACCCCTAACTTGCTAGATTGATATATATAATCTCATTTCAATAATTAAAGAGAAAAATTAAAATATAACCACCAAAATGAAACCAAATCCTCAAATACCCAAAATCAAATTTCAATAATAAAATAAAAAAAATTAAAATCCAACACCAAAATATAACCACGTCCTCAAGTACCCAAAATCTTATTTCTATAATTAAAGAAAAAAATCAAAATCCAACCATCCATCAAAAGGAAACAGTGCCTACTAGGGTTCATTCAACCACCATTAATGACTTGCAGAAAATAAAATTCTCACGGAAGAAAACAACCTCCAAAGATGAAGAAATCATTGGAGAAAACAACCCCCAAAATCACCGGAGAACATAACCCCAAAAGATGAAGAAATCACGGAGAAAATAACAAAGCTGCAACAATGATTCTACATCTGCTGTGAGGAAGATGGTACAGGTGAGTCGCTGAAATACTGACGATTGCAAGGGGAGGGAAGAAGAGAAGGTATCTAATGGAAGAGTATGAGATGGAGTTATATATATATATATATATATATATATATATATATATATATATATATATATATATATACACCGGTGATTGCAAGGGGAGGCAAGAAGAGAAGTATCTGATGGAAGAGTATGCGATGGAGTTCTTTTTTTAGGGAGGCTGGAGATGGAGATCAGAAAGGGGATGGGACATAAAAAGGAGGAGTAAAGGGGAAAGGGCAAAATGGGAATGAATTGGTTAAGAAAGGGCTGAATCTAAAGGACATAAATATTTTAGCTGACCGATTCAGCCATGGGCTGACCGATTCAGCCATGGGCTGACCGATTCAGCCATGGGCTGACCGAATAAGCCGTTACCAAACACCTGGATATAGTTGTGCGAATCAGCCATATTCATCATACAACCCATTAAGCCGCAAACGAACAGCCCCTAGGCCATGGAGACTAGGGATGTTCATCAGTTGAAATCCAATGGATTTAGGTGGAACCGATCCGATCCAATCATCCATTGGATGTTGGATTTTATCATCTGATCCAATTCGATTAACATTGGACATCCGATTCGATCCAAATCCAATGGATGGTTCGATCGGGTCGATTCCATCCATTGGATGTTAATATTGGTTATTTATTGGATCATATTGGATTTATCCAATCTTCTGATCCAATACTCAACTAATTAATACAACATTTCAACCAATTCTTCATATATTTTCTTAAATTATTAAAAAACAATGTATGTAAGCAAGAACAAGAAACATTATCGTAAAATATTAATACGTATATATAACTAATTAGTTGGATGATAATTGGATGGGAAATTGGATGGGATCGGTTTGGTTTATTGGATGTTGGACTTAGGGGGTGTAAATGAGACGAGACAACTCGCGAGCTACTCGAGATCGACTCGGTCAAAACTCAACTCGAATAGGCTCGACTCGAACTCAAGCTCGACTCGACATACTAACGAGTCGAGTCGATAAGCTCGTGAGATACTCGAATATATATATATATATATATATATATATTATAATTAATTTATATTATAATTTATAAAGTATAATGTAAAAAAATTTAATAATAATTATTTTAATACAATACATTAACATAATAAATCAAAATTAAAAATTGAATTAAAAAAACTCTAAAAAAGGAGGATGAGAAGTGAGAAGAGAAATTTTCTCCCATCCCACATTGGTCCCTTAACTTCTTTTTGACTTTTTACTCTAATATATATATGGGTAGGCCTTCACCAAATTTTTTTTTTTTGCATTCTTCTGCTAGTGGCTTGAGTCTCTTTGCTTAAGCTAGTGAAAGAGTTTTATAGGAGCACACTATCAAAATAGGTGCATCTTCTTTTTATTTAAGTTTGTATATGTTTGTTTTTAGTTTTAACTTGACGAACACGAACATACCTATTTCCTTAACGAACGAATATGAACACTAGTTCTAGTTCGAGTTCGAGCTTGGTAATTGGTTTGAGTTCGAGCTTGTTTCGAGCTTTGATTCGAGCTTGAAACGAGTTCGAGCTCGAGCTCGAGCTTGGTAATTTGTTATCGAGTCGAGTTCGAGCTTGGATTTTCACTACTCGCGAGTTTTCGAGTCGAGTTCGAGCTTGAGAATTTTATTTCGAGTTCGAGTTGAGTTTACTGATACTCGAGCTCGACTCGCATCATTTACACCCCTAGTTGGACTGCCATCCAAGAACCGACCGACCCGATTTGGATGTTGAAATTTTGGATCCGATCCAATTAGAATTGGATATCCGATTATGATCGGTCGGTTTAAATTGGATCAGATGACTTTCTACACACCCCTAATGGAGACCCAAAAGTGGAATCCCAACAGATCCTACAACTTCATACATGAACATCTTGGTTGCAACAAAATGCAGTGTTCCATAGGACTGGTTTAGGATGAAATGCATAGATTTTCAATGCTAAATTAAGCATAAATGTGGCAAACTACTAAGGTCTTAGACATGACTCAAAAAATATAAAATAAAAGAACTAAAAGACTCAAAAAGTTAAATTAGGCAAATAAAAATCTACAAAGGTATTAACAAGTGGTGTTTTAGAGTTAAGTAATTAACACCTATAACCAACTGGGCTAGCTCAGTTGGCCACCAAGGTTTCCTTAAGGTGCCTTGGGGAGGGGATGTTTGGCTAGGGGAGGTCTCAAGTTCAAGTCCCACCCGAGACGTTTACCCCTTCAGGTGATATTGGAGAAATAGGGGGGTCTCAGGGTCAGCATACTGCCCAATTGGATGTCACTGTTGGACCTGAACCACTAACAACTAACAAGCCGTTCTAAAAAAAAATTAACACCTATCAATTATATTCCAAGTGATAACCAACTTTATATCAGTACAATTCAATAATGTTGATTATATTGTTTCCTAAAAGGATTGTGCTTATCTCTAGAGGGATTCTTCAACGTATGAGAAGAATTTTCGAGAATACTTGAGGTTGTAAGGTTCAATGACCCATGTTTTAGATAATAGATATATATATATATATATATATATATATATATATATATATATATATATATATATATATATATATATATAGGGTTAGGTTCACGTGAGACCAACCTGTTTTCGTGAGACCAGAAAATAACACTAAAACTTTACAGTGATTCATTGTGAAGAAACGAAAAACAGCAAACATTCACAACAAAAACATTGTGAAGGTTTATCTTTACAATACCTTCACAGTCTTTTGTTGTGAAGGTTTAGTGTTATTTTTGTGGTCTCACGGGTCTCACGAAAATAGTCTGGTCTCACATGATCTCAAGTATATATATATATATATATATATATATATATATATATAGAGAGAGAGAGAGAGAGAGAGAGACTTAAGTTCACGTGAGACCAAACAGTTTTCGTGAGACCGGTGAGACCAAGCTTTAAAGTATGAAACTTCACACCAAAAAACTGTGAATGTAAAAAAAATCAAACTTTTCATAGGGAAAACACCGTAAATGTTACGTTCACGGTGTTTTTCGCTGTGAATGTTCGTTTTTTTTTTTACCTTCACAGCGTCTTCACTGTGAAGGTTCGGATATACCTTCACAGTCTGTTAGCTGTGAAGGTTTGATTTTTTTTAACTTGGTTTAGGTGTTTTTACCTTCATAGTGTGATTACATTATGAAGGTTCGAATGTTTTTTACCTTCACAGTGTTTCGGTGTGAAGTTTCATGTTTTAAGGCTTGGTCTCACGCGGTCTCACGGAAACAACTTGGTCTCACGTGAACCTGACCCTATATATATATATATATATATATATATATATATATATATATATATATATATATATATATATATATATATATATATATACTATGTTATAAAGATGGCATAAAAAACTCTTAAAAACAAGTCTTAAAACATTTTGTACCGCTATTTAATGTTAATTACTTAAAAAACAAACATTAAAGCTGTATATACTACATTTAATGTTATTTATTAATTATCAATCATTATCTTTAACCATTTTAACTCTCCTAAAATTATTTTGCACTTTAACTCCCTTAAAATAACTCTCACCATAATTAAATATAGAATAAAAATCAAAGTTTAAATATAAAAATATAATCTATATCTATACTATATTATAAAGATGGCATAAAAAATCTCTTAAAAACAAGTCTTAAAGCTTAATGTACCGCTATTTAATATTAATTACTTAAAAAACAACCATTAAATCTGTATGTACTACATTTAATGTTATTTATTAATTTTCAATCATTATCTTTAACCATTTTAACTCCTCTAAAATCATTTCTCACTTAAACTCCCTAAAATAACTCTCATCATAATATTAAATATAGTATAAAAATCAAATTTTAAATATAAAAAATCTAAAATATAATTAAAAAAATCTAACAAAATATTTTATAAAAATAAATTACATTATATTATTAAGTCTAAATTAAACAAACTTATATAAAAAAATCATTATCACTCTCTCACAACCATCCAAAATCGTAATGTAAATCGACAAAAAAACAGAAAATAAAATGAAACATTAAAATCGTGATGTATCTAGCTGCATTGCGCGAGTACACTTCTAGTATATATATAATGAACACAAAAAATGTATGTCATTAATTAAAAGAGTATACTCGAAGAAAAATATATTTTCCATTTCCTTCTTGCACTTGTAAATGTTGTCCAATGGGTGATAATAAATACGAGTTGATCAGTTTCACATACTGATAAGATGGTAAGTAGAATAATTATATAACACGTACAAGCTACTCCATTCAAATCAATAAAATTACATCGAGTATTCAACACTTTCAACCGCACACAACAATATATAAGAAGTTGTAGAAACTCGAGCATATACCAAAACTCTATTTGCATCATCAAACATGAAAATGGAACGGTTTATGTATCTGCTTGTGTCAGGGAGATTAAAAATAAACTAATTAAATGACACGAGCGTACTACATATCTCTTACGAAAGCATCATTTCCACCAATTTTGGCATCGGTAAATATATAACGTCCATCAAATATGCCTTCAAACTTAACGTTTATTGACACAACATGATGAAAATAATAGAGTTAAACAAAGTTGAAATTGGGATCCACTTCCATGTAATAAAACAATTATTTTTCTTGAAGTATACAATAAATAAAAACACAATTATATCTGACATACAATTTACCTCCCCATGATAGTTGTGAGACCCATAAGTTAATGGCGTTCCTGAGGGTGACATCATAGCCTTTTGCAAAATAACACAATGTTTTTTAAGTTTATAATATACCGAGTAATTTTTCCTCCATGTGTTTTGTAAAAAAAATTGCAATTATCGTCCCTGTTGCTTTAAAATTGTGGCTTTCATCTTTATGGTTCGCAATTCATTGCTATTTTCGTCTTTGAACTTAACACCCACATTTAAGTATGAGCAACAAGAACACTAACGAATTATAAACCACAAGGACGAAAATAGCAACAATTTGTAAATCATAGCAACGAAAACAATAATGAATTGCTTAATTTCAAAAACAAAATAACAATTTTCAACAATGACAAAAAGAAAAAAAAAAAAAAAAAAAAACTTAATTTGCTCTAATAATATATAATAACACAATGATTTAAAGTATATAATAACACAATGTTACAGAATACATGATTTATCTCCCTTGTGGGAGTTAAAAAGAACACTCAGCACAGGTGACATATATCATGACCAAATTGCAAGAAGTGCCATTAATCCAGCCCCAAGAAACAGTGCAAAATAAGACATCATTTGAAGCCTGGCATTGCATCTCATTTTCTTGCTCATGAAATCAGCAGCAATTAGGTCAACCAAAGCCATATAAACTAAAATCCCTGCAGATATAGAATCCAATATCCCTTCAATAACCAAAGCTCTTGGGCTATTCGGGTTGTAAAACGAGCAGATAACGGTCCCGATAGCCACACCTAAAGGAGCCGTTACTGCAAAAAAACATGCCATTACGGTCGAATGAAGGGCTCCGAGTTTTGCCTCGGAGATGCAACCGCCTAACGCAAACCCTTCAAAGAACTGATGGAACGATAATGCTCCAATCAACGGTCTAATTGTACAAGGGCTTAGTGAAACGCCCAGCGAAAGTCCGATCATGATCGAATGTGATACGATTCCAAGTTCCAACACCTATCAAATGTAGAAATGGATTAAAAGAAAGTGATCCCATTTTCGAATTATGCTAAAAAGAAGTTGCGTTATGCAGAAATGAGCGGTTTTCAACGGAGTTATTGACATTTGGACAACCGTAGTTGGTATTCTTTGCAAACTAATAATCATTCTTATGAAAAAAAAATTTGATTAAATATAGTACCTGTGAGACAACGATATGCCGAACACCGCCTTCATCGTCGTCACCGGAACCGTGAGAGTGTGAATGTATATGCGAATGCCCTTCTAAATGCTCACTTGCTTGTTTGTGGCTATGACTATGGTGTGCAGCATGAGCATGCATCCCCACAATATGAATCCCACCACCATCTTCTTCCCCGAACACCTTCTCATCCACCGCTGCCGGACCTATCAAAGCTTCCGAACCAGAATCGACTGAGTCAACTCGAACATCTTGGATTTGCTTCAATTGTTTACTCTCGTAGTACTGAGTGCTGACAAAATCAACAAGCAATGTGACCAAAGCTGCCATCATCGCGATAAAACCTGCAAACGGGAACTGGGACCAAGGGCTTTTGGGCAGACACGGATTCGTTAATGCCTCAGTTGCATCTGGTAGCATGTGCACAAATCCGGTGGCAAGGATGACACCGGCTGCAAAGGCCTTGGTGGCAAAGAATAGATTGGAGTCGGTCCTGAGGAACCGCCAGTTCTTGCCAACCAACGGGGTGGTGACTCCAATGATTCCGGCAAAAAGAATGGCGGCAATGGCCACGAATTTAAGGATGAGAGCGGTTTTATCATCGCGGCATGGTTCTGAGTCGGGTGAGTCACTGCAACTAGTTGTTGACATGGATTCAGAAAAGCTCCTGAAAAGAGATCCTTTGGGGGATATTGAAAGAGTTGGTAACAAGTAAAGATAAAAACCAAACCAAACCAACCCAAACCAATCCAGTTGCAACAACAGAATTGGATTTATAGGACGCCAAAAATATGCAAGTGTCATAATAGTCTGTTTTATAAGTTTAAATGACAAAAAAAAAACCGTGCGTCCTATGTAAAATTGTTACAATAAGTTTATATCACATTGTTATTATCTTAACCAAGTTTTTTAGGTCATTAATTTTTTTGACATTATTTGAAAATGTGTCCTATAAAAACTAACGTCCTATAAAAAGACGTGTTTATAGGATACTCCCCATAGTGTCCTATAAATATATAATGGAGACACTTTATTTTAAAAGTATCCTAATAAACTTGTTAAGACGACTAAAGAAATTTTAAACTGTCTTGAAAACCACATTTATTACATCTTAAATATAATCTTGAATCTTTGTGAAACAGCAAGAAAGTAAAAATTAAAACAACCACCAAACTTCAATTTAAATCAATAAATTTACATGACCAACAAGAAATGGAAACCACAAGGGTTGGGTTGTGGTGTGGTGGTTAGAGCTCGGGGACTTCATAGCAGTTGTCCGAGTTCGAGTCCCACTAGCAACACTTGTGACCACTGAGGATAATCTCAAGGCTGCACGCTTTAGCAGCTGGACCGAAAGTTCAAATTGCCAGGGATTAGTCTGGGCCAAAGGCCCAGGATACCCTTAAAAAAAAAAATGGCAATCTTTACAGACAAAAACCAATACCAATTACTACCATCACTTTCCATGCATCCAAGAAATCCAAAAGTTTTCCATATGAAAATCAACCTCATGCTATTTTTATTCTTTATTATTTGTTTTAACTTTACTTTAAATATTAAATAAACTACCTTTAATTTTAAATTGATACAAATGTAGTTATATTTTAAGGAAAATGAAAAATAACATCAAAACATATAATAATACTATAAAAATAACAGTGTCAAAACTATAAAATCTATACTATATTATAAAGCACAGATAAAAAACTCTTAAATACAAATTATTAGGCACAATGTACCATCATTTTATGTAAGATTTTAAAATTTTCTTAATTTACAAGTATTAAAGTACAAGATACATATTATTATTGCAGACTTCTAACACCCACCAATTTGGTATGTATAGGGTCTTACTTTTATGCAGACTCTTCCATGTATCACTATTAATTAATATATTATATTACTATAAATTTGTTTTAATTATATTATTAAATATGTAATTGGTTATTTTTTTCTAGATGTCATTAAAATATATAAGTTAATAATTGAATTCTAACAAAATATTTAATTTTTTTTTATATAAACAACATTATATTATTAAGCCTAAATTAAACAAATTTATAAAAAAAAACAATATCACTTTCTCAAAATCATCCAAAATCGTACTGTAAATCGACAAAAAAACAAAAAATAAAATGAAACATTAAAATCGTGATGTATCTCGCGAGTACGCTTCTAGTATTAAATAAACAAAGAAACAATGGTTACAATGTTGCCATTCTTGACATTCAAAGTTTAAAAAAAAACAAATAAAAGAAAACCAAGATGATTTTGGGAAAAATAAATTACTGTTTTCCCAAATGCATACCACCCCATAAAAACTGAATTGTTGTAATCTTTAAGAAAAAACAAACAATAAAGGATAAAATAGT
Organism: Arctium minus; assembly: GCA_954870635.1. Taxonomy (NCBI): domain Eukaryota; kingdom Viridiplantae; phylum Streptophyta; class Magnoliopsida; order Asterales; family Asteraceae; genus Arctium; species Arctium minus. Next base: position 30,825,443 of record OX941089.1, on the reverse strand, counting down.
CTTTTAATCATTTAAATTATATATTCAGTATGAGATTCAGTCTTGTCACCAATTTATAACTTGCTATAATGCATTTATATGTTCTTAATAATTGTAGCAACTATGTCATATTATATAATGTTCTAGAAAAGTTTGAAATTCATGTCCATTGGCTTTTAAAAGTCAAATTGTAGCTCAACTTTAAGAATAATGGAATAACTTATTGCATGAGCAAACTGAAAATTCTAAGCAATCCTTCAAAAAGCCCAACCATATTCGATCATAATCAAATCAAAATATCTTTCCAAATCATATCCAAGAACGATTCATCGCAAATCAGAAAAGGGTTATCGAATTACCTGGTGAAATCGGAACATCCCCTTTAATTTTCTCTAAATTGAACAAAGGGTAGAGCTCCTGAAACATAATCCAACAATGCAATTAAAAACTCAAATTCGAAGAAAAACAATCAAATAGATATAGTCTAGAAAGAGACAGAGAGAAAGGGAAACCTCAAGCACCGACATGGCGTGTTTGTGACGAATTACGCGATTAAAATATTAGGGTTCTATAGAAATCAACGAATAATACGATCTCTCCTAAGATCGTGAAAGAATTGATCGATATTAATCGAGTTTCTACAATACGACGAACACACACCCTTCTCCAGTTGCTAATCCGGCAAACAATTTATATGATGGACGGTTGTTTCTCTGATGGGTGAGATGAGGAGAAGAAAATGTCGTCATAGTTTCACAATTGGTAGGGTTTGGGTGAATTTTGGGAGGAAAGAATCCAGAATTTGTTCAGGAGTTAGGAGAGAAATTGTGTCGACACCATTTTGTATATTGATTTCTTTGTATTTGTACTATTGGGTGAATTTGCAATATAGGCCCTCTAAGTTTTGTCATAAGGCTAGGTTCTTAACCTCATTTTCAGTTTTTATAGATTTGGTCCTTATGTTGTTAATTTCTTGCTGTTTAGACCTTCGCCTTTTTCTTTTATTGTGGTTGCAGTTAGGGGTGTTCATGGTGCGGTTTAGGGCCAAATCGCAAACCACATCGCACATGTGGTTTAAAGAATTTCTCAAATGGAACCGCATATGCCTCAAACCGCAAAAAATCTACTTGGTGTTGTTAATGTGATTTGTACGTAGCACACTTCAATCCAATAATTTAAAATCACAACTTCAAAATTAATTCGACTATGACGCGCGTTTCGATATTCCATACAATAACAAGTTCCAATACGTCAGAAATGTGTGATTAAAAATAGTGTAACACAAGGTAAAGATTTATGTTTAGGGCCAAATTGCAAACCGCATCGCATATGTTGTAACACCCCGAATTTTCAAAAGGGTTCTTTGAGAGAAATCGAGGAAGAAGAAGAAAGGAAGAAAAGGGGGGCATGTTTTCTGGTCTACAGGACGCACGGGTCGTGCTGGGCCACAGAAGAGTTGGCACGGGTCGTGCCATTTCCTTCACAAAAGTGGCACGGGTCGTGCCCTTTGACAGCAGAAGCATCAACACGGGTTAAATGAGATTTTCCCCAAAATTCATTCACTTCTCATTTCTATCTCCCATTTCTTCTCTCCCAAAACCCCCCCAAACCCCAAAATCAAATCCTAACTCATTTTTGGGTGTCCTCAAAATCAAGTAATCCTTCTTCATCTAGCAAGCTTGGAGGTTGGAACCATAATCTCCCATTTTCATCTTCTCCACCTTTGTTTCTAGGGTTTCATCCAACTTTTTCACCATCTTGAAGATTAGAGGTTTGAGGTTTATTTTGGAAGATCTAGAAGAGTATTGTTGATGGGTTCAAGCTTTGGTAAAGGTAATCTTCTCTTCTCTTTTCTTCAACTATGGAAATTAGGTTTTTGGTATATATTGAGATCTTCAAGTATTATGTTTAGGGAATGACCTCTTATGGTTAAATATGGGTATTTATGGTCGGAAATATGTGGATCTAGGTTTTGGATGCTTGAGTTGAAGGGTTGGAATGGATGTCTTCGGAAAGCTTTGGGTGGGATCTATGCTTGGAAGGCCAATGGTTGGGGATTAAAAACTAGGTTTAACTTAACCTAGCAAGGTGAGTTCAAGTTGATTTGTGAAAACGATGTACATGCCAAAATGTTTATTTTAAAGTGTTTTGTGTCTTACATGAAATTGTTAACTGCTGATAGGTTTGATTATTTTGAAAGTGTTTAACTTTATAAACTTATATAGCACACGTCTTCGGGATTTTGGGCATTTTGATAAATAAATCATATATTTTGGGTATCTAAATGATTTATTGCATGAAGTATATTTTTGAGTATAAATGCATTTTATTGGGTGTCATGGGATGATTTGAAAGGATAAAAAGGTATAAACCCACTTGGAAAATGTTTTGTCCCAATCTAAATCATGTTGGAGTTATTCGTGTGTGTTGAAGCATGGGTTGCATTATTTCGGGTCATTTACGTTTGATTTCATTTTATGATTTTCAACGTTGGGTCTTTGGATTTGTTGAGCTTATGGCTCGTTTGAATTTTGTTGGGTTATGAGGACACTTGTCCGGTTTTGATAGCTCATTGTAAAGCGCTTGGTTATGATTTGCATTTATTGCATCTTCTTTGGGAATTACATGTTTTGAATGCTTTAGTTCATTCGTTTTGAGTCATGTAATGTTTCAGTCCCGTCTGCTATGGATCCATTAGCACTTTTGTTATTTTGGACGATGTTGGGACGACTAGCCTCTCACATCGTGGCACGTTTGGCATCGGATTGGGTTGTAAGTCCTTCGTGCGGCACGTTAGGCATCAGATTGGGTTATAAGTCCTTCGTGCAGTATCTATGGGTGTATGCTGAAAGATGTTGAGCTCGATACTTTTAGTATTTGTCCAATGGTGGAACGCTAGCTAACCCCCATTGCGGCGCTGTTTGGCTTCTTCGGTATGGTGTAAGTCCTCCGTGCAAGTATCTATGGGTGTATTCTGAAAGATGTTGAGCCCGATACTTAATACCAGTTTAACGTAATGTGTGCCTTACTTTGTGCACGTCGCATTATGCGGAATCGGGTTTCCCCCGTCACCGAAAGGTGTTGCTTTTGGGCTGAGTCTTTTGTATATTTGTTTTCGGTGACATTTTGCATACATGAGTTCATTCCATGTTTTATTGGTTGAGTATTAATCCCTACCCGTGTTTTGGGGTGTTTTGTGATATGAAGTATTATTTACATTACCATAACTTGGGAGTCAATTTATATCCACGTTTTGAGTTTGAGTTATCTCTCTTATGCTATAATCTTAGAAACTTGAGTTTACTCATATGTTGGTCGTTTATTTTATAAAGCTCATTCGAATTTCATTATTCGAGCATTACCATTATTCTCGTTTTGAATAAGTGTTGGATTTCATTATTTCACGAAAGAACGTTTTGGTGTTGAGGCATCCACTTATAAAATGCATATTATTTGTAAACAAGTTGTCCTCTTATATTTTTTTGGGTAAATCATTTTAAAGGATCATGATTATAAGTTATCATACTTTCATTTGTAACACCCTAAAAACCAGAGTAAATTTAAAACGCGGAAACTAAACAAAACAACAACAACACTTGGTATAAACCTCCCAAAAAGGGGAAATGTACTTAATCTTTACAACCCTGAATACGGATATGGGATTTCAACAACAAACTAATCTAAACATAACTATCTAGATTACATCGGTTGTTAATCCGATGAAATTGTTAACTGTTGATAAGTTTGATTATTTTGAAAGTGTTTAACTTTATAAACTTATATAGCACACGTCTTCGGGATTTTGGGCATTTTGATAAATAAATCATATATTTTGGGTATCTAAATGATTTATTGCATGGAGTATATTTTTGAGTATAAATGCATTTTATTGGGTGTCATGGGATGATTTGAAAGGATAAAAAGGTATAAACCCACTTGGAAAATGTTTTGTCCCAATCTAAATCATGTTGGAGTTATTCGTGTGTGTTGAAGCATGGGTAGCATTATTTCGGGTCATTTACGTTTGATTTCATTTTATGATTTTCAACGTTGGGTCTTTGGGTTTGTTGAGCTTATGGCTCGTTTGAATTTTGTTGGGTTATGAGGACACTTGTCCGGTTTTGATAGCTCATTGTAGAGCGCTTGGTTATGATTTGCATTTATTGCATCTTATTTGGGAATTACATGTTTTGAATGCTTTAGTTCATTCGTTTTGAGTCATGTAATGTTTCAGCCCCGTCTACTATGGATCAATTAGCACTTTTATTATTTTGGACGATGTTGGGACGACTAGCCTCTCACATCGTGGCACGTTTGGCATCGGATTGGGTTGTAAGTCCTTCGTGTGGCACGTTAGGCATCGGATTGGGTTATAAGTCCTTCGTGCAGTATCTATGGGTGTATGCTGAAAGATGTTGAGCTCGATATTTTTATTATTTGTCCAATGGTGGAACGCTAGCTAACCCCCATTGCGGCGCGGTTTGGCTTCTTCGGTATGGTGTAAGTCCTCCGTGCAAGTATCTATGGGTGTATTCTGAAAGATGTTGAGCCCGATACTTAATACCAGTTTAACGTAATGTGTGCCTTACTTTGTGCACGTCGCATTATGCGGAATCGGGTTTCCCCCGTCACCGAAAGGTGTTGCTTTTGGGTTGAGTCTTTTATATATTTGTTTTCGGTGACATTTTGCATACATGAGTTCATTCCATGTTTTATTGGTTGAGTATTAATCCTTACCCGTGTTTTGGGGTGTTTTGTGATATGAAGTATTATTTACATTACCATAACTTGGGAGTCAATTTATATCCACGTTTTGAGTTTGAGTTATCTCTCTTATGCTATAATCTTAGAAACTTGAGTTTACTCATATGTTGGTCGTTTATTTTATAAAGCTCATTCGAATTTCATTATTTAAGCATTACCATCATTCTCGTTTTGAATAAGTGTTGGATTTCATTATTTCACGAAAGAACGTTTTGGCGTTGAGGCATCCACTTATAAAATGCATATTATTTGTAAACGAGTTGTCCTCTTATATTTTTTTTGGTAAATCATTTTAAAGGATCATGATTATAAGTTATCATACTTTCATTTACGTTTTCCTTTATAATCATGATATAAAACTCTTGAACTCACTAGGCGTTAGTCTAACCTTTTTATTTGTCGGCATGTGCATCAGGTTTCATTTCGGGATTAGTCTAGCGACACTGTGAAGAGATAAGTACTAGTTGTATGCTCGAAGAGGTGATTAGCTTGTTGAAGTCTTCCGCACTTATATTGGAGATAGCGATTGGTATTAGGTTATAGTAACACCCGACTTTAGATAGTCTTTATGTAAGACTTTATTTACTTGTTGATGGTTCAATCTAGAAATATATTTCAATTATTGGGCTTGTAGTAAGAGATCTTATTATCCCTTTTAGGTATTATTGAAAGTTTTTAAATTAGTCACTCTTTCCAAATTGAGGGTGTTACATATGCGGTTTAAAGAATTTCTCAAATGGAACCGCATATGCCTCAAACCGCAAAAAAACTACTTGGTGCGGTTAATGTGGTTTGTACGTAGCACACTTCAATCCAAAAATTTTAAATCACAACTTCAAAATTAATTCGACTATGGCATGCGTTTCGATATTCCATACAATAAAAGGTTCCAATACGTCGGAAATGTGTGATTAAAAATAATGTAACACAAAGTAATGATTTCCGTAATTAATCCAAGTATATTTGAAATGTTAACTTCAAAATAAATTCAACCATGATATTTGAGAAATATAAAAGAAAATAATTCAAATAAACAAATCTGCAATGTAAGACTTACAAAGGAAAACTGAAAAATTAATAAATAATAAATAATGTATCAAATATTTTCATTTGATAAATTATTATGTATGTATAATATATATTTAAAAAACATATAAAAATAAAAGGCACGGTGTGGTTTGAATCGTGATTTGATGATTCAAAACTGCAAACCGCTCCGCAAAATACAGTTTGATGAAAATGCAAACCACAAATCGCACCGTAAAAGTTTTGAATTCCATGTTGTGATGCAGTACGGTGCAATGTGGACGGTTTGTACGGTTTAGATGAACACTCCTAGTTGCAGTTAGAGATATAAATCGGTTCAAAACCAAAACAAATGGAACCACTAAAGTTGAAAGAATAATAAAAAAGAACTGATGATGAACTGGTTTGATGTAAACTGAAAATGTGAACTAGTCTTTGATGAAGATGCAAACCGCAATTCGCACCATAAAAGCTCTGAACCACATGTTGTGATGCAGTGCGGACGATTTGTACGATTTAAATGAACACCCATAGTTGTAGTTAGAGCTATAAATTGGTTCAAAACCAACACAAATGGAGCAAATAAAGTGAAGAAAGAATAAAATAAAAATGAACCGGTTCGGCGTAAACTAAAAAGTGAACTAGTCTTTTTAGTAGTATTCCATAATACTAAATAAAATAAAGATAGTTGATCTAGTTATAGTCACCTTTAGTTGATTCAAAAGAAGATCTGCTTTTTTAAGATTCTGGGTGAAGAATCTAACTAATTTTACTTGGATTCAATACAGTTTAATAGATTTCTAGCTTAGTTAATTGGTTTATTAGTATAAATTGTTTTTTGCATCCCCTGGGTTGTAATGCAAAGGTGGACCTACTACAATTTGTATACAATATAAATGGTAATGTGTAACTATTTAATGGAACTGTATCTAATTGAATCTGTAAATCTAATAGTTGTAGGTTTAAATCTCACTATTAATGGATCAATGGGTGTTTATTTTGTTTTTGTTTAGTCTTAACTTCTCTAAAATAATTGGTTTGATCATTTCTAGTGTAGAGCATTCAATGCACCTATCAGAATAGGTCACTTGTATGAAAAAGCAAGCATTATTAGAGTAAGGAAAATGCCAAATTTGAGACAAGGAAAATACTGAATAGATATTCAAAATAATGATTTAAATAAGGTAAATATAAAAGACCCCAAATCAGTTAACTAACGATGTCACTTTCGGCTTTCACAGTGCTAAAAATGAGACGTTCTACTACTAACAATGAAGTAACATTCTTAAGTTTTGAGAAAATGTGGTCTTTATATATGTAAAAATGGTAACAACATAAAAGGGCTTGTATGTCACATGTACATAGACAGATAAGCATACAACACGAGTTTTTACTCATCATCTATAGTTTGATTATGTAAAATATTGTAAATATATTGCAAGAAAAATGCCAAGGGAGTGAGTCATGGTGTCAAGAACACTTGAATTGATTCCAAATATTGGAAAAATTAATGGGATTGACATGATTGAGGGAAACAATAAACTCCTAGGCAAGCTTACCTCAACCAAATTTAGTGAAGACCTTGACACAAATGCATCTTGGGTCATTATAAGGTTATTGGATAATATTTGTCTACTATGATAATCGATAAATGATCATCTATAGTTAATCATGGGAATCCTCAATCAGTTGAATCTTATGTAGTATTACTTACACTCTAGTAAAGTATTACTATTCATCTCCATCATACAATTGGCAACAAATCTCTCCTCCTTCTTGCCCTTTCATCCCACCAAAACATACAAATATTGTTAATGTATTGTTATAGTTTTGGTTTTGGTTTTCAAGTGATCATTAACATTTTACCGGTATGAACAACACAGATATGCACCCTTTAATAGCTAATAATGTTTTTGCAAAGTTCTACGTTATGTTTATATATATATATATATATATATATATATATATATATAGAGAGAGAGAGAGAGAGAGAGAGAGGGAGGGAGGATCAAACGAGAACAGTAACTATTTAAAATAACACGAGAACTAACAAAATCATTAGTGATTTTACATTAACGTGCAAAAAAACCATGCAGACCTGAAGCCGTGGGCAAAGTCCTTTTTTCGTGTGTTAATGTAAAATCACTAATGATTTTGTTAGTTCTCGTGTTCTTTTAAATAGGTATTGTTCTCATTTGAACCCGACTCTCTCTCTCTCTCTCTCTCTCTCTCTCTCTATATATATATATATATATATATATATATATATAGACGGAGAGAGAGAGAGGCGCCTAATTCATTTGTAAACCAGAAGAAAGTTATAAACCTTGTAAACCAATCTACACCACACGATTAAACAATCAACGGTTAAGATGGAGGCGGTTATAACCACCCTTATCTCCTATATATATATATATATATATATATATATATATATACATTATTTGAAAAGAAAAAACACAATCGGCTTATAGGTTTAGATTTATAGTGAACCCAAAAATTTCACAATCTCAAATATCATGGTTTTTCTTTATATATTATAGGGATGATCTGACAGAGACCTGCATTAATTAATACAATGGCATGGGCCACCACTTCATGGTTCCGTCGTAAGGGAACAAAAGTATGTTTCTGAAGGGTGACATCGTATTATTTAGGGGTTGTTTGGCAGTTGCTGAATGGTTTGGTGCAGAATGATTAAGAGACTCTTATGATATAGTGCAATATGAAATATGGTTGTTTGGTAATTGTTCGGAATGAAATCAGGGCGCTTAATGGTTAAGGGAGACCCAGGATACAAAATGATTCAGAGGGTTTTGAAACCATTAAGAGGCAACCTTTTTTTCTGCCAAACAAGATTCACCTCTTAACGATTCAGAGGTTGCCTCTTAATGGAACCATTAAGAGGTAAACAAACAACCCCTTAGTTGTGTGCCACCATATGGTTTTTTGAAACTGAAATTTAAACACAAGACTCTTATTACGAAGATGGTTAATGTTTCTACCTTTGTACAAAAGGCTTGGGTTAGAGTCTCATTAATGTCAATTTTGTTAATTTTAAGCTTACTTTTTGGTTTTTTTATATGCCTCTTATGTTTTAAAAAAGATATGTAGGAATGAGTCTCTTCTACGAAGGGACAAGGAACCAACCACTAGATCTATATTCTATACTAATATTGTGATTTTTTTCTTTAGTTATTTTTTGTAGCTAAATTATGCTACCACTTAAAAATAGTTTAGGTCTGTCTCTATGATCTGATCCACCTTATAAATTGCTTTATCGATTTCATCACTTATTTGAAATTTATTGTCATGTATATTCTTGCAAATTATATAAGCTACACTAAGGGGTTGTTTGTTTTTTTCAAAAAACCTTTTAATGACTCTTAAGTCTGATTTGTTCAGACCTTTTTACACACCACCTCTTATTAATCATAACTAAAATAAGATTTCAGACTTTAGAGCTCTTAAAAAACAAACGGCACATAAGAGAAAACAGAAACATTCATATTTTAACAAACAAAATTCCCCATCTATTTTTCCAAAAAATAAAATGTTTTACTCACTTTGAAACAAGTAAAAAATATTTCAGAAGAAGGGAGTAACTAAAAGTATTATTATCAAATATTTCTGTAAAAATAATAGTAAAACCAATGCAATGGTCAACTTTAAATTTATAATGGGGCAAAAATTGACATGAATGAAGAACTTGAAGGACCAACAATGACTAATTTGATGTTTGGGGTTCTAAAACGTGAACAAGTCAAAGTTGAAGGACCTGTTGGTATATTTAGATAGTCTAAATAGCATATGAATGATGATGACACCATTCCACCAACCGGCCATAAACTTGCGTGAGGCTATAAGAAAACGACAATTCGTTGCCGGTTATCTATAAATCCATGTGTTACTGTCAATTTCAATTTATTTCCATTTTATTTGATAACATAGATATAATTTAGATAATTATTTAAATAATTTTTATCTATACTATATTATAAAGCACGGATAAAAAACTCTTGAATACAAATTATTAGGCACAAAGTACCATCATTTTATGTAATATTTTAAAAATCTCTTAATTTATAAGTATCAAAGCACAAGATATATATTACTACTGCAGGCTTCTAACACCCACCAATTTGGTATGTGCAGGGCGCCAGGGCCTTCCTTTTATGCAAACATTTCCATGTATCACTATTAATTAATATATTATATTATTATAATTTTGTTTTAATTATATTATTAAATATATAATTGGTTATTTTTTTCTAGATGTCATTAAAATATATAAGATAATCACTGAATTCTAACGAAATACTTAATTTTTTATATAAAAAAATTATTTAAGTCTAAATTAAACAAATTTATAAAAAATTCATTATCACTTTATCAAAACCATCCAAAATCGTATTGTAAATCGACAAAAAAATAAAATGAAACATTAAAATCATGATGTATCTCGCTGCATTGCGCGAATACACTTCTAGTCATATTTAATACATTAATCATTTAGAAAGGGCTTCAAATACAAATCAATTTTAATCGTCCATTGAACCTAATGAGATCCGGTGCCATCAACGTAATGAGATTCTGTGCCATCAATATCTCAATTGTTTTCTATTTTTGAACTAATGATTATAATTAAAGAACTATATTATCTTCCATAAACATTTAGATCATAATGAATGAACTCTGATAATTTTCTGTAAATATCTTAGTTATTCTCTAATATAACCGTTGATCATTTTCTATAAATATCTCCGTTTGTAAGATTTTCCTATTTTGTATTTGAATTTTTCTTTAATGATCATTTACAAAATTAAGTAAAGATAAAATAGTATTAACATGTCAACCTAATTCGTATTGGTCCGTTACAAAAATTTTACTTTTTTATTTGAAATTTGTTTTATATCATAACCTAACCCATTTTCCTGAGTATTTTTTTCTTTTGGATAACTGTGGGTGTATCAAGTCCAATTTATTGTACATAAACTAATTTCATGGGGTCTTGAAGTTACTATTCAGACAAACCTCTAATGATCTTATTGAGCATTGTAAGCCACATAAACCTCTAATGGTCTTGCAGGGTATTGTAATCGGTAACCACTGAAACACAGACCCGAAATCTTACCAAATAATATTTTTTTTATAACATTGACAAACAGACTCGATATTGAATATTATAATTTTTTTCTATTAACACAAAAAAGTGTATAAAAAAACCATAAATGCAGGGTCATTCCTGAGGGAGGGGGACATTTGCTTAGGGCCTAACAAGATAAGAGCTCAAAAAAGTTTATTATAAAATATTAGTTCAAAAAAATTAATACCTAAAATAGACTTAATATTTTAGTAAATAACAAAAAGCTTCAAAGAATTTAGTAGATAATAAGGGTAATAAAAGTTTAATATATTATTAAGAGTCCAAAAAGAATTTAATAATATATAACACGAGATCAAAAATAATTTAGTGAATAACTAGGGCCTAAAAAATGTATATGGTAGTTGAGTAAGCTTGGTGATATGATAGTAGAGATATCTCTGCTACTATATAAAAAAACTAATACGGTTATTGTACAACTTTTGTACAATAACACTTATCATCCTAAACTTTTGTATAAAACATTTATCACTCTTACAATTATTTATTTAATTCATTTTATATCCCTTATTTTTTCATTTTTCATTTTACACCATTATCATATTAACACAAATAATCGTATATGAACAAAAATGCAACGAAAAAATATGTTTCTTTTTTTACAAATTATATCATTATAATCGTCTCGTCAATATCTTCAAAACGAGCTCAATATTGAATATTTTTTAATTTAACTGTACTATTAAATATCATGAATCTCTACTACTATATAAAAAAACTAATACGTACAAACTTTTGTACAATAACACTTATCACCCTAAACTTTTGTACAAAAACACTTATCACCCTTATAATGTTACATTTACCACTCTTACAATTACTTATTTAATTCATTTTATATCCCTTATTTTTTCATTTTTCATTTTACACCATTATCATATTAACACAAATAATTGTATATGAACAAAAATGCAACGAAAAAATATGTTTCATTATTATTATAAATTATATCATTATAATTTTTTTGTCAATAATTGTAATATAAACTAATTATTGAATATCTTTATGGGTTTAGGGTTTCAGAAATTGTCATTCTTAGGTCATGGTTGATTGTTGATGACATGTCTATAAGAAAGTAACATTAATTGTTCGTTATTTACTTACATTCCGCTGCATCGCACGGGTATATGCATAGTTAGATAAATGACATTGTAAGAAACTAAGGGGGTGTTTACTTACTACTTATTAGCACTTATTGAATAAGATGCTCTTACCCTATTAAGATATGTAGTGTTTACCTTTCACTTATTATAAAAAGTGCCTTTTACCGTCCATCTTACCCGATTAAACTCGGTTAGCAACAAACCCCTCTCTTATCGTAGTCAGAGATACGTTCCAGATTATTTTCCCTTTTTATCCTCAATCCCTCCTCCCTATTTCAATCACAAATTAACGCTCTAGAAATCACAGATCTCTCAATTTCAATCATTGGAATCTCTCTATTTCACCCATAGCCGCTCAATTTATTCAACGGAATCTCTCAATTTCAATCGGAAGTAAACGAGCGCCACCATTTCTGGCTTGCTTCTTTGGTCGTTGTTCTCTGGATTTGCTATTGCTCTCCTTCTTCTCCATCTACCATTGCAGCCTTGCAGGTACGAAAAGGGTCAAGGGTATTACCCGATCTCTGTTGTTTCTTGTTCATTCCTTTCAATGATCTTCATTCTCGTTTAATTCTTTCCTCTTGTCTCTAAATTTCTGTTTTTTCTGAGATTTCGTCCGATCTCTGTTGGGTTTAAGCTAAATTTCCAAGGTTTTGTTGTTATCGCTGAATTTTACTTCTTGTGTAGAGATTGGATCAGGTTTTGTACCATTTTTTATTCTTTTTCTGATTCTGTTGAATTTGTGGTTATCTCTGATGCAATTTTTTTGTGTCTCGGTTATTTGATCTAATTCGCGCATAAATGAAATATTTGCTAGTATGAATTCATTTAATTTCATGCAAAAAAATGATGCAAAAATAAGTAAACTAAAATAGTTGATGACATCATATGAAGAAACAAAAAATTCAAAGCAAGAAGAAGAGTTATGCAAGCTTCAATTAGATTTGGTATCATTTGGTGTCTTTACAACACGTTCCAGTGATTATTTGTGATTATTTGATATATATTTCCATTAAGCAAGCGAAAGATACACCTAATTATACCATCAAGCATATATCCTAATTATGATTTCATGCTCCTGTGTTCTTGATAATGGTTGGAACCTTGCACTTTGTTAGTTCTAATTAAAGGTTTTATTTGATTGGCTAATAGAGAGGGTGGTAGCCAATTTAGTAGGAATGAGCCATCTTTCCTCCCCTGGAGAAACAGAGATGCCTATGAATTTTTTATTTCATATATCTGATTATTTTCGGTATTACACTACAAAACCCGACTATAATCTCTCTACTTTTCACCTTACAGTTTGTTCTGTGTCGTGTATTTTGTTGTTAAATTCAGTTTAAGATTACAAATGTACGAAACTATCTCAAATCTTTCTTTCGGTCTTATAATTCTTCTTCTGCTTCAGTTTGTATTTGATTAATTTCTGTATGAAACTGTAAAATCTATCCATTTTTACCTTGTGATTCCAATCTGCCATATGTTCCTCCTGTTGCATATATGTTTGATTAATTTCAATATAAGCATACAAGACCCTAAATTTAACCAAGTTTATTCTCCAATCCATATCCAAACTGATGTACATTTTTGTCTTTTGATGTCAAATTCAAAATTGATATGGATCCTGTAGAATAACAAAGAAAAACCACCCCTAAGCAGAATAACAAAGAAAAACCACTCGTTGGAAATTTTAGGAGTTAAAATAGTCATCTGTATGTTTCCAACTATATGGAAAATTCATCTAAAAAAACACATGGCATCTTTTAAGTTGTTTGTAGCTTCTTTTAGCATTCTTATGTATTTTTTATATGTAGTTTAATAGGAATGAGGGTATAGAAAAATGCTATCCACACACAACTTCTTCACTTGATTTGCTTGCATTTTTCTTTCAATTCTAATCAGACTGTTATATTGTGAACCCTTGCTTTATGCAACTAGATTACATAAAGAGTTATAGATATATGTATGTACTTTGTATGTAATTTTAATGCGTATGAGGGTATGAACATAGTTACTCCAAAAGCCTAGAGTTAATATGTTCATGATATGTTGCATAATGTTTCTAGATATGGCAAATTTCGGTGAATCTTCACAATCAAAAAAGCCTAGAGTTAACTGGAAAAAAGAGAATGTGGTGAAAACATTTATCGAATCTTGTTTGCATGAGATATCCGTAAATGGACGAGAAGGGGGTAGCCTTAAGGCGGTTTCTTGGAAGAATGTAGCAGCAACACTACTAAAGAATCATGATTTTGTTGTTGAACAACGACAAATGAAAAACCATTATGATTACCTCAAGGGAAAGTATGGAGCATGGGCAAAGTTAAGAAACAAGACGGGTAATGTTTATGATGCATCGACAAATATATATACTTATAATTTTTTATAAACAGCAAAACAAATTTGTTGAGAAGTTGCGGACTGCACCTCTTCCCTTTCCTGATCTTTGTATTCAACTGTTTGATGGCGTTGCTTCCACCGGTCTTGGAACTTGGGGACCGACTGCTACCGTTTCAAACCCTTCTAGTGTGCCTCCTGAAACTGATGAAGATTATGATACACAAGACTACTATGATCTAACACAAGAACCACTTCCTTCTGAAGATGAAATTATTTTCCGTCCCCAACCTCAAAGGAAAAAACAAAGAGGAAAACAAAATGCTATCAATGAGAATGATCTAGAAAAGGTTGTGACACATGTTAAACATATCTTGAACAAACCGGGGGAGGATGAGATGGATCATTGCATCGATAAGTTGGACACACTTGGATGGGAGCAAACCGTATTGTATGATGTAACACTTTACATATTCAGTCAAAGCACGGACTATAGGAAAATTTGGTTACGCTTGAACGAGGAGAGATGTGAGGGGTGGGTTAGATTTACAGGTGGAAAGCTCGGTTTATTTTAGTTTGAAGTGATGTTTTGTTTTGATATGTTTTGAACAATGTTTATTTATATTATGTTCTTAGGATGTTTTTGTTTGGATGATGTTCTTAGGATGTTTTTGTTTGGATGGTAGTATGATTTATTTAATATGAATAAAATGGTTATTTCAATTTGATGGGATGTGTGTTACAAGTTGACGTTTTTCAATTTTTGTATTGGTTGTTTAAACTTGAAATGATGTTCTTTTGTGGTTTATATTTGCAAGGTCATACATGGATCAAAACGAGATCATTATGATTATAGTTCTTATACATTGCTATTTGAGAAGAAGAGCTCCAACAAGAATAGAAAGGGTGAGAGATAACACTTCAGCATTGACCGGAAATGCTTATACACAAGAATTATTAAGTGGATCCAATACTCAATGCCATGAATTGATGCGTTTATCTCGCGATGCCTTTATAATGTTATGCAACCATTTTAAACAAAAAAATTGGTTGCAATCAAGTAGGCATACAAGTGTTGAAGAGAAGATAACAATGTTTTTGACAATTGTTGCTCACAATGAACGCTTTAGAATGGTTAAACGTAGATTTCAACACTCCACGAGGACTATTCATAATTGTTTTCATGAAGTATTGGGAGGAATGATAGAGTTCGCAAGAGAGGTTGTAGGGCCAACATCGTTTGACGGAACACCAAATACATCAGAGAGATTCAGGCGCCTCAAAGAGATATTTCCGGTATGATATATGTTATTGATTTGATAATTTTTACATTGTTTGATATCTTACGAGTTTTAATATTTTTTATTTTTTTAAAGGGGGCTATAGGTGCGCTAGATGGAACCCTGATACATGCAGTTGTTCCTAGTGATCAACAAGCAAGGTATAGAGGAAGAGGAAGAGGTGAATGCTACCAAAATGTTCTAGCAATTTGTGATTTTAATATGATATTCACGTTTGTTTGGGCTGGATGGGAAGGCATTGCACATGATTCTAGAGTCTTGAGAGAAGTTGTATTTAACCCAACTTCGGGATTTCCGTTTCCTCCATCAAGTAAGGGGGCGTTTGGTTCGCTGGATTCCGCCGGAATCTGGTGGAATTGGAATGGTCAATTCCATTGACCGAATTCCGTCGTGCTGTTTGGTTGCCAAGAGAATGGAATTGAATTCCATGAAATCCTTAGATTAAGGAATTGGTCATTCCATTTGAAAATGGATGGAATTGAATTCCATTCCATCATGGTTTTTCAAAAAGACAAAAATACCCTCCAAACCTTTTCTAACAAAATTAAAACCCATCAGATGTGGATTTGGTTTCCTCTCTCTCTCTCCTCTCCTCTCTCCTCTCCTCTCTCTCTCCCCTCTCTCTCCCCTCTCTCTCCTCTCCTCTATCTTCTCCCTCTCTCCTCTCTCTCTCCTCTCCTCTATCTTCTCCCTCTCTCCTCTCTCTCTTCTCTCTCTCTTCTCCTCTCTCCTCTCCTCTCCTCTCTCTCTCCTCTCTCTCTCTCTTTCCTCTCTCTCTCCTCTCTCTCTCCTCTCTCTCCTCTCTCTTCTCTCCTCTCTCCTCTCCTCTCTCTCTCCTCTCTCTCTCCTCTCTCTCTCCTCTCCTCTCTCTCTCTCCTCTCTCTCTTTCCTCTCTCCTCTCCTCTCCTCTCCTCTCTCCTCTCCTCTCTCTCTCTCCTCTCTCTCCTCTCTCTCTCTCTCCTCTCTCTCCTCTCTCTCTCTCGACATTTAAAATAAATAAATAAATAAAAATAAAAGAAAGGGTATTTTTGTCATTTTTCAGAATTCCATTCCAATTCCTTTGTAAACCAAACAGACATATTCCAATTCATTTGACTGATTACATTCCATTACTGCCAACCAAACAGTTGGTCAAACCTGAAAACATTTCATTCCAATTCCTTCCAGATTCCAATTCCATTGACAGATTCCATTCCATCAGAAATCATTCTGCGAACCAAACGCCCCCTAAGTATCTTTCTTACTTTTAAAAGATCATTATTTTTCAATATTTTTAAAATTGCCTATGTAATTGCAGATAAATATTATCTTTGTGATGCCGCATATACTTGTACCCGAGGATTTATGACTCCATATCGCAGTACTAGGTATTGGTTAGCAGATTTTCGACGACGTCGTGCATTAACTAAGGAAGAAATGTTCAACCATGCTCATGCACAACTTAGAAATGTTATCGAACGTGCATATGGTGTCCTGAAAGCAAGATTTCCGATCCTAAAGCAAATGGCTCCGTATCCTTTTCAAGTCCAGAAAGATGTGGTGATTGTTTGCTTCGTTATTCATAACTTTATAAGGAAATGCAATATCCAAGATCAATTATTTATGGAATACGACGAGAACACCATGTTTGCCGCTGCTGAAGAAGAACAAGAAGGAAGCAATGAAATAGAAGTTGATGAAATGCAGTGGAGTTCTCAAGACAATGAATATATGACTAATTTGCGTGATCAAATTGCAAATCAGTTATTGTCCAATGCTTCAAATTAAATGTGTACACGAATTGTTGCAATTCAATTTATTTTCTTGTCTAGATATATTTCAATTATGAATTTTGCAATTTTTATCCATTCAACAATCATCCAAACATAATATTTGGTAAATAGTTGTAGTGTATTTAGCATTTCACCAAGTATAGGGTTATAATGGTCTTTTTTTGTCAGCCAGCACCAAATCCAGAATATTTGGTAAACACTCATTTTCAAGTTAGCACTTATTTTGGACATATCCACTTATTCTAGTCAGACCTCTTATTCCAGACAGCGGTTATTAGCTATTGTTGGTAAACAACCCTAAGACGAAAGGAAAATTTAATTTTAACGTGTGGTCTCAAAAAATGAATTTACGGACTAGTGACGTGGGCCACTGGTAGGATGATTCAAAACTAAATTCATGGGTTAGTGAATTTGTTAAACTTTCTTATTGTATCCAAGTTATTGAGGAAGTAAAATAAATTACATTATTATTATTATTATTATTATTATTATTATTATTATTATTATTATTATTATTATTATTATTATTTTTTATCAAAAATTAAACTATATTGTTATAAGAATATTTCTACAATGACCAATATGTCATTTCTCCATACTTCAAAAACATTTAAATTGAGGAAAGAACAATGACCACAAATTTAGGGATAAAGGACATGTTTATGTGTATTTGATATTTTTTTATAGTTTTTCAATAGTTTCGTATGCAATAATTAGAGGATTTTATTAATTACCAGGAATTTAGAATAGTTTTTTTTTCTTATTTAATAGTTTTTCTTATTTAATAGTTGCCCAATTAAGGGTACCACTATGTGGCAGACTCATGATCATGGATGTCACAGGATGCTCACCACGGGATTTGAATCTGGATAGTAGGGATACCATCCACTGACCCCCCAGGATGTTACCTTACCACTGGGCTACAACATGAAGAACATAACCTAGCCATATATGGTTAGCCGATATTGATCTAAATTCTATTCTAAATAATTTTTCATATATAAATGTTCAAAGAAATTGTTCTGTATGAATTATTCATATATTTTTTTTTAATTTTTTAATAATAAAAATGTTAGTTTAAGATATTTTTAATATTTGTGGAGGCCCTTTTTCTCCGGAATCGTCTAGGACAAATAAAATAGGGAATTTAATTAAAATGCCCCAATTTCAAAAATCGGTTACCAAAATGCCCAAAAACTCTTTAGCTTTACCGAAATACCCCATAACCCCGCGATATAGGGCCGTGATCGCAGGGTGGGTAATTTTTTTTTAATTTAGGGGGCATGTTCGCGATGGAAGGGTTATCCCCAGGATGTGTATCATCCCACGATTCAATATCTTTTTGATTTATAATTACATTTCACATCCCTATATTTTTTTTCATAATTTACTTTATATTTTATACATTTCTATTTTTCATTTTACATTTTCATCATATTAACACATATAATCGTATATTAACTAAAATACATTAAAAAATATTTTTTAATTTTAACAAGTTACACCATTATAATCATCTCGTTGATAACTTCGAAATAAGCCCAATATTGAATACATTTTAATTTAATTATATTATTATATGTCATATATACTACATAAAAATTGTACTAATTAAGTATTAATAAATCTAAATGTTAGTTATCATAATATTGAGACTTTACATAAAAATAGTTTTTGATTTATTTATATTATTATTTTTTGATTTATGTTATTCTTCTTTTTAGGAATGTACGACCATTGTCGAAAAACACATGTTTTTCAAAATGACTTGGAACCTGTCGAGTGAAAAATGAAATTGCAATGCAAATAACGTTGAACCCTGTCGAGTCGTCAGTGTTTCTAGTTATTATATCTGGTTTAGTTTTAATATCATTATTATTGTAAAAACTTTTAAGAATTATCGATTATACAGAGACGACAATTTCAATACATTTATTTTTAAAATGAGGATATTTGAATTTTATTTTTATGTTTAATAGGTCAATGGTAAAAAAAATCAGGTAAAAACATAAGGTGAAATGATTGACCTGATTTAAGACATGTTTGTTAACAACTTAATATGCTTAATGAGAGTCACACCTTATTTGTTAGTTTTTCATGATTTTTGGTAGTGGTTTAATGATATTCAAAAATATTACTTATGTAGTATATATATGATATTTAATAAAATAATTAAACCCAAAAATATTCAATATTGGGCTCATTTTGAAGGTATCGAAGAGACGATTATAATGGTGTAACTTATTAAAATTAAAATGTATTTTTTTAACGTATTTTAGTTAATATACGATTATATGTGTTAATATTATGAAATTGTAAAATAAAAAGTAAAATGTATAAAGTAAACTAACTAAATAATTATAAGAATATAAAATGTAAATATATATATTAAAATCAATATTTCTATCGCATGCCTCATCCCGAAATTAAAAAAAAATTACCCACCCCGCGCCGTCGGGGATTATGGGGTATTTGGACAAAGCTAAAGAATTTTTGGACATTTTAATTAAATTTTCAATAATATATTAAGAACGGCCCTTCATAAAACAAAAAGTCAATTCATGAATTTAAAGCTTTGAAGTGTCGTTATTGAGATTTCATAATCCATATCAATGATTTGGCGTCACGAAATGAACTTTTATGGATGGCCCTTCTAATATACATTATTGACTTTTATTTAATAATTATTTTTTTTCTATGATAAATAAATGAGTAAATTACAAATTTCGTCCTTGTGGTTTGGTGAAATTTGGATTGGCTTTCTTAAATGAAATAACTGCAAGGATGGTCACCATTGTATATGAATAGGTCCCTCATGTTAATAGCGGTTAAAATCTCTATTAACATGAATATATTTTCATTTTTTCGTTGTGTTATAAAATTAGTAGTTGTTTCAAGGACCTGAAACTCAAGAAACTTCCCATTTCACTCCTTGATCTTCCTCGTATTCTCGTAAACAAAATCAAACCCCAAAACAATACGCAAAATCAAATAAAAAAATGCTATATATATACACACCCAATTAAACAAACCCTACCATCCCCAATGAATCAACAGACATACATTTCATCGACGAATTTTTCACTGATAATTTCCGAGGGATTTGTGACGGATTACCAGCGGATTACCGATAGTTTTTTTCGTCGGTGATTGAAAATCCAACGATAATCACAACTACCGACCATATATTTCTCCGATGATGAGATCCACTAGTGATGGCTTTTTGAGGTGGATTACCAACGAATTTTTCGTCGATGAAGCCTCTTTGTTTCGTGGTGAGAAGGGGGGGGGGAGTGAAAGTTCAATGAATCATTTGAAGCTGGAAGACTGTCTTTTCTTAGTTTCTTTCTTTCATTATGGTTTGAGTGAATTGTGGATTTGGTCCCTGTGGTTTTGTGTTTTCTTTGACCATGATCCTCATTCTATGTTTATTGTGAATATAGTCCCTGTGGTATGCAATATATTGTGGCTAGGATCCCTAAAAACTAACACCATTAACTTTGAAAGGTTAAAGGCATCATGTGCCTTGCACACTATGGGTATAATTGTCAATTTACTTTTCCCTTTCAATTTAACTTATACACCTTTAAAACAAAGAATACTAAATTGTGGATTTGGTCCCTATGCATCACTCATCATCTTTAAAACTCATCTATCATCCCTCTTAATTTTTTTCATCCAATCTTCATTGTCAAAGTACAAGAAAAACTAATTTGTTAAAGTGCAAAAAAAGTTAATTGTATTTAAAAATAACAATTGTTTGAAACCAACGCTACATAATTTGTGTTATGTTATATAGTACGTCTAGAATATCGATCTTGAAATATTAGGTGAATAAATATTTTGTTCTTGAAAAAATGTAACACCTTCAAATTTGGAAAGAGCGACTAGTTTAAAACTTTCAACAATACCTTAAAGTATAATAAAATCTCTTACGACAAGTCCATACTTGAAATACCTTTCTAGGTTGAACCATCAACAAATAACTAAAGTCTTATATAAAGACTAATTATAGTCGGGTGTTACTAGAACCCAATAACAGTCGCTATATCCAAAGTAAGTGCGGAAGACTTCATCAAGCTATTCACCTCTTCGAGCACACAACTAGCACTCATCTCTTCACAGTGTCACTAGAACTAATCCCGAGACGGATCCTGATACACTTGCCGACAAATAAAAAGATTAGGCTAACGCCTAGTGAGTTCAAGAGTTTTTATCATGATTATAAAATCGTTAAACAAAAATGATGCAACTTAAATCATGACCTTTCAAAATGATTTACTTTAAATATGAGAATGGCCCATTTTCCAATAATACACATTTTTATAAATGAACGCCTCAACGCCAACACATTCTTTCATGAAGTAATGCAACCCAACACTTACTCAAAACGCGAATGTTGGTAAATGCTCAAATATTGAAATTTTAATAAAACTTTATAAACTAAACGACCGAAATATGAGTAAACTCAAGCCTCCAAAATTATAACATATAGGGAATAACCCAAACTCAAAACGTCACCGAAAAACAAGGATAAAACTAAATACCCAAAACAACACATTTCGGTGATGGGGGAGACCCGATTTCCATGGCTAGTGGCGGAACACAAAAGTAGGCCACATTCCAAGTTATTGAGCTCACTGTAACACCCCAAATTTGGTGTGGAATATCACTCTCCCGTATCGTTATATAAATTAACTTTGGAACATAGCGGATGTGTACATTATTGAGTTCGGGGCTAGTGGTCAGCTTTGTACGTCGTTATCTGATCAGTTTGGAATGGAAAAAGTAATCTTCGAGCAACTCATACACACAGGGCGATTGTGCCCGGCGACTATGACATGTGTCAAGGTCGCAGGGCATAGTCGCGGAAGGGAACGACATCGCGGTACGGGTTCGGTGATAGTGCCCGACGACTATGCCAGGGTCACTATCGCTTGGTCATTGTCGCATGGGGTGTACCGAGAGAGCCCCAACGCGGGCGACATTGCCCCCGCGACTATGACATTGGCATAGTCGTCGTGTCATAGTCGCCGGCGGGCTGTTTGAGTATAAAAATCAGATTTCGGGATTCTCTGATTATTTGAGCTTGTGAACTGATTTGGGAGCTCTTCCTCAGCGATTTTGGTAAGTTCCAAACCCTAAATTTCATCTCTTCATTTATTGATCTCCAGCAACCATTAATAAGGAGTAAATGCTTGGTTAAGGTGAACTTTTGGTGAATCTAGCTTGTGTTGTCATCTCAAGTCTTCAACTCTCCATCCTCCATTTCTAGGGTTTGGTTTCCTTCCTAAGGAAACTACTAAGGTGAGTTCATTCACTTTTACTAAACCTTATACATGTCAAATGTGAGTTTTAAATGCCTAAGTATCTCCCTTTTCTTATACTTAAATTGTGGGTCTTGTACCAAAACCAACTTTTGGAGATGTTAGGGTTTATGGTAATTTTCATGAAACATGATTTTACGAACTTGATGATGCTACTAGTAATCTACCTTGCTTGGGAAAATGTATTTTTAAGAATGGCTTTGTGTATGTATCACTCATGGATTTTATAATGGTACTCTTGTGGTTAACTACTGATAAGTTTGTATTTGAGAATCTACAATGTTTTAAAAGTAGTATTTGTGATAGATGTGTACGTTTTCAACCAATGATCATTTGGTAGAGAATGGGAACTATATTTGGGAAGAATCGTTATTTATGTCCTTTATGTATATTAACACTCGTTGAAGTATTCGTTGGACAATGTGAGCATTATTTGATTTAAGTGATGCATTTGGGAGTCATGACCCCGTGTTTGGTTTATTATTGTTCCGGCGTTGGGACGACTAGTTTTCCACGTCGAGGCACGTTAGGTACCAGATTGAGGTATAAGTCCTTCGTGTTGCACGTTAGGTACCGGATTGAGGTATAAGTCCTTCGTGCTCAAGTATTACTATATTGGATGAGGAGCTCGACATAGGAACCCAACGGGGTTGAACTCGAGTTTCCATGGGTGTACGTTTAAAGCCACTGAGTCTGACATCCCTTGCGTGTACTTTATGTGTTTATTGGTTTTACTGACCCATCGAATGGCTTACTTTTGTGTTCCGTCATTCGGGTTAGTAAGCGGGTCTCCCCCGTTAACCCAAGAGGTAATTGCTAAATTTCAAAGAGCATTATTATCATTATTACCATTATTTTTGTTGTATAAAAATAATTTCCGTTACTCATTTTACGTTTTATTATTTGAACTGCAAATGTTTGAGCTCACTAGGCTTTGGCCTAACACTTTTTCTTAAAATAACATGTATAACAGGTCAGGTTTCCGGTGGGGTTCGTCGGGATTGAGCGAATAGCTTTGGGGTCAAGAGCGGTCTTTTTGGGAGATGTATAGACTGGTGTTTTTGAGTAGTGAACATACCTTTAGGAAGAATAGCAACACCCGATACTAATCTTTCTTATTTAAGTTAGATTATTAGGTTGTTAGTGTATTCTTCATCTGTTTGGTTGTAATGTATATAACTTTGTTTCCCCGTTCTATCAGGATGATACTTTGGGATTGATTATAGCAGGTTTTATACCCAAGTTTTTATCTCTTTATAGCAGTCATATTGCAGAAATTTCGAATTTCGTTCCGCTAATTTTTAGAGTGTTACACTCACCATACTAGGACCCATGGCCACGAGCTCGCCGACTCGTACTAAGATGTGGATGAGGGCACCCGAGGATCCTAATCATGCTCATTCACTAGGATTACATTTACGACCCATGGCTAGTATCCGACTCCACATAACCGTACCAAGTTGCCCCCGAGGACCCAATGTCTTAACTAGCTACAAATGGGAAATAACTATCCCATAAAAAATAGACTCATAAATTACATCACGGGCCCAAGGCCAAATGTTAAGACTCCACGAGCCCACACCATAAGGCCCTCGATAATCCCATGACTAATTCTGTTCCCAACATGGAAACAATATCCCTTTTTCTTAAAATAATAAAGACCGACTCATATGCCTATGGATCCATTACATTACGGTCTATAACAATACATGACTCCAATTGAATGACCAACACACTCAAAACATGTAATTCTCAAATGATGCGCAATAACTGCCATCATACTCAAAACCTTACAACGGGCTATTATAATCGGACGAATGTCCCCAAGGCTCATCTTAGTCAAAACCGAGCCAAAAGCTCAACCATTTAATTTATCGTACAATAAAAGTCAGTGTAAACAATAAAACGCATTTAACCAACGGTTATGCAAACACAACGACCAAATGTATGATTAACCCAAAACTCGTCATTGGTTAAGACAAACTATTTTCCAAATGAACTCATACCCTTATATTTCTAAAATGTCTCGTAACACAATGATATGCATTTTCCAAACGGTTTATAAAATCAAATGCACCAAATGGACAATTACATAAAATGACCTAAAATTATATATTAAATCATCAAAGAAACATATCAACATGATTTATTTATCAAAATGTCCAAAAATTCCAAATGCGGGTGTTTCAAAAGTTTTATAAAACCAAATAACCCAAAATGAGTAAAACTATTCAAATGTTTCAACTTTTAATAAAAATAATGTGAGCACGTAATCACTTTAAAATAGACATTTTTGGCATGTACAATGTTTTCACAAATCAACTTGAACTCACTTTGCTAGATTTAGGCTAAATCTAGATTTTCCCCAACTTGAGCTCCTTTGAAGAAACTTGGATCTTCAAGCCAAAACTTCCCAAAAACCTAGATCCACAAGTTTTCACCCATTAATCAACATTCAACCATTTAAAATCGTTCCCCAAACATTATATACCAAAATCACCATTTTGGCCAAAACCCTAGTTTTGACATAATGTCTCCAAAACCATCAAACCCGAAATTTGAGAAACCAAATACTAGGAAATCATCAATGGATAATTTATGACTCATAATAAATTTTAAAAACTAGGAGGATCAACTCACCACTTAGGTTTTGGTGAAAAACCTAGAAAACCCCAAATTTCTTGAAGATGGAGGTGATGATGATGAGCTCTTGACCTTTGCTTCCACTCCACCACCAAATATTCTTGGTTATTCCCAAAACTAACAATATAATCTTGAAAAGATCTCAAAAACGAAACCATAGCAACTTAAATCGCCAAAAACGGAGTTGAAATGAGAAAGTTATGGCCAAATGAAGAAAATCCCGATTTTATGCACTGCAGGTCTGGCGCGACCCTGCCATGCGACAGTGCCATCTGTCACTGTAGCGGGCACTGTTGCCCGGATGTACCGAGGGTTTTTTCGACGAATTTCCCGACCGTTTTCCCAGCCGTTCCTCGATCGTTCTCCCGGACATTCCTCGACCTCTCTCTTGGCTATTCATTGACCCTTCTCTCAAAACATTTGATGCTATTATGCCAGTTATTGTGCCATTGCCATAATTTCATGGCACAATCGTTGGGACGACCGAACACTCGGTAACGCCGATGCTATTGTGACATATGTCACAACTGCATGACACTATAGCCGAGACGACCATACTCTTAGTACCATTGGTGGAAATGTGACAAGTGTCACAACTATAAGGCACTATAGCCATACTCCATATGTGGTTCCTCCTTTACTGATTCACCCAGTTCAACATAGTTTTTCTTCTTCAATTGGGATAAAAATCAGGATGTTACAAAAATCCCAGACTTTGAAAGTTGATAAACCATTAGAGAGAAAATGTCCATGTTTCATATATTGTAAAATTATTTTTTCATACGCTATGCATTTAAATCTTTTATGTCTTATTTTATGCTCGAAAGAACTTACGTAATTTAAATGATTTTACATAACTTATGACTTTATATAGGTTTTGTTTTTCAAATGTAAAAAATAAGTCTGCTAGCCCATGGGCTAGCCGGCCCGTTTATAAGGCAGATACGGGCATGTACATAAGTCCATGAAAACGAGCATGTAAAAAAAGTTACTTGCATTTAAAAATAACAATTGTTTGAAGCAACACTACACTAAAAAAAGACAACCCAATCCGTGAAGTGAAACAATTGTTATTTTGATGGGTTGTCTTTTTTGGGATGTAGTGTTGGTTTCAAATAATTGTTACTTTTAAATGCAATTACCTTTTTTTGCAATTTAACAAATTAGTTTTTCTTGTACTTTGACAATGAAGATTGGATGAAAAAAATTAAGAGAGATGATAGATGTGTTTTAAAGATGATGAGTGATGCATAGGGACCAAATCCACAATTTAGTATTCTTTGTTTTAAAGGTGTATAGATTAAATTGAAAGAGAAAAGTAAATTGATAATTATACACATAGTGTGCCAGACACATGATGCCTTTACCTTTTCAAAGTTAACGGTGTTAGTGTTTAGGGATCCTAATCACAATATATTGCATACCACAGGGACTACATCCACAATATATATAGAATGAAGACCATGGTCAAATAAAACACAAAACCACATGAACCAAATCCACAATTCACTCTTATGGTTTGGAAATAAAAGATGTTTCCTTTTCTTCTCCCACTCGTGTTCTTTGTAGAAATAAATAAATGAATGAATAATCTAAGTAAAGATTTTTGTAAATATAGTGAAGAGAGGTTAGAAGAGGCATGTGATGAATAAATTTGGTGTAAATGTTGATGGGAACAAATTAGAGATGGAGCATCCTCCGTTTTAATTCATATCGTTTTTGTAGAATTTGGATTGAATAAAGTGAGTTAAAATTCTTGTGATTTTGATGTTGTTGGGAAGTAATTTATGCATCATCTGGTTTTTAATCCTGTTAGGGTTTATTTAGTTGGGTCTTGTATATAAAATATATCTTGTTCTAGTCCAATGTGTTTGCTCTTGCATATAGTATAGCGTTTTTTGTTTGTTTTTTGATTGATTTTGGGTATGTTTTTGGGTTTGATTTTTGTTCACAAAAATCTACGGAAGAGATAGGAGAGAAGGAGAAGTTTTATCGAGTTCTAAAAATTGGCAAAACAGGTTAATGAAACAAAAATTCAATACGTAAAAAGGATAAATAATATTAAGAAATAGGCAAAACAACCCCCGAAACAATTTACAAGTTCATAACTCACGGAAAGAAAGAAAATGCCACTAAGTTAACGGAAAACTTTAACATTATATATTTCACTTGAGGGACCCAATCCATATTTTCATCGAGTCCAAAGGACGAAATTTGCGATTTACCATAAAAAAAATCAACATTGTATAGATATGATATATGCATGTGGCTAGACATGTTTTTGACATTTTATAGGTACACGATGTAAAAAAAATAGGTCTTCTTAAAGTATGAAAAAATCTTCAGCAGATGGTTTTATTAATAAAAATGAAAATGAATGCATGAAACGTGCATTATTCACATAAAACAATTTATTTAATAAAATAATGTTTTATTTAATTAATTTTCTTGTTTAGGAAGTTTCAATCATGTATGAATGGTTCATGGTTCCATATCTTTAGGCTTAGGATGAGATAGATGCCTTAATGCACCCACTACCTCTAGTAGTAGTTAATTCCCTTATTATAAATATTTTAATTCCTTTTTAGCAAGGATAATAAAAAAATTTCCAAAGTCTTTCTCTTCTCTGGTTTATTTCTTTGGAGACCACCCATATCAAATTGGGTTACTATCATTGGTGCTTTCATTGACTCGTTACTATGCCTCCAAAACGCCATCCACCATCACTTGGAGAATCCATGGCCGCCATGGTCGAGAACATAGCCAAACTCATCTCCTCTACTTCTGTCAACACCGAGAAAATACTCGCTAGTCAGTCTGCCTCACACTCTAAACTCGACATCATTGTCGAACAACTCGTCACTTAATATGAAAAACCTCTACTCTCATCTCTACCATCGCCAAAACTGACCTGGTAAAACCCAACACTCCACCACCACCACTTCCCCCTCCCCCTCCTCACAATCCCATGAAATCCCCCAAAATTTTGTTGTCGTTTTTCCACAGCTCCGATTATTTGGATTGGCTATTTCAAGCCGATAAATACTTTACTTTCTATAAGACCCCCCCGAACAACGTCTCGCTCTCGTTGCCTTTCACCTAAAAGGCGACGCCTTAAGTTAGTACAAATACCTCCATAACAACTAACTTCTCACAGATTGGGCATCTTTCACCCGTGCACTAGAACTTCGATTCCGACCATACTCTTTCGAAAACCATCGGGCTTCTGTTTTCAAGCTCCACCAAACCAGTTATGTCTCAACTTACCAAACAGAGTTTGAGTGAATTAGAAATTGTGTGGTCGGACTCTCCCAAGACGCCCTCCTCAATTGCTTTATCTCAGGTCTCCACTTTGACATTCAACAAGAAATCTCCCTCCACCACCCCTCCTTCATTCACACGGCCTACGGGTTGGCCAAATTAATTGAGGATAAATTGGCTGTAAATTTTCCCACGACTCCATTAGCCTCCGAACCACCCCGTTCTCATCCTCCTCTTCCCCTCCACCACCGTCTCCATCGACCACACTGATGATCCTCTCTACTGTAACAACCGGATTTTGCTTAGTAAGTTTCCGTTTATCTCTAGTCATCTCTTCACCTTCCGTCTATCTTTTGGGTGAAGTAAGTCGTACTTTCGAACCTTAAATCGACCCATGCGAGAATCTTGAGTTTTGACCTTTTCTGGGTTCGGTACGTCTGGCGCGAGAGTGACTCGCGATAGTGACATGTGTCACTATCGCGTGGCACAATCGCGGGAAACACCAAAACTCGCGGTACATTCCCCGCGAGAGTGCCTCGCGATAGTGACTCATGTCACTCTCGCGTGGCAAGGTCGCGAGCGGGGTCTGTTGATTTAAATCCGATTTTTGACTCCATTTCTCATATCTTTCTCATCCTCTTCTTTTTCATTATCTCTCAACTTCTCCCTTTTCATAAAAACGATCCTAGGGTTCTTGAACTCATCAACCACCTCTTTTGTTGTTAGTTGTTGGGTATTTCATCAAATGGTTCAAGTTGAGCATTTATTCACCATCTCTATCTCCATCTTCATCCTCTTCATCACCTTCATCAATTTCTAGGGTTTTCACCCAACCCTTTTCTTTGTTCTTGAAGATTGAGAGTGCATAGATCATCTTGGTGATCTAAGAGTATTTTGGTTGGTGGATTGGAGTTATGGTTAAGGTAACCTCTTGTTCTCTTCATTTATGAAAATTAGGGTTTTGGTTATATGATGAGATCTTGTGTAAAATGTTTGAGGAACAATTATTTATGGTTGAATATGATTATTTATGGTCGGAAATGTGTGGATCTAGGTTTTGGAAGCTTGAGTTGAAGAGTTGGAATGGATGTCTTCGGAAAGTTTTGGGTGGGATCTACGCTTTTGGAGGCCAATGGTTGGGGATTGAAACCTAGGTTTAACTTAACCTAGCAAGGTGAGTTCAAGTTGATTTGTGAAAACGGTGTACATGTCAAAGTGTGTATTTTAAAGTGTTTTGTGTATGAAATTGTTAACTGCTGATAAGTTTGGTTATTTTGAAAGTGTTTAACTTTATAAACTTATATGGCACTCATCTTTGGGACTTTGGGCATTTTGATAAATAAATCGTACATTTTGGTATTTTAAGGATTCTCGCAAGACCGTAAGCACGGTGATAGCATTAAGTGGACCATTTCGGGTTGGAATGAATGGATGGGTTAGAACCGTAGACTTTTGGAATCGACATTATTCGAGGAAAAATTGTAAGATGAACCGATGAAATCTTCGATGATTGTCTTAAGACGTTTGATCACCCGGATGACAATAGTATGACGGGAAAATTGAGGAATGGGATTTCGGGATGTTGAGTGCCGACCAAAGTCATGCACAAAATTTATTTCTAAAATAAGTTGCATCAATTATTTCTCATGTTTTCGAAGCATAAAGTGAGTTATACTATGAAGCCTTGGTAAAGCATTTAGCACTCATCAGATTTTAAACCGTGAGCTTAAACTTGCATGAAATTGTTTTGTCGCACGTGGTTGTAATTTTTATTGAAAATCTCTTTACCCCTGTTTCGTGTCTAACATTATTTCTTTTTGGACATTGTAATATCCGTGTTTTAATGTTATTTGGGTTATTGGGCAAGTAATTGTGGAATTTTTGACTTTGACATTGGATCTCCTCTACGTATGTTAAAGTTTTAAAGGAAGAGTTGTTCCCATGTCTTGAGTCGGAATTTTTGGGAATTTTAGGTTTAGTCTCTGCGAGTCATGTTGAACTTATGAAATATTATTTTATGACGCTTTGCTACGCACGAGTGTATTTGGAATTGCGTGAGTTTTAATTTTATCGCGTGTAAATTTACGAGCTTATTGGGCGCCGTGTCTCATGAAAGTTTTGTCGAAAAGAGGTCACTTTATCTTACGTAGTGGTTTTAGAATTTTGACCTTTTTAGACTTATTGTCGTCATATGTTTTTGGGAAATGGAAATTTTAACACCGCTTGATTTTAGCGTTAATGAGTTTTATGAAAATTCAGTTCGGTTTTATGGTGCCTTATCTTATGACATTTTGTGCCGCGTAGATAAATTTTGGAACGTATATACTTGCATTATTGTGTGCGTTAACTTATGAATTTTCGTTTAATATTTTGTCTCATACGAGTCTTGCACCGGTACTTTCGCAACCGTAAGAGACGTTTTGAGTGTTTTGTTAATAGAGGTCATCCATATGTTATTTTGGGAAGTTTCAATATTATGTGATTTCTCTTTTGGGTTTTATACAAGTGTTATTAGTCGTATGCTAAATAGTATTTGAGTTGTTTTAAATTGTTGGTGTTAGTAAGCATATGAAAAATTTATGTCGTTTCGTATTAAACTTTTGCTTTGAACGTATTTCAGTTGTTGACCTTGCTGTCGCAAGTTTTCCGCAATACCTTAAATGAATCATCGGTTTGCATGTCGTGGTAGTTACCGCTTTGGGCAAGTGTGTTTTATCTTTGCGGCGCAGCGTTTTAAACTCGATTTGAAATTTATTTACGTTCCCATCGTTTTACCGAGTTTTGAGGAATAAACTGTTGCATATGGGTCATGACGAAAATTGTATGCCACGACGTCTTGCTATTAAAAAGAAGGAATTGAAAGTCCAAATTGTTTAAAGTTCCCTTTTTGGAGTCATACAAACGTTTATTGCACGTGTTTTGGTGCAGAAAATTATTTTGACATATATGGTGTAATTCGATGCATGTTAAGGCCCTGGTAGTCCATTTAAAATTTTGTTGCGCATCTTTCATTATGATCCATATTGACGTAAGTACTGATCAAATGAGCTTTGAAAATGGTTTTATATGCATATTGTTGGTGATCAATTTTGAAACCTATCGAATGAACGGTAGTGTATTTTATCGCACGACTAATTGTTATAAAACTTGTGCATTTAAAAGTTTTATAAATTTTTCAAATTGGCATACTGGTTGAAAAACCTTGAACTCATTAGGGCTATAGATTTAAAGCCCCTATCGTGGAAGGAGTTGTATTTAGGGACTAAGGGAGTCCTTGAGGATTGAAGCGTCGGATGATCCGACTCGCGACCAGCCTTGGATTTTGGGTTTCAGTTTTTGAATCTATGCACGCATGATTAATGGAGGTAGTAGATTTAAGTCTTCCCAGTTAATTAAGGGGTGATTTTTATACTTCGGTAATTAGGTGGGATAAGGTCTTACGTGATTATCTGCTTCTGGTTGGGTTCGATTTAATGGTTTGCTTGTATGTCTGACATCATGGCATATGTTGATGGTGTACCGTCTTAATGGGTTTCCGTGATCAAGGAATTTTGTGGTCCGTCTGTTAGGGATGTAAGATTTGGGATTATTAGTCCTTTGTTAGGCATCAACCTTAATGCGACAATACTTCTGGAATGAAGTATTGGGCGGGATATCCACGTTTTCGATATCACCATTTTGAAATTAGGCATCGACTCGTTTCGTGAAGTCAATGAATCTTGGAATGTTTGGAAGCATACCAGTTGGTTCAGGAGAAAAGTTGACTCTCAACGATGTAAATTTAAAGAAATATTAGATTTTGGTAATTAAGTATCGATGTGTATAAGCTTTTCTGTCATGGTAATCATCTTGTGTTGGAATGTTCGAGGTTGAAAGTAGATCGGTATTGAGAGTTAGTCAGATCTGCATTAACCAATTTCAGGAAGAACGTAGTAATACGCCTCGGAAGGACGACCATGTCAATGACAAGAACCGAGTATTGAGGATTTAGATGTTCCTTCGGAGATTGATGTCGGACTTTGTTTTGAGTTCAGAAGCATGTTGAGCTGGGGTGTTGTTTCGATGCAAAGTTGAGGTCACAAACTACTGTTGAAGTAGTAAGTGTCGCTCAAGGTTGGGGGACATCCGTAGTCTTGTGGGTAAGGATTGCTTTAGTAAGTTGAGCGCTCACTCGGATGTAAGTATGATATGCCCAATGGGACACTTATCGTGAGGACCAGCATAAAGTTATGGGGCTAGTTTTGGCTAGCGGAGTAGGGGCAATATATTCTGCGGGTAACGTTTCATGGCAATTTAGATTTCGAGGACGAAATCATTCTAAGGTTGGGAGGATTGTAACACCCGGATTTTGCTTAGTAAGTTTCCGTTCATCTCCAGTCATCTCTTCACCTTCCGTCTATCTTTTGGGTGAAGTAAGTCGTACTTTCGAACCTTAAATCGACCCATGCGAGAATCTCGAGTTTTGACCTTTTCTGGGTTCGGTACGTCTAGCGCGAGAGTGACTCGCGATAGTAACACGTGTCACTATCGCGTGGCACAATCGCGGGAAACACCAAAACTCGCGGTACATTCCCCACGAGAGTGCCTCGCGATAGAGACTCATGTCACTCTCGCGTGGCAAGGTCGCGAGCGGGGTCTGTTGAATTAAATCTGATTTTTGACTCCATTTCTCATATCTTTCTCATCCTCTTCTTTTTCATTATCTCTCAACTTCTCCCTTTTCATAAAAACGATCCTAGGGTTCTTGAACTCATCAACCACCTCTTTTGTTGTTAGTTGTTGGGTATTTCATCAAATGGTTCAAGTTGAGCATTTATTCACCATCTCCATCTCCATCTTCATCCTCTTCATCACCTTCATCAATTGCGGCGGTGGCTCCAATGGTGGAAGAGCCGAAATGGAGGTTGTAGGTACACTAGGGGGCAGTGGAGCGGAGGAATTGACGGGAGGAGCCTCACCGGTGGTCTGGAGTCGTCGACTCCGGCGACTTGGAATGACGTTGGGGTTTGGGGTCAATCTTTTAGCTCTGGCCATGGAGTTGAAAAGGTTCTGAAAAGTTTCTTGAAAATGACCCTTTGGCTTACTCTTTGGAGAAAAAAACAAGGAATAAAATTCCTTTATTTAATCCAGTTGCCCTAAAAGAAACACAGATGAGTTTGTGTTGTAGACCCCACTTTTTCCAAAAACTTAATAAATAATTCACCCTTTTTTCTCCTCCATACAAAATTGCTTTGGGCCATGATGACAAGTACACAAAAATATTCTTGGAAGATTTTCCTAGTACCCTAGATAGCCAAGTGTCCTCATTAAAATCTTTTAAAATTTAAGAAAATGATTACCCAAGATAACATCAGATTTTCCCCCATTAATTTCTTTTCAAAACTCCCGCCCAAACTCATCAGCCCCACACTGCCCACAGTGGGCACCTACTACCCTCAGTGGACACAGACGAGAAAGATTTTAAAATAATAAAAAAAACTTACTCCTACCTATACACTATTTACAAGAAGAGTTCCACAAATTCAGGGGTTAAGTATATTGGGGTTAGGCACCCCCTCCGGGAGGTAGTGCTTAACTCGATGTCCATCAACCTTGAAAGTGTTGTTATCTTGCGGATTCAACAAGTCTATTGTGCCAAACTTTCCTACTTCCATGATGGTAAAAGGACCTGACCAACGCGATTTCAGCTTCTCAGGGAACAACTTCAATCGTGAGTTAAAGATAAGCACTTGTTGTCCTTTTTCAAAAATTCTTTGGTTTATCCTACGATCATGCCAGAGTTTTGTCTTTTCTTTATAAATTTTGGCATTTTCGTAGGCATGGTGCCTTATCTCTTCTAACTCAGTTAATTGAAGTTTCCACTTTTTCCCCACAGCATCCTCACACAGATTCAATTCTTTTATGGCCCAAAAAGCTTTGTATTCGAGTTCCAAAGGTAGATGACACGCTTTCCCAAATACCAATCTGTACGGGGACATATCTAAAGGGGTTTTAAATGCTGTTCTGTATGCCCAAAGTGCGTCGTCCAACTTGAGTGACCAATCTTTCCTATCGGGCTTTATGACTTTTTCCAAAATTGATTTTATCTCCCGATTTGAAAGTTCCGCAAGACCATTTGTTTGAGGATGGTATGCGGTGGCCACTCGGTGTTGGATATTATATTTGCTCAAAACTGTGCTTAACATTTTGTTTACGAAGTGTGTCCCTTCATCACTAATTAAATCTCGGGGAGTGCCAAATCGTACAAAAATATTTTTATGAAGAAAATTAACCACAGTTTTAGCATCGTTTCGAGGACACGCAATGGCTTCTACCCATTTAGATACGTAATCAACCGCAACCAGAATGTATTGGTTGTTAAAAGTCATAGGAATGGTCCCATGAAATCTATACCCCAAACATCAAAAAGTTCGACTTCTAAAATATTATTTAAAGGCATTTCATTCCGTTGGGACAAATTTCCTACTCTTTGACATTGGTCACAACCTTTTACGAACTCAAATGCATCTTTAAATAAAGTGGGCCAAAAGAAACCACTTTAGAGAATTTTTGCTGCCGTACGTTGACCACCGAAATGTCCCCCGTACTGTGAAGCATGGCAATCATTCAAAACATTTTTCATTTCGAAATTTGGGACGCATTTTCTTAAAACTTGATCTGCACCTAGCTTATACAAAAATGGGTCGTCC
Source organism: Arctium minus (assembly GCA_954870635.1). Lineage (NCBI taxonomy): Eukaryota > Viridiplantae > Streptophyta > Magnoliopsida > Asterales > Asteraceae > Arctium > Arctium minus. Next base: position 30,790,077 of record OX941089.1, on the reverse strand, counting down.
CAAAAATATTGTTTGCAATCATGTATGAATTTCTTGAATTGTTGTCCTCTCATGTTGCATGGCCTGATTCCACTTGCCAGATAGTTTGCAATATCTGCATACCATGGGAGATCTTTTTCAAAGTGGTGATGGATGGCTAAAATGTGCTCGTCTGGGAAAATTTCCTTTATGTCATGATTTCCACCACTTGACACGTTATGTTCAATCCTGGAAAGATGATCGGCCACCTGATTATCCACTTCTTTTCTATCAACTATCTCAAGGTCAAATTCTTGCAACAGAAGGACCCACCGAATAAGCCGTGACTTAGCATCGGTTTTGTTAAAGAGATATTTAATAGCGGAGTGGTCAGTGTGAACGATGACTTTTGCCCCGATTAAATAGGATCGAAAACGGTCAAAGGCAAATACTACAGCAAGCAATTCTTTCTCGGTTGTGGTATAATTTATTTGAGCTTCGATAAGAGTTTTGCTTGCATAGTAAATGGGGTGGAATATTTTATCTCTTCTTTGCCCTAAGACAGCACCCACAGCCCAGTCGCTTGCATCACACATTACCTCAAAAGGCATGGTCCAATCTGGGGCTATCACAATGGGTGCCGAAACAAGGGCGGATTTGATTGTTTCAAAAGCTTTGGTGCATTCTGGAGTAAAGTCGAAAGCTTAGTCGGCATGCAATAAATTACAAAGGGGTTTTGCAATTTTTGAAAAATCTTTTATAAAACGTCTGTAAAACCCCGCATGCCCCAAGAAGCTTCTAATGCCCTTAACCGAACTTGGTTCGGGTAATTGCATTATTACCTCAAGCTTTGCTTTATCCACTTCTAAACCTTTTTTAGAAACCATGTGACCCAACACAATTCCTTCTTGTACCATAAAATGACATTTTCCCAATTTAAAATTAAATCGTGTGTTTCACATCTTTCCAAACTCTTTTTCAAATTTTCAAGACAATTTTCAAATGATGTACCGATAACTGAGAAATCGTCCATAAACACTTCCATGGAATCTTCAATCATGTCCGAGAAAATAGACATCATACAACGTTGAAACGTTGCGGGTGCATTGCAAAGACCAAATGGCATTCGGCGAAAAGCAAAGGTTCCGAAGGGACAAGTGAAGGTAGTCTTCTCTTGATCTTCTGGTGCAATGTGAATTTGATTGTACCCCGAATAACCATCTAGAAAGCAATAAAATTCATTTTCGGCCAATCTATCTGTCATTTGGTCTATAAATGGCAAAGGAAAATGGTCCTTTTTCGTGGCTAGATTCAATTGTCTATAGTCCATGCAAATTCTCCACCCGGTGACGGTCCTTGTTGGGAGAAGCTCATTTTTCTCATTGGTGATTACCGTGGTACCACCTTTCTTCGGTACACATTGTACCAGACTCACCCAACCACTACTTGAAATGGGGTAAATAATACCCGCATCTAGCCATTTTAAAATTTCTTTCTTAACGACTTCTTTCATGATCGGGTTAAGTCTCCTTTGTGGTTACACCTTGCCAATTCTATTTTCTTCCAAAATTATCTTATGTTGGCAAAGGGACGGACTGATTCCTTTGATGTCAACTATTGTTCAACCTATGGCCTTCTTGTGGTTTTTCAACAACTCAATCAATTTCACTTCCTGTTCACAACTTAAATTGGAAGAAATAATTACATGCAATTTTTCCTCTTCCATAAGATAAGCATATTAAAGGTGATTAGGAAGTGGTTTTAACTCTAGATCGGGAGCCTTGATTATAGAAGGAAGCTGGGTTGGTCTATCATTAAAGTCCAACTGCTCAAATGCATCTATAACCTCTATCAAATCCTCTTCCGAAATATCCTCCCCTATGCAATCAATCAAACTTAACTCAAAATCATCACCTAAGGCATTTAGGTAGGAGCAATCTTCAATCTCACCATTAAACTTAAGGGATTTGAAAATATTGAAAGTGATTTGTTGGTCATTTACTCTCATAGTCAACTCACCCTTCTGCACATCTATCAAGGTTCTACCGGTTGCCAAAAATGGTCTTCCCAAAATGATGGGGACATCCTTATCTGCCTCATAGTCCAATACTAGAAAATCGGCCGGAAAAATGAATTTATCGACTTTTACCAAAATGTCCTCAATTTTCCCTTTCAGATAGGCCAAAGACCTATCAGCAAGTTGTAAAGTGACAGTGGTGGGTCTGACTTCTCCAATCCCTAATTTCTTAAAAACCGACAAAGGCATGAGGTTTATGCTTGCTCCTAAATCATATAGGGCATGTCCTACTTCTTGTCCCCCAATCGTACACGGGATAGTAAAACTCCCCGGATCTTTTAGCTTTGGAGGGATTTTGCAAGTAAGAAGTTCACTACATTCTTTGGTCAAGGTGACAGTTTCAAATTCTCCCAGCCTTCGTTTCTTGTTGAGAATATCTTTTAAAAATTTAACATAATTTGGCATTTGCTCGAGAGCCTCTACCAAAGGAATGTTAATGTGAAGTTGTTTGAAAACGTCCAAAAACTTTTTAAATTGTTCATCAACATTTTTGGTTTTTAATCTTTCAGGGAAAGGTAAGTCCCTCAAATCCGGAACAGATTTGCTTTTGTCGGGAGTGCATGTGATGAGTGGTTCTGGAATGGGTGTAGTCTGTGCTGGACAACTTGGGACAATTGGGCCCGATGTGTTGGCCACGGATTTTGGTTTTGTCACTTCACTAGAGGATGGGAATAGGTCTGGAATGTTCGAGACATCAAACAAATGTGAGTCCTTTTTGCACTACTGGCACGGGAGAGGCTTTCTCGACTTTTTTAGACTCACTTATGTTTTCAATCTCTCTAATACTTATGGCCTTGACGTGTTCCTTGTGAATGCCTTTGGGATTTTCCGTGTCACTAGGCAAAGTCCCTTGTGGTCTATTTTTGAGCTCGACATCAAACTGTCCAAGTTGGGTTTCAAAACCCCTCAAAGTTTCATTGGTTTGGTTTATAAAACCTTTAAGCAATGATTCGATTGAACCATTATCGTCCGATGCATTTTGTTGTCTAGGTGCATGCGATTGTGAAGACTGACCATGTTAATAATTCTGAGGTAGGCCTTGATGAAATCCCGGGGGATTTGGTGGTCGGTTTTGGACTTGACTTGCCCTAGGGGATTGAAGTCCTTGATTTCCAGTCTAAGAGAAGTTCGGATGATTTCTCCAATTCGGGTTGTATGTCTGGGAAAACGGACTATTTCTAGACTGATTCCCGACATAGTTTACCGAAACAGGGTTACCGGGACAACACTCAAAAGGATGATTTTCACCGCAAAAAGTGCACGTTTCAATTAAAGCTTGATTTATTGTCTGCACATGACCTTTTTCTCCATTAATGTTCAAATTGTTTTTAACCAAATTAGTCAAAGCTACAATTTGTGCATTTAAAGCGGTGATGGCATCAACCTCACGAACTCCTGATGCAGTTTTAGGAATTACAGCACGAGGGTTTGACCAATCAGTGTTATTATTGGCAACTTTGCCAAAATTTCATACCCCTCATTGTATGTTTTTGCAGTAAAAGCTCCACCAGTTGTGGCATCGAGGATGATTTTAGCAGCATTAGAAAGACCATTATAAAATGTTTCTAATTGGATGCAGTGAGTGATTCCGTGATGAGGACATTTTCGAATTAAATCTTTGAATCTCTCCCATGCATCCGATACTGCTTCATCTTCCTCTTGTCTAAACATTAAAATTTCATTTATGAATTTTACATTTCTGGTGGGAGGAAAGTATTTTTTCAAAAACTTTTCAGCTAAACTCGTCCAAGTATCAATTGAATGAGGTGGCTGAGAATTTAGCCAGACTTTGGCTCTGTCTCTTAATGTATAAGAGAAGAGTGTCAACCGTAAGGCTTCTGTGGAAACTCCGGGAATGACAAAATGATCCGTCATTTCTAAAAATGCTTTTAAATGAGAGTGCGAAACTTCCGAAGGTAATCCTCCAAATTGACCCATTGCTTGGATCATTTGAAACATTACTGGTTTCGGTTCAAAACTTTGTGCAGCAATATTGGGCCTAAGAATACCCGATTTGAGTTGATGAAATTCGGGTGTTGCATAGTCCCGTATTCCCCTTTCTTTGTCATCGACAATTTTAATCGTTGTTTCCACAAGCGGAGGTGGAGGATTTGCCGCCTCTTCCGCCATGGTTTGATTTAAAATTGGGTTTTGCAGATTTCCTCTACCTCTTCTTCTTCTTCTTTTAAAAGTCTTTTCGATTTCAAGATCAAGAGGTATGAGTTCTCCGTGTTGCAGCCGTGGCATACAATACGAAAAAAAAATGAAACAAGCGACACAGGCTCAAATGAAAATCAAGATCTCAGGATAAAATCGTGCCAGTCCCCGGCAACGGCGCCAAAAACTTGGTAGCTAATTATCGTATACTGCACAGCGGGGGCACAATATTACCCAGTGAGAGCACAAGTATATACCTTCACTGGAATCGCTACAAGTAATATAATGGTACAAGTACCGAGTATCGTATCCACAGGGACTGAGTTACTGAGAAACAGAGATTTTCATGAACTTCTTGCACAAGTTTCGAGTTGTGAGAAAAATATTTGTTTGGTGATTGATTAATGCTAAAAGTACGAAATAAAATTTATAATTAAAGAAATGGGTACTGGTGTAAGCTTTTCTTGAGATGGGCGTAGTAACAAATGGTTAGGTCTTTTGTAATACGGAAAGTCTATAAAAATCCCGATCTCTCGAAAGTGAATTTTTAAAGACCGGTCCTACAAAATACCCATAAAGTGTCCATCATTACCAACTCTTAATCTTGCCGATTCAATTACGTTGAAATAAATCAAGTTCTACCGGTATGGAGATTTACACCCAAATCTTTTTGTGATATAAATCTCCTCCGACGTTTGAACCGTAATAAATCATGAAGAACCCGTATCTCTACGTGATTATCAAAGACTCTCTCAAATCTTTGTGCATCCCTTAAGTCGTATTTCAAATCCGCCCCTCTCGAGGTCTAGATTTAATATTAACACTTCAAAGTGATCGGCTTATTAGCGTTGAGTTTAAGTCTCGACTTAAGTGACCAAGCTTAAGAGCTAGTAATGATGGTCACACCCAAGTGTTGCCAACTAGTCTCAAGTTGGCTCACACCCTTACCCAAAAGATGGTTAGTTCATAATAAAATGCATAATAATAAAAGACATAATAATAAAATGCATAATAATAAAAGACATAATAAAAGGCATAATAATAAAGAGCATATAAATAATAAAAGACTTGGAAATAATAAAAGACGTAGTATAAATACCGTATGTATCCACGGGTGTCCTCGGAGGGCAGACAGTGCCCAAAGTCCCACAAAAACGAGATTTTCTTAACAAAACAGCATCTTTTGGTGTTTTCATCATATTTGCAAACTTTAATGACCAAAGGAAAGAGATGGAAGCAAAAGTGGCTAGAAAGGTGAATAAAATGAAGGGAAAAAGAGTAACAAATAACACTAAAAAATGAGGGTTATCAATTTGTCAGAGTTAATCGGTTTCCAGTCCTATCCAAAGTTTTTTGGTACAAACGACAATCTCCCTATTAGAGTATCGAAGCTTGAATGTCACTTTGATAGGCATGTTATCTACTTGGATGATTACCCAGATATGCAGATAACTTTTTCAATTTGGGTACTTTTTTATCCAATTACATCAGATATGTTTGAGCTTACATATTGTTTCAAACTGGTTTCAGAGGTTTTGAAATTATAACAAGTCAGAAACTAGAGGTATAAAGATGAATTCTTTGTATAAACTACCTTACCAGTCTTCTATTTTGTATGCGTTGCTTTTGTAGGATTTATAGGATTGTTTGGAATGTAGCATAATGATTAGTGATTCTCTTGTTATGTGGTTAATGCAGTTATTCATATATGTGATATTGTCATATTTAGGTGGTCTAGACTGCAGGTTTCTGACTCATCCCTACAACATTGAGTATTTAGGAACAATGCAGATGGATTAAGGAGAGCTTAGCGAGTATCCCTCAACCTCTTCAGTAAGTTTTGTCATATAACTGTTTCGTTGCTAGAATTCTCTTTATAAATTTTTATTCAAGTCTGAGATCGATCAAAATGCATATTACTTGTTCTTTGTAGAAAGTTTAAGAAAAATGAAACTACTCTAGCTTTAATTAACCAAGAACTGAACTTTCCAACTAATGTGAACCAAGAACTGGACCATATGTTGCTGGTTCACTACAACAAAATCGGCCTTATAGTGTTAAAATATTAAATTATATATTATTTATTTTTGTGATGCTACATGTGATGAATTAGAGGCCAAGCTTGGCCTCCAAGCTTGCCAACTTGGTCATCACTCATACTTGCTCCCCAATCTACAAAACTTGGTCCCTACTCCTCTTCCATTCTATAAATAACCCTTCCCCTCCAACCATTTTGATCATCCCTTCCTCTTAACTTTCACTTGTTGCAACACCATAACATTCTCCCTAATATATCCTTTCGATATATTTAGTATATGTGAGGTTGAGAGTGTTCTTGATATTCGGTGGTGTTCGTGAAGTTTTTGTTAGGTGATCGTGGATCTCAAGATCCTTGTACAAACACTTTGTAATCTCCTTGGTTGATAATAATATTCTTGCTCTCTCTCTTTGGTGGATATACACTATCACACCGATAGTGGAACCACGTTAAATCACAGTGTTATTTGTTTTGAACTTGCTATATTTATAGATAATAACGTATTTATTATTATCTATATTTCGTGGGTTTATTATTCTACGTTAGAGAATTATTGTGCAACATCTAGATTGTTGTTATCCGCATTCGTTGTTGGGTTAATTGTGCACTTGGATTTATACCCATTTGGAACCTTAGAAATCACTCGATAGCATTTGCTAGTTTTATATATGTGAGGCACACATTTTTCCCTAACAATTGGTATCAGAGCTTCGGATCTAGATTTGAGTTTTTGAAGAAAATATACATAAACCAGTTTGCACATTTTTTTTCTATGGCTGACGTAGAAAACCCATTTGGTGCCGGTTTCTTAAACCAGTCCCAAAAACCGTACCAAGAAGGTACATTTAATTTGTCCGGGGCTGGGATTCGTATACAGATTTGGAATGGGGACGATGACTTTGGTAAATGGCAGTTCACAAAATCTGCTGCACTTAGGAAAAATGGAGTCCATCTTATAGTATTTGCTAAAGACGAGTTAGACCATAACATGTCTGAACTTAAGGCTAAAGAAACGGAAGCATGGGCATTTACTACTTTGCATATGGCTATGGGAGAAAATGTTATATCTGAGATTGTGTCTGAAAAGACAGCTGCAGGTATTTGGAGCAAGCTTGAGAATTTATATCTCAAGAAAACTTTGACCAACAGATTGTTACTGACGCGGTCGTGTCTCTTCTTCAAAATGAAGGAAGGTACAACCATTAAAGCTCACATGACCGAATTTGAAGATATCATCATGAAGTTGAATGCAACGGATGCGCTTCTTACTAAAGATGAAGAAGCACTTGCTATGATCCTGTTGTATTTACTTCCCGAGAAATATTCCCAATTCACTAACAGTTTTATATATGGAAGAGAAACTCTTTCTTTGTCTGATGTGAAAACAGGAATGATTTCTGAAGATCAAATCATTCAAATGAGGATCGGTAACAATCCTAGGGAGAACAATTACAGTCAAGGCCTATTTGATGACAAAGGCCGAGACGATCAACAGTCATCAAGAGGAAGAAATCGTGGGCGCTCTCAGTCCCGTCGGCCTGGTTCTCGTGGGAAATCAAAGACCTGGAAACTGTAACTATTGTCACAAGCTAGGTCATTGGGTGAAAGATTGTCTGAGTCTTAAAAACAAAGACAAAGATAATGTTGAATCATCAGCTGTCGTAGCCGAAAAGGAGCAAGATAACTTCTCTGTCACAGTTACACCACCGCAAGGTGATAGGCAATGGGTGTTAGATACCGGTGCATATTTCCATATGACACCATTCTAAGATTGTTTCTCTACCTTCGAAAAAGTTGAAGGTAATAGTATTTATATGGGAAACATTACTTCATGTGTTACTAAGGGTATCGGTACTATGCAGATCAAGATGTTCGATGGGTGTATTCGGACATTGAATAATGTCAAGTTTGTTCTATCCATAACTCGTTCCTTGATCTCTGTTAGACAACTGTCCAAATTGGGTTGCAAGATTCGGATTGAAGACAAGAGTTTGCGCATCTCCCGAGGGAGTATTATCGTAATGAAAGGTGAACAGGCGGAAAATAATCTTTTCCACTTGATTGGCGAAACTATTTCTTCTGAATCGTGTGTGGCCGAAAGCTCAAAGAATCTCGATGTTGCTCGCTTATGGCATCTTCGTTTGGGCCACACATCCGAGAAGAACTTGGAGATTTTGCGAAAGCGAAAACTCATTAAAATCGTCGTACCTGCTAGCCTGGAGCTTTGTTCGGGGTGTGTCAAAGGAAAGCGGACGCGTGTTTCTTTTTGTCAAGATCGAGAAATTCTAATGAAGAATTTAATTAACACACTCAGAAACAATGTTAAAGAAGTTGCAGAAAAACACTCTAACAGTAAATCAATGGAACAGTACTTGAATGCAAATCACAAGTTATATTGATTAACTTAATGATTACAAACACAACCTCAATCTGTTGAATAGGCTCAACAGACGTTCAATACTTCTCTATTGAAAGGACTTCTAAGAACCTTGAGGTTAATTCTCTAAACAAACGTATATGAAAAACTTGTAAAAGTTGTATCTCTTATGCTAAACATCTAGACTATATATACAGAGTTAATTACAAGATAATTATCAAAACAAAATTTATCTTTCATAATCCATTCCATAATTATCTTCATCTCTATCTTCAGCTCCTATTCTTTCTCTTCAAGCAATATCTTCATAAGCAGTATTAACTTCATTCTTATCCAGCAGCATTAACATCCTCAGCAGTATAAACATGCTTGCAGTATTAACCCTTCACTTGCAGTAGTAATCTTCAAGCAGTACTAACTACTAGTAGTACTAACTCTTCAAGCAGTACTAACTAATCAAGTAGCAGCACTAACTCTTCAAGCAGTATTAATTCTACTAGCAGTAGTAATACTTTTCAAGTAGCAGCATTATTCATCCTTAGCACATTCAGACCCAACAATCTCCCCCTAACTTAACTTTTCAAAATGAGAAGTTAAGTTCTTCAGCATAGGGTCTTCATGATGCTTTCAACACTTCAGCTTAATTTCCCAGATTTGGATCCAATCCCAGACTTTGATTAATTGTCCTTCTAATCACAATTCTGGCCATTTCTGATCCTTTAGCACATACCAGCTTGGCTTTCAACATCCCTTCCAACTTAGCTTTGCTGTGGTCATAGATCTTGTCAACCAAGTAGTACTCATGATAGCTTTTGTCAATTGTGATCATGTAGACACCACGATTTTCAAATAACATCCAATGATCAACATTTTTGAATCCATACTCATGATGTAAGTCTTTGATCTTGTACTTCACTCTTTCAGGCTCAAACATCATGCATAAGTACTCCATGGCAATCTTGATTAAGCTCATTTCAGTTCCTTGCAACACAGATTCATACAGCTTTATTCCAACTTTGTACATTTCCTCCAAGTCAGCTCTGGAACAACTTCTGATCACTTTTCCCCAAGTTGCATAAACCTCAAACTGATCACCCATTCTTTTGAATATGAAATATTCTTTTCTGTTGTCCTTCAGAATATCCCAAAAGATAATTTCTGGTGCTTTCATGGAGATAGGGTCAGCTTGCAATAGTTCTTCATTTGTCAAAGTCATGTACAAATGGAATTGCTCATTGGATTGTTGATTGGACTGCTCTTGATTCTACTCTGGCTCTGCTGAATATTCTGCTCTTGCACTTTCAATCTCCTTTTCAACTTCTTCAATTCTTGGCCTCTTTGCCTTAGGCTTGGTAGCAATAGATTTCTTTCTTTTTATAGCTCCAATCTGTTGAGCTAAAGTCTCTTCTTGCTTAGCTTCTGTCTTTTCTTTGATAGGAGTGCCTTCCTCACTGTCTGGGAAGGGTTGTTGTATGTTAAGGTCATGCCTTTCTTTCATCTTTCTTTCAACCTCTACCCTTTGAGTGAAATCCCTTTGTACTTTGGCCATCTCCTTCTTATACAGTTCTTCTATTCTACCATAAGACATGTTGGTAAACATCCTTTCTTTGACTCCAATTGACCCTTTCAGAAAGTTGATCATCTTTCTTCTTTCTTGATTGGCCAGGAATGTCTTTGAAGGCTGTCTTTGTCTTGTCTTTAATGTCAGCCTTTGCCTTGATGCCTTCTTTGTTACTTTCTTAGCAGCAACAACAGTCTTTAAACTCCTTTGAAATTCTTCATTAAGCTTTGTAGATAGCTCCAAAGCCATCTCTCTGTCTTTTGCAGATTGGATTTCTTCTTCCATTACCATCTCTTCTTGCAGTTTCTTTGCTAGGTCTTCATCCAAATCAATCTGTTTCAGCTTCTTCATTGGTTTCTCAGACTCAACCACTTTCTCTTTCCCTTTCTTTTTGATCTCTTCCTTACTGATCTTTTTCTTTATCTGTTCTGATTCTCCTTCTTTAATGACCACTCCCTTAGTCTTTTGAGTGGCCTTGGGAGTGTCATTCTTTGCCTTTACTAGAGTCTCTGCAATTGCTATTTCCTCTGCAGACATACCTGTTTCAGCTGCAACTTTCTCTATTTCTACTGCTGTTGTTACTACTTCTGGTGTAGTTACTGCTGCTGATGTAGTTTCTACTTCTTTTGCTATTTCTACTTCTGCATCAATCTCCCCCTCAAAATGAGATTCCATTCTAACAGGGCTTTGCTTGTCAACTTCAGCTTGACTCTCCCCCTTTTTGGAAGCATCATGAGGAATGCTCCTTTTTTTCAATACAAACTGTGTTCTTTTCCTTTTGTGCACCAGCTTAAGAACCATCTTTTTGAGTTTAGCAATCTGCCCCTGTTGGGAGATAATCACCTTTTGCATTTCCTTTATTTTTGCACCATGTTTGAGTACATCCAGGTTGACATTGGCAATAGTTTCCATCAATTCCTCATAGTTATATCTGTCCTCACCTCCTTTGGGTGTGTTGGCCATCCTTGAAGGATCCTTGGATCTTTTAGTAGAGGCCTTCTGCCTAGCAGAAGCACCTTCTACCCCCTTGGTTTCTTGGCACCTGGGACCTTTGGATGATTGCTCACCCAAAGTTGTCGTGGGGAAGGTCGTAAAGATGTTCACACTGTCCTGCCCTGCACTTTGTGCAAAGTCAGTAGTGTGAGCCTCACTGCCCACATGCTCTTCCTCCTTTGTATTGAGCACCTTCTTGGGGTTGGGAGACACCCCTGTGGTTTCCCTTTGGATATTCTCTGATGGAAAATGCTCCATCAGAGGGCTTGAAGGCTTTGGGGGTGAAGGTACACGAAGGGAAGGAACCTTCTGCACCTTTTTCCTTATATATATTTTGGTGATGGGGGATGTTGGCTGGACAATAGGGATCTGAGGAATATTAATAGAACAGAATGGTGTGGGTAGGTCATCAGTGGGGTGGTCAGATGTGGGCTGTGACCCTGATGCCTCACCATGGGAAAGAGACACACCCATCATTGTAGAAAACACTGGAGTGTCTTGGCCAGAAAAGTCCTTGGAAGGCCTTTTCATGTTTGAGAACACTTTCCCCTTAGGGAGTTTTGGTACATATACCTCCTTGAAGGTAGGTAAATCTGTCAATTCCTTATTAAGTACTTCTTGTACAAACCTTGTATACATATAAAAGCTTTTTGATTTGGTATCCAGGTTTGACATTAAATCATTTAAGATCATTTGAGAGAAATTAAACTTTCTAGAGGTCGCTAAGCAGAACAAAGCATAGGCTATGGTGCTGCTGAACTCACTCCAGCCAGTTGTTTTTCTTGAAATGTAGTGTTGTAGGGTATGAACAAAGAATCTCCACTGAGGTGAAAATCTGTTCTTGAAGAACTTGAATACCTCTGTGGGACCTTCATACCCCATACGATTTAGAGCTTGGAAGAGATCTTCCTTAGGAAGAGATGTAATACCTGAGGCATCCTCTAAGCGTAGATGGATGCGAATACACTCTTCTGAAATGGTCAGGGGTTTATCACACACCCTTGTTTTGATGACCTGAGCGCCCTCTTCAGTGTGGATGGTAGCATTTGCCCAAAATTGTCGTAGATGTTCCACACAGATTGTGGGATTGACAGTGAGGGCATAGGCAATGTGGGACGATCTGAGGAAATCCACAATCGGATGAAAACCTTCAGCCTGTTTGGGTTTTTGCAGCATAGCAACCTCATTGTATTCATCAAAGAATTCTAGTCCTGCCATCGTTCTGATTGATTCTAGGGTTCGAATCGCAATTCGGGTGTACACTGGTGAGCAAGAAATCGAGAGAGAGAGAAAGAGTAGCAATGGAAGTTCAAAGAGCCGTTTGTATTTTGGCGGTCACAAAGGGTATTTATAGGTGGAGGGTTTTAGTTAGAAGCAGTACTAAGTACCCTAGCAGTATTAACCAGTTCGCAGTATTAACTCAGAGTAGCAGTAGTAACACATACTCGCAGTACTAACACAGACTAGCAGTATTAACACAGACTAGCAGTATTAACACCTACCAGCAGTAGTAACACTGATTAGCAGTATAAATAAAGCCAGCAGTAGTAACTTTTGCACTGGCAGTATAAACTACCTAGCAGTAGTAACCATACTTGACCATATTGGAACTGACATCATGAGTAATAGACAGAGCAGTATTAACTGACACTTAAACACACAAGGTTAGCAGCACCATGCACAATATAAAATGAGAAAGTAAGCAGGAAGGAATCTATACAAGTACATGAGTCAAAAGATAATAGGGTTATTCAGAGTTTATCATTCCCACACTTGTGACCAAAAATGTGAATCTACCCACATCAAAATATTTAGTGAATAGATCAGCAAATTGGTTACATGTATGGACTTTCACAACCTGAATTAGCTTCTTTTCATTACAGTCTCTGATAAAATGGTACCTGATTTCAATATGCTTTGTTTTGGAGTGCTTGACTGGATTATTAACAATGCTAATAACACTGTTATTGTCTATGAAGATTGGAGTGTGAAGAAAAGTCATACAATAGTCTAGCATTTGATTCTGAATCCAGAGTACTTGTGAACAGCAGCTTGCAGCAGCTATATACTCTGCTTCTGTTGTAGAGGTGGACACTGTGGTTTGTTTCTTGCACTGCCATGACACTAGTCTTGCACCCAAAAACTGACATCCTCCTAAAGTTGACTTTCTATCCAAATTTGCACCAACCAAGTCACTGTCTGAATAAGCAAGTAGGTCAAATGGTAAGACATGAGGATACCAAAGACCTAATCTAGGTTGGACTTTGAGATATCTGAATATCCTCTTGACTGCTTGAAAGTGTGACTGCTTAGGCCTTACTTGAAATCTTGCACACACACAAACAGAAAACATGATATCTGGTCTTGAAGCAGTGAGATACATGAGGGAGCCAATCATGGATCTATAGAGATGAACATCCACATCCTCCCCCTCAAGATCTGCAGTGATCTGTTTGTGTGTCTTCATGGGTGTGCTTGCAGGCTTTGAATCCGATAATCCAAACTTAGTAAGAATGTCCTGCACATACTTGGATTGGCTTAGAAATATCCCATCTTTCTTCTGCTTAACTTGTAGCCCAAGGAAGAAAGTAAGTTCATATAATCCACTGCCTCATGAACACAAATGGACCAAAGAGCACCCGATAAGCCAAATCATTGGTGATCCAACAAAACCGGTGCAAACTAGGTCAGCGTCAATGAATATGTGCATGCATGACTCCTTTCTGAGCAAGTTCGAGTCAACTCGCGTATCAGAGGCACTTGTTGATCCAGAATGGGTGATTTCAATGCAAGAAGAGTTGAATCAGTTCGACACATTTCAAGTCTGGAGACTCGTACCAAAACCTCAAGGTAAAACCATTATAGGTACGAAATTGGTTTTCAAGATCAAGAAAGACGAAGATGGTACCGTTATCAAAAACAAGGCAAGACTTGTTGCCAAAGGATACAGACAAGAGGAAGTAATAGACTACGACGAAACTTATGCTCCTGTGGCTCGTTTAGAGGCAATTCGAATGTTTCTAGCCTACGCAGCCCACAAGAACTTCACCGTCTTTCAAATGGACGTGAAGACTGCCTTTCTGAATGACATTCTAAAGGAGGAAGTCTACGTCTCTCAGCCAGAAGGTTTTGTCAATCAAGAGAAACCGAATCACGTCTACATTCTCGACAAAGCACTCTACGGACTGAAACAAGATCCTCGCGCTTGGTATGATGTCCTATCACAATTTCTAGTCAAGTCTGGTTTTACAAAAGGTACGGTAGATACCACTTTGTTTATCAAAAAGGAAAAAGCCGATATCATTTTAATTCAAATCTATGTGGATGATATTATTTTTGGCTCTACAAATCCTAAGTACTGTAAGAATTTTTCAAACCTTATGGTGTCAAGATTTCAGATGAATATGATGGGAGAGATGAATTTCTTTCTCGGATTACAAGTCAAACAATTTTCATCAGGTATTTTTATCAATCAATCAAAATACATTCTTGAAATTCTTCGGAAGTTCAAAATAGAAAATTCAAAACCGATTGGTACCCCAATGGCACCAGGTACTAAGATTGGCACCGATCCTTCTGGAAAGGTTGTTGATGTTAGGACTTACAGAGGGATGATAGGTTCTTTAATGTATCTTACTTCTAGTAGGCCAGATATAATGTTCTCTACATGCTTATGTGCAAGATATCAGGCTAATCTAAAAGAAATCCATATGTCTGCAGTTAAGCGCATATTTAGGTATCTGAAGGGGACTGCAGATCTTGGTCTGTGGTATCTTAAAGAAACTAGCTTTGAACTAACAGCATATATAGATGCAAATCATGCTGGTTGTATGTTAGACAGGAAGAGCACGTCAGGACATGTACAGTTCCTCGGTGATAAACTCGTAAGTTGGGCATCGAAGAAGCAACTTTGTGTTTCCACTTCAACGGTCGAAGCAGAATATGTAGCTGCTGCTAGCTGCTGTTCTCAGGTCTTATGGATGAGAACACAATTGCGCGACTACGATTTCCACTTCAACAAAATCCCGATCTACTGTGACTCCAAGAGCGCAATCGCGATAACAGCTAATCCTGTTCAGCATACAAAGACCAAACACATCGATGTCAGGTATCACTTCATAAAAGATCATGTTGAAAAAGGAACAATTGAACTTTACTTTGTAAAAACTGATTATCAGCTTGCAGATTTGTTTACCAAACCCGTAGATGAAAAGAGATTCAATATTCTTGTCTCTAAGCTTGGTATGCTAAATCTTAAGACCTAATCGGTAGTTACCTATTAAAGTTTCTTATTGTAAATTTTTCTTCATTTCCGCAATATATCTGCATTTCAATATTTTGTTCATGATCAAAGGGGGAGTATGTGAAGAAATTGACAGGTGGTCAATATTATTTTGAGGGGGAGCTCATAAGATTTCTGCATTTACCTTTTATGCCAAATTTTTGTAATGCATGATTTTAGGGGGAGCTCTTCAAGTCAAAGGAGTTTGGATATGACTTCTGATTATTTCTGATCAGAACTCATACTTTCATAGTTTTACTGCTTTTTGTCTTTTCAATTAAAGTGAATAAAGTTACTTTGACTTGACTTTTAAGACTTTTGCAGAATTTTTGAGAGATGCTTACAAGATCATATCTTTATGACTTTAAGCTTAGCTTCATGAGATATAAGATCGCACGTAAAGGTACAATCCTTTATCTTAATCTCATAAATGGTTGAAAGAAGGATACCTTTCAATCATTTGAAAACATTGTTATTAAATGTTCAAACCACTTTCCGATTCTCAACAAGAATTCATGAATTGGAAGTGTGACTTTAAATGTTTTCTAGATCAACATTGTGCTTTAACTGAAATAGTTAAACCAATCTGAGTATCATATGCATCATAGGAAAACATGATTTCTTTGTGCTAGGAATTAACACAACTTCTATGGAATCACCTTAACCAGTGATTTCTACCCAAGAAGTTAACCCATAGTGATTGAGTGTGAAAAGTCAAAAGAAATGAGTGTGTTAAACAAAGAAAGAAAGTTTGGTTAGAGTGAGCTAAATGTTTAAAAGAAAGAGCGTGTGAGAACAGAGTTAAAAGAATATCACAACTCTACACCAACTTTTTCTGAGCCGGGTAGCCACATTACTAGTGTTTCACAACTCTTTGGTGAACATTATTGAAACAGGCAACTAGCCCATGCCAACTCTTGATCAAACCTCACCATCTACTCATTTTTCTACTCAAATAGAAAGTGTTTCACATTTTCTAAGGGGAAGCAGCACATTTGCTATCTGATTTTCATTTGGAAAATCTGGATATTGAAAAGAAGGAAGTCTGCCCCACCTTCGCACTTCACTCATGCACATTGAGTCTGTGTTTAACTTACTGTTGTCTCAGTGGTTTACACAATATTGAGCCTTATAAGCGATCATCAAGTGCTTAATTCTTTCTATCACAAGCACGAACACACAAGGAATTTGTTTCTTTGTCATAACGTTCATAGAATTTATCTTTGTGGTGTTTCGATGATTGAATGGATGCCCTGGGGGAGTGAACATCACAAAGCTCCTTTCCAATGTGTATTCGTTACACACAGTGACTTAGTGTTACTGACAGGCATTTTAACTAATTCATTTGTTGATACAGGTGTTACACGACTAATTTGTCTGGATTTGCAAAGATCTAGATGAATATCTTATTAATTGACGAATCAGAGGCTCCGAAAGATAAACATTTCTTGACATAAAGTTTTGATGAACTTCTTACTCTTTTTTTCATCAAAAAGGGGGAGAAGGGCTGAACCAAGAAATGTGGAGCGACACAAGATTAGAGCAAGTATTCTGAAGACATACTGAATTGCAAGAAATTTTCTTTGAAGATACTTTGCTACATCAATCTGAGCTACAGCTAGAGACAATTTTCTTCCCATCATCTGAAAGAGAGTTTATTTACATCAAGGGGAAGATTGTTACATTCTGAAGACTAAGAAGGAGATTGCATCTTCTGAGCTGAAAAAGAAGAAGATTGAATTAAACAGATCTATTGGATAAATCTTTTTAGAATGATCTTGATCCAAAGGGGGAGATTGTTAGAGCACAGTCTCATTGGATTCAAGATCATCCAATCTGAAGATCGCAATCTGAAGCTAATGCAGAAAATTCGACTCTTAAATACAAGTCTGAAGTCGTTTGTAATAAATGTCAAAGTTAGTTTATTGTGTTTAAGTAATTAGTTTAGTTAGTTGTTAGTTTGTTATTATGTTTTAATTAGTTAGTTAGATAATATCTAAATATCTAGATATTATTTAGTTTTAGTTTAATATTGTATATCTTGCAAGTTGTCTTGCAAGTTGGTATGTTAGTGTGTAAGAGAAGCAAGTATCAGATCAGTTTAGATCACACACAACACACACACAAAAGGTGTAAAACACAGAGAGTTTCTCAAATATCAAAGATCAACCTTGTAATCGTTGTTTTATCAATCAAACAGGTTGGTAATCGTTTGTTTGATTTATCTGGTAAAGATCCTTGTCCATACAGGGACACACAACGTGTATCCGTAGAAGTTGTGTTAAGTCCTAGCACAATGAAATCCCATGTTTTCCTATGAAGCATATGATGCTCAAAATGGTTTAACTATATCAGTTAAAGCTCAAAAATGAATTAAGAAAACATTGAAAATTACACTTCCAAATTATAAAATCTGATGAAGAATCGGGAAGTGATTTGAACTTTTGAGAACATGTTTTCAATGATTGAAAGTTGTCCTTCTTTCAACCATATATGAGATTAAGATAAAGAATTATACCTTTAAGTGCAATCTTAGATCTCATGAAGTCAAGCTTAAAGTCATAAAGATATGATCTTGTAAGCATCTCCCAAACTGCAAAAGTCTTAAGTCATAGTCAAAGCAACTTTATTTACTGAAATTAAAAAGACAAAACGCAGTAAAACAATGAAAGTACGAGCTCTGATCAGAAATAATCAGAAGTCATAATTCATACCCCCCTGAAAATATGCATCTGTAATTTGTCAGTCAAAAAACACATGATAAAGATCTAAAACTCCTCCTGAAGTGTAGTTCGTCATATCTTCCGAATACATATTTCCAGAAACATATGTACTCCCCCTTGAAGGTTGATGTCCTCATCTGAGTATCGAAGTACAATTTCTTATGAGCCCGAGAGAATCATCTCTTTCCTCGTTGAAGTACGAGTCCTAAACTGTTGTGTTTAGAAGTCAAACTTCGTTGAAGTACGGGTCCTAAGCTGATTTACTTAGAAGCCTTTGTTCTCTTACTCCCCCTTGACAGAAGGTGCCTGCAACACATATTCATCCTTTTTCTTTGGTATCCATTTGTATTTGGATCCAACTGTGTTAGCACATGATTTTGGTACCCATTGAAATTTGGGTCCGCTTTGCTTTTGAGAATCAAATGAAGAATTAGAATTATAAGAGTGTACATGATATGTGCCATACCAAAAAGCAGAATCTTTACGAGAAGCATAATCATGTCTATCATAATTTAAAAACTTTCTAGTAGACAGACGTAACTGGAATAATTGCTGCATAGAATATTTCTTGCTAGAAACAACAAGATTAGGTTTAGAAATAGCAACATTCGCAATCAAAACATCTTTACTAGTAGTAGTATTATTACAATCAACACTAGAAAAAGATTTAGCAGTCTCGTGAATCTTCTGTTTTGGTTGCCACTTAGATTTAACTCCAAGCTTTTTCTTGCTCATATCTGAAACATTTGAAACTTTTGAGTTAGAATTGTGAGAATCAAATGAATGCTTCTTCTTTGGCTTCTTCACAACAAAAGACGAATGATTAGGAAGTTTGGCACTAAAATCAAATTGATCAATACAATCATCTAAAACACCATCAGAGTTTAGAAAATCAAACCCTCCATCAGTTAGACCAAACATATCATCAGATTTTGAAGCCTTAGTTGATTTAGAAAGAACAGTATTCTTAAGCACTGTTGAAAACACTTTTTGTTCAATATCAATCAAAAGTCTTTCATCTGCTAAAGATTTCTCAGGTTCAGAAATTTTACTTTCCAAAATGAGAGGAGGGACATAAAGTTTACCTTCAACAGGCTTAGCCTCCATTTTGTTTTACAGAATAACTCTCAAAAAAATCATTTGAAAGAGATTTTGATTGAACAGAACTATAACTATGATTCAACTTCCCATAACAAAATGGAAGTTGAAATTTGGATGTGTTCTTTCGTTTTTTCTGTTTCCTTGGCTTCATCCTCTTTAGACAGTCCAACCCAAAAAACTTTAAGGTCAGGGTATCGTTGAGAAAGTCTTAAGAATGTAAAATCCTAAAGTGCTGGCACTTCAGATATACCCTTTTTAAGGTAATGAGGATTCTCATAACCAAGTCCCCAACTTTTTTTATTCTCTTTGGGTTTGTTTAGATGAATGGTTTGTTCAGTTTGACCCAATGAGTATAACTTCCCTTCCAAAGCTTTTAATTTTGCAAGTAAAGATTTGTTTTCTTCGGAACGCGAAGAATACATTCTCGTAAGCTCTTTGAAATCAAACTCACACATTCTCAATTTAGAGTTTGTTTCAGCAATCTCTTTAAGAATTATGGTCTTCTCTTTTGCGTTGGTGTCAATGTTTTTATGTAAAGTCTCAATCAATACTTTCTTCTCAGCAATATCCTCGCTAAGTTTCTGTATTGATTGGTTTTTGTCATTAATAACACCCTTTTCACGTTTAAGTTTAGACTCTAATTCTTGGAGTTTTGTCATCATGGCATGCATTTGATTTAAGAAATCTGATTTAGTTAAATCACATACCTCTTCGTTGTCCTCTTCATCGGAATCAGCTTCAACTTCTATTTCCAGCTTGCCCATAAAGCATAGGTGTGATGTCTCGTCCTTCTCTTCATTTTCATCTTCTTGGTCTGAATGATCTAGCCAGAACTCATCTTCTACCATCAATGCCTTTCCAACTTCCTGTTGCTTGGCTAGAAGCATTTTGTTCTTGTAGTAATCGGAGTTCTGGACTTTGGGTCTTCGGAAATCTTTGGCAAAGTGTCCAAGTCTGCCACAGTTGTAGCATTTTGGAGGTTCTTGCTGATTGGTCTCTTCAGCTTTATACCTTTTCTCTTCTGGCTTCCTTTCCTCTAACCTCTTTCCTTCAAATCTCTCCTTGTGAACATAGTTACTAGGACCAGATGAACACCTCTGACTGTTCGAGCTAGGCTTTTTATAGAACTTCTTTTGAAAAGCCTTGGTCAACATAAGCATAGCCTGCTTTAGTTTTTCATAGTCGTCAGAGTCAGAGTTCGCTTCACTTTCAACCTCTTCTGATTCAGACACAATCACCTTCTTCTTCTTCTTCTTCTTCTTCTTCTTCTTCTTCAAAACAAGAGCAATTGAATCAGCAACTGTCTTCTCAGACTGTCTCTTTTCATCCATGATCTCATCCACCTCTTCCTCATTCTGCTTGAGGGTTTCATATACCTCGTGAAGTGGAATATCGTTCAGATCTTTTATTTGCTTCATCTGTCTTGTAAACCTTTTCCATTCAGGCTGAAGGATGCTTAGGAATTTGACATTAAGTTCTATTTATGATTTATTGACCTTGTTCTTGCTTAACTCATTCAGCAAGGTCACAAATCTGTCATATGTTTCTGCTAGAGATTCTCCAACTCTGCCTTTGAACTCTTCATAGTTGTTAAGGCAGTTGGATATCTTGAGCTGGTTTCCAACTTTTGAACCAAGCATCATTTTCTCCAGTTGATCCCACATCTGTTTGCCTGTAGGTTTGTAGCTGTCAATCTTCACATATATTTCATTAGTAATGCCTTGAAGAATGAAAGACTTTGCTAATCTATCAGCTCTTGCTCTCTTTTGGTCTTCACCATCGAGTTCATCAAACTTAAGTTGATATGGTAACTCCTCAGTACCAACCGTGCGAGTCTTCATAACAGGTGGCATAACTCCTTCCTCTAAAGATTTCCTGATAAATTCACCCAAATCATGTCTTTCTATGAAGTCCATGAACCGATTTTTCCACTGCTCATACTCTCCCCTGAAGAGTACTGGTGGCTTTGTGTCAGTTCTGATAGCTAGAGCTTCTCTTGATGTCATCCTTTCAGAAAGACTAAGTCAGGAACTGGCGCAAAAGCACAATTTGCGCTAATAGGAGGTAGAGCAATTGTCAAATTTGCGCTAAGAGAAGGTGGCGCAAAAGACAACTTGCGCTAATAGTGGTTGGCGCGAGAAGTGGGTCACGCGAACCAGAGACTTGCGCGAGAAGAAGGTCGTGCGAATTGGAAGTTTGTGCGAAGAACTGTTGGCGCAAACCAGGGTCTTGTATTGACCGGTATCCTACCTCGACCGGAGTCCTGCGACCGGGGTCTTGTATGGACCGGTGTGTTGCAACCGGTGTGCTCCTGCGACCGGGGTCCTCTGACTGGAGTGGACCGGTGTGGACCGGTGTCTTGAATGGCGCAAAAGGAGTTTTGCGCTAATAGAATGTGGCGCGAAAGAACTATGAACTGGCGCAAAACTTGCACTCTCGCGAGTTCATCCCTGGAGCTTCGAAAAACGGCTTTGATCCACTAATAAACCTATCTAGACTTCGATTAGCAGTCCCAAATTTTGACAAATAGACCACTAACACTTCTAGAATATATTACAAGCTTTTGATCTAAAAAACAAACACTTTTTGAAAAATCAATCGATGGAACAGTGACGTTGAACTCGTGAACAGTTTGACACCAAAATCACAAAATGGGAATCGATTAAAGTGCAATACTGAAATTAAAGAATACCCAATCGATCTAGAACACTATTCGATCACAACCTGATCGATTTCAACACCAATAACACACTAACACTCAAAAATGATTATAATTTTGAAGAACACATAGTCGAGTTTTAAAAACTTGATTTGAATCTGGTTTTAAGCTCTGATACCAATTGTCGGTCCCTTATCTTTGATCAAGTTCTTATCAAACAATAACGAACACAAATATGATTCACCAACCTGTTTGATTACAAACCACAGATTACAAGATTGATGTTTTTCTCTTTGAAGTTCTCTCTATTTTTCTCTCTGGATGTTTGCTCGATTATGATGAATAGTGATTATGATAAGATACTCTAATAATATCTCACCTAATATAAACTAACATAATATCTAAAACTAAATATCCTAAAATATCTAATAAATAGATATTTAGGAATAATATAAAATACAATAATTAACTTTGACAATTATTACAAACTAACATTAGACTAATATTGAGAGTGATTTTTCAGCTTTAGCTTCAGTTTTCAATCTTCAGATTGGATGATCTTGAATCCAATAAATCTGTGATCTAACACACATGCCGACAAATAAAAAGGTTAGGCTAACGCCTAGTGAGTTCAAGAGTTTACAACATGAAATAAATATATTTGTTAAAGGGAAAGAATGCAGTTTAAATCATAGACCTTCAAAAAGATTTACTTTAAGTATTAAACGACATCGTTTTCCAGCTGCACACCTTTAAAACAAGGAACCCAACTTGAACCTTATTTCGTAAAACCACTTTAATCCCAAACTCACCCAAGACGTGAATAGTAAGCAAATTCCCAAATTTATAATAATACAATTAAAACTTTACTTCTCGAAATACCCAGACGTGGGCGGGCATAATACACAACCCATAATTCTTGAGTACACAAATCTGCAAATGCAAAACGTCACCGAAAACATGGATAATAAAATGATACAACTTAAATACCCAGATAACACCTTTCGGTGATGGGGGAGACCCAATTCCATTTTATGTGGCAGAACACAAAGTTAAGCCACATAACCATGTTGTCGAACTACACCTCAGATCGTGACTGTATTGCCTGCTCCGGCGAGTTACACCTCTAGTCAGACTTTATTTGAAGACCCATGGTCCCGAAGTACAACCCATAAAGGTTCCTCTTCGTCAAACAACTGGGACAACATTAATGCCAACACGACATAATTTTCCCAAAGTGAGAATCCCAAGAGTCTTCACCATCAAATACGACTGACTTACATGTCTATGGATCCAATACATTACAGTCTAAGATACATGACTCCAAATGAATGACACACGCACTCAAACATGTATTCTCCAAAATAAAGCACAATAAATGCAGCACTCACCCAAAGCTCCACTTTAAGCTATTAAACCGGACAAACGTCCCCAAGACTCGGTGATTACAAAAACTGAGCCTTAAGCCTAACCAACAAATGACCATAAGCTAAAATCCACAAAGTACAATAAAATGCAACCGACCATGACTATGTAACCACATGCTCCGAAATGTATGAATACAATCCAATATCATTTAGATTTGAACAAATCATTTTCTAAACAAGTTTATAACCACATAGGTTTACAATATCCGAAATATTAACAAGGTTGGGAATGACCAAACCCCAATGACTTACACGTTGGTATTTTCAAACCATTTTATGACCCGAAATACACCTATTACAAATAACCACAAAAATGTATTTTTACCAAATACCCTCCATTTATGTAAATGGTTATTAAATCATTTTCATTATGATACATTCATCCAAAAATCCCCAAAAATTCCAAAGATGGGTATTTTACAAGTTTAAGAAGTCAAACACCTCCTAATAACCAAAACTTATAAGATAATCAACTGTTAACAAATTCATGTAAAACACATAAACACTTTAAAATAAACATTTTGGCATGTACATCGTTTTCACAAATCAACTTGAACTCACCTTGCTAGATTTAGGCTAAATCTAGATTCTCCCCAACTAGAGCTTCCTTGTAGAAACTTGAATCCACAAGTAAAACCTTCCAAAACCTATATTCACAAGTTTCCAACCATGAATATACTCATTCAACCATTTAGAATCAATCTCCAAACATTTACATGAACATCTCATCTTATACCAAAACCCTAATTTTCCATATTTGAAGAAGGAGAAGATTACCTCAACCAATAGCTTGAATCCACCAACTAAAACACTTATAGGTCACCAAAATGAACCATAAGCTTCCAGTATTCAAATGATGAAAATGGGTGAATGAAACCCCAAGAACTTGGTGAGGAAGATGAAGATGGAGGGGTATGGATCTAGCTCCCAAATCTTGCTAGATGAAGAGGAATCGTTGATTTTAGAAGGGAAACTCCCAAAATTGAGTTAGGGTTCGTTTGGGGAGATGGGGATCGGTTTTGGGAGAGAAGAGTGGGAGGAGTTTTAGGGTTTTGAGCGGATATAGGGGTGGAGGCCATATTATTCTTTTTATGAAGACACAGTGGTTGCGCGCAGATGGTGGCGCGGTTCCACTCGCGCGGAGAGCCGCGCCGGGCTGTGGAGTCTTGAAGGACCAGAGTCTCACGCGGAGAGCCACGCGGAACACTGTTGGTAAACTCTCATCTCCTTTTTGGCTACCTTGCTCAACATCAATTTAGAATGTAAATTCCCAAAATTTCGGGGTGTTACAAAAGTTTTTCAAAGATTCAAGAGGGAGAGAAGATCAAGACATGAAGAATTTCAAGATGATAATTTCTTTATACAACTTTAGGGGGAGATTGTTAGGACCATAAATGTCCTATTAAATAGAAAGTTATATAAAGAATTATCAAGTCTTATTTATTTTATTAAAGTGTTTGTAAAATCCTTGATTTTGTTTATTTATTTTATTAGAGGACTTGGTATTTAAGTCTTGTTTAGAATGGTTTAGGGTTAAGGAGAGAAGTTTAGTGAAAGATCTTGGTGCGCCTAATAACTTTAGAGAGAGGGTTTTCCTTCTCAATCCTATGTTTGTAACCTTCTTTCAATAATTCAATACAGATTTATTATTATGATACATTATTACTTGATCAACTGGGATTCTCAGTTAACATAACTCAACTCAACCCAAACCGCCAACCCGCCGCTAAGATATATTATTTCGGTATATATATATATATATATATTTGTATAATATTTACAATAATTATAACTTACAACCCAAAAAATATATACATATATTAGTATAATTATTAATCCTATATATATATATATATATATATATATTAGTCCAGTTTATAGCCTAAAGGCCGAAATTAATCCAACTACGTCAAGGCCCAAATTAATTCAACTAGGTCGATCGACATGCCTAAATAAGCACGACTGTACGAGTACACTGAAACGACTAGATCGACATTGTTGTTTTCATTATATAAATAAACATATGAAGTATGTTTCAAACAATAGAGTTCAAATTAGAAGTATGAACATAAATGAATATAAGGAGTATGTTTTAAACTAGAAGTTGGAACCATGAATTTCTATTTTCATCGCATTGATGTTGTTAGAATTTTGTTTTTTATTGCGAAAAGAAATATAATATGTTTTTTTTGTAGGTTGTAACTTGTATTTTTATATCCTATTTCCTATGTATACGAGCAATGGAAAATACTCCTAAGTCTCCAAAAATCGAAGACAATGATGAATCAAACACGTCTAAAAAAAGGAGATGCAGAACCTCGAACGTTTGTAATAACTAATAACTTTGTTGGGTAGATTTTTAGTATTATTTATCGTATTTCACTCGTCAACTTTACGTATATTTCTGACACACCAACCCAACCCAACCCGCCCTAACCCGCAAGGGTTGGGTTGGGTTGGGTTTGAAATTTCCAAACCGTTGTAATTGGGTTGGGTTGTAAAAATGCCAAAAACCGCCCAACCCAACCCGTGTACACCTCTACTTGGAGGCCAAGCTTGACTTTAATCACGTGTAGCATCCAATATATATATATATATATATATTTCATCCAAAATATATATATATATATATCCAAAATATATATATATATATTTCATATAATTAAATATTTTACCACTCCATAATGATGCATGTGATCCTCAATAGCGAAACGAATCCCATTCCAACCAATACGAGTTCTTCCAACGGCCGATCATAGCAAGTAGATAGCAAAGTAAATTGGCACGAGGTAGCAAAATGCATTCTAAGCGTGACGAGCTCCGACATGGCCATCACTCGTCAAAGTTACAAGCAAACAAATAACGTCAAATGCATAATCCACTTAAACAAGGTAGAGCATAAACAAAGATCTAAGCACTTAAGAAAGTAATTCCTTCAAAGATGTCATTTTGTCACATGTGGTAATATCTTCTCTCTCTCTCTCTCTCTCTCTCTCTCTCTCTCTCTCTCTCTCTCGAGCAAAGTGCCTAACGGCACTAACACAAACGGAGTTGGATCAAGTTTGAGTAATGCTCAAACTTAGCTGGCGGTAGTGACTTCGTGAACATATCAACGACATTGTCGTCTATCGATACTTTCTTCAAATAGACAATCTTCGATTCATGTAATCTCACAAGATATGCATCACACACATTTATGTGCTTTGTCCAAGAGCTGGAAGCCAAATTAGTTGCCAAATGGATGGCACTCTGATTATCGCAAAAAATGTGCACGGAAGGTCGCTCGAAGCCTAAGTAATTCATCAATTCTTTTAAATGGACTACTTCCTTTGCAGACTCAACCGCCGCAACAAGTTCGCCTTCTGTGGTCGACAATGTAACAATGGATTGTAAACGTGATCTCCAACTAACGGTTGTTCCAACCAATGTAAATACATAACTGGATGTGGATCTCCAACTTACTCGATCACCTACATAGTCAGAATCACAAAATCCAATAATTTCACAGTCATAGTGCAAACCAAATATAAGGCCATGTGTCTCGGTTCCCTTCAAATATGGAAGGCCGTTTTAACGGCTGCCCAATCTGATCGACCCAGATTCGCGATAAATCGACTCACCACTCCGACACAATATGCGAGATCGGGACGAGCACACACCATGGCATACATGAGACTCCCGACTGCCCTAGCATACGGAACCTTTGACATTTCGGCCTTTCCCTTGTCATCCTTCGTACAATCTTCACTTGTAATCTTGATGTGCTTCGGTAGTGGAGTGCTAGACGTCTTGGCACCATCAAGATTGAACTGCTTCAATATCTTTTGGATATACGCCCGTTGTGTCAATCAAAGTGTTCGGTACTTTCTGTCCCGTACGATTTCCATGCTCAAAATCTTTGGAGCCATGCCAAGATCCTTCATTTCAAATTCTGACTTCAACTTATCTTTCAGACGTTCGATCTCTGACCGGTCCCTGCAGGCTATAAGCATGTCATCTATATAAAGAAGTAACTAAGTGAAAATACCACCGCTTTGTCTATGATAGACACAAGCGTCCTTTTCACTTCGCTCAAATCCCAGATTGAGCATAAACAAGTCAAACTTCTTATACCAGTGATGAGGCAATTGATTAAGTCCATAAAGAGACTTATTGAGTTTACATACATATTCTGGTTTGCTTTCGAAAACGAAACATTAGGTTACTTCATATAGATAGTTTCCTCCAAGTCTCCGTGTAGGATGACGGTCTTCACATCTAACTATTCTAGTTCCAAATCGTGAATGGTCATGATCGCCAAAAGAACACGAATAGATGTTGGACGTACAACGGGAGCAAAAATATCATCATACTCGATACCTTTTTGTTGTGCAAATCCTTTTGCAATGAGACGAGCCTTGTCCCGACTGTCATCTTTGACTTTGAAAACCCACTTGCAACTAATAACATGACTGCCCTTCAACAATGGACATAAGTCACAAGTGTTGTTCTTCGAGAGAGCTTCCATCTCTTCTTGCATGGATCCAAGCATTTAGAAATGTGGGTTGAGGCCAACGCCTCTTTTATATCAAACGGCTCATCTTTCTCTAGATGCAAAGCAAACTCCAGCTGATCTGTAAAACTCATGTTAACAAAATCCCAATCTCCATACCTGTTAGGGAACGAATAGTTCTTTGACTATGCCTAGTAGGTGCAATAACTGGGATTATATCGCTATCATCTCCATCATAATTCAGAATCTCTTCTTCAGAATCACTAGTAGAAGTCACTGGCGGAATGACTTCTTCAACATTAATGGGTG
Organism: Arctium minus; assembly: GCA_954870635.1. Taxonomy (NCBI): domain Eukaryota; kingdom Viridiplantae; phylum Streptophyta; class Magnoliopsida; order Asterales; family Asteraceae; genus Arctium; species Arctium minus. The sequence continues at coordinate 30,761,923 of OX941089.1, read as the reverse complement.
ATTCTGAGCTAATATCAAGAGTCGATGAACTGGGAATATAAGGACTGGCTATTGTCTCCATATCATCGGCAGTAGGAGCAACAGTAGTAATGATTTCCGGATCTTGAGAGGACTGAGGATCCTGTGACTTCAACATGACTGATTCATCAAATGTGACGTGACGAGAATGAATCACTTTACGAGTCAAGGGGTTCCAGATTCAGTAACCCTTGATACCATTTGTATAGCTGAGCAAGAATCCTTTGGTGGCTTTAGGATTCAACTTGTCCTGGCCTGAAACATGAAAATAAACAGGACAACCAAATACACATATGTATTTCAGATAGATGTTTCTTTTACCTCTCCAAACCTCTTCTGGAATCTTTCCCCCGATGGCCGAACAAGGTAACTTATTAATAATGTGAACTACTGTATAAAGTGCTTAGGCCCAAAAAGATTTGGGGAATCTCGATGTCGACAACATGCATCGGACCTTTTCAAGCAAAATCCTATTCATCTGCTTGGAAACCCCATTAAATTGAGGGTGTCCAGGTGCGGTGTAGTGATGGTGGATGCCTTTACACGAACAAAAGTCTTTGAAGTTACCACTAGTAAATTCTCCACCGCTGTCAAATCTCAGCACTTTCAACTTCTTGCCAGTCTCAACCTCTACTCGTGCCAACCAAGTCTTGAACGTATCAAAGACATCTGACTTAACTTCAACACATACACCCAAAGCTTATGTGAAAAATCATCAATAAACGAAACGAAGTATTCTACCTCCACTGAGGGGTGGAGTACTGGATGGTCCCCAGACATCTGTATGAACATAATCGATGATTCTTTTAGTGTTGTGTTTTCCAACACCAAAAGAAACACGCGTCTGCTTTCCTTTGACACATCCTGAACAAAACTCCAGGCTAGCAGGTACGACGACTTTAATAAGTTTTCACTTGCGCAAAATCTCCAAATTCTTCTCATATCTGTGGCCCAAACGAAGATGCCATAAGCTAGCAACATCGAGATTCTTTGAGCTTTCGTCCACTCACGATTTAGAAGTAATATTTTCGCCAATCAATTAGAAAAGATTAATTTTCTCCTATTCGCTTTTCATTACGATAATACTCCCTCGGGAGATGTGCAAACTCCCGTCTTCAATCCAAATCTTGCAACCCAATTTGGACAGTTGTCCAACAGAGATCAAGGAATGAGTCATGGATGGAACAAACTTGGCATTATTCAATGTTTGAATACACCCATCGAACATCTTGATCTGCACAGTACCGATACCCTTAGTAACACATGAAGTAATGTTTCTCAGTATTTAATATAAATACTGTTACCTTCAACTTTTTCGAAGGTAGAGAAACAGTCCTGGAATGGTTTCATATTGAAAGATGCACCAGTATCTAACGCCCATTGATTGTCACCTTGCGGCGGTGTAACTGTGACAGAGAAGCCATCTTGTTTCTTTTCGGCTGTAACAACTGATGATTCGGCGTTCTCTTTGTCTTTGTTTTTAAGACTCGGGCAATCTTTCACCCAATGACCTGGCTTGTGGCAATAGTTATAGTTGCCACGTGTTAGACCACAGTTTCATTGGATTCAAGATCATCCAATCTGAAGATCGCAATCTAAAGCTAAAGCCGAAACGTCGACTCTCGATATTAAAGTCTATGTTGTTTGTAATAAATGTCAAAGTAATCAATGTAATTGTTTATTATTGTACTAGTTAAATTAATATCTAGTTTGTTTGATATTAGTTAACTTAGTTAGTTATTAGATTTAGTTTAGTTAGTTATATTATTTAGTTAGAAATAATATCTAGATATTAAATCTAGATATTATGGTAGTGTGTTAGACACACTTTAGTTTTAGATATTGTGTTTCTCTACCAACTCTCTCATAAATCAGATCAGATACAAACACACACAAAAAGGTGTAAATCAGAGAGAAAAACAGAGAACACATCTAGAGCTTAAATCGATCAATCCTATAACCGTTGTTATAATCAATACAGGTTGGTAATCGTTATTGTGTTGTTGTTTCTATAAAACTTGATATAAAAACATTGTGTGGAGCGACAATTGGTATCAGAGCCTGATTAAGATTAAAATCAAGTTTTTTTGAGAAAAATGACTCTATGTTCTGTATTGAATATCGATTTCGAGTTTTTGAGTGTTTTAGGTGTTAAAATCGATCAGGTTGTGATCGATTAGCATGCTAGATCGAGTTGTTGTTTGATTTAACTATAGAGCTTTTATCGAGTTCCATTTTGGTGATTTAGTGGTCTAACAGTCGTGTTTAGAAAGTTACTGTGCCATCAAATTGTTTTTCAAAAAGTGTGTTTTATCGAGATCGAGTGTTAGCATTCAGTTCTAGAAGTGTTTTTAGACTTTTTGGTAAAGTTTGGTACTGCTAATCGTCGAAGAATACAGTTTTTAGTTGATTTTTGAAGTACAGGATGAACTTGCGCAAACCAGAAGACGAACATGCGCAAAGTCCAACTTTGCGCATCTAACGTGATACGCAAACTTCACTTTGCGCATCATGCCTGATACGCAAACCCTACTTAGCGCATCTCAAGCAATCCGCAAACCTCACTTCTCGGATCCAACAGCATACTTCTCGGATCCTAAAGCATACGAAAACCTCGACTTCACTTCTCGCATCAAGAAGGATACGCAAAACTCAGTTTGCGCAACCCTCCTAATACGCAAAGCTCAGTTTACGCAACCCTCTCAATACGCAAACCTCAGTTTAAGTGATAGTCTCTTCACGAAAAGATCAAGTCTACTTTGCGCATCCCGCTTGATACGCAAACCTCACTTTGCGCATCCCGTTTGATACACAAACCTCACTTTGCGCACTGTGTTTGATACGCAAACCTCAATTTGCGCAATCAATCTCATACGCAAACCTTCTCAATACGCAAAGTTATTCCATACTTAGAATATTTTTCCTGAGGATTTTTCAAAACTGTAATAGGGTCTTTAATTGTCATAAATTTTTTCTCTAGGGGCGCTGCCCCCATACCCCCGCAAGGGCGTTGCCCCTTGACCCCACCTGCTAACGGGTAGCGGGACCCCCGTGCTAAGTCTGCCTAGGGGGACAAAATTTCTTGTGTGATCAAATTTTATTAGGATTAACGATCATATCTGTCAAGTTTTCTCTTATTCAATACAGGATGCATCTAGAGAAGCCCTTGCAATCGGAACTGACACCAAGCCACCAGTTCTCTTTAAAGGAGAATACGAACAGTGGAAGGATCGGTTTCTGAACTTTGTTGACAGACATGAGCTGGGTGATTTCATCAGGAAATCTATAGAAGAAGGGGTTATGAAACCAGTCATGACGACTCGTTTAGTTGGAATTGTGCCGACTCAAGTTGAACTTAAGTTTCATGAGCTAGGAGATGATAACCTCAGAAGAGCCAAAGGTGACAGATTAGCTAAGTCATACATTTTACAAGGAATTCCAAACGAAATATATGTAAATATTGACAGCTACAAGGCCTCCGGCAAAAGAAATGTGGGATCAGCTCGAAAAGATGATGTTGGGTTCAAAGGCTGGGAATCAACTGAAAATCTCAAACTGCCTAAATAATTACGAAGAATTTAGAGGCAGAGTGGGAGAGAATTTAGAAGAAACCTCTGACAGGTTTATGACTTTGCTGAACGAACTTAGCAAGAACAAAGTCCACAAATCTCAAATTGAGCTGAACGTCAAATTCCTGAGTATTCTTTAACCGGAATGGAAAAGATTTGCTAGGAAGATGAAGCAGATCAAAGATTTGAATGAGATTCCACTTCATGAGGTGTATGAAACCCTCAGACAAAATGAAGAAGGGGTGGATGAAATTCTAGATGAAAAGAGGCAGAAAGGAAAGACAGTTGAAGACACAGTTGCTCTTGTTGTCAGGAAGAAGAAGAACAAGACAATTGTGTACGAATCAGAAGAAGATGAAGGTTATGCAAACTCTGACATGGATGAAAATGAACAACTGAAGCAAGCAATGATTCTGCTGTCAAATGTTTTTCAGAAAAAGTTCTACACGAAGCCAAGTTCAAACAGTCAGAAATATTCTTCTGGTCCAAACAACTACATCCACAAGGAAAGGGTTGAAGGAAGTAGATATGAAGGAAAGAGATTTGAAGGGAAAAGAACAGAGGAGAGGAAACCTGAAGAGAGAAGATTTCAGTCTGAAGCAAAAAGATTAGAGGAGAGGAAACCAGAAGAAAGAAAGTTCAAAGCTGAAGGATCCAGTCAGCCAGAACCACCAACGTGCTACAACTGTGGCAAAACAGGTCATTTTGCTAAGGACTTCCGAAGGCCAAAAGTCAGAAACTCTGATTATTACAAGAACAATATGCTTCTTGCAAAGCAACAGGAGGCTGGTAAGGCACTGATGGCTGAAGATGAATATTGGCTTGATCATTCAGATGATGAAGAAGAGGACAAAGAGAGAGATGAAGCAATCAACATGTGCTTGATGGGAAAGATAGAATCAGATGTTGACGCTGATTCAGATAATGAAGACGAGGAGGTATGTAATTTATCAGATTCAGATTTCATGAATAAAATGCATGCCATGAGTTTAAAACAAAAAGAGTTAGAATCTAATCTTGAGCGAGAAAATGGTGTTAATACTGACAAAAACCAACTGATACAGAAACTTAGTAATGAAATTGCTGAGAAAAAAGTATTGGTTAAGGTTTTACATAAAGATAATGACACCAACGCAAAGGAAAAGACAATAATTCTTAAAGAGAATTCTGATCTCAAGTCTAAACTACTAAAAAGTGAGATTGATAAATATGAGCTTAAAGAATTTCATTCTTCATGTATCAAAGAATACTTTTCTTTACTTGGAAAATTAAAAGGTTTGGAAGAGAAGTTATATAAAATGGGTCAAACTGAACAGACTATTCATCTGAATAAACCCAAAGAGGAAATAGAGAGATGGGGAATCGGTTATAAGAATCCTCACTGTCTACAAAAAGGGATGTCTGAAGTGCCAGGACTTTATGATCATCTTTCTATGCAATTAGCTCGCAGAATTCCTGAGTTTAAAACTTTCTGGACTAAACTATCTGAAAAGGATGAAGCCAACGAAACTGAAAAACGTTTGAAATCATCTAAAGTTCATCTTCGATTTTATTATGCGAAATTGAATAATAGTTATGATGAAAATCCAATATATCAAAAGAAGAAAACTCTTTCAAGTGATTTCTTTCAAAGTTATACTGAAAAGGAAATGGAGGCGAAGCCTATTCTAGGTAAACTATATGTCCCTCCTCTTGTTTTAGAAAGTAAAATTTCTGAACTCGAGAATTCTTTATCAGAAGAAAGACTTTTGATGAATATTGAGCAAAAAGTTTTTTCAACTGTGTTTTCAAATTCTGTTATTTCTAAAGCTTCAAACTCTGAGGAGATGTATGGTCTAGCTAATAAAGATCTTGATTTTCTGAACTCTAACGATGGTTTAGATGATTGTTCTGAACAATTTGATTTTAATGCAAAACTTCCTAACCATTCATCTTTTGTTAAGAAATTTTTGAACAAAACTAGTATGCCTGTTAATAGTGCAAAATCAACGAAAGTTGATAACTCAGTCTCTGTGAAAGCTAAAACTGCTAAAGGTAAGAATATATCTCAGCATTCACAGAAACCGAACACTACTGGTAATCCGAACAAGAAGCAATCGCTTGTTGCTCAAAGGTCTAACTCACCAGTTTCACATGTTTCAGATCTGAGCAAGCAAAGGCCAGAAGTAAATTCTCAATGGCAACCCAAACGGAAGCTTGACAAGACTGATAAATCGTTTAGTAGTGTTAATTGTAGTAAGACTTCGCCTAGTAAAGATGTCTTAATTGCTGATGTTTCTCTTTTGAACTCAAAACTTGCTGTTTCTCTTAAACAATATACAATGAAGCAATTATTTCAGTTATCTTTATCTGCTAGAAAGTCTTCTATTTATGATAAACATGTTTCTATCTCTTGTCAAGATTCTGGAGATTGGTTTGGAAATTTTCATGTGCATTCATCTCATACTAATTCTTCCAATGCATTTCAAAAGAAAAGAGGACCCAATTTGAAATGGGTACCAAAATCTTGTGCTAACACAGCAGGACCAAAATTCCAGTGGGTACCTAAGGCTAAATCTGTGTTGCAGGCACACAAAGCTTAAAGAGAATTCGACTTCTGATTATGTACAGATCATGACTCATTCTTCAATGTCAAAATAGGTTTTTGGATAATGCAGTTCAAAACCCGAACATCAAAGTCAAATAGGATTTTGAACAAATCAGTTCGATCAAGACCCGCACTTCGATAATCAAAGTGAATATTCCAATGTTGTCATATGAAGATCTAAATTTGTAATTTCTCTTATGCAGACTAGTCATACATGGTTCTTGGACAGCGGATGTTCCAAGCACATGACAGGGCAAAAAGAGATATTGTCCAATTTTAAAGACAAATATTGCGAAACAGTCAGATTCGGCAACGACCAGTTTTCTCCAATCATGGGATATGGTGATGTAAAACATGACAATGTCACGATCAAGAAGGTGAGCTATGTAGAAGGCTTACGACACAACTTGTTCAGCATAGGCCAGTTCTGTGACAAAGACTTAGAGGTCAACTTCAAAGCCAAGAGATGTTCAGTTCGCAATGAAGAAGGCGAAGAACTCTTGGTCGGTACTCGAGAATCAGACCTTTACACAATCAATTTATCAAATGTCCAGACTGACAAACAAGTTTGTCTACTAACGAAAGCCTCGATGCAACAAAGTTGGTTATGGCATCGAAGGCTCTCTCACCTCAACTTCAGGTACATCAACAATCTGGTCAGTGGAAAGCTCGTCAAAGGACTTCCAGAGCTCAAATATGAAAGAGAACATCTTTGTGTAGCATGTGAAAAAGGAAAGATGAAGAGGGCTCCACATAAACCAAAACCTGAACCAAGTACAAGCGCTCCGTTAGAGTTATTGCATATGGACTTATGCGGTCCGATGCTAACTCAGAGTCTAGGCGGAAAGAAGTATATACTCGTGATCATGGACGATTACTAGCGATACACATGGGTCAAGTTTCTACGTTCAAAGGATGAGACACCAGATGTCCTCATCACATTCCTAAAGGGGACCCAGGTGAATCTGCAGAAACCGGTCAAGTTTCTACGAACAGACAACGGCACAGAGTTCAAGAACAATAAAGTTGAAGAATATCTCGAATCTGTCGGGATTTCACATCAATACTCTGTTGCTCGTACGCCTCAACAAAATGGAGTGGTCGAAAGAAGAAATCGAACCCTAGTCGAGGCTGCTCGTACTATGCTAAGTCAATCAGACTTACCTCTATTTTTGTGGGCAGAAGTTGTATCGACCGCGTGCTACACACAGAATCGCTCCATGGTACATCGAAGATTCAAGAAGACTCCTTATGCGTTAATCAACAACCGAACACCGACAATCAAATATTTCCATATATTTGGGTGTAAGTGTTTCGTTCTAAACGATAGGGAGAGTCTAAATAAGTTCAATGCTAAGGCGGATGAAGGAATCTTCATTGGCTATTCCTCGACATCAACTGCATTCCGTGTTTATCTAAAGAAGTCAAAGACGGTGATTGAAAGCATCAACGTCTCGTTTGATGAAGAAATGGCTTCCGAACAACAACGTTCAGAACCCGTTATAACAGGAATACTAGCTTCTGGGCAACTCCGTCCATAACCTGCGTCTAAAGAGAATAAATCAGATGAAGCATCAACTTCTACTAACCATTTATCTGATTTAGATTTATTATTTGAATTGTTTTATGATGAATTTCTTGGATCTAATGTAAAGAAATCTGTTGTGGTTGACAGGATGGAAGACTTAACGACTACTCATCCAACCAGTTCAGATGTTCCTATTGAATCCAACGCTCCGATTCAACAAGAGATTCCAATTCAAATGCCGACTCCAACAGTTGAAGAAGTGACAAATGATAAAGAGACAGAAGTAGCTGAAAAAGTAGGAGATACTATTCAGATCAATCTACAGCCAGATCAAGTTGTACCTGCTGAGCCTTCTGAACCTGCCCCTTCAACTGAAATCATAATTCCTCCTGAACAAACAGAAGAAGGTACAAGTGGATTTGTAGATGATACAACTGACATACATTCATCTAATCCACTGCCTCATGAAAATAAATGGACCAAAGAGCACCCGCTAAGCCAGATTATTGGCGATCCATCAAAACCGGTGCAAACTAGGTCAGCATCAATGAACATGTGCATGCATGACTCTTTTCTGAGCAAGTTCGAGCCAACACGTGTATCAGAGGCACTTGCTGATCCAGAATGGGTGATCTCAATGCAATAAGAGCTGAATCAGTTCGATGCACTTCAATTCTGGAGACTCGTACCAAAGCCTAAAGGTAAAACAATTATAGGTACGAAGTGGGTTTTCAAGATAAAGAAAGACGAAGATGGTACCATTATCTGAAACAAGGCAAGACTAGTAGCCAAAGGATACAGACAAGAGGAAGGAATCGACTATGACGAGACATATGCTCCTATGGCACGATTAGAGGCAATCAGAATGTTTCTAGCCTACGCAGCCCACAAGAACTTCACGGTCTTTCAAATGGACGTGAAGACAGCTTTCCTGAATGGAATTCTAAAGGAGGAAGTCTACGTCTCTCAGCCAGAGGGTTTTGTCAATCAAGAGAATCCGAATCACGTTTACATTCTCGACAAAGCACTCTACGGTCTGAAACAAGCACCTCGAGCCTGGTATGATGTCCTTTCCACTTTTCTAGTCAAGTCTGGGTTTTCAAAAGGAACGGTGGATACCACTTTGTTTATCAAAAAGGAAAAAACCGATATCATTTTAATTCAAATCTATGCAGATGATATTATCTTTGGCTCTACAAATCCGAAGTACTGTAAGAATTTTGCAAACCTTATGGTGTCTAGATTTCATATGAACTTGATGGGAGAGATGAATTTCTTTCTCGGATTACAAGTCAAACAATTTTCATCGGGTATTTTTATTAATCAATCAAAATACATTAGGGATATTCTTCAGAAGTTCCAAATGGAAAATTCAAAACCGATTGGTACCTCAATGGCACCAGGTACTAAGATTGGCACCGATCCTTCGGGAAAGGCTGTTGATGTTAGGACTTATCGAGGGATGATAGGTTCTTTAATGTATCTTACTTCCAGTAGGCCAGATATAATGTTCTCAACATGCTTATGTGCAAGATATCAGGCCAATCCTAAAGAAATCCATATGTCTGCAGTGAAGCGCATATTTAGGTATCTAAAGGGCACTGCAGATCTTGGTCTGTGGTATCCTAAAGATACTAGTTTTGAACTAACAGCCTACACAGATGCAGATCATGCAGGTTGTATGTTAGACAGGAAGAGCACGTCGGGACATGTACAGTTCCTCGGTGACAAGCTAGTCAATTGGGCATCGAAGAAGTAACTTTGTGTTTCAACGTCCACGGCCGAAGCAGAATATGTAGCTGCTGCTAGCTGCTGTTCTCATGTCTTATGGATGAGAACATAATTGTGCGACTACGGTTTCCACTTCAACAAAATCCCGATATACTGTGACTCCAAGAGCTCCATCGCAATAACAGCGAATCTTGTTCAGCACACCAAGACTAAGCACATAGACGTCAGGTATCATTTCATTAAAGATCATGTTGAAAAAGGAACAATTGAACTTTTCTTTGTAAAAACTGATTATCAGCTTGCCGATTTGTTTACCAAACCTTTAGACGATAAGAGGTTTAACTTTCTTGTCTCTAAGCTTGGTATGCTAAATCTAAAGATTTAATCAGTAGTTACCTATCAAAGTTTTCTAATTGTATACTTTTTCATCATTTCTTCATTTCCGCAAGATATCTGCACTTCTATATACTGTTCATGATCCAAGGGGGAGTGTGAGAAGAAATTGACATGTGGTCAATCTTATTTTGAGGGGGAGCTCATAAGATTTCTACATTTACCTTTTATGTCAAATTTTTGTAATGCAAGATTTTAGGGGGAGCTCTTCAAGTCAAAGGAGTTTGGATATGACTTCTGATTATTTCTGATCAGAACTCATACTTTAAAAAGTTTTACTGCTTTTTGTCTTTTCAATTTAAGTGAATAAATTTTACTTTGACTTTGACTTAAGACTTTTGCAGAATTTTTGAGAGAAGCTTACAAGTTCATATGTTTATGACTTAAAGTTTAGCTTCATGAGTTGAAAGATCGTACGTAAAGGTATAATTCTAAATCTTCATCTCATATATGGTTGAAAGAAGGACAACTTTCAATTATTGGAAAACATTGTTTTTAATGTTCAAACCACTTCCCGATTTTTCAACAGATTTTATATTTTGGGAGTGTATTTTAAATATTTTCATAATCTAAATTGTGCTTTAACTGAAATAGTTAAACCAACCTGAGCATCACGTGCATCATAGGAAAACAAGACTTTAATTGTGTTAGGACTTAACACAACATCTATGGAATCACCTTAACCAGTGATTTCTACCCAAAAGGTTAATCCTTAGTGATTGAGTGTGAGAAGTGAAAAGAAATGAGTGTGTCAAACAAAGAAAGAAAGTTTGATTAGAGTGTGCTAAATGTTTAAAAGAAAGAGCGTGTGAGAACAGAGTTAAAAGAATATCACAACTCTGCACCAACTTTTTCTGAGTCGGGCAACCACATTACTAGTGTTTCACAATTCTTTGGTGAACATTATTGAATCAGGCAACTAGCCCATGCCAACTCTTGATCAAACCTCATTATCTACTCATTTTCTTCTCAACAAGAAAGTGTTTCACATTTTCAAAGGGGATGTAGCACATTTGCTATCTGATTTTCATTTGGAAAATCTGGATATTGAAAAGAAGGAAGTCTGCCCCACCTTCGCACTTCAATCATGCACATTGAGTCTGTGTTTAACTTACTGTTGTCTCAGTGGTTTACACAATATTGAGCCTTATAAGCAATCATCAGTGCTTAATTCTTTCTATCACAAGCACGAACACACAAGGAATTTGTTTCTTTGTCATAACGTTTATAGAAATAACCTTTGTGGTGTTTCGATGATTAAATGGAAGCCCTAGGGGAGTCAACATCAAACAGCTCCTTTCCAATGTGTATTCGTTACACACAGTGACTTAGTGTTACTGACAGGCATGTTAACTGATTCATTAGTTGATTCAGGTGTTACACGACTATTTTGTCTAGATTTGCAAAGATCCTGATGAATATCTTATGAATTGACGGATCAGGGGTCTAACCGAAAGATAGACATTTCTTACAAATAGTTTTGATGAAGTCGTTGCACTTAACATCAAAAAGGGGGAGAATGACTACACAAGAAATGGCAAAGATCACATGTTTCAAGAATCACGTCCAAGATTGAAATCCTCAAAAGCAAGTATTCTAAAGACATGCTGATTTGAGAGCTAGAGAAAGAGATTGCATCTTCTGAGCTGAACAAGAAGACTGAATTGCTAAAATCATTTTCGTAATGATCTTGATCCAAAGGGGGAGATTGTTAGACCACAGTCTCATTGGATTCAAGATCATCCAATCTGAAGATCGCAATCTAAAGCTAGAGCCGAAACGTCGACTCTCGATATTAAAGTCTATGTTGTTTGTAATAAATGTCAAAGTAATCAATGTAATTGTTTATTATTGTACTAGTTAAATTAATATCTAGTTTGTTAGATATTAGTTAACTTAGTTAGTTATTAGATTTAGTTTAGTTAGTTATTAGATTTAGTTTAGTTAGTTATATTATTTAGTTAGAAATAATATCTAGATATTAAATCTAGATATTATGGTAGTGTGTTAGACACACTTTAGTTTTAGATATTGTGTTTCTCTACCAACTCTCTCATAGATCAGATCACATACAAACACACACAAAAAGGTGTAAATCAGAGAGAAAAACAGAGAACACATCTAGAGCTTAAATCGATCAATCCTGTAACCGTTGTTATAATCAATACAGGTTGGTAATCGTTATTGTGTTGTTGTTTCTATAAAACTTGATATAAAAACATTTTGTGGACCGACACCACGTATCTTTGATTTCCCACGAGAACCAGGACGGCGGAACTGAGAGCGCCCACAATTTCTTCCTCTTGAAGACTGCTGATTTTCTCGGCCTCTGTCAGCAAATAGGCCTTGACTGTAACTGTTCTCCCTGGGATTGTTATGATTCTCATTTGAATTCTTTGATCTCCAGAAATCATTCATGTTTTTACATCAGATAAAGAAAGATTTTCTCTTCCATATATAAAACTATTATTGAATGAGAATATTTCTCGGGAAGTGATTACAACAGGATCATAGAAAATGCTTCTTCATCTTTAGCAAGAAGCGCATATGTTGCCTTCAACTTCATAATGATATCTTCAAATTTAGTCATGTGAGCTTTAATGGTTGTGCCTTCCTTCATTTTGAAGAAGAGACACAACCGCATCAATAACAATCTGTTGGTCAAAGTTTTCTTGAGATATAAATTCTCAAGCTTGCTCCAAATACCTGCAGTTGTCTTTTTAGACACAATCTCAAATATAACATTTTCTCCCATAGCTATCTACAAAGTAGTAACTGCACATGCTTCCATTTCTTTAGCTTTAAGTTCAGACATGTTAGGGTCTAACTCATATTTAGCAAATACTACAAGATGGACTCCATTTTTCCTAAGTATTATTCAACCAAAAAACCCGTATCCCCAACTGTTTTCTCAGGTTAATTGGACTTCTTCGGTGTCTGAACAACGATGTTTAATCTATAATCTTCTTTGACAGCAACTTAGGGGCCGTTTACCAAATATTTACCGGGTAAATGCTTACCGGCATGAGTCGTCACCCTCACTTGCCTTATCGGCTAACATTCTTGACCATCAAAATGGATTGTGGTAAGTGTCTTTTACCCGATAAGCATTTACCCGGTAAGAGTCTTATCCCTATCTTATCGGGTAAGATTGTTGGTCCTTGCTATGCCTCTTACCAGGTAAGATTCCAGTCTAGTCTTGACATGCTCATTGGTTAGATAGTGACACCTGGTAAGCGCTTACCCTGTAAGAGTTTAGTAAACGGCTCCAATTTATTGGTGTGTTGCACGTATGATTCATTTTTAAAGTAGTTCACTACAACAACATTAGGTTTATAAGACATCTAAAATGTTTAAGCGACCTAAAAGTACATTTTATAGGACTTCAAGTTTATAGGATCAAACAAAAACAATGTCATATTTAAAAGTGTTACAATAGGTTCATAGGATGTTTTAACAAGTTTTTTAAGACACTTTTAAAATAAATTGTCATATTAGTTATTTTACGACACAATTTGAAAAAAAATGTTCTATAAAAATATGGGTCATTAGGACACTTATCAAAATTGTCCTATAAGATAGCTAATACAACACAATATTTTAAACACTACTAGAAAAAGAGCTATCACCGACGGATGTTTCCGACGGATTTCCGGCAGATTTCAAAAAAGTCAACAAATGTCAATATTACCTTAAATCCGTCGGAAATACGCCACAAATCCGACACTGAAATTTTACGGAAAATAAATACTTATATTCTCTTTAATATTTGTGGCGGTTTTGTGGCGGATTTGTGACGGTTAATCCGTCACAAATATTTGTTTAATTGAAATTAAAATACTTAATTAAATAAATTAGTAACTAAACAAGCAAATTAGAAAAAAATTAAATTAATTCTAATTAATTTCCGACGGAATTCCGTCGGAAATCCGTCAGAAATTAATTCAATTTTTAATTTTTTTATTTTAAAACATTTTCTTACATTAATGGTTAAGAAATAAAAAATTAAAAAAAATCGAATTAATTTCAGACGAAAATCAATTTAATTTTAAATTAAACTATTTCCGTCGGAAATTAATTCGATTTTTAAAAAAAAATTATTTTAAAATCTTTCCTAAAAATCATGATATAAAAAAATTAAAAAAATCGAATTAATTTTCGACGGATTTCCGACGGAATTTAATTTAATTTTTTAATTTAATTTTAAATTAAATTAAAATCCGTCGGAAATTAATTCGATTTTTTTTAATTTTTTATTTCTTAACCATTAATGTTAGAAAATGTTTTAAAATAAAAAAAAAAATTTAATCCATGTTATTTTTTAATTTAATTAAAAATTACGTTTTTGTGTTTTTTTTTTTCAAAACTCGTCTCCATCTATTTTTATTGTGTCTTGGTGGTTCATATTGGGGCTATGGTGGTTTTGTTTTCTTATCTAACCAACTGCACACCACACGCATATATGTGATAAATATCTATACACAAACACGTCATAAGTCACATACGGTGTTAAGGCGGGCCTTAATAAGTTATAAAACATCATATTAGGATATAATGGTGATTTAGTGGTTTGTATTGTGATATAATGGTTCTTAGTTCTTTTTTCAACCTTAATAGACAACATATACATCTATGAGTGGATACGTGCACACAAACACATAATAAGTCCCCATTGGTGTCATTGGGCTTAATAAGTCATAAAATGTCATATTGGGCAATAATGGTGGTTGAGTGGCTTATATCAGGGTATAATGGTTCTTAGTTGTCTAGTTGATATGAATACATGACACATGCATCTATGAAGTCGATACGTGTAAAGAAGCACATAATAAGTCATTACTTGTGTGTTTGGGCATTAATAAGTCAACAACGATCATAATAGACTTTGATGGGTTCAATTAGGATTTGATGGGTTATATTGATCTTATATCGGCTCTGTTGGGCTCAAATCAGTTCAATTAGGCTCAAATCGGTTCAGTTGGGTTTTTAGGTTATATTGGGCCTTAATAAGTCAACAATGCTCATAATGGCCTTTGATGGGCTTTGATTGGGATTTGATGGTTATATTGGGCTTTGACGGCTCTATTGGGCTTAAATCGATTCAATTGGACTTGAATCGGTTCAATTGGGCTTAAATCGGTTCAATTGGGCTTTTAATAAGTCAATAACAATCATAATGAGCTTTTATGGGTTCAATTGGGATTGATGGGTTATATTGATCTTAAGTCGCTTCAATTGGGCTTAAATCGGTTCTGTTGGGCTTAAACTAATTCAACTGGGCTTAAATCGGTTCAATTTGGGTTTTAATAGGTTATATTGGGCCTTAATAAGTCAACAATGCCCGTAATGGGGTTTGATGGGCTTTTATTGGGCTTTGATGGTTCTATTGGGCTTAAATCGATTCAATTACATTTTAATTGGTTATATTGGGCTTTAATAAGTCAACAATGCTCGTATTGGGCTTTGATGGGCTTTATTTGGCTTTATTTGGCTTTGATGGTTCTATTGGGCTTAAATCGGTTCAATTGTATATATTGGTCTTAATAAGTCACCAACAATCACAATTGGCTTTGATGGGTTCAGTTGGGCATAAACCGGTTCAAATGGGGCTTGAATCGGTTGTATTGCTCTTTGATGGGTTATATTGCGTGAGAATCGGTTAATTGAAGAACTAACGATAATAATAATAATAAAAGTATTAGTAAAATGAAATAATTATTAAAAGGGAATATTCCGACGGAACCCTGTTTTCCGGCGGATTGCCGACGAAATATCCAAAGGCAGGGTCTCAAAAATATTAGAACACTAAACATTCAAAAAAAATCTTATTTGAAAACTTTTTCTATAAATAAGAGTTATCTTTAAAAAATTTAAAAGATGAATTATTTTCCGTCGGAAAATAATTCGTTTTTTTCAAAAAAAAATTCTTACTTGAAAACCTTTTCTATAAATAAGAGTTGTTTTTAAAAAATTTAAAAGATTAATTATTTTCCGTCGGAAAATAATTCGTTTTTTTCAAAAATACATTTCTTATTTGAAAACTTTTTCTATAAATAAGAGTTGTTTTTAAAAATTTTAAAAGATTAATTATTTTCCGACGGATTTCCGACGGAAAATAATTTAATTTTAAAATTAAATTATTTTCCGTCGGAAAATAATTCGTTTTTTTTTCAAAAAAAACATTTATTATTTGAAAACATTTTCTATAAATAAGAGTTGTTTTTAAAAATTTTAAAAGATTAATTATTTTTCGACGGATTTCCGACGGAAAATAATTTAATTTAAAATTATATTATTTTCCGTCGGAAAATAATTTAATTTAAAATTATATTATTTTCCGTCGGAAAATAATTCCTTTTTTTAAAAAAAAACTAATTTCTAGAAAAATATGTCTAAGACGGGGTCTCAAAAAAAACCCGCTCCCCTCTCCTTTCTTCCCCGAAAAAACTCTCGCTTTCTTCCCCAAAAAACCCTAAGGCGAAAACCTCACGGTGGCTCCCTCCCCTCTCCCCTCTGCTCCTCCGGTGCTCTCGTCTCCGGCGTTCCCTCCGCCTCTCGTGTGAGTTCTCTGCTCTTACCCTCATTTGTTGTGATTTTGTAATATAATCAAAACACATTTTTAGCAAAAATTGTTTCTTTTTCAAGAAAATAATAGGTTATGTCATTATATGTTATTCCTTCAAAAAACGTAAGTGTATACATATTACATGTCATTATATGTTATTCCTTCTTTTTTATGTTTTTTTATGATTATTTGTCATGTATAGGTTATGTCTTGTACCGACCCCACTACCGATCGTCTGAAAGTGTTGGCAACTAGACCCCTCCGTTATGTTTGGAGACACTCGGGTTTTTTTGCAAATGGCTACAAGTTTCACACGCAAACTCACGGTACCGGTCGCACAACGCATAACAGTGGAGTATGCGTGAGAGGCCCTTGTTACTCAAAGTATGAGTCTGACTACTATGGATTGTTGGATGAAGTCCTAGAGATAGAGTATCATGGGTTTGTACTCGGTCGTTGTGTTGTTCCATTATTCAAATACACATGGTTTAATACAGTTAGTGGTGTCCGAGTTGACTGTTGGATCATAAATTATATTCAAGATTAAAGTTAATTAGGGGGTCTAAATTGTAAGAGTATTTAATAGTCTAGGGGGTATTTGAGCTTATTGTTAGTTAAGTTGTAATTGGGCCCAGGCCCATTAGGCCTATACGGCTTAGATATAAATAGGTTTAATTAATTAGGTTTTAGGGTTAATTCCTCATTATTACTTTCATAATCATATAGAGAGAGGTAGCCGTATTCTGTAATCCTACGCACAAGATACAAAGAACACACAACTGGTTTTCATTGTTTAATCAAGGGATCGTGGTATGTTATTTTGATATGTTTATCTCTTGGTCTATATTGTGTTGTGTGATTGTTATCAACTAGTTATCTGGGTTTAACAAGTGGTATCAGAGCCTAAAGAATCAAGTTTTTTGGATTATACTGTGTTCATCGTTTTTTTTTCATTGTGTAAAAATCGATTCTTTGAATTAATGTGTTTTTATGCTTAAAATCGATCTGATTAGATGAGTTTTATGTTATTGAATGTTATCTGATAGTTTAATTGCACTCTAAAATCATAAATTGATTGAATTGTTGATGATTCGTTAGATACTAGGCTCAACTGGTTCATGAACTGTCGATATTGTGTTCTTCAAATTAAGTGATAAAAGGTTGATTTTAATCATTAAGTTTGTTTGGGTTTTGTTCAATACATGTTTATGGATACAAAAGTATGGTTTTTGCATTGAGATTGTGTGTTTAAAGTGCTTTCTGGGTTGATAATCGAGTTTCTGGGTCGAACTAAGAACACCGTTCGTTATTCATCGTGTCTGGTCCCGGTCGAAACACCGGTCAGAGACATACCGGTCGCTATATCCCGGTCGATATACCGGTCGAGTAAACTTCGGTCCACACCGGTCGCCTCACCCCGGTCGACAGGACACCGGTCGATACATCAGGACCCGGTCGAGCAAGATAAGGACCCGGTCGAGCAAGGCAAGGACCCGGTCGGACTCGGTCAAGGATCCGGTCGAGGAAGGCAAGGACCCGGTCGAGCCAGGTACCGGTCAATCAAGACACCGGTCAAGCAAAATCCCGGTCGCTTATTTGCGAAATCCTCAGGTTTGCGCCATCCGTTCATCACGCAAACATCACTTTTGCGCCACCTCTTACTCGCGCAAAACCCATCTCTCGCGACCCACATCTCGCGCATTCCTCATATTCTCGCTAGCTTCAGATAGCGCAAAACTAAGTTTTCAACTTCCCTTGGCGCAAACTAGACTTTTGCGCCAGACTCTCCCAACGCAAATTAGACTTTTGCGCCAGATTTTCTCAGTTTAATTTTTCAGTATTATTTCTTTGTGTTTTATACTGTTTGCTAATTCTGCATTTGATTATTTTTGGAATTTTATTTTCTGAAAAAAATTTAGTGTAGTTTTTATCCAATTCTTGATTCTAAAGATCTCATCTAGTTGATTCTCTTGGTACAGATAAGTTTGCTTTCTAACCATACAGCTAAAGATGTCTGAAGGTTATAGCTATGATTTTGACAAGATGACTCTTTCTGAAGCAAAAGCAAATGTTAAACGTCTTGCTGGACAGTTGTCAAGATATACAAGCATGGATTTTGATTATGAAAAGGAGAATAAAAAGCTCAAATCCGAGATATTACCTCTTAAAGTTGAGAACAAGGATTTAAAGATTCAAAACTCATCTCTTCTTACTCAGATCAATGTTTTAAAAGAAAATTCAAAAGATTCAAAGAAAGATTTCATCTGTTCCGTATGCATTACTGATTCTAAAATTGATTTTGCAGGAATAATTGAGTCTAAAGAAAAAGAGATCTTACATCTTCAAGCAAAACTGAAAAGATCTGAAAGTCTTAATTCTAGCTCAAGCTGGTCAAAGAAGGAATCAATGCAAAAAGAGCTTGATGAGCTTAGAAGAAGAGCAAATGTTGCTAGTGAGACTTCTGAAGGGCTTAAAAAGACAAACTCTCGAATTTTTGCTGAAAGGGATTCTTTGAAAAATAAAGTTTTCAGTCTTGAGGTTGAGATTAATATGCTGAAAGAAAAGGCAACCCAAGACAGAAACAACACAAAAACCCAAGATGAGATGATGAAGATTGAGAAAGAAAGAAAAGAATTTGCTAAGAAATTCTCTGATTTCTCAAGAAAATCCTTTGAAGTTTCAGACTTTGAGAAAGTTATCATTCTGGAAAGAGACAAGGTTGAGAATGAGAAGAAGAAAGCTGAGGAGAAGGATGTAAATAACGACTTTTCTAAAGAAAAGAAAGATCTAGAGACTGAGATAGCCAAGCTGACAAGAAAGTTATCTGAATTGTCAACAAACATCTTGAAGGAGAAGAATGCAAAATCTGAGTTGCATAAGAAGTTTGATTTGATTGCAAAGGAAAGAAACAGTTTGTCGTCAAAGATAAAGGAACTTGAAGAGATCGTATTCAAAGTGAAGCTGACTGAGCACAAGACGCCAGACTCAATAGCTCAATCACCGAGAGATGATCTGATTGCATTCGAATGCTCATTCAATTCATCAGCAAGTTCAAGTTTTACT
This sequence comes from Arctium minus, assembly GCA_954870635.1. Taxonomy (NCBI): domain Eukaryota; kingdom Viridiplantae; phylum Streptophyta; class Magnoliopsida; order Asterales; family Asteraceae; genus Arctium; species Arctium minus. The sequence continues at coordinate 30,742,469 of OX941089.1, read as the reverse complement.
AATGTTTCTAATAATCCTTTGTTTGATGTATTTGATGATCATACTTCTGAACATAAAGATCAGATTCGTACTTCTAACTTTTTCTATGACAAAGATGTTGTTGGTTCAGGTAACTTCAAGAAGAACAAGTCTTAGAAGAAAAGATTCTGGAGAAGGGAAGATGATGAGAAATACAGAGGAAATTGGATCTGGAGAGTTACAGGATCTTCAGAGGAAAAGAAGAAAGAAGAATCATTTGTGCATACATCAAATGCTAAATGGAACTATGCTTCAAAAGGTAGAACTTTTGGCAAACCTGATCTGGTTTACACTATCAATCAACTAATCAGGCTAGCATAAAAGAAAATTAGTTGTTCCTACTATGGCTCAAATGATTTTGTAAGAAAAGATTATGTGAATAACTGGTATGGTTCTTACTTTATATCTCCCATTAGAACTGCAACTAACCCATTAGGACCCAATTACCAGTGGGTACCAAAAGCTAAATTTGTGTTGCAGGCACCCAAGGTTTAAGGGGGAGAAAGAACAAAGGCTTCTGTAACACCCTCAAATCTGGAAATAGCAACTTATTTAAAATTTTCTAAATACACCGATAAAGGAATTATCTACAACCCCAAATTAAGATTTAACTTCAATACAAACATTCATTCTATACAAAAGCCTATGATAAGAACGGGTGCTACTAAAACCCCATAATAGTCACTATCTCCAAAATTGCGGAAGATTTCACCAACTACTCACATTCGCACAAAGCTAAGGCTCAACTCTTCATGGCTGCTAGAACCAACCCCAACTGGAACCTGATGCACATGCCGACAAATAAAAAGGTTATGCTTAACGCCTAGTGAGCTCAAGAGTTTTTCAACATATATGAAATAATAGTTTAAAGGAAAGAATGCGGTTAAAAGTTATAGTCCTTCAATATGATACGTCTTACACGTGAAAACGACTCATTTCCAACAATATGCATTTTAGGTAAAGAACACCAATTAAAACGTTTTCCAAACCAACTACTTCAAAGATAATGATACCAACATAAGACGCCCATTCATAAATTAGTTTTTAACTCAAAACTCACTCAAAGCGTAAGTATAAATTGAACTCTCCATTTATGAATATACGGTTAAACCTTATATCCCAAAACACCCCAAAACACGGGTGGGGAATAATACCAAACCCATAAATCAAGGGTAAAACCCAATTATACAAAACGTCACCGAAAACTTGGATAATAAAACTCAATACCCAAAAACAACACCTTTCGGTGACGGGGGATTCCCGATTCCATAAAATGTGGCGGTCCACAAAGTAAGCCCATTTTATGTTGTTATGACTAGTCATATAAACAAAAGTACACGCAAGGGATGTCAGGTTCAGTAGCTTTAAACGTACACCCACGGACACTCGAGTTCAACCCCGTCGGGTTCCTATGTCGAGCCCCTCATCCAATATCGTAATACTTGAGCACGAAGGACTTATACCCACATCCGGTACCTTAACGTGCAGCACGAAGGACTTACATCTCAATCCTATACCTTAACGTGCCTCGACGTGGAAAACTAATCGTCCCAACGCCGGAACAATAATAAACCAAATACGGGGTCATGACTCCCAAATGCATCAAATAAGCCAAATAATGCGTATAAGGCCCAACAAGGCTCGAAGTCGAGTTACCAAAACTGGACTATTGTCCAAACACCCCATCATAATAACAATGCCAAGCCGCAGACTTATCAACCCATTGACTCATTGATAAATGAAATAAAAACACGATAAAACAAACTCACCCAACGGATATGCAAACACCACGACCAAAAGTAAGATTAGTTCAAAACTCAACATTAGTTGAGGCACCCATTTTCCCAAATGAACTTATACTCTTATATTTTCCAAAATACCTCATAACACAAATGACATGCATTTTCCCAAACTTGACTGCTGATAGGAATGAAGATCATGAAATGAGACTATAAACACTTTCTCAAGTACCTCACATAAAAGTGCAAGTGATACTTTATAAAACACTCCATTTCATGATGATGCATAAAACCCGACAAACATTTAAAAGTGTATTTCTTTGACCAAAGATCCATTCATGTAATAAGACTTCAAAACACATTCATTGTTGACACATATATCAAACGCCCAAAAATCTCCAATGTGGGTGTTATACAAGGTTTGTAAAGTTAGATAATTCAAATAATCAAAGATTAACAAATAACCCAACATTTGATAATTTCATGTAAAACACATAAAACACTTTAAAATAGACATTTTGGCATGTACAACGTTTTCACAAATCAACTTGAACTCACCTTCCTAGATTTAGACTAAATCTAGATTTTACCCACTTAGAGCTTCATTGAAGAAACTTGATTCTTCAAACCAATCTCCAAAAACCTATATCCATACATTCCAACCGTAAATAACCATATTCAACCATATATAAACATTATCCAAACATTACACATCAAAATCTCCATTTTTGTCCAAACCCCAATTTCGACCTAGATTTCTCCAAAACCATCAAACCCGAAATTGATAAACCACACACTAGGATAATCATCAATGGAGCATTTATAACTTATTTTAAGTTTTATAAATGGAAGGGATACACTTACGATTTAGGTTTTGATGAAAATCTAGAAAACCCAAAAATTCTTGAAGATGGAGGTGATGATGATGAACTCTTGACCTTTGCTTCCAATCCACCACCAAATACTCTTGAATCTTCCCAAAACTAACAATATAACCTTGAAAATATCTCAAATACGAAACCATGGCAACTTGAATCACCAAAATCGGAGTTGAAATGAGAGAGTTATGAAGAAATGAAGAATGAGGCTGAAAATCGCGACTTTTAACACTCTGGTACCCGTAGTAGGCTATTGTGCCAGGCTATAGTGACAATGTCACAATCGCCGGGCACAATCGCGGAGATTGTACCGAGAGTGTTTGGACTCTGGTGATTGTGACAGGCTATAGTGACAGTGTCACAATCGCCGGGCACTATAGCCGAGCACGTACCGAACACTGTTTTGGCCATAACTTTTTCGTTTTAGCTCCGATTTCGCTCCGGAAAGAATCGTTGGACTCGTAATTGAATCCTTCATAAATCTAGACTATAAAATCTAGGATTCAAGTCCAAAATCAAATATCTTATTTTTTCTTTATATATCGATTTCTGTATTAACTTGAATTGATACCTCTCGAAACTCGGGGTGTTACAACTTCTAAGTAAATCAGCTTAGAACCCGTACTTCAACGGAGTATGACTTCTGATTAGTACAGATCAGGACTCTTGCCTCATTGTCAAAAAGATGACTTCTAAGTACAACAACTTAGGACTCGGACTTCAATGACAAAGCGTTAGACTTCTGAATGCAAATATTAAGGGGAGCTTACATGCTTTATATTTTTACTGATATATTTTTTGATTTTTCAGGAGAAGATTAAATACTATTCTCACCGGAGAATATGTATAATTACTCTTGAATAATACAGTTCAATACTCGATCTTCATTGGTAAAAATAAATGATACTATTCTCGCCGGAGAATAAGTAATCATGGCTTTTGAATACTTAAGTTCAAAACCCGTACTCAAATGTTTTCTTCTGATAGGATGCTTAAATGATAAAATCTTTTATAGAAGTTTTTGATTTGAGGGGGAGCTAACTGTTATATCTTTTAGAATGAGAAGATATATATGATTTTTACTATCATTGTCATATCTTTTTGATTAAATTGACTTTTTACATGTATCAAGGGGGAGGATATCTGAGTTTTTGATAAAGATACTTAAATGAAAATATCCATTTCAGGGGGAGTTAAGAATTCTGATTTACAGGTATATATTTCTAATCCTTACACTCTATCATTTGTTGAAAGAAGAACAACTTTCACTTGTGAAAAATGGTTTTAAATATTCAAATCACTTCACATTCTTAAAATGTTTTCATGAATTGAGAAGTGTGATTTTAAAAGATTTTTGGATAATTAAATGCTTATCTGACCGTGTGTTCCAAAAGATAAATACGTGTGTATTATCTTGTCTTTATACTTTGTCAAGTATTCATACACATAACGGTTCATAACATTCTATTTGACTTTGTTATTACCATGTATCAAAAGTTAAATCTTTCTATGGTAATACTCACGTTCTTTGTATTCATTGTCGCTTGATCAAACGTCATTTCTACTTTAAAAGTGCTTTCATTGAAAATATGTTTATATATTGTTCATATAAACAATAGTCGTCTTTGTTTCCCAAATATTAGTCGTCATGACAAATTGATCTGAGCTTAATTGTCAAACACCTTTAGTTTGAGGGGGAGAATTGTATTGTCAAAACACAAAATGTTTTTGACTTCTCCAAGTTTTTATTCTTCATGTGTAACTGTATTCCTTTGCGCTTACATGTACAAAAGGTTGTTGAACAGTACGTTCTTTTAGGAAAATACATGGGATTTAGTGTGTGAGCTTAACAGAACTTCCATGGATTCACGATAACCAGTGTTTCCTACCCAGGAAGTATTCCCTGAGTGATTGAGGGGAGAGGGGTCAAAAGAAATGAGTGATGGTGTGTGAAGAGGTAAAATGGAAAAGAGAGATTAGTTAGAAATGAGAATTAAAAGAAAGAGGGTGAGAGAACAAAGTAAAAGAATATCAAACTCTGCACCAAAACTTCTTTCTGAGTCGGGCAGCCACATAATCTGATTGGTTCACATTCTTTGGTGATCATCATTGAAAAAGGCACCTAGCCCATGCCATCTCTTGCATATAACCCCACCAGCTACTCATTCTTTTCTCAAAAAGAGAATGTTTCACATTTTCTAGGGAAGCAGCACATACGCTATTCGTTCTTCATTTGGAAGATACTAATATTGAAAAAGAAGGAAAGTTGCCCCACCTTCGACCCTTTCTCATGCACATTGAGTCTTTGTATAATTTGTTGTTGTCTCAACAAGTTTACATACTTTAAGCCTATATGAAAAAGCAATCATCTATGCTTAATTCTTTCATACACATGCACAAGCACACAGAAATTTGTTTTCTGTCAGAACATTCATAGATAACCATGTGTTATTCGATGATTGAATGGAATACCTGGGGAGCCAACATCAAAACCAGCTCCTTATATAGTAACTTTGTGTTACTGACAGGCATTTCAACTAAGTCATTTGTTGATTCAGGGTTACCACATTTATTTGAATCTGAAAAGATTGAAATAATCACTTTTTCCATTTGGGAAGACTGCTCTTATTTCCACACAGGGATCTATACATGAAGACAGTGCTTAATTGATGACTATACAAAAAGGGGAAGATTGTTTTTGCTATGTTTTGATGATGATGATCCTCACCAATCGTCAAAAAGGGGGAGAATAATCAACAAGGGAGAATACAAGAATTTTTGAAGTTTTGAAGTAAAGATTGCTGAAGTTTTCAAAGAATTCAAAGTGTCTGAGCTTATTTGATCTATCAAAAGCCTGACTGAAGATGATCGTCAGAAGGACACTTCTTTTAAAGAAAGAGAAAGATGAAGACTGTATCTGAAGTTTTCAAGAAAAGTGAAGACATGAAGACTATTGCCAAAAAAAATTTAATCTTGAATCCAAAGGGGGAGATTGTTGGATCATAAATTGTATTCAAGATTAAAGTTAATTAGGGGGTCTAAATTGTAAGAGTATTTAATAGTCTAGGGGGTATTTGAGCTTATTGTTAGTTAAGTTGTAATTAGGCCCAAGCCCATTAGGCCTATACGACTTAGATATAAATAGGTTTAATTAATTAGGTTTTAGGGTTAATTCCTCATTATTACTTTCATAATCATATAGAGAGAGGTAGCCGTATTCTGTAATCCTACGCACAAGGTACCAAGAATACACAAATGGTTTTCATTGTTTAATCAAGGGATCATGGTATGTTATTCTGATCTGTTTATCTCTTGATCTATATTGTGTTGTGTGATTGTTATCAACTAGTTATCTGGGTTTAACATTGACCCAAAACATAATCTTGTTGACATCAAACACAGATCAAGACTTCGTTCAGACGACCCGTTTATCCTAGCATCACAAGCTGAACAAGTCTATTATGTACCATATCCATCGAAATCATTAAAAGATTGGTGGTCTGTGGTGAAAACAAAGCCAAGAGGGGTCTACGAGTTAGCGGTCGAAGTATCGTCGGATGAAAATGTGAATGATGAACAATTTTTCCAAGAAAATGATTGAATAACATCCAGAGGTAGAAATGAAGATATGGATGAACCTATTTGTCTTGTCACAGAGGACGAAGACATGGAAATTGCCAATGATCATCCCGACAACTGGCATGTTGATGAGAGTAGTGACGAAGAAGAAGAGTTTGAAGACTCGGATGGTGACGAGAGTGGTGACGAAGAAGAAGAGTTTGAAGGATCAGATGATTAAATATTAGGTTAATTTTAGTCTTATTAAACTTTGTCTAGATGTTTAAAATCTTTATTTGGAAAACATGTTTAATTGTTTATTTGTTACCCTTATGAATTTGGAGACAAAATGTTGTGTTTTTTATTTGTCTAAGTCTTTTAAATCTAACGTTGTTTTGTATACTTGCATCATTGTTCTATGATTTCTAACTTTGTTTTGTAGACTTCCAACCATGGCACACATATGGCGTTATGGAGGTAGGGGGTAGTTCTAGCAACCTAAGAGAAGGCACTTCTACTCCCGGAGCCTCTAGTAGTGCTTCGACACCTCAAGATTCGACATCTCTACCTTCAACACCTACCGCTAATGAACTTGAGTCGGGAAATGGCCGTGGCATCACCAATCCCGAACAACCTCCGTTGCAAAGACATCAACTTGGGGTAGACGGCACCGAGAAAGTGTCATATTAATTAATTGATCAAATTAATTGTTTTAGGGTATCGATACTAATTCAAGTCAATATATGTATATATATAGTTTCGACAATACGCATGTCACTCGCGTTATGAGCCAGATCAATCGATCCTTTATTAACCATCCCTGGTGTTCTTGGACGGAGATCCCTAGGAGGGTCAGGGCCAAGATGTGGGAGCGATTTCAGGTTTGTAGTATGTATTTAATTTGTAATCGTTTTGAAAATAAATATCAACTAACACTTTATGCACAGGCATTCTATTGCTGGGATTCGGCATTAGATAGCGTTATGTTGCAGATTTGGGAGGCCAAATCATTGAAAAATTACAATGACGACTTGAATTCAGCAAGGACAAATGTAGGCGTAAAGGCCGTCAACGATGGACGACCCTATGATCCTAAGAACCGGGACCGAGATATGAATTTGTTGAAGGACTTCCCTCCCTTATGGCTCACTAAGGAAATCTAGAGCGAGATGATCGATTGATGGAACACCGAACATTGGAAGAAGGTATCCAAGAAGGCCAGTGATAACAGAATGACGGAGATTGATGGTGAAATTTCCAAACACACCACCAGGTCGATCTCGATCTCTATGCATTGTGCTCGTTTGGTAGGTCCTTAACAACGATTACTTTAGTAGCTTGATTTTTAGTATTTGACAATTAATACATGTTTGTATTTTCCTTTGTAGACAAAAGCTAGAAATGGTGTGTCACCGACCTGTGGGTTCCTCTTCAATTATACACATAGGAAGAGGTCGAGCATAGAGTCATCTTCTTCGGATGGAGGGTCATCACTAGGGGGTTACGTGACTTCGAGGGATAGCCATATTGCGGTAAGTTTATATAATTGTTTACCTTTAATTCCAAATCTTTTTCTAGTAAACGTTGGGATTGTTTAAGTTAAAATGTTATTATATCTATCTATCTATATCTGTCTAGTTTTGGTTGCCATTTGTTGGGCAAACATTAAGATTGTTTTAGTATAAGTGTTGGTAAATATATATATATATATATCTCCATTTTAGTCCGGGTTGCCATTTCTTGGGCAAACGTTAGGGTTGTTTAAGTTAAAATGTTAGTGTTACATCTAGTTTGGGTTGCCATTTTTTGGGGCATATATCTTATTGTTTAGCGGCTATATTTGTCTTTGGTTTCATTGTTTGCGGAAATTAATATTGTTTTAGTTTAAATGTTGGTATATATATATATATATATATATATATCCATTTTAGTCTGGGTTGCCATTTGTTGGGCAAACGTTAGGATTGTTTTATTTGGAAATGTCCCAATTACAGTCGTTATGCTGTTGAAATTGACTTATGTCTTAAACCACAGGGTAACTATAATGCCAATCTCACCCAAAAATACGGTGAGGATGCCACTTCCCATACCATAATAGATGAAGAATTGTGGCAACAGGCGGTCGGAGGAAGCAAGAAAGGCCGAACATACGGCTTTGGGAACACCAGGGATCCGAATTTGGTCTTGACCGGGGTGCCCTCAGGTGGATATTCGAGTGGTGCATCTTCTTCTGATGCTCGGGTGTGTACCTCTTTTTCCTTTGATGTTTATTTACTTCGTATATACTTCTTATTAAAAACTCTAATGTTGGTTTTTTTTTCTAGATTCAAGCATTAGAGGTCCGACTGCTCGAATCAGAAGAGGCCAGCAACAAGGAGATGGAGCACTACAAAATTTTCGACTTTTTCCGACGGCCAAATCCGCCGAAAATCCGCCGAAAATAGTTATTTTTCGGCGGATATTCGTCGGATTTGGTCCACCGGAAACAGGGGCGCCGCAAATAGTCATTTTCGGCGGCATTTTCGGCGGATTTTCGGCAGAAAAAACCGCCGAAAACGACCCGAATATTTTTAACATTTAAATGATTTAATTAATTAAAAAAAAATAATTTTAACTTTTTTCGGCGGATTTGCAGCGTTATATTCCGCCGAAAATAGTAATTTATTTATTTTTATTTTTATTTTTAATTAATTTATTTATTTATTTGCGGCCGAAAATTCCGCCAAAAATATTTATTTATTTATTTATTTGCAGCGGAATATTCCGCTGAAAATCCAATGTTTTAAAACCCGGTTTTTTGGTTGACCCGGTGTGGTGACCGAGTCACGGTCCAACCGGTTCAACCGGGTGGTTGACCCGGTTTCAAGAATTTCTATGTATTTTTCATTTTCCTGCATATAAGACCAAGAATTTGATGTCCATAAGTTCAAACATTAAAAATGCACATACCAACAAGTTTTACATCAATCCAAAAATATTAAAAAAACACATAACAAGTTTTACATCAATCCAAATTCATCAAAACGAAACATAATGTTCAAACCAAATCATGGATCTTGAGACATTGGAGTGTTAAATGCATCAAGCTCACGATCGCTTAGTAATTGAAATTCACTCTCAACTTCAAGGTCATCAACCACATCGTCACTTTCTACAATATCAAATAAAAAAAATATTAATGTTACGTAGAAAGTTAATAGTAAACTAACAACACCAAATTAATATATATAGAAATAAAAAAATGTCACCTTGCGTTTGAGAAGTCGGTTCGTGCTCTTCCTCATCAAGCATATTTTCTAAGTCATTGTAATCAAGTTCTCCTTTCGGCTCTTCTTCGACCATCCAAAAGTCCGTCTTATGGACCACACACTCGACCAATCTGCCATGTTCCATTCATCTTGGCGTTTTGGTTCAAAACCATCCATACAACTACATGGAGGATTTTAGTTGATGTCACAAATTCCATATGGACCACAAATTCCATAGTGACTAAGAGTATCTACTAGACCAGTTGCATACATAAACCAATCTTGGCTCCGATTGTTCCAATGCAACATCTCTATGCTGCCATCCCAATTCAGAAATCTAATAATGGAAGATAAATAATGGAAGATAAATAATCGAAATCCAATAATGGTAGTATATGCACAAGTGCATATGAATGATGTTAGCAAATGGAAGATAAATATTTTGCCAAGAATGCTTAAAAAGGACTAGTAATAACTAATAACCAAAAACCGAATTAATCCATAGTTAATCTGATACAAAACGAAAACAAAGACAACATCCGAATTCCCACATTCATGATGCAGATATTAAAACACAAAGAATGGAACCGAATGTGGAATCGAATTACCCTAAAATCTCACAAACTTACATATGTATTATGTAATCGAATGTGCTACACTCCTGAAATGGAATCGAATGTGGAATCGAATTTGGCTTTAAAACTTTGTACCTGTCGAGTGTCGATTGATGAAGGATTGAGTCGATTGAACAAGACGTTGTCGAGTGTTGATGAAGGCGCTATCAAATGTTAATGGAATCGAGCGAACGACACAAAGAAAATAACCCTAGCCGCTAGAATATGAAAAATCAATTTAGAAATTAGATTTTCTACCGGGTTAAACCGGGTACACACCGGGTCAATTATACCGGTTCAACCGGTTTTCTCAAAAACCCGGCGGTTCTATCCGGTCCTTAAATCCACAAAAACCCAGTGCTAGTTGACCCGGTCCCTCGACCGGTTCCCGGTTCAACCGGTTGAACCGGCCGGGTCGACCCGGGTTTTAAAATATTGCGAAAATAGGTTACGTTAAATGGATTTCTCTAACACAAGCTTTTCAAACTGTGATGTTTGCAGTTATATAATAGAACTACCTTAGAGCCTTATTGGTAAAAATGATCATATCCACTATCTAATTGGTCCATCGCATTGTGGAAGAACAACTCTATATAAAAAAATATCATGAAAATCTTTCTACTACATAAGCCTCACAATTGTGTTGTCACTAAAAAAAATAACACGAAAATCAAACTGATAATATCATGAATTCAGAAATCAAAATACTTCCACCTCAACTAGGAAATTTGACGGCATCCATACAAAAATTAAAACATTTTTTTCTGTAAGAGGCAACTTCTCTGAAACCATTTCATGGGAAATAAACTTAAAAAAAAAATGCAGATTAAAAGTCTCCATAATAGTGATTCTAACAATCTCGATTAACATATTTGTAGCTAACAAAATGATATCGAAGATTGAATTTTACCTCGTTGACGAAGTTAAGCACGATTCCTGCAAATTATACAACAACGCGGAGTTTAAAAACTTATGAATGAAATGATTAAATCAGATACTGAATTGATAAAGGTCGGATAAAACTAACCTTCCGCACTATTGCGAAGTTACTCAATTTTGATAAACAGGGAAAACGAGAAAACGGAGAAAACAAACAGGACCGAGAACCCTAAAATTAAACAAACGGGACGAAAGGGAGTACCTGGAGAGGAGAGGAGAGGACTAGTCGTCTGATATTCACTCCTGGAACAAAGTTACCAGCAGCGGTTGACAAAGTGTGGCTACCATGTCCATCATGGTCAAATGCATTGTCCAATGAAGTAATTAATGTGTTAATATATATATAGATAGATTTTGAATTTACCTCCCTAAAATGGAACCAAGAAACTCAGAATGAGAATCTTTAATCTGAGACGCTTCAAGTCCATGATCACCATGTCCTCCAAAGTGTGAACCTGAAAGTATCGATGAAGTCTGGATGGAGAAATCGAACGAATCGATGAAGTCTGGATGGAGAAATCGAAATCTGGATGAACGAATCGATGAAGTCTGGATGGAGAAATCGAAATCGAAGTCTGGATGAACGAATCGATAAACGAAGTCTGGATTTCTGAATCGAAATCGAAGTCTGGATGGAGAAGTCTGGATTTCTGAAATCGAAATCGAAGTCTGAATCGAAAACGAAGTCTGGATTTCTGAATCGAAATCGAATTCTGGAGAAATCGAAATCGAACCAAGAACAAATCGAGACTTCGACCGAGATAGAGAGAGAGTAAGGCAGACGAGAGAGAGAGGATGAAGGGGACGACGAAAATTAAAAGCATTTTAGGGGGAAAGGAAAATTAGAGATTGAGAGATTGGGGGGAAATTTGGGAGGGAAAGGAAAAATTAGAGATTGAGTGGGTAGATGTGTGTATCTATCTATATCTATCAATACTATATTATAAATTACGGATAAAAAAACTCTTAAAAACAATTATTAAAGCTTGATGTACTGCTATTTAATGATAATTACTTAAAATCTAAATAAAGAATGAAAACTTAAATTTTTTTTCTATTTAATCCTTATCTCTAACAAGTTTAACTTCCCTAAAATCACTCCTCACTTCAACTACCCTAAAAATCTAGCAGAATATTTAATGTTTATTTTATAAAAAAAATTATTTTATTAAACCTAAAATAAATTACATTATTATTAAACTATCGAATAATTCACAACTAAACGATCCGTTAAAGTCCAACTGGGAACATTAAAGCCCAACCGAATCCATTAAAGCCCAACTAGGTACGTTAAAGCTCAACTGGGTACGTTAAAGCCCAACTTTGTATGTTAAATCCCAACTGGATCCATTAAAGTTTAACTTGATTCGTTAAAGCCCAACTGGGTACGTTAAAGTCAACTCGATCTATTAAAGTCTAACTTGATCCGTTAAAACCCAGCTGGATACGTTAAAGCCCAACAATATCCATTAAAGCCATACTGGATCAGTTATAGCCCAACTGTACTCATTAAAGCCAAACTGGATCCATTGAAGCCCAACTGGGAACGTTAAAGCCCAACCGGATCCGTTAAAGCCCAACCGGATCCATTAAAGCCCAACTGGATTCGTTAAAACCAACTGGATACGTTAAAGCCCAATCGTATCCATTAAAGCCATATTGGATCAGTTAAAGCCCAAGCGGGTACATTAAAGCCCAACTGGATCCGTTTAAGCCCAACTAGGAACGTTAAAGCCCAACCGGATCCGTTAAAGCAAACTGGATACGTTAAAGTCAACTCGATCCATTAAAGCTCAACCGGATCCATTAAAGCCCAACGAGGTACTTTAAAGCCCAACTGTGTAGTTAAAGCCCAACTAAATCCCTTAAAGATCAACTGTATCCATTAAAGCCCAACTGGGTACGATAAAATTCAAACTGGGAACGTTAAAGGCCAACCTGATCCGTTAAAACCCAACCGGATTCATTAAAGCCAAACTGGGTACGTTAAAGCACAACTAGATCCATTAAAGCCCAACTGGATCCGTTAAAGCCCAACTGGGTACGTTAAAGCCCAACGGGTACGTTAAAGCTCAACCATATCCATTAAAGCTCAACTGGATCCTTTAAAGACTAATTGGATCTTTTAAAGACTAACTGGATCCTTTAAATACTAACTGGATCTGTTAAAGCCCAACCGGGTACGTCAAAGACCAACTAGGTATGTTAAAACCCAACTATATTCGTTAAAGCCCAACAAGATCCATTAAAGCCCAACCGAATCCATTAAAGATCAATTGGATCGGTTAAAACCCAACTGGGTACGTTAAATCCCAACTGGATCCATTAAAGTCTAACTGGGTACGTTAAAGCCCAAGTGTGTACGTTAAAGACCAACTAGATCCATTAAAGCCTAACTAGGTACGTTAAAGCCCAAGTGGGTACGTTAAAGACCAACTAGGTGCGTTAAAGCCCAACTTGATCCGTTAAAGCCCAACTGGGTACGTTAAAGGCCAACTGGGTACGTTAAAACCCAATTGTGTATGTTAAAGTCCAACTGTGTATGTTAAAGTCCAACCGGGTATGTTAAAGCCCCAACTAGATCCTTTAAAGCCCAATTCCATCCATTAAAGCCCAATTGGGTGCGTTAAAGCCTAACTAGGTACATTAAAACCCAACTAGATACCTTAAAGCTCAACTTATCCATTAAAGTCCCACCAGGTACGTTAAAGCCCAACCGGATCCATTAAAAAACAACTAGGTACGTTAAAGCCCCAACTGCATCCGTTAAAGCCCAAATGTGTATGTTAAAGCTCAACGGAATTTTATTTTTTTTAATTCATTAAAAAAATAATTAATTAAATCTTTTCGGCGGATATTTTTTTTGTTTTTTTTTAAATATAGAATATTCGCCGAAATTCTGCCGGAAGTTTTATAAAATTTTCGGCGGATTTCCGACGGATTTTTATTTTTATTTTTTTAATTCATTAAAAAAATAATTAATTAACTATTTTCGGCGGATATATATTTTTTTAAATATATAGAATATCCGCCGGAAATTTTATAAATTTTTCGGCGAATTTCCGACGGAATTTTATTTTTTATTTTTTAATTCATTAAAAAAATAATTAATTAACTATTTTCGGCGGATTTTAATTAATTAAAATCCGCCGAAAATAGTTAATTAATTATAATTAATAAGAAAAAAATTAAAATTTTTTTTATCCGTCGGAAACTAATTAATTAGATTAAGAATGTTTTGATTAATCTAACTTTCTTAAAAAGAATGGGAAAATAATTTCTGACGGATTTCCGACGGAAAAATCCGTCGGAAAATTCATTTTCTGGCGGGAGATTTTTCGACAGCGTAATCCCCAGAAATCCGCCGGTAATTCGATTTTCCGACGGATTTTGCCGTCGGAAATGACATTTTTTCTAGTAGTGAAAAACGTCTTAAAAAATTGTTAAAACGTCTAAAAAAACTTTGTGTAAATATATGGTAACACATTTAGGTAAGATGTTTTATAGTTTGATACTATAAACTTAAGTCCTATAAAGTATGTTATTAAGACGTACACTTTGGGGTTGTTTGTTTTAAAAAAAACCCTCTTAATGACTCTTAAGTCTGAATCGTTTAGACATTTTTACACACCACCTCTTATTACTCATAACTAAAATAAGACTTCAGACTTTAGACATCTTAAAAAACAAACGGCACCTTAGACATTTTATAAGCATCCGCTATAAACCCAATTTTGTCATAGTGGTTATTGAAGGTATATATCACACAGAAATATGCTTTTTTGCATCTCATCTTCAACTAATTAAACAAGAATCAATACCGTGTCTTTTTTTCTTATCCCACATCAGGGACGGACGCAGCAACTTTTTCATACGGTGGCACCATATTTTTCATACGATTTTTATCGACATGTCTTAATTTTTTTACCGGCGATCAATATTGTCCGATGTATTTTTAGCCTAATTCCACCGTTTCGAGGGATTTCTAAAGTTTTTTGCTTGATTTCGAGACATTTTTAAGTTTTTTTATCGATTTTGAGAGACTTTTCGGTATTTTTGGTTGATTTTAAGAGATTTTTTCGGTTTTTTGGTTGATTTCAAGATATTTTTACCTTTTTTTTGGTTGATTTCAAGAGTTGGGCTAGAATAGAAGTGAAGAATTGGGCTTTCAGATTAGGATTTGGTGCACCTTTGAAGTTTCGAAAATAAATACGGTAGCACACTCGAAAACGATACGGTTGCACCTTTCACGAACGTCAAAATTTTACCCTTCGTCGGAGAAATGATACGGTGGCACGTGCCACGGTCGCCACTGCTTCAAGTCCGTCCCTGTCCCACATATAAGTGGTTAAAAGGTAATTAAACATAGATGAGGTAAGCATGTTTAATACAAAAACATTCTTGAGAAAATTTTAGAACGGTAGACACCCAAAAAAAGATATACAGAATGGAGATGAAAGAATAAAAACCGTTATGAAAATGAAGAATTAAGCTAGAAAAAACGGTCAACGTGATAATTCTTGTGACACGCTTCTCATTGTCGGCCGATACTTTGGATCTGTGAGAATGCATGCTAGTGCTACATTATAAACGCGAAGAAGGTCCTTTTGTATCCGCTCGTCAGATGGATAAGTGAGTCGTGAATCTAGTATATCGGCCAATGATATGCCATAACCGGAAAATCGATTTAACGAGGATAGGAGTTGTCCAGGATGCTTCCCTCCAATGGTTTCAAGTGCTAACACTCCAAAGCTATACACGTCGCATTTTTCGGTCAGAGCCATGGTATAGGCAAGTTCTACATGATCATAACAAATATTTTGTTACCAATTTTAAAGTTGCTAATGGAGTTAAAAGAAGAGCGCATGCATGAGACTTAATATAAGTACCTGGAGCAATGTATCCCAAAGTTCCAGCGATTACAGTTTGGTTGGACGAATCAGGGTCGAGCAATCTGGCTGCCCCAAAGTCGGCAACAAATGCTTCCATTTCTAAGTTCAAGAGAATGTTGTTGCTTGATATGTCTCGATGAATGATAGGTGGGTTGCAATCATGATGCATATATGCCAAAGCATGGGCTACCTCCTTCAGAATTTTCACCCTCTTGATCCAATCAAGTTTTACAGCTTCAACATCTCTCAGTGCGCAAAATAGGCTCCCGTTTTCCATGTATTCATATACAAGAAAGTTGCATTTGTTATGGAAACAAAAACCATAGAGTTTCACAATGTTTTTGTGCCTTAGGTTGGTTAACACTTGTACCTCATTCCTAAAACTTCTGTCAAATGTTGGTTGCTCGGCTTCATACCGGTGAAGTTTTTTCAAAGCAAATGTTTTGCCACTCGGCAGTTTTGCTTCATAAACACTACCATAGCCACCAGTTCCAATGCAATATTTGAGGTCAAAATCCTCTGTTGCTTTAATGAAATCCTCATATGCAATTGTTCCATCATAATTCAATATCGAGCCCACATCTCCATGTCTTTTGATATCTTGCTGGCTTTTCTTTGTGGTAGCCTTGTAACGATGGTAACACACAACACCGAGCACAAAGAAGCACAATCCAACAATGGGAAGAAAAATGACCAAATAAAGGGCACGTTTGTTTCTTCGTTGGTGTTCTTCCGGAACACTTTTAGCGAGATGATTCTGGGACAGATTTACGAACACCAAACCAGGTGAATTAAAAAAATCAACTTTGTTTTCAAGTAAGTTGTTGTTACTAAGGTCCAAGTACTCTAATAAATAGCAACGACTAAGTCCATTTGGGATGTTTCCCGTCATTAGATTCTTAGAGAGGTCTAGATGCTCAAGATGACACGGATTTGGAATCAAATATACATTTCCTGACAGCTTGTTTGACGAAAAATCAAGATAAAATAGGCTTGACAACTTTCCAAGATCACGAGGAATCGCACCCACTAGGTCATTACGTCCAAGGTCCAATTGTTCTAATTTCTTCAAATTTTGTATATCTAGAGGTATGGAGCCATTGATGTGATTCATACCAAGGGTTAAAATTTTCAGTTTGTTTAGATAACCAAAAGTTGAGGGTATTGTACCATCTAGATTGTTGTCCCTTAGATTCAGTCTTTCTAGCTTCTGTAAGTTACCTAGTTCCCATGGGATGGATGAATTCAGATGATTTCCACTCAAGTCCAGGAAGGTGAGATTAACTATGGAACCAAAAGATGGAGGGACTGAACCAACAAACAAGTTTCGACTAAGATCGAGATGAACCAAATTCTTCAAACTGCGGATTTGAGAAGGGAGAATACCGGTGAAACAGTTGCTAGAAAGATCAAGTGCTACTAACTGGGTGAGATTTGTGAAGGAAATTGGCAACTTACCAGAGAGAAAATTTCGACTGAGTGAAAGATGGGTCAGATTTGATAGCAAGCCAATCTGCTCTGGGATGATACCTCTAAGTTTGCAATCATCAAACGAAAGGGCCTTGATGTTTGGAAATGAAGAAAAGTCGAGCCAATTTTGCACACAATATTGATATCTGTAGCAATAGTTCAGACAGTTAACATCTATCTTCACCACGCTTCCTTCCTCGTTGCAACTGATTTCAGGCCAACTACAATGATTTGAAGCACTGTTATTTCTCCACCATAGATTTGCAAGGAGAGCTTTTGCTTCTAAAGATTTGCTAAAATCACTAGCAGTACTCGTTGGTGATAACATGAAAACAAGCCCAAGAAGCACAACCAGATTTTCCATGGAGGAAGAAGACCACATCCACATGGTTAATTATGTATTAAGAGGAATTAGTCTTCCATTCCTCATAATCGATTTCAGGAAGAAGGAAAAAGTGGCAAGTCAAATTCATTTAATTATTGGTTTGAAAAATACATGATTTTTAATATTTATTTAATGGCGTATATTTTGACGTTTTCTTTGAATTGTGTTGGTAAATAGATTTTTTCAAAACATGAAGTGGAATTTGATATAAATAATGTTAAAATGATAAAATAACCAGACTAGTTCTTCTTCATCTAGAGTGTTGTTTACAATATTATTTTCTTTTCCATATAACAAAATCTTAAAATCTTAGAATTTTATTAATAGAAAATATTACAAATGATTAACAATAGAATAAAATGTTTAACTAATTCATCTTTAAGAGATTTAAAGATGAAATGTTGAGAAAAAACAAAGTAAACTGAAAATTGTAAAAATGAACTGAGTTAGTTTTTTCAGCTGAAAAAAATCTTTATATATTTTCCAGATTTTGCATATTAGACCTCCTCTTAATTTCTGAATATTGCTCCGCTACCACTGTAGTTTCCAGAAAAGTGAAGCGCAGTCCATGTATATTTCATCTTCAAAATATTTCTCATTTCAGCCCCTTAACTTCCTGAAATTACAAACCATCCACACTAAATTAATTATGATGACAAGATTGGTAAGAAATAACATACATTTTAACACCCTCCCTCAATCTTGACATCTAAACATATCTAACATATGTTTAATTTAGATATGAGATAGTTGTGTTGATTATTCCCAGTAAAAATATCTGCAGGGTTTTCTGTAGATAAAACCTTTTTCGTTTTAATAAACCAAAAAACAATTTTATCCCTTACTTGATGAATATCTATCTCAATGTGTTTAGTTCTCTCATGAAATACAAGGTTATTAGCTATTTGTATTGCTAATTTGTTATCACAGTTTAAACTTACACAAAGTAAATTTACTAATTTTAAATCAGCCAAAGCACTAAAAACCCATAATATTTCACAGAGAGCAGATGTCATAGCTCTATATTCAGACTTAGCTAAAGAGCGAGAAACAATTGCATGTTTCTTACTTCTCCATGACACCATACAATTTCCCAACAACAAACAATAACCAATGACAGGCCTCCTAGTTGATAAACACTTGCTCTAGTCAGCATCAACAAATGCAGACAACTTGAAATCAGAAATAGAACAAGTAAAAAAATTTACACCTTTACTAGGAGAGGCCTTTAAGTATCGTAATACACGAAGAGCTAATTTTAAGTGAGATTGACGGGGTGAATGCATGAACTTTAAACAATGAACAACAAATAAAATATTAGGTCTAGTAGCTAACAAATAAATGTGTCTACCAATTAATTTCTGATCACTAGTACAAAAAAGGTCTGTAGTGACGGTTAAAAACCGTCACCATAGGTATACGGTAACGGTTTTCGTGGACATAAAAATCGTCACCTTACTTGCCGTCACTTTTGATACACTTTTTGTTACGTTTAAAAAACGTTACGAAATCACATAAAAAACGTTACAATAACTTAAAACCGTCACTTTAGGTCTATAAAAAATTAATGTTTTTCCTCAAACCGTCACCGTAGCATGTCATATAGTGACGATATATTTTCAAAACCGTCATAATAGCATGATATATAGTGATATTTCTTTGTCAAAACTGTCACCATAGCATGACATAGAGTGACATTTATAAGTCAAAATCGTCACGGTAGGATGACATACAGTGACCTTTATTTGTTAAAATTGTCACGGTAGCATGACAAACAGTGACGTTTAATTTTCAAAACTATCACCATAACATGACAAATGGTGACATTTATTATTCAAAATCGTCAATATTACATGACTTACAATGACGTTTATTATTCAAAACCATCACTGTAACATAACATACGGTGACGTTTATTTTTCAAAACCGTCACAGTAGAATAATATACAACGACGTTTATTAGTTAAACTCGTCACTTAAGTATCATATACAGTGACATTTATTTATCAAAACTGTCATTGTAGCATGATATACAGTGACGTTTATTTATCAAAAATGTCACTATAGCATGACATATGATGACGTTTTTATTTTTAAAATCGTCAACTTTTCATGACATGGTGACGTTTATTTTCCAAAACCGTCACTGTAGAAGTTCATTTGGTGACGTTTATTTGTTAAAACTATCACCATATCAAGACATACGGTGACATTTATTTTTCAAAATCGTCATCGTAGAATGACATGTGGTGATTTTTATTTGTTAAAATCGTCACTATAACATAATATATGGTGACGTTTATTTTTCAGAATCGTCACTATAACATGATATACATCGACGTTTATTTTTCAAAACCATCATTATAGTATGAATACAGGGACATTAATTATTCAAAAATGTCACCGTAGCATGACATATGGTGATGTGTATTTTTCAAAATCGTCATAATATAATGACATATGATGACGTTTGTTTTTCAAAATCGTCAAGATAGCATGTCACACAGTAACATTTATTTATCAAAATCGTCACTCTAGCATGTTATAAGGTGACGTTTATTTTTTAAAACAGTCACCGTAGCATGACATACAGTCATGTTTATTTTTCAAAACCGTCACCGTAACTTAACATACGGTCACGTTTATTTTCAAAACATCACTATAGAATGACATGCAATAACGTCTATTTTTCAAACCGTCACCACAATAGACATATAGTGACGTTTATTTTCAAAACCCTCATTGTAACAAAACATGTTGACGTTAAATTATCAAAATTGTTGCCATAAGCTATCTTTTAGTGACGGTTTTAATCATTTTAGGGTATAATGAATATAAATTTAATTTAAAAACTCAAAATTTGAATCAAACGATTAACAAGACATATAAGAATACTGAAATAATATACATTATATAATTAATGTATGGAAACACCAGCAACAAAAATTACTAAATATCTTAAATAGATTTGTACTTATGTAACCTATAATCCTCGTTTGCCTAGATCTCTTCATCATCTCAGATGTTTTTTCGCTTCGTATGTCTTTACTTCACACAATTATTTTTACAAGCTCGTGATACCTGCAAAAAGATAAATCCTGTTAGATTGAAAAACTACAATTGATGGAGGGTTTTTACAAGTGTGTAGAGTTTGTAATTATATATATAGATGAACACAAGTTGTATGTATGTACACTGTATCATGGAGAAAGAATTGTTACCATATTAACATTCCCTAGCAAAGATAGATCTCTTGGTAACCTTGGACTTGATATTTCCCCTGCATACACATCAAGAAATACAGATCGATGGTTAGCAAGGTTTACTAGTGTAATTGTACTCTATCTTGTTAACACAAAATTTATTTTTCTAATGAGACTGCTCGCCTTTATACGGCTTCGCTTCGCTATCTTACAAGTCAATAATGCCATGATTTTAAGATTGATTTAAGAAAATCCTTAAACATGCTTTTAAAATGTTGCCTGCAGGCTGCAACAACTGATTTTTATATAGCGAGTGGGCCTTCCTTTTCACATGATCCATCAGTGTGCAATTTTAATCCAATAAGTATTAGTTATAAGCTACAATTTTAATTCAGTAATATGAACTTGTATCTAAGAGATAATTGTTGGTTATAAACTATAATTTTTAATCACTAATACATAATTGCTAAAATATCATTCGTGTGTTTCACTTTTTCCTATCTCTTTCATCTTGGAGGGCTAAATATCAATCTTGTTCGGTATTTGACAAGTCGAACATGATAGCAAAATATTAAGGCTTCAAAACCTGTTACATTACATTTTACTACTCCATTATGTATATCGTGATTGTGTGAAGCTCCTAGTTTAATTAAAAACCAAGGAACCGAAAACTGAAGCTACTAAAATTGGTCTTTGCTACCCACTTCATATCATTTTCTAACTTTATGTTAATGGCATGTTTGTGGCCTTTTATAATGGACAAGGGTGTGTAGAGAAGAAACAACGATGAAATCATACCGTAATATTCTTATCGATTGCAAATGTTATGACGTCAATATCCTTATCAGAGAGCGTCGGCAGATTCTATTATATATGTATCCCAAACCTGAAACAGAATCTATAAACTGAACTTCGTGAAAACAAGAGAAATAAAGATGCCACATGCAGACTATGACGGAGTATATTTCAATAATAGACTGCGTATGTTGCATAACTTCATTGATTTTAGCAAAAGCTGGGACAATCTGTGATACAACTGTTTATGAATGAGAATATGCAAATCAAAGTCCAAATAACTTATGCAACAAGAACAAACCTGAGATAAATATGATAATATCCACATAACCGTTGAAGGTGGCTCTTTTCTAGTTTGGGCATAAGATGTAGCACAACAAACTAGTGGTAAAAAGGCCTTCTTGTAATTGTTCCAATCAAAATTTGTTCTAATGATTGTGAAGAAATTTTGGCAACCGGATAAAGCTTATAACTTTATCACAATTCACAAGTACTTTCTTAAAAGTTGTTGGTGGCACATCACTAACAATATCATTAAAAAAATTCAAACTGTAGCTTTTTCCTTGAATGACCTGCCATAACAAAGTCGTTACTATTAACTATGAAATATGTCAGATATAACCACACACACACACATATGTATATATATAACCTATATAACTATGAGATATAATTATCAAATTCTGAAACCCACACACTTCTATTCAGGACCTAACTTGATAAATCTAATCTAATGGTCCAATAGTTATTTATATATATCATACTATTTCTCTTATCCAATGCTCAATGTAAGAATGAATGGTAAAAAGTACTGAGATTGTATAATAAAAATACGAAGGAATAAGATGTTAGTGTGCATTATTTTATGCTTCATAATAACGATTAACTTTAATCTATCAACAAAACTTCAACAACTTAAAATTATTAGTTCTACACAACTGATGTGTTGTAGATGGTGAAATTATCTACTTGTAGAACGTAAAGAAAAGCTTCAAACATGTCTCCCATAGACACCAGCTGGCCTAAATATTAACATGCAACGGATAAGGATATGAGTTATAGGTAGTGCATAAGGAAAATCACCGTAATAAAATCAATGCTAGGAAATCACTTGCTACATCAAAGAACACATTGAACTGATAAAACAAAAAGAAGATACCTTGATAACTAGCGATGGTAATGTGAATCTCTTGTAGACTCTTGCTCCCTATTCTCCATATTATCCTGTTATATTGATTGTAAGAAAACTACTTTATGAAAATTTTGAAACAAAGAAAAGAACTCGTAAGCAATTAGAAAACAAAGCAAGGGGTAGTGGTGAATTGGTGATTGATTTATAACCAACGGTACAGTAAAAAGGTTAATAAGTCAGGTTACTTTGTAATTCCAAGCTAAGACCAAAAAGTGCAGCAAAAGGTAATGCAAAATACCAAAAAGGGTATCATGAAAAGAGTATATCTTACACAATAATACCACCAAGCCCAATTAAAAAATATTCTTTTCGAACCCACAAAGGGAAACGTAGTTTGATATCAAAGGATACTCAACTTAGACCCCCCCTCCCCAGGGGGCAACCCCAAAATTTGGGATATCAAAATCCAATGATGGAGGGATTTCAAAGAAATCCTAGGATTTCAAATCCGGACAATCCTGCAAACCAAACATGGGATTGGAATGTATTTGAAATCCAAATCCCTCCAATTCCAATCCATTCCGGCAAACCAAATGGGGCCTTAGTACTTATCAAAATCTGGACAGCAACTTTGCAAATTATTTTGAACTAAATAACCATATTGATAGATTCCAAGCTATGGTTTTATTTGAAAAACCACCCTTAGGCACTAGATACATCTGGACAAACATGATACTTTGCCTATTATTGAGATTATGCCATTGATAAAAATTCCTCCCACATGATCCAAAGCTCCATCAAATTAATCCACGACAACCATCGTGCATGAACTTTTGCAACCAAATCTGAACATATTTTACCAGAATCATAACTAATCGGATTGAAATCTGTCTATTAGATGTTATTGTTGGACTTTAAACATAAGCACATATATGATAATATCACAATTCTGATCCAACTCTGATTCACCAAGTTATATCACCAAGTTATATCAACCAACCAGAATTCTGAACTAGCATCATTGACCATCCAAAATATAAGACTCTTCCTTTTATGCCAAACTTCAGATTTGGGATCAAGGGTCAACCAAAAACAGACCAAGACAGAAAATGACAATCTAAATAGAAACTGATCATAACAAATCCAATAACAAGGTCTAATATATATGACATCCAACCTTATGACATAATGATTTCAACAATAGCAAGAAATATTAGTGGTGGTACAGAAAGCAACTTTTAAAACCATTTTCATTAGAAAAACAAATCAATTAACCAATCAAAATTTAGGACCAAAACGGGCCTTCACCTATAACCAATCTTAAGATTGGGCCTTTTTTAACTGGTCCACAATCAATTAACTAGTCATTTCCACATCTCTAAGGAAGATATACGTAGACCTTTACCTTGTCACAAGAGTTAGATAGGTTATTTCCAAAAAAGGCCCCCTATTTGCGATGAAAAGGATTCCAAAAACATGGTTGTAAGCCACCTTTTTGCAAATCAACATAGTCATCAAAAGTATGAGCCATGTGAGAATACATGAAATTCCTTTAGATTACTTTCAAAAGAAATCTTAAGAAAAGACGGGAGGCTCCAACATATATTGAAGAGAAATGGTCCTACACAACAATCATCTAAGAAATCAACACGAGAAGAGAAAAAGATATACCCTTTGATCCAAGGCCTGAACTGTTGTGGAAGTGGTCTTAGTGTCAAAGAACGTAATAAAGCCAAAACCTCTAGACCGAACGGTTTCACAATCCTCGATAACTTTAGCTGCAAATAATAAGTTTAAGCATTTATCGCAATAACTTGTTGTGCCAAATTTCAATAAGCCATTATCTACTTCTTATTTCCTCCAATAACGGACAGTCGAATTGCTAATAACATAAGTTTACAATTTGTCTACAATTTCGGTTGGTTCGCTACTCTCTTTACCAAGTTCATGGATGAATAAAAACTCCTTTCCCTTTACATAAAGTTCCAAATATAGATGTTGCAATCAACAAAGGATATCACAAAACATAGTAGTATTGGAACCTACAAGTGGAAGAATTTGTCCATGGCCGTGTGATTCCAGAAGAGCGGATCAAAACAGATTAATGATTGTTCTTGTTGTCCATGAGAAGTGTATTAAAAAGTTGTTGCAACAGAAAGTTCTTGCTGACTTCTTTCAAAACAGAAAGTGTAATTAGATCGATTGTGCAGATTGTGAACTTTCTAAAGTGTGCAAATTAAAAAAAAATGGGCCAACAGAAACAATTCCAATTGCTGTTGTTCGAAGATTACAGATGGTGATCAAGACTGTTCTAATGTGAATATTTTTTTCTTGTTAACTGTGTGATCGAAAAAGTGCAGCAACAGGTTCGAAATGTTGTAAATCTGCTGTGTTCGAGAATCTGCAGGAGCTGCATAATTTTGTTTGACCAATTTGAATATATTGTAGCAGCTGTGTTTAGAAAGTGCAGAGTGATTGAAACCTATCCATATTGGTATTGATTTCGAATTTCCAAAAACCAAATAGATAACAAGACTTCAAAGTATCATGGAGGTAAGTAATGGAAACAGATTCAAAATAAGAAAAGTTGGGAGGTGGTGGTTTTATTAGAAATAATATATATATATATATATATATATATATATATATATCTTACTGAAAACAACATGGATCAAACTTTCAAGCTCAAACACTACCACAACTTCAATACAATGTAACTAATTAAAAGATCAAAACAACTCATTACGTGCATTTGCTACTATCACTTTACCCTGGACTGATTGGGATATGCTAAAAATGAAACCCCATGACAACTTTTAGAACTATTTTACCAGCATGACACGCATAGACTGTGGTTACGTACACACCTGGTCCATTCCACCAGACTGTGTCCCAATGTGTTTTTCACATTCACATGCATGTAAGTTGAGCAGGTTCTTTCTCTGATCGAGAAAATAAAGAAACTGTTATCAGACATAACATTTTGCAGACACTTGAAAAGGTCGCATATTACTGAAAAAACAGATAATAGATAAATAGTATCAATTAAAGAACATACTTGTAGAGCAACAAACATAAAACCATTTGAGTTGCAGGAAAAACCATTTGTAAACTGAAAATACAGAGCCATAATATCTGATAAGTTTACAAAAAACAATACGTATTAAACAATGCTTCATTCAACCTGCCTATATAGTAAGATGATTTGAACTTAGAGAACTAAAAAGTCCATTATAACAAAGTACTCAAATAAGCACTTCCTTCTAAACTCTATTGAGCAGTATATGAAAAAGAAGCCTTATAACACAAGTTAGTTGAGCAATACATGAGTTGAACTATCCTTGTGAAACAATAAGATATAATGTAACTAGTTTAGATAATCTATAATAATTGTACTCTACATGAAGTACCAGATTAACCAACTATTTCCCGTAATATAAAGAAGCAAATAGAATAAGATTTTCAGTTTGGTTATAACGAAAAAAGACGAACTTAGCTGGATCTAAATATCTCTGAACAAATAAGATAAAACATACAAGAAATAGGATAAGTTTGCACACTGGTTTCAATTTTGCAGCTGAAACTAGTCACTTTCAACATCAAACCTGAAATGGATCAAATGGATTTTGTTTCATAATTTGCTCTAATGTTCATGGTATTGTGCAATATGTGTGTTGCAAAGGGGATCTTAGCGATGGATAAGTGGGTGTTCAAGTACACAAAATGAAATACAACCTAAAAAAGAGCGGGAGTCAATTTTTTATTCACAAAAACGTTTCATCTTCTTCTCTTTGATCCACAGTGAATGAGTGTCATATGTAACAAAATTCCTCTCAGACATTTCATCGAACACCTTTTAGACGCTCAAATCATCAAACTATAGTATACAATGGTCATAGGATCCGAATTGGCAACATTCAATTACTGAGGAGGTACACAGTGTAAGAAGTATAAATTGGAACTAAAGATGGTCATCAAATCAAAATTTACATTCATAGATGCTTACGTGAACGAATGAAACACAAAATAGGCTACTGTAGTTGAAAGATGTGCCGAAATACCATGCAGAGTTGGAGAGAACAGAATGGGCATTGGTGTAAGTGTTGGCGAGCCATTGTCGAGAGGAACCGAGGGGGGTCTATGTTGCGACAAAGTGAACAAATATGAGAGGTTGCTGTAAGATTGGAGGCATGAATCGATGAGGGGATGTAGGCGAAAAACAAAGTTACATCCCAATTGAAGTTTTTACAAAAAATTAGCAGCAGAAAAGAAAAGAACGGTATGTACCAGAGATTGATAGGAGATGACGAGATTTAAGATTAGAGGCATAAACTTAGTCGTCTGTCAGTCATAATCCTTTTCTAGAACTCCATTTGATCGATGAGACGATGACGGTACGAAGAAAGTATTAATTTGAGATAAACCATAAACCTGTTAAAAAAAGATTCAAGTTAAAGGATACGTGGTGTGGAAAAGGTTTTGCCTAAAGGAAAAATGAGGGGGTGTGAGGGCGGGATAGGGGAGGAAGTGGGCGCTAAATGCCAATATCAATTTTCATTCCTCTATAATTAATTTAACCAAAGGAGATACAAAATTAATTTAACCTAAGGCTACGGTTGATTGAAACAAAAAAACCGTGGCGGAAGGCCTATGGCCACGGTTTTTAACCATTAATGCCCAACTGGACCCCTTAAAGCCCAAGTGGGTCCATTAAAGCCCAACCGACCCATAAACCCCCAAGTGGATCCATTAAAGCCCAAATGGATCCCTTAAAGTCCAAATGGATCCATTAAAGCCCCAAATGGGTCCATTAAAGCCCAAGTGAATCGATTAAAGCCCAAGTGGATCCATTACAGCGTAAGTGGAACCATTAAAGTCCAAGTGGATCCATTAAAGCCTAGCAGGAACCGTTAAAGCCCTATTGGATCCCTTAAATCCCAAGTGGATCCATTAAAGCCCAATTGGACCCCTTAAAGCCTAAGTGGATCCATTAAAGCCTAACCAGATCCCTTAAAGCGCAAATGGGTCCATTAAAGCTCAACCGATCCATAAACGCCCATGTGAATTCATCAAAGCCCAAATGGATCCCTTAAAGCCCAAGTAGATCCATTAAAACCCAACTAGATCCATTAAATTCCAAATGGGTCCATTAACGCCGAAGTGGACCCGTTAAAGCTCAAGTGAATCCATTACAGCGTAAGTGGAACATTAAAGCACAAGTGGATCTATTAAAGCCCAACAAGAACCATTAAAGCCCAATTGGACCCCTTAAAGCCCAAGTGGGTCCATTAAAGACCAAGTAGATCCATTAAAGGCCAAATGGGTCCATTAAAGCCCAAGTGAATCCATTACAGCGCAAGTGGAACCATTAAAGCCCAACTAGATCCATTAAAGCCCAGTAGGAACCATTAAAGCCCAAATGGACTCCTTAAAGCCCAAGTGGGTCCATGAACGTCCAACTGGACCCCTTAAAGCCCAAGTGGATCCATTAAAGCCCAAGTGGACACCTTATAGCCCAAGTGGATCCATTAAAGCCCAACTCGACCCCTTAAAGCCCAAGTGGATCCATTAAAGGCCAACTGGATCCTTTAAATCCCAACCGATCCATAAACACTCATGTCCCTTAAAGCTCAAATGAATCCATTAAAGCCAAACTGGACCCTTTAAAGCCCAAGTGGATCCATTAACGCCCAACTGGAACCCAAGTTGGTCCATTAAATCCCAAATGGGTCCATTAAAGCCCACTGTTATTATACTCTTTCTAATACTTGATTAAACCATCAATTTCTTCACGTAGAGCGTCAATGCGAGACTCTATTTCTTCCAAACTCATCACTACCTCAATTAAAAACTCTTATTGTGGATTTTTCAAAAAAAATTTAAAATTTTTATTTTTTTTAAAACCTTTTATTTTCATTATTTTCATTATTTTCTTTTTCTTTTTTCTTTTTTCTTTTTTTTTCTTTATTTTATCTTTATTTTTTAAAAAAAATTTATTTTTTTAATTTCTTTAAAAATTTAATGTTTCCGGCGTATTTAATAATTTTTTAATTATTTTAAATAATAAAAATCCACCGGAAATCCGTCGGAAATTCTTTAATGTTTTCGACGGATTTTCGGCGGTTTTTTTTTTCTAATTCTTTCCAGAGAAAAAGAAAAAAAATTAATTTGATGTTTCCGGCAGATTTTTGGCGGATTTAATATTATTTTATTTATTTTAAATACAAAAAACCACCAGAAATCCGGCGGAATATTTTTTAATTATTTTATGAAAAAAATTAATTAAAACTTTCTCTAATATGAAAAAAAGCTAAAATCTGTCGGAAATTCGGCAAAAAATAAAAGTTTTTTTTTAAATAAAAAATAAACTTACGACGGATTTTCGGCGAAAGTCAACGTCGGAAATCCGCCGGAAAATTTACGACAGATAATCCACCGGAAACATCCACCAGAAAAGCCCCTTTGTCTAGTAGTGTCGTCCGTCATTTATAGATTTTTGCCGGTGCAATCCCCCCCCCCCCCCCCACTTTTTATGTAGTATATACAAAATTAGGATAAAATCTTTAGTATACAGATTAATTTTAACCGTGACCTTAGCTATACTTACAACAACACAAATTGCATATTAACCGTGGCCAATTCTTAATATAATTATGCTTGATTTTTCAAATTTAAAGCAAAGAGATTTTGAATCAATTCGCTAACTTGTCTCATTCTTTTGCTCTATTTGTTTTCAGGCGAAATACCGGAATTGCTCAGTATAACATACAGTGACGTTTATTATTCAAAATTGCCAACCTAGACTTACATATAGTGACATTTATTATTCAGAAATGTCATCATATCATGACATACAGTGACATAAATTTCTCAAAACCGTCACCGCATTATTGCATTTAGTGCCATAACTTTATAAAAATCGTCAGTTTAAAATGACATATGGTGACATTTATTATTCAAAACTATCACCATACCATAGCATGACACACAATGATATTTAGATTTAAAAACCATCACCGTAGCATGACATAGAGTGACGCTATTTTCAAAACCGTCACCATAGGATGACATAAAGTGACGTTCATTATTCAAAAAATCTTCACCTTATCATGACATACACTGACGTTTATTTTTGAAAACGTCACCATAGCATGGCAGATGGTGACTTCTCTTTTTCAAAACTGTCACTATAACATAACGTACGATAACGTTTATTTTTCATAATTGTCACCATAACATGACATACGGTGACATTTATTTTTATAAACTGTCATGGTAGTATGACATATGGTGACGTAAATTTTTCGATATGCGTTGATGTTTACTTTTCAAAACCGTCACCATAGCATGAGGTAACTTGACGTTTATTTTTCACAACTCTCACCATAATATGACGTACAATGATGCTTATTATTTAAAACCGTCATTGTAACATGACATACGCTGATATTTATTATTTAAAACTGTCACCACAACATAACATATGGTCACGTAGCATGACATAGTTTGACGTTTATTATTCGAACCATCACCATAGCATGTTATATGATGACATTTATTATATAAAACTGTCACCGTTGTGACATGTAATTTTTTAAAACCATCACCATAACAAGGCATATGGTGACATTTATTTTTCAAAAAACCGTTACTGTAGAGTGACATATGGTAACGTACTCAAAACCGTCACCATAACATGACATATGGTGACTTAAATTATTCAAAACCGTCAATGTAGCTTGAGATATGGTGACGTAAATGTTTTAATACTGTCATCAAAGCATGACATATGGTGACAAATTTTTTTCAGAAACCGTTGCCATATACTACCTTTTTGCGACACAAATTTTGCAAAACCATTGCCATAGAATTTGATGACTTTTGGAAACGGTTTTCAAATGAACGTTGCATTATATATTTTAGTTTCGGTAACGGTTTTTCAAAACCGTTATGACCTAAGGCAACGATTTAGACAAAATTGTTACTAAAAGGTCCTATATAGCAACGGTTTTTCAAAACCGTCACAACATAAAGCAACGTTTTTTTCAAAACCGTCCTAGACCGTTACCTAAGGGGACCTTTTATTAACGTTTTTATCTAAAACGTTGCTTTATGTTTCTAGAGTTTTTGTAATCGTAACTTTTTTTATAAAAAAATGTTACTAAAAGAATTCTTTAAATTTTTTTGTGACTTTTTGTAACGGTTTTTTATCAAACCGTTACAAACCTATTTTTTAAAACCGTCACAAAAAATCATTTTTGTACTAGTGGATATCCTATAACAACTAAGTTCATGACCATTGGGTAGTAAATGGTTTACAACCCAAATATCCAAAATCATTAAGAAGTTCAAGACAATATTTTCTTTGTGACATGAATATACCCTTTTCACTTTCTAATATTTCAATTCCCAAAAAGAATTTTACCAAACCAAGATCTTTTATTTTGAAATTTGATTGCAAATAATCTTTAACTTTCTGAATTTCAGAATCACAATTTCCAGTAACAACTATATCATCAACATAAACAAGAAGAATAAGAAAATTATTACCTGAACTTTTAGTGAATAAAGAATAATCACTAGAACTTTGATTGAAACCATAACCTAAAAGACAGTTTGACAATTTTCCATTCCATTGTCGAGAAGCTTGTTTTAATCCGTAGAGGGATTTAACAAGTTTACAGACACTACTATCATTAGGTGAAAAATATTCAATAGGTAAACACATATATACATCTTCAACTAAGTCACCATTTCTATACAAAGCTTCCATTTCCTCATTCATGGCATCAACCCATTTTTGATTCTTACTAGCATCAAAGAAGCTATTTGGTTCAAAAAAACTTATTCAAAGATGAAGTGAACCAAATATTATTATTACCAAGTAAAGAATAGTTTACTACTTTTTCTATACCACATTTAACTTTGCCTTCAACAACATAACCATCAAAACGTTTTGGTATGTTTGAAGAACGATTAGATTTTCGAACAGAAGAAACATTTTGATTATAGTTGTTTCCCTCACAAGGGGACCCCAAATGTTCATCATTAATGCGTTCATCATTTTGTTGAACACTTAATCTGGGAAAATTAGCATCACATGACTTACTGATAGCCTCAGTACCACCAGGATCATTTGATCCAACAGACCTGTTTGAAGTATCACATGCAGTACTACCAGGGTCCATAAACCCGACAACTCTGACTTGACTACCAGTATTAACATGGTTGCTAGAATCATTTGAGGGACTTGAAACATTTACATTTGAAAAGTTCTCCCTATCTTTATCATTGGGCATGCCAGAAGTTCAACCATCAGATTGTAAAACAACAGAATCAAAAAAATTCAAGGAATTTAAATCACCAAAATCATTGGAAGACTGATTTGAGCTTATCTTAAAAGGAAATATAGTTTCATAAAACTTAACATCCCTAGAAACAATTATTTGTTTTGAATCCAAGCTATAGAGTCTATAGCCCTTTTTTGAATTTGAATATCCCAGCATAACACATTTTTCCGATCTTGAAGAAAACTTATCAGTAACATTAGGTTTTACGGCAAAACATAAACAACCGAAATTTTAAGATGAGTCACAACAGGAGCAAATCCAAAAACTAACTCATAAGGAGATTTCCTATTTAAAACAGAAGAAGGAGTGCGATTAATAAGATAAGTAGTTGTTAAGATGCACTCGTTCCACATATTTAAAGGAAGATTTCCTTGAAACATTAAAGTACGAGCTACATTTAAAAAATGTCTATATTTACGTTCAACCACCCCATTTTGTTGCGGTGTGTAAACACAGTTAGTTTGATGTAAAATACCTTTAGCCTTAAAGAACTCACTTAATCTGTTATTTATGAATTCAGTACCATTATCACTCCGTAAAATTTTTACATGTTTCCCGAACTGGGTAAGCAGCAAACTGTGAAAAACACAAATATTATCAAATACTTCATCTTTGTTTTTCAACAGGTAAACCCAAACAAATCTGGTGTAGTCATCGACTATTGTCAAAAAATACTTATGTCCATCTCTACTAGGAACCCGATAAGGTCCCCAGAGATCTAAATGAACTAATTCCCCTAGAACCCGAGAAGTGTGATTACTCATGTTAAATTTATCTCAGTTTTGTTTAGCTTGATAACAAATGTCACAAGGAAAAGAACCATGTTCATTTTCAAGATTAAGAGTTCCTTTTAGAACTCCTAGCACTTGGTCAGCTGGATGTCCCAACCGACTGTGCCACAACTGTCGCGAAACACAACAAGTAATAGACAAATTTGCTCTATTAGCACCTTGAAAAACAGATTGATCAAAAAATAGAGACCACCTTGCTCACTACCAGTCCCCACAATTCTCTTTGAAAGAGAACCCTGATAAAGGTAACACTTACACTCATCAAATCCAACAAAAAATTTACTATCTCTAGCAATTTTGTGAACACATAACAAATTAACACGGAAATAAGGAATAACAAGAACATCAAACAACACCACTTTATCATTTAATCTAAAATTTCCAATCTGATTGATTTTAGCTTCATCTCCATTAGGTTGAATTACTTTAAGATTTAAATATGAAATGTCAATAATATTTTCAAGGAGAGAAGTGGAGCAAGTCATATGATGATTTGCTCCAGAGTCAATAATCCAACCAGGCTGAGAAGTTAAAGAATTACCTATATTAACAGATAGCATACCTGCCATATTGACAGAGATGTTGTCTGTCTGCCTTTGATCAAGAAGAGAAAGAAGCTTATTTATTTGATCTTCTGTTAAGGATGAGGAAACATTCTGGCTACAACCAGAAGTATCCGCAGTGCAAACATTAATAGATGAAGGCTTAAAACCTTGATTAGTTTTAGACTTGGTAAACTTAAAATCTTTTGGAAAACCGATCAATTTGTAACATCTTTCTATGGTATGACCATTTAAACCACAATGTTTGCAAGAAAGGGGAGATTTCCCCTGTTTTTTCTTCTCAATTGTCTTACCAAAGAAAGCATTATGTTGACCTCCATTAGTATCAGAGGATCTAGTCACACCTCTGTGTGACTTTTCCCTTGATATTAAGGAAAAGGCAGACTTAACATAAGGCAGAGGATCAGTTGTTAAAATGCTACTCCTAACATGCACATAAGTATCATCCAGACCCATTAGAAACTGCATAAGTTTTAGTGATTGATTATGCTTAGAGAAATCGTGAGCAGCGTTACAAGTACATGAAGGTAATTTTATTAAGGCATCAAATTGTTTCCATAGAGCATTCAATTTGTGATCGTAATCAGAAATGGGAGCACTGTTTTGAGAAATAGAATTTATTTTTTGGTGAAGATTAAAAGTAACTGAGCCATCAATTTTATCATATGTCTCTTTTAGTTCCATCCAAACCTTAGAAGCCATTCTAGAAAACACTTGGCTTACAAAGAGATCCTCAGAAATGGAGTTTAATATCCAAGACAAAACCACCGAATTACATCTATCCCATTGTTTGCCCAAAACATCATTTTCAACAGGTCGAGTAACAGTTCCATCAATGAAACCAAGTTTGTTCTTGGTTTCCAGAGCCAAAATCATAGCACAAGACCAGACTTTATAGTTGTCGGTACCATTAAGTTTTAGGGTCAAAATTGAAGCACCTGAAGTGTCACTAGGGTGGAGATAAAGCGGATCTCCAAAGTCCAGTTTAGCGATGAGAGATCGCTGATCTGGCTCTTTGAGGTCTCAAATCCAGTCATAGTGACAGAAAGAAAGGATAGAAGAAACAGACAAAACCTAAGAGGCAAAAGGACAGGATTCCTTGCCACTCAATAGGTGGTAGGTCAAGCCAACCCCTTAGTTTTTCAAAAAAATACACACATACAGAGGAAAGGATAAGAAGACTTACAGTGCAACAAGGAGCAGAGAGTCAGAACGAACTTACAGAGAATAACCTTAGTTGCAATAGCAACGGAGAAGATATGGTGAAGCATATCCGAATCCTTACAGCAGATCCAGATAATAGTCCACAGATAGATCTCATGAATAAACCTGAACAAACAAAACGAAGAATGCAAGAATCCAAGAATTCTCAAGGAATCATGCACAATAACGAAAACAAAGGGAAGGAAAGAACAGGAACACACTAGACTAAGTCCAAGGACTAGGTTGATAAACCACTGTTCTATTCACAACAACAAAAAAAACAAGAAGAATGATGGAAAAACAAAGGAGGACAACCATCCTTCAGTGTATAATCGTAGAGAGAATCTTACAGATCTGCTCTAATAATACACTTCATAAGGAATCCCTTTATATCTGAGGAACAGAACTAGGAATGCACAAAGAAGATAATCAAAAAGAGAAAATAGATTGAACAACCATACAGATCTGAACTACAAAGAGAAACAGATCTAAACAAAAACTTCAAACCAGATCGATAATAAATCTGACTTTAATCATACAGAAGATAAAATGAATAAACGAGATTGTTGACACACGAAATTTTTGGACAAGATCTAGCCCAGATCAGATCCAAAATCTCTGTAGGTCGAACACAAAACACGACATAAGCTGAAGAAGAGAAAAAGAAGGATGAACCAAACCAAGAGAACTCCCTAGACAAGATTTACACAGATCTGATCTAGAGGAGAAAAGCTTGATCTCAAACGAACACACTCTCTAAACAAGATCTACACAGATCAGATCTAGAGACGGAGTGTAGAAACAATGAAGGCAAAAAAACAAAGAAAATCAGATACACAGATCAGATCTAGGCATGATAGGAAAGAGGAATATGAACACAAAATATGAAACACTCTCTAGACCAAGATCTACACAGATCAAATCTAAATATAGAGTGTTGAAGAATAACATGAAAACCTCCAGATACAAAATCATGACACTGATTAGATCTGAAAGTTATATGTTCGAAGAACATGAAAAAAAAAGAGAGAGACCTTAGTCATTTGAATAACATCTTAAGGTCGATTTAAACGAAAAACAAACTAAGATAAAGAGATAGAAGATTTACCGATGCAGTCCCGAAGAAGACGAAGAAGCATTGATAGTAGCTCTGATACCATCTTAAAATCTTAGAATTTTATTAATAGAAAATATTACAAATGATTACAATAGAAGAAAATGTTTAACTAATTCATCTTTAAGAGATTTAAAGATGAAAGACTCTAAATGTTGAGAGAAAACAAAGTAAACTGAAAATTGTAAAAATGAGAAAAATGAACTGAGTTAGTTTTTTCTGTTGAAAAAAATCTTTATATATTTTCCAGATTTTGCAAACTAGACCTCCTCTTAATTTCTGAATATTGCTCCGCTACCACTGTAGTTTCCAGAAAAGTGAAGCACAGTCCATGTATATTTCATCTTCAAAATATTTCTCATTTCAGCCCCTTAACTTCCTGAAATTACAAACCATCCACACTAAATTAATTATGATGACAAGATTGGTAAGAAATAACATACATTTTAACACAAAACTAAAGCAAGGATTCTCAACTCGCAAAACTAATGTAAGGATTCTTCACCGGCAATAACACTTGAGCCTAGGGTTATTTAATTAAAAAAACCCCATTGGACTGTTTAAACTAGTCGAATCAAGTTAAATCGGATCGTTTTTGATGGTTTGAGAGGTCTGAAAGTATGGTCTAGTCTGACGGACGTTTTCGGCGGAAATATTCCGGCGGATTTCCGGCGAAACCCAACCTGGTCAAACCTCGTTGACTTTCGCCGGAAATCCGCCGAAATATTTTTTTATTTTTATTTTTTTTAAAACTACTCGATTTTTTTTTCTTATTAATTATAATTATTTAACCATTTTCGGCGGATTTCCAACGGATTTTAATTAATTAATTTAATTAATTATTTTCCGCCGAAAAATATTAAATATTTATTTTTCTTTGAATAATTTGAAAAACAAATAAAAAAATAAATAAAATCAGCCGAAAATCCGCCGAAAACAATAAAAATATTAAATATTTATTTTTCATAGAATAATTTGGAAAGAAAAATAAAAATAAAATCCGCCGATAACACTAAAATAATTAAATATTTATTTTTCTTAAAAGAATTTGAAAAAAATATATAAAAAAAATTAAAATCCGTCAAAAACACAAAAAATAAACGGCCACCGAAAATCCGCTGGGAAAATAAAAAAATAAACGACTTTAATGGATCTGGTGGAGCTTTAATCGATGCAATTGAGCTTTAACAAATCCAGTTGGATTTTAACGTACCAAGTTGGGCTTTAACGTACACAGTTGGGCTTTAACATACACAGTTGAGTTTTAGCGGATCCAGTTGGTCTTTAATGGATACGGTCGGGCTTTAACAGATCCAGTTGGGCTTTAACGTATCCTGTTGGGCTTTAACGTATATAGTTGGGCTTTAACGGATCCAGTTGGGCTTTAACGGATCCAGTGGGGCTTTAATGGATGCAATTGGGCTTTAACGGATCTAGTTGGGGCCATAACGTACCCGATTGGGCTTTAACATACACAGTTGGGCTTTAACATACACAATTGAGTTTTAACGGATCCAGTTGGTCTTTAATGGATACGGTTGGGATTTAATGGATCCAATCAAGCTTTAACAGATCCAGTTGGGCTTTAACGTACACAGTTGGGCTTTAACGTACATAGTTGGGCTTTAACGGATCCAGTTGGGCTTTAACGGATCCAGTTGGGCTTCAACGGATTCAGTTGGGCTTTAACGGATCCAGTTGGGGCTTTAACGTACCCGGTTGGGCTTTGACGTACACAGTTGGGCTTTAACATACACAGTTGAGTTTTAACGGATCCAGTTGGTCTTTAATGGATACGGTTGAGCTTTAATGGATCCAGTCAAGCTTTAACAGATCCAGTTGGGTTTTAACGTACCAAGTTGGGCTTTAACGAATCCAGTTAGGCTTTAACGTACCCAGTTGGGCTTTAACAGATCTAGTTGAGTTTTAATGGATCCAGTTGGTCTTTAACGTACCCACTTGGGCTTTAACGTACCTAGTTGGGCTTTAATGGATCCAGTTGGGATTTAACGTACCCAGTGGGTTTTAACGGATCCAATTGATCTTTAATGGATCCGGTTGGGCTTTAATGGACCCGATTGGGCATTAACGGATCTAGTTGGGCTTTAACATACCTAGTTAGGCTTTGACATACCTGATTGGGTTTTAACGGATCCAGTTAGTATTTAAAGGATCAAGTTAGTCTTTAATGGATCCATTTAGTCTTTAAAGGATCCGGTTAGTCTTTAAAGGATCCAGTTAGTCTTTAATGGATCCAATTTGGCTTTAATGTACCCGGTTGGGCTTTAACTGGTCCAGTATGGCTTTAATGGATACGGTTGGGCTTTAACGTATCCACTTGGGCTTTAACTTAACTAGTTGGGCTTTAACGGATCCAGTTGGTCTTTAATGAATCCGGTTCGGCTTTAATGAATCCGGTTCGACTTTAATGGATCCTGTTGGACTTTAAAGGATCTAGTTGAGTTTTAACGTACCTAGTGGGGCTTTAATGGATACAATTGAGCTTTAAGGGATTTAGTTAGGCTTTAACGAAAACAGTTGGGCTTTAACGTACCCAGTTGGGCTTTAATAGATCCGGTTGGGCTTTAATGGATCCAGTTGGCTTTAATGAATCAAGTTGGACTTTTAACACATTTGGACTTTAACAGATCTAGTGGGGCTTTAACGTACCCAGTTTGGCTTTAACGGATCCAATTGGGTTTTAACGAAAGTCAAACGGGTCAACCCACTTTGACTTTCGCCGGAAATCCATCGAAAATTTATTTTTATTTTATATTTTTTAAAAAATCAATTATTTTTATTTTTTTATTAATTAAAATCCTCCGGAAATCCGACGGAAATAGTTAATTAATTATTTTTTTTAAAAGAATTAAAAAAATAAAAATCCGTCGGAAATCAATCGGAAAAATTATAAAACTTCCGGCGGATATTTTGTAATTTTTAAAAAAATAAAAAAAAAAGATCCGCCGAAAACCCAATTTAAAAATTTTCAATTTTCTTTTAAAAAATAGGCGGAATTTTTAAAAAAATTCGTTTTCGGCGGATTTTTCTGCCGAAAATGCACCGAAATTAACGAGATACACTTAGGGTTTTGTCTTTCCTCTTCATTCCACGCCTCATTCCCTCTTCACAGACTCTCTCGCCGGAAATAACGAGATACAAACTGTCGCACCATCGTCACCTCCTCCGTTGACCCACCGTCGGCGACCCACCACTACCACCGTCGCACCGGTTTAAATTAGGATCGATTTTTTGCTGCTAATAGATCAAATCTTGTTTCATGTAAATACTATAAAGAAACACAATTTACAAGTTCTAATTTCATTATAAACTCTTCTATTGGAAAAAGTCGAAAATTTAGTAGTTCATGTGCATCCTTCAATTAAGGAACAAGGTGTACGTGACAAGTCTTTCGTTTCTGGTTCTTTGTCTACTGTCGTTCTTTTAGATTCTCTACTTGTATTAGAAAATCATTTATATTTCAAAATCATTTCAATAATTTTCCAATTAAAAAATCTTGTAAATCTTCTAAATCGAGATCTTCACTTATTGTTCTTTTTAATAACCATAAACTAATAATAATATTTAGACTGTCTTTATATAAGTTAGAAGTTTTATTTTGTGTTTCTTGATTTTATTTTATAAATTTGTTCGGTTTTGACAGATTGAAAGAGTTTTTCGTTGGTTACGATTCAATGAAATGTTTAGTTTTATCAAGTTAACATGTAATGTATTTATCAATTGATTATGAGTTATTTTAACAAAGTTCGAACGTATTAATAAGTTGTAAATGTTGTTGTATGATATAGTAAATATTGTCACTACTAAACAAAAGACTTTTTCTGTCATTTGGGTATACAAGTTCTAATTTTTGAAAAGCCATTCTACGTGCTAAAGTGATGTTTTAAGAGTTATGGACTCTATGACTATGCACTCCTTATGTGGAGTAATAAAATCAACACATACATATGCATGATCATATATTTGAAATGGAGTTTAATACGCCCCCTTTAATGCAGATAGACGGATATATATCCGAGAGAGGGCTAGACAGATACAGGTCGTCTTGGAGTGTTGAGCTAGACAAGTACAGTACAAAAACTTGAAGGCTAATATTTTACCTATCCTGATTTTGTTCCTTGATAATTAAGTTTTTTTCATAATATATATATATATATATATATATATATATATAAATGTATTATGTATATAGAGATGAAATTAAAAGTAATCAACGGTTTAGATCCACTTCTCACATTAACCTCAACTTCTCACATGATATGCACTTGTGCATATAAGTAAATTTAGTTATTTTTTAGTTTGTATGCACAAGTGCATATAAGTAAATTTAGTTATTTTTTGGTTTTTATGCACTTATGCATATAAGTAAATTTAGTTATTTTTTGGTTTGTATGCACAAGTACATACTGTATGCACAATTCTTATGTCATCTACACTTGTAATTGTTTTTGTGGAAGTTGTTGGTTTACCGAAAGTACCAAGCTTATTGCTTTTAATTAAACATAGTAAAAAAGAAAGGATGGCATGTGTTTGTTAAGAATCTTATATCATCTACACTTGTAATCTATGTATCCACTTGGGTTATTGCTTTTTATTAAACATAAGTATTTTGGTCAATCTATGTATCCACTTGGGTTATATGGTTTATTTGTGGTTTACTACATAGTATTATGTTCATGGGTTTGTTAAGAATTTGGATTTTTTAGTTTGTTAAGAAGTGGATATTTTAGTTTGTTAAGAATTGGACTTTAATGTGTTATTGATTTGTACAAGTTATAAAAATGGCAAAACATATATTTACGGATGGGTCATGCTAAATTTTTCTTAGAAATTTTAGTTAAAGATTAGGTTTCACTAAGAGCTTTTAAGTGCACAAACCCAACCCAACTTTCTTCTATATGCATGGTTTGACTTCCAAACAGTCAAACTAGTGCACTTAGAGCTTTTATGCGCACAAAACGAACCTTGTATGTTCTATATGCATGGTTTGGGTTTCAAATAGCCTAATAGGTTCATTTAGGGCCTTTATGCGCACAAACCCAACCTTATATGTTCTATATGCATGGTTTGTGTTTCAAATAGCCCAATATGTGCATTTAGGGCCTTTATGCACACAAACCAAACCTTATATGTTCTATATGCATGGTTTGTATTTCAAATAGCCTAATATGTGCATTTAGGGCCTTTATGCGTACAAACCAAACCTTGTTTGTTCTATATGCATGGTTTGGGTTTCAAATAGTCTAATAGGCGCACTTAGAGCTTTCAAGGGCACAAACACAACCCGGGTTTATTCTATATGCATGGTTCGACTTCCAAACAGTCAAACTAGTGCACTTAGAGCTTTTATGCGCACATGCCGAACCTTGTTTGTTCTATATGCATGGTTTGGGTTTCAAATAGCCTAATAGGCGCACTTAGAGCTTTCAAGCGCCCAAACCCAACCCGGGTTTCTTCTATATGCATGGTTCGACTTCCAAACAGTCAAACTAGTGCACTTAGAGCTTTTATGCGCACAAACCGAAACTTTTTGTTCTATATGCATGGTTTGGGTTTCAAATAGCCTAAGAGGCGTACTTAGAGCTTTCAAGCGCACAAACCTAACCCGGGTTTCTTCTATATGCATGGTTCGACTTCCAAACAGTCAAACTAGTGCACTTAGAGCTTTTATGCGCACAAACCGAACCTTTTTGTTCTATATGCATGGTTTGGGTTTCAAATAGCTTAAGAGGCGCACTTAAATCTTTCAAGCGCACAAACCCAATACGGGTTTCTTCTATATGCATGGTTTGACTTCCAAACAGTCAAATGTTGAATTCCTACCTAACAACAATTTATATTTGATTTGTAGCTATGTCGACTAACACTGATAGAGGATGGATGTATAAACGAGTAAATAGGACTGGTGAAATAAATCATGTTTTCGGTGTTGAGGTTGAAAGATTTTTGGATTTTGTTGTCACCAATAAGGAATCTAGGCTACCGAGTGGAGCATACGACGGGGTCGAAATATTTATAAAATGTCCTTGTAAGAAATGTCTTCTTCTTAAGTATAAAATGCGAGAGGCAGCTCATTTAGATTTGTTAAGAAAGAGATTCATGCTTTCTTATACTCACTGGTATGCACACGGAGAAATAGCACCATCAGTTCAACCACCACAATAGACAATAGTAGATGATGATTATAATGAGTTTGATGGTGTTCAACAAATGGTGATGAACCAAAATATTCCCGGTACTTCAAGTACGTGGGAGGAGTAAGAACCGAATCTACATGCACGCCATTTCTATGAGATGTTACAAGCTGCGGACCAGCCGTTGTGGGAGGGATGCTAGAGATTTTCGAAGTTAGAGGTAGCGTCAAGGTTTCTGAATTGGAAGACAGATTGCAATGTACCAGAGACAACCTATAATCGTAACATTGCTATGGTGAAAGAAATGCTACCTGACGGTGAACAATTGGTTGGAAGTTTTTACGAGACAAAGAAGATGTTGAAGCAACTCAATCTTCCGAAAGAGAAGATCCATGCTTGCAAAAAACATTGCATGATATTCTATAAGGAATATGCCGATGATGACACTTGTCGAGTGTATGGGGAGCCTCGTTACAAGACAACTGGCCGAAATAATAAGGTGCCTCAGTTGGTGTTGACGTATTTGCCGGTTACACAATGATTACAACGATTGTATATGTGTAAGAAAACAACAAAGGAGATGACTTGGCACCGTGAACATCAAACTCAGTCGGGAAAGATGGTACATTCGAGTGATGGGGAGGCTTGGAAACATTTCGATAGGCTACATCCTGATTTTGCTCAAGATATTGGGAATGTTCGTCTGGGCTTATGTACAGATGGTTTCAACCCCAATAACTCGAACTCAAATCCGTATTCATTATGGCCCGTCTTTCTAACAAACTATAATCTACCGCCTTGGATGTGCATCAAGGAGTCCTATGTCCACCTCGCCTTGCTAATTCCCGTCAAGAAGAGTCCTGGACAGAACTTGGATGTATTTCTTCGACCCTTGATCGATGAGTTGAAGACGTTATTCTTCGAGGGTGTCCATACCTATGATGCTTTTCATAGGACGAATTTTACAATGAGGGAAATACTATTATGGACGGTTAGTGACTTCCTTGATTATGCTATGCTTTCTGGTTGGAGAACGCATGGAAGGTTAGCTTGTCCATATTGTATGGGTAATGCATGTGCATTCCAGTTACGAAGCGGAGGGAATTCGTGTTGGTTTGCCTGTCACCGCAAGTTTCTACCACAGAGACACACGTTCAGGCATGACAGAAAGCAATTTCGTAAGGGACATACCGAAAAAGATGATCCACCCTTGGTGCCAACCGGGCAACAAATATGGAATCAAGTGTGTAGACTTCCTATGGTTTATGATGGCGTCCCACACGGGTCAAGATACTACAGAAAGCCTGTGGGTTTTGGGGTAACACACAATTGGGTAAAGCGGAGCATTTTATGGGAGCTGCCGTATTGGCACACTTTGTTGATACGGCACAACCTGGATGTAATGCATATTGAGAAGAATGTGTTTGATAATGTTTCACACGATTATAGACACACCAAAATCAAAGGACAACATCAAGGCAAGGAAATACATAGAAGAATGTTGCAATCGACCCGAGTTGCATGTAAGGGCGAAACGAAATAAAATATTTAAACCGAAAGCTTCATACTTTGAACAAAGGGCAAGTATGAAAGGTGGGTGAATGGTTGAAGAAGTTGAAATTTCCAGACGGCTATGCTTCCAACATAGGGTCGTTAGTAAACCTTGAGGATGGTAGTTTCTATGGTTTCAAGAGTCATGATTGTCACGTGTTCATGAAAAGGTTGCTCCCTATTACTATTAAAGGGATGGTACCGACCCAGATATGGGATACTATCACTAAGTTGTGCATTTAGGGCCTTTATGCGCACAAACCCAACCTTATATGTTCTATATGCATGGTTTGGGTTTCAAACAACCTAATATGTGCATTTAGGGCCTTTATGTGCACAAACCCAACCTTATATGTTCTATATGCATGGTTTGGGTTTCAAACAGCCTAATATGTGCATTTAGGGCCTTTATGCGCACAAACGCAACCTTATATGTTCTATATGCATGGTTTGGGTTTCAAACAACCTAATATGTGCATTTAGGGCCTTTATGCGCACAAAACCAACCTTATATGTTCTATATGCATGGTTTGGGTTTCAAACAGCCTAATAGGTTCATTTAGGGTCTTTATGCGCACAAACCCAACCTTATATGTTCTATATGCATGGTTTGGGTTTCAAACAGCCTAATATGTGCATTTAGGGCCTTTATGCGCACAAACCCAACCTTATATGTTCTATATGCATGGTTTGGGTTTCAAACAGCCTAATATGTGCATTTAGGGCTTTTATGCGCACAAACCCGACCTTATATGTTCTATATGCATGGTTTGGGTTTCAAAAAGCCTAATAGGTTCATTTAGGGCCTTTATGCGCACAAACCCAACCATATATGTTATATATGCATGGTTTGGGTTTCAAACAACCCAATAGGTGTGTCCCATTTATAGTCGTTATGCTGTCGAAATTGACTTGTATGTATTTTGTAAAAACCACAGGGTGGGTATTCGACCAGTGTCACCCAGAGGTACGGCGATGATCCCAGCCAGTATCCGACTTTTGATACCGAGTTGTGGCAGGAGGTTTATGGGGGAGTAA
Source organism: Arctium minus (assembly GCA_954870635.1). Lineage (NCBI taxonomy): Eukaryota > Viridiplantae > Streptophyta > Magnoliopsida > Asterales > Asteraceae > Arctium > Arctium minus. The sequence continues at coordinate 30,697,833 of OX941089.1, read as the reverse complement.
GTAAAGGTCGTACGTTTGGGTTCAGGTACCACAAAGATCCCAACGCGATCTTGAGTGAGACATCCTCGGGTGGTGCTTCTTCTTCTTCTTCCCGATAGGTGCGTACCACATTTCATTATATACATGAGCCTTATCAATTTATTTTATAATTCATGTTAAACTTCTTCTAATGTCTTTTTTTTATTTTATAGGAAATTGAGGATCTGAAGACCCAACTTTAGGAGTTGAAGGAGCGGGAAGAGAGACGTGAGGCGGATGAAGCCTCACGTCGGGCGGAGGAAGAGGCACGTCAGCGGGAACGTGATGCCCAGTACGAGCATTTGTGTGAATTGGTAAAGCGTTTCTGTTCTTCCCAACCAGGGGCACCGCCACCGCCACCCATGTGATAAGTTGTTTAATATTTGAACATTTGGAATGTATTTTGGAACAATACTTTAACACTTGAACAATGTATTTTATGTTTATGTTAGTTGTATTTTATGTTTATTTATAGTTTTTGGCAGTTTTTACAACTTTCAGCAAGTTTTTACTGTTTTTAGCAGGTTTTTATGGCAGGATTTTTAATGAAAAAATAGGTTTTTCTGTTTTTGATTTTCAAATTTTTCGGCGGAATAATCCGCCGAAAATCCGCCAAAACATTTCGCCGAAACACATTTTTTCTTATTTAAATAAGAAATAAATAAAGAAATATAATAATCAATTAAAAATTTTTGGCGCAATATTCCGCCGAATTTTTTTAAAAAAAAAATTCTTAATTAAACGACTTATTAAAAAATTAAAAAAATTTCGGGTATGTTTTCGGCGGAAAAATCCACCGAAAAAGTCCTTTCCGCCAAAAAACGTTGTTTGCGGCGCCCGGGTTTCCGTCCGACCAAATCTGCCGAAAATCCGCCGAAACTCTTATTTTCCGGTGGATTTCCGACGGATTTGGCCGTCGGAAATACCCTGTTGTTTTGTAGTTCTTGTTGGTCTGCAGTTTGAACATTTTTTTTTAGTAGTTTGAATTGAACCGACCGCCAAAAATACACATGTATCAATTATATTTAGTTTTCATACTGTAGGCTCAACTTTTATGGTTCAATTTAAAAATTCGTCCAAAACATTATATTTTTAGTTTTCATTTTTCAATTGCTCGCGTTATCTAGACTGGCCAAATTCTAAAATCCATAAAAAATCAAATCCAAAATTTCAAATCATCATTCGACTTGCTCAATGTTTGTCCAAAATTCTAACTATTGTATGTAGACTTGTTTAACTTCTTTTTCCACTTGCTTGATGTTTTTTTAGTTTTAGAGATAGATATTTATATTATAATTCAGTAGACTATTTTTTAATAGTGTTATATTGGTACATAATTCATTTTGGATATAGATGTTATGTTTTTTTAGGTTAAAGTCCAAAATAGGCCCAAACCGCCTAATCCGTCCTTTTTGTGGTTCGGTTTGATAATTTTATGTCAAACCGCTTGGTTTGGAAAATTCTTAAGACGCTATTGCAGTTTGATTTGTGGTTTGGGGGATAAACCGCCTTAACCAGACCATGAATTTGTGGTTTGGGGGCTAAACCGCCTTAACCGGACCACGAACAATACCCCTATTTGGGCCTTTGAGGATTTTCTTCAGAGATCACCTGTTCAAGTCCTACAAGACCACCAAGGATTTTTCTGGCTATTCTCTAGGGCCCCTAGAATTAGTCAAGGTGTAAGAAAATTGGCTCGGACACCCATGATTAAAAAAAAAAACTAAACTAGGGTTTCATCCAACCCCTTTTCATCATTTTGAAGATTGGGAGTTTGTGATTTATTTTGGGGATATAGGAGAGTATTGTTGATGGATTCAACTATGGCAAAGGTAATCTTCTTTTTTCTTCATATGTGGAAATTAGGGTTCTGATATAAGTTGAGAACTTCATGTATAATGTTTGGGAAACGATTTTATATGGTTGAAAATGAACATTTATGGTCGGAAATTTATGGATCTAGGGTTTGGAAGTTTTGGCTTTGAGGATTCAAGTTTCTTCAAGGAAAGCTCAAGTTGGGGAAAATTTAGATTTAGCCTAAATCTAGCAAGGCGAGTTCAAATTGATTTGTGAAAACGTTGTACATGCCAAAATGTCCATTTTAAAGTATTTATGTGTTTTACATGAAATTATCAATTGTTGAGTTATTTGGTAACTTTTGGTTATTTGAAGTGTTTAGCTTTATAAACTTTGTAAAACACCCACATTTGGGATTTTTAGACATTTTGATAAATAAGTCATAAATGAAAGTGTTTTGATGAATTATTGCATAAATGAAGGTTACTTGGCAAAATGCACTTTTTATGTTTGTTGGAAATATGCATCATTCATGTAATGGGACGTTTTGAAACTATGAATGTGTGGGTCCTTTGATTTTGGTAGTTCCCGACTTTGCGAACATTTTAGAAATTGTAAACCTTTTTGGTTTTGGGCCGAAGGTCAATTGTGATTTGAGAGGCAAAGATTTTTGGGAAAAGATGTATTTTTGTTTATGTAACCTTATTGGCTCACGTATTTTAGCCAAATGTTTATTATGCCTTTTGGGGTTTGATTTATACTCAGATGAGTTTGGAGTATTTATTCAGTTTTAGTAGCTCGATAAAGAGCCTTTGACGTATGGTGTACTTAGTTGCATCTTATTTGAAGAGTTATATGTTTTGAATGCGTTAGTTTATTCGTTGGAGTCATGTAACGTTTTAGACTGTAATTCATTGGATCCATAGGCATATGAGTCAGTCAGTTGGTTTAATTGGGAACTTTATCCCTGTTTTTGAACTGGAAATATTTATGGTTAGCGGGGACTCGAGGTATAGATCGTGGTATGGTTGAACTCGATAACCGTGTAAGGCTAAAGGATTTAGGCAAGAGGAAGGCATTGACTACGACGAGACTTATGCTCCAGTTGCGCGCATAGAAGCAATTCGTATGTTTCTAGCTTATGTCGCACACAAGAACTTCACCGTCTACCAGATGGACGTGAATACTGCCTTTTTGAACGACATCTTACAGGAGGAAGTCTACGTTTCTCAGCCTAAAGGTTTTGTCAATCCAGAGAAACCAAATCATGTATACATTCAGGACAAAGCTCTTTATGGTTTGAAGCAAGCCACTCGCGCCTGGTATGAAGTCTTATCAAAATTTTTAGTCAAGTCGGCTTTTCGAAAGGTAAAATCGATACTACTATTTTTATTAAAAAGGAAAAAGCCAATATCATTTTAATCCAGATATATGTGGATGATATCATATTTGGCTCAACTAATGCTAAGTATGTAAAATTTTTTCTAAACTTATGGTGTCAAGATTTCAGATGAGTATGATGGGAGAGATGGATTTCTTTCTCGGATTAAAAGTCAAACAATTTTCCACGGGAATTTTTAATAATCAAGCAAAGTACATTTTCGATATTCTTAGAAAATTTAAAATGGAAAATTTTACTCCTATTGTAACCCCGATGGCACCTGGAACTAAGATTGATACTGATCCTTCTGGAAAAGCTGTCGATGTTAGAACCTACCGAGGTATGATTGGTTCTTTAATGTATTTGACATCTAGTAGGCCCGATATTATGTTCTCTACATGCTTATGTGCAAGATATCAGGCTAGTCCTAAAGAATCCCATTTGTCTGCAGTCAAGCGTATTTTTAGATATCTGAAGGGCACTGCAGATCTTGGTCTGTGGTATCCTAAGGATACAGGTTTTGAGCTCACAATATATTCAGATGCAGATCATGCAGGTTGTATGCTTGACAGGAAGAGTACGTCGGGACACATACAATTTCTTGAGATAAACTCGTCAGTTGGGCTTCAAAGAAACAACTATGTGAATCTACTTCAACAGCAGAGGCAGAGTATGTAGCTGCGTCTAGCTGCTGTTCTCAAGTGTTGTGGATGCGGACACAACTCCGAGATTATGGCTTCAAATATGACAAGATCCCGATTTACTGCGATTCTAAGAACGCAATTGCCATATCAGCAAACCCTGTTCAACATACTAAGACCAAGCACATAGACGTGAGATATCACTTTATTAAAGACAATATGGAAAAAGGTACAATCGAACTTTACTTTGTAAACACAGATTATCAGCTTGCTGATTATTCACCAAACCACTTGACGAAAAGAGATTTAATTTTCTCATTTCAAAGCTTGGTATGTTAAATCTCAAGACTAATCTGTTGTTACCTAATAAAGTTTAGTTTTGTTATTTTTCCCTATTTCTTTATTCTTTAATCTGAAAGATATCTGCACTTAAGTTTGTTCATGATTTCAGGGGGAGTGTGTGAAGATGATAAGATAATCTACATTTAAATGGGAGTTGATATAATTTGCATATATTCTATAACTGACAAATTTTATGATGCATAATTTCAGGGGGAGTTGAGTAAGGACTATGACCTCTGATTACATCTGATCAGAACTCGTTCTTAACAAGTTTTATTGCTTTATGTCTTTAATTTTCAATAAATTTTGTGAATAAAGCTTTGTGCTTTGATGACTTTTGACTGTTTGCATATTTGAGAGGGAGCTTACACGATCATATCTTTTATGATTTTGAGCTGACTTCATGAGATTGAAGATGAGCATAAGGAAATATTCTAACCTTAATCTCATACATGTCTGAAAGAAGGACAACTTTCAGATATGAAAACATGTTCTTAAATGTTCAAACCACTTCTTATTCTTAAAAAGATTTCATGAATTTAGAAGTGTGATTTTAAATGTTTTTCATTATTCTCATGAGCTTAACTGTTTAAACAAACCGTGTGTTTCCAAAGATAAATACTTGTGTATTATCTTTTCCATATACTTTCAAGTATTCACACACATATTTTCGATGGTAAGACACCCCGCTTGATATACAATGTTTGTTGAGCGTGATTTCATTTCTAAACGTTTCTTTCAAGAATGTCTACATTTTGATTCGTATAGACATATTCCAATTTTTCATGACCTAAGCCTTGACTGATAAACCATTGATATTTGATTTTATCATATAATGTCAGATTTTCAAACAACTTTCTTGTCTTCATTTCATTCATTCAATATACTTGTTTTGAAATATCTTCAATGTTTAAAATGTTCAAATCTTCATGCTTATCATTATGAGCATACATTTATCTGACATGTATTTTGTGCTTTAATTGCAAAGTTAACCCGTTTGAGCAACATTTTACTTATAGGATAAATACATGGGTTCATTGTGTGAAAACTTAACAGAACTTCTATGGATTCACGTTAACCAGTGTTTTCTACCCATGAAGTTAATCCTTTAGTGATCGAGAGGCGAGGAGTCAAATTAACTGAGTGTGGGTATGTGTGATGAGGTAAAATGTAAAAGAGAGTTTGGTTAGAAGCGAGCTCAATGATAAAAAGAAAGAGGGTGAGAGAACAGAGTAAAAGAATATCAAACTTTGCACCAACTTTTTCTGAACCGAGCAGCCACATTACTAATTGTTTCACATCTCTTTGGTGAACATCATTGAAAAAGGCAACTAGGCCATGCCAACTCTTGCTTTAAACCCCACCAACTACTCATCTTTTTCTTAAAAAGAATATGTTTCATATTTTCTGGGGATGCAGCACATATGTTATCTCATCTTCATTCGGACGATGTGGATATTGAAAAAGAAGGAAGTCTGCCCCACCTTCGCACTTCGATCATGCACAATTGAGTTTGTGTTGTAACTGTTGTTGTCTCAATGGTTTACACAATTTTGAGCCTGATAAAGAAATCTTCATGTGCTTATTTCTTTCAAACACAAGCACGAACACACAGGAAATTCGTTTTTCTGTCTAAACGTTCATAGTTTAACCTTGTGTTATACAATGATTGAATGGAAGACCTGGGGGAGTGAACATCAAAAATCTCCTTTCCATTGTGTATTCGTTACACACAGTGACTTTGTGTTACCGACATGCACTTTAACTGATTCATTTGTTGATTCAGGTGTTACACTCATAATTTGTCTGAATTTGTAAAGATTCGGATGAATATCTTTTGGATCGATAGATAGTCAGAGGCTCGGTAACAAAGATCAGTGGTCAATTCATAATTTTATGGACATTTCTTGTGAAAGTTTTGATGATTTCAATGTCACAATCATCAAAAAGGGGGAGAGATTCAAGAAATGGAGAAGATTAATTCAAGAAATGTTTGTTGTGTAGAAATTTTGTTACGAAAGATGATTTGAAGAAAGTTCTTTACAAGATTCAGTCAAAGAAATGCAAGTTGTAAAAAGTTTGTACAAGTTTGAAAGAGCAAGTTCAAAGAATTCTGAAAGCGAGCTGGATTTTACTGAAAATTTTCTTTGAAGATTAATTTGCTGAAAAAATAGAGCTAAATCTGAAGATAATTTCTTTCCGATGTCTGAAAGAGGTTCTTATTACCTTGGGGGAGAATGTTAAAGCTGATTACAAAAGATGTTATACAAAGACTTTGGAGAGATTACAGAATAGTTGAAGTTTGATTATGAAAAAGGGGAGATTGTAATTTTGTGTTTCAATGTTTATCTTTATGAAGATGATCTTTGCTGAAAGAATTCTACAAGGGAGAGATAAAGCTGCTAAAGTTTAATCTAAAGGAGGAGATTGTATTGTCAAATCTTTTTGAAGATGATCTTGATCCAAAGGGGGAGAATGTTGGAGCATAAATATGTTGGATACAAGATCATGAAGACTGAAGACTGAAGTCAATGCAAGTCAAAGCTCAAGTCAACTCTCAAGCAAGTCAAAGTCTTTTGTAATAGAAGTCAAAGTCAAAGTGTTGTGTTTTGTTTTGTTGTGTGAGTGTTTTGTGTGCATTTAAATAGGTATTTGGCTTATTGTCTTGTAAGAGTTTTTAGAGGTATGTCTTGTAAGAATTGTACGCGGATAGTTTCTAGAGAGAGAAATATTCACAGAGCCTTGTATACGAATTCTTTGTAAATCGAAATTGAAAACAAGGTTTGATTAACTGATTTCCATATTGTCATCGTAATCTTTCTGTGATAAGAACTTGAATTTTTGGGATTAATAAAAGCAAAAACTTATTGAAGAAAAAGAAAAGAGAAAATAAATGACAAAAGACCTAAGCATTTATAAAAGAGAAAATGATCTTCTTGAGTCAGAAAAGAAAGAATTTTTTGTTGAAAAATCTGAACTTGAAAAAGCTTAGAGACAAAAGGAAAAATATTTTTCTGAGAAATTCAAAGAATTGGAAAAAATGTTGAAAGCTAAAGAAGAAGAAGTTAAAAGATCTGAGTATGAAAGACCCAATTATGTTGCCTTAACTAACTTTTTTCAAAAGGAAAGAGAAATCCTACCTCAATCTCTGGAAAGGAAATAAATTCAAATCAAAAGCTATCTAGATGCTCAAGATGTGCATATTAAGATAAATTCTCAAATGGACACTCAAGATTGGGATTCAATGAATTGGATCCATTCACTGGATTGAAGAAAACTTCACTTTCTTCCACTTTCTGTATGGGAAAGGTCCAGAGCCCTGACTGTCCATCTCTGAACAATTTCAAAAGAACAAAAACCTCAGAAGGATAAAAAACAAGAGCTCTGAATTTTAAAAATGTCTTATACTCTGAGGCAAAAACATTTCCAGAACCTATCTTAAAGATAGAAAAAGAAACATCAAAGGTATTTTTTACAAAACCTCAGAGCAATGATCCCAGAGATTTTTAAGTTTGATGCTTTTATCACAAAAGAATAAGAGATATCTTAAACAAGTACCTCTGAAAGGAGTACTTCTGAAGATGAACCTCAAAGTTCACTCAATCCAGATGCACCTCTGTATTCTCCAATGTCAGATGAATGCATCGGAACTACATTTGAGGATGACATTAGAAGAATTTATAAAGAAAATGTCATGGCTGATTTGAAAAAAAAAGAAGGCTTGAAAAGAATCATTAAAGTCTCTAGACCTAAAGAAATTATGAAAACATCAGAGGTAGTTATCTCTGACAAGGTTAAGAGAGACTTTCTTGACTCTGATTCTGAATCTGATCCAGAGATAGATGAACATATATTCTATAGACCAGAGAAAGTAATTCATAAAAACATACAGACTGTTGGTTCTAGAATTTTGAACTTTCCTCTTCCTATTTTGAAAAACAAATCCAGAATACCAATTTGTCTTGATTTTGTAGACATGTGTCTACAAGCAAAAACTTCTCTGGACCTTTAGAATCAGTTAAAAGAAAAGGCCAAGAATAAAACTTACACTTCTCAACTCTACACTTATAAACCAATCAAATTCACTCCTGAACAAAAAGACAAATGGCAAGAAATTAACCATTCTGATCATGTTTGTGTAGTGAGCAACAAAGAGAAGAAGATGTTTTTGAACAAGAAAAGGCAACATGAAAAGAAGGTTGTCTTTCAAGCCAAAAATAAGGAAGTAGTTAGGAATACTTGTAATATTCCTAGTGCTAGATTGAAAAAGAATCAAAGTGTACTAAATACATTCAAAGAAATGAGAAACTTTGCTCCTACATCTTCTTGTTCTGTTAATTGCAAGTGCATTTAACTCATGATTAAGCTGAAAAATCATTTCAGAGGTTCTCATTGTTTTCTGAATAAGTCTCTGAATAAAAATTCAGAGACAAAGCCTCGGAAGAAAAAGAAGAGAAATTCTGGCAAAACATCAAAAGATGAAATGCCAAATGTTCATCAAAAACCTCAGAAGTCTAACAAGAAAGGACCCATCCATAATGAGATGGGTACCTAAGAAACTCTAATCTGTCTTACAGAAACAACATATGCCCATCTGGTATCTAGATTCTGGATGTTCAAGGCATAAGACTGGAGATAAAAAGTTTCTATCCTCTTTCAAAGCAAGATCTGGAAGAGCAGTAACTTTTGGAGATAATATGCAAGGTCAGATCAAGGGTTATGGTGAGTTAACAAGAGGTAATGTTTCTGTATCAAAAGTTGCTTATGTTGATGGGTTAAAACACAACTTAATAAGCATAAGTCAACTTTGTGACCATGGTTTTGATGTGAAGTTCCAAGAAAAGGCAACATGAAAAGAAGGTTGTCTTTCAAGCCAAAAATAAGGAAGTAGTTAGGAATACTTATAATATTCCTAGTGCTAGATTGAAAAAGAATCAAAGTGTACTAAATACATTCAAAGAAATGAGAAACTTTGCTCCTACATCTTCTTGTTCTGTTAATTGCAAGTGCATTCAACTCATGATTAAGCTAAAAAATCATTTCAGAGGTTCTCATCGTTTTCTGAATCAGTCTCTGAATAAAAATTCAGAGACAAAGCCTCGGAAGAAAAAGAAGAGCAATTCTGGAACAACATCAAAAGATGAAATGCCAAATGTTCATCAAAAACCTCAGAAGTCTAACAAGAAAGGACCCATCCATAATGAGATGGGTACCTAAGAAACTCTAATTTGTCTTACAGAAACAACATATGCCCATATGGTATCTAGATTCTGGATGTTCAAGGCATATGACTGGAGATAAAAAGTTTCTATCCTCTTTCAAAGCAAGATCTGTAAGAGCAGTAACTTTTGGAGATAATATGCAAGGTCAGATCAAGGGTTATGGTGAGTTAACAAGAGGTAATGTTTCTGTATCAAAAGTCGCTTATGTTGATGGGTTAAAACACAACTTAATAAGCATAAGTCAACTTTGTGACCATGGTTTTGATGTGAAGTTCCAAGAAAAACATTGTTCACTTCTTCACTCAAAAACAGGTCAAGAAATGCTAAGAGCAGACAGAAAGGGTAACTTATATAGAATGAATTTTACCAAGCATACAAACACTGGCTCAGAGAAACTCTGTCTAGTATCTCTGAACAGTGAAGATGTCTGGCTCTGGCATAAGAAGTTCTCTCATATGAACTTTTCTTCACTTGATAAGTTGGTCAAACTCAATCTAGTTAAGGGATTACCATCTCTGAAGTTCAACAAAGATCATCTATGGTCAGCCTGTGAAATGGGAAAAATGAAAAGATCTTCCCATAAAACCAAAAGTGATAATAATTGTCCTAGACCTCTGCATATGCTTCATGTGGACCTCTGTGGTCCTATCTCTGTGCAGAGTCTATCAGGTAAAAAGTATATTCTGGTTCTGATTGATGAATACTCTAAATATACTTGGATAGAATTCATCAGAGCCAAGTCTGATGTACCTGATATTTTAATAAGGTTGTTAAAAAGATTACAGGTTTTGTTCAACAGCAAAGTTCAGAAGCTTAGAAGTGACAATGGGACATAATTTAGAAATGCCAAAATCAAATCCTATCTTTCAGAGGAAGGCATAACTCTCAACTTCTCTACAGCAAGAACCCCTCAACAAAATGGTGTTGTTAAGAGGAAAAATAGAACACTTGTTGAAGTTGCAAGAATAATGCTTGCAGGATCTGATCTTCCAAACAACTTTTGGGCAGAAGCAGTAGCTACAGCCTGTTTTACTCAAAACAGAGCTACCATTGTCAAAAGATTCAAGAAAACATCTTATGAACTCATTAACAATAGAAAACCTAATGTTAAATATTTTCATGTTTTTGGATGCAGATGTTACATTCTGAATGATAGAGTCTCTTGGAAAGTTTGACAAGAAAGCAGATGAAGGAATATTCATTGGCTATTCATTAGCCTCAAAAGCCTTCAGAGTGTTCAATCTAAGAACAAGAATAATCCAAGAGAGTATCAATGTCTCTTTTGATGATGCCAAAAGCCTTGAGAACAGTGATGTCAACTTAACAGCTAAGAATGTCGTTGAATCATCAAAGTTGAGAGAATCTGAACTAAACAAGATATTTGAAGATTTCTTTGATGATGATAACTCAGAATTTCTTTTCAGAGATATTCACAGAGCAACTTCAGAGGAACCCCAAAATATAGGTACAACTCTTTCTGGTCTCTCTAAACTCACAATTTATGTTTCTTTAAATACAGGTCCAAGCAATGAATCAAGACAAATTGAATAACAAGTCTCTTCATAAGCAGAAGATGAACAAGAAACATATGAAGAATCTCCAGAGACATCTATTGAAGAGACTTCAGAGCCTGCTTCACCATCTCTGGAACCCACTTCAGAGCCTCTGAATAGCACAACAGAGATGTCACCACCTGCCATCTTTGAAGCTCAAACTCCACCTCACATTCATGCTCCAATGACAAGATGGACAAAGGATCATCCCCATAATTAGATCATTGAATCACCTTCAGATGGAGTCAAAACCAGATCTGCCACAATCAATGAATGCTATTTTGTAAACTTTTTGAGCATCATTGAACCTAAGAAGGTAAATGAAGCTCTTGAAGATCCTAATTGGATCAATGTCATGTAGGATGAACTTCAAGAGTTTGAAAGAAATAAAGTCTGGACCTTAGTTCCCCTTCCTAAAGGAAAATTTGCAATTGGGAATAAATGGGTTTTCAGAAATAAAAAGGATGAGGATGGCATTATAATCAGAAACAAAGCTAGATTGGTTGCTAAGGGATATTGCCAAGAAGAGGGTATTGATTATGATGAAACCTTTGCACCTGTGGCTAGGCTAGAAGCAATTAGAATCTTCTTAGCCTATGTTGCACACAAAGGGTTCAAAGCATATCAAATGGATGTTAAATATGCCTTTCTAAATGGTAAATTGAATGAAGAAGTATATGTCTAACAACCACCTGGGTTTGAAAATACAGAGTTTCCTAACTATGTTTATCATCTTGATAATGCTCTGTATGGACTTAACAAGCTCCAAGAGCCTGGTATGCTACTCTGTCCACATTTCTGATTAATAATGTCTTTGAAAAAGGTACAATTGATACTACCCTGTTCATCACGAGGTACAAAAATGAGATGCTTTTAGTACAGATATATGTTGATGACATTATCTTTGGCTCTATAAATCAGAAGTATTGTGACAAGTTTTCAGAGTTGATGAAGAGTGAATTTGAGATGAGTCTCATGGGATAATTAACATTCTTTCTAGGCTTACAAGTAAAACAAACTTCAGAGGGTACTTGTATAAGTCAATCTAAGTATGTCTCTGACATTTTGAAAAAGTACAAGCTCAATGATTCAACTTCTATGAAAACACCTATAGCCACATGAGTCAAACTTGACTCTGATCCTTCTGGAAAATATGTAGATGTCAAGACTTACAGAGGCATGATAGGATCCCTTCTATACTTAACTACTAGGAGGACTGATATAATATTTGCAACTTGTCTCTATGCTAGATATCAAGCAAATCCAAAAGAATCTCAATTATTTGCAGTTAAGAGAGTATTTAGATACCTTAGAGGCACACCTTCCTTGGGTCTCTGGTATCCAAAACTCTCTAGTTTTGATTTAACAGCATATACTGATGTTGATCATGCAGGTTGCAAGCTAGACAGAAAAGTACCTCTGGATGCTGTCAATTATTGGGTAACAAGCTAGTGAGTTGGTCATCCAAGAAGCAGAACTGTGTTTCAACTTCTACTACAGAGGCAGAATATGTTGCTGCTGCTAGTTGTTGCTCCCAAGTCATTTAGATGAAAACTCAACTCAGAGACTATGGATTACAACAGAATTCCCATTCTATGTGATTCCAAAAGTGTCATAGCCATCTCTGCCAATCCAGTACAACATTCTAAGACAAAGCACATTGATGTCAGGTATCATTTTCTGAAAGATCATGTTGAAAAGGGAACAATTGAGATGTATTTTGTACCACCTGATCTCCAACTTGCTGATATTTTCACAAAAGCCTTAGATGAACAAAGGTTCAATTTTTTAGTTAGCAAGTTGGGAATGTTGAACATGTCTACTTAACACAAAAGAACTTCAGAGCCTCTGATACTGGAGTAACATGTTTAAACCCCGAGCCTCTGAGACCAGTTTTAGAGCCTCTGGACTTCTTTTATATCTCCATCATCTGTCAAGGGGGAGCAAAGAAAAGTATCCATCATCTGTCAAGGGGGAGCTAGAGAACAATTGAAAGTTTCAGAGTCTTTATCTTCATATCAGAGCCTCTAATCTTATCTCTGATATCTCTTTCAGAGCCTCTGATATTTATAAGAGCATGTTTTCAAGGTACCAATCCTTTATTCAAGGGGGGAGTGAAACTCATACCATCTATTGTCAAGGGGGAGAGAATAAAAGTTCAGAGCAGACTAAAAATCATCACTTCTGAATCTTTTTACTTGTTTAGCAATCTCTCATATCATTTGACATGAAAACTCAGATTCATTGAATTCCTTTTCACACTTATGATATCTTAGATTGCTTCACAAACAAATTATTCTTTCAAAAAACAAGGTGAAAGGTTTGTCTAGTCAGCAAAAATAACTATTCCATTTAAATATTCATAACTAGCACCCATTCCTATTTTCTTGGCAACTAAACACTTATGTACAACAATTACCAAGAACACGTGTCACCAAAGGGTTGACTGAATGGTCAAACAGCCTCATCTAAAAGGTCTAATCACTGCCATTTCACCTTATGCACTCGAGTGTAAATTTTCTAATTTTGGATATAAAAGTAATTTTAAATCCGGATATTCATTTTTACAAATTACTCTCGAGCAATCTTATTTATCTCAAAAGAATTTGACCTTCATCTTCTTCATTTCAACTCTCAAATGGCGTCTTCCATGGACTGGTGCAAGCTATTTCCCAAAACTGGTGAACCTTCAAGAGTGTATCACTTTCCAATCAAGGACAACAACCACATGATACAACTTCATTCTCCCAAGTTCGAGGAACAATACCGAATCATTTGTGAGTTCTTCTCCAACTGTGAACTCACTCAGGCCCTAATTGCATCCACCACTGAATGTTCTCTCACATTTATCCAAGAGTGGTTCTCTTCAAGTCACTACAATGAAAACCATGGTGGAATCGTTGGCGAGTTTGAGATTTCTCAAACTGTGTAGTGTTAAATCATCATAAACCCTGTTGTTCTACGAGAAGTAATTCCATTCCTCACAGCTGAAGAACTTAAAATCACTTGATTTGAAAAACGCCCCTCCTCTAAAACCCTACTCCTATTTATTTGAATGCTTGGCTACAATACTGACATCACACGCCTAGGCAACTTCAGACGACATCATCTTCCTTCTATGTGGAACTTCATGTTCTCTGTGTTGAACCGAACCCTTACCTGCAAGTTGGGAAGCATTGATCAAGCCACACCTGAAATTCTGTCTATCATGTATGCTTTATTCTTCAATCGCAACATTGATGTCGCAGGAATCATCTATGAACTGATTCTGACCTCTATTGAGAAGAAGAATAAGTTCCTAAACAAGGATCTAGAGCAGATCACCCCATCTTCCAAAGTTCCATCTATAACCTTCCCATGATTTCTTGCTTTGATCATCAAAGCTGCGATTGACAAACTTCAGATTCTGACATACCCTGATCAAAGCAAGACTCCCTTCCACATAATGAACAGTTTCAAACCAACTATACTTTCTGATGCTGGAGCAAGGAGGATCCCTCACCACATGCTGAACCAGGTAAATTCTAACTCTATAGACCTAGCCTCTTATCTTCGTGTTGCCCAAGGACTAGAGCCAGTCATGGAAACCCCAACACACTTAGGTCTTATGTCTGAGATGGAGAGTCGGAGTAGCTCTACTTCAGAGGGATCAAAGGACCCTAAAGTTCAGATCTCTCTGAGGAGTGGACCAGAGGGTACTCCTATCAGAGATACCGCAGTTTAGAGAAATGACAGAGAACCAGAAGGGGCTGTCAATGAGGGAGTAAGGGAAGTTCTTTCAGAAGTTAGTGAAGAGAGTTTCTCTACTAGCTCTGAAGCAAGTGAGGATGAATCTTCAAAGACTAGCTCTGAAGATTCTCAGAGTTAGAAGAGCGAGTCCTCTATGGACTTGGAGAAACCAGAGAGTTCTCACTCCTCCTCTGAAAAAGATGCCAGAAGGTACATTTACTTTAAGACTCCCACCCCAACTCCCAGTGCATCCACACCATCTAACCAGCCTGATCCAGATGCAATGGTTATTGAACTAGAGGTGCACACCTCGAACCCAACCCAACAAAACACTTCAGAGATGCCTCTTTCTACCTTTAAAGTACACAAGCCTGAGGACACACAAATTCTGGATAAGTCCTCTCAACAGGACTTAGACAATATAATAAGTATTCAGTTGCCTCAGAGTACGACACAGATCCCTACACATGATGATGCATTTGTGGCTCATCCTTTACCATTTAGGTTGTTCCGTAGCACCTATCCAACTCAGGGACACTGGTTAAACCTTCAAGAACAAGGATTGGCTTGCCTGGATCGCAAGGTCAACTCCCACATTCACTTCCAGTCCTCTGAATCTGAGGAGGAGGACTTGGATCTGAACATAATGCTCAGAGATGATTCTCCGAAACATCGAGGACCGAGCGGAAGTACTTCCAGAGACATCATCAAACCATCTCTGAATGAAGGCTCTTCTGAACTCGAGGAAAAATTGGAAACATGTGTTGTTGCCAATATGCCCATCTCTGAATTTCTCACAAAGTCAGACTTCTAAAGATTTTTTGAGGAACTCAGAGGCTCCTTGAATGAGTATAAACTTCATGGAATTGACGGTTCAGAGGCCTCTGCACTCCGCTCTGAAAATGATAAACTCAGAGCAGAGGTCTCTACTCTAAAGACCCAACTTCTGGATTCCAACAACAGGATTCAGGGGTTGGAAAGACAACTTTTTGAACAGAAGGTTGTTTCATCTCTAGAGATTGCGGATCTCAAAGCTCAAATTGTTGAACTCCGAAATCAATCTTCTACAATAGCAGATATACAGAAGGAGGTAAAGGATCTCAAGGAAGAGGTAGTGGCCAACAGATCAGCTTCACTATCTTCAAAACAAATGGCCTCTATCTCTGAATTGATCAAGTCTACAATTCAAGCCTTCCTTCCAACTGCAGCCACAACTTCAGCGCTCCAACCACCACCACCCAGAACGACTGAAGACTTTGTGACCAAGGTTGATCTTGCCACATTTAAAGAAGGCATCATGAGTAGAATGCTCACGTGTTCCTCCAAGATCAACATGGTTACTCAGAAGAAGATCCAAGCCTCTCTAGAAGTTTACAAGTTCCATTATGAAGATCAAGTCCACGACATCCTTCAAGCCGCCAATGATGTCATCGAATCTCTTAGACAGGTTGCACTCAAAAGAAAGGGAATCGTGCTAGAACCTGAATTTCCCAAATTCAGAGTGTGCACTGACTCTGATGAAACCTGCAGTAGAGATGCGAAAAAGCCCAAATTTGAGGACCCAGAGGACAAGGATGATGAAGGTACCTCTGAGCCTCAAAAAGGGGAGATACAGGGGAAAACACAAGGTCAATCCTCTAGAGCTGCCAAAGAAAGTTGCTCTGCTCCATCTCCGGCCTCAAACAAGGAAGAAGGAGCTCAAGAGAAAGAACCAGAGAGGCACTTCACCTCTACTCAAGACAACCAAACAATCTCTAAATCTCCAGTTCCAGTGGTCTTCCTAGCACCATCAACATCGGAGGCACCTATAATCCAAGTAGTAGATGCTACTCCAGAAGCTATAGGTGCTCTGGATATAGAAGAACAAGATGAGCAGCTGGTTGACTTCTCTAGCTCTGAAGATGCATTCTCTTCTCCAGAACGACATAACATAGTTATGAGAGATGCATTCGGCACAAACTCAGAGGAAAAAGAAGCAACAGAAGATGATAACATTCAAGAAGAAGAAGTTATTGATGTGGATACATATGTCTACAAAAATGCCCAACCACATCATACTTCAACCAAAGCTGAGCTGAAAGAAACTCTAAAGCTTGACACTTTCATCTCTGAAACCACCGTCGAAATCCCTCAATCATCATCAGAGGCATAGGCGAAGGAACCAGAGACAAATCAATTGTCTGTTGAAAACAGACCATAGTTGTCGATGAACATGATCCTCCAGAGGATCTTGTTCAGAAGGCAAGCATTGGTCTACCAGCGAAAGCCATCTTTACTCAACCTCCAACATTTCTTGCCTCAAAACCAGAGACTTCAATAGAGGACCACTTCTGTTATATCTACTGCGAATTCAACTTAGAAGATACCCAAGTTCTTACTCTGAATCCCAGAATCAGAGAAAATATGGCAGACTACGAGCAGAGATTCATCAGAGACAAGACCAGTCCAAGAGAAAAGGTTCTCTCAGATCTTCCTATCATAGAGATAAACAAAGTCTCTGAAAAGACCTTTGCCTACAACAAAATCACCTACAGGCATTATGAGGTGATTCGCTCTGATGGGAAGGTTTATGAGTTCAATGACAATGATATTGTAATTCTAAACCTATATGATCTGCCTCATCTCTACGCCTACTGCGCAGCCAAATACGAACGAGAAAGAGCATTCAAAATGGGTCTTTATGAAGTCAAACGTGATATGGAAACTTATGTCAAACTTAGGGCAAGACTTGACTTTCAGATAACTCTAAATCTGGGTGAAGAGAGAATGGGAGTAACTGAACCAAAGGAGACTACCGAAAATCTTGAGAAGTACAAGACTGGATCAATAATCATTGAGCCTCTAGGTTTTGCCTACAGAGTCAACTTGGTCAAGAAAATCTTCTTGGCTTCAGAGGTGTCCAAGTACTCAGATGAGACTTTAAGAGGTGTATTAAAGATGATACATGTGAAGGAAGAACGACACAGAGCTGATCTATTGGCGAAACTAGACTTAGAAATTAGTTCAATGATTAACTTCAGAGAGCTCATTATGAAATTCCATAGGATCTGTTCTAGTGATAGGTGTTAGTTCTTTTCTTTACTTTGTTGTTACATTCTCTGTTTGTAATTCTTAATATTTTGAGAAGTAACATTTAAGAGGATGACTTTCTCCTCTATGCTTTCTATATTAAATTTTTGGTATGTTGCATTTTTTATTTTCAATACTTAGGGGGAGATTGTTAGCCCTAATTTTGAATTATAGAAGTATTGAAAATAGCTCAAGTCTTCCTCTGAAGACCTTCAGAGACATCAGCAGAAAAAGCCAAGTCAAGCTCTTAAGTCAGTTCAGAGACATACTCTTCAGACGGGAAGACATCAGAGATAGCTTCATGAGAGATCTATTTCAGAGCTCTGAAGGTGTCCTCTCTGAAGATCAAGACTGAAGATTTATACAAGTGTTGACAGAAGAACAGATGACACGTCACTTAGTGATAAGATTTACTTTATAGAGTAGGTCACTGTTCAAGCATGTCTTGAGCTTACCTTTTAGGTAAGACACTGTTTAAGCATGCTTCTAATGTCAGGATAGTACACTGTTTACTTTATGGTCCTATAAATAGGACCATCACTCCATTGACAAAAGTGTTCTTTTTGATATATCTTGTATATGAATCAATTTCTAATACACTGGAAAGTATTCTAAAGAAGATCTTGTACGATTAATATATATCTTATTATAAACTGTGATATTGAATCTGCTTTGATATTTAAACTATATTGATTCTGCTGTTCTTCTTATTATTATTGTTTATATCATTGTTATAAGATTAAATCTGGGATCCAACAATTATAATGATCTTGAAGACAACAAATATTGCTCTAACATTCTCCCCCTTTGGATTCAACATAACTTTCAAAAGGAAATTCATCTTCAAAGCACATTCTCCCCCTTTTATCAGCTTTTATGAAATATTCTCCTTTAAGGATATTCTCCCCCTTTGTTAGATTTGTCAAACATTCTCCCCCTTTGGAAAAACTATCTGATCTTCTCAGGAAATCAACATTCTCCCCCTTTTTTAGATGAAAATTTGATAATCTCCCTTTGTTAATCAATCTCCCCCTTTGTGTAAATTAATCTCCTCCTTTGAAATACAATCTTTCCTTTTGGATAAACATGTTAACAAACAATCTCCCCTTCTTCTCTTGCTGGAATCTTTCAAGTTTTTAAACAATATCCCCCAAAGTCTGTAATAATCTTTTCTTCATCATTAGCGAAGAAAATCATCTTCATCTTTAGTTCACTTTGCTCTTTCCAAACAATCTTCAAAAATAATTTCTTGAACTTTCTTGATTTCTTGAAATTTCTCCCATTACATACTTAAACTTTCTCAAAATCCATCATTTCTTGATATTCTCTCCAAAACTGCTTTTTCATTTCTTTTCTATTTTCTCCCCATAAATCTAGAAATAAAATTTCACACTTTGTCATTTCTTGATTACTTCTCCCATTCTGTATCTTCTCCCCTTTATTCTAATATTGAGCCATTATTCATTTTCTCCCCCATAATCCATTTCTTGATATCTTCTCCCCCTTTTTGATGAATGCGAGCATTTACATCATCAAAACTTCTTCAAGAAATGTCATGTATCAATTTATGACCACTTTCATTATCTGATCCTTCCGCAAAATATGTGAACCATCCGTCAATTCATAAAATGCATTCTTCTGCAGGGGTGAGCATCGGAAGCGGGTACCCGCCTTTGTAATCGGAACCGCTTCCGGAACCGATGTGATTGGTTCCGGTTCCGGTTCCTAAAATATGGAACCGATCGGGACTGGTTCCGGTTCACATTTTTTTGGAACCGTTACCCGCTGGGTACCCGCCGAGACCGGTTCTGTGACCGGGTACCCGCTATATCTTTAATAAAATACATTTTGTTTATTTATAAAAATATAATAAACTATCTTTTAGTGAAGAATCGTTTGTTGTATTTATCAGCATCAACTAATTTGAATGACGTGAAGTGTTTCGGAAGCACAATTTGTAGTATTTATAAGCACCGTTTGCAATATTTATTTGTTTTGTAAACATCGTTTGTATTATTTATTAGTTTTTAGTTTTTATCTTATTAGTTTTCAGGTTTGCGGTACTTATTTCTTTACGTTTGGATTTTCTAATATAATTAATATTTACCTTTTTATAATATGAATGATAAAAAAAATTTAAAAATTAGACGGTGGGTACCCGGTACCGGAACCGGAACCGCCGGTTCCGATTCCCAAATATAAAGAACCGGTGTAACCGGTTTCGGTTCTGGTTCCTTCATTCCAGGAACCGCCGGTTTCGGTTCCGAGAATTTTAGGCGGGTACCCGCCTTTGCTCACCCCTATTCTTCCGAATCTTTTCAAATTCAGACAAATTAGAGTGTAACCCTGAATCAACAAATGAATCAGTTAAAAATGCCTGTAAGAAGCACGAAACCACTTAGTACAATGAATATACTTTGGAAAGGAGTTTTATTGATGTTCACTCCCCCAGGGATTCCATTCAATCATTGAATAACCACAAAGAAATTTTCTATGAACGTTTTGACAAGAAACTTATTCCTTGTGTGTACGTGCTAGTGTAGAATGATTGAAGCTACTTAAGCTTTTTCAGGCTCAAAATTGTGTAAACTGTTGAAACACAACAAGTTTTCCACGACTCAATGTGCATTATCGAAGTGTGAAGGTGGGGCAACATTCCTTCTTTTTCAATATCCATATCTTCCAAATGAAGATCAGATAGCATATATGCTACGTCCCCATTGAAATATGAAACATTTCTTTGTTGAGAAAGAAATGAGTAGCTGGTAGGGTTTAATTCAAGAGTTGGCATGGGCTAGTGTTTGTTTCAATGAAGTTCACCAAAGAATCGTGAAACAACAGTAATGTGGTTGCCCGGCTCAGAAAGTAGTTGGTGCAGAGTGCTGCTATATTATTTTAAATCTGTTCTCACACCCTCTTTTTTTAACATTTAAGCTCACATCTCACCAAACTCTCTTTTACATTTTTTCTCGGCTCAATGAGAAAAATTCAACCCTTTGAGTTATCTCCCCCACTCTTTGATATTGACCCCTCGCCTCTCGATCACTCAGGATACCTTCTTGGGTAGGAAACACTAGTAAACGTGAATCCATAGAAGTCTTATAGGCTCACACACTGATCCCATGAAATTTGTCCTAAAATCATGATGTTCAACAATTTAACTTGAACAATTAAAGCTCAGAAATATAAAGTGCATATGTCAGATATATGTATGCTCTTCAAAAATATCATGAATATTTGAGCATTTTGAACTTTGAAGAATTCTCACAATAAGTATATTGAATGAATGAAATGAATACAAGAAACTTGTTTGAGAATCTGAAAATGTATCGAAAGATCAAATATGAATGATAATCATATAGAGCTTAGGTTATGAAAGAATTGGAATATGTCTATAGGAACAAATATAGACAATTCTTGAAGGAATCTCTTAGTTTTGAATGAATATGATGCTCAACAACATTGAATATACAAACGAGGTTTATTACCATCGAAAAATTGTTTCATTTTGAGCATGGTAATAACAAGGTCAATGAAAAATTACTAAACCGGTGTATATGAATACTTGACAGAATATAGAAAAGATAATACACAAGTATTTATCTTTGGAAACACACGGTTAGTTATTCATGAAAGCTCATAGATGAAAACATTTAAAATCACACTTCTAGAATTCAAAAAATCTTTTAATGAATAATCCTTACGCACAACTTAAATCTCACAAAGTTGCCTCAAAGTCAATAAAAATTGAATCTTGTTCGCTCCCCCTCAAAATTTGCATTTAGTCAAAAAGTCGTCAAAGTATCAAAGTCTTAATAAAAGAAAAACATTGAAAAACGAGTTCTGATCTACATTAATCAGAAGTCATTTACTCACGTTGAACTATTGCATTTACAATATTTGTCAGTAGAAAAAATATGTACTCTACCTTGAAGGTTGATCATCTCATCTTATGCATCGAAGTACAAAATCTTCTCTTCTTTGAAATACGAGTCCTAAACTGTTGTGTTTACAAGTCAAACTTGATCTTTGAGGTACGGGTTCTGAACTGTAGTATTCAGAAACCAACATTCTTTGTCATTGAAGACTGGGTCCTGAATTGTTGTATTCATAAACCATTCTATTCTTTTAAGAATGAGTCCTGAGCTGTTTTACTCAAAAGTCTCTGTCTTTACTCCTTCTACACTTGAGGTGCCTTTAACACAGATGAAGTAGCTTTTGGTACCCACTGGTATTTGGGTCCAGATCTGTTAGTTGCAGTTCATTTAGGAGTAATATAATACGAACCATACCAGTAATTAACATAATTTTTACTAACAACATTATTTGAGCCCCAGTAAGAACAACTGATTTTCTATTGTGCTAACCTGATTAACTGATTAACAGTGTAAACAAGATCAGGTTTACCAAAAGATTTACCTTGATGAACATTGTTCTTTTTGGCATTAGGTGTATGCACAAATGAATTTTGATCATTCTTCTCATCAGAAGAAACTTTCACTCTCCAAACCATCTTTTCTTTAACATTTGTTTTTCTAAATGTACCTGAACCATCAACATTCTTATCATAGAAAATGATGATCCCAGATTCAAGCTAGACAACACATATCGACACACACAATTAATCCATAAGTCATATTGTATTTGATTTGCAATGGATTACAATATGAATTCTCTCAATACAGATAACTCTCAATGTCACAAGTATTTATCTCTCTAGAAACTGTTTATGAGTGTGTGGTCATTTGTATCACAAGGGACAAAAGCTTTTATACCTAGTCAACATAAGTTGACTTTACAACACAAACCAAATAAATAAACAATGAAGATTTAATCATAACTGGTGGCCATATGATTAGATTTATCAATAAACAGTGCAATCACAGTAATAATCAATAAACAATGAAGATTTAATCACAACTGGTGGCCATATGATTAGATTTATCAATAAAGGGTTTAAGGTTTACAGAGAGAAATTCTGATACGACTAAGTAAACCCTAACAATGACCATTCCTCTTTTTCTTACCCTAATCTCACAAAATAAACCTTTAAATACCCAGGGCTTTGGTCTAAAGCCCAAAGCCCATTACAAATAAACTAAGCCCAATAACAATTAAAGGCTTTTACAACGCTTTAAATAAAATCAATTAAACTCTATAAATGCGTTATACAACTTTCAATGCACTAGGACTTTCAGTCCTAACAATATCCCCCTAAAGTTGAATAAGGCATTTATCATCTTGAAATCTTAAGGCCTTGATCTTCTTTCCCTCTTGAATCTTTGAAAAACTTTGGTGATGCATGTCTTCATGTATTTCCAAGCTCCCTCTTGAATAAAGCTCTTGATCTTCATAGTTTCAACTTTGTAACCAGATTTAATGAACAATAGCCTCAACTGAATGCACTATTGAGCAGCTTTCAACTGTAGAAACTCAACACATCGGATCAGCACACAAGAAAGATAATGTGTGAGTTACGTGACATTCGACGGTGCAACTTCAGTTTAAAAACAAAGAATATGTCTTTGAACCGTGAGTTAAATATGCTTTCAGCTTAAGAACTTGTTTCAATCAGCTCATAGAAGGAATCAACTTGTAGCAAACACCATATGATAATGGATAAGAAGAAACAATCACATCAATTGCAGAAATGCAATCTTGAAATCCAATGGCTTTTCAACCTCAGATAGGAAATTCTGTTACTCCCCCTTATATTTTGCTAACTCCCCCTCAACACAATAATCTGTGTCTTTGAATTTTGTGTCGTTCACCCCCTCATGATGATTAGGAGAATCCTGAGCATCATGTAACTTCAAAGACTAAATGCATGAGTAGGAAAATACCAGATAAAGCGATTCAGTAACCAAGGGTAACAGCTAACACAGAAACACAATAGTAACTGTTATCACAACAATTGAAATAATTGTGTGGCCTATTTTCAGAGTTGGCATCGATGTATCTCTGACAGGAGTTCCAGTTATCACTGAAGTAAAATATTAAAAAAAATACTTCTCGAACTATTCTGGCAATATCACAAAGATATGTGATTGGAATCACAAAGATTCATGCGTGTGTGAAAGAAATATAAATATGTATCTTTTCGGCTCAAATATTGATTCACCTGGGTCACAAGTTAGAAATCAATAGACACAGTGAGTAGAATATGAAGTTCGGAGACCAGAGCTGATGTCTTCCTTTTTCAATATCTAAGACCTACGAGTGAGGAATACATAGATTATATGCTAAATCTCTATGCATATATATGAAACAAGTATCTTTTGTGAGACACTTGAGTGGCTACGTGGGGTGACACGAGTTATCGACACTAGGTCCATGTTTATTTCAATATCCATCTCCAAATAACGAGGATGAATAGATTATGTGGTAACCCGGATAAATGACTCGGTTTGATAAGGACCAATAATTCTTTTAATTCCTGTCACATCCTCACCATATTCTTTTCGCTCCGAACTCATCTATCAATCTAGACCCCTTACTGATATCTATGAATTGGATTTGTTTCTTAGGTAGGTTCTTCCGGTTCTGGATTGACCATAGAAACGTAAAAAGCCCTAACACTCTTTTAACTTGCCAAAATAGAACATTGATGTAAACATTGAGAAGTGTCAAACATTTAGGAACGAGTCCTGAACTGAAGTGTTCAGAAGTCGGTATGAAAATTTAAACAAAATCAGGCTTTGAGAAAGAAATAAGTACCTGGTGGGTTTAATTCAAGAGTTGGCATGGGCTAGTGCCCGTTTCAATGAAGTTCACCAAAGAATCATGAAACAACAGTAATATGGTTGCCCGACTCAAAAAGTAGTTGGTGCAGAGTTCTGATATTCTTTTAACTCTGTTCTCACACCCTATTTCTTTTTAGCATTTAAGCTCAGAAAGTAGTTGGTGAAGAGTATAACTCATCGATTTCAGTTTGAAAGACTACTATTGCTTTCTTCATGTTAATCGGTTCCTCTGAAAGATCTATATCTGAATATGGATCAACAATAATCGGCCAACTGTCCGGATCATCGGATGAACCTCTGTCATAGACCTCGAGCTTTTCAACTGTTGGATTGGCGTCATATAAAACTAAATCCATAACCTGGTCCTGAGCCTGACCCTGTCCTTCGTTCGGTGTATCTGTAACCATCTATGTTTGTCCCACTATAGTAACCACTGTCTGTGCTAACTCGGGCTCGGATGTGCGTTGGTGCTTCTCCCCTTCATGGAGATCAGGATCATCTTGATCGTCATGTTTGTGCTTGAGCCCCTCGGCCTGACCTTTGCAGGTCGTCTCCAAAAAAATAACCCTTTCAGTTAGTGTAGCTAGAGATTGCTGCACAAACTGAAGGGTGGCGGTTTGGTGTTGGAAAGCTTAAGGTGATATAGTGGGTGGGGTGGGGGTGGGGGTGGTGATACTTTGGAGCGAAGTAAGTCTTATTCCAGTTTCTAGATAATGATCAACACACAATTTATCAAGAACAATCATTTTTATTAATCCCACAATCTACAATGATTCATATCCCTATTTGTTGCATACGACAATCAAGCTCTATGTATGTGTGTTTTTATAGTGTGATCTTACCAATCTGTGCGTGTGTTCTTATATCAAAACACACTAAGACCTTGCTATTTATATGGTCAACATGACCTTAGCAATTTGTCAACACTTTACAACATTTACAATTAACACTCACACACTTTACACAAATTACATTTAAGACCCTCCTTTAATCTTGAATACAATTTAGCTCTAACAATATCCCCTTTGGATTCAAGATTAAAAAAAATCTGACACTAATCTTCAGGTCTTCTTTCTTCAGAAAAAAACTTTAGCAAATAGTCTTTCACAGCTTTGACATCTTCAAATCTTTTAAGCTTTGATTATTCTTTGATAGCTCTTTAAATGAATCTCCCCCTTTGGATCAGCTTTGCATAACTTTGAGTAGGACTTTAACACTTTCTTCAATTATTGCTTTGACAAACTTTTCTCCCTTTATCACTTCTTGTTTGACTTTGCTTTCTCATTCTTGTATTCTCCCCCTTTGTAACATCTTGCTTAACTTTCGCTTAGAAATGGTTCTGACTTTGAAATCTCTAATTATCTCCCCCTTTCTGATAAGATCAACTCTCATCTGACTTTAAAATCTTGAAATTCTCCACCTTTTTGATGAGTTATGAGAATCAGAATCATCAAAACATTTCAATGTCAGCTCTGGCTTTTAAATCATCTCCCCCAAATAATGAATATAAGCTTAGTCTTCATGAACAATCTCTCCCAAATAGGAAAATAGACAATCTCCCCAATCTGATCTGATAAAATGATTCTGCCGTCAATTCATAAAAGTATTCATCCAAATCTTTTCAAATTAAGACAAACTAGGAATGGTCACCCTGAATCAATGAATGAAACAGTTATAGTGCCTGTAAGTAACACGGAGTTACTTAGTACAACAGATGTACTTTATAAGGAGCTTGTGTGATGTTCACTCCCCAAGACTTCCATTCAATCATCGAATAACACAAGGTTAATCTATGAACATTCTGACAGAAAAACAAATTTTCTGTATGTTTGTGCTTGTGTATGGATGAATTAAGCACAATGATTGCTTTTAATAAGGCACAAACTTATGTAAACCATTGAGACAACAACAGTTATACACAGACTCAATGTGCATGAGAAAGGGTCGAAGGTGGGGCAACTTTTCTTCTTTTTCAATATTCGAGTCTTCCGAATGAAGATGAAATAGAATATGTGATGCTTCCCTGTAGATCCCAGTGCTGTGCAAAACAGAATAATCAGCAATCAAAGATGAACAGATTATAGGCCACAACAACTAGTCATATGATTGATAATACTTCAAAGGTTTAGGTTTAAAGAGAGAATTTCTGATCAGGGTTTGTAAACCTAATAACTAGAAAACTGAATAATGAAATTATGAACTTCTAACCTTACAAATGAAATAGAAAACAACTTTAAATACTTAGGCACGCAGGCCTGACGGGCTCATGGGCTTTTAGGCCCAACAAGCTTACAACATTGAATAATTGACAGTTTATACCCTGAACTTCTATTTTTAACATACAATTAGCCCTAACAATCTCCCCCTTTAAATAGAAGTTGAAACTCGCGCCAGTTAGGAACATATATCTTCCGAAACCCAAAACTGATCTCGAAATATCTGATTTGTGTTTTGTACTCCAGTCGTTCTTCGATAACTCTCTGTGCTTTAAGAACAAGCGATTTGTATGTAGAATCTAGTACCTGAACTCCTTTTTCATCTTGACTCAGCGCACGCTTCAACTTGTCTTTCAGCAGCATCAATGTACCATCACAGAATCTGGTAATCTGATCGAATCGGATAAATCGTAGAATACCTTTGTTGTTCACGTATGACATACCAAACTCTAGAATCTTTATAACTGTGAATGCAAGTACGCTTAGAGCATTAGACGGAACACTCAGATCAGGCTTGAGCAGATTAATCTTTGGCTAATCGCTTTCTAACCCAATCTGAAAATCTTCCACCGAAGCAAGTTTCATTGCGCACTTCATGTATCTCTTCACGGTTTCAAGTGCATCAATGACTTCCCCGGGTCTGACGGTTCTGGTCTTTAAGTCACGTAGTAGGAACAGCAGATCTTGTGGCTCCAGACATGGAAAATCAGCATCAGAAAAGCAGTACTGTTGACCATCTTCTCTTGTAACCATGAAGTCCGTATGCTTAACCTTCATGAAGTAGGCAGGTATAATCCTATCAATTGATACAATCCTGAGCTTCGTTTTGGAGTACTTGCGCTGGAACTTTCTGTACACGAACACAAGCTCACGCTGTTTTTCTATGTTTTTCACTGACTGTAGACCATGGAGAACAACTTCATCATACTTTCTGATCCAGTGGGCAAAGATCTTCTTCTGGCTTTCTTCGAGGAAAGGAACTTTTATTCTGACTCTTTCCCACTTGGATGGACGAACTGGAGGAGTATGTACTGGTTCTCTAACTGGTGAAGCTGGAGGAGATCTCTCGGGAAAAACTGTAGAAGAGAAGTCAGGGTGATTAGCCGGATAGGTCAACAATGGAACTACGGCAGAAGACTGATCATCTGGATGCAGGATTTCATCAATTTCTTCTTGCATAACCACCAGAGCTCTTTCAGTATTAGCACATTCTTCTGTCGTGTCCGCCACTTCATACAGATCTAAGATTATTGCCCACTCTTCAGGAACTATTGGAGAACCATCTTCAAATTCCTCAGGCTTTTCAACCGTCGGATAGTCGTATAGTACCAAGTCTGTCACCTGTTCCCGTTCCTGTTCCTGTCTCCGTCCCTCTGTTCTTGTACCGGAACCCGAACCCTGTTCAACCTGACCTGATTCCACCATATGTGTCTCCAGCTCAGTTAGGCGTTGGCGCTTCTCCCCCTCATGGTGATCAGGATCATCCTGATCATCATGTCGGCGTTTAAGCCGTTCTGCCTGGCTTCGGGAGGTATCCTCCACTGCTGATAGACGTTCAGTCAAAACAACTACGGTTTGCTGAAGTGACTAAAGCATGGCTTGTTGGATCTGGAAGACTTCAGTAGAGACAAAAGGCTGGGGGGTTGATGGGGTAGGTGTGGATGTTTGAGAACGAAGCAGTGATAACAAATCGGCATCCTTGGTGGGTTCTGTTAGGGATTGGGCCAGTAGTTTGGCAAGTAGAATGGATTTAAGCTCAGGGATAGACAGATCCGTAGTGGGTAGGGAAGGTGGAATAGGTGTGGGCTCAGGCTCAGTCGCGGAACCTTTGCCTTTGATCATGCGTTTGAGGTTGTCCACTTCTTCCCTCATCATAGATTGGACAACCTTTAGGGCGCCGTCCAGGTATTCCCTTGAGACAGACTCAGAAGGGGTAACTCCTGGGTCACTTAGACTTCCAGTTTGAGCTACGACTGTTGAAGTCGAGCCGCCTACGCTCACAACTGGCGTAATGATAGCTGTGGTAGGACTTCCATCCAATCCTCGTAAACCTTCCAAAGACGGTATTACTATAGATGTTCCGGCCGGGCCACTTAGGCGACCGGCGATAGCCGAAAATGGAATCTGTGTCCTAGGAATGGCAGGTATAGCAAAAGGCTCTAGACTCTGTGCATGCAAAGATGTCGAGAACGGGGGCAGCTGTTCTCTTGTTTCAATATCGGCACCCTCCAAGTGAGAGCCCGATAGCGGATGTGCTAGATCCCCGTGAGAGTGTGAAACCACCATGTGTTGAGAGATGGTGGAGTGGCTGAGTGGGGTGTGCAAATGCGCCGCTAGGTCTACGACGGCTTCTTCAATACCCTGTCTCAACACATGAGACTGGGTAGCAGATATGGCTACCTGGGTAGACGTGGCTAGGGGGGATACAACCGATGATGGTTGTCCCGTCACTCGTGTACGCTCGTTATGTATTTTACTCCGTCTTTCCCTCACACGGCTCACTTCTCGATTTTCAACTGATACTCCCTCCGCTCTCCTTATCTCTCCGGATGGGGGCTGATCATCGTCACCATCTGAGTCAGAAGACTCAGCTGATGCCGATGCTGCAATTTGGGTTTCTTCCGAGTCGGAATGCGCTGTCGTGTCTTCAGTAGCAGCTACAGAAGAGGACTGAACATGAAAAGCTTCAGAATTGGTTGTCTCTTCTGCCATTTGAGTCTCGGTTGGCGTCGGCGAAGATGGTTGTCTAGAAGAACTAGCCTGGCTCGGTCCAACGGCACTGCCCACGCCTGTTCCCCTCACAATTATTTCTCTCGACACACCCTGTCTGGAAGCCCCAGCTATCCGGACGCTCCCGCCTCTCGTTCGTGGACGCGGACCCTCACGTCGCTCAGGTCTTGCTCCCTGGGCAGGTCCTGCCGGTCCTGGCCGAACCATAGGAGCTTGAATGTTGTGTGTGTGCCTATAAGCTATCACACTCAGTGCCGTAGGACGAGCATAGTCTAGTAACCCGACTGGGATTTGTCGGGCGACAACACCTTCTGGATCAGCGCGGGAAGGTATCTTGCGCGTCGGATGTTGTGGGAAAGTTGGGTGCGTAGACCGGCGTTGTATCTCGGGATACAGATTCATGAAGTTCCGGATGACAATCTGTAAGAACCTCATGAAAGGAATGAAATTATGTTGGCGAGATGTTGTAGACTGAACTTTCTGAACGAGTTCAAACCAAAGAAAGTCGGCAAAATCCATGTGGCGATTGAAGGCCACCGCGTGAAATATGCGAAGAATCGGGGCACTCGTCTGATCAATGCCTTTCGTTATTGCCGAAAGGCACTGATTTATGTAGGTGAACATCGTGTACCAGATCTTCGAGAGGTACTTGCGGTTAAAGGTTGATGGAATGCGAAGTTCTGCGTCGTATCCTAAGGAGAGAAGGTCGGTGCACAGTGTAGCATCAGAAACCATCGGGTCGAAGCTTTACCGGCCTGGAACGGATCCGGCAGTCGGTAAACGAAGGAATTGTCGGAAGAGATCACACGTGAGAAGCACTGGTGTATGATCTATCCGACCTTCAAGGTGGAATTCGCCATTGGCCTCTAAAGTACGAAGAGAGTGCCAAAACTGCTGTAAGTATAGGACTGGTACGGTCGCAGTCTCCGTAAGAGCATAAGAGATTGGATTCCCCATAAGTATCTCGATGATGACCTGATATTGAATAGCAGGTTGGGTTACATCGAGATGGTAGTTATTGGCTGTAAGTGGGAGGAACTGATCCTTGGGAATCAGTTCCGCATCGGCGATTGGATCAATCGTTGGTGGTTGGTTTTGTGCCATTGTACCTGTGAAGAAATAGTCGATTAGTACGCAGGTTTGGGAAAATATGATAGCCGTTGGAGTTATACAGTCATGATTTAAACCACAACGGATACTAACTCCAAAATAGTGGAAGAACAAACCCTCATTTGTGAATTAGGGTCAGTCACCAAAGCGCATAGAACTACACCCATTGAAGATAGTGAAAAAACCAGCACAGAGAACCACCAAATCCACATCATAGACACATATATGAATATGTATAACTATTAGAACCATAAACCAGGATTCGACCGGATAAGATATTAGACTGGATATGGTTTCCACTGGGGGTCTCCTAAGACCGGATGTGGTCTTCGACCGGGGTTACCATTTGACCGGTGGGACCATTCGACCGGAGAAGGACATTTGACCGAGACACATTCGACCGGATGAAGTATTCGACCGGTGGTTAAACCACCGGATAAGAGTTCGACCGGTTATGGTCTTCTACCGGAGGTCACATAAGACCGGATAAAGGTCGATCGGATAAGCCATATGACCGGAAGTCATTCGACCGGTGAACACATTCGACCGGTAAAATCTAGGTCGAACAGAATGACCGTAGAACTCGAATCGACACAAACAGATCGAAATCAAACCTCAACACCGAAATCGAAGACCTATGGATCGATTAAAGCTTGAACACATATAAAGATACGAATATAGAGTCGAACCTGTGATCAAATAGCAATATCGAGAGAGAGAGATGCGAGATCGAGAGCAGTGTTCGGTCGAACGACTAGAGAGAGAGATAAGAGACAAGGATCGAAGGTTTTGGTGAATGAGGAAGACGAAGACCGGGGTTTTAAATACCCCGGTCGAAGCGATTTGGGCACATGGATTTGGGCCGAGAACAAACATGGGCCAGCTCCTGAAATGGGCCGGTCCAACCCAAACATTTTAGAAATTTTTTTTGGCTTTTTCAAACAAATAAAACCATAAATGAAAATATTTTTGAATTTTCCTTATTATTAAAAACAGCACGATAACTCCTAAGGGGAAAAAAATAAAAACTAATACTAAAAAAAATTGCTCCCCCTCGGACATTGAGTGGAGTACGAGAAACTGCTCCCCTTCGACGAGAAACTTACCTGCACCCCCTAGAACGGAGGACTAAGGAACCTTACCGAACATCGTACGATCGTGCTCCCCCTGAACACATTATCGGTGTGAAGATCCATCACAAACCACTGACTCCTTTCAGGGACCATCCGTATGAACTGCACAAAACTCACGAAAACCACCACGAAAACAAAAACAAGAACACAAGAGAAACGAGAAACACACGAAATCTACTTTGTTGATACAGAAGTTCGTAACTGACACAGAACTGAACGAGTAAAATGCAATAATCAAGGAGTGTGAATAATAGCAACCAGAGACAAGTCACTGGTGCAGTTGTCACAGTCATTCGTTATTGATAGAAACTCGTAGAGAGCTGCGAACGGATCAAACTTTCAGATTTAGCATACCTAGCTTGGACACAAGATAATTAAACTGTTTTTCGTCCAAGGCTTTGGTAAACAGGTCTGCTAACTGATGCTCTGAATTAACAAAATAGAGTTCGATAGTACCTTTTTCGATGTGATCTTTTATAAAATGGTAGCGCACATTAATGTGCTTCGTCTTCGTGTGCTGGACGGGATTGCTTGATATGGCTATCGCGCTCTTCGAGTCGCAGTAGATGGGAATCCTTGAGTAGTTAAAACCATAGTCTTTGAGATGGGTGCGCATCCAGATGACTTGTGAGCAGCAACTGGCGGCTGATACATACTCCGCCTCGGCGGTGGAGGTGGACACGCAGTTTTGCTTCTTGGAAGCCCAGCTGACAAGATGATCGCCCAAAAACTGAACATGACCGGACGTGCTCTTCCGGTCCAGCATGGTCAGCGTCCAAGTAGGCTGTCAATTCAAAACCTGTCTCTTTTGGGTACCACAAACCAAGATCAACAGTACCTTTTAAATATCGAAAAATTCTCTTAACCGCAGCTAAGTGAGACTCTTTAGGTTTTGCCTGAAATCTTGCACACAAGAATGTTGAGAACATAATGTCAGGCCGACTAGCCGTCAAGTACATCAGAGAGCCAATCATACCTCTATAAATGGTAGCATTCACTTCCTTACTTTCAGGATCGGAGTGAAGCTTAAGAGTAGTGAACATGGGGGTTTTCATAGGTGAAGATTTTTCCATCTGGTATTTCTGAAGAATATCCGAGATGTACTTAGATTGATTAATGAAAATTCCTGTTTGTAATTGTTTTACTTGAAGACCCAGGAAAAAATTCATTTGCCCCATCATGCTCATTTGAAAATGTTTACTCATTAAGGCAGAAAAGTTCTGACAATACTTGGGGTTTGTGGAGCCAAAGATTATATCATCAACATAAATTTATACAAGAATGATATCTTTCTTCTCTCTTTTAATGAATAAAGTAGTGTCAATTTTACCTTTAGAGAAGCCAGACTTGACTAAGAAGGATGAGAGTGCATCATACCAGGCTCGTGGCGCTTGCTTAAGACCGTAGAGGGCCTTGTCAAGAAAGTAGACGTAATGCGGATTTTCAGAACTCATGAAGCCTTCGGGTTGTGAGACATACACGTCCTCCTTAAGAACGCCGTTGAGGAACGCGGATTTCACGTCCATTTGGAAGACGATGAAATTCTTGTGAGCGGCGTAGGCGAGGAACATGCGGATCGCTTCAATGCGGGCAACCGGTGCGAACGTCTCATCGTAATCAATTCCTTCTTGCTGGTGATATCCTTTAGCCACTAGACGCACTTTGTTCCGAACAATGATGCCGTTTTCGTCCTTCTTGTTCTTAAAAATCCATTTAGTCCCTATCACCGTCTTGTTCTTAGGTCGGGGAACTAGGCGCCATACTTTGAGGCTCTCAAATTGGTTAAGTTCCTCTTGCATAGCGATTACCCAGTCTGGATCATTCAGCGCTTCAGAGACGGTGGAAGGTTCGATACGGCTGAGGAACGAGGAAAATAAGCAGTCGTTCGCGGTGGCGGATCGAGTCTTAACTGGTGTGGAGGGATCACCGATGATCTGATGAAGGGGGTGAGCTCGAGTCCACTTGGTGGTGTGTGGATGAGGTTGATATGTCTGGTAAGAAGTGTCAGCATCCACATAACCACCGGGGGGTAGGTCTTGAACTGCCTCGAGGGATGACGGCCTGTGAGGTGGAAGCTCCTTTGTGGGAGTCGAGCAAGGTGTAGAAGACGACTCAGCTGGTTATGAAATGATAGAAGGATCCGGGATTGCCGGAGAGGTATCTTCGGGAGCACCTTCAACAATAGTCGATTCAGGGGGTAATACTGAAGGTTGCACTTCATTACGAACTTGAGCGAGAGGATGTCTATCACTTGAGCTCGGGGAAGCTTGATCATTGGCAGTAGAAAATGGAGCACCAGGCGAGGATGGTCCACCTGAGTCGGTTGGACCAGTGACTTAGAAATACTCAAGACGTAGTCCTGTCACAAGACGTAGTATTAGTCTTAACATTAAATAAGTCATCATAGAAATACTCAAAAAGTAAATCCAAATCAGAAAGATGTGTCTTGACGTAGACGCATGATTTGGATCTACTGGAGATTGTGTAGCTCCGGAACGAAATTGTCCAGAAGCTAACACACCAGTTAAAGCGGGTTCTGAACTGAGGTGTTTAGAAGCCATATCAGCGACCTCGTCAAAAGTCACGTTTACGATCTCAACGACGGTCTTCGTTCGTTTGTTGTAGACACGGTAGGCTTTGGCTTGCTGGGAGTAGCCGATAAACACTCCTTCATCCGCTTTGGGGCTGAATTTTCCAAGATCATCCATATCATTTAAGACAAAGCAGGTGCATCCGAAAGCATGAAAGTAGTTGATGTTCGGGACGCGCTTGTTGATGATCTCGTACGGTGTCTTGTTGAATCGCTTGTTGATGATAGACCGATTTTGAGTGTAGCAAGCAGTAGCAACGGCTTCTGCCCAAAGAAATAGTGGTAGCTTGGAGTGAGATAACATCATGCGCGCTGCTTCAACAAGAGTTCTGTTCCGAAGCTCTACCACCCCGTTCTGCTGAGGAGTACGAGCAACTGAGAAAGTATAGGAGATACCCACTGAAGTGAGATAACCGGTGAGCATTTGATTCTTGAACTCAGTGCCGTTGTCCGTCCTGATGGCCTGAACTACTTGGTTGAGACTTACTTGAATGCTTTTCAGAAGTGAGATTATCAACTCGGGAGTTTCATCCTTTGAATGGAGAAATCGGACCCAAGTGTAACGAGAAAAATCGTCAACCATCACCAGGACATACTTCTTGTGATTAATGCTTTGAACGCGCATGGGTCCACATAAGTCCATGTGGATTAGCTAAAGGGACCGAGAAGTACTAGGAACGGCCTTAGGCTTGTGAGACGCCTTCTTCATCTTGCCCTTTTCGTAGGCAGAGCACAGATGATCTTTTGCAAACTTTAGATCTGGCATACCCTTGACATGTCCACCGAGCACCGACTTGTTGATATTCTTGAAGTTCAAGTGCGAGAGACGACGATGCCATAGACAGCTTTGTTCAGCAGATGCTTTGGACAACAAACAGACATCTTTGTCGGGTTTCAAGGACGGGAGGTCAATTGTATAGAGGTTAGTGCGTCGCGTTCCAGCAAGGATTTCTTTTCCATCTTCAGTCCGAACGCTGCACCTTTTAGCCTTGAAAGTAACCTCGAGATCCTTGTCGCAGAATTGACCGATACTGAAGAGATTGTGACCGAGACCTTCGACATAGGAGACTTTCTTTATCGTGATGTTATCTTTGACAATATCCCCGTAACCCCTGATGAGAGAGTAGTGATCATTCCCGAACCGTACATTCCCACAAAACCTCTCGGTGAAGTTTGTGAGAAGCTCCCTTCTTCCGGTCATGTGCTTGGAGCAGCCTGAATCTAGATACCACACATGACCGTCCTGCAAACGGGTTATTTCTTTTTAGGTACCCATTCGTAAATGGGTTCTTTGGGGTTAGATTTAACACCCGACTTAGAGACCCGTTTAGATTTGGGTCTTTGTCTATCACGGGAAACATCATAATGGGAATGATTATGAGCAATATGATATGAGCCAAACCAATCAGATGCATAACGACTATCAACAAAATCATTTGATCCACAATAAGAGAAACACAGACAATCATGAGACAGTTGAAGTAATTGCAGAATTGAATAAACTTTTAAAGGAAAAGTTCCATTACATTCAACTAAAGGTTTAGAAATAAAAACACCATGATTGTTATTGTTCTTTCTAGACTTTAAGACAGGATCAACTAATTCTGATGTGGCTGTGCTCTCTTTTGACTTCTTAGCTACCCAAGCATATTTCACTTCTTTCCACCGACCACACGTATCTGAAATGCCGTTAAACCCATAGTCAGAGGATTTGAAAATTGAAGATTGTGACCTTTGAGAGCGACCGGTCTTTTTCTTCTTCTGTGAACGCTTTTTAGATTTAGACTTTGAAGATTTTGAAGAATTGTTCACAGAAAGTTTTTGTGGGGCAGATGTGGAACATTCACCCTTATAAAATTTAACCGGAGGCTCACATGACTCATTTATAAAATCAACATGGCTAGGTAGAGAAGGATTAAAATCAAATTGGCTCAAATCACTATCTAAACACACCTCAGAATTCAAGAATGCAGAAAATTCCATTTCCTCATCAGAAAGGACCTTATCGCTTGAGAAACTGAGAACATCAGAGGGATTAGTTTGAAGAGGATCATAAGCGGAAGCATTTTGAAAATCAGAACTCTGATCCGTTTCTAAAACTTGAGGCTCTTTTCCTTTGTTTGGAAGAATTGGTGATGAGTCACCTAAAAATGATTTGCAGGAAGATGTATCGGAGGTAGGATAAGAATTTTCAAACAGATGAGTATTCTCACTTTGGAGATTTGAAGGCTTAGCTTGAGGTTCAGCCTTGTGAAGTTGCTCTTTCAGGCGATTTGCTGCCAAAGCAGCCAGTTGTGAATTTAACTTCTTTATTTCTGTCTGAAAGTATTCTTTCTCCTTAACTGACACATTTTTCTCTTTAGTGGAATAGAGGCACTCAATTTGGGATAAAAGCTCTTGTTTTTCCTTTTGAAATCTGCCTCTTTCTTGTTCAAACGACTCTTCTAGCTGAACAATTTTCTTTTCTAAAATCAGAGGTGGAACATAGACTTTATGGTCTGGTTGTTCCTCCCCATTTTGAACGGTTTTAGCATCTAGTTCAACTTGATTGTAGCTTCTAAAATAATCATTTGATAGAAAACAAGGTTTTTCGTCGTTGTAAGAGGCATTTAAAGAATCATAAACAAAAGGAAGTTTCATTTTAGTAGAGGTCTCCCTTCTTAACTTATCCTCTTCCCATTCCTGATCCTCAATTGGTTTGGTCCAATTGATTTTGTATTCCGGATAGGTCTTGTCTAATCCAAGAAATTCGGACGCGTACATCGTAGGAACTTTGGATAAGGCCTTTTTCAGATAATATGGGTTATCGTAACCGATACCCCTATTTGCATACTTGGGTTCTTTTGGTGCAATTAGATTTAACGTTTGTTGAGATTGCCCAAGTCTATAAAGCTTCTTTTCCATCTCCTTTAACTGATTAGATAATCTTTGTTTTTCATTTGAATAAGCCACGTTTTGAGACACAATATCAATTTTCTCGGTCTCAGACGTACGTAGCTCATTGGTCAAGTCATCTACTTTGGTCTTTAGCTTTTGTGACTCTGTTGAACAACTCTCATTCTCTTCTCTTAAATTAGAAATCGTGCACAGGTAGCTAGAAATTTCTAAGCTTTGTTTTTCCATAAATTCAGACTGTTTAGTGACACGGTTTTCTAGAGATGAGAGAAGTTGTTCTTTTTCTTTTAAGAGTATCTTGTAAGGGTCAAGTTTATGCATTGAAAGTTGCATCTGATCAAGTAAAGCTTCTTGATAAGGGGCACATACCTGGCATGGAGCATTGCGATCTTCATCATCAGTGTCAGACGGTGATGAATGTTTTCCCATGAAACACAAATGAGCTTCAGTATCCTCAGGTTCTTCATCCGACACTTGCAACCAGTAATCGTCTTCAGCCATTAGAGCTTTACCGGCTTCCTTTTCTTTGGCAAGAAGCAGCTTGGCTCGGTAGTAGTCGGCGTTGCGCACAACTGGTTTGCGACAATCCTTGGCGAAATGACCTAACCGACCACAGTTGTAGCATTTGATCGGCTCGTCTTTCGGCTTTTCTTCATTTCTCTTGTCAGAATTCTTATCATCTTCAAAGCGTCTCTTACCTTCAGACTTTTCTCGATGATCACGACGAGTAGAGAATCTTTGCTTGTTTGAGGACTTGTTAAAAAACTTCCTCTTCTGAAGTGCTTGAGTGAGAAACAACATCGCTTCTTTCATTTTGGTAAGTTCTGGATCCGAGTCACTATCGGGATCTTCAGGTTCAGAATCACTCAGCACGGGCTCTTTTCCAGATGATCGGCTGACGGACTTGCCTCTTCTCTCAGATACGAGTGCTAATGGATCAGCTGCTAGCTTTTCCTCTGCTTTCTGATTCCCAATAAGCTCCATCACTTCCTCTTTGTCCTGGAGCAGCATTTCATAGAGTTCGTGAAGGTACAGCTTCTCCAGGGTCTGAGTGTGGCGTATATGGGAGACGAACGGTTTCCACTCAGGCTGTAAGTTGTTCATAAACTTTATATTGTTTTCTGTGTTCGTCTTTGTGATCTTATTCTTCTGGAGATCATTCAGAAGCATATTAAACCTCTCGTAGGTTTCTGTCAGCGTTTCACCTTTTCTTGCTTTAAACCCATCATATCTGGTGATACAGTTGGTCACCTTTAGCTGGTTGTTGATGTGGCTTCCCATCATCATCTTCTCTATTTGGTCCCACATCTTTTTCGATGAATCCTTGAAGCTATCTATACAAGCATAGATGTCATTTGGTAGACTTTGAAGAAGGTACGATTTTGCTAGCTTTTCTGCATCGTACATATCCTTTTCTTCCTTAGTAAAATCACCAAGAGATTTCCGAATCTGTCGCTCTTGCCTTCCTTCAGCTGGGTTTCCTGGTACCACTTTCATTGGCCAATCTGGTGGACCCTCAGTCAGGCATTTGTATATTGCTTCATAGGCGGATTTTGCTTCTATGAAGTTCATAAATCGGTCATGCCACTGAGGGTACTCTCCCCGAAAGAGCACCGGGGGCTTTTGGTCAGAACCGATGGCTAAAGCTTCCCTTGAGTTCGTCTTTACTTCTTAACTTAAAAGCACTTTTTTACTGGATCAAACCTTTTTGCCTATTTGCTCTGATACCAATTGTAGATCCTAGTGCAGTTGCAAAACAGAATAATCAGCAATCAAAGATGAACAGATTATAGGCCACAACAACTAGTCATATGATTGATAATACTTCAAAGGTTTAGGTTTAAAGAGAGAATTTCTGATCAGGGTTTGTAAACCTAATAACTAGAAAACTGAATAATGAAATTATGAACTTCTAACCTTACAAATGAAATAGAAAACAACTTTAAATACTTAGGCACGCAGGCCTGACGGGCTCATGGGCTTTTAGGCCCAACAAGCTTACAACATTGAATAATTGACAGTTTATACCTTGAACTTCTATTTAACATACAATTAGCCCTAACATTCCCCTTGAAAAATGAAACATTCTTTTGTTGAGAAAGGAATGAGTAGCAGGTGGGGTTTTATACAAGAGTTGACATGGGCTAGTTGCCTGTTTCAATGAAGGTCACGAAAAAGTGTGAACCAACAGATTATGTGGTTATCCGGCTCAGAAAAAGTTTGGTGCAGAGTTTAATATTCTTTTACTCTGATCTTTCGCTCTCTTTCTTTTAATCTTTTGAACTCACTTCTAACCAACCTCTCTTTTACATTTTACCTCAGCACACACCCACTCTCAATTCTTTTTACCCCTCTATCACTCAAGGATTACTTCCGGGGTAGGAAACACAGGTTAACGTGAATCCATGGAAGTCTTTTAAGCACTCACACTGAATCCCATGTATTTTGTCCTAAAAAAGAATGTGTTGCTCAATAGTTAACTTGACAATTAAGCACAAGAAATCATAGTAAGAAAATGTATGCTCATGAATAATAAGAATGAATTTTGAGAAATTTGAACATTTAAGATCTCTCAAAACTTTGAACATTTATGATCCTTCAATTTCATTGTTTTGAGAATCTGACAATGATTTAATTAGATCAAATATCACGAAGAAAACTTTGAGCTTTCGATGCTTTTGCAAGTAAGCATACAAGACGTGTAGCGGAAAGCGTTGGAAAGTTTATCGCATAAAGATTACCATAGCGTTCAGCTCGAAAAATCTCATAACCATCTGGATCTTCAATAAAACAGTTAGTGATTGTAAACCGAACTTGATAATTACTATCGCAAAAATGACTAGTGTTAAACAAATTATGATCAAGTCCTTCTACGTATAGTACTTTCTGGATGGTTACAGTGTCGTTCTTTAGTGAACCGTATCCTCTGATGAATCCTTGAAGCTCAGAATTTGCAAACCTGACCGTTCCTGCAGGTTCTTCAACATAATTGTGCAGTAAATGCTTATATCCTGTCATATTTCTAGAGCATCCATAGTCAACGAACCACAAATGACAGGCCTGCAAAAAGAACAAATCACTTCTTTTTAGGTACCCATATCCAGATGGGTCCTTTTTTGTTAGCATCACGCAATTTCTTTAAATCATCAACTTTAGCCTTGACTTTCCATTCATAATTAGGCTTTGGCACCCATTTCCAGACCATTTTAACATTAAGATCATGAAACTGCTTTTTCTTTAGAAGATTAGCTGACTTAGCTTGAAACACTTTAATGTGTTGTGTTAAGGACTTGGAGACTCTTTTAGCTTTAAAAATTCTTTTAACATCATTTGGCTTGGGAGGAATAGAGTATAGTGAAAAAGCATTGTCACCACAATGTTTGCATATTAAGTTCTTACGAGCAAATGTCAACATCTTTGATTTATCAAAAGAAGTACATTTATTCAAACAATTTTGACATTTATTTTCGTTTGAACGTTTACATGACAAATCAACACTATTAGTAACAGTACAATCATTTCTAACAAGATCTTTACAAACTATCTTGTCACTGTCTTTGTTTCTCCATTCTCCTTTACCATCACCTTTACTCAGATCTGAAACATGAAAGGAAACTTTATTAGTTTTCTTCTTCAAGGATGAACTCTTTTTCAAAATTCCTGAAGTCTCGCATGTTTCATAAATGCTCGGTAAATATTCAGGACATTCAAAGTAAATAACTGTAGATTTTATCGAAGTCTCAAACTCTGGATTTGATTTAACAATCCATTTTTGATCATCAAACATCTTTTTATCATTCAAATTCTTTTTAAACAAATCAGTTTTCAAATCATTTAGCTCTTTAGAAAGCTCTTTGTTCTCTTCAAAAGATTTATCTAATTTAAATCTGAGATCACAATTCTCATCTTCTAACTCCTCAAGAGCTTTTTGTAAACCTTTGATTTGTTTTTCAAAATCTGATGTTTGATTAGTGACAGAGTTGGATTCAAACTTTTTTAAAATTGGGACAGGATCTGAGGAATTAATCATGTCATCAAAAATCTCCTCAGTCATTTTGTTAACAAACTCTTTTTGAATGCTAGAATTCATGACATTTGAATTCTCTTCCATCTGAACTTCACTTGAAGATGCAGAAGTAACGTGTGTGTCCCAAAAAGCAATCATTCAATCATGTAAACAAATAATCAACACAATAATGCAAACCTGATATTGATTAATCAAACGATTCAACGAGTTACAAGTTCTTGAAATCGATATCTCTCTCTCTGTTTCTCTCTTCACGGCGCACCACCACCAACACAGCCTCCTCTCAATAATATTAATTCTCAATTAATCCTCTTCTCTACCCTAATAATCACTAAACAAGATTAATTTATATTTAGGCTATATTAGCCTGATGGGCTTTGGCTAGGCTTGGCCCAACAACTAAAACAATTATAAACTAAATAACTAAAAACTAATAAATAAAATACGGAAACATACTTTGACTATTTATTACAAAAGGACCCTAGACTATTTGTTGAGACGACTTTATCAGCTTTGACTTCAGTTTTCCATCTTCAGATAATTATGATCTTGAATCCAATAAATATGTGCTTTAACAATCTCCCCCTTTGGATCAAGATCATTCTTTAAGCTCAGAAAATGAATAATCTTCCTCTTTGTCTTCAGAATGTAGCAATCTCCCCAATCGATGAGAATATCTTTTGGAAAGAAATTATCTCCAGTTTCAGCTCGGAATGCTTCAGCAAATCATCTTCAAAGAAAATTTCTTCATTTCAGCATATCTTCAGAATATCTTCCATTTCTTGATTAACGCTTCTCCCCCTTTTTGATGAAAAGAGCAAAGAGTTCATCAAAACATGTCTTCAAGAAATTTCTTCCACCATTGATCTTGCAAACAGAACCACTGAGTATCCGTCAATTCATTAAGATGTTCATCCAGATCTTTGCAAATCTAGACAAATTAGAAAATGAAGTGTAACACCTGAATCAACAAATAAATCAGTTAAAATTGCCTGTCAGTAACACAAAGTCACTGTGTGTAACGAATACAGAATATAAACGAGCTTTTATGATGTTCACTCCCCCAGGGCTTCCATTCAATCATCGAAAAACCACAAAGGTAATTTCTATGAACGTTATGACAAAGAAACACATTCTTTGTGTGTTCGTGCAAGTGATAGAATAAATTAAGCATATGATGATTGCTTATAAGGCTCAAAATGTGTAAACCACTGAGACAACAGGTAGTTAAACACAGACTCAATGTGCATTAGTGAAGTGTGAAGGTGGGGCAAACTTCCTTCTTTTCAATATCCAGATTTTCCAAATGAAAATCAGACAAATGAAAATCATATATCATATGTGTTGCGTCCCCTTTGAAAATGAAACATTTTCTTGTTGAGAAGAAAATGAGTGGCTGGTGGGGTAAAGTCAAGAGTTGGCATGGGCTAGTTGCCTGTTTCAATAATGTTCACCAAGAATTGTGAAGCATTAGAAATGTGGCTGCCCGACTCAGAAAGTAGTTGGTGCAGAGTTTGATATTCTTTTACTCTGATCTCTCACCCTCTTTCTTTTAATATTTAAGCTCACAGCTAACCGAACTCTCTTTTGACATATTCTCTCATCACACATCCCACACTCATTTCTTTTGACTCCTCACATGCAATCACTAAATGATTAACTTCTTGGGTAAGAAACACTGGTTAACGTGAATCCATAGAAGTTCAGATAAGTCCTAGCACACTGATCCCATGTTTTCCTATGAAGCATATGATGCTCAGGTGATTTAACTTTGTCAGTTAAAGCTCAAAGATGAATCAGAAAACATTTAACATCACACTTCCAATTCAAGAAATCTGTTTGAGAATTGGGAAGTGGTTTGAACATTTAAGAACATGTTTTCTTATGATTGAAAGTTGTCCTTCTTTCAACCATGAATGAGATGAAGAAAAAAAAAATTATACCTTTCGAGTACAGTCTCACATCTCGCGAAGTCAAGCTTAAAGTCATAAAGATATGATCTTGTAAGCATCTCTCAATCTGCAAAAGTCTTAAGGTCTAGTCAAAGTAACTTTATTCACAAAAATTGAAATGACATAAAGCAGTAAAACATTTAGTGTACGAGTTCTGATCAGAAATAATCAGAAGTCATCACCTTTACTCCCCCTGAAATTATGCATCAGAAAAATTATCAATGAAAAATATAAACATTGACTCTCCGTCAAATGTTGATTATCATATCTAACAGATGCATAAAATTTCAGAAAAGTATGCACTCCCCCTTGATGGTTGATTTCCTCATTGGAGTATTGGAGTACAATCTCTTATCAGCACAAGAGTAAGGTCTTTTGATCACTGAATTATGAGTCCTAAACTGTTGTGTTTAGAAGTCAAACTTCATTGAAGTACGGGTCCTAAACTGATTTACTTAGAAGCCCTCGCTCTCTTATTCCCCTTTGACAGTAAGTGCCTGCAACACAGATTCATCCTTTTTCTTTGGTACCCACTGGTATTTGGGTCCATGTTTGTTAGTTGCAGTTCTTATGGGAATAACAGAGTAAGAACCATACCAGAAATGATCACTTTTGTTATGAACAAGATCATGTGTACGACAGTAAGAACAATAGAACTGCTTACCTGACAACATGATTAATTGATCTCTCGTGTAGATAAGTTCAGGTTTACCTTTATGCGCATTGTTCTTTTTGGCTTTGGGTGTATGCACACATGATTTATTACCTTTCAGCTCATCTTCAACTGGT
The DNA here is from genome assembly GCA_954870635.1 of Arctium minus. NCBI lineage: Eukaryota > Viridiplantae > Streptophyta > Magnoliopsida > Asterales > Asteraceae > Arctium > Arctium minus. The sequence goes on along the minus strand of OX941089.1, from coordinate 30,653,896 downwards.
TAATTCTTCCAGACCAGTTCCTCTTCTTTGTATCTCTCTCTTCTTTGATGTGTACCTGAACCATCTATATTGCTATCATAGAAAAGGTTAGTTTTACGAATCTGATCAAAAGATTTAACTGACCTTTGTGAAGAAGAGACAGATTTCTGATTTGAACTTGATACAGACTTTTCAAGCACTTTAATCGTCGAAGCAAAGTTGTCTCTTTCTTTAACAAGCAGGTCAATCTTCTTCGTGAATTCAGACTTCGTTTTCTGTTCTTTTAATGCATTTGCAGATAGTTCAGATAGCTTCTCAGTAAGCTTTTTGATCTCAGCCTCAAATATGCTTCTTTCTTCTTCAAAGCCCTTCTCAACATTGTTTCTTTGGTCGGAAATTTCCTTAAAGAATCCCACATTCTTCTGTTCAATCTCCTTCTTCTCCTTTACAAACTTTTCTCTTTCCAAGATTATTACTTTCTCAAACTCAGAAACTTTCTGAGAGAGCTTGATACACTTCAGCTCAACTGCTTTCTTTTCGTCTGCACATTTTCTCGAAAAATCTGAGAATTTCTTTACAAATGCTTTCTTTTCAATCTCAAACTCATATCTTTCTTTGGCCATCTTTTTCTCCAGATCAGATATCTTCTTTTGAAGCTCAGCATTTGCACTCTCCAAATCAATAACTTTCTCATTGTTCTCAACAGAATCTAGTTTCTGGATTTGAGCATTCAAAGCAGAAATCTTTTCTTTTAGTTCAGAGTTCTCAAATTCCAGAAACTTTACTCTTGAAGACAACTTTGGTCCTGTCTCAATCTTCTCAATATGTTTCCATAATAGCTTTCCTGTAGCATTTTTACTGTCTAATGTAAAGAAAATCTCTTTTGAAATCTCTTTTGACATTCCTTTCATTAGGAAAGATCGAGCTAATTTGTCAGCTTCATGCCTTTTTCTTTGCTCGTCTGAGTACATATCAAGAGGTAATTTATACTCTCTTTGTTCACCTTGACCATTTTGTCTAGCTACGGTGAGAAGTTTAGTTGGAGGTGTCATTATTCCTTCTTTCAGAGATTTTCTGATATAATCTCCCAAATCATTTCGATCGATGAAGTCTATGAACTGATTTTTCCATGCATCATACTCTCTGAAGAGTACTGGTGGCTTCTCATCCTGTAGATCCCAGTTTCAGTGCAATCAACAGATATATGAACAATGATGAACAATATATTGGCCACAGCAACTAGTTATATGATTAATATAAACTTCAAAGGGCTAAGGTTTACAGAGAGAATTTCTGATAATAGTATGTAAACCTAACAACTAGTAAACTGAATAATGAATCTCTTCTTCTAACAAATGAAACAGAAATAACTTTAAATACATGGGCTCGCAGGCCTAATGGGCTTATGGGCTTTAAGGCCCAACAAGCTTACAACTTAAATAACTTGACATAATCTACCCTGAACTTCTATTTAACTAACAAAGTAGCCCTAACAATCTCCCCCTTTAAATAGAAGTTGATAGTCACGCCAGTTAGAAACAAAAATTTTCCGGAAACCAAAGCTGATCTCAAAATATCTGATTTGCGTTCTATATTCCAGTCGTTCTTCAATAACATTCAGTGCTTTAAGAACAAGTGATTTGTATGAAAAATCCAGTAATTGAACTCCTTTTTCATCTTGACTCAGCGCTCGCTTCAACTTGTCTTTCAAAAACATCAACGTACCATCACAAAATCTGGCAATCTGATCAAAACGGATAAAGCGTAGAACACCGTTGTTGTTCACATATGACATACCAAACTCTGGAGACTTTATAACTGTGAATGCAGGTACATTTAGAGCATCAGACGGAACACTCAGATCAGGCTTGAACAGATTAATCTTTGGTTGATCACTTTCTAACCCAATCTGAAAATCTTCCACCGAAGCAAGTTTCATTGCGCACTTCATGTATCTTTTCACTGTTTCTAGTGCATCAATGACTTCTCCGGGTCTGACGGTTCTGGTCTTTAAGTCACGTAATATGTACAGCAGATCTTGTGGCTCCAGACATGGAAAATCAGCATCAGAAAAGCAGTATTGTTGACCATCTTCTCTAGTAACCATAAAGTCCGTATACTTAACCTTCATGAAGTAGGCAGGTATAATCTTATCAACTGATACAATCCTGAGCTTTGTCTTGGAATACTTGTGCTGGAACTTACTGTACACGAACACAAGTTCACGCTGTTTTTCTTTATTTTTCACTGACTGTAGACCATGGATAATGACTTCATCATACTTTCTGATCCAGTGGGCAAAGATCTTTTTCTGACTTTCTTCGAGGAAAGGAACTTTGATTCGGACTCTTTCCCACTTGGATGGACGAACTGGAGTAGTACTAACTGGTTCTCTAACTGGTGAAGCTGTAGGAGATCTTTCGGGAAAAACTGTAGAAGAAAAATCAGGGTGATTGACTGGATAGGTCAATAAAGGAATCACGGCAGAAGACTGATCATCTGGATGCAGTATTTCATCAATTTCTTCTTGCATAACCACCAGAGCTCTTTCAGTATTGGCACATTCTTCTGTCGTGTCCGTCACTTCATACGGATCTAGTATTATTGCCCAATCTTCAGGAACTATCGGAGAACCATCTTCAAATTCCTCAGGCTTTTCAACCGTCGGATAATCGTATAGTATCAAGTCTGTCACCGGTTCCCGTTCCTGTTCCTGTCTCTGTCCCTCTGTTCTTGTACCCGAACCCGTACCCTGTTCAACCTGTTCTGACTCCACTACATGTGTCTCCAGCTCAGATAGACGTTGACGCTTCTCCCCCTCATGGTGATCAGGATCATCCTGATCATCATGTCGGCGCTTGAGCCGTTCTGCTTGGTTACGGCAGGTATCCTCCACTGCTGAAAGGCGTTCAGTCAAAACAGCTACGGTTTGCTGAAGTGACTGAAGCATGGCTTGCTGGATCTGGAAGGCTTCGGTAGAGACAGTAGGCTGGGGTGTAGGTGGAGTAGGTGTGGATGCTTGAGAACGAAGTAGAGATAGCAAATCGGCATCTTGGGTGGGTTCGGTTTGAGATTGGGCTATAAGTTTGGCGAGAAGGATAGATTTGAGTTCAGGTATGGAAAGATCCGTGGCTGATAGAGAAGGTGGAATAGGTGTGGTCTCTGGCTCAATCGCAGGACCTTTGCCTTTGACCATTCGTTTGATGTTGTCCATCTCCTCCCTCATCATAGATTGGACAGCCTTTAGGGCTCCGTCCATGTATTCCCTTGAGACAAACTCATGTGGGGTAACTCCGGGGTCACTTAGACTTCCCGTTGTAGCTACGACTGTTGAAGTCGAGCCGCCTACGTTCACGGTTGGCGAGATGATAGCCGTGGTAGGACTTCCACCCAATCCTTGTAACCTACCCGAAGGTGGGTTTACTATGGATGTTTCGGCCGGGCCACTTAGGCTACCGGCGATAGCCGAAAAAGGAATCTGTGTCCTAGGAATGGCATGAATAACAAGTGGCTCTAGACTCCGTGCATGCAAAGAGGGCGAGAACGGGGGCAGCGGTTCTCTTGTTTCAATATCGGCACCCCCGATAGCGTATGTGCTAAATCCCCGTGAGAATGTGAAACCACCATCTGTTGAGAGATGGTGGAGTGGATTGGTTGGGCGTGCAAGTGCGCCGCTAGGTCCACGGCGGCTTCTTCAATACCCTGTCCCAACACATGAGACTGGGTAGTAAATGTGGCTACCTGGCTAGACGTGGCTAGGGGGGATTCCACCGAAGATGGTTGTCCCGTCACTCGTGTACTCTCTGAATGCAGTTTACTCCGCCTTTCCCTCACACAGCTCACTTCTTGATTTTCAACTAAGACTCCCTCCGCTCTCCTTATCTCTCCAGATGAGGGCTGATCATCGTCACCATCGGAGTCAGAAGACTCTTCATTTGATGGCGATGATTCAAACTGAGTTTCTTCGGAGTCGGAATTGGCTGCCGTGTCTGTAGTAGTAGCGACAGAAGAGGACTGACCATGAATGGTCTCGGTTGGTGGCGGTGACGGTGGTTGTCTTGAAGAACTAGGCTGGCTCGTTCCAACGGCACTGCCCACGCCAGATCCCCTTAAAATAATAGCTCTCGACACACCCTGTCCGGAAGCCCCAGCTGTACGGATGCTCCTGCCTTTCGTTTGTGGACGCGGACCCTCACGTCGCTCAGGTCTTGCTCCCTGGGCAGGTCCTGCCGGTCCTGGACGGACCCTAGGAGCTGGAATGTTGTGTGTGTGCCTATAAGCTATCACACTCAGTGCCGTGGGACGAGCATGGTCTAGTACCCCGACTGGGATTTGTCGGGAGACAACACCTTCCGGATCAGCACGGGAGGGAATCTTGCGCGTTGGATGTTGTGGACACGTCGGGTGGGTAGAGCGGCGTTGTATCTCGGGATACAGGTTCATGTAGTTCCGGATAACGATCTGTAGGAACCGCATGAATGGAATGAAGTGTGATCGGCGAGATGCAGTAGAACGAACTCTCTGTATGAGTTCAAACCAGAGAAAGTCGGCAAAGTCCACGTGGCGATTGAAAGCCACCGCGTGAAAGATGCGAAGAATCGGGGCGCTCGTCTGATCAATGCCCTTCGTTATAGACGAAAGGCACCGATTGATGTATGTGAACAACGTATACCATATTGTTGAAAGATGTTTGCGGTTGAAGGTTGATGGAATGCGAAGTTCTGCGCCGTAACCCAAAGAGAGAAGATCAGCGCACAGTGTAGCATCAGTGACCATGGGGTCAAAGGTTTCGCGGCCGGCTACGGATCCGGCGGTCGGTAACCGAAGAAATTGACGGAAAAGATCACATGTGAGAAGCACTGGAGTGTGATCTATTCGTCCTTCAAGATGAAATCCTCCATCGGCCTCTAACGCATGGAGAGAATGCCAGAACTGCTGTAAGTATAGAATTGGTACGGTTGCAGTTTCCGTTAGAGCATAGGCGATTGGATGGCCCCTGAGTATCTCGATGATAACCTGATGTTGAATAGCAGGTTGGGTTACATCGAGATGGTAGTTATTGGCTGTAAGAGGAAGGAACTGATCCTCGGGAATCAGTTCCGCATCTGCGATTGGGTCAATCGCTGGTGACTGGTTTTGTGCCATTGTACCTGTGAAGAATTGACAGATTAGTACGCAGGTTTGGGGAAAAAAAATAATAGCCGTTGGAGTTATTCAGTCATGATTTAGATCACACCGGATAGTAACTCCAAACATTGGAAGAGCAAACCCTACTCATGAATTCGGGTCAGTCACCAAGGCGCATAGACTTGCACCAGCACCAATAAAAATTTCCTCGAAAACAACATATAAAAAAATAAGCACCAAAAAAATTGGTTCGACCGGATAAGATTCAAACGGGGTTTTTCTAAGACCGGATACAAGCATGATTGGACAATGCATTCAACCGGAGGTTACTAAGACCGGATAAATGTTCGATCGGATGGGGTGTTCGACCGGAGGTTATGAAGACCGGATAGAGTCTTCGACCGGATGAGGTCTACGACCGGAGGTCACTAAGACCGGAGACATGTTAAGACCGGGGTTAGGTTAAGACCGGAAGTTAGTCGACCGGATGGGGTCTTCGACCGTAGGGCACCTAAGACCGGGGTGCATTCGACCGGAGGTGACCTTAAACCGGAGGAACAATTTGACCGGGGGTGAATTCGACCGGGGCGAAACCTAGATCGGAGTAAAACCCCCGGAGAGTCGAATCGTCAACGACGCAGACTCATAGTCGTCGATTAAACACCGAAAAACTCGATCAATTACAATCGATCGATGCAGATTGAACACATCTAAACATGATAACACCTACCTTGTCGAATGAAGAAGATGGAGACGAGAGATTCGGTCGAATGTCGTTTCGGTCGAATGGAGTCCGGGCGAAAGAGAGATGGGAGAATACGATAGAAGGAATCGATCGAAGGAGGACGACCACCGTTCGACCGGGGTTTATAAACCCCCGAAGGTTGTATGGGCTTGGGCCGAGTCTGGGATTGGGCCGGGGGGGGGGTTGGGGTAGGCTATGGGCCGAAACAACCAACCAAACAAACCAAACCACAAAACAAAATCAAAGAAACAATCCTTAAAAAATCTTTTTGGAGATTTCGGAGATATATAAAACTACTAAAAAAAATTCAAGGGAGGAAAAAAAAACTTAAAAAAAATGACTTAAATAAACAGACACGAGACCTAGCTCCCCCTTGAATGATTACCATGAGGAGGTACAAACACAGAACCCTTTTACCTGCTCCCCCTCGAATAGAGGATCCGTGAGACTTACCAACCAACTGATGCTAGTGCTCCTCCTGAACACATTACCGGGTTGTGGATCCACCACCCAAACCACCTTGCACTTTTCAGCGAACAAGAGATAAACTTTTTCCACGTGATCTTTTATAAAGTGATAGCGCACATCAATGTGCTTCGTCTTCGTGTGCTGGACGGGATTGCTTGATATAGCAATAGCGCTCTTCGAGTCGCAGTAGATGGGAATCCTGGAGTAATTAAATCCATAATCTTTGAGCTGGGTGCGCATCCAGATGACTTGCGAGCAGCAACTGGCGGCTGCTACATACTCCGCCTCGGCGGTGGAGGTGGACACGCAGTTTTGCTTCTTGGAAGCCCAGCTTACAAGACGATCGCCCAAGAACTGAACATGACCCGACGTGCTCTTCCGGTCCAGCATGTTTCCAGCGTGGTCAGCGTCCGAGTAGGCTGTCAATTCAAAACCTGTCTCTTTTGGATACCACAAACCAAGATCAGCAGTACCTTTTAAATATCGAAAAATTCGCTTAACCGCAGCTAAGTGAGACTCTTTAGGTTTCGACTGAAATCTTGCACACAAGAATGTCGAAAACATAATGTCAGGCCGACTAGCCGTCAAGTACATCAGAGAGCCAATCATACCTCTATAAATAGTAGCATTCACATCCTTACCGTCAGGATCAGAGTGAAGCTTTAGAGTAGTGGACATGGGGGTTTTCATAGATGAAGATTGTTCCATCTGGTATTTCCGAAGAATATCCGAGATGTACTTAGATTGATTAATGAAAATTCCTGATTGTAATTGTTTTACTTGGAGACCCAGGAAAAAATTCATTTGCCCCATCATGCTCATTTGAAAATGTTTACTCATTAAGGCAGAAAAGTTCTGACAATACTTGGGGTTCGTGGAGCCAAAGATTATATCATCAACATAAATTTGTACAAGAATGATATCATACTTCTCTCTTTTAATAAATAAAGTGGTATCAATTTTACCTTTAGAGAATCCAGACTTGACTAAGAAGGATGATAGTGCATCATACCAGGCTCGTGGCGCTTGCTTAAGACCGTAGAGGGCCTTGTCAAGAAAGTAGACGTAATTCGGATTTTCAGTACTCACGAAGCCTTCGGGTTGCGAGACATAAACTTCCTCCTTGAGCACGCCATTGAGAAACGCGGATTTCACGTCCATTTGAAAGACGATGAAATTCTTGTGAGCGGCGTAGGCGAGGAACATGCGGATCGCTTCAATGCGGGCCACCGGTGCAAATGTCTCATCGTAATCAATTCCTTCTTGCTGGCGATATCCTTTAGCCACTAGACGCGCCTTGTTCCGAACAATGATGCCGTTTTCGTCCTTCTTGTTCTTAAAAATCCATTTAGTCCCGATCACCGTCTTGTTCTTAGGACGGGGAACTAGGCGCCATACTTTGAGGGTCTCAAACTGGTTGAGTTCCTCCTGCGTAGCAATTACCCAGTCCGGATCAGTCAGTGCATCAGAGACAGTGGAAGGTTCGATACGGCTGAGGAACGAGGAAAATAAGCAGTCATTGGCGGTGGTGGATCGAGTTTGAACTGGTGTGGAGGGATCACCAATGATCTGATGAAGAGGATGTGCTCGAGTCCATTTGGTAGTATGTGGATGTGGTTGATATGTCTTATGGGAGGTATCGGAATCCACATGACCACCTGGGGGTAAATCCTGAACTGCCTCGAGGGATGATGGCTTCTGAGGTGTAAGCTTCGTAGTGGGAGTCGAACTAGGAGTAGAGGACGACTCAGCTGGAGATGAAACTATGGAATGTTCCGAGATTTCCGGAGAGGAAGCTTCGAGAGCACCTTCGACAGAAGTCGGTGCAGGAAGTTGTACGGAAACATGAGTTGGTTCAGAAGCACCGTCATCAAGAGCTTGAGCAAGAGGGTGTCTATCACTTGAGCTCGGGGAAGCTTGATCATTGGCAGTAGAGGGTGGAGCACCAGGCGAGGATGGACCACCGGAGACGGTAGGGCCCGTGACTTGTGTCACTTCTGGTGCTTGAGCAGTATTCCTGTCACATGACGTAGTATTAGACTTAACATTAAATAAGTCAGTATAAAAGAATTCAAACAGTAAATCCAAATCAGAAAGATGTGCTCTTGTCGCATGATGTGGATCCACTGTAGATTGTGTAGCCTCCGTACGAAATTGTCCAGAAGCTAACACACCAGTAAGCGCGGGTTCTGAACTGAGATGTTCAGAAACCATGTCGGGGGCCTCGTCAAAAGTCACATTTACACTCTCAACGACGATCTTCGTCCTTTTGTTGTAGACACGGTAGGCTTTTGCTTGTTGAGAGTAGCCGATAAACACTCCTTCATCCGCTTTGGGACTGAATTTGCCAAGATCATCCTTATCATTTAAGACAAAACAGGTGCATCCGAAAGCATGAAAGTAGTTGATGTTCGGGATACGCTTATTGATGATCTCGTACGGAGTCTTGTTAAACCGCTTGTTAATGATAGACCGATTTTGAGTATAGCAAGCGGTAGCAACAGCTTCTGCCCAAAGAAATAGTGGTAGCTTGGAATGAGATAACATCGTGCGTGCTGCTTCGACTAGAGTTCTGTTTCGACGTTCTACCACTCCATTCTGCTGAGGAGTACGAGCAGCGGAGAAAGTATGCGAGATACCCACTGAAGTGAGATAAGTGGTGAGTAACTGATTCTTGAACTCAGTACCGTTGTCCGTCCTGATGGTTTGAACTACTTGGTTGAGACTGACTTGAATACTTTTCAGAAGAGAGATTATCAAGTCGGGAGTTTCATCCTTGGAACGGAGAAATCGGACCCAAGTGTAACGAGAGAAATTGTCAACCATCACCAGAACATACTTCTTGTGATTTATGCTTTGAACGCGCATCGGTCCACATAAGTCCATGTGGATTAGCTCAAGGGACCGAGAAGTACTCGGAACGGATTTAGGCTTGTGAGACGCCTTTTTCATCTTGCCCTTTTCGCAGGCAGCGCACAGATGATCTTTTGCAAACTTGAGATCTGGCATACCTTTGACATGTCCCCCGAGCACCAACTTGTTGATGTTCTTGAAGTTCAAGTGCGAGAGACGACGATGCCATAGCCAACTTTGTTCAGTAGATGCTTTTGACAACAAACAGACTTCCTTATCGGGTTTCAAGGATGAGAGGTCGATCGTGTAGAGGTTGGTTTGTCGCGTGCCAGCAAGTATTTCTTTACCATCCTCAGTTCGAACGCTACACTTTTTAGCCTTGAAAGTAACCTCGAGATTCTTGTCGCAGAATTGACCGATACTGAAAAGATTGTGACCGAGACCTTCGACATAGGAGACTTTCTTGATTGTGATATTATCTTTGACTATATCGCCGTAACCCCTGATAGGAGAGAAGTGATCATTCCCGAACCGGACATTTCCACAAAACCTCTCGGTGAAGTTTGTGAGAAGCTCCCGTCTTCCGGTCATGTGCTTGGAGCAACCTGAATCTAGATACCACACATGACCGTCCTGCAAAACAGGTTATTTCTTTTTAGGTACCCATTCGTAAATGGGTCCTTTAGGGTTAGGGTTAACACCCGACTTAGAGACCCGTTTATAATTGGGTCTTTGTCTTTCACGGGAAACATGACTATGAGAATTATTAGTAGCAATATGATATGAACCAAACCAATCAGATGCATAACGGCTATCAACAAAATCATTTGATCCACAATGAGAACAACACAAACAATCATGCGACAGTTAAAGTAATTGCGGAATTGAATAAACTTTTAAAGGAAAAGTTCCATTACAATCAACTAGAGGTTTAGAAATAAAAACATCATGGTTGTTATTGTTCTTTCTAGACTTTAACACTGGATCAACTAATTCTGATGTTGCCGAGCTCTCTTTTGACTTCTTAGCTACCCAATCATATTTCACTTCTTTCCGCCGACCAAACGTATCTGAAATGCCGTTAAACCCATAGTCAGAGGATTTGAAATTTGACGATTTTGACATTTGAGAGCGACCGGTCTTTTTCTTCTTCTGTGAACGCCTTTTAGATTTAGACTTGGAAGGTTTTGAAGAATTGTTCACAGAAGGTTTTCTCGAGGCAAATGTAGAACATTCACCTTTATAAAATTTAACCGGAGGCTCACATGACTCATTTAAAAAATCAACATGGCTAGGTAGAGAAGGATTAAAATCAAATTGGCTCAAAGTGCTATCTAAACACACCTCAGAATTCAAGAATGCGGAAAATTCAAGTTCCTCATCAGAAAGGACCTTATCACATGAGGACTTCAGAGCATTTGAAGAGTTTGTTGAGTGCAGATCATATGCGGAAGCATTTTTACAATCAGAACACTGATCTGATTTAAGACTTTGAGGCTCTTTTCCTTTATTTGAAATGATCGGTGACGAGTCACCCATAAAAGCTTTGAAGGAAGATGAGTCAGAAGAAGGATAAGAGTTTTCAGACAGAGACGATAACTCTCTTTGGAGAATGGAAGGCTGAGCATGAGAGTCAACCTTGTGAAGTTGCACTTTCTGATTATCTGCTGCCATAGCAGTCAGTTGTGAGTGCAACTTCTTTATTTCTGTCTGGTAATATTCTTTTTCTTCTTTCGACATAGTCTCCTTTTTGTTGGAACTGAGACACTCAATTTGAGATAAAAGACTTTGCTTTTCCTTTTGAAAATTTTCCCTTTCTAGTGCATACGATTCTTCTAGCTGAACAAGTTTCTTTTCTAAAAGCAGAGTTGGAACATAAACCTTGGGAGATAGAGGTTCCTCCTCAGTTTTAACGGTTTTAGTATCTAGTTCAGCTTGAGAGTAACTATGGAAAAAATCGGATGACAGGAAACGGGGTTTGTCAGTATTATAAGAAGCATTTAAAGTATCATAAACAAAAGGAAATGTCCTTTTAGAAAGAACAGAGTTTTCTCTTCTCAACTTATCTTCAAGGTCTTCCTCCTCAGTGGGTGTGGTCCAATGTATCTTATATTCAGGAAAGATTTTGTCTAATCCAAAAAATTCAGATGCATATAAAGTAGGAACTTTGGATAAAGCCTTGTTTAAATAATTAGGGTTATCGTACCCGATACCCGCATTTCCGTACTTTGGTTCTTTTGGTGCGATTAGCTTTAGCGTTTGATCAGATTGACCAAATTTATAAAGTTTCTTTTCAAGCTCTTCTAGCTGATTGGATAACGTTATGTTCTCATTTTTGTAAGCCACGTTTTGATTTAACAAATCAATTTTCTCGGACTCAGACATACGGAGCTTATCGGTCAGGTCATCTACTTTGGTCATTAGATTTTGTGACTCTGTTGAACACCTCACATTTTCTTCTCTTAGATTAGAAATAGTGCACATGTAGCTAGAGATTTCTAAGCTTTGATTTTCCATAAAGTCAGACTGCTTAGTGACACGGTTTTCCAGAGAAGAGATAAGTTGTTCTTTTTCTTTTAACAGAAGCTTGTAAGAGTCAAGTTTGTTCATAGATAGTTGCATCTGATCAAGTAAAGCTTCATGAAAAGGGGTACATACCTGGCAAGGAGCATTGTTATCGTCTTCATCAGTATCAGATGGTGATGAATGGTTGCCCATGAAGCACAGATGAGCTTCAGCATCCTCGGGTTCTTCATCCGACACTTGTAGCCAGTAATCGTCTTCAGCCATTAGAGCTTTACCAGCTTCCTTTTCTTTGGCAAGAAGCAGCTTGGCTCGGTAGTAGTCCGCGTTGCGCACAATTGGCTTGCGACAATCTCTGGCGAAATGACCTAACCGACCACAATTGTAACATTTGATCGGTTCGTCTTTAGGCTTTTCTTCATGTCTCTTGTCAGGCTTCTTACCAGCTTCAAAGCGACTGTTACCTTCAGACTTATCACGATGATCACGATGAGTAGAAACTCTTTGCTTATTGGAAGTCTTGGAGAAAAACTTCCTCTTTTGAAATGCTTGAGTGAGAAACACCATTGCTTCTTTCATCTTGGCAAGTTCTGGATCCGAATCGCTATCGGGATCTTCAGGTTCAGAATCACTCAGCACATGTTCTTTTCCAGATGATCGGCTGACGAATTTGCCTCTTCTCTCAGATACGAGTGCTATTTGATCAGTTGCTGGCTTTTCTTCTGCTTTCCCAATAAGTTCCATCACTTCCTCTTCGTCTTGGAGCAGCATTTCATACAGTTCGTGAAGGTACAGCTTCTCCAAGGTTTGAGTGTGGCGAATATGGGAGACGAACGGTTTCCACTCAGACTGTAAGTTGTTCATAAACTTTATGTTGTTTTCCGTGTTCGTCTTTGTGATCTTATTTTTCTGAAGATCATTTAGAAGCATATTAAACCTTTCGTAGGTTTCCGTCAGCGTTTCACCCTTTCGTGCTTTAAACCCATCATATCTGGTGATACAGTTTGTCACCTTTAGCTGGTTATTGATGTGGCTTCCCATCATCATCTTCTCTATTTGGTCCCACATCTTTTTTGATGAGTCCTTGAAACTATCTATACAAGCATAGATGTCATTCGGTAGACTTTGAAGAAGGTACGATTTTGCCAGCTTTTCTGCCTCGTACATATCCTTTTCTTCCTTAGTAAAATCACCAACAGATTTCCGAATCTGACGCTCTTGCCTTCCTTCATCTGGGTTTCCCGGTACCACTTTCATTGGCCAATCTTGTGGACCCTCAGTCAGACATTTGTATATATCTTCATAGTTGGATTTTGCTTCTATGAAATTCATAAATCGGTCGTGCCACTGAGGGTACTCTCCCCGAAAGAGCACCGGGGGCTTTTGGTCAGAACCGATGGCTAGAGCATCCCTTGAGTTCATCTTTACTTCTTAACTTAAGAGCACTGTAATGATCGTTAGGCAAGCAGAATGATCCAAATACAATAAAATAGAAGAAACACAGAAAACACTTGGTCTAATCAGAAAATCAGGTCAAACAATATCCGGTCGAAGGTATGCCCGGAGGAAGCAGGTATCCGGTCGAAGGACACGTCCGGGGATACACTTATCCGGTCGAATGATACGACCGGGGACACGCGTATCCGGTCGAAGGACACGACCGGAGGAACTCTAATTCGGTCGAATGGACAAGACCGGAGCACTCCTATTCGGTCGAATAGGTAAGACCGGGGAAACTCTATTCGGTCGAAAGAGTTTGACCGGAGCACAAGTGTCCGGTCGAAGGAGGAAGTCCTATTCGGTCGAAAGGACAAGACCGGAACACACGTGTCCGGTCGAATACTCAGGTCGAAAGACTTTAAAAATAGATAACCACAAATAAAGATAATATCGAATAATCAAAATCGACCGAAGAACTCGAAGAGTTCGACCGAAGAACTCGAAGAATATCTGGGATTCGACTGATTGAAGGAGTTTCACTAGAATTCATTCTGATAGATATAAGGTAAGAACTTGAAAAACGACCGTTAGTCCAGATAAAATCAAACAATACTGAAAATCTTAGAATGAAATTCAGAAAAATCTTATCACGAACAGAACTTTGTCCCCCTTCGCAGACTTAGCACGGGGGTCCCACTAAGTGAAAGGACCGATATTATGTTCGACCGGGAACTTGTAAAGTCCGGTCGAGTGATTTGACCGATATAGAGTTCGACCGGGAACTTGTAAAGTCCGGTCGTGTGATTTGACCGATATAGATGCTTTGACCGATATGACTCGACCGATATACTCTTAGACCGGTGTTACTCGACCGATATACCCTTAGACCGATAGTGTGCTATGTGAGTTCCGGTCGAATGCTAAGGACCGATATAACTTTGACCGATAGAATGCAAGACCGGATGGATGTTCGACCGACACTAAACAAGACCGATATGTTCGACCGATATAATCTTCGACCGAGTGGACTGTGAGAGTACCGGTCGAATGTAATAGACCGATAAAAAAGTGTTCGACCGGAAGTGCAAAGACCGATATGTTCTTGATGCAGTATCGACCCAGAAACCAAAATCAGTCCAGAAAAACACTCGATACCACGAATTAAAGTACCAAACTTTGCCAATATGATCAATTTACCAACTAGAACAGATTACAATCAATTAATTTCAATAAAAACCACTTTAAGAACAAATTGATTGATGACACAGTGTCGACTTCGTGAACGAACCCAGAACAACAAATTCAACAAAATGATAATCAAAATCGATGCGATAATCAAATCAATCAATACCCAATCACTATAATAGGTAAAACAAACACAATCCAACCAATAATAACTTGAAAGAACAATCACACAATAAAAATTATGAATCTTTTGACAGAAAAAGCAGAACCGAAAACAAAAAAAATTCAATTCAATCTGTCCTGCTCTGATAGCAGTTGTGTGTCCCAAAAAGCAATCATTCAATCATGTAAACAAATAATCAACACAATAATGCAAACCTGATATTGATTAATCAAACGATTCAACGAGTTACAAGTTCTTGAAATCGATATCTCTCTCTCTGTTTCTCTCTTCATGGCGCACCACCACCAACACAGCCTCCTCTCAATAATATTAATTCTCAATTAATCCTCTTCTCTACCCTAATAATCACTAAACAATATTAATTTATATTTAGGCTATATTAGCCTGATGGGCTTTGGCTAGGCTTGGCCCAACAACTAAAACAATTATAAACTAAATAACTAAAAACTAATAAATAAAATACGGAAACATACTTTGACTATTTATTACAAAAGGACCCTAGACTATTTGTTGAGACGACTTTATCAGCTTTGACTTCAGTTTTCCATCTTCAGATAATTATGATCTTGAATCCAATAAATATGTGCTTTAACATAACGGATTCAGATATAGGAATCTGAGTACCAATATCAGTGTCTGAATCATACTCGTCCTACTAACATTCAGTCTCAGGAATAATTTTGTCTTCATTGGTTGATTCAGTTGAAGATGGTGTGGAAAACAATGATTCAAACTCAACAAATTCATGTTTTCTATTTTTATAGCTCTTTTTTAAATCATTGTATTTAAATCCAACTGGTTTAAAACTGTTTTGCGAATCAGCACAACTCGACGTATCATCATCCATCACCTCTTTTCCTTTGCATGAAGTGTCAGATTTAGGAGTTTCAGCTTTAACGAAAGTATCATGAATATCCGGGATTTTCTTTGTTTTCGAGCCCAATTTATCAAAATTATACCAGTTTTCCGGGGCTTTCTTCAAAACATCATTTTCAGATAAACCTAATCCCGTTTTAGCATTGTAAAATCTGACGTCTTGGAGTTTATTTGTTAACAAGTTTAATGTCTGCTCAGTCTGTCCTCTTTTCAGATTATGATCTTCCAGTTATTTAATCTTGCAATAAGCTTCATTTCTTTCCTGAAATCAAGCTTCAAATTTAATTTTGAATTCACCATTTTCAGAATTTAAATTAACTAAGTTTCTTTCAAGTTCCGAAATCTTCGTTTTTAAGGTTTCTTTTTCTTTCGTTAAAGCATCTTTTTTTCAAATTCTTTGTTCTCAACGACAACTTTCAATAATGCGTTCTCATCACGAAAACTCATCATTGTTTGTCGTTCATAACTAAGTTTTCTCTTTAACGTCTCAATCTCTTTTTCCATGTTCTGGATTTATGCCATTAAAGATTCAATAAATTCAGAGTTTTCAAAGTTAGTACTTACCTCAGAGTCACTGTCAGACTGGTCAGAAGAGGCTTCAACATTATGTTAGGACTGAAAGTCCTGTGTGTTGAAAGTTGTATAAAGCATTTATAAGGGTTAATTTGTATTTAATTGATAGTTAGTGGTAATGGGCCTAAGGCCCATTAGGCTTTATACGCCTAATATATATTGGTTTATTTAGTTGAAATTTAGGTTAGATGAAATTATTCAGTTGAGTTTAGATCTCATTCATAATTCTCTAGTCAATAGATTTACTTTGCTTATCAGATATTCTCTCTGTAAACCTAAACCTTTCTTGAATATTAATCATATGACTAGAGGTTGTGGCAATATTATTGTTCTTCATTGATATTACTGTTCGTAATTGCCTTGTACTGAGATCTACAATTGGTATCAGAGCAGAATCGAATTAATTTTATTCGATACAATCAAAAAGGTTTGTCTAAAACCCTTTAATCACTTATTAGATAATATTCGTTTTGATAGATTATATTATGGGTTAAGATTTTTCATCTGTGTTATCGAACTGCTTAAGATCAGGATCATATCTATAAATCGATTTTTTTCTAGAGAGAATATCTGATAAGCAAAGTAAACCTATTGACTAGAGAATTATGAATGAGATCTAAACTCAACTGAATAATTTCATCTAACTTAAATTTCAACTAAATAAACCAATATATATTAGGCGTATAAAGCCTAATTGGCTTTAGGCCCATTACCACTAACTATCAATTAAATACAAATTAACCTTTATAAATGCTTTTATACAACTTTCCACGCACAGGACTTTCAGTCCTAACACATTGTCATCAACAGTTTCCATCATACATACTTGTGTGAAGTGAGCTGATTCATCATCTGAACTTTGGTAGAACCAGTTCTCCTCTTCTGCCATCAAGACTTTCCCTTCTTCTTGCTTCTTTGAAAGCAGTGACTTCTTAGCATAATACAAAGTTCTTCACTCTCTTGAACTTGCAATCTTTCGAGAAGTGGCCAACTTTGTCGCAGTTAAAGCACTGACCATACTTAGGATATATCTTATCCTCTTTCTTCTCTTCCTTCTTCTCTTCTCTCTTCTCTTCTCTCTTCTCTTCTCTCTTTCCAAATCTGGTCTTATATTTCTCATACCTTTCCTTCTTGTACCCTTCATATCTTGTCTTTGAAGAATACTTTTTCTTTCCAAAACTCTTGTGAAACTGTTTAGTGATGAAGGCAAGGTTGTCAGCAAATCTCTGGATATCATCATCAGAGTGTACTTCAACTTCATCAGTTGATGACTCAGAACTTGACTAGGTTAGTTCAGTGAGAAAAGCTTTCGACTTCTTCAGCTTTGACTTAGATGAAGAAACAGACTGAGAACTAGAACCCTTCTTCCTTTCGGCCAATAGAGCTAGCGAATCTTTGACTATCTTATCCCCTTCATTCAGTAGTTTCACTTCATCCTCATGCTGAGATAGAGTTAAGAAGATATCATTTACATCCTCCTGAACCATGTTCTTTGTCATCTGAAGGTTGATTGCATAGCTTTTCCATCCCGGGTTCAAGTTTTTGATGAACTTGTAGTTTATCTCCGATATCGACTTGTTCATCCCGTTCCTCCTCAAGTCATTCAAGATCACGTTGAATCGGTTGTACGTGTCTATCAGTGCTTCTCCCTCTTTAGCATGAAATCCTTCAGAAGCATTTATGCTCTAGTTCAATTTAGCCTGGATGGACCTCTCTGTTCCTTCAAACTGCCTCTCTAGTTCATCCCACATTGATTTAGTATAATCACGGCTATCTACCCGATTTAGATGTTGTTTGGGATTGCCATGGTTAAGTATATGAGGGCTTCTTCATCTATCTTGGCCAGTTCCTTCTCTCTCTCTCTCACTGTAATACTGATAAGTTTTTGGCACATATCGTACTGGTATTTCAAGAGAGGTTTCAGTTGCAGCTTGGCCTGGAACAGTAACTACAACAACCACTGGTCCATCTATTATTGATTTCATGTAATCTTTGTTCTTGTGATTTAGGAACTGAGTCATCCGCTTCTTCCATTGAGCGTACTCTCCAGCAGATAACACCGGAGGATTTGATTGCGAACCCATAGAGAGAAGATCTTTAGACATTCTGATAATTTTCAATCAATCTGCGAAAGAAAAATTTAGCTAGAATTGATCGTTAGTCCAACAAAATGAATCAACAGATGCAGAACTTAAAAATTTTCAGAAAATGAATTTTCCAAAAACTCCTAAGTATAGAATTCGTATACAAGAGGTTTAAAGAACAATTTGCATGAAAAATAATATCAGAATTCGTATGACATGAAGAATTCATACAAAAGAAATCAGAATTCGCACCAAGTCCACAATTCGCACACACAAGAGATAATCAAAAATGACACAATTCGCATGAACTAGTATTCGAATTCTAAGAATTCGTATATAGCTAGATGCAAATCCTTTACAATTCGTATAATTCTCTTATGCGAATTCCTTACTTAGAAAACTTTGAGAAATAAGCTTTTCGCACAAGGATTTCGTATCACAGGATGATGCGAATTCTTTACTTAGAAAAATTTTCAAATATCATAAACTTTTCACATCGATACGAAATCTGTACTTAAAAAATTTTCAAAAAAACTTATGTGAAATCCTCAAAAATTAGTACAAGGCACATATGTGAATTCCTCACAATTCGTATCCTTCTATATGTGAGTTATTCTCATTTCGCATGAAGGTACGTACAAATTATGTCCTTAGAATTTTTTAATCAAACTTTTCGTATCATGGACATATGCAATTCTAACATTTCGTACATAAGAGTATGCGAATTCTGCACTTAAACAAATTTTCAAAGAGAATATATGCGAAATCTAATCCATCTACGAGTTCTTCAAACGAAAAGTTAAGATCTTGCGAGTTCTTAGAGTATCGGTCCTAAAATTCAAATTCTAGTCCAAAAATCCAATCAAATCTTCGAATCGGAAGTTGTAAACTCACAGAAACATTCAGATTAGTATAAGAAACAATCCAAATCAATCAATTTAACAAAAAATACACTTAATCACAAACTCCATGATCAAACAATAACTTCGACTTGTTCGAACAAAAACTTTCAAAAAAAATTGAAATTTATGATCCAAAATGATTTAATAATGAAATTCAATCACATAGATTCATTCTAAAACATAAATTGATCATTTTCCAATCAAAGATTTTACTAAAAACACTTTTGAACTCAAAATCGATCAAGAACTCAAGAACAATACTTTTTATTAATCACACAATCTACAATGATTCATATCCCTATTTGTTGCATACGACAATCAAGCTCTATGTATGTGTGTTTTTACAGTGTGATCTTACTAATCTGCGCGTGTGTTCTTATATCAAAACTCACTAAGACCTTCCTATTTATATGGTCAACATGACCTTAGCAATTTGTCAACACTTTACAACATTTACAATTAACACTCACACACTTTACACAAATTACATTTAAGACCCTCCTTTAATCTTGAATACAATTTAGCTCTAACAGTAAGGATATGAGATCGGCATCTTGGGATGTATCAGTTTGGGATTGGGATAATAGTTTGGCCAGTAACATGGATTTGAGCTCATTTATTGATTAATCGGTGGGTGGAGGTGGTGTTAGAGGAGGTGTTGGAGGAAGTGTTTCAGGCTCAGTCACCAGGGCTTTGCGTTTAATCAACCGTTTCAAGGCATCTACCTCCTCTTTCATTTTAGATATCATGAGTGAGTGGACAGCCTTTAGGGCACCGTTGAGATACTCCCTTGAGACAAACTCGAAAAATCTAACACCTGGATCACATAGATTTCCAGTAGTGGTAACGATTGTGGAAGTCGTACCGCCAACGCTCACAGGTGGCATGATGATAGTTGTGGTAAGTGTGAGTCCATGTGATTGAACACGATCGTTACCAGATAATCAAACAACACAAAGATATAGATTACCAACCTGTTTCGATTACAAACAAAGGATTACAAGGTTGATGTTCTTGAAGCTCTTTCTCTCTAGATCTTGATGGACCGATATATGTTCTGTGTGTGTGATAGTTTTATCTGATCTATCTCACTTAGCTTCTCAAACACCCTAACTTTACAACTTGCAAGCCCACTTGCAAGATAAACAATATTAAACTAAAACTAAATATCTAACTAATATAATAACTTTAACTAATATCTAAATATCTATTTATAAGATATTTAGAATATAGATAAAATACAATAAACAACTTTGACAATTATTACAAACTGACATTAGACTTATATTAACGAGAGCGACTTTTTGGGCTTTAGCTTCAGATTGGATCTTCAGATTGGATGATCTTGAATCCAATAGATCTGTGCGCTAACAATCTCCCCCTTTGGATCAAGATCATTACTAAAAAGATTTAGCAATTCGGTCTTCTCTTTTAGCTAAGAAGATGCAATCTCCCTTTTAGTCTTCAATATGTAATAATCTCCACAGAATACTTTAGCAAAGTATCTTCAAAGAAAATTTCTCTAAAATCAGCATGTCTTCAGAATACTTTGATCTCGCATTTCTTGGTTAGCTTTTCTCTTCTTTAATCTTGTAATTGAATGGACGTTTCTTCAATCTTTAGGTTCTCCCCCTTTTTGATGAATAGAGAAACGACATCATCAAAACTTCTATCAAGAAATGTCTTTCATTTGGAGCCTCTGATCCGTCAATTCAAAAGATATCCATCCAGATCTTTGCAAATCCAGACAAAATAATCAAGTAACACCTGAATCAACAAATGAATCAGTTAATATGCCTGTCAGTAACACTAAGTCACTGTGTGTAACGAATAGAAAGAAGCTTTTTGATGTTGACTCCCCCAGGGCTTCCATTCAATCATCAAAACACCACAAAGGTAATTTCTATAAACGTTATGACAAAGAAACAAATTCCTTGTGTGTTCGTGCTTGTGATAGAAAGAATTAAGCACGGATGATTGCTTATAGGGCTCAATATTGTGTAAACCACTGAGACAACAGTAAGTTAAACACAGACTTAATGTGCATGAGTGAAGTGCGAAGGTAGGGCAGACTTCCTTCTTTTCAATATCCAGATTTTACAAATGAAAATCAGATAGCAAATGTGTTGCGTCCCCTTTGAAAATGTGAAACACTTTCTTGTTAAGAAGAAAATGAGTAGTTGGTGGGGTTAATCAAGAGTTGGCATGAGCTAGTTGTCTGTTTCAATAATGTTCACCAAGCATTGTGAAGCATTAGAAATGTGGCTGCCCGACTCAGAAAGTAGTTGGTGCAGAGTTGTGATATTCTTTTAACTCTGTTCTCACACCCTCTTTCTTTTAAACATTAAGCGTACTCTAACCAAACTATCTTTTTCTGTATGACTCATCAGACATTCCACACTCATTTCTTTTCGACTTCTCACACTCAATCACTATGGATTAACTTCTTGGGTAGAAATCACTGGTTAAGGTGATTCCATAGAAGTTGTGTTAAGTCCTAGCACAATGAAATCCTTGCTTTCTTATGATGCTCAAATTGGTTTAACTATTTCAGTTAAAGCACAAATTAGTTCTTGAAAACATTTAAAATCACACTTCCAAATTATGAAATCAGTTTAAGAATCGGGAAGTGGTTTGAACATTTAAGAACAATGTTTTCTATGATTGAAAGTTATCCTTCTTTCAACCATATATGAGATTAAGATAAAGGATTATACCTTTAAGTGCGATCTTACATCTCATGAAGCTAAGCTTAAAGTCATAAAGATATGATCTTGTAATCATCTCTCAAAAAAATCTGCAAAAGTCTTATGTCTATGTCAAAGAAAAATTTATTCACTTATATTGAAAAGACAAAAAGCAGTAAAACTATGAAAGTACGAGTTCTGATCAGAAATAATCAGAAGTCATATCCAAACTCCTTTGATTTGACGAGCTCCCCCTAAAATCATGCATTACAAAAATTTGGCATAAAAGGTAAATACATAAATTAGTGAGTTCCCCCACAAAATAACAATGAATGTCTTCACATACTCCCCCTTTGATCATGAACAGAATATTGAAGTGCATATATCTTGCGGAAATGAAGAAATGAAGAAAAATTTACAATAAGAAATTTTAATAGGTAACTACCGATTAGGTCTTAAGATTTAGCATACCAAGCTTAGAGACAAGAAAATTGATTCTCTTTTCGTCTAAGGGTTTGGTAAACAAATCTGCAAGCTGATAATCAGTTTTTACAAAGTAAAGTTCAATTGTTCCCTTTTCAACATGATCTTTTATGAAGTGATACCTGACATCGATGTGTTTGGTCTTTGTATGCTGAACAGGATTAGCTGTTATCGCGATTGCGCTCTTCGAGTCACAGTATATTGGGATATGGTTGAAGTGAAAACCGTAGTCACGCAGTTGTGTTCTCATCCATAAGACCTGAGAACAGCAGCTAGCAGTAGCTACATATTCTGCTTCAGCCGTTGAGGTTGAAACACAAACTTGCTTCTTCGATGCCCAACTTACGAGTTTATCACCGATGAACTGTTTATGACCTGACGTGCTCTTCCTGTCTAACATACAACCAGCATGATCTGCATCTGTATATGTTGTTAGTTCAAATCTAGTACCTTTAGGATACCACAGACCAAGATCTGCAGTCCCCTTCAGATACCTAAAAATACGCTTAACTGTAGACACATGGGATTCTTTAGGATTGACTTGATATCTTGCACATAAGCATGTTGAAAACATTATATCTGGCCTACTAGAAGTAAGATACATCAAAGAACCTATCATTCCTCTGTAAGTCCGAACATCAACAACCTTTCCAGAAGGATCGGTGCCAATCTTAGTACCTGGTGCCATTGGGGTACCAATCAGTTTTGAATTTTCCATTTTGAACTTCCGAAGAATTTCAAGAATGTATTTTGATTGATTGATAAAAATCCCCGATGAAAATTGTTTGACTTGTAAACCGAGAAAGAAATTCATCTCTCCCATCATATTCATCTGAAATCTTGACACCATAAGGTTTGAAAAATTCTTACAGTACTTAGGATTTGTAGAGCCAAAAATAATATCATCCACGTAGATTTGAATAAGAATGATATCGGATTTTTTCTTTTTAATAAACAAAGTGGTATCTACCATACCTATTGTAAAACCAGACTTGACTAAAAATTGAGATAGGACATCATACTAGGCGCGAGAAGCTTGTTTCAGTCCATAGAGTGCTTTGTCGAGAATGTAGACATGAGTCGGTTTCTCTTGGTTGACAAAACCTTCTGGCTGTGAGACGTAGACTTCTTCTTTCAGAATTCCATTCAGAAATGTTGTCTTCATGTCCATTTGAAAGACAGTGAAGTTCTTGTGGGTTGCGTAGGCTAGAAACATTCGAATTTCCTCTAAACGCGCCACAGGAGCATAAGTCTCATCGTAGTCTATTCCTTCCTCTTGCCTATATCCTTTGGCTACAAGTCTTGCTTTGTTCCTGATAACGGTACCATCTTCATCTTTCTTGATCTTGAAAACTCATTTCTTACCTATAATGGTTTTACCTTGAGGTTTGGGTACGAGTCTCCACACTTTTAGTGTGTTGAACTAATTCAGCTCTTCTTGCATTGCAGTTACCCAGTTTGAATCGGCAAGAGCCTCTGATACGCGAGTAGGCTCGATCTTGCTCAGAAAGGATTCATGCATACACATATTCATTGATGCTGACCGGTTTTGATGGATCGCCAATGATCTGGTTTATCGGGTGCTCTTTGGTCCATTTATGTTCATGAGGTAGTGGATTATATGAATATATATCAATATTATCATCTATGAATCCACTGGTACCTTCTTCTGGTAGTTCAGGAGGAATTATGGTTGCAGTTGAAGTAGTAGGTGCAGAAGTCTCAGCAGGTTCAGCTTGTTCAGCAACTTCTGTCTCTTCATTATTGACCACAGCTTCAACTGTTGGAATCGGCATTTGAACTGGAATTTCAATAGAGATATCTGAACTGGTTGGATGAGTAGTCGTTGAGTCTTCCATCCTGTCAACCACAACAGATTTCTTTACATTAGATCCAAGAAATTCATCATAAAACAGTTCAAATAATAAATCTAAATCAGATAAACTATTAGAAGACGTTGATGCTTCATCTGATTTTTTCTGTTGAGACGCATGTTCTGGACTGATTTGCCCAGAAGCTAGTACTCCAGTTATAACGGGTTTTGAACTCTGTTGTTCAGAAGCCATCTCTTCATCAAACGTAACGTTGACGCTTTCAATAATCGTCTTTGACTTCTTTAGATATACACGGTATGCAGTTGATGTAGAGGAATAACCAATGAAGATGCCTTCGTCTGCTTTAGCGCTAAACTTGTTCAGAATCTCTCTGTCGTTTAGAACGAAAAACTTACACCCAAATATATGGAAATATTTGATTATAGGTGTTCGGTTGTTGATTAATGCATAAGGAGTCTTCTTGAATCTGTGGTGTATCATGGATCGATTCTGAGTGTAACACGCAGTCGATACAGCTTCAACCCACAAGAATAGAGGTAAGTCAGATTGACTTAGCATAGTACGAGCAGCCTCGACTAGCGTATGATTTCTTCTTTCGACCACTTCATTCTGTTGAGGCGTACGAGCAGCAGAGTATTGATGTGATATCCCGACCGATTCGAGATATTCTTGAACTGTTTTGTTCTTGAACTCTGTGTCGTTGTCTGTTCTAAGAAGCTTGACCGGTTTCTACAGATTCACCTGAGTCGTCTTCAGGAATGTGATGAGAACATCAGGTGTCTCATCTTTTGAACATAGAAACTTGAACCAAGTGTATCGCAAGTAATCGTCCACGATAACTAGTATGTACTTCTTTCCGCCTAGACTTTGCGTTCGCATCGGACCACAGAGATCCATATGCAACAACTCTAACGGAGCGCTTGTACTTGGTTCAGGATTTGGTTTATGTGGAGCCCTCTTCATCTTTCCCTTTTCACATGCTGCACAAAGATGTTCTTTTTCATACTTGAGCTCTGGAAGTCTTTTCACTAACTTCCCACTGAACAGTTTATTGATGTACCAAAAGTTGAGGTGAGAGAGTCGTCGATGCCATAGCTATCTTTGCTGCAACGAGGCTTTCGAGAGTAGACAAACCTGCTTGTCAGTCTGGACGTTTGACAAATTGATTGTGTAGAGGTCGGGCTTTCTCGTGCCGACCAAGAGTTCCTCGCCTTCTTCAGTGCGAACAGAACACCTCTTGGCTTTGAAATTGACCTCTAAGCCTTTGTCACAGAACTAGCCTATACTGAACAGGTTGTGTCCTAAGCCTTCAACATAGCTCACCTTCTTGATCGTGACTTTGTCATGTACCATATCACCATAACCTAGTATTAGTGAAAACTGATCGTTGCCGAATCTAACTGTTCCGCAATACTTCTCTGTAAAGTTAGTCAACATACCTTTTTGTCCAGTCATATGCTTGGAACATCCGCTATCCAAGTACCACATATGACGGATCTGCACAAGAGAAATTACAAAACAAGAGATTTAGATATTCATAAAACAAAATTTGAAGTAAAGACTTTTGAGCATTGAAGTGCGGGTCTTGAACTGATGTATTCAAGAGCCATTCTTCTTTGAGGTACGAGTCCTAGACTGTTTTGTCTAGAAGTCATACTTCGTTGAAGTACGGGTTCTAAGCTGAAATACTTAGAAGCCTCCATCTTGACATTTAAGTCTGGGTTTTGAACTGATTTGTTCAAAAGCCTATTTTCTATGCTCCCTCTTAAACTTTGAGTTCCTGCAACACAGATTTAGCTTTTGGTACCCATTGAAATTTGGGTCCAACTGTGTTAGCACAAGATTTTGGTACCCATAGAAATTTGGGTCCGTTTTTCATTTGAAATTCATTGGAAGCATTAGAATGATTAGAGTGCACATAATAAGTTCCATACCAAACATCATAATCTTGACAAGAAGCATAAACATGTTTATCATAATATGAAGACTTTCTAGCAGATAAAGATAACTGAAATAATTGTTTCATAGAATATTTCTTGCGATAAACAACAAGTTTTGGTTTCAAAATAACAACATCAGCAATTAAAACATCTTTAATAGGCGAAGTCTTATTACAATCAACAGTACAAAAAGATTTATCAGTCTTGTCAGTCTCCTGTTTTGGTTTCCATTGAGATTTAACTTCTGGCCTTTTCTTGCTCAGATCTGAAACAGTTGAAAATTGTGAGTTAGACTTGTGAGCAACAACTGAATGCTTCTTCTTTGGGTTACCAGTAGTGATCAGTTTCTGTGAATGCTGAGATTTATTCTTACCTTTAGCATACTTAGTATTCACAGAGACTGATTTATCAACTTTCGTTGATTTTGCACTTTTTACAGACGTACTGGTTTTTCCCAAGGATTTTACAACAAAAGATGAATGGTTAGGAAGTTTCGCATTAAAATCAAATTGACCAAAACAACCATCCAAACCACCGTCAGAGTTTAGAAAATCAAACCCTCCATCAGTTAGACCAAAACTATCATTAGATTTTGAAGCCTTAGAAAGAACAACATTTTTAAACACAGTTGAAAAAACTTTTTGTTCAATATTAATCAAAAGTCTTTCATCTGTTAAAGAATTCTCAAGTTCAGAAATTTTACTTTCCAAAACAAGTGGAGGGACATATAGTTTACCTTTAATAGGCTTCGCCTCCATTTCTTTGACAGAATAACTCTGAAAGAATTCATTTGAAAGAGTTTTTTTTGATATATAGGATCATCATTATAACTATTATTCAACTTCGCATATTGAAATGGAAGTTGAACTTTAGTTGTGTTCTTTTGTTTTTCCGTTTCCTTGGCTTCATCCTCTTTTGACAATCCAGTCCAGAAAACTTTAAGCTCAGGGATTCTTCGAGCTAGTTTCAAAAATGTTAAATCATAAAGTGCAGGCACTTCAGATTTACCCTTTTGAAGAATGCAATTTCGTAAGCTCGAAGAAATCAAACTCACTCTTTTTCAATTTACTCTATGTTTCAGTAACTTCTTGAAGAATTATGGTATGTTCTTTGGCACTGGTGTCAATGTTTTTGTGTAAGGTCTCAACCAATACTTTCTTCTCAGCAACAGCATTGCTAAGTTTCTGTATTTATTGGTTTTGTTCAAGAATGACACCCTTTTCTCGCTTAAGCTTCGACTCTAACTCTTCGAGTTTAGACAACATGGCATGCATTTGATTTAAGAAATCTGAATGAGTTAAATCACATACCTCATTTTCCTCTTCTTCATCAGAATCTGCTTCAGCTTCTATTTCCATCTTGCCCATGAAGCATAGATGTGCTTTCTCATCCTTCTCTTCATTCTCATCTTCTTCGTCTGAACCAGTATTCATCTTCTGCCATCAATGCCTTACTAGCCTCTTGTTTCCTGGCTAGAAGCATTTTGTTTTTGTAGTAGTCTGAGTTTCTGACTTTGGGTTGTCGGCAGTCTCTTGCAAAATGTCTAAGTCTACCACAGTTGTAGCACTTTGGAGGTTCTGACTGACTAGATGCTTCAGCTTTATACTTTCTTTCTTCCTGCTTCCTGCTTCCTTTCCTCTACTCTCTTTCCTTCAAACCTCTCTTTGTGAACATAATTGCTAGGACCAGAAGAATATCTCTGACTGTTTGAGCTTGGATTTTTGTAGAATTTCTTCTGAAAAGCGTTAGTCAACATTAGCATTGTCTGCTTTAGTTGTTCACAGTCATCCGAGTCAGAGTTCGCTTCAACTTCAATCTCTTCTGGTTCAGACACAATCATCTTCTTTTTCTTCTTTTTCACAACAAGAGCAACTGATTCATCAACTGTCTTCCCAGTCTGCCTCTTTTCATCCAGTATTTCATCCACCTCTTCTTCATTTTGTTTGAGGGTTTCATACACCTCATGAAGTGGAATCTCGTTTAGATCCTTGATTTACTTCATTTGTCTGGCAAACCTCTTCCATTCAGGCTGGAGAATGCTGAGGAATTTGACATTCAGCTCTATCTGAGATTTAGTGACCTTGTTCTTGCTTAACTCGTTCAGCAAGATCACAAATCTATCGTAAGTTTCTTCTAGAGATTCTCCAACTCGGCCTTTGAATTATTCATAGTTGTTTAGGCAGTTGGATATCTTCAGCTGGTTTCCAACCTTTGAACCTAGCATCATCTTCTCTAACTGATCCCACATCTGTTTGCCAGAGGCTTTATAGCTGTCTATCTTCACATAAATTTCATTTGGAATGCCTTGAAGAATATAAGACTTTGCTAATTTATCGCCTTTTGCTCTCTTGAAGTTATCACCTTCGAGCTCTTCATACTTAAGTTCAATCTCTGTCACCACAGTTCCCTCCGTACGAGTCTCATAAACTGGTGCCATAACTCCCTCTTCTATTGATTTCCTAATGAATACTCCCAAATCATGTCTTTCAATGATGTCCATGAACCGATCTTTCCACTGCTCATACTCTCCCCTGAAGAGTACTGGTGGCTTTGAGTTAGTTTCGATAGCTAGTGCTTCTCTTGAAGTCATTATTTTCGATAATGAGAAATAAAAACCTGTTTAGATTGTTAGTTCAGATAAAATGAATACAGATTAAAACAATTCAGATATGATCAAGTCAGGTACTGGCACAAAAAGAAGTTTTGTGTTTGAAGAGGCTCGCGCAAAATTGGACTTTGCGCGAGAGGCGGGTCGCGCGAACAGGAGGTTTGCGCGAGACTTGATTGCCGCAAAAAGATACTTTGCATGAGTAATGGGTCGCGCGTATTGAGGTTTGCGCGAGTAGTTGGTCGCACAAAGTAGAGGTTTGCGTGACACGTTTATGGCGCAAAAGTGAGTCGACCGGTAGGATGTTGTGACCGGAGAGATGTTCGACTGGGATCCTGCTTGACCAGGGTTATACTTCGACCGATGTTACCTTCGACCGGATGATCGAATTGTATCGACCGGATAAGAGTTATCGACCGGGAATGTGGTCGATCGGTAGGCTGTTGGAATAGTTGGACCGGTATTTGAATAGTTGGACCGGTATTGAATAGTGACCAGATGTGTACCGCCGGGATAGAGTGACCGACCGGTATTATGTACTCGACCGGACCTGTGCAACCTTCGACCGGTACTGGCTTGTTTGACCGATATAGAGGTGGTTTTAACGACCGGTATCTTGAGACCGATGGATTTCGACCGGTGTGTGTTCTTTTCGATAAAGCGTCTCTGTAAATCCCAAATACACCAATCTAGATGTCGATTTATAGCCCCAAACTTTGACAAAACGATCGACTAACCAACTATAACACCTTACAACCTTTTGATTTCAAAAACAACCACTGTTTTTCGAAGGATTGATCGATGGCACAGTGTGTATGAAAAATGAAGAACATAGAGACTTTAATTTTTTGATTTTGATCTGGTATGAGCTCTGATACCAATTGTGAGTCCGTGTGATTGAACACGATCGTTACCAGATAATCAAACAACACAAAGATAAAGATTACCAACCTGTTTCGATTACAAACAAAGGATTACAAGGTTGATGTTTTTGAAGCTCTTTCTCTCGAGATCTTGATGGACCGATATATGTTCTGTGTGTGTGATAGTTTTATCTGATCTATCTCACTTAGCTTCTCAAACACCCTTGTCAGGATCGAATTTTCAACAAGAATAAAGTCTCAGAAACAATATCAAAGAAGTTTGCGGAATAACACTTTGATATTCAATGGAACAGTAAACAAACAGTATATAATAAACACTTTGCAAACTTGTATTAAAATCACAAGATTACACACTCAACCTCAATCTTGAAGAACAAGCTCTTTCAAGACGAATTCTACTTCTCTAGAATTAGGAACTATGCCTTGAGGTTGATTCTCTCTAAAACAAAAACTTAGAATAAAAAATTCTGTTTTTCTGTTCATCTATCAATCTGTATATCTGTTTTTAAACTATTCTATCAAAACTATACATATACTGAACAAAAAGATAATTACAAATAAATAAAATATCTTCATTATATCTTCCATGAATATCTTCAGAATATCCTTGTTTATCTTTACCCACGATCTCTTCATCATTATCTTCACATTACCTTATAAGCAGCATTAAGTCTTGGCAGCATTAACTACTAAGCAGCACTAACCACTAGCAGTACTAACTAGCTAAGCAGTACTAACTTTGTTCAAGCAGTATTAATTCTACTAGCAGTAGTAATACTCAGCAGTATTAACTTTGGAGTCTTCTAGCAGTAGTAATTCTGAACTAGCAGCATTAACCACTTGAGTTATTCTTCAGTTCCCAACAATCTCCCCCTAACTTTACTTTTAGGAAGAGAAGTCAAGTTCTTCAGATGCTCCCAAAATATCATTCTTCAGATCCCTGTATCAACATTTATCCCCAAACTTTGATTGATCATTCTCTGAATCAGATATTTGGCCATTTCTGAGTTTTCAACACATCCAAGCTTCTTCTTCAGCATTGCATGATGCTTAAGTCTGCTGTGATTATATACTCTATCCACTAGGAAGTATTTTATGTGATTTCTATCCAAAGTCACTGCATATACTCCACTAGTTTCATATAGAGTCCAATTTGTGACTGCTTGAAACACATTTCTTATGACATGCTCCACTTCTTCAGGTTTGAACATCATACACAGATACTCCATCACCAATTTTGTAATTGAAATCCCTGGAGCTTTTAACTGATCTGCATACAACTTCATCCCTATTTCAAGCATTTCTTCTATATCAGACCTAGAGCATGTTCTGACAATCTTGGCCCAAGTGTTGAATACCTCATACTTATCATCCTTCCTCTTGAGTCTGATATACTCCTTTCCATCCACTGTCAGTGTATCCCAGTGAATAACTTCAGGAGGCTTTATACCAACAGGTTCTGCTGAAATTGGTTCAGGAACTTTGTTCATCACTACCATGTACATCTTTAAATCATCAGTACTTGAAGATTCCTTCTTTTCAGATGACTCAGGTGCCCCTTCTTCTTCAGCAACCTTCTCAGCCTCTCCTTCAGCTATTCTTTGCTTCTTGGTTAACTTTCTCCTTGCCATCATCTTGATTCTCTTTAAAGTCCTTAGACTTTCACCTAGAGTGCCTTCTTTCTTTGGTGGTGTTTCTTGCTCATCTGGAAAAGGTTTTTCTATCATGAAATCATTGCTTTCTTTCATTCTCTTCTCCATCTCCACCCTGGCAGTTTCATTTCCTTGAAGCTTAGTTATTTCAGAATTGTACAGCTCCTTAATCTGCTCAAATGTCATCTTGGAGAACATCTCCTTTCTGACTCCTATAGCACCCTTGAGAAAAATTATCATCTTGTTTCTCTCTTGAGTACCAAGGAAAGTCTTTGAGGGTTGTCTCTTCTTTGCAGCTGTTTTTATCACCACAGATTTCTTCAAAGATGCTGCTTTCTTCTGTGCAAGTTCAGTTGCCAGGCTTTGTTGATAGGCTTCATTCAGTTCAGCAGCTAGAGCCTTTGCCATCTCCCTGTACTTTTCAACCTGAACTCTTTCTTCCTTTTCAATATCAGCCTGCATCTTCCTGGCCAAGGCTTCATCTGATTCAACCAACCTTTGCTTTTTGACTGGTTGATCAGATTCCACCATCTTTGTTTTTCCTTTGTCTTTGTTCATTGCCTTCTTACTGTTATCTTTCTTGATCACTTCACCTTGTTTTTTGATGACTACTCCTTTGGTCTTTGAAGTGACCTTGGGAGTATCATGTTTGTCTTTAAGTAAGGTTTCTGCAATCTCAAGATCTGTTAATACTTCTTTCACTGTTTCTGCTGCTTGTTTAATTTCAGCAGTATTAACCATTTCTGCTGCTTTACTTGAACTAGCAGTATTAATGGTTTCTGCTGCTTGCTCCCCCTCAACATCATGTTTTACTCCATCAAGCTCCCCTTATCTGAGACTTCTTTCATGTTAAACTCCCCCTTTTTGGGAGCATCATCCCCTGATTTCCTTCTCCTTAGCACAAATTGTCTTTTCTTCTTTTTGTGGACTAGCTTCATCACCAATTTCTTGAGTTTGGTAATTTGCACTTGTTGTGACAGGATTACCAGCTTCATCTCTTCAATTTCTTTCCCTTGTTTGAGAACATCTTGGTTGATGTTGCCCATTGTTTCCATCAATTCATAGTAAGAATATATGTCCTCACCCTCTCCAGAAGTGTTACCCTCTTTTGAAGGATCATTGGATCTTTTTGTAGTGGAAGTCTTCTGCCTAGCAGAAGCACTATCCACCCCCTTGGTTTCTTGGCACCGGGGACCTTTGAATGATTGCTCATTCAAAGTTGCCATGGGGAAGGTCTTATGTATGTTACCACTGACCTCCTCTGAGCTAGCAGGAGTAGTGGCAGCCTTCTCTCCCATATGCTCTTCCTCCTCCTCAGAGAGCACCTCCTTTGGGTTGGGAGACACCCTTGTGGGTTCCCTGTAGATATTCTCTAAGGGAGAATCCTCCCTTAGTGGGCTTAAAGGCTTAGGGGTCAATGGTACAAGAAGGGAAGGAGCCTTCTTTACCTGTTTTCTTTTGTAAGTATGGGTTATTGGTGAAGTTGGTTTATCAAGAAGAGACTGGGGAAGTGATGTAGAGTGGGAAGGTTGGGATTGGCTAGCAGTGGGTTGGTCTAATGGGGGCCTTGACCCTGCTGCTATACCTTCATCAGTTTGCGACACCACCATCATTGTAGAGAACAATGGGGTGTCAACTCCTTCCGAGTCCAGAGGGGATCTTTTCATGTTTGAAAAGACCTTACCTTTGGGAATTTTGGGTACATATACCCCATCAAAATGAGGTATATCCGTTAATTCATGGTTAATAACTTCTTGGACAAACCTGGGGTACATATAAAATCTCTTTTTACTTCCCAGGTTTGAGACAAGATCATTAAAAATCATTTGTGAAAAATTATACTTTCTGGCAGTGGCTAAGCATACCAAAGCATAAGCAATGGTGCTACTGAACTCACTCCATCCAGTAGTCTTTTTAGATATACAGTGCATAAGAGTATGGACAAAGAAACGCCATTGGGGTGAAAATTTGGCTTTTGAGAACTTGAACACACCCAATGGGCCTCCATACCCCATTCTTGTAAGAGTAGAAAACAGTTCATCATTAGAGATAGAAGTTATACCAGAGGCATCGTCTAGACGTAGACTGATGCGAAGTACCTCTTCAGTAACTGTCAAGGGTTTGTCACACACCCTTGTTTTGATCATTTGCACACCATTCTCAGTAACAATGGTGGCATTTGCCCAGAATTGCCTCTGATGCTCTATGAAGATGGTAGGAGATAGAGTGAGAGCATGGGCAATATGGCTTGACTTCAGAAAGTCGACTATCTGGTGAAAACCTTCAGCTTGTTTTGGCTTTTGGAGCATCGCGATTTCATTGTGCTCGTCTATGAACGCCATGGATGCCATTGACCTTGAAGGTTCTTGCCTGAAAACTTTGAACTTGAGAGAGAAAGGGTTTAGAGCGCAAGTGAACAGTATGCAAAGAGTCGTTATGAACGTTTAGGCGGGCAAAGGGTATTTATAGTATTCGAGACATAAGCAGTATTAACCTAGAGCAGTATTAACTGAGAGCAGTATTAACTGAGAGCAGTATTAACTGAGAGCAGTATTAACTGAGAGCAGTATTAACTGAGAGCAGTATTAACTGGAAGCAGTATTAACTGAAAGCAGTATTAACTGAAAGCAGTATTAACTACTTAGCAGTATTAACTGTAAGCAGTATTAACTGAAAGCAGTATTAACTACTTAGCAGTATTAACAATGCACTAGCAGTATTAACAATGCACTGGCAGTATTAACAATGC
This sequence comes from Arctium minus, assembly GCA_954870635.1. Taxonomy (NCBI): domain Eukaryota; kingdom Viridiplantae; phylum Streptophyta; class Magnoliopsida; order Asterales; family Asteraceae; genus Arctium; species Arctium minus. Next base: position 30,620,119 of record OX941089.1, on the reverse strand, counting down.
ACTGGCAGTATTAACAATACACTGGCAGTATTAACAATGCACTGGCAGTATTAACAATGCACTGGCAGTATTAACAATGCACTGGCAGTATTAACAATACTTACTCTTTTCAACTTATGATGAACTGAGGACTGCTATGAATTCCCTGAAAAGAAAGATTAGGACCACCAAGAATACATAATATACAGGTATTGAACCACTTTTTGAGAAGGAGTTTATTCAGAGTTGATCATTCCCACACTTGTTACCAAGAAAGTGAATCTACCCACATCAAAGGCTTTGGTGAATAGATCAGCAAACTGGTTGTCAGTATGAACCTTTACAACTTGAATAAGTTTCTTTTCATTACAGTCTCTTATGAAGTGATACCTGATTTCAATGTGCTTTGTCTTTGAGTGCTTGACAGGATTATTCACAATGCTAATAGCACTGCTGTTATCAATAAAAATTGGAGTGTGTAGAAAGGTTACCCCATAGTCTAACATTTGATTTTGAATCCATAAGACTTGAGAACAGCGACTTGCAGCCGCTATGTACTCTGCCTGTGTTGTAGATGTGGACACTATGGTTTGTTTCTTGCACTGCCAAGACACTAGTCTTGCATCCAAAAACTGACATCCTCCAAAAGTAGATTTTCTGTCCAAGTTTGCTCCACCTAGATCACTATCTGAGTATGCAAGTAGGTCAAAGGATGAGTCATGAGGATACCAAAGTCCCAATCTGGGTTGCCCTTTGAGATATCTGAATATCCTCTTAACAGCTTGATAGTGAGATTGCTTTGGCCTAAGTTGGAATCTTGCACATACACAGACTGGAAACATTATATCTGGTCTAGATGCTGTAAGATACATGAGAGAGCCAATCATGGATCTATAGTGATGAACATCCATATCCTCCCCCTCAAGATCTGTTGTTATCTGCTTGTGTGTCTCCATAGGTGTGCTGGCAGGTTTTGAATCTGAGAAACCAAACTTGATTAAAATATCCTGCACATACTTGGACTGACAGATAAAGATTCCATCTGACTTCTGTTGAACTTGGAGTCCAAGGAAAAAAGTAAGTTCCCCCATGGAACTCATTTTGAACCTTTGATGCATTAGATCCTCAAACTCCTTGCACATGTTGTCTCTTGTAGATCCAAAGATGATATCATCAACATAGATTTGGACCAGCAAGATATCCTTCTTCTTTCTCTTGATGAATAAAGTCTTATCAATGACTCCTCTTTCAAAGCCATTTTCCAAGAGATAGGATGACAGAGTGTCATACCATGCTCTTGGAGCTTGATGCAATCCATAAAGTGCTTTCTTCAATTTGTATACCCTGTCTGGATAGCTTGGGTTTTCAAATCCTGGTGGTTGACAGACATATACTTCTTCTTCAATTGAGCCATAAATAAATGCACTTTTCACATCCATTTGATAGACTTTGAATTTCATATAAGAAGCATAAGCCAGGAATAATCTAATTGCTTCTATCCTGGCCACAGATGCAAATACTTCATCATAGTCTATTCCCTCTTCTTGTGTATACCCTTGAGCCACCAGCCTTGCTTTATTCCTTATCATAATTCCTCTTTCATCTCTCTTATTCCTGAAGACCCATTTTGTTCCTATTGCTCTTTGGCCTTTAGGAAGGTCTACCAGATCCCAAACATCTTGCAACTTGAATTGCAGTAGTTCTTCTTGTATTGCTTCTATCCAACTGGATTCTTTCATAGCATCATGTGCCTTCTTAGGCTCAAGCTGGGATAAAAAGCAAGAAAGCACTGTATGCTGTTGATCTTGCAATTCTTGCAGCCTGCATTGATTTCTAGTCATCATAGGAGAGGATATATCTCCTATTACCAGTTGTGGAGGATGATTCTTTTGAATTCTGGTGTGATGATTAGGTTCTTCATTAAGTACCACCTCTAGATTTGAGTCATTCAACTCAACTGAGGTGTTTCAGCAGCTACTTCTGATTCCTTATTGACTTGAGTCTCCTCATCTCTACTTTCTTCTTCACTCTGACTTGGTTCAGTAGATGGTTCCTTTTCACAGTCTTTAACAGGATCCACTGTGGGTATGGGAAAGATCACAGATTGAGATAAACTGTCTTGAACTTGTGTAGTTCCTGATCCTCCACTTCCTGATCCTGCATAATCATCACTACTGACACCAAAAGAGTTAGTTAGTGAATCAATGTCAAATAGCCACTGAGGACCAGACCCAATTGGATTTGGTGTGTTCTCATTGCATTTGACATTGTCACTTTCTTCAATTATTCTAGAAGAAGAGTTAAAGACTCTGTAAGCCTTACTCTGAGATGAGTAACCAACAAGAAATCCATCATCTGCTTTGCTATCAAACTTACCTAAGTGAGATTTGGTATTGAGAATAGTACAAGGACACCCAAAAGGTTTGAAAAATCCAATAAATGGTTTTCTTTTATTTAAAAGCTCATATGGGGTCTTGTTCTTTGGCTTGACTACTAGAACTCTGTTTTGGACATAACAAGCAGTATTAACTGCTTCAGCCCAGAAGGTAATTGGCAATTTTGAATCAGCCAACAGAGATCTAGCAGCCTCTATTAGTGTCCTATTTCTCCTCTCAGCAACTCCATTCTGTTGAGGAGTCCTAGGGGCACTATATTGTCTCTCAATGCCTTTCTCTTCACAAAAGATGTTTAGATCAAGATTTTTAAAATTAGTCCCATTATCTGATCTAATGACTTTTACTTTTTGATTAGTTTGGTTTTCAATTCTTAGGATAAAGGATTTGATCAGTCCACTTGTCTCATCCTTAGTCCTTAGAAAATATACCCAAGTAAATCTGGAGTAATCATCAACAATAACCAAGCAATAAGATTTCTTGCCTATACTCATAACATTTGTAGGACCAAACAGATCCATATGCAATAACTAGAGACAAGAAGAAATAGAATTTAACTCTTTGGTCTTATGAGAAGTTTTGTGCTGTTTGTCTTTAAGACAAGCAACACAATGATCATCACATGAAAAGACTTTTGATGGTAAACCTCTTACAAGGTTGTTTTTAACAAGTTTGTTCATAGTCTTGAAATTCATGTGACACATCCTTCTGTGCCAAAGAGAGGATTCATCCACAGAAGCTTTTGAAACAAGACAGTTCAGGGATGAATCACTATCAACATTGTCCATATCTAGACAATAAACATTGTCCTTTCTTGGAGTTCTAAGTAGTATCATGCTTTCATCAACTACCTTAAACTCTGGAGCAAAGATAATACACTCTGTGTTAGTAAATAATATGCTATGTTGTTTGTCACAAACCTGTGATACACTTAACAGGTTGTACTTCAATTGATCAACATAGTAGACATCCTCAAATGTCATCTTACCTTTTGTGACATTACCTTTGCCACTTATTTTACCACCAGTAAGATCATTTCCAAAAGCAACATGTCCTCCATTGATATGCTTGAAATCCTGAAGGCATGACATGTTGCCTGTCATGTGCCTAGAGCAACCACTATCAACATGCCAAATGCTCTTTCCCTTGAGTTGTTGGTTGCCCTGCACATAAGATAAATCAGTTAGTTTGAAATAGGAACCCAAGCCAAAGTGGTCTTGGGTACCCCTTTCTCATCAAAATACTTGCATTCTTTCTTGACAAGATTTTTAAACTTTGACTCCTCATTTCTGGAGTACTTTGTCACAATGATAGGCTTGGAAACACATTTGCTAGAAGTAGTACTGGTTTTAGAAGTACTAACTGCATTAGCAGCACTTGCATGCTTAGCAGTACTAACCTTATTAGAAGTAGTAACTGTTTTAGCAGCAGTAACTGTGTTAGCAGTATTCATCTTTGAGGAAGTACTAACAGTATTAGCAACATTAAAATTTTCAGCAGTACTAACACTGGTAGCAGCAGTAATGCTTCTAGCAGCACTATCTCTGTCAGCAGCACTAACAGTTTTAGTGCTTTTAGGCACCCACATTTTAATACTTTCATTCAAAACCTTTTTCTTCATTGGGCCTTTGTTTTCAACAGGTTTCTTCACCACATGTTTCTTTCCAGCCTTCCTATAACCAACAGGTTTTTGCACAAATCTTTGAAAGTTCATCTGTTGGTTAATTGGATTAAAGAAACAATGCTTAGCCAAATGGTTTAACTTTCCACATATGAAACAAGGCTTTGGTCTACTGATTTTACTCAGATCAATGCCTTGTTTTTGTGCCCATTGGTTGTTCCAGTTTCTCTGATTTCCCCTTGGTTTATCATGTTTTTGGGGATTAGAAGTATTGTATGCACACTGCTTGCAAGGGATAGGGTTCACAACAGTGGTCTGCTTATAATAAACCTTCTTGTTCTTTCCCTCAGTCTTCTCTATCTCATTGGACTTGATCCAATGCTTTCCACATCCCTCATTGGTGATTATGTGGTTTTCTATAGGAATTTCACCACTCACAGTGTTGTCTTTATCCTTGACAACTTCTTTCTCAGTTTTATCCTTAACAACTACTTCATCTAAGGGATCTATCTCAGTGGCTCCCTTAGGTAGGTCCTTCCTATCCTTTGTTTCTAACAAATCTGAACTAGGAGGGATGTAGTTGTTGTTATAGGGTGGTGGAGTGGTATTGTACCCTATTCCTCTTCTAAGTTTGTCATGGATTTGAGTTTGGAGCAAAGAGTCCATTGCTTTAGAAGCATTGGAAAATTTCTCAATATCCATCTTGGCTTTCTCAAACTCCCTCTTTATCTTCTCATTCTCCTCTTTGGATCTGGTCAGTTGAAGTTCTAAGTCATTCTTCTCCCACTTCCAGTAGTTTGTGTCATAAGAGTGTTGAAGCTCATTGTCTTGAAAACCCTTAATCTGCTCTTCAAATCTCTCAACTATCCTGACATAATCTTTTATGTCCTTTTCCAATCTCTTAAGGTTATCACTCATGTTCTGATTGTGATCCCTATACCTCTTAACAGTGTTAATGCAATTTTGAGAACAAAGATTGGAAGTTACCTCTGTTGGGAGATCAGACACCTCTGCCATTAGAGCTTGGTTCTGGATGGCCTCTTCAGCTTGATCACTCCAATCAAACCCCATGCCTTGTTGAGAGACAAGGGCTTGTGCAGAGTTTCTGTTACTATTGAAGCTTCCAGATTGAGCTTGTTGGTGGATATTGTTCTGGGGCATTCCACTTCTGCATTCTCTAGCAAATTGTCCTTTCTGATGGCATTTATAGCATTCCACCTTTGTCTTGTCAAAACCTGCTCCATCTTCTCTTCTTTGTGAGAAGTTGTTCCTTCCAGTTCTTTTGATGAACTTCTTAACTCTCATAGAGAGCATGGCCATCTGCCATTTAATGTTCATCTCTTCAAGATCATCTAGATGGAGTTGTTCCAAGTCATCATTAATGAGAGAAGAGTTTCCATGACTTGCTAGAAAGGCTTCAAAAACAGTTTCAGTGTCTTTATCTTGAGGTGCTCCATTGGCAGTACTAACTGATTCAGGGATGGAGGTAGAATCAGTTGATGCTGAAAGAAGTGCAGCATTGTGAACATACCCAGAAGGCCTTTTCTTAGCCTCTACCTCAGATTCAAAAACTCTTAGATCATTATACAGATCATCAAGTTCCTTTTCTTCCAGTTGATCATTCTGTCTGAAAGACACAATATACATGGTCCATTCATCACTCAGAGACCTTAGGAACTTTCTGTTCAGATCATCTTGATCAATTTGTACTCCCACTGTAGCAAGTTCACCAATAAGCTTGTTGAACCTGTCAAAAGTTTGAGTCATGGACTCATTCTTGGTTGACATAAAATTCTCATATTGTTGCTTCAGAATGGCTTTCTGATTTCTGTTGGTGCTCTTGGTACCTGAGAATCTTTTCTCTAGAGCAGTCTAGAGCATCTCAGCATCAGTGCAGTTGCAGAACTGATGTTGGTATTCATTGGGGATAGCCAAGAGCAAAGTGCTCAAGGCTTTCATCTCTGTCTGTCTAGTCTTTCTTTCAGCATCAGTTTTTGGTGGAGTTCTCTTTCCATCTGCACCAATCTTTCCTGCTTCAGAAGGACCATTCTCAATTATGTCCCACATAGAATAGTCAGTGAGGAGTATGTACTGCTTGATTCTGATCTTCCACATATCGAATTCATTGGGTCTGAGCATTGGAACCTTTGAGACTAGAGTACTGTTTGATTCTGCAAAGTTTTCCATGATGAGTGAATAGATGTTTCTGAGAGAACAGGCTCTGATACCACTTGTCAGGATCGAATTTTCAACAAGAATAAAGTCTCAGAAACAATATCAAAGAAGTTTGCGGAATAACACTTTGATATTCAATGGAATAGTAAACAAACAGTATATAATAAACACTTTGCAAACTTGTATTAAAATCACAAGATTACACACTCAACCTCAATCTTGAAGAACAAGCTCTTTCAAGACGAATTCTACTTCTCTAGAATTAGGAACTATGCCTTGAGGTTGATTCTCTCTAAAACAAAAACTTAGAATAAAAAATTCTGTTTTTCTGTTCATCTATCAATCTGTATATCTGTTTTTAAACTATTATATCAAAACTATACATATACTGAACAAAAAGATAATTACAAATAAATAAAATATCTTCAGTATATCTTCCATGAATATCTTCAGAATATCCTTGTTTATCTTTACCCACGATCTCTTCATCATTATCTTTACATTACCTTATAAGCAACATTAAGTCTTGGCAGCATTAACTACTAAGCAGCACTAACCACTAGCAGTACTAACTAGCTAAGCAGTACTAACTTTGTTCAAGCAGTATTAATTCTACTAGCAGTAGTAATACTCAGTAGTATTAACTTTGGAGTCTTCTAGCAGTAGTAATTCTGAACTAGCAGCATTAATCACTTGAGTTATTCTTCAGTTCCCAACAACCCTAACCTTACAACTTGCAAGCCCACTTGCAAGATAAACAATATTAAACTAAAACTAAATATCTAACTAATATAATAACTTAAACTAATATCTAAATATCTATTTATAAGATATTTAGAATATAGATAAAATACAATAAACAACTTTGACAATTATTACAAACTGACATTAGACTTATATTAACGAGAGCGACTTTTCGGGTTTTAGCTTTAGATTGGATGATCTTGAATCCAATAGATCTGTGCGCTAATAGTAAGACTTCCACCCAATCCTCGTAATCCACCAATAGGTAGAGTTACTATGGGTGTTCTGGCTGGGTCGCTAAGACGTCCAACAGTAGACGAGAGTGGTGATCATGTCCTAGCCAAAGGAAGGATATCTGCAAGTGGATCTAGACTCAATGGTTCACTGAAATATGGCAAGGAGTGGAGCAGCTGTCCTCTAGTTTCAATACCGGAACTCTCCATGTGAGAGACAGGTAGAATATGTGCTGAGTTCCCATGAGAATATGAAACCAACATCTGTTAAGAGATGTCGGAGTGGCTAGGTGGGGTGTACAACTGCGTCGCTAGGTCCACGATGGCTTCTTCAATACCATGTCCCAACTAATGAGACTGGGTAGCAGATGTGGCTACCTGGCTGACACTAGGCTGGGGAAGGTCAACCTGAGATGGTTGCCTTATCACACGTACACGTTCACAATCATTTTTTCTTTTCCTTTCCCTCTCTCTATGAATCGTATCATTTTCAACTAGTTCTACCTCCACTCTCCTTATGTCTCCAGATGAGGCTTGGTCATCGTCATCATCAGAGTCAGATGACTCGCCATTCGATTCTGGCGATGCAGGTTTAGATTCAGTTTGGGAGGCTGATTGGGCTCTGGCAGCATCAGATTTGGTATAGGAGGAGGATTGGGCATGATCGGTCTCAGTCACGGTGTCCTCCTCCGAAATCTGAGGGTCTGCCTGAGGTGGAGTAGGCGGTCGGCATGAAGAACTAGCCTCTCTTTGTCTAACGGCACCGTCCGCTTCATTTCCCCTCACTAAATTTTCTCTCAATGTGCCCTTTCTGGGAGCCCCAGCTCTCCAGACTCTCCCACCTCTCGTACGTGGACCCTCACTCCGCTCAGGTTATGCTCCCTGGGAAGGTCCTTCCGGTGCTGGATGGACCATAGGAGCAACTATGTTGTGTATGCGCCTATACTATATCACACTCGGTGTCGTTGGACTTCCATAGGCTAGCAAGCCATCAGGAATTCGCCTAGCTACTATGTTGGCGATTTCGTTTCTAGTCTGAAGTCAGTGAATACGATTGTGAGGACATACCGGATGTAAGGGGCGGCGAGTAATTGTGGGATGGATCTCCATGTAGCTCCTGATAAATATATGAAGAAACCTCATAAAAGGAATGAAGTTCCGTCGTTTTCTTACGTTGTCTCGGACCTTCTGATCTAGCTCGTACCAGAGAATGTCGGCATAGTCTACATGACGGTGTAAGACAACACCATGAAAGAGCCGCAGAAAGTTGGCACTGCTTTGATCGATGCCCTCGGTGATGGCAGATAGGCATCTGTTGAGGAACGTAAAAAAAGTGTACCATAGTGGTGTTAAGTGTCGATGGTTGAACGAGGAAGGGAATGGTAGAGGTACTGCATATCCCATTAAGTGGATATCTACGCACAATGTGGCATTTGAGATGATAGGATCGAAACTGTCTCTGTCCAGTATTGAGTCAGTTGTGGGTAGGCAGAGAAAAACTCGGAAGAGATCCTGAGTGAGGAGTATCTGCGTGTCGTCTATGCGGGGCTCAAGATAGAATCCATCTTGTTAGTGTATAAATTGTATCCAAGATTTAATGTGAAAAGTCAAAGTCTATAAAGTCTTTGAGAGTTTCTTTTGTCTTAAGAGTTTAGTGCTTTGCGAGAAGTGTCATGAGTATAAATAGTTTAGTTCTGTGAGAGAACCTTGTAACTTGAGAGTTGTGCGCATTTCTTGTAATCTTGTGACTTCATCAATACATATGACTATTTATCTCTATATAATCTCTCTCTAGATTTTGTGTTTAATCTAATTGTAATTGATTGTATATGGCTTGATTTGGACTTTACAATTGGTATCAGAGCTGTTAAAGTACATATTTATTGGATTCGAGATCATAATTATCTGAAGATGGAAATCTGAAGTCAAAGCTGATAAAGTCATCTCAACAAATAGTCTAGGGTCCTTTTGTAATAAATAGTCAAAGTTTGTTTACGTATTTTATTTATTTATTAGTTAGTTTTAATTTTAGTTAACTTAGTTTGTTTTTGGGCCAAGCTTTGTAAAGCCCATTACCAAGCCTTCAAAGCCCATTAGGCTAATCAAGCCTAAGTATAAATTAAGTTAATTTAGTTGTTTTTAGGGTTAGAGTGAGAGAGGATTAATTAGAGAATTAATTATTAGAGAGGTTAGTGTGTTGGTGGTGGTGCGCCGTGAAGATAGAAAAAGAGAGAGAGATCGATTTCAAGAACTTGTAACTCGTTGAATCGTTTGATTAATCAATATCAGGTTTGCATTATTATGTTAATTATTGATTTAATTGATTGAGTGATTGCATATTGGGACACACAATTGGTATCAGAGCCAAACAGATTGAATTGAATAAGTTTTTGTTCGGTTATATTTTTCTGTCAAAAGATTCATAATTTTTATTGTGTGATTGTTCTTTCAAGTTATTATTGGTTGGATTGTGTTTGTTTTACCTATTATAGTGATTGGGTATTGATTGATTTGATTATCGCATCGATTTTGATTATCAATTTGTTGAATTTGTTGTTCTGGGTTCCTTCACGAAGTCGACACTGTGTCTTCAATCGAATCTTTCTTAAAGTGGTTTTTATTGAAATTAATTGATTGTAATCTGTTCTAGTTGGTAAATTGATCATATTGGCAAAGTTTGGTACTTTAATTCGTGGTATCGAGTGTTTTCTGGACTGATTTTGGTTTCTGGGTCGATACTGCTTCAAGAACATATCGGTCTTTGCACTTCTGGTCGAATACTTTTTATCGGTCTATTGCATTCGACCGGTACACTCACAATTCACTCCGGTCAAAGACAATACCGGTCGAAGCTTTTGCATTCTATCGGTCGAACATATCGGACTTGTTTAGTGTCGGTCGAACATCCATCCGGTCTTGCATTCTATCGGTCAAAGTTTTATCGGTCCTTAGCATTCGACCGGAACTCACACAGCACACTATCGGTCTAAGGGTATATCGGTCGAGTAACACCGGTCTAAGAGGATATCGGTCGAGTCATATCGGTCAAAGCATCTATATCGGTCAAATCACACGACCGGACTTTACAAGTTCCCGGTCGAACTCTATATCGGTCAAATCACTCGACCGGACTTTACAAGTTCCCGGTCGAACATAATATCGGTCATTTCTCTTACCGGTCGAATCAATTTTACGGTCAAGCAAAGTTCCGGTCTTACATCTTACCGGTCGTTGCAATTCCCCGGTCGAACAAGTTACCAATCGAATCAATTTTACCGGTCAAGCAAAGTTCCGGTCTTACATCTTACCGGTCTTCACATCTACCTGGTAGAAGCACATCCCCTGTCAGCATTTCGGTCGATTTTTGCAAACTGCAATAGGGCAGAGGGGGACCCCTGTGCTAAGTCTGCGAAGGGGGACAAAGATCTGTTCGTGATCAGTTTTTTTTTCTGAACTTCATTCTAAGATTTTCAGTATTGTGTGATTTTATCTTGACTTCTAACGATCTCATTCAGTTGATTGTTTAATATCAGATAAGTTTGATACTAATCGTATAAGTAAAGATGTCTCGGGAAGCTCTTGCTATTGGAACAGATGTGAAGCCACCAGTACTCTTCAAGGGGGAGTATGAGCAATGGAAGGATAGATTTTTGGACTTCATTGATCGACATGATTAGGGAGATGAAATCAGAAAATCTCTGAAAGACGGGATCATGACACCTCCGACCAAGGTTCTCACTGTAGCCGGAGAAAATGGTGTAGAAGAAGAGACTGAGTATAAGTTATCGATTGGTGAATATACAGAAGATCAGCTGAAGAGACACAAGGGTGACAAGCTGGCAAGATCATTTATTCTCCAAGGCATATCGAATGAAATATACGTCAAGATTGATAGCTACAACGCTACCGGTAAGCAAATGTGGGATCAGTTGGAGAAGATGATGCTTGGATCTAAAGTTGGCAATCAACTCAAAGTTTCCACCTGCTTGAATAATTATGAAGAATTCAAAGCTAAAGCTGGAGAATCACTTGAAGTCACTTATGACAGATTCGTCACATTACTGAACGAGCTGAGCAAGAACAAGATCAGCAAATCTAACGTGGAGCTGAATGTGAAATTTCTCAGCAACCTTCATCCTGAGTGGAAGAGATTCACCAGACAAATGAGACAGCTGAAGGATTTGCACGACATTCCTCTTCATGAAGTTTATGAAATCCTCAGACAGAATGAGGAAGAAGTGGAAGAGATCAAGGCTGAGATGAAAAAGGCTGACAAAGCAGTTGTTGATCCAGTTGCTCTTGTGGTCAAGAAATCTAAGAAGAAGAATGTGATAGAATCTGAATCGGAAGAAGCTGATTGCGAGGCAAAGTTTGACTCTGACGATTGTAATGAACTGAAGGAAGCCATGTTGTTGATAACCAAGGCTCTCCAAAAGAAGTTCTATAAAAAGCCAAACTCCAATACTCAGAGATACTCGTCTGGTCCTAATAACTACAAGCATAAGGAGAAAGTTGAAGAAAGGAGACCAGAAAACAAGAAGAAGGATGAAGCTGAAGAGACCAAGAAGGAAGAATCGATTAAGTGCTACAATTGTGGGAGACTCGGTCATTTTGCCAAGGACTGTCGCAAATCAAAAGTCCGAAACTCCGACTATTACAAGAATAAGATGCTTCTAGCCAAGCAACAAGAGGCTGGAAAAGCATTAATGGCCGAGGATGAATACTGGCTCGACCATTCGGACGAAGAATCTGAAGAAGGAGAGAAGGACGAGACAGCACATTTGTGCTTGATGGGAAAGAACCAGTCAGAAGCTGATTCTGATGATGGAGATAATGATGAGGTATGTGACTTAACTGAATCTGAATTTTTGAACCAAATGCATACCATGATGTCTAAACTCCAAGAATTATAGTCTAAACTGAAGCGTGAGAAAGGTGTCACAAATGAGAAAAATCAATCTATACATAAACTTAGTAATGACATTGTTGAGAAAAATGTATTGATTGAAACTTTGCACAAAAATATAGACACCAGCGCTAAAGAAAAGACTATAATTCATAAAGAGTTATCTGAAACTGTTTCAAACTACAAAGAATGTGAGTTTAAGTCTATAGAGCTTGCTAAAAGATACTTTTCTACTTCAAAAGAGAATAAATCTTTAAAGAAAAGGTGAATGCTTTGGAAGAAAAATTACATACTATTGGTCAAACTGAACACACTATTCATTTGAACAAACCTAAAGAGAATCCTGATACTTGGGGACTTGGTTACAAGAACCCATATCATCTCAAAAAGGTTATATCTGAAGTTTCTGCACTTTATGACTTTGGGTTTATGTTGTTGGCTCCTCAACATCCTGAACTCAAACCCTTTTGGACTAGTCTGTCTGAAAAAGATAAAGCCATGGAATATGATAAAAGAAAGAACACATCTAAAGTTCAACTTCCATTTCACTATGAGAAGTTGAATAACAGTTATAGTTCTAATAAATCAAAATTTCTTTCAAATGATTACTTTGAGAGTTATTCTATACAAGAGTTGGAGGCTAAACCCATCGAAGGTAAGCTTTACGTCCCTCCTCTAGTTTTGGAAAGTAAAATTTCTGAACTCGAGAATACTCTTATAGAAGAAAGAATTTTGATGGACTTAGAACAAACAGTTTTTTCAACAGTGTTCAAAACTTCTAATTTTCCTAAAATCTCCAAGGCTTTAAATTCGGATGACAAATCTGGTTCCCTTGATAATGAGCATAATTTATTAAACTCTGAAGGTGTTTTAAATGATTGTGTTTCTCAGTTTGATTCTTCTTCTAAACTTCCTTATCATTCATCTTGTGTTGTTAATTCCTTTGGATTACCCAGTGTTTTTGACAAAGGTGAAACATCAACGAAAGTTGATAAATCAGTTTCTGTGAAATCAAAGAAAGCAAAAGGTAAGAAACAAAAATCTCAGCTTTCACATAAACCGATCCCCACCGGTAAGCCAAAGAAGAAGCATTCTATTAATTCTCATCATTCTAACTCTAAAGTTTCACATGTTTCAGATTTGAGAAAGCAAAGGGTTGGAGTTAAGACTGCATGGATACCGAAACAGAAGATAGACGAGAAAGCTAAATCTAGTTCTAGTTTTATTTTGAATAAAAAGACTTCTAGTAAAGATGACGTGATTGTGAATGTTGATACTTTTAAATCTAATCTTGTTGATTCTTGCAAGAAGTACTCTATAAAGCAATTATTCCAGTTAGCACCATCAAATAAAAAGTTTTTAAATTATGGTGAATGTGATTATGCTTCTCGTAAATATTCTGATGTTTGGTATGGTTCATATAATGTTTCATCTTATCATTATCATTCGTCTTATCATGATTCTGGTTTTCAAAGAAAAAGCGGACCCAAATTTAAATGGGTGCCAAAATCAAGTACTAACAGTGGAGGTCCCATTTTTAAATGGGTTCCTAAACCTCTTCTTTCTTGATTTGTGTTGTGCAGACCCGTCATATGTGGTATTTGGATAGCGGGTGTTCCAAACATATGACCGGGCAGAAGAGTATGTTGTCTAATTATACGGACAAATACTGCGGCACAGTTCGTTTTGGGAATGATCAGTTTTCACCTATTCTGGGATATGGTGATGTTGTACATGAAAATCTTACGATCAAGAAGGTGAGCTACGTTGAAGCTTAGGGCACAACCTATTCAGCATTGGACAGTTCTACGACAAAGACTTAGAGGTTAATTTCAACTCCAAGACATGTTCGGTACGCACTGAAGACGGGAAAGAACTCTTGGTCGGCACTCGCAAGTCAAACCTCTACACCATCAACTTGTCAAAGGTCCAGGCTGACAATCAGGTCTGTCTACTATCAAAGGCCTCGATGCAACAAAGATGGTTATGGCATAGACGGCTTTCTCACCTCAACTTTCGGTACATCAACAAGCTGGTCAGTGGCAAGCTAGTGAAAGGACTTCCAGAGCTGAAATATGAAAGAGAACATCTATGTGCAGCGTGTGAAAAGGGAAAGATGAAGAGAGCCCCACACAAACCAAAGCCTGAACCGAGTACCAGCTCTCCTTTAGAGTTGTTGCATATGGACTTATGCGGTCCTATGCGAACGCAAAGCTTAGGAGGAAAGAAGTATGTGCTAGTTATCGTGGACGACTATACACGATACACTTAGGTTAAGTTTCTACGGTCTAAAGATGAGACTCCCGATGTTCTCATTACGTTTCTGAAGATGACCTAAGTCAATCTGCAAAAACAAGTAAAGATTCTCAGGACTGACAACGGCACAGAGTTCAAGAACAAGATAGTTGAAGAATATCTCGAATCGGCCGGGATATCACATCAATACTCTGCTGCTCGCACGCCTCAACAGAACGGAGTCGTAGAAAGGCGAAATCGTACACTTGTTGAGGCCGCTCGAACAATGCTCAGCCAATCTGACTTACCTTTATTTTTGTGGGCTGAAGCTGTATCGACTGTGTGTCACACTCAGAATCGCTCCATGATACACCGCAGATTTTAGAAGACTCCGTATGCGTTGATCAACAATCAAACACCAACCATTAAATATTTTCATGTTTTTGGTTGTAAGTGTTTTGTTCTAAACGACAGAGAGAATCTGAACAAGTTCAGTGCTAAGGCGGATGAAAGCATCTTCGTTGGTTATTCCTCGACATCTACTGCATATCGGGTTTACTTGAAGAAGTCGAAGACTGTGATCGAAAGCGTAAATGTTACATTTGATGAGGACATGGCTTCTGAGCATATCAGTTTAAAACCCGTAATTACTGGAGTATTAGCTTCTGGACCAACCAGTCCAGGACCTGCACCTCAAGAGAACAAATCAGATGGCGCTTCGTCGTCTACCTCTAATTTATCTGATTTGGATTTATTATTTGAACTGTTCTATGATGAATTTCTTGGTTTTAAATTGCCTAACTCTGTTGTGGTTGACAGGATAGAAGACTCGATGACTACTCATCCGACCACTTCCGATATCTCTACTGAATTCGGTTCCCCTATTCATCAAGAAGTTCCAGTTCAAAAGCCTACTCCGACAGTTGAAGTTGTGACCAACACCGCCGAGACAGAAGTAGCTGACTCAGTAGGATGTACTGTAAGGACTGATCATCAGATTGACCAAGTTGTACCTACTGCAACTTCTACAACGACTACTTCAACTGAAGCCCCCGTTAATTCTGAACCATCTGAAGGAGATACCAGTGGATTCCTAGATGCGGACAATGATCAACATGCATCTAATCCACTCCCTCATGAACATAAGTGGACCAAAGAGCATCTGGTACATCAAACTATTGGAGATCCTTCTGCACCGGTGCAAACTAGGTCTGCAACATCAAATCTATGTATGTATGAATCCTTTCTGAGCAAGATCGAGCCTACACGCGTATCTGAGGCCCTTGCCGATTCATATTGGGTAACTGCGATGCAAGATGAGCTGAATCAGTTTGAAGCACTGAAAGTCTAGAGACTCGTACCCAAACCGCAAGGTAAAACCATCATTGGTATGAAATGGGTGTTCAAAAACAAGAAAGATGAAGATGGTACCGTTATCCGAAACAAAGCACGACTTGTCGCCAAGGGATATAGGCAAGAGGAAGGAATAGACTACGATGAGACTTATGCTCCAGTGGCACGTATAGAGGCAATTCGGATGTTCTTAGCTTACGCAGCCCACAAGAACTTCACCGTCAATCAAATGGACGTGAAGACAGCTTTTCTGAATGGAGTACTCAAAGAAGAAGTCTACGTCTCACAGCTAGAAGGGTTTGTAAATCCAGATAAGCCGAACCATGTCTACATCTTGGATAAAGCTCTGTATGGACTGAAACAAGCTCCTCGCGCCTGGTATGATATTCTATCTCAATTCTTGGTCAAGTCGGGTTTCACAAAAGGTACGGTTGATACCACTCTTTTCATTAAAAAGGATAAAGGCGATATCATTCTTATTAAAATATATGTGGATGATATTATTTTTGGTTCTACAAATCCTAAGTACTGTAAGAACTTTGCAAACCTCATGGTGTCACGTTTTCAAATGAGCATGATGGGTGAGATGAATTTCTTTCTCGGATTGCAAGTCAAACAATTTTCAACGGGGATTTTTATCAATCAATCTAAATGCATTCTGGATATTCTTTGGAAGTTCAAAATTGAAAATTGTAAATCGATTGGTACCCCAATGGCACCTGGTACTAAGATTGGCACCGATCTTTCAGGAAAGGCTGTTGATGTTAGGACTTATAGAGGGATGATAGGTTCTTTAATGTATCTTACTTCTAGTAGGCCGGATATAATGTTTTCTACATGCTTATGTGCTAGATATCAGACCAATCCTAAAGAATCCCATTTGTCTGTTGTAAAGCGGATCTTCAGGTATCTGAAGGGGACTGCAGATCTTGGTATGTGGTATCCTAAGGATACAAGCTTTGAACTAACATCTTATTCAGACGCAGATCATGCTGGTTGCATGTTAGACAGGAAAAGCACCTCGGGTCATATACAATTCCTCGGAGATAAACTCGTCAGTTGGGCTTCAAAGAAGCAATTATGTGTCTCCACATCAACGGCCGAAGCGGAATATGTAGTTGCTGCTATCTGCTGTTCTCAGGTCCTGTGGATGAGAACACAACTGCGAGACTATGGATTTAATTTCAATAGAATCCCGATCTATTGTGATTCGAAGAGCGCTATTGCGATTACCGCTAACCCTGTTCAGCATACTAAGACCAAACACAATGATGTCCGGTATCATTTTATAAAAGATAATGTAGAAAAGGGGACAATTGAACTTTACTTTGTAAAAATCGATTATCAGCTTGCAGATTTGTTTACCAAACCTTTAGACGAAAAGATATTTAATTTTCTTGTCTCAAGACTTGGTATGCTAAATCTTAAGACATAATCGGTAGTTACCTATTAAAGTTTCTTATTGTGTCTCTTTATCATTTCTTTATTATTTCCGCATGATACCTGCTCTTTAACAGTTTGTTCATGATCTCAGGGGGAGTGTGAGAAGTATTTCATTGATGGTCAATGTTAGTTTGAGGGGGAGCATATTTAAATGCATTGTGCTTACTGATAATTGTTAGTGATGCAAGATTCTAGGGGGAGCATACAAGTAAAGAGTATGGCTATGACTTCTGATCAGAACTCGTACACTAAGTGTTTTACTGCTTTATGTTATTTCAATTTCTGTGAATAAAGTTACTTTGACTAGACTTTTAGACTTTTGTAGGTTGAGAGATGCTTCAAATATCATATCTTTATGACTTTAAGCTTGACTTTGTGGGATGTAAGACTACACTCAAAAGGTATAATTCCTTTTCTTCATCTCATTCATGGTTGAAAGAAGGACAACTTTCAATCATAAGAAAACATGTTCTTAAATGTTCAAACCACTTCCCGATTCTCAAACAGCTTTCTTGAATTGGAAGTCTGATTTTAAATGTTTTCTGATTCATCTTTGAGCTTTAACTGAAAAAGTTAAATCATCTGAGCATTATATGCTTCATAGGAAAACATGGGATCAGTGTGCTAGGACTTATCTGAACTTCTATGGATTCACGTTAACCAGTGATTCCTACCCCAGAAGTTAATCCTTTAGTGATTGAATGTGAGGAGTCAACAGAAATGAGTGTGGGATGTGTGATGAGAGAATATGTCAAAAGAGAGTTCGGTTAGCTGTGATCTTAAAGATTAAAAGAAAGAGGGTGAGAGATCAGAGTAAAAGAATATCAAACTCTGCACCAACTACTTTCTGAGCCGGGCAACCACATTTCTAATGATTCACAATTCTTGGTGAACATTATTGAAACAGGCAACTAGCCCATACCAATTCTTGACATTACCCCACCAGCTACTCATTTTCTTCTCAACAAGAAAATGTTTCATTTTCAAAGGGGACGCAACACATATGTTATCTGATTTTCATTTGGAAAATCTAGATATTGAAAAGAAGGAAGTTTGCCCCACCTTCACACTTCACTAATGCACATTGAGTCTGTGTTTAACTACCTGTTGTCTCAGTGGTTTACACATTTTGAGCCTTATAATCAAACATCATATGCTTAATTTATTCTATCACTTGCACGAACACACAAAGAATTTGTTTCTTTGTCATAACGTTCATAGAAATTACCTTTGTGGTTTTTCGATGATTGAATGGAAGCCCTGAGGGAGTGAACATCACAAAAGCTCCTTTATATTGTGTATTCATTACACACAGTGACTATGTGTTACTGATAGGCAATTTTAACTGATTCATTTGTTGATTCAGGTGTTACACTTCATTTTCTAAATTGTCTAGATTTGCAAAGATCTGGATGAACATCTTAATGAATTGACGGATAATCAGTGGTTCTGTTTGCAAGATCAATGGTGGAAGAAATTTCTTGAAGACAAGTTTTGATGAACTCTTTGCTCTTTTCATCAAAAAGGGGGAGAAGCGTCAATCAAGAAATGTGGAGATCAAAAGTTTTTGAAAGAATTTCTGAAAATGTTATGAAGTTTTGCTGCTTTGAAGAAATTTTCTTTGAAAGACAAAGAGGAAGATTACATTTTCTGAGCTTAAAGAATGATCTTGATCCAAAGGGGGAGATTGTTAAAGCACATGTTTATTGGATTCAAGATCATAATTATCTGAAGATGGAAATCTGAAGTCAAAGATGATAAAGTTGTCTCAACAAATAGTCTAGGGTCCTTTTGTAATAAATAGTCAAAGTCTGTTTACGTATTTTATTTATTTATTAGTTAGTTTTAATTTTAGTTAACTTAGTTTGTTTTTGGGCCAAGCTTTGTAAAGCCCATTACCAAGCCTTCAAAGCCCATTAGGCTAATCAAGCCTAAGTATAAATTAAGTTAATTTAGTTGTTTTTAGGGTTAGAGTAAGAGAGGCTTAATTAGAGAATTAATTATTAGAGAGGTTACTGTTTTGGTGGTGGTGCGCCGTGAAGAGAGAAAAAGAGAGAGAGATCGATTTCAAGAACTTGTAACTCGTTGAATCGTTTGATTAATCAATATCAGGTTTGCATTATTATGTTAATTATTGATTTAATTGATTGAATGATTGCATATTGGGACACACAAGAGCCTACCCTTACGAATTCAGATTTATTTGATTACCATTCTTGATCGATTTCTTGATTTCTGAAGAACGCGCATACGTTTTCTGGAATTTCACTCTTTGATCGAATTCTGTTTTGTTTGTAGAAATTAGAGTGTAAAAATGGTTTAGTGGTGTTCGATTTCTTGTTTTGATCACTTTGTATTCACACAATTTCACGTATTAATCATTTGATCGAAGTGAATTTTTGATTTTATTGTTTTTTTTTAAAACCAACATGAATACTGTATTAGAAGAATTTGTGTTGTAATTTCTTTGATTTGGTCATTTTTGTTTGTTTAGAAAGTGTTTAATTTTGCATTTCGAGCACATTGGATCAGTTTGTGAATCAATTTGCAGGTCTATTGAGATTTTTGATCGATTCTGTGAATACAAGTGTCAAACGCGCAAGATCTGAAAAACGCGCTAAGGAAGAACACGCTAGAATCGAAGAACGCGCAAGATGATGATTTATGTGATTTCTGCGAGTTTGAGTTAAGTTCGCGCATAGCCTTGTTTGCGAGAAGTGTGGTTCACGCTAAAAGCTTCTGAGAGTTTCTGATCGTGCGAGTTTGCATTTAGCGAGTTCCAGTTTTCTTGAAATTTTCTAAGTATGGAACGCGCTAAGGGTCTTGCGAGTTCTACCTGATGTGCGAGTTTGCATTCATTTGCGAGAAGTGTACTTGATCTACATTTCCTAAGTCTGAAACGCGCACGAAGTGATCTGCGAGAAGTCACTTCGCGCATGACACTACTTGCGAGTTTCTCAAAACACGCTAGTAGTTATCTGCGAGTTCTTTAAACGCGCACAAATCGTCTAGCGCGAAGTTCTTTGAACAGTGGTTTGCGAGTCCTTTGGTCTGCGAGTTTTAAGGAGTTTGCGAGTTTCAAGGTTTTGCGAGTTTGAGACTTGGTATTTTTCTGTGATCGATTTTTAGTGGTAATCTGAGTTTGACTTTTCAAGTCAACTTTTTCTGATTTGTTTGGGAGATCTTGTTTATCAAGCCTATTATCAGTTATCTTTCTCTAAGTCTGCAATCATGTCTCGTGATCTTCTGAGCATGGGTTCGAAATCTAAGCCTCCGGTTCTACAAGCTGATGAGTACCCTCAGTGGCGAAAAAGAATGATCAATTTATTGAATAATCAGGACAAGAAATTGATGAATTCTATTATAGACGGTCCTCACTTTCCTCATGTTACTGTCGCTAGGATTCCAGCCACAGATACAAATCCTGAAATTCCTGAGCAAATAGTAGCAAGAGATCCCATCCAGTATAATGAAGTGGACAAAGAATTAGTTGAAAGAGATGCTACTGCCTTGACTTTTCTCATCATGGCCATTCCGAATGATATCTTCAACCGGGTAGACAGCAGAGAATCAGCAAAGGATATATGGGATGAGATGGAAAAGCAGTTTTTGGGTTCAGCTAAGTCCATAAAGACAAAGAGAAATCAAAGCATCAATGCTTATGAGGGCTTTAAAGCAAAGGAAGGGGAATCTCAGAGGGAAGCTTACGATCGATACAATATCATTCTGAACGATCTGAGAAGGAACGGAGTGCAGAAGTCTGAGTCTGAGATTAATTACAAATTTATTAAGAATCTCCAACCAGAGTGGGACGTCTACACTATCCAAATGCAGATAAACAAGGATATGGACGAGGAGAAACTTAATGATCTTTTATGTGCCCTTAACCAGCATGAGGATAAAGTGAAGGAACAAGCCGCCGTGAATAAGGAATTATCTCAACTCAAGGATAAGCAGAAAAAGGTTGAGGATTCCTTGGCACTTCTGGATCAAGGTAAGGGAAAGCTGATCAAGACAAGTTCTGGTTCTTCAAAAAGTTCAAAGAAAAAAGCTTTAGTGACCAGCTTGATAGAGACTTCAGACAGCTCAGATGAGGAGATATCAGAAGAGTCAGAGGATGATGAGCTGACAGAGTTTGCAGAAAAACTTGCATTGTTGACTTCGAGCTTTCATAAGAGATTTGGGAGGAAAAAGTTCTACAACAAGCCGAAGTATGATTCTTACAAGTCTAGCAAGTTCAGAGGCAAGTATGAAAAGGAGAAAGAGAAAGAGAAAGAGAAGAAAGAAGAGAAGAAAGAAGAGAAGAGAGAAGAGAAAGAAAAGGAGAAGTCAGATAATTGCTTTAACTGTGGTAAATCTCGACACTTCATCAGAGACTGCCCAGTAAAAAGGGTGAAGAACTACGAGTACTACGCGAAGAAAGCCCAGCTTGCTAAGGCCATGGAGAAAGGTAAAGCACTGAAAGATTAGGAGGAGATATGGTTCGAGTACTCTGATGAAGAAGAGGAAGAAGTTAAAGTGAATCTGACTCAGGTGCATTACAACTTGATGGCACATCTGAATGAAGAGTCAGATTCCGAGGTAAATTCTATGTCTGACAACTCTGATTCTTCTTGTGATAATGATGAAGTGTTGAACTTGATGTCCCAGTTAAACTTGATGAACTCTGAATTTTTAAAATTGAAAGAAAACTTCAAACAACAAAAGAGTACAATACAAGGACATCAAGATTAAGCACTGATTTATAAGACATTGGCTGAAGAAAGAGAAGAAGAGAAAAATGTTCTGAAATTGGATAAATCAAAACTTCAAACTAAAATTTCTGAACTACAAAAAGAGATAATTACATTAAAGGATAAGAATCTTGATCTAACACTTCAATATGATATTGCTTTGAAAGACAGGACTGAAGCTTACACTAAGATTAAGGAATTGGAAGATCTCAACTTCAAAAGAGGTCAAACAGAACAGACACTTAAGATTTTGACCAATAATCAAAAGGACACCAGATTTTACAAAGCAAAACCTGGTTTGGGTTTGTCAGATGTGGATGTTTTGAAAAAAGCACCCAAAAATCTTTACAATTTTAAAAATTTGGGTGATGAACCTATTATTTTAATACCCCACATTCTGGAAACTTTTGTCAAACTACAGACTTCTTTGCCTGAATCTCCTAAGATGAAGAAGGAAGAACCAATAGAAATTAAGTCAGAAATTAAAACTGACTCAGAAACTCAGAGTTTTAATTCAGTTAAATTTTCATATGATGAATTAAATTCTTCTTACGAAAGTAAAAAGAATACATTTGTCGAATATTAAAATATTTTTCCAAAACTATTTGAGTCTTCTAAAGCCAGTTCAAATTCTGACTCAAATGAAACTGTTCTGACTTGTTCAATCAAAGAAGATAAAGATGAAGAAGTAATTTCTCACAAGTCTGTTTCTGTAACTCTTCAAAATTTACTAACCTTGAGCATCAAGAAACTTTGGACAAAATTGATGAGTTGGAAAGGCAGATTTCACATCTCAACAATTTAATTGTTGAATTGGAAGAAGCCAATGAAAATTTTGGAATGGAACTAGACTCTAGTTTTATTCAAAATGAATCTTTGCAAAAAGAGATAAGAAGTCTAGAATCCAAAATTTTCAAACTCTCAAAAGGGAAAGAAGCTTACATTGATAAAGATGTTCCAATTTCTATTAATCAAAGTGTTGAAAATAAGTCCAAGTCTATTAATGAAATAGGTGAATGTTCAAATTTCTCATCTATTAATGTTTCAAAATCTGATTATGTTTCAGATGAAAAGTTGAAGAAAGAAAGTTTGAAGAAGGAAAAGAAGACTGTAGTAGATAAGATAGTGGATGATTTTGATAGTTGTGAATGTAATAGGATAGCCAACGCTTGTAATGATGTTAGTCAACAAAGTTTTAATAAAACAAAAACCTTTTCTCGAAATGAGTTGTTGACACAAGCTACTACTAGGTTGCAATGTTCATACTGTCTTAAAAGTTCATTTTCTTTGAAACCTAAGTCTTCAAAGAAAAAGAAAAATATCCAGTTTGAGAACAAGAAATCTTCTGATCATTCTAAAGTCAATAAAGCTGAAATTTATTCTGTTAAGAAGAAAAACAGTGATTTTCATGTAAATAAAATAGTTGATATAAAGTTTGTGTGGAAGTGGGTTCCCAAATCTGAACTTCAAACACAAACTTTATCAAAAGGACCCAGATTTGAGTGGAGAATTAAAAGGTCATCAGCTAATTTGAAAACTGTTAAGGATACTAACAAGAAAGGACCTATATTTATATGGGTACCTAAATCTAAGTGATTGTTTCTTACAGGTGTGTCATGTGTGGATCATTGACTCTGGAGCTTCAAGACACATGACAGCGCACAAGCACCTGTTGTTCAACTATGTAGATCATTATGCAGGTTCAGTTAATTTTGGGAATGAAATGAAAGGATACGTCAGAGGTTACGGCACAATCCGGAACAGCATGATTTCAATCTCTAAAGTACTGTACGTGGAGGGTTTGGCTTATAATCTGTTCTCAATCAGTCAGTTTGCAGAGAAGAAATGCAAGATTGAATTTGATGCTGAGTATTGTTATATCAAAGATCAAAGCGGAGTTGAGCTAATCAAAGCTGGGAGAATGGGGTTATTAGATGGTGTTCACTTTCCAACACTTAAAGCATCAAAGCCAGTATGTCTCATTTCTAAGACATCTACAGAAGAAAGTTGGTTGTAGCATCGACGTTTTTCTCATCAGCACTTCCAAGATCTGAATAAGCTTAGAACACAATATCTTGTTACGGGACTTCCAGATCTGAAGATTGAACAAGATTCTCTTTGTTCTGCATGCGAAAAAGGAAAAATGAATAGAAGTTCACACAAGCTCAAGATGTTATCTAAGTGCAACAAATGTTTGGAGCTTATTCATATAGATATGTGCGGACCGATGAGAACTCAATCCATTAATGGCAAGAAGTACATTCTAGTCATGGTGGATGAATACTCAAGATACACATGGTTAGAGTTCTTGTGGAAGAAATCTGAGGCTCCTGATCTGATAATCAAATTCATAAAGAAAATCCAAGTTCTTCTACAAAGCCCGGTACAATAATTGAGAAGTGACAATGGTACCGAGTTCAAGAATGCAACTCTTCAATCATTTCTTGAATCCGTTGGAATTTCACACAATTTTTCTGCGGCGATGACACCTCAACAGAATGGGGTAGTCGAAAGGAAGAACAGAACATTGGTAGAGGTTGCACGGACAATGCTTGCATATTCAGAACTACCTTTGTTTCTTTGGGCTAAAGCAGTAGCCACTGTCTGCTTTACACAAAACAGGACCTTAATAAATAAGCGTTTTAATATAACTTCTTATGAAATTATTAATGGTCGTAAACCTACGGTTAAATTTTTTCGTGTATTTGGCTGCAGGTGCTACGTGCTAAATGATCGAGAAAACTTGTCCAAATTCCAACCAAAAGCTGACGAAGGAATATTCATTGGATATTCTCTTCAATCAAAAGCGTACAGAGTGTATAACATGCAGATGAAGAATGTGATTGAAAGTGCAAATGTGACCTTTGATGAACTGAAGACAAGGACTTCTGAACAAAGCAATTCAGAACTCACAACTAAAGACAAAGCTTCTACATCATCAAGTGTAGAACCTGATCGTCAAAAGAATAAGAATTTTGAACCTCTCACTGAATCTGATCTTGATCTGTTATTTCTTGATGTATTTAATTATTTATCTAATGAACATAACAGTCAAGAAAATTTAATCAATACTGAATCACATCCTACCAGTGCAGACATATCAGGACCTTCTGGAGCAATTGGTGAAGCTTCGACAAGTCAAACTCAAGAGGTTTCTGAACAAGCTGATCCAGATAATACAACTGAAATAGTATCACCACTGAATGAACCAGGATCTACATCAGCTGTATCTGGAGAAAATC
This sequence comes from Arctium minus, assembly GCA_954870635.1. NCBI lineage: Eukaryota > Viridiplantae > Streptophyta > Magnoliopsida > Asterales > Asteraceae > Arctium > Arctium minus. The sequence continues at coordinate 30,595,062 of OX941089.1, read as the reverse complement.
AATCAGAACCTACAACAGAGGAAGCTGGTCAATCACCAAGTGCACAAAGTCCAACTTCATCAGAAACTGATCTACCTGTTATCTAGGATGAATTTGACACTTCAAATGATCAGACTGAGAGAGATGTGTTGCCAAGCACACATAGATGGACAAAGAGTCACCCCCCGGAAAACATAATTGGAGATCCTAAAACTAAGGTGTCTACAAGATCTGCAACTGCATCTGCATCTGCTAACTTCTGTATGTTCTCAAACTTTCTAACCAGCATGGAACCGAAAAAGTCGTCTGAGGCACTTCAATATCTAGATTGGATTAACGCGATGCAAGACGAGCTGAATGAATTCAAGAGGAATGAAGTGTGGCGGTTATTACCAAGACCCAAGGATAAAACCATAGTCGGTACAAAATGGGTATTTCGGAACAAGAAAGACGAAGAGGGTATAATTGTAAAGAACAAAGCACTGTTAGTGGAGAAAGGTTACAATCAGTAAGAAGGAATCGATTATGACAAAACCTACGCACCCGTGGCAAGGATCGAGGCTATAAGGATTTTTCTTGCGTACGTAGCACATAAAAACATCAAGGTATATCAGATGGATGTAAAATCGGCATTTCTCAACGGTATACTACATGAAGAAGTGTATGTAAGTCAACCTGAAGGCTTCATAGATCCAAAGTTCCCAGACCATGTGTACGTGTTGGATAAAGCACTCTATGGACTGAAACAAGCTCCACGTGCATGGTATGAAACGTTGTCAATTTACCTGAATGAGTATGGTTTTCGAAAAGGTATAATCGACACCACTTTATTTCTTAAGAAGAAAGGTGAGGACTTGATTCTTGTACAAATCTATGTAGACGACATTATATTTGGCTCTACGAACTCTGAACTTTGTGATGAATTTCAAAACATCATGAAGAACAAGTTTCAAATGTCAATGATGGGTGAACTTAATCCTTTCTTAGGCTTGCAAGTCAAACGGACCCCGCAAGGGATTTTTATTAATCAAGCTAAATATATAAGAGACATCTTAAAGAAATTTGACATGAACTCTTCATCACCCATGAAGACTCCTATGCAATCTGGAAGTCTGTTGGACGTTGATATCTCTGGAAAATCAGTTGATCAACGAACCTACAGAAGCATAATAGGCTCTCTTCTATACTTGACATCAAGTAGGTCGGACATAATGTTTGCTACCTGTTTTTGTGCACGGTATCAGGCTAATCCCAAAGAGTCCCATCTTGCTGCTATTAAAAGAATCCTCGGATACCTTAAAGGCACACCAAATTTAGGTCTTTAGTATCCGAAAGATTCTGGTTTTGAGCTAATTGCCTACACAGATGAAGACCATGCAGGAAATAAGTTAGACAAAAAAAGCACCTCCGGATCATGTCAGTACTTGGGAGACAAGTTAGTAAACTGGTCGTCAAAGAAACAGAATTGTGTGTCAACTTCTACAGCTGAAGCAGAATATGTTGCATCTGCAAGTTGTTGCTCACAAGTTATGTGGATGAACACACGGCTAAAAGATTACGGATACACATTCAACAAGATCCCCATTTACTGTGACTCAAAAAGTGCCATAGCAATTACATCCAATTCGGTACAGCACTCCAAAACAAAACACATTGACATCAGGTACCACTTTATTAAAGATCATGTTGAGAAAGGGAATATATAAATGCATTTTGTTTCAACAGATTTTGAGGTTGCTGACTTATTCACAAAACCTCTTGATGAAAAGAGATTTAATTTCTTAGTCAGCAAACTTGGAATGTTGAACCTTGATGCATAGTTATATTCTTATTTATGAATTTTGAATCTGGTGTTGAGGGGGAGTTGAATCTAATTTTATCTGTCTGAGTGTTTTGGTCATTACATATTCTCAAAGTTTGATACTCTTAACAACTGTGGACTCATGTACAGTGAGTACCAAAATTTCATTCTCTTTTGCAGTGTAACAGGTTCTTGTTGTGTATACAATGCTGTTATCATGGACTTTGACTTCTGATCAAGTCAGATCAGGACTCGTGCTTTAGTATGCTAAACATATTGCATACATCAAGGGGAGAAAACAGAAAAATCACACTTCAAGGGGGAGCAGAACTGTAAAGTCTGTAAGTAGGTGTTTGAGTCTGTGTTTGAAAAAGTTTTTGAAATCAGAAAGTATTTTTCAGAGAAAAAGTTGCATTTTTGGGCATAAAAATGTTTTTAGTAAACTTGTTATTTTTGTAAAGTGGAACAAAATATTTTTGGAAAGTTTACATTTTTGGAAATTTCTCAAAAAAAATTCTAAGTATAGAACGCGCATAGTGTTATGCGAGTTTCTACTACGCGCACACCATTGCTTGCGCAAAGTGTAGAACGCGCACATAGTGTCGTGCAAGTTCTCACTTCGCGCATAGCAAAGGTTGCACGAAGTACAAAACACGCACAACACTGCTTGCGAGTTTCCACTTCCTGCACATCAAAGCTTGCGAGTTGTTACTGTTCACATCACTTCACGCACGTAATGTCCTGCGAGTTTCTTTTTCGCACACGATACTGCTTGCGAGTTTTCACTGTTCATAACACTTCGCGCATATCGCTTCATGCGCGAAGTGCACACACTGACTTGCCATTCTTTGTACGGCAAGTATCTTTCCTTTGTTCTGCGAGAAGTGGGTCACATACTCAGATCGTGCCACGTGTCTTTCTATACTCTAAGTAAATATTTGAAAGTTTTCCCTATTTTCAAAACACTTCTCTCAGACCTATTTTCCGAGTTCTCAGACTTACGATATTTTCTCTCGACCTTTCTTGTGCGACTTTTGATTTCAGATCTCATCTTCGACGAAATCAGTGTAGGTTTTGAATGTTTTCTTGTTTGATTCTTGTTTTTAATCTGTTTCTTTATCTTTGTTTGTGTTTCCAGTTTCGATATTTTTTTTCATTCTCTAGGGTTTTGATCCTTTTTGAATGTTTTTGTGACTGTTCATCTTCTATGAACGATACCTGTATTGTTTGATCTTGTTCTTCATAAAATGATTGTTTGTGTTGTTTGAATTTTTTTGCACATCTGGGTTTGCTCGATATTGTTAATTTGCAGGTATACCATGACTTGGACTTGGATTCGAACATTCGAACTCATGAAATTTTAAACTGAATCTCTTGAACTTTCGAAATGTTGAACTCAAACAAACTTTTTGGACTGCTTGATTCATTTGGACCCAATCTGAATTGAAAGCTAAATCGAATCTAAATCTGAATATTCTAACCTAAATCGAACTAATCAACAGAAATATTTCAGATTGTTTGTTGGTCCCGAAGGTGCTTAACAAGTTTGTAGAAAGAGGGGGGGTTTGAATACAAACACAGAATTTAAAGTTTAATAAATTGTTTATTGATAAATCAAACACAATTTACAAGTCTGTTGCAGAATAAGATTAAGTAGAACCTAATCTAAACAAACTTAAGAAACACTAAGATGGTTGCACTAGAAGATAGAGAATGGGAGATTAGAGAATGGGAGATTAGAGAGTATAGAAAACAAGGGTTTCTATATGTTAGAAAGATGAAGGAGAGAGGTGAGCGCATTCTCCAGATGGAGAGATAATCTTTCTATGTATACCTTATGCATTAAATGCATGGCAGGGTGCTTTACACGTGTCCTTCTTTGATTGGTAGAGGGAGTCTGACTTTGGGGGACATGCTTTCGGCCGTATCATGAACAGTGTAGTTGACAGAGTTGTTGTACGAATTGTGGCAGAGGTATGTTCGTTCTGACACATCGTACTGGGTGTGCAGGGAAAGACAAAAGAGACTTGAGGCATAAGCTAAGTGATCATCGATCGCTGAATATCTCTCCCTTCAGAGATACAAAGAAGTTCAGCTATCGCTGAAGCTTTTCCTCAGGTTTCTTCGCGTATGAGTAGAGTTGTCTTTGCTTCACTGATATCCGCATCAGGTCACTAGTAGACTTGTCTTTGTTTAGCAGCTTCGTCTTCGATTCAGCTATGATCATCTGTTGACGCGAAACTTGTCTTCAGGGATAACGTTTACATCAGAAATCATCAGCGATAACTGAACAGACTCAGACTGATCTCTGATTGCGAAACACTAATACATATGAGTGTTTACAAGAAAGATCATTAGTGATAACTGAACAGACTAAGTTTGATCGCTGATGGTGAAACACTAATACATATTAATAAATGTAATTTTCACTAAGTATAGAAGAGGGTCTTTATCAAATCACTGAGAGAGTTTGGATCAACATTGTTGGGTTTAAATTTTTGAATTTGAAATTTGAAATTCCAATTTTTCAAATGAATAGTTCTCTGAGTGTTCTTGTGTTTGAACACTTAGTCATGCGAGTTTTCATGTGAAATCTTAGTCATGCGAGTTCTTGAATCATCTCACTAGTTCATGCGAGTTCTAAGTCTCATGATAGTTCATGCGAGTTTCAATCCTTGCGAGTTTTGGATATCTTGCGAGTTTACATGTTCTGCGAGTTTCTAGTCCTTCTCTATGTCATGAGAGTTCTGGACTTAGAATTTTTTTTTTTAAATTTTCAAATTTTAAATGTTCATGCAATACTACATCATTTGTGAGAACAACATCAAACTAACAAGTGTCTTGTTCGATTTTTGTAATTTTTGTTTAGTTGAGTCATTTTCTTTCTGTATTTTGTGTTCAGTTGCATTTTGTTTCATGCAACTAATTGTGCTATCTTGTGTGCTTCAAAGTACAATCATTCTGTACTTGATACTGTGTGTATCAAAATATTTTTTCTGAAAAACAAGTTTTTGTGCTTATTGCTAACATATTGGATTCTATCCAATACTTTCTATATTTTTCAGGTACTCAATGGCAGAAGACTAATCTCATGATCCAATTGTAAAGATGGATGAAAATGATCCAAATGTTTCAAAGGAGACTCCTATGCCATCTTTCCGATCTCATATACAGTCAGCTGTCGGTGAAGATCCTGATCTTGCCCTGATCAATTCGTCTGAGTATTTGTTGCTCTACCCAAACAATCACCATGTAGATTTTGACAGCCTAAATGTCAATCCACTGGTCATTGAAATACTGAAGGGTCATCCGATAAGCAAGGCCCTGACAGACACCGCAGCAATTCCAGTTCTATACTTGCAACAGGCCTGGAAGACAATACAGTATGTGGTGCAGAGTGACAAGATCAATTTCTTCCAACTCAGGATTGATAACTTTACTTCTATCCTGACATATCAAAGACTCAGATTAATCCTGGACTTACCTGAAGCAGATTCTCGAGAGGGCCAAACTACATTTGACCCATACCCTGTTGACTCAGCAGTTTTTGAAGGCATTCGCGCCTTAGGGTATGTGGGTTCACTAACAAAGATCAGTGAATTCAAAAAGACTAATCTTCCACCGTTCTACTATCAGATGTTCTCCATTAATAACCGTTGTCTGACCTCAAGGAATTATGGCCTTGACAACACCAATATGCACACTTTGCGGCTCTTTCATGCAATCGTGTACGATCTGCACGTCGATTATTCAGTGGCATTTTGGACAGAACTTTATGAAAAGGTCATAAGTATGAGAACTTCAAAGAAACCAATCTATGTGCCATATCAAAGGTTTCTTCAACTTATTGTTCGAAGTATGATCCGATCTAGTAGATACAATCCAAAGAGGCTTCATCATGAGCTTGTTCCTAAGTTTGAGATGAAATATCTTCAAAAGCAAAAGAAGTCTTTCAGTTACTCCATGCCTATACCAGCAGCTTTGCTTTCCTATGCCAATCCGAACTCTGAGTGTGTTAGGGAATATAGAGAGTCGATGGGATTACCAGAACCGGTTATCCCTACCCAAGAATCTAACCTTAGAAGAGAGGAGTCGGTGAGGGTTCCTGAGACTGCGGGAGTCCTGGAACGGGGAGCGTTGAGGGAAAATTTAGAGAGGGGTACAGGCGGGGGTCAGGAATCTCATCCTGAAGCTGTGGGGACTTCGACACAAGTTGCCACTCATCTAGAAGTCTTCACATCTCAACCTGAACGAACTATCATTCGTCAATTGAGTCCTCAGGTAGAGATTGCTAATGAAGGTGAGAATTCTGAAACTGAGTCGGATCGGCAGGCAACTTCTTCAGATTCTATTCCATCTGCCACTTCAGAACAACAGGTGGAGAATATTCATGGAGATGATATTGAAGATGAAAACTTACAACATAGTTTTGGATTTCTTGATGATATCTCATTACACAATGATGATATGGAGATTGATACAGTTGCGACTGATATTCAAAATGTACTGGGAGACATAAGGAGACTTGAGGGAGATGAAGTAGAGAATACAGAAAATGTGAGGACAAGAGAGAATGCAGAAAAAGAATATGGAGAGAGAGTGTGTAACCTGACCTACAGATCCAGAAAGGCAACCACATCCAGTACTCCGTTGCATGTGTTGCATTCAAAAGTACAAGACATAAGTAGCCCACTTATGCAATTGCAAACCTCTGCCAGCCATTCTATAGCCTCTCAACAGGCTGTAGTCTCATTTTTGCACGGGGTTTTAGCACATACTCTATCCAGCTTTCACTCGGAAAGTTTGGGTATTGAAACCAGAGCTCAGCTGCCCTAGAGCTCAATGTCATTTTGTGCACTATCGAGTCTAGCACCACTTGATATATCTACTTCTATTCCCAGGACACTCATCCAACATTCTGTTATCACCAGTCGTCTAAGTGACCCGGTCGGAACACTTGTAGTAGATCCGCAATCCGGACTACGAGGATCAAGTGGAAGTCCTGTCATTGCTAACATCATGCCAACTTTAAACACAGGCCACACTGTTGAATCTTCAACAGTTGTGCAAACGGGAAGTCTAAGTGACCCCCGGAGCTATTTTCCCAGACTTTGTGTCTAAAGAGTTTCTCAATGGCGCCTTAAAGGCCGTTGAAGATCGTATGGCAGCTAAGTTTGAGGAGGAGCTAGGGAAAGTTAAGAGCCTATTGAATAGGAAAGGCCCAGTTGTAGAGATGATTGTTCAGCCACCTCCACCACCACCAATTCAGCCCGCTGATCAATCTGTGGAGGAGCTTAAATCTCTTCTATATGCCAAGTTGTTATCACAGGCTCCAAATGATGAATTTGAGTTGGATTTGATTGGATTATTGAGATCTCAGCAACAACACGTACCTTCAGACTATGTCACTACTGTCGAATTCCAGTCTTTCAAGTCTGAAGTGGTACAGCATCTTCAAGATCTCACTCAAGCAGTTCAGGAATCTTGCAAAGCTCAAGCAGTTCTCAGCAAGAGACATGATCGTGATTCTGATCAAGATCAAGATCATGAGGGGGAGATGAGTAAAAGACAAAGAACTGCTACAGATGTTGAACTTGCTCAGGTTGAAACTCAAGAAGGAGGTGATGTTGAGAATGAGGAAGTAGAACCGAGGGTTGCAAAGCCCAAGGTTGCTACTAGGGATGAGATATTGTTACTAGCTGGGATGCTTGACATAGATATCATTAATCTTTCATCAGATGAAGAGGAGACGGCAAATGAAAAATATGATAACTTCTAGAGGCTTAAGGAGGAAGAGAGCGAAGGACTGATGGATTCGGATGAGGAGGGCAATGAGAACATTCTTGACATATTGACGGGCACACCAGATGACTTAAAACTGAGTCCTATGCACCATGAAGTTCCAGAAACTGTCCGAACCCCACCTGAAATACCTACCTTCAAAGAAATCAACCTTTTGAAACCTTCTAACCAACCAGAAAACATTCCTAGCCCAGTAAACCAACCTTCACCTAGCCCAGAAAATCCACCTAGCCAAAATATCCCACCTAGCCAAACTAGCCTACCGCCCAAACAGAATACCTAGCCCTATAAACCTTCCAAGCCCAACCAGAATCCCAAGCCCAATACCTGAAAACCAATTTGAATCCAATCCTAAAAACCAACCTGACTTTTATCTTATACCTAATCTTGATGTTTTCTTTCCTTCTAACACTGTTGAAAACCAAGTCAGACCTTCAAACATAACTGAAGCCACCCTTATACCTACTGATGCTGAAATCAGACGTTTGAGAAATGCTTTGAGAATGCCTTTTCTGGAAGAAGAGAGGAAGAAAATGTTCGTACACAGGATCAGGGTGTTAGATATTCACAAAGTCTTAGGTGTTTCTCATTTGCCACCGGATCTTCAAGAAGAGTATGCCAGGTTCATAAACTGGAAGAGAAAAGCTCAGAAAGAAGTAAGGAACAAATATGGGATTGTCACAGTCAAAGAGGTCGGGATGCGGAAGTTCCACAGACAGATCTGGTACCTAGTGTTCTATGTTCAAAGAAGAGATCTTACACACTGTGAATTTACTGAAGCTGATTTCTCTTACCTGGATGTAGATGATATTGAATATCTTTACCATCTCTTCAGAAACATGACAGTACACCCGGAGAATATTATCTTTGCCTTGGAAGCAATTAAAAGATTCATGAGAAGGCATATCAACTATACGTATTGTTATGATTTCTAGCTTGCCATGGAGACTAATCAGAAGAGGGTGAACATGAAAAATCCTAATCTGGATTATGAAGGCTTAGAGGATCTTGATATGTTTACTATCATTGGTCAGCCTGAACTTGGAGTTGTGTATAAATATGGGGAGAATAAGAAGAGGTTCATGAGAGTATCTGAATTGTCAAAGTTTTCAGATGGAACAATCAAAGTAGTCAGACTCTAACTCAAGAGGAAGTTCAAAGAAAATGAGGAGAAGGTCAGCAAAGGAGAGAAAAGTCTTGGAAAGTTTGAAAGGCTTGCAATGATCAGAGTGCTGGATGCTTTGGATGATAAACTGCATTTCAGAAGGGGTATAAGGATCTTTGAATCACTACTTGGAACCAGACAAGGAAGTCATTCTCGTTGGGGCTTGCCAATCATTAATGCTTATTCTAAAAGGGGGAGAATGTTAATGTATAGTTTAGATCAAGTGTTGACTTTTATTTTGTTTGACTTTGACTTTGTCTAAAGTCTTTGAGAGTTTCTTTTGTCTTAAGAGTTTAGTGCTTTGCGAGAAGTGTCATGAGTATAAATAGTTTAGTTCTGTGAGAGAACCTTGTAACTTGAGAGTTGTGCGCATTTCTTGTAATCTTGTGACTTCATCAATACATATGACTATTTCTCTCTCTATAATCTCTCTAGATTTTGTGTTTAATCTGATTGTAATTGATTGTATATGGCTTGATTTGGACTTTACATTAACCTTGTGTTATTCGATGATTAAATGGAAGACCTGGGGGAGTGAACATCAAAAAGCTCCTTTCCAATGTGTATTCATTACACACAGTGGCTTCGTGCTACTAACAGGCATCTTAACTGATTCATTTGTCGATTCAGGTGTTACACTCATAATTTGTCTGAATTTGAAAAGATTCGGATAAATACTTGGTGAATCGGTGGATGATCAGAGGCTCAATGATGAAACATCTTGGTCAGAATTTTAAGGACATTTCTTGTAAAGTTTTGATGATTTCTATGCTACTATCATCAAAAGGGGGAGAAGATTTGTTCAAGAAATGTTTGCTGAATGAAATTTTGTATCAATTATGGGAGAGGTGATCAAGAAAGATGATTTGCAGAAAGTTTGTTGAAAGAATGTGTCAAAGAATGCAAGATATGTAAAGATTATTCAGAGCTGAAAGAGAAAGTTCAAAGTTTTCAGAGTATTTGTGGGAAATTTGCTGAAATTTTCTTTGAAGCTTAATTTACTGAAGCAAATCGAGCTGAATTTGAAGATAATTTCTTTCCAATGTTTAAAAGAGGTTTTTACAACCTTGGGGAGATTGTTACAGTTTTTGAAAACATTTTTTATCCAATAAAGGGGAGATTGTTTTTGAGCTTAAAGGGGAGATTATGATTCAATGCTTACTTTTTCTGAAGATGATCAGTTTTCTTAACAAAGGGGAAGATTAAAGTTGCTAAAGATTAATCAAAGAGGGAGATTATTTTGCAAAATCTTTTTGGATATGATCTTGAATCCAAAGGGGGAGATTGTTAGTGCATAAATATGTTAGATACAAGATCATAGAAGACAGAATACTGAAAGTCAAAGTCAAGAGCTCAAGTCAAAGCCCTTCAAGCAGAAAGTCAAAGTCTTTTGTAATAAAAGTCAAAGTCATAGTGTATGTGTTGTGAGTGTTTAGTTGTATAAGTGTTTTGTCAAATAGGGATATGACAAGAAGTTGTTGTCAATAGTGTGCGCATATTATAGAGAGAGAAATATTTGAGAGAACTTACTGTGTATCGATTTCTAAGATTTGAGATAAATGGAAATTGATTGAATTTATTGTGTCATCTTGTTATACACTGATTGTGGGACTCACAGTTTGAATATTTGGTAGAATCACACACAAGTAATAAAGATAACAAGAAAAATAAGAATGATTCACTCAACAGATGATCTTCATTAGCTTTCTGAATACATCAAGAACACACTTAACTGTGTGAAAATTCTCTCTAAAACTCTCTTTCACTAGACTTCAGGCATGTGTGATTTATTTGTTGTGTTGCCAACAATGGCAGGAGGTGCTCCCTACATATACATATACAGGTCATGGAGCATACAAATAATACAATACAAAGGTTGTCACCCACAAAAGGAATGACACCTGGAAAGTAATCCATCATAGGTGTACTATTTGATCTTCAGAATCTTCGTACAACAGGGGCATGTGAGAGGCACATGATCATTTGTCTTCATGAAATGCACAAGTCTTCTAGTCCAACAGGTTGCCTGCACAGAGGCTCTATGAAGAATCACAGAGGCTCTGTGGTCTGAGGTTGATCTTCTGGTTAAGTCTTTCTCAAGAAGTAGTCGACAGAGGCTCTGATCTGTGCTGCTTGAGAGCCTTGGTGTAAGCAGCAGAGGTCTTCTGCAGTTCTGATAATTAGCTTCTTTTTCAATACTTCTATAATTTAACTATTGGAGCTAACAATCTCCCCCTAAGTATTGAAAAATAAAATATGCAGAAGTACTTCTAACTAGAAAGCAAGAGGTGTTAATGAACCTCTGTAAAATGTTATTTCATTTCATAAGCTCACTACAAGTACAAAATATAAATGAAACTACTTAGGGAAATCATCTATTGGATTTGTAAAGCTATCAACTAATGTTCTGCGTATAGACATGATGAGATCCCTAAACTTCAACTGAGCATCAATGTCGCAGATCATCTTCTCAGCAGATCCTCTTTGCACTCTCTATGTGCCCACTCTGTGGCTTATCGTTGTCCTTAATTTCAGTAGAGTGTCGTTCGAGTACTTGTTGCATTGACTAGCCTTGAATATCTTCTTTCAGCCATCATCGTCTTTGTACACAAAATTGTTCACGGGCTCTACGATCAAGGGGTTGCTTGGAATGGTTTCTATGCCAGGGATTAGGTCATCTGGGGCTGTGACTGATAGCTTGTCAACTCCCAATTCTATAGCTATCTGGAAGTCAACCTTGCTATAGTATTTGACGTGTTCACGCATAACCACTTTGTTGCACCCGTTGGCTATTGTGAACTCCTTTCTTGTGCCTAGCCTCTGTTCTGTGAATGCGTGCAGTTGGGTCAAGTCATAGGGACAGAGGTTGATCAAGTATGCATCTGTGAAGACATACTTCTGCCTATCCTTCCTCTGTACATGATACTTGGCACACATTATTGTCTTATTGGCAAAGAAGTGTAGAGTGATGCCCAATACTATTTCAATGTCGTTCTCAGAGAAGACTTTGCTCTTTTCTTGAGCGGTTTTCCAGAACAATCTTCTGACCTCCTCTTTCATCAGAGGGTGGATGTTTGGCTCTATAAATGTCTTCTCATCTCCAGCGTTGTAAAAAAAGTTGTAGATGTTCTTGTGGAATGTGAGTTCTTTTGGTGGTGGCATGGGAATTGGAATCCTCATTGCATCCATATATTGAACTCTCTCCTTTACTCGATCATATGTAGGCTTCTTAGGCTCTGTTGTTTCAGCTGCAGCAAAGGGCATCTTCATTTTTGGTTCAGAAGTACAGGATTTGGTCTTCTGCTTAGGTTTCTCTGTGGGCATCAACTGTACATTTTCTTCACCAGTGTTGATAGGTTCGAGTGCTGAGTACTGAACTTGTGGCCTTATTAATCTCGTAGTCTATGATAAACTTCATCAAATCTACGTTCTTCTGTACTGAAGTTGTTTCAGAATTGGCCTTGGAGGTAAATTCGTCTTCTATTCGGTACACTTGAGTCAGCAGAGCCTCTCCCATTTTGTGCATCTCGGCCTTGGTGACAAGGTTCGAGGGAATGCTCATGTCTTTCTGCGGTTTGGAAGAGGTTGAGACTAAGACCATGGTACTGTGAACCATGTCCTTGATCTATGCGCGAAGATCTTTGAGAGTTTTCTTCTGTGGAGGTTGAAGTGTTGGCAGGGACAGCAGATGCTTGATTCTTCTGAGTTACAATGTCTGCCAGACACTTGATTACCTCTATATTTGCCTTCACCACCTCTGCCAAGGTATTGAATTCTTCTTTGGTGATTGTGTTGGCAGAGGTGTCGACCATCTTCTGTATAGTGGCAGAGTTCTGTTTAGAGGTTGATAGTCCCTGATTTGTTCAAGTTCTTATCTAAATTCAATCACACAAACAAGATTTATCAATTACCTGTTTGATTAACCACAAGATTCAATTACAAAATGGATTGAATCACTTTGTCTCTCTACAAGTCTCTTTCTCACTCTAAAAACTCTCTCTGCGAATACAACAGTTTACACACTTGTTCTTACAACAACTTCTAATCAAAAGTCTATTAAATCAAAAACAACAATACACGCTTACAAAAACTAATACAAAGACATTGACTTTGACTTTATTTACACTTGACTTTGACTTTTCTTGAGAGTAAACTTTTGAGCTTTGACTTGTCTTAACTTTGATCTTCAATCTACTACGATCTTGTATCCAACATATTTATGCTCTAACAGAGGCCTTCTGAAGATTCTCTAGATGTTCTGCGATTTTTTTCATTTTGAGCAGTAGTCATTGTTCGCAAAGAGCATACTTCAGTGTAGGTATCCCCGACTCTGTTGGATTGGCGCTCTGTGTAGATGACCTTCTCCTCGGTGGTAGTGGCCAAGCTTTTCAACCCGCCTAAGGTTGAATACACAACATCAGCAAAGGCTTTGAATTCGGCCTTCGTGATGTGTGAGAGGGGTCCTCCTCTGGACCAACACATGGTCCAGATTGAGCCAAAGTGCCTTTGGCACCTAGAGAGCTTGTTTTGGTGTTGGGCTCTATAGGATTTCCATCCGATCCTCGACGCTACTCTGAAGAGGGTGTTTCTATGAATGTTCCATCCGTGTCATCATCCATTGGAGATTCAGAGTCTTCCAATAGTGTGACAGGAATTTTACTTTGAGATTGGTCTAGAACCTCATCGTTTATGTGCGAACTCTCAGGTTGCTCTTAACAACCTTGGTTTGGACCCTCGTGTGTGGCAGAGGCAACAAATGCCTCTGTATTTGGTGGTGTCGTGTTTTGGGGCAATTGAACACTTATATCTACACCATCATCCTTTTGAGAGGATGTGGTGGGCATGGTTTCCCTGGTTATAATGGGAACAGAAGATGAAAAAAGTTTCTCTGTCCGGATGGCTTGGTTTAGGTTCGGAGTATGCACTTCTTCATCAATATCCCTCTGCACTAGACCTGCAGGGATAGAGATGTGGCTTGCACTGGGGGTTGGGTTGGGTTTTGTTCCTTTAGAGGCATATTTTTCTCCCTCAGTCTCCTCCTCCTTTTCTTTTTCTTCTTCCTCTTCCTCCTCTTCATTAACCTCTTCCACCACCACTTCTTCTGCTACTTCTATGGTCTTTGTCTGAAGTGGAGAAGAAACCTTTGGTAGTGTGGGAGAGTTCTCAGGTTGGTCCTCTTTAGCCAGTGAACTTAGGCGTTCCACGGCTTGTAATGCTATTTCTACAGCCAAGGCGATGGGGCTCTGAGGCTCATTTGTTCTTGTTTCCTCAGCCCTTACCTCATCCTTTGTGATCTGAGGTTCTTCTATCACAACCTTCTTCAATCTCCTCTGTCTTCTCTATAGAGTTTGCTCCTCCTCCTATGCAGGTTCATGCACTTGCTTAGATGCTTGTACCTGTTGAATTTCAGGTACAGAGGCCAGCTGAATTTGAGCATCTTCCTCTTCGACTCGCTTTCTCAACCTTCTTTTCTTCTTCTTCTTTTGGGGTTATTCGACCTCTGTTTCTTGTACCTTTGTTGGTATTGGGACCTCTTCTTCTACGGTCCTCTTTAGGGTTTTCTTTTTCTCCTTCTCTCTTCTCTCGGCCCTTTCCCTACTCTCTGCTCTTACCTCATGTTCTACACTTATCTCCCTCTGTGTTTCACCTTGTTCACCCTCATGTGTATCAGTCCTAAATAACATCACTGGCTCATCAGGGTTAAGTCCTATGCGTGGAGGGGTTACAGGAATCGGTTCTGAAGTCCTGTTTCCACGTCTGTAGACCCTCCTATCTTCGCTACCCATGTATTTGAGCATCTTCTTGGGGATGGGTCTAGTATTAGGGTAACCAGAGGGAATGATTGTGCGTTTGTGGGTGATCATGGTGTGAGTTCTGACCACATTGCCTTCTTGGGGGAGTTTGTCTTCTCCTATCATTGCATCCCCCAGAAGTACAACAATAAACCTCTGGAATATCAAAGACGGCAGAGCATTGCCTCTAGACTGATCTTCGTTCTTTCTCACCACAACGCCTACCATTTCGTGCAAAATCAGTTGAGCATAGTTCAGAGGTAGGTCGAAAAATATCCCATACATTATGGCCATGATATTGTGGCTTGTTTGATCTAGGCTTCCTATCTTGGTAGTTAGGGTTCTGTTGAGGATGGAAAATAGGACATTTCAGATGGGTGGAAGGAATTGCCTTCTGAAGTCTGTCCTTTTGGAGATTGGCTTTCCATAACCAAGGAAAGTCAGGAATTCGACTAATTCCTCATCAGAGGGTTCTTCAATGTATTTGACCAGGTTCAATTGGGATTTGGTGGGGATTTGAAAAATGGTAGAAATTAGCTTCTTATTAATTCCAAGTTCCAAAACCTTGTTGGATGATGGGCTTGTTGCAAATCCAACAATAGCAGACCCAAAAACGATATTCTTCTCATATTTGCAGCTTTGCCAAAACTGTTGAATGTAGGATTCAGGGATATCGGTTCTGTTCATAGTTAGGTCATTTGAGATGAAATGTTTTTTCAGTATCAAAATCATTGGTTCATAGTCCTTAGCGAAGGCTTGGGTGTTTAAGACCACGTAGTGGTTGTTCGGTTTCAGAGGAAGATTGGTCAAGTGATATTGATGGTTTGCGAAGGAAACGATCCGACTGGAGATGGGGGTTTCTTGTTCGACTCTGTCAGAGTGTTGATCATTGTTTCTTTGTGTAGAGTGGTAGGAGTTCTCGCCAGATCCAGAAGGAGAAGCCATTGCAAAAAATTAGTAGAAAAAGAGAGAGTTGCAGGTTTCTTGCTTGAGTTCATGAGAGAGATGGATGCGTGTAAAAGATGAAATGGGAATGGAGTTAGGTTTTTATGGTGAGAGAGGGTGAAAAAATGAGTGGTAAAAGATAAATATTTGGAATCCATAATCGAGTACAAAGCCGTTTGTGAGAAACGTTTCAAAAACGATGGTACAGATCAATTACCAATCAAATATTACCACATCATCAATGGCGGTGCACGATGAAAGGATGTGCGCCTCCCATTACTCTCACGTGCATGTCGTTTGCTAAACCCAAATGAATGTCACTCTCAAAAGAACCCGCACCCTAGACATTTTTCAAAAAATATACAAGTGTTGAGCGTGGCAGAAGCTCTGTGGTTGAAAGAGCTTCTGTGGTCTGGGGGGTTGTCTTGAACTCGCACATGATTACACCTTTTCATTACCCATGGGTGTCTTGAACTCGCACATGATTACACCTTTTCTTTACCCAAAACATTTGAAGATCAATGAAATGATCGATAGAGTCTTTCCAAACAGAAGTCAAAGGTCAAATGATGCTTTTCAGGCGTAGACGCTCTGTTACATCTCGCAGAGGTTCTATGAGAGGTCGCAGAGGCTCTATGACCAAGAACTCCTAATTAAGGAAAGACCTTAAAAGATTTTGATCATTCAAAGTTTTGACTTGTTTACATAGGTAATTTTGGACATATTTGGAAATTTGTGTCCGAGAAAAGTGTTCTTGACAACGGGTTGGTGTGAAGAACTTACCTTCTTCTGCAATCTGCTTGATAGACTTGCTTTCTTGGCTCCCCCTTGAATGATCAGCTTATGTGATCTTCATCAAGGTCTCCATCTCCCCCCCCCCCTTTATCTATGCTTGGGTCAAATTTGATAAATAATTCACATGACATAGACCAATGAACCATGGTGAAATGGTGGAATGAATAATAAAAGGAACAACTGTACATGCAAAAGTAAAGTTGTACATTCAGAAATAAAGTTATATACATGAGAAACTCTATACCAAGGTGCAGAGGCTCTGTGGATCAACTCATGTTCAACATACCCAACTTTTCAACCTAAGAATAAGAATCTCTTCTCATCTAAGGCTTTTAGTAAACAGGTCAACAAGTTGATAATCCGTGGGCACAAAATACATTTCTATCGTACCTTTTTCCACATGATGCTTCAGAAAGTGGTACCTTATATCGATGTGCTTTGTCTTGGAGTGTTGTACAGGATTGGCAGAGATAGCTAGGGAACTCTTTGAGTCACAGGGGATGGGAATCTTCTCAATGTCTAGACCATAGTCTCTGAGCTGAGTTCTCATCCACATAACTTGTGAGCAGCAACTGGCTACAGCAACGTATTCAGCTTCTGCCGTAGATGTTGACACACAATTCTGCTTCTTAGAAGTCCAGCTCACTAGTTTACCACCTACAAATTGACAACTTCCATAGGTATTCTTTCTGTCTAGTTTACATCCTCCATAGTCTGAATTTGTATAATCCATAAGATCAAAACCAGAGTTCTTTGGATACTAGAGGCCAAGATTTTTGGTTCCTCTAAGATATCTAAAGATCCTTTTCACAGCATAAAGATGAGATTGATTGGGATTTGCTTGATATCTTGCACAAAGACATGTGGCATACATGATATTTGGCCTACTTGCAGTAAAATACAGAAGAGACCCTATCATACCTCTGTAGAGTTTGCACTCGACAGATCTACCCTCTGGATCTGAGTGTATCTTACATCCAGTGGCCATAGGAATCTTCATCATAGAAGAGTCAGAGAGTTTGAATTTTGGAAGTATCTCAGAGACATATTTTGATTGATTTATGAAAATTATATTTGTAGTTTGTTTGACTTGAAGCCCAAGGAAGAAAGTTAATTATCCCATCATGCTCATTTCAAACTCACTCTTCATGAGTGTTTCAAACTTTTTGCAATAGTTTTCATTAGTAGATCCAAATATAATGTCATCCACATATACTTGGACAAGCAAAATCTCACCTCTTCTCCTTTTGTAGAACAAAGTAGTATCGGTTGTACCTCTTTCGAACTTATTTTCAAGCAAGAAGTTTGAGAGCCGATCATACCAAGCTCTGGGGGCTTGTTTGAGTCCATACAGAGCCTTGTTCAGAACATAGACATGATTTGGGAATTCTGAACTCTTGAAACCTGGTGGTTGTTGAACGTATACTTCTTCTTGAATCTGACCATTTAGAAAGGTTGACTTGACATCCATTTGGTATACCTTGAAACCTCTATGGGCTGCGAATGCTAGGAATATCCTAATTGCTTCTAGACATGCGATACGAGCAAAGGTTTCCTCATAGTCAATCCCTTGTTCTTGGCAGTATCCCTTAGCCACCAATCTTGCTTTGTTTCTAATGACCACTCCATCTTCATCCTTTTTGTTCTGGAGACCCGTTTGGTCCCAATAGCAGTTTTGCCTTTCAACAGAGGTACTAGGGACCATACTTTGTTGCGCTCAAATTGCAGAAGCTCATCTTGCATAACTTCTACCCAATTTGGATCATCCAGGGCATCAAAGACCTTCTTTGGTTCGATCATACTGACAAAATTTGTGTAGAAACAAAAATTGGCAGTAGTTGATCGAGTCTTTTCTTTTTCAGAAGGATCACCAATGATTTGACTTTGTGGATGATTCTTGGTCCACTTGGTCATCCTTGGAAGATGGTCATTAGTAGCATCGAGTTGTACTTCTATGGATGAGGTAGTTAGTACTTGAACAGCTTTTGTTGCAGAAGGCTGATCATTTGTGCTTAACACAGGAGTTGATGAATCACCTTGAGTGTGAGTAGAAACCTCTGTGGTATCTAGAGATGAGTTCACAGTGTGCTCTGGTGGCATGTCCTCTGTGGTCATTGGAGTAATGTTCTCCTCTTGATTGAGCATGAAATCTTGGTTAATCGTGTTCTCTGCATGCTCCCCCTCAATTGTTGTACCTACACAAGTAGTTGAAGATGGTGAAGTATCATCAGGACCAGTAAGAGATATACCTTCTCTGCTTGGTCTGTAGAGGCTACGATTCCAGAGGCTCTGTAATCATCCACAGAGAGATCAACATCATCAAACATTTCCTCAAATAAATGATTTAACTCAGCTACTCGAGAAGATGTTGCGCCAGAGGCTTGCGATTGATGTCCGAGTCCTGAGTTGATTTGCTCAAAAGTCAATTGGAATAAGTCATCAAAAGATACATTGATACTTTAGAGTATCATTCTCTATTTGAGTATGTAGACTCTATATGCCTTGGAGGTCGATGAATAACCAATAAACTTGGCTTCATCGGCTTTTCGGTCAAACTTTCCAATTTTCTCTTTGACGTTCAAGACAAAGCATCTGCACCCAAACACATGAAAGAACTTGATATTTGGTTTCCTCTGGTTGATTAAGTGGTATGGAGTCTTTGAATGTCTCCTCACAATCAGAGATCGGTTCTATGTGAAACATGCAGTTGAGACAGCTTCTGCCCAAAAAGAAGTTGGTAATCCCGATGCGGTGAGCATAGTTCTGGAAGTCTCCACTAGTGTTGGATTTCTTCGTTCAACAACACCATTCTGTTGTGGATTTCGTGCGGCAGAGAAGTTCTGTGAAATACCCTCTTCGGCAAGATAGGCATCAATGGTTGAGTTTTTGAACTCAGTACCATTGTCACTTCTGAGCTTCTACACCTTGTTGTCTTATAGAACTTGGTTTTTTCTCATTAGAGTGATTAGTATTTGAGGAACATCAGACTTTTTTCGGACAAATTCAACCCATGTATATATAGAGAATTCATCAATGAGAACAAGTATATACTTCTTGCCACCTAAGCTCTGTACAGATATTGGACCGCAAAGGTCAACATGAAGCATATACAGAGGCCTAGTGCAAGATACATCCGATTTGGTTCTGTGGGAAGCACTTTTGTGTTTACCCATTTCACAAGCAGAGCATAAATGATCTCTGTCGAATTTTAAGTTTGGAAGACCACTTACCAGATTCAGTTTAATAAGTTTGTCAAGAGTATGAAAGTTTAAGTGACAAGACCTATTGTGCCAGAGCCAAGCTTCCTCATTCTTACTTGAAAGAAGACAAAATTTTTCATCTTTGTTTGTTGCTTTAAAGTTCATGAGGTACAGATCACCTCTTTTGTCGGCTCTCAGAAACTCTGTGCTTGTCCCTTCACATAGCAGAGAGAAAAAAATTTGTTTGAACTTCACATCGAATCCATTATCACAGAATTAACTTACACTTAGCAAGTTGTGCTTAAGGCCATCCACGTATGCAACTCTGGATTCATCGACATCCTCCTTGGCAATGACTCTGTAGCCTTTGATTTGTCCTTTTCTATTATCTCCAAAGGTTACAG
The DNA here is from genome assembly GCA_954870635.1 of Arctium minus. Classification (NCBI taxonomy): domain Eukaryota; kingdom Viridiplantae; phylum Streptophyta; class Magnoliopsida; order Asterales; family Asteraceae; genus Arctium; species Arctium minus. Next base: position 30,575,179 of record OX941089.1, on the reverse strand, counting down.
AACCTCCTCCAGATTTTTCTTTGTAGGAGGAGAGTAACCTTCTGTCGCCAGTTATGTGCCTTGAGCACCCAGAGTTTAGATACCACACAGGCACATGTTGCTTCTGCTGCATAGATTAAGGAGATTTAGGTACCCATTTCCAAATGGGTCCACTTTTGTTAGGAGTCTTTAAGGTTGCCAAAGCATCCTTAGGTTTGGCATTAGCTTCTTTAACAGAAAAACCATTTTGTTTCTTTTGACTCTTGAATTTGGCATTATTTGCTTTGGGTCTAGAGAAGAAACAGTGTGGACTAGAAAAACGTTGGCTTAATTGATGCATGAGCTTAAAACAATCACAATGATGAACATTTGATGCAACTTGCTTAAACTTTTCATTGAAATCATTGAAAATGGGTACAGAGGATTTATGATAACAGTCTCTCCTAGTATCAGACTTATTTTTACATAAGGACCTATCTAGGCTAGATTTATTTTTAAGAAAACTCCTCTCCGGATGATCTTTCGGTTGTACCCATCTTCTGTGGTAACCCTCCCTTGGTTTCACTGCCACAGAAGCAAAAGATTTGTCATTATTAATCCATTTCTGCTTATGTTGCCAAGTGTACTTATCATGATTTGCTTTAAAGGTATTGGAGCTTTTGGATTTTGAGATGACTTTTGTTTGTTAATATTTTCAAGCTCAAGAGATGTTTTAGCTTGTATGCACATGTCTAGGAAGTCAGGGCAGATAGGAATCCTTGCAAAGTTTTCCTTGGGAGGAATTTTTCTGTTAAGAATACCAGAGGGTAGTTTAAAACCCTCTAGTTTGCAAGGTACTATCTCTGGTTCGACAGACCTAGTCTCTCAATCGATAGAGGTTGAATCAACCACAGGTTCTGAGTCTGAGTTAAGGAAGTCTCTGTGGACAGAGGCATGACTTTCTGGACATATGCCACAATCTCTTCCATTATTATCCATGAAAGTGGTTAAGTCTTTTGAAATACATGGAACAATTTCAGGAACTTTGAAGATTTCCATCAAATCTTGTTCAAATATTTCTTGTACGACAGAGGTCATATCAGGACTATTGAAAAATCTGTTTTCATAGGTTTCTTTTAAGTCATTTTCAAATAAATTCATCAACTTTCCTTCTGCAGAAGAGGGAATAAACTCAGTCGCCTCAAAAGGCAATTCCTTTTCAGGGATTATCTTTGTGTGTCCCTAAAATCAAAGGATGGTTCTTTTGAGTTCTAGTCTGATGACTAGGTTCTTCATTGATTCCCACTTCTAAATTGGACTCATTTAAGTCAGATGAGGTGATCTCATCAGCTGCTTCTGGCTCTTCATGCACTTGATTCTCCTCATCTCTTCTTTCTTCTTCACTCTGAATTGGTTCAGTCATAGTCTCTTTTTCACAGAAATCAACAGGTTCCATTGTAGGTATGGGAAAGATCACAGACTGAGGAATAATGTCTTGTACTTGTTCATCCCCTGATCCTCCACTTCCTGAACCTGCATGATCATCACTACTAACACCCAAAGAGTTAGTTAGTGAATCAATGTCAAACAACCACTGAGGACCTGAACCAATAGGATTTGGTGTGTTCTCATTGCATTTGACATTGTCACTTTCCTCAATTATTCTAGAAGAAGAATTAAATACTCTGTAAGCCTTACTCTGAGATGAGTAACCAACAAGAAAACCATCATCTGCCTTGCTATCAAACTTACCTAAGTGAGTTTTGGTATTGAGAATGGTACAAGGACACCCAAAAGGTTTGAAAAATCCTATAAATGGTTTTCTTTTATTTAAAAGCTCATATGGTGTCTTGTTTTTAGGCTTGACTACTAGAACTCTGTTCTGGACATAACAAGTAGTATTAACTACTTCAGCCCAGAAAGTAATTGGAAGTTTTGAATCAGCTAACAGAGATCTAGCAGCCTCAATCAGTGTCCTATTCCTTGTCTCAGCAACACCATTTGTTGTGGAGTCCTAGGAGCACTGTATTGCCTCTCAATTCCTTTTTCCTCACAAAAGGTGTTTAGGTCATGATTTTTAAATTCAGTACCATTGTCTGACCTAATGACTTTTGCCTTTTGATTTGTTTGGTTTTCAATTCTTAGAATAAAGGATTTGATCAGTCCACTTGTCTCATCCTTAGTCCTTAGAAAATATACCCAAGTAAATCTAGAGTAATCATTAACAATAACTAAGCAGTATGATTTCTTGCCTATACTCATAACATTTGTAGGCCCAAACAGATCCATATGCAACAACTAAAGAGAATTAGAGATAGTGTTCAACTCTTTGGACTTATGAGAAGTTTTGTGTTGTTTGCCTTTGAGACAGGCAACACAATGATCATCACATGAAAAGACTTTTGAAGGTAAACCTATTACAAGGTTGTTTTTAACAAGTTTATTCATAGTTTTAAAGTTCATGTGACACATCCTTTTGTGCCAAAGTGATGATTCATCCAAAGATGCTTTTGAAACAAGACAGTTTAGGGATGAATCAGTTGAAACATTTTCCATATCTAAGCAATAGACATTATCCTTTCTGGGAGTTCTTAGTAGTATCATCTTTTCATCAACTACCTTGAATCCAGGAGCAAGTATAATGCATTCAGAATCAGTAAATAATATACTATGCTTGTTGTCACAAACCTGTGATACACTTAATAGGTTGTACCTTAATTGTTCAACATAGAATACATCTTCAAAGGTCATTTTACCTTTGGTTACATCACCCTTACCACTGATCTTACCTCCATCTAGAGTATTTCCAAAGGCAACATGTCCACCATCAATTTTCTTGAAATTATTGAGGCAAGACATGTTCCCTGTCATGTGCCTAGAGCAACCACTATCAACATGCCAGATGCTCTTCCCCTTGAGCTGCTGGTTGCCCTGCACATAAGATAAAAACAATTAGTATTGATTGGGAACCCAAGCCAAAGTGGTCTTGGGTCTCCCTTTCTTTTCAAAGTATTTACATTCCTTTTTGATGAGATTTTTAAAATTAGAGCACTCTTTACTGGAGTACTTTGTCAAGATAATTGGCTTAGCAGCACAAACACTAGAAGCAGTACTAACTTTAGAAAAACTAACAGAGTTAGCAGCACTAACAGGTTTAGCAGTACTAACCTTGTTAGCAGCACTAACAGAGTTAGCAGTATTAATATTTGAAGAAGTACTAACCATGTTAGCAGCACTAACATTGGTAGCAGTAGTATTGCTTCTAGCAGTACTATCTTTGTCAGCAGCACTATTTGTAGTAGCAGTACTAACAATTTTAGTGCTTTTGGGAACCCACATCTTGACATTCTCTCTTTCAGTCTTTTTCTTCATGTGGCTTTTAGATTTAACATGTTTCTTAGCCACATGGTTCCTTTCATTCTTCCTATAACCAAAGGGTTTTTGCACAGATCTTTGAAAATTCATCCTTTGGTTCATAGGATTGAAATAACAGTATTTAGCAATATGATTGAGCTTTCCACAAATAAAACAAGGTTTTGGTCTATTGATTTTACTCAGGTCAACCCCTTGTTTTTGTGCCCACTGATTATTCCGGTTTCTTTGATTACCCCTCCTTTTATCATGTTTTAGGGGCTCAGATTTAGTACAAGCACACTGTTTGCAAGGAACAGGATTCACAACTGTGGTCTGCTTGTAATGGACCTTACTAGACTTTCCCTCAGTCTTCTCTATGTCCTTAGATTTTACCCAGATCTTTCCACAACCCTCATTGGTAATAATGTGATTCTCTAGAGGAATCTCATCACTCACAGTGTTCTCCTTACCCTTACCAGCTTCTTTCTCAGTTTTGTCCTCAACAACTACTTCATCTAAGGGATCTATCTCAGTGGCTCCCTCAGAAAAGTCCTTCCTATCTTTGGTTTCTAGCAAGTCTGATGTAGGAGGGATGTAGTTGTTGTTGTATGGTGGTGGTGTGGTATTGTACCCAATTCCTCTTCTCAGCTTGTCATGAATCTGAGTTTGTAGTAAAGAGTCCATTGCTTTAGAAGCATTGGAAAACTTTTCTACATCTAGCTTAACTTTGGCTAGCTCCCCTCTCAACTTTTCACTCTCCTCTTTAGACTTTGTCAGTTGGAGTTCTAGATCCTTTTTCTCCCACTTCCAGTAGTTTGTGTCATATGAGTGTTGAAGTTCATTGGCTTGGAAACCTTTAATTTGTTCCTCAAACCTCTCAACAATTCTCACATAGTCTTTTATATCTTTTGCTAACCTCTTAAGGTCATCACTCATATTCTGGTTGTGATCCCTGTACCTTTTAACAGTGTATATGCAAGTTTTAGAACAGAGATTAAAACTTACCTCAGTTGGGAGATCAGATACCTCTGCCATGAGAGCTTGATTTTGAGTAGCCTCTTCTGCTTGATCACTCCAGTCAAACCCCATTCCTTGTTGAGAAACAAGGGCTTGAGCAGAGTTTCTGTTCTGGTTGAAGCTACCAGTCTGAGCTTGTTGGTGGTTATTGTGAGGCACTCCACTTCTGCATTCCCTGGCAAAGTGTCCCTTCATATGACATTTATAGCATTCTACCTTTGACTTGTCAAATCCTGCTCCATCTTCTCTTCTTTGGGAGAAGTTATTCCTCCCAGTTCTCTTGATGAATTTCTTTACTCTCATGGAAAGCATGGCCATCTGCCATTTAATATCCATCTCTTCAAGATCATCAGGATGAAGTTGTTCCAAGTTATCATTGATTAAAGAAGAGTTTCCATGGCTGGACAGAAAGGCTTCAAAAACAGATTCAGTGCCTTTTTCTTGATTTGCTCCATTAGCAGCATTAACTGATTCAGGGTTAGCAGTAGAATCAATTGATGCTGATAGGAGTGCAGCATTATGAACATATCCAGAAGGCTTCTTCTTTGCCTCCACCTCAGCTTCAAATACTCTAAGGTCATTGTACAGATCATCAAGTTCTTTTTCTTTCAATTGTTCATTCTGTTTGAATGAAACAGTATACATAGGGACCTTAAGAACTTTCTGTTTACATCATCTTGATCAATCTGTACTCCCATAGTAGCTAGTTCACCAATCAGCTTGTTAAACCTCTCAAAAGTTTGAGTCATGGACTCATTCTTAGTTGACATAAAATTTTCATACAATTGTTTCAGTATTGCCTTCTGATTTCTCTTGGTACTTTTGGTACCAGAGAATATTTTCTCTAGAGCATTCCAAAGCATTTGTGCATCAGTGCAATTGCAGAATTGGTGTTGATATTCATTGGGAATAGCCAAGAGCAGTGTGCTCAAGGCTTTCATCTCTGTCTGCCTTATTTTCTTTTCTGCATCTGTCTTTGGTGGTGTTCTTTTTCCATCTGCACCAATTTTTCCTTCATCAGATGGTCCATTCTCAATGATGTCCCACATAGAGTAATCTGTGAGGAGAATGTATTACTTGATCCTTATCTTCCACATGTCAAACTCATTAGATATGAGCATTGGAATTTTTGAGACAAGAGTACTGTTTGATTCAACTGTGTTTTCCATGATGAATGAAGGTTTATGAGAATACTAGCTCTGATACCACTTGTCAGGATCTAATTCTTAACAAGAATAAACACTCAGAAACAATATTAAAGGAGTTTGCGGAATAACATTTTAATATTCAAAGATCAATGAAACAGTGAATCAGAAATCACAAATTGTAAACTTTATTGAATGATTTAAAGCTACAAGATTTCACACACAACCTCAATATTGATTAACAGACTCACCAATACGAATTCTACTTCTCTAGAATTAGGATTATAAACCTTGAGGTTAATTCTCTCTATCAAAACAAAAACTCAGAATCAAAAAAATTACTTCTAAACTATTCTGACTAAGTTTATACATATACTAAAGATAAAAGATAATTACAAAATATAAAAGATCTTCAGTATAATCTTCCAAAGTTATCTCCAAACCTTCCATGATTATCTTCAACCTTGATATGCACGTATCTTGATTATCTCTTAAGCAACATTAAGTTGTAGCAGTATTAACACTCTGAGCAGTATTAATCTTCTTCAGCAATAGTAATTGTGCTCAGCAGTATTAATTTCTTAGCAGTACTAACTACTAGCAGTATTAACTCTCCAAGCAGTCCTAACTATTGAAGTAGCAGCACTAACTTGTCAAGCAATATTAAATCTACTAGCAGTAGTAATCAATTGTGCTAGCAACATTAATCATACTTAATCAATTCTTTAATTCCCAACACAAACAAATCAAACAAACAAGATGATTACAATTACCTGTTTGATTCAATTCAAATTCAAACAATTTACAACTCTGTTTTTAACTCTCTCTCTCTCTCTAGATGACTCTCTCTCTCTCTCCAAATTCTCTCTGGATATTGTATACAAAACAAATTCTAACCCTCTATCTATTAAACAGCAAAGAAGTATTTATACCCACTACTAATTACAAAAGAAACAAATACAATACAAATAACTTTGACTTTATTACATTTAGACTTTGACTTTTAATAAGAGTTGACTTTCTCAGCTTTGACTTCTTGTATTTTGAACTTCAGTCTTCATGATCTTGTATCCAACATATTTATGCTCTAACAATCTCCCCCTTTGGATTCAAGATCATCTTTGAAAATTTTAGCAAATCAATCTCCCCCTTTTGGTTACATTGAAGAACTTCAAATCTCCCCTTTTAAGCTCAATCTGAGTACAATCTTCCTCTTTTGGTTGATCTTTAACTTTAATCTCCCCAAAGTCTATCTTCAAGAAATACCAACAATCTCTCCCAAAGATGATAGAAATGACCTTCAATAATCTCTTCTGATTCATCACAAGACTCTTTCAGACTTTAGAAAGAAATTATCTTCAGATTTAGCTCAACTTGCTTCAGCAAATAATCTTCAAAGAAAATTTTCTGAAAATCAGCACATCTTCAAACATCTTTGAATTTGCTTGAAAAATCTTCCAAACTTTCAATCTTTGAACTTTATCTTCTTCAACTCTTTATACAAACTTTCAAATCTTTGAAATTTCTGATTCGGACATTTCTGTAAATCATCTCCCCCTTTTTGATGAATAGAGTATCTATAGCATCAAAACTTTCTCCAAGAAATGTCTCTGAAATTCTTTTCTGACCACTAATCTTTCAAGAGCCTCTGATTCACCGTCAATTCGAACAATGTATTCATCCAGATCTTTGCAAATCTAGACAAAATAGGAATGTAACACCTGAATCAACAAATGATTCAGTTAACATGCCTGTCAGTAACACAAAGTCACTGTGTGTAACGAATACACATTATAAAAGAGCTTTTGTTATGTTCACTCCCCCAGGGCTTCCATCCAATCATCGAAACACGACAAAGGAAATTTCTATGAATGTTATGACAAGAAAACAAATTCCTTGTGTGCTCGTGCAAGTGATAGAAAGAATTAAGCACGAATGATTGCTTTTATAAAAGGCTCAACAGTGTGTAAACCACTGAGACAATAGTAGATAAACACAGACTCAATGTGCATGAGTGAAGTGCGAAGGTGGGGCAGACTTCCTTCTTTTCAATATCCAGATTTTCCAAATGAAAACTAGATAGCATATGTGCTACGTCCCCAGAAAAATATGAAACGTTTTCTTTTTAAGAAGAAAATGAGTGGCTGGTGGGGTTATATCAAGAGTTGGCATGGGCTAGTTGCCTGTTTCAATAATGTTCACCAAGAGTTGTGAAACATTAGTAATGTGGTTGCCCGGCTCAGAAAGTAGTTGGTGCAGAGTTTGATATTCGTTTACTCTGTTCTCACACCCTCTTTCTTTTTAATCATTAAGCTCACATCTAACCAAACTCTCATTTCCATTTTACCTCGTCACACATCCCACACTTATTTCTTTTAGACTCCTCACACTCAATCACTATGGAGTAACTTCTTGGGTAGGAAACACTGGTAATCGTGAATCCATAGAAGTGCATTTAAGTCCTAGCACAAAGAACCCATATTTCCTATAAAGCATATGTTGCTCAATATGGTTTAACTGTATCAGTTAAAGCACAAATATACAAGTCATATGTGTGTATGCTCAGAATATAATCATGAAGATATAAGCATTTTAAACATTGAAGTATTTTCAAACAAGTAAATTGAATGAATAGATAAGAATGCAAAAGACTTGTTTGAAAATCTGACATTGTATGAAAAATGATCAGAAATGAATGATATAACAAGCAAAGCTTATGGTCAAGAATAATTGATATTGTCTATATGAAACAAAAATATAGACATTTTTGAAAGACGCTTCGAAATGAATTAACGCTAAAAAATTCTTTGAAGTACAAGCGGGGTGTCTTACCATCGAAAAATATGTTTTAAATTTGAGACATGGTAAGAACTTTTTGAATAATAAGTCAAACCGGTGTGTGTGAATACTTGAAAGTACATTGAAAAGATAATACGCAAGTATTTATCTTTGGAAACACACGGTTTGTAACCATTTAAGCACAAATTAAATCTTGAAAACATTTAAAAATTACACTTCCAATTCATGAAATCTGTTTAAGAATCGGGAAGTGGTTTGAACATTTAAGAATATGTTTTCTATGATTGAAAGTTGTCCTTCTTTCAACCATATATGATATTAAGATAAGAAATTAACCTTTTCGCTTTGTCTTAAATCTCATGAAGTCAGCTGAAGTCATAAAGATATGATCTTAATAGCTTCTCTCAACCTGCATAAGTCTCAAAGTCATGTCAAAGCAACTTTATTCACAAATTTATTCAAAATTAAAATGACATAAAGCAGTAAAACATTGAATGTACGAGTTCTGATCTGAAATAATCAGAAATCATATCCTTACTCCTTTTGTTATATGTATAAACTCCCCCTAAAAATATGCATCACAAAAATTTAGCAGTTAAGAAATGCATAAAATTCTAGAAACTCCCCCTCAAAATAATGTTGATCATCTTATAAGCTTGTCTCACTCCCCCTGAGATCATGAACAATTATGTTTAAAGTGCAGATATCCTTTCAGAAATAATTATAAAGAAATGGAAAAATTACAATAAAATAAACTTTAATAGGTAATTACTGATTAGATCATGAGATTTAGCATACCAAGTTTAGATACAAGAAAATTGAATCTCTTTTCATCTAAAGGTTTGGTAAACAAATCTGCAAGTTGATAATCAGTTTTTACAAAGTAAAGTTCTATTGTACCTTTTTCTACATTATCTTTTATAAAATGATATCTGACATCAATGTGCTTTGTTTTAGTGTGTTGCACAGGATTAGCTGATATTGCGATAGCGCTCTTTGAGTCATAATAGATCGGTATTTTATCAAACTTGAATCCATAGTCTCGAAGTTGTGTTCGCATCCACAAGATCTGAGAGCAGCAACTGGCAGCAGCTACATACTCTACTTCAGCAGTCGATGTGGAAACACATAATTGTTTCTTTGACGCCCAGCTAGTGAGCTTGTCTCCAAGAAATTGAATATGACCTGAAGTGCTCTTCCTGTCCAACATATACCCAGCATGATCTGCGTCTGAATAAGCAGTCAGTTCAAACCCTGTATCTTTAGGATACCACAGACCAAGATCAGCAGTCCCCTTCAGATATCTAAGAATCCGTTTGACAGCAGGCAAATGGGATTCTTTAGGATCAGCCTGATATCTTGCACATAAACATGTTGAAAACATTATATCTGGCCTACTTGAAGTAAGATACATTAAAGAACCTATCATACCTCTATAAGTCCTAACATCAACACTTTTTCCCGAAGGATCAGTGCCAATCTTAGTACCTGGTGCCATTGGGGTTCTAATTGGTTTGCAATTTTCCATTTTGAACTTCCGAAGAATATCAAAAACGTACTTAGATTGATTTATGAAAATCCCCGTTGAAAATTGTTTTAATTGTAATCCGAGAAAAAAATTCATCTCTCCCATCATACTCATTTGAAAACGTGACACCATGAGATTAGAAAAGTTCTTACAGTATTTAGGATTTGTAGAGTCAAATATAATATCGTCTACATATATCTGAATAAGAATGATATCAGCTTTTTCCTTTTTAATAAACAAAGTGGTATCAACTTTACCTTTTGAAAAACCTAACTTGACCAAGAATTGAGATAGAACATCATACCAGGTGCGAGGATCTTGTTTCAAACCATACAAAGCTTTATCCAAGATGTAAACATGATTTGGCTTATCTGGAATTACAAACCCTTCTGGTTGAGAGATGTAGACTTCCTCCTTAAGTACGTCATTCAGAAAGGCAGTCTTCACGTCCATTTGATAGACAGTGAAGTTCTTGTGAGTTGCGTAGGCTAGAAACATGCAGATTGCCTCTATACGTGCTACTGGAGCATACGTCTCGTCGTAATCGATTCCTTCCTCTTGCCTATATCCCTTGGCAACAAGTCTTGCTTTGTTCCTTATAACAATACCATCTTCGTCCTTTTTATTCTTGAACACCCATTTAGTGCCGATAATGGTTTTTCCTTCTGGTTTTGGCACTAGTCTCCAGACTTTCAGGGCTTCGAATTGGTTTAACTCTTCTTGCATAGAAGACACCCAATACGAATCAGCTAGAGCTTCTGATACTCGAGTAGGCTCTATTTTGCTGAGGAATGAGTCATGCATACATTGATTCAAAGTTGCTGACCTAGTTTGCACCGGCTTGTTGAGATCTCCAATTACTTGGTGAAGAGGGTGCTCTTTGGTCCAGCGATGTTCATGAGGGAGTGGAATAGATGAAGATTGATCATGGTTATCATCCAAAAATCCACTATCAACTTCTTCATTGTGTACATCATGAGGGAGGGATTCGGTTGAAGTAATTGGTGCAGAAGCTTCAGTAGGTACAACTTGTTCAGTCTGTTGATCTGTCCTTACAGCACATCCTACTGACTCAGCAACTTCTGGCTCATCATTAGTAGATTCAACTTCAACTATAGAAGTAGGCATTTGAACTGGACTATCTTGCTAAATCGGGGAATTTGATTCAGTAGAAACATCTGAAGTGGTTGGATGATTAACCGTTGAATCTTCAATCCTGTCAACCACAACAGGTTTATTCACATTAGATCCAAGATATTCATCATAAAATAGTTCAAATAAAATATCTAAATCAGATAAATGATTAGTATACGTTGATGCTTCATCTGATTTGTTCTTTTCAGGTACAGGTTCTGAACGGAATTGCCCAGAAGCTAATACTCCAGTTATCACGGGTTCTGAACTGACTTGTTCAGAAGCCATTTCCTCATCGAATGTGACGTTTACGCTTTTGACAATAATCTTCGACTTCCTCAAGTATACTCGATATGCAGCAGATGTAGAAGAATATCCAATGAAGATGCCCTCATCTGCCTTAGCATTGAACTTGTTGAGATTCTCTCTGTCGTTGAGCACAAAACACTTACAACCAAAAATATGAAAATATTTAATGGTTGGTGTTCGGTTGTTGATCAAAGCATACGGAGTCTTTTGAAATCTCCGGTGTATCATGGAACGATTCTAAGGGTAGCACGCAGTCAAAATAGCTTCTGCCCATAGAAATATAGGTAAGTCTGATTGGCTGAGCATAGTGCGAGCGGCCTCGACTAGCGTTCGATTTCGCCTTTCGACTACTCCATTCTGTTCAGGCGTACGAGCAGCAGAGTATTGATGTGATATCCGGACCGATTCGAGATATTCTTCAACAGTCTTGTTCTTAAACTCTATGTCGTTATCAGTTCTGAGAACCTTGACTGGTTTCTGCAAATTCACCTGGGTCGTCTTCAGAAATGTAATGAGTACTTCGGGCGTCTCATCTTTTGATCGGAGAAATTTGACCCACGTGTATCGCGAATAGTCGTCCACGATAACCAACACGTATTTCTTTCCGCCTAAGCTTTGCGTTTGCATCGGACCATAGAGATCCATATGCAACAACTCTAATGGAGAACTGGTACTAGGTTCAGGCTTCAGTTTATGTGAAGCTCTCTTCATCTTCCCTTTTTCATAAGTTGCACACAAGTGTTCTTTCTCATATCTCATCTCAGGAAGTCCATTCACCAATCTTCCTTTGACCAGCTTGTTTATGTAACGAAAATTCAGATGTGATAACCGTCGGTGCCAAAGCCAACTTTGCTGCATCGAGGCTTTCATCAGTAAGCAAACGTGATTGTCATTCTGAACCTTTGAAAGATTGATGGTGTAGAGATTTGTCTTTCGATTTCCGACTAAGAGTTCTTTGTCGTCTTCAGTACGAACCGAGCAATTCTTAGATTTGAAGTTGACCTCTAACCCTTTGTCGCAGAATTGACCGATACTAAACAGGTTGTGCCCTAAGCCTTCGACATAGCTCACCTTCGTAATCGTTATATTGTCTTGAATGATGTCACCATATCCTAAGATCGGTGAAAACTGGTCATTCCCAAATCGTACATTTCCGCTGAATTTCTCTGTATAATTAGACAATAAAGCTTTATGCCCAGTCATATGCTTGGAACAGCCACTATCCAAGTACCACATACGTCGGGTCTGCAAGAGAAATCAGGAAACAACAATTTTAGGTACCCATTTAAAACGGGTCCTAACAGATTAGTACAAGATTTTGGCATCCATTTGAATATGGATGCTCTTTTCTTTTGAAAACTTTTGAAAACATTTGATCTAGAGGAATAAACATGATAAGATCCAAACCAATCATTAGAATTATGATGATAAGCAAAATCATTCCACTGATAAGAATAAGATTTAGTAGTAGTAGGAGATAATCGGAACAATTGCTTTATAGAATATCTCTTGTAAGAAGTTACAAGGTTTTTATTATTAGAAGTAATAGAACCAACTACATCACACATACTACTAGTTGATCTATTACAAGAACTATCGGTAATTGATTCTGCCTTTTCATCACCCTTTCTTTTAGGTCGCCATTCAGATCTCGCTTCTAACCTTTTCTTTCTTACATATGAAACAAAGAATTTAGATTTATTAGGAAAATCAGATTTCTGAAATTGATTTTTCTTGTGTTTACCAGTGTTGTTCTGTTTCTGTGAGCGTTGTTTCTTATGTTTCTTACCTTTTGCATAGTAATCAGCATTCACAGAAACTGATTCACCAACCTTAGTTGATGATTCACCTTTTTCATGAACACTTGGTAAAGCTTGTCCATTTATGACAAAAGTAGAATGATTTGGAAGTGGAGCATTAAAGTCAAACATATCAATTTCCTCTATACACCCTTCATCAGAATTTAGGAAATCATTTGCAGACTCAAATAAATCATCAAAATCAGTCGCAGAAGTTGGAAGTACTTTAGAAGATGTAGAACACACTTTAGATTTAACATGAAAATCTGTGTTCTTCAATACTGTAGAAAAAACATCTTTTGTTAGATCACTCAAAATTCTTTCATTAGATAAAATATTTTCCAACTCAATTATTTTGCTTTCTAATACTAGTGGAGGAACATAAATCTTAGCTTGAATAGGTTTTGCCTCCATCTTAGTAGAAGAATAAATAACAAAATAATCATTTGAAAGAAATTTGGGTGTTTTAGAAAGATAACTATCATTCAGTCGTTCATAACAGAATGGTAGTTGCATTTTCTTTAAATTCATTCTTTTCTCATCTTCTTTTGCTTCAACTTCTTTTGATGCTTTGGTGATAAATTTGGGTTTCAAATGAGGATGTTTATCAACAGCATACATATAATTCGCATTATATATATCTAGTTGTTTTCTGATAGCTTTTTTCTAGGTAATGACGATTATCATAACCTAGTCCCCATTTTTCTTTAAAATCAGCTTCTTCATTACGTGTATTCAAGAAAATCATTTGATCTGTTTGGCCTCTAATATATAGTTTTGCTTCCAGACCATTTACCTTTTTCTCTAAAGTCTTGTTCTCAACCTGAAGTTTAAACGCTTTTAGAACACATTCTTGTTTTTCAGAATCAGACTTGAACAATTGTTTTTTCAACTCAGAAATCTTACTTTCAAAACAATCTTTTTTCATTTTTAAAAATAGAATCAGATTTGCGTAGAGAATCAATTAAATCTTTGTTCCCAATAACTGATTTATTAAGTTCAAAGATTTGTTGATTTCTCCTAGCAACTCTGTCTTTTTCCTTTTTCAGTTTGATTTGAAGGTCTTGAAGTTCGACCATCATGGCTTCCATTTTGGTCATGAAATCATTTACAGTTAAGTTCATTACCTCATCAGCAGTCTCATCATCAGAATCATCATCTTTCTCTTCTTTTCCCATCAATCATAAATGAGCAGTCTCTTCTTGTTCTTCCTCCTCATCAGAATGATCCAACCAGTATTCGTCTTCTGCCATTAATGCCTTGCCTGCCTTTTGTTGCTTGGCCAAGAGCATTTTGTTCTTATAGTACTCTGAGTTGCGAACTTTTGGCTTCCGACATTCTTTTGCGTAATGTCCAACCTTGCCACAGTTGTAGCATTTAATCAGATCATCACCTTTCTTTTCAGTACTGGTGTAGTCATTTACAAACTTTTTTCTTTTCTTCCGGGTTCTTCTCAACAAATCTACTGCCTTCCACTCTTTCTCTATGCTCGTAGTTCTTTGAGCTTTATGAAGAATATCTCTGAGAATTAGACCCTGGTTTCTTGTAGAACTTTTTCTGGAACGCTCGGGTCAGTAACAGCATTGCCTGCTTAAGACTCTCTCCATCATCTCCATCAGATTCAGACCCTGATTCAGAACTGGAAACAGCTATCTTCTTCTTTTTCTTCTTCTCTTTCTTTTCTTTCTCTTTCTCTCCAGCCACTAATGCAATAGGATCAACAACTTTCTTTTTCTCAGATCTTTTCTCTTCCACCTCTTCCTCATTTTTCCGTAGAGTCTCGTAGACTTCATGTAGTGGAATCTCACTTAAATCTTTCATCTCCTTCATACGATGAGTATGCTTTTTCCACTTGGGTTGTAAGATACTGAGGAACTTCACGTTATTCTCAATCTGCTTCTTCTTAACTTTGTTCTTAGACAATTCATTTAGAAGAAGAACAAACCTCTCATAGGTTTCCTCCAAACTCTCACCTTCTTTAGCCTTGAATTCTTCATAATTGTTGATACAATTAGCCACCTTCATTTGATTCCCAACTTTAGAACCCATCATCATCTGCTGAAGTTGATCCCACATAGATTTTGCAGATGCACTGTAGTTGTCTATTTTCACATAGATCTCATTGGTGATGCTTTGTAAAAGCAAAGATCTGGCAGTTTTATCAGCATCAAACCGATTCTTTTGCTCATCAGAGAATTTTGCATATTCTTTCTCAATTCTCTTTGATTTCTGAGCTCCATCTGAATCATTACCTTCAGTAGAAATCTACTCAAAAAAATTTGACATTGGACCTTCTTCTATTGATGCTAGAATGTTATTTCCATTCATTTGCCTATCAATAAAATCGAGAAATCTGTCCTTCCATTGCTCATATTCCCCTTTGAACAACACCGGGGGCTTGACATCAGTGCCAATTGAGAAAGCGTCTCTTGAAGTCATCTTGTTTGATAAAAATATGCAATAAGAAACTTGAAATTGACCTTTAGTCCAAATGAAATCACAAATAAAAAAAATTTGACTAAGTATTGAAACTCGCAAATCACTAAAGAAGCTTGAAACTCGCAGACGCTGAAACTCGCAAACCATTGTTCAAACAAAAACTCGCAGGCTTAGGCGTGCGTGTTTATGTAACTCGCAAGCAAAGGATTGCGTGTTTTGACAAACTCGCAGACCGAAAGAACTCGCAGATTACTATTCCGAAGAAACTCGCAAACTTTGTCTTGCGCGTTTGGAGAACTCGCAAAGGTCTACTTGCGCGTTTTAACAAACTCGCAAGCTAAACTCGTAAGATGAAACTTGCAAAGGTTGCGTATTTCAACACTTAGAAACTTTTTCCCAATTTTCAAACTCGCAAGTGTTTAAACTCGCATATTTCACCAAACTCGCAGATTGAAGATCAAACTCGCAGGCTTCGATCTGCGTGTTTCTAGAACTCACAAACCACACTTTGAGCGTTTTCGTCCAAAAACAAAATTCTTCAGCTTGTGCATTCTTCCTATGAACCTTGCGCGTTTCGTAGATCTTGCGCGTTCTTGGGTTTGCTTGCGTGTTCTTGGGTTTACTTGCGTGTTCTTCACCTGATCGATAAAAAAACCTATCTAGAGTTCAGATTTCGACCTGAAACTTTGAACGAATGAACACTTATACATCTAGAGCCAAAATCTAGCACTGAAATTCAATACAAAACACTTAAAGTACAAATTGATCTATAAAACAGTGCTTTGAACTCGTGAACTCTAAAAACACTAAATTTCAAAAATTACAAACGATCACAGTGCAATTGACAAATCAAATCATACAGACTCTATCGAAAACATAATTCGAACAAATTGAATCAATTACAACTCGAAATTACACTCTGAAACACAAATTTAATTTGCAACTTCAAGAACACAGTGTCGACAATGTTTTCTTGAAATGATTTCAATCTGGATTTGCTCTGATACCAATTGTGTGCCCCTGAAATCAAGATTCTAATTGCAAACAAATCAAACAAATAAGATGATTACAATTACATGTTTGATTCAATTCAAATTCAAACAATTTACAACTCTGTTTTTAACTCTCTCTCTCTCTCTCTCTCTCTCTCTCTCTAGATGACTCTCTCTCTACAAATTCTCTCTGGATATTGTATACAAAACAAATTCTAACCCTCTATCTATTAAACAGCAAAGAAGTATTTATACCCACTACTAATTACAAAAGAAACAAATACAATACAAATAACTTTGACTTTATTACATTTCGACTTTGACTTTTAATGAGAGTTGACTTTCTCATATTTGACTTCTTGTATTTTCAACTTCAGTCTTCATGATCTTGTATCCAACATATTTATGCTCAACAATCTTGCACACAAAGGCCACGTGAGCTTAAATTTCTAGATAACCGAATTTGAAGAGTCCTATCTGATCTTGGGTTTTCAGATATTTCTTTGGTTTAGATTCTCTTTTGACAGAGGTTGAAGATGGCAAATCTATTTTTTGATACCAAACATTTGTCATCTTTAATGGACTCCTCTCATGCAGTTCTCTAAAGGTTCTTCGCCTCTTAAATACAGAAGTTAAGTTAGGAAAACCTGATTTTTGAACTTTCCCAGGGCCAAAAATAGAGGACAAGGATTTGTTCCTTTTGTTTCCAGTATAGGGATCTATGTCAGAGAACCCAATTCCTCTTCGGCCAACTTGGGTGTTTACCTTTTCATGAACCTTTTGTGCATCCTGATACTTCCTTATCAGAAGGTCTTTGTCGAGCAAGTCTTGATGGAGAACTTCTCTTTCTCTTTTAAAAAAGTTTAAGAGCTAGAATATTCATTCTGTCACTTTCATTATCCTTAATCTTCTTGATCTTATTTTTCAAGGCCAGATCAAGATAGGTGACCTTCTATTTCAGGGATTTTACTTCTGAAAAATGTTCATTTTCAAGACTTTCCTTTTCCAAGGTTATTTTATCCTTTTCTTGTGTAAGAAGTCTGGCTTCTCTCTCATAAAAGGCAAGTTTCTTTTTCAAATCAGAATAAGTCTTTTCAAATGTATGAAATTCTTCTGTGAGTTTAAGCAATTTGATCTCTGTTTCATTTGAGCAAGAGTCAGAAGTGGATACCTTGTTGTCAGGTTCTGAGTCATTGACCTCTGCCATACCACAGAACAATGTGTTTCCATCCCCTTCGTTAGAAGATTCATAAAAGATCCAGTTGTCCTGTTCTGCCATTAGTGATTTCTGAGCATAGTACTCAGATTTCTTTTTATAGAAGGCAAAATCACGAACAGGTTGTCGTCTGTTGGGTTGGCTTCGGCATTCTGCGGCATAGTGTCCGGGCTTTCCGCACTTTAAGCATCTAGTGTTATGTGGGATAGTGGTCATTGCTCTCTCAGGTCCTCGCAAGTCTTCCTTCTGTGCACCCCTCTGTGGGTACTCAACCTGTCTCTGCTGGTATTCACCCGTCCTCTGCTCTCTATTTCTCTAGTCAAACATCCTCTGTTGATCATAGTACTCTTCTCTCCCTTGGTTTCATGGTTCATATGCCTGTGGTGGCCCAAACTGTCTTTGGTCACGGTAGGCTCTCTCCATCTGTGGCCCATGACTCTGGAATCTGCCACCTCTTCCTTCTATCTCTTTTGTCCCTTTGTGGAATGTAGGCTTCTTTTTGAGTCCACGGTTGAACTCTTTAGTGATCAAAACCAAGGACTTGGCTATTGAAGCCATACTTACCTCTTCCTCATCAGTAATCTCTTCTTCCTCACTATCAGCCATTAGTACTTTCTTCAACTTCTTCTTCCCTTTCACACTTTCATCTTGGGCTTTCTTCTTCTCTTGGCCCTCTGCGGCTTTTCCTACAAGTGCCAGAGGTCCACCCATCTGGGTTTTGGTCTAGACTACATAATTTTCTTGTGCATCCAAAGTGCCAAAGAGATCAGTCAAAGTCCATGTGTCTAAGTCTTGATTGGTTTGCAGAGACATAGATAACTGAAACCACTCTTCATTCAAACTCTTGAGAAATATAACATTGTTCTCTTCAGAGGTTATGTAGAGGCCAAACTTCTTGCACTTGTTTATCAGGCAGTTAAACCTGTCATATGTGCTCTGAAGTGATTTAGTAGGCAGAGCTTTGAATGCGTAATATTCGTTTATGCATTGAGCTCTTCTATTCTTTTGAGTCTTTGTTCCACCCTCAAGCTGCTTCTCTAGTTCTACCCACAGATCATGGGGAGATTCACATGCATCCAAAGACTGAAATAGATCATTTGGGATGGCCATGATGAGTAATCATTTGGCCTTCTTTCCCATCTCATATTTTTCCCAGTCTTGAGGGGCCCATTTAATGATAGGCTTGGGTTTTTGGTATTCAGGTACCTCTGGTGTGATTTCAGTTTTGGGTACCCGTGGAATAGTAACCATTGGCACATACGGTGGGTTTTTAACATAGTTAACAAGATCTTTATCAACTCCCTCTAGAAAATGAACCATGCGAATCTTCGGTTGAGGATATTCATCTCTCAACAGAGTAGGAGGTTTGGTTTGGGATCCAGCTGTGAAGAAGGTGTTTGCATTTGGCATTTTGAAAGAAAAAGAGATTTTGAAGAAAAACAACATACAAGTAATGGAGAAGAAAGAAACGATTGAAAAACAAGACAGAATGAAAGCTTAGGCTTAAACTGGAGAGAAAAGAGTTCTAGTTTGATCTACAACACACACTAAAAGATTTCAAATAAAAAACAACTCCTATAAATGTGTCAAATCCAAACTGGTTGAAAATAACGCAAAATAGGGGCGGTTCTATGAGAATGAAGAACAGGTCTGAGATCAGTTCAAGCAAACTACCAAATAAGTTCGAATCATTGCAGAGATGATCCTTTGATATTGAAAATCAAAGTACGCTCCAATACCAATTGTTAATCCCAGTTTTACTCAACAATGATAAAACAAAACCAAATATGCAAGAACAGATGATGTGCGGAAGTGTTTTAGTGCATAAAATGGTTTGAACTATTTGGTAGAATCACACACAAGTAATAAAGATAACAGGAACAATAAGAATGATTCACTCAACAGATTATCTTCATTAGCTTTCTGAATACATCAAGAACACACTTAACTGTGTGAAAATTCTCTCTACAACTCTCTTTCACTAGAATTCAGGCGTGTGTGATTTTGTGTGATGTGTTGCCAACAATGGCAGGAGGTGCTCCATACATATACAGGTAGTGGATCACACAAATAGTACAATACAAAGGTTGTCACCCACAAAAGGAATGACACCTGAAAAGTAATCCATCGTGGGTGTATTATTTGATCTTTAGAATCTTCGTACAGCAGGGGCATGTGAGAGGCACATTATCATTTGTCTTCATGAAATGCACAAGTCTTCTACTCCAAGAGGTTGCCTGCACAGAGGCTCTGTGAAGGATCACAGAGGCTCTGTGGTCTGAGGTTGATCTTCTGGTTAAGTCCTTCTCGAAAAGTAGTCGACAGAGGCTATGATCTGTGCTGCTTGAGAGTCTTGGTGTAAGCTGTTAATACATTTTGTTTAGATCAATTTACATTGTAAGTTTGACTTTATTCTACCATTGCTTTATTAGTTTGTATGAGGTCAAGGCTTGTTTGACCCATATAAATAGTTTCTTTTGTTTTCATTTCCTTGTAAGTAATCAAGTAATCTTGTAAGACTTGTGATTGTAAGCGTATTGTGAGATCCATGAAACACACAGACTTGTGACTATTTTCTCTCTCTAGATTTTCTCTATATTGTGCATTCTTGATTTGATTCTTAATCTTTGATTGTTAAATGCTTGAATTTGGAATCACAATTGGTATCAGAGCTATACGAATCATTCAGATTATGTTGGATTTACATTGATTGATCAAGATTCTTGAAGACTTGAAGAACTTGCATCCAAAAGTGGAAAGTTTACTGTTCCATTGATTCTCTACTTAATTCATGGAGTTTTGATTGCAAGATTGATGGAATGGTGATCGATTGTGCATTGGGAACAAATCTTGTATAGATTGTTTTGTCAAATTCACACTTATTGTGATTGAATTTGTGAATTCTTGAATTTTTGGAAACATACTTCTATCGCACTGTATTTTGGATCAAGATCATTTGTATAGAATTCAATGTGCAAAATTGATGTTTAGGGTTTGTTCACAATCACTTTGTGAGTATAATTACAAAGTATCAAGTCCTAATTCGTTGATTTGAAAATTTTGACAGATTTGATCAAGCCAAAATGAAGAACTCGCAAGATCTACACATTTCGCATGAAGAACTCGCATGCAACATGGATTTTTGATTTGTTAAGTGAAGATTTCGCATACAACAGTGTGAGAAAAGTTCAGAATTCGCATAAAGCTTCATACAAAAAGTCAAATTTCGCATCCTGAAGCCTGCGAATTTCAACTTTTCGCACCTCACATCATACAAAAAGAAGGATTTCACATCCAGTGTTGTGCGAATTGTTAGTTTCCTTGTTCCAGGGGTGTGCGAATTTCTTCAAAGGAGTTGTGCGAATTTGTTTGTTCTACAAAAAGTTCAAGTGCTAATTTCTGACTAAGTCCAGAATTCCCATAATCTTCTATGAATTCTACGCTTGTGCGAATTCTAGACTTGTACGAATTGTGAAGTTGATTTTTGAGGATCTTTGTTCCTTTGGTGTGAGAATTCCTACCTTAGAAGAATTTCTTCAAGTTTTTCAAGAGTTGATCAAGGTTGACTTTTCAAGTCAAAGTTTATCTCAGGTTTTCGAAACGATCATTTCAAGCATACTGTCAAAATCAGTTTCAAGATGCCTTACATAGATGAGAAAGGGAACACAGTATTGACAAAGAGAGACTATGTTATAGCATATATGCCAGAGATACCTGTGATAGAAGCTGAAAATGAAAAGCTTAAGCTTCATAACACAAAATTAAAAACTGAGAATGTTGATCTGCAAGTTAAACTGAAGAAAGTTCAAAAACGGGTATCCACTTATCAGTCAAAGGGAGCTGAATGGATAAAGAAGTATGACGAGAAACTCAAGACTGAGAAAGCTGATCTAGAGAAAACTTTTAACCAGAAATTGTCTGATCTTTCTAAGAAAGTTGAGATTGAAAAGAAAGATTTAGAATCCAGATGCTTAAAACTTTCAAAGCAAGTCTCTGACTTTGAAAAGATTTTAATTACTGAAAGAGACATGTTTTCAAAAGAAAAACAAGTTCTTGAAAGTCAGTCTATTAAACTTCCTAAACAAATAAATCTTTTACAGGATTTATTGGAAAAAGAAAGAAAACTTTTTCAGGAAAAGAAAATTTCTGAAAAAAAGGAATGTAGGGATTTTTAAAGAGATTTCAGAGAAAAACAAGAACTTGGAAAAGGATTTTGAACAAGAGAGAAAAATCTTTTAATATGAAATTTTTAAGATGACAAGAAAGCTTGTTACTCTATCTTCAGATATTCTGAAGGAACAAAGGACTAAATCTGATCTGCAAAGTAAGGGCCTGTTTGTTAGCAGCTTAATGAGCTTAATGTGACTCACAGCTTATTCAATCAGGTATACATGACTGTTTGGTAGTGGCTTAATAATATAGAAAGTGGCTTATTCAATAAGCTTTTAGGGGGGAGCTTTATGCAGAAAGCCAAGTTTTCTCCAAACCTGTCATTCCTGATTAAAAAACACACCCTTTTACATCTACGAAAAACCCCTCCCAAACAAAAACCTTTATAATCTATACAGACAGATTAATCCACACAGACAACTTTATCCACTCAGGACTTAATGAAAAACCAACCAAACAACCCTTAAGTTTGACAAGCTTTATTATGAAAAATCCAAATTGTCTGAGAAAATTAATTGGAAACAGCAAATGCAGACATATCTGATAAAATAACAATTGATGTGTCTTCTTATGATGATGACTCAAATGAATCAGTTTGTTCATTTCAATTTGTTTCCAATTTATTTCAGAAAATGATTTTTAAGAAGAAAAATGTCAAACCAAATGTTTTAAAAACATATCAGATTAAACCTTCAAGTTCATTTTATGTCAAATATGTGGATAGACAAGCTAGTTATGTTTCAAAATCTGGAAAGAAAGCATCTCGGGGAGATCAGATGATTTGGGTTGTAAAGGGATCTCCTGAAGCTGAAGCATACCAGAAATCTAGTGCATACAATTCAAAGGAACAAAAGAACAAGTCACCAAAAGGTAAATCTTTTGCTAGATCTAATTTCACTTATTCTGCAAATCATTTAATCAGATTAGCTAAAAGGAAAATTTGTTGTTCTTACTGTGGCACTAATGATTTTGTTTACAAAGCTAATACTACACACTGGTATGGAACTTATAGAGTTACTTCCAAAGATTCTGCATATCACAGAAGTGGAAACAACTCTAGAAAGTTTCCAAGTACTAACATAGGTGGACCCAAGTTCATATGGGTACCAAAAATTGTTAAACCTGTGATGCACGAATCTACTATCTATGGGAGTAAAGAACAATTGCTTCTGGATAATTCAGTTCAGAACCCGTACTTCAATGTTCAAGAAAGTTGACTTATAATCACATCAGATTAGGACTCATGCTCCAAATATCACTATTGAAGGATACTTTGAATGTCAAATATTTCAAGGGGAGTATTTCTATATTTGTATATTTGAAAATTTGTTATATTGGGGGAGAATATAAAGTTCAAGAACACTTAATGAATTGTTTGAATGTGTGCAGATATGAAGGGGGAGCATATCTAATTCAAATCAACAAGTCCAGATTAAATCAAGGGGGGGTAAATCAATAATCAACATTCAAGGGGGAGTATCTAAAGAGGGAATGTATCAGGAAAGTTTGTAAGTGTGTTATGTGTGTCAAATGTTTTTCAAAAGGTTTTGTGCTCAAATGTTTCCATTTTTGGAAAGTTTTCTTTTTGGAAAAGTTTCTATGTTTTGAAAATTTCCATTTTTGGCAAATTTTCAGGTTTAAAATGCTTTGAAATTGTCAAAATGTCATTTTTGGAAAGATGGAAATTTTGCTAAGTCCAAAATTCGCACATAATGTCATGTGAAAAGCAAGTTTTCGCATCCTATGGCATGTGAATTGTTGGATTTTGCATCCTATTGTTTGCGAAAAGCAACCTTTCACACCCTTTGGTATGCGAAAAGTAGCAATTCGCACATAGGGTCATGTGAATTTATTCCTTAGACACAACATTTCACATCTCCACACACACTTGTCTATTTTTTCCAAAGACAAGTCAGATTCTTTGCAATGCGAAAAGTGGGTGGCCCAATCAGATTGTGCCACATGTCAATCTCACTCTTGGGTATATATATGAGTTGTCTCTCAGATTCACTCACTTTTCACAATTGGTAGCTATACGAATTTTTCACTTAGAAAATCCTCTCAAAACCCTAGTGTGCGTGTCTTTGTTCCAGACTTCAATTCTTCGATTCAAGGGTAGGTTTTTGTTTGTTGTTTGATTCTTATTATGTTTGTTTGTATATTGTTCTTGTATCGATTCATTTGCAGGATTCCTTGACTTGGATTTATGGTTTCATTCGATTTTGACTGTTCATCTTCGACCTCATCTTTGAACCGAGACTTTGAATTTGGAACCTAATTCTGTAAATTGGACTTTGTAATTGAAATTAAAACTCATAAACATGATTACATGTTAATTTTGAACCCTGACATTGAATTTTATTGGACTAATTTTGGATTTTTGGACTGATTTAATCTCTGTGACTTTTCGAACTTCATGAAGAACATCAACATGTTCTTGAAGTGTTCTTGACCAAAACTGATCATAAGTGAATCATATGAACTTAAAGTGAAGTTTTAATGGTTGATTATTGATGTAAAACTAATTTCGACATCATCTGAGCATAAAGTTTGAATTTTTCATCGAAAATATTGGATTTTTTTGAATCTAGAAATTTTTGGAACACATGAGTTTTTGAATATAAAAGTTCATGCGTGTTCTTGAGCTTCAATTTCATCACTTAGAAAAAATTTCAGATTTAAATTTCAAATCTTAAGGCAGGCTCATGGGAATTCCTTGGTTGATATAAAATTTTCAAAGTTAGAATTTCGCATATTGTGTCATGCGAATTCTGGAGTTGAGTCTAATTTTTCAAGTTAGAATTTCGCATATAGCTTCATGCGAATTTCTTGGTCATGCGAATTCTATACTTGTCATTTGTTTTTCAAAAATGGTTTTTCAAACAAAGTTTTTGGATTTTCACTGACACAATGGACAATTGTTCATACTTTTTCATTTTTCAGGTATTAAAATGGTAGAAAATCAGTCAGTTGAGCAACAAGTACAAATGAATGAGAATTCACCACAGGCCTCTAGGGATCATCCTATGCCTTCATCTAGATCAGACTACCATCCTCAACCTGGAGTCAATCCTGATCTCATCCTGATCACACCATCTGAGGAAAAGTTGTTGTCACCCAACAATCATTTTGTTGATTTTGATCATCTGAAGATTGATCCTCTTGTAATGTCTATTTTGGCAAATCATCCTCTGAGATATGCATTAGTTAGAAGAGTTGTGGTTCCAAAGATATACGTACAGCAAGCCTGGAAGACCATCTTATATGTTGGAAATGCTGACTCAACACAGTTTAAGATCCAGATTGATCACTTTACATTAATCTTGGACTACTAGAGGTTGAGATACATTCTGAGGCTTCCTGAAGCAAATTCCAGAGAAGGAAGAGATTCTTATGATCTGTACCCTACTGATACTGAGGTGTTTGAATGAATAAGAGCTATGGGATATGTTGTTCAGCTGACTCGGGTCAATCATCTCAAGAAGAACAACCTACCACCATTCTACTATACACTTTTCTCAGTAATCAACAGATGCCTGACTTGTAACACCCTGAATTTCTATCCCAATTGAAGAAAAGTGTTGAACTGGGTGAATAGGTAAAGGAAAAACCACATATGGAGTATGGCTATAGTTCCATGTGGTTGTGAGACCTATCACAATAGCACCAATTGTACTAAGAGTATGGTCGTCTCGGCTATAGTGCCATGTGGTTGTGACATTTGTCACAATAGCACCAATGGTACTAAGAGTATGGTCGTCTCGGCTATAGTGACATGTAGTTATGACAACTGTTACAATAGCACCAATGGTACTGAAAGTGTGGTAGTCCCGGCTATAGTGTCATGCAGTTGTGACATATGTCACAATAGCAACGACGATTACCAAGTGGTTGGTCGTCCCAACGAATGTGTCATGTAATTATGACAATGGCACGATAACTGGAATAATAAAATGAAATGTTCCGAGAGAACGGTCGAGGAATGGCCGGGATAACTATCATGGAATGACCGAGAAAACGGTCGGGAAAGCCGTCGAGAAAGTCGTCGAAGAACGGTCGAAAAACTCTCGGTACGAGTCTGGCTACAGTTCCCAGCGACAGTGCCATAGAGCACTGTAGCATGGCAAGGTCGCACGAGTCAAGGGGCCCTTGGTACATTCCGGGCGACAGTGCCCGCTACAGTGACAGATGGCACTGTAGCATGTCAAGGTCGCGCCAATCTCACAGTGCATAAAATAGGGATTTTCTTCATTTGGTCATATCTTGCTCATTTCTACTCCGTTTTGGGCGATTCAAAATGTTATGGTTTCGTTTTTGAGAGATTTTCAATGTTAGATTGTTAGTTTTGGGAATATTAAATAGTATTTGGTGGTGGATTGGAAGCAAAGGTCAAGAGCTCATCATCTTCACCTCCATCTTCAAGAATTTTGGGGTTTTCTAGGTGTTCACCAAAACCTAAGTGGTGAGTTCATCCTCCTAACTTCTAAACCTTATTATAAGTTATAAAATGCTCCATTGATGATTTCCTAGTGTTTATGTTTCTCAAATTTCGGGTTTAATGGTTTTGGAGAAATTAGATCAAAATAGGGTTTTGGCCAAAATGGTGATTTTGGTATATAATGTTTAGGGAACAATTCTAAATGGTTGAAAGTGGATATTAATGGATGGAAACTTGTGGATCTAGGTTTTTGGGAAGTTTTGGCTTGAAGATCCAAGTTTCTTCAAAGGAGCTCAAGTTGGGAAAAATCTAGATTTAGCCTAAATCTAGCAAGGTGAGTTCAAGTTGATTTGTGAAAACGGTGTACATGCCAAAATGTTCATTTTAAAATGTTTATATGGTTTGCATGAACTTATCAACTATTGAGTTATTTGGTGAGTTTCGGTTATTCGAAGTATCTAACTTTATAAACTTTGCAAAACGCCTATATTTGGGATTTTGGGCATTTTGATAAATAAATCATACATATTTGTATTTTAGTGATTTATTTTATGGGAGTGGACATTTTTTTAGTATAAATGAACTTTTAGTGTTTGTTTTAGAGAAACATTTAATTTTGTGTTATGGGATGTTTTTGAAGAATAAATGGTATAAATTCATTTGTAAAATAATTTGTCCCAATCTAAACATGGGGGAGTTTATTCATGTATTTTGGAGCGTGTGTTTGCATAACATGAGTCGATTACGTTTTATTGTTTGGAGACCGTTATTTGTTGGTCAAAAAGGATTTTGAGTACTTTAGCTCGGTTTTGACTTAAAAGAGTCTTGGGGGACATTTGCCCGGTTTTAATGGCTTAATGTAGAGCCCATTTATGATTTACATATTAATGGACTTTGTTGCATATTGATGATAATTACATGCTCAAGTGCGTTGGTCATTCCTGTGTAGTCATATAATTTTAGACTATGTTGCATTGGATCCATAGGCACGTAAGTCAGTCTTTATTTGATGGTCAATTGGGTACTTCGGGGTTGGACTCCGGGACCCATGTTTTATGACCTGAACCTTTCAAGTGTACACTAGGAGGGCTGAGTCTGGTTGTGTCGTTGTGTTGAAGGGCGTTTGGGCCTTCGCCACTTTGAGGTAATGCCTTGGAGGTAGTCCTTAAGTGTGTCAGGCCTTAGGGGTGGTATTCATGGTAATGATAACCAAGGTCAGCTGTCTCTTTGGGTGTAGCTTGAAAGGAGTCGTAGGGACACTTGGGCTTTTATGTTGTGAAGTGTCATACGATTAACGTTGTATGAGTGGCATACTTTTGTGTTCCTCCACTCTCAATGGATACGGGTCTCCCCCGTTGTCGGCCAACAATATTTTGGATATGTAATTGTCCATACTTTAACATTTGGATTTCATTCCATTTTATGGTCGCGTGAGTATTGAATTTTAGTTCCATGTTTTCGGTGGCATATTATATTTATATGGATTGTTTTCCATGATTTATGAGTTGAGTATTATTCCCCACCCGTGTTTTGGGTGTTTCGGGATATAAAGTTTTATTCGTGTTTTTATAAATTGAGAGTTCGTTCTCTATTCACGTTTGGAGTGAGTTTTGGGGTTGCATCACTTTATAAAGAATGTTTTGTATTGGGACGTTTGTCCTTAAAAATGCATATTATTGGAAAACGAGTCGTTTTCATACTTAAAGTAAATCATTTTGAAAGATTATGTTTTAAGTCGCATTCTTTCCTTTTTAACGAAATGTTTATTTATGTTGAAAACTCTTGAACTCACTAGGTGTTAGCCTAACCTTTTTATTTGTCGGCATGTGCATCAGGTCCCGGTTGGGGTACGGTACTAGCGACACTAAGAAGAGATGAGTGCTAGTTCAAGCACGAGAGTGAATAACTTGGGTGAAGTCTTCTGCATATTTGGAGATGGCAATGTTTGATAGGTTTAGTAACACCCGACCTTTAATTAGTCTTTATGTAAGACTTTATTACTTTGTTGACGGTTGAATCTAGAATTGAAATTCAAGTATGGACTTGCCGTAAGAGATTTCATCCATATCTGAGGTATTATTGAAAATTTTAAATTAGTTGCTCTTTCCAAATTTGAGGGTGTGACAAGTGACTGCCTAACATCAAGGGACAGACAATGCAAACATCCACATCCTCAAACTCTTTCCTGCCATAGTGTATGACCTTCATGTGGACTATGTAGTTGTATTCTGGAATGAGCTATATGAAAGGGTGATTTTAAAGAAGACAACAAAGGCTCCATTATTTGTGCCTTACCAGAGATTTCTCACACTGGTTATCTGGAGTATGATCAGATGCAACAGAGAGATTTCTAGAAGAAAGACTCATGAGTATGCACCTGAGCATGCTATGAGATTCCTGATGAGACAAAAAAAAGAGCTTCAATTACTCAATGCCAATTCCTGAAGCACTACAAGACTATGATGATCCCGACTCTGATTGTGTGTTAGCGTATACGGAGTCTATGGGACGACTAGAACCGGTTTGCCCTACCCAAGGCTCATACCCTAGGAGAGAGGTGTCTGTGAGGGTTCCTGTTACCCAGGGGGTACAAGAACGGGGAGTGCTGAGGAAAAATTCTGAGAGGGGAACTGGTGAGGGTCGGAGACCTGGATAGGAGGTTGTAGGTTCACAGGCTATTGCCTCTCATCTAGTGAATCCTACTGCTAATGATAGTCAAGGCTCTGAAACTGAATCGGATCATGCACTGGCAGATGATGATGATGAGAGCATACCTTTAGCTACTTTGGAGATGATGAAGCAACTGTTGATGACAATTCTGTCAATGATGGTGATGACAATGATGAGGATAATCAAGATGATCAAAATGATCAAGGTGGTAATGCTTTACAAGATGCTAATACTGATATTGGTTTCACTGATGATGCAATGGACATAGATTTTGACTCTACTATGCTGAATGTAGTGGGAGATATAAGGAGAAATGAGGGAGCTTTAGTTCAAAAAATGAATGTGAGACAGTGATGGGGGAAGAAAAGAATATGGTGAGAGTGAGTGCATCCTAACCTACCAATCCAAAAGGGCAACCACATCTACTACTTCACCGCATGTGTTGCGAGCAAGTATTGAAACAGACATAAGTAGCCCACTTATGCACTTGCACATCCCAGCCAGCCACTCTACCACCTCTCAACGGGTGATAGTTTCATCTTTACACGGGGATTTAACACAAAATGTATCTGGTTCTCATTTGGAGAGCTTATATATTGAAACTAGAGAACATCAGCCCCAGTTCTCACTTCCTTTAAATGAATTGAGTCTACAGCCAATTGATACATCTTTTGTTATTCTTAGGACACAATTACATGCTACTACTACCATCAGTTGTCTTAGTGACCCGATCGGAACATCCGGAGTAGATTCACATTCTGAACTACAAGGACCGGGTGGAAGTCCTGCCATAGCTAACATCATGCCAACTATGAACACAGGCCATACGGTTGTTTCATCAACTGTTATGACAATGGAAAACCTATGTGGTTCTGGTGTTACTTTACCAGACTTTGTGTCAATTCCTCAACGGCGCCTTAAAAACTGTTAAATCTAGACTGATGGAGAAATTTACTGAGGAGATCAATGGAGTAAAAAGGTTGTTAAAAGGAAAGGACCCAATAGTTGATGAACCAGCTCAACCAATTCCACCTCAACCAAATCAACCTACTGATATGAGTGTTGATGAGCTCAAATCCTTATTATTTGCCAAACTCTTATCTCAAGCCCCAACCAACCAAGCTGATTCTGACCTATTTACCTTACTTCAATCCCAGCACCAACCACCACCACCACCACCACCACCACCATCTGTATCTCAAATACCGACAGATGTGGTTAGAGCTTTAGAGTTTAATTCATTCAAAGCATATGTTCTGAAATCTATTCAGGCTATGCAAGAAGCCTTTATAGATCTTTCCAAAGTTGTTCAGACATCATGCAAAGCTCAAGCTTATGTTTCCAGGAAAAGGCATGATCATGATTCAAATCATGACCATGAGAGGGAGATGAATAAGAAACAGAGAGCTGATGTGAATGCTGAAAAAGTTGGTGGATATGATACAGTTTCTAGAGAGAGTCAAAGGCAGTTGGTTGTTAGAACTGAACAGGAAGATATAAAGGGAAGATAAATTGTTTTGTATATGGATCCATAAGTAGTACCAAGAGCCTAAGGTAGCTACTAGGGAGGAGATATTCTTGCTAACTGGGATTGAATCTGTAGATGTCATAGTCTTGTCTTCAGATGATGATGATGACGAAATTGATGAGAAGCACAAGCAATTTTGGAAAATCAAGGAAGAGGAGAAGGAAAATTGGATGGGAGATTCTGATGATCAAGAGATTGGAAATGATGAAGTGATTCCTAAAAATTAAGCAAGTGTTCTTGATAGCTTGCTTGAAGCCAATCAGGATACAGATCTACTTCAAGAAATGTTTAAATAGGGAACTCTAAAAGATATCCAGTTGAGCCCTATTAAGAATGATATGCTAGAGCCTATTGTGTCTGAAATGCCTGAAATTCCTTTTTTTCAATAGTTCAATTTTCCAGATATCTCAGAAGTTCATGTTTCTCAGCTAAGTCCTCTGAGGCAGTCTAGTCCTCAAGTTCAAACCATTCCTCAAAGCAACACTAATTAACAAGAAGAAGTTGAAGTTGTTCATGTCCCTGAAATGCCAAATGTTGATGAAGTCAGTCCATCTAATGTCAATGCACCTGAATCAGATTTTGGTCCTACTGAAGCAGAACTTAGACAGATAAGAAATGCTCTCAGGGTTCCATTTCTTGAGGAATATATGAAGAAAGTATGTATGCATCGCATTAGACCAATGGACATTTTCAACATTTTGGGAGTCAAGGATAAACCACAAGAATTTCAACATGAGTATGTAGATATGTTGAACTTTCTGAGGCAAGCACAGAGAGCAGTAAAGAAAAAGTCAAAGATTGTTGTGGTTAGAGAAGTTCGTTTGAAGAAGTTCTTTAGAATTTGGTACCCTGAATTCATTGTGCAAAGAAGAGACATGAGGAACTACACTTTCATTGAAGCTGATTTCCACAATTTAAACATTGATGATTTGGAGTGTATGTATCATGAATTCAGAGGTATGGTTATTCGTTATGAGAATGTTACGTATGCCTTGGAAACTATTAAAAGGTTTGTCAGAAGATATGTTTGCTACAAGTACTGTTATGATTTCCAACTGGGCATTGAAACGAATCAGAAGAAAGTGAACATGACAAAGCCAAACTTGTCTCTTGAAGGCTTAGAAGACTTTCCTCTGTTTACACTGCTTGAACAACTTGAGTTTGGGGTCGTGTACAAAAATGGTCAAAATGAGAAGAGGTTCTTCAGATGTTCAGAAGTTTCAAAATTTTCTGACGGAACGCTCAAGGTTATTAGACTTCAACTCAAAAGGGTTCATGAGGAGAATGAGAGGCAAAGAGAAGTTGATGTTCCTGCTAGAGATAGGATGCCAAGGAGAGACAGAGTTGCTTTGGAGAGAGCTCTTGATATTCTGGAAGATATAATTGAATTCAGAAAAGGCATCAGGCAGTTTGAAACTCTTTTGGGCATAAGAGAGAACCGTGTCAGAAGGTTTGTAAGAAAAGATGTTTTGAAGCCGTTGCAAAATTGATCTAAAAGGGGGAGATTGTTAAGACATTTTGTTTAGATCAATTTACATTGTAAGTTTGACTTTGTTCTACTTTTGCTTTATTAGTTTGTATGAGGTCAAGGCTTGTTTGACCCATATAAATAGTTTCTTTTGTTTTCATTTCCTTGTAAGTAATCAAGTAATCTTGTAAGACTTGTGATTGTAAGCGTATTGTGATATCTATGAAGCACACAGACTTGTGACTATTTTCTCTCTATAGATTTTCTCTATATTGTGCATTATTGATTTGATTCTTAATCTTTGATTGTTAAATGCTTGAATCTGGAATCACATAAGCGGCAGAGGTCTTCTGCAGTTCTAATACTTAGCTTTTTTTTTCAATACTTCATTGATTTAACTATTGGAACTAACATACGATCCCTTAAATATGTTCATTACACTCCTGGTACCTGTAGTATGCAAAAACACATACACTAGGTCCCTCCTTCTAACGAGGCCTGTTAGTCTAGTTAATTGAGGTAGGGGTGTACAAAAAACCGTCAACCCGGGAAAACCGCCCAACCCAAACCGCTAACAACCCAATTAAACCCAACCCGCCCACCCGCCCACCCGCCAACCCGCAAATTAAGAGGGCTGAAATTGGGTTACGTTTTGTTCAACCCGCCAACCCACTGCTAATATATAATTTTTATAAAATTATATATATATATATATATATATATAATACAAGAATAAAAAACAATTATTCTATTTAGAAAAATTTATAGCTCAAATTATATTATATTATATATATAATACATTTTGCTTAACCAAACAAACTAATGAGGCTTGTTCGTGTTCGTTTATTATACTTAACCAAACAAATGAATGAACACGAACGGTAAAAGAACGGAATTTTTGTGTTCATGTTCGTTCGTTAAGAAAATATGTGTTTGTTCGTGTTCATTTACGTTTGTTCGTTAAGATACTAAATGAACGTAAATAGACAAATATAAATAAACGGACACAAAGAACAAAAAACAACATCATTAATCATCATTTCGTTCCGAAATAACATAACAAAATGAAAAATCGGGTAAATTTAGGAATGATAAAAAAGGAATTCTAAAATCATTAATATAATTAATGATTTTACATATTAATATCATTATATATATATATAAACAAACGTAAACAAACATAAATATATAAACATTAACGAACGTAAATGAACGAACGAGCTCATTGTTAATGTTCGTTCATTTAACTAAACGAACACAAAAATGTATTCATGTTCGATCAATTCTTAAATAAATGAATATAAAAGATTTTTTTCCCGAACGGTTCGCTAAACATTTGTATATTCTTATTAGTATTTATCGTATTTTATTCTACAATTTTATGTAAACTACTAAACCACCAAACCCGCCCAACCCGCCATAACCCGCAAGGGTTGGGTTGGGTTGGGTTATACTTTTGAATGGATTGGGTTAAGTTTTTCCAAACCGTCATAATTGGGTTGGGTTGTAAAAATGTCCCAAACCGCCCAACCCAACCCGCATACACCCCTAAATTGAGGGGATATTTTCTCCTTTTAGCTTTTTTTTTTGTCTTATTCTTATTTCATTTTCTAAATAAATTGTCTTTTTTTCAATTAATTCCCCACAACCCCACCCCACTTCTTCACCCTCACCATCCCCCCCATGACACAAAACATCCACCCCCACCCCCTCATTGTTAAACACATATACACTCATCACGACTATCACCCTCACTGTTACGCTTTAACACACATTCAACATACACACACGTATATATACCCAATACAAACACACATACCTCGGCCCACCTCCTTCTACATTAGGTGATCTCCGGTTGCCACCGATGTTGGAGCTTGGCAACCTCCTTCCACCACCATAATTAACCCACATCACACGTACACGTACATTAACTCACACACATGAACACACACAAGTTAAAACCCACATCACACAAAACTTCTTTACTTCATAGAACCGTTATATAAGGTTTCACGTACACAAAATTTGTAAAATTTCACACACTACACAATAAGGAAAGTTAGGGTTTGTTGGTTGTGTTGTGTCACACACACATGTGTGTGTATTTGTTTGTTTTTTAATCTCACTATTCACACATAGAAGCAAAGAGAGAGGGAGATAAAGAAGAGAAAGGAAAAAAGTTGCAGGTGGGAGATGGGTCTCGTGGATGGGGTGAGTGATTTATGTGCTTGTGTTGGGTTTTACAGGAGAGATAAGGGATAAAGGGATTCGTCAAAGTGGTGGGATAACAGATGTGGAGGCGAGGAAGCATTAGTGAAGTAAAGGTGATATATATAGGATATTTTAATTTTAAATTTTTAGGAAAAGGACAAAATAAGAGGGTAAAAGGACAAAAATGCCCTACCTTATCAAAGTTAACAAAAAAACTTGATTTCGTTAAGGAAAAAGACTAAAAACATGCATTTTTTGCCTACTATAAATATCAGGAGTGTAATAAACGTATTTCAGTTACCTTAATCAAACAAGCCGCAAAACACATGAATAATGAATGCAATCCACTCATAAATCAATGTACCATTTCCAATTCCATTCTTAAGAAATTTATTTAAATTTAAATACAATAGAAAAAGGAGTAAACTCTAAATTTGGTCCTTGAGGTTTAGTGAAATCTTTGAAAGTGGAACCTAAACTTTGATAACTCTGAAAATCGTCCTTGTGGTTCTCACTTTGATCTGAAAGTGGTTCTTGGTCACTAACTCCGTTAACAATCTCCGTTAGAGGGAAGGGTAGTTTAGTCTTTTTTTACCTATTATCTTAAATATCTTTTAAAAAACTATAATACATAACTTATATATTGTTTTATATTATATATATATATTATACACATATAAACAAAACCACTGGACCGTCATCCAAATTTTCGACCACCACACCGTTAAGCCTCCACCCCCAAAATCGTTAGACCTTCATCTTCTTCCGTTCAATGGAAGGTTTTTAAAATGCGTTCAAGATGATGACCGTGGAGAGTGTGTATGTGTGTATGTATGGGTTGTGTGTGGATGTTCGTGTTGTGTGTGTTAAGTGAACCAAAACCTTCAGCAACGGTCGAAGATGCTGATTGTGAAGAGTGTGTTTGTGTGTGTGTTTAAGTTGATAGAACTGAGTGTTTCTCGAGGTACCAAGTTGAGAGTTTCTGGAGGTACCGCTGGAGATCTAACATAAGTTAACCAGTAAGGAATGGTGGAGATGAAGGCGGTGGAAGTATCGGTGGAGATATAACAAGAGTTTGTGGAGGTAATGGTGATGGTAGGTTTGAGTTAACTGAAGAAGGTGACCATCAAACAGGAATAGGGGATTTGGTTCCCTGTGAGATTGTCCTTGCAACCGTGTGTATATATACACACATTACATATAAATATATATAATAAAATGATATTCTTGTTGCTCTTGAACCTTTGCCACTAGTTGGGTAGTTTCAGGAGAGGATTCATCAAGACAGTGGTAATATAAAAGGCATTGGTTGGTCGATGATGGTTGCTACGATCTAGGTTGTGGGTTTAGGGCAGGCTATTCACCATTTGCAGGTGGGTCTTGGTCACGACGGAGGAGATGAAGTTGACGATGGTGTATAGGCCAATGCATAACATCGAATTGTTGTCTTTTTGAATTTGTATTCATTCAACGGAGCAAACACACAAATTTTGCCAAATTCAAAGAATTTGGGAACTAAACTGGTGTAGGAGATGAGGGAAGAAGAAGAAAGGGTCATTGGAAGGGTCGTGTCTGTAGGAGATAACGATCAGTGATTTTGTTTATATGTGTTATATATACGTTGTATATATAATAATATAAACAATATATAAATTATACATTATATATATATATATTTTTTAAATATTTAAGATAATAGGTAAAAAGATTAAACGACCCCTCCCTCTAACGAAGATTGTTAATGGAGTTAGTGACTATGAATCACTTTCAGAGCAAAATAAAAACGACAAAGATGATTTTTAGACTTATCAAAGTTCAGGTCCCACTTTCAAATATTTCATTAAACCTCAAGAACCAAAATTAGGGGGCGTTTGGTTCGCAGAATGTTTTTGGATGAAATGGAATATGTCAAAGGAATTTGACTTTGAAGGAATTGGAATGGAATGTTGTTAGGTTTGACCACCTGTTTGGTTGGCAGAATTGAAATGGAATTTGTTAAAGGAATT
This sequence comes from Arctium minus, assembly GCA_954870635.1. Taxonomy (NCBI): domain Eukaryota; kingdom Viridiplantae; phylum Streptophyta; class Magnoliopsida; order Asterales; family Asteraceae; genus Arctium; species Arctium minus. The sequence continues at coordinate 30,538,998 of OX941089.1, read as the reverse complement.
GGAATCTGTCTGTTTGGTTCACAGATTGTAGCTTCAGAATTGGAATGAAATTTTGGTAAATGACCAAAATACCCCTTTTCATTATTTTAATTTTTTTAAACATATACCAAATCGAAGTTGAGAAATCGATTTTCAGAAACACATCGATTTTCAGAAACAAGAATCGATTTTCTGAAGTAAATCGACTAACCAAATCGATTTCTCAAAATCGATTTTCAGAAATCAGTTAACACATAGGTACCAGTATACCAAATCAATGTTGAGAAATCGATTTTCAGAAACACATCGATTTACAGAAACAGGAATCGATTTTCTGAAGTAAATCGACTAACCAAATCGATTTCTCAAAACCGATTTTCAGAAATCAGTTAGCACATTGACCAGTATACCAAATAGATTTTGAGAAATCGATTTTCAGAAACACATCAATTTTCAGAAACACATCGATTTTCAGAAACATTTTTCGATTTTCTGAAGTAAATCGACTAACCTTTCAGAAATCAGTTAACACATTGACCAGAAGACGATGTGCAGAAGACGATGTGCAGAAGAAATTAGTTAACACATTAATCGATTTCGAAATACATAAATCAAAATGGAGAAATCGAGAGAGAGATACCTGTTGATTCTTTTTCGATTATGCAGAATGTTTATGTTAATGTTTGCCTGTTTGGTCGTCTACGGAGAAGACGATAGATTTTACACAAATCCTCCGCTATGTAGGGTTTATTTGGTATAAAGGGTATTTTTGGAATTTGAGAAATGTCAAATTCCATTCCAATGAAATGCTTGCCTTTCACGATTGAATGTTAAATTCAGCCATGTACAAAATTTAATGGAATTGGATGATTCCATTCCTTTGAAATGCTTGAACCAAACAAATGAATGAAATCTGGTCAATGGAATTCAATATTTCAATTCCACCAGATTTCATCAAATTCTACTAACCAAACATCCTTTAGAGTTTAATATAGAAAAGGAATTGGTTTGTTTGGGCCATGCGAGGGGTTTGGGTTGATGGATTGTTTCCTTCAAAATCATGATGAAGCCCACTACCACTACTTGTAGCCCTAAATTCATCAACCTCAAGACAACAAGTATCTTTCTCTGTTTTTGCGAGAGGAAGAACAGAGTGTTGAAGTAGACGAGTAGCTGCTAGATCGACGGAAATACAAGTATGTGTTCTATGTTTATTCTTTCATTTTGTTAGTTAACGTTAAACACGTACCTCATTTCAAGGAGATCGGAAAAGGGTAGTGAAAATGTTGACGCCGTCGTCAGTTGCAAATTCATCATTATCAAGTTCATTTATGAAATACCTAGATGTTTTAACAAGTGTTTTGTTTAGTTTCTGATGTTTTATTACATTTGAGGTTGTTATTACACTTAGAACCTTTGAAACCTTTTACTGTTAACGTGTTCTTGGAGCTTTAGTACACAGTTCTGTAACATTTTCAGAGGACGTGATTTTTGGTGTTTTATATGTCATCACTGGAGTGATGAACTTGATTGATATGGTGCTCATTTTGATCCACCGTTTACTCTATTTTATTTTGAACAATTAAATATTTTATTGAAGAGATCAAACAAACACTTCTCCTAATGCTTTAGTTGTTCTTATTAGATGGTGATATCAATCAAACAACTGTTCTTTATGACATGGGTTAGGTTTGAAGATGTTGTGTTGATCAATTAGACATCAAGTTCTCCTAGGGCTTCGTAATGGGGTCCTTAGGGAAGAGGACCTAGTTGGCCCTTGCCAACTGCTTGATGTACAGTACCATCTCCCATTAACTCAGTAAAATGTAGCATAAGGAAGGAAAACCCTTGGATGGACCCCTGTATACATTATGGGCATCTGGTCTCTAAGTTTGGAAGCCTAAGAGCATCTCCAACAGTTTTCCTATAATTTTTCTAAAATAGAGAACCAAAAGTGAAAATCTCTAAAATGTATTACATTCAACTCCAACAGATTTGCTATTTTAGAAATTTTAAAACAACATATTATTATAATATTCTCTAATTTATCATCCCAATACACTTTAAAAAAATAACTTAATATAAAATGATAAAAGTTGAATATCATTGGTAGGATGGAATAAAATAATATTTCTCTCTCCTATTTAGAGAATTATAGAGAGCTCTCTATATTTAGAGATTTTTCCATGATTCTTTATTTTAGCAAACGATATAGCAATGCTGTTGGAGAAGAATAGCAAAGCAAAACCTTTTTTTTTTTCTTCCTATTTTAGCAATGCTATCTCACAACAACAAGGTCTACTCGACATGAATTAGGCGTTAATGAAACTTTTTACACAACTGTCATTGTTCACACATCATATGTGGATTGGTGGATTTCTCATAGTTGGTGAGTACTGCATCTTCAAAATTGTAACCTTCCCATGGCATATAAGCTACTAATACGTTTTTCCCCAAAGCGAGTTCGCCACCAACTGTAGCAGCACCATACGCTAAAATTTGTCCCTTTTTAAGTAGTAGTAAAAACCAACTCCAATAGCATTGCTAAAATAGAAAAAAAAAGGGTTTTGCTTTGCTATTCTTCTCCAACAGCATTGCTATATCGTTTGCTAAAATAGAGAATCATGGAAAAATCTCTAAATACAGATAGCTCTCTATAATTTTCTAAATAGGAGAGAGAAATATTATTTTATTCCATCCTACCAATGATATTCAACTTTTATCATTTTATATTAAGTTATTTTTTTAAAGTGTATTGGGATGATAAATTAGAGAATATTATAATAATATGTTGTTTTAAAATTTCTAAAATAGCAAATCTGGTGGAGTTGAATGTAATACATTTTAGAGATTTTCACTTTTGGTTCTCTATTTTAGAAAAATTATAGGAAAACTGTTGGAGATACTCTTACTCAACGCCATTTAAAATATGAAGTTGTATATTTATAACAACCTTCAAATGCGTTGAAAACAACATGCTCTCTTGGCACATGAGCATCCTGAACAAATAAGTGAATATTTGCTTGCCAATTGAAATTAAATGACGGCATAGGTATAGATCGTAGAGAATAAGTAATTCAGATACTTATGTCTACAATGACACAAGGCTTATAAAGAAAAATCAAAGAATGCATGCTTAAGATCCCAAATGATTTGGACACAGAAAAGACAATTACAAAAATAGATATATAGATTGGTAGCAAGTGTATTCTTAATTGGCCATGGACAATTGAATTTTGCAAATGGTTTAGTTCTTTATGTCTACAATGACACAAGGCTTATAAAGAAAAATCAAAGAATGCATGCTTAAGATCCCAAATGATTTGGACACAGAAAAGACAATTACAAAAATAGATATATAGATTGGTAGCAAGTGTATTCTTAATTGGCCATGGACAATTGAATTTTGCAAATGGTTTAGTTCTTTATTTGCTGGCTGTTATACCTCCAAATTCTCTGTATTTATATATTTTCTGCTATAAAATAAATGATAGTTCTCAGAAATAGGAACTAAAAAGAAGCATTTTCTATTATAAGTATATGATTTACCATTTTCTCATTATGTATGATGGGAAATTTGAACTCTTTTTATTCAGCACGTAACACTCTTCGGGCAATTTGGTTAAATCTCTCTGCTTTTCTATGGCGGTACGTTAAACTCTCATAACCTACTAAGTTATAGTTAATCAGTTTTCTTCTTCCTTTTTTTATTCTGCTTCTAACTACATTCTTGGTGTCTCAGGTTGAAAGACTTTTTAAAGATGAAGCCACTGAAGAAAAGGGTGAACGAGCCCGAATGGTGAGTATTCTTAGCCTCAAGCGACAAATGCACGCACACTTGTGTATTTATGTATATGTTATATTTGGCTATCGATGCTTGGTTTGGAGTTTTTGGTTTGCTTTGATAGATAATGTGTTATTCATGTTGTACGTTTACTTCCCGCACCTTGGTAATCAATCGAAAAATATCACCTTTCCTCCTGTTCTCTTTTAGGAATGTTACAAGTTGTGTTTTAGTTTTTACGTATACTAAAACCTTTCTTTTTGGTTCAGGCATCCTTTGTGGGAGCCATGGCAATAGCTGACTTGGTAAAGACGACATTAGGACCTAAGGGAATGGTTAGTCTTCCTTCCATATTTCATCATGTTTCCCAAATATAGTGCAATGCAGGCTTCTCCTTTTCTGTAAATACGTTTGGCTAACTATTCATTTTAATTATTCAAAATTTGCAGGATAAAATATTGCAATCAACAGGTAGAGGACATAGTGTCACGGTGACTAACGATGGTGCCACTATCTTAAAGTCCCTTCATATTGACAACCCTGCTGCTAAGGTCCTTATTGGTATCCTTGGAATAGTCTGTCTTTTGACTTGTGCTATTAAAACTTAGTCATGTTTGAATCATTGAGGTGGAGAAGGGTACTATGCATTGTCAATTTTTGGTAAAATAATTTAATGTATGTTGTTAGATTCCTTAGTTGTATGACTAGACATCTCAAAAGTGCAAGATGATGAAGTGGGCGATGGAACTACTTCGGTGGTAGTTTTGGCTGGGGAACTTCTAAGGGAGGCCGAGAAGTTGGTAGCCACAAAAATTCATCCAATGACAATAATATCAGGTTCTATCATCAATCTCTTTGTGTTGATTCGTGTTATTTTAGTTTTTATTTAACATTACAACTATCACTCTGTTATCCCAAGTCTTTACTTCTTTGCATGTGCATTTGATGAGTTAATCTGTAAGTTGGATTTTGCTAATGTCCTGACTTATGTTTGAGCAGTGCCTAAATCCCTGAAAAATAGGCAATTTTTTGGCATATTTTTTTTTTCTATTAGCATTGGTTTTTTTTGGTGTCAAACCTTTCTAGGATGTCACGCAAATCCCTCTTACTTTTTGTTTGTAGCTCAATCCCTTGACTTTGTGATGTGGCCTTCGTTGCAAGTAAATAAGTTGCCTTAAGTAATCAATTGGCAATTAGCAATACGTTGTCATAGTAGTAGTTTAGTCTCTTATTGTTGTTCTATTAAGGCATTGTTTGGCAACAATAAGTTAGCTTATAAACTAGCTTATTTTTTGAGGATCGTTTGGATGTAAATAAGCTATCTTATTGATAAGCTACTTGGAGTAGCTTATGAGGAGCTTTTTGACACCTTTTCCAATTATAACCCTGATTAATATTAATATTAATATTAATATTAATTATTAATTATTATTATTAATTATAAATAAATATTAACTATTAATTATAAATAAATACTAAATTATTCATAATTAAAAATTAAGTAAAAATTATTAATTAATTTTAATTATACAATAGATATTAAATTATTAATTATTTATAAATGTTATTAACTATATCAATTTATTTATTTATTTATTATTCCATGTATTTAGATATCAAAAAACAAATATAACAATTCTAAAACCATATATATATATATATATAATAATAATAATAATAATAATAATAATCAATTTTAAAAATTTTCAATTGACATATAATATTAATTAACTTTTCTTTACTATCTTGTTTGTATTAATTAACATATTATATTATTAGAAATTTATTTGAATTATATATATATATATATTTGTAATTGACTATTTCTTCAAGATGTCCTTTTTTGTCATTTTAGTTTTACATACTTATAAGCTAGATTTTGCCAAACATAATTTGTTCATCAGCTAGCTTATCCGTCACCAACTAGCTTATCAGCTAACAGCTAGCTTATCAGCCATCAACTAGCTTATCAACTAGTTTGCCAAACATAGCTTAAAGTGTTGAGCATAGTAAGCGTAGATAGAGTGGATATGACCATACCCAACATCTCCATCCACATTCTAAAAGGAATTTTTGTATCTACATAAAAAAGTGTCAAGTTGGTATATATCCTCTTTTTGCTGCATGTCATGATTTGCATTTGGCTGATGCCATGCATATTTAGGATGTGTCCATAGCTGATACACAAAACCTTTATAGAAAACTGCATATGAGCTATCTTTATTTACAATATAAATAACAACAATGAAATATTGAAAACACAACATGAATTCAATTGTCAATTATGATGACTAGACAGATACGCCAAATCATATTGGAACTACATGGTTAAATAGTGAACTTATCCCACATTTAACACAAACAAGTGGAAAAAGTGTGTACACATTTATTATTGTTGTGCAGGAAAATAAAAGAATGAAATGAGTGTTTGAACCCTTCGAATCCCTCGGATCTCTTCCTTCCACATTTAAAATATTTGGCTTCACACTAGAATTACAATAAAACTAAAAATTAATCGTTAAATCCGAATCCTAAATGAAGTATATAGGTTTTAAAAGGATAAAGAATCATTTACATTTATGATGTGGAACAAAACTAATAAAACATAAATGAACAAGATAAACTAAAATCAATAGAAATAAACTTGTGTACAGATTGTTGCCCATTGTCACACGTGTGGAACTGCGAAGGCAAAGAATCGGAACAGAAGTTTGTACATCTCCCCAGTAAGCCATGGGAGGTATTAGTATGGACTTGATTGATTGGTTTTAGAATTGACAAATACGTATAGGGGTTTATGATTCTGCAGTTGAGGTGATCTATAGGTTCTCAAAGCTGATCATTTCATCCCTGTAGTTAAACCACTGAATCTCCTCATTTGGCAAAGCTACTCTTTAATGAGGTTTTATTTTCATGTTCAATTTTGCTTTTCATTTTGTTTGACAGGGATGTCAAGTTTAGTAGTTATATATGGCTAGCATTCCAGAAGAAGCTTTATCCCAGCTTAAGTTTTCAACCATGTATCATCACCAAATTGATGGTTAAAAGAAGTCTTGAAGATTTATTGCATTATTTGGTAGGGGATCATATTGACACATGGCACCATTTGTTATCTATGGGCGAGTGTTTTCAAGCCTACATACGTTATCAGCCTAGACTACGAGGTGACTTAGTTCTCCTCTTGTGGTCCCGGTGTCCCGCCTACCCCATAGAACTAATTGGATTGCAAGTCTTTTGCTGATCCGACACGAGTTGCATAGGGAGATACGAAGAACAATTAGTTTGATGATTATAACTGCAATTCCACAGCTGATGTCTGTCATAGTTACCAATTATTCTTGGAGAACTATTAAGTTTTGTTCCAACCTCGTATCATGTGGTTGCCTCAAGGTACTTGGAAGAAGGTGCATCTTATGAGGATGTGGCCATTTTGAACTCGAAGGAAGATTAGTGCTTCCGAACAACATGGGCATTGGTTGTGTATCCGATGTTGAAGAACTTACGCTATGCCAAGCCAAAGGACATCGTTGCCGCACATTCTAGCCCATTAGACATTTCCTCTATCCATGATCTTTCTTTTTCCTAATTGTACCCCTCAACTTGTTATTGAAGTAAGTCTGGATGTTGTGGAAGAACAGTTTACTGGAACTATTGTGGGGGGGCATCTATAGTTTTTTGGTTAAGTAGTGTGGACCGAAAACAATTGCACTTATATTTTACTATAGAAAAGTTTGAGAGCTTGGATGCAATAGCGTTGCATTTCTTTTACTTTAGCATAGGTGACTCTTTCAAAAGGGGGGGGGGGGGTGATAGGAATTTGAATTTTATTTGTTCTATCCAATTATGTATTTAAGTTTTTTGCACTTCACCAATATAACTATTTCTTTATTGTTTTGTGGGCCTATATATAGGTTAGACTACTTTGTTTGGGATTTAGTTTTAACTATTCTTTTTTCAGTTATATATAATTTTTGGTGTGATGTGAAGAAGTCTGATTGCAGAGTGGTTGATCAAATCCCCGATGCGTTTATTTATGTTTCTAAGATGCTTTACTCAATCTTGTTCTGCATCCATTAGTCTCATCTGAGGAAGCATGTGGGAGTAAATAAGTGTAATTCTCTTGCTTTATCTGCCATTAGTAAAGATGGGGCAACTTTTCAGATCTACCTCTTCATTATGATAGCAGCGTTATAGACAGATGTTCCAATCAAGTTTCCTAGGCGCTGATTGAACTGGATGCTCAAGCCTTGTTTATAACACCTCAAAAGATGAATATATCATTCAGCATTTTCTGTAATTTTGGGTTCTAGGCCATTACGGCATGGCGAGTTCATCATTGAGAAACATTCAGGTCTTGGTGGTATGACATTTGATTTTAGATGAATAAATCATCTATTATTAATAAGCTAATTTTTGGTTCTAGCCTTCTAGGCCATGAAGATCTGTCAGTCTAATATGAGGGGCAGGCTTTATCACATTGATCACAAGTAGGATCAATTTTGTATTCTGCTGGAATTTTATTTTGTAATTTCTTGCATTTTGCCTTTTGCACTGAATTCACATATAGATGCTGCTGTTGAGCATAGCACGCTTCATATTAGTGAATTGACTTCGTTTTCTTTCTAAATATCTATCTCTTCTTCACTCCATCTCTCATGTCCATTGTTCTTTCTTCTCCAGCCTGGTTTCTTGTAAGGTCTTTTCAGATTCATTTTACTCCTCGATGTATGAGAATGCGTTCTTGTTGATTAATCCAGTCTGAACATAGTGATTTTGGATTTTTATATTTTAAGAACTTAATTTGTGGTCATTCCAGGGAAATATCCAAACTTCATAGTAACAAACATCGGAAGAAAGTTCATGCCTTAGACTAGTCTCATCAGGCTTTGATGTCCACTAAACCTGCATCCATTTCTGCTCAAGATTATAAATGCAAGATGCTTAAAATCCTAGTTCAAAGTAAAGAAAACTACTGTATTTTTAAAAGCTCTTGTAGGACGATATGCTGAATAAATCTTATTTGAGAGTAATAATGTCGACCATGATATTGATGGTTGCTTATGTGGTTCTAGGATGACTTCTCTTCAAATATGTTACTAGTAAAGCTGCAGGATAGCGTTTACAAAAAAATGTAGCTTGTTAATGGCGTCAAGGCTTTTAATTGAGTCTTACATCTTTCATCTGTTTGTCAAAACTAAAAGATTTATAGGTTACAAGGAACAAGCTGAATTATTTTAGGCAATCAGATATGCATATAAATATTCAATAAGTCCTATCTCGGCTAATTTCCTTGTTGCAGGAGTTCCCATTACAAGTACAAATAAAGGCCACTAGCTTTGATGCATGAATGTCACATCATCAATTTTTTTCCTTGTTATCTTATACCATATCAGTATTGAATGAGGGATATGCTGAGTGTTATTTCTTTTATATGTATGTCATGCTTGCTCTTACTTTCAGGTTACCGTATGGCTGCTGATTGTGCTCGAAGTGCGTTGTTAGAAAGGGTCATGGATAACAAAGAGGATGCAGGTTCTGATTGTTTACATCTATGTCAAAGTTTCACATTTTTGTAGCTTCACGCTTGTACAACTTGTTACAATTTCATGTCACTTTAATTGAACATGTTATTAGCCTCTATAGATTTATAGCATCTCAGCTTACAGGGTAATCTGTGGTATCAGCCACAAATGAATATTAATTATTTATTAGGGTTTTTTCCTTCCAATTAAAATGTACTCTGCATATTAATGTTACGTCCACTGGTTCATGCAGAGAAATTCAGATCAGACTTAATGAAGATTGCAATGACCACTTTAAGTTCTAAAATTCTTTCACAGGACAAGGAACATTTTGCAACATTGGCTGTCGATGCTGTTATGAGGCTAAAAGTGAGTAGTTTATATTTTATATGCACTAGAAGGCTATTGCATATCTTATTCAACATCATTTAAACTTTAGAGCGTGTTTTTCCCTTCAGAGTGGAGATTTAGTATATCTAATTAGCAGATGGCATGCAGTGATTGCAGTTTCATGCAGTTACAATATTAAATATGAACCACAGTACTTAAACCTGGAAAAAATTATGATGTATGTCATGTCATCTGAATCCTGGAAAGTGGTATATCAACAAAGTGTGTGAGACATTATTATTTATTTATGGAAGTCGTTTGTATTACAATGATACTTGTTGATAAATATAGAAATTAGACAATTGAAAACCCCACTTCTCACTTTCTCTCACATTCTTCCTCTTAAAATTCAGATTTTTGGCATAAGGTCTTTTCACCCTTGTTATAGTATTTGTACTACAACAACCGAGTTATAAAGTAACCCTAACCTAAGGTGTATAATTATTCTAAGAGATCTTAAATTGTTTTTTAAGTAAACCTTTCCCTTTTATCATCACGCAACTGAAGGCATACTGTAATGGTTTATTTTATTGTTGAAGTTTCTACTAAACATAAATGGATAAAAGTTGATATTGTGGACAATATCTGGGATGATTAATCAATATGATTGATGTATCATGATGGGCTAGATATACCAAATGAATGAATTATCACATGACTTTTTTGCCGAGTGCCAATGTTATGGTGATGGAGCTACAGTTTACAATGCTGTTTTAAGTTTTAACGAAAACTTCAAATTAGTGATATACCATGATAAGACTTCGGGTGCAGGACACTTGTTCTAAAAGTGAAGTGACCAAGATAACAGATCAAACATGAATCTGGGACTCTAAGCTCACACTTAGAATGCATATGATATTTTGGGCATCTCACAGAAGATGAACCAAAGGTCTTGCACATAAGGACTGCTCAAATCCCTCAAGGCAATCAACACTGTAGAGTTTGCTATGGGTAGATAATCTCACTCATTAAGAAACATGTTCACATCTATTGACTAGGGATCCTTGTTTCATGGGTTAGCTTTATGGTATACACCTTTTCTTTTCTGAAATTTAGTCGTGGCAATGAAATTAAGGGTAGAATGGGTGTGTGTGACATATCCGTTTTTCAATATTTAACTATCAATTAACAAACCATGAAGCGTTCATGAAGTGTTTCACTACCTTTAGATATGGAAAACCAAAAATCATAAGTAGTTTGTATCTACATTTTTTTTGCAAATAGTTCTGCTAGATATTTTTATTATACAAAGACCTTATGCTCTGAATGATGCATACTGTCTGTTGGATTTCCAGTGTGCTAGTCATAGTTGCGTTGGGCTGATTTGATCAGTAAATAAGTTGGTTATGGACTATGGTGCTTATTGGAGTTCTTATCCAAAGCTATTTTAAAAGATATGCATGCAATAACATGGTATAATTTACATGTGTTTTTCTCTTTACAATCCGTTATCCTGATAATTCTCTTTGATGTGTCAGGGCAGCACAAACTTGGAGTCTATCCAGATTATCAAGAAGGCTGGGGGTTCTTTAAAGGATTCTTTTTTGGATGAGGGGTTGGTTTGATGATCCTATTCTTTTTCTTTTTGGTCTTTTTTACCTTCATATTGTTAATTGTTAGTCCCCCTATATGATAATTGCAGCACATTTCATTTTTGGGATGCTTCCCTTGTTGGCCTACTTTCATGCTGCATCTACCTATTTGCCTGCCATTATTACGACTAATAGATGCTATTGATTTTGGTCTACCAATTCTCATATTTTGTCATCAATTACATTTATAAAATTATGTGTCCAGTTTAAGCATTGAATTTTTTATGGGACGGAGGGATCATTCATTTTAAACCAAGTTAAATTACTTAATGATATTCATGTTATAGAATACCATTACGTATTATATCATTTCATTTCTTTTGAAAGTTGGTGGAAGAAAGGCAACTATTTTTATGCATATGATCCCCCTTCTCTTGATTGAGTGTGAATCTTCATAAGCAACAGCAACGGAGCAGAGAAGTTGCTACCTGCTGTTGTTTTTGTTTCTTTTAATTACTGTGAGCTTTCTGGTTATCTCACATAATTTGCTAGATCGCTTTTTTCAGACTAGCATTAGTCTTACAAGTACGGAGGAATGCCGAATATCATAAATTGTTTGTGATGAATGAATTATCTTTTCTAGTGTATACTTTGGTTTCTCAAATTTAAAAATAGTTTGGCACAAAATTTTAATCATGGACAGTAAGTAATGCACATTCGACACACTGTTTTTGTTTTTGGATCCATCAATATCTCATATAGAGTTCATCAGGTTACATCATCTGGGAGCATGACTTGAAAGATTATAATGAATTTTAATGTGTCACAAATGAACATATGATTGTTTTTGTACCTTTGACCAATATGTAATCATGGAATATATTGCTTCATTTAGTTATTTTATATTTATATGCTCATACATACTTGTCTGATTATGACTTGCGGCTTTCAACTTGTGAAGGTGTATATGTTTTTATCCAGGAAGACATTATTATCTGGTTCTTCACTTCACATATGTTTAAATTTCAAACAAGAATCAATAGGGCATTCATCTTTTTATGCTTTCCTATATGAGTTGGCCTAACTAAACATCATGTACTGCATGGTTTTTAGTACATCTTTTGGGGTATAATTTGTATCATATTGCTTGTGCAGATTTATTCTCGACAAAAAGATTGGTCTTGGGCAACCTAAACGAATAGAAAATGCCAATATTTTGGTTGCAAACACTGCAATGGATACTGACAAAGTGAAAATCTACGGAGCACGTGTCCGTGTCGATTCGATGGCTAAGGTTGCTCAAATCGAAGGAGCTGAAAAAGAAAAAATGAGAGAGAAGGTGCAAAAGATCATCGGTCATGGTATCAACTGCTTCGTTAACAGACAATTAATCTACAATTTCCCAGAGGAATTGTTTGCAGATGCAGGAATTCTTGCAATAGAGCATGCAGATTTTGATGGCATTGAGCGTCTGGCTTTAGTTACTGGTGGTGAAATTGCATCGACCTTTGACAATCCAGAGTCTGTTAAACTTGGGCACTGCAAGCTCATCGAAGAAATTATGATTGGTGAAGATAAGTTGATCCACTTTTCAGGTGTTGAAATGGGTCAGGCCTGCACCATTGTTTTGAGAGGTGCAAGGTACGATTTCGCCTTTTTATAGTTTGTATTTTGATGATATAATTCCCCTTCTGAATTTCCTAACTTCTTAGAGCATCTCCAATGGTTTCTCCATAGTTTCTCCAAAAATGGAGATGCAAAATTCAAGATCTTCAAAAGAAGAAGTAATCAACTCCCAACTGTTTCTCCATTTTGTAGATTTCAACATTATCTATATTATTAAAATATTCAATAATATAAGTCATTCTCTCTCTTCCTCCTTTTAATTTAAGAGGATTTCCAAATTTGTAGAAATTTTACCTCTCCTACTTTCTTGATTTTGGAGAAGCTGTTGGAGCAAAAAAAAAAAGAAAGAGCCGAGCCTAAAAACTCCCAAATCTCATTTTTCTCTGTTTTGGAGAAGCTCTTGGATATGCTCTTAGTTTACTCTCACCATATTTACACTGATTCGAGTATCTGCAAATGATCTCAGTATGAAATTCCATCACAACATTGTTATTGTAGTCACATGAGGGTCAAATTGGGAATCGAAATCTTTATTTTTCTCACTCTTGTTCATTAGATATCTACCAAAGATCTATGCTGAAGATGTGAAACCATCTGTAGAAGCTTCACAATAGTTTTTCATCATTTTTAATTTTCCCCAATCTCCTGAACTTCATTTCTTATCCTACCATTCTCAATTATTGTGAATTGTATCAAAAATTCGTATTTCTTTAAACAAATCCACATCTATATGTATGTGTATAGAATTAATAATCAAATTGAAGTTCTATTAATTAACATATTATACATATATTTTTTACCACCTGGTTTGTGTTAATTAACATATTATAACATTAGTGGTTTGTTTTAATTATATCATGTAATGTTAGAATTGACTAATTTTTTGTCATGTCTTTTTTGGTCATTTTACATTTCTCAACTAGTTTATCAGCTAGGTTTTGCCAAACATGATTTCATTAGCTAGCTTATCAGCCACCGGCTAGCTTTTCAGCTAGTTCGCCAAACATAGCATGTGCATCCTATCAAATGCATTGACTGATAAATACTATATTGAAATACTTGTCTTGTATGTCTTGTCAAGAGTACATCATAAGTTGTCATTCTTCAACATAAAGCCAAATTAAAACCCAACCAAACAAACCCGGTATATATATGTATATCCCACCCGGAGGTGGGGTCTAGGGAGGGTTAGCTGTACACAGACCTGACCTCCACTCAAAGAGTAGAGCAGCTGTTTCTACCTCCAAACTAGTGCATGGTGTGGAAATAAGAGATGCAGATTAGAATAGCGGAAAAAGAACATAAGAAAAACATTTGAAAAAAAGAAGTTGAAAACGTTGAAGGCACTGCTAAGTTTTGAAAGACAGTTTAGAAGTGAGCAGCCAAAAATCAAAACAAGCAGAAACAAAACATATGAACAGAAGCAGGTACACGAAAATGTAACCAAGGTAGGATACCCACCATTAAATCTAGCCTAGGATTCAAGAGGGTGCAACTGACGCTCACTAACTCTCTCCTGATAAAACCAAATTGGTTCTCTGATATATATGTATGTGTGTGTATATACATATATATATGCATATGTATAGGCGAAGTATCGTGTGAGAAGTTGAGTTAACGGTGAGAAATGGATCTGAACCGTTGATCTCTATTAATCTCAAGCCCTCCCATGAATTGAGGCTTAGAAGGGAATTGATCTGGTGCATCTTATCTGGTGAATCTCATCCTAATGTGCGTCCATTTCTCATCCAACGGTCGATAACCACTTCTCACCATTAACTCAACTTCTCATCGGAACCCAACCTTATATATATATATATATATATATATATATAGGGAGAGATTCATTTGAGAAATGCTAAATATATGAGAAATAGAGAAGTAATCCTAGCCTTTCATTCGATCAAGATCGGCTTTGACTGGTCAAATATTGCATCTTTGACCGGTCAACAATTACGGACAATTACGGCTTTGACTGGTCAAAAGTTGCGGCTATTCCAAAAATAGGACAATTTCGTAATTTTTACTAATACACGGGACGAGTTCATATATGAACCTGTGTGATTCACTATAAACTATATGTTCGTATGTGAACAAGTGAACAAGTGTAATTCAAATGTGAACTCTTTTAACTGATTCATATATGAACCTTTTTGATTCATATATGAACTAAATAACTGTAGGTTCATATGTGAATCAATTGAACTAATTAACAGATTCATATATGAACCTTTGTGATTCACATATGAACTAATTAACTGATTCATATATGAATCACAAAGGTTCATATATGAATTAGTTAAAAGGTTCATATATGAATTAGTTAAAAGAGTTCATATCTGAATTACACTGGTTCATATATGAACATATAATTCATATGTGAATCATACAGGTTCATATATGAACTCATCCCACGTATTTTACGAAACTACTCCTCTATCTTGTACATACCACACAAGGAATTATCCGGTGCTTCACGGTCAAAGCCGCAAATGTTGACCAGATAAAGGGCTAGGATCATTTCTTTATTTCTCATATTTTTAGCATTTCTCAAATGAACCTAATCCTATATATATATATATATATATTTAAGTGGTGCTTAAGAGCGCTCTGGACGATCTCCAGATTTCATCATGTCTACAGTTTTCATTTTTACAAGCACCAATATTTGGAACAATAAGTATTATTACACAAGAGAATTGCAGCCAACTTTTCTTACAATTGAGTGATTTGGAATTAAACATATATATTGATCATACTTGTCCTCACTCCTTTCTTTTTCAGCTTTCATGTTCTTGATGAAGCGGAAAGATCCTTGCATGATGCCTTGTGTGTGTTGTCTCAAACCGTAAATGATAGTAGGGTTCTTCTTGGCGGTGGATGGCCAGAGATGGTGATGGCAAAGGCAGTCGATGAATTGGCCCGAAAAACGCCTGGGAAAAAATCTCATGCTATTGACGCCTTCTCACAGGCACTGCTTGCAATCCCTACAACTATTGCTGACAATGCTGGTTTGGACAGTGCCGAATTGATCTCTCAACTTCGTGCAGAACACCACAAAGAAAACAGCAATGCAGGGATCGATGTGATTACAGGCTCTGTAAGTAAAACAAAATTTTATATTTTGTAGCAATACAAATCTTTCAAGTTTTATCCTTCTTTATTTGACCAAAGAGATTGTCTATAATATACCGAAATCAATGTTCTCTAATAATGGAATAGGGGATTGTTGTGAGCCAAAATCAATATTAATAAATGCTTAATGGATAAACAACTTTAGGAAGTTAACCGAAGTGGAAATGTTGTGATTTTCCTGGGACATGCTGAAGAATGAGTTGTTTGAAAAGGTTCATGGGATGGGTGACTATTTGATTGCAGATTGTCAAACTTATCATGTATGCCTACAGCCTACTTTTGGTCACTTGGTTAAATGACATTAAATGAGATTTTAGTTAGAAGCATGACTTTCAAATGACCTGCCTCTGGTGTTATTCAGTGGGTCCTTTGGTTAAGTGATCTTTTGACAGTTTTTCTAAAATCCATGATCTTCTAACAAATTTGAGAATGCTACTGCCTAAGAAGAATGCCTAGAAACGTGCCAGAAGGTCATGGATTTTATCGAACACTTATTAGGAGGAGGTCATTTAACTAAATAACCCTTAAACAGCCTCCCCCAGTACAATTCTGAAAATAACCCTTCCAAAGATTATTTTATAAAATAGGCCGCCTACTTTTCTTTGGTTGCTTGGAAGTTTTTATGCGAATCTATAAACCAAATGAAGCCGGTATACCCCACCCAGAGATGGGGCCTGATATGTACGCCAGACCTTGAAGAGTAGAGCGGTTTTCTTGCAAAAAGTGTGGGAAAAAAGCAAGATTTTGTTTTGTTTATGTTATTATTGATTTGTTTATTATTAGGTTGGAGACATGGGGGAGCTTGGAATATCAGAGGCTTTTAAAGTGAAGCAGGCTGTATTGCTGTCGGCAACGGAGGCTGCAGAAATGATTCTGAGAGTCGATGAGATCATCACGTGTGCCCCCAGGAGGAGAGAAGACAGAATGTGAAGAAGATGATTAATGGTTGTAGCAAGGGTGTGTGTTGTCGTTTAGACGTATTTGTCAAGTAAAATTTTGCGACACTGGGTTGATGATTGGAAGCGGACGATTGTTTGTGGGTTGGTTTTGTTTAAGTGAATTCATTAAGCCCCTACTTAATGGAACTATTTTTATTCTAATTTGGGTTCTTGGTGTGTATTCAAAAAAGTGGGAAACCACTCTTTTAAGATGCATGGATTTCAAGCCTTTTTTTTGCTATGGGATGCTTGGATTTTGCATCACAAACTACAGTTACAAGTTTTTTGAACAAAGACTATTGAAACTTGGTGCAGTATTGCAAGAATGTGAGTTTATAGAACAACTGAAGGCTTGCAAATCTAATGTGTTTTTAGTCGATTTCTATTGTTTTCGAGGTCAAATTTGGCAATATATAACCTTGGCCTATATATATATATTTGTTTTTTTTTTTGGTGATTTCTTGATTTTTTCAGAGTTTGGTATTGAGGGTATTATGTTTTGGTTGATAAATGCTTGGTCTTATCAATTTCTCTCGATTCATTTTTTGGTATTTCAACGAGTCAATGAAATTTTGGATCAAGCGTGAGTTTTCCCACTCTGTTTGCATCAAAACTAGACGGTTTGATCTTCTTTGATCCATTCTTGTGATTTAAAAAAAATACGTTTTTTCCTTTTAGCAGTGGTGGTTTTTGCAATGTTTATGTTTCCCTTGATACTGGAATTCGTACTATTCAAGTTAATTATTCTTTCTAGTGTGAAATTCCAAGAATCTTGCATCAACATTTGGCGAATGAGGTCGATATTTTAAGTAAAAACACGGAAATGAGAAAATGGACCAAAACGAAAGAAATACTAAAATCAGGGTCAAAAGTAAATGTTTCTGAAAGTTATAAGTTATAGCCTTACAGGGCGTTAGAATGTTACTGTTTAAAAGTTAAGAGGGGTTGATTGTAAAAGATAAAATATAGTAATAGATCCCTAAAAACAATGTACATGTATAAAGTAGTCCTCCTAAAATATCATTCATTAACAATTACTAATCAAGAAGGAGGTTCAAGAGAAAACCTTAAAAAATTGGAAAACTAAAGAATACCCTGGTAGCCCTTCATCTTCATCTGGACGGTATGCACAAGTGCATAGAAGTTGTTCTTTAGTTTTTATGCATTTGTGCATGTTACAAATTACTTGCACAAGTGCATACCGTTCAAATGAATAACTACCAGGGTGTTCCTCAGTTTTTCGTTTTTTTTTAGATTTTCCCCTGAATCTGACCCTACTAATCAATATATATATATAGAGGGAGGATCATGCGAGAAGTAAACTAATTTGCGAGAAAGCGAGAAGGAATGTGGACCACATAATTTATTAATTAAAAAAACATAAATAAAAAATAGTTTTAGAAATTAGGATAATTATCATTTTAAATTGGATAAATTCTTAAAATTCTCATTATATCTTTTAGATTTATTTATTTTTTAATTTCAATTATTTATTAATTTTTTTTCTTCTAAATATACTTTTAATAAAAAATTCACAATTTTAACCAAATATCACATGTGATATAATTATATGAATATTTATGCATATCACATATCATATTATCACATGTGATAATTGTATATATTTTAGTTAATCATATGTGATTATGTATACTTGCATTTATAGATCTTTTGTGCTGTAAATATTATTACATATGATAATTGTATATGTTTTAGTTAATCATATGTGATAATGTATACTTCTATTTATAGATTTTTTTGTGATGTAAATATTATCACATGTGATAAGTGTATATATTTTAGTTAATCATATGTGATTATGTATATTTATATTTTATAGATTTTTTTGTGATGTAAATATTATCACATGTGATTATGTTTTATTTATTTTCAGACATATATTATTATATGTGATATTTACAAAAATCCACCTAGTGGGATCATATGTGATACATAATAATATATCACATGTTAAACGAAGTTAATCACATTTGATTCAAACCGTAAATCTAAAAAATAGAGAAAAAAATGGTGAAATAAATAATGAATTAGTTATGGATATCACATGTGATATTTGATGAAAATTATGATTTTATCTAGAAAATAGTAATATAAATTTGATAAAAATATTATGAATTTATTAAAATAAAAAATAAATAAATTTAAAAGATATTATGAGATTTTTAAGGATTCATCCAATTCAAATTGTAATTATCCTAAATTTTAAAAAAAAATAATTATTTATGCTATTTTTTAATTAATAAATTATGTGGCTCATATTCTTCTCGTCTTCTCACAAATTGATTACCTTCTCGTTTGAACTTGCCCCTATATATATATATATATATATATATATATATATATATATATATATATATATATATATATGCAGCTTTATTTGCAAACCTTCTAAAGGTTACAAACAATACAAACCAGAGCATTTATGTCTTTTTACAAATTTCGTAATTTTAAGAAAAAATCAACTTCCTTAATTATCTCTCCATCTCTCTCTCACACACACTCACGATCCACCGTCACCATCCACTTTCAGTGACGTCCTCCCACTCCGGCGACCTCTCCATTTCCGGCAAGTTTCATAATTTTTTCGACTTTCATATATAAACTGTTTTTTCGAAAGTTTCAAGTTTTTTTGGTTTCATAAAATGTTTTTTTTGAAATTTTCACGTCTCATCATTTGATTATTCATATTGGATAAATGTATGAATAAATATATGATTATTCATATAGGAGAAAAATATATGAAACTTAAAAAATATATGATTATTTCGAAAAAATCTGAATATTCATATGAGAGAAAAATATATGAAACTTTAAAATATGATTATTCATATGGGAGAAAAATATATGAAACCGTTTATGAAAATATATGAAACTAGAAAATTTCAAAAAAACAGTTTATGAACAAACATTGTATGAACTTGAAATTTCATAAACTCGTCGGAGATTCGGGGGAGGAGGTCACGATACGTGGGGTGGCGAAGGAGGCTCCTGGCATATGGCGGCGGCGCACGACAGTCGTCGGATGGAGTAGTGGAGAACCGCGGTGGTTCTTAGTCGCCGGCGTAGTGATGATGGTGGTGGTGGCCGGATTTTTTTTAGATAGAAGGAGAGAGAGATTGAGTTAAATATTGAGAAAATTAAAGATATCTTGTAACCATAATTAGATAATTCAAATTAATTAATAAAATTTAAATTTAAAATACCTAAAACTATTCCTAAACTACCCTTTCCCTATTTTCTCCCTATTTTCTTAATTAATTGAAGTCCTAAAATTCCTCAACCGTTGATAAAAAAATTTGGATGACCTAGATGGGTTTGTATAGTTTGTAACCTTTAGAAGGTTTCTAAATGATTATCCCTCTATATATATATAGGCTCCTTCAAATAGAACCTAATGAAATGTTGCAAACTATGCAACCCCATCTTTGACCGTCCAAATATTGATCAAAGGCTGAGATTTAAGCGGTGGTATTTTCGTAATATCATAGAAATTTAGTGGCAACAGTTTAAGAAAAAACTGAGAGAACGAGGGAATATTGGGGATTGAATTTTTTGATTCAACAAGGAAATGATTGTGAGCGAAAATTAGGGGGATTTGCATATACAACTTCTGGAACACGATGAATCGTCTTTTTGGGGGGAGATACGAAACACGATCACATCATCTAAGAGAGGCCGAAGATTACGTTCCGATTTAATTGCTTTCAGAAAGCTAGGCTTGAAAACGAGTTGAAAAATGGCGGAAAACGGCGAAATTGCCCGCCGAAGAGGTATTGAATTCAAAATTTTCACTGATTCTACAATCTATAAATACTTATTCTATGTTTTATAAGAAACACAACCCTGGAACAGTACGAAGACCAAGCCAAAGAATCTTGATGAGGACTGCATTCTCTCGTTTCGTCAACACACCAGATAACCCAGTTTGTTTGGATGGTGTCACCAACACGGAAGAAACAAGGAAAGGTATGCTTCTGATTCATGGAAAAGGTCAATGATAAACAGTTGAGCATTTTAGGTTTTATTGGAACCAAGAAGAAAGTGAACCCTAATTATGAATCAAATGTTGTTAACAACTAAAACCTCTTTTTAATGGAAACGAAGTAGTTTCATAATTAGGGCTAAGTTTGAGGCATTGGAAGATCTGGCGTATTAGTAAAGTTTTTAAATGAATTTCTGCTTATAATGTTATTTAATGTAAGATTTACATTAACATTGTATAATGTTTTCCATTAAACAGACGAAGGACCATCAGGAATGAAGGAAAAAAAGTGAAACCAATAAGCAACCTGCACAGCCAGTGAAGAAAAAGAAAGGTATGGGAAATAGTCAGATGTTTTAAAAGAACATTAAAGTATGAACAACAGTCAACCTTTCATAAGTTTCAAAACATGTGAAAATCTGTGAAACCACATTTCATGTAAAAAAATATGATGAATCCATGTATGTCCAGGGAAAAAAGGGTAACTAACAACATGTATATACTAAATTATGCTGATATTTCTCGCTTAACACAGATGACAGAGAATCAACCCATAAGCAAAGTGGACATCGGAAACATGCAAAAGGCAAAGATGTGGAGGAAGGTATGGTTATTGAAATCATTATTGAAATGTTATGTGTATAGATGCTAATGTGAAGGTGAGTGGATTCGAGGACAAAATATGATTTACAAAAACTTAGGGCATACACGGGACGAACATGAAATTTTGGCAAAAAGGTATGAAAAGTTATGAAAACGTTTTGAGTTTTATGGAATCACCATTTCATATGAAATATGTACTTATAATTTATGTGTGATTGTTGTTTATATGAAATTAGGCATATAATTGACGTAAGAAATAACCCACGAAGTTAACATTTGGTTGATGGAAACGTTATGAAAACGTTAGGAGTTTTATGGAAACAACGCTTCATATGGAAAATATATTTAAAATGACATTTACTGGATGAAATGAGTATAAGCATGAAAAGTACTAATCGTTTAATTTGAATGTTCTCAATTTTTGTTGAACCTGGAGTGCAAGTACATATAGGCATAAGTGTTGCCATAATCCTTGTTGTGTATGACGTAATTAGTAGGGAAAAGGTATGATTGAAATGGTGCATAATCTGATGATTTTATGTGAAAATGGTTCAGTGCTATAGGATTAGTTGGGTGAACATAAATAACACATGTAATTCAAATGAAATTAGTTGAATTAGAATATTCTGAACATGATGTACTGTTAACTAATGTTTCTTATGAAAACACAAGGATATTTATCAAATAACCATTTCATAATAAAGGTATCCTTCGAATGAATCTTAAAGTGAAGAAGGAATTGATCATAATTAATAAGAATGATTTTAAAAAACATTTGGAACATCGTATGAATTTCAGATTTCGAAGATGAAGACGAGCAAGTTGAGCCACTAAAACTCAACTGGAAAAGGAGATCACAAGCGAATTCAACACCGGAAACAGAAGGTATTTCTTATCCTGTCTTCTAAAAAGTCTACATTGGGACAAATAATTTGTAACTCACAAAACATGATATATCTAGGAATGAACAATACAAACATAACAAGGAGTTCTTAGAGTGGCAATAAAAGGAAAGATGCAGAGAAGCCAAAATCAGAACAAACGCGAACATCAAGGCACGTAAGAACAAGGTCGTAAAGTTCTGAAAAGATGAAAGGTAAAGCCAAAGCTTGTGTGAACCCATGTATGAAATTTGTAGTAAAACATTTTTTAAGCTTGTTATTGTGTAAAATAATTAGGTGAACCACAACCATGTACATATGTCATTACAATGTGTACATGCTCAAACAGCGATAGTGATTTTGAGGACCCAAGGATTTCAAACGTTGGAATAAAAATCAACGAAACTGGTGTACCTGGAGGAAGAAAAAAGGATTATAAGAAAAAAGGAAAAGATAAGAAGGACAAACCGAAGCGTCCAGTGTTGGGTATACGTACTAGGACGTCACCGATGATCTTGCAACAAACCTTATACGAGATGAGCGCTGACTAAAGGAAGGCAGTAAAAGAAATGGTCTAGGAAGCTTCATAGGGATGACAGTGGATGGCATTCCGTCCAGGCTAGGTTACTTTGTGGTGAACAAACTAGACACCAACACTATGGAGATGACACTGAATCATGGAACAATCATCATCAATGAGGAAACAGTCCACCAGATACTCAAAGTTCCAATGGGGGAATTGATTTGGCTACAGTTGAGCTAGATTCACAGAGTGACGCGCTAGCTACTACGTGGAAAAAACAGTATGCAAAAGAGAAGATGCGGCCTACATATGTTATGAACATGATTCTGGAATTATCCGACAATGGCGTGGAGTTTAAACTTAACTTCCTCGTTTTATTCGTCAATTCAATGGCTGAATGTAGCGGAATGGGCTATTGCACTATGAACTTTCTACATCGAATAAAGAACACAGATATGATTCCAAGAGTAAACTGGTCTCGATACATATTTGAGTGCTTGAAGCGAAGTAAGAACAGGTGGCGAAATGACACCTACGACAACTTCTACGCAGGACCGCTGACTTTCCTAACGTAAGCTCTCCATAAACCTAAACACATTGGTATCTATGACTTAGTATATAAATTTAAAATAAATTTTTTGACAGTTGTTGTATGTTGAGTCAACTGTTTGTGAAATCGAAGATCTTCCGAATAGTGTACCACCATTACAAAGATGGAGTATGAATCATTTGCGACAAAGGTTAGCAAATGGAATCAGAGAAGGGGGACTACAAATGGCGAAACTCAAACAACTACCGACTTCAAGGCCACTTCCTATTCGCCACCCACGACCAGAAGACATTCCTTCTACATCTGCGAACCCATGCGACATCGACTCCATGAAGAAGGTGATGAAAATAATTATATGTATATTATTTTTACGTAAAAAACGCGTCCGAAAAAATATGAATCCGAAATGGAAAGTTATAATATCAGATTCATAGTTTTTTAAAAATAATACTCTAAAAAGGTAACACTCTTTTAATACAGGATATTGTCATGGAGCTAAATGACAAGTTCGCACTTTTAATGCGCACAAAGGTCGAAGCAAAAACTCTGATTGAACGAGCTAAAGAAATTTTCCTAGACGAGACACTATTTGATAGGTATCAGGATGAGCTCGCGACACTATTCAATGAAGAAGGACTGAGAGGATCGAATGAGAAAAAGGAAACAACAGTTCATACCCGAGAAGAATGTGTAGGGAAGACAACCCAACCAAAAGACGAAGCACAACCACCGTCAGTCCAGGAAGGTGGTCGGATGTGCACACCAACAAAGCTAAATTTCGATAACGCGGACTCTTTGGAAGCACAAAGCCCCTTATCACCGTATTGGTACAATCAAACTACATTCGGTTTGATAGACGCGCAGATAATTGAGCAATCTGGCGGTGCACAAGAAGAAGGTGGGCAACCATGTCATAATGTGAAAGAAGCTGATTTTCCAATTGTGCCATACGTCGAAGAGGACGTCGAACCAATAAGAACAATTCCGGTAAGCCCAGACATACCGGTGCCTAGTTTCAATCTTGGCATAATCCAACCGAGTGATTCACCAAATGCATCTGGCAAAGTAAAGGCACCAATCATATATGCCGATGAACATTGTAAACCAGTGCGAAGGGAATTGAAGATTGGAGATCAAATGAAGTCGCCTTATGTGAAACGACAAATTGTAATCGCAAAGAACCTCACTGCAGAAGAGAGAAAAGTGAACGAATGGAGCCTAACTGCGTTTGGCGAGGCGGAGTAAAAAATTTAATCAATTAGAGTTTACACTTTCATACTTTCGTTGAATTATAGTTTTCATATATAACAAAATATATTCAATATTTACTAATCAGACTTTATGTGATCAGTGACTTCGTATACAAATCGGAAACTGGGTTGACTGTTACACGTGCATCAATTGAGAGCCTCACATCAGCAATGCATGTCAACGAACAAGTGATAAACGGATGGGCGGACGTCCTAAACTACGAAGAGAGGTTCAGAAGCCGTGATTCACCGAAACGATACTTTTTCAAAACAGGAATACTAGTAAGTCTCGACATCTTTTATTAAAAATCATACTTTTAAAACATTCAAACTTGCAATGTGAAATAAATGGTTACACACAACGTACACAGACTGACGATGTAACATACTACTACATGCACGACGTCGATAATCGTTTCACGCGATTTCAGCGTAACTTGGGATTGTCCGCTAGCTGCAATATGGATGCAGTTAATGTGAAGAACATAGATATGGTAAGATATCCTACTTCATATCAGAATAACATACTACGAAATAACATAAAATATAATAAACTCTAGCTTTCTAATGGTGTCTACCTATAAATAGGCATTCTTCCCACTCACTAGAGGATCACAGTATTACTGTGTGGTGATAAACCTCAAGACCCATCAGTTGAGATTTTGGACAGCAGCGCAAGAGAGGGTGATATTGATGATATCTATGACTATGATATAAGTATATTGGTAAGATTTACATTGCATATATTCATAAACGTTTTTTTATCATCCATTATTAACCGTGTCAAATTAACAATTGAATTGTAACACCACAATTCACGTTTCAGCAAACGATGCTGGTCCGACACTTGAAGCTTCTTGCACATCCAGCTGCTCACTTTCTACAAGGGCTAGAACAGATTCGGCTTCAAATGTCTTGGCGTACCAAGACGAACAACAGCGACTCTGGGGTATTTATGATGAGGCATATGGAGACCTATATGGGCAGTGGTGCATGAAAATGGAACCCAAGTCTCGACAAAGAAGGACCATCACAGGTTAAACAGATCTCAAATTTGCGAAAGAAATACGCCGTGAAGCTATTGTTGTGCGATCATAACAATCGAAAAGCATTTCTGAAGTCAGACATCTCCATATTGAACACCCTACACAAAGACACAAGGGCCCAAATAGCCGAGCGTGCAGAAGCGAGCGAAAACACTGCCTTTGTCAGTAAACTCCACTTTGGATGCACAACGAAGACTGACGGATGACGTGGAAAAAGGCATGATTAACATTGCTACTGCCTTATAAACAATTACTATGCTTCCCGTACTATCTTTTACTTCGATTCCCATTTCATGGTTTTAATTTCGATAGGCTTTACGTACTATGTTTGAATTAGACTTTCACTGCATGGTTTTAGGTATATTTTGGAATTTAATCACTTTGGTTTTGAGCAACACTGAAAAATCTGTTACTTATTTAAAATCAGGTGTGGTTTGTTTTGGTTTAAAATGACTTAGAATCTATATCAATGTCATCAGTTCCTAAGAAAAAGGTTGCACAATTAATTTAAGTAGAATACAACCTTTCAGTGAAAATTCAATCACATCTCCCGGAGTATCTTCAAGAATTCCACACAAATGTGACAGGATCATATGGACAATACATATTACTCCAATCTGACGTTGGGACTTCTTGTACATATTCCATATGAAACCAGGACAAGGATTTCATATAACATGTGCCGAATAAATATGAATACCCACATTCTGACATTAAAAAAACACCAGTTTTGCATATATTTAAAGGTTCAAACCAAAAAAAACCCTAAAAGAATGTATAATCTAGGGATCACAAATACTATGAATCCCAACGAATACCTCCAAAAAAATCTGCAACAAAGGACGTTAAACGAATACAAAGATTTCATATAACATGTGCCGAATAAATATGAATACCCACATTCTGACATTAAAAAAACACCAGTTTTGCATATATTTAAAGGTTCAAACCAAAAACCCTGAAAGAATCTAGGGATCACAAATCTTATGAATCCTAACGAATACCTCCAAAAAAAACTGCAACAAAGGATGTTAAACGAAACCCAAAAACAGATGTAGGTCTACATGTCAAATATTTTAATATTAATATTAATATTAAACACCAAAACATTCGATCTGCACTACCACATACAAAAGCTATAAACACCCCATCGAAACTAAGATCTACGAACAACCAAAAAAAAGGGTGTGTCTGAAATCCTACTAACACCAGCAAACACCCATAAGGAACCCACTTAAAACCCTATATACCCGACACAAAACGATATGCCAAGCACCTGCATCTGCTCTTCACAGCCTTTATCTTCTCAAGCAGCTTGTCCATAGCAATAGTTTTCTCCCACAGCTTCCTCGAGGTTACTTCATAGTCAGCCTTGCGCATTCGAGAAACCATCCTCTCGTTCTCCAGCTTGACTTTCTTACGACTCATCTTCTTTGCGTAAACCTCCAGTCGAGCATTCAGACGATGGTTCTCCTCTAGAAGACGCCGGTTGTGGTTCACTAGAGCCTGGAGCATCACCTGACAGGCTCACATAAGAGTTCAGGAGGACTATTCGCAGAAGACAATAGGTCCGCCATTAAAGAGTTGTAAAGGATCGAGGTGGGGATGAAGGAAAGGCGAAACATGTGGTCTGAGAAAATATGAAATACGGAATAAAGGGATGTGGGGTTAAATATTTAAAACAAATGGAGTGGGATATGAAGAGCGCCAACTGAAAACTCTGGGAAACACGCGATATTACTAATAAAAAATACAATACTTGCACTCTTCCCTAAAAAAGCAATAATGACATATGGTTGTGTGAAATAACTACAAACCATTACTAAAAAAACTTAAAAATAAAAGTTTTTGAAAATAAAATAGCATTTTAATTCATCAACTGCATGTCCAAAAAAAACATACAAAATAGCATCGCAGAATCTAAATATCAATCCTAACAATAAAACACAGAAGCATGAAATAAGTACCAAGTTTAACACAAAAAAAACGTGAAGAGGCTTTCCTAACCACTAAACCTCGACGAACAGTTACGGGAATCATGATTTGCAAGAATATTACAGGCTTTGCACCTTCGTTTCGGTCTTTTGCTCTTCATAGTCGCCTTCTCTAATGCACTAACAAGCCTCTTCCCGGTCCCACATCCTTTTTTCCGAATACCCGCCGGTGGCAAAATTTCGACGTTCTTCGGGTCATCAACACCATAACACTCTCTAAGCGCCTCCGCCTTGTCCTTCGTCGGACAACTTATATAATTTTCAACATCAAATTCACCCTTCAATTTGTCAAGAGTCGCCGCAAACATACTTAACTTCTGCTTATCATTCCTAAGACGACTCACCAATAGGTCAACCTTCACATACACATCATTGATAAGCCTCTCCTTCTCGGGATCAACCTCGCCATACTTGGCCCGAGCTGCCTGGATCTCTATCGGGATCAATGTACACATCCAACGACGATGAACAAGCTTCTCAGGAATGCAGTCAACATCATCATTCAACAACACTTTAAACATATGTTGACATAAAATGCCATTCCTCACATAAAAATTGCATTCACAATTCATTGTTTCCTCGGATGCGTTTTCAACAACCTACACACATAACATATACGAACAAACAGTGAAGAAAATACTAAACATAGATCATATTAACACAATTAATAACATAAAAGAAAAGTAGACCATCTAAAACTTACAATATATGACAATTTGGTAACAGATCACACAATATCGCTTGATATCACCATCATCCGAAAGCGATTTCAAACCACAATACAGCAATGCCTTCCTAATTTCCTTGCGAACCTAAAAAAAATTGTTCTCGTGTAAATCTCAGAAGCATATCTTTCAATAAGCAACGGAGTAGCGCACGGAGGTAAAGTATTGCGCGTTACATACTCTAAAATTCGATGCTTGTTCCTTTGTTTCTTTATCGCACCATCAAACGCATGCAAAAATTTAACTAAATCATTATGGTATGACACATATATCCTAAAGAAAGCATTCACACTTTCAGACCTAGACGTCGTCCTCATTAAGCCAGACATAGGGATATCCTTATAGTATGCGGGAATCCACGATTGCCTAATCTCGTACATATCGCGCAACCAATCATTATCATGCAATTCATATTCATCGATTATGGCATGCCACTCCAATTCAAAGGCTTGAATATAAGTATTCCAAACCAGCTTATTAAACCTTCGTTTGAAACTCACATTCGCATCAAGATCACCACTAATCTGTAATAGATAAACATTTACTCATAATCGATATCCAAGAGTTTTCCATACTAAATTCTTCCATAAAAAAATATATTAAAAAAAATTCACACACCTTGTTTGGCAACTTTTTCATTATATGCCACATGCAAAGCTTATGATTCGCCTCAGTAAACACCGCAGGAATGGCCAACTTCATAGCGACACACTGGTCCGTTATAACAAAAACAGGCTACTTACCATGAGTTTTTATAAAAGCCTCCAACACCCATTTGTAATTGTCGACCGTCTCATGACTAACCAATGTTGAACCAACAACAACCGACTTCTTATGATTGTCGACAGCTATGAAGAGAATAAAAACCATAGCATGCCTACGATAAAAAAAATGATAACCACACAGTAATCACCCATTAAAATAATGTAAAACACTAAGGCAATAACTTAAATTGCATACCTGTTGGTACGGAACGTTGCATCGAACGAAACTGTATCGCCAAACTCCTGAAAATTCAACCTCGCAATCTCGTCAGCCCAAAAAATAGCATGCAACTCTCGATCGCGATACATGTACTCAAAGAATAAAATCTGGAACCATCAATCTTCTATTCGCTAACAAATTAACAAGCATTTGCGCGTCCTTCCTACCAACAAACCTAACCATGTCCCTCCTAGCATTTTGATAGTCCACTGAGGTCGCTTCCATATATTCATAACCACCCCTCATTGCCGATAGAATCATATGCGACTTCGAAGCACCAATACTCGCCGAAGATGCATTATACACAGCCCTATAATCAGTATACTGCAATTGCCTCTTACACCGAGAAAGACTCTTATCTTCATTGCTAAACAAAGGGTGGTTATGCTTATCCTCAAACTTATACACAACATACTGCTTCCCTTCCTTCGTTAGTCGAAACTTCACACACGCCTTGCACCCAGATCTCTTCACATTCGAATTATGAAATTTACGATCTCCATTCTTCATACCTAACGAATCAAAATTCTTGTTGCAAGGAATCCCTTCCTTGCTACATAAAAGATACCTATTTTGTACTTCACCTACATTATTCTTCTTCTTGTTCGATCGCCTAACATCAAAACCCGCAGCCTCGGCATATTTCGTATACACAGCTTCAGCAACTTCAAGATTATGATACACAGACCCCACATCAAATTTAACAGCTTCATCAACCCTAGGAACCCAAAATTTAGATCCTCCCCGGGATCTCAAACATATAATCTTCATAGTCTGTAATCGAAAAATACCGAAACGACAACGAAAGAATAAAAACATAATTTACGTTAATGAAAAAAAATCGAACCCCATAAAACCAAAGTTTCATAACTTACGAACAAATTCATACCCTTAATTCATATAGAATACTTTCACAAATATTAAAATCAAACTGCAAATGCATATTCATAACTTCCATATATTAAAGTTTCACAAATATCAAAATCAACCGAAACCAAAAAAACACAATACACGAATGATATGCATGCATAAAAATAATTGAACACCATAGAACAGGATATTTATAACACCATTAAAAATTCATATTGTTTTAATTTCATAACTAAAACTTTCATATCTGAAAAACAACATATTCATATTCATATCTTCATGAAAATTTTCGACCAGATCTCCATAAAACTACCAAAACCAAATAAAAACTGCCAACAATAACTAGCCAATTAAAAAAACCATCAATTTATAATGTTTTCATCACGCATAATTTCATAACCGAACACGATGATAACAAAACCAATCAGAACTCCATTACATATTTAAACTTTTCATAACAATAATCGCAAGTCTTCAACTAAGGTATCAAGAACCATATAAAGATTATAACATACTCCACTGAATCATAACAAAAAAGCAAAATATTACTAACCAGTTACTTCCGCTAGTTCCAACGAGTCTTTACAGGGTTCAACATCAAATCCTCGACCATCAGACTCTATTAAAGACTCACCATCCAACATGTTTTCATAGTTTCCATCAATCGAAGGGATTACATCACAACAACTATCGCATATAAAGGGGTCGACGTCCAAAGATTCACTAACGTGTTCTTCTTCCATCGATTACAATCACAAAAAAACAACTACTGACTAAAACAATTCAGAGATAAAAACCTATGTGAAAGGAAGATAACGCCAATGGAAACTTCCAAAAAAGTAACAATCCAATCATTGCCGAGAATAAATGACACTAAAAGCAAATCGACTAAAAAAAATAACTGACATCCTAAAATAAAGGAAAACAAATAAAAAATACAAAAGACGAATTTACCCTTTTCAATTAAAAAAAACCTTGATCGACTTCTGAGATGAGGTTGCATAGTTTCTAATCTTTGATCAGTTTGTAAAGGATTATCCCTCTCTCTCTCTCTCTCTCTATATATATATATATATATATATATATATATTAAAGAAACAACCAAGAGGTGGTTCAATGAGAATCTTTCAATCTAATTAAAGTAACACATGTAACATCCGGATTTTTTTGGTAAATGATAATTAATTCTATCATCCTCATAGAACATCTACTAGATTTAATTCTCTAATTAGAAATCCTTATTTTGGATCAATGTTTCTAGTTTACAATAAATACTAGTGCATGACACCGCGCGTTGCGCGGTGACGAACTTTTTTTTACAAAGAAATATCACGGAATGCTACCTTTAGTCAAACGTGGTAAGTATAGATGTTGCTAAAAGTTGTGGTAAATAATATTTCTACAAAGATCCTTATTTAACCCATGCTCTTTTTCTTCATGTGTCAAACATAACGTAATCGATAATTACAAATTTTAAAAGATCGTAAATTTGATCAAGTATGTAACAGGAGTAAAAAAATGCAGAAAACAGATAACACAAAATTAAAAATCTTGAAAAAAAAAACTAAGAACACGGAGATAACCCTAAAGAACACTAAGAACATACATAGATAAAAACCCATAAAAGTGAAAGTACTTGTAAAAGTTCCATTCACTAAACATTAGTGGGTCATTATGCATAAGAAATTGATAATATAGTTCTTTAGCAACCGTATAATCACTTGCATCAAAAGCCAATCCATCCACACTAGAAATCTACTTTCAAAAACCAAGTCTTCTTTCTTCTTCAAGTTCTGATGCCATCTCTTCTTCAACAAAAACAATCCCCATATAGCAACTTTATCATTTTAAATTGATCAAACAACATATGATCAACATCTTCCACTTCAACCTCATGAGCAAAAATAAGTAACACCAAATGAAAATCAACAACCAAGAGAGATTAAATCATAGATGGTACAAAATCAATTCATTATCATTAATCGAAGAATGAGATCCAACCTGCAACACTGTTAAATAATTGGTGCTGCACCAACCTTTGTATTTGAACTAGAACACCACCAGCATCATCACATTGCATAAGCCAATGCCAAAATAACACTAATAACCAAATTCTATCTTCTCCTCCACTAATGCATAATGGACAGGTGTTCCAAAGTCGTAACAATGTGGATTTGGTGTTACACAGGTTCAAAAAGACACCAACCCCCAAACAAATTAATCTCCACATCTAACGCATCATAAGCCATATATACATCATAAGCCATATGAGCATCAAAGCATGATTAGGGATGGAAACAGGGTGGGTAATGCATCTCCTTCCCCAACCCCGATCCTGAGTAATCCCTGACGGGTTCTAGGGGATAGAATCCGCGACACGTTTTAGCTAACCATTGGGTACTCGTTTAGTAAAAAGAAAATAAAAACTTTGTATCTTGAAATAAAAATTACAACGAATCATCAAAAAATTACTTAGTTGTTACCCATCTATATCTTCTAAATATCATGGATATCATATGCAAAAAAATTAAACATAACTAACAGAAAAGGTAATAACAAAATCGTAAAAACATAAAAAACCAAGAAAATATTATCCGTGAGCTTATTGTATTAAACTATTGTACCAGTTCCGGACCAGAATTGGTTTGCTCTATTTACGGACTATCGATGGTGATGATTGCATCAAAGGGGGGCTTGTTATGTGAGACTCTTTCACCGAAATTACCGTGCATAGAGCAGTTATATCAATAACCAAAAAGATCATTCTTATAAAGTGACACTCACAACAGGCATAACATACTGGATGCTTTTTAGTAGTATTTTAGGATCAGTTCACATGATTCCACACTCTAATATGAACACATACAAAATTACCATCACATTACTGTATCAAAACAGTCAAAATTTTTATTAAATAAATTGAAACAATGTTCCTTTCAATATATATATATATATATATATATATATATGCTATTATATATACACACACATAGATGCAAGAGAAATCAACATAGAAAAATACGATTGTCATCATTTAGTAAGATAAAGTTATCTAAAAATACACAAGACATTGTTAATGATAACGATAATTTATTTATATAACATAACTCTATAAAAATGATATGTTATAATAAATGTGACGTGATAAATGAAGTGAAATGTATATATATAAAATGATTGTTATGTGTGTGTGTATATATATATATATATAATATTTAAGAAACGATACAAATGCAATAGAAATCATCATAGAAAAAAATGAAATTATGATCACTTAGTATCATTATATAAATAATTGTTAATGATAACATAACTATATAGTGATAGGTTATAATGAAATTGACCTGTTAAATAAAATAAAATATAACATATTGATATTTCAATTATGTTATTTATTTATATAACATGAATACATAATGACAAACAAATGTTATGAACATACTAATTAATGGTAACGGTCATTTTTTTAATGCAATATAAATAAGTGAACTAAATGTTAATAAATGACTCTTCAATATTGATGATAAGAAAATTGATTATTGAAAATAAACATGAGTATAATATAATAAATGATTGTTAATGATAATATTAGTTTATGTTTATAACATAAGTAAATGATTGTTATAATGAAATGGACATGATAAATAAATTAATGGTAACGGTCATTTTTTATGTAGCATAAATAAGTGAACTAAATGAATTTTAAGATATATTTGAGTTTAACAAATTGGGTTGGTGACGTTTTATAGGATTTAAGCAGGTGAAACGATGATGAGAAAAGGCCATAATCATGTCATCATGATTCATGGTCGAGCCTAAATTAAACTATTAGAAGTTAAACATGTAAAAACCATAGAAGACATAAGTAAAGAAATCCATAAAATCCATAACAAAAGTCATGGCATGTGATGAAATATATGTTAACTATCAATAAAATTATATATTCAATCCTAACATATTTGAACTGTACCAAAATGTAGACTAAAATATCTACGAAACAAAAACACAAATAACAGATCCTATTGAAATCAATACCCACATAGGGTATTGATTCGAACTTTTATGACTATGAGAAAGGTGAATTGGAAGTATGAAAACCCAAAAGATGTAGAGGATAGTATTAAAAAAAATTCTAGATCAACAAACTGTAAAAATACATTTTGAGACTTACGACTACGACGTCCTCCTCTTCCTCTTGTGTCGCTTCTGAAATTACGGAATGAAAAAATCCTAACAACAAGTAGATTGAGGGTAAAGCTTTGTTAGTTATGGAGAAGCAAAGTAGATAAAAAAAAAGGGGGCAAATGAGGCGTCTCTTGAGTTTTTATTTTTAATCTCAATGACAACAATTTTCATGAGACAAGTTGAGAAAAAAGATAACAGAGATTATAATGGTTAAAGCCATGGTTGTTGCTTCTCCAATTTCAAGCCCAAACAATGACAATGATGGAGATGGAAAAATAAGGATGTATGATGGAGATAGAGAGAAAGAGAAGGAAGACGTGCATATTGAAGCATCCAACAACGGAAAAGAGGAAGGCAAAACATCTTAGGAGTATATGAAGAGTTTAGAGGTTAACCCTATGCAAAATGACCAATATAACCAACTCATAATCAAGTACATAATTTTCATATAGGGGCTTTTATGTCTTTAACTTATTAACATGTTTAGAAAAATAAAAAATATGAGAAAATGTCT
Organism: Arctium minus; assembly: GCA_954870635.1. Taxonomy (NCBI): domain Eukaryota; kingdom Viridiplantae; phylum Streptophyta; class Magnoliopsida; order Asterales; family Asteraceae; genus Arctium; species Arctium minus. Next base: position 30,503,964 of record OX941089.1, on the reverse strand, counting down.
TTATGCAATTCCTAGTCTATCGACATGCCATGTCATCGTCCTTAGGTTTTGCTTTAATATATATGATTATTTCCCTCCCTTGTCTTTTAATACCTAACCAAATAAATCTTATTCGAATATTAAGATTTTTACCTCTTGGCAGCGAAGACCTGACTTGTAATTTCTTTTACTTACCTTTTTGGATAAATTGAGTTATGTGATTTAAATATTACTCCACTTTTAAATGATACAAGTCAATTAGCAAATTGCCAAAATGACATATTCATGGAACACCACTTTTATCAAAGGAAGGAAAGATGTGAAACCCACTCATATCTATCTATATATCTATCTATCCACCAACCTCAGTTTAATATATATATATATATATATATATATAAATCCTCCATTAACAACTTTTGCAAACACCAACCTCCATTTTGACCCAAGAACTCTGTCCCTCCATAAACACACACTTCATCATCATTCTTAAAAGAATTCACATTGCTTCATCCACAAACTACATACCTACAAAGATGACCACCAAACCTTCACTTTCCTTCACATGCAAGAAACTCTTCACCAACCCATGCAAAAACTTCATACACCTCTTCAAGTTCAAACTCATGAGAAAACCCACAATCACATCATTTTTCAGGTCATCGAGAAAGACAAGAGACATGGATCGAGTCATGGAGCTCAAGAGCTTTTCAGAGGCAGCTGGGAAAGAACCATGCCCCTCACCACTTACCCCAGCATATATCAAGATGAGAAAAGTTAATTATATGGAAAACATGCATCATGTCGAAGAATTAGACGAGGATGCTTGCCGGAGTTTCGAGAACCATTTGGTGAAGATGATAGCAGAAGAGGGGAAAATGAGAGATTTGGTTGATGTTGAGGAGCTTCTTTACTGCTGGAAGAACCTCAAGAGTCCTGTCTTCGTAAACCTCGTGTGTAGATTTTATGGCGAGCTTTGTCATGATCTGTTTTCATGCAAAGTTGACCAAGATAACCATGTATGATGTATGTAATCAATTAAAGACGTGTTTGCTTGTTAATTTTTCATTAAGTTTTTTTTCCTACAACAAAGTGTGTAATAAACCTTAGGAGCCGTTTATTAAACGCTTATTCATTGGGTCATTTACCTTACGAGATGAACATGACAAGGGCCGAGAATCTTACCCCGGTGAGAACGATGATAAGGATGGAGAGTCTTACCAGGTAAATTGTTGTATTTGATGGAATCTTACCCAATAAAGTAAGTTAGAACGTTTGACTCTTACCGGTAAATGTTTGGGTGAACGACCCTTCATCACAAAACTTGTCAAGTAAATTTGATAAAAAAAAAATCTCCATCTATAAACACTTTTGAAAATGCATACCTATATTGAGACAAATTAAAATAGGTATGTGTTGGAATGGATGGAGTATATTTTAAGTGACAATTTAACATGTATCGCACTGGAAGAAAAAAAATTAGTGGCGGTGTCAACTAAGTAAATGTATTCATATCGATATGCTTATGAAATATACGTAGGACACTGATCGACAATTAATGATGGGAAATCACATACATGACCAAACCACTATATATGACGAGCCGTGAGGCCCTAAAGTTAACAGACCGGCAAAATCCTCTAAAAAATAAACCCAGTCTCTTACCAATTGAGCGAGTTACAATAATGAGATCTTACATCATGTAACTTGAACATTTTCCGATGCTTATAATTGTGTCGGACTAATACAATGCCTTAGCCGAACTTGACTTCTGAAAGTATTGTGATACCCCCAATGTACTGGTGGGGCTTACTTCTAATCCCGAGTAATAAAGCAAGTCATAAGCATGATCGTAGAGACTTATCTGGTGCTCGTGTGTATGAAGCGGTGGGAGAGTCGCGATTGGAACCAGCCTTGACGAAATGAAGCACAATTGAAGCTAGGTCATTCTGATGGGAGGTGTATTCATGATCAGCTCCATCGACGATATGCAATTGGTGGTTGAGTATATGCTTTGCAAACTCCATGCCATCTTCCATCCCTACAATCTTATCTGCAGAACCATGGATGGTTAACACCCTGCAACCACCATCTTCCTACATTAGAACACATTGAATATTATCATAACAAACTTCAAGTCAAGTATTTTACCAAAAGGCCCTTAACCCCCGTGTTATCCGCTAACCCAACCTTTCTAGAGGTCAAAGGTTCCAACCTTTCTCATCTCCGATCTTTATTTGTCTTATAAGTCATGCATAAAGAATTCCAAAACAAAATAGACCAGAAAAAATAGCAGCCTTTGGTGTAGACTCTGGAATGTAATGAAATTGGGAAGTGCTTGGTTGTCAACACATTTCATAAGCTCTTTCTATGAGAATATGTAGAACCATTAGATTACTCACCAAAAGAACCCTTGAGGAAAGAAGGGGGTTTCAACGTATATAGTGGTGAAATGCTCCAAGTCTAGCCGATTTGGAATCTAACGCTTTCCCTAATCAAACCCCACCCTACCATGCAACTATCTTAAGTGCCCAGCTGTTTGGTTGGTCTTTCATTAAGTCCTGAATGGATAAAGTTGTCTGTGTGGATTAATCTGTCTGTATCGATTTGGGAAGGTCTTTGTTTGGGAGGGCTTTTTTCCTAGATGGAAGGAGCATGTTTTTTAATTGGGAGGGGCAATAACTTGGCTTTCTGCATAAAGCTGCACCCTAGAAGCTTACCGAATAAGCCACTTTCTATATCATTAAGCCACTACCAAACGGTCATGTATAGCTGACCGAATAAGTTGTAAGTCCCATTAAGCTCATTAGGCTGCTAACAGACAAGCCCTAAATGTATGCGGCAAGAGTAAAATTGACATGAAAACCTTGTTTGATTTGATAAATAATTACAGACCATCACTTTAGATCTTATTAAGCTCCAATCCTAGGGGAACAGGAAAGGTCTACACATCCTCCCCACACCCTACTTCCAAGTGGGATATACTGGGTACGCTTAGTTTGATTTAGATATCATCAACAAACTTCATGCCTCATTTTCTTGCAATCCTGCATGACATCAAACGATAGGCTAATATACTATTTCCTTCATTCCATAAAATACAATAACATGAGTATTGGTCTATTAAAACAACCAAAGTCAAGGAATCTTGTGAACCAATTTCATTACAATCAATAGACTATAACTATTGAACAGCAAATGTATAATTCCGCTTGAATTTTTTAACAGAAGAAAATTATACAAAAGAAAAAGAAGCAAGACAAACCAATAGGAGTTGCAAACCTGCAGTTTTGGGGAATCAGTTGACATGCTGCACTTGTGTTGGTCGTTAGACGGTCCATCAAACTTTCTTCAGTCACACGATACTCTATGTTCCCTAAAATTGATTACTAGTTAAGGTGAGATCCAAGATATGGATAAGAGAATATTCACACATGAATGCTATAATAAGCAATAAGTTGATGAAGCCAAGGCAATGATGAACTTGTTAGCAACAAATCATAAAGCTTACCCTTCCTATTGGCAACATCAATGAATCCATATTGCTTAATTCTGTGCAAGTAATCTTTACCCAACCGACCCTCAATACCTCTGCTCAGATTAAATCGACCAGAAATATTCACCACGGTATGTACATCATTAAACCTTGAAGCATATAAAAGCACCACATTTCCTCCTGCAAAAATCTCTGTGAGCAATATAACAGTATCCTAAATTTAATAATGAATTATGAAAAAGAAAGGAGCCAATGGTTTACTGGGAGATGTAAAGTAGGAAACATCGATCAAATAGGGTAATTAGGTGGTATACAATATGTATATGCATGTTAGAACTTCTTCTAATAAATAGGACCACCATTGAATCAGTTGAGTAAGGTTATCAGAGAATTTGTCCAACTGTTAAGAGAGGATGACTACAGTATGTACATGTTAATTTTTCATTGACATGGCGATGATGTAGGTTATTATTTATTATTGTAATAATTATTATATTGATAAAAGTTAATTAATTATCATCATCATCAATTATTTATCTTTTTTAAAAATATTTTGTTGGAAGATGTTGATTATCTTCAGCATATTCATGTTATAATAGTATTTTCATCTTCATCATCCCCCCACCACCACCCGTTAATTCTGTTTGAAAATGTTTATAATCTTCTAGATATTCATCATCACCACCACCAACTACCACAACACATTATTTTTGTTTGAAGATGTTCATCAACTTCAACATAAACCAGCACCACCAATTACCACCATCGACCAACAAAATTGTGTAGATTCCTTCAAAAATATCGGAAAACAAAACCCACATATTCTAAATCAAAAACCACCCTAAAACCAAACCCACTTTCACCTTCATCATAAACCACCACCACCCACTGCCTCCAACCGCCACCACACATTATTTTTGTTTACATCATCTTGATGTTCAACAACTTCATCTTCATCTTCATCTTCATCTTCATCATCAACCACCAACACCAAGAGCTACTACCACCATAAAATTATTTTTGATTGAAGATGCCCATCATCAACCACCACCACCCACAACACAATAAATTTGTGTGATTCCTTCAAAAAATTCGATAAACAAAACCTATATATATATATATATTCTAAATCGGAAACCCTATATTAAACCATATATTCTCACAATTATCATTATCGAAGAAAAAAAAACCTGCAAAAAATGCATCAAGACCAATGTATTTTATATGAAAACCCCTAAATCAAACCTTATATGTATTATAATTTAAACCGCAATCAAAACCCTAAGCATAATCCAAATAAAAGAAACCCACATCAAATGCAAACGCAAAACCAAATTAATTAATGGTGGCAAAACACAGATCATGAAACCCATAAATGTTTCTTCATCATTTCATCAGGAGAGGTAGGTTTCAAGGCAACGTGAAAACTCAGATCAAGAAGATCTAGGAAAAGGGGGATGGTTTTCCCGTTGTTGCTGGTGAAGAAGATCTCAAAAGGGAAGGTGTTTCTTGTTGGCGGCATATATATTGTTGTCATTCTATGCATTTTGCCCTTATGCAAATTGCACTAACTTAAATGACAACAATTTCTTCTGAGATTTCAATGTAACTGAAAGATAGGGGCTGTTCGGTTGTGGCTTAATGGGCTTTATAGCCTATATGGCTTATTCGCTCAGCCTTAAATAGGTGTTCGGTTGTGGCTTATTCGCTCAGCAGATGGCTGAATCGCTCAGCTAGAAATCACCACTCCTTTGCACTCAGACATTAAATCTCTCCTTAGCTTCCCCAACTACCCTTGCAATAAAGAAACCCTATCTTCTTCAACCTTCATTTCATTTCCAGTTCATGCTTCATCTTCTTCAAGCTTCCAAATATATCAGCATCCTCATCTTCTTCAAACTTCTCAAGATTTCAATTTTAGGCTGATAAATTGGTCTTAAAAAGAAAGAGATTAGAGAAAATCGATGGATCTGTGAGCTGTACAGATCAAAATTGCAGCTCGATTCCCCTGTTTCTTCATATAAATCAAGAAAGATGGTTTCTTTCGATGTTGACGATTTTTTTTCTTCAGACACTTCTGTTTTTTTCTGCAGTTGGATGCCCCTGATTCTTCATCTCCTTCAGGCGCTTCTCCTTTTCTTCAACTATTTAGGGGTTTTCAGCAGCTTGTGCCCCTGATTCATCATCTCCTTTGAGAAATGATGTGTCCCATCAAATTGGTTAAATCATGTATTTTGAAGCCTACTATCCATATTTTAGCAAACCCAGTCAGATGCAGTTTCCATATGCTTAAGAATTGATTATAAATGAATAAACCTATGAAAACGAACATTCATTTGTTTTCTTCAAAGCCTAACATCAATAATTTTATAACTTTTATAATTAAAATCATTTATTCATCATTTTTCTCAAACAATACAAAAATATAGACCGGGGGTAAAATGGTCATTTCTAACATTCAGACCGTTTATTCAGCACAACAACCAAACAACAATTTATATGACAACTTTATCACTACAGACTACTTTATCCACACAGATCTTAATAGACATGGATAAAGAGAACAAGGCAGGTCTTCCAATTACTAGCTTCAGCTGCATACAACTGATATCTCAACCATATACCTCATTCAAGTTTTAGTCTTTTTTGGGTCCCATTATTTTGTTTTAGATAAAGATTGCATGATCACTCCAGAAGACTGCATGTTGCAATATTTAATTATTCATGATAACAAGAAAAAATTGGTCATTTTAGATATCAAAGAGTTCATTTGTATCAAAGGAAATGAGTTCGCCACAAAATTTAAGTTTGTAAAAAGTTATAACAATTAACTGTCCGATAAATTGCAATGTCCTTAGGACTCAAACTAGCCTTCCTATAAAACTTAAAATAGATTATGAATTCTCCTGTCAAAAAGTTGATAACCACATTAAGCATTATCATGGATACTACAATTGGTTGCAAAATAACATATACTTCTAGTTCTACATAAAGAAAGTGCACTATTCCAACTTCAGACCTTTACTGTGCCCAATAATTGCAGCCACAGAGCGTTTCTCATGCTCAAAGTATTGCATCACAGCCCGTAGATCATCAACTTCTCTGTAATAATTCCCGTACTGAAACGAACCTTCACTATCTCTTAAAGAATAACAAAATAAGTCATCATCAACAAGCTGTCAGCATAATCAATTGAGTCATCTAAATTCAATATTAAGCATAATTTGGGAAGCAACTACAAGAAGAATAACATCAGATTCTTTCAGCTACTACTGAAATGACAAGGTATTATGAGAGAAGGTATTTACAATTCCTATAAATTTGTATTTGCAATAATTGCAAGTATTTTGCTTGTAATTTCATTACTTGTCCAAGATGAAATTATGTTAAATTTCCAATACTTGCAATTGGCAAATTGGTCAATTAATGGAAGGTTCACCCAATTAGGCCTATAACTTCATAAAATCCCAGTTTGAAGATTCCAATCAAGAATTGTTGTAGATTGGAACACAAGCAAGCAATTAACAAGGATTGAATGATGTGAAGAGGTTAGTATGATTGATTGAATGGAAAAGGGAAAATTCTAGCGTTCGAGAGGCTAGACTCTCCTTACAAACCGAACCGTAGATAATTTCCTCCAGAACTCCTCCTTACATCACTCCTCTATTTATACTAAATTTGCTGATAAAATAACAAACTCTTGTTTATTAAACTAACTTATATGCCCTCGTCATATGTCACTAACCGAGTCCTCGGTTTGTTTCTAACATAAGTGAAATGAGTAGGCAGGTGCATATCAAGAGCATTGGTGAATCAGTGAAGTTATGATGTTAGTATGTTAGAGCAGCTCCAACAATTTCTCCAAAATGGAGAATCAAAAGTCAAAATCTCCCAAAAGAAATTAAGTTCATCTCCAACAGCTTCTCCATTTTGGAGATTACAATATTAATTATATTAATAAAATATTCAATACAATTCATAAATATATTTCTCTCTCCTAAATATTTAATTTTAAAGATTCTCATTGATAGGAATAAATAAAAGAAATCATGTTCTCTTTCCGAAGTAATCATTTTTGAAGAATTCTCCAAATTTGGAGAATTTTACCATCTTTCTCCTACTTTCTCCATTTTGGAGAAGGTTTCAGAGAACTTGTTTGAGCAAAAATCCCCAAAATCTCAACTTTGGATAATCTGTTGGAGATGCTCTTATGGCATATGGCTTGTGATGAAACAACATTATATTTATTTTAATAATTGTGATTTCATGAGCAACATGAACTTAAAGTGTGATGATTTATGTATATAATGTACATTGCCATATATGCTTTAATTGTTAATTATAAGCAATTGGCCTTTGGTCCTATTAGTGGATTTCCATTTCTACAACCCTTTAGGTTGTGAGTTCAAGTTTCTTTAGACATTTGATGACTATTTCAAAAAATTGTAGAAACAAAATTACCTATCAGATGATTTTCATATACTGAAAGTTTAAAATGGTACTGTCCCCACTTAAGTTATCAAACATCAGGTGCTGGCTCGACAGCCTAGAGCTTTTTTAGAAGACTGATAAGGCTCAATCTGACTTCATATGTGGCAAGTTAGGCATGATCAAAATCAAACCTTGAATTGAATGAGTTTTATTATTGATAAAAGACAGAATACAAGCCCTATATATAGGAAAAACAATTACACTTTAATATCCTAAACAATTACACTTTAATACCCTTAATAATAATAAAGTTGTGTAACAATAATAAGTTAGTCTAACATTCCCCCGCAAGTTGAGGGCGAGGAACGACCTGCAACTTGGACCGTAGAAACTCAAATCTCTGTGAAGACAAGGGCTTCGTAAAAACATCAGCAATTTGGTCATCAGTGGAGATAAACTTGACATTCAGTTTTCCTTGAGTAACTTGTTCACGAACAAAATGGTAATCAACTTCAACGTGCTTTGTGCGGGCATGAAAGACTAGATTTGCAGAAAGATAGGTTGCGCCAAGATTATCACACCAAAGTGTTGGTGCCTTGCTATTCAAACCGAGTTCATGAAGAAGGGACTGTAACCAAATCAGTTCTGCTACAGTGTCAGCAATAGCCTTATATTCAGACTCGGTTGAAGATCGAGAGACAGTTCGTTGTTTGCGAGCGGACCATGAAATAAGATTTGAACCCAAATAGATAGCATATCCCCCCGTGGATCGACGATCGATAGGGCAGCCAGCCCAGTCTGAATCTGAGAATGCTCTAAGATTAGTAGCCAAGTGAGAGTCAGAAAGAGATTGAAGCCGAGACCCTGTGTTGTGACGAAACAATAAGCCGAGGTTGATCGTGCCCTTCAGATAACGTAGGATTCGTTTGACACCAGCCCAATGATTCTCAGTAGGAGCATGCATGAACTGACACACCTTATTAACCGCAAAGGCAATATCAGGACGAGATAAAATGGCATACTGAAGGGCACCGACTGTCTGCCGATACCGAGAGGGATCATCAAGTAAGGGGTTGTCATCAGGTAATAACACTTGAGAAGTACTCATAGGAAACAGTCTTGCGATCCGCAAGACCAGCCCGTTGAAGAATATCAAGAACATATTTCCGTTGAGACAGAACCAAATCAGAACCATGATGCACCACTTCAATGCCCAAAAAATAATGTAGTTGACCCAGATCCTTAAGGGCAAACAGAGAGTTGAGACGATCAATGATGGTAGTTACAGCGCCTGGGTTATTACCGGTGATGATAAAGTCATCGACATACACAAGGAGATAGACAAGCGTGCCAGAAGAGTTGAGAATGAATAGTGATGGGTCAGTTTTGGACCCATAAAAACCCAGTTGATGAAGAGCGGTAGACAATTTTGTAAACCAGGCACGAGGAGCTTGTTTGAGCCCATATAAAGACTTGTTCAGTAAGCACACATAATCTGGCCTGTCAGGATCAATAAAAACAGGAGGTTGTCGCATGTAAACCGTCTCCTGAAGATCACCATGTAAAAAGGCAGTCTGGATATCTAACTGACGCAGAGACCATTTATTTGTGACGGCCAGTGATAAAACAATAAAACAGTTCTGATAGCAGCAGGTTTGATTATTGGGCTGAAAGTCTCGTGATAGTCAACCCCATGTTGTTGATGGAAGCCCTTGGCAACAAGTCGGGCCTTGTACCTGCTAATCTTTCCATTCTGATCCGTTTTCAACCTGTAAACCCATTTACAATCAACCACGTTAGTATTAGGAACAGGAGGAACTAATGTCCACGTTCCATTCCTATGAAGCGCAGTCAACTCGTCAGCCATTGCTTGACGCCATTCTAGGGACTTGTTAGCAACGGTAAAAGAGGTAGGTTCAACAGGTAAGGTGGCGGTAGTGGTGGCAGTGTAGGCAGCGGGATCATATCGGGTGGTTTGTTTAGGATTGGGGCGAAGATTAGGAGGCCGAGGCCGAGGGGCTAGAGGTGTTTGGGTGGGGGTGGAATTTGGGTCTGGTGAGGGCCCGGGAGTAGGGGTTTGGGACTCAGGAGTAGTTGAGGTAGTTGAGGTGGCAGTGGAGGAAGAAATGGATGTGGTAGAGGGTGAGGGTGGTGGTGATGTTGGTTCGGGTTGTGGAGGTGGTACGGAATGTGGTGGTGGTGGTGGTGAGTTGGGTTCGGTTGGAAAACCGGGTGGTGGGTTAGGGAAAATAGATATGTATGGAGAGTCGGACCGTGATGGGGATTGGGTAGGGGTAGGTGGATGATAGGGAAAAACATGCTCATTGAAACGAACATGTCTGGCTATGTATATCCGTTCGGTGGAAGGATCAAAGCACCGGTAACCATGGTGGACAGGACTGTAGCCAAGGAAGACACACGGAGTGGAGCGAAAGTCAATCTTGTGACGGTTATACGGACGAAGATAGGGAAAACATTGACATCCAAAGACTCGAAGAAAAGAGTAATCAGGTTTGTGTTTAAAAACATGTTCATAGGGAGATTTGTTGGAGGAGACACGAGAGGGGAGTCGATTGATTAAGTACACGACTGTTTCAAAAGCAAATTGCCAGAAGCGTTGAGGAAGACTGGATTGGGCCAGGAGGGTAAGTCCAGTTTCCACAACATGACGATGACGACGTTCTACAATGCCATTTTGTTCGCTTGTATGAGGGCAAGAACGTCGATGAATTATGCCAAGGTTGCGACAGAAGGTAGTGAGAGGACGAAACTCTCCCCCCCCCCCCCCCCACCCCCAATCAGATTGAATGCACTTTAACTTGGTGTTAAATTGGCATTCAGCCATTTTAATAAAGTTTGTTAAGACTATGTAAACATCATATTTGCGAACTAAAGGATAAAACCACATGTATCTAGAGTGGTGATCAACACACAACAAAAAGAAACGATAACCATCGAAGGATGTTGTATGCGAATGGCCCCAAACATCACAATAAACAAGATCCAAAAAATTATTGCTACGAAAATTGGAATCGGATAAAGATAATTTTGAAGACTTTCCTAGTTGACAAGAAGAACACAAGTTATTTGATAATTTGTCCGAAACAGGTAAAGAACAATGAGAAATAATTGAACGAAAAACTTGAGCATGAGGATGTCCCAAGCGTTGATGCCAAATGTTCGAGGAAGCTTTGACAGCAGTAAATGCAACCTTGGAGTACAACCCCTGTTCACTGGGGCCCGTTAGGAGGATAGTGCGTGTAGACTCGTCCTTCACAACAAAATAAGATGAGTGAAATTCAAAGAAAACATCATTGTCTACACAAAATTTTTGAACGGATAAAAGGTTTTGTTTTAGTTCAGGGACATGAAGTATATTGGATAATTTAAAGGTTTTGTTAGGGGAATAAAGTTTTGAGGAACCAATATGAAAAATGGGTATAGAGTTACCGTCACCAACAAGTAAAGAATCGTTACCGAAGTAGGCCTCGGAGTTGTCAATGCTAGATAGATCTGGAGTGGCATGGTGATTTGCGCCAGTGTCGGGCTTCCAAGCAGATCCTGATTGCGAACCAGCATCTGAGTAAGTAGCATAGTTGGCCTGTGGCGCTGCACGAGATTGGTTAGGCTGGTTAGGACACTGAGAAGGTAGGTGACCAATCCCACAGCGGTTACAATGACCATACACCATGTTTTGAGTAGAAGCCCAAGAGAATTGATGTGTGCCATTACTATCACGATTGCCAGAGTTGAAAGCAGCCCGTGAGTTGCCACGTGAAGATCCACGAGAACCGCGACCACCACAGTTGTTATTGAATGACCGGGATCCAAAATAAGCATGTGGTCGTGGTGAAGGTGCAGGGTTTAGTTGATATCCCAATTGAGAGGCCATGAGTTGAAGATTATGAAGTTGCTGTTGAATGGAGTCGAGATTGGGCTGCTGTAGGGGTGTAGAGACAGTCGTAAGGGGCTGCTGAGTAGGAGAGGCAGTCGCCAAAAAGGCCTGGGGAACTTGCGGATTGGTTGCCAAGATCCTTGTGATCATATAATCATGGTCACTTAATAAGCCATGCAATTCATTGAAGTTAACAGGAGGGGAACGAGCCAAGAGATTTGCCTTGAGACCATTGTATTCTTCACGAAGCCCTGCAAGAGTTAGCATAACCAGATCTTTGTCTTTCATTGGTTCGCCTATATTGGCTAGGGCAGTTGCATATTCTTGTGCTCTGCTGAGGTATTCGGCAGGTTTTTCATCACCCTTCATGGTGATTCGAAGTAATTGATTTTTAAGAGTAAATTCATGGGATGAAGTAACCGGAGCATACGCTCGTTCTAAAGACAGCCATACTTCTCGGGAGGTTTTACCCTGAATGTGTTGAAAAGACTCTTCGGTAGAGATGATGAGCATACGGATGTGGGCATCGTTGGAGACCCATGGTTGGTAGCTTGGATTGTCTGTAGTAGCAGATCCATTTGTAATCTTCGGTTCTGGACACGGAATAGTGCCATCAACATAGCCAAAAAGATTGTGAAAAGTAAGAAAAGACTCGACCATTGATCGCCAATAACCATAATTCGTAGGTTTTAGGGTAAAAGCAAACTTGTGAGAATTATGGGTTGTCTTCTCTTGATTGGTGAGAGTTAATATTGCAGCCATGGTAGTAAAGGAGTGAGGTTTTGGCCGGAGGTTGCGTCGGCAGGCTGGAAGAACGCCGGAAGTTGCGACGGCTGAATTAGGGTTTGGAGGGAGGATTATGATCGGCCAAAGAATTGAAGTCGAAAAGGTAGAGATTTGATTCAGCTCTGATACCAAATCAAACCTTGAATTGAATGAGTTTTATTATTGATAAAAGATAGAATACAAGCCCTATATATAGGAAAAACAATTACACTTTAATACCCTAAACAATTACACTTTAATACCCTTAATAATAATAAAGTTGTGTAACAATAATAACTTAGTCTAACAATCAACATCTATGATCCAACTTGAGGAGCGTTGGTAGTATTTCGGTTGTTTCCGATATATACTGTTAGGCAGGATTGCTTCATGTATTTTTATCTTTTGCTTTTCGGCCCATAAGCCCACATTGAGTTCTCTCATGATAATATATATACACATTCAAACCCTAAGCCATTTCAATATGAAATTACAGCCCTGTTAACAATATAGCTATGTATTAACGATAATCATCAACACAAATCACAATAATATAAATACTAAAACAAATTAAGCTAATAAAGATCCTAATAACAAAGTTAGATGATAAAGTCATACTGTCTTAATAACAACTAGAATATTGATCTTAATTATCCTACTGAGTTAATAGACACAAATTAATCTCTAAATACCAAAATGTAATTTGCAATTACCAACTTTTTAAGATTTCTACTAATGCCCTTGCCGTCCCCTTTAATTCCAAGATAGTAAATAGACAACAATTTATGTTTTCAGTGAGTCCAAATTGGTTAGACTTGGATCAATTCTAACACTATATATGTTGGAACCTCCCTTCTCTCCTCTAGGGCTCTTTTGGAGTGTGAGACAATTAAGTGTGATATATGTACATATTTATATTAGAGGGTTTAGAGTGTAAATATTTCTCTTATATATACCCTTGATTGTAATCATGTTTTCACACAATAATACAATACACAATTACCAAGTTTATCTTGGTATCAGAGCCACCGCTCCTAAAACCCTAGTAGCCGCCGCTCCAAAACCCTAATAGCCACCGGCGTGAATAGTGTTTTCCGGCGTGAACAGTGAACCGTGACTTCCGATTCTGAACACCGATGACAACCGTGGCAGCCTTCACTCCAACCGAGAAAACCACCCACAACTCCCACAAGTTTGGCTTCACCTTATCGCCAAACAACTATGGCTATTGGAAGGCAATGGTTCAACCATTCCTTGTCACAAACAATCTGTTCGGCTACGTTGATGGCACCATTCCCTGTCCACCGATGATTATCCCAGCATCGTCATCATCCGGAAAAGAATCCGCAAACACCACAGTACTGCCACCACAACCAAACCCTAACTACAAAGCATGGGTTTCCAATGATGCACATGTACGGATGCTGCTTACTTCCACAATATCCGAGGCGTCATTCCAACACGTTCAAGGACTTACCTCTCGTGATCTTTGGTTGTCCCTCGAACGTGCCTACGCTCCTCACACGTCATCCAGGGAATACACCCTTAAAACTCAGCTTCTTAAACTAGAGATGAAACCTGATGAAACCTCCTCCGCATACCTGACTAGGGCTCAGGAATATGCTCATGCTCTCGCCAATATAGGCGGACCAATGAAAGAAAAAGATCTGGTGATGCTAGTTATCTCAGGCCTTAGAGAAGAATACAACGGGCTGAAGTCAACCCTCCTTGGTCGCCAGTTTCCAACTGCCTTTGCAGAACTCCATGGCTTGCTTTCCGACCATGACTACATGATCAAGAAGTTTCCGACTGACCACTCTCCGCCTCAAGCATTCACGACAGTCACGAACAACCGCAACTCAGTGGTTCCTGGTGTCATCTCGTCTACTCCTCAACCGGATCAGCTTCAAGCGATTCAACAGCTTCTGTCACAACTTGGTCTTCAAGTTCAGCCTGTTAATGCAAAGCCTGCACAAGCCTTTTACACCAACAGATCTGGGAATAACCATGGTCGTGGACGTGATTCTAGACGTGGACGAGGGAACTACAACAACAGAAGTCAAGGAGGAGGTAACCATAATCAATTTAGTTGGGCTTCTAATCAAAATACTGTTTTTGGCACATGCAACAGGTGTGGGATTGGTCATATCCCGTCTCTTTGCCCTAATCGCGACCCTGCCACTATAAGGACGAGACAGTCACCTTCTGCCAACTTTACAGAGTACCGGTCACAAACTTGGCTTCCGGACACTGGCTCTAGTCATCATGTTGCACCGGACCTATCTAGCTTCGATAACTCTGAGGCCTACTACGGTGAGGACAACCTTCACGTTGGCAATGGTAAGGGTTTACCCATCCTACACATTGGTTCCTCACATCTTTCTTCACCAAACAAAACATTTTCCCTTAAAGACATACTACACGTACCTGACATAAAACAAAACCTACTTTCTGTCCAAAAATTATGTCTTGATAATCATGTGTATTTTGAATTTCACTCTACTTTCTTTGTTGTGAAGGACAAGTTTACACACACTATCCTCCTCACGGGTCCAAGTAATGGTGGTCTCTACTCCTTCCGTCTTCCTCAGACTCAACCTGTTCAGAAAATGTCCTTTTCCACCGCTCGTGCTTCTTCCACTACATGGCACCAAAGACTTGGACATCCACATCCACAACTTTTGAAGTCCATGTTGTCTAAATACAGTTTACCTTTACAAAATAAGTGTGCTAGTGTTTTTTGTGATTCATGTTCTGTTGGCAAATCGTCCAAACTTCATTTGTTACCATCTACTTATAAGAGTTCGCACGTTTTGGATTTAGTTTTCTGTGATGTATGGGGCCCCGCTCCTGTTCCTTCTTTTGATGGTCACAATTATTTTCTGCTGTGTGTTGATCATTACTCCAGATTTATGTGGATTTTTACATTAAAATTAAAGTCTGATGTTTATGCCACTTTCAAACGGTTCCTTGCGATGGCTGAAAGGCATTTTCAAACAAAACTAAAATCTACCCAAACCGACTGGGGAGGCGAGTTTCGGAATCTCTCCCAATTCTTCTCTCCTCTCGGCATCACCCATCGCCTTTCATGTCCACATACAAGCGAGCAAAATGGGTTTGTTGAACGACGACATCGACATGTTGTTGAAACCGGTCTTACTTTGCTCGCTCAATCCCATGTTCCACAACGGTTTTGGCATTTTGCTTTTGACACCGCAGTCTATCTCATTAATCGAATGCCATCCAGAACCAATTCAAACACCTCACCCTTTGAACATGTGTTCAAGCACCGACCCGATTTTTCCTTTCTTCGGGTTTTTGGATGCCAATGCTACCCTCATCTCCGTCCATACAATAAACACAAAATGGACTTTCGTTCTACACCTTGTGTGTTCCTTGGTTACAGCACCACTCATCATGGTTATCGGTGTTACGACCCACAGTCTGATCGTATTTACGTGGCCCGTCATGTTCGATTCAATGAACAATCCTTTCCTTTCCAAACATCTCCTACACTCACCCCTACTCCAACCACCCCAAATTCCTATGTCTCCACCTATCCCAATTCTGACCTACCACCCACCGATCTACCCTCCACTGAACCTAATACACATCCTACTCCACCAGAACCAACACCCGCAACAATACCCACCGTGCAATCTGTCCCACACGAAACACCACCTACCACCACCCTTCCCAATGCCCACCCCATCAGTCAGATCTATCACCGTCGTTCCAAAGTTACTGAACCACCACCTCAGCCTACCCCTTCCCTCCTCTAACACCGAACAACCCATCCGTACTCGACCACCTAACCTACGCCCTAATCCCAAACCGACCAAACCCTACAATGCCTCCTCATACCATACCCAACTTCCTTCACCTGATACCGAACCGGCCACCTTTACTATTGCTAACAGGTATCCTCAGTGGCGTAGTGCCATGGTTGACGAGTATTCTGCGGAATGGTACATGGACACTAGTGCCACGTGTTCCGAATTCCAACGTCGTTGATTGCAAGTGGGTATACAAATTGAAAAGGGACCAAACAGGGGCAATAAAACGTTACAAGGCACGACTAGTCGCCAAAGGGTTTCGACAACAACCAGGCATTGATTATCAGGAGACATTCAGTCCTGTGGTCAAATCGACCACCATCCGTGTTGTTCTATCCCTGGCCGTAACACAGAAATGGTCCCTAAGGCAACTTGATGTGCAAAATGCCTTCCTACATGGTGATCTCAACGAAACAGTTTATCTGCAACAACCACCAGGGTTCGTTGACCCGGCCAAACCCGATCATGTTTGCCTACTTCACAAATCCTTATATGGATTAAAGCAGGCCCCTAGAGCGTGGTTTCATCGTCTTTCTACGGTCCTTCATTCTCTTGGCTTTCAGGGATCCAAAACGGACCCTTCCTTATTTATTTACTCCCACAGGGGCACCATTTTGTACATGCTAGTCTATGTTGATGACATTCTTTTGACAGGAAACAATCCGGAGGCTATTGACAAAGTGGTACAACGTCTTAGCCAATCCTTTGTTGTTCAGGATATGGGTCGCTTGTCTTATTTTCTCGGTATTGAAGTAACCAATCAGGGTCATGATATGTTTCTATCACAAAGGAAATACATCCTTGAACTCTTGCATCGCGCAGGCCTGTCTAATGCTAAACCGGTTTCATCTCCTATGACCACTACTGCTAATCTTGCTCTTGGTGATAGTGCTACGTTTGCTGATCCGGTCAAATACCGCCAAATTGTGGGTGCCCTTCAGTATGTCACATTGTCTCGTCCGGATATCACTTTCGCGGTCAACAAAGTCTGCCAATTTATGCACTCCCCAACTGAAAATCATTGGACTGCGGTCAAACGAATTCTTCGTTACTTGCAGGGCACTGCTGACTATGGTTTACGAATCATGCATGATTCCGGCACAATCCTTCATGCCTACAGTGATTCTGCTTACAACTCCCTGACTGGCTTCTCATATGCTGACTGGGCTGGTTGCCCCGACGACCGTCGATCCACCGGGGGATATGCTATCTATATTGGTTCAAACCTAGTATCATGGTCCGCATGAAAACAACGGACTGTCTCTCGGTCGTCAACAGAGTCTGAATACAAGGCTCTAGCCGATACTGTTGCTGAGCTTACGTGGCTCCAAACATTGTTGCGCGAACTTCGGGTTCCTGTGAAGTCGGTTCCTACTTTATGGTGTGATAATCTTGGAGCTACGTATCTTTCAGCTAACCCTGTATTTCATGCCCGTACCAAGCATGTAGAAGTGGACTTTCACTTTGTTCGAGAAATGGTTGCCCAACGGAAGCTTTCAGTTCAGTTTATATCTACAGATGATCAGATTGCAGACGTGTTCACTAAGCCGCTACCTTCACAACGGTTTCTCCTATTACGGTCCAAGCTACAGGTCGCTCCCCGGCCTTAGCTTGCGGGGGAATGTTAGACAATTAAGTGTGATATATGTACATATTTATATTAGAGGGTTTAGAGTGTAAATATTTCTCTTATATATACCCTTGATTGTAATCATGTTTTCACACAATAATACAATACACAATTACCAAGTTTATCTTGGAGAGTAAGGGGTTCCACATATTCTCACAGATTGCCTCTAATAGCAAATTTTAAAGACTGTCTCTGCTTGTTCTTTCCTCCTGCCCTTTACATTAGGAGTATATGTGGCAACACACTTCATAATATGACAGTGTTCTCCCCAGTATGCCTGTGTGCTTAAGAGTTTATTCTGTCTCTCTAATTCCATTTGCTATTTGTATTGGAACAAACAAACTAAAATTACCCATTGCCAGCAAAGTCAAAGCGAAAGGCACTAATTCCTTCATTTCCAAGAGCAGCAGCAAGATTTACCATAGGAATCCTGTCCTGTAATATAGAAATAAAATTATGAAAACTATCCTTTGAAAAGCATTATTGACTAAATGCTAACTAAATTGGCATGACCTAATGTCGCCACAAAATCAAGTGATGCAATTTAAATGACTGGTATCAGTTCAGAGCACAAACATTCACATTTGTGACTATGTCTCTCAAAGAGTCAGATCTATAAAAAGTATGAGCAGCATGAAAGTCAATAGGGTGACGCAAAGAGATAATCAGCTATATAATAAAATTTATGTAGAGAACCATGTTTATTATCTTAAATTAAGTGAATGTATAGGTTGACCTTCATTTTGGCCAACTACTTGCTTCTTCCAAAATCCATTTTGTTCGGTTAATTTGGAAGAAAACAGAATGAAAATGGCTTTTTACTTTGGAACGATATGGTAGAATAAACTCAATCGTGAAAGAAGTATAATATGTATGGATGTTTATATCAGTTTAAATGTATACTTGAAGAGGCATTGCGAAAAATCAGGAGGAAAATAAAGCTTTAAATGTCACCTAAGCAAAAGCATATAGCATACAGTAATACCAACATATGCACAACACTAAGGGGAAAGCTGACAATGTAGGTATGAATGGAAGAGATGCTGAAAGGCATAGAACACAATACATCTCTCACTGGAGTGTCATTATTGTAAATCATAGTATGATCTTATACATCAGAATGGCCAACCTTGCAGGATCTATATCCGTGACACAAGATGACAACCTCCTCCGAACCTGTTTCATGCAATATGCCAACAAGATTTTCTTTATGATTGTTCTGGATTACTACTCTCTGGTGATGAACAACTGCAGAATTTAACAGAACACGAGGATTTACTATTAGAAATTTTGTGATAACTTTCAGCAAGCTAGCATGCACACACACACACACACATATATATATATGGAAAAGCAAGGTGGTGATCACCACAGCTAAATTGGCCAGCTGCCAACCATCTCATTCACTTCTAAATCCATCTCTCTTTAGAGTATAGTTAGGTAAAACATTTCAACGAGTCAGCAAAACAGAATACAAGGGCTCAATATTTCAGATGTTCAACAAAATGACATCTGGTCAATGTCCCAATCATTGATGGAACTATAACCGCAAGGGTTTTCCTAGCTCAATCTTAAGCTTCCTTTGATAATATAGTTGACATGACAACTGAATTTACTACTGACAGTCTGATTTAACACTCTGAAAGCTCAACTAGTCAAAAAAATGTATCAACAAGAATATCACTCATCAAAAAGTTACTCATTTAGAGTTCCAACTTCCCAGGCAGAGGCAGTTTGACTCCAGAGCAATAGTGGTTCAATCCACTTAACAGGGATGATTAGACCTCATGGCAGAGTCAATTACCTAACTTGACAGAGTGGTTAAGCCCCAAAAACAGGAGCAGGGCCACAACATGGGATAGTTGAGCAAAAACAGTGAGGCACCACAGCAGGAGAAGTTAGAAGACATGTTTCCCAGGGTCCAAGGTATTGGGTAACCGTCAAAGACACCTGACATGAGATGAGAGGAAGTACTTGGTAGTTACCCAGTTGGAATATAGAACAAGAGGACAAAAACTCTAACCGCCTCCGCTATGAGGCACTAAATCACTAATCCACCCTCTTCATTATTATGAATACAGAATTGGGGATACAAGAAGTAGTCCAGGACTTTGGGTCTTTTTTGTTAAATAAAAACGAGACATGAAAGACTAAAAATCTAAACTAAAGCTTAGGTCTTACGGCGACAAGAGAATGGAGAGAGGACATACCAAGTTGTAGCACACTAAAACATAAACTTAAGATAACTTCTTTCGTTTATTGGTTTGTTTTTTTGGCTCATATACATATATAACACACCCTCATAGTCTCATACCATTCATTTTACACAATTTACGTCTCACAACATTGACATATCAAAATGCATATATCTCTGCACCCATATCCTTGCAACATTGGACATTTCTGATAATTCTGATCTATCCCAGACTCCCAATAGTTGTTGACTACTTAGTAGGGAATGGCCAAATGAATGTTCTCAGTTAAGTGGAAAACATAACACTAGAATTGTTATCCTGATTCTTCTTTGGAAATTCACCAAACAGGTGGTATGCAAACACTTAGAACGATGTTTATACAACTCCCCTTAGACAGTTACACTTGGATTTTTTCATGCTATTTTCCAACTAGGAAATTGTAGCGAACGCCAAGATTTATGTCGATATACATCAGCTACTAAAAGCTGGAAGATGTGAGTGAAATATGTAGCAAAGCGTACCAATTTGCATCTTAAAACAAAAATCAGGTATGACCAAATATGCATTTGGTTAAATTCTAAAATGGGTTGTTCTCGAAGTAACTCCTCGAACTTAAATAATGCCGAGAATCATAGTTTGCTGTTGATCAGCTTCAAAAATGAGGGTTTTGTATGTGATTTCGCTCTAACCTGAGCAGAGATTGAGATTGCAGTCTTCACGAGTCGAATTTGATCTAGCCATCATACATAAGCGTCGATGTTTGCAAGATTTTTAAATCGTCAATGAGAAGTTGGTTTGATTTGAGAACCCTCGGTGACGACTACCCACTTCTGGTAATTGGATTTCAAGAATAAATTTATACCTTTTTCTTTTGAAATACACATAGCAAATTATAAGTCTAAGGTAGGTTTCAGAATTTGAATCAAATATGTTAAAAAGAATTGAAATCTGTTTGGTTCACATAATGTAACTTTGGTATTGGAATGAAATATTGATAAATGACCAAAATACCCTTTTTGATAATTTTAATTTTTTAAACAAAAAATGCTTTAATAAAATAGCCATTAAAAATACTTTATTTATAACGGTGGTTCAGATTGGTGGTGGTTTAGAACGGTGGTTCAGATCGATGGTGATTGACGGTGGTTCAGATCGGCGGTGGTCGGTGGTGGTTTAGATCAGCGGTGGTTCATATCGGGTGGTGGTCGACGGTGGTTTAGAACGGTGGTGGTTCAAATTGGCGGTGGTTCAGAACGGCGGTGGTTCAGATCAGCGGTGGTTCAGAACGGCGGTGGTTTAGAACGGAGGTGGTCGGCGATGGTTCAGTACGACGGTGATCGACGGTGGTCGGCGGTGGTTTAGAGAATAAACCGATGGAGACATGGTTTAATCAGATAGGTTTTATGTGATTAGGTTATATTGGATTGAGGGTATATGTGGTATTATGAAGAAAAAAAAAGAATTTTATTCCATCAAAATACCTTTTAGTTGCTAAGGAATGTTAAATTCCCTCATTCGTGGAATCTGATGAAATTTAGAGATTCCGTCCATGAAAAAGAATGAACCAAATAAATGAATGGAATTTGGTCAGTGGAATTCAACATTCCAATTCCATCAGATTCCTTTAGAATCTGCGAACCAAACGCCACCTAAGGGTGTTTGGGATTGCTTATTTAAAACAACTTATGTCTATTTTGAAAAGTGTTTATCAACTTATGCGATGTCAAACTGGAGTTTTTTAAAAAATGTTTGAATTAGCTTATTGTGGTATCAAAATGTAATAAGTTAACAAGTTATTATTTAAGAGTGTTTGGGATTACTTATACATATAAAATAACTAAAAACGTCATAAGCACTTTTCAAATAAGTTGATAAGTTAGAACAAAATGATTTATCAAAAACTCATTTTCAGCAGTTTGGCACCGCTATAAGCCTTTTTAAATTTTCTCCATCCAAACACTATAAAGTGTTTATCTCCGGTGCCACACCACAATAAGCAGAAAACACTTAAAATAAGCAATCTCAAACACCTCCTGTCAATCCACATGACATGATTGCCGTTGCCGTATACGTGATAAAACCAAAACAAATTGGTCTTGTACAAGTTTCGTTGGGAGGAACCTTAATCGCCATTCTAAAAATCTAGGAATAATTTTGTATCTTGGGCCCTTTAATCATTTAGCGCCCTAATTTCATTTTGAACAATTATCAAACCATCATATTTCATTTTATAATATATCATAAGAGGCTCTTAACCATTCTGAAAACTTGATCGTTTTACAACAAACCATTAAACAATTGTCAAACAACCATTTTTATATTTGTAAATGCACCATCAATCATTTGTTAAATGTATTTCTATCTACTAGTTTTTATATTTTTAAGAGCAAATTACATTGGTTTTTTTTCTCAAATTTTGGATTTTGGTCCTTAAAACAAACTATCTACACTGATGGTCCATAATTTTTTTAATTTCATAACACTCGTGGTTCCTAGAGTTAACACCGTTAATTAGCAACTGTTAAGATGGACTAATCAGTTTTTGGGCAAACTATAGAGACCAAAAATGTTGTTCGCTCTAAAAAGTTTTGTGATTCATGGATTTTTAAAATTCTTTGTATTAAATATTATTTATATCCAATCACAAATCAAATTTCTTAAATTAAAGTACATATTGAATAAAAAGTTTTATATTTATTTTAAAAAAACTAGTAAATTGACAAAACGGTTTTTGCTTTAAAAAATCTCATGTGTAAAAAATGAAAAGAAGCTCACGTGTCTTTTGGTTGGACATTGAAATATGAAAATAAAATATTGAAAATTAAGTACGGTTAATGTGGATAGTTACATATTAATATTTCTTTGTTAAGATAAATAGTTTTTTGTTATGAAAAAAGTAATCACAATTTAAAAGTTAACATGTTGTGAGAGATTATTAATTAAATCATCAAATAATTATGAATAAACTACAACAATTAAATTGATATAATAAAAAAATAGCATTAAAGACATAATAACTTGAAATATTCCATATGGTTCTTGGAATTAAAAAAAAAATTAATAGATCGTAACTTTCTATATTTTTGGATAACAAAAGTTTTCTTTATAGCTGCTCATATAATTATCCATTATTCTTGTGTGATCTGGCAATAGTTTTTCTTAGTTGTTTGAATAATCGTTGTCTTTTTTATTTTTATTTTAATTTTGTTATTATTTTAATTATTTGTAGTTTGACTATATATTAATAATCACACATTTGTACTTAATTTTCAATACTTTGCTTGGATATCTCAATTAGACTTGGCAAAAACTGACACGGCACGCTAACCCGACACGAACTCGACACGAAATAAACGGGTTTGGGTAATACATTTCAACCCGTTTAAATAAACGGGTAGACACGACACGACACAAAAATTAAACGGGTAAGGTCAGGGTCAAAAAATTCAACTCGAAAATGACCCGAATAACCCGTTATATATATAAGTTTTCCTTTTAATGCTTTAGATTTTTAGTGTTTATTTGATTATAATTTTGAACTATAAATTTTGGATTTCTAATGTTTTCATTTGAATTTTGTATGTATTTTTTGTGAATTTTCAATTTTAATTTTATAAATGTTAAACGGGTTAGGCGGGTCATGACGGGTTAGGCGGGTCGGGTTAGGGTTGGGATTTTCTGACCCGTTTATTAAACGGGTTGGGTTAGGGTTAGACACTTTCAACCCGTTTAACTTTGAACCCGACACGAACTCGACACGACACGTTTGTCAGGTCTAATCTCAATGCCCAACCCAAAAAATATGTGAATTTCTCTTGATTTTCTTTGTTTTTTTAAACTTGAATTTTACAATGTAAAAGTTATTTTGTCAATTTAATAATTTTTAAATAAATAAAAAGATTTTATTCAAAATAAGTAAAAAGGTTTTAATCAAAATAAATAAAAAATATGTACTTTAATTTAAAAACTTTTATTTGTGATTGGATATATAAGATAGTTTTAATAAATAAAAGTTTTAACAAAAAAAACGAAAATCATATTAAACTTTAGACCAAATTATCCGTTTGGTCCCTACAGTTTACCCAAAGACTGATTAGTCCCTCATAATGGTTGTTAATTGACGACGTTAACTGTAAGGACCTTGAGTTATGAAATTGAAAAGTTATGGACTATCAGTGTAGATAGTTTGTTTTAGGAACCAAATCCAAAATTTGAGCAAATTTTGGTCCATTTTTTAGAGTAAACTACAAATTTGGTCCCTATATTTTGTTGGTTATAACATTTTTTGTTCCTACAGTTTCGAGAATACAAGATGACCTTCATGGTTTGCAAAAGCGTCCAGATTTGGCCCCTCCCTCTAACGACCATTAAAGGAACTCGTTAAATGAGGGGTTGACGGGTGTCGAGTCCGACAAATAATAATAAACTACAATAAATCCTATTACCTCTATTTCACAATGAATTGTGATAGTGATAGGTAGGGTCATCTCATCAGGGACCCGGTGTCAATAGTAAGTCCAAGACGATGTCATATGCAGGTTACATGAAAAAATAAATAAGGGGGGTGTTGGAATTTACACTAAACAAGAAAATAAAATAAGACAATTAACGATAAATAAACAAGTTCTAGTAATGAGTAAAATGTTGATTGTACCATGCATCATTGACTTGTACTTCATTAGGATTTTCTCAATTTAATTCCAGAATAGTTATAAGCATTGATACACACTAACACCTTGCTTATCCTTAAACTAGCTAGCATGAGAAGTTCTATACATAGCACCTAACCGGTTAATCAAGTTTTTGAGCCTAAATGTTGTATTCAAGATTTAAAGGGTTAAAAGTGTAAATGTCTATTAGTTTGTATGATGTAAAGTCAAAGTTATTGACTTCCTTTAAATAGGTGTGTTGTAAAGTCAACTTAGTTGACTTAGTATAAATACCTTGTTCCTTTATAAAGCATGAAGACATGCACACATTGAGAGAGTGAATTTGTATGTAAGACTTGTGGCTAGAGAGAGAGAGAGTCATTGAGCTTTAGAGAGAGAAAGTATTGTAAATCATTCAAGATCAATACAAATGACTTTGTGATTAAAAGATCTGTGTTTAATCTGATTGAACTTGATTATGGAACAACAATTGGTATCAAAGCAAACAAAGATTTCAGAAGAATGGATCAAATTTGAAGATTTTGGTGAAGTCATATGAACAGTTGAAGAAGTTATTGTGTTGGATTTAAATTTGTCGAATTTAAAGATGTTACAGTGTGATTTTGATTGCATTATGGTCGATGTGATGTTTGGAATAAGTTTGGTTTAGATCATATTGACAAACTCACAACATATTGCTTTAATTTTGAGATTTTGTACATTTTTTGGTTCGAAGTTGAAAAACACTGGGATCAGATCGAATATGGATTTCTAGTTGTTTTTGTTCAAAGATGTCAATTACAAAAGTGGTCAGAAGCAGTTTGTGAGCAAAACCTCAAATTCTTGCAGTAATTGATCGAGTTTTGAAGGAGTTATGGCGGATTTTGGAGTTTAAAGTTCGGTTCTCGCAAGATTTGAAGAACTCGCAACATTTTTCAAGAACTCGCAAGCTTCAACAAACTTAACGCAAGTTGAATATTTGGAGTTTGTGTGGTTTCGTGGAAATTTTATAAGAGTTGAACTTGTAAGACGCTGTCTACAAGAAGTAAGGAACTCGCAAAGAGTTGTTTACGACAAGTGGCATACTTGTGTTCTTTGGTGTACGAGAAGTAAAGTTGACGCAAGGTATTGTTTACGATAAGTAAATAAGTCGCAAGGGTCTTGTTACGAGAAGTTACTGTTCATATCAGTTGTCGCAAGCTGCTCTTTACGAGAAATAAGAACCCGCAAGCTTCGACTTACGACAAGCATAGGACTCGCAAGTCTCTTCTTACGACAAGCTTATTTCTCGGGTTCTTTTGCTTACGACAAGTGAGAATTTGTAACCTGTGTCATATGACAAGTACATTTCTCGGGTGTAGTTATCTACGATAAGTTTGGAACTCGTATCCTTTGGTATACGACAAGTGCTTGCGATAAGTTCAAAGGGTTATTTGGTTTGCGACAAGTGCATAACTCGCAAGTTCACGACAAGTGATCCTTTGATCTGCAACTTCCATACTTAGAAATTTTTTGAGAAATTTTCTGTTGACCAAGTTTGACTTTTTCCAAGTCAAAGTTTTTCTGATTTCTTTGCTAACGATCATTTCAAGTTCATATTTTTTTAGATCTAAAGATGTCTAAAGACTTGTTAAGCATGGGTTCTCAGTCAAAGCCTCCAGTACTGCTAATTGGAGAGTATCCTCAATGGAAAAGGAGAATGACCCAATTCTTGAACAGTGGTGGTCGTCAGCAGTTCAGATCGGTGGTGGTCAGCGGTGGTTCAGATCAGTGATGGTTGGCGGTGGTTCAAAACGGCGGTTCAGATAGGTGGCCGTTTCAGAACGGTAGTGGTCGGCGGTGGTTCAGATCGGTGGTGGTTCAGAAAGGTGGTGGTCAGGCGGTTCAGAACGGTGAGGGTTGGCGGCGGTTCAGAACGGTGAGGGTCGGCGACGGTTCAGAACAGTGGTAGTTGGCGATGGTTCAGAACGGTGGTGGTGGTGGCGGTTCAGATCGGTGATGGTCGGCGGCGGTGGTTCAGAACGATGATGGTCGGCGGCGGTTCAGATCGGTGAGGGTCGACGACAGTTCAGAACGGTGGTGATCGACGACGGTTAGTATCGGTGGTCGGCAGCGGTTTAGAACGGTGGTGTTCGGCGGCGGTTTAGATCGGTGAGGGCCAATGGCGGTTCATAACGGTGGTGGTCGACGGCGGTTCACAAAGGTGGTGGTCGACGACGGTTCACAATGGTGGTGGTCGATGGCGATTCGACTGGTGGTGGTCGACGGTGGTCGGTGGTCGTTTAGACTGGCGGTGGTCGGCGGTGGTCGGTGGTCGTTCAGATCGGTGGTGGTCGACGGTGGTTCAGATCGACGGTAGTCGGCATAAGTTCATATAGGTTTGAGTAAATCAAGTAGGGAAGATGAGGGTAGTTTTTTTGTCTTTTTGAGAAAATGGGATAGAATGGAATTGAATTCCTTCTCAATTGTGATGGAATGACCTGATAGTCACAGTTTCAAGCTTAATCACACAGATTGATCACACACAATTAATCACAATGTCATTTGTATTTGATATTACAAGTGTTACAAATAAACTCTCTAAATACGTACAAAATATTTCCCACTCTAGAATCTGTGTTTTTGTATGTGCGTGTCTCATGGTTATTGTGTGTTCCAGAATCTAGTTTCTAATACAAATCAATCAAACAAACAAGATTCAATTCAATGATTACCTGTTTGATTTCTTTCAATTCAATTCTTTACATTTTCTCTCTCTAGAACTCTCTCTCTCTCTATAATCTGATTTTCTCAAATCTGATATATCAACTAATGTCACGTACCACTAAAAAATACAAAGAGAAAAAGTATTTATATTACCACCTAATACTAAGGAAACTAAAATACAACTAAACAAATAAAACTAAGTTTGACTTATTACAAATAGACTTTGACTTTTAATGAGATTTTGACTTTAGCAGCTTTGACTTTCTCAACCTTGAATCTTCAGTCTTCTTGATCTTGTATCCAACAGATTTATGCTCTAACAATCTCCCCCTTTGGATTCAAGATCACTGTAGAAAGATATTTAGCAAATCAGTCTTCACTTTAAGCTCTGTCTGAATAATCTCCTCTTTTTCTTTAACAGTCTTCTTTCCAAAAGTATCTTCAAACGATGAACAATCTCCTCAAAATTCTCAAAATCAGCTCGGATTGCTTTAACAAATAAACTTCAAAGAAAATTTCCTCAGAAATCAGCACATATTCAGAAAATCTTTGATCACCTTCAAATCTTTATCATTTCTTGATATCCTCTCCCCCTTTTTGATGATTTGAGCGTTGATATCATCAAAACTTTTCTTCCAAGAAATGTCATTTGACCATTCTGAACTTTCCAACGGAGCCTCTGATTATGTGATCCATAACCAAGTATTCATCTAGATCTTTGCAAATCCAGACAAAATAAGAACATGTAACTCCTAAATCAACATATGAATCAGTTAATATGCCTGTCAGTAACACAAAGTCACTGTGTGTAACGAATACACAATATAAAGGAGCTTTTTGATGTTCACTCCCCCAGGGCTTCCATCCAATCATCGAAACACCACAAAGGCAATTTCTATGAATGTTATGACAAAGAAACGAATTATTTGTGTGCTCGTGCATGTGTAGAAAGAATTAAGCACGATGATTGCTTTGCAATAAGGCTCAAAGTTGTGTAAACCACTGAGACAACAGTAGATAAACACAGACTCATTTGTGCATGATTGAAGTGCGAAGGTGGGGCAGACTTCCTTCTTTTTCAATATCCAGATTTTCCAAATGAAAACCAGATAGATAATATGTTGCGTCCCCTTGAAAATGTGAAACATTTTCTTTTTGAGAAGAAAATGAATGGTTGGAGGGGTATTAAACAAGAGTTGGCATGGGCTATTTGCCTGTTTCAATAACATTCACCAAAGAATTGTGAAATGCTAGTAATGTGGCTGCCCGGCTCAGAAAGTAGTTGGTGCAGAGTTTGATATTCTTTTACTCTGATCTCACACCCTCTTTCTTTTAATCATTAAGCGCACAACTAACCAAACTCTCTTTTCCATTTTACCTCATCACACCCACACTCATTTCTTTTAGACTCCTCACACTCAATCACTAAGGGATTAACTTCTTGGGTAGAAACCACTGGTTAACGTGATTTCATAGAAGTTTAGTTAATTCCTAGCACAAAGAACCCAAGTTTCCTATAAAGCATGAGTTGCTCAAATGGTTTAACTTTAACAGTTAAAGCTCATATACAAATGTCAGATGTTGATATGCTCAGAAAATATAATCATGAAGATTTAAGCATTTTTAAACATTGAAGTATTTTCAAACAAGTATATTGAAATGAATGAATATGAATGCAAGAGACTTGTTTGAAAATCTGACATTGTATGAAAAATGATCAGAAATGAATGATATATCAATTAAGGATTATGGTCAAGAATAATGGATATGTGTCTATACGAAACAAAATATAGACATTCTTGAATGAAACGCTTCGAAATGAAATATCGCTCAAAAATCCTTTGAATTACAAGCAGAGTGTCTTACCATCGAAGAAAAATTGTTTCAATTTAGAGACGTGGTAAGAACATGATGAACAAAAATTCAAACCGGTGTGGGTGAATACTTGAAAGTATATAGAAAAGATAATACACAAGTATTTATCTTTGGAAACACACGGTTTGTTTATCAATTAAGCACAAAAAAAATAAAATGAAAACATTTAAAATCACACTTCCAAATTATAAAATCTGTTTAAAAATCGGGAAGTGGTTTGAACATTTAAGAACATGTTTTCTATATCTGAAAGTTGTGCTTCTTTCAGATATATGTGAGATTAAGATAAGAAATTTACCTTGTCGCTCAATCTTAAATCTCAGAAAGTCAGTTGTAGTCATTTAGATATGATCGTGTCAGCTTCTCTCATCCTGCATAAGTCTCAAAGTCTAGTCAAAATTTATTCACAAAATTTATTCAAAAAGTAAATGACATAAAGCAATAAAACTTTTAAAATACGAGTTCTGATCTGAAATAATCAGAAATCATAGTCTTACTCATTTTTTAATAAGCTCCCCCTAAAATCATGCATCACAAAAAATTATCAATTAAGTAAAAATGCAGAAATTAGTATTGCTCCCCCTCAAATAAATGTAGATCATCTAAAATCTTCTCATACTCCCCCTGAGATCATGAGCAAACAATTAAAGTGCAGGTATTCTTCAGAAATAAAGATAAAGAAAATGACGAAAAATAACAATTCGTAACTATATTAGGTAATAACTGATTATGTCTTCAGATTTAACATACCAAGCTTAGAGATAAGAAAATTAAATCTCCTTTCATCTAATGGTTTGGTAAATAAATCTGCAAGTTGATAATCGGTTTTTACAAAATAGAGTTCAATTGTTCCTTTTTCAACATTATCTTTTATAAAATGATACCTTACATCAATGTGTTTGGTCTTAGTATGTTGGACAGGATTAGCAGATATGGCGATTGCACTCTTCGAGTCACAGTAGATAGGAATTTTGTCAAACTTAAAGCCATAGTCTCGTAGCTGTGTTCGCATCCACAAGACTTGAGAGCAGCAACTAGCAGCAGCTATATACTCCGCTTCAGCAGTCGATGTGGAAACGCATAACTGTTTCTTTGAAGCCCAGCTAAGGAGCTTGTCTCCAAGAAATTGAACGTGACCAGAAGTACTCTTTCTATCCAACATACAACCTGCATGATCTGCATCTGAATATGCAGTCAGTTGAAACCCAGTATCCTTAGGATACCACAAACCAAGGTCTGCAGTGCCCTTCAGATATCTAAAGATCCGTTTGACAGCGGCCAAATGGGATTCTTTGGGAGCAGCTTGATATCTAGAACATAAACATGTTGAGAACATAATATATGGTCTACTCGATGTGAGATACATTAATGAACCAATCATACCTCTATAGGTTCTAACATCAACACTTTTTCCCGAAGAATCAGTGTGGATTTTAGTCCCTGGTGCCATCGGGGTTCCAATAGATTTGCAATTTTCCATTTTGTATTTCCGAAGAATGTCCAAAATGTACTTAGATTGGTTAATAAAAATCCCCGTAGAAAGTTGTTTAACTTGTAATCCGAGAAAGAAATTCATCTCTCCCATCATACTCATTTGAAAACGTGACACCATGAGGTTAGAAAAGTTTTTGCAATATTTAGGATTAGTAGAACCAAATATTATATCATCAACATATATCTGGATAAGAATAATATCAACTTTTTCCTTTTTGATGAATAAAGTGGTATCAATCTTACCTTTGGAGAAACCAGACTTGACCAAGAATTTGGATAAGACATCATACCATGCTCGAGGGGCTTGCTTTAATCCATAAAGGGCTTTGTCCAAGATATAGACATGATATGGCTTGTCTGGACTGATGAACCCTTCAGGTTGAGACACGTACACTTCCTCTTTAAGAATGCCATTCAGAAAGGTTGTTTTCACATCCATCTGAAAGACTGTGAAGTTCTTATGAGCGGCGTAGGCGAGAAACATTTTGATTGCCTCTATACGCGCTACTGGAGCATATGTCTCATCATAATCAATGCCTTCCTCTTGCCGGTAGACTTTGGCAACAAGTCTAGCTTTGTTTCTAATGACGATACCATCTTCATCCTTTTTGTTCTTGAAAGCCCATTTAGTGCCGATCACGGTTTTGCCTTCTGGTTTAGGAACCAGTCTCCAAACTTTTAGGGCTTCAAACTGATTGATCTCTTCTTGCATTGCAGATACCCAGTCCGAATCAGTAAGAGCCTCAGATACTCGAGTTGGCTCAATCTTGCTGAGAAATGAGTCATGCATACATTGGTTAATAGTCGCTGACCTAGTCTGTATAGGATTGTTGAGATCTCCAATTACTTGATGTAATGGATGCTCTTTGGTCCAGCGATGCTCATGCGGGAGTGGAGTAGATGAAGTTTGAATATGATCATCATCTAGAAATCCACTTTCAGAATCTTTAGTTTGAATATAATGAGGGGGGTTCTCAGTTGAAGGTTCATGTGCAGAAGTATCAGTTGGAACAACAGACACTGACTCAACTGAAACAATTACTTCTGGCTCAGCATTTGCTTGTGCATCTTCAACTGTAGGAGTAACATCAGGAATGTGAGTTTCTGACTGAACGAGGGATACTAGTTCAGTAATGATCTCTGAAGTGACTGGATGATGACAGCTTGTATCTTCAGACCTGTCAGTCACAGCAGATTTAGATACATTAGTTCCAAGAAACTCATCATAAAAGAATTCAAATAACAAATCTAAATCAGTTAAATGAGAAGTAGATGTAGAAGCGTTATCCGAATTTTTCACTGTAGAAACAGATTCTGGACTGATCTATCCAGAAGCTAATACACCAGTGATAACGGGTTCTGAACTGATATGATCAGAAGCCATCTCTTCATCAAATGTGACATTGACGCTCTCGATAACTGTCTTTGACTTCTTTGGATAGACACGATATGCAGCAGAAGTTGAAGAATAACCAATAAAGATGCCTTCATCCGCCTTAGCACTGAATTTATTCAGACTCTCTCTATCATTAAGCACAAAACATTTACACCCAAATATGTGAAAGTATTTGATGGTTGGTGTTCTGTTATTGATGAGCTCATATGGAGTCTTCTGAAAACGGCGGTGAATTATGGACCAATTTTGTGTATGGCATGCAGTCGACACAGCTTCTGCCCACAAGAATAGAGGTAGATCCGATTGGCTAAGCATAGTCCGAGCGGCCTCGACTAGCGTCCGATTACGCCTTTCGACTACTCCATTTTGTTGAGGCGTTCTAGCAGCGGAATACTGATGTGAAATCCCGACTGATTCGAGATATTCATCAACCATCTTGTTTTTGAATTCTGTACCATTGTCAGTTCGAAGAAACTTGACTTGTCGCTGCATTTTCACCTGGGTCATCTTTAAGAAAGAAATGAGAACTTCCGGTGTCTCATCGTTTGATCGAAGAAATTTGACCCACGTGTATCTTGAGTAATCGTCCACAATGACCAACACGTATTTCTTACCACCTAAGCTCTGAGTTCTCATTGGACCACATAAATCCATATG
This sequence comes from Arctium minus, assembly GCA_954870635.1. NCBI lineage: Eukaryota > Viridiplantae > Streptophyta > Magnoliopsida > Asterales > Asteraceae > Arctium > Arctium minus. The sequence goes on along the minus strand of OX941089.1, from coordinate 30,470,960 downwards.
TAACAGTTCTAACGGAGAACTAGTGCTTGATTCAGGCTTCGGTTTGTGTGCGGATCTCTTCATCTTACCCTTTTCACATGCTGCGCATAAGTGTTCTTTCTCGTATTTCAGCTCAAGAAGACCTTTTACCAATTTCCCACTAACCAGCTTGTTGATATAACAAAAGTTCAAATGAGATAAACGTCTGTGCCAGAGCCAACTTTGCTGCATTGAAGCTTTTGTCATCAAGCAAACTTGATTGTCAATCTGAACTTTGGACAAATTGATGGTGTAGAGGTTGGTCTTTCGATTTCTAGATAAGAGTTCTGTTCCATCTTCAGTGCGAACTGAGCAACTCTTAGACTTGAAGTTGACCTCTAACCCTTTATCGCATAATTGACCTATGCTGAATAAGTTGTGCCCCAAGCCTTCGACATAACTCACTTTACTGATCGTTATGTTGTCTTGTATAACGTCACCATATCCTAGGATAGGTGAAAGCTGATCGTTTCCAAATCTGACATTTCCACTGAATTTCTCTGTATAGTTAGACAATAAACTTTTTGCCCAGTCATATGCTTGGAACATCCACTGTCCAAGTACCACATATGCGGGGTCTGCAAGAGAAATCAGGAAACAATAGATTTAGGTACCCATTTAAAAACGGGCCCTAACATTTTAGCACAAGATTTTGGTATCCACTTGAAAATGGACCCTCTGTTCTTTTGAAAACTTTTACAAATATTTGATCTTGAAGAAAAAACATGATAAGATTCATACCAATCAGAAGAATTATGAGAATAAGCAAAATCAGTTTTCCGATAATTATGATGAGATTGAGTAGTAATAGGAGATAATTGAATCAATTGCTTTATTGAGTAACGCTTGTAAGAAGTTACAAGGTTTTGTTTATAAGAAGCACATTGACCAACTATATCAAAATCACTACAATCAGATTTAGTACAAGAATTATCAGTAACTGATTTAGCTATCTCAGCATCCTTCTGTTTTGGTCTCCATTCTGATTGAGCTTTCAACTTTTTCTTCCTTAAATCTGAAACATAGAATATAGATTTATTAGGAAAAGCAGATTTCCGGGATTGAGTTTTCTGTTGTGTACCAGTGTATTTCTGTTTCTGTAATCGCTGTTTCTGTTACAGAAACTGAATCACCAACCTTAGTTGATGTTTCACCAATATGAACATCACTTGGTAACACTCTTTCATTTTTAAGACAAGTAGAATGATCAGGAAGTTTAGAATGGACGTCAAACATATCAGATTCTTCCATTCACCCATCATCAGATTTAAAAGAATCATTTGCAGACTCAAATAAGTCATTAGAATTATCAGAGAAAGTTTGAGGTGCTTTTGAAACTGTAGAACACTTTGTTGATTTAACTTGAAAAACAATGTTCTTTAAAACTGTAGAAAATACATTTTGTTCTATATCAACCAAAAGTTTTTCATCAGATAAAACATTTTCAAGCTCGACTATTTTTCTTTCAAGAATAGATGTAGGAACATAAACCTTTGCAATTGCAGGTTTTTCCTTCATCTCAGAAGCGGAATAACTAACAAAATAATCGTTTGAAAGAACTTTTGGTGTTTCTGAAAGATAACTATCATTTAACTTTACATAGTTAAACGGTAGTTGCATTTTCTTTTTATTCTTTCTATTTTCAGTTTCTTTGGCCTCAACTTCATCTAACAATTTGGTAACAAATTTGGGTTTTAAATGAGTATGTTTACCAGCACAAGCAAGAAATTCATAGTTATAAAGTGCCGGCTGTTTTCTGATGGCTTTCTTAAGATAATGGGGGTTTTCAAAACCAAGTCCCCATTTCTCTTTAACACCAGCCTCTTCATTTGGTGCATTTAGAAAAATGGTTTGATCTGTTTGACCTCTCGCATAAAGTTTTGCTTCCAGACCATTTACCTTCTTATTCAAATTCTTGTTTTCAACCTGCAATTTATAAACAGTTAGTGCAGATTCATTCTTCTCAAACTCATATTTAGACACTTTACCTTCAAACTCAGAAATCTTCTTTTCAAAACAATCTACTTGAGATTTAGAATCAAAATCAGACTTGCGTAAAGAATCAATAAGATCTTCTTGTTCTTTTTAGCAACTCTTTCTTTTTCCTTTTTCAGATTATTTTGTAAATTTTGAAGCTCAACCATTATGGTTTCCATTTTGGTAATAAAATCTTTTTCAGTTAAATTTAATACCTCATCAACTGCCTCATCATCTGACTCGACATCCTTTACTTCTTTGCCCATTAGACAGATATGAGCTGTTTCTTCTTTCTCTTCACTTTCATCTTCGGAATGATCAAGCCAAAATTCGTCCTCGGCCATTAGAGCGATTCCTGCTTCTTGTTGTTTGGCCAAGAGAAGTTTGTTCTGATAGTATTGAGAATTCCGAACTTTTGGCTTTCTACAGTCTTTTGCAAAATGACCAATCTTGCCACAGTTGTAGCATTTGATTGATTCAGTTGCTGGCTTTGCAGTAACAGTGTAGTTATTCACGAACTTCTTCTTCTCATCCGGTTTCTTCTCCACATATCTATCCTCTTCATACCTCTTTCCTTCCACTCTCTGTCGATGCTCGTGGTTCTTTGAACTGGATGAAGATAGCGTTGAGAATTTGATCCCGGCTTCTTATAAAATTTCTTCTGAAATGCACGGGTCAACAACAGCATAGCTTGTTTTAGATTCTCTCCATCATCACTATCTTCTTCAGAATCAGACTCAAAACTTGAACTCGCTTTCTTCTTCTTCTTCTTTTCTATCTTCTCTTTCTTTTTTTCTTCTTCTCACCAACAACCAAAGCAATCGGATCAGGAACCTTCTCAGCCTTCTTCTTTTCAGCTCTTTTCTCCTCTACCTCTTCCTCATTCTGACGTAAGGTCTCATAAACTTCGTGAATAGGTATTTCACTTAAGTCTTTCATCTGCTTCATCCTACGAGTATGTTTCTTCCACTCTGGTCGTAGGATGCTCAGGAATTTGACATTATTTTCCAACTGCTTCTTTTTGAATTTGTTCTTTGTCAGCTCATTCAGAAGCAAAGTGAATCTTTCATATGTGTCTTCTAGACTCTCATTCTCTTTAGCCTTGAATTCCTCATAATTATTGATGCAGTTTGAGAGATCTAGCACGTTCTTCCGTTTGTCGACCCAAAAATTACTTTTTCCATCAGAAATCGATCCAAACTTGTCCAATTGATCTGAAACTTTGCAGAATCCTTTGTAATCAACCCAAGAACAAGTTCCAATACATGATTTTTACAATTAAACACTTACAAACCACAAAGATTGATGAAACAGTGACAACGACTCGTGTACAAAAATTCAACAAAAATCATGAAATTCGTGTGATTTACAGTGCAATACTTGAAATTGATTACAAAGACTCAATCTATTACACTTTTGTAACGATTCCTAACCAAAATCAGCTCCAAAAACACATCTAATTTCAGAAATCGATTTTCACAATCAAGAACACAATGTCGACTACTTTCTTGATCTGATTTCACCTTTTGGATCTGCTCTGATACCAATTGTGTGTTCCAGAATCTAGTTTCTAATACAAATCAATCAAACAAACAAGATTCAATTCAATGATTACCTGTTTGATTTCTTTCAATTCAATTCTTTACACTTTCTCTCTCTAGAACTCACTCTCTCTCTCTATAATCTGATTTTCTCAAATCTGATATATCAACTAATGTCACGTACCACTAAAAAATACAAAGAGAAAAAGTATTTATATTACCACCTAATACTAAGGAAACTAAAATACAACTAAACAAATAAAACTAAGTTTGACTTATTACAAATAGACTTTGACTTTTAATGAGATTTTGACTTTAGCAGCTTTGACTTTCTCAACCTTGAATCTTCAGTCTTCTTGATCTTGTATCCAACAGATTTATGCTCTAACAATTACAAGGAAGACAAAGCTTTTATACCTAGTCAACATAAGTTGACTTTACAACTCAAACACATATTAAGTAAGTCAAACATCTTGACTTTGACACAACTTTACAACATTTACAATATTGACCCTTTTAATCTTGAAAACAATATCTTGACTCAACATTCTCCCCCTTTGGATTCAAAATTAAATTTTTTTTGACACTAATCTTCAAGTCATCTTCCAGAAGCAAAATCTTCAATATAGAATCTTTAACATCTTCAAATCTTGAGTAATCTCTCTCTTTTAAAAACTCTTCAACACAAATTTGAAATCTTCAGAACTTTGATAATCTCTTCAATCTCTCCATTTGGTAGATCCTAATTTGAAATTTCTCATAAATTATCTTTAGATAAGCTTCAAACTTTGAACATTCTTCAATAATCAAATTTCTTTGACATTTTGACTTTCACTTTGACTTTGAAATCTTCTGAAATTGATCTTCGAAAAATTTCTTTAAATTTCTTCCCCTTTTGATAAACTCTGACTTTGAAATCTTGAAATTTCTCCCCCTTTTTGATGAATTATGAGAAATCAGAATCATCAAAACATTTCAATGTTAGCACTGTCTTTGAAAATATCTCCCCTTTTTTAGCAAAATTAGCACAGTCTTCATGAGATAGAGACAATCTCCCCCTTTCAAGAAAATATACAATCTCTCACAAAGAGAAAATGAACTCCGTCTGATCTGATATGAGCATTCTATCGTCAATTCATAAAATGTATTCATCCAAATCTTTTCAAATCCAGACAAATTATGATTGGTAACCCTGAATCAACATATGAATAAGTTATCATGCTTGTCAGTAGCACGGAGCCACTGTGTACAACGGATGTACATTGGAAAGGAGCTTTTGTTCACTCCCCCAGGGCTTCCATTCAATCATTGAAAAATCACAAAGGAATTTTCTATGAATGTTAAGATAAGAAAACTTATTCCTTGTGTGCTCGTGCAAGTGTAGCAATGACTAAAGCATTTAAAGCTTTAACAGGCTCAAAGTATGTAAACCATTGAGACAACAATAGAATTACATAGACTCAATGTTCATGAAAAAGGATCGAAGGTGGGACAACTTTCCTTCTTTTTCAATATCAACACCTTCCAAACGAATATTTTATAGATTATGTGTTGCTTCCCCTTTAAAATTTGAAACATCCTTTTGTTGAGAAAAGAATGAGTAGCTGGTGGGGTTTTATGCAAGAGTTGGCATGGGCTAGTTGCCTTTTTCAATGAAGTTCACGAAAGAACTATGAAACAACAGTAATGTGGCTGCCCGACTCAGAAAAAGTTTGGTGTAGAGTTTGATATTATTTTACTCTGATCTCTCACCCTCTTTCTTTTTAACATTTGAGATCGCTTCTAACCAAACTCTCTTTTCCATTTTACCTCAGCACACACCCACTCTCTATTCATTTGACCCCTCTCCCCTCAATCACTCAGGATTACTTCCGAGGTAGGAAACACTAGTTAATGTGAATCCATGGAAGTCTTTTAAGCACACACACTAAATCCCTTGTATTTGTCCTAAAAGTGATGTGTTGCTCAACAGTTCTGTTAGTGTATTAATTGTATCCAAGATTTAATAGGAAAAGTCAAATAGTCAAGTATTGTAAAGTCAACTAGGTGTGTAAGCTTGTAAGTGTTTGTAATGTCTTGAGTGTTTTAATAGAGGGTATAAATACCTTGTAGCTTTGTAATAGTTAGAGTGGTTCATAATTGTTAGATCAATGACATACATACAATTTCTCTCTCTACTCTCTCTCTCTAGACTTTGATAGTTAAATCTTGATATTGTGCTTGAATTGAATCGTGAAATACATTTTCAATTGGTATCAGAGCTATACCAAACAAATTCAGAAAGATTATCAAATCAAATTTTGATCAGATCGATTTCTTGAAGTTTTCAAGAACACACAGAGACAAATTTTTTTACTGTTCAATCAATTTCTCATTGAAAATTGTTTTTAATGCAAGTAAATGGATTCATTGCATTCGATTCTGATTTTAAAATGTTTCTTGTGTTGATCGAATTATAAAATTCAAACTGAATCTCATTCAATTTCGAATTTTTGTAAATCTTGGTTTTTGAAGTGTTCGACACTGTTTGATTTGTATCGGTGTGATTTTGTGGTTTTTAGATTGTTATTTGTTCTAGAAAAATGTTCAGAATGATAAATCGATCATACTTGTGCAATTTCATGTTTTAATTTTAGGTATTAAACATTTTGGATTGATTTTTGATCAACAGAGTGTAAAACGCGTTAGATCTGTCAAACGCGCAAGATTCAAGTGAAGAACACGCAAACAAAGTCTGCGAGTTTATCACAAAACGCGCAAACAAAGTCTGCGAGTTTATCACAAAACGCGCAAACGTCTTCTGTGAGTTCATCACAAAACACGCAAGCAAAGCTTGCGAGTTCATGAAAAACACTCAGTCACTTGATCTGCGAGTTATACAAAAACATGCAGAAAAGCATCTGCGAGTTCTAGTCACTTGATCTGCGAGTTTCATGTCAAGAGATCTGCGAGTTTTAATTCAAGTCATCTGCGAGTTCTACAAAACGCGCAACTAGTAGCCTGCGAGTTCTACAAAACACGCAACTAGTAGCCTGCGAGTTCTACAAACGCGCATAAAGTGTTTAGCGAGTTTCTCAGTGAACAGTGACTTGCGTGTTTCAGTGCTTTGCGAGTTCCAGTGCTTTGCGAGTTTGTGTGGTTTGCGAGTTTTATACTTGTATTTTTTTAAGTGGTGATCTGATTTTGATTTGTTGTCAAATTTTCTGAATTGTTTGGGAACGATCATTTTTATCAAGCTAATCATTCAAGATGCCAACTACAGATAAGAGAGGAAATATTGTACTTTCAGCTAGAGATATGGCTGTCTTGTACATGCCTGAGATACCAAAAATAGAGGTTGAACGAAACAAACTGAGAATTCAGAATGCAGCCCTTGTCAAACAGATTCAGGAGTTGAAGTTAAATTTGTCAAATTCTGATAAAACTTCTGTTTGTACAAAATGTACTGATAATGCTAAATCTGATTTTGCAGGTATCATCAGCGCAAGAGAGAAGGAAATTAGAGAAAAAGAAGAAGAAATTAAAGATGGAGAGAAAATGATTACAATAAAAGAATATGCCATTCAGGTTCTTGAGAAAGTAATCAAGGTCAAAGAGTCCATAATTACAAATCTTCAAAGCCAACTGAAGACAACTGAACAAAAATCATCAGATCTGCAAGCTGAATTAGTTGAGCTTCAAAACAAGTTTAAGGTTTTTGAAGAGAAAATATCTGTCTTGGAGACACAGAATGCTAAACTGATAAAAAGCATCCAAGCAGATAAAGATAGATCAAATTTGAAGACATCTTCTACTCAACAGTCATCTGAATTTTCAAAGAGAACTTTACAAGAGAAAAAGGATTTGGAGCTGAGAGCCTGAGATGTTCAAAACTTTCTAAGCAAGTGTCAGAATTCGAAAAGATAGTAATAACTGAAAGAGACACTTTTGCGAAAGAAAGACAAGTTCTTGAAGATAAAATTACTGAACTTCCCAAACAGATTTCTACTTTACAAGACTTGCTCGAAAAAGAAAGACAAATTTTCAAAGAAAAGAAAAAGTCTTTTAAGCTTGAAAAGAAAAATGCTGAAAAGAGAAATACTGGGATTTTCAAAGATATTTCTGAAAAGAACAAGAACTTAGAGAAAGATTTTGAGCTTGAACGTTTAAATTTTGAATCTGAAATATCTAAGCTCACATCCAAAATAACTGTTCTATCATCAGATATTCTTAAAGAACAGAAGACCAAATCTGATTTGAAACAAAAGTTTGACATACTTACTTCTGAAAGAAACATTTTATCTGAAAAGATAAAAGACTTAGAAGCTGCAAATGTCAATTTATCAGAAAAGATTACAGCTGATGTGATTAGTCAATCACTTGTTGATAATTCAACAGAATCAGTCTGTTCTTTCAAAACAACTTCAAGTTCTATTCATGACAAAAATGTTTTCAAAAAGAAAAATGTCAAACCAAACACTGTCAAATCAAGTCAGATCAGACCATCTAATCTATTTTATGACAAATTTGTTGATGGTTCAGCAAGCTTTTATGTAAAATCTCTTGGAAAGCAATCTAAGAAAAATCAGATGGTCTGGAGAGTGAAGAGTTCTTCAGATGATGAGAAGAAGAATGACAAAGCATCTGCGTCCACAACCAAAGCCAAAACGAACAGTGCACACAAAGGTAAATCTTTTGGTAATTCTGATATGTTTTACTCTACTAATCATTTGATCAGGATTGCTCAGAAGAAAATCTGTTGTTCTTACTGTGGAGCACATGACTTTGTAAGTAAAAATTTTGTTAATTACTGGTATGGATCATATTATGTAACCCCCACACGAACTGCAACTAACACATCAGGACCCAAATGCCAGTGGGTACCAAAAGCTAAAACTGTGTTGCATGCACCCAAAGTTTAAAGGGGAGCATGATGATTGACTTCAAGACAAATCAGTCTAGGACTCGTACCTCAAAGAACGGTGGCTCTTGAATAATTCAGTTCAAGACCCGCACTTCAATGCTAAATAACTATGACTTCTAAGTACTACAGCTTAGGACTCGTTCTTTAATGTTTAAAGATAAGGATATTTTGAAAATATCCAGGGGGAGCTTATCTGACCTAAATCATTTTATCATGATTTGAGGGGGAGCTTAAAGGTAAATATCTTCTTATCTTGATCTTTGATTGTTTGAAAGAAGAACAACTTTCGAACATGAAAAACGCTTTCTAAAATGTTCAAACCACTTCTTGTTCTTAAAAGATTTCATGAATTTAGAAGTGTGATTTTAAATGTTTTTCATAATTGAGCGTTAATGTTTAACTGACCGTGTGTTTCCAAAGATCAATACTTGTGTATTATCTTGTCTATATACTGTCAAGTATTCATACACACCGGTTCAGTACTTCATTTGAATTTGTTATTACCATGTCTCATAACGAACCAATTTTTCGATGGTAATACTCCCGTTTGCTTTCAAATATTGTTGAGCATCAATCATCATTTCCAAATTTGTGCTTTCATTGTTAAATTGTTTATATTTGTTCATATAAACAAAATATCCAATTCTTTGATACCCTAACCATTTTATTTGATCTGATTGATACATTGTCAGATTCTCAAAACAATTCTCTTGATTTCATTTCATTCATGCAATATCCTTGTTTTGAGAGATCTTCAAAGTTCAAGTGCTCAAATCTCATGAGCATACATTTTGACAATGTTATCATACATTTTGTGCTTAACAGTTCAGTTAAATTGTTGAGCAACTATTCTTTTTAGGACTTACATGGGATTCGTGTGAGAACTTAAACAGAACTTCCATGGATTCACGTTAGCCAGTGTTTCCTACCCAGGAAGTTATCATTGAGTGCTTGAGGGGTCATAAATCAAAGAGTGGGGGAGATAACTCATCCGGTTGAGTTTTTCTCATTGTGCTGAGCGGTAAAATGGAAATGAGAGTTTGGTTAGAAGTGAGCTTTAATGTTAAAAAGAAAGAGGGTGTGAGAACGGAGTTAAAAGAATATCAGAACTCTGCACCAACTTCTTTCTGAGACGGGCAGCCACATCTACTGATTGGTTCACATTCTTTGGTGACCATCATTGAAAAAGGCAGTGAGCCCATGTCAATTCTTGCATTAACCCCACCAACCACTCGTTTCTTTCTTGACAAAGAAATGTTTCATTTTCTTTGGGGACGCAGCATATCTGCTATCTGGTCTTCACTCGGAAGATTCAGATATTGAAAAAGAAGGAAAGTTGCCCCACCTTCGCACCTCTTTCATGCACATTGAGTCCGTGTAATATTTGTTGTTGTCTCAACAGTTTACACAATTTGAGCCTGAAAAAGCTAAGTAGCTTCAATCATTCTACACTTTCATGTATACACAAGGAATACGTTTTCTTGTCATAACATTCATAGAAAATTCCTTTGTGGTTTTTCGATGATTGAATGGAAGCCCTGGGGGAGTGAACATCACAAAAGCTCCTTTCCAATGTACATCTGTTGTACAAAGTGGCCCCGTGCTACTTACAGGCATATTAACTGTATCATTTGTTGATTCAGGTTTACAATTCCTATTATATCTGAATTTGAAAAGATTCGGATAAATACATTTCATGAATTGACGGATACTCAGATCAAAGAGCGGAGAATGTCAATTTATCATAAAGGGGAGATTGTTAGTTCATTACAAACGAGGAGATCAAAGAATGTGTTGAAATTGAAGAGTTTTGATGATCATGATGTTCACAATTATCAAAAAGGGGGAGAAATTTACAAAGTTCAATTTCAAAGACGAGATGTCAAAAAGGGGGAGAAATTTTGAAAGATCAATTTCAAAGATAAAAGGATGTCAAAGTTTGTTGAAAAGATTTGTGAAGAAGTTTTAAAGTCTGATGATTATTAAGAGATGATTCAAGACAATTCAGACTGATGATTCGAGAAAGTTTGTTTTTCTGAAGACGGTCAAGAGATCATAGTGATGAAGATACAGTTTTCAAAGACTCCTCAGAGTTTCAAAGGTCTCAAAGCTAAGTTCAAGACATGTTGAATTTTCAAAGATGCAAAGTGCAAAAGACTTTTCAAGATTCTTCAAAGACTGAAAGACTAAAGATTTCCAGAGCTTCATTGTCAAAGATTGTCAGAAATAGAAGTTGAAGAATCGTGCGATGAAGATGATTGTCAATTTTTTTTAAATCTTGAATACAAAGGGGGAGAATGTTAGTGTATTAATTGTATCCAAGATTTAATAGGAAAAGTCAAATAGTCAAGTATTGTAAAGTCAACTAGGTGTGTAAGCTTGTAAGTGTTTGTAATGTCTTGAGTGTTTTAATAGAGGGTATAAATACCTTGTAGCTTTGTAATAGTTAGAGTGGTTCATAATTGTTAGATCAATGATATACATACGATTTCTCTCTCTACTCTCTCTACTCTCTCTCTAGACTTTGATAGTTAAATCTTGATATTATGCTTGAATTGAATCGGGAAATACATTTTCAAGTTCATCTTGACATATAAGCGCAAGATATCATTATTAGAAAATGTATGCTCATTAAAAATAAGAATGATTTGAGCATGTTGAACATTTAAGATTTCTCAAAACAATGAAATTGAATGAATGAAACGAATTCAAGTGAAGTGTTTTGAGAATCTGACAATGATGCAATCAGATGAAATATCATGAAGAAAAATATGTTGAGATATCAAAGAACGAATATTTGTTTATATGAACAAGATATAAACAATTTGACAATGAAAGCACAAAATACAGAAATGACGTATGATTTCAACCAACTTAGAATTCAACAGGGAGTATTAATTACCATCGAAATTTTTTGTTGGGAATTTAAGATTTGTTCAAGTATGGTTAATGCTGCTAGTATATCATGATTACTACTGCTAGTAGATTTAATACTGCTTAAAAAGTTAGTGCTGCTACTTCAATAGTTAGTACTGCTTGGAGAGTTAGTACTGCTAGTAGTTAGTACTGCTAAGGGATTACTACTGCCAACATGATTAATACTGCTGAGGAGTTTTATGCTGCTGAAGATGGTTAATACTTCTGAAGAAGGTTAGTGCTGCTTATGAGATGAAGACTCAGTATGGAATGAAGACAGCTGTATAGAAGACTTGCTAAAGTAAAGGAGATAATTATGGACTGAAGATCAATTGTATTTTGATAATTATCTTGTATTATGTCTTGTATAAATAGTATAGAAGTCTTTGACAGAATTAATTTTTGATTAATAAGTTTTTAGAGAGAGAATTAACCTCAAGGTTTATAATCCTAATTCTAGAGAAGTAGAATTCGTCTTGGTGAGCCTGTTCATCAAGATTGAGGTTTTGTTTGAAAACTTGTAACTTTAATCATTCAATAAAGTTTACAAGTTGTGATTTTCTGATTCACTGTTACATTGATAGTTAAATATTAAAGTGTTATTCCGCAACTCCTTTAATATTGTTTCTGAGTTCATTATTCTTGTTAAGAATTAGATCCTGACAAGTGGTATCAGAGCTCAAGTATTCTCAGAAACCTTCATTCATCATGGACAACACAGGTGAATCAAACAGTACTTTTGTCTCAAAGGTTCCCATGCTCAAACCTAATGAGTTTGACATGTGGAAAATTTGGATCAAGCAGTACATCCTCCTTACAGACTGTTCTATGTGGGACATTGTTGAGAATGGTCCCTCTGCTGAAGGTAGAATTGGACAAGATGGCAGAAGACCACCTCCAAAAACTGATGGTGAGAAGAAAGTCAGACAGTTGGAGATGAAAGCCTTAAGCACCCTGCTTTTGGCCATTCCTAATGAGTATCAACATCAGTTTCAACACTGCACAGATGCTCAGATTCTATGGAATGCTCTAGAGAAGAGATTTGCTGGCACCAAGAGCACTAAGAGGAATCAAAGAGATATTCTCAAGCAGCAATATGAGAATTTTACATCTTCAAAGAATGAGTCTATGACTCAAACTTTTGACAGATTCAATAAATTGATTGGTGAGTTGGCTACAGTTGGAGTCCAGATGGAACAAGATGAGGTCAATCGAAAGTTCCTCAGATCTCTTGGAGATGAATGGACCATGTACACTGTTTCATTCAGACAGAATGATGAATTAGAAGAAAAGGAACTGGATGATCTGTACAATGATCTAAGAGTGTTTGAATCTGAGGTGGAAGCAAAGAAGAAGCCTACTGGATATGTTCACAATGCTGCACTCCTATCAGCATCAATTGATTCTACTGCTAACCCTGAATCAGTTAATGCTGCCTGTGGAGTAAATCAAGAAAAATGCAATGAATCTGTTTTTGAAGCCTTTCTTTCCAGCCATGGTAACTCTTCTTTAATCAATGATGACTTGGAGCAGCTTCATCCTGATGATCTTGAAGAGATGGATATCAAATGGCAGATGGCCATGCTTTCTATGAGGGTGAAGAAATTCATCAAGAGGATTGGGAGGAACAACTTCTCTCAAAGAAGAGAAGATGGAGCAGGCTTTGATAAGGCAAAGGTGAAATGCTACAAGTGTCATATGAAGGGACACTTTGCCAGGGAATGCAGAAGTGGAGTGTCTCACAACAACCACCAACAAGCACAGACTGGAAACTTCAACCAGAACAGAAACTCTGCTCAAGCTCTTGTTTCTCAACAACGAATAGGGTTTGACTGGAGTGATCAAGCAGAAGAGGCCATTCAAAATCAAGCTCTCATGGCAGAGGTATCTGATCTCCCAACTGAGGTACTTTCTAATCTCTGTTCTCAAACTTGCATAGACACTGTTAAAAGGTACAGGGATCACAACCAGAATATGAGTGATGACCTTAAGAGGTTAGAAAAGGATAGAAAAGACTATGTGATAATTGTTGTGAGGTTTGAGGAACAAATCAAAGGTTTCCAAGCCAATGAACTTCAACACTCATATGATACAAATTACTGAAAGTGGGAGAAGAATGACCTAGAAATCCAACTGACAAAGTCCAAGGAGGAGAATGAAAAGTTGAGAGGAGAACTAGACAAGGTTAAGCTAGATGTGGAAAAGTTTTCATATGCTTCTAAAGCCACGGATTCAATTCTAAAGGTCCAAATTCATGATAAGCTTAATCCAGGAATTAGGTACAATACCACACCACCACCATACAACAACAACTACATCCCTCCTAAATCAGACTTGCTAGAGACCAAGGATAAGAAAGACTTGCATGTGGGAGCCACTAAGATAGATCCTTTAGATGAAGTAGTTGTTGAGGACAAGACTGAGAAACAAGCTGGAAAGGATAAGGATAATAATGTGAATGTTGAGATTCCCTTAGAAAATAACATTCTTACCAATGAGGGTGGTGGAAGGGATTGGGTCAAATCTGATGGTGTAGAGAAGACTGAGGGAAAGTCCAAAAAGGTTCATTACAAGCAGACTACAGTTGTGAATCCTGTTCCTTGCAAACAGTGTGCATGTAATAAATCTGAGCCCCTAAAACATGATAAAAGGAGGGGAAATCAAAGAAATTGGAATAATCAGTGGGCTTAGAAACAAGGAGTTGATCTGAGTAGAATCATCAGACCAAAACCTTGTTTCATATGTGGCAAATTGAATCATCTTGCTAAGCACTGTTATTTTAATCCTATGAACCAAAGGATAAATTTTCAAAGATCTGTGCAAAAACCCTTTGGTTATAGGAAGAATGAAAGGAACCATGTGGCTAAGAAAACTGTTAAATCTAAAAGCCACATGAAGAAAAAGACTGTAAGAGAGAATGTCAAGATGTGGGTTCCCAAAAGCACTAAAACTGTTAGTACTGCTACCACAAATAGTGCTGCTGACAAAGATAGTGCTGCCAGAAGCAATACTACTACTATCAATGTTAGTGATGCTAACATTGTTAGTACTTCTTCAAATGTTAATACTTCTAACTCTGTTAGTGCTTCTAACAAGGTTAGTACTGCTAAACCTGTTAGTGCTGTTAACTCTGTTAATACTTCTAAATTAGTACTGCTTCTAGTATTTGTGCTTCTAGACCAATCATCTTGACAAAGTACTCCAGTCAAGAAGATTCTAAATTTAAAAATCTCATCTAAAAGGAGTGTAAGTACTTTGATGAGAAAGGGAGGCCCAAGACCACTTTGGCTTGGGTTCTCAGTCAATACTAATTGATTTATCTAATGTGCAGGGCAACCAGCAGCTCAAGGGAAAGATCATTTGGCATGTTGATAGTGGTTGCTCTAGGCACATGACAGGGAACATGGATTGCCTCAAGAATTTCAAGAAAATTGATGGAGGACATGTTGCCTTTGGTAATACTCCAGATGGAGGTAAGATTAGTGGTAAGGGTGATGTAACAAAAGGTAAGATGACCTTTGAGGATGTTTTCTATGTTGAACAGTTAAGGTACAACTTGTTAAGTGTATCACAGGTTTGTGACAAAAAGCATAGTATATTATTCACTGATTCATAATGCATTATCCTTGCTCCTGGATTTAAGGTAGTTGATGAAAATATGATACTACTAAGAACTCCCAGAAAGGATAATGTCTATTGTTTGGATATGGAAAATGTTTCAACTGATTCATCCCCAATTTAGAGTGAATAATGAACTCAGAGTGAAGAAGAAAGAAGAGATGAGGAGAATTCAGAGCATGAAGAGCCAGAAGCAGCTGATGTGATTTCCTCAGCTGACTTAAATGATTCCAATTTAGATGTGGGAATTAATGAAGAACCTAGTCTTTAGACAAGAACTCAGAAGAATCATCCTCCTGAGCTGGTAATAGGAGACATCTCTTCTCCTATGATGACTAGGAATCAAAGCAGACTTCAAGACTTGCAGGATCAGCAGCATACAATACTCTCTTGCTTTCTATCCCAGATTGAGCCTAAGAAGGCTTATGAAGCAATGAAAGATTCAAGTTGGATAGAAGCCATGCAAGAAGAGCTGCTACAGTTCAAATTGCAAGATGTTTGGGACTTGGTGGACCTTCCAAAAGGTCATAGAGCAATTGGCACCAAGTGGATCTTCAGAAATAAAAAGGATGAGAGAGGAATTGTAATCAGGAACAAAGCAAGGCTAGTGGCACAAGGGTACACTCAGGAAGAAGGCATAGACTATGAGGAAGTATTTGCTCCAGTTGCAAGGGTAGAGGCAATTAGGCTGTTTCTAGCCTATGCTTCATACATGAAGTTCAAGGTCTATCAGATGGATGTGAAGAGTGCCTTTCTATATGGAACAATTGATGAAGAAGTATATGTCTGTCAACCCCCTGGATTTGAGAATCCATCATATCCTGACAGAGTATACAAACTTAAGAAAGCACTTTATGGTCTTCATCAAGCCCCAAGAGCATGGTATGATACACTATCTACCTATCTCTTGGAAAATGGATTTGAAAGGGGAAACATTGACAAGACCCTCTTCATTAAAAGAAGTAAGAAGAACACCCTACTTGTTCAGATCTATGTGGATGACATCATATTTGGCTCCACAAAATAACTGATGTGTAGAGACTTTGAAGAGTTGATGCACAAGAGCTTCAAAATGAGTGCAATGGGTGAACTCACTTTCTTTCTTGGACTTCAAGTGAAACAACAGAAATATGGGATTTTCATAAGTCAATCAAAGTATGTGAAAGACATCCTGGACAAATATGGTTTATCAGACTCAAAGCCAGCAAACACACCTATGGAAACACACAAACAGATCACTGTTGATCTTGAGGGGGAGGATGTTGATGTCCATCTTTATAGATCAATGATTGGATCTCTCATGTATCTCACAGCCTCAAGACCAGATATCATGTTTCCAGTGTGTGTTTGTGCCAGATTCCAAGTCAAGCCAAAGCAGTCTCATCTTCAAGCAGTTAAAAGGATTTTCAGATACTTAAGAGGGCAACCTAGATTAGGTCTTTGGTATCCCTATGAATCCAACTTTGACTTGATTGCATAATCAGACAGTGACTTGGGAGGTGCTAATATGGATAGAAAGTCTACTTCAGGGGGATGTCAATTTTTGGGTGCAAGACTAGTATCTTGGCAGTGTAAGAAACAAACCACAGTGTCCCTATCCACAACAGAAGCTGAGTACATTGCTGCTGTAAGTTGCTGTTCACAGGTTCTATGGATTCAGAATCAAATGTTGGACTATGGGGTAACCTTTCTTCACACTCCAATCTTCATTGACAATAGCAGTGCTATTAGCATTGTGAACAATCCAGTCAAGCACTCCAAAACAAAGCACATTGAAATCAGGTATCACTTTATTAGAGACTGCAATGAAAAGAAGCTTATTCAAGTTGCTAAAGTTCATACTGACAACCAGTTTGCTGATCTATTCACTAAAGCTTTTGATGTGGGTAGATTCACCTTCTTGGTCACAAGTGTGGGCATGATCAACTCTGAATGAGCTCATGTTTAAAAAGTGATTATATACCTGTTATTTGTTTATTTTTGGTGCTACTAATCATCTTTCTCAGGAAGTGTATTGCCTTGCTCAAACTAACATAAGCTTCAATAGTGTAAGTATAGTTAATGCTGCCAGTGCAAAGTTACTACTTCAGGTATCAGTTGATACTACTAGTTAGTTAATACTGCTAGTGGTTAATACTGCTCTCAGTTAATACTGCTAGTTAGTTAATACTGCTAGTGGTTAATACTGCTCTCAGTTAATACTGCTAGTTAGTTAATACTTCTAGTGGTTAATACTGCTCTCAGTGAATACTGCTAGTTAGTTAATACTGCTAGTGGTTAATACTGCTCTCAGTTAATACTGCTAGATGGTTAATACTGCTTCTTTCCCGAATCATATAAATACCCTTTTTGCCCGCCTAAAAGCTCATAACGACTCTTTGAATACTATTCATCTTCTCTCTCACCTTTTTCTCTCAAGCAACCAGTGTGTTTCAGTCAAGACTTCCCAAGCTCGATGGCATCAATGGCGTTTATTGATGACCACAACGAGATCGCAATGCTTCAAAAGCCTAAGCAGGCTGCTGGATTTCATCAAATAGTCGATTTCTAAAGTACAGCCATATAGCTCATGCTCTTACAGTGTCACCATCAATCTACATCGAGCACCAGAAGCAATTTTAGGCCAATGCCACCGCTATTACTGAAAATGGTGTGCAGGTTATCAAGACAAGGGTGTGTGACAAACCCTTGACAGTTTCTGAAGAGGTAATTCGCATCAGTCTACGTCTAGACGATGCCTCAAGTATCACATCTATCTCTAATGATGATCTGTTTTCCACTCTCACTAGAATGGGGTATGGAGGCCCATTGGGTGTTTTCAAGTTCTCTAAAGCTAAATTTTCTCCCCAATGGCGTTTCTTTGTCCATACCCTCATGCATTGTATTTCTAGAAAGACTACTGGATGGAGTGAGTTCAGTAGTACCATTGCTTATGCTTTGGTCTGCTTGGCCACTGCCAGAAAGTATAATTTCTCAAAAATGATTTTCAATGACCTTGTGTCAAACTTGGAGAATAAAAAGAGTTTCTTTATGTATCCAAGATTTGTCCAGGCAGTTATCACCACTGAATTGACGGATATGCCTCAATTTGATGAGGTATATGTACCTAAAATCCCCAAAGGTAAGGTCTTTTCAAATATGAAGAGATCTGCCATGGACTCGAAAGGAGTTAATACCCCATTGTTCTCTACAATGATGGTGGTGTCCCACAATCAAGAAGGTATGGCATCAGGGTCAAGGACCTCACTAGACCATCCCACTGAGAGCCAATCCCAACCTTCAATCACTATAGCAATTCCTCAGTCCCTTCTTCAAAAACCAACTTCACCCATCACCAATACTTACATAAGGAAAAAGGTAAAGAAGGCTCCTTCCCTTCTTGTACCTTCACCCACAAAGCCTTTAAGCCCTCTAATGGAGAATTCTCCATTAGAGAATATCTATAGGGAAACCACAGGGGTGTCTCCCAACCCCAAGGAGGTGCTCACTGAGGAGATGCATGAGCATATGGGCGAAAAGGTTGCCACTACTCCTGCTAGCACAGAGGAGGCCAGTGGTAACATGACTAAGACCTTCCCCATGGCAACTTTGGATGAGCAATCATCCAAAGGTCCCAGGTGCCAAGAAACCAAGGGGGTGGAGGGTGTTTCTGTTAGGCAGAAGACTTCAACTACTAAATGTTCCAATGATCCTTCAAAAGTGGGTAACACTCCTGGAGAAGGTGAGGATAGATATAACTACCAAGAATTGATAGATACAATGGGCAACATTAATCTAGATGTCATCAAACAGGGAGCAGATATAGAGGAGATGAAATTGGTAATTCTGTCTCAACAAGTGCAGATTACCAAACTGAAGAAAATGGTGAAGAGGTTGGTGCAGAAAAAGAAAAGAAAACAGTATGTGTTAAAGAAGAGGGGAGATGCTTTCAAAAAGGGGGAGAAACAAGATGATGGAGAGAAACTCAGTACTAGTGGTATGGAAGCTAATTTTGAGGGGGAGCAGAATAGGGAAACAGAAAACAAAGAAGCAGAAACTAGTAAAGCAGCAGTAACAGAAAAAGCACAAGCAGCAGTAACAGAAAAAGCACAAGCAGCAGTAACTGAAAAAGCTCAAGCAACAGTAACAGGGCTATCTGTTGAAGAATTAGAGATTGCAGAAACTTTGGTAAAAGCTAAGAATGACACTCCCAAGGCTACTCAAAAGGCCAAGGGAGTGGTCATTAAAGAAGGAGGTCTTAAGCAGAAAAGCAAAGAAAGCAGTGAGGCAGAATTGAAGAAGAAAGGAAAGGCTAAGATGGTTGAACCTGAACAACCTTTAAAGCAGCAGATACAGATAGAGCTAGATGAAGAAATGGCAAAACAGCTTCAAGCAGAGATGGAAAAGAAGGAACAACTTCAATCAGAAAAAGACAGAGAGCTTGCACTGAATATGGCTAAAAAGCTCAATGAAGAATATCAAAAGAGTTTGAAAGCTGCAACTGAGGCCAAGAAAAGTATGGTAAAAGCAACCAAGCACAGATTGACTTCAAAGATTCAGAAAAGACAACCCTCTAAGACCTATTTGGCCAATCAAGAAAGGAGAAAAATGATAAACTTTCTGAGAGGCTCAATTGGTGTAAAAGGAGAGATGTTTGCTAACATGGCATACAACAAAGTTGAGGAGCTTTATAAAAAGGAAATGGCAAAGCTTCAAGGGGACTCCTCTCAAAGGGAAGAAGTTGAAAGAAGGATGAAAGAGAGGCATGATCTCAACATCCAACAACCCTTCCCTGAGGAAACCACTCCTTCAAAGGAAAAGGCTGAAAAGAAGGAAGAACAAGTTGATGTAGAAGCCAAATCTGCAAATAGAGTAAAGACCATAGCTTCCAAAAAATAGTCCAAAAGGCCAAGGATTGAAGAAGCAGAAAAGGAGGCAGAACCATCTGTTGCAGATCATACAGAGCAAACAAGTCAAAGTGCATAACAACCAAATCAATCTGAAGAGCATGTTGGTCTTTACATGACTTTAATAGAACCATACAGGTTGTTCCCATTTCTGTGAAGGCACCAGAAATCATATTTTGGGATATTCTGAGGGACAACAGAAAGGATTACTTCAGACTCAAAAGAGTTGGTGACTTGTTTGAAGTATACACAACTTGGGGCAAAGTGATTAGAAGTTGCTCCAGGGCAGACTTAGAAGAAATGCATAAGGTGGGAATAAAGCTATATGAGCCTGTTTTGAAAGGAACTGAAGAAAGTCTACTAAAAGTTGCTATGGAATACTTGTGTATGATGTTTGAACCAGAAAAAGTGATGCACATGATCAAGGATTTGCATCATGAGTATGGGTTCAAAAGGATTAATCAGTGGATGCTCTTTGAAAACTGTGGTGTCTACATGATCACAGTAGATAACTGCTATCATGAGTATTTTCTAGTGGACAAAGTGTATGATCATAGCAAGGAGAAGCTGAAAGGAATGCTGAAAGCCAAGCTAGTGTGTGCAAAAGGATATGAAATGGCCAGAGTTGTGATAAGAAGGACAATCAATCAAAGTCTGGGACTGGATCCAAATTTGGGTAACTAAGCTTAAGTTTTGAAAGCATCTTGAAGACCATATCTGAAGAACTTGACTTCTCTTCCTAAAAGTCAAGTTAGGGGGAAATTGTTGGGAATTTAAGATTTGTTCAAGTATGGTTAATGCTGCTAGTATATCATGATTACTACTGCTAGTAGATTTAATACTGCTTAAAAAGTTAGTGCTGCTACTTCAATAGTTAGTACTGCTAGTAGTTAGTACTGCTAAGGGATTACTACTGCCAACATGATTAATACTGCTGAGGAGTTTTATGCTGCTGAAGATGGTTAATACTTCTGAAGAAGGTTAGTGCTGCTTATGAGATGAAGACTCAGTATGGAATGAAGACAGCTGTATAGAAGACTTGCTAAAGTAAAGGAGATAATTATGGACTGAAGATCAATTGTATTTTGATAATTATCTTGTATTATGTCTTGTATAAATAGTATAGAAGTCTTTGACAGAATTAATTTTTGATTAATAAGTTTTTAGAGAGAGAATTAACCTCAAGGTTTATAATCCTAATTCTAGAGAAGTAGAATTCGTCTTGGTGAGCCTGTTCATCAAGATTGAGGTTTTGTTTGAAAACTTGTAACTTTAATCATTCAATAAAGTTTACAAGTTGTGATTTTCTGATTCACTGTTACATTGATAGTTAAATATTAAAGTGTTATTCCGCAACTCCTTTAATATTGTTTCTGAGTTCATTATTCTTGTTAAGAATTAGATCCTGACAAATTTATCTTTTGAGACATGGTAATAACAAAGTCAATAAAAGTACTGAACCGATGTGTGTAAGAATACTTGACAGTATATGAAAAGACAATACACAAGAATTTATCTTTAAGAAACACACGGTCAGATGAACATGAAAGTATCGATATGAAAAACATTTAAAATCACACTTCAAATTCATAAAACCTTTTGAGAACACGAGTTGGTTTGAACTTTTAAGAAAACATTTTTCACACCCGAAAGTCGTTCTTCTTTCAAACATGATAAAGATTAAGATTTAGAATGATATACCTTCAATGTAGAAATCTTAACTCCTCTTAAAATGAATATGTATCTATTACGCTCCCTTTGACAAAAACATCAGATACTCCCCCTCTGTATCTGTAAAAAGTCAAATCATTAGTAGAGAACAATATGAATATAATTAATATAACGATTAATCTCATTTCTCTTTTCTACTATCTCCCCCATAAAAAAATATGACAGTGAAAATTTTAACGAACTCCCCCTCAAATAAACCACAAACTTCCTAAAAAGATGTATCTTGGTAGCATCCTTAAGCAGAAAAACACTTAAGTCCGGGTTCTGAATATAATTATCCATAAGCCATCGTTACAAATTCTCCGGTGAGAATAGTAACTCCCCTAAATGTAACAATCAAGTTATCTTTTAATCTCCTCCTGAAAAATCAAAAAATGTATCAGTAAAAATATAAAACATATAAGTTCCCCCTTAACATTTGCATAATCCTTTATCATTAAACCGAGTTATGAATTACTAGGATTGAAGTAGATTCAGAAGTTAAACTTCCCATATTTATCATTGAAGACCGGGTCTTGAACTTCTTTGTTCAAAAGCCAATGCTCTTACTCCCCCTAAACCTGTGGTACCTGTAAAACAAATTTGACAGGTTTTGGTACCCACATGTATTTGGGTTCTGGTTGGTTAGATTTTGGAATCCACTTCTCATTAGATTTAAATCTTTTAAGTTCATTTTGTTGAGAAGTGATTATGTAAGTTCCATACCAATTAAGAGCATAATTCTTATTAACAAAATCATCAGTTCCACAGTAAGAACAACAAATTTTCTTTTGTGCTAGCCTGATTAAATGATTTACAGAATATGAAGAATCAGGCTTACCAAAAGATTTACCTTTCGGAGCATTGTTCTTTTTGTTGATTTGAGATGTAAGAACAAATGACTTTGAATTATCTTTCTCATCTTTCCTTCTCCAAACCATTTTCTGTTGAGACTTGTTCTTTCTGATAATACATGAACCATCAAGAGATTTGACATAGAAAAGATTAGTAAGACGAATCCGATCTTCTTACTTTGACATAATATCATCTGAATCAACAAATAAAGGATTGTTAGAAACATTTGTAAAAAGTGAATCATTTATGGGTGATTGAGCAATTATATCTGGACTTCTTTGTGCTCTCAAATCCACCTTGAAAATAATTCCTTCAAGTCCTGTGATCTTATTTGACAAATGGTTTCTTTCGTCAGACAATGTATCAATCTTCTTTTGTAATTCAGACTTCGTCTTCTGTTCTTTCAATACAGTTGCAGATAGTTCAAATAGCTTTTTTGAAAGCTTGTTGATTTCTGTCTCAAATACCTTTCTTTCTTCTTCAAAATCCTTTTCAACACTTTTTCTTTTATCAGATATCTCTCTGAATAATTGACATTCTTCTGTTCTGGTAAATTCTTCTCTTTCTCAAACTTATCTCTTTCCATAATGATGACTTTCTCAAAATCTGACACTTGTTGAGAAAGTTTTGTACATTTGAGCTCCACGACCTTCTTCATTTGAAATGATTTCCTTGAAAATCAGAAAACTTTTGTGCAAAAGATTTTATTTCTCTTTCAAACTCTTCTCTTTCTTTCTCAAGCTTCTTTCCATCTTGAGAAATTTGTTCTTTCATTTCAGCAATCTTCTTTTGAAGCTCAGTATTATCTCTTTCCAAATCATTTCTTTTCTTTTCAATCTTCTTTATCTCTTCTTGAGTTGTCTATCTCTTGTGTGACTTTCTCTTTCAACATGTTTATCTCAACCTTAAGACTGAACACTTTGTCTCTCAACTGATCTCTTTCAGAGAAGATTTGTGAGTTTATCTTTCTCAGTCCATCACAAGTTTCTCCAGCAATGTTTGCTCTTTTCCTAAGATCATCAATCTCTCTTTGCATTAACTCTTTCTTTGACCATGTAGTGTTTGAACTATTTGGTTTCCATCTTGCTGATTCCTCTTCAGATTTCTTCAATTTGATTTGAAGATTAGAAATCTCTTTATCTTTTGAATCAATTATTCCTGTGAAATTAATTTTAGAATTAGAAATACAATTTGAGCAAATAAATTTTTTCTCTAAATAAATAGATTTCTCTTTTAGTTTCTCAATCTGATCTTGAAGAGATATATTTTGACTTTTCAGCTTCAAGAGTTGGTATCTCAGGCATATACGCGATAACACAATCTCTTTTTGTTAAGACAATATTTCCCTTCTTGTCAGTGTAAGGCATCTTGATATCTGTAAAATATAAGCTTGAAATGATCGTTAACAAAAATCAGAAACTTTATTCACACTCATAAATATGTCCCCTTACACAGACTTAGCATGGGGGTCCCGCTACCCGGTTAGCGGGTCGGGTCAAGGGGCAACGCCCTTGCGGGGTCTGGGGGCACACAGAATTTGCACGCAGAAGGATGTGAATTCTTGCTTTTTGCACGTAGAAGGATGCGAAATCCTACTTTTCGCACGTAGTGTGATGCGAATTCTGGACTTAGAAAAATTCAACCCTTTGAGTTTTCCATATCGATGTGAATTCCTCCCTTAGAAAATTTTTGAACTTCAATATGCGAAATCCTCAGAATTCGTATGAAGGGGCGTGCGAATTCCGACTTTTCGCATTAAGTGGTGTACGAATTCCTCAGATTTCGCACGTAATGGGATGCGAATTTGAGCTTTTCGTATATAGTGTGATGCGAATTCTGTTCTTAGAATTTGAAATTCCAACTTTTCGTATAGAACTTGATGCGAATTCCTCCTTTTCGTATGAAAACCGATGCGAATTCCAAACTTTTCGTACCCAATACTATGCGAAATCCACACTTAGCATTTTCAGAAATCCAGTGCCATGCGAGTTCTTCATTGGATCATGCGAATTTTGCAGATCTTGCGAGTTCTTCAGACTTTCGACTTCAAAATCAGAAATTCATCATAACTCCCTAATTTCTTGATCAATTAGCACCAAAAATTGCAGAATTACTCACGATGATGTTCAGAACAAGCCTTTAGCAACAATTTTATCAAAACATAGCTAAATCAATGATCTTGATCTGAACACAGTGCGAAGCAAACTCGAACCAAGAAACTTACAAATTAAAGAAATTGAATATGAATTACACCAAAATTTGTAATACAATCTGAACGAAAATCAATCCAAACAATAAAACGACTACAATACAGTCAAAAATTTGACAATTACACCGCAAAATCACAACAACAATCTAAGAACAGTAAGTCTGCGAGTTCTTCATTCTCTGAGTGAAAGATCGATTTCTGAATTTCTTTGTCAGGCTCTGATACCAATTGATAGTCACAGTTTCAAGCTTAATCACACAGATTGATCACACACAATTAATCACAATGTCATTTGTATTTGATATCACAAGTGTTACAAATGAACTCTCTTAATACGTACAAAATATTTCTCACTCTAGAATATGTGTTTTTGTATGTGTGTGTCTCATGGTTACAAGGAAGACAAAGCTTTTATACCTAGTCAACATAAGTTGACTTTACAACTCAAACACATATTAAGAAAGTCAAACATCTTGATTTTGACACAACTTTACAACATTTACAATATTGACCCTTTTAATCTTGACTTTTAATCTTGAATACAATATCTTGACTCAACATGACCAAATCCATGAATGGTGGAATATGTGGAATTCAATTCCATTCCATAGGTGACCAAATGCCTGAATGGAATTTGGTCAATGGAATTGATCATTCCAATTCCTTCAGATTCCATCGGAATCCTGCGAACCAAACTCCCCCTAAGAATGTGGATTTGATGAAATATATTCTTTAGGGTCCAATTGAACCTCAAATTATTGTACTTAGTCAATCGGCAACAGCCAGATCTCCTGAGATTCCAGAGAGAAAAATCCCAAATTCATATGAATACTTCAATGAAGTTGAAAGGGCATAGGCCTTAATTGATGAGCAAGCATTGACTCTACTGACCATGGAAATACCAAATGACATATTTAACAGGGTGGACAGTAGGGAATCTACAAAGGCCATATGGGATAAATTGGAGAGACATCTACAGGGTATTGAAAGGTCAATAAAGGCAAAGTTGAACCAGAGTATAAATGCATATGAAGGGTTCAAGGCAAAAGAATGTGAAACTCGAACAGAATCTTAAAACAGATTCAATGTGATTCTTAATGACTTGAGAAGAAATGGGCTACATAAGTCAGTGTCTGAGATCAACTACAAATTTGTGAAAAATCTAAATCCAGAATGGGATACTTATTCAATTAATCTTTAAATGACAAAGAATATGGATCAAGAAGATATTAATGATCTGTTTGTCACTCTGATTCAACATGAGGATAAAGTCAAACAAATGGAGTTTTTCTTTGTACATTATAGGGATGATCCGATCCGCAAGGACCATAATTGGGAGTGCTGAAAAGAATATGGTAGCTGAATCTCTTGCACTCTTGGCTGGAAAGCAACGTACTGTGAAAGCAAGTTCTTCCAAGTCAAAGCAATCCAAAGTTTTAATGCTGACAGAGATACCTGAAATTGTCAAGGATTCTTCTGAACAGGATGAGGATTCTGATGAAGATTCTGATGAGGATGTGAGATGTAACACCCTAAAATTTGGAAAGAGCGACTAATTTAAAACTTTCAATAATACCTCAAAGAAGGATAAAATATCTTACGATAAGTTCTCATTAGAAATACAATTCTAGATTTAACCGCCAACAAAATGAATAAAGTCTTACATAAAGACTAATTAAAGTCGGGTGTTACTAAAACCCAATGACATTCGCTACATCCAAAGTAAATGCGGAAGAATTCACCAAGCTATTCATTTCTTCAAGCACACAACTAGCACTCATCTCTTCACAGTGTCACTAGAACTATTCCCAACTGGAACCTGTTGCACATGCCGACAAATAAAAAGGTTAGGCTAACGCCTAGTGAGTTCAAAAGTTTTTACTATGATTATAAAGATCGTTAAACGGAAATTATGCAACTTAAATCATGATCCTTCAAAAAGAATATCTTTAAGTATGAGAACAACCCGTTTTCCAATAATACGCATTTTATAAATGGACGACTCAACGCCAAAACATTCTTTCATGAAGTTATGCAACCCAACACGTACTCAAAACGTGAATAATGGTAAATGATCAAATAGTAAAATTTGAATAAAACTTTGTAAACCAAACGACCGAAATATGAGTAAACTCGATCCTCCAAAGTTATAATCATAAGGATAAAACCCCAAACTCAAAACGTCACCAGAAACATGGATGAGACTAAATACCCAAAAACACATTTCGTTGTCAGGGGAGACCCGAATTCCATGGCTAGTGGCGGAACACAAAAGTAGGCCACATTCCAAGTTATTGAGCTCATTATACTAGAATCCATGGCCACGAGCTCGCCGACTCGTACTAAGATATGGATGAGGGCACCCGAGGATCCTAATCATACTCATTCGCTAGGATTACATTTATGACCCATGGCTAGTATCCGACTCCACATAATCGTACCAAGTTGCCTCCGAGGACCCAATGTCTCAACTAGTTACAAATGGGAAATGACTATCCCATAAAAACAGACTCATAAATTACATCATGGGGCCAATGGCAGATGCTTGACTCTACGAGCCCACACCATAAGGCCCTCTCGATGACCCCGTGACTAATCTTGGTCCAATCATGGAAATAATAGCCATTTTTAAAATATTAAAGACCGACTCATATGCCTACGGATCCATTACATTACAGTCTATAACGTTACATGACTCCAATTGAATGAACAAAACACTTAAAACAAGTAATTCTCAAATTATACGCAATAAACGCAATCATACTCAAAACTCTACAACGGGCTATTAAAACCGGACAAATGTCCCCAAGACTCATCTTAGTCAAAACCGAGCCAAAAGATTAACAATTTACTTTAACATACAATAAAAGTTAGTATAAACAATAAAACGCATTTAGACGATGTTTATGCAAACACAATGACCAAAAGTATGATTAACCCAAAACTCATCATTGGTTGAGACAAACTATTTTCCAAATGAACCCATACCCTTGTATTTCCAAAATGTCTCATAACATAATAATATGCATTTTCTAAACAGTTTATAAAATCAAATACACTAAAAGGATATTTACATCAAATGACCTCCATTTATATATTAAATCATCAAATAAACACATCAACATGATTTATTTATCAAAATGTCCAAAAATCCCAAATGTAGGTGTTCCAAAAGATTTATAAAACCAAATAACCCAAATGAGTAAAACTCTTCAAATATTCCAATTTTTAATAAAAGTTATGTAAACACATAATCACCTTAAAATAGACATTTTTGGCATGTACAACGTTTTCACAAATCAACTTGAACTCATCTTGTTAGATTTAGGCTAAATCTAGATTTTACCCCTCTTTGAGCTTCCTTGAAGAAACTTGAATCCTCAGCCAAAACCTAGATCCATAAATTTCCAACCATAAATATACTTATTTAACCATGTATAATCGATCCCCAAACATTTTACATCAAAATCCCCAATTTGGCCGAAACCCTAATTTTTGACCTAAATTCTCCAAAATCATCAAATCTGAAATTTGAGAAACCAAACACTCGGAAATCACCAATGGAGCATTTATAACTCATAACGAAGTTTGGAAATGGGGGAAATGAACTTACCACATAGGTTTTGGTGAGAACCTAGAAAACCCTAACATGGAGCTTCAGGTTGAAGATGAAGATGGAGACTCTTGATCCTAGCTTCCAATCCTTAACTTGATGAAGGTTTACCACCATAATACCCAAATATTTGAGCCAAAGATGATCCAAAATAACCATATACGTTTTAGGTTTGTTCTAGAGAGAGTTTGGGAGGAAAGGGGAAGTGAGAAATGAAGAAATGAGCTGAAAATCAGATTTATCAACAGGTTGCCCCCTGGGTGCTACATTGCCACGCGATTATGACATGGTCATAGTCGCACCAAGTGTACCGTGGATGTTCCAACTTGTGCGACTATGACACTGTCATAGTCGTCGGGCATTGTAGCCGGACCCTTTCTAAGCCCCGAACCCCGACTTTTTCAACGTCAACTCTCCCGATACTCTAAGGATCTCATAGCAATGATTTCCCAACATAAATCCCGCCATTTATAAGTTACAAAAACGTCTGGGTGACCTTTACTTACCAAAAATTACGGGTGGTACAATCCTCCCAACCTTAGAACGATTTCGTCCTCGAAATCTATTTCTCACCCAAGACATTTCATTACCAACCTTAGCACTTATTGGGTTTCCTCAGTCTTCAAGAAGGTGATGAAGTAATTGTAGACCTCAAAGATGCCATTCTCCCAAAATGATTGTCTCCCTTCCCAAGGGATTATCTCTAATCCACTTCATCCTTTTGCCAAAACTTGACGACTTCCTGACGCAATTGTCATACTGATTTTCGTGAAGACTCTCACATCCAATATCCTCCTTGATATGCTACACTCATACTAGAGTGAACGTCGAACTTTACTGGAGCAATTTCTAACCATGTGATCTTGGTTGCCTCCCAACCTTGGGTGACACGTACTACCTCAAGGGTAGTTTGTGACCTCAACCACTCTCTGACAAATTCGTTCTAGCTCAACGCGATTCTGGATCCGTATTCCAATGATCAACACCAAACCCAAGGAATCCCTAAAATTCCTTAGTAATCCGCCTTTGCTATTGGCAGAGCCATCCTTTAGGGACGTGCCAATAAGTTCTCCACGGGGGTCAGTTTATTCAAATCAGGCGATTGCACAACTCGAAACTATACTTAATCATCAAACATTCAGTCTGATAAAATCTTTACCATATCAAGAAAATCCTATTCATTGATGCTTAATTACCAACATCTAATCTCCTTAAAGTTCTGTCTCTGGGAGGTTAACATTCCTTATGGTCTAACAAGAGTAATTCCACACTCCAAAAATTCATTGACCTCTAAAGAACAAGTCGACGCCTAAAATGAAAATGGTCTTACTGAAAACATATGTATACCGTCAAATATTTCATTCCATGTTTGTATTGCCGAATTAAAGTTGACATCTAACATGGCACTAAAATTCCCAATCTTACATCTCTAACAAACGAACCACTATATTTCCTTTATTCCTGAAGACTCACCCGAGTGGCATACCCCCAACACATGCATGATGTCGAACAATCAACCCAACAACTCATATCCAACCAAAAGCAGGCAACCACACAAGGCCTTAACCTGCAGATTTACCGAAGCAAAAAGATCACATCTTAATTAACTGGGAGAAGGCATAAATCTAATACCTCAATTATTCATGCGTGTACCGATTCAAAACTGAAACCCATAATTTAAGATTGACCACCGTCAAATCATCTATCGCCCCAATTCCCAAGGACTCCTTTAGTCACAATTCTTTTCATAAGAGGGTTTAAATCTATAGCTCTAATGAGTTCAAGGTTTTTCAACTATAGGACTCATGCCAATTGAAAATTTCGTGAGATTTTTCAAACGCATATCTTTATACAACTAATCGTACATGTAAAATCCGTTATCGCTTACCGGGCAGTTGTGCAAAGTGGTCACAAACGCCACACATATAAAGCCATTTCGAAAGTCATTTGATCATTACTCATGCTAATAACGACAAAAATAAATATGCGCAACAACCTTTTCAAATGGACTGCTATGGTCCGAATATGCATCACTTTATGCCATGTACGTAAAATAATTTCTCGCACTAAAGTTGTGTGCAACAAATGTTTGTATAAACTCCAGAAGGAGAAATTTATGTAATCAAGTTCCAAAAATTTCCCATTTAACCATAAAATGACGTGGAATAAAATTTCCAACAAGACCCACATACATCAGCTTATTTCCCAAACTTAGTAAAACGATAAGTGCATGTGACTCGTTTGATACGTAAAATAATTTAAATCGACTTCAAGTTTCAAGATGTACAAAAGAAACGCATAATAGTTCAAAAATAGTGGTTATAATGTCATGCATGCCAATAAATTAATATAATGCACTCATAGGAAACGATAATAAAAGTATCAACAACTGAAGTGCATAAAACAAATCATTTAGTATGAACTATCGCAGACTCCTCATACACTTGCTCACGCCATAAGTATAAGCCAATTTATACTCCAAGTAGTATATAATGAAACATACTAGCACAAAACTCGAAAGAGAAAATCATGCGATTTCACAATTCCAAAACTACCATTTTTTTGCATTACGACGTAAGGTAACATTTTCTCAACAGAACTCGCATGAGATAAAAATGTTCAATAAAACTCATAAATCAATACACACAACAAATCAAGTATACGCATTTCAGAGTTCATCTATGCGGCGCAAAATGTCGTAAAATAAAATTCCATAAGACTCAACAAAACTTCCATAAAACTCAATGAAACTCAATGGCACCAAACAATCAATGGTGCCAAAATTTTCGTTCTCAATAATCAAATAGCATAAGACAAAGTTATGACTAAATGTCATAATTTCAAAAATTTCCCTTTTATTGCAATATGATATAAAGTGACACATTTCAACAAAACTCGCATGAAATACACTACCTAATAAAACTCAAACACCAAAATAGTGGAAGGTAACTATTCGTCCAAACCTTAACATATGTGGAGGAGATTCGATGTTAAAGTCATAAGTCGCAGTTACTTGTCCAAGACACTAAACAACATCAAAATATAGACTTCACAATATCCGAAAATAGTGTTAGACAACAACGAGAATAAAGAAAGTTTCAACAAAGTTTGCAACCACATGCAATAAAGTAATTTTGTGTATGTTTAAAATTATGGTTTAAAAAACTTGTGTGTGCTAAACATTTTTTTCCAAGATTTCGTAATATAATCCACATGATGATTTGGAAACACGAGAAATAATTGATGCAATTTATTTTAGAAATAAACTTCGTGCATGAATTTTGTTCGGCACTCAACGTCTCAGAACCACGTTTCTCAAATTCCTAGCCATACTATCGTCATCCGGATGCTCAAACATCTTAAGGCAATAATCACACTAAATTGGTTAACCTTACAATTTCTTCTTGAAATAAAGTCAATTCAATAAGCCTATGGTTCTAATTCAACCAATAACCCCGACCCAAAATGGTCAACTTAATGTATTCATCATACTTAACCATCACTCCAAATGACAATGTCATAAACATCAACTCTTCTATTGGCTACTCACTTAGAAACTTTCTCACTACCCCAACGGTCATCATACCAAGGCAGTTTAAGCATACACATGTAACATGTAGGTTCACCATAATACTGACCATGTGCAATTATGAACGTGTCGTACATGATCATCCTTGCTACCCTCGACGAGTTTCCTGTTTCTAGCGACTCTATCAACTTAAAAATATCATATCTTAAAGGGCCTAATGGTGCAATTTCACTTTCAATCACTTAAAAGAATGCTAGTTTGAGTCTAGGCGTCTAAAATCAACACCTAGTTATCTCAAACTTAAGCTCTGATACCAACTTGTAACATCCTCAAATTTAAAAAGAGCGACTAATTTAAAACTTTCAATAATACATCAAAGAAGGATAAAATCTCTTATGACAAATTCTCACTAGAAATACAATTCTAGATTTAACCGACAACAAAATGAATAAAGTCTTACATAAAGACTAATTAAAGTCGGGTGTTACTAAAACCCAATGACAGTCGCTACATCCAAAGTAAATACGGAAGAATTCACCAAGCTATTCACTTCTTCGAGCACACAACTAGCACTCATCTCTTCACAGTGTCACTAGAATTATTTCCAACCGGAAACTGTTGCACATGCCGACAATTAAAAAGGTTAGGCTAACGCCTAGTGAGTTCAAAAGTTTTTACTATGATTATAAAGATCGTTAAACGGAAATTATGCAACTTAAATCATGATCCTTCAAAATGAATTTCTGTAAGTATGAGAACGACCCGTTTTCCAATAATACACATTTTATAGATGGACGCCTCAACGTCAAAACATTCTTTCATGAAGTTATGCAACCCAACAAGTACTCAAAACGTCAATAATGGTAAATGCTCAAATATTGAAATTTGAATAAAACTTTGTAAACCAAACGACCGAAATATGAGTAAAGTCGAGCCTCCAAAGTTATAATCATAAGGATAAAACCCCAAACTCAAAACGTCACCCAAAACATGGATGAGACTAAATACTCAAAACAACACCTTTCGTTGACGAGGGAGACCCAAATTCCATGGCTAGTGGCGGAACACAAAAGTAGGCCACATTCCAAGTTATTGAGCTCATCATACTATGACCCATAGCCACGACCTCGCCGACTCGTACTAAGATGTGGATGAGGGCACCCGAGAATCCTAATCATACTCATTCGCTAGGATTACTTTTACGACCCATAGATAGTATCCGGCTCCACATAACCGTACTAAGTTGCCTCCGAGGATCCAATGTCTCAACTAGCTACAAATGGAAATGGCTATCCCATAAAAAAACAGACTCAGAAATTACATCATGGGGCCAATGGTAGATGCTTGATTCCATGAGCCTGCACCATAAGGCCCTCTCGATGACCCCATGACTAATCTTGGTCCCATCGTGGAAACAATAACCCTTTCTGAAATATTAAAGACCGATTCATATGCCTATGGATCCATTACATTACAGTCTATAACGTTACATGACTCCAATTGTATGACCAAAGCACTCAAAACAAGATTTTTTGACCTAAATTTGGACAAATATTTTACATCAAAATCCCCAATTTGGCCAAAACCTTACTTTTTGACTTAAATTTTCCAAAATCATCAAATCCAAAATTTGAGAAAATAAACACTAGGAAATCATCAATGGATCATTTATAACTCATAAAGAAGTTTGGAAATGGGGGAAATGAATTTACCACATAGGTTTTGGTGAAAACCTAGAAAACCCTAACATGGAGCTTGAGGTTGAAGATAAAGATGGAAACTCTTGATCCTAGCTTCCAATCCTTAACTTGACGACGGTTTACCACCATAATACCCAAATATTTGAGCCAAAGATGACCCAAAATCACCATATACGTTTTAGGTTTGTTCTAGAGAGAGTTTGGGAGGAAAGGGGAAGTGATAAATGAAGAAATGAGCTGAAAATCGGATTTATCAGCAGGCTGCCCTCTGGGTGCTACATTGCCACGCGATTATGACATGGTCATTGTCACGTGTCATAGTCGCACCAAGTGTACCGTGGGTGTTCCAATTTGTGCGACTATGACACTGTCATAGTCGCCGGGCATTGTAGCCAGACCCTTTCCAAGCCCCGAAACCCGACTTTTTCAACGCCAGCTCTCCCTATACTCAAAGGATCTCATAGAAATGATTTCCCAATATAAATACCGCCATTTACAAGTTAGAAAAACGTCTGGGTGACCTTTACTTACCGAAAATGGTGAATACAATATCAAATTTGAAGTTTGTTTTGAAGAAAGAAATGCAGCTTATTGCAAAATTAAACAACTTGAGGATTTAAACTTCAAAAGAGGTCAGACTGAATAGACTTAAAATCTTTTGACCAATAAACTCAAATTATACAAACCACAACATCAAACGATTAATCTAACTATCAATCGAGATGTCACTCGTTACTTATCAAAGTTAGGAACAATTACGGATTCCTAACCTTGAATAACAAATCAAAATCAGATTAGAAAAAGTGAGGGCGCCTACTCAAATTAACAATCCGAAATTGGTAAATCAATATAAATAAGTTTGCATAAATGGAATTCAAAAGATAATGAACATTCAACAAGTCTCAACACGATCAAAATCAACAAGGTTTAACTACTCATCACTAGAAATGGAGAACTAGCCACTCATAATTGGAAACCAAAATAAACTTACAATTAATTTACTTGAAGAATTGATGAAGAACCCTAGAATTTTGTCTCCAACATCGCCTCCTAAAATCTGGAAATCGTCTTCTGGTTGCTTCCCAATCAGTCCCGATCGATTCTTCAATAATCCCCCTTTAATCGACAGTTGACAACCCCTTTTATACTCTAATCGAAGAAACCACTTGAAAAATAAACGTGCACTCGATTTTTGACCGACACGATTTTTGTCGAGCGAGAGCCGCATGATGTTTAAATTGCCCATTGAGACAGTGTCTAAGGACAGTTTTGTACGACTAAACTGGCAAGAAACTCGCTCGCTTCTGGAAATATTCAAACGAGACAGTGTGTAACGCGGGTGTGAAACGGCTTTGGCCGCTGAAGAAGAAGCCCGACGTTGAATCGAAAGAGAAGAGGCTGGACCTGCTGGATGACTTATTTTCTTTTCCTGGGCCTGCAATGTGGGTTGCCAAACACAACAAGGACAAAAGCCAAAAATTAATTGGCTTCTTCTTCTTTTTCTACCTACTGCACATACATGACAAAACTTAATATAAAAAGTTATTATTTTTGTTTCTTTTTCTTTTAGACCAAATCTATAATATACTAAAACATTTTTTTTTCAATTCAATTTAATTACAAAGACTAAAAACGCTAAAATTAGGGATATTTTAAACAACCAATAATCACTAATTGTAGGGAATTTTTAACATAAAAGTGTATAAAATTAGTTCTTATCAAATTCCCCCACACTTAGATCATTGTCTGTCCCGGCAATGACTTAAGTTTGCACGTAGTGATATAAAGGAATCAAACGAGAATGTCAATACGTATAGCATATCGTGAACTTGAGATTTGCAACCTAGAATAGAAAAGCGGGCACACACGACCAAATAGACACAAGTTAATCACGAGAACTCTTAAATATAGAAAAAATTAGAACGACACTCTCAATTCACTCTTTTGAGCTAAAATATATCGCTCAAACCGTCACTACGCTAGCATGCACCTACCATAAGCTTGAAAAATCTCTTCTCCACTACTTGGATAGAATACATGCAAATAAATCAAAAGGACTTTCATGGGTATAATGTAAAATAAGGCTTTGGGTAAGGATAGGGATGTATTTTGGGAAAAGTGACTAAAGGCCTTATACCAATGGAGAACCCGGTTACTCAACTATGAAAATTTTATTCCATAAAGGACTTCTCATATCTATCTTTTGAAGCACATTTCACTTTAGATGTATAGAATAGCTGAAACGCTTATATTTAACTTATCATCGATTTTTTCATCTTACTTTCTTTCTTATTTCTTTGACGACATTTTTTTAATAATAATATTTTTCTTCTTTTTTTTCATTTTTTTCTTTCTTTCTTTCTTTTCTTTTCTTTCCCAACATATAAATTATACTCTCGAGCGTATAGGGATACCGAGACACTCCATTAGTGATTGGTCGGGTGAGCCTGTTTGGATCGGTTCATAATATGGGTGACAAATAGGTATGGCAAAAAAAAACGAACCCGACGGTGAAAACCGAACATTTCGGGTCGGGTTCAGGGACTTCTTATCGGGGATGAGGCGGAGATTGGGATACTATCGAGGATGTTAACGGGGACGGGGGCGGTACTCACCGCCCCGACCCGACCCGAAATATAATATATGTGTATATAATAATTATATATATTATATAAAAGCCCATACCATTCAGCCCAACCCAAATCCCTAAATCCTAATCTCTTACCCCCTTTGACGTTCGGTTGTTCCCTCCAGTCTCCAATTCTCCATCGACGTTCAACTTCAAGTCTCCCTCTCGAGTCTCGAGACAACGCAGTCGGCAGTCCTCCCCATCAACGTTCAAGTCTCCCATCGACGTTCAAGTGTTCAAGTCTAACTCCAGTCTCCCTCTCGATCAACTGAATCAACTCCACTCTCCCTATCGTCGCCATCGACTTCCAACTCCAGACTTCCTCTCGACGTCTCGATTCTCGAACTCGAAGGCCATATCAACTCCAGACTTCAACACCCTCTCGACCTCTTGAACTCCAGACTCCAACCCCAGACAACTCCACTCTCTCTCTCGACAACTCCAGTCTCCCACTCGATCCAGATCCAAACTCCAGTACCCTCTACTACAAAGATTTGAGGTAATTTGGTACTTAGTCTTAACTTTTAAGAGATACCTTGCAAGAAAATAAACTCAGTTTTTGAGGTAATTTGGTACTTAATTTTAAAAGATTTGAGGTAATTTACAAAGGTAACTTGCAAACTCAGTTTTTAATTTACAAGAAAATAAACTTTGATGATGGTTAGAATTTAAGAGATACCTTTGTTAAATTATATCTTTGTTTGGTTAGAATACATTGATGATGGTTAGAATTTAAGAGATACCTTTGTTAAATTATATCTTTGTTTGGTTAGAATACATTGATGATGGTTAGAATTTAGTTTGACAAGAGATACCAAATTTGGGAACAAACTTATATGACATATAATTTTTTGCTTTCATTTAATCATCTTGTTGTTGAACTTGAATGATGTTGAATTACCATCTATGTCAATTAAGTCACTCACCTTTGCATAGGTTAAATACTTACTCTAATTGTCTTTGCATAGGTGAAATGGAAAGGCAATGTAATGATTCTAATACAAACACTCAATCTCATAATAAACCAATTGGATCGTCACCCGTGATTAATTCAATGAACGAGTCTAACAATAATAGTCAACCAATTGGGTCATCACCTGCGACTAATTCAGTGACTCAAGATGAAACTCAAGATGAAGTTGAGTCGGGGTCTAAAAAAAGGAAAGAACGGTCAGTAGTATGGAGCCACTTTAAGAAGATGAAAGTAGATGGTATTGATAAGGCGCAGTGTAATTATTGCAAAAAGAAACTAGGAGGGAGTTCTAAAAACGGTACAAGACATCTACATGATCATTTCAAATCTTGTGTAAACCGACCCATGCGAGATATACGCCAACACATCTTAGTAGGGGAGCAAAAGAAAGTTGATGGTACTTCGTCATATGTTTCTAACTACACTTTTAATGCGGATCAATCAAGGAGAAATCTAGCGGAGATGATAATCATACACGAGTATCCACTTTCAATAGTAGAGCATCATGGGTTTCGAAAATTTGTGGGAGGTCTTCAACCTTTATTTAAGGTTCCGTCTCGAAATACCATTAAGAGTGAGATATTAAATATCTATGATTATGAAAGACAAAAAACATTGAAGTTGTTAGAAAAGAACACCAGTAAGGTAGCAATTACCACTGATATGTGAACGGCTAGCAATAAAAAAAAGGATTTATGGTGGTCACGACTCACTTTATTGATAAAAATTGGAATATGCAAAGCTGGATTATGAGGTATATCTTTTATATTTATTTAAAATATGTAATCTTAATTTATATAGATTATTTTCTGTTTTATTAACGCATCAAATGTTGAATTAGGTTTATTTATGTGCCTTGTCCACATACTTCTGAAGTTCTTGCTGATGTACTTTATGAGTGTTTGCTTGATTTGAATCTTGATAGGAAACTGTCCACACTAACAGTTGGTAATTGCACCACAAATGATGCAATAATCAACATGTTGTTGGACAAGCTTCCTTTGAGTTCACTTATGATGGGTGAGAGGTTGTTTCATATGCGATGTTGTGCATACATTCTTAATTTGATAGTTCAGGATGGACTAGTTATTATTGGGGACGGGATTGAAAGGATTAGAGACAGTGTTGCCTTTTGGACTGCATCACCAAAAAGGATTGAAAGGTTTGAGGAAGCAGCCCGCCAATTGGAAATATCATCTACTAAGAAACTGACACTTGATTGTAAGACTCGGTGGAACTCTACTTATTTGATGGTCAGTGTTGCTATAGTTTACAAGGACGTCTTCCGACGCTTAAAGCAACGTGAGTCTCAGTATAAAAGTTTTCCAAGTGAGCGGGATTAGGAATTCGCGAAGGAGATTTGTGATAGATTGCAATTATTTTATGAGGTAACTCTCTATTTTATTAAACTCTATTTTTGTGTTGTTGATATGAGGTAACTTTAGTTTTTAGTTTTTTGTTTCTTTGGCAATACTTAGGTAACGATAATGTTTTCTGGTTCAAAGTATCCTATGGCAAATATCTTTTTTCCATCAATATGTGAAATTAGATATTCTTTGGTTGATTGGGTATGTTCTCCTAATGAAGTCATTAAGCTCATGGATTCCAAAATGCTTATCAAGTTTGACAAGTATTGGTCCGTTATACATGGGATTATGGGAATGGCAGCGGTTTTAGATCCTCGATATAAGCTTAAGTTTGTGGAGTTACTTTTTCCTGTGTTGTACGGACAAGACAAATCGGCGAGTGAAATTGAGAAGCTCAAAGAATTGGTCTACACTTTGTTTCAAGAATATGAATCTAGTGATCCCGGTGCAAGAAACAATTCTGAAAGTGTTGGTGGTTCGTCTTTTTCCAGTTCAGGATCTTCAGCAAGTCATCGTGTTGAATTTAAGAAACTTTTATCCAACATTGCTTCAATTGCCAATCAGCAGCACGATGATTTAGGTGTTACGACTGAGTTGGACAATTACTTGAAAGAGAAACTTTTGCCAAAAGACTTGGAGCTTGATTTGCTACTTTGGTGGAAGACAAACGGGTTTAAATACCCAACACTTCAGAGGATAGCTAGAGACATATTAGTCGTTCCTATTTCTATCGTTGCCTCAGAATCTGCGTTCAGTACTGGTGGAAGATTGGTAACTCCACACCGTAGTCGACTTCACCAAAAAACATTGAAGGCTTTAATGTATGCTCAAAGTTGGCTATTGAATGAAATACGAGGTAATCGTATATTTGTTTTAAATTATAAATTATTATTTTAGTTATATATTTTAATTATTTTATTTTGATTGATAATAATTATTTTGTTCATATAGACACGTGTTCTGATGAGACCGAAGCATATTGTCGTACCATTGAATATGATTATGACGTGGAAGAGGTAACTATATCACTATGAGAACTATTATGATATATTTATCTATTTAGTCTTATACATCATACATTTTATTTTGTAGGAAACTAAGGAAAGTGAAGTGATTGGTTGACGAGTTTGGCCGTTTGGGGAGTTTCGAGTTGCTAATTTGGTTTGTTTATCTTGTGAATCATGATGGTAGTCGGATTATGTCTAAACTTTTGTTCGTAATTGGGTGGTTGATGTTTTAGACAATTTTAGTCGGCTTTTGTTTGATTATGTTTGGTTATGTGTATGTGGTCAAATGAACTATTTTGACCATGTTTTTGTGAATTCGTATTTGATCCTAGTTAATTATGTATCAATGTATGCTTTATTCCTACTTAGTTGTTGCTTTAATATTATGTTTAAGAAATATGAATTTTTCGGTTTCGGGTTCGGGTTTCGGGTATTACCAACGGGTAACGGTGATTTTTTAGCCTTAACGGTTCCCCAATGGGGATCGGGGAAACCGCGGAGCCCGATGGGGATCCCCGATAAGATCCCCGACGGGGATCGGGACGGTTTCGGGGACCATTTTGCTTATCGGTTTTGGGGATGGGGATACCAATCCCCGGCCCGAACCAAGCCCTTTGCCATTCCTAGTGACAAAAGACATAGGCTAAGGCTCAAAGTAGTGTGTAAAAAGGGGAATTATAACATAAAGGGTAGGCTTAAGGCTAATGGGTTAACTAAAAAATGAACAAACGATGGCCTTTATCATATTTGTTAGCATGTAGTATCATGTAGTCTTAAAGAGAGATGAATCAAGTTCTAGAGATACATGACTAGGCACGACGTAATCACATAGAAATGAAATTGGGACTAATATAAAGTGTTTAGTCTAATAGGCTCAAAGTCTCACTGTGTTAAAGCTAGTTCAAGAGATTAGCAAAAGTCTAACTTTGACCGGCATATTACCACTAATTGACTCTAGGTGCTATCAATCAAGTTCAATCATGCTATACATGCATCCAAACTCATTGTCATCAACAATTTAACCCATAAAGAACATGCTAACACATGTTCAAAATGGTCAACGACCCACATTTAAGCTCAAAATTTTCAAAAAAAAAAAATTACCCCCCAAAACCATTTATATATCCAAATAATTTCAAATCATGCAAATCACCCCCACCCCTACACTTAATTCATACATTGCCTCAATGTATTCAATATGTATAGGACACTCTAAGGAGTAAAAGAAATGGAACAGAAAACTCCCCTAAGTTAGTGAGTTATCCTCCAATGTATGAATTTGTGAAGATGGGTGCCTCCCCTTGAGCTTCCAACCGTTCGGGTGAACCTGAGAAAAACAGATAGAGCTAAGAGTGAAATTGGAGAATCTAACTAAAACAAACTAAGTAACGGAAAGCAATAAAATAAGGAACGAAAACCTGTGGGTTGCCTCCCATGCAACACCTTTCTTTATCGTCTTTGGCTAGATGTCTTTCAAGCACACTTGTCCAATCTAGCCGGCATCCCAGCCCGACCATGGAACTTTCATCTCCAACCTGACATTCATCCATCCAGGTGGCACCTCTTCTATCTTTGTCGCGCCTCCCGCACTCCAGTACTCATATTTCAATAAATTTGGCAATGACTTTAAACCAACCTCTGGTGTCTGTAAAAAAATAGACAAAGGCTTGACATTAGTATAAGGCATTTGGTGATTATAACTGTCATACCTTTGATGTCCCATTTCCAACCATGGAATACTATGTAAAGTCTCATCATTCAAATCGAGAGCTTTTATGAGCTTCTCCAAACTCTCCACATTCTCATCCCTGCTAGATTTTTATTTCAGCACAAAATCGTTAGTTAAAGTAGAAACATTATTAGTCAAAGGTGTAGAAGCATTTACAAAACACAAAGAATGCATATCTCTTGGGTACCTCATGGTTTCATGAATATTAAACTTGATGATCTCATTACCAAATTCCATCATGAGGGTATCGTCATAGACATCAATCTTAGTTCTAGAGGTTTTAAGGAATGGTCTTCCCAATAAAATCATACTTGATTTGGAGGTATTATTCTCCTCCATGTCAATAACATAAAAATCAACAGGGAAGACCAATTCATTCACTTTAACTAGCACGTCCTCTAACACACCCCTAGGATAGATTGTGGACTTATCTGCCAAATGGATTACCACACTTGTAGGTTTTAGGGGCCAGACATCCAAAGATGCATAAAGGGAGTATGGCATAACATCGATAGAGGCCCCTAAATCTAACATGGCTTTATTAACCGTGAGATTGCCCACTATACATGGTATAGTGAACATGCCTGGATCAGGACACTTAGGTGGAAGATCTTTTTGGAATACGACGGACACATTTTGAGTCATTTCTATCTTTTCAATCCCTTTATATTTCTTTTTGTTCGTGCACCATTCCTTAAGGAACTTAGCATATTCAGGGACTTGTTTAATTGCATCAAGAAGTGGTATATTTACCTGTACCTTCCGGAATGTGTCTATGACTTCTTTCTCTTCTCTTACTCTCTTTGACTTCTCAAAACGCTCGGGAAAAGGAGGACGTATAATATACTTTTCAAGCACTTTATTTTCCGACGCTTTGACTTTTTCGATCTTCCCGTTCTTACTCTCCCCGCCTTGAGACTCCTTATCACTTCCTAGGGTGATTGAGTTCACATGTGTCTTGGGGTTGGTTTCTATCTGGGATGGAAACTTACCCTTGTTCATCAAGTGTCCAACTGTCGCCTCTAAGTTCTGGATGCTTGTTCGAGTCTCTTGTTGGA
This sequence comes from Arctium minus, assembly GCA_954870635.1. Taxonomy (NCBI): domain Eukaryota; kingdom Viridiplantae; phylum Streptophyta; class Magnoliopsida; order Asterales; family Asteraceae; genus Arctium; species Arctium minus. Next base: position 30,428,722 of record OX941089.1, on the reverse strand, counting down.
ACTAGAGTGTGTCATGTTGGAACTTTTGTGTTTCCTTCTGAAGTTGAAGAGCATTAGTTGCCATAATCTTTACAATCTCATCTAAAGGCATACCTGAACTCTAAGAAGCTTGAGAATATGGTTGATGAGACTGAGCACCCGATGGTGCTTGAAATTGTTGTTGTTGCTGGAGCTGACCTTGATCTTACCTAGGGGCATAACTCAAGTTGGGAATTTAGAGGTGTAAATAGGTCAGGTTGGGTTGGGTTCGGGTTCAACCCATTTATTAATTGGGTTGAAAATCTCAACCCAACCCAACCTGTTTAATTAAATGGGTTGATATTTTAACCCAACCCAACCTGTTGACCTGTTTATGATTATATCAACCCAACCTGTTAAATAAATGGGTTGAACCTGGGTTGACCCATTTAATTTTAAAATTATAAATGAAATAAAAATGCTTAAACTACTTCATTCCACGACAATGGAACTGAAGTCGATCAAGTTAAAATTATAAACATATATAAGTAACAATAGAACAATGGAACTGAAGTCGGTCAAGTTAAGATTATAAATATATATCAAGTTAAGAACTGAAGTTGAACAATGGAACTGAAGTCGATCAAGTTAAGATTACAAGTTTACTGTGAACAATGGAACTAAACTCGTCGTGAAGTTGTGGAACAGAGGGAGAGGAGTCGCCGTGGAACAGAGGGAGAGGAGAAGAGTCGCCGGTGAAGAGGGAGGAAGATCTGCGCCGGCGGCATATGAGGTAAGAGGGAGGAGAGGAGGCTAGAGGCGTATGGCGTTTCAAATTAGGAATAAAATTTACTGTTTAGTCGATTAGGGTTTTCAACTTTCAAATTTCAATATAGAAATTATTTTTTAATCTTTAAGAATTATATTAAAATATTAATTGTATTAAATATTGATTAATAATTAAAAATAAAATATTAGGTAATATTATAAATAGGTTAGAAACAGGTTGTAAATAGGTTAGAAAAGGTTGTAAATGGGTCGAAAGCAGGTTGAAAATAGGTTGAAAATTTCAACCCAACCCAAACCCAATTAATAAATGGGTTAGGCGGGTTGACCCATTTAACTTAAATGGGTTAAGTTCTCAACCCAACCTGCTAATTTTGGGTTGGGTCACTTTTTGCCACCCCTAACTGGGATGACTCCGCCAACCTAGGTTATAAGTTGTAGAGAATGGATCAAACCCCCGGTTTTATGAGTTGTGGAAATTTCTACCCTCTATGGCATTAGCCTGCTCGAATGGCTCTTGTAGTGTAGGGCATGCATCGGTCAGGTGTCAATAGGCAGAACAAATCCCGCATTCCTTGACTTGTTGCACATTTCCCATCACGAGTTGTTTGACAAGATTAGTAAGGTCAGTAATCTTGGTCTCTAAGGATTGGATATGTACCTCATTAGCTCCTCGAGTGAAGTCATTTCGAGCTCCAAACTGCTTCAAATTCTCCGCCATGGTTGTGATCAAATCTTTTGCTTGCGTTGGGGTCTTGTTCACGATCGCCCCGCCACTCGTTACATCCATCATCTTCCTCTCCATTGGCAATAAACCTTCATAAAAATATTGTATTAGTAATTGATCAGATATGCCATGTTGAGGACAACTTACACATAACCTCTTAAAACGCTCCCAATAGTCGTAAAGTGTCTTGACTTTGATCTCGCAAATCTGTCTCCGAAGCCCAACGGATTTTGATGCGGGAAATAATTTGTTCAAGAACACCCTTGACATTTGTGTCTAAGAGGTGATGGACCCCGGTGGAAGGTAGAACAGCCAATCCCTATCCCCATCAACAAGAGAGAAAGGGAACGCCTTTAGCTTGATGCTCTCCTCGGTGGTACCATGAGGTTACACACCCATACAAACCATATGAAGCTATGTGAGGTGCTTGTACGGATCCTCGTTGTCTATACCATGAAAATGAGGCAACAAATGGATTAGTCCGGTTTATAAATCAACACTTACCTCATCCGTAGGATATGTGATGCATAGAGGTTGTTTTGTGACATTAGGGGATGCCCATTGTCTCAGAGTGCGTTCCGGAGCCGCCATTCTTCTTCCTTTTTTTGCTTTGTGGACCAACTTCTCTTCTTCACTATCTGAATCAACAGACAGGTCGATGTCTTTCTAGAAATTAGGATCCGGGGATGTAGATGTCTCACCTTGATTCTTTCGAAGATTGGCTAGCTTTCTTATTTTCTTCGCAATCCTTTCAATTTCTAGATCTATAGGAATTGGTGATCCTGCACATAACGATCTTGGCATAAAACAGTTAAACCTGCTGAGTCCCTGACAACGACACAAAAAAATTTGACGGGTGTCGAGTCCGACAAATAATAATAAACTATAATAAATCCTATTACCTCTATTTCACAACGAATTATGATAGTGATAAGTAGGGTCGTCTCCTCAGGGACTCGGTGTCAACCGTAAGTCCAAGACGATGTCATATGCAGGTTACTTGAAACAATAAATGGGGGGGGGGGTTTGGAATTTACACTAAACAAGAAAATAAAATAAGACAATTAACGATAAATAAACAAGTTCTAGCTGTAAGACTCGGTTTTAAAAATGTGTAATTATTCTTACCCGAATTGAACCGTAATTAAAAATAGCAACCAAAGATAGGTGAGGGGTTAAACTCGTCAATTAACTAAACTTCTATTTATTATATATATAAAATAAAGGAAAATAAAAATATAAGAGAAGTAAATTACAAGATCACCGTCCATCATACATCACCGCCAACAATTTGTTTCATTTCTCTCCCTAAAAGTCTCTTAACTTCTCTCTAAATTATCTCTCAATCCGTCGAAGCAATCAACGAAACAACTATATATTCGGAATCCACTCTTCAAGATCTTCCTATAGGTATAAATTTTTCTTAAGTTATTTAAGTTGGTAAGTTAGGGTAGTTGGAGTTGGTTGGTAGATTATGATTATATATTGTAAAGTTATAATCATTTACATGTATAGGAATGTTTGTTTTTGTCAAAATTACAAACTAGTAAAGTTTAGAATCAAAATAATGATATTTGTATCTAGATGTTTAACCGCACACCAAGTGATCGATTTAATGTCTAAGAGAATATAAATTTGTGATTAAGCTTAGGATAATAAGCTTTGAGTTTTTGGGTTGTGCGATTAATAATAATTGGTGGTTTAAATAGGCAATCGAACGGGTTAAAGTTCGTCGTCATTCATGATTAATCACGTGTTGCATCTCAATTTGATCAAGGTATGGATTTCATTTCTTTTGAATCGTGGGCAACTAGTTGTTGTAGTTGACCCTTCCGAAAGGTGGTTCACCGCCTTGTGATTGATCAACTGAATGTGATCAACAAATGTGAAATTGTACACACACTTACACATTGATTTTGGTTTATTGAATCAATTGTTTGAACATTTTGATGTTTTATTAAAATGTGTCTCGTATGAGATTGATTATGAAAAAATGTGAAGTATATAGATTATAATTTATGTGATCGCCATTTGGGTAAGTGGCATATGTTTAGTTTTCGTTGATTTTAGAAGAACCCAATAAATGGGCACATTATTTGGGATGCCTTCTATGGAGGCTTTGTTGTCATAGCGTCCTGCAGATGACGGTCCACCAGAGTTAAGCCTATGTGGCTTACGTGAACCCACTCTGGGGGTACTTGGCTGACTTTGTTGGCTCCAGGGCGGATGAATCGATTCTAGAAATTTACCCACAAAATATGTGACCGTGGTTAAATTCACGGGGGACTCGTTGTGTGTGCCCGCATGCCGACCCAGTTCGTGTGGCTGATCACCCCACGAACACGACAGGAATTGACGGACTTTATTTATATTATGTTTTGAATTTAAATTATGAACTGTTCTTGAGATTATTGCTTTGATTATATTAACGAACGTTTCTTTTGATTTAAATGAACTATGAACTTCAGTCTCAAGAACTTTCTTCGAAATGAATTTTTAAGTCTTCCTCTTCGTTATCGATGTTTTCATTATTATTTACGAATTTATATTATAATCCATTCACTGAGCCCTGTGCTCAGCCGTGTTTTTGTTTTCTGACACGGCAGGTTCGAAGTGAAGTTTACGGGGACGGGACTTGAGATCGAGCGTGAAAATTTTGGAGTTCTTAGACTCGCATTATTATATAAACATTCTAAGTTTATAAACACTTTTTGAAGTGTAATATTTTTGGACTGTAACATGTTTAGAGTTATTAGTAGCTCTGATTTAGTTGTGTAATTATGTTAAGTTCCGTTCGTGACATCACCCGTTCTGAACCACGGGGACAGGGGATGTTACACTAGCGATGAGTAAAATGTTGATTGGACCGTGCATCAGTGACTTGTACTTCATTAGGATTTTCTCAATTTAATTCCAGAATAGTTATAAGCATTGATACGCACCAACACCTTGCTACTTTGTTTATCCTTAAACTAGCTAGCATGAGAAGCTCTATACATAGCACCTAACCGGTTAATCAAGTTTAGATACACACCTAAACCCGAGTACCAATTGCATTAAAAACTGATAAGCACTATTCTTAGCCAACTATCGGAAGCCGACCATTTAGACTAAATTATACAAATCACAACATCAAACGATTAATCTAACTATCAACCGAGATGTCACTCGTTACTTATCAAAGATAGGAACAATTACAGATTCCTAACCTTGAATAACAAATCAAAATCAAATTAGAAAAAGTGAGGGAGCCTACTCAGATTAACAATCTGAAATTGGTAAATCAAGATAAATAAGTTTGCATAAATGGAATTCAAAAGATAATGAACATTTAACAAGTCTCAACACAATCAAAAAGTGAGGGCGCCTACTCAGATTAATAATCCGAAATTGTTAAATCAAGATAAATAAGTTTGCATAAATGGAGTTCAAAAGATAATGAACATTCAACAAGTCTTAACACAATCAAAATCAACAAAGTTTAACTATGCATCACTAGAAATGGAGAACTAGCTACTCATAATTGGAAACAAAAATAAACTTACAATTAATTTACTTGAAGAATTGATGAAGAACCCTAGAATTTTGTCTCCAATATCGCCTCCTAAAATCTGGAAATCGGCTTCTGGTTGCTCCCCAATCAGTCCCGATCGATTCTTCAATAATCCCCCCTTTAATTGACAATTGACAACGCCTTTTATAATCTAATCGAAGAAACTGCTTGAAAAATAAACGTGCACTCGATTTTGACCGACACGATTTTTGTGAGCGAGTTTTGTCGCACGAGAGCCGCACGGTGTTGAAATTGCCCATTGAGACAATGTCTAAGGCGAGTTTTGCGCGACTAAACTCGCAAGAAACTCGCCCGCTTCTGGAAATATTCAAACGAGACAGTGCGTAACGCGAGTGTGAAACGACTTTCGCCGCTGAAGAAGAAGCCCGACGTTGTATCGAAAGAGAAGAGGTTGGACCTGCTGGACGACTTGTTTTCTTTTCCTAGGCCTGTGATGTGGGCTGCCAAACACAACAAGGACAAAAGCCACAAACTAATTGGCTTCTTCTTTCTTTTTCTACCTACTTCACACACATGACACAACTTAATATAAAAAGTTATTATTTTTTTTCTTTTTCTTTTAGACCAAATCTATAATATACTGAAACTTTTTTTTTAATTCAATTTAATTACAAAGACTAAAAATGCTAAATTTAGGGATATTTTAAACATCTGATAATCACTAATTGTAGGGATTTTTTAACATAAAAGTGTATAAAATTAGTGCTTATCAGGGGTACACTTAGCTGCCATTTTTAAAAATAAAATAAAATTTGTATATAACTACATATATATATATATATATATATATATATATATTAATCTATAAGTAACCTTATATTGCCAAGTAAAAGTATTTGTCTTCCTCAGCACCACTACAGTTGTCCTCGTACCAGTTCCTCCACCATATCCGGTACAAATCCATAAGGATGACTTTCAAGCATAAGAGAGAAGAACAAGTGAGACCTTTAGTTATTTATTGTGTGGCCATTCACAAAGCTTTCCTTCCCGTTACCCCTTCCTCAAACTCTTATCACAAAGGAGGTCTACGTTTGGTCTTCTTTTCTATTTTTTATTTAGTATTGCATACCCCACCCCTTATCTCTATATGTCGTTGTATATGTACGTTGATATTTTTTTTGAAGAAAGTACAATAACTTAATCTTTGAGATTGATTTTACATCCGGGGTTTTGCCAGAATTTCGCTACCAGGAGTCTTAATTGGGAGACGAAAGCTTTATGTAATTTGACCAAGTTTGTCTGTTTTTCGTTACTTAGTTAGTCAATGAAATTTCCCAATTTTCTTTTTTCTATTTGCATCAATTAGTATATAATTTTGTCACTCTATTTCAATCATATCAGAAGTTTTGTTTAGTTTTCAAATTGAGGCATGTGGCAATCATGGAATTTTGGATGGGGTAAGGAGAAGAATGTTGTGACTACTATGAACTCCTCATCTTCATTATAGTGCTCAAAAGGTAACCACCGTTGGTATGATCAAACCATGCCTATGTCTTGATGTTGGAAGTTTTGATTTGTCGTTTGGTTGGAATTTCTACTTTCTTAAGAAATAGTACCATTGGAATTTCAGTTTTTTAGAAATGGGTTTATTGAGTTTGAAGCATTTTTCCTCTAGTTTTCTGATTATGAAATGATTTTCTTGAGTTTGAAGCATTTTCCTCTACTTTTTCTAAGTTTGAAATGGGTTTCTTGGGTTAAGATTAAAATGGGTAACTTGGTGTAGATCATGAAAGGAGGAGTCAAGAGGATGAAGGAAATATACCATGAAAGGAGGAAAGCGGAGAATGAAGGATATCGTGAAAGGAGGAGAGCAGAGGATGAAGTATATAAGGAAAGGAGGGAGAGGAAAAAGGGATGAGATTGTGAAAGTGGTGTCTGCCAGAGTTGCGGCGAGAAAGGATGTGATCCACCAACAATAAAGAACAACTTGATTTTTGTTTTTGGTGGTGGTGCGTCTTGATTCTTGTGTAGGTTTTGATTTTAGCTTTTAGATTCTTGTTTTGGTGGTGGTGGTGGTGGTGTGTCTGTTTTTAGTGGTGGTGGCAACTGGAGAAGATGATCGAAGTCACGGTGCACATGAAATGTAAAAGGAGGGGGAGGGGCGTTGGACAGGGGGGGGTGATAATCAGGGAAGAGAAAGATGCCATATTGTGTATGAGTGACTTAAGGGGCTGTTTGTTTACCTCTTAACGGTTCCATTAAGAGGCAACATCTGAATCGCTAAGAGGTGAATCTTGTTTGACAAAAAAAAGGTCTGCCTCTTAATGGTTCCAAAACCCTCTGAATGATTTTGTTTCTTGGCCCTCTCTTAACCATTCAGAACCCTAATTTCATTCTAAACAATTAAGTATATCATTTTTCACTATAACATAAGAACCTCTTAATCATTCTGACCACTTAATCATTCTACACCAAACCATTCAGCAACTGCCAAACAACCCTTATACATATAAAATTTATATATTAGAATAAAATACATTTATGGTCCTGATAATTTACATGTTTATTTATTTATCAAAGAAAAATGAGATAATAGTGGAAAAAGAGCTAAGATACCCTTTCCTTAACAAAATTTTTAAATGGTGATAGAGGGAGGGGACAAATATGGTCGTTTTTACAAACCCCCCATTTACCTCCATAACCTTTTTACTAGAAATTATGTTTACCTCCAAAACCTACTGTAACCCATCAATCGAAAAGCAAAATATGGTGTCAAGAATGGAAATGATTTTGGTGATTGTATGTAACACCCCAAAAATTGGGACAAACAAAAATTTCCATAAAACGGAAAAGTGGTATATAAATAAATGCCAAAGCTTGAGCCTCCTAGAAAGAGGGAAATAATAAACACCTGTTAATTACAAGTTTAAAATCAAAGGTAATTGAAATAATAACCTATTAATCTAATTTCTTTAAGAAACAAGATTACAAGTCGGGTGTCATCCAAATATCCCAAAAAAATTGATCATATATAGGAATGGTGTCTCAAATGTCAGTTTCCCCAAAGCTTGCTCTACCTCAGCTAGACCTTCTTAGAGATCGCGCTGCTAGATCCTGATATACATGTCGACACCAAATAAGTGTTAGGCCAAAAAGCCTAGTGAGTTTGCACAAATAATAAGTAGCAACAATTAATGATTATAAAACACTTGTATAATCATACAATTCAATATTGGTAGTTAATGGGGGAGACCCATAGCACCAATCAAGTTTCACCTCAAGAGCCGATATACCTTAGTATCTACTCCCACGAGTAACACCACAAGGCTCGGCACATTCAAGTACTACAACCATGACATTACCCCTAATGGCGGATATCTAGGTGCATACCCACATGGTGGCACCCAAGACTATATCCTCCTAGTGCCTACTTGATGGTTCGTCCAATTTCCAAATTTGCCATAATACACTTTTACTCCAAGCAAATTGTACATAATATCAATATAGGCAATTTGTGGTTTAACCACCACATAATCATGAAGGAACTTCACATAATTATTCAAGACCCTCAATTTGGTCAATTACGCATATAACTCTACATAAGGGGTTTTCAAGCTATAAAGCTACATATTATGTATATAAGACTACACCATCATAAACTATAATCATTTAAGTAACAATATGCTTCTCATGAAACCAAATCTTCAAGTTAGGTTAAAACTCTAAAATATGGTTATTTTCACAAAATGGACCAAAATACCAATATTGTTTATAAACCATGTAACCATGCTTATCAAGGTACCTAACAAGACATTTTACACCAAGAACTCCATAAATTCTCAAAATGATGAGATATGAACATTTTACCAAACATGGGAGATTTGCATAAATAAAGCATGAAGAGGTGATGAAACACACAAGTAGACATGTATCTAGTTTTACAAAGCATTTTAAACTCACTACTTAGGTTTTAGAAAGAAAACCTAGAAACTTGCAAACCTTAGAAATTTGAAGGAGAAGATGAGACTTAAAGCTTGATCTTTTATATTAATCTTCGCCCTAGATGACTCCTATCCTCTTAAATGCTTCAATAAATGCTCACTTGAAACCCTAGCTTGCAATAAATGAGGAGAGTGTTTGAGAGGGAGAAAAATCGGCCCTTGATGTCTAAAAACCGCACCTCTAAAAACTAATAAAAGTGAAAATGCCAAAGAAAAAAAGTTGGCCATTTAAATACCCAGGTAGGACCGGGCGATTATGCCCAATGATTATGCCCTTTTGGCATTCTCGCCGGCATTATCGCCGCTATTATACCGAGACCTCCTCCTCGACCGCCATTGTGACGGGCGACAATTCCCCTATGTCACTCTCGCTGGCACTGTTGCTAGGGAGGTACCGAGACCATCTTCAACCCCCACGATTATGACATGCGATAGTGCCCTATGGTACTGTCACTGTCATGGTCACCCAGACTAGACCGAGGCCTAAAATTCACACATAAAGCAACGAGGCATTCGAGGTTAAAACGTTGATAAAGGTAAGTTTAAGTGGTAACTTAAACAAAAGAATTATGTGTATGTCATCAAGTCTTAACTTACCAAAATCTTGGGCGTTACATGGGAGAACGTTCAAGATTGACATGGTAAATGATAACTCTCATTTTGAGTGTTATTTACACATTGTTTGTGTGTGTTTTTCTTTAATTTTAGGGTGTGTTTTCCCTTTACGTGTTCATGTTTCTTTTATTTATTTATTTATTTTCATTTGGAGGTGTTGAGGATAAAAGTTTGTGTTTTGATGGTTGAAAGCATCATTTTTGGGCTAAATGTTGGACTGCAGGAAGTGGCCACCTTGTCCCCACGTTGACGAACGTTGTAAATCCGAGGACAGCTGAAAAACATCATATTTTGCATGTATTTTTATGTCCATTTCAGCTGCATAAAGGCTTTCTTAAAGGCTAAGCTTTTGAAACCAAGGGGATGAAGAGAAGACAAAAGATAAAAGCATAAAGTTGGTGGAAAGATATCAATGCCAAAAATGCCTACCTAAAAGCCTAAATGAGATAAAGCAAAAGCTGAGCTTTCATAAGAAAATTGATGAAAAAGGCAAGGAGCCTTTGGGTCAAAGAAGGCTTCAACTCATTGAAAGGTTTTGTGGGTAAAATCCTCCACCACCCTTTTCATCTTCCACTATAAATTGAAGCCATGGATGTCATTTGAAGAAGAGCTCCAACATGTAGCATAATTCAGCTATTGTTCTTTCTTTTTTTCTCTTAGATAGTTGTAGTTGTAATTGTAGTTGTAATTTATTTTCTAGTATTTAATTTCCAGCTCAAAGTGGCCACGTTGTCGCCACGTTGGCAGCAACTTTTAAGTTTCATTTATGCAATTTAAGTTTATGTTCTCTCCTTCTTCTTTCATGTCTTTTACTGTTATTATGAACTAAACACCCCTCTGGGTGTGGGTATGAGCCAAGGCTAAGACTAGTAGGCAACACTTGGGTGTTGCCATCTTTGCTAACTCTTAGACTTGGTCACTCGAGTCGGGACTTCAACTCAACGCGGACAAGTCGATCACTTGTTAGTGTTAATATTAGATCTTAGACCTCGAGAGGGGCAGATCCGAAATACGGCTTGAGTGATGCAAAGAAGATTTGAGAAATTCTTTTATAACCACGTAGAGATACGGGTTTTTGCATGATTTTAACTAAGGTTCAAATGTCGGTCGATATGGGTGTCACAAAGAGATTTGGGCGTCTATATCTATACTGGTGGAACTGAAATCCTTAGAGGTTTACTTAGTTAAGTCGGCAAGTCTTGAGTTGACCAACGTGGTGACAAAGTGGGTGCAACGTGGCCACGTTCCGAGGAAACTTATTTTCGAGAGAAAAAGGGTTTTAAGGCTGTCGTGTGTCATTTTGTTTCTGACCAAGTTGTTACTACATCAGTCTTAGTTAATGCTTGTACCCACATCCTCCCTTTTCTTTAAATTATTTGTTAATTGTTAAAAGCATCAATCTCGCTCAAAGATATTTTCTTCTTCTCTAATTGAAACCATTGTATTCTCGACCTACTACTCGAACTTTGAAGTCTGATCCCTGTGGATATGATCTCGGTATTTTTACCACTTTATTACTTATAGCGATCATAGTGCCCGGTGTGCACTTGCACCGCCACTGTGGCAACATAGTGGCCACCTTGTGGACCTATACGATTTTCCGCTATCAGTAAACGACACATGACAGCTCACCCAAATCGATCAAACCATTCAACAACCAACTACCCTTAAACTAGAAAATCTTTTCAGTCATCCTCAAATCATTGTGTTGGTGTATAGAGGGAGGGATGTGCATGGAAGTAGTGATTGGTGGTAAGTTAATTGGGATGTGTTCATCTTCCTCCCCAAATTGGTTATTTGGTTTATAGTGTAAGGGTTATTGGGTTACGGTGATTGGTGTAACACCCTAAAAATAGGGGTGAAATTAACTCTTAAATTTTCGGCAATATGACGTCTATAATAGATGGAAACCACCCAAAAGGAGAAATGTATAATAGCGTTTACAAATCCTGTAAATGAATATTGAAATTAATAACAAACTAATCTAAACAATACACATCTAGATTATATCAGTTGTCAACCCAAATTCCCAAAATACTCTATCTTTCTGTACGCCATGTCTCCAAAAATATCTATCCTAAAAATGCCATAATGACCCAACGCTCTTCCCTCAAACCAAATGCAACCCGCCGCTAAGGGAACCTTTTTTACATGTCATTTAAAAAAAAACAAGTGTTAGGCTTTACGCCTAGGGAGAACAAACAGTTTATATACACCAATAAAAGTACAATTTGATAAAGGAAGGTTTATATTTATAATAAACATTTTACTTTTCCCAAAACTCCACATACGACCCAAGGGGTCTAAAAACATCTTGCGATGATGGGGGAGACCCGATTTTCAAAGGATCATGGCGGAACACAATAGTATGGCCACTTTCCAAGTTGTAAGCTAAATATTAGGATCAAGTCCACGAGCTCGTCAACTCGTACTTAGATATTGTGGGGGAGGGCACCCAATAATCCTAATCATACTCATTCACTAGCATTAAATTTACGGTCCATGGCTAGTATCTGATTCCACATAACCGTACCAAGTTGCCTTCCGAGGACCTAATGTCTCAACTAGTTACAAACGGGAGTTATCCCACAATTAAGACGACTCAATACCTATGGATCTACTAGTAATAGTCTAAGGCTTGTCACAATTACATTTGTGACCAAAACTATAATCATACTTATAGTTCCCATTATAAAACATTTTCAAAGGACACATTTCCTTGTACACCATGTAAGGCTAAATCCATGCAAGGTCACATTACAACCATTTTCCCATTTTCAACATAAAACGCTCATCACGGGGTTTTCCCAAAAGTTATGTATCTTGAAGCTAATCATAGTTATCACAAACAACAACATCTTTACTTCCTTCTCAAAACCCATGTTTATCAAGTAAGCCTCCCAATAATGTGAAAATGATAAATATGACAAGATGGGCTCATCCCAATCATTCAATCAATAATATGTATGTAAAACTTCATTTTATAATACATGTAATCAAACCCTTTATTATACATAAAAAATGGTAAAAACCCTAAAATCTCCCAAAATACTCAAGTTAGGTCAATGTTCCAAAACAAGAAAATATCACAAGGGGGAGATTAAGAGTTCAAATACATAAATTTTGACATGTATAAAGTTTTTAAAGAGTAGGTTGAACTCACAAATTAAGGGTTATAATAAGAAAACCCCTAAAACCCTAGAAATAGTTGAGATGGCCTTGTAGATGAGAAAGAGATGGAGGACTCTTAGCTTTGCCTTTAAATCCTAGCTTGGTGATGAATGATTACTTGGAATCCTCAAGATTTGATGCTTTGAATGCTTGAAAACCGAAATAAATGCAAAGGGTTCGTATTTGGAGAGGATGGGAAGGAGTTGGTGAAAGAGTAAATGAGATAGCTTGGAGGAACAAAGCTATAAAAGCTCTGCCCCCCGATGGAGATTGTGACAAGCGAGAGTGACATTTGTCACAATCGTGAGTCACTATCGCAAGAAATGTATCGAGCCTGCCCCGCCTAGCGTGAGAATGACACAACGAGAGTGCCCGTTTCACAATCGCGGGGGCACTATCACTGAGATGGAACCGAAACTCCTTTGACCCTGGCGACCTTGACAAGGCGATAGTGATTATGTCACTATCGCGGGGCACTATCGCTGAGATGGAACCGAAACTCCTTTGACCCTGGCGACCTTGACAAGGCGATAGTGATTATGTCCAAAAAATCCGATTTTCGCACCCGAACTCTTACGAGCCACTTATAAATTAAGGTTATCCAATTCTAATTCAAAAAATTCAAACGAAGGGTTCTTAAAAAAATAAAGGTATGAGTTTACTTACGGGAAATTTTGGGGTGTTACAATCCTCCCCAACTTAGAAATGATTTCGTCCTCGAAATCTAGGCTACGTGAAAAGGTGAGGATATCTCCGCTTCATGTCCTCCTCGACTTTCCATGTCACGTTGACACCACGGTGGTGTTTCCACTGCACCTTGATCATCATGACTTCCTTGTGGTGAAGTTTCTTTATCTTCCGCTCTAGAATAGCTTTGGGTTCCTCCACATAACGGTTACTCTCGTCCATTCTTATTTCCAAGAGAGGAATGACGCCCTCCTCTTCTGCCAAACACTTCCGAAGGTAACAAATGAGGAACGTATTGTGGATCCCACTCATTTCTGGCGGTAACTCTAATTGATACACTTGAAGACCCACACGTTTGAGGGCCGTAAATGGTCCAAGGAAACGGGAACTCAACTTCCCGCGCTTTCTGAACCGGATTATCCCTTTCCAAGGGGATACTTTGAGCATCACACGATCTCCCACCTGGAGCTCCATCGGTCGTCTCTTCTTATCGGCATAGCTCTTTTGCCAATCTTGAGCCGCTTTCAACCGTTCCCGAATGCCTTTCACCTTATCGGTCGTTTCTTGCACTATTTCGGGACCGGCGAATTGCTTCTCGCCCGCTTCAAGTCAGCAAATGGGAGTTCTGCACTTCCGCTCGTATAAGGCTTCAAACGGTGTCATTCCAATACTTGAGTGGTAGCTATTGTTGTATGTGAACTCCACCAAAGGTAGGTGAGAGTCCCAACTAACCCCAAAGTCGATCACGCAAGACCTCAACATGTCTTCTAGTGTTTGAATCGTTCTCTCACTTTGGCCTTCGGTTTGGGGATGGTAGGTTGTACTCAACTTCACTCTTGTACCCAGTTCTTTTTGTAGGTCATACCAAAAGTTTGAAGTGAACCAACTGTCGCGATCCAATGCAATAGACAAAGGCACCCCATGCCACGAAACTACTTCGTCGATATAAAGCTTTGCCAACATGTCCATCAGTATGGTCTCGCGCATAGCTAAGAACTGAGTGCTCTTGGTCAACCGATCAACTATTACCCAAATGGTATCGTGACCTCTTAAGGTTTTCGGAAATTTGGTCACGAAGTCCATGGTAATGTGTTTTAACTTCCACTCGGGGATATCTAGGGATTGAAGAAATTCGTAAGGTCGTTGGTGCTCGGCTTTCACTTGTAGGCAAGTCGCGCATCGCTCTACATAGCGTGCCACATCTAACTTCATAATCGGCCACCAATAATGTATTTCAAGTCCCTGTACATTTTCGTACTCCCGGGATGGATGGAATACTTGGACTTATAGGAGTCTTCAAGAAGAAGCTCCCGGTTGCCCCCAATCTTAGGCACCCAAACTCGCCCATTGAACAGTTTCACTCCCCGACTATCCTCCGTCAAGAGCAATCGTTGTTTCGTCATCACCTCATCCTTGAGGTTTTCCTCCAGCAAAGCCTCCGCTTGAGACTCCTTAATTTTCTCAATGAGGCTTGACACCAACTCGATTCTCGAAAGGGTGGACCGAATGGTTCCACTATAGTTTTTCCGACTCAAAGCGTCGACTACCACATTTGCCTTACCAGGGTGGTAAAGTGACTCGCAATCGTAATCCTTAAGTAACTCGAATCATCGTCTTTGCCTCATGTTCAACTCTTTTTGATTAACTACGTATTTCAAACTTTTATAATCTGTGTAGAGCGTACATTTCGTGCCACAGAGATAATGCCTGTAACACCCTCGAATTTGGTAAGAGCAACTAATAAAATTTTCGATATAACATCAAATAAAGACAACACATCTTCCTACAAATCAAAACTCAAATGCCTCAAATATAAAATTCGATAAATAACCTCAACAAATACAAACTCCATGGGTACACAACTAGTACTTCTCTCTTCACTGTGTTACTAGAACTATTCCCAACCGTAACATGTTGCACATGCCGACAAATAAAAAGGTTAGGCTACCGCCTAGTGAGTTCAAGAGTTTTCAACATGAATAAATATATCATTGAAAAGAAGGAATGCAATTGAAATGATAATCTTTCAAAATGAAATGCTTCAAATATGAAAACGACTCGTTTTCCCATAATATGCATTTTAGGCGGATGAAACACCAATATAAACGTTTCCAACCCAAACTATTTTAAGTGCGAAGACCCCAATATAAAACATTCTCTTGTAAATTAAACTCAACCCAAAACTCACTCAAAATAAGAATAGAAATCAAACTCCCAATTTATGAAATGTTGATAAAATTTTATATCCCAAAACACGGGTGGGGCATAATACTCAACCCAAAAACTATGGATAAAAATTCATATATATAAAATGTCACTGAAAACATGGATACTAAAACTCAATACCCAAAACAACACCTTTCGGTGACGGGGGATACCCGAATTCCATCGAATGTGGCGGGCACACAAAGTTAAGCCACTTATCAATGTTCTCGAGCTTCACATAGAGCCATGGATCCCCGTATACGGCTCCCTACCGAGCAACCACCACATGATACCCAAATGACCCTAGTGTCTACTCGACCTCTAGATGAGTGTCACCACAAAAGCCACAAGTCC
Organism: Arctium minus; assembly: GCA_954870635.1. Classification (NCBI taxonomy): domain Eukaryota; kingdom Viridiplantae; phylum Streptophyta; class Magnoliopsida; order Asterales; family Asteraceae; genus Arctium; species Arctium minus. The sequence continues at coordinate 30,412,704 of OX941089.1, read as the reverse complement.
CCGTATCTGGCTCACAATGGGCACCACCACAAGACTTAGCTCCGCATATAGCTCTGCAGAGCACCACCGCAAGCTTACATAAAAACATGACTTGGGGACCACTCACTAGACTTTAAACGCGAACACTAAATTCAACGATGAGTAACCATACTGGATTACACGGGCATCGAGTTCAACCACCCACGATCTATACCTCGAGCCCTTCACTAAAGGTTACACGGTTATCGAGTTCAAACACCCACGATCTATACCTTGAGTTCCTGCTAGCCATAAATAATTTCCAGTCCCAAAATAGGGATAAAGTTCCCAACTAAACCAACTGACTTACTCATATGTCTATGGATCCAATGCATTACAGTTTAAAACATTACATGACTCCAACGAATGAACTAACACATTCAAAACATGTAACTCTCAATAAGATGCAACTAAATACACCATACGTCAAAGGCTCCTTATCGAGCTACTAAAACTGAACAAATGTTCCAAAGACTCATCTAAGTATAAATCAAGCCCCAAAAGGCATAATGAACGTTTGGCTAAAATACGTGAGCCAATAAGGTTACATAAACCAAAATACCCCCTTTCCCAAAAATCTTTGTCTCTCAAATCACAATTGGCCTTCGGCCCAAAACCAAAAAGGTTTACAATTTCTAAAATGTTCGCAAAGTCGGGAACTACCAAAATCAAAGGACCCACACATTCGTACTTTCAAAACGTCCCATTACATGAATGATGCATATTTACAACAAACACTAAAAGTGTATTTTGGCCCAAATAATCTTCATTTATGAATAAATCATCAAAACACTTTCATTCATGACTTATTTATCAAAATGCCCAAAAATCCCAAATGTGGGTGTTTTACAAGGTTTATAAAATCAAACACCTCAAATGATCAAAACCCATCAAAGAACTCAACAAGTGATAATTTCATGGAAAACACATAAACACTTTAAAATGGACATTTTTGGCATGTACAACGTTTTCACAAATCAACTTTAACTCACCTTGCTAGATTTAGGCTAAATCTAGATTTTTACCCCAAACTTGAGTTTCCTTTGGTGAAGACATGAGATCTCTTAGCAAGCCATTCAACCTTAGTTCCAAAACTTCCACATGGTTTCCTTTACCATACATACTCCAAAGGTTACATAAAATAGGAAGAAATGGGAAAGAGGATGAACACTACTAAAACCCTAGTTTTTTAGTGTGAGAGATGAGAAAATTACCTTAGTCAAAATGCTCTTGAATCCATCAAGAATCCTCCTCCAACCATCAAAATCGAACCCTAAATCTTCCAAGAACTCCAATTAGAGAGAAAATGGGGTAGGAGAAGTATTGGGGTGAAGAATATGAAGAAAACCCCAAAAATCGGACTTTTTAGAACTGACAGACGCTAATGCGGATTTCATACGGGTAAAGTCTCCCCAAAGTCGCCCGCTTCTCAGAAAGTCACCCCAAAGTTGCCCCAAAGTCGTATTAGACACTGTTCGCTTGGTTTCTTCGTTTTTCATGCCCGATCACTGTTTTGGCCATAACTTCTTCATTTTAACTTCGATTTTGCTCCGGAAAGAACCGTTGGACTCGTATTTGAATCCTTCATCCAACAAGAATATAAAATCTAGGATCCAAGCCCAAAATCCTACTTCTTCTATTTCTCTTGAACTATGATTCCTGTAATAACTTGAAATAATACCATCCTTAAAAATCGAGGTGTTACAATGCCGCCAAAACTTCAAGGAGAACACTACCGCCGCCAACTCCAAATCATGGGTAGTGTAATTCTTCTCACAAACCTTGAGTTTTCTTGATGCGTAGGCAATCACTTTACCTCTTTACATCAACATACAATCCAATCCCATTTTTGAATCGTCGTTATGGACCACAAAGTCTTCCGACCCTTCGGGTAGCGACAAAATTGGAGCTTCACACAACTTCTTTTGTAAAGTCCAGAACTCCTTCTCTTGCGCTTCGGTCCAAACAAACTTAACGTTCTTTCGGCTTAGGGTGGTCAATGAAGAAGCGATCTTGTAGAAGTCTTGGATGAATCTTCTGTAATAACCCAAGAAACTTCGAATCTCCGATGGACTCTTGGGGGTTCCCAATTCATCATTGCCTCAATCTTTGAGGGGTCCACTTTCACTCCATCCCGAGTAACCACATGGCCTAAGAATTGCACCTCTTCAAGCCAAAAATCGCACTTCGAGAATTTGGCATAAAGTCTCTCCTTTCTCAACACTTCTAGAACTTCCCGAAGGTGTTGCTCATGCTCCATCTCGCTCTTGGAATACACGAGTATGTCATCGATGAACACAATGATCGACTTATTAAGGAATGGTCGGCACACTCTATTCATCAAGTCCATGAACACCGTCGGTGCGTTGGTTAGGCCAAACGACATTACTAGAAATTCGTAATGACCATAACGTGTCCTAAAAGTCATCTTTGAGATGTCGTCCTCCTTCACCCTCACCTAGTGATATCCCGAACGTAAATCGATCTTAGAGAAGCAACCCGCTCCTTGAAGTTGGTCGAACAAGTCATTGATTCTCAAAAATGGATACTTGTTCTTCACAGTCGCCTTGTTCAACTCCCTATAGTCGATGCACATCCGCATCGTGCCATCTTTCTTCTTGACAAGCATGACCGGAACTCCTAAGATGACGAGCTCGGTCTTACGAAACCCTTCTCAAGAAGATTGTGGAGTTGATCCATTATCTCTTGCATCTCAGATGGAGCTAACCGGTAAGGGACTCGAGTAACCAGAACCACCCCCGGAACAAGGTCAATCCGGAACTCTACTTGGTGGTCGGGTGGCAGACCAGACAAGTCATCCGGGAAGACATCTGGAAACTCGAGCACCACCTTCACGTCCTCAAGTTTCTTCTTTTCGAGCTTGGCATCTATCACGTATGCCAAAAAGGATGAACATCCCTTCACCAAGCATTTTCGCGCTTTAACCATGGTGATGCTCGCCACATCCCCCTTTCTCCTCTCACCATAGAGAATCACAACATTGCCACCAGGGATGGAGAGGCGTATTAATTTCTTAGAACATATGATCTCGGCATGATTGTCCACTAGCCAATCCATGCCAACTGCCACATCGAACCCATCAATAACCATGGGCATCAAATTTATCGGGAATCCTCTCCCCTCGATCCCAAGAATGCAATCCTTCAAGATGTCGCAAATCACTACTTGACCACCATTCGCTATTTCTACCACTAGAGCATATTCTAAACCACTAGTGGGCATGGCAAGTTTTTGACAAGATGCATCAAATACAAAAGAGAAACTGGCACCCGAGTCAAATAACACATGCGTAGGTACGGAGTTTAGGAGAAACGTGTCTGATACCACGTTGGCGAATGCCTTGTCCTCTTTAGCCTACATCTGAAAATCTCGACTCGGAACCCTTGGAGGATTCTTCTTATTCTCTGGAGCACCGCCCGTCTTCTACTTTGGGCAATCTTTCCGGAAGTGTCCCGACATCTTGCATTCAAAACACATAAGCCCCTTCACCGAGCAATCTCTTGTGGGATGGTCGGCTTTCCCACATTTAGCACAAGAGGTGGGGTTAAAGTTGCAAGGGTTATGGTGTTTACTTTGACACCCTAAAGCTATATATATATATATATATATATTAAAGTTATATCATATGATGTGTTTGACGGTGAAACAAAATTACAATGCTATATAAAAATGATATGGTAAATTATATTAATTTAGAAATAATTTTTTGATTGATTTTACGTCTAAGAATACTCGGAAAAACGGTTTTATGTGAATTATTAGTATTAAATTCGATGTTAATCTAATGACAAAAAAAACATGTTGAAATTTTTTATCGTATTTATCGAGGGCCCATTTTCAAATGTCACCCAGGGCCTATAGAATGTCAGGAACGGGCCTGATGATCTCTTTGATCAATTGCAAGGGGCCAGATGCTTTTCCAAGATTGACCTTCGATCGGGGTACCATCAAGTGAAGGTTCGAGAGGAGGACGTCCCGAAGACGGCGTTTAGGACTCGGTATGGGCATTACGAGTTTCTAGTCATGCCTTTTGGATTGACGAACGCACCAGAAATATTTATGGACTTGATGGACCATGTGTGTCGACCATTTTTGGACCGGTCGGTCATAGTGTTCATCGACGACATCTTGGTGTACTCCAAGGATGAAGAGGAGCACGAGTAACATTTGAGATAGGTGCTCAAGGTGTTAAGGAGAGAGAAGCTTTATGCTAAATTCTCCAAGTGTGAATTTTGGTTGTGGGAAGTCCAATTTCTCGGCCATGTAGTGACTCGTGAGGGAGTAAAGGTAGATCCGACGAAGATTGAAGCGATAATGAACTGGGAACCTCCAAGGAGTCCGACTGAAATACGTAGCTTCTTGGGACTCGCCGGTTACTACCTAAGGTTCATCCAAGACTTCTCCAAAGTTGCATCATCGTTGACCGAACTGACTCGGAATAATGTAAAATTTGCATGGACTGACGTTCAAGAGAAGGCTTTCCGCACCCTGCAACGAAAGTTATGTGAGGCCCCAATATTATCCTTACCCGAGGGAACGGAGGACCTTGTTGTTTATAGCGATGCATCCAAAATGGGATTGGGTTGCATTCTCATGCAAAGAGGTAAAGTGATAGCGTATACGTCAAGATAGTTGAAGGAGCACGAGAAGAATTACCCAACGCATGACCTCGAATTGGTCGCGGTTGTGTTTTCCTTGAAGTTGTGGCGACACTATTTGTACGGTACAAAGTGCACACTCTACACCGACCACAAAAGCTTGAAGTATGTTTTCGATCAAACGGAGTTGAATATGTGTCAAAGAAGATGGTTAGAGTTGTTGAAAGATTACGACTGCGAGCTTCAATATCACCCAGGCAAAGCAAACATTGTGGCGGACGTGTTAAGTTGGAAAGAGTATAGTGGATCGGTGTAAACCTCATTGGCAAGGATTAAGTTCATCTCAAACCTTATGGACATGATAAAGACCGCTCAATCTGAAGCGATTCTCGAAGCAAACCTCAAAGATGAAGCAATGACGAAGCAACACCTTAGCTTGACGGAAGATGGTAGAGGATTGAAACTCTTCCAGGGACGAATTTTGGTACCCAAGCTAGGAGGATGCCGGAAGTTACTCTTAGAAGAAGCACATAAGTCTAGGTATTATATCCACCCGGGAGCACAAATATGTATAGATATCTGAAGTTAAACTATTGGTGGTCGGTTATGAAACTTGATGTGGCGAACTACGTGGAGAAATGCCTTACTTGTTCGTTAGTAAAGGCCGAGCACCAACGACCGTATGGAAGTTTGCAATCCTTGGAAATACCAAAGTGGAAGTGGGATCATATCACGATGGACTTCGTGACGAAATTACCAAAGACGTTGAAGGGCCAGGACACCATTTGGGTGGTAGTGGATCGTTTGACGAAAAGCGCGCACTTTTTGGCTATGAGGGAGACATTACCGTTGGACAAGCTAGCAAGACTCTACATCAAAGAAGTGATCTCAAGGCATGAGGTGTCGTTATCTATTGTGTCCGATCGGGACAGTCGTTTCACTTCCCATTTCTAGAATGTCTTTCAAAGAGAATTGGGGACAAAAGTGAAGTTGAGCACGACATATCATCCTCAAACGGATGGGCAAAAGCGAGCGGACTATTCAGACGCTAGAAGACATGTTACGATCATGCGCTATTGATTTTGCGGGAAATTGGGACTCTCACCTCCCATTGGTGGGATTCGCTTATAATAATAGTTACCACTCGAGTTTGGGTATGGTACCATTCGAGGCGTTGTATGGGCGTAAATGTAGGACGCCTACTTGTTGGTTAGAAGCAGGCGAGAAGCAATTCGCCGGACCAGAAGTAGTACAAGAAACATCGGATAAGGTGAAGAGTATTCGAGAACGACTGAAGGCGGCCCAAGATCGCTAAAAGAGTTATGCAGACAAGAAAAGACGGCCGATGGAATTTCAAGTGGGCGATCGAGTTATGTTAAAGGTGTCGCCTTCGAAAGGAATCATAAGGTTTGGAAAGCGGGGAAAGCTTAGCCCTCGTTTTCTCGGGCCTTTCCCTATCATTGAGCGTGTGGGGCTCCAAGCCTACAAACTTGATCTACCGCCCAAGATGAGTGGAATTCATCCTACATTCCACATTTGCTACCTACGAAAGTGTCTAGCGGAGGAAGAGAACGTCATCCCATTGTCCGAGATTCGAGTAGACAACAATCGATGTGTGGAGGAACCAGAATCCATTTTAGAAAGGGAGACGAAGAAGCTCCATCATAAAGAGGTGGTGATGGTGAAAATGCAATGGAAACATCATAGGGGCGCGAATGTGACTTGGGAGGCGGAAGAGGACATGAAACGACGCTATCCCCATTTATTTGAATGATATAGATTTCGGGGACGAAATCTTTTCTAAGGAGGGGAGGATTGTAACACCCCGAAATTTCTCGAGTAAACTCATTAGTCCTTTATGACGTTCACTTTGTTTATATGTATATATATATATTGTTGAGTCGCCTTTTCACCTAGCTTTTTGGTTATGGATTGGAACTTGCACCGTATGCGATTATGCACCAAGTATGATGCTTTATGTGTGTACGTGATTATATTGTATGTATGTGAGTTCATGCATATTTGTATGTGGATTTTCATCTTTGATCAAAGTTTTGTAAGCAAGCAAGTTTGGAATCATGCATGCTAGAGCCTTATACCAATATAGAACCTCCATATAAACTTTTTAGATGCCGAGGTCGAGTTTTTGTAATCCGAGAGGCACCTGGCGACTTTACCCCGATGACAATGCCATGGGCAAGGTCGCATGGTCATTGTCGCACCACGCCCCAAATTCGACCAACTTTCTAGAGAGCAGAGGTGTTGTGCAACTTTGCCCCGACGACAATGCCAGGGGCATTGTCGCCCGTGAGGAGTTACCTGCTGTGTTGAAAATCATTTTTAAAGCCAAAATCTGATCACTTCTCACTTTATCAGTTCCAGATCGTTCACTTCTTTCTCTTGGGCGATTTTCCCTCTTCTATTCTCCCAAACCTCTTCATTTAATGCTACCAACAAACCCTAGCATTTATTGCTTTCAAAGGGGTTGTTGGGTTGAAGTTATTTGCACTTGTGGGTGATTGAAGGTTCAAGGAAGAAGGATAAGTCTCTTAAATCTACCTACCACTTTTAGGGTTTCACTTTACAAACCCTAGTTTGTGAGTTCTCACTTCTAAATGCTCTTGTTCATGTTTAATGCTTATAATAACCACCTACATATATATATATATATATATATATATATATATATATATATATATATATATATATATATATATATATATATATATATATATATATATAATATTTATTGGGAACTTGACCTAAAATCTAGGGTTTCATGGATTTGGTCATTTAGAACATATAAATTATTGTTACTTGTTCAATAACTTGTAAAAATGATATTTGCTTGAGAAATGTGTTATTAGTAAGCTACAATGGTGTGATGAGTAATGTCTTAAAATGGAAAGTTCCTTGTTAATGATTATGGTGTCAATAAGTTGACTAGTGAAACATATATATGTTGTTGTGTAATTTTAATCAGTATGTGATCACCTGATAAGAATGTGGTTCCCTATTTCCTTGTACACGAGGAAGTAGTCGTATATTTGTTTGACCTATTGTTGTTGGTCTTTGTGGTTTACTAGCGAGTAGGCAATAAGGGGACATGGGCCCTTGAGGTGTAACTCGTCTAGATATGGATAGACAATAATGTCCCGTAAGACCTTGAGTTGTAACTCGACGGAGTAGGCAATAAAGACAATGCTATGTGTTGAGGTTGTGATGTCTTGATGGCATGGGAACTAGGACCGGGACATGAGGTGTAATCCAATAACATCATGGGTGACTCCACTCCCGTGTACATGTCACCCCGATAGTAACGGGCCTCCCCCGTGATTCAATGGTTATCTCTTGTGTGTTTATGCTCAGGTTGAGAACATCATTGCAAGTGGGATTAATATGGTGATGGCAATGGATTTTGGTAACATAAGTCTTATTTTATGTTACCCTTGTTTGTGAATTATATATTTTATGAAATTTCACTAGGCTTAACCCTAACACTTGTTGTGGTTGTTGCTTTCTCACAGATCCCACTCGTGGTGGAATCTAGGCTGTCGAGCTTGTCAACCGGGCATGTAGGAGAGCTTAAAGTGCCGGTCTTTTAGGGTTTTGTGTGAAGAGAGATTTTTGGTGGAATAACAACACCCAAGTTAATCTAGTTAAATTAATTCTAGATTAAGTAGGTTGTTGTAATTATGTGTCTCCTTACTCTTGCCACTTAGCTTTGGTGCAAACTAACCCACTTGTTATGGGTTTTAGTTGTTTTGAAATTTGGGAATTGTCCTTATTGAATATTTATATTTACAGGGTATTTTGGATCTCCGTATTTTAGACGTTATATTACCGAAATTTCGAATTTTTAATTCGTAAATTTTCAGAGTGTTACATACATGAACAAAAATAGCAAATAATTGTAAATAATAAGGACGAATAAAATGATAAATTATAACCAATAGAAATGAAAATCGTAATTTTAAAAGTACAAGGACAACAATAGCAACTTCCAACAAACCACAAGAACGAAAAAAATGATTTACTTTTAAATAAAGAGTAAACTACAATTTTTTTCCATATGTTTTTCCGATTGTATGATTTTCATCCCTACAGTTTCAAAATTACATGTTGATCTTCATGATTTGCAAAAATACTCGAAATTGGTCCCTCTGTCTAACAGACGTTAACTTTCATTCATTAAGTGAAGGAATTTTAATTTTATTTTCTATTAACTTATAATTAAAAAGTTTAAAAATATATTATATTATACTTTAATATGATATGAATATAGTACTTTACATTAATTCCCATCATCGTCCCTATCTTCAATTAGTTCGAACTCTCCGTTACTCCCTTTATGGGCGAACCCCAAACTCCATCTCTTTGTCGTCTTCCTTACGACCTCACCCCTCCACGATGACCTCTATCAGTGAACGCTAATATGTGGGTTTTGTGTTTGGCAAAACCACAAAAGAAGAAAGAAAATATCCGAGCTGCCACAACTTTAATGAACAAGTAGCAATCTACAATCCATTCTCTGACGAACCATCCCCTTGCCTGTAACTTCGGCATCGAGCTCGACTTCGTCTTCATCAACCTCCATCTTCGTATTTAACGAACTCCATCTTGTTATGGATTCCACCTAACATCCATCTTCGTATTAATGTGGATTTTCCTCCGCCAGTCTCCATCTTTTGGGGTTAAAATCCAAAAATGGAAGTCGATTTATTTGGGGTCCGACAACTTGAGAATGTTAACATACATCAAATTTTAGATTTATATCTAGATTTAGATTTTAGGATTTAATGTAGATTTTGATTATGATTTTGATTTTAATTTAGATTTTTGGTGGTGGATGGTAAGTGTTGGTAAGTGGTGGTTGTATTTTTGGTGGTAAATGGTGGTGGTAACAGCTGAAGGAGATTACCGGACTGAGTGAAAGGGAAACGGTTCGCCAATGGGGAGGGGGGCTAGATGGTCGGAGGCTAGAGGTTTCAGAGGGGAATTTTTTTTGTGTAAAACGTGTGTATATATATAATGAATATTAATTTAATTATTTTATATATATTTTTTAAAGAAAAAAATTACAATAAAATTAAAAAGTCTACAATATGCCCCTAACTTAACGTGTTTTTTTAACATTGCTAGTATGAGGGACCAAATCCGAACCGTTTTTCCAAATCACGATGGTGAAACTGTAGTTTCTAAACTATAGAAATAAAAATCGTTACAATTGGCAAACCACATTGTCTAAAATTTTAGTTTGCTCTTAAATAAGATTAAAGTAAAATAATATATTATTTACAATTTCCTAATATTTATTTTTAAAAAAGAGTAAATTACGGATTTGGTCCATATGGTTTAAAGTTTATCTTGTGTAACACCCGTAATTTTCGGTAAGTATAGAGTCACCCAGGCGTTTCTGTATCTCGTGTTTGGTGGGATTCATGTTGGGAAAACACTTCTAAAAGTCCCAAAGAGTGTTGAGGGCCTTAGTGTCGAAAAAGATTAGATTTTCGGGCTTCGGGGAGTCTGGGTGAAAGTGACAGCGAAAGTGACATGTGTCACAATCGTGTGTCACTCTCGCGGAGGGCATTGTTGCCCGCGGTACAATCTCAGCGAGAGTGCCAAGCGAAAGTGACATATGTCACTTTCGCGGGGCACTATCGCCGTCGGCCTCTGGTTGTTTTAAATCCCGAATTTTCAACCTTTTCATTTGTTATCTTCACCCACTTCACTCTTCTCTCCCAAGAACCGAGCCTCACCCTCCCCTTACGAACCCTAACTCGTTTTTGGGTGTTTTTGCCATAAAACCAAGCGTTCCTTCATTTTCTAACGATGTTATGAAGGCTAGATTTATTATCCTTTCATCTTCACCTTCTTCACCCAAGCTTTCTAGGGTTTCATCCAACTCTCCCCCATTTTGAAGATTTGGAGTTTGTGGCTTGTGTTGGTGACCTAGAAGTGTTTGATTGATGGATTCAAGTTGTGGTTGAGGTAATCATTCATTTTCTTCATTTATGGAAATTAGGGTTTTGGGTATATGATGAGATATTTGTGTAAAATGTTTGGGGAACAATTATTTATGGTGGAATAAGTATAATTATGGTTGAAACTTGTGGATCTAGGTTTTGGAAGAATGTTGCTTGTGGATTCAAGTTTATTCAAAGGAGCTCGAAGTGGGGTAAAAATCTAGATTTAGCCTAAATCTAACAAGGTGAGTTCAAGTTGATTTGTGAAAACGGTGTATATGCCAAAATGTTTATCTTAAAATGTTTGTGTTTTACTTCAAATTGTTAACTGCTGATAAGTTTTAGTTATTTTGAAATGTTTAGTTTTATAAACATGTTGAGACACCCCTTTTGGGATATTGGGGTATTTTGGTAACTAAATCATGTTGAAATGTTTCTTTGATGATTTTACACATATAATTGGAGTTTAATGGACGTAAGTGTCATTTTGTGTATTTGATCCTATAAACCTTTTCGGAAAGTGCATATTATTGTGCTATGAGGCATTTTGAAAACATAAGGGTATGAGTTCATTTGGAAAACGGTTTGTCTCAACCAACGATGAGATTTGAGTTAATTATACTTTTGGTCGTGTTTGCATGATAGTTTGTCAAACGTGTTTCAATGTTTATATCGGCTTTCATTTGGGTATTTACGTAAATTGTTGGGTCGTTGGCTCAGTTTTGACTAAATAGAGTCTTGAGGACATTTGTCCGGTTTTAATGACTCGATTTAGAGTCCAAATTATGATTTACAACTTAATGCATTTTATTGCATAATTATGATAATTACAGGCTCGAGTGCTTTAGTCATTCATGTGTAGTCATGTAATGTTTAGACTGTGTTGCATTGGATCCATATGTACGTAAGTCAGTCTTATTTGATGGTCAAGTCGGTGGTACGGGGTTGGACTCCGGGACTCATGTCTTATGACCTTGTCCTTTCAAGTGTACACTAAGAGGGCTGAGTCCGGTTGTGCTATTGTGACAATGGGTAAGAGGGCTGAGTCCGGTTGTGCTATTGTGACAATGAGTAGGTCATGATGGGCGTTTGGGGCCTCCGCCACGTCGGGGCAATGCCATGGTTGTATCCCCCTGCCGAGCCTTTGGTGATATTCTTGATAATATTCGCTAAGGTCAGCTGTCTCTTTTGGTGTAGCTTAAAGGAAGTCGTAGGGACACTTGGGCTTGTGTGTCGTGAAGTGTCATACGATTAACGTTGTATGAGTGGCATACTTTTGTGTTCTTTCACTCTCAACGGATGCGGGTATCCCCCGCTGTCGGCCCTTAGTATCTTGGATATTTAATTGTCCTTCCTTAAATGTTTGGATTTCATTCCATTTTATGGTCGCATGAGTATTAAGTTTCAGTTCCATACTTTCAATGACATATCATACCTATATGGTTTGTTTTCCTTTATTTATGGGTCGAGTATTATACCCCGCCCGGGTTTTTGGGTGTTTTGGGATATGAAGTGTCATTCACGTTTTTACCAATTTGGGTGTCGAATTATAATCCCGTTTTGGGCGAGTTATGGGTTACATCGTTTTATAAAGAATGTGTGTTTGGGAGCATTGTCTTTAAAAATGCATATTATGGGGAAAATGTGTCGTTTCCATTTTAAAGTAAACCATTTCTAAGGATCTTGATTTGAACTGAATTCATTTCTTTTAAAGATATATTCATTCATGTTAAAACTCTTGAGCTCACTAGGCGTTAAGCCTAACCTTTTTATTTGTCGGCATGTGCATCAGGTTCCAGTTGGGATTTGGTTCTAGCAGCTACGAAGAGTTGAGTCTTAGCTTTGTGCAAGTGTAAGTAGTTGGAGAAGTCTTCCGCAGTTTGGAGATAGTGACTATTGTTGGGTTTTAGTAGCACCCGTTCTTATTATAGACTGTATGTGTAGAATGAATATGGGTATTGATGTTAAATAATAAATTGTGATTAGAGTTGTATCCTTTATTGATGTATTTATAAAATTTTAAATCAATTGCTATTTCCAGATTTCAGGGTGTTATATCTTGGATTTGGTCCCAAGTTTTTATTCCAAATTAGCCCTTAAAGTTTGCATTTTTGTATCGTGTTGGTCCCTGCCATTAACGATGGTTAACTCAATCTGTTAGGTGAGAGACATTTTAGTCCTTTCTCCCGACTTTCCTTGGAAAAAAGACCACTGTCGCCCCTTTCCATCTTCTCCTACCAAACCCTTTCACCGCTCATCTTCTCCGCTCAAGCCTCATCTCTAACCACCACACATCATAACACACAAACACACGCCAATAACTCAAAATCAAACCCCAAAATGAAATCAAAATCAAAATCAAAATCCAACCCAAAATGAAATCAAAATCAAACCTGAACTTTAAAATTAAAATCAAATCCAAACCCAAACCCTAACACCCAAAACTCAAACCCACTTTAAAAAAACTTTCACCAAATCGAGACAAAATAGGGATGAAATCACCGTAATTTTCTCTCTCTCTCTCTGTCTCTCTCTCTCTCTCTCTATATATATATATATAGAGAGAGAGAAAGAAAGGTATAATCAAACGAGAAACACAAAAAGGTTGATAATCGTGAGAACCATTAGTAAAATGTTATTTCATATTGTGAAGCATTGCATGTGAAGGTATAGTGTCGTGGAAAGTTCAAAATGTCCACATTAAAAATAATCACATTGTGAAAACACTTCATTTTCACATGCATTGTTTTACAATAACACATGATTATTTGTTCTCACGGTTCTTACGGTAGTCAATCCTTTTTTTGTGGTTCTTATTTGATTATTTCGTAACACACATAGACCACACACACACACACACACACACACACACACACACACACACACACACATATATATATATATATATATATATATATATCTCACAAATACAAAGACAAACATCACCGTAACTTTGACGCCCCTGCACCTCCTACTTTTACAACCACTACTAGCCTCTTATTTCCTTTAACTACCACCTAGCCATCCCTCTCCTTCTTACTCAATATATATGTATGTATTTATGTAGCACAAACTACAAATAATTTTTTACATATTTATTTTTGATTTTGTTTACATATTTAAGACTACAAATAATTGCTTACAAATAATTTAGATTAATTAATTGGTAACAAAACACTAAACATTTCACTAGGGGCATGTTGGTCATTTAACCAGCCTTGTCCAGTTCTGTCATGTCTTACCAAACGTTGAACAGCTGTCCTGTCCTGTTCTGTTCTGTCCTGTCCCGTTCTGTCCTGTTCTGTTCCGTCTGCGTACCAAACGCACCCTAAAGGAACCAAACACAATGACAATTTGTAGAAACAAAGAAGGGTTCTTGATTTGTAGAAACACCGAAGTGTTCACCAACTTACAGAAACACCGAGTTCTCAATTTTGATTTCATAAGATATTTTCATATCCGTCTTCATCTCCATTTATTTAGATTAGGGGGTTGAGTTAGGGTGAATGAGTTTTGGCTTATGATTTTGTGGACGATGGGTATGAAAGAAAGAGGGGAAACAATGTGCTTCATAAAGAGGGGTGGCGATGGGTTTCAAAAGAACAACGACGACGATGGTTTTGTTTCATAAGGGTAGGGGTGGGGGTAATTAGTATATTTTTTATGTAATATAAAACTATATATAATATGTTTTTAATAAATTTAGATGAGCAAAGGACAAAAAAGTGAGAAAGGACCAAAAGGCTCCTCACCTAGGATAAGAACTAACAGCCGTTGGTGACAGGGACCAAAATGATACAAAAATACGAACTTTGTAGCAATTTTGTAATAAAAAACTCTGGGCACCAAATTCTGAATAAACTTAAAACCACAGGGATCAAATCCGTAATTTACTCAATTTGTTAATATTAGAAATTAGAGGTGATTATTTACGGGCTTGGGCGGGCCACGGGCCGGGCCTAACATATTTTTTTCTTGTCTAAAGGGCCTAATATAGTAAACCCAAGCCCGTTTTTACGGGCTTGAAAACTTGTCCATACCCGCCCTATAAACGGGCCGGGCTTGCCAACGGGCTAACGGACCTGAAAATTTACATTTAAAAAAACTTGTATAAAATGGTAAGTTATGTAAAATTATTTAAAATACATATTTTTTTTTCAACTAAACAAACGTAAATATACTAATGTATACAACATAAGAAAAAAATATTTTTCACAAAATATGGAGTATGAATTTTTTCTCTACAAAGATTATCACCTTCGAAGTTCGGATTCCTAAACAACAAAATATTTAACCACCTAATATTTCAAGATCGAGATTCTAAATGTACTATATGACACATCACACATAACATATATATTTAGAAGGTAGTTGTACTTAGTAGAGGGAGTCCAACACAAAACCACTTATAAACTTTTTTAATACAATATTAATTATATAATTTTTTTAATTGGTTATAAATTTATAATTATATAACGGGCCGGGCGGACCTGTCCAAATTTTCTTTTTCATTGTTCGAGCCGGCCCGTTAACTTGAAAGGTGACGTCCAAGCCCGCCCATATTTTCTAAGAAACAGCATGGAACCTACTTTCAAGAAACAGCAAGTAAAACAGGGTGTTTCCTGCAAAATCCCCCTTCCAGGCCTCTCTCGCATGCTCGGACCGATTACCTCCTCGCTTAAGGGCTGCATTAACCTTGAATACATATTAATTCGAGGAAGAACAGATAAATATAGGACGATAGGACCTTTGATTGGAAGAGGAGAAATATGGGCCTAAAACGCCTTCTTGTTGAGGTCTATCTTTGATTATCCAGTTTCATCCCAGTAATTGTTATTTTGCTTTTTGTTTGTTTAAATCATGTCAGTTATGTATATAGGCAGTTATGGCTTGATGTTCAATTTGCTATTAATCAAGTTACGTTGGAAATAAACTGAAACCCTAATCTTATTTAGCTTCTAGGGTATTTGCAGAACTCCCCTGTAGTTTGGTTAGTAACTAGAGTTTGATGCATTTTCGTGGGAAGTAGGTAGCATACGGTGATTTATGCATGCCTTTGAAGCTGAGATTGTTAAGTATTGGCGGGAAAGGAAAGGTTTAGTCAGATATAGTGAGGTTAGATATGCTGGTTTCTTTTGATAAGTTGTTAAACTTGATGACACTTTTGATGAAACCAATAGCAGGTTGGAAGCACTAAGAGAGATGAAAATAGGTAAAACTTTGGGCATGATAGTACTCCTATAGTGGCTTGGAGCTCTTGGGGATGTGACCGTTGTATCAATCTTTAGGTTATTTGATGTTATCCCTAAGACAATGTCTTAAGGCGACCAAATTAATGGAATAAGATATGTCTAATCAAAGTGGACAAAAAAAAATGTTCAAAATTGTACAAGTTATCACAAACCATTCTTATATTTGTAGTGTGGAAGTATGAGAGTGTGTTATTGATTATGGGTTAAGGGTTGATGCTAGATTGTCTTACAATCAATTTGGTTTTATGTTGGTGAGATCAACAACATACAATTTAAGTTTAAATGACTTGTGGCATGAGATGATATGCATGTGGTGTTTATTAATCTAGGGAAGGCATATGATGGGGGTTATGAGGGAAGCGATATGGTGGATTCTTGTGAAGAAGAAGATTCCTACAATATGTTCAAGCGGAATAGGTGTTAAAACCACAAGCTTTTCTTATGTAGAAATATCCACAAACACCTGAGCACAAAATGGTTTGCAAACATGCAATCACCATTAGAAAGAAAATCGTAAGTAAGAAGCACATCATGCTAGGATCATATGATGAATACCTGCTTAAAAGTCTTCAGAATACTTCACTTTTCCTAACACTCCGATTTTAACCTTCTGTTGATTTAAATTTTATTTCATCAACTCGTTAGTGCTTTACAGTGAATAATTTATTCTTTGTACCTCCTTCCAAAAAATCTCCGATGCACTCTTTTTGATTGAAGTTTATATTTTATATCCAGGGCTTAAAAGCCCTAAATGATGCACTGTGGTTGCTCCTTGGGTTTAAATTAAAAAAAAAAGCTCCAAGCCCTTCCTTACCTATGTGCCTAGAGTTGGCTTGCGATATGGTTGTTTCTACCATAATTGTGTTTGAGCCCTTAGACCTTAGTTTGTTCAAAACCATCAAGGCAATGAGCTGCTGCTTTGGTCATGGTTATGCAAGATTTGGAGTGTGATGGTCTTCTTTAGTATTCCACTCGCCAAATTTGCATTTATTATTTTTCTTTCATCCTTATACCATTCGCTTCAATTTTATTTCAGGTAAATAGGAAAATATACTTACATTTGGGATCAATATATTACACTTTACTTCTAAAGTAACATGTTAAAGGAACATGTCAACTCTTCTATGGCCAGTAGACTCTTGTTTGTAGCATATTTTCGAAAATGATAGACTTGTAGAGTAGGAATTTTTATTGAAGTAAAGCAAATAAAAATAATCACTATGCTACATGACAATGATTACTACATCTACTACACCGACCTTTATATTGCTCAAGTTCAGGAAAAACGAATAACTTCTTAAGATCAAAACGTAACTTCGAAATTGATTAAAAAAAGATTTCTAAGGAATCGAGTGCATAATATGTAGTTTACAATGTCTACAATGTACTTTGAAGTGTATTTTCGTATATGTGTATAGTTCACCTCACAAATTGTGATGTTTCATTTGAGTGGACATCATGTGTTTTATAGGATGTTAGTCCTCCATCCCCAACGCTCTGGCTCGCCTTGGGACAATGATTTAAGGTGTTTTTGGAAGTTTGCCACTTTGCCATATGGGAATTCTTAGGGCTACTGTCTGGGTTATAAAGGAATTGTGTTTGTTACTCTTTAGGGAGGCAGTCTGATGTCAAGAAAAATGCATGTCTATTTACAGAAGGATGGGGCTGATGGTTCTGTCTTGAAGCATAAAAATCTACTAATCTTTGGTAGATGGTGGAGGTATAATACAGATAAACCGTCTATATAGAGCAAACTTAACAGGCTAAAGTATGGCTAGCAGGAACAGGACATTAGAGGGCAAAAAAAAAAAAAAATCAAGTCTGAAGTCTCAATGCATTCATGAGCTGGATATAGATTACAAGAGAGCCATGCATGAAAGAGTTTGTAGGAGAAGAAACATGGTTTAAGAAGGTTGTAGGAGAAGAATCTTGGTTTAAGAAGTTTGTAGGAGAAGAAGCATGGTTTAAAGAAGGTTGTAGATGGGGTTACTATCAGATTATGGGAAGGGATATGGATAGGTGATGCAATTTTATGGAGGAGGTATATATTTTGTTTGAGATACCTTATTCCAAAAAGGAAGAGTAAGAGTGTGTTATGGGGTAGATGAACATGGACCAGGAGTTTGGTAAATCATATTCGGGAAACTTGTTGAATGTGGAATTTGGAAGGCATATGTTATTCTTCAAAGGGATAAACATATTGTATTAGTAGACAACATGGAAGACAATTTAAGGGGTGTTTGGTTTGAGAGAATAGGATTGAGGGAATGAGAATGATGGTAATAGATTGTGTTTGGATCATATAATCTTTGGTACTTGACAAGTATAACCAAACCAAATCAAATCAAACCAAACAAACATAGTACATCCCACCCGAAGGTGGAGTCTGGGGAGGGTGGGATGTACACAGCCATGACCTCTACCCATAAGAGTAAAGAGGCTGTTTCTGCAAGCCCCCTTGCGAAAAGTGTGCGATAAAAGGGAGAGTTTGAGCAAAAGTTACAAATTTAAAATTAAAAAATAAAAATAAGTAAAAAATAAAAATAAATAAAAAATAAGAAATGAAAACTATAAGTAACTCGAGACAAGAAAAACGAGATATGAGATAGGAGGAAGCAACAACATACAAACATAAGAGGTATATGATTTTGTCCGAGATACCTCTATTCCAGTAATGAAGAGTAAGAGTGTCATGGGGTAGATGAACATGGACGAAGTGTATGGAAAATCATATTTGGAACCTTGTTGAATGTGGAATGTGGAAGCATATGTTACTCGTCAAAGGGCAAACATAGTGTATTAGCTGTTTGGTTTGAGAGAATAGGAATGAGGAAATGAGAATGATAGTAATAGATTGTGTTTGGATCCTACAATCTGTTTGCTATTTGAAAAGTATATGAACTATAAATTCTGTATGCATTACTGTTTTTTCGAGGCTTAATCCAAATTTTGTACCTTTGGCAACGTATAAGTTTGCTGCTACCAAAGAAGTTTCGGCATGCAGCATTATCCATGAGTTATTCTTCTATTAATCACCTTATTCTGTGTTTACATAGGTCTCAAAACAGCGACCACAACTGGGGCTTGCAAAATTCTCATTTACAAATTCTTATTTTACTTCACAGAAGTTTGGATTTTATGCAGGTATATAAATGTTGAACTTAGAATTATTGTTTATGTTAATTTCATGTTTTTTATTTTGTTAAAAATAGAAGCTATCGTCTCCTTTGGTTTTTGTTCCTATCTAGAAGTCTTTCGAGTATGCATGTGCTCTCTAGAGGATAAAAATCTCGTATGTTAATGAAACAGATGGTACCAGCAATGGTGCATTCAATGAAAAGCTTCCAACTTGGTTTTATAATATATATTAAGTTCTCTCCTAACAATTTCCCACTATCTACATTTTTGCAGCTAGTTTCACCAGCGTCATCAATTGTAATATTGTGTTTCTAGTTAGGACATATGTAATCTTGAGTTTGGTAATTTCCTTGGCACATAACCTTAAGATGAACCCACATTCATGCATTTTCATACACTCAAACCACTTCAGCATGTAACCTATTCTATTACACAAGTTGCTATTATCCAAGGTGTGTGAGGCATGGCGTCACGGCAAGATCAATCCTTAAGCCTTAGGAGCCATGGGGAGGCCAAGGCGTTTTCTATGGCGTGGCTTAAAGTGGCAAGTCAATGATATTTAAAAAGAAGAAATATCTTACATTAATATCATATATATAGAGCTTACATAAAGTGTTATATCAAAGGTTTGTAACAACGTAAAAGTAAAAATAAGGCAGACTTTTAAGAAAAAGAAATCCAAAATCCAAAATTTAATCATGTTAAAACAAACTCATGCCATAAGACGCAATGGCGTGCCTCGAGACTTTACACAGCCGTTACAGGGGTTAACGTAGTGTCGGCGACGCACCTCTCGCCATGGCGCACCACGACGGCTGCCATGGCGCGCCTTTTAGAACCATGCTATTATCCAATAAGAGCTCTTCTTAAAAATTGATGGGATCTGGTGAAAGTGATATTCAGAACCGACATGATGGAGTTTGAAAGTTAGGTTTTCTTCCCCTTCCCCCCTTTTGTTATTTTTCCCTGGATGCTGCTAAATCTTATCCATGTTGATGGTTTGGATAGATCCGCCTGCTTCTCTGAAAAACAAGTATTGGGGCCATGTTATGTTAGCATCAATGTTAGGTTTTGCCTTCCGAATAGTTCAACACAACCCGTATTTTCTTTATTGCCTTTGCATGACAAATGCACGGTTTGAATAAGAATAAATTAGTTGAATATTCGTGTATGAATTATGAAAAAGGCAGCAGTTTATTCGCTCGGTTTTTTCCTCTGACAATTATGTATCTGCAGCATACAAGCTTCCAGGTGCTCAGAGAAGGTTCCAGTCTAGTTATGTGGGAAGTTTCGCACGAAGATTGCGTGAACGTGATGCAGATGGATCAAACAACACAGCTTATCTTAGGGAGCTTTATAATCGAAATGATCCAGAGGCAGTGATAAGACTTTTTGAAAGTCAGCCTTCCTTGCACTCGAATCCATCAGCACTTAAAGAATATGTAAAGGCCCTGGTAAAAGTTGATAGATTAGATGAAAGTGAGTTGCTCAAGACATTGCAAAGAGGTGAGTCAAATTTACTTGTATGGGCATGGCTACCTTCCATCTATAAGCTCAAAGTCCCTTAACTGGTTTATAAGTTGAACTTTCATACACCTTTTGAACTTATGTTAAGTAGTCATATCTCCAAGTTTTCTGTGAACGACTTCTTTTTAGCTGTTACTGATCTATTTGTTTGCTTTATGGAATCTTTATGTGAGTCTGGTTTTCAATTGTAAGTTGTTGATATTTTATTATGAGGTAGACATTGTATAAATAGAGTACATGAAATGGGCTTTTCAGTTGAAAATAACTCATGCAGGATATCCTTATTAACAAGTCATAATGTTAAACTAAGAATGACCCAGGCAAACAATATAAAGCATCATTCCTCCTCAAGTTGGAGGATAGATATTTATCATAAGAAACTTTGTATAGAAGCAATCAATTTAAGTCATCGGTGAACATTTCGTCACAATAGCAATTAGTTGAAACTCAAAGCAGATATGAACGCGTTCGTGTTCGTTCCTTGAACTCCAACCGAACAAATGAATAAACACGAAAACATTAACAAGCAAATTTTATTGTTCTTGTTCATTCATTAAGAAAATAAGCTTGTTCGTGTTCGTTTATTTCTTTTCTTAATATGTGCAAAATGAACACAAACGAATACACAATCACCACCTATCGTGAGATCATTTGTAAAAGACATTAACTAATTAAATAATGTCAAGCTCAACTAAATTACGCCATTTTACCATAAGACGGTGGTATATACTTAAATGAACGAATGGATTAACGAACGTTCACGAATGTAAACGAGACAATCTTTCTTTTTCGTTCGTTTAACTAAACAAACCAAAAATCTTGTTTGTGTTTGTTCATTTATTAAATAAACGAACATAAACAAACTTCTGGTCAAATTGTTCATGAAAGATTCATTGAATGTTTGGTTCACTCATAGCCCTATGTAGTAGTTCTCAAGACTTATATATTAGATGGCAATCAACTTCTATGTTTGTTAGGTTCGAGGAAAACAAATTCATCAATTCATCTACGTGGATCCCTAGTTTTCATAGGAATCATGAAACCAACATTTCACATGTGATTTTGCACTACAGCGAAAGCTACTCTAAGACAAGGTTGGCACCAGTAAAAACATAAATGATTGGTACGTGGAAACTCGTATAATTGAACATTTTGGTAAACCCCCTTTACGGTTCACTTATAGAAGGAAGGTTAAGTAAAGTCGTTTTGTTGTTCTGTTTCATCTTTACTTGAATAGAATAAAGTTGTTAGGGGTATTAGTGGAATTTTACATTGGTTTGTTAGAGGAGCGTATTTGATGGTTGGAGGGGGTGGTCATTTGGAGTCATCTGTTTTCTTTGTCAATTGTAATCAGAGTGAGCTCTAGGGAGAGATCTGGCCTCTCGAAAGCGAGTAAGATTTCTATAGTCTTTTCAATTTCAATAACAAAACCGTTTGAGTCAGTGTATACCAAATTGGTATCAGAGCTGTTCGTTCCAGGGAACCATGGCGACTCTCAGCATGACAAACCGAGTGGAGGATTTGGAAAGCAGTGTGGGTTCAATCGAAAAAAATATACAGACGATGATGGAGCGGATGGATCGCATCATCAAATTTCAAGAGGAAGCTGCCAGTAAAATTCATTCTCCACCAGCTTCTGATAGTGAAGAGGCTTCTGGTTCAGGAGGAAAAAGGAGAGGTAGAGGAGAGGAGGCAGATTCTTCGCGTTTTTTGGCGGTAAAAGGGAGAAAACTCGAGATTCCAGCGTTTGAAGGCAAAGACCCGGTGGATGGATCCTGAGAGCAGAAAGGCATTTTTCCCTGAATCGATTGTCACAAGAAGAGAAAATTGATGTGACGTTCATTGCATTTGAAGGAGACGCATTGAAGTGGTTTCAATGGGAGAATAAACGTAATCTTATCACTAGATGGGAGGATCTCAAGCATTTAATTCTTCGGCAATTTAGATTGTTGGCTGCAGGGTCACTGTGTGAGCAGTTTTTGGCGGTCAAACAGGAGGGATCTATCGATGATTACCGGCGAAAGTTTGTTGAATTCGCAACTCCGTTGGATGGAATTCCCGAGGAAAATTTCCTCGGTCAATTCATTAACGGATTAGAAAATTCGGTGAAGGCTGAATTACGGTTGATGAATCCTTTTGACGCTGAGTGAGGCGATGGAGTTGGCTTCGAAAATCGAGGTTAAGAACAGACTGTTAGGACGGGAACGATCGTCATACGCTGGAAGGAAGAACGTTAGTGTATCTGCGGACGTCAAAAGTAGCGCCTCTAATTCGGTGAATTCCCCTGGTGTTGTTGGAAAACCGATGTCCAAATTTAGGAAACTATCAGATCAGGAAGTCCAACAACGGAGGGCCCTGTGTCTGTGTTATCGCAGTGACGATAAATACTCTCCGGGTCATAAGTGCAGTAAGAAGGAGGTGAGTGTGATACTCGTCCAGGAGGATCCAGATATTGAAGCTGTGGTCGAAGAAGGAGAAAAATCGTTAAACTCAGTGAACATCGTTGATGTCGGCGAAAAAGTGGAGGTTCATCTAAATTCGGTAGTCGGATTAACCAATCCGAAAACAATGAAACTAGAGGGGTTAATTGGAGATCAAAGGTTGGTGGTCTGATTGATAGTGGTGCGACGCACAATTTTATTTCCAAGGAAGTAGTTGACTGATTGAATTTGAATGTGGAACTCACTAAAGAGTACACAATCACGATGGGCATGGGAAACACTCTGAAAGGCGAAGGGGTGTGTAGGGGTGTATCACTTTTGATTCAAGAGTTAGAAATAAAGGAGGATTTCTTACCAATTCAATTGGGGAATAGCGATGCCATTTTGGGAGTTCAATGGTTGGAAACATTGGGTGCGACTCATGTAATACTGGAAGCAGTATCGGAGGGAAATCAGTCACGTTAAGGGGCGATCCATCGTTAGGAAAGTCAATGATTTCTCTAAAAGCTATGGGGAAGGTGGCATGGAGTGCTAGTTGAATTGGGAACTTGTGCAATTAATCAGGACGTGGAACCACAAGGTGACGAATCGTTGGATAGACTATTAAAAGTGTTCGATGGGATTTTCAATATGCCTCAAGAATTGCCTCCTATACGTGGGAAAGAGCATGCAATCGTGTTGAAAGAAGGTATAGGTCCAGTAAATGTTCGTCCGTACAAATATCCCCATTACCAAAAAGATGAAATCGAAAAACTGGTGAAGGAAATGCTGGAAGCAGGGGTGGTTCGTCCTAGTGCTAGCCCATTTTCGAGTCCCGTTCTTTTGGTTAAAAAGAAGGATGGTAGTTGGTGCTTCTGTGTTGATTATAGGGCTTTGAACAAAGCTACGGTACTCGACAAATTTTCCATCCCGGTTATAGACGAGTTACTGGATGAATTGGATGAATTGAATGGCGCTCTTATCTTCTCAAAGCTGGATCTGAAATTTGGTTATCACCAGATCAGAATGAAGAATGAAGGACGCTGATGTGCAGAAAACCGCTTTTCGTAATGCCCTTTGGGTTAGTCAACGCCCCTGCGACGTTCCAAAGCCTAATGAATGAGGTATTCAAGAATTTTATAAGAAAATTTGTATTAGTTTTCTTCGATGATATTCTTGTGTATAGCAAGTCTATAGAGGAGCACAGTGAACATTTGAGAAAGGTGTTTGAAGTGTTATCTCACAATCGGTTGTATGCTAACTGAAAAAAATGTGAGTTTAACCGTGATCGAGTGGGCTATTTGGGCCATGTTATCTCGAATAAGGGAGTAGAGGTGGATGAAGCTAAAGTGCAAGATATCGTTAACTGGGTTACACCGAAAACAGTAACTGAATTGAGGGGATTTCTGGCCTGTCATGGTATTACAGAAAGTTCATCAGGGGCTACGGTACGGTGGCAACTCCCCTCACGGCGTTGCTTAAGAAAAATCAATTTCAGTGGTCTCACGAAGCTCAGACGGCTTTTCTGGAATTGAAGCGGCTATTATCGACTGCTCCTGTTCTTCGCCTACCTGATTTTAATAAAGAGATTGTGATCGAATCGGATGCATCGGGGTATGTGCTAGGTGCGGTGTTGATGCAAGACGAACAACCCATAGCTTATTTCAGCCAAGCTCTTGGGTTGAGAGCAAAACAAAAGTCCGTTTACGAGAAGGAACTAATGGCTATAGTACTGGTTGTGCGAAAGTGGAGACCGTACCTGTTGGGAAGGCGATTTACTGTGCGGACCGACCAGCAGAGTCTTCGATTTCTGCTGGAACAGAGAGTAGTTGAACCTGAATATCAGAATTGGATTAGCAAACTGTTGGGTTACGATTTTTCGATAATCTATAAATAGGGAAGTGCTAATCGTGCAGCCGATGCGTTATCTCGTAAAGTTGAAAAGGTAGAGTGTTCGAATATTGGTGGACCTCAATGGCGACAATGGGATGATCTGAAGCAAGAAATAACGGAGGACCCATTTTTAAAAAAATTACATGATGATTTGGAAAATAATGGGGATTGCCACAAAGGTTTCGCACTGCAACAAGGGCTGTTATTATACAAAGATCGTTTAGTGATCCCACGTACTTCAAAGATCATTCCTTTGATCTTCGAAGAATTTCATGGTTCGCCTATTGGGGGTCATTGCGGAGAGGATCGATCGTATCAACGAATAGCATCGGAGGTTTTTTGGGTTGGCATGAGAAAAGATATCACGGATATGGTGAAACGATGCAAGATATGTCAAAGAAACAAACACCTACATGGTACCCCTGTCGGTTTGCTACAACCACTTGCATTACCTGATACGGTTTGGGAAGAAGTTTCGATGGACTTCATTGAGGGTTTACCTCGTTCTAATGGAATGAGCTCCATTTTAGTTGTGGTTGATCGGTTTAGCAAATATGCCCATTTTGTCGGCTTAAAACATCCTTTTAACGCACAGACTGTGGCTGAAGTGTTTGTGAAGGAAATCATACGATTACATGGAGTTCCCCAATCCATCGTATCCGATAGGGACAAAGTATTCCTGAGTACTTTCTGGAGAGAGTTGTTTAAGCTGCAAGGTACCAAATTGAAATATAGTACTGCGTACCATCTGATGGACAAACGGAGGTGGTCAACAAATGCCTCGAACAATACTTAAGATGTTGGGTTTCTGATAGGCCTAAAGTTTGGAGCAAGTGGCTGTCATGGGCTGAATTGTCGTATAATACTTCCTATCGTACTTCTCTAAAGTGTTCACCATTTAGAGTTTTATATGGACGAGACCCACCACCGCTGTTACGATATAAAACTGCTTCGTCTAAGCTGCACACTGTTGAGCAAGAACTGCTGGATCGAGATGAAATATGGGATGAGGTGCGCATGCATCTTTTGAAGGCGTATTGCCGAATGAAGCAGACAAAAGATTTGAGAGATAAGAGTTGGTATTTGTACCAGGTGACTGGGTGTTTTTAAAACTACGTCCTTACAGGCAAAAGTCGTTGATCAGCGGGAATAGTCCGAAGCTATTGGCTAGGTTCTATGGTCCGTATAGAGTGCTTGAACGGATTGGCAAGGTGGCATACAGATTAGAGCTTCCAGATTCAACACGAATACATCCCGTTTTTCATGTTTCGCAGTTAAGACAAGCTATTGGGGGATGCGCGTCTACGAAGGATATTCCCACACAACTCACCGATGATTTACAATTAGTGTCTACTCCGGAGGATATATTGGATGTTCGTCCAGTTAGTAACGGTGATCCTGGTTAGTTGGAGGTGCTCGTTAAATGGCAGGGCTTATCTGAGTTTGAATCCTCTTGGGAAGTGTTGGAGGCATTGATTCAACAATTTCCCAATAGTTACCTTGAGGACAAGGTGAAAGCTTTGGGGGGAAGTATTGGTAAACCACCTTTACGGTTCACTTATAGAAGGAAGGTTAAGTAAAGTCGTTTTGTTGTTCTGTTTTATCTTTACTTGAATAGAATAAAGTTGTTAGGGGTATGAGTGGAATTTTACATTGGTTTGTTAGAGGAGCGTATTTGATGGTTGGAGGGGTGGTCATTTGGAGTCATCTGTTTTCTTTGTCAATTGTAATCAGAGTGGGAGTTCTAGGGAGAGATCTGGCCTCTTGAAAGCCAGTAAGATTTCTATAGTCTTTTCAATTTCAATAACAAAACAGTCCGTTTGAGTCGGTGTATACCAAGGAGAAATTGAGATACTACAGACATTATGAGAAAATAAGGATTTAACTGCTGACATCTACTGAAATGAAATACCACTTTAGGACATGACTGTAGCATCTATTATCTTTTTGGATGTGAGGATAACCAACAAAGGCGTACTTAATGGACGATTCCAAGTTTAGTAATCTATGTCCATAAGACATGAACAGAACACCCACTTAAATATGGATGTCAAATTAAAGAGAATAAAATGATTGTTTTTCGGTGTAATATGTTTGGCTTCAATTTTTGGTTATATTGCGCCTATTCTCGGTTACAAAATTAGAGGGGGGGGGGGGGGGGGGGGGAGGGAGGAGGTTTTTTAATTTAAAAATAAAGTTGTAACCACCCATTTAATCACACCCCTTGGATCGATTAATCTAACGTTTGATGAGGGGTTCCCAGTTCTCCATTTTGCTTAAGGTTCTCCCTTCAACCTCCCCCCCTCTCTCTTTATATATATATATATATATATATATATGGTGTTAGCTCTAGGTTCTTGTAGTATGTTAGTTGAGGTTTTGGCTACGGGGAAAGCACATTGTCATTATTATTGAATTTTCTTAGAGATGCCAATTGTGTTTAAGCCTTTTCAACTCATCTCTGGTGGACATTAAGTTGGGAATTGAAGAACAACTGTAAAAATACAAACAATTCATATTTACTCAATTGAGTTCCCATTTCAGCTTTCTGTTCTCATATTTCTACACTAATATTTATTGCTTGTCAAAATTTGAACTATAGGAATGGCAAGCTCTGGTAACTCAACATTTGATGAAGAGAGTATTGGTGGCCTCTCAGTTTTGAAGAATGTGGGGAAATCAACAAAAGAGGGTGTATTAGGAACTGCTGCTGCTCCTATACATATGGTGGCTACTGAAGGAGGACATTTCAAAGAGCAGTTATGGCGCACAGTTCGCGCTCTAGGCATGGGCTTTCTACTGATTTCTGGTGTTGGAGCTCTCATTGAGGATAGAGGAATCACTAAAGGTGTTACTTTTGATACTACTATTATTTATGGAAAAAACTGCTCTATTTTTTGTGGTGGAGGTCAGGTCTGCATACATTCCCCCCCCCCCCCCCCCCCCCCCCCCCCCCCCCCCCCCCCCTCCCGAATCCCACCTTTGGGTGGGATATACTGGCTCACTTGGTTTGGCTTGCTAATGGCCTGTGTGTTGTAAAGTGGTAGTTGATATTTTGTTTTCCTGCAGGACTGGGTCTACATGATGAGGTGCAGCCCAGTATGGAAACTAATACAAAATTTAGTGACGTGAAGGGTGTGGACGAGGCAAAAGCTGAGCTTGAAGAAATTGTTCACTATCTTCGGGACCCTAAGGTAGTAAATGCACTTCTAACCCTGTAGAGCTGTAACGAAAAGCTTGTATGTGGTTAGAACAAGGACTGTTGAAAATCAACAAGTATGTTACGAGCCATTTTCACCATCAACTTGGTTAGTCTTGCAATTGTTGGTTCCATTCACATTGCATGTGAATATAATTCATAGATTCTTTCTCATGTTTGACTTCCTCACCCCAATTGATGTCGACAACTCTAGGGGTGCTTGCCAGATGGCAACCACTTAACAGGTCACTTACCTGATTTGCCTCTCACATTATGCTCTTGGGGCATGATCCTTCTCTTCTGGTTTGCAACTGTGTAGATTTAGATTTTTTTTTAATTTAGATTTAGGATACTTCTTGTTGGATGTCATTTTTTTCCCTTTCCTGGGCAGAAGTGTTATCCTTGCATGTGAAAGACTTAAACAAATATAAACTAATTCCTGTTCACTCTTTTATAGATTTCTTTACCTTTTTGATTTACTATATTAGTTACACATGTAAAATAGGAATGGAGTTTCATATATATATATATATATGTGTGTGTGTGTGTGTGTAGAGGAAGGATCATGCGAGAAGTTAAACATTTTGCGAGAAGATGAGAAGTCTCGATATCATATATGATTACATTTTTTTGGGTGCGTATAATCCTATATGATTAAGCGTCTATGTGTTGTCAATGCAACATGTGTTTAATCATATATGATTAAGCTTGTGTATCATGCGTGTAATCATATATGATATTGAAACTTCTCGCCTTCTTGCAAAATGTTTAACTTCTCGTTTGAAGTTGACCCTATATATGTGTGTGTATATATATACATGTGAGAAATTTTCATTTCATGAGAAGGTGAGAAAGAGGTGAAGGTATCTTTATATTGTATTTTGTGAAGGTTGTAACCTTCACATGACTGAGAATGTGTATGTAAGGTTACATTATATTGTGTGGAGGTTGTTGCCTTCAGTTTCTTTCACACAATATAATGTTATATTCACAAATCTGAAGATAAGGTTACATTATGTTGTGTGAAGGTTGTCCTTTCTCACCTTCTCTTGAAAAATGGTCTTTCTCATCGGAACCCCAGCCCTATATATGTGTGTGTGAAGAATCTGATTTTTGCTTTCACTTGTTATAGAGATTCACCCGTCTGGGTGGGAAGCTTCCAAAAGGTGTTTTGCTTGTTGGTCCTCCTGGGACCGGAAAAACAATGTTAGCGAGGGCTATCGCTGGAGAAGCAGGCGTGCCATTCTTCTCATGTAGTGGTAGCGAGTTTGAAGAGATGTTTGTTGGTGTTGGGGCACGGAGGGTTAGAGATCTCTTCACTGCAGCGAAAAAGCAGTTGCCATGCATAATTTTCATAGATGAGATAGACGCCATTGGAGGAAGCCGTAACCCTAAGGACCAACAGTACATGAAGATGACTTTGAATCAGTTGCTTGTTGAATTGGATGGCTTTAAACAAAATGAAGGCATTATTGTTATTGCTGCTACTAACTTCCCACAGTCATTGGATAAGGCACTCATAAGACCTGGTCGGTTTGATCGTCGTGTGGTTGTCCCAAATCCCGATGTTGAAGGCAGGAGGCAAATAATGGAATCTCACATGTCAAAGGTATTTTCTCTTTGTGACCCATTTAATTCGCTACTAAAATAGATGAGAGTCAAGTGGTTGAGTTATTCATGAAGTATTTATTGCCTGCCTGCCTGCCTGTTTCTTTTAGGCTATGTTTGGCAAACTAGCTGAAAAGTTAGTTGTTGGCTTAGATCGTCTCCAAAAGATTCTCTATATTTTTTCAAAATGGAGAATGAAAAAACTATAATCTTTAAAAAGTTGCATTCAAACTCCAACATATTCTGTACTTTGGAGAGTACAACATTAATTATTGAGTAAATTACAGATTTGGTCCCTGTGGTTTACAATTTTTTTGGATTTGCTCCCCAATATTTGTTTAGTCCAAGATCGCCCCCAGAGTTTGTATTTTCTTAACACATTGGTCCCTGAGACTAACGGCAGTTACTCTCATCTGTTAGGTGAGGTGCATTTTGGTCTTTACCCACCTTTTAGTCCTTTAATCATTTAAATAAATAAAAAATATTTTATGTATAATTTTTATATTATACTAGAAGTGTACTCGTGCAATGCAACGAGATACATTACGATTTTAATGTTTCCTTTTATTTTTTGTTTTTTTGTCGATTTACAGTACGAAATTGGATGGTTTTGAGAAAGTGATAATGTTTTTTTTATATATAAATTTGTTTAATTTAGGCTTAATAATATAATGTTTTTATATAAAATAAACATTAAATATTCTGTTAGTTTTTTTTAATTATATTTTAGATTTTTTATATTTAAAATTTGATTTTTATCATATATTTAATTATGCAGGGAGTGATTTTAGGGTAGTTGAAGTAAGGAGTGATTTTAGGGAAGTTAAACTTGTTAGAGAATTGAATTAAATAGGAAAAGATTTAAGTTTTAAGTAATTAGCATTAAATAGCGGTACATTAAGCTTTAACAGTTGATTTTAAGAGTTTTTTATCCGTGCTTTATAATATAGTATAGATAAAAAAACATAATTAATTACCTCTCTTCAATTTCTCCAACCAAACCAAATCTGGAGATTTTTACCTTCTCTCTCATGTTTTCTCTATTTTAGAGAGTTTGAGAGAATCGAGCATTTTTTTTTTAATTTCCAAAACCTTCATTTTCCCTATTTTAGAGAATCTGTTGGAGATGCTCTTATAAGCTAGCTGTTAGCTGATAAATTAGAAACGTTTGGTAAAAACTAGCTGATAAGCTTAGATGACAATGTAAAATTACCTAAAATGATGGGTTTTTGGTCATTTATGTAAAA
Organism: Arctium minus; assembly: GCA_954870635.1. NCBI lineage: Eukaryota > Viridiplantae > Streptophyta > Magnoliopsida > Asterales > Asteraceae > Arctium > Arctium minus. Next base: position 30,381,817 of record OX941089.1, on the reverse strand, counting down.
TATAAGGGTCATAGTTGGAAAAAAGTAAAAACTGCTACCTGAAGTAGCTTTTTATAAAGCTGGCTTATAAGCTAGTATATAGCTAACCAAACAAGGTTTTTCAATAAGCTAGCTTATGGTTGCCAAACAAAGCCTTAGTTTTTTTTTGCATGGTGAGTCTTCACGGAAATATTCTCATACTGAGTTAGTTCGGTTCGGTTTTTAGTTGTTCATGAAGTTAAATAATACCATTCTTGAATTCTGTTCGACAGATCTTGAAGGCAGACGATGTGGATTTAATTGTCATTGCTAGGGGAACACCTGGATTCTCAGGTGCTGATCTTGCAAACTTGGTTAACGTTGCCGCTCTCAAGGCAGCAATGGACGGTGCCAAGGCGGTGAGCATGGCTGACCTAGAGTACGCGAAGGACAAGATCATGATGGGAAGTGAACGCAAATCAGCCGTCATATCGGACGATGTTCGTAAGCTGACAGCATACCATGAAGGTGGCCATGCCCTTGTGGCTATACATACTGATGGGGCTCATCCTGTACATAAAGCCACAATCGTTCCTCGAGGGATGGCTCTTGGTATGGTAGCCCAATTGCCCGATAAAGATGAAACGAGCGTATCCCGCAAAGAAATGCTCGCTCGGCTCGATGTTTGTATGGGTGGAAGAGTTGCCGAAGAACTGATTTTCGGTGAAAACGAAGTTACTTCGGGAGCATCCTCGGATCTCGAGCAAGCCACTCATCTCGCAAGAGCCATGGTCACGAAATATGGGATGAGTAAAGAGATTGGGGTCGTTGCTCACGATTATGACGATAATGGGAAGAGCATGAGTACCGAAACTCGGCTCCTGATCGAAAAGGAAGTTCGGGAATTGTTGGGAAAAGCTTATGATAACGCCAAGAATATTCTCGTTACTTATAGCAACGAGCATCACGCCCTCGCTAATGCGTTGCTCGAACACGAAACACTTTCGGGAAAACAGATCAAAGAAATGCTTGCTCAATTAAAGTCGCAGCCGCAGCAACAACAGCATCTCGCGGCAGCAGCGGTTGCTGCCGCCACCGCCGCCGCCAATGCTGCATCTGCTGCAGCGAAGGCGAAAGGTATTGCTCCGGTGGGATCTTAACATTTGATATTGGTAATACTACTTTCTCGAACCGATGTGTGCATATCAAGTAATGGCACCTTTATTCCGATTCGAAAGACGCTTATTCTTCATGGCTGCTACGGTGGTTCAATTATCGTACCATGGTGATTTTGGACATAAAGGGAAGTCAGAAGGTTAAATTTAGCAGCAAAATGTCAAAATGTAGGATTTATATGAGATGGGTGTCTTTCCTGTTTTAATTTCTTAGATACATACATACATACATATATACATACAACTGACAATAATTGATGAGTTTTGCAAACTTTCTCATTCTTTAGAGCTATATATCTTATACTGAAGAGTAAACTACGTTTTTTCAGGGGCCAAAACTTTTACAACTTTTAGGTATATTCTTTTTCTATTTTCAATTTTATGTATTTTGAATAATATCTTTGTATTTATTAACTTTATAAATTATACATATTTTTTATATATAAGAAAATTATTCAATTAATTAAATGATAAAAGTTACATTATATATCAAATACAAGAAATAATACATATGCATTTTAAACATTAGCCATTATACATATGTAAAAAACACATACAAATTCTTAAAGTTAATTAGCTATAAATAGAGAACAAGTAAACTTTTAAAATATAACACTTTTATATAAAAAAAAATACATAAATCTCAAAATTGAGGGATCAAATTTGTAATTGTGAAAAATAACGAGAAAATGAATATTGTTATTCAAATTTGATGTGTTATTATTCATTACTGGAAATTTGGTGTAAGAAATGATATGCCCAACGAAAAGATTTGATATATGTATACAATTTTGTGACCCTGTTAGAGATGATTTTAGGACACTTATAAGTTCTTATTTTGAGTAACATTCTCATATTACTTTTGCTACTTGAAACCAATGGTAGATCTAGATTTTTTTTATTGATGACATAAAACACTAAAAACTAAGTTACAATTTATTTTATTTTAATTTTCTAAAAACCAAATCATTGTTACGTTGGCTCAAACACGTTATGCCAAAAGAATAACGACATCCCATCACCGATGTTGTTCTCAACCTTATTTTCATATAAAACCCGTGTCTAGTTTTCTTATATATACACCTTAGCGAATATGTTATTTAATTTTTTTCGAATCTCAATGAGATTTCGTTTTCGAAATAAATAGATCTTGATTGCTAACTAGATGTGCCACAAGTGTGGGGGTATATCTTGATCATGTGGTCAACCAATTGTCAAACCTAAGTTGTTGGCTGATAATCTAACTGTTAGCTGAAAACTAGTTGTTCATTAATAAGATAGTAGTTACTTAACAAACTCTCAATGTCTGATAAAAACTAGCTGATAAATCAATTAGACGACAATGTAAAATGACCTAAAAAACATGTTAGAAAAAATATAAAGGTCTTATTGACAATAGTGTGAAAAAATCTCTAAAACTTATTAAAACATCCCTTAAAATATATGTTTTTAAAAACTAACTTATGATTACAAAACATGACCTTAAAGTTCCTTAAAACGAATTAAATCGTTGAATTGGACAACAGAATTTTACCCCTATGGTCACTAGTTGCACCAAGGTCAAAACTTGAATTCACACTTCACATGTGTTTCTCAAGTGTTTTTAGATGCTTCTAAAATAGTTCACGTTCCAAACATGAGTTAATTCGCTCCAAATCACTTGGAAGGATATTTACCTCATTTCGATAACGTTGTGTGTATATTAGAACACATATTAGTCTTAAAATCAAACCAAACCGACCTGGTAAATCCCACTCGAAAGTAGGATTTGGATAGATGAGATAAATATTACTACTAGCTAGAAAAGACGGTATCACCGACGACACAAATTTGTCAGTGATTTCCGACAGTCATCGACGGAAATTAGCATTTGACGACATGGCACACTTTCAGTAACTATAAATATCACTTACGGATTACCGATGACACTAGGTAAATGTTAATGGAAAAAAATAATAAAAGGTCCGTTGGTAATATGTTGAAGATCAACGGCGGATAGTCCAAACCGACGGATGGTCAAAGATTTAATAAAAAAAGAAAACTAAATTATTTCATAAATCCTCGGTGATCCATCCGTGATCTTTGATGGATTATTGACGGATGGTCATATCCGTTAATAATCCGTTGGTGATTATATACCAATGGATTTAGTATATTATGTATGTATGTATGTATGTATGTATGTATGTATGTATGTATGTATGTATGTATGTATGTTTCTATATGTATATATGTGTGTGTGTGTTTTGTAGACTGATATCTATGTATAGAGCGGTCGTTTTCATTAGAACCCTCAGACTTGTGCATGAATGTGAACAAACAGGTAGAAGGAACAAAGACCAACACATGGTGAAACATAACGAGAAAAAATAAGTAAGAAAAAATAACAAGCATATACATCGAAATCATACAAACGGTAAGGTAAGGTAAAACACACACAACACAAGTATGGCAAAAAAACACATCCGTAGCCTAAACTGCTAGCCCTCCCCCCTCAACCTCTCCAATTCCCTTCTAACCCAACCACGCTAGCTAGCTACATGTCTCCACACCTATTCTGCTATCCTAGTCATGCGTCTCCAAGTACTCCTAGTCATATCCTCGAAAATCTCCAAGGTCACCATGTCCATCCTCAATTTATCATCCCACGCCCTCCTCGGTCTTCTCATCGTCCTCATCCACTCAATCATTAGTCTTTCACTCTTTCTACCCTCCTCACTAGTGTCATCATATGTCTCTTACTCCAAACCATTGCAATATCCCTTCTCTCTGATAGGAATGATATTGGGCAGCCTACTACTTTGGTTTTGGGGTGTTAAAAAATTGTATTGAGGCCAATCCTTGTACCGCCAAAGTGATGCAAACCTCGTTGATGGAAAATGAGATTTATGAGTTTCTTAGAAACCACAATTTATGAACTATCAATAACTTTTATCATGATTTTAAGTTGTAGTAAAAATGCTATTTAGTCTAATCTACTGCTTTAAGTTTCGGGTATTATGATAATGAAACGCAATGTACCACTTTTCAAGTACATAAAACATGTATTTCAAATAAATGTTTTCCGTATTACACATTCAAGATAAGTTGTTATCCGAAGACTAGAAAAATCGTTCAAAAATTTTACAACATAATCCTGATTAATTTATGCAATAATTTATGAATTCATGGTATTAGTGGTTGGAAAATTTTGAATGTAAATATAATAATAAAACTTCACATATACATTAAATAGATATTTTCTATTCCTTCAAAAAAAGTTTTTCAAATAAGACGATGTAGAAGGCTTATTTTGTGACAAGTTATCATACATTGATGAAAATGAAAATTTTGAGCTTGTAGGCTCGTTTAAGTAGGGTGAAAAGATGTGACAACCTCTTCCGCATGGTAGAAAAGATATTTTTGAGCACTAAAATACCTCTGACCTAATTGGACTGTCATTTTATAACAGTTTTGGTCCTTCCTCCTAAAGACCATTAAGTCCAATTAGGTCAGGGGTATTTTAGTCATCTTAAATATTTTTTTTTGTTAATTCATGCCACCACCCGGATAAATGAGGGTTTTTTAGTCATAGGACCCAAATTTAAAATGACTAAAATACCCCTGATTTAACTGGACTTAACGAAAAAAGTTAACGACCGTTAAAAGAGAACCAAATACGTTATGAAATGACAAACGTTAAGAACCAAAGATGAGTTTTCGAGTTTTAGTAACGATATCTGGACATTCATATGTAATGGGAGATAAGTTTGGTAGCCGAATAAGTTTGGTAATTAACGATAATTAGGGTTGATTTTGTAAATTCATATATCTCTAATGATTGTATATCGTTTCCATGTATTTCATCTCCTTGTAACTATTTATATACGGTTGGAATGAATGAGAAGGGATCACGGTGTGAGTTATAATATGGTATCATAGCCATATTCTCGAAACATGTAGAATTCTCCTAATTCCCTTCTCTTCTTATTCTCTTCTACAAACCCTAATAGCCGTCACCACCCTAATCACCATCTGTTAGGGTTGATTTTGTAAATTGTATCAAAGTGTGAGGGTTTCCTTGTAAATACCTTTAGAGGTATAAATAGTTCTTGTTTTCTTTCATTTAGAAGTAACTCTCATAGTTCCTTTTTACAAGTATTGTAAACACTCTCTATTCAATATACTTGTGACTTTGGGAAAACTCACTATTCTTGATTGTGATTAATTGAATATCATATTGATTTCACTTGATTGTGGACGCACAATTGGTATCAGAGCAGGGAGATTACTGTTCTTGAGTCCATGTTGCTCCAAAACATTAGCAACTTTACTCCAAACTAGTAAACAAGGAAAATTTCTATCACTTTGTTCCAAACACAATAAATAGCAAAAACTAGAATAAAAAACTCAATTTATTATTTTGGAAACTAATAAAAAGAGAAATTCCTAATTAAAAAGTGCTAGAAAATGTGATAAATTTTTTACTTATCACCTATATTCATACTCAATTTAAGAGAACTATTAAATATTTCAAATATGACAATGGTCATGAATACGATAACACTCCCTTTCTCTCAATGTGCACCCAACACGGAATCCAAATTCGGTTTTTGTGTCCCTATACTTCCGCTCAAAACGGCAAGGCGCAAATAAAGATTCAAACTCTTAATAAAGTTGCTAGAACACTTCTTCTTCATGCTCACGTACCACCCTCTTTTTTGGCCACATGCATTAACCATGGCATCCTATCTCCATAATATCCTACCTTAGAAAACTCTCTCCTACTTATCTCCCACCAACCTTCTATATCATCGGTTGCCCTCATACTCCCACTTACGCCTATTCGGGTGCCTGTGTTTTCCCCATAATCCGACCCCCTCTATACATAAAGTACAACCACGATCCACCCCATGTGTGTTCCTCGGGTTCCCACCCAACCATCAGGGATACAAATTCTTTGACTTCTCTACTAACCGTATAATCATCTCAAGGCATGTCACTTTTGATGAAAACTCGTTTCCCTTCTCCAAACACAAACCTGCCACGGATTACTATACGTTTCTTGACAACAACCATAATCCTATGTTCCACACCCATATATATCACCAACAGCCTACACATACTACACCTACCACCGCTTCTATTCCACCTCCACCCAACTCACCACCTACGACTTTAACACCTACGACCTCCCTCCACCGGCCATCGCTTCTTCATGACCCCCTAACTCACCTTCGACATCTCACCAACCACCACGTGAGCCCTCCCTACTCCTCTCCCCTCCCCACATACTCTATGACAACAAGGGGAAAACATGACATTGTCAAACCTAATCCCAATTATGCCCTTTTCTCCTAAGTCTCGATCTCTCCCATTCCTTTTTCACATGTCGATGCCTTAGGTGGCCGTAATTGGACGAGTGCCATGCTTGATGAATATGGCACTATCATTAAAAATGATACGTGGGAACTTGTACCTCGGCCCGTTGATATCAATGAGATCCGTTGTATGTGGGTTTTTACGCATAAGTTTCATTCTAACGGGTCTCTCGAGCGCCATAAGGCTCGGTTGGGTGTGAATGGAAGGTCCCAACAAGAAGGAATTGACTGCAATGAAACATTTAGCCCCGTGGTCAAACCCGCGACTACTTGGATGGTTCTAAGCTTAGCCATCTCAAAGAAATGGTTAATTCGACAACTTGATGGTAAAAGCGCGTTTCTCCATGGCCACCTTCAGGAGACGGTTTTTATGTATCAACCACCGGGATTTAGAGACACTCGGTTTCCTAACCACGTGTGTTGTCTCAAGAAATTCTTATATGGCCTAAAGTAGGCCCCGAGAGCTTGGTATACACGTTTTTCTTCGTTTGTATCTACTCTTGGATTTTCCCATATCAGGTGCGCTAATTCACTGTTCATATGTCGTCGGGGACATGGCATATCTCCTATTATATGTTGATGACATCATCTTAACTGCCTCCTTCGACGTCCTACGTCAGCAAATTATTGCTCGGTTGAGCAACTGATTTTCTATGAAAGACCTCTACCTAAGCTATTTTTTGGGCATTTCGGTCACTCACCATTCTCATGGGTTATTTTTATCTCTACGTAAATATGCTATGGGGTTATTGGAACGGGCCAACATGTCATCATGCAATCCATTCTTAACTCTGGTCGATACAACTTCTAAATTGAGTGCCGCCTCGGGTCCTCCTCTAAAGGATCCAACGTTATCTGACGTTTACACGTCCGATATTTCCTACGCCGTCCAACAAGTCTGTCTATTTATGCATGATTTGAGAGAGATCCATATAAATGCTCAATGTTCTAAAAATATCACCTTGGCACCGCCATGGCACCGAGGCATGGCCTCGCCACCACGTTTACCCCCTTGGCGTGGATACAAGGCGTCGAACTTGTTATGGCTCGCCATGGCTCGCCATGGCTCGCCATGGCATTACAAATCTGTACTTTCGATTCTTCGAATATGTGCACTTCGAAATTTGATTTGAATTTTCCCATTAGTATCGATTAGAATTTAGAAATTATTTTGTTTATCGTTTTATGTGAAGTTAAATTATTAATAACTTAATCATTATTGTTCAAGACAGTGACATAAACACCAATGCACACGTATATATACATATATATTATATACAAATTTTCTGCCTTACGTAGTAAAGCATGTACAAGGTTCTAAATGGCATGAGGTGTGGCATGGCGGCGAGGTCAAGCCTCAATATTTATGAGTTACGGCGAGGCCATGGTGTTTTCCAAGGCCTGTCTTCTTTATTGGACTACAATTGCATCCATCATCGACGTCCGGTCTAGTGTCTTATATGGATGCTGATTGGGGCGGGTGTCCGGACACTTGATGATCCACTTCCGGTTACTGTGTGTTCCTAGAGGACAACTTGATCTCGTGGTCCTCGAAAAGGCAACCTACATTACCACGGTCTAGCACTGAGGCCGAATACAGGGGCATCACAAATGCTGTATAGGAAACATGTTGGCTCCATAATCAGTTACTCGAACTCCAGTGCCCGGTCACTAAAGCGACACTTGTTTACTGTGATAATATCAATGCTGTTTATCTATCCGGGAATCCTATTCAACTTCAACATACGAAACATGTCGAAATTGACATTCATTTCGTATGTGAAAAGGTCGCCCCGTGGTCAAGTTTGATCGTTACTGGAACCCGTTACTATAATACGCCGAAATTTTTACCAAAGGTCTCCCAAAAGTACTATTTAATGATTTCAGATCCAGTCTAAGCATCCGGGATCCTCCCCCTTCGATGGCGGGGGAGTAATGGAAGATAAGTTGGGTAACCCGATAAGTCTGGTAATTAGTAATAATTAGAGTAGGTGTATATCTCTAATGATTGTATATCATTTTCATGTATATTCTCTCCTTGTAACTATTTATACGGTTAGAATGAATGAGAAGAGATCACGGTGTGAATTCTAATAATATGCATATAAATACGATATATGCACACACACAAGTGATATCATATATACATACATATAGTTCTATCATATGCTTAGCAACCAAGGCACATACATGAACATATAAACATGAGACATACAAGCACAAATATACATATACATATATATATGTATACACATACACATGCATATATATATATATATATACACGTTTATATATACATATATACATGATGCATATATATACAAACGAATTATCGTGTGAGAAGAAAAGTTAAAGGTGAGAAGGTAAGAAGGGATATGGACCTTTGATCACTTTTAATCTCAAACCTGCCCATGTACACATACATACACATATATAGACATACACACACTTACAAATGTATGTACACATGCATACATATATATATATATACATACACATACACACACCTAAATATATGTATAGTATATGTATATACATATAGCAATACACATATACACATACACACATACATATATATATGAAATATACATATATATACACATACTACATATGTAACACCCTAAAAATTTAGGTGAAATTTAAACCTGAATAACGAGGTAAGATCGACATCTATGAAATATAATCACCCAAAAAGGGGAAAATGTAAAAGCGTTTACAACTTGGAATTGAAAACAATAATTGACAACCTACTAATCTAAACTATCTTAGCTTAGATTACAGACGGGTGTCATCATCATTCTCCAAAAGAATATGTCATGTAACACCCTAAAAATATGGGTAAATTTATGTGTGTTCCAATCTATGTGCAAATCAAAATGATAACAACAAATCAATCCAAATACTCCATATTATTTCAATCTCAAATTCTAACAATACAGAGTGCTATCAATACGATATTTCTTTCTCTATGATACGTTATCTCAAGATGCTTAATGATTCTACAAACAAATAGGTATTTATACCTAAGAATATTACAAGGACAAAACTAACAAAGCTAAACAAAACACTTTGACTTTTTACACTAAGAAGCTTTGACTTTGACTTTTCTTTGAGGATTGACTTGAGCTTTGACTTTAATTCCCATGATCTTGGATCCAACACATTTGTGCACTAACAATCTCCCCCTTTGGATTCAAGATCATCTTCACAAAAATGAACCAGTCAACACCCTCTTTGAATTCAGAAAGAAATTCAACACTAACGAACAATCTCCCCTCTTGTTTGATCTTTAACGAAATCAATTTCCACCTTTAACATATTCACAAGGATAAGCATTCAAACTTCTCATTTTTAATCAAAAGAAATTTCAGCTTCAACGAACAACCTCTCTCTTTATGTCTTGAAAAACAATATTCAGAATTACAGTATTCTCCCCCAAAGTCTGTGAATGTCTTTTTCAAGAACTATAACCATCTCCTCCAAGGTAATAAAAACCTCTTTCAGACTTCAGAAGCGAAATTATCTTCAGATTTAACTCACTTTGCTTCAGCAAATAATCTTCAAAAAATCTTTCTCTAAACTTCATCAAACTTTCAGAACCTTTTGAACTTTCTCTTTCATTATGTATCTTCGTTCCATAACATCTTATCTATTTCTTCACTTTCTCCCTAAGACTATTACAAACTGTTCACCATACAACATTTCTCCCCCTTTTTGATGATGTAGAGCATAGAAATCATCAAAACTTCTTCAAGAAATGCCATGTACCATTTTCTGACCTCTTTCAGTATCTGATCTTTCTGCAAGAATATCGAACCATTCGTCTATGCATAATGTATTCATCCAAATCTTTTCAAATTCATACAAATAGAAATGTAACCCTGAATCAACAAATGAATCAGTTAAAATGCCTGTAAGTAGCACATAGCCACTTTGTACAACGAATGTACGTTGGAAAGGAGATTTTTGATGTTCACTTCTCCAAGGCTTCCATTCAATCATCGAAAAATCACAAAGAAATTTTCTATGAATGTTAAGACAAGAAAACGTATTCCTTGTGTGTTCGTGCATGGTATAGAATGATTGAAGCTACTTAGGCTTTTCAAATAAGCTCAAAATTTGTAAACCATTGAGATAACAATAGTAATACACAGACTAAATTGTGCATGATCGAAGGTCGAAGGTGGGGCAGACTTCCTTCTATTTCAATATCCACATCTTCCAAATGAAGATGAGATAGATTATGTGTTGCTTCCCCAATCAAAGTTGAAACATGTTCTTGTTAAGAAAAAGAAGAATAGATGGTGGGGGTATAAAACAAGAGTTGGCATGGGCTAGTGCCTGTTTCAATGATGTCCACGAAAGAATTGTGAAACAACAGTAATGTGGCTACTCGACTCAGAAAAAGTTGGTGCAAAGTTCTGATATTCTTTTAACTCTGTTCTCATACCCTCTTTCTTTTAATCTTTTAAGCTCACTTCTAACCAAACTCTCTTTTCATTTTATCTCATCACACATCCACACTCTTTGATTTTGACACCTCGCCTCTCGATCACTCGGGATAACTTCTTGGGTAGGAAACACTGGTTATCGTGAATCCATAGAAGTTCTTTTAAGTCCTCACACTGATCCCATGTATATTGTCCTAGAAGCAAAAATATTGCTCAACGGTTTAACTTTAACAGTTAAATAACAGTACATAAGTTAGATGTATGTATGCTCAATAAAATAATCATGAAGATTTGAGCATTTTAACCATGGAAGATTTTCTCAAAGCAAGGAAATTGAATGAACAAAGTGAAATCAACATATATGTTTTGAGAATCTGACAATGTATGAAAAGATCAAGTATGAGTGATTTATCATTAAAAGCTTAGGCCATGAAAAATTGGATGTTGTCTATATGAACAAGTATAGACAAGTCTTGAAAGAAACGCTTTGAATGAATTAACGCTCAACAAACTTTGAATGTACAAAAAGGAGTGTCCTACCATAAAAAATTAGTTTCAATATGAGACATGGTAAGAACATAGTGAATAAAGTACTAAACCGGTGTGTATGAATACTTAATAATATATGGAAAAGATAATACACAAGTATGTATCTTTGGAAACACACGGTTTGTTAGACACGAAAGTTCATAAAATGAAAACATTTAAAATCACACTTCTAAAATTCGAGAAAACATTTAAGAATCGAGAAGTGGTTTGAACGTTTAAGAAAACGATTTTCATATCTGAAAGTCGTCCATCTTTCAAATATATATGAGATTAAGAGTAGAATAATCCTTACGCTCGTCATTAATCTCATGAAGTCAGCTCCAAAGTCATGATTGATATGATCATGTAAGCTCCCCCTCAAATTCTACAAATAGTCAAAAAGACGTCAAAGCAACAAAGTCTTATTGAAAGTAAAACATTTATTTGAAAATTAAAGACATGAAAGTAGTAAAACTGTAAAGAACGAGTTCTGATCTGATGTAATCAGAAATCAATGTCCTTACTCCCCTTGAACATATGCATCATAAAATATGTCAGTGTAAAATATATGCAAAAATCTATAACTCCCTTTAGAATGTAGATCATCTAAACTTAGTGTCACATTCCCCCTGACACCATGAACAGAACCTTTCAGTGCAGATGTCGTTCAAATTAAAAATATAAAGAAATGAAGAAAAATAACAAAAATAAATTATACTAGGTAACTACAGATTATGTCTTGAGGTTCAACATGCCAAGTTTCGAAATGAGAAAATTAAATATCTTTTCGTGTCCAACGGCTTGGTAAACAAATCAGCAAGTTGATAATCTGTGTTTACAAAGTAAAGTTCAATTGTACCTTTTTCGACATTATCTTTGATAAAATGATAACGCACATCTATATGTTTGGTCTTTGTGTGCTGAACAGGATTAGCAGATATCGCTATGGCGCTCTTCGAATCACAATATATAGGAATTTTGTTAAAATGGAATCCATAGTCTCGAAGCTGTGTCCTCATCCACAAAACTTGAGAGCATCAACTTGCAGTAGCTACATACTCTGCTTCAGCGGTTGATGTGGAAACACATAGTTGTTTCTTTGACGCCCAACTTACGAGCTTGTCTCCACGAAATTGAATGTGACCCGATGTGATTTTCCTGTCTAACATACAACCTGCATGATCTGCGTCTGAACTCAAAACATGTACCTTTAGGATACCACAAACCAATATCTGCGGTTCCCTTCAGATATCTAAATATCCGCTTAACTGCCTAAAGATGGGATTCTTTGGGCGAAGCTTGATATCTAGCACATAAGCATGTAGAAAACATAATATCAGGTCGACTAGCCGTTAAGTACATTAATGAACCTATCATGCCTCTATAAGTCCTAAGATCAACAACTTTTCCCGAAAGATCAGATCTGATTTTAGTACCTGGTGCCATCGGGGTTGAAATTGGAGTACAATGACATATTAAATTTCTTTAAAATGTCAACAATATACTTCGATTGATTTATGAAAATCCCAGTTGAAAATTGTATTACTTGTAGTCCGAGAAAGAAGTTCACCTCTCCCATCATACTCATTTGAAAACGTGACACCATAAGTGCAGAAAAATTCTTACAGTACTTCGAATTAGTATAACCAAATATTATATCGTCTACATATATTTGAATTAAAATGATATAAGCTTTTCCCTTTTTATGAATAAGGTAGTGTCAATTTTACCTTTAGAAAAGCCGTACTTGACAAGGAATTTAGATAACATATCATAACAGGCTCGAGGGGCTTGTTTGAGTCCGTAAAGGGCTTTGTCTAAAATATAGACATGATCTGGTTTTTCAGCACTTACAAATCCTTCAGGTTGAGAAACGTACACCTCTTCTTTTAACAATCCATTCAGAAAGGCTGTCTTGACATCTATCTGATAGACCGTAAAACTCTTATGTGCAGCATAGGCTAGGAACATCCTAATTGCCTCAATACATACAACTGGTGCATACGTCTCATCATAATCAATGACTTCCTCTTGTCTGTATCCCTTAGCAACAATTCTTGCTTTATTTTGAATCACAACACCATCCTCATCCTTTTTATTTTTGAATACCCACTTGGTGCCAATGATTGTCTTTCCTTCAGGTCAGGGCACTAATCCCCAGACTTTAATCGCTTCAAATTGGTTAAGCTCTTCTTGCATGGCTGTAATCCAATCTGGATCACAAAGAGCTTCTGAAACTTTTGTCGGTTATATTTTACTCAGGAATGAATCATACAAACATTCATTTGCTGTTGCAGACCTAGTTTGCACCGATTTTGAAGGTTCTCCAATAATTTGATGTACCAGGTGCTCTTTGGTCCACTTGTGTAAATGAGGGAGTGGATTAGATGTAGATTGATCATGTTGATCATCTAAGTATCCAATATGTTCTTCTTGTTAGGGTTCAGTTGAAGTAACTGGTGTAGAAGTTTTAGTTGATTGGACATTTGATGTCTGTTGGGTAGGCATGACAGTACATCCAACTGAATGAGCAACTTCTGGCTCTGCATTATCATGTGCAACTTCAATTGATTGAGTAGGTGTTTGAATCGGAGTTTCTTCTTGAATCGGGGAATTTGATTCAGTCGATACATCTGATGGGATTGGATGATGACTACTTGAATCTTCAGATCTGTCAATCACAACAGATTTAGTCATTTTTGAACCAAGAAACTCATCGTAAAAATGTTCAAACAATAAATCTAATTATGTTAGATGAGATGTAGACGTTGATGCTTTATCAGAATTAGAAACATTAACCACAGGTTCTGGACTGATTTGTCCAGAAACTAATACTCCTGTTATCACGGGTTCTAAACTGAGTTGCTCAGAAGCCATCTCTTCATGAAATGTAACATTTACGCTTTCAACCACAATCTTTGCTTTCTTCAAGTAGACTCTGTAAGCCTCAGATGTTTGAGAATAACCAATGAAGATTCCTTCGTCAGCCTTGGGATTGAACTTGTTCAAGTTCTCCTTATCGTTCAGGACAAAACACCTGCATCAAAAAATATGAAAATGTTTAATGCTAGGTATTCTATTGTTTATCAAAGCATATGGAGTTTTACCAAAAAGGCGATGAATGATGGAACGATTTTGAGTATAGCATGCAGTTGAGACAACTTCGGCCCACAAAAATAAAGGTAGATCAGATTGGCTTAGCATCGCTCGTGCAACCTCAACAAGAGTGCGATTTTGACGTTCAACTACCCCATTTTGTTCTGGCGTTCTGGCAGCAGAAAACTGTTGAGTTATCCTGACCGATTCGAGATAATCGTCAACTGTCTTATTCTTGAATTATGTGCCATTATCAGTTCTGAGTAGCTTAACTGTCTTCTGCAAGTTAACTTGAATGGTCTTCAAAAATGAATTAATGATCTCCGGAGTTTCATCCTTTGATCTCAAAAACTTGACCCAAGTGTATCTTGAAAAACCATCCACCATTACGAGCACGTAATGCTTGACGTTTATGCTTTGTGTTCTCATAGGACCACAGAGATCCATATGTAACAATTCTAGAGGAGCGCTTGTACTGGGTTCGGGCTTTGGCTTATGTGAAGCTCTCTTCATCTTGCCTTTCTCACACGCGTCACACAAATGTTCTTTTTCGTATTTGAGCTCATGAAGTTCTTTCACTAAATTCCCAGTCACCAACTTGTTAATGTATCTGAAGTTGATATGAGACAACCTTCTATGCCATAACCAACTCTGTTGCATAGAGGCTTTAGAGAGTAGACACACCGCATTATTAGTCTTGACATTTGACAGATTTATAGTGTAAAGGTTTGACTTCCTAGTACCGACCAAGAGTTCTTTACCGTCTTCCGTTCTGACACAACATCTCTTGGCCTTGGAATTTACCTTAAATCCTTGTCACAGAACTGTCAAATGCTAAACAGATTATGTCCTAAACCTTCAACATATCTCACATTCTTAATCGTTAAATTCTCTTACACGATATCTCCTTATCCAAGTATTGGTGAAAACTGGTCATTTCCAAATCTCACATTATCGCAAAATTTCTTTGTATAATTAGACTATATCTTTCTGCCCTATCATATGCTTGGAATAGCCTAAATACAAGTACCACATATGACGGATCTGTACAGGAGAAATCAAACAACAATAGGTTTAGGTACCCATTTATAGATGGGTCCTGTCAAGTTAGCACAAGATTTTGGCATCCATTTAAATTTGGATCCTCTGGTTTTTTGAAAAACTTTTGAACTATAATTATGATAGACATGATATGAACCAAACCAATGATCAGAATATTGTCGAGTAACAAAATCATTTCTGCGAGTTGTGGATGACTGAGTAGTAGACGGAGATAATTAGATGAATTGCTTTATTGTATAAGACTTGTAAAGATGTACAAGTTTTTTTTTATGAGAAGCACATTGACCAACTACATCAGACACACTATCAGTAACCCTATTACATTCGAAATCAGAAAATGATTTTGTAGACTCGTCAAACTTCTTCTTTGGCCTCCACTCAAGTTTCACTTTGGACCTTTTCTTTTTCAGATCTGAAACATATGAATATTGCATGTTAGAACTGTGAGACTTTAGAAATTGTTTCTTCTTTGATTTACCAGTGTTGGTCTGTTTCTGTGAGTGCCTATTTTTTCTTTTCTTACCCTTGGCATAATAGATGCTCACAGAAACTGGTTTATTAACTTTCGTTGATGATTCACCTTTTTCATACACACTTGGTAAACCATTAGAATTAACAACAAACTGGGAATGATTTGGAAGTTTTGCATTAAAATCAAATTGTTTCACGCATTTGTCAAAACAACCACCAGAGTTTAGAAAATCAACATCATTATCAAACAGAACATCATCATCAATAGATATGGAAGATTTGGACATATTTGAAAAATCAGTGTTTATGAAAACAGTAGAAAATACCATTTATTCTAATCCAATCAAAATTCTTTCTTCTACAAGAATGTTCTCGAGCTCAGAAATTTTACTTTCTAAGATCAGTGGAGGAACATATATCTTGCCTTCAATAGGTTTTGCCTCCATTTCCTCTGTAGAATAACTTTGAAAATAATCATTTGAAAGAAATTTGGATTGTTTAGAATTGTAACTAGAATTCAACTTTTCATAACGAAATGGTAGTTGCATTTTAGTTTTATTTTTCCTGTTCTCATCTTCCTTAGCTTCTACTTCATCTGATGACTTTGTCCATTTGACTTTGAGTTCAGAATGTTTCTGTGCCAGTTTTAGAAAGCCAAAATCATATAAAGCAGACACTTTTGAAATACCCTTCTTCAAGTAATGAGGATTATCATAACTGATACCCCAACCATCATTGAAAGAAGTAACCTCTTTTGGTTTATTAAGATAAATAGTTTGATCAGTTTGATCTCTAGTATAAAGTTTTTATTCCAAACCACTTACCTTTTCAATCAAAGACTTATTTTCTTTCTTTAAAGATAAACACTTTTTAGCAACCTCTTTTATCTCAAGTTCACACAATATAAATTTTGAAGATGTTTCAGATAATTGATTATGAATTACAGTATTTTCTCTAGCAAAGGTATCAATATTTTTGTGTAAAGTCTCAATCAATACATTCTTCTCAACAATATCATTGTTGAGTTTCTGTATTGCTTGGTTTTTCTTTGCAATGCCACCTTTTTTATGTTTGAGTTTAGACTTCAAATCCTGAAGTTCAACCATCATGGATTGCATTTGAGTTAAAAAATCAGATTCAGTCATATCATTTACCTCTTCAGAATCCTCTTCATCTGAATTTTCCTCAGCAACTTTCTGTCCCATTAAGCACATATGAGCATTCTCTTCTCTTTCGCTCTCATAATCAGTAACATCTAGCCAATGATCGTCTTCGGCCATAAGAGCTTTACCTGCCTCTTTTTGCTTTGCCAAGAACATTTTGTTCTTATAGTAATCATAATTCTTTACCTTAGGCTTCCTGCAATCTTTGGCAAATTGGCAGATCTTGCCACAGTTGTAACACTTGATGTAACACCCTCAAATCTGGAAATAGCAACTGTTAGGTCAAAATATTGTATCCAAGATTTAATAGGAAAGTCAATGTTGTAAAGTCAACAATGTCAAAGTCATGAAAAGTCAAAGATGTTTAGTTTCCTTAGTGATTAAGTCTTTGTTTACTTAGTGGGTATAAATAGGTTTCTTGTCTTGTAAGTTTTTAGAAAGAATCATATTGTACAATCATTCAGACGTGTGAAGATTCAAGATTTACTTTCTCTCTCTAGTTCTTAATTGCTTAATCTTGATGAGAATTGCTTGATTGTTTGGGATTTTTCATTCACAATTGGTATCAGAGCTATACCAAACAATTTCAGAAAGTTTTTCACAAAAATTATGGATTGATTTTATGGATTTTTTGAATCAAAAAGTTGAATTTTCTGAAAATTTCAAGAAACTCTCAAGAACGATCACTGTTAAGATTTTTCTGAAAATTTGCATTGGATCGCAGAATTCTTGAATTAATTGTTAGAAAAGTGTTTAAATGTGATTTTAGATCATTGTGATACGATTTCAAGAATCAATTTGCATGATTTGAATTGATTTGGATCAAATCTGTGAACTCAGGGAAGAACACGCAGACTTCAAGTTGAAGAACACGCTGAATTCATGTTTAATTGATCTGCGAATTCATGTTAAAATCGATGCAGAAATTCAATTTGTGAATTGAATTTGATTGGTTTAAATTTGTTAATGGGGCGGTGGAATTCTAATTGCATTTTATGAAATCCTAATTGCAGATTTAATGGATTTACGCCAGTTCATCTTTTAGTGGATTGTTAAGTTTACTTTTGCGCCAGTAATTGATTTGCGCTAACATTAAACTTTGCGCCACTTTATTCCATCATCATCAAATTTGTTAGTGGAATCAAATTTGCGTGGAGATTATTTTTTCTGCAGGTTAGAATTTTGCGCCACATGAACACCGAATGGTGAATTGAAAACAAAATTTGTGATTCGATGACAAGATTAGTGGGGCGGTGGATAATTCATTGATTTGCAAATTAATGTGTTTTTCATTAAATCTTGCGCCATCTTCTTCTCAAGAAAAACTTTGCTTTGCGCCATCAGAAATAGATTTTGCGCCATCAAAATGTTGAGGTTTGCGCCATCCTTATCATTTTTTTTGCGCCATTCATTTTATGAGTTTTGCGCCATCCAAGTCCACTTTCATCTTGCACCATACAATTTGTTAATGAGTGGAGGATTGCTTAATTTGTTTTGCACCACTTTCCACTTTCATTGATATTAGTTAGTGAGTGGAGGATTGCTTAACTTTTTTTTGCGCCAATCAAATCTCACGCAAATTTATTTTCTTTGTGCCACCCACTTCACTCACACTAAATTGTTTTGCGCCACCAACAGCTAGCGCAAACTTCATTTTTGCGCCACATTTTTAAATCAATTGTTCTGCATGTTTGGTGGTCTGCAAGTTCAATTGAGTTTTGATATTTGCAGGTTCTAGAGTTGCAAGATTTATCATTCTGCAAATTTCAAGTGCTTTGAGAATTCTAGAGATAGATAATTCTTCAGAGTTTATTTTTTGTGCTGATCTGATTTTGACTTTCAATCAAAATTTCTGAATTGTTTGGGAACGATCATTCTTATCAAGCTGATTTCTCATTCAATATTTTCTAAGAGAGGAAATACTGTACTTTCAATTAGATTGTCTAAATTTTGTATTTGAATTCATTTCAACTAACGATCATTTTGTCAAATTCTTTTTGAAACAGGATGAGTTCACCAATATTACTCAAAGGAAGATACGAGCAGTGGAAAGTTGATTTTTTCAACTTTGTAGATAAACATGAGCTGAGTTGCTATTTCAGATTATCATTGACTGAAGGAGAGATGAAACCTCAAACTCCAACAGAAGATTGTACTAAGGAACATGAGAAAAGAAAGAGAGCTGATAATTTAGCTCAAAGTTTTTTGTTGAAGAATATTTTTCATGATATTTATGGTCACATAAATAACTACAAGTCGACAGGAAAAGATTTATGCAAGTTGATAGGAAAGGAGTTATGGGACTATCTTGAATGGACGATGTTAGGGCCAAAGGTTGTGTCTGAGCTAAAAGGAAAGATTTCTGAGTTGGAAGATAAAATTCAGCAAGCCGTATCTATTGAGAGTTATGAAGAGAAGATTAGAAGTTTGGAAGATTCTAATGTTGAGCTTTTAAAGAAAATATCTGATTTTGAACAAAAGATGGTCAAAGAAAGATCTGATTTTGAGTAAAAAGAAAGAGTTTGCTAAAAAGTTTTCAGAGTTTTCCAAGAAGAGTGCTGATGAGAATAAAACAGTTGAGCTTAAATCCATAAAACTTTCTCAACAAGTTTCTGATTTTGAGAAAGTACTCATCCTAGAAAGTGAAAAGTTTGCCAAAGAGAAGAAGGCCATTGAACAAAAGAATGTAGGATTCTTCAAAGAAATATCCGACCAAAGAAACAATGCTGAGAAGGGATTTGAAGAAGAAAGATTGATGTTTGATTCTGAGATCAAAAAGCTTACTGATAAGCTATCTGAACTATCTGAAAGTGTACTGAAAGAGAAGCAAACGAAGTCTGAATGCGAGACGAATATTGACCTTATCATCAAAGAAAGAGACAACTTTGCTTCAAAGATTAAAGAGCTTGAAAAGAAAGCCTCAAGTTCAAATCAGAAAACTGTCTCTTCACAAAGGTCAATTAAATCTTCTGATCAGATTCGTAGAACTAACATTTTTTATGATAGAAATATAGATGGTTCAGGTACACATCAAAGAAGAAGAAGATATAAAGAAGAGGAACTGGTCTGGAAGAAGAAACCAGTCAAAGATGACAAGGAAGATAACCTGAAAAGAAAGCAATCATCTGTTCATTCATACAAAGTTAAAAAGAACAATGCGCTTAAAGGTAAACCTGATCATATCTACTCGAGAGATCATATAATCAGGTTGTCAGGTAAGAAATACTATTGTTCTTATTGTCGTACACATGATCATATTCACAAGGCCAGTGATCATTTCTGGTATGGTTCATATTCAATTACCCCTACAAGAACTGCAACTAACATTCATGGACCCAAATACCAGTGGGTACCAAAGCCGAAAACTGATTCTGTGTTGCAGGCACCTCAAGTCAAGGGGGAGTAAGAGAACTATAGCTTCTAAGTAAATCAGCTTAGGACCCGTACTTCAATGGAGTTTGACTTCTAAACACAACAGTTTAGGACTTACTTCAGTGATCAAAAGACCTTACTCCGGTAATACTTTGCATCCGATAAGATATGACGGTCTACAATTCACAAGGGAGTTGTATTGATCTCTATCCTGTGCTTTTTCATTGACAATATACTTACGATATGATGGTCTACAATTCAAAAGGGAGTTTTATTGATCTCTATCTTGTTCTTTTTCACTGACATATTTTAGATGCATAATTTATAGGGGGAGTAAAGGTGATGGCTTCTGATCACATGACAGATCAGGACCCGTTCTTCAACGTTCAGACTTGGATATTTTGCAAATATCCAGGGGGAGCTTAAAAGACCTAAATCATTTTATCATGATTTGAGGGGGAGCTTAAAAGTAAGTATCTTCTGATCTAGATCTCTGATTGTTTGAAAGTAGAACAACTTTCAAGCATGAAAAAAGTTTTCTTAAATGTTCTAACCACTTCTGATTCTCAAAAGGTTTCATGAATTTAGAAGTGTGATTTTAAATGTTTTTCAATTCTGAGCGTTAATGTTTAACTGACCGTGTGTTTCTAAAGATCAATACTTGCGTATTATCTTGTCTTTATGCTGTAAAGTATTCACACACACAGGTTCAGTACTTCATTTGATTTTGTTATTACCATGTCTCATAATGAAACAATTTTTTTCGATGGTAATACCCTCGTTTGAAATTCAAAGTTGTTAAGCATCAATCATCATTGCTAAATTTGTGCTTTCATTGCTAAATTGTTTATATTTGTTCATATAAACAAAATATCCAATTCTTTGATACCCTAACCATTTCTTGTTCATATCTCATTTCATTTGATCTGATTGATACATTGTCATATTCTCAAAACAATTCTCTTGATTTTATTTCATTCATTCAATATCTTTGTTTTGAGAATTCTTCAAAGTTCAATTGCTCAAATCTCATGAGCATACATTTTGACAATGTTTTCATATATGTTGTGCTTAACTTTTCAGTTAAACTGTTGAGCAACTATTCTTTATAGGATTTACATGAGATTCGTGTGTGAGCTTAAACAGAACTTCCATGGATTCACGTAACCAGTGTTTCCTACCCAGGAAGTTATCCTAGAGTGATTGAGGGGTGAGGGGTCAAAATCAAAGAGTGGGGGAGATAACTCATCCGGTTGAGTTTTTCTCATTGTGCTGAGCGGAAAAATGGAAAAGAGAGTTTGGTTAGAAGTGAGCATAATGATAAAAAGAAAGAGGGTGTGAGAATATAGTTAAAAGAATATCAGAACTCTACACCAACCACTTTCTGAGCCGGTGTTATCCCAGTTTAATCTAGTTGATAAATAATCAAACAAACAATCAAGTAACACAATAATAATCAAGAGATATATAAATCAGAGTAACATACCAATCCCTTGAATAAACAATGAAACCATTGAGTGTTCTTGATACCCTTTGAATATAGAGAAAACTTACGGCTACCTATTTAGAAAATTATCAGAGTTAACCTAAAACTAAACTAAACAAAACTTTAAATACCTAGGCCATATGGGCTTCCTAATGCTTAATGGGCTTGGGCCCAATAGCTAATAACTATTGAACTATTACAATTTAAACCCTGAACTGTAACTATCAAATAAATACAGTTTAGACCCTCTAATTTAACTTTGACACAATTGCAGTTTAAACCCTGAACTTTAACTTTAATCTTGAATACAATTATTTGATCCAACAATCTCCCCCTTTGGATTCAAGATTAAAATTTTTTTGCAATTGTCTTCGGGTCTTCACTTGTATTCTCTTTTCTTCAGATATGTCGTTGATCGCTTCAAAACTTGATATCTTTAAAATCTTTGAAATCTTCAGATCTTCAGATTATATTCTCCTTCTTTGATAATTCTCCATTTTTGTATCTTCTCCCCCTTTTTGATGAGTGGTGAGAATCATCATCATCAAAACTTTGCAAAACAATCTCCCCCTTTTCAAGACAATCTCCCCCATTGTGTATGATCACGTAAGCACAGTCTTCATGTAACGAGCCCTGTATGGAAATAAGAGCAGTCTTCCCAGATGGAAAGAGTGATTATTTCAATCTTTTCAGATTAAAATAGAAAGTAGTAACCATTCGAATCTTTTCAAATTCAAACAGTTTAATAAGTGTAACCCTGAATCAACAAATGACTCAGTTAGAATGCCTGTAAATGACACAAAATCACTGAGTAACACAAAGTTACTATTTAAGGAGCTGGTTTGATGTAGACTCCCCAGGTCTTCCATTCAATCATCGAATAACACATGGTTATCTATGAACGTTCTGACAGAAAACAAATTTCTGTGTGCTCGTGCATGTGTTAGAAAAAAAATTAAGCATAGATGATTGCTTTTTAATATAGGCTCAAAGTATGTAAACTTGTTGAGACAGCAACAAATTGTACAAAGACTCAATTTGCATGAGAAAGGGTTCGAAGGTGGGGCAACTTTCCTTCTTTTTCAATATTAGTATCTTCCAAATGAAGAACCAATAGCGTATGTGCTGCGTCCCCAGAAAATGTGAAACATTATCTTTTTGAGAAAAGAATGAGTAGCTGGTGGGGTTGTATGCAAGAGATGGCATGGGCTAGTTGCCTTTTTCAATGATGGTCACCAAAGAATGTGAATCAATCAGATTATGTGGCTGCCCGGCTCAGAAAGAAGTTTGGTGCAAAGTTTAATATTCTTTTACTCTGTTCTCTCACCCTCTTTCTTTTAGTGCTCACGTCTAACCAATCTCTCTTTTCCATTTTACCTCTTTTCACACACCAACACTCAAATCTTTTGACCCCTCTCCCCTCAATCACTCAGGGAATACTTTCTGGGTAGGAAACACTGGTTATCGTGAATCCATGGAAGTTCTGTTAAGTTCTCACACTGAATCCCATGTATGATCCTAAAAGAACATGCTGTTCAACAGTCTTTTGTACAGGTAAGCACAAATACCACTTGTTACATGAAGAATAAAAATATGGAGAAGTCAAAACAGTTGTGTTTGACGATGCAATTCTCCCCCTCAAACTAAAAGAGTTTGACAATTAATCTCATATCATTTTATCATGAAGAATAAGATTTTGGAGAATCAAAAACGAATGTTGTTTATATGAACAATATATAAACATATTTTCAATGAAAACACATGAAATGACGTTCGATTCAATCAACAGTGAATACAAATAACGTGAGTATTACCATAGAAAGATTTAACTTTTGATACATGGTAATAACAAAGTCAAATAGAATGTTCTGAACCGTTATGTGTATGAATACTTGACAAAGTATATTGACAAGATAAAACGCAAGTATTTATCTTTAAGAACACACGGTCAGATAAGCATTTAAGTATCCAAAAATCTGTTAATATCACAGATATTCTCTCCTTTAACTTCATTTTTTTTTAAGATTAAGAGAAAAAAAATAGAAAAATAAGGCACTGAAGTGCGGGTTCTAATCCGATGTGATTAGAAGCCATTGTCACTTGACCAAACCTGCATAAATAAAAGAAATAATGGTAATCATTTATGAAAATGATTCCTCTCTCGTTAACAACAGTTGGAAAATAACACACAAGATCAAAACTTGGAATACTCCCCCTAGAATCATGAGTAAGGTTTAAGACATGTTCAACATTCCAAGTTTGCTGATGAGAAATTGAAAACGCTTTTCATCCAATGGCTTGGTGAAAAGGTCAGCTAACTGGAAGTCAGTTTGAACAAAGTGCATTTCAATGTTACCTTTTTCTACATGATCCTTGATAAAATGATAGCGTACGTCGATATGCTTGGTCTTCGAATGCTGTACCGGATTAGCAGTTATAGATATTGCGCTCTTGGAATCGCAATAAATAGGAACACGCTTGTAGTTGTATCCAAAGTCCCTTAACTGTGTCGTCATCCAGAGGACTTGAGAAGAGCAGCTAGCAGCATGTCAGGATCGAATTCTTAACAAGAATTAATACTCAGAAACAATATCAAAGAAGTTGCGGAAAAACACTTTGATATTTAGTAATCAAACACAGTATATAATGATCAAACAGTAAACTTGTATTGAATGCTTAAAGTGACAAGATTACACTCTCAACCTCAATATTGATGAACAGACTCACCAATACGAATTCTACTTCTCTAGAATTAGGATTTATGCCTTGAGGTCGATTTTTCTCTTGAAAAACAATTATCAAAAGTTATTTCTATCTATTCTACACATTCTATACATATACTGATAAAAAGATAATTACAAAGAATAAACAAATCTTCAGTATATCTTCCATGTATATCTTCTAAGTATATCTTCAGTATATCCAGCTGTAGTACTTTCCATCCGTATCTCTTTAGCAGCACTAATAATGCTCAGCAGCATTAACTTCAACTAGCAGCATTAACTGCAAGCAGTATTAACTACTAGCAGTACTAACTAGCTAAGCAGTACTAACTTTGTTCAAGCAGTACTAACTTTGACTAGCAGTATTAATTAACACTAGCAGTAGTAACACTCAGCAGTATTAATCTTCAACTTGTTCTGGCAGTAGTAACTACACTTGTACTAGCAGTAGTAACTACAATTAGTAGAATCTTCAGTTCCCAACAATCTCCCCCTAACTTGACTTTTAGAAGAGAAGTCAAGTTCTTCAGATATTCTTCCAGATGCTCTTTTTAATGCTCCCAAAACTTCCAAGATCACGCTGCTAAGTCTGGATTCAGTCCCAAACTCTGATTGATTATCCTCCGAATGAGATACTTGGCCATTTCTGAATTTGGTGCACAACCCAACTTCTTCTTTAGCATGGCATGAACCTTCAGTCTGGTGTGATTATATACTCTATCCACTAGGAAGTATTCTGTGTGATTTCTATCCAAAGTCACTGCATATACTCCACTAGTTTCATATAGAGTCCAACTTGTGACTTCTTTAAACACACTCTTGATTACCTGGTTCACTTCTTCAGGTTTGAACATCATGCATAGATACTCCATCACCAGTTTTGTAAGAGAAATTCCTGGAGTATTCAGATGGTCTGCATACAGCTTAATTCCTATGTCAAACATCTCTTCTATATCAGATCTAGAGCATGTTTTGACAACCTTGATCCAAGTATTGAATATTTCATACTTGTCACCCTTCCTCTTTAGTCTGATGTAATCTTTTCCATCCATTTTCAGAACATCCCAGTGAATGATCTCTGGTGGCTTCACTCCAACAGGTTCTGCAGAAATTGGTTCAGGCACTTTGTCCATCAC
Source organism: Arctium minus (assembly GCA_954870635.1). NCBI lineage: Eukaryota > Viridiplantae > Streptophyta > Magnoliopsida > Asterales > Asteraceae > Arctium > Arctium minus. The sequence continues at coordinate 30,355,836 of OX941089.1, read as the reverse complement.
TACCATATATAAGCTTACATCATCTTTGATTGATGACCCTTGCTGGCTTGATGACTCAGGTGCCACTTCTTCTTCAGCAACATTTTGTTCTTCTTCTATTCTAGACTTCTTATCTTTCTTTCTTTTGGCCATCATCTTGGTTCTTTTCAAAGTCTTTTGAACCTGTACTAGAGTAGCTTCCTTCTTCTTTTCTTCCTTTTCCCTTTCCATTTCTTTTATAGGAGTTCCCTCTTCACTTTCAGGGAATGGTTGATTCATATCTATATCATGTCTCTCCTTTGCCTTCTTTTCAAACTCCACTCTATCCTTTTCATTGCTCTTCAGCTTCTCCATTTCTTTCTCATATAGATCCTTGATTTGATCAAAATTCATCTTCACAAACATTTCTTTCTTTACCCCAATTGCACTTTTCAAGAAAGTTATCATTTTGTTTCTTTCCTGAGTGGCAAGGTAAGTTTGTGAAGGTCTTCTCTTCTTTGCACTTGATCTGGCCATCATAGCCTTTCTCAAGGTTATTGCTCTTTGCTTGGCTTTCTCTGTTTCCAACCCTTTCTGGAATGCTTCATTTAACTCATTTGCTAGTGCTCTGGCCATTTCTCTGTCTTTTTCAACCTGTTCCTTTTCTGCTAGATCTAACTCTTCTTGCACTTTCTTTGCTAATGCTTCATCTGACTCAATCATCTTTTGCTTTTTAGATGGTTGATCAGATTCTATCATCTGTTCTTTCCCTTTTCTTTTTATATCTGCAGCCATGTCTTTCTTTTCTGATTTCTTGTCTCTCCCTTCATTTATGACCACTCCCTTTGCTTTGGGAGTGTCATTCTTAGCTTTGATTAGCACTTCAGCTACTTCAATTTCTGTTGGTGTTAACTCTGTTACTGCTGCTTGTGAGGTTTCAGCAGCATTAACAGTTTCTGCTTCCTTCTCCCCCTCAACTTCAACTCTTTCTTTATCAATCTCCCCTTCCCTTGATGCTTCTTCCATGTTGATCTCCCCCTTTTTGGGAGCATCAGTCTCTGGTTTCCTCCTTCTGAGCACAAATTGTTTCTTCTTCTTTTGCAAAATCAGTTTCCTTACCATTTGCTTCAACTTGATGATTTGTTCCTGTTGTGACCGTACTATGAGTTTTAGCTCTTCTATGTCTTTGCCCTGTTTGAGTACATCCATGTTGATGTTGCCCATTGCCTCCATCAATTCATCATAGTTATATCTGTCCTCACCTTCTCCAGGAGTGTTACCCCCTATTGACGGATCATTGGATCTTTTAGTAGTGGAAGTCTTCTGCCTAGCAGAAGCACTATCCACCCCTGTGGTTTCTTGGCACCAGGGACCTTCAAATGATTGCTCATTCAAAGTTGCCATGGGGGAGGTCTTATTGATGTTACCACTTTCCTCCTCTGTGTTAGCAGGAGTAGTGGCAGCCTCATCACCCATATGCTCTACCTCCTCCTCAGAGAGCACCTCCTTTGGGTTGGGAGACACCCTTGTGGTTTCCCTTTGGATATTCTCTAGGGGAGAATTCTCCCTTAGAGGGCTTAAAGGCTGTGTGGGTGATGGTACAAGAAGGGAAGGAGCCTTCTTTACCTGTTTTCTTTGATAAGTTTGGGTAATTGGAGAGGTTGGTTTTGTAAGAATGGACTGGGGAATTGTTTTTGAGTGAGAAGGTTGGGCTTGGCTAGCAGTGGGATGGTCTAATGAGGGCCTTGACCCTGCTGCCATACCTTCAGTGTTTTGGGACACCACCATCATTGTAGAGAACAATGGGGTGTCAACTCCTTCCGAGTCCCCAGCAGATCTTCTCATATTTGAGAAAACCTTGCCTTTTGGGGGTTTAGGTACATATACCCCAACAGGTTGAGGTATATCCGTCAATTCATGGTTAATTACTTCCTGAACAAATCTGGGGTACATAAAGAAACTCTTTTTGTTTCCCATATTTGATACAAGATCATTGAAAATCATCTTTGAGAAATTGTACCTTCTGGATGTAGCCAAGCATACCAAAGCATATGCAATTGGACTGCTGAACTCACTCCATCCAGTGGTCTTTTTGGAGATACAATGCATTAGGGTATGAACAAGAAAACGCCATTGGGGTGAAAATTTTGCTTTTGAGAATTTGAAAACACCCAATGGGCCTCCATACCCCATTCTAGTAAGATTAGAAAACAGTTCATCATTAGAGATAGACATTATACCAGCGGCATCGTCTAGACGTAGACTGATGCGAATGACTTCTTCAGTAACTGTAAGTGAGTGATCACAGATTCTTGTCTTGATCATTTGCACACCATTTTCCACAACAATGGTTGCATTAGCCCAGAACTGCCTTTGGTGCTCAATGTAGATTGTAGGTGATACAGTAAGAGCATGAGCAATGTGGCTCGACTTCAGAAAGTCGACTATCTGATGAAAACCTTCAGCTTGTTTTGGCTTTTGTAGCATCGCAATCTCGTTGTGCTCGTCGATGAATGTCATGGATGCCATTGATCTTAGTGAAAACTTGCCTGAAAACTTCGAACTTGAGAGAGAAAAGGTTTTGAGCGCAAGAGAACAGTATGCAAAGAGTCGTTATGAACTTTTAGGCGGGCAAAAGGTATTTATAGTATTCGGAATATAAGCAGTATTAACCTAGAGCAGTATTAACTAACTAGCAGTATTAACCGCGAGCAGTATTAACCACGAGCAGTATTAACTGAACTAGCAGTATTAACTACTAGCAGTATTAACTAACTAGCAGTATTAATCGCGAGCAGTATTAACCACGAGCAGTATTAACTGAACTAGCAGTATTAACTACTAGCAGTATTAACTGAAAGCAGTATTAACCACAAGCAGTATTAACTGAACTAGCAGTATTAACTACTAGCAGTATTAACTAACTAGCAGTATTAATCGCGAGCAGTATTAACCACGAGCAGTATTAACTGAACTAGCAGTATTAACTACTAGCAGTATTAACTGAAAGCAGTATTAACCACAAGCAGTATTAACTAGACTTACTCCTTTTAAACTTGCTAAATACTGAGTACTGCTATGCATATCCTGAAAAGAAGATTAGTAACACCAAGAATAACAATATACAGGTATAAACTCACTTTTTGAGAAGAAGATTATTCAAAGTTTATCATTCCCACACTTGTTACCAAGAAAGTGAATCTACTCACATCAAAAGCTTTAGTGAATAGATCAGCAAACTGATTATCAGTGTGAACTTTGATAACTTGAATAAGTTTCTTTTCATTACAATCTCTTATAAAGTGATACCTGATTTCAATGTGCTTTGTCTTTGAGTGCTTGACTGGATTATTTACAATGCTAATAGCACTGCTGTTGTCAATAAAGATTGGAGTATGTAGAAAGGTTACCCCATAATCCAGCATTTGATTCTGAATCCATAAGACTTGAGAACAGCAACTTGCAGCTGCTATGTACTCTGCCTCTGTTGTAGATGTGGATACGGTGGTTTGTTTCTTGCACTGCCATGAGACTAGTCTAGCACCCAAAAACTGACATCCTCCAGAAGTAGATTTTCTGTCCAAGTTTGCCCCACCTAGATCACTGTCTGAGTATGCTATTAGGTCAAAAGGTGAGTTATGAGGATACCAAAGTCCCAATCTGGGTTGCCCTTTGAGATATCTGAATATCCTCTTAACAGCTTGAAAGTGAGATTGCTTTGGCCTAACTTGAAATCTTGCACATACACAGACTGGAAACATAATATCTGGCCTTGATGCTGTGAGATACATGAGAGAGCCAATCATGGATCTATAAAGATGCACATCCATATCCTCCCCCTCAAGATCTGCTGTGATCTGCTTGTGTGTTTCCATAGGTGTGCTGGCAGGTTTTGATTCTGAGAAACCAAACTTGGTTAGAATATCCTGCACATACTTGGATTGACATATAAAAATGCCATCTGACTTCTGTTGAACTTGGAGTCCAAGGAAGAAAGTAAGTTCCCCCATGGAACTCATTTTGAACCTTTGATGCATTAAATCCTCAAACTCCTTGCACATATTGTTTCTTGTAGAACCAAAAATAATGTCATCAACATATATTTGGACCAGCAAGATATCCTTCTTCTTTCTTTTGATAAATAGAGTCTTATCAATGACTCCTCTTTCAAAGTCATTTTCCAAGAGATAGGATGACAGAGTGTCATACCATGCTCTTGGGGCTTGATGTAGTCCATAAAGTGCTTTCTTTAATTTGTATACTCTGTCTGGATAGCTTGGGTTTTCAAACCCTGGTGGTTGACAGACATATACTTCTTCTTCAATTGACCCATAGAGAAAAGCACTTTTTACATCCATTTGGTAGACTTTGAAGTTCATGTAAGAAGCATAGGCTAGGAATAGTCTGATTGCTTCTATCCTAGCTACAGGTGCAAAAACTTCTTCATAATCTATGCCCTCTTCTTGAGTGTAGCCTTGAGCTACCAGCCTTGCTTTGTTTCTTATAACAATACCTCTTTCATCTCTCTTATTTCTGAAAATCCACTTTGTGCCAATTGCTCTGTGACCTTTAGGAAGGTCTACTAGATCCCATACATCTTGTAGCTTGAATTGTAACAGTTCTTCTTGCATTGCTTCTATCCAGCTAGATTCTTTCATAGCATCATATGCCTTTTTAGGCTCAAGCTGGGATAGAAAACAAGAAAGGACTGTATGCTGTTGATCTTTCATTTCTTGAAGCCTGCTTTGTTGTCTAGTCATCATAGGAGAAGAGATATCTCCTATTACCAGCTGTGGAGGATGATTCTTTTGAACTCTTGTGTTATGACTAGGTTCTTCATTCAGTCCAGCCTCTAGATTAGAGTCATGCAACTCAACTGAAGTGTCTTCAGATGTCACTTCTGATTCTTGAGTCTCCTCATCTCTAGTGTCTTCTTCACTCTGACTTGGTTCAGTATATGATTCCTTTTCACAGTCTTCATTTACTGTGGGTATGGGAAAAATCACAGATTTAGATATACTTTCTTGAACTTGTGTGATCTCTGATTCTCCACCATCTGTTCCTGTATACTCATTACTGAAACCAAAAGAGTTAGTTAGTGAATCAATGTCAAATAGCCATTGAGGTCCAGACCCAACAGGATTTGGTGTGTTCTCATTGCATTTGACATTGTCACTTTCTTCAATTATTCTAGAAGAAGAGTTAAAAACTCTGTAGGCCTTACTCTGAGATGAGTATCCAACAAGAAATCCATCATCTGCTTTGCTATCAAACTTACCTAAGTGAGATTTGGTATTTAGAATTGTACAAGGACACCCAAAAGATTTGAAGAAACCAATAAAAGGTTTTCTTTGATTTAAAAGCTCATATGGGGTCTTGTTCTTTTGCTTGACCACTAGAACTCTGTTTTGGACATAACAAGCAGTATTAACTGCTTCAGCCCAGAATGTAATTGGCAATTTTGAATCAGCCAACAGAGATCTAGCAGCCTCTATTAGTGTCCTATTTCTCCTTTCAGCAACACCATTCTGTTGAGGAGTTCTAGGAGCACTATATTGTCTCTCAATACCTTTTCCTTCACAAAAAGTATTTAAATCATGATTTTTAAATTCAGTTCCATTATCTGATCTAATGACTTTTACTCTTTGATTAGTTTGGTTTTCAATTCTTAGAATAAAGGATTTGATAAGATCACTTGTTTCATCCTTAGTCCTTAGAAAATATACCCAAGTAAACCTGGAGTAATCATCAACAATAACCAAGCAGTAAGATTTCTTGCCTATACTCATAACATTTGTAGGACCAAACAGATCCATATGCAATAACTGGAGACAAGAAGAAACAGAATTTAACTCTTTGGTCTTATGAGAAGTTTTGTGTTGTTTGCCTTTGAGACAAGCAACACAATGATCATCACATGAAAAGACTTTTGAAGGTAAACCTCTTACAAGGTTATTTTTAACAAGATTGTTCATAGTCTTGTAATTCATGTGACACATCCTTCTGTGCCAAAGGGAGGATTCATCTATAGAAGCTTTTGAAACAAGACAATTTAAAGATGAATCACTATCAACATTGTCCAAATCAAGACAGTAAACATTGTCCTTCCTTGGAGTTCTAAGTAGTATCTTGCTTTCATCAACTACCTTGAACCCTGGAGCAAGAATCATACACTCAGTATTAGTAAATAATATACTATGTTGTTTGTCACAAACCTGTGATACACTTAACAGGTTGTACTTTAATTGATCAACATAGTAGACATCCTCAAATGTCATCTTACCTTTGGTGACATTACCTTTTCCACTTATCTTACCACCAGTAAGATTGTCTCCAAATGCAACATGTCCTCCATTAATTTGCTTGAAATCCTGAAGGCATGACATGTTGCCAGTCATGTGCCTAGAGCAACCACTATCAACATGCCATATGCTCGTTCCCTTGAGCTGTTGGTTGCCCTGCACATTAAATAAATCAATTAGTATGATAGGGGACCCAAGCCAAAGTGATCTTGGGTCTGCCATTCTCATCAAAGTATTTACATTCCTTTTTAATGAGGTTTTTAAACTCAGAGCACTCTTTATTAGAGTACTTTGTCAATATGATTGGCTTAGCAGAATCAATACTGGAAGCAGTACTAACCTTAGAAGTACTAACAGAGTTAGCAGTACTAACAGGTGTAGCAGTACTAACAGGTGTAGCAGTACTAACAGGTTTAGCAGTACTAACCTTGTTAGCAGCATTAACATTGTTAGCAGTAGTATTACTTCTAGAAGCACTATCATTGTCAGCAGCACTATTTGTGGTAGCAGTACTAACAGTTTTAGTGCTTTTAGGAATCCACATATTGACACTTTCTTTAACAGAATACTTTTTCTTCATGTGGCTTTTAGTTTTAACATTTTTCTTAGCCACATGGTTCTTTTCAATTTTCTTATAACCAAAGGGTTTTTGCATGGATCTTTGGAAATTCATTCTTTGGTTCATAGGATTGAAATAACAGAATTTTGCAAGATGATTCAATTTGCCACAGATAAAGCAAGGTTTTGGTCTATTGATTTTACTCAGATCAACCCCTTGTTTATGTGCCCATTGATTATTCCAGTTTCTTTGATTTCCCCTCTTTTTGTCCTGTTTTTGGGGTTTATTCTTCTTACAAGTACACTGTTTGCAAGGACCTGGATTCACAACTGTGGTCTGTTTATAATGGACCTTACCAGACTTTTCCTCTGTCTTCTCTATGTTCTTGGATTTGATCCAAGCCCTTCCACAATCCTCATTGGTGATAATGTTGTTTTCTATAGAAGTCTCACCACTCACCTTGTTCTTCTTACTCTTGCCAACCTCTTTCTCAGTCTTATCCTTAACAATTACCTCATCTAAGGGATCTATTTCAGTGGCTCCCTCAGGCAAGTCCTTCCTATCTTTGGTGTCTAACAGGTCTGAAGTAGGAGGAATGTAATTGTTGTTATATGGTGGAGGTGTGGCATTATACCCAATTCCTCTTCTTAATTTATCATGAATCTGATTTTGCAGTAAGGAGTCCATTGCTTTAGAAGCATTGGAAAACTTTTCTACATCAAGCTTAACCTTGGTTAACTCCTCTTTCAGTTTTTCACTCTCCTCTTTAGATTTGGTCAGTTTAAGTTCTAAATCCTTTTTCTCCCACTTCCAGTAATTAGTGTCATATGAGTGTTGTAGTTCATTGGCTTGAAAACCTTTGATTTGATCTTCAAATCTCTCTACTATCCTCACATAGTCTTTTATATCCTTTTCTAGTCTCTTCAGGTCATCACTCATCTTCTGATTGTGATCCCTGTACCTTTTAACAGTGTCTATGCAAGTTTTAGAGCAGAGATTAGAACTTACCTCAGATGGGAGATCAGATACTTTAGCCATAAGAGCTTGATTCTGAATAGCTTCTTCTGCTTGATCACTCCAATCAAACCCCATTCCTTGTTGAGAAACAAGGGCTTGAGCAGAGTTTCTATTGTTATTGAAGCTTCCAGATTGAGCTTGTTGATGGTTGTTGTTGTGAGACATTCCACTTTTGCACTCTCTAGCAAAATGTCCCTTAAGATGACATTTGTAGCATTCTACCTTTGATTTATCAAACCCTGCTCCATCTTCTCTTCTTTGTGAGAAGTTGTTTCTTCCAGTCCTCTTTATAAACTTCTTAACCCTCATGGAGAGCATGGCCATTTGCCATTTAATATCCATCTCTTCCAGATCATCAGGATGAAGTTGTTCTAAGTCATCATTGATCAAAGAAGAATTTCCATGATTAGAAAGAAGAGCTTCAAATGCATAATCAGTGCCTTTATCTAGATTTGATCCATTAGTAGCATTAACTGATTCAGAGTTAGCAGTAGAATCAATTGATGCTGATAGGAGTGCAGCATTATGAACATATCCAGAAGGCTTCTTCTTTGCCTCCACCTCAGCTTCAAAAACTCTAAGATCATTGTACAGATCATCAAGTTCTTTGTCTTCCAACTGATCATTCTGTCTGAATGACACAGTGTACATGGTCCATTCATCTCCAAGGGACCTTAAGAACTTTCTGTTCACATCATCTTGATCAATCTGTACTCCCATAGTAGCTAGTTCACCAATTAGTTTATTAAACCTGTCAAAAGTTTGAGTCATGGACTCATTCTTAGTTGAGATGAAGTTTTCATACTGTTGTTTTAAGATTGCCTTTTGATTTCTCTTGGTACTTTTAGTACCTGAGAATCTCTTCTCTAGAGCATTCCAGAGCATCTGTGCATCAGTACAATTGCAGAATTGGTGTTGATACTCATTTGGAATGGCCAAGAGCAGTGTGCTCAAGGCTTTCATCTCTGTCTGTCTTGATTTCCTATCTGTATCTGTCTTTGGAGGAGTTCTTTTGCCATCTTCACCAATCTTTCCTCCATCAGATGGGCCATTCTCAATGATGTCCCACATAGAGTAATCTGTGAGGAGAATATATTGCTTGATTCTGATTTTCCACATGTCAAATTCATTGGATCTGAGCATTGGAACTTTTGAGACCAAAGTACTGCTTGATTCTGTAAGATTTTCCATGATGAATAACTGTTTCTGAGAGAATTAGCTCTGATACCACTTGTCAGGATCGAATTCTTAACAAGAATTAATACTCAGAAACAATATCAAAGAAGTTGCGGAAAAACACTTTGATATTTAGTAATCAAACACAGTATATAATGATCAAACAGTAAACTTGTATTGAATGCTTAAAGTGACAAGATTACACTCTCAACCTCAATATTGATGAACAGACTCACCAATACGAATTCTACTTCTCTAGAATTAGGATTTATGCCTTGAGGTCGATTTTTCTCTTGAAAAACAATTATCAAAAGTTATTTCTATCTATTCTACACATTCTATACATATACTGATAAAAAGATAATTACAAAGAATAAACAAATCTTCAGTATATCTTCCATGTATATCTTCTAAGTATATCTTCAGTATATCCAGCTGTAGAACTTTCCATCCGTATCTCTTTAGCAGCACTAATAATGCTCAGCAGCATTAACTTCAACTAGCAGCATTAACTGCAAGCAGTATTAACTACTAGCAGTACTAACTAGCTAAGCAGTACTAACTTTGTTCAAGCAGTACTAACTTTGACTAGCAGTATTAATTAACACTAGCAGTAGTAACACTCAGCAGTATTAATCTTCAACTTGTTCTGGCAGTAGTAACTACACTTGTACTAGCAGTAGTAACTACAATTAGTAGAATCTTCAGTTCCCAACACAGCAGCTACATACTCAGCCTCGACAGTGGATGTTGAAACACAGTTTTGTTTCTTTGAGGTCCAACTTACAAGTTTGTCACCTATAAATTGACATGACCCAGAGGTGCTTTTCCGGTCTAGCTTACATCCTGCATGATCAGCATCTGTAAAGGCAGTTAGTTCAAAACGAGAATCCTTTGGATACCAAAGGCCTAGATTAGGCGAGCCTTTGAGATATCTAAGGATTCGTTTAACAACAGATAAGTGTGACTCTTTAGGATTAGACTGATATCTCACACAAAAGCATGTGGCAAACATTATATCCGGGCGACTAGCAGTCAGATAAAGTAAAGAACCAATCATGCTACGATACACCTTTTGATCAACAGGTTTCCTGGAGGGATCTGCGTCTAAGAGTGTACCAGTAGCCATTGGTGTTTTCATGACTGAACTATCTGGCATATTGAACTTTTTCAAAATATCGTTTATGTATTTAGCTTGATTAATAAATATGCCTTCGGGTAATTGCTTTACTTGTAGACCAAGAAAGAAATTCAATTCACCCATCATCGACATTTCAAACTTTGTTTCCATTATCTTTGAAAAGTTCTTGCAAAATTTCGGATTTGTCGACCCAAATATTATGTCGTCAACATAAATCTGAATAAGAATCAAGTCCTCACCTTGCCTTTTAAGAAATAAGGTTGTATCAACAGTACCTTTCTTGAAACCAGAAGCAAGTAGAAATTTAGTGAGAGTTTCATACCAGGCTCGCGGTGCTTGTTTAAGACTATAAAGCGCTTTGTCTAAAACATAGACATGATCAGGGTGATGAGGATCAACGAAACCTTCAGGTTGAGCCACGTAAACCTCCTCATGCAAAATGCCGTTTAGAAAAGCCGACTTTACGTCCATTTGATAGACAGTAAAGTTTTTGTGCGCTGCATATGCTAGAAAGATTCTGATGGCTTCGATCCTTGCAACCGGGGCGAATGTTTCATCATAGTCAATGCCCTTTTGTTGACAATACCCTTTGGCAACCAGTCGAGCTTTGTTTCTCACTACTACTCCAACTTCGTCTTTCTTATTTCTGAACACCCACTTTGTTCCAATAACAGATTTACCTTTAGGTAGTGGGATCAAGCGCCATACCTTGTTCCTTTCTAATTGTAGAAGCTCGTCTTGCATAGCAGAAATCCAGAATGGATCACGTAGAGCTTCAGACGCTTTCTTTGGTTCTAGGGAACTAAGGAAGCTTGAAAACATGCAGAAGTTGGCTGTTGCAGATCTTGTCGTGACACCAGATTGTATGTCACCTATCACATTGGTCAGGGGATGATCCTTAGTCCAACGATGTGTGCTTGGTAGAGCTTCAACTGTTTGTTCCGTATTCGACGCATCATTTTCATCATGCACGGCAGGTTGCTCCATAGATGTACTCGGGACATCTTGTACTGGTGTTTCTGATACTGAAGCTTCCGGACTAACAGTTGAAGTGCTCGGGACTTCGTTTCCAGAAGAACTATCTGTAGAGACAGATTCAACATTAATAGAGTCAGAAACTAACTTTGTACTCGTACCTGATGGAGATGAAGTGTCAGTGACTTCTTCGGAAGGTCCAGACATGTGTTCAGAAATAGTAGGGACCTCCGAGCTTGTACCACTTGTTATTGATGTGGATATGCATTTTTCAAAATCTGCACATATATCATCAAAGGCATTAATAAACAATAAATCTAACTCAGATGAAGTAGAGTTAGAGTTAGAAGAAGTGAATCCTTTAGGTGCTGGTTCTATTCTTGATTGAATAGAAGCTTTGTCGTTAAGACCGAGTTCTGAACTGTTGTGTCCAGAAGTCCTTGTAGAATTCTCATCAAAGGAGACATTCATGCTCTCAACAACCGTCTTGGTTCGAATAATGTAAATTCGATAAGCTTTGGATGTCAGAGAGTATCCAACGAGATATCCTTCATCCGCTTTCTTATCAAACTTTGATAATCCTTGACGTTCTTTTAGAATGTAACACCTGCAACCAAATACACGAAGGAACTTGATGTTAGGTGTACGATTGTTGATCAACTCATATGCTGTCTTATTAAAGCGCTTGACCACAATGGTACGGTTCTGTGTAAAACATGCTGTAGCAACTGCCTCAGCCCAAAGGTACATGGGTAGATATGAGTAAGCAAGCATAGTCCGAGCTGCTTCAACCAGAGTGTGGTTCTTCCGTTCAACAATGCCATTTTGCTGCGGAGTGTAGGCGGCAGAGAAATTATGTGAAATACCCACGGAAGTAAGATAACTCTTCAGGGTGTAATTCTTGAACTCCGTGCCATTGTCACTGTGAATGGTTCTGACTGGCAGTTGAAGACGTACTTGAATGCGCTTGATGAAAGCGATAATCAACTCTGGCGCATCTGACTTGTTGCGAAGAAACTCGAGCCATGTATACCTTGAGTAGTCATCTATCATTACCAAGACATATTTCTTTCCGTTGATAGATGTTGTGCGTATTGGGCCACAAAGGTCCATATGAAGAAGTTCCAGTGCAGATGAGGTCGATGATTCAGCTTTGGACTTGAAGGAGCTTCGCTTCATTTTGCCCAACTCACATGCAGAACACGATGAGTCTTTTTCGAACCTCATTTCTGGTAGACCTTTGACCAGACCTTATCTCTGTAGCTTTGCTATAGATCTGAAATTTTGATGAGACAAGCGTCGATGCCACGTCCACGATTGTGCTTTGGAATCTTTGGCTAGTAGGCATACTGGACGTGTGGCAGACAGTGTAGGAAAATCTACATAGTATAGATTTCCATGGCGCTCAGCCTTGAAGACTTCGTAACCATCTGGATCCTCTAGATAGCAGTGAGTTGTTGTGAAGCGGACTTGATACTTCATGTCACAGAAGTGACTGGTACTGAACAGATTGTGATCAAGTCCTTCAACATATAGCATTTTTTGAATCTTCACAACACCGTTATCGAGCATTCCATATCCTCTGACGTGGCCTTCAGCTTCAGAATTGGCAAATCTAACTGCTCCGGCAGGCTCCTCCACATAGTTATGCAAGAGGTGCTTGAATCCTGTCATGTGGCGTGAACATCCGGAATCTATTACCCACAATCGACAGGCCTGCAAAAGAGACAATTAGTTTTGCTTAGGCACCCATATCAGGATGGGTCCTTCGCGGTTAGCATCAAGCAACTCAGGAATATCATCTGGTTTGACTTTCACTCTCCATTCATAACGCGGTTTTGGAACCCATTTCCAAACCATCTTAACATTTAATTCCTGAAAGTGCTTTTTAGAAGTAGGATTGGCAACCTTAGCTCGATACACTTTGGGTTGTGTAGAAGAATCATAATTAGATTTAGACTTAGAGTTTAGCTTAGCTTTGCTTTTATTCTTTTTGGACTTAGGAGGGGAGTAGTATTTGAATGAATTATCCCAACAGTGTTTGCAATAAAGATTCTTTCGAGCAAAATTCATAAACTTAGATTTATCGGAACAAATCTTACATTCATGTTTATCAAAAGAAGTACTATTCAAAATAACACTGTATGTAGGACAACTACTAGAATTCAAACTATTCTTTTTATTCAAACTAAGATCACTATTCTTCTTATTCTTCCCAACTCCATTTCCTTTTATATCTGAAACAGAAACAGGAACCTTGTTAGTCTCTAACTTAGAAGGTGGTTCTTTTCTAGTGCTCTTTGAAGTCTCACCCTTTTCAAAAATACTCGGTGGATATTCAGGACAATCAGAGTAAACAACTGAAGGTTTTGTAGGAGCATCAAATTCTGGATTGGTTCTTACCTTCCAGCTTGGATCATTGAACATCTGTTTATCATTTGAAGCATTTTTAAACAAAGTAATTTTCAAATCATTGATCTCAGTGCAAAGCTCTTGATTTACTTTTAAAGACTTTTCAAGTTTATGTTTGAGATCAAAGTTTTCATCTTCAACCTCATCAAGAGACTGTTGCAACATATCAATTTGCTTCATCAATTCAGATGTATTATCATTCACAGAATTTGACTCCTTTGGAATAGAAACAGGATCAGAGTCTGAAGCATTCATCATTTCAGAAAATAATTCTTCTGTCATGGACTCAATAAACTCCGTTTTATCATTTTGAACACAAGATTCATTCGTAATAGCAGTTTCTTCTTCAACCTCTTCAACAAGTAACGATTTAGAAGCAATGGGATTTGAGACTGATGGTATAGTAGATGGATCAACATCCGATTCATACTCATCATATTTGCATGCAGTCTCAGGTGGAACTGTGTTGGTTCTTACTGATTCTTTGGAAGGTGTGGTAAATAGTGATTCAAATTCAGTACATTCGATCTTTCGAGTCTCATAGCTTTTATTCAAATCACCATATGTAAAACCAACTGATTTAAAAAGATTTTGAGAATCAGTGTCACCAGACTTGTTCTTTCCCATTTCTTCTTGACCTTTGATCTCAGATAAAGGTGTAAGAGTACTTGCTTCAACAAAAGTTGCACGAATGTCAGGAATGGGTCTGATTGCGGAGCCGAATTTATCAAAATTATATAAATGCTTCGGTGCCTTTTTCAAAATCTCATTAGTTGGCACACCCAAACCTGGTTTTAGTTTATAAAACCTTTCATCTTGGAGTTTATTGGTCAATAGATTTAATGTTTGCTCAGTCTGACCTCGTTTCATATTAATGTCCTCCAGTTGCTTAATTTTGGTGTAAGCTTCATTTCTTTCTTTATAACAAACTTCAAATTTTATTTTGAACTCACCTTTTTCAGCATTGATATTCACAAGATCCTTTTCTAAATCAGATATTTTGCTTTTCAAAGAATCCTTTTCAGCTTTTAAACCGTCTTTTTCCTTTTCTTTTTCGTCCACAACAACTTTCAGCAAAGCGTTTTCATCACGAAAACTCAATATTGATTGTTGTGCAGAGCTAAGTTTGCCTTTCAATAAAGCAAATTCATCTTTCATGCTATGTATTTGGGTCATAAGAGATTCAATAAGCTCAGAATTATCACTTACCTCAGAGTTTGCATCTTCAGATTGTGCCTCAGAATCTTCATCGTCACCATCCAGCTTTGCCATATAAGATACTTGGGTGAAGTGAGCTTGCTCCTCGTCATCGAAACTTTGGAACATCCAGTTCTCTTCTTCGGCCATAAGCACCTTTCCTTCTTCAGCTTTCTTGGCGATGAGTGACTTTCTTGCATAATAGTCTGAGTTCTTTACCTTCTTGAATCTGCAGTCTCTGGAGAAGTGCCCAAATTTGCCACAATTGTAGCATCTTCCTGGTTCGTCAGCTCTGTCTTCTTTCTTTTCTTCTCTCTTATCTTCTCTTCTGTCTTCTTTTCTTTCTTTTCGTCTTTCCTCTCGCCGTCCTTGCCTTGGCTTGTATCTTAATTCAGCCTTCTCTTTCTTGTGACCTTCGTACTTAGGCTTTGAATAAAACTTCTTCTTGCCAAAGGTCTTCTTGAATCTTCGAGTAATATGAGCCAAGTCCTCAGAGAACTTCTGAATATCTGGATCAGAATCAATCTCCAGTTCTTCATCACTTGAAGCAGAGTCAGAGTCGGTAACTTCAGTAACTAGAGCTTTTGTCACCTTTTTCTTTGACCTTGCGGAAGAAACATAACTTTTTCCGACTATGAGAGCCACATAATCCTTCAGTTTATTGGACTCAAGATTGATGGTTCTCACCTCATCCTCATGCTGAGAAAGAGTAGAGAAAATATCAGTGACGTTTTCCTGAGCCATGTTCTTTGACATCTGAAGGTTGATGGCAAAGTTCTTCCATTCTGGATTTAAGTTCTTAATGAACTTATAATTAATCTCCGAAGCAGACTTAGATATGTTGTTCCTCCGCAGGTCATTGAGAATGATGTTATATCTGTTGTAGGTCTCTAGCAGCGTCTCTCCTTCTTTTGCATGAAACCCCTCGTATGCATTTATGCATATATTCTGCTTAGCTTGGATAGAGGCTTCACTTCCTTCAAACTGTCTGGATAGTTCATCCCAGATTTCCTTTGCAGAGTTCCGACTGTCTACACGGTTGTAGATGTCGTTCGGGATTGCCATGGTCAGATAGATAAGAGCCTCTTCATCTGTCTTGTACTGTTCCTTATGCTTTTTAGTAAAGTACTGATAAGGTTTAGGAACATATCTGTCTGGGATTTCTGGAGAGGTGTCAGTTGCTGCTTGGCCATCAACTTTGATCATCGGATTGACAGGACCATTGATGATTGATTCCATGTAGTCTCTGTTTTTATGATTCAGAAACTGGACCATTCTCTTCTTCCATTGCTGATATTCATCAGCCATAAGGACAGGCGGTTTGGACTGAGAGCCCATCGAGAGAAGCTGGTTCGACATCTTAGATGTACGGTTAGTAATTAAACTTATCTGTACCAAGACTACCAACTAGATGAGATCGTTAGAATCAAGAGTAAAGACTACACTAAAAAATTTTCAGAAAAAATAAATTTCCAAAGATAATCAAATGCAGTCCTCGCACACAGTATAAAACACTAATATCTATGAATAAAATACTGAAAAATTAAGAAGATTTTGATCAAGAGCAAAACTTTTGTCCCCCTTCGCAGACTTAGCACGGGGGATGTGCTTCGACCGGTATTGAGTCGACCGGGGTTTTGCTTAGACCGGTACCTTGCTTCGACCGGGATGTTGCTTGTACCGGTACTTTGTTCGACCGGAAGTATGCTTAGACCGATAATGCTTAGACCGATAGAGGTCTTTGACCGGTAAGGGTCTTCGATCGGGACTTCCTTAGACCGGGGTGAGCTGAGAGTGTACCGGTCGAATGCTAAGGACCGATAAATGGTATTCGACCGGAAGAGTAAGGACCGGTATGGTGCTAAGGACCGATGTAACTCGACCGATATACTCTTAGACCAGTGTAACTCGACCGATATACTCTATGACCGATAGACTATGTTCGACCGAAATAATGTTTGACCGGTATAGATTCGACCGATATTAATTCGACCGGACAAGGTATCGACCGATGTTGATGTGAGTGTATCGGTCGACCGGACAAATGTGAGTACCGGTGAATATAATGACCGATACTATGTTCGACCGATAAAGTGCTATGACCGGTATAGTGTTCGACCTGAATGGTGTTAAGACCGGTATGTTCTTAACCAACCCAGAAGACGATGAACAGATGCAATAGTTGACCCAGAAATCAAACAAAACACATAAATTGAAACCATAAAACAACCTTTTGTACCCAGAAACATATACCAATCACAGTGCAATGAAAGTTATAGATCAATTTCAACTTTTAAGCTTCCGATTTTAAGAACACAGTGACTATATGTATGCGAACTCAGAAACCAAAAATTCAAAAATTCAGTCAATTGATGATGTTAACTGCAATTAATCACTCAGATCATGTTCAATAGCATAAAAGGTATCTAATCATATCAATTTTATGCAGAAAAACATAGCAAATCAAGCATTTAATTTTCACACGATGAACACAGTCGATGAACACAGTCGATAAACAGATAAATCGATAAATCCAAAATCTTGATTTTTAGGCTCTGATAGCACTTGTTATCCCAGTTTAATCTAGTTGATAAATAATCAAACAAACAATCAAGTAACACAATAATAATCAAGAGATATATAAATCAGAGTAACATACCAATCCCTTGAATAAACAATGAAACCCTTGAGTGTTCTTGATACCCTTTGAATACAGAGAAAACTTACGGCTACCTATTTAGAAAATTATCAGAGTTAACCTAAAACTAAACTAAACAAAACTTTAAATACCTAGGCCATATGGGCTTCCTAATGCTTAATGTGCTTGGGCCCAATAGCTAATAACTATTGAACTATTACAATTTAAACCCTGAACTGTAACTATCAAATAAATACAGTTTAGACCCTCTAATTTAACTTTGACACAATTGCAGTTTAAACCCTGAACTTTAACTTTAATCTTGAATACAATTATTTGATCCAACAGTCGGGCATCCACATCTTCTGATTGGTTCACATTCTTTGGTGACCATCATTGAAACAGACAGTGAGCCCATCCCAACTCTTGCAATTACCCCACCAACCACTCGTTTCTTTCCTGAAAAAGAAATGTTTCATTTTCATTGGGGACGCAACACATATGCCATCTGATCTTCACTCGGAATATTTAGATATTGAAAAAGAAGGAAAGTTGCTCCACCTTCGCACCTCTTTCATGCACATTGAGTCCGTGTAATATCTGTTGCTGTCTCAACAGTTTACACAATTTGAGCCTGAAAAGCTAAGTAGCTTCAATCATTCATACACTTGCACGTACACACAAGGAATACGTTTTCTTGTCATAACATTCATAGAAAATTCCTTTGTGGTTTTTCAATGATTGAATGGAAGCCCTGGGGGAGTGATCAAACAAAAACTCCTTTCCGATGTACATCCGTTGTACAAAGTGGCTCCGTGCTACTTACAGGCATGCTAAATGTATCATTTGTTGAATCAGGGTTACATTGTTCATTATGTCTGAATTTGAAAAGATTCGGATATATACATTTCATGAATTGACGGATAATCAGATCAAAGGGCGGAGACTGTCAAATCATTTTGAAGGGGAGATTGTTAGACATTACAAAAGGGGGAAATCAAAGCAAGTGCTGAAATTGATGAAGTTTTGATGATCATGATGCTCACAATCATCAAAAAGGGGGAGAATTTTACAAAGTTCAATTTCAAAGCCGAGCTGAAAGATAAATTTCAAAGCCATCAAGAAGATGTCAAAGTGAAGATAGACTTGGAAGATTCTGAAGATAGATGATTCGAAAAAGTTTGTTTTTTTGAAGACAGTCAAGAGATCAGTGTGATGAAGATACAGTTGTGAAAGATTCCTCAATGCTGTATCAAAGTTCAAAGTTTTAAAGATTTCAAAGTTTCAAAGATCAAAGGAGTTTCAAAAAGTTTCAAGTATTCTGTTTCCTGTTCAAGACATGTTGAATTTCAAAGCTACAAAGTGCAAAAGACTTTTCAAGATTCTTTAAAAGGCTGAAAGACTGAAGATTGTTAAAGCTTCAAAGTTGTCAGAGACAAAAGCTGAAGAATCAAGTGCTGAAGACTAGTGTCAATTTTTTATTAAATCTTGAATACAAAGGGGGAGATTGTTAGGTCAAAATATTGTATCCAAGATTTAATAGGAAAGTCAATGTTGTAAAGTCAACAATGTCAAAGTCATGAAAAGTCAAAGATGTTTAGTTTCCTTAGTGATTAAGTCTTTGTTTACTTAGTGGGTATAAATAGGTTTATTGTCTTGTAAGTTTTTAGAAAGAATCGTATTGTAAAATCATTCAGACGTGTGAAGATTCAAGATTTACTTTCTCTCTCTACTTTGTCTCTCTACTTTCTCTCTCTAGTTCTTAATTGCTTAATCTTGATGAGAATTGCTTGATTGTTTGGGATTTTTCATTCACAACAACTAATTTAAAATTTTCTAAATACATCGATGATTGCTTCATCTACAATCACAATTTAAGATTTAATCTCAATACACACAATCTATAATAAAGACGGGTGCTACTAAAACCCAATAACAGTTACTATCTCCAACCTGCGGAAGACTTCATCAACAACTTACTCTTGTATAAAGCTAAAGCTCAACTCTTCATGAGGCTACTAGAGTCCGAACCCCCAACTGGAACCTGATGCACATGCCGACAAACAAAAAGGTTAGGCTTAACGCCTAGTGAGCTCAAGAGTTTTAACATGAATGAATATATCTTTAAAAGAAAGGAATTCAGTTCAAATCAAGATCCTTAGAAATGGTTTACTTTAAAATGGAAACGACACATTTTCCCCATAATATGCATTTTTAAAGACAATGCTCCCAAACACACATTCTTTATAAAACGATGCAACCCATAACTCACCCAAAACGGGATTATAATTCAACACCCAAATTGGTAAAAACGTGAATGACACTTCATATCCCAAATCACCCAAAAACCCGGGCGGGGTATAATACTCGACCCATAATAAAGGAAAACAAACCATATAGGTATGATACGTCATCGAAAGTATGGAACTGAAACTTAATACCCACGCGGCCATAAAATGGAACGAAATCCAAACATTTAAGTAATGACAATTAAATATCCAAAATGCTACGGGCCGACAACGGGGGATACCCGCATCCGTTGAGAGTGGAGGAACAAAAAAGTATGCCACTCATACAATGTTAATCGTATGACACTTCACGACACACAAGCCTAAGTGTCCCTACGACTTCCTTTAAGCTACACCAAAAGAGACAACTGACCTTAGCGAATATTATCAAGAATATCACCAAAGGCTTGGCAGGGGGATACAACCATGGCATTGCCCCGACGTGGCGGAGGCCCCAAACGCCCATCATGACCTACCCATTGTCACAATAGCACAACCAGACTCAACCCTCCTAGTGTACACTTGAAAGGACAAAGTCATAAGACATGAGTCCCGGAGCCCAACCCCGTACCACCCACTTGACCATCTAATAAGACTGACTTACGTGCCTATGGATCCCATGCAACACAGTCTAAACATTACATGACTACACATGAATGACTAAAGTACTCAAGTTTGTAATTATCATGAATATGCAATAAGATGCATTAAGATGTATATCGAATCTGGGCTCTTCAAAGAGCCATTAAAACTGGGACAAATGTCCACGATACTCTTTTAAGTCAAAACCGAGTTTAAATTCTAAAAAACCCATTTGACCAACAAATAACTTTTCCCTAAATAATACAACGTATCTAAACAACGTTTATACAGACACATACTTCAAAGATGTGATTAACTCAAAAATCAACGCGGATTGGGACATATCATTTCCAAAGGAGTTTACGAAATCAAGTACACTAAAGATGCATATATCATGAATTAGGCTTCATTTGTACAAAATCACTAAAGAGGTATAAATCATAAAATAGACTTTATTTGTACAAAATCACCAAAAATGCATAAATCCCACTATTACTTGTCAAGATATCAAAATCCCAAAATATGGGCATTTTATGAGATTAAAACAACTCAAGTTTATCAAATATGAAAACTTATCAAAATACCTAACACATTGATAATTTCTAAGTAAAGCATATTTTTACTTCAAAATACTCATTTTGGCATGTACATAGTTTTCACAAAGCAACTTGAACTCACCTTGCTAGATTTAGGCTAAATCTAGATTTTACCCCTAAAAATGGGTTAGGGTTCGATTTTGGGATTTGGGGTCGGCTTGGGAGAGAAAAGGGAAAGAGAGTTAGGGTTTGGTTGAGGGAAATGAGGCTTGAGGGCTGGAAATTTGAGTTTTTCTCTGACAGTGTGTTTCGCAATATCATATGGGTTGTGTTCTACCAACGAGCAGCCAGGAGCCTAAAGAAAGCACTGAGAAAGAGATAAGTGTTCCGTATAGGTTCGTATATATATATACTGTGGCGCTATATGATCTTTAGCTATAGGTCTCGTGTGCTTGCTATAGAAAGTACATATACGAGTCACGAGTGAATAAGCGGTTAGGCTTAGAGCTGTTAACGGATATGGAAAACTACCTTACAAAGCTGCTACCTACCTTGGAAGGTCAGCGGAAAGAGCTAGAACAACGGGAAAAGAGCTGGGAGTTCGGCTAAGGGAAGTGGGGAAGGGAATGAGGAAGAATAAGACGGAAGACGAGAAGCCGGCCAAGCAGTTGCTTTAAAAAGGCAAGCTGTAGGAGTTATTGTTCATAGAGGTAGTTAAAGACTCCATCTTCTGGTGGTTACTATTCGGTGAAGTAAGAGGATGCAGGAAAGGAAGAGATACAGGAAGCGGTTAGGCGGCTAAGAAAGTCATCAGGTAGGTAAGCAAGCCGCCCTGGTGCCAAGCTAAGTCCCAAGCTAAAGACAAGGATCACATCGATAAGAGAAAAAGCAAAGACGGCTTATGCCGAATATCTTGAACTCAAAGAAAACCAAGCCTAACGACTTTACTTTCATACCAGGAAATCGAAGATGTGCCAAATCGTTCTCTATCGAATCGTAGTCTAGAGCCAAATGAAACTGATTCCATACGAGTCAGTCTGTCAGTTGCAGCTAACAGATCTTGGTCACTGCATCAGCTCGATGTCAAAAAGGCCGGCATAAGTCACCCGCTTTCCCAAAAGTCGCGGGGTTGACTATAAGTCGCGACACAAGTCGCGTAATGCACTGTCCGCCTGGTTTTCCACCCGTTCACTATTTTGGCCATAACTTCTTCGTTGTAGCTCCGATTTAGCTCCGGAAAGAACTGATGGACTCGTAATTGAATCCCTCATCCATCAAGACTATAAAATCTAAGATTCAAGTCCAAACTCGTATATCTTATTTTTCCCTTAAAATTACCGATTTCTGAATTTACTTGAAATGATACATTTCGAAATCGGGGTGTTACAATCCTCCCAACCTTAAAGAGATTTCGTCCTCGAAATCTGGTACCAATCAAGCACCCAATAACGCACTTGACGAGATTGATTGATTTCCTATCCAAAAAGGAATGCCTTCACGAAGCCCTACATCATGTGCGAGACCGATTACATCCCATTTAAGGCTGTCGCCGCGTTTCTCATAACGGCCACCACAAACTTAGCCTCACCGATCGATATAACTCACCCATGCCGGGATGAACGTTGAATCTTTGTTTAATCACTTTCTTAACATTCAATCTCGGTTGCCTCCCAACCTTAGATTGATCATATTACCCCAAAAGTAACTTACGACCTTATCTAGTCATTTCCACCAAGAATACCCCAATCCGAACTATTCCCTTAGATACTTTGGATTACGACGCATCAATGTCTCCTCAATAATTCATTTGTACTTAAAGTCTACCTCGACATTCTCACCAAATGTCTCCAAAAATCATCATCACTAAAGAATTATTGTCTTTTGACGAAACTTCCTAACGATTAGTCTGGTCTGAACCGACACAACCATGAATTCATTCCTCAAAGCTGACACAAACACGATGTTTGCAAGGGCTCCCAAACTTCCATAGATCCCAGCATTGGTCTGATGTTTCCCCCAGAAATGTACCAACACACTCTACAGATAGTCGCTTATCCCAAACTCCAAGGTTACACAACTCCCACCATGCGCTCAAGCATCAATTGCCAAATCAGCGAAAGTATTGATAATTATCGAAACACCAATGATTGATTCTTAATCAACAACATCTAATTTCCTTAAGGTTACCGCTTGTCCTGCAGACACACCAGATCTGACGGAAGCATACTACGGCACACCAACAGTCATTGTCCTCAAAATCAAGCACCAACACCTAACCTCGAGATGGACATTCCGCAAACGTGGGTATACTACCAAATATTTCATTCCCGTTTAGCAATGTCGATAAAGTTGACACCTACTTGCGAAATCTAAACCCCAAATCATACCGCTTTATTAGTCAACCATAGTATCATCATTATTCACCAATACCTCATAAGGTGGCACACCACCGACACATAATATGTCGCCATACCATTTGACCACAAATTCAAAACCACTCGTGCCCAAACAACCACACACGATTTTAACCCGATGGTTTGTCGAATCATAAAGATCGTCACTTAATTAACTGGGGAAGAGTATAGGTCTAATGCCTCAAATTCTTCTGCGGGAACTAGATCACAAAGTTGAGATTTATAGTTCCAAAACTGACCATACGTCAGGTCCTCCAACACTTCAAACTCTGAGGACTCCTTCAGTCCTAAAGCACAGCCTCTAAATAGGGGCTTACATCTATAGCTCTAATGAGTTCAAGGTTTTTAAACTACTAAGCTAATTTAACTTTTATAAAAACTCTACATGTAAAATCTTTACAAAGATTAATCATACGAATAAAATCTGCTACCCTTTACTCGGTAGGTGTACAGAGTGGCCACAACCGCCACACGCGTAAAACTATTTCAGAAAACATTTGATCAACGAAAGTGGTTAGAAACCTGTTTTCGATCGGTTCTGTATGTAAAATTTTCATAAATTTCGATTCTGTAATCAATTTTGGAAGTGTTTCTTGATTTTATGTGTTTTGCGCCAGATCTAGATTTTGCGCCAGTTCATCCGAGGTTTGCGCTAGTTCATCCAGGCTTTGCGCTAGTTCATACTAAAGTTTCCAAAGTTTTCACCAAGTTTAGGTTTTCGCTAGCAGTTCATCGCGCAAGTTCATTTTGCGTCACATTTGTCTCGCGCAAAGTTAAGTTTGCGCCACCACTGTCTAACGCAAAACTCTTTTGCGCCACTTACATCTCACACGAAGTACAGTTTGTGGCACCAACTTCTCGCGCAAAAGTAAAGTTTTCTTCAGTCTCAGTTCACGCAAAGTTAGTCTTTGCGCCATCAACGCCTCGTGCAAAACAAGTTTGCGCCACCTTCTGTTCGCGCAAAACCTAGTTTGCGCCAGTCACTGTTAGCGCAAATCTCCAGTTTTGCGCTAGATTCTCTCTGCATCAAGACTTGTAATTTTTTTCTCAGATTTTCTGAAGATATGGATATGTCAAAGTTCTCGTTTCAAGCTTAGTTTTACAAGAACGATCTTATGATGTCGTTGAGAACAGAAACTCGTCCTCCTGTTTTGATCAATGAAAATGAGTTCACCCAATGGCAAGATCGGTTCATTAACTTCATCGAGCGTCAAGCTAACGGAGAGAATATGATGAAGTCATTTATTGAAGGACCTTTTGTCAAACCTTGCCGAAGAGGTTAAACGAGAAAAGCCGATCGAGAAGCAAAGTCCAATATGATGCTAGCATTGCCTAACTCCATTTACAATCGAATTGATTGTTTCAAGCATGATCCGAAGATGATGTGGACTCAGTTAGAAAAGATTATGCTTGGGTCAGCAGTTGCTACACAAATCCGCCAGACACATTTGATGAATAATTTTGAGGAATTCAAGGCAAAGGACGATGAGACTCTGAAGGTTATCTTTGACAGGTTTTGCACCATGCTGAATGATCTGCGAAAGATAAAAGTGGAAAAGACTGAATTAGAAACTAATCTGAAGTTTCTCAATGCTCTTCAACCGGAATGGAACAAATCATGTCATCGCTTGAGGAATGATGTCCGGATATCTTTTATGCAAATCCAAGAACTTTATGAGATTCTGATGACAGATGAGAGCATAGTCAAGGACAAGAAGGCTAAACTTGACAAAAAGAACAAAAAGACAGTGGACCCGATTGCCCTTCTCACGAGTCAATTGGCTGAACAAGCATTATCTGAAAATGCTTATGACGGGGCCACTGATAACGACAGTGAAGCTCTTCAGAAAGCGATGATTCTTCTCTCTCAGCACTACAATAAGAAGTTCCAACCTCGTTCGGGTTCCAACAACCTTCGCTTCACTTCAGGGTCTAAGAAGAACGAGAATGTCCAAGTGCCCGAGGCTAAGAAACCTGCAACATGCTTTAACTGTGGAAAGCCGGGTCATATTTCAAAGAAGTGTCGAGCAAAGGTGGTTCGGGATTCGACTTATTACCGGAAGAAATTGGAACTAGCCGAAAAGAGAGAGAATGGAACTGCTTTGCTGGTTGAAGAAGAATTCTGGCTAGATCACTCCGACGATGAAGCTGACAATGTGGAAACTGCTCATATGTGCTTCATAGGAGATGATCAGAGTGATGATAATGATGATTCAACTGATGAATCTGAGGTACCTTCTGAATTCGATTTCAAATTTATATCCTCATAGATGAATATCATTATAACTGCTTTACATGATCTTCGCTCAAAGTTATTATCTGAAAAACAATTAAATTCAGAAAAGTCAAATTTGATTGATAAATTACAAATTTCTTTGAAAGATGAAAAATCTATTTCGACTCATACAAAAGAAATCTTTCAAAAGAAATTAGATGATTTAGAAAAATCAAATATGACTTATCTTGATTCTTTGACAGAAATGACCAAACAAAAAGAAAGTTTTTCGGATAAAATAAATAAGTTGGAAGAAAAATTATATCTACGGAAGCAAACTGAACAAACTATTTACTTGAATAAACCACGGAGTTATGAGTCTATGAAAGAAAAATGGGGACTTGGCTTTGAAAATCCGCATTTTTTAGACAAAGCTAAAACAGAAGTTCCTACTTTATATGAATACGATTATCTAACTCTTGCAAGATATGCTCCTCAGTTCAAATTAATTGGACTAGTGAAAAACAAGTTTTAGAAATCGAAAATGAGAAAATATTGAACAACTCGAAAAAGGAAATTCCTTTTGTTTACACGCGCGAAAATGCCAAATATTTTCCCAAAAAATCAAAGAAGGGCAGAAACAGGTTAAATGTTGAAACTCCCATTAAATCTTCATTGTCTGATGATTATTTTGATATCTGTGCCACTAACACTGATAAAGAAAATATATCTCCAGTTTCTTATGATTCCAAGAGATATATTCCTCCATTAGTGTTAGAAAGCAAAATTATTGATCTTGAAGATAAAATGGAAGAACAAAATATTCAAAGAGAAATTGAATCAGATGTAATTCTTTCTTTCATGACGTCAAGTCTTGAAGAAAAACTAATTTCTCAAAAACAAGATTATGTTTCTGGTCTTTCTTCTGATTTTAAAGAAAACAAAAAGGAAGTTCTAAAATCTGAAATCTTTTCTAAAAAATTTTCTGACTCCGAGGCAAGTTCAGGTTTATTGTCTGATCAGTTGGGCTTCTTAGGTAAAATTGTTTCTTCAGACTCAATTCTTAAATCGAAAATTCTTGATGAATCTTTTACGCTAAATGATAATTATTATAAACCAAAGCGTAAAAGAAGGAGATCAAAGAAGTCAAAGAAACAAGATATTGTTATTTCTGAAAATTCTAATTCTTGTGATTCAAATATTTCAGATAGGACTTTGAGGACTCTTACAAGGCAGATATGGAGGATCAAGCGGAAATCTGATGAATCTGCGACTAATGAGGATCGAAATGTAGACAAACTTTGTAGAAATGATTCATTTGCTACTTGTAATAAAATTTTCAAATATTCAATAAAGCAAATGATTCAAATTGCAAAAGATGTCTCCTGTTCCTCCTCTGGTTCAAGTTCAGATGATTATGCTTCGTCCTCTACTGATGATTCTGTTCATTCATCTGATTATTTTTCTCGTGCTTTCTATGTCAAGTATAACAAGATTACTCCCATTAGAACTGCAATTAACAAATATGGACCCAAATACAAGTGGGTTCCAAAACAAAAGATTAATTCTAAGTTGCAGGCACCTAATGTCAAGGGGGAGTAAGAGAACGATGCTTCTGAGTAAATCAACTCAGAACCCGTACTTCAATGGACTTTAATTTCTAAACATATCAGTTTAGGAATCGTTCTTCAATGCATTTAGCTTCTGGACAAATGAGAAACTGTGAGTGCATCTACTTTATTCCGCCGCATTTATCTCTGACTGTGATGTTGTTCCAGTTATCTCAAATTTTTATCAAGATTCTGAGCAAGTTCGACCAGATCCAAAACTTTGATATGAGACACCAATTCATTATACATTATGTGGAAGAAGGTATTATTGAATTTTATTTTGTTCCGACTAAATATAAAATTGCCGAATTCTTTACAATAGTCTTAAATGAAAAATGTTTTTTCAAACTCGGCATGTTGAATTTAAAAGTTTAAATCTTTACAAATTTTATTCTATAAAGTAAAAGTTTTACAGTTTTTTTCTTTCTTTTGAATAAAATGTGTGTCTAGGATAAATTTTCTAGTTGCTTTGTTTATATCGAAGTTTTATATGTTCAACTTTCAAGTCTTACAAAAGTCGAAAGGTCAGCAACATGTTTGAAACTTTTGATACTACTTTAAAGTTATGTGATTCGGAATATTTATAGTTTACAATGCTTAGAAATCCTAAAAAGTCAAAATTATGGGTTGTAATGAAAATATGGGCTAAGCATTTAGATGTAAAACTGAGTGATTGAGATGAAAATTTATATATCTAAAATATAGAAATCTCTAAGTTTAAAAGTTTGTACCTGTGACCTTTCTGGTTTGGGAAAGTAAGCTCCGTGGGATGCTTGTCATCTGGTCCCCTAAGGTCAATTGGTCTGGGAGTGATCGGACCCAAATTCTTCTATAGAATCAGATCGAAAGTCATGTTCTACTGGTATGAATGGGTTTAGGATGTGTCGATGTAGCCTTTCTGATATGGGAGAGTAAGTTCCAAGGGGTGTTTGACACCTAGTCCCCTAAGGCCAACTAGTCTGGGAGCGACTGACCCAAATCCTGCAATAGGATCAGATAGAAAGTTACGTTTACGTCATGTTCTTTACTTACCAAACTTCTTGATTAAAAGATGCCAATGTGCACAAGCTTAAAAGATGCCAAAGAGCACACTCATGTGAAGATGCCATTGTGCACAATGTTAAAAGATGCCAATAAGCACACATCTCATGATACTTGGTGATATGTTTGAGTTGTGATAAACCTATAAATTTGTGAAAGTCTAAATTCTTGACAACTTAGTGTGAGTAAAGGCAATGTTTTCTATTATATTTTTAGAATTTCATTTCTTGAAGCTAATCGAAGTTCGCATGATAGCACACTGAATAGATTGATGAAATTTTTTGAAACTAAACATGTCTTAACTTGATATGCAATGAAACTTGTATCTGTATCCAACAACATACACTTGATTTCATTTGATGGATTAATCTGTGATATTTACTAAGTAGAATTTAATTTGTATAATGTTTAAAATTTTATATGTTTAGTTGTTTCAAAATTTATATTCAGTATATTTTTCTATTTACACTGATGTTGTTATGTTTGTGTATCCATATCTCTGTAAATTGGTTTGTGCATTTTTCGAGGGGGAGTGAATAAGGAGAATATTCTGAAAGATCATATCTCATTTCAAGGGGGAGTATCTGATTTTCTATATGAATGCTAACATGAATTGTCATATTTAGTGCATTTGTGTAGGGAGAGTCAAAGAGCTTAACAGGTGAAAATTTTCAGATTTCAAGTCATATTTGCGCCAACAGTTGGTAGCGCAAAACTCAACTTTGCGCCACCTTCAGCTAGCGCAAAGCTAAGTTTGCGCCACCAACATGTAGCGCAAACTTTCTCTTTTCTTCTTTATTCTGATTTTCGCAGATCTGAAGCTGTCTCGTCTCCAAAGTAGGCAAGACCAAGTTGATCATCAAGATTCATCAAGATTCAAACGTTTATCTTAAAATCCAGATCATCAAGGTCATGAGGGGGAGAAGTTAAGGAGAAGTTAAAGAGACAAAGACTTCAAACGTTTATCTGCTACTCAAGATTCGCTCAAGATTCTATTTTCTTAGCTATACTATTCCTTTTGCTATTCCAGCTCTGACCACCACAACTTCTTCGAGTACATTTGAAAGAGGTGCATCGTTTAGAGCACAAGCTGATGAACCGCTTGTTCATCGAAGCTTATTATAAACACCTCCAGTCTTGTCAAGGTAGCAAAGGCAACATAGACTGAAAGATGCTGAGAAGAATTTTTTTTTTAGTCAAGAAGCTTCGCTAAGTCGTTTAGCAGGTCTGATTAAGGTTCGAAGATGGATATAACAACTTACATGGAAGACCGGAGCGCCAATGATTACTAAGGGGGAGATTGTTAAGTCAAATTTTATAGTAATCATTGTATTTATAGGCTTGGTCTAATACTGTGTTTTTAGAGCTTGTATGTCTTGTATTGGCCAAGGGTATTTAAGTCCCTTGTGGCCTTTGTTCCTTGTAACTTTGGAAGCGCATATTGAATACATTTCTGATATCACGTCTCAACTCTCTCTCTCTACTTTCTCTCTCTAGGATTTATAACGATCTTGGATTATCAAAAGTCACCCCATTAAATCCACAAAATCGTATGAATTAGAATTCTCAATAAAATTCAAACACCAAAATTGGGAGATAACTTTTCGTCCAAAACCTTAACATACGTGGAGGAGATCCAATGTTAAAGTCGTAAACCGCAGTTACTTATCCAAGTCCCCAAACAATAACAAAATACGCATATCGCAAAACTCTAAATAACATTGGATAACAATATGAATAAAGAAAATCTTGAACAACGTTTTGAATCCTCATGTCATAAAACAATTTTGTACATGCATGAAATCATGGTTCAAAACCTTGTGTGTGCTAAAACATTGCTTCAAGATTTGCAATTCAACCCACATGACGATTTAGAAACATGAGAAATAATTAATGTAATTTATTCCAGAAATACATTTCATGCATGAATTTGGTCGGCACTCAACACTTTGAAACCATGCTCATCGATTTCTTAGTTAAACTATCGTCATCCAGATGCTCAACATCTTAAAGCGAAGGTCAAGAATTTCATAGATTCACCTCATAATTTCTCCTCAAAATACCATTAGTTCCAAAAGTCTATGGTTTTAATCCAACCAATCAATCGAACTCGGAACTGTCCATTTAATGCAATCACCATGCTTACCGTTACTCCAAGTAACGAATACTAAAATCATCAGTTCCTTCTAATGGCTACCCATATAGAAATTGCTTCACTACCCCAACGGTTATCGTACCAAGGCAGTTCAAGCATACACACATAACTCGTAGATTCACCATAACACTGGCCAGGTGCTATTATGAACGTACTGTACATGATCATCCTTGCCATTTTCGGCGTGACTCCCATTCCTAGTGACTCCAACCACCTCGAATCATCCAATCTTAAAGTGCATAATTGTGCAATCTCACATTCAATCACTTAAAATTACGCTAGTTTGAGTCTAAGCATC
Source organism: Arctium minus (assembly GCA_954870635.1). Classification (NCBI taxonomy): domain Eukaryota; kingdom Viridiplantae; phylum Streptophyta; class Magnoliopsida; order Asterales; family Asteraceae; genus Arctium; species Arctium minus. The sequence continues at coordinate 30,325,322 of OX941089.1, read as the reverse complement.
CAAAAATCAACACCTAAATCTCTCAAACTTAAGCTCTGATACCAACTTGTAACACCCTCAAATATGGAAATAGCAACAAATTTAAAATTTTCTAAATACATCGATGATTGCTTCATATACAATCACAATTTAAGATTTAACCTCAATACACACAATCTATAATAAAGACGGGTGCTACTAAAACCCAATAACAGTTACTATCTCCAACCTGCGGAAGACTTCATCAACAACTTACTCTTGTATAAAGCTAAAGCTCAACTCTTCATGAGGCTACTAGAGTCCGAACCCCCAACTGAAACCTGATGCACATGCCGACAAATAAAAAGGTTAGGCTTAACGCCTAGTGAGCTCAAGAGTTTTAACATGAATGAATATATCTTTAAAAGAAAGGAATTCAGTTCAAATCAAGATCCTTAGAAATGGTTTACTTTAAAATGGAAACGACACATTTTCCCCATAATATGCATTTTTAAAGACAGTGCTCCCAAACACACATTCTTTATAAAACGATGCAACCCATAACTCACCCAAAACGGGATTATAATTCAACACCCAAAATGGTAAAAACGTGAATGCAACTTCATATCCCAAAACACCCAAAACCCGGGCGGGATATAATACTCGACCCATAATAAAGGAAAACAAACCATATAGGTATGACACGTCATCGAAAGTATGGAACTGAAACTTAATACTCACGCGACCATAAAATGGAATGAAATCCAAACATTTAAGTAATGACAATTAAATATCCAAAATGCTACGGGTCGACAACGGGGGATACCCGCATCCGTTGAGAGTGGAGGAACAAAAAAGTATGCCACTTATACAATGTTAATCGTATGACACTTCACGACACACAAGCCTAAGTGTCCCTACGACTTCCTTTAAGCTACACCAAAAGAGACAACTGACCTTAGCGAATATTATCAAGAATATCACCAAAGGCTCGGCAGGGGGATACAACCATGGCATTGCCCCGACGTGGCGGAGGCCCCAAACGCCCATCATGACCTACCCATTGTCACAATAGCACAACCAGACTCAACCCTCCTAGTGTACACTTGAAAGAACACGGTCATAAGACATGAGTCCCGGAGTCCAACCCCGTACCACCCACTTGACCATCAAATAAGACTGACTTACGTGCCTATGGATCCCATGCAACACAGTCTAAACATTACATGACTACACATGAATGACTAAAGTACTCAAGTCTGTAATTATCATGAATATGCAATAAGATGTATATCGAATCTGGGCTCTTCAAAGAGCCATTAAAACTGGGACAAATGTCCACGATACTCTTTTAAGTCAAAACCGAGTTTAAATGCTCAAAAACCCATTTGACCAACAAATAACTTTTCCCCAAATAATACAACGTATCTAAACAACGTTTATACAGACACATACTTCAAAGATGTGATTGGTAAAATCAACGCGGATTGGGACATATCATTTCCAAAGGAGTTTACGAAATCAAGTACACTAAAGATGCATATATCATGAATTAGGCTTCATTTGTACAAAATCACTAAAGAGGTATAAATCATAAAATAGACTTTATTTGTACAAAATCACCAAAAATGCATAAATCCCACTATTACTTGTCAAGATATCAAAATCCCAAAATATGGGCATTTTATGAGATTAAAACAACTCAAGTTTATCAAATATGAAAACTTATCAAAATACCCAACACATTGACAATTTCTAAGTAAAGCATATTTTTACTTCAAAATACTCATTTTGTCATGTATATAGTTTTCGCAAAGCAACTTGAACTCACCTTGCTAGATTTAGACTAAATCTAGATTTTAACCCACTTAGAGCTTCCTTGAAGAAACTTGAATCCACAAGCACGATTCTTCCAAAACCTAGATCCACACATTTCCAACCATAAATAATCATATTCAACCCTTTTAGAAATGTTCCCCAAACATTTACATGAACTTTTCATCTTATACCAAAAACCCTAATTTTCCATACTTGAAGAAGGAGAAGATTACCTCAACCAATAGCTTGAATCACCAACCAAAACATTTGTAGATCTCCAAAACGAACCGTAAGCTTCCAATCTTCCAATGGTGAAAAGGGTTAGATGAAACCCCCAAGAACTTGGTGATGAAGATGAATATGAAGGTGGTTCATGATCTTAACTAGTTAGATGATGAAGATTCATGTGGTTTAAGGAGGAAAAACCCTCAAAATGGGTTAGGGTTCGATTTTGGGATTTGGGGTCGGCTTGGGAGAGAAAAGAGAAATAGAGTTAGGGTTTGGTTGACGGAAATGAGGCTTGAGGGCTGAAAATTCGAGTTTTTCTCTGACAGTGTGTTTCGCGGGTTATGCCATGACCTTAAGTCGCGACATAAGTCACCCGCTTTCCCAAAAGTCGCGGGGTTGACTCTAAGCTGCGACACAAGTCACGTAATGCATTGTCCGCCCGGTTTTCCACCCGTTCCCTGTTTTGGCCATAACTTCTTCGTTGTAGCTCCGATTTAGCTCCAGAAAGAACCGATGGACTCGTAATTGAATCCCTCCATCAAGACTATAAAATCTAAGATTCAAGTCCAAACTCCTATATCTTATTTTTCCCTTAAAATTACCCATTTCTGAATTTACTTGAAATGATACATTTCGAAATCGGGGTGTTACAATCGACTGGTTCAATCTCTTTCTTCTCCTCGTACCGATTCACATACTTCTTTGTTTCAGGCTTCTTCTCCTCAAACCTTTTACCCTCTACCCGTTTCTTATGCTCATAATTCTTTGAACCTGATGAGTACTATTGACTGTTTGACCTTGGCTTCTTGTAGAACTTCTTCTGAATGTCCCTGATCAGTAAGAGCATGGTTTGCTTCAGGTTTTCTCCATCATCAGATTCTGAACCATCACTTTCCTCTTCCTCTGTCTCAGACACAATCACTTTCTTCTTCTTCAGACAAACATATCTCTTTTCCTTTCTCTTGACTACTAAAACAACCGGATCAACCACTGGTTTCTTAGTTTCTTCGTCTCAGCTCTTATCTCATCAACCTCTTCTTCATTCTATCGTAGAGTCTCATAAACCTCATGTAATGGAATCTTATTGAGATCTTTCATTTGTTTCATCTGTCGAGTAAATATTTTCCATTCAGGTTGTAAGATACTCAGAAACTTCACATTCAGCTCAATCTAAGATTTCTTTACTTTGTTCTTGCTCAGCTCATTCAGAAGAGTAACAAATCTATCATAACTTGACTCTAGGCTTTCACCTTCCTTTGATTTAAACTCTTCATAGTTGTTGAGACAATTTGAAATCTTCAACTGATTGCCAATATTTGATCCTAACATCATCTTCTTTAGTTGATCCCACATCTGTTTACCAGTAGCTTTATAGCTGTCTATCTTCACATAAATATCATTGGGAATTCCTTGAAGTAGAAAAGATCTTGCCAGTCTATCAACCTTGTGCCTCTTTTTCTGTTCGTCAGTATATTCATCTATATCCATAGGATATTCTTTGGTAACTACCTCTTCTCCTTCCTCTTCTGTAGTGAAAAGCTTTGTTGGGGGTTTCATGAGCCCTTCTTTAAAAGATAGTCTGATATACTCACCAAGTTCATGTATGTCTATAAAGTCCAGAAACCTATCTTTCCATTGCTCATACTCTCTTTTGAATAAAACCGGTGGTTTGACATCCGTTCCAATAGCAAGAGCATCTCTAGAAGTCATCTTGAACTTGCTCTGATCTTTAAACACAGAATCAAAAAATATCAAAATCTCTGAAAAACTCAGTTAGAAAAATTACCATGTACAAAATTCTCACACCAATGAAGTAACTTTTCGCACAAAGATAGAATTCGCACACCAAAGGATCAAACTTCTCAACTTTTCGCACATAATATGATGCGTGAAGTCACTTTCCGCACGTCTCTGTATGCGAATTCTGACTTTCCACATGCAACAATATGCGAAATCTTGACTTAGAAATATTTTCAGCTTCAAACTTTTCGCATGAAGATGATGTGAATTCTATACTTAGCCAAATTCTCAATCTCAAACTTTCCGTATCGATACAAATTCTATACTTAGAATTTTTTTTTCCAGATCTTTGAGATGCGAATTCCTCAGATTTCACACGTAATGGGATGCGAATTTGAGCTTTTCGCACACTGCTCTATGCGAATTTCACACTTTTCGTATACAATACGATGCGAAAAATTCCCTTAGAATATTGAAATATTCACTTTTCGTATCTCAAGTTATGCGAACTCCTTCCTTAGATTTTTCCAAACACTCAATATTGTGCGAAAACCTCAAGAACATGCGAGTTCTTCATTTTTCATGCGAATTCTACAAATATCGACCCAAAAACTCCACAATCAATGCAAAATCGATAAAATCATCTGAATTAGATTATGAAACTTCACCAATTTGTCATCAAGCATAATCTGAATATTACAACTGACTAATTTCAATCAAAAACAACAACAATTGAAATTTGAAGCGATTACAGTGCATTTACAAACTTAAATGAAAATCACATTAAATCCAAAATTCACATAAACAGTTGTGAATTGGATGATACAATACAAATCAAAGATGTTCTAAAACACAAATAGATTACAGTACAATAGAAAACTCAATAAAAAACACACTAGAACAATGATTTGATTCTGGAACAGTGAGATATGCGAGTTCTCTGAGTTCGACAAAAAATTCACAGATTTCGATCTTGATTCTGATTCAATGCTTGCTTTGATACCAATTGTGTGTCCCAATCTATGTGAAAATCAAAATGATAACAACAAATCAATCAAAATGCTCCATATTATTTCAATCTCAAATTCTCACGATACATAGTACTCTCAATACAATATTTCTCTCTCTCTCTATGATACGCTCTCTCAAGATGCTTAATGATTCTACAAACAAAAAGGTATTTATACCTAAGAATATTACAAGGACAAAACTAACAAAGCTAAACTAAACACTTTGACTTTTTACACTAAGAAGCTTTGACTTTGACTTTTCTTTGAGGATTGACTTGAGCTTTGACTTTAATTTCCACGATCTTGGATCCACTACATTTATGCACTAACAATTTAAACCTTAAAATTTACGCAATAAGACGTCTAAAATAGACATAAAATCACCCAAAAAGGGAAACTGTAATAACATTTACAAATTTCTATAAATGGACAATGAAATCGACAACAAACTAATCTAAAATACCACAAGGGTTGTGGCTTACTGGTTAAGGCCCTGGGGGATGTGGTGGAATATCTCATCTGCCTAGGGTTCGAATCCAGACGTACACAACAATTATGGCCACTGAGGTTTAATCAGGGCTGATGTCTTACAGTCATAATTTGCCAAGGGATTAGTCTAGGCATAGCCTAGGACACCCTTCCAAAAAAAACTAATCTAAAATTGATTTCATTTAGATTATGACAGTTGTCGATCAATCTCCCAAAATGACTATTCCTTTCTGTACACCAATTTCTCAAAAATATCTATCTCCAAAAATTGCCGCTATCAGTCATCACTAGACTCTCACTTCTTGAAAGCCCCATTGCTATTAGAACCTATATACATGTCATTTGAGAAAAACTGTTGGGCTTTAAGCCTAGTGAGAACAAACATTTGCATGAGTTATAAAAGAATAAAATGTAAGTAAATATTTCTTTAATAAGTTGCAATAATGGAAACTCATTTATAAACACATAAGGACCTTACGATCTACAAACATCTTGCGATGACGGGGGAGATCCGATTTCCAAAAATCATGGCGGAACACAAAAGTAAGCCACTTTCTGAGTTTTGAGTTCAATACTTGGACCCATGGCCATGAACAACGTTGCCTCGTACTCATATGTGGGGGAGGGCACTCGAGGATCCAAGTCATACTCATTCGCTAGGATTACATTTACGGCTCATGGCTAGTAACCGGTCCCACATAACCGTATCCAATTGCCTTCGATGACCCAATGTCTCAACTAGTTACAAAGGGGTAAAAGCATCCCAAATAAACTGACTCATATACCTATGGTAGTAGTCTAGACTCGTCACAATTACATTTGTGACTCAATAGTATCATAATTATAGTTCTCAAATTTCCCATATCACATTAGATGGAATTTTCTTGCAAAAGCAATGTCATATAAGCTAACTCAAAACCATGCCCAACCAATGACTATTTTTTTTTCTAGAACGATTGTTTACAAAGATAAGTTCCCCCAATGTTCCCAACACTTCAAATAGGCAATGATAGAAAATCCAACATGATGGTTAGTTCCCAAATATCCACAAAATGGAATAACATCCCAAATATGCTCAAAGAATTTCCATCCCATATTTACCATTAATAATGCATAATAATCACCTTACATAGTTTAAAACATAGTTATCATCATCATATTTCAGAAGTAGTTAAAACCCTAAAAATCTCCAAAATCTCAAGTTAGGTCAAAACTTATGAAAACAAGATATATAAACAAGGAGATGATTAAGAGTCCAAACTATTGGTTTTAACATGTATAAAGTTTAATCTCCCAAACCCCGTCGGCTTGTGCCAAGAAAGAGTGACAGGGTCACAATCGCAAGGCACTATCGCCTGACATGTACTGAGAGCTCAGCTGCTCGGGCGATTGTGCCAAACGAGAGTAAACCCTGTCATAATCGTGAGGCACTCTCATAGGAAGTGTACTGAGAGCTCATGACTTCTAGTGACTGTGGCTTCGGTGAGAGTGACCCTGTCACTATCGCAGGGCACTATCGCCCAGATGTACCGAAGTCTAAAAATCTCATTTTTCCTATGCGTCTTCACACGACTCGATCAAAGGTTAAAGGCATAATATTTCTAAAACAAATAGTCAAAATTAAACTAATTTATAAAACTTAAGATAGACATTCTCACCAGAAAATCCGGGTGTTACATGGCAATTGGATGCACGCCCAAAAGATCAAAAGCTGACAATTCCTAAAAGATTTGTCCCTAACAGGACTCGACCCTCCTCTCAAGACTTTGCTGAACAAAGACAAGTCTACTCATGACCTGATGCGGATATCAGTGAAGCAAAGACGAATATACACACGCGAGGAAAAGCTTCAGCGATAGCCGAACTTCTTTATATCTCTGAAGGAAGAGATAATCAGCGATCGATGATCACTTAGCTTATGCCTCAAGTCTCTTTTGTATTACCCTTGCACACCTGTACGATCTGTCAGAACGGACATACCTCTGCAGCCATTCGTACAACAACTCTGTCAACTACACTGTTCATCATACGACCGAAAGGATGTCTCCTAAAGTCAGACCCATGCCGCCAATCAATGAAGGATACGTGTAAGGTACTCTGCCATGCATTTAATGCATAGGGTATAAATAGAAAGATCAACACTCCATCTGAGTGTTTCCTTCATCTTTCTAAATACATAGAAACCCTTGTTTTCTATATTCTCCTAATACCCTATTCTCTATATCTAGTGCAACCATCTTAGTGATTCTTAAGTTTGTTTAGATTAGATTTTACTTAATCTTATTCCGCAACAAACTTGTAAATTGTGTTTTGATTTATCAATAAACAATTTATTAAACTTTAAAATTCTGTGTTTGTATTCATCCCCCCTTCTACAAACCTGTTAAGCACCTTCGGGACCAACAAGTGGTATCAGAGCAAACTGTTGCTTTAGTCTCTTCAGAGATCATTCCATCTCAGCGATCTACTCTCACTATCACTGAGTTAGATTCTGACACTGAGGAATTATCAGACACTGATCTTTCAGAGTTTGATGAATCTTTAGCATTCTTGACAAACTCTTTTATGAGATTTTCAAGAAAGAGCAATTTCAGAAGAAATAAGCCTCTATCTCTAACTGACAAGCCAAAATCATCCCCTGTTGATAAGGCTACTGCTACTTGCTATAACTTTGAAAAGATTGGACATTTTGCAAGTGAGTGCAGGTCAAAGAAAGTCTTCAAACCTTCTACCTCAAGGAAAACCAGTGATAACAAATACTTTAAGCTGAAAGAAAAATATCAAAAGTTGAAAGACTTTAAAAGAAAAGGTAAAGGTCTTATTGCTGAAGAGCATAACTGGGCTGAATCAGAAGAATCAAGTTCTGATGAAGAGGAAGTCGCTAATCTCTGTCTTATGGCTGAGACTAAAGAAGAAGTGGAAGAATCAACAGAAACTTCCATGAGCTATATCTCCTCTTAGGTATCAATCTCTACCAATCCCTCTCTATCAGAAGTTGAGAGAAGTCGTGCTGTTGATGTGCTGACAATTGGTCTATACATTGCACTAAATGGCAAAACTGTTGGATCAGTAAATTTTATTCAAGATTAAATTTAATAAGGGGTTTCGTGTGTAATAGTATTTAATACTCTAGGGGGTATTTTAGTTAATAGTTAATACTGATTAGGTCATGTTGACCTAGGTATAAAAGGTTTTATTTTCTAGGTTTAGTGTGTGTATCGAATTAGGTGTAGATCAAAGAAGGCCGCGTATTTTCTCTGTATTCATACGATCACACGAGGTATCTGTATACACCAAAAACACACACACGTTTTTATTTGATTAATCAAGAGATCTATGGTATATTATTTTGATTTATTTATCTCTTGTTATTATTGTGTGGTGATTATTAATCAACTATAATCTGGGTTTAACAAGTGGTATCAGAGCCAAAGAATCAAGCTTTTGGATTAAAAATAGTGTTTTTCGAAAACTTACTGTGTGAAAATCGATTTCATGATTTAATGTGTTTTTATGCTTAAAATCGATTTGATTATGTGTGTTTTATGCTATTGAACATCAACAGATTGCCTAATTGTTCTTAAAATCACAAATCGATTAGCTTTTGATGATTTTTTGAAAATCTTGTTCATGAACAAGTCGACTACTGTTATATTCGATTTCAAGCAGAAAAGTTGTTTTTAATCATTGTTTTTGATTGGGTATTGATCGCTGTATGTTTGTGGATGATATGTGAGAATTTTATACTGTGTATCAACCGTTGAGAGTGTTTTCTGGATTGAAAATCGAAGAGAGGGTCGAACAGTTGAAGAACACGCCAGATCTACGTTTTGCGCTGACATCACCTGAGAAATTGATTTTGCGCCAGATTCAAGTAGTCTTTTGCGCCAGTCCCTCTTAGCGCAAACTGTATTTTGCGCCACACCGGTCGACCTCAAGACACCGGTTTTCGCCATCTGTTCTTCAAGCAAAACCGTATTTGCGCCACCTTCTCTTCGCGCAAAGTCTTTCTTCGCGCGACCCACTTTTCGCGTTAAACCAACTGCTCTACTTCCAGACTTAGCGAATTTCAGGATTTCGCGCCAACTTCTCTTAGCGCGAGTTGACTTTTGCGCCAACTCCTTTTAGCGCAAATCTTCTTTTGCGCCAGGTTCACTTAGCGTAATTTTTGCGTTACTGCCTTTAGCGCAATTCTGCAGTTCGTGCCAGCTTCACTTAGCGCAAAGTGTATTTTGCGCCAGCCACTATCTTGTGAATTTCTTTGTGTTTTACACTGTTTGCGAATTCTGCATTTGATTATTTTTGAAAATTTATTTTTCTGAAATTTTTTTAGTGTAGTTTTTATCTAGTTCTTGATTCTAAGATATTACGAGTTGATTTAAGTGGTACAGATATCATCATGCCTTACATAGATGAGAAGGGAAATACAGTGCTGACCGAGAGAGATTGTGCTTTAATGTATATGCCCGAGATTCTAGCACTAGAAGCTGAGAATAAAAATCTGAATATTCAGAACTCATCTCTTCTTGAACAGATTGATAAGTTGCAAGATGATAAATGCTTAAAGAAAGACTTTGTTTGCTCAGAATGCATCTCTAACTCAAAAATTAATTTTGTAGGAATTATTGAGTCAAAAGAGAAAGAGATTCTAAAGCTTCAAGCTAAATTAAAAGGATCTGAAAGTCTTAATTCAAGATCTACATGGTCAAAGAAGGAGTTAATGCAAAAAGAGCTTGATGAGTTTAGAAGAAGAGCAAACAATGCTAGTGAAACATCTGAAGGGCTTAGAAAGATGAATTCTCAAATTTTTGCTGAAAGAGACTCTTTTAAAGATAAAGTTTTCAGTCTTGAGGTTGAGATTAATATGCTGAAAGAAAAGGCAACCCAAGACAGAAACAACACAAAAGCCCAAGATGAGATGATGAAGATGGAGAAAGAAAGAAAATAATTTGCTAAGAAATTCTCTGATTTCTCAAGAAAAGCCTTTGAAGAGAAGAAATCATTAGAGCTTAAATGTGTTAAGCTTTCTCAACAAGTTTCAGACTTTGAGAAAGTTATTATTCTTGAGAGAGACAAGGTTGAGAATGAGAAGAAGAAAGCTGAGCAGAAGAATGTAAATAAAGACTTTTCTAAAGAAAAGAAAGATCTAGAGACTGAGATTACTAAGCTGATAAAAAAACTATCTGAGTTGTCAACAAACATCTTGAAGGAGAAGAATGCAAAATCTGAGTTGCATAAGAAATTTGATCTGATTGCAAAGGAAAGAAACAATTTGTCGTCAAAGATAAAGGAACTTGAAGAGATTGTATTCAAAGTAAAGCTGACTGAGCACAAGACGCCAGACTCAATAGCTCAATCACCGAGAGATGATCTAACTGCATTCGAATGCTCAACAGCAAGTTTAATTTTTACTAATGTTTCTAATAATCCTTTGTTTGATGTAATTAATGATCATACTTCTGAACATAAAGATCAGATTCGTCCTTCTAACCTTTTCTTTGACAAAAATGTTGACGGTTCAGGTAAGATGAAGAAAAAGATAGAGAAAATTGGATCTGGAGAGTTAAAGGATCTTCAGAGGAGAAAAAGACTGATAAATCATTTGTGCATACATCAAATGCTAAAAGGAACTATGCTCCGAAAGGTAAAACTTTTGGCAAACCTGATCTGGTTTACGCTATCAATCAATTGATCAGGTTAGCACAAAATAAAATTAGTTGTTCCTACTGTGGCTCAAATGATTTTGTAAACAAAGATTATGTGAATAACTGGTATGGTTCTTATTTTATATCTCCCGCTAGAACTGCAACTAACCCATTAGGACCCAACTACCAGTGGGTACCAAAAGCTAAATCTGTGTTGCAGGCACCCAAGGTTTGAGGGGGAGAAAGAACTATGACTTCTGATTACTACAGATCAGGACTCTTGCCTCATTGTCAAAACAATGACTTCTAAGTATAACAACTTAGGACCCGTTCTTCATTGGTAAAAATGAATGATACTATTCTCACCGGAGAATATGTCATCATGGCTTCTGAATACTAGAGTTCAGAACCCGTTTTCAAATGTTTTCTTCTGATAGGATGCTTAAATGATAACATCTTTTATAGAAGTTTTTGATTTGAGGGGAAGCTAACTGTTACATCTCTTAGGGGGAGGAGATAAATATGACTTTTACTATCATTGTCATATTTTTCTGATGAATTGTTGTTGTTATAGATATAAAGGGGGAGAACACTTAAATGAAAATATTCATCCCAGGGGGAATTAAGGATTCTGATTTACAGGTCTATCTTTCTAATCCTTACACTATATCACTTGTTGAAAGATGAACAACTTTCACTTGTGAAAAATGGTTTCTTAAATGTTCAAACTACTTCCTATTCTTCAAAGATTTTCATGAATTGTGAAGTGTGATTTTAAATGATTTTTGGATACTTAATTGTCAACCACTTTTAGTTTGAAGGGGAGAAATGTATTGTCAAACACCTTATGTTTTTGACTTCTCCAAATTTTTATTCTTCATGTTTATTTGTATTCCTTTGTGCTTACATGTATAAAAGACTGTTGAACAACATATTCTTTTAGGAAAATACATGTGAGCTTAACTGAACTTCCATGGATTCATGATAACCAGTGTTTCCTACCCAGGAAGTATTCTCTGAGTGACTGAGGGGAGAGGGGTCAAAAGATTTGAGTGTTGGTGTGTGAAGAGGTAAAATGGAAAAGAGAGATTGGTTAGAAGTGAGATTAAAAAGATTAAAAGAAAGAGGGTGAGGGAACAGAGTAAAAGAATATCAAACTCTGCACCAAATTTTTTCTGAGTCGGGCAGCCACATTATCTGATTGGTTCACATTCTTTGGTGACCATCATTGAAAAAGGCACCTAGCCCATGCCATCTCTTGCATACAACCCCACCAGCTACTCATTCTTTTCTCAAAAAGAGAATGTTTCATATTTTCTGGGGACGCAGCACATACGCTATTGGTTATTCATTTGGAAGATACTAATATTGAACAAGAAGGAAAGTTGCCCCACCTTCGACCTTTTCTCATACACATTGAGTTCTTGTATAATTTGTTGCTGTCTCAACAAGTTTACATACCTTGAGCCTACATTGAAAAACAATCATCGGTGCTTAATTCTTTCATACACATGCACGAGCACACATAAATCTGTTTTCTGTCAGAACGTTCATAGATAACCATGTGTTATTCGATGATTGAATGGAAGTCTTGGGGAGCCAACATCAAAACCAGCTCCTTTTATAGTAACTTTGTGTTACTCAGTGACTGTGTGTTACTGACAGGCATTCCAAACGGAGTCATTTGTTGATTCAGGGTTACCAGTTTTCTTATTTGAATCTGCAAAGATTGAAATAATCACTCTCTCTATCTGGGGAGACTGCTCTTATTTCCACACAGGGCTCTATACATGAAGATTGCGTTTAACTGTTGCTTTGGGGGAGAAATTTCTAGTTTATTTTGCTATGTTTTGATGATGCTGATTCTCACCACTCATCAAAAAGGGGGAGAATACAAAGAGAAAGACTATTAACGTCTACAAGAATTATTTTTGAACTAAAGACTGCTGAAGAATTCAAAGATATCAAAGTGTCTGAGCTTATTTGGTCGTCAGAACGAAGGACACTTCATTTAAAGAAAGAGGAAGATGAAGATTGTGTAAAGCTATAAGCTTTGAAGCTGTCAACGTCATATCAGATACAGTTTTCAAGAGAAGAGAAGACCCGAAGATAATTGAATTTTTTTTAATCTTGAATCCAAAGGGGGAGATTGTTGGATCAGTAAATTGTATTCAAGATTAAATTTAATAAGGGGTTTGGTTTGTAATAGTATTTAATACTCTAGGGGGTATTTTAGTTAATAGTTAATACTAATTAGGTCATGTTGACCTAGGTATAAATGGTTTTATTTTCTAGGTTTAGTGTGTGTATCGAATTAGGTGTAGATCAAAGGAGGTCGCGTATTTTCTCTGTATTCATACGATCACACGAGGTATCTGTATACACCAAGAACACACACACATTTTTATTTGATCTATGGTATGTTATTTTGATTTATTTATCTCTTGTTATTATTGTGTGGTGATTACTAATCAACTATAATCTGGGTTTAACAAAAACTCTAGCTGAAAACAAAAATATTGATTTATCTGAACGGCTAGAAAAATGTCATGAAAAGATCAGAGAACTGACTCTTTGAGAGGAAAGTTTGAAAGATCAAGTCATTGTCAACGAAATCATCAACATTGAACGTGAACAAGCCATCGCTGCTTTAAAAGCAGAAGAGGCAACTGTTGAAGGATGGTGCAAATCCTCAACAAATATCACTGAGATTATAAGTGCTTTAATCCCTACTAGTGATAGAACTCGTCTTGGTTTTTGGAAACAACAGGATGAACCTAAAGAAGACAGTTCCATGCTTAAGTTTGGAATGTTTATCTCTTCTATCCCTGACACCTCTTATTGTCAGTGCTCTTCTTCTTCTTCTTCCAATACCATCCCTGAGGAATTATCAAAAGGCTCTAAGCCTGCAGATAAAGGAAAATCCATTTTCCATCCTCAGAAGGCTACCAAGAAAGCAAAACTGAAAGTTCCTTCTAACCCTTTAGTGAATCGATCTTCTAGCTCTGTGACAGAAATCTTTGATATCTGTCCTCCAAAGCTGAAGATTGATCATAAGCCTAAGAAATCTGAAGAACTGAAAGTTCCTCCCAGATCTTATGCTAAAGGCATTCTTGGAGCTGGCCCTGCTCATCTCAAATTATCTAATGTTACTACTCATGGTCCTAAAACCACCTTCAAATATAGAAAATGCTATCATTGTGGATTCACTGACCATATTGTTAGTAAATGTCCAACTGCCACAAAAGTTGATAAAACAGCTAAAGTGAAGATGAATGCCTCCAAGGCTGAGAAGGTCACCAAAGCTGAGAAATCGACCAAGGTGAAAAATACCACTAAGGTTAAGAAATTAACCAAAGTGAAGGTTACCATTGAAGCTGAATCTTCATTTGCCGTGAAGATTGCTGAATCTTCCATCTCCACTAACCCTACTAGACCCATTGAGAAGTGGGTACCAAACAAAACTTAATCTTCCTTATGTTTGCTGCGATCAAAGGGCATCTGGTATCTAGATAATGGATGCTCTCGTCACATATGGATTTGTTTGGACCTGTCAATATCCAATCCACAGCTGGAAAGAAATATACACTTGTAATTGTAGATGAATACTCTCGCTTTACCTGGGTTATCTTTCTTCGTTGCAAAAGTGATACCCCAGAAGAACTGATATCTTTTGTTAGAAAGATGGAAGTGCTGAATAATCTTACTGTTCGCTCAATAAGAAGTGATCATGAAACTGAATTCAAAAATAGTTCCTGAACAATTTCGTTGAGAGCAAGGGAATTTCTCACAACTTTTCCTCTGTAAGAACGCCTCAGCAGAACGGAGTTGCTGAAAGAAGAAATAGAACAATCATTGAAGCTGCCAGATCAATGCTCAACGATTCTCATCTCCCTACTCAATTTTGGGCTGAAGCTGTTAACACTGCATGCTTCACTCAAAACAGATCGCTGATAGTAAAGCGATTTGGAAAGACAGCTTATGAACTATTTCATGGAAGAAAACCCTCTATTAGTTTTCTTCATATCTTTGGTTGTCAGTGCTTCATTCTAAACAACAAAGATTCTCTTGGAAAGTTCGATCCAAAATCTGATGATGGAATATTTCTTGGATATTCTTCCATCTCTAAAGCCTACAGAGTTTTCAACAAGAGGAGACAAACTGTAGAAGAAACAATTCATGTCACCTTTGACGAAACCCGTTCAACGAACTCTAAACCTATCGCTGACAATGAAGAACTAAATGCTTGGATGTTTTCTCATTATATAGAAACAAAACCTTTCTTCTCAAACCATCAGCACACAAATCATCCAGCTCCTGATGATGATCCAAACATCATCCCTCCTAATGTTGAATCCACCTCATAGGTCTCAGCTGAGCCTCTAAACACACTCCCTCCATCAGATCTGCCTTCGTCTGAAAACCTCTCAGAAAACAATGGTCTGTCTGATACTCAACAGTTAATTGCTGATGAACCTCAAGCTTCTTCATCAGTGAACATTCCTATTGTTGATCAAACTCCTGAAGTGAGCGATCATGCTCTTGCTTAGCGATGGACCAAAGATCTCCCCGTAGATCAAATTCTTGGTGATACCGATGCAGGTATTCAGGATCGATGAAGTTCAGGTAATATCTGTCTCTTTGTCAACTTTATTTCTTTAATAGAGCCAAATAAGACTGATGATGGCT
The DNA here is from genome assembly GCA_954870635.1 of Arctium minus. Taxonomy (NCBI): domain Eukaryota; kingdom Viridiplantae; phylum Streptophyta; class Magnoliopsida; order Asterales; family Asteraceae; genus Arctium; species Arctium minus. The sequence continues at coordinate 30,309,745 of OX941089.1, read as the reverse complement.
TCAAAGATCCAAACCGGGTCAGCGCTATGCAAGAAGTGCTGATTGATTTTACTCGAAACAAAGTTTGGAATCTCGTTCCTAGACCATCTGATAAAACTGTTATAGGCACCAAATGGGTGTTTAGAAACAAGTTAGATGAACATGGAACTGTAACCCGCAACAAGGCTAGACTTGTTGCTCAGGGATACAGACAAGAGGAAGACATAGACTATGATGAAACCTTTGCCCCTGTGGCTAGGCTCGAAGCAATTCGACTCTTCTTAGCTTATGCAGTTTACAAAGACTTTATTGTATATCAAATGGATGTAAAATCAGCATTCCTGAATGGAAAGCCGAATGAAGAAGTCTATGTAGAACAACCCCCAGGGTTCTCTGACCCTAAGCATCCAAATTATGTATATAAATTGGATAAGGCTCTCTGTGGTCTAAAAAAAGCCCCTCGTGCTTGGTATGCCACTCTCTCATCTTTTCTTATCTCTGAAAATTTTGAACGCGGTAAAATTGATAATACCTTGTTTTTCAGAAAGATAAAAGGTCACATTATACTTGTACAAATATATGTCGATGACATAATATTTGGTTCTACTAACCCATCTCTGTGTACTCGTTTCGCTGAAAGAATGAAGAAAGAATACAAAATGAGTATGATGGGAGAGCTAACTTACTTTCTTGGTCTTCAGATTAAGCAAACTGAAAAAGGTATTTTTATCAACCAAGTTAAGTATGTTAAAGATATGCTAAAAAAGTTTGATCTAATTCAGACTTCAACGATGAAAACTCCTATGGCACCTCCTCTCACATTAAACAAGGATCCAGCTGGAAAACCTGTTAATGTCACTGCCTATAGAGGAATGATAGGCTCCATGCTGTATCTAACAGCGAGCTGACTTGACATCATGTAGTCTACATGTATGTGTGCACGCTATCAATCTGAACCCAAGGAATCCCATCTGATCGCTGTAAAGCGAATCTTCTGATATCTGAAAGGAACTCCTAACCACTGGTGGATGTCAACTTCTAGGAGGAAAGATGGTAAGCTGGACGAGTAAAAAGCAAAATTCAGTGTCCGCTTCCACACCTGAAGATGAATATGTAGCCGCTGGAAGTTATTGTGCTCAAGTCTTATAGATGAGAAATCAACTATTAGACTATGACCTTCAGCTATCAAAGATTCCAATCTATTGCGACAGCACTAGTGCTATCGCTATAGCAAACAATCCAGTATACATTCAAAGACAAAACACATAGAGATCAGATATCATTTTATCAGAGATCATGTGATGAATGGTGATATTGAACTCCACTTTATCCCCACTGACTATCAGCTCGCTGATCTTTTCACCAAACCACTTGATGAGACAAGATTCAACTTTCTCATCAGTGAGCTTGGAATGCTGAATCTTGAAGATTGACTCTTCATCTTTCATGCATTATGTCAGTCATACAGAGTTCCCCTTATCACTAACTCTCTGTCCAAATATCTTTGACTCTCAGGTATGTTCTCTCACTCTCTATCAATGAATATCTCATTTAGTAAGACATTTTCAAAAATCAAATCTTTAATCACTGATTTTCTTCAAATGATTAAAAGCTTTTTGATAAACAACTCTTATCACTGATATTTCTCATCAGTGATCCTTTGAAAAGAAAACCTATCTCTGAATTCTTTATCAGAGATTCTTTCAAAAAGAAAACCTATATCTAACTTTTCTTCAGAGATACTTTCAAAAAGGACAAATGAAACGTTTCCGCCTCATGTTCAACTCCTTCTGATCAAAAACGTACTTTAAACTCTTACGATCTGTATAGAGAGTGCACTTAATGGCATAGAGGCAGTGTCACCATAGCTTCAAGGCGAACACCACCGACGCCAACTCTAAATCGTTGGTAGGATAATTCTTCTCGTAAATTTTGAGTTGTCTCGATGCATAGAAAATCACTATGCCTCGTTGCATCAAGAGTGTAACCTAAACCCATTTTCGAGGCATCGCTAAAGACCACAAAATCTTCGGTTTCTTTAGTTAAGGACAGGATCGGTGCTTCATATAGCTTCTTTTGAAGAGTTCGGAAGGCCTTTTCTTGGGTTTCTATCCACACGAACTTCACGTTCTTTCGAGTAAGGGTGGTTAAGGAAGAGACGATATTAGAGAAGTCCTGGATGAATCTCCGGTAGTAACCCGCTAAACCCAAGAAGCTTCGAATCTCGGATGGACTCTTTGGCGGCTCCCAATTCATCACAAAATATTAGAGGGGTCCACCTTCACTCCATGTCGAGTGACAACGTGCCCCAAGAATTGGACCTCTTTTAACCAGAAGTCGCATTTGGAGAACTTGGCATACAGTTTCTCCCTCCTCAATACTTCTAGGACCTTGCGAAGGTGCCAATCATTCTCGAGTTCATCTTTAGAATAGCCAAGGATGTCGTCAATGAACACGATCACTGCCTTGTCAAGGAATGGTCGACACACTCGGTCCATTATGTCCAAAAACACCACCGGTGCGTTGGTCAACCCAAAGAGCATAACCATGAACTCGTAGTTCTCGTAGCGGTACTAAATGCAGTCTTCAGGACGTCCTCTTTCCTCACCCTCACTTGGTGGTATCCCGAACGGAGGTCTATTTTTGATAAGCATCCCACTCCTTGCAACTGATCAAACATGTCATGATCCTAGGAAGTGGATATCTGTTTTTCACCGTTGCCTTGTTCAATTCCTTGTAGTCGATGCATATCCTCATGGTTCCATCTTTCTTCTTGATGAATAAGACTGGAGCTCCCCACAACAATGAGATCGATCTCACGAAGGAGGTCTTGGAGCTGCAACAACATCTCTTGCGTTTTGGGATGGGGCTAACCGGTAAGGAGCTCTAGAGATTGGATTTGCTCCCGGAACAAGTTTGATCTAAAATTCTACTTGTCGTTCTGGTGGCAAACCGAGCAAGTTGTCCGGGATAACGTCAGGAAACTCTGGAACCACCTTCACATCTTCGAGCTTCTTCTTCTCGAGTTTTGCGTCCAACACATAAGCTTGGAAAGAGGAGCATCCTTTTATCAAGCATCTACGTGCCTTAGCCATGGTAATGATATACACGTCTCCCTTCCTCCTCTTACCATAGATGATCACCTCATCTTCGTCCAACGTTGGGATTCAAATTAATTTCTTTGTGCACAAGATCTCCGCTTGGTTTTCCGCCAACCAATCCAAGACGATCACTATGTCGAACCCGCCGATGGTCATAGGCATGAGGTTGATCAAAAACTTCTTTCCCCCGATCTCTATGGTACAACCATTTAGCATTTCACGACCACTACATGACTACCATTAGCTATCTCTATAACTAAGGCATCATCTAACTTGCTAGTGAACATCGAAAGGTTTTGACAAAACGAACCCGCCACAAATGAGAAACTTGCGCCGGAGTCAAATAATATACGAGCAAGTGCGGAGTTAATGGAGAACGTACCCGAAACAACACCCAGTGAAGCCTTCGCCTCTTCGGCGGTCATCTGAAAGTCTCTTCCCGACACTCTCGAGAAGTTCTCCTTCTTTCCTTGCGATCCTCCCGTCTTCAACTTTGGGCATTCACTTCGGACATGGCCCGACTTTTTGCACTCATATCATGTAACCCCTTTTACTGGGCAATCATTGCGGACGTACCCATCCTTTCAACATTTGAAACAACTTGTCGCACTCGAGTTGCATGGGCCAAGATGCTTGCTTCTACATTTGGGTCACCACCTAGCTTCCCGCCTAGGATCGGCCCCATGGTTGTTTGTGAAGGTTCTTGGTTTCTTGGACGGCACTGAGTTGCCTTCCCTCCTCCTCTTTTCCTCCATCCTGACTCTCTCTTCTCTGCTCTGAGCATAGAAATATTCCATGATTTGGGCCTCTTCAATTGCTTCACGGAGGATAGAGGGATTTGCATTGCGAACCATCGCCATTATATCGACCGGCAAGCCTTTAAGATAAGCCTTCACCTTCTCTTTCTCAGTTGGAGCCACATGCCCCACTAGATCCAACTTCTCAACAAACTTCCGAGTGTAGTCTCTCACTGACAAGTTCCAATTCTTGAGGGCTCAGAATGCATTTTCTATGTGGTCAACCGCTCTCTCGTTACAAGATTACTCCATAACTTTCCTCTTGAATGTTTCCCAAGTCATCTTAGCAATGATGGTGGCATCAAGGGTGAACTTGGTGACATTCCACCATCGGAGGGTTGGGCCTCTTAGCATCTGCGATGCAAATCTTACCTTCTGCCCCTCTTCACACTCATTGGAGTCGAAATCTTGCTCAATTTCTTGAATCTAGTTCATACATGCTACTGGATTATCAGACCCCGAGAACTCCAGTGGTTTACTGCAAAGAAAAGTCTCGTAGGAGCAACTCCTCCCGTCTCTCCTAGCGTCGGCAAGAACGTGCTCCTTAGTCCTAATCACATTCCCGGTGCCTCCTAAACCCACCAGTACATTTTCTGCAACTGTTTCATGCCTTCTGAGACGGGCGTCTCTATCCTCCAACATCTTTTAGAATGCCTCTTGTTGCTTCTCCATAGCTGAGGTCACCATCTGCATGACGCTAGCCATCATATCTGCATGTTCTATTCCCCTCCCACCAATGGTGGTAGAATTGGGGGATTTGCATTCACTGCTATTTCCACTTGATTGGGGTTCGACACGCTTGCCTCTTGTCCATCACCTTCGGTCGCCGGTTGACAACGCGTGTTAGCCATGTTAGACTGCCACACACGAGAAAGAGAATAAGAGATCATATACATACTAAAGTAGTAAGGAAACATAATACTACAGTCATCAATCATCACAATAATAGTGAAGGCACGTATGCTCACGTAACAACATATTCATAATAGTAGTAGCAAAGCAAAATTATGAACACATTATACATAAGAATTCTCGTTACCATCATCACAAGTCTCAATTAGCGTAATTTTCGTCGACCCTAAGACTAACCAACCTTAGAAGATCTACCCGATCTCACAAATCATAACTTAATTATCTCAGCTTAAGTCCAGGTATCTTACATTCATACCTAGTTCACTTAAACTAAGGCTCTGATACCAACTTGTAACACCCTAAAAGTTTAGGTGAAATTTAAAATTGAATAATGACATAAGATCGACATCTATGAAATATAATCACCTAAAAAGGGGAAAATGTAAAAGCATTTACAACTTAGAATTGCAAACAATAATTGACAACCTACTAATCTAAACTATCCTAGCTTAGATTACAGACGGGTGTCATCATCATTCTCCAAAAGAATCTGTCAATTGAATGCACGCCTAAAAGATCAAAAGCCGACAATTCCCTAAAGATTTGTCCCTAACGGGGCTCAACCCTCCTCTCAAGACTTTGCCACCCGCCGCTAAGAGAACCTGATATACATGTCAATTAGAGAAAAAATGTTAGGCTTGGAGCATAGTGAGAACAAACAATAATAAATAAGACATACGTATGATTAAAACATAAATAATAGCCTTCGTTAACCCACTCAAGTAGGAGAATTAAAACAAACTTCTCCACGAGACATTTATCATCAAACTAGGACAGGGGAGACAAGATTTACAATAAGTTGTGATGGAACACAAAAGTAAGCCACAACGTATATAGTGCACATATCAAGGATGGATATTTACTGACATCAACCCTATCCAGGTCTTTAGTCATCTTGAACATCAACTTATCCAAGTATTTAGTTTGGTATAAAAATGGGTTCAACTCTAACCAAGTTTTTCACCCAAAGGATTACCGAGTTCAACCCTATCCAAGTCTTTACCTTGGGACCTCACCATCCTTGACCATTCATTCCTTAAGAATTTTAACATGTAATTAATATCAATTCCAAACATATGAATTGAATATTTCATCTTACCAATATGCGATAACCCGACTTTTATGCCTATAGATCAATTACATTGTAGTCTAACATGTTCATGTTTTCAAGGTATGCTATACCATTGCCCAACACATAAACATTTGTGTTCAAGAAATCATTAAGTGAATAAACTAATATTTTATCACTAAATCCAAAAATATAATAACACCCATTTGGGTTCCAAATCTCATCATAATTTAGAAGTAAATATCATTCATGAGTATAAAACCATCTCCCATAATCATTTCATCAAAATGTCGAAAACTCTTAAAACCCTAGTTTTGACATAATTATTTCAAAGTTAGACAAATGAGAAGTAAATGATATAAAAGCTTTAAGGAACACAAACGTGACATTTTAACATGTATATGGTTTGGAAAAGTCATAGGATGAACTCACAATATTGGGTTTTGATAAAAACCCAAAACCCTAGAATCTCTCCTCAAAGGAGATGCAAATGGAGATGGATAATATTTTGTTCCTACCTTCCAATCTTAGTTGGTGAGACTTAAAACTTTCAATAAATGGGGAGGAAATGCCTTGAATGCACCTAGGATCGACTTTAATGGAGAGGGTAGCTTCTTGGGAGGTTTTAGAGAGAAGTTGATGAGAGTAATGAATGAGGATGGCCAAAAATCGGGTTTATACACTCTCAGACCCCGCTGGCGATCGTGCCAAGCGAGAGTGACATGGTCACATTCGCGAGGCACTATCGCGGGGTGTGTACCGCGAGTCCAACAACTCGGGTGATTGTGCCAAACGAGATTTACCCATGTCAGAATTGCGAGGCACTCTCGCTGAAAGTGTACCGAGAGACCACAGCCTCTGGCGACTGTGACACGGCGATAATGACCCTATCACTATTGCAGGGCACTATCGCCCCAAATGTATCGAAGCCCAAAACTTTCCCCTTTTCACACACACCCTCTCAAGACTCGATCGAAGGTTGAAGGTATACGACTTCTAAGTTAACAATCTACAAAGTAAGTAAATTCTAAAGGCTTATAAGATTAACGTTCTAACCGTAAAATCCGAGTGTTACAAATATATAGACAAAGTACACATACATATATAGGGGTGGTTTCAATTGGAAACCAAATTTCATTGAAACTTTGGAAACCAAATTTCAACCATTGATCTTTTTAATCAATGGTCAAGATTCATTTGAATTATATATGGTAATAAATTAATTAATTTATTAATAAAATATAATAATAATATGTCAAAAGGGTAAATGTGTTTTTTTTTGTGTTTCAAATTTGGCAACAAAGATGAAATATGCTTAAATATAGAAAAATGTATATTTCTTAAAAAAAAAAGAGAGAGCATATCAAGACTACCTTTTTATAACATGTTCATCAATATGCAATATGTAAAAACCCAAATAAGATTCATTAAGTTTCATTACCATTATGTTTCACTATATCAAATCTGTTTCATCAGGTTTCACTATATTAATATTTTGTTTCATTATATTAATATTTTGTTTCATTAACTTTCCATTATGATTCACCTATATCAACTGTTTCATCAGGTTTCACTATATTAACATTTTATGTTTCATCAGGTTTCACTATATTAATATTATGTTTCACTATATCAAATCCATTATGTTTCACTATATTAATATTTTGTGCCTGGAGGTAACATTGAAGATTTCATATGAATATCAACTTTCATTCATTGGATAAATCAATCACTGATTCATAAGAATAAAAAAATTGATTTGTAGCTTGCGTATGAGTTAATTTGTGTTTACCTAAATTAAATGTTTCATGTTTAAATTAATAAAATATCAATATTACCATGTATAAAATATATTAAAATTAAATAATTAATATTATAATTATAATTGTTGGGTCATTGACCAGCATCTTCCTAAATCGAAACGTGGCGCTGGCTGCTACGCTATAAGGAAATAAAGTTGCGCCTTCTCCATCAGCAATTGCTTTTGGCGTAGTGGTAAGCGCTTGATCCTAACAAGTGGTATCAGAGCAGGTCACGGGTTCGAATCCCATGGAGTGCATTTAAATGCCAAAGGCATGCTGTGCAGCCATTGACTTCTAGCGAAGATCTTGTTAGGGTGTGTTTGGTAGAGAGAATTGAAGACAGAGAAATGGAAATGATTTCCATTTCTCTTGTTTGGTAACACAGAGAAAAGAAAATTGAGAAATAAGGCAATTCCATTTCCCTATTTTCATTTCTCCACAAAGTGAAGGGAAATGGTGAGATTTCAGATATAGAGAATTGAAGAGAACCACGCTCTCCCTCGATTTTCCTTCTCCTTCACGTCGCCGCTCCCTCTCTCCCTCTCTCCCCTCGGCGCTCCCTCTCTCCCCTCGGCGCTCTCCCTCGGCGCTCACCCCTCGACGCTCTCCCTCTCTTCCCGTCGCTCTCTCTTCCCGTCGCCTTCTCTTCCCGCCGGCGCTCTCTCTTCCCGTCGCTCTCTCTTCACGCCGCTCTCAACTTCGATTTTCCTTCAAATCTGCAGGTATCTTCCTCCATAAAACTGTTTTGCTTCATAAATTTCAAAAGTTTTTTCTTAACCTAGGTTTTTTCTACAGATCTGTTAATTTTGTTTTTCCATCATTTTGTTTACAAGATCTGTATGTTGCTGTTGTATATTGTGATCTAATTTATATAGGATGAATAAGGATTTATAATTGTTTTGGTGCTCATGGTTTTTTGTTTGATGGGAAGATTATGTGCTCATAAACTGTTTTGCTTCATACATTTCAAAAGTTTTTTCTTAACCTAGGTTTTTTCTACAGATCTGTTAATTTTGTTTTTCCATCATTTTGTTTACAAGATTTGTATGTTGTTGTTGTCTATTGTGATCTAATTTATATGGGATGAATAAGGATTTATAATTGTTTTGGTGCTCATGGTTTTTTGTTTGATGGGAAGATTATGTGCTCGTAAATAATACTTGTGATAATTGTACGTGTAGATGGCAAGATCACCGTTGAGACAAAGAATAGTTGCCATAGGTGCATTTTATGCCATGTATGTTATGATTCGTTGGTGGATGATGTGTAGCTATCGTTTACGTCGTTCGATCGAATCAAGAACATTACATAGAAAATATTTAATGAGTTACCATAATAGACGTGAAAACATGATGAGGATGGTTTATGAAAGTGATGTTACGAGTGTTGTTAACATAAGAATGAATATACATGCGTTTTCAACACTTTGTGATATGCTAGAAAGTAGAGGGGGGTTAAAGAATAGTAAAAACATGCTAGTAGATAAGCAAGTTGCTATGTTTTTACATACCCTTGCTCATAATGCAAAGAATAGGATACTAGTCAATAGATTTCATCGATCTGGGGAAACTATAAGTCGGTATTTCAAGTTAGTCTTAAATGTTGTATGTCGATTACACAAAGAATTCTACAAGTCACCCGTACCAGTGCCAGATAATGAAACCGACGAGAGATGGAAATGGTTTAAGGTTAGTCAAACACATAAGTTTTTATTAAATATATTCTTTGTTAATACAATTTATTAATTATGTTTTTATTTTTATGAAGGGTTGCCTAGGAGCATTAGATGGAACATATGTTAAAGTTAAAGTCCCCGCTGTTGATCGAAAACCTTATCGGACACGAAAGGGAGAGATTTGTACGAATGTACTCGGAGTATGTACGAGAGACCTTTTATTTACGTATGTATTAACGGGATGGGAGGGTTCTGCAGCTGATAGTAGAGTTCTACGAGATGCAATTAGTAGACCTAACGGTCTTAAAATAACGCAGGGTATGTGATATATAGTCTTCAAATAATATACATATAATTAGATATCATAATTAACATAGAGTTTATGGTTAATGTAGGAACATACTACCTTTGTGATGCCGGTTATACGAATGGTGAAGGATTTTTAACTCCTTATCGAGGTCAACGTTACCATCTTAATGATTGGTCTCGGCCGCCTACCAATGCCAAGGAGTTATTTAATATGAGACATTCGTCGGCAAGGAATGTTATAGAAAGATGCTTCGGATTAATTAAAGCTAGATGGGCTATTTTGCGTGATAACTCATATCATCCCATAGAGTCCATGCCACGTATCATCATTACTTGTTGTTTGTTACACAACTTCATACGACAGACAATGAGTGAAGACCCTATTGATAACGAAGTCCCAACAAATCACACACAACCTGGAAACGATCATGATAATGTTATTTCTACGGTTGAGACCTCACAAGAATGGACCGATCGTAGAGACGCTCTTGCTAACGAAATGTTTAACAATTGGAATGCTAGGCGTATCAATAATTAATGAATTCTTTATTTGTACTCTTTATTTGTACTATTTATTTGTACTATTTATTTTTAGAACCATGAATTATAATCGTTAATGTTAAATTTTCATTTATTTTTAATTTTTTCTTCACTATTTGTAGAACCATGAATTATGTATTATGTATTTGTATGTATTATTTGTAGACATGGCAGAGTCAAATGCAATGAAAGGTACCGGAAGGAGCAAACATACTTGGACAAATGATGAAGACGCAAAGCTAATTGATGCATTAATGGAGTTACATGCATCTGGAAAGTATGCCGGTGCTGACAACGGATTCAAACCGGGCTATTTAAATGGAGTTCAACAATTGCTAGATGTAAGTCTTCCTAACTCCGGCCTCAAAGCAGAGCCACATATAAAGTCTAGGATGAAGACATGGAAGACACACTTTAGCATTGTATATGATATGGTGCATACAAGTGGGTTCGGTTGGGACGAACAAAAAAATTGTGTGGTCGCTGAGGACAGTGTTTGGGATGAATACGTCAAGGTACATTATAAATTTATTCTAAATGACTATATTTTTATTACAAAAGTTTATTCTAAATTTATTTATAATTGCCTTGTAGTCTCACAAAGGTGCCGCAAATTTTCGAGGCAAGCCATTTCCGTTCTATGACAAGTTGTGTACCATCTTTGGTAAGGATAGAGCAACAGGTAGTAAAGCAATTGATCTTGGAGAAGAAGATGATGTCGTTCCAGAGACGCAAAGAAGTTCCCCGATTGATGACTTTGATTTCGTTGAAGATCACGTTCAAGGTGCTTGTCGATCTGAAGGACCAACAAGTAGTGTAACAAGCAAACGTAACAAACGCAAAAGCATGGATGGAGATGAAATCTATCGGGAGTCATGCAAAGAGATGAAGGAGGTATTGGTTAGATTTGGAGAGATTGTGGGGGAAAGTTTGAATAAAGAAAGTTTGGAGGCTCGTGAAATCTATGAGAAGGTTAGTAATGAGTTGAAAGATTTACCGGGTATTACCATGAGCAAACGTTTTAAAGCAGCTCATTTGATTGGTAAGGATGTGGTTTTGGGACGGTCATTTCTTGGGTTGACACAAGAAGAGAAAATTGGCATGGTAGAATCGTATACCGATGGTTCAATGGGATAATTGTTTATGGTTGAAGTACTTGAACTACTTTTTTTTGTATGTCTTTGGTTGGAATGTTGTTGAACTACTTTTTGATTTAATTAATGCATTTTAATTATTAATTTATGTATTTTAATTATTAAATTATGCATTTTAATTATTAATTTAATTATTAATTCATTGTTGAATTCTCTGTTACATTTCTCTGTGCTCCCAAACAAGAGAAATGATTCCCTGTTACATTTCTCTGCTGAATTCTCTGTGCTACCAAACAGGAGAGTCAATTCCTATTCTCCAGACCAATTCTCTTTCTCTGCAATTCCATTCTCTGCAATCATTTCTCTGCAATTCCATTCTCTGTACCAAACGCACCCTTAGTGTTGGCAGATGCTGGGGGGGGATTGTTGGGTCATTGACCAGCATCTTCCTAAATCGAAACGTGGCGCTGGCTGCTACGCTATAAGGAAATAAAGTTGCGCCTTCTCCATCAGCAATTGCTTTTGGCATAGTGGTAAGCGCTTGATCCTAACAATAATAATAACACTTACCATATATATTATGAAATTATGTAAAAGACTAAAATAACCTTAGCAATTAAAAATAAAAAGAAAAAAGAAAATTCAATGATTGGTTAATTTCGGTTTCCAAAGTTTCCAATGTAATATTGGTTTCCAATTGACCCCTCCCCTACATCTATACATATAATAAATAAGTAACTAGAATGACACATGTCGTCTTCTGGTGAACCCATTTTTTTATTTTCCCGTCTAAACATGTATCTGGACACATTTTACATTATAAGTTTATTTAGCACATCCACATTCATTCTTCCATAAATCTTTCCTTAATTCAATTTTTTTAATTTATACTTTACATTTACTACCCTTATAATTAGGTATGTAGTTTACTTTAATTTCTTACCTTTTTATTTTTTATTTTAGACTCTTATCATATAAACATAAATAATGTATATGAACTAAAATGCATTAAAAATATTTTTATTTTTTACAAATTATACCGTTGTAATCGTTTCGTCAATACCTTCGAAAGAGTCCAATATTGAATATTTTTCGAATTAATTATATTATTTAATATCATAAAAATATACGAAATAATGTGTCGTGATTATAATGAGATTTGTTGAAATTAGTATGAGATTTGATACAAATAATCACTAAATTGTCTTAATTTTCTTTTGGCTATTTCATATCAATTTTTACTTCAAAAGCTTTTTATAACACCCCATCCTCTTTAAATTTATATACACAAGTTTTGATTTTTATCATGAAGTTTTATAAAATAAAATTTTTAATTTTATTTTCTTGACATTATGATATTTAGTATATATTACTTATATATTAGCAATAGAACAAAGATTGTTGTATATAAAGAAGTATTTGATAATTTATGATACGTGGTTCTTATTTTATTAATATTTTAACTATGCATTTTTCCATAATTTCATTTACGTTCTATTATTGTTTTATAAATTCTTAATATTTATTAATATTTTTTATTAATTTTTTGTAAAACATTATTTGTGATAACTGCCTAAAACAAGGACATTTTGTAACAAGCTGCAAAAAAAAGTTCCAAAGGGAAAAAAGCTTGGAAAAGTAGCATCGTACTTTCGATGATCATTCATATATGTAAGATAAGTTTCTGATGATCATTCACTTGTGCATAAAAACCAAAAAACAACATAATTTACCTGTATGCATAAGTGCATACCATCCAGATGAAAGGCTACCAGAGTGTTCTTCAATTTTCCGTTTTTTTGAGGTTTTCCCCTGAACCTTCGTCTATACATATATACACATACATATAGAGATATCTATATATACATATATACATACAAAGAGGGGTGATCATCGGAAGCGGATACCCGCCTCTAGAACCGAAACAGCTTCGGAACTGCCGGTTCCGGAACCGGAACCGATGTGATTGGTTCTGGTTCCTAAAATATGGAACCGATCGAGACCGGTTCCGATTCCGGTTCTCATTTTTTTTGGAACCGTTACCCGTTGGGTACCCGTCGGGACCGGGTACCCGGTCCTGCTGGTACCCAGAACCGGAACTGGCAGGTACCGCTATTTTTTTAATAAAATATATTTTATTTATTTATAAAAATTTAATAAACTACTTTTTAGTGAAACATCGTTTGTTGAAAACACCGTTTAAACCGTTTAATAAATACTACGTAGTATTTATTAGCATCAACTAATTTTAATGACGTGAAGTATTTTGAAAACACCGTTTGTAGTATTTATTTGTTTTGTAAGAACCGTTTGTAATATTTATTTGTTTTGTAAGCATCGTTTGTACTTTGTAGATTTTATTAGTTTTAGTTTTTATCTTATTAGTTTTTACGTTTGAGTATTTATTTTCTTTACGTTTGGACTTTGTAATATAATTAATATTTATGTTTTTATAATATGAATTATAAAAAAAATTAAAAATTAGACGGTGGGTACTCGGTACCAGAACCGGTGGTTCCGATTCCGGTTCCCAAATATAAAGAACCGATGTAACCGGTTCTGGTTCCGGTTCCTTCATTCTAGGAACCGTCGGTTCCGGTTCGGTTCTGGAAATTTTAGGCGGGTACCCGCCTTTGCTCACCCCTACATACAAATGTATAAACCAGATTATACAAAATAGTACCCGTAAAACCTCATAGAGGTACAAAAAACTAGGAAAAACAAAAAAAGTATATAATTGTAACACCCTAAAAATAAGGCAGATTTAAAACTTACAAATTTCGCCAATATGACGTCTAAAATATGAAGGTTTATAAGCCCTGTAAATATAGACAACTAAAATCCAATAGAGTTGGGATAGTTTGCATCAAATATAGTAACGAATGAATGAGACATAAACACAACAACCTATTTAATCTAGAACAATAATTAAGACTATATTAATGTGAGTGTCGCTATATCTCCAAAACGCTATTCTCAAAAGATTTCCCAAAATCCCGGTCCATCGAAACTCCTAGGTTCACGACCGACGAATCAAGTTGCCCTATGCACACCACTAGTAGGACTTGTAAGCCAACAAAATACAAAAACAAATGTTAGACCAACAATCTAGTGATGTCGTAAGATTTAACAATTTATAATTTAGATAATTGCATCATATTAATTGTTACTGATACGTCTAAGGGTTAAACTAATGGCAACATTCACTCGGAAAAGATATTCCACACCTGATCAGATACACACAAGAGATATCTCTTGAAATATGGGAGAGACCCGTTTCCATCGGGGTAACAAGAACACGTGAATGGAGCCACCCGCAATGTTATTGGATTACACCTCATATCCCAGTTCTAGTTCCCATGCCATTAAGACATCACAATCCTCAAACCGTTTATGCACTACAAAAAAGAGGCCTATCAGCGACGGAAAATTTCGTCGCTAATCCGTCGCTAAAAGTCAATTTCGTCGCTAATCCGTCGCTGAAAGTCTGTCGCTAAATACGTGGTAGCTAATGCTTATCAGCGACGGATATTAGCGACGAATTAGCGACAGAATTATTAGCGACGGATTTAGCGACGGCCGTAATTTAGCGACAGATTAGCGACGGAAATAGTTAGTGACGGATTTAGCGACGACCTCAATTTAGCGACGGATTATTTTAGCGACGGATTTAGCGACGGAATATTTTAGCGACGGATTTCCGTCACAAATTTTGTCGCTAATATTAAAAAAAATAAAAAATAAATAAATTCTGAAATCAGCATTTCCTGTATTTTATACAAATAATCTGCCCATTTTTATACAAATAATATGCCCATTAAGTTGACACAAATAACCTGTCCATTAAATTACGAATCATCCCAATAAAATAAAAATCCAAATTCATACGATTCTGAATTCATACAAAACAATGTAGCAATCTAACTAGGGGGGAGGGCGGGGAGGGGGGAAACCGTATCCCTGCTGCTGCATAAAGGAAGCAAACTGCTGCGATAATGTGAGCTGCTCAGCTAGCTGGGTAGCATGTCTGACCTGTTCCGCCTGCAACTCTTCGTTGCGCTTCCTTTCGATCTCCAACTGAGCCAAATAGCGCTCCTCCCGCAGCCTCACATCCTTCTCCATCTTTGTCATCTGCTCTCTCAACGCCGCTAACTGTAAATACAGTAATTGACAAAAATTAGTATTTATTAGCAATGAAAAGTAACAATATGATACATAACTAATATAACAAACATAACCAACATACCTCATCTGCCGATGCAGTCCCAGGTGATCTCTCACCGCTGCTGCTACTACACTCACCGGTCATAGCATAACGGGGATCCTGGGTCAACCAACCAAAAATACGACCCTTCTTCCGCCCTCCGGCACTCTACTCCTAACAGTGGCAGCCCAAACTACATGTATACAACACACACACACACACACACACACACACACACATATATATATATATATATCCATATCCATTGTGGTTACCAAACAAAACATACGTTGAACATATTTGTATACATATGCATATAAACATATACAATACATATATTAAGTGTAATGGTTTTAGAAAACTTACGTGGATTATAGCCGCTTTGGGGTAAACGTACACTGGAGGATCAGTAGGCGGGTTGGAACCCGGAGGGCCCGTCCGGTTCCCGCAGTACATCCGCTCATACACCTCACTAGAGGTGGGATCGCGACCCCATGCCTGTGCCTACAATAGAAAATTAAGATAAGTTGTTAGTAAACATACAAACTAATCTCGGGTACATATTCAAAAAATTGAAGACTTACCATCTTGTATCGGTGTTGTCCAGTACTAATCGATCTCCCAACATGCCGTGAGGACACCCCGTCAAACTCGGTCAACCGATTGGCCTTACCGGTCCTAGACTTTTCTTTCCAACGCTCAGTATCCCAATGCTGTAAAAATCATAACACATAAGTGGATATAAAACAAAGATAATGCACAAATCATAAACTATAGATAAAAACCTGTTCTATCATATGGTGCCAATAGGGCTCTGGGATCCAGGGAGGGTGGTATGGTCTAATGACCGAGAAATCTTCTTTGTCCCAAGTCACACCATCAATCTCTTTGGCCTGTTCTGCGGCCCAATTTTCTTTGTCCCAAGTCACACCATCAATATCTTTGGCCTGTTCTGCGGCCCAAGTCACCCCTGCTTTTTTACTTTATTACACAAACTTCCCCTTCTATCTATCAGGCAGCACTCCAGTCAACCATAGGGTTTAGAAGTTTATGGGTGAGTGGAGCATTCTATACTCTAACCTAGTGTGGCCATAATATTTGTTATGTGTGATCTTGGTATGCATCTATCTGCTTGTAATCTTTGAGTAAACTAGTAGACTAACTTCTTTTTGTAGGAGGCAACAGGTGCATAGGGCTAGGACGAAATTTCTTTTCTTCTGTAATTATTTTATTCTGTCTATTATGATCAGATGCACATTTAATCTCTAGAATAGAATGCACCATCAACATGTGCAAAATTAAATACCCAATGATTAGGACTTCCATTGAAGGATAAATGGGATTCAGTTATTGTAATATGAATTTTACGGCTTTACGCATCCAAATATGTTTTGCAGGGGATAGGTAATTCTGAAGTTTGATATCTCAGTTTCACCATTTCGTATTGCAGCAAATACTAGTTAAGGGTGTAACTGATTATTCAATCTCTACTTCTATATATATATATATTTCTTCATAAAATTCAAGGCTGGACCTTTGTGGTATTGAATTTCTTTTAGGGATGAGACGTGGGGTTTTGTGGATTTGATCAAATCAACAGCTAATTAGGATTTGATTAGATCTGCTTTTTGAGACCATTTCTAATTGTTCTTGTTATTGCTTATATGTCTTTAGAAAATTCTATATGTTTTGTTCTCTCCTCCCTTCTATCTTTCATGCATGCGTTACTAAAAAATAAACCTACTTAATACTTTTGGTACCAAAATGATGATCTTCATCCTGATTCCAATGCATAGCTGGCAACCCTCCTTGCAAGTAGAGATAACATATGTACATGAACAGATTGAAAATCCTAATTGTATGATTCCTAGTCAACTGGAAATGTGCTTTTGATCTTTCATTTCTTAATAAGGAAGGCATTATTTTATGTTGTTTTAATCAATCTAGAAGGAGAATCAAGGTCAAGGATCTTCTACAAACCTTTTATTTAACTAGATTCTATATATTGTACAAAGTAACTACATAATAGATAATAGTATTTGGAAACACTATCCAGTATGCTGACAATACTCAGTTAGAACATTGGGGTTCTTATTGAACTTTTAGCATTGGTAGAAGTTGTAAATCAATATAAAATGTTGTGTGAGATGCAATTTTGGTACAAAGTGAATACAAATAAAGGCGTATTAAGGTGATTTAGGAGTAATTGTGTGTGTACAACTGAACACTTGTAAATGGAGAGGAGTCTAGGGTGAGTAACATGACAAGTATATCTTTCGAGGATTTTGTCCTTTCTCTCCCTCACACATAACATGCATGCATTTCAGAACATAAATGCAATAAGAGAAAATACGAAAGGCAGAAGGTGAAGACTAAAGAGGATACGATAGCGGATAGCCATTACCAGCCATTGTGTTTACTATGAGTTGAGGAAGAACCGACTATCATTTCCAACATAGTTCTCTTAACAGAATGTCTCCTCCCCAACTAAGTGACAATGACAACCTTCCAGCCCATTTTGCTAAAAAGTTCAAAGTCTTATCTATTTTCAAAAACCATTGCCTCATTATCTACTTACTGTATCCATTCTCAAAGTCTATATATTTTCAAAAGTCAAAACCAATATTCCCAAATTTTTATTTATTGAATCAATTCTCAAAGCCCCAATTTAAAGAATAAATAAATAACCCATTCTCTACTTACTGCTTCAATTGGTTTATGAAAAAGTGGAAACCAAAGTTGCTGTGTTTCGGTGGACTGTGGTAGCCGACTGCCTCTGTGGTGGACTGCCCCTGCACGGCTACACATAAAGGAGAGGAAGAACTAAGGAGATTTGAAGAAAGGTAAGCAATAAACTGATAAAGCAAGTTCAAAATTAAAGAGAGACACTGCAATGATTGAGCACTGAGAAGAGAGAATTAGAGGAAGAAGAAGGTAAGCAGAAGAATAAATCATGTGATCAACGGTTGTTACTTACCTCGCGAAACCCTAAACCGATTGAGAAATTGAGAAGAAATCGAAACCCTAAATCGATTTCTGTGAATCTGTTATCTGTATCAGTGTGTCGTGCCCACTGCTGTGTGGACTGTGTGTGACGATGGTGGGAATCGTCGGCCGACCGACTGCTGCTGCCGCTAAATGCCTAAATCCGTTGGAGTTTGGAATCGCCGTTGAAGAAACAAGGATGGCTTTGAGAGGTTTTAATTTGAGAAACGTCGTACGTAACTGGTTTTAATTTGAGAAACTACGTTTTGAGATTAGCGACGGATTTCCGTCGGTATTTCCGTAACAGATTAGCGACCGAAATTTCCATCGCTATTTTGCGACGGATTACCGACGTAATCCGTTTTTTTAAAATTAATTATTATTTTTTATATAATGTTTTTTATATAAAAAAATTAAGTATTCTATTATAATTCAATGCTTATCTTATATATTTTAATGACATCTATAAAAAATAACCATTTACATATTTAATAATATAATTAAAAAAATTTATAGTAATTAATATAATATATTAATTAATAGTGATACATGGAAATGTCTGCATAAAAGAAAGACCATGCACATACCAAATTGGTGGGTGTTAGAAGTCTGCAGTAGTAATATATATCTTGTGCTTTGATACTTGTAAATTCAAAGATTTTTAAAATCTTGCATAAAATGATGGTACCTTGAGCATAAAATATTGTAATTAAGAGTTTTTTATATATATATGTCTGTTTTATATTATAGTATAGATTAACTAAAACAGAACAAAGTCTAAAAAAACGAATATAGCCCAATAAAACCCAATAAAGCCTAATTATATATTAATTTATTTAAAATATAATTTAATCCCAATAAACCCAAGTATATAAAGTCTAAAGAAACCGAATAAACATACTAAAACCAAAAATATTCGTTAAAACCCAATAAAACCGAATAAGCCCAAATATAATTGAATATAAGCCCGATAGAACCCACTAGAGCCTAATAAAGCCCAATAGAGCCTAATAAAGCCCAATAAATCCAATGAAACCCTTTAAAGCCCAATAGAATCCTTTAAAGCCCGATCGATCCATTAGGGCCCAATGAAACCCTTTAAATCCCAATAGAGCCCTTTAAAGCCCGATCGATCCATTAGGGTCCAATGAAACCCTTTAAAGCCCAATATAACCCTTTAAGCCCGATCAATCCATTAGGGCCCAAGGAAACCCTTTAAAGCCTAGTAGAACCTTTTAAAGCCCAATAGATCCATTAAGGCTCAATGGAACCATTTAAAGCACAATATAATTACCCTTTAAGCTCGATAGATCCGTTAAGGCCCAATGAAAACCTTTAAAGCCCAATAGAACCGGTTAAAGTCTAATAAAATTCATTAAAGCCCAATATATCAATTAAGACTCAATGAAACATTTTAAAGCCCAATATAACCCTTTAAATCTCGATAAATCCATTGAGATCCAATGAAACCCTTTAAAGCCCAATAGATCCATTAAGACCCAATGAAACCATTTAAAGCCCGACTGAACCCTTTAAATCCCGATAGATCCATTAAGGCCCAATAAAACCATTTAAAGCACAATAGAACACTTTATGACTTATTAAGGTACAATAACAAAACACACACACACACACACGTAATATCGATACGTTCACATTTACACATGCATACAATACATATATACATCATATGCGATTACCAAACAACACACACATTATCTATACATTCATATCAACATATATACACATACACAACAATATACATTGATCCATCATCATATCGCGGGTTAGCAAACAACACACATATATATATACACACACACATATATAACACAGACCCGTGGATATATATAATACATACACATGCATACATATAACACAATCATGAGAAAATAAGAAAATTTAAAAATTCCGTCGCTAATCCGTCGCTAATTATCGCTAATCCGTCACTAATTAGCGACGGATTAGCGACGGACACGTGGAATTTCTTTTTTATTTATTTTTTAAATAGATTCCGTCGCTAATTAGCGATGGAATTAGTTCGGTCGCTAATCCGTTAATAATTAGCGACGGATTAGTGACGAAACTTTTTCCGTCGCTAATTAGTGACGGAAATTTCGGTCGTTGATTTTCGTCACTGATACCCCTTTTTCTAGTAGTGATACCTTTATTGCCTACTCCGTCGAGTTACACCTCAAGCACTTACGGACATTATTGCTTATCCAGTCTAAACGAGTTACACCTTAAGGACTATAAAGTCCCCCATTGCCTCGTCGCTAGTGACCCAACATGGTTAATAATTAAATCCACATATATCATGCCATATAAATCCTCGTGCACAAGGAATTAGACATCAAACTTCACATTTTAATTTTAACCAAATAGAAACAATATTTCCCATACATGAATTCCTCCCATTCTAAAACATGACATCCACATATAACACTTATCCAATCGTGATATAGGACATTGTATGAACATAATAAAATAGCATATTTCAATACCAAGAAAAGACATAATTACACTAGAGTGATAAATTAGACCCAACTATGATTATTTGAGTTAAACCCCCCTTTTTTGTGAGAAATAACTCTTCACTAGGGCTTAACCCATTTTACATCTTATTAGACATTTGTGAGTCATCTTAATCATTAAATGCATTTGATAAGAACAAATATCCATATTTGAGCAAAATCCACCAAACCCTAATTTTTAGGTCAAACTCCAAAGTACCAACAATTCTCAAATAAACAAATTTATGGTATTGTAAGGGTTAGCAGACTCACCAAATAGGGTTGTGATGTGAAAACCCTAAAATGACCAAAACCCTAGAAATGGAAGTGGAGTCTTGAGCTTCCACAATAGAGATAGATGATCCTCTTGACGACTAGAACCAAGGAGGAATCATAATGTCATTAAATGAGATTGGATTAACATTTAATGACGGATGAGAATGAGAAACTCACATTTAAGGTTTGTAGGTGAAATCCCTAATAATTATGGAAACCCTTAAACATATAGAGGATCTTGGAGATTGTAGACCCCTTGGAACCTCAACAGTAGTGGTTGGGAGGTGATGAGAGTGTGGAGTAAATGAACAAGATTTCTTAGGGTTTGAGAGTAAATGAGGAGAGAGGGTAGAGGGCAGAAAATCGCCCATGGGGGAGGAGAGAACTGATCTGAATATTTTGGGAGGAAGGATTTTTCTAAAAAAAACGAGCCTGATCGATTAATAAAGCCAGCCAACCCGCTAGCGATCATGCCACGCGAGAGTGACACTGGCACTCTCGCCACTCACTCTCGCACCGGATGTACCGAGGCCGTGGGCTCCCACGCGACTTTGCGAAGCGAGTATGACCTTGGCATAATCACCTGTCATACTCGCCGAATATGTACCGCACGCATCGGCTTGCCTGCGATTATGGTGAGCGACCATGACACCCGAGCATTTTTTCCGGGGACATTTCTCCATGAAAATGCACGATTTACTCGAAAAGCTAGAATTCTAACTCGGTAGTCGATCGACGGGGTGCATTAGGAGTTCACTTACTAGTTTCTAATGCACTAGACTAGTCCATAATTATCTACACGATTTTAGGGAGATACAAAATGATTTAAGCACGTTAGTAGCTTACGTGGAAATTTTGGGGTGTTACAATAATAGAGTCGTCGGTGATCCGTTGCAAATCACCGACGGATTTGCTTTATCGGTTGGTTATTTGCGACGGATCACCGATGATCTGAATTCCCGTTTTTAAGAAGATTAAGAATTAAAATAATTTTAAATTCGTTGGTAATTCGTCGGAAATTTGTGAAATTTTATCTTTTAAAAATTAGAAAAAAAATCATTCTGTCGATAATCCGTAGGAAATGTCAAATTTCATCGACGAGTTACCGATGGATATTCTATTTGTTGGGAAAATCTTCATACCATATGAAGAGTGATGAATGACTAATAATCAATGTTCTAAAAAACTCGCCGCACAGCCGCCATGGCGCGCCATGACACCAAGGCTTGTGTGGCACGCCACGTTAAGCCCATGGCACGCCATGGCCAAATGTGCAATTATCGTAATGAGATATTTGATTTTTCTTTACGTTTTTAATGTCTTATTTGCAAGTTTTTAGTATATAACGTAATTTAACTTGCTTATTACTATTAACTCATTGAGTAACACTACAAAACATAAGTTTTTATATATAATATTATATATGAATTAGAAATTTGACGCCATAAGTCACGCCTTGAAAACGCCATGGCTTCGCCATGGCTCCTAAGGCTTGAGGTTTAGCCTCGCCGCCACGCCACGCCTCACGCCATTTAGAACTTTCCTAATAATTCATTAGAATCAACAAGATGAAAGCCAAAGCTTGGCATCGTTTTCTGGTATATTGAGCATGACAAAATGAACTTACAATAGAAGAAGAAAAGGGAACTATGTATATCTAAGACTAAAAACACTTAAAATTACAAAACTCGCCCTATACTACTATATCTAATGACTAAATAATATAATATAGTTAACAATTTACATTTATTTCCCTTAATCCTTGTTGTATTCCTTATGTCATAACATGTATTATGTTAACTGTTATGAGTAAAATGCTTTGAGCATGGCTCAAATTTCAAAAATATGTTCCCACCAATAGAAAGAAATGGAGAATCATACCTATTAAAATATACCAAATTAAAGAAACTTAAATATATCTCATCTAAAAATCTAAAAGTAGATTTTGAAAAGGATAAAATATACATATTTTTTCTGCGTTAAAGACAAAGAGAATGTTTTTTGAATATTATGTATATCAAGTCATTATAAATCATATTTTCATTCTAAAAACTACAGTACTTTAATTTCTTTTAGTTGTCAACAAATAAATAAAAATTATAGTTAAGTCTATAATAAAATTTAGAGTGAATTGTGGAATTGGTCCATGTGGTTTTGTGTTTTCTTTGATTACGATCCTTATTCTATGTTTATTATAGATATAGTCTCTGTGGTATGCAATATATTTTGGCTAGGATCCCTGAACACTAACACCGTTAAGTTTGAAAGGTTAAAGGCATCATGTGCCTTGCACACCACAAATATAATTATCAATTTACCTTTCCTTTTCAATTAACCTATATCAATATGTCTTTAAAACAAAGAATACCAATTGTGGATTTGGTCTCTATGCATCACTCATCATCTTTAAGCCCATCTATCATCTCTCTTAAGTTTTTTTCATCCATTATTCATTAATATCAAAGTACAAGAAAAACTAATTTGTTAAAATGCAAAAAAACTACTTACATTTAAAAATAACAATTGTTTGAAACCATTTAAAAATTATAATTGCATTTAAAAATATCAATTTTTAAAATGCAAAAAAAGCTACTTGCACCCACTACAAGAAAAAGCTTGGTTAGTGACCAAAATTTTAGTGACTACTAATATTTTGGTCACTAACTATGACGTTAGTGACGATGACAAAGGTCGTCATTAATTTTTCGTCACTAATATGAATTTTAGTGACAAAAAGTAAATTTGGTCACTAAGTGGTCACTAATTCTTATGGAATTTCTTTTACGACATAGTGTTTCGTCACAATAAGTTGTGGTCATTAGTATTAGTGACCAATAAATAATGGTCACTAGGTGTGATTTATTAGTTGTAATTGAGTTGGATGTGTTAGTGACAAAAAAAAGTGGTCACTAAATTGAAAGTGTTAATGACCAACTAAAGGTAGTCACTAAATTTTGTTTATAGATCATAGAGTTGGAAGGGTTACCGGCTAAAAAATTGTAGTCTCTAAATTAAATGCATTAGTGACCAAAAAATAATGGTCACTAATTTGAAAGTGTTAATGACTAAGAAAATGTGGTCACTAAATGGTGTTTATAGATCATAAAGTTGAAAGGTTTACTGACCAAAAAATGGTATTCACTAAATAAAATGTGTTATTGACAAAAAAATAGTGGTCACTAAGTGTGATTCATTAGTTGTAATTGAGTTAGATGAATTAGTGACAAAAAAAAGTGGTCACTAAATTCCAAATGTTAGTGACCAAAAAATAATGGTCATTAAATAGTACAAAAAAATAGTAACTAATTAACAAAACCATGACATAAATATAAGAATCTGAACTCTAGGGGCTAAGACTACCAATCTTCTATTTTTTTTTTTTTAAAACACGCGGATCTTTGTCTCAGGTTCGACCCGCATCTCTGACCCGGGTTTAAATACGCTATTCTGTTCATTTTCTCCCCAACTCCGATCGGAAGCAAACCCTAGGGGCTCTGACCGAGTTTCCATGGACCACCCCTCAACCGAGTTTGAAAGCGGTCGATTCTCTTTGTCGACGTCTCTCTGTCAATCTCTCTCTGTTGATCTCTGCAAGAGTCTACGGTAATATGTTTCTTCCTTCATGATTTTGCTTTTGTGTTAGATAAATTTTGTATGGTTTCACTTATGTTACGCCATAAGTAGATATATCAACACCGATTATCTGGTTCAACAAATTAAGTTTGTCGTTCTGATTTATTTTTAATTTGTAGTTGGTTTGTTTCACTTCATGATTTGTTCTGATTTGTTTTTAAGTTTGTCGTTCTGATTTTGCTTTAGTTGGCTGGAAGAAAGAATCCCTGCCACCGGTTGAAGCTGCCGCACAGTGGAAATTTAGAAGGTTATGGTGTATCTTTTTAATTTGTAGTTGATTGGTCAGTAATGTACAAGCATTAAAAAACATGAAGCAATTGAAATTATTATGTACAGGAGGCGCAGAACAAAATACAAAGTTTGAGGACCAGATAAAAACTAGAGCGCTGGTACCACATGTAGTTATCTGGGATCATTTTACATGAAAATATGTTTGAATTATAAGTTTGCATATATGCTCAGTTACGAATAGTCTGATTGTTTTCTTTTTGCAATAATGAAAAATTAGACTTGCCAAGGCTACCGTATTGTCATTACAACCTACCCAAAATTTCCAAATTCATGTAGCAGTACAAGGTCCCCTGCTCCACCCCCCCCTCTTTTATGCCTAACCATCTTTTATTTAACATTTTAGTATATAATCTTTTTTAATTTTATGATTGTTTGCATGCCAATAATATCTGCATTCTATATTTTAACTTG
Organism: Arctium minus; assembly: GCA_954870635.1. Classification (NCBI taxonomy): domain Eukaryota; kingdom Viridiplantae; phylum Streptophyta; class Magnoliopsida; order Asterales; family Asteraceae; genus Arctium; species Arctium minus. Next base: position 30,284,154 of record OX941089.1, on the reverse strand, counting down.
AGACTTATTTGTGATCTTGATTAATTGATTATTTAAGTTGCTTCACTCATCTAAAGGAAGTATACTCTTTGACCTTTTGTAATAGTTAGCCGATCAACAAAGATGCAAGTTTGCTGCATGGTGCCATGCTATCTCACATTTAATTTTTTATGCGTTTTTGCAGCAAACCCTTTCAACAGGTGATTCTAGACTATGAGTACACTTTCACCACACCTTATTCTGGAAGTGAAATTGTCGAGGTAACTCCCAAGTTATTTATACATCTCTATCTGTATCTTTGTCATGTATCTTTGTCATACTGGTGGAGTTGAGATATCCAATGACTTCATTGTCTTGCTTAATTATTAGTTTATTGCTATGTACTTGAAAGTGAATTGGGGGATGACATGACCAAATTACATTGTATTGCTATAGTATTTGATAATTTTGAGAGGGTTGCTTTTGTTCTCAGACATGGAAGATTAGGGTTTCTAAATGTATTCTAGACCACATAATGGTTTTATTTTTGTTGTTGCTATCTTGATGATCAGACTGGTAGTGGAGCAGACTCTGAGGGAAACAGCTGTTGTCTTAAATGGGAAGAGTGTGAAGAACAGATTAATGTGGTTGCACTGGCATCTAAAGAACCTATTCTCTTTTATGATGAGGTTGGTAACTTGGATGATGGAGGATGCTAGCAGATACATATGAATATTGTAACTTCTGACTTCTTTCTCTTCCTTGATAACCGAACTTGCTTTATGCTAATAGGTGATTTTGTATGAAGATGAGTTGGCTGATAGTGGAGTCTCGCTTTTAACTGTGAAAGTGGTAAAAATCTCAAACTCATATGACAGTTTCTGTCTAATCTAATCTAGCTAAACTTTTTTTTGTTGGGAAAAGGAGACGGAACCCCCGGAAAAATTAATCTAGCTAAACTTCCTTCATCTTAACTTGGATAACTGAGGTGGTTTTTTTCTTGCGGTTTCTAGAGAGTGATGACTAGTTGTTGGTTTATTCTCTTACGTTTCTAGGTGAGTTCTTTTTTTATGCATTTGGCAACTAAGTTATATATGCACTCCGAAACTTATGTAACCCTCTATTTTCTTTTTTGGGCTAATCCTGCTACAACTCAGAGTTGATGGCGTACTTATGAGATTACGGGATACTCGTATTCTTTGCAATTTCAGTGAGAAAACAAAGTCTGTTATCCTTCGAGAGATCTGCTCGAGGGAAACTACATTCAAGGCACTGGCTTCTGTAACCTTTCTCTCTCTCAAATATATTAAAAATTCTGGTTTAATTTTGTTGTTGTTGTATTATACGATTTTCTTGACTACTCGACTTCATAAATTGTGTGATTTGTTGGTAAATTGATGGTTGCCATTGATTTTACGCAAGTGAAAGAGGCAGGCCTCTACTCTGATTATTATGTTCTGTTGCTGCTTCAAAGAGTTTATAATTCTGATTAACAATAACCAATGATGTATATTATGTTATTTCTTTGTGTAATATGTACATTGTCTATATGAACTCAAGAAGTGAGAAGACATAGATATGACAAAACACAGTTTGAAATTTGTGTGGTTTTCAACTAACACTCAAAATATCTTATTTTCGTCTTGTTGATTTAATGTGTTACTTACATTCTTGAGCGGGTGTGATGATCCCTATGATGATAATCTGGTGTTGAATAAACTTTTTCATCCCAATCTAAAACTTTTACTTGTTAGCGAAGGAGCAAAAGGTTGTAGATACTACACCAAGGCAAGATTCTAACTTTCACCATTTTTCTGGATTATGTGTGATGCCCAGATTCCGAAAATAGTTGATTATAAAAATACCAACTTACTTTGGCAAATCTTGTGTGTTTTGCAGCAATTTAAGGGTAGAGTTTTAAGGGTAGAGTTGCTGGTGTGAAAGTGAAGTCTAATGACACCATTGGTGCTAGAGATGCTTTTATTGGTAAGATTCTAAGCATGTGAGACGAGATGCCAATAGGCTGGTGCTTCTGAACCTGGTGCTTCTGAACCTGGTGCTTCTGAACCAGAGCAGGTGCATCTTATATGATTTATAATACAAAAGTTGTTGAGATCGTATTATGATATGGTCCGAAAGAACATCGAGGACTATGTGCCCAAGGCCATCATGCAATTTCTGGTAATTGTGACATTACTAGCCTTTTATTGATATGTTCGTTCTTTCTTTTGACTTCGTTTTCTTTTCTTCAGAAGAACATCAGTTCATCTGACCGTCTATATTTCTTTTGACCCAGTATCAAGTTAACCATACGAAAAGAGAGTTGCAAAATGTCTTCATTAAAAAGTTGAACATGTAATACACGATAATTAAACTGCTTTTCTAGATTATCCACTGGAAACTTATTCTCATCTGTTGGCTAATAGGGTTTTCATCTGTTTTTGGTCGGAAATGTAAATATTGTATTCACCAATGAATGATCTCAGCTGCTCTTATTCTTAAATTGTTCAATCTGACTCTAATATTATGTGGATCATGTGGTTTTGACAGAGATGATTTGTTCAAACAAATGTTGCAAGAACCTGATGAGGTTACAATAAAGGGAAAGCGCACCAAAAAAAAAAAAGAGAAAGTGCACCCGGTTTTTGGTCGGAAATTATTGATCTGAGATGGTTTAGAATCTTGATTAATATTGGAACTGATTAAACACAATTCCAGAGGAAGTTTTGTGTTATGATTTTGTATGCTTACCGACTTCCATTTTTTCTTGATTAGACCAAAAAATGGAGAAACAATCTTAACAGTTGAGGGACTTATCAAGTAGATATGAACACGACAGGAAGATCTGGGTTGCTGCAGTCAAGGAATTATCACACAGAATAATGGTAATTAGCACAACTATTACCAATTTAAATTGAAATTTATCTTTTCTGTACATTTAACATAATCTGTTAATTTGGTCTTGAAACAAGATCACTCCCAACTTTCTCTTCAAGCACACCAATGTGCTGACACAGTTCGTGATCTAAATTTAACTTTTATATTTTGTTTTTGTTTTTGTTTTTGATTAAAGAATTTTATTTTGCACCAATGTAATTAATATTTTAGATTTTCATTGTTATAAATCATTAGGTTTTATTTTTAATGCAATAACAATTATAGTAGAAATTAGTGATAAAATTTTTTTCTTCACAATTTATAATTAGTGACCACTTTCTTTTGTCACTAACAAGTATTAACACTAGTGACCACATATTTGGTCACTAATAGTGCTAACGGACTTTAACGGAGCCGTTATCTTGAACTCAATTAGTGACCGATTTTGTGGTGGTCACTAATTTAATCAAGTTAGTGGCGACTTTCTCCGTTTAGTGACGATATTTAGTGACCAAATTAGTCGTTACAAACACAGTGACCACTCTATTTTTGTCACTAATTAGTGACCATTTTTGTATTTGGTCACTAACGTAAATCAGTGACGGACCTTTAGTGACGAAAAGTGATCACCCAAATTTTGGTCACTAAAATGCATCAGTGACCATTTTATATTGTTAGTGACCAAATTTTTTTCGTCACTAAATAACAATTTTCTTGTAGTGACCCATTCTTCTTTTTTGGGATGTAATGTTGGTTTGAGACAATTATTATTTTTAAATGCAAGTAGTTTTTTTTGTAGTTTAACATATTAGTTTTTCTTGTACTTTGACAATGATGAATGGATGAAATTTTTTTAAGAGAAATGATAGATGGGTTTTAAAGATGATGAGTAATGTATAGGGACCAAATCCACAATTCATTATTCTTTGTTTTAAAGGTCTACTAGTGGGGTACCCGCGCAATGCTGTGGGACGTAAAAGATGAATGAATATAAGCAGATGCATACTACAACAATGATTTATCCGATAAACAAAACCATTATGATGAATTCAATCGATGATATATAAATATTGATGTCAAGGGTTGTTAACCATACGTTTATTCGATCGGTAAGAACTTGCTGGATGTTACTTATCTTATCGGGTAAGCAAGACAGGACCGACAATCTTACCCGAGAAAAGACATATTAAGAACCGAAGATCTTACCTGGGAAGTGAGGGAAAATACGCTTACCAAGTGCCTGTCATATAAAAGACGATTACCAATATCCATTTTAGTGGCAAAGAATGTTACCCGATAAGGTAAGTGATACACTAAAATAATCGTGTTTGGTAAACGACGGCTTACTCTAGCGACATTACCCAAGGTAATATTAAACAAATTATGTCAGGATCGAAACTCAAACAAGAATTTAAATAACACACTCAGAAACTTATGTTAAAGAAGTTGCGGAAAAACACTTTAACAGAAAATCAATGAAACAGTATATAAAAACTCAAATCATAAGTTTATATTGCATAAAACTTAATGATTACACACAAAACCTCAATCTGTTGAACAGGCTCAACAGACGTTCTATACTTCTCTATAGAAAAGATCTAAACTATTCTTGAGGTTAATTCTCTAAAACAAAACGTATAAATAATTGTTACTTCTAACAAAGACTTCTATACTATATATACAAAGTTGATTACAAGATAATTATCAAAATAAAATTGATCTTCAGCATCAATACCATAATTATCTTCAACCTTATCCCCAGTTCATCTTTATCTTCAAGTCATCTTTATCTTCATAAGCATCACTAACCATTTTCAGCAGTATTAATCATCCACAGCATTAACATCCTCAGCAGTATTAACTATGCTTGCAGTAGTAATCTTTAGCAGTACTAACTACTAGCAGTACTAACTCTCCTAGCAGTACTAACTATTCAAGTAGCAGCACTAACTCTTCAAGCAGTATTAATCCTACTAGCAGTAGTAGTCTTGATGGCCTAGCAGTATTAATCACTTAGCAACATGAATCATACTTAGCACATTCAGACCCAACAATCTCCTCCTAACTTAACTTTTCAGAATGAGAAGTTAAGTTCTTCAGCATAAGATCTTCATGATGCTTTCAAAAACTTCAGCTTAGATTCCCAAATCAGGATTCAGACCTAGACTTTGATTGATAGTTCTCTTTACTACTATCCTTGCCATTTCTGAATTCTTTGGACACACCAACTTTGCTTTCAACATTGCTTGCAGTTTAGCCTTGCTATGATCATACACCTTGTCCACCAAGTAATACTCATTGTAGCTTTTATCAATGGTTAGCACATAGACTCCACATCCTTCATACAGCATCCAATGATCAATCTTCTTTAAACCATATTCATGATGTAAATCTTTGATCCTGTTCTTCACTCTTTCTGGCTCAAACATCATACATAAGTATTATATGGCTATCTTGGTTAGACTGATCCCAGCTTCTTCCAACACTTTACCATATAAGCTCATCCCAACTTTATGCATTTCTTCAAAATCAGACCTAGAGCAGCTTCTGATAATTTTACCCTATGTAGCATACACTTCATAGTGATCTCCCAATCTCTTGATCCTGAAGTATTCTTTTCCTTGGCCTTTTAGAATATCCCAAAAGATAATTTCTGGTGCTTTCATAGAGATAGGATCAGCTTGTACTGGGTCTTCATTTGTCACAGTCATGTACAAATGGAATTGCTCATTGGATTGTTGATTGGACTGATCTGGATTCTGCTCTGGCTCTGCTGAAGGTTCAACAGTAGGTTCTGCTTCTGCTTCTGCTCTTCCATTTTCTTTCTCCTCTTCTTCAATTCTTTCCCTTTTTGCCTTTGGCTTGGTGGCAATTGATTTCTTTCTTTTAATGTCACCAAACTTTTGGGCTAATGTCTCTTCTTGCTTCACTTCTTTCTTGTCTTTGCTAGGAGTGCCTTCCTCACTATCAGGGAAGGGTTGTTGTATGTTGAGGTCATGCCTCTCTTTCATCTTCCTTTCAACCTCTACCCTTTGAATGAAGTCCCCTTTCAGTTTGGCCATCTCCTTCTGGTAAAGTTCTTCAAGCTTTCCAAAAGACATACTTGTAAACATTTCTTCAGGAACTCCAATAGCTCCTTTTAGGAAGTTTATCATCTTCCTTCTTTCTTGATTTGCTAAGTATGTCTTGGAAGGTTGTCTTTGTCTAGTCTTCAGTGGTAGCCTTTGCCTTGAAGCCTTCTTTGTGACTTTCTTAGCAGCAACTGCAGACTTCAGACTCTTTTGATATTCTTCATTAAGTTTAGCAGCCATCTCCAAAGCAATCTTTCTGTCTTTTGCAGATTGAGTCTCTTCCTCCTTTTCCAGTTCTGCTTGCACCTTCCTTGCCAGTTCTTCATCTAGTGCTATTTGACTTTGTTTCTTTGATGCTTTTGCAGATTCAACCACTTTCTCTTTGCCTTTCTTCTTTGCATTCTCCACATTGATCTCTTTTATTTTCTTTTCTAATCCAACTTCTTTGATTACCACTCCCTTAGCCTTTGGAGTAGCTTTGGGAGTGTCAAGATTTGCCTTCACCAATGTTTCAGCAATTTCTATCTCTTGGATAATATTGTTTCTGCTGCAAACTCAGATACTGCTGCTTTTTCTGTTTCTGCTGCTGGTGTAGTTACTGCTGCTTGAACAAATGTTTCTGCTTCTGCACCAATCTCCCCCTCAAACTTTGATTCCATGTCAACAGGGCTTTGCTTTTCTGCTTCAGCTTTACTCTCCCCCTTTTTGAAAGCATCTTTTACATCTCCCCTTTTCTTCAAGACAAACTGTGTTCTTTTCTTTTTCTGTACCAACTTCTGAACCATCTTCTTTAATTTGGTTATTTGCACTTTTTGTGACAGAATTACCAGTTTCATCTCCTCTATTTCTGCACCTTGTTTGAGTACATCCATATTGACATTGGCAATAGTTTCCATCAATTCCTCATAGTTATATCTATCCTCACCTCCTTTAGGTGTGTGGACCACCCTGGAAGGATCCTTGGAAGTTTTAGTAGGAGTCTTCTGCCTAGCAGAAGCACCCTCTACCCCCTTGGTTTCTTGGCACCTGGGACCTTTGGATGATTGCTCACCCAAAGTTGCCGTGGGGAAGGTCTTAGGGATGTTCACACTGTCCTGCCCTGCACTTTGTGCAAAGTCAGTAGTGTGAGCCTCACTGCCCACATGCTCAACCTGCTCCTTAGTGAGCACCTTCTTGGGGTTGGGAGACACCCCTGTGGTTTCCCTATCGATATTCTCTAATGGAGAATGCTCCATTAGAGGGCTTGAAGACTTTGGGGGTGAAGATACTAGAAGGGAAGGATCCTTCTGTACCTTTTTCCTTGTGTAAGTTTTGATGATGGGGGATTATGGCTTGTCAATAGGAAACTGAGGATGATTACTTGAATGGAATGGTGTGGGTAGGTCATCAGTTGGGTGGTCAGATGTGGGCTGTGACCCTGATGCCTCACCATGGGAAGGAGACATAACCATCATTGTAGAGAACAATGGTATATTTTGTCCAGAAAAGTCCTTGCTAGGCCTTTTCATGTTTGAGAATACCTTCCCTTTGGGAGGTTTTGGTACATACACCTCTTGAAAAGAGGGTAGATCCGTCAATTCCTTTAGTATAATCTCTTGTACAAACCTAGGATACATATAAAAGCTTTTGGATTTGGTATCCAGGTTTGATAGTAAATCATTGAAAATCATTTGAGCAAAATTAAACTTTCTAGAGGTCGCTAAGCAGACCAAAGCATAAGCTAAGGTACTGCTAAACTCACTCCATCCAGTTGTTTTTCGTGAAATGCAATGTTGTAGGGTATGAACAAAGAATCTCCACTGAGGTGAAAATCTGTTCTTGTAAAATTTGAAAACATCAGTGGGACCTTCATACCCCATTTGACTAAGTACAACAAAGAGATCTTCCTTAGGAAGAAAGGTAATACCTGAGGCATCATCTAAACGGAGATGGATGCAAATACAGCCTTCTGTGATTGTCAGGGGTTTATCACATACCCTTGTTTTGATTACCTGATTGCCCTCTTCAGATTGAATAGCAGCATTGGCCCATAACTGTCTTTGATGTTCCACATAGATTGTGGGATTGACAGTTAGAGCGTGGGCAATGTGTGAGGATTTGAGGAAATCCACTATGGCATGGAAACCTTCAGCTTGCTTGGGTTTTTGTAACATGGCGAGCTCATTGTGTTCATCAAAGAATGCTCGTCCTGCCATCGTTCTGATTGATTCTAGCGTTCGAATCATGACTAGGGTTGACACTGGTAGGAAAGAAATCGAGAGAGAGAGAGAAAGAGATGCAATGGAAGTTCAAAGAGCCGTTTGTATTTTGGCGGTCACATAGGGTATTTATAGGTGGAGGGTTTCAGTTAGAAGCAGTACTACGTACCCTAGCAGTATTAACTAACTCACAGTATTAACTCATATTAGCAGTAGTAACACATATTGGCAGTACTAACACAGACTAGCAGTACTAACACATGCCAGCAATAGTAATACTGTTTAGCAGTAGAAACAAGGTAAGCAGTAGTAACTTTGTACTGGCAGTATAAACTACCTAGCAGTAGTAACCATACTTAACCATGTTTGGACTGGCAATATGAGTAATACAGAGAGAAACATTAACTTAACTAGAAGCAACAAGTATTCCATTTAAGCAATCTGAAACACTTAAACACACAAGGTTAGTAGCACCATGCACAATACAATATGAGAAAGTAGACAGGAAGAAAACTATACAGGTAAAAGATAATAGGATTATTCAGAGTTTATCATGCCCACACTTGTGACCAAAAATGTGAACCTACCCACATCAAACGCTTTAGTGAATATATCAACAAATTGGTTACTTGTGTGGACTTTCACAACTTGAATTAGCTTCTTTTTATTGCAGTCTCTGATAAAATGATACCTGATTTCAATATGCTTTGTTTTGGAGTGCTTGACTGGATTATTAACAATGCTAATAGCACTGTTGTTGTCTATGAAGATTGGAGTGTGAAGAAAAGTCATACCATAGTCCAGCATTTGATTCTGAATCCAGAGTACTTGAGAGCAGCAGATTGCAGCAGCTATATACTCTGCTTCTGTTGTAGAGGTGGACACTGTGGTTTGTTTCTTGCACTGCCATGACACTAGTCTTGCACCCAAAAACTGACATCCCCCTGAAGTTGACTTTCTATCCAAGTTTTCACCACCCAAGTCACTGTCTGAATAAGCAAGTAGGTCAAATGGTGAGTCATGGGGATACCAAAGACCTAATCTAGGTTGGCCTTTGAGATATCTGAATATCCTCTTGACTGCTTGAAAGTATGACTGCTTAGGCCTTGAAATCTTGCACACACACAAACAGGAAACATGATATCTGGTCTTGAAGCAGTGAGATACATGAGGGAGCCAATTATGGATCTATAGTGATGACCATCCACATCCTCCCCCTCAAGATCTACAGTGATCTGTTTGTGTGTCTCCATGGGTGTGCTTGCAGGCTTTGAATCTGAGAATCCAAACTTATTAAGAATGTCCTGCACATACTTGGATTGGCTTATAAATATCCCATCTTTATTCTGTTTAACTTGTAGGCCAAGGAAGAAAGTAAGTTCACCCATAGAACTCATCTTGAATCTCTTGTGCAACAAATCTTCAAAATCTCTGCACATTTGATCTTTTATGGATCCAAAGATAATATCATCCACATAGATTTGTACTATAAGGATGTCCTTGTTCTTCCTTTGAGTGAACAGAATCTTGTCTATGATTCCTCTTTGAAAGCCATTTTCCAAGAGATAGGTAGACAAGGTGTCATACCGTGCCCTTGGTGCTTGATGTAGCCCATAGAGTGCCTTCTTCAATTTGTATACTCTGTCAGGATAATTTGGATTCTCAAACCCTGGAGGCTGACAGACATACACTTCTTCTTCAATTCTCCCATACAGGAAAGCACTCTTTACATCCATCTGATAGACCCTGAACTTCATGAAAGAAGCATAGGCTAAAAACAGCCTGATTGCCTCAATCCTGGCCACTGGTGCAAATACCTCTTCATAATCAATTCCCTCTTCTTGAGTATACCCTTGTGCCACTAATCTGGCCTTGCTCTTTATTACTATTCCTCTCTCATCTTTCTTGTTCCTGAAGATCCATCTTGTGCCAATTGCTCTGTGTCCTTTTGGAAGATCCACCGGATCCCATACATCTTGCAGTATAAACTGCAGTAGCTCCTCTTGCATTGCTTCTATCCATCTTGGATCTTTCATTGCATCATATGCCTTTTTGGGTTCAACCTGGGATAGAAAACAAGATAATAAACCTGATTGTAGGTCTTTAAATCCCCTTATCTTGCTTTGTTGCCTTGTGATCATTGGAGAATTGATGTCACCAATCACTAATTGAGGAGGATGATTCTTTTGAGTTCTTGTAGCATTGACAGCCTCTTCATTAAGATTGACTTCAAGATTGGTGTCATTCTTTTCTGGAGTGCTTCCACCATACAGTGAAGAATCATCATTTGTGTCATCCTCTTCCATAAATGGCATCTCAGGACCTTTGATTCCTGAATCTGAGGGTTGATCTTCTTTTTTACCTCTGTCCTCTTCATTCTGAGTTGGTTCAGTATCCTTTGAATCTGAAGTATCTTTCTTATCTTAGTCACAGAATTCAACAGGATCAACAGTAGGTGTTGGGAACAGCACAAACTCTTGTCTTTGTACTTGTACCTTTTCTGTCCCTGTTCCTGCATTATGCTCATTACTGAAACCCAAAGAATTAGTCAGTGAATCAATGTCAAATAGCCAATTAGGACCTGAACCAAGTTGATTTGGTGTGTTCTCATTGCATTTGACATTGTCACTTTCCTCAATAATCCTAGAAGAGGTGTTAAAAACTTTTTAGGCCTTACTTTGAGATGAATATCCAACAAGAAACCCATCCTCAACTTTGCTATCAAACTTTCCTAGGTGAGTTTTGGTATTGAGAATTGTGCAAGGACACCCAAATGGTTTAAAAAATCCAATAAAGGGTTTCTTCTTTTTAAAAAGCTCATAATGTGTCTTGTCTTGAGATTTTACTACTAGAACTCTGTTTTGAACATAGCAGACAGTATTAACTGCTTGTGCCCAAAAAGTGATTGGAAGTTTTGAATCTGCCAACAGAGATCTAGCAGCTTCTATAAGAGTCCTATTTCTCCTTTCAGCAACACCATTCTGTTGAGGAGTCCTAGGAGCACTGTATTGTCTCTCAATGCCTTTTTCCTCACAGAAGCTGTTTAGGTCATTATTTTTAAATTCAGTTCCATTATCAGACCTAATGACTTTGACTCTTAGATTTGTTTGGTTTTCAATTCTAAGAACAAAGGATTTGATCAGTCCACTTGTCTCATCCTTTGTCCTCAGAAAATAGACCCAAGTGAATCTAGAGAAATCATCAACAATAACCAAGCAGTAGGATTTCTTGCCAATACTCATCACATTTGTAGGACCAAACATATCCATATGCAGTAAATTAAGAGGTGAAGAGATTGTATTTATCTTTTTGGACTTATGAGAAGTTTTTTGCTGTTTGCCTTTAAGACATGCAACACAATGATCATCACATGAAAATACCTTTTGTGGCAAACCTCTTAGAAGGTTGTTTTTCACAAGTTTGTTCATTGTTTTAAAGTTCATGTGACACATCCTTCTGTGCCAAATAAATGATTCATCCAATGAAGCTTTTGAAAATAAACAATTTAGAGATGAATAAGAAACTACACTCTCCAAGTCTAAGCAATAAACATTGTCCTTTCTAGGAGTTCTAAGTAGTATCATGCTATCATCAACTACCTTGAATCCTGGAGCAAGGATAATACATTCAGTATCATTGAATAATATGCTATGTTTCTTGTCACAGACTTGTGATACACTTAACAGGTTGTATCTCAATTGATCAACATAGTATACATCCTCAAAGATCATCTTACCTTTTGACACATTACCTTTTCCACTTATCTTTCCACCTGCTGGATTATCACCAAAAGCAACATGTCCTCCATCAATTCTTTTGAAGTTTTGAGGGCAGGCCCAAATGCTCTTTCCCTTGAGCTGTTGGTTGCCCTGCACATATAATAAAGCAGTTAGTTTTTAATAGGAACCCAAGCCAAAGTGGTCTTGGGTTTTCCATTCTCATCAACATATTCATATTCAAAATGGATGAGATTATCACACTGAGAAATCTTATTGCTTGAATACTTTGTTACAATAATGGGTCTGTCACTGGAAGCAGTACTAACTTGATTGGCAGTACTAACTTTGTTAGCAGTACTAACATCATTAGCAGTACTAACTGGGTTAGCAGTACTAACTTTGTTAGCAGTACTAACTGGGTTAGCAGTAGTATTACTTGCAGCAGCATTATTTCTGTCAGCAGTACTATTTGAAGTAGCAGTACTAACAGATTTCTTTACTTTTGGAACCCAAACCTGAACAAAGTTGTTTGCTATCTTTTTCTTTAAGTTACTCCTTGGATTATTTGGAGTATTTTTCTTTGAATTAGCAAACTTATTCTGAACATGAGATTTTATAGGTGCCCTTCTCACATTCTCAGCCATATGATTCCTTATTTGCTTCCTATAACCAACAGGATTTTGTATATTTCTTTGAAAAGTGATCCTTTGGTTGATAGGATTGAAATAACAGTGTTTGGCTAGATTATTTAACTTGCCACAGATAAAACAAGGCTTTGGTCTATTATTTTTTTTCAGATAAATTCCTTGTTTTAAAGCCCACTGATTATTTCTATTTCTTTGATTTCCCCTTGTTTTATCATGTTGTTGGGGCTGATTTTGTTTACATGTACAGGGATTAACAACAGTGGTTTGCATGTAATGGACTCCCTGTACCTTTTCCTTTCCTCTCTTAGGGGTCTCAACTTTTTCATTCTTAACAGTCTCTTCCCCAGACTTCACTTTCTCACTCTTGACAAAAGGTTTACCCCCCCTTTCATTTGTCAGTATGTGGTTTTCTAAGGGAATAACTTTGTGGTCTTTCTCATTCTTACACTCAGAGTCCTCTTCTTCAGGATCTGCCTCAATCACTACTTTATCTAAAGGATCTACTTCAGTGGCTCCTTCAAGTAATTCCTTTTTGTCCTGTCTTTCTAAGAGATCTGAGGTGGGAGGGATATAGTTATTGTTGTATGGTGGAGGGGTGGTGTTATAGCCTATACCTCTTCTCAGCTGGTCATGAACTTGAGTTTTTAGAAGTGAGTCCATTGCTTTAGAGGCATTGGAATATTTCTCAATATCAAGTTTGGCTTTCTCAAACTCACTCCTTATCTTCTCACATTCCTCTTCAGACTTTTTAAGCTTAACCTCTAACTGATTTTTCTCCCACTTCCAGTAGTTTGTATCATAGGAATGTTGAAGTTCATTAGCCTGGTAAGACTTAATTTGTTCTTCAAACCTCTCAACAATCAAAACATACTCTCTTCTATCTTTCTCTAACCTTTTAAGGTCATCACACATACTCTGATTGTGATCCTTGTATTTTTTAACAGTTTCAATACAGGTTTTAGAGCAAAGATTAGAAGTTACCTCTATGGGAATATCAGTGCTTGTTGACTCTGAAACTTTAGCCATTAAAGCTTGATTCTGAACTGCTTCTTCTGCTTGGTCACTCCAATCAAATCCCATTCCTTCTTGGGAAACAAGAGCTTGAGAAGAGTTCCTACTGTTGAAGCTAGTGGACTGTGATGGTTGATGGTTTCTAGTATGTTGTTGAGGCATTCCACTTTTGCATTCTCTTGCAAAGTGCCCCAGCTTGTGACACTTGTAACATTCAACCTTGGATTTATCAAATCCAACCCCATCTTCTCTTTTCTGAGAAAAGTTGTTCCTTCTAGTCTTTTTGATGAATCTTTTTACCCTCATAGTCAGCATAGCCATCTGCCACTTGATATCCATCTCTTCCAGATCATCAGCATGTATCTGTTCTAAGTCATCATTAATTAGAGTGGAATTAGCATGACTGGCTAGAAAAGCTTCTAAAACAGAGTCATTGGATCCATCTTGCTTTGATCCATGGGCAACACTAACTGATTTTGTATTAGCAGTAGAATCAGTAGAGGATGTTAAAAGAGCAGCATTGTATGAGTATCCAGAGGGCCTCTTCTTTGCTTCTACCTCTGCTTCAAACACCCTAAGGTCATTATAGAGTTCATCCAATTCCTTGTCCTCCAATTGGTCATTCTGTCTGAAGGAGACAATGTACATAGTCCGTTCATCACCAAGAGATCTTAGAAATTTTCTGTTAACATCATCTTGATCTATCTGGACACCAACAGTAGCCAATTCACCAATTAGCTTATTAAATCTATCAAAAGTTTGAGTCATGGACTCATTCTTTGTAGACATGAAGTTTTCATATTGCTGCTTTAGGATGACCTTCTGATTTCTCTTGGTACTTTTGGTACCAGAAAATCTTTTCTCCAGAGAATTCGAAAGAATTTGTGCATCAGAACAGTTGCAGAATTGATGTTGGTACTCATTAGGTATAGCCAAAAGCAGAGTACTCAAAGCTTTCATCTCTGTCTGCCTCAACTTTCTCTCTCCATCTGTCTTTGGTGGAGGTCTCTTTCCTTCTGCATCCATCTTTCCTCCATCAGAAGGACCATTCTCAATGATGTCCCACATTGAGAAGTCTTTGAGAAGAATGTACTGCTTAATTCTGATCTTCCACATGTCAAACTCATTGGGTTTGAGCATGGGAACCTTTGATACCAAAACAATGTCACTTGAACTGTCCATGATTAAAGGTTTCTGAATTTTCTGGCTCTGATACCACTTGTCAGGATCGAAACTCAAACAAGAATTTAAAAAACACACTCAAAAACTTATGTTAAAGAAGTTGCAGAAAAACACTTTAACAGAAAATCAATGAAACAGTATATAAAAACTCAAATCATAAGTTTATATTGCATAAAACTTAATGATTACACACAAAACCTCAATCTGTTGAACAGGCTCAACAGACGTTCTATACTTCTCTATAGAAAGGATCTAAACTATTCTTGAGGTTAATTGTCTAAAACAAAACGTATGAATAATTGTTACTTCTAACAAAGACTTCTATACTATATATACAAAGTTCATTACAAGATAATTATCAAAATAAAATTGATCTTCAGCATCAATACCATAATTATCTTCAACCTTATCTCCAGTTCATCTTTATCTTCAAGTCATCTTTATCTTCATAAGCATCACTAACCATTTTCAGCAGTATTAATCATCCACAACATTAACATCCTCAGCAGTATTAACTATGCTTGCAGTAGTAATCTTTAGCAGTACTAACTACTAGCAGTACTAACTCTCCCAGCAGTACTAACTATTCAAGTAGCAGCACTAACTCTTCAAGCAGTATTAATCCTACTAGCAGTAGTAGTCTTGATGGCCTAGCAGTATTAATCACTTAGCAGCATGAATCATACTTAGCACATTCAGACCCAACAAATTACGCTTTCCCTCAACCTTGCAATGGAAAAACCGAAACTTCTACAATATTTATACAACATTTTAGCTTCTCCGAGTTGTTGCTTGGAGGGACTTTACATCCTTTTTTTTAATAAGATCAACTGAATAATAAGTTCATAATGTATAAACTTTTAGTAATACAAGTTTTTCATTCTTAAGAAAACAACTATTTCGTAAATTGATGTTTACACACAAAAATATATTTTTTTGCAATGCTGTCAATATTTTTTACACACGCAAATGTATTTTAGCTTCTGCATATTTGAATCAAATTTAACTTTAGAAACACACAATAATCCATCAGGAAGGATCCATCGTTCAAGATCCATAAAAGGGACGTCCAATCTTTACACGCCATGAACCATATGATCTGGCTTCGATCTCTGTTACATCTACGACACAATGTTGCATCTTAAACACAGACTAATAAAAAAAAAGTCCGGTGCCCTTGAATTTAGAATCAACACAACTTAAAAACAATATGAACCAGGAAGCAAGGATGAAGATACCATCTTCACAATATGATTTAAATAGGGGCCAATGATAATGTCCTCCAAATAATAGTTCTTTTAGGCAAATGGGTCATTGCCACTGCAAAGAAAGACATTTTGAAATACTAAAATCATGGAATTAATGCTCAATTAACACAATATTACTTATATGAATGATTTATTACTTCTTTCGTATAACACTTAATAAGTATTGATGTCTGATTACATGTAAAGTTTTTACCTTTTTCTTTGTTTATGGTGAATACGCACACAAACCGCAAATGCATTCAACGCATGGATCTTTGTAACAATGAGAGCTTTTGTCAGGATCGAATTCTCAACAAGAATTAATTCTCAGAAACAATATCAAAGAAGTTTGCGGAATAACACTTTGATATTTTAATCAAACAGAAAATAAAGACAGAATATAATCAACAAACTGTAAACTTGTATTTAATGCTTTGAAGTTACAAGATTACTCACTCAACCTCAATATTGATGAACAGGCTCACCAATACGAATTCTACTTCTCTAGAATTAGGATCTATGCCTTGAGGTTGATTGTCTCTCTAAAAGAATGAAAACTGAATTTTTTTTTTTTTTTTATTCTAAACTATACAATATATACTGAATACAAAGATAATTACAATAAATAAAATATCTTCAGTATATCTTCCATGTATATCTCTAAGCTTCCATGTATATCCTTTCATACGAATCTTCATCATATAAGCAGTATTAATCTTCAGCAGCATTAACTTCCTTCTAGCAGCATTAACTACTAATCAGTACTAACCACTAGCAGTACTAACTTTGTTCAAGCAGCACTAACTTTGACTAGCAGTATTAATTAATACTAGCAGTAGTAACACTCAGCAGTATTAACCTTTAAATCTTCTAGCAGTAGTAATTTTGAACCAGCAGCATTAACCATACTTGATGAATTCTTCAGTTCCCAACAATCTCCCCCTAACTTGACTTTTAGGAAGAGAAGTCAAGTTCTTCAAATTTTCTTCAAGATGCTCCCAAAACTCTATTATGGTCTAAATTCCTGTGTTTGCATCCAATCCCAAACTCTGATTGATGGTTCTTTGAATCAAGTATTTAGCCATTTCTGAATCTGGAACACACCTTAACTTTTTCTTCAGCATGGCATGTAGCTTCAATCTGCTATGATTATACACTCTATCCACTAGGAAGTATTCAGTGTGATTTAAATCCAAAGTCACTGTATATACTCCACTAATTTCATATAAAGTCCAACTGTTTACTGATTTGAAGACATCCTTGATCAAGTGCTTTACTTCTTCAGGTTTGAACATCATACACAGATACTCCATTACCAGTTTTGTAATTGAAATCCCTGAAGCCTTTAGAATATCTGCATACAACTTCATTCCTATCTCAAACATCTCTTCAATATCTGATCTAGAACATGTTCTGACAATTTTAGCCCATGTGTTAAACACTTCATACTTTTCATCCTTTCTTTTCAGCCTTATGTATTCCTTTCCATCCACTGTCAATGTATCCCAGAGAATCACCTCAGGAGGCTTAAATCCTACAGGCTCTGCTGAAATTGGTTCAGGCACTTTGTCCATCACTACCATATACAAATTAACATCATCAGTGTTAGATGGCTCTGTCTGTTTATATAACTCAGGTGCCCCTTCTTCTTCAGTAACCTTATCAGCTTCTTCTTCAGATACTCTAGGCTTTTTAATTGGCTTTCTCCTTGCCATCATTTTTGTTCTCTTTAAAGTCTTTAGACTTTCTCCTAGAGTGGTCTCTTTCTTAGGGGGTGTTTCTTGCTCATCTGGAAATGGCTTTTGACAATCAAAGTCATTACTTTCTTTCATCCTCTTCTCCATCTCCACCCTAGCAGTTTCACTTCCCTGAAGCTTTAACATCTCTGAATCATAGAGTTCTTTGATCTTCTCAAAAGACATTTTGGAGAACATCTCCTTTTTGACTCCTACAGCACCTTTGAGAAATATAATCATCTTGTTTCTCTCTTGGGTACCTAGGAATGTCTTTGAGGGTCTTCTCTTCTTTGCAACTATTTTCACCACAGATTTCTTCATACTTGCAGCTTTCTTCTGTGCAATTTCAGTTGCCATGCTCTGTTGATAAGCTTCATTCAGTTCAGCAGCTAGAGCTTTTGCCATTTCCCTGTCCTTTTCCATCTGAACTCTTTCTTCTTTTTCAATATCCTCCTGCATCTTTTTAGCTAGGGCTTCATCTGATTCAACCAACCTTTGTTTTTTGATTGGTTGATCAGATTCTACCATCTTTGCTTTTCCTTTATCTTTGCTCATTTCCTTCTTACTGTTATCTTTCTTGATCACTTCACCTTGTTCTTTTATGATTACACCTTTGGTCTTCAAAGTGACCTTGGGAGTATCATTCTTGGCTTTTAGTAAGGTTTCTGCAATCTCAAGATCTGTTAGCACTTCTTTCACAGTTTCTGCTGCTTTATTAATGTCAGCAGTAGTAACTGTTTCTTCTTGCTGCTCCCCCTGAACATCAACTTTCTCTCCATCAAGCTCCCCCTTTCTTGTGGCTTCTTCCATGTTGATCTCCCCCTTTTTGGGAGCATCATCCTCAGTGGTCCTTCTCCTTAATTGGAATTGCTTCCTCTTCTTCCTTTGTACCAGACTAACCACCATCCTTTTCAGCTTAGCAATCTGTTCTTGTTGTGACAGAATTACTAGCTTCATTTCTTCAATTTCTTTGCCTTGTTTGAGAACATCTTGATTGATGTTCCCCATAGTTTCCATCAATTCATCGTACGTATATCTGTCCTCACCCTCTCCAGAAGTGTTACCCTCCTTTGAAGGATCATTGGATCTTTTATTTGTGGAAGTCTTCTGCCTTGCAGAGGCACTATCCACCCCTGTGGTTTCTTGGCACCAGGGACCTTCAAATGATTGCTCATTCAAAGTTGCCATGGGGGAGGTCTTATTGATGTTACCACTTTCCTCCTCTGTACTAGCAGGAGTAGTGGCAGCCTCATCACCCATATGCTCTACCTCCTCCTCAGAGAGCACCTCCTGTGGGTTGGGAGACACCCTTGTGGTTTCCCTTTGGATATTCTCTAGGGGAGAATTCTCCCTTAGAGGGCTTATAGGCTTAGTGGTTAATGGTACAAGAAGGGAAGGAGCCTTCTTGACCTGTTTTCTCTTGTAAGTTTGGGTGATGGGAGAGGTTGGTTTTTCAAGAAGGGACTGGGGAATGGATTTTGAGAGGGAAGGTTGGGATTGGCTAGCAGTGGGTTGGTCTAATGGGGGCCTTGACCCTGCTGCCATACCTTCATTGGTTTGGGACACCACCATCATTGTAGAGAACAATGGGGTGTCAACTCCTTCAGAGTCCCCAGCAGATCTTCTCATATTTGAGAAAACCTTGCCTTTGGGGGGTTTAGGTACATATACCCCAACAGGTTGAGGTATATCCGTTAATTCATGAGTAATAACTTCTTGAACAAACCTGGGATACATAAAAAAACTCTTTTTGTTTCCCATGTTTGAGACAAGATCATTGAAAATCATTTTAGAAAAATTATACTTTCTAGCAGTGGCCAAGCACACCAAAGCATAAGCAATAGTGCTGCTGAACTCACTCCATCCAGTAGTCTTTTTGGAGATACAATGCATAAGAGTATGGACAAAGAAACGCCATTGGGGTGAGAATTTTGCTTTAGAAAATTTGAAAACTCCCAATGGGCCTCCATACCCCATTCTTGTAAGGTTTGAAAAGAGTTCATCATTTGGGATAGAGGTTATACCAGAGGCATCGTCTAGACGTAGACAGATGCGAATAACCTCTTCAGTAACCGTGAGTGATTGATCACAGATTCTTGTCTTGATCATCTGCACACCATTCTGAACAACAATGGTTGCATTGGCCCAGAACTGCCTTTGATGCTCGATATAGATTGTAGGGGATACACTAAGAGCATGAGCAATTTGGCTTGACTTGAGGAAATCCACAATCTGATGAAATCCTGCAGCTTGCTTTGGCTTTTGTAGCATCGCAATCTCATTGTGCTCGTCGATGAAAGTCATGGATGCCATTGGTCTTAGTGAAAAGCTTGCCTGAAAACTTCGAACTTGAGAGAGAAAAGATTTTGAGCGCAAGAGAGCAGTATACAAAGAGTCGTTATGAACTTTTAGGCGGGCAAATAGTATTTATAGTATTCGGAATATAAGCAGTATTAACCTAGAGCAGTATTAACTACTAGCAGTATTAACTGAAAGCAGTATTAACTACTAGCAGTATTAACCAACTGAAAGCAGTATTAACTACTAGCAGTATTAACCACTAGCAGTATTAACTACTAGCAGTATTAACTGAAAGCAGTATTAACTACTAGCAGTATTAACCACTAGCAGTATTAACTACTAGCAGTATTAACTGAAAGCAGTATTAACTACTAGCAGTATTAACCACCAGCAGTATTAACTACTAGCAGTATTAACTAAACTTACTCCTTTTAAACTTGCTAAACACTGAGTACTGCTATGCATATCCTGAAAAAGAAGATTAGTAACACCAAGAATAAAAATATACAGGTATAAAACCACTTTTTGAGAAGGAGATTATTCAGAGTTGATCATTCCCACACTTGTTACCAAGAAAGTGAATCTACCCACATCAAAAGCTTTAGTGAATAAATCAGCAAATTTATTATCAGTGTGAACTTTTACAACTTGAATAATTTTCTTTTCATTACAGTCTCTTATGAAGTGATACCTGATCTCAATGTGCTTTGTCTTTGAGTGCTTGACTGGATTATTTACAATGCTAATAGTACTGCTGTTGTCAATAAAGATTGGAGTGTGTAGAAAGGTTACCCCATAATCCAACATTTGATTCTGAATCCATAAGACTTGAGAACAGCAACTTGCAGCTGCTATGTACTCTGCCTCTGTTGTAGATGTGGATACTGTGGTTTGTTTCTTGCACTGCCATGAGACTAGTCTAGCACCCAAAAACTGACATCCTCCAGAAGTAGATTTTCTGTCCAAGTTTGCCCCACCTAGATCACTGTCTGAGTATGCTATTAGGTCAAAAGGTGAGTTATGAGGATACCAAAGTCCCAATCTGGGTTGCCCTTTGAGATATCTGAATATCCTCTTAACAGCTTGAAAGTGAGATTGCTTTGGCCTAACTTGAAATCTTGCACATACACAGACTGGAAACATTATATCTGGCCTTGATGCTGTGAGATACATGAGAGAGCCAATCATAGATCTATAATGATGCACATCCATATCCTCCCCCTCAAGATCTGCTGTGATCTGCTTGTGTGTTTCCATAGGTGTGCTGGCAGGTTTTGATTCTGAGAAACCAAACTTGGTTAGAATATCCTGCACATACTTGGATTGACATATGAAAATGCCATCTGACTTCTGTTGAACTTGGAGTCCAAGGAAGAAAGTAAGTTCCCCCATGGAACTCATTTTGAACCTTTGATGCATTAAATCCTCAAACTCCTTGCACATGTTGTTTCTTGTAGAACCAAAAATAATGTCATCAACATATATTTGGACCAGCAAGATATCCTTCTTCTTTCTTTTGATAAATAGAGTCTTATCAATGACTCCTCTTTCAAAATCATTTTCCAAGAGATAGGATGACAGAGTGTCATACCATGCTCTTGGGGCTTGATGTAGTCCATAAAGTGCTTTCTTTAATTTGTATACCCTGTCTGGATAACTTGGGTTTTCAAACCCTAGTGGTTGACAGACATATACTTCTTCTTCAATTGATCCATAGAGAAAAGCACTTTTTACATCCATTTGGTAGACTTTGAAATTCATGTAAGAAGCATAGGCTAGGAATAGTCTGATTGCTTCTATCCTAGCTACAGGTGCAAAAACTTCTTCATAATCTATACCCTCTTCTTGAGTATAGCCTTGAGCCACCAGCCTTGCTTTGTTTCTTATAACAATACCTCTTTCATATCTCTTGTTTCTGAAGATCCATTTTGTGCCAATTGCTCTGTGAACTTTAGGAAGGTCTACTAGATCCCACACATCTTGTAGCTTGAACTGTAACAGTTCCTCTTGCATTGCTTCTATCCAGCTGGATTCTTTCATAGCATCATGTGCCTTTTTAGGCTCAAGCTGTGATAGAAAACAAGAAAGCACTGTATGCTGTTGATCTTGCATTTCTTGAAGTCTGCTTTGATGTCTAGTCACCATAGGAGAAGAGATATCTCCTATTATCAACTGTGGAGGATGATTCTTTTGAACTCTGGTGTTGTAACTAGGTTCTTCATTTAATCCAGCCTCAAGATTAGATTCATGCAACTCAACTGAAGTGTTTTCAGATGCCACTTCATTGTTTTCTTGAGTCTCCTCATCTCTAGTGTCTTCTTCACTCTGACTTGGTTCAGTAAATGATTCCTTTTCACAGTCTTCAACTGAATTTACTGTGGGTATGGGAAAAATCACAGATTTAGATATACTTTCTTGAACTTGTGTGATCTCTGATTCTCCACTACCTGTTCCTGTATACTCATTACTGAAACCAAAAGAGTTAGTTAGTGAATCAATGTCAAATAGCCACTGAGGTCCAGACCCAACAGGATTTGGTGTGTTCTCATTGCATTTGACATTGTCACTTTCTTCAATTATTCTAGAAGAAGAGTTAAATACTCTGTAGGCCTTACTCTGAGATGAATATCCAACAAGAAATCCATCATCTGCTTTGCTATCAAACTTACCTAAGTGAGATTTGGTATTTAGAATTGTACAAGGACACCCAAAAGGTTTAAAGAAACCAATAAAAGGTTTTCTTTTATTTAAAAGCTCATATGGGGTCTTGTTCTTTTGCTTGACCATTAGAACTCTGTTTTGGACATAACAAGCAGTATTAACTGCTTCAGCCCAGAAGGTAATTGGCAATTTTGAATCAGCCAACAGAGATCTAGCAGCCTCTATTAGTGTCCTATTTCTCCTTTCAGCAACACCATTGTGTTGAGGAGTCCTAGGAGCACTATATTGTCTCTCAATACCTTTTTCTTCACAAAAGGTGTTTAGATCATGATTTTTAAACTCAGTTCCATTATCTGATCTAATGACTTTTACTCTTTGATTAGTTTGGTTTTCAATTCTTAGAATGAAGGATTTGATAAGACCACTTGTTTCATCCTTAGTCCTTAGAAAAAATACCCAAGTAAATCTGGAGTAATCATCAACAATAACCAAGCAGTAAGATTTCTTGCCTATACTCATAACATTTGTAGGACCAAACAGATCCATATGCAATAACTGGAGACAAGTAGAAACAGAATTTAACTCTTTGGTCTTATGAGAAGTTTTGTGTTGTTTGCCTTTAAGACAAGCAACACAATGATCATCACATGAAAAGACTTTTGAAGGTAAACCTCTTACAAGGTTATTTTTAACAAGATTGTTCATAGTCTTGAAATTCATGTGACACATCCTTCTGTGCCAAAGGGAGGATTCATCTACAGAAGCTTTTGAAACAAGACAATTTAGAGATGAATCACTATCAACATTGTCCAAATCAAGACAGTAAACATTGTCCTTTCTTGGAGTTCTAAGTAGTATCATGCTTTCATCAACTACCTTGAACCCTGGAGCAAGAATCATACACTCAGTATTAGTAAATAATATACTATGTTGTTTGTCACAAACCTGTGATACACTTAACAGGTTGTACTTTAATTGATCAATATAGTAGACATCCTCAAATGTCATCTTACCTTTGGTGACATTACCTTTTCCACTTATCTTACCACCAGTAAGATTGTCTCCAAATGCAACATGTCCTCCATTAATATGCTTGAAATCCTGAAGGCATGACATGTTGCCAGTCATGTGCCTAGAGCAACCACTATCAACATGCCATATGCTCTTTCCCTTGAGCTGTTGGTTGCCCTGCACATTAAATAAATCAATTAGTATGATTGGGGACCCAAGCAAAAGTGGTCTTGGGTCTCCCTTTCTCATCAAAGTATTTACATTCCTTTTTAATGAGGTTTTTAAACTCAGAGCACTCTTTATTAGAGTACTTTGTCAATATGATTGGCTTAGCAGAACCAACACTAGAAGCAGTACTAACCTTAGAAGTACTAACAGAGTTAGCAGTACTAACAGGTTTAGCAGTACTAACAGGTTTAGCAGTACTAACCTTGTTAGCAGCATTAACATTGTTACCAGTAGTATTACTTCTAGTAGCACTATCATTGTCAGCAACACTATTTGTGGTAGCAGTACTAACAGTTTTAGTGCTTTTAGGAATCCACATATTGACACTTTCTTTAACAGACTTTTTCTTTATGTGGCTTTTAGTTTTAACAGTTTTCTTAGCCACATGGTTCTTTTCAATTTTCTTATAACCAAAGGGTTTTTGCATGGATCTTTGGAAATTCATCCTTTGTTTCATAGGATTGAAATAATAGAATTTTGCAAGATGATTCAATTTGCCACAGATAAAACAAGGTTTTGGTCTATTGATTTTACTCAGATCAACCCCTTGTTTTTGTGCCCACTGATTATTCCAGTTTCTTTGATTTCCCCTCTTTTTGTCCTGTTTTTGGGGCTCATTCTTCTTACATGCACACTGTTTGCAAGGACCTGGATTCACAATTGTGGTCTGTTTGTAATGGACCTTACCAGACTTTCCCTCTGTCTTCTCTATGTCCTTGGATTTGATCCAAGCCCTTCCACAATCATCATTGGTGATAATGTTATTCTCTAGAGGAATCTCACCACTCACCTTGTTCTCCTTACTCTTGCCAACCTCTTTCTCAGTCTTATCCTCAACAACTACCTCATCTAAGGGATCTATTTCAGTGGCTCCCTCAGGCAAGTCCTTCCTATCTTTGGTGTCTAACAAGTCTGAAGTAGGAGGAATGTAATTGTTGTTATATGGTGGAGGTGTTGCATTGTACCCAATTCCTCTTCTCAGCTTATCATGAATCTGATTTTGTAGTAAAGAGTCCATTGCTTTAGAAGCATTGGAAAACTTTTCTACATCAAGCTTAACCTTGGTTAGCTCCTCTTTCAGTTTTTCACTCTCCTCTTTAGATTTGGTCAGTTTAAGTTCTAAATCCTTTTTCTCCCACTGCCAGTAATTGGTGTCATATGAGTGTTGTAGTTCATTGGCTTGAAAACCTTTGATCTGATCTTCAAATCTCTCTACAATCCTTACATAGTCTTTTATATCTTTTTCTAGTCTCTTAAGGTCATCACTCATCTTCTGATTGTGATCCCTGTACCTTTTAACAGTGTCTATGCAAGTTTTAGAACAGAGATTAGAACTTACCTCACATGGGAGATCAGATACTTTAGCCATAAGAGCTTGATTCTGAATAGTTTCTTCTGCTTGATCACTCCAATCAAACCCCATTCCTTGTTGAGAAACAAGGGCTTGAGCAGAGTTTCTGTTGTTATTGAAGCTTCCAGATTGAGCTTGTTGATGGTTGTTGTTGTGAGACATTCCACTTCTGCATTCTCTAGCAAAATGTCCCTTCAGATGGCATTTGTAGCATTCTACCTTTGATTTATCAAACCCTGCTCCATCTTCTCTTCTTTGGGAGAAGTTGTTTCTTCCAGTCCTCTTTATAAACTTCTTAACCCTCATGGAGAGCATGGCCATCTGCCATTTAATATCCATCTCTTCCAGATCATCGGGATGGAGTTGTTCTAAGTCATCATTAATCAAAGAGGAATTTCCATGATTAGAAAGAAAAGCTTCAAACACAGAATCAGTGCCTTTATCTTGATTTGATCCATTAGCAACATTAACTGATTCAGGGTTAGAGTAGAATCAATTGATGCTGATAGGAGTGCAGCATTATGAATATATCCAGAAGGCTTCTTCTTTGCCTCCACCTCAGCTTCAAATACTCTAAGATCATTGTACAGATCATCAAGTTCTTTTTCTTCCAACTGATCATTCTGTCTGAATGACACAGTGTACATGGTCCATTCATCTCCAAGGGACCTTAAGAACTTTCTGTTCACATCATCTTGATCAATCTGTACTCCCATAGTAGCTAGTTCACCAATTAGTTTATTAAACCTGTCAAAAGTTTGAGTCATGGACTCATTCTTAGTTGAGATGAAGTTTTCATACTGTTGCTTTAAGATTGTCTTTTGATTTCTCTTGGTACTTTTGGTACCTGAGAATCTCTTCTCTAGAGCATTCCAGAGCATCTGTGCATCAGTGCAATTGCAGAATTGGTGTTGATACTCATTTGGAATGGCCAAGAGCAGTGTGCTCAAGGCTTTCATCTCTGTCTGCCTTGTCTTCCTGTCTGCATCTGTCTTTGGAGGGGTTCTTTTGCCATCTTCACCAATCTTTCCTTCATCAGATGGGCCATTCTCAATGATGTCCCACATAGAGTAATCTGTGAGGAGAATATATTGCTTGATTCTGATCTTCCACATGTCAAATTCATTGGATCTAAGCATTGGAACTTTTGAGACCAAAGTACTGCTTGATTCTGTAAGATTTTCCATGATGAATAACTGTTTCTGAGAGAGTTTTGCTCTGATACCACTTGTCAGGATCGAATTCTCAACAAGAATTAATTCTCAGAAACAATATCAAAGAAGTTTGCGGAATAACACTTTGATATTTTAATCAAACAGAAAATAAAGACAGAATATAATCAACAAACTGTAAACTTGTATTTAATGCTTTGAAGTTACAAGATTACTCACTCAACCTCAATATTGATGAACAGGCTCACCAATACGAATTCTACTTCTCTAGAATTAGGATCTATGCCTTGAGGTTGATTGTCTCTCTAAAAGAATGAAAACTGAATTTTTTTTTTTTTTT
The DNA here is from genome assembly GCA_954870635.1 of Arctium minus. Taxonomy (NCBI): domain Eukaryota; kingdom Viridiplantae; phylum Streptophyta; class Magnoliopsida; order Asterales; family Asteraceae; genus Arctium; species Arctium minus. Next base: position 30,257,444 of record OX941089.1, on the reverse strand, counting down.
ATTCTAAACTATACAATATATACTGAATACAAAGATAATTACAATAAATAAAATATCTTCAGTATATCTTCCATGTATATCTCTAAGCTTCCATGTATATCCTTTCATACGAATCTTCATCATATAAGCAGTATTAATCTTCAGCAGCATTAACTTCCTTCTAGCAGCATTAACTACTAAGCAGTACTAACTAGCTAAGCAGTACTAACTTTGTTCAAGCAGCACTAACTTTGACTAGCAGTATTAATTAATACTAGCAGTAGTAACACTCAGCAGTATTAACCTTTAAATCTTCTAGCAGTAGTAATTTTGAACCAGCAGCTTTTTGTGGTTTTCTTTTTTTTAGATCTTGCAAAACAATCAGAGAGGTGCAATTGCGCCCTTTTTAGGTGGAATAAGTTTCCCTGTCGTCCATAGCTCCAACATCTATAGTAAAGCCCTCGGTTGATCCATATGAACCATGTGTCCAGCATCATGAACCTTGATGAAAGTGACAGGCCCATGATTCTTTAGAATCCCAGCTTCTTTCCCATCAACCAAAAAAGAAACATTTGAAGCTGCAACGAAATCTTTCTGCCCAGACCATGGCATGGCATGAACCCATCTCGAGTTACCTGCAAACCATTCATTTTTTTCAATAAAAGTGGCATAATTGCATAAGGTTTGAACTTTTTGCAGGCGGGAAGAAGTCGACTTACCAAGCCCGTTGCAAATAAGATCATATTCTCAAGCATATACAAGCAATTGAATATTGATGAAAGTGAGAGGCCCATGATTCTTTAGAATCCCAGCTTCTTTCCCATCAATAAAAAATGAAACATTTGAAGCTGGAAGGAAATCTTTTTGCCCAGACCATGGCATGGCATGAACCCATCTCGAGTTACCTGCAAACCATTCATTTTTTTCAATAAAGTGGCATAAATGCATAAGGTTTGAACTTTTTGCAGGCTGGAAGAAGTCGACTTACCAAGCCCGTTGCAAATAAGATAATATTCTCAAGCATATACAAGCAATTGAATATTTTGCTCCAGAAGGGCTGGAATCCCGACTTCAAGATTTCTCATCCAATCATTGATCATTGCCTGGTACATTCTATCACTACATGAAACAAAATCTATATCATCTGGTACCCTAATGCTGTTTTAACTGATGATTGGCCTAGAAAAAATTCCATGTTTAAGAAGTCATAGCACAAGGTGCCCACACATTTCTTCCTTATATTGTAATACTGCAAATAGAAAAACAAATCATGACAGAATGATCAACTTTTTACAATTGTTGAGTTTTTCTGTAACAAGTTCTTACCTTTATGTTTTCTGTAATAGAAAGTATATCCTCAAAATTTTGTTGGCAACTGTGAGGGCCATTTGACACGTGAATGTACCCGTTGTGCCTGTAAAAAAACACAATTGCATGCTTAGACAATCCCAATGACAACAAAAATGAACAAAGTTTAAGAGAGAAAAACTAAAAAGATTAAGGATTACCACATCGTTTGATTGCCTGCTCACAAGCTAGAATCTTTTGGTTTATTTGGCTATAATCTAATTAGTTAGCCCATTTCCAATTCCAAAACCATTGGTAAAAATCACATCAAAGACCTAATACTGCAAAAGGGTACCAGAAAGTCAACAATTTGATTCTCTAAAACAACATATTCGAATATACAAGAGAGATGTTGCCTCCCTCCTGAGACAAAGAAGCCTTTGATGCAACAAGTGCATAAAGTACAAGACAACTATAGGATATTTAGCCCCGAATATGATAAACAAATATTCACATTTTTAGTTGTAAAACAAGCCAAAATGAATGAAAAAGGTAATTTATGTATGTTACTTATGTCAGCAGAATTATCTACTAATTCAAAGAGAAATTCGGAAAAGTGAGATATTGATGCGTACCGGAAGTTGAGAAATAGAGATATTGATGCATACCTATTTGAAGTAGAGAAATAGAAAGATCAATGGGAAAATAATGGATTAAGGTCCATAAAAGACTTAGGCTGCAAATCATCAAATGGGATTAAGGCAAAAACCTTCAACATTTTGATTATGGTTATGAATCGGTATTGAAAATACCAATTAAACCAATATATGGTTATGGATCAGTACTGAAAACACAAATGAACCCACATTTTGATTGTAACAAATAGGAGGATTCAAACCATAAAAAGAACATTTTGAAGAGGGAAGGAAATTACCTTTTTGAATCAGGAGCGATGGAGGCCGTAGAGGAGCGATGGATCGAACGAAGAAAAAACCTAACAGAATGAAATAAGAAAAAACCTAAAATGAAAATAAATTTCTGCTCTAAATTACTTCATGTAGTGTTACAGATTACAGATTTGAACAACACCAACAAAAACATAAAAGAAAATTTCAATGAAAACCAATAGAAACCGTGAAAGGAAAAACAATAAATGCATACTAATGATACTCTGAAAGGAAAAAGAGTCAAAGAACACCAAAAACGATTCTTCAAATAAACCAATCGAAATGGAGATTGGTTAAATAACAGAACTCAAAAATGGCAGAACTGATAGATTGTATGCGAACAGGCAGAATTGAAGCCCTGCAAAAATGGCAGAACCAAAATTATGAAATAAAATCGTACCTGAAGTGAAGAGTGTATGCAAAGGAGACTGAATATTTGAATATGAGATAAGAAGCCTGCTTCGATTCCAGAGAGGATGATGAAGAGTCGTCTTGAACGGAGGGATACCCTTGCATCGATTCCAGGGAGTTTGATGCGTATGTAAGTTATAATTTAATGATGCATTACTTGTGTTGTACTTTAGCTTAAGGAACTTGTAAAGTTGAAAATTAAGTAATCTAGCTTTAAATGGTAGTACATCAAGCTTAAAACTTGTTTTTAAGAGAGGGGGGTTGCGAAATGTATTATAAAGTAGTATAGATAGGTTAATTGAAAAGAAAGGTAAATTGACAATTATACCCATGGTGTGTAAGTGTTGGTCCCGAAGGTGCTTAACAAGTTTGTAGAAGGGGGGGGGTTTGAATACAAACACAGAATTTAAAGTTTAATAAATTGTTTATTGATAAATCAAATACAATTTACAAGTTTGTTGCGGAATAAGATTAAGACAGATTCAATCTAAACAAACTTAAGAAACACTAAGATGGTTGCACAAGAAATTCAGAGAAAGGAGGATTAAGAGATATAGAAAACAGAGGTTTCTATTTGGAGTTCAAGGATTGAGCACACCCTCAGATGGAGGGGTGAACTTCCTATTTATACCCTATGCATTAAATGCATGGCAGGGCACTTTACATGTGGCGTTTTCTGATTGGCTTTGAATGTCTGACTTTGGGAGACATGCTTTCGGCCGGATCATGAACACTGTAGTTGACAGAGTTGTTGTACGAATTGTGGCAGAGGCATGTCCGTTCTGACACATCGTACTAAGTTGTGCAAGGTTAGACAAAAAGAAACTTGGGGTATAAGCTAAGTGATCATTCAATCGCTGAATATCTCTTTCAGCAGAGATATCAAGAGTTCAGCGATCGCTGAAGCTTTACTCATGTTCCTTCGCGTATAAGTAGAGTTGTCTTTGCTTCACTGATATCCGCATCAGGTCACTAGTAGACTTCTTTTTGTTCAGCAGCTTCGTCTTCGATTCAGCTATGAACATCTGTTGACGCGAGACTTGTCTTCAGGGATTACGTTACTGTTTACATCAGAACTATCAGCGATAACTGAACAAACTCAGTTTGATCACTGATAGTGAAACACTAATACATATTAAATGTTTGAGAAAGACTATCAGCGATAACTGAACAGACTCAGTCTGATCGCTGATGGTGAAACACTAATACATATTAAACGTAATTTTCACTAAGTATAGAAAAGGGTCGTTTATCAAATCACTGAGAGAGCTTGGATCAACAATCTCCCCCTATTTGATAATGACAAAGTAACTGAAGAAAATTACTTTATAATTCAAAATGATGGAATAATCAGGACTGATAACATACATGTCCCAATTACTATTTTGAGGGATCTTTTACAGTACTGATAGAGTTAAGTACTTCACTGAAATTCTTATTATTCCAAGAAAAAAGATTACAAGGTATGAAAATTACAAGTACAAGTGATGTATTAACTGATGTAAGTTAAACTAATAGATTACAAGAAAGAAAACTAATCTTCGCTCTAAAGATTCTTTGCAGATGATCGCTATGATTGGCTCAGCAGCAGAAGAGAGAGTACACCATAGGCACATGAGATCCTTGAGAAGAGCGAGGGGACAAATTGGGATTTCAGAGACTCTTTGAAATCTGAGCTGTTCCTCATCATCTTTGAAGAAGATTCCAAAAGGTTCTTCAAGAACTTGTCCCGCAACATATGGTCCGCCAGGAGGCAGAGAGAGATCCAGAACTGAAAGATCAGGAGGAGGACCAAACAGAGCTTCTCTTGAGAATTTGATGGAGGTTTCATTTTTGATCACTGCGACATTATCAGATGAGGAGGAGACAGGCTTTCTCTTTATTTGCTTGGACTTTGGAGGAAGAGTAGATGGCACGTTTAGTATAGCAGCGACTCTGTTGATGAGGGCATCATTTACCCTTTCAACATAGCCTCTGTATGTTGACTTTGATTTCTTCAGCGCATCTTTGAACTCAAGCCACTCCATGTAGCCAAATTCTTCCAGCTTTGAAATGAACATAGCCTTGCAACTTCCATCCTCTCTGGTAATCTCCATTGTGACAGAGAGTTTATACTTCTTCTTCCTCCCAGAGATAGCAACAGCTACGATCTTCATCGGGTCAGAGTGATAGTCAATTTTGTGTTTGCACCAATCGACTGTATTATCGCTGACCGCTTTTTCTTTGGAGCGTTCCTCTTCAATCTCTTTCAAAAGAGCTGCCTGGACTTCCACTGGTTTACTTTTCAGCTTCTTGTCTTTGACTTGAGATGACTGAATTTTGAGAGCTAGAGAGGCATCTCTTTGACAGTCAGCAATCAACTTCTCAGCCCTGACGGATTCTTCGATTTCAGCTTCAGTCAGTAACTCTAGATCTGATGATTGAGAGGGGATCTTTCGTCGTTAACTCTCCAGATGAGAGATCATCTCTGTTCTTTTCTTTCTCTCTTCCTCTGACCAATGAGAGGGTCTAGAGGGCCTTCCATGATGTTGCAGAGACTCTTCTTCTTCTTCATCCTCTTCATCAATCTCTCTTACAGAGATTGGAATTATTTGATCATCAGCTTCAGCAGCTGGGATTATTTGGAGTTCTTTACCCTTAAGCAGGGGAGAGAACTATCTGGTCAGAAAAAGAAAAAGGTTAGATTTAGTTTTAGGGAAGGAGAGAGATAAAGGCTAGAAAGAAACAGGGGTTGGATTTTTATAGAAGGATAAGGGAACAAGAGTAAGGCATACCTGAGAAGGATTCTCCTCAGGTAGTGAAATCATCTTCAGGGTTCCCTCAGCAGTTGCACCTTTGCTTTGGGAAGGGGTTCCTGAAGGTGTCTCTTGACTCCCCCCTGCTTTGATAACTTCTTTCGAAGCTATCGCTGATGAAGTGATGGCTGAAGAAAACCATAGAGATTGATCTTCATCGTCATCATCATCATCTTGATGAGAATCTTCCTCTTTATCTTCAAGATCAAGGTCTTCATCATCATCGTCTTCTTCTTTTTCATCATCGATTAAATCTTCGAGAGAAGGAGGGGCTTTTTCAGCAGCTATCTCCCCCTCAACCTGAGAGGGAGTTTCCTTCTGTTGGACCTCAGCAGCGACTTCAAACTCCGTATTTTCTTCAGCTGCTTTCTCCCCCTCTTTGTCATTATCATTAAGGGAGAGATCTTTGGAAGGAGATGAAGCTTTTGCAACGGCCAACACCTGTACTTCAGCCTCCAAACTATCCAGTCGGCCTTCAAACGCAGAAAGATCTGACGTAGCCTGATGAATAAACTCTACGACAATGTTCAGCGATGTACGATCGTTCTCTGTGAATGAGGAAGGAGTAGGAGCTGGTTCCTTCAGGTGAGTCAGGATTTGCTGAAGAAGGTCTTCACAAGAATCAACCTTTGTAGTCAGGGCTGCAAACTGTTGTTGTGAGTCTTCTCTGACTTTGACAATCGCTTCTTGGAGAGTAGCGATTTGAGAAACGTCAGCTTTGGTGGCGCAGGTGGCAGTCAGCGTCTTCAGTGCTTCACCAGCTGATTGAACAACGTTGGTGGTGTTGTTGAGAGAGGCAGTCAGAGATTCCACCTTTGCACTCAGATTGTTGACATTTGTGTCAACAGACGCCAAACTAGGACCTGAAATATAAGTTAGTTTTTGAGAAATAGGCTTATATGGTGAGTTGGGAGAAGTGTTTAAGGTTATAGGGATACCTGAATTATCAAACATTTTGTAGAATTGTAAAGATTCCTCAAAAGATTGATGTTCAGGTCCTATGGGTCCAAACTGTGGAGTAGAAATAGATGGAGGGTTAGAGATCAAAGAAATAGAAGGCCTAGAGATGGGGATAGAAGATGTAGGGATAGGGGTAGTTACCTCAGGTTGTTGTTGAACTGAGATTGTAGGTTGCGTCACTGTTGTTGTGACAGCGACCGAGATCGCTGGCACGGTTGAAGTGGTTATAGCTGAGGATGTGGAGGAGAGACCCACGAAAGCATCCAAGGAAGTTTGTTGATAAACATCCTTAGGTAATAGAGCTAGAGGTAGCTTTCTCCTTGGTGACCTTGGCCTTCTTCGAAGGATCAAGGGAGCCAGTTGATGGTCGTTTGGAAGGGGTAGCGGCAGGGATAGCAGAAGAAGGAACCTCCTGCGTGGCCGCTGAACTAGAAGAAGTGAGGAGAGAGAGTCGGGAGCGAAGTTCAGAGATACTTACCTCTTGGGGAGTGTCTTGACCTCCAGGGAGCGCTGACCCACTTTTGGAAAAGATGCATCCGAGTTAGTGGGGTAAGTAGAAGGGTAGAGGAACTTCAGGTACGCGCAAATAAAGCGTACGTAGGGGACCTTGGTATCCCTTTCGGTCTTCTCTATCTTTGACTTAAGATCGTCAAAGATAGTTGTTGCGTAGTCGAAGTTTCGTCCAGTGATCACTGAGTAAGCCATATGGACCTGAATCTTGCTTGCTTGGTCCAGTGACCCACTCTTCCCACTCACACACTGAATGAAGTGTGAGAAGATGTAGTTAAAATGAGAAGGCATCAATGCCTTCTTCACAAGAGTCAGCTTCTTGCTTGGAATCGTCGTCCTTAGCTTGGGTTCCCAAGCGTATTCCATGGCATCCAGAAATTGGAAGAGTTCAGCATCAGTTGGTAAGGCGTCGAATCCATTCCTGGGTTTGTCAGGAAAACGCAGAGCTTTCCTCAAGCCTAAAGCAGTCATCATCCCTGAGCCAAGTTGAGTGCCGAAGGAGATAGCAGGAACCTGTTCACCCTTTTTGTTGGTGATAGAGGTTTCGACAGCGGTAAACCAGAATTGCTGGAGAAGAGCTTTGGAGGGTGTTGGATCCACAGTGATAGCAAAAGCAATGCAGGATTGCTTTAGAAACATTGCAGCTTCCTTCAGATGTGGGTACTTAACACCGTCAAAATCGAGGCGAGCGAGATGATTGTTCTTTGGAAGCTCCGAGTCAGTGATGGCGAACTTGACGTTCTTAGAGGCGACAAGTGCAGATTGAGCCATTCTGAGCTATGAGTAGATAAAATAGTAGAAGAAAGGTTTTAGTCTAAAAATAAAGAAGATTTGTCCAGTTTCTATTTTGGGAAAGAAACATAGCTAAATCAAATATTTGAAGATTAAAAAGGTGTTCTTGACAGAAGATACAAGAACAAGAATAAAAACCATGGATCTTGAATGAAGAACAATCAAAATAGAATGGTTTTTAAAGAATAAATTCAAAAATGAAAATGATTTTATGTGATTAGAATCTTATAAACCCATAAATGGAGTTTTATGTAAAAAGATTTAAGATAAGAATTTGAAAAAGATCAAGAATAACCTGTTGATCTTTGAAGAAGATGATGCAAATGCTTGAGAATGCTTGAGAGAGTATTCTTTCTTTGAAAGTATTTCCAGAAAGCGTAAAATGATAAGAATGGAAAAACATTCCTTTTATATGTGAGAGAAAGGAGAGAGAATGTGAGAGGCGGGAAAACAAATGCTCATCATGACATGGACACGTCCCACGAAGTTGATTGGATAGAAGGGTAACGGACGAACGTGTCAGAAAAAAGGCATGTCGTGGATTGTCGGTTCAAATGACGTCATAGAAAAGAGACTGTTCATTTGTCCGTTTTGAAATTATCGCTGAAGAAAAGTCAGCGATAGGTTTTTCTTTTTGAAAGTATCCCTGATGGTAAATATAGGGATAGATTTTCTTTTAAAGGATCACTGATTAGAAATATCAGTGATAAACTTATTTTTCAAAAAGCTTTTAATCATTTGAAGAAAGTTCAGTGATTAAGGTTTATATTTTGAAAAACAACTGAATGAAGATTCAGTTGTAGGGATTGAGAGAACATACCTGAGAGTCAGAATATTTATCAGAAAATGATAAAAGGGGAACTTATGAGTACTGACACAATGCATTAACGCTGAAGAATTATTCTTCGAGATTCAGCATTCCAAGCTCACTGATGAGAAAGTTGAACCTTGTCTCATCAAGAGGTTTGGTGAATAAATCAGCAAGCTGAAAGTCAGTAGGGATAAAGTGAAGTTCAATATCACCATTCATCACATGATCTCTGATAAAGTGATATCTGATCTCTATGTGTTTCGTCTTTGAATGTAGCACTGGATTATTTGCTATAGCGATAGAACTAGTGTTGTCGCAATAGATAGGAATCTTTGACAGCTGAAGGTCATAGTCTAATAGTTGATTTCTCAACCACAAGATGTGAGAACAACAGCTTCCAACGGCTACATATTCAGCTTCAGCTTTGGAAGTGGACACTGAATTTTGCTTTTTGCTTGTCCAGCTTACCAGCTTTCCTCCGAGGAGTTGACATCCACCAGTGGTACTCTTTCTGTCAAGTTTACAGCCTACAAAATCACTATCAAAATAACCAGTTAGATCGAACCCTGAGTCTTTGGGATACCAAAGACCGAGGTTAGGAGTTCCGTTCAGATATCTGAATATACGCTTAACAGCGATTAGATGGGATTCATTGGGTTCAGATTGATAGCGTGCACATAAACAAGTAGAATACATGATGTCAGGTCGACTCGCCGTAAGATACAGCAGGGAGCCTATCATTCCTCTATAGACGGTGACATTAACAGGTTTTCCAGAAGGATCTTTGTTAAGTGTCAGGGGTGGTGCCATAGGAGTTTTCATTGATGAAGTTTGTGTAAGATCAAACTTCTTCAGCATATCTTTAACATACTTACCTTGGCTGATGAAAGTACCTTTATCATATTGTTTAATCTGAAGACCAAGAAAATATGTCAGCTCACCCATCATACTCATTTTATATTCTTTCTTCATTCTTTCAGCGAAGAGAGTACATAGAGATGGGTTAGTAGAACCAAATATTATGTCATCGACATATATTTGTACAAGAATTATATGACCTTTTATCTTTCTGAAAAATAATGTATTATCAATCTTGCCACGTTCAAAATTTTCAGAAATAAGAAATGATGAGAGAGTGTCATACCAAGCACGAGAGGCTTGTTTTAGACCATAGAGAGCCTTATACAATTTATAAACATAATTTGGATACTTAGGGTCATAGAACCCTGGTGGTTGTTCTACATAGACTTCTTCATTCAGCTTTCCATTGAGGAACGCTGATTTTACGTCCATTTGATAAACGATGAAGTCTTTATAGACTGCATAAGCTAAGAATAGTCGAATTGCTTCGAGCCTAGCCACAGGGGCAAATGTTTCATCATAGTCTACGCCTTCCTCTTGTCTGTATCCCTGAGCAACAAGTTGAGCCTTGTTGCGGGTTACAGTTCCATGTTCATCTAACTTATTTCTAAACACCCATTTGGTGCCTATAACAGTTTTTTCAGATGGTCTAGGAACGAGATTCCAAACTTTGTTACGGGTAAACTCAGTCAGCTCTTCTTGCATAGCGCTGACCCAGTTTGGATCTCTGAGGGCATCATCAGTCTTCTTTGGTTCTATTAAAGATAGAAAGTTAACAAAGAGACAGATATTACTTGAACTTCGTCGTGTCTGAATACCTGCATCTGGATCACCAAGAATTTGATCTCTGATCCATCGCTGAGCAGGAGCATGATCGCTCAACTCAGAGGTTGAATCAACAATTAGGATGTTTACTGATGAGGACGTTTGAGGTTCGTCAGCAATTAACTGTTGAGTAGTGGACAGCCTGTTATTATCAGAGAGGTTTTCAGATAGAGGTAGATCTGATGGTAGCAAGGTGTTTAGAGGTTCAGCTGAAACCCATGAGTTGGATTCAGCGCTAGGAGGTAGAATGTTTGGATCATCATCAACAGCTGGAGAATCTGAATGTTGATGGTTTGAGAAGAAGGGTTCAGTTTCCTTGTAGTGAGAAAACATCCAAGCATTTAACTCTTCATTGTCAGTGATTGGTTTGGAGTTCGCTGAGCGAGTTTCATCAAAAGTGACATGAATTGTTTCTTCCACAGATTGTCTTCGTTTGTTGAAAACTTTGTAGGCTTTTGAGATGGAGGAATATCCTAGAAATATTCCATCATCAGCTTTTGGGTCAAACTTTCCAAGCTGATCTTTGTTGTTTAAGATAAAGCACTGACAACCAAAGATATGAAGAAAGCTGATAGAAGGCTTCCATCCATGATAGAGTTCATAAGTTGTCTTACCAAATCGCTTTACTATCAGCGATCTGTTTTGAGTAAAACATACAGTGTTTACAGCTTCTGCCCAAAATTGAGTAGGGAGATGAGAATTGTTGAGCATTGATTTAGCAGCTTCAATGATCGTTCTGTTTCTTCTTTCAGCGACTCCGTTTTGCTGAGGTGTTCTTACTGTAGAGAAGTTATGAGAAATTCCCTTGTTTTCAAAGAAATTGTTCAAGGAACTGTTTTTGAATTCAGTTCCATGATCACTTCTTATTGAACGAACAGTAAGATTATTCAGCACTTCCATCTTTTTAACAAAAGATATTAGTTCTTCTGGAGTATCACTCTTACAGCGAAGAAAGATAACCCAGGTATAGCGAGAGAATTCATCTACAATGACAAGCGTATATTTCTTTCCAGCTATTGATTGGATATTGACAGGGCCAAACAGATCCATATGCAAGAGCTGAAGAGGACTTGTCACTGAGGAAACTTGTTTAGACTTGAAACTAGCTTTTGTTTGTTTTCCTTTTTCACATGCTGAGCAGAGAGATTCTTTAGCATATGAGTGCTAAGGAAGACCAGAAACCAGTTCCTTAGATGAGAGAGAATTCAAGGTTTTGAAGTTTAGATGAGAGAGCCTTTTGTGCCATAGCCAGTTGACATCAGAAGAGGCCTTAGAGAGAAAACATAAGTTTTCAGTGGTAGTAGAGTCCATATCTATTACGTAGACATTTTCTCTGCGATAACCACAGAAGAGCAAGTTTTCCTTTCTCATCCACCACTGAACATGCTTTTTTAGAAAAGAGTCTTTATCACATAGCTGACTGATGCTTAGAAGGTTGTGCTTCAGTCCATCTACATAAGCGACTCTTCGAAAGGTAGTTGTCCCATTGCTGAGGACACCAAATCCTCGGGTATATCCTTTTCCATTTCCACCGAAGGTCACAGAGGGACCTTTCTCTTTCTTGTATTCAGTGAGCAGGTCTTTTTGTCCTGTCATATGACGAGAACATCCACTATCGAGATACCAGATGCCCTTTGATCCCTGCACACATAAGGAAGATGAAGCATTGTTTGGTACCCACTTTTCAATGGGTCCTTTAGAGTTAGTGGATGTGGAAGCTTCAGCAGTCTTCACAGCAGATGAAGATTCAACTTCAGTGGTGATCTTCACTTTGGTTAATTTCTTAACCTTAGTGGTTTTCTTCACTTTGGTTGATTTTTCAGCTTTAGTGACCTTTTCAGCCTTGGAGGCATTCATCTTCACTTTAACTGATTTATCAGCTTTAGTGGCAGTTGGACATTTGCTTGCAATATGGACAGTAAAACCACAGTGATAGCATTTTCTATATTTGAAAATGGTTTTAGGACTAGAAGTAGAACGTTTTGCAAGTTTAAGATGAGCAGGGCCAGGTCCAAGAATGCTTTTCTCATGAGATCTGGGAGGAATTTTCATTTCTTCAGATTTCATGGGTCTTAGATCAATCTTTATCTTTGGAGGACAGAGATCGAAGATTTCTATCACAGAGCTAGAAGATTAATTTACTGAAGGTTTAGAAGGAACTTTCATTTTTGCTTTCTTGGTAGCCTTCTGGGGACGAAGAATGGACTTTCCTTTATCCTTAGACTTAGTGTCTTTGGATTTTTCCTCAGGGATAGAATTAGAAGAAGGATAAAATTGATCATACGAAGTGTCAGAGATAGGAGTGACAAACGTTCCAAACTTAAGCATGGAACTTTCTTCTTTAGGCTCATCCTGTGGTGTCCAAAAGCCAAGACCATTTTTATCACTTTCAGGAGTTTGAGCATTTATTATCTCAGAGATCTTTGTTGATGATTTGCACCATTTTTCAACATGAGCCTTTTCTACTTTTAGAGCAGCGATGGCTTGTTCGCGTTCAATGCTGATGATTTCATTTATAATGACTTGATCTTTCAACTTTTCTTCTAAAAGATTTAGTACTCTGATCTTTTCATGACATTTCTCTAGCTCTTGAGTTAAATGAACATTTCTATTCTCAGCTTGAGTTTTGTCGTTTAGAGCATTATAAAGGTCAATCGTCAGCACATCAACATCGCGACTTCTCTCAGCTTCAGGCAGAGAGGGATTTGTAGAGATAGATACCTGAGATGATATGTAGCTCATAGAAGGTTCAGATGGTTCTTCCACTTCTTATTTAATCTCGGCCATGAGGCAAAGATTAGAGACTTCTTCTTCATCAGAACTTGATTCTTCTGATTCAGCCCAGTCATGTTCTTCAGCGATGAGACCTTTACCTTTTCGCTTATAGCTTTTCAGCTTTTGATATTTGTTCTTCAGCTTTAGGTATTTGTCATCACTGGATCTTCTTGAGGTAGAAGGTTTAAACACCTTTTTCGATCTGCACTCACTAGCAAAGTGTCCAATCTTTTCACAGTTATAGCAAGTGGCAGTAGCCTTATCAACACGCATTGATTTTGGCTTTTCAGTAAGAGAGAGAGGCTTACTTCTTCGGAAGTTGCTCTTTCTTGCAAATCTCTTAAAAGAGTTTGTCAAGAGTGTTAAGAACTCATCAAACTCTGAAAGATCAGGGTCTGATAGATCCTCAGATTCAGAATCTAACTCAGTGATGGTGAGAGTATATCGCTGAGATGGAATTATCTCTGAAGAGACTAAAGCAACATGAGTGCTTTTAGAGTCCTTAGAATCTTTAACAAGATTCTTTTTCAGGAGATTCGATTGCTCATAGTTGAGCAATATTCCATACAAAGTGCTTAGAGAGAGAGAATTTAAGTCTTTTGTGAGCTTAAGACATATTGAATAACTATCCCAGCTTTAGGGAAGACATTCTAAGAATTTTGTTAAGACCTCAGAATTAGAATAGGTCCTACCAACAGTTCTTAGATCAATGATTAAGCAGTTAAATCGCTGATGAACGTCAGAAAGAGATTCATTCTTACCAGCGATGAAACTTTCATACTGTCTTACCAAGTTAATCTTTCGAGTCTCTTGGATTTCAGTGGTGCCCTCATATTGAACACATATGGTTTCCCAAATTTCTTTAGAAGTTTTTAGATGCATTATGGAATGGAAAACTTCATCAGGCAGAGCCATTGAGATAATGGTCTTTGCTCTTGCATCTATACCTACCTTCTTTTTGTCTTTCCTTAACGACATAGCATTCAGGGACAACTTTAGTGGTGGCAGTAGCGGGAACTGCAGCTATAATTATAACAGGTTCATAGGGTCCATTTTCTATATATTCAGGTATAGTAGGATCAACACCTTCAAGAAATAGCATCATTCGATTTTTCCATAGAGAAAAGTTATCTCTGCTAAATCGAGGAGGTTTAAAAAGTGAACCATTATCACAGTAGTTTGTGTTTGTGTTAAGTGCCATTTAGAATAGCAAAGAAGAGAATAAAGCAAGATCTTGTTTATTAGATTAAACAGACTGCTCTGATACCACTTGTTGGTCCCGAAGGTGCTTAACAAGTTTGTAGAAGGGGGGGGGGGTTGAATACAAACACAGAATTTAAAGTTTAATAAATTGTTTATTGATAAATCAAATACAATTTACAAGTTTGTTGCGGAATAAGATTAAGACAAACTCAATCTAAACAAACTTAAGAAACACTAAGATGGTTGCACAAGAAATTCAGAGAAAGGAGGATTAAGAAATATAGAAAACAGAGGTTTCTATTTGGAGTTCAAGGATTGAGCACACCCTCAGATGGAGGGGTGAACTTCCTATTTATACCCTATGCATTAAATGCATGGCAGGGCACTTTACATGTGACGTTTTCTGATTGGCTTTGAATGTCTGACTTTGGGAGACATGCTTTCGGCCGGATCATGAACACTGTAGTTGACAGAGTTGTTGTACGAATTGTGGCAGAGGCATGTCCGTTCTGACACATCGTACTGAGTTGTGCAAGGTTAGACAAAAAGAAACTTGAGGTATAAGCTAAGTGATCATTCAATCGCTAAATATCTCTTTCAGCAGAGATATCAAGAGTTCATCCATCGCTGAAGCTTTACTCATGTTCCTTCGCGTATAAGTAGAGTTGTCTTTGCTTCACTGATATCCGCATCAGGTCACTAGTAGACTTCTCTTTGTTCAGCAGCTTCGTCTTCGATTCAGCTATGAACATCTGTTGACGCGAGACTTGTCTTCAGGGATTACGTTACTGTTTACATCAGAACTATCAGCGATAACTGAACAGACTCAGTTTGATCACTGATAGTGAAACACTAATACATATTAAATGTTTGAGAAATACTATCAGCGATAACTGAACAGACTCAGTCTGATCGCTGATGGTGAAACACTAATACATATTAAACGTAATTTTCACTAAGTATAGAAAAGGGTCGTTTATCAAATCACTGAGAGAGCTTGGATCAACAGTAAGGCACATGATGCCTTTAACCCTTCAAACTTAACGGTGTTAGTGTTCAGGGACCCTAGCCATAATATACTGCATACCACAGGACTATATCCACAATAAACATAAAATTTTATGACAACCATAATCAAAGAAAACACAAAATTACATAGACCAAATCAACAATTCAATCTCATAACCATAAATAGAAGTTAATAATGACATTAACATAGAATTCACACATTTTCTCAAATTTCTCAATTTTATTTATCAAAGGCATTTGAGAGTATTTTACTATTCATGTATAAAATGAAAGATTCAATTTTTAGGTGTATCAAAATGAAATATATTTTGTTTTAATTCTAATTTTACAAAATATAAAGCTATAGAAAATAAGCTTTATATGCTTTATAGGGTGAAACAAATTATAGTAATTAAGTTGATATATATATATATATATATTCATTTGTTTAACCCGATTTTTTATACTAACTTTGTGAACCGAATCTTAACCATTGATATTGAGATAAAGGGTTGAGATTAAAACCAATCAACATTAATTCTTATTTATTAACCTTGTAATAATTAATTATATTGAACATTAATGATAGGGGCTTTTGAGGAAATTCACAACCCTTTTTCACATTTAGTATCTTCCCCAAATAAGGGTCGCTTAATTAAAGGATAACTCATCGTCAAACAAATCGAAACCGGCAAGTGAACCCGATTTCATCAACTGAAGCCTCAATCATCGAAATCAACTACTGAACATATATGAACATATATGGACATATATACAACGACCGAACATATATGATCATTCAAAAATCTTATATGTTGTATAGCTACTACTTGTTCATATATACCCTATAGTGTTCATTTTGACATGTGTGAACGTATATGGACATATATATAGTGATTACTTGATAATGTGAATGTGTATTAGAATGTGAACATATATTCGTTAATGTTCATTTGAGAATGTGAACGTGTATTAGAATGTGAACGTGAATGTTCATGATCGAAATTAAAATTAAAATACACATTAATTTTGTTAAATGAATAGTTGTAACCTCCTCATAATTAATTATTATTTTGTAACTCCCAATCAACCACTCTAGTATGAAAAACATTTTATGAAATTTTATTTCTACCCTTGGACATTTAATGATGATGTTGAAACCAACCATGGTTGAAAATGAATTTCTATTGGTCAAGAGTGGTTCATAAAGTTAGTACCATTTGGGAGGTTATTCATTTACAAACCCGACAATTCAAACAATACAAACCGATCTAGACCCTCAGAAATTTTGATCTATGACTTCAATCAAACGTTGGCATATCTGTAAATAATTGGACATCGTGTTTCCATGTTTAATAATTTAAATGGAGCACAGGGGCATTTCCGGCAGAAAAACCAAGTTACATCTGGCTTAATCAAAGAAAGATTTACTTACCCATTTCATTCTCAGATTTCTCGTCCATCATCTTCATCTTCAGCGACTAAACCGATTCTTCTTGACGAAAATGAATAATGAAGAAAACAATGTTTTTGAAGTTTACAAACACTGCAACAAATCCGATTCTTCTTGACAAAAACGATGACGATGATTTTGCTAATATAAGGCATCACCAGTTAATGAAGCAATTAATGAATATAATGTCTGTATTAGTGAACTAATGCATCGATGAATATCAATTTAAATGGATTGGGGATTGCTTTTTGATGTGTTGTAAAATTTATAATGCAAGCGTACGAGTTATATAGCATACGAGTCGATCATAGGGAGGTGACGATCTAAACACTAACCACTTAATAATCATGGCCTAGCTATGCGAATCAGATAATTGATTTGATTATTAAACTAAGTGGACATGAAATAAACAAGATCAAGGATACTGGATACAATATGAAACAATTAAAAGTAAAACTAAGCAAAATAAATGACAATTACAACTAAAGGGAACTGGTAGTCAACCTCATATTTTAGTAATGGTGGGAATTCGTTAAGTAAAACTACTTCAACCCTCTTTCGAGGTGGAAAAACTTTTCTAGACCAAGACACATATTTACTTTCGCAATATATGAATGTCAGGAAGAAACATTAGGATTTAAAACAAATATTTTTCCCAATCAACGCCCCTAACTATTCATGTTAGAGTCGTTGTCATTGATCAATTTAATCAAGTAAAAGACCAAACTTTTGTTTACATCAAAAACTAATCGAATTAACTAAATGCTTTGTTATAAATCAATTAAATCAACCCTGACTTCGTTAAAGTCAAAATGGATTAAAATACAACATCCACTTTAAGAACAACTGGTCACCACCAAAACATCAATAAAGCGATTACTAAATTAAAAACGAAGTAACGATTACTTATCTAAATCCCAACAAAGTAAAAATAAAGCAAATCTAAACTAGTGAGATAACTACGTTAGATGCGACCTGTTAACAATTAACATTAACCAACAACAACGATGAATAATTAATGAATAACTCGATGAACATATGCAGAAAATTAACTATGTGTAGAAAATTAGAAACAATGCAGAAAATTAATTAACCTAATCTAATGTGCAAAAAATTAAAAGGGTTCAGAAAGGAATTGATTTGCAGTGAATTAAAATAGAGAGTAAGTAGTAGAGATCAATGAAGTAGATGATAGAAAAGTGCAGAAAAATTAAAACTTGGAGCAAACCTACAAGAATAAAGAAGGATTGAAGGAGAAAGCTAAAAAACGATTCATTAAGTAATAATATTCGAGCAAAACGAAACTTAACCAAACATACTAGAGGGATAGGGAAGAAGATACTCAATAACGTACGAAAACCGAATGTAATCGATCTCCAATGGCATAAGCTTCAAGTTCAATGATCTTCTTCCCCAAGAAATGTAGAAGTCGACTAGAGGAACCCAAAAAAGAGAGTATCTCGTGCTCTTTAAAAGAAAACGGCTTAATGTTGATGAAAACCCCTAAAAAGAAATAAATAGGCAAGCCAAAAGTACCAAAACACCCTTAGAAAATTCTGTTACCAGGATCCTTTCACGACCGTGAAGACACCCCTTAATAGGCATGAAAGTAAAACAGAAAGTTAAGAGTTTTTTTAGACGAGGTTCACTGGCGTGGAAGTGGACAGATTGTAATTTTGTCTTCTGAGAGGTTTATTCGCAACCCTGAAGGCTATCCTTCACGACCACGAAGCGTAACTGAATCTCCAATTTTCAAATTCTCAACTTTTTGCTTCATCTCTTCATCATCTTGGGTACAAACCTTCTCTTTCTTCACTTCTTTCATAGCTTCCTTCCTTAATCCACCCGACTTATCCACCGTGCCGCCTTCAATAACTCGTGTAATCTGCACAAAAACATACCAAAAGCATAAAAACTATTCCAAAAACCATTTCGACCGTGATTAGAGAATGAAATGGAAAAGAATAATAAAAATGCATGAAAGGACTAAACTAAGGACTAAAATGCATAAAAGACGCAAGTAAAATACATAAAGTTAGGTACATAAAATGCACTTAACAAACCACCCACAAACTAAACTTTCTTGTCTCTAAGAAAGAAATAAAATTTATTCGGATGAAAAAGAAATAAAGGAAACAAATGAAAACCTCCGAAGATGTCAAAACGAGTTATTCCACAATATCATTGAGGATAATCAAGCATTAAGACCAAATACACAACTAAATGCCATAAGTTGGATTAAAGTAAAGTAAGTAGGAACGTATGACTACCAAAGCGTCTAACCATTACACACCAATCGAGCATATTGCAAAAAATAAATCATAACCTAAAAAGATTTTACAAACATACCATAGCCGCTAAGGGAGGGGATAGTGATCTACAAGGATGGAAGCTCACGGTGTTGCTCTATGCTCTCAAGTGTGTATAGGGACGTGTATTCGCTCAAATCCTTCCCGATCGAGAAAAATGAGTGTATTCTTGACACAATTGAACTTATTATCAGGTCCAAAAGTTTACCACAAATAATACATGCAATGAGGGCTTTGGGGCACGGTTAGGGGTTAAAGGTAGGATTAGGCTCCTTTATTGGTCTTGGAGGATTTATCGGTTAATAATTTCTTTTGTTTTACTTGATGTTTTCGATGGATTGAAGGCTTATTTTATTTTGCCTTTTTTTTCTAGGCTTTGTGAAGTAACAAGCTATGCTTGTTTTAGGGGCTCAACAAACTACCCACAAACTATGCTTATGTTTATTTATAGAGAAATGTCAAATTCATCTATCATTTCGAAAACTTTAACCTTAATGTGCAATTTTTTGTGGTTTATGAGTGTACAAGAAATGGATATTGTTTAGGCTCAAGTTGGCTAACAAAAGGGAAAATATTTTTGAATTTTTTTGGGATTCATTTTTGATGAAACGAAGGCCTCTACGTATATGTAGCACCCGTATCTTGGTATGTCTGATTTCTGTTATCTCTCGTATAACCTATCTAATCCTAGTCTCTTGAACCTTCCATTTTAACTTAGTGTAGTTAATGTCAGCTTTCGTTACCTAAGATAATGAAATTTCGGAGCATTTTATGGAGTGAGCGACCTTGCCAGACGACTGTGACAGTGTCACTGTCGCTAAGGCACAGTCGCGAGGGCCTTGGTACTCACGGTACAGAGTTGGTGAGAGTGACCCGCAAGAACAATCGCGGGGAGGGGACGACTTACGGTACCTCTTGGGCAATTATACCATGCGAGAGTTCCCTTGGCACAATCGCATGGCACTGTCGCATGCAGGGCCAGAGGCTTAAATGCCTGACTTTTTCAGCTCTTTTCATTTAACACTCTCACCTACCAAAATACCCTTTCATTCTCACTCGTTTTCTCTCATTATTAGTCAATTCCTAGCTTCATCTAAGGCATTAAATACTTAGATTCCAAGAGGCTACTTCATCATCTTCACCATAGTTGATCATCTAGAGTACAAGGTCCAGATTTCTACCATATTGAAGATTTCTTGGTTTCTAAGGTTTACCCAAACGAAGCATTGTGAGTTCATACTTATTTCTTAAACTTTATACATGTCAAAAACTTTACATTTTGAACTCCTAAACTTTTCCTTGTTAATATTCATGCTTCAATGATTTTGACCTAACTTTGTATTTTTGGAGATTTTAGGGTTTTTATCATTTTCAACTAAAATAAAGAGTTTCATAAAATGTGATGTAAAATAGAGTTTTACAAGCATATTTATGGTAGGTTATTTGAAGGAACACATATTTGTCACATTTATGATTCTCATGTTATGGTGGGGTTTACTTGATAGAGTGAACCTTTGAAAAGAAAACACATGGATAATTGTTGTGTGGTCTGTGACTATTTAAAATGGTATAACCATCGAAAGGTGTTCTTTGTAAACAATTTATATTTGGAAATGGGAAAATGGCCACATTATGGCTATTAAATGAATTTGGTTTACTTGGTGTTACTTATACAAGAATTATATGTTTGGGAAATGATTGATACTAAGAACTATATGTTTGATTAAAGTTGGTCACAAATTTAATTGTGACAAGTCTAGACTATTACTTATGGATCCATAGGTATAGAGTCGGCTTATTTGTTGGGAATAATCCCGTTTGTAGCTAGTTGAGACATTGGACCCTAGGGTGGAAACTTGGTACGATTATGTGGGATCGGATACTAACCGTGGGTCGTAAATGTAAATCCTAGCGAATGAGTATGATTAGGATCATTGGGTGCCCTCCCCGACATCTGAGTACGAGCCGACGAGCTCGTGGACTTGATCCTAGTATGGTGAGCTCAATAACTTGGAAAGTGGCCTACTTTTGTGTTCCGCCACAATCCTTGGAAAATCGGGTCTCCCCCGTCGTCGCAAATATATTTTGGACCATAAGGTCACTATGTGGATATTATTTTCAATTGTATACTCAACTCTTTGGAAAAGATTACTTATTGTTGCAATCAACATTATTTAACAAATTATCATATATAGTTCTCACTAGGCTTTAAGCCTAACACTTTTTCTCAAATGACGTGTATAACAGGTTCCCTTAGCGGTGGGTTGCCGAAGGTTTGAGTGGTGAGCGTGGTGCTCGAGGCATTTTTGGGACAATAGTTATTTGGAGTCTTGGCGTTCAATTGATTTAGTTATTTTGGGATTTGGGTTGACAACCATTGTAATCTAGATATAATTTATTTAGATTAGTTCGTTGTCAATTTCTATATTCATCTACAGGTTTTTGTAAACGCTATATTACATTTACCCCTTTGGGTGGTTTACTCCATTTATAAACGTTATATTGCCGAATTTTCCAATTTTAAATTGCTCTAAATTTTAGGGTGTTACAAGTTGGTATCAGAGCTCTAGTTTAAGTGAACTAGGCATGAATGTAAGATGTCTAGATTTAAGCTGAGATTATTAAGTAATGATTTGTGAGATTTGGGTATAAATCATAAGATGGGTTAGTCTTAGAAGTCGACGGAAGTACAGTAATTGAAAATCATGATGATGGTACCGAGACTTCTCGTGTAAAGTATTTTTATCCATACTCTCTCAGTGATTTGAAAATTACGTTTAATATTATGTATAAGTGTTTCACCATCAGCGATAAAACTGAGTCTGTTCAGTTATCACTGATGATCTCTCTTGTAAACATTCATATGTATTAGTGTTTCACTAACAGCGATCAAATACTGAGTATGTTCATCATCACTGATGATTTCTCATGTAAACAGTTAGACGTAATCCCTGAAGACAAGTTTCGCGACAAAAGATGTTTACTGCTGAATCGAAGACAAAGCTGCTGAACAAATACAAGTCTACTCATGACCTGATGCGGATATCAGTGAAGTCAAGACGAATCTACACACGCGAAGAAACCTGAGGAAAAGCTTCAGCGATAGCTGAACTTCTTTGTATCTCTGAAGGAAGAGATATTCAGCGATCAATGATCACTTAGCTTATGCCTCAAGTCTCTTTTGTCTTACCCTTGCACACCTGCACGATCTGTCAGAATGGACACACCTCTGCAGCAATTCGTACAACAACTCTGTCAACTACATTATTCATCATACGACCGAAATCATGTCTCCTAAAGTTAGACCCATGCATCCAATCAAAGAAGGACACGTGTAAAGTACTCTGCCATGCATTTAATGCATAGGTTATAAATAGAAAGATCAACCCTCCATCTGAGTATTGCTTTCATCTTTCTAAATATATAGAAACCCTTGTTTTCTATATTCTCCCAATCCCCTATTCTCTATTTCTAGTGCAACCATTCTTAGTGATTCTTAAGTTTGTTTAGATTAGGTTTTACTTAATCTTATTCCGCAACAAACTTATAAATTGTGTTTTGATATATCAATAAACAATTTATTAAACTTTAAAATTATGTGTTTGTATTCAACCCCCTCCCCTTCTACAAACTTGTTAAGTACCTTCGGGACCAACAAGTGGTATCAGACCAGACTATTTAATCTCATAAACAAGATCTTTCTTCATTCTCTTCCTTGCTATTCTTAATATGACACTTAACACAAACACAAACTACTATGATAATGGTTCACTCTCAAAACCTCCTCGATTTAGCAGAGATAACTTTGCTCTCTAGAAAAATCGAATGATGCTATTTCTAGAAGGTGTATATCCTACTATAACTGAATACGTAGCAAATGGCCCATATGAACCTTTCACAATCATAGCTGTCGTTCCAGCTACTACCACCACTCCTGCTGTTCCTGAACGTTATGCTATTAAGGAAATAAGAAATTGGAGTGATGAAGACAAAAAGAAGGTTGGCCTAGATGCAAAGGAAAAAACCATTATCTCTATGACTCTGCCTGATGAAGATTTCCATTCCATCATGCATCTTAAAACTGCCAAAGAAATGTGGGACACAATATGTGTTCAATATGAAGGCACCACTAAAGTCCAAGAAACTCGAAAGATTAACTTGGTAAGACAGTATGAAAGTTTTATCGTTGGTAAGAACGAATCTCTCTCTGATGTTTACCAGAGATTTAACTGCTTAATCATTGATCTAAGAACTGCTCGTAGGACCTATTCTAATTCTAAGGTCTTAACTAAATTCTTAGAATATCTTCCTGAAAGATGGGACAGTTATTCAATGTGTTTCAAGCTGACAAAATACTTAAATTCTCTCTCTCTTAGCACTTTATATGGAATATTAATCAACTATGAGCAATCAAATCTCCTGAAGAAGAATCTTGTAAAAGATTCTAGAGACTCCAAAAACACTCCTGTTGCTTTAGTCTCTTCAGAGATCATTCCATCTCAACGATCTACTCTTACTATCACTGAGTTAGATTCTGACTCTGAGAAATTGTCAGACACTGATCTTTCAGAGTTTGATGAATCGTTAGCACTCTTGACAAACTCCTTAAAAAGGTTTGCAAGAAAGAGATATTTAAAAAGAAATGAGCCTCTCTCCATATCTGACAAGCCAAAATCTACCCCTGTTGATAAGGCTATTGCTACTTGCTATAATTGTGAAAAGATTGGACATTTTGCAAGTGAGTGCAAGTCAAAGAAAGTCTTCAAACCTTCTACCTCCAGAAAGTCCAGCGAAAACAAATACCTTTAGTTGAAAGAGAAATATCAAAAGTTGAAAAACTTTAAAAGAAAAGGTAAAGGTCTTATCGTTGAAGAACACGACTGGGCTGAATCAGAAGAATCTAGTTCTGATGAACAAGAAGTTTCTAATCTCTGTCTTATGACTGAGGTTAAAGAAGAAGTGGAAGAATCAACAGAAACTTCCATGAGCTATATCTCATCACAGGTATCTATCTCTACCAATCCCTCTCTCTCTGAAGCTGAGAGAAGTCGCGTTGTTGATGTGCTGACAATTGATCTGTACAATTCACTGAATGGCAAAACTCTAGCAGAAAACAAAAATATTGATTTAACTGAACAACTAGAAAAATGTCATGAAAAGATCAGAGAACTGACTCTTTTAGAGGAAAGTTTGAAAGATCAAGTCATTGTCAACGAAATTATCAACATTGAACGCGAAGAAGCCATAACTGCTTTAAAAGCAGAAAAGGCAACTGTGGAAGGTTGGTGTAACTCTTTTACCAAAATCACTGAAATAATAAGGTCTCAAATCCCTGCCAGTGATAAAACCGGTCTCGGTTTTTGGAAAGAACATGATGAACCTAAAGAAGACAGTTCCATGCTTAAGTTTGGAATGTTTGTCTCTTCTATCCCTAACACCTCTTCTATTCAGTGTTGTTCTTCTTCTAATCCTATTCCTGAGGAGTTATCAAAAATCTCTAAGCTTGCTGATAAAAGAAAATCCATTTCCCATCCTCAGAAGGCTACCAAGAAAGCAAAATTGAAGGTTCCTTCTAAACTTTCAGTGAACAAATCTTTTAGCTCTGAAACAGAAATCTTTGATATTTTTCCTCCAAAGCTGAAAGTTGATTTATAAGCCTAAGAAATCCGAGGAACTAAAAATTCCTCCCAGATCTCATGATAAAGGTATTCTTGGAGCTGGCCCTGCACATCTCAAGTTTTCTAATCTTACTACTCATGGTCCTAAAGCCACCATTAAATATAGAAAATGCTATCATTGTGGACTCACTGACCATATTGCAAGTAAATGTCCAAATGCCACAAAAGCTGATAAAACAGTTAAAGTGAAGATGAATGTCACCAAAGATGAGAAATCTACCAAGGTGAAAAGTACACAAAGGTTAAGAAATTAACCAAAGTGAAGGTTACCACTAAAGCTAAATCTTCAACTACCGTGAAGATTGTTGAACCTTCCATCTCCACTAACCCCACTAGACCTATTGAAAAGTGGGTACCAATCAAACTTAATCTTCCTTATGTTTGCAGGGATCGAAGGGTATCTGATATCTAGATAGCGGATGCTCTCGACACATGACTGGACAAAAAGACCTGCTTATTGAATACAAGGAAGAGAAAGGTCCCTCAGTGACCTTTGGTGGAAATGGAAAAGGATATACCCGAGGGTTTGGTGTCCTCAGCAATGGGACAACTACCTTCAGAAGAGTAGCTTACGTAGACGGACTGAAGCACAATCTTCTAAGCATCAGTCAGTATGTGACAAAGACTACGAAGTTCGCTTCACTAAGAAAGCATGTTTAGTGATAAATGAGAATAGAAAACTTGCTCTCAATGGTTACCGTATGGAAAATGTCTATGTAATAGATATGTACACTACTGCCACTGAAAATGTGTGTTTTCTTTCTAAAGCCTCCTCTGATATCAACTGGCTATGGCATAAAAGGCTTTCTCATCTAAATTTCAAAACCCTGAATTCTCTCTCTTCTAAGGAACTGGTCTCTAGTCTTCCTCAACACTTATATGCTAAGGAATCTCTATGTTCAACATGTGAAAAAGGAAAACAGACTAAAGCTAGTTTCAAATCAAAACAAGTTTCCTCAGTGACAAGTCCTCTTCAACTCTTGCATATGGATTTGTTTGGCCCTGTCAATATCCAATCCATAGCTGGAAAAAAATATACACTTGTCATTGTAGATGAATATTCTCGCTACACCCGGGTTATCTTTCTTCGCTGCAAAAGTGACACTCCAGAAGAACTGATATCTTTTGTTAGAAAGATGGAAGTGCTGAATAATCTTACTGTTCGCTCAGTAAGAAGTGATCATGGAACTGAATTTAAAAAAGTTTCCTGAAAATTTTCTTTGAGAGTAAGGGAATTTCTCACAACTTCTCTTCTGTAAGAACGCCTCAGCAGAACGGAGTCGCTGAAAGAAGAAACAAAACAATCATTGAAGTTGCCAGATCAATGCTCAACGATTCTCATCTCCCTACTCAATTATGGTCTGAAGCTATCAACACTGTTTGCTTTACTCAAAAAAGTCCTCTGATAATAAAGAGATTTGGAAAGACAGCTTATGAGCTATTTCATGGAAGAAACCCCTCTATCAGTTTTCTTCATATCTTTGGTTGTCAGTGCTTCATTCTAAACAACAAAGATTCTCTTGGAAAGTTCGAACCAAAGGCTGATGATGGAATATTTCTTGGGTATTCCTCCATCTCCAAGGCCTACAGAGTCTTCAATAAGGGAAGACAAACTGTAGAAGAAACAATTCATATCACCTTTGACGAATCCCGTTCAGCGAACTCTAAACCTATCGCTGACAATGAAGAACTAAATGCTTGGATGTTTTCTCATTATAGAGAAACATGACCTTTCTTCTCAAACTATCAGCACACAAATCATCCACCTGCTGATGATGATCCAAACATCATTCCACCTAATGTTGAATTCACCTCATGGGTTTCAGTTGAGCCTCTAAACACACTCCCTCCATCAATACCAGTGATGAGAAAGATAAAAGGTCACATTATACTTGTGCAAATATATGTCGATGACATAATATTTGGTTCTACTAACCCATCTCTATGTACTCGTTTCACTGAAAGAATGAAGAAAGAATATAAAATGAGTATGTTGGGTAAACTAACTTATTTCCTTGGACTTCAGATCAAGCAAACTGAAAAAGGTACTTTTATCAACCAAGGTAAGTACGTTAAAGATGTGCTGAAGAAGTTTGATCTTACTCAAACCTCAGCGATGAAAACTCCTATGACACCTTCTCTCACATTAAACAAGGATCCAGCTGGAAAACCTGTTAATGTCACTGCCTATAGAGGAATAATAGGCTCCCTGCTGTATCTAACAGCGAGCCGACCTGACATCATGTACTCTACATGTCTGTGTGCACACTATCAATCTGAACCCAAGGAATCCCATCTAATCGTTGTAAAGCGAATCTTTAGATATCTGAAAGGAACTCCTAACCTCGGTCTTTGGTATCCCAAAGACTCAGGGTTCGATCTAATTGGATATTCAAATAGTGATTTTGCAGGTTGTAAACTCGATAGAAAGAGCACCACTAGTGGATGTCAACTTCTAGGAGGAATGATGGTAAGTTGGACAAGTAAAAAGCAAAATTCAGTGTCCACTTCCACAACAGAAGATGAATATGTAGCCGCTGGAAGTTGTTGTTCTCAAGTCTTATGGATGAGAAATCAACTATTAGACTATGAACTTCAGCTATCAAAGATTCCAATCTATTGGGACAGCACTAGTGCTATCTCTATAGCAAACAATCCAGTACTACATTCAAAGACGAAACACATAGAGATCATATATCATTTTATCAGAAATCAAGTGATGAATGGTGATATTGAACTCCACTTTATCCCTACTGACGATCAGCTCGCTGATCTTTTCACCAAACCTCTTGATGAGACAAGATTTAACTTTCTCATCAGTGAGCTTGGAATGTTGAATCTTGAAGATTGATTCTTCACCTTTCACGCATTATGTCAGTCATACAGAGTTCCCCTTCATCATCTGCTCTCTGTCCAAATATCTTTGACTCTCAGGTATGTTCTCTCATTCTCTATCACTGATTATCTCATTCAGTAAGACATTTTTCAAAAATCAAATCTTCAATCACTGATTTTCTTCAAATGATTAAAAGCTTTTTGATAAACAAATCTTATCACTGATATTTCTCTTCAGTGATCCTTTGGAAAGAAAAATTATCTCTAAATTTCTATCAGAGATTCTTTCAAAAGAAAACCTATCTCTGACTTTTCCTCAGAGATACTTTCAAAAAGGCAAACGAAACATTTTTTTCTCTCTCCTATGACGTCATTTGAACCGACAATCCATGACATGACTTTTTCTCTGACACGTTCGTCTGTTGCCCTTCTATTCAATCAACTTCATAAGACGTGTCCATGTCATCATGAGCATTTGTTTTCCCGCCTCATTCTTTCTCTCTCTCTCCTCATATAAAAGGAATGCTTTTTCCATCCTTATCTTTTTACGATCACTTAAAACTTACTAAGCAAGAAAAGGCACTCAAGGAAATCAAAACAGACAAAAACTCAAATCTTCAAGATTTCAGGTTTTTGTTCTTCCTATTCTTTCATCTTCAACACATTCTTAAATCCTAAATAATCTATTATTTTGGACTTTAAAATGTTTCTTAAATCTAGAATCATTTCTTTTGATTTTATCTAAACTCTAAAAACATTTGGTTTTTCAACATGTTCTTTCTGTTATTCCCAGATTTTAGTTTCTAATCACAAACATATTAATCAAACAAACAATTCAATCCAATTACCTGTTTTGATTCCAATTCAATTCAAATACAAACTTTCTCTCTCTAGAACTCTTCTTTCTCTCTCTACAATTCTCTCTCTCTAAAATGTAATCTCAGATTCTCAACTATACCACTTCTAAAACAGAGAAATACAAGGCTATTTATACCTACAACTAATACAAGGAAATAAAATACAAATACAACAACTTTGACTTTTATTACAAAAGACTTTGACTTTATGAGAGTTGACTTTCTCAGCTTTGACTTCTTGAACTTTGACTTTTGACTTCTTGATCTTGTATCCAACTATTTCATGCTCTAACAATCTCCCCCTTTGGATTCAAGATCATGGTTGAAAGATCTAGCAATTCAGTCTTCACTTTTAAGCTCTGTCAGAAAAATCTCCTCTTTTCTTTGACGATATTCTTTCCAAACTGTCTTCAGAAGATTAACAATCTCCCCAAAACTTTCATAAGATACTTTCAGACTTTGGAAAGAAATTATCTTCAGAATCAGCTCGGATTGCTTTAGCAAATAATCTTCAAAGAAAATTTCTCAAAAATCAGTATATCTTCAGAAATTCTTTGATCTTCTTCAAATCTTTTCTTTGAATCTTCTGTCTTGAACATTTCTTTAAAAACATCTCTCAAAACTTTATCATTTCTTGATACCATCTCCCCCTTTTTGATGATTTGAGCATCTATATCATCAAAACTTTTCTTCCAAGAAATGTCTTTGACCATTCTGATCTGTCAAACTGAGCCGTTGATTCTGTGATCCATAGCCAAGTATTCATCCAGATCTTTTCAAATCTAGACAAAATAAGAACATGTAACTCCTAAATCAACAAATGAATCAGTTAAAATGCCTGTCAGTAACACAAAGTCACTGTGTGTAACGAATACACAATATAAAGGAGCTTTTTGATGTTCACTCCCCCAGGGCTTCCATCCAATCATCGAAACACCACAAAGGCAATTTCTATGAATGTTATGACAAAGAAAAAAATTCTTTGTGTGTTCGTGCATGTGTAGAAAGAATTAAGCACGAATAGTTGCTTTTATAAAGGATCAACATAGTGTAAACCTCTGAGACAACAATAGATAAACACAGACTCAATGTGCATGATTGAAGTGCGAAGGTGGGGCAGACTTCCTTCTTTTTCAATATCCAGATTTTCCAAATGAAAACCAGATATATGATGTGCTGCGTCCCCTTGAAAATGTGAAACATTTTCTTTTTGAGAAGAAAATGAGTGGTTGGTGGGGTAGAAAGCAAGAGTTGGCATGGGCTAGTTTCCTGTTTCAATAACGTTCACCAAAGAATTGTGAAACGCTAGTAATGTGGCTGCCCGGCTCAGAAAGTAGTTGGTGCAGAGTTTGATATTCTTTTACTCTGTTCTCACACCCTCTTTCTTTTGATCATTAAGCTCACTACTAACCAAACTCTCCTTTACATTTTACCTCATCACACCCACACTCATTTCATTTAGACTCCTCACACTCAATTTCTATGGATTAACTTCTTGGGTAGAAATCACTGATTAACGTGATTTCATAGAAGTTCAGTTAATTCCTAGCACAAAGAACCCATATTCCTATAAAGCAAATGTTGCTCAAAAAATGGTTTAACTTCATCTGGTAAAGTTCAAATACAACTGACAGATGTAAATATGCGCAGAGATATCACCATGAAGATATGAGCATTTTTAGACAATAGCGTACTTTCAAACAAGTATATTGAATGAATGAACATGAATGCAAAAGACTTGTTTGAAAATCTGACATTGTATGAAAAATGATCAGAAATGAATAATATAACAATCAAAGCTTATGGTCAAGAATAATGGATATTGTCCATACCGAAACAAAATATAGACATTCTTGAATGAAACGCTTCGAAACGAAATAATGCTCAAATTTCTTTGAATACAAGCGGGGTGTCTTACCATCGAAATTATGTTTCAATATGATACATGGTAAGAACAATTTGAACAAAAATTAAACCGATGTGTGTGAATACTTGAAAGTATACAGAAAAGACAATACGCAAGTATTTATCTTTGGAAACACACGGTTTATTTAACAATTAATCACAAAAAAAAAATGAAAACATTTAAAATCACACTTCCAAATTATAAAATCTTTTTAAGAATCGGGAAGTGGTTTGAACATTTCAGAACATGTTTTCTATATCTGAAAGTTGTCCTTCTTTCAGATATATTTGAGATTAAGATAAGAAATTTACCTTTTCGCGCAATCTTAAATCTCATGAAGTCAAGCTGAAGTCATTAAGATATGATCTTGTCAGCTTCTCTCATCCTGGAAAAATCTCAAAGTATAGTCAAAGCAACTTTATTCACAAATTTATTCGAATGTAAAAGACATAAAGCAGTAAAACGATTAAAGTACGAGTTCTGATTTGAAATAATCAGAAATCATAGTCTTACTCCTTTTGGTATGACATATAAGCTCCCCCTAAAATCATGCATTACAAAAATTTGGTCATTTAATTAAAATGCAGAAATTAGTTATGCTCCCCCTCAAAAAAAAATGTAGATCATCTTTAATCTTCTCTTACTTCCCCTGAGATCATGAGCAAACATTTAAAGTGCAAATATCCTTCAAACATAATGATAAAGAAAAATGATGAAGAATAACAATATGTAACTTTATTAGGTAACAACCGATTATGTCTTAAGATTTAACATACCAAGCTTAGAGACAAGAAAATTAAATCTCTTTTCATCTAAGGGTTTGGTAAATAAATCTGCAAGTTGATAATCTGTTTTTACAAAATAAAGTTCAATTGTTCCTTTTTCGACATTATCTTTAATAAAATGATACCTGGCGTCAATGTGTTTGGTTTTCGTATGCTGGACAGGATTAGCAGATATCACGATTGCACTCTCCGAGTCACAATAAATTGGAATTTTATCAAACTTGAATCCATAGTCTCGCATCTGTGTTCACATCCACAGGACTTGAGAGCAGCAACTAGCAGCAGCTACATACTCTGCTTCAGCAGTCGATGTGGAAACGCATAATTGTTTCTTTGATGCCCAGCTAACGAGCTTGTCTCCAAGAAATTGAATGTGACCTGAAGTACTCTTTCTGTCCAACATGCAACCTGCATGATCTGCATCTGAATAGGCAGTCAGTTGAAAACCAGTATCCTTAGGATACCACAGACCAAGATCTACAGTCCCCTTAAGATACCTAAAAATCCTTTTGACAGCAGCCAAATGGGATTCTTTAGGAGCAGCCTGATATCTAGAACATAAACATGTTGAAAACATAATATCTGGCCTACTTGAAGTAAGATACATTAACGATCCTATCATACCTCTATAAGTTCTGACATCAACACTTTTACTTGAAGGATCAGTGCTAATCTTAGTACCTGGTGCCATCGGGGTTCCAATTGGTTTGCAATTTTCCATTTTGTATTTCCGAAGAATATTCAAAATGTACTTAGATTGGATAATGAAAATCCCCGTTGAAAACTGTTTAACTTGTAATCCGAGAAAGAAATTCATCTCTCCCATCATACTCATTTGAAAACGTGACACCATGAGGTTAGAAAAGTTTTTGCAAAATTTTGGATTTGTAGAACCAAATATTATATCATCAACATAAATCTGAATAAGAATAATATCATCTTTTTCCTTTTTGATGAATAAAGTGGTATCCACCTTACCTTTAGAAAAATCGGACTTGACCAAGAATTTAGATCAAATATCATACCATGCTTGAGGGGCTTGTTTTAAACCATAGAGGGCTTTATCCAAGATGTAGACATGATTTGATTTCTCTGGATTGACGAACCCTTCTGATTGAGACATGTACACTTCCTCTTTAAGAATGCCATTCAGAAAGGCTGTTTTCACATCCATCTGAAAGACTGTGAAATTCTTATGAGCTGCGTAGGCTAGAAACATGCGGATTGCTTCTATACGCGCTACTGGAGCATACGTCTCATCGTAGTCTATGCCTTCCTCTTGCCGGTAACCTTTGGCAACAAGTCTAGCTTTGTTCCTTATGAGGATACCATCTTCATCCTTTTTATTCTTGAATACCCATTTAGTTCCTATCACGGTTTTACCTTCTGGTTTTGGAGCTAATCTCCAAACCTTTAGGGCTTCAAACTGATTTATCTCTTCTTGCATAGCAGATACCCAGTCCGAATCAGCAAGAGCCTCAGATACTCGCGTTGGCTCAATCTTACTGAGGAATGAGTCATGCATACATTGATTAAGAGTCGCTGACCTCGTTTGTACAGACTTGTTAAGATCTCCAATTACTTGATGTAAAGGATGGTCTTTGGTCCAGAGATGCTCATGAGGGAGTGGAGTAGATACTGATTGAACATGATCATCATCTAGAAATCCACTGTCAGACTCTTCAGTTTGATTAACAGGAAGGGGATTTGCAATTGAAGTTTCAGGTGCAGAAGTATCAATTAGAACAGCATAATCTGGCTGTTGAGTAGACAATGTATGACACCCAACTGAAACAGTTATTTCTGACTCAGCAGTTTCTTGTACATCTTCGGAGTAATTCTAGGAATGTGAGTTTCTGACTGAACGGGGGATTCAAGTTCAGTTACAACATCTGAAGTGACTGGATGATTGCAAATTGTGTCTTCAGACCTGTCAGTCACCGCAGATTTAGGTATATTAGATCCTAGAAACTCATCATAAAAGAATTCAAATAACAAATCTAAATCAGATAAATGTGAAATAGAAGTAGAAGCTTTATTCGAATTATTCGCTGTAGAAGCAGGTTCTGGACTGATCTGCCCAGAAGCTAATACTCCAGTGATCACAGGTTCTGAACTGAGTTGTTCAGAAGCCATCTCTTCATCAAATGTTACATTGACGCTCTCGACAACTGTCTTTGACTTCTTCAGATAAACACGATATGCTACTGATGTTGAAGAATAACCAATGAAGATACCCTCGTCCGCCTTAGCACTGAACTTATTCAGACTCTCTCTGTCGTTAAGCACAAAACATTTACACCCAAATATATGAAAATACTTGATTGTTGGTGTTCTGTTGTTGATCACATATGGAGTCTTTTGAAAACGGTGGTGTATTATGGACCGATTTTGAGTATGACATGCATTCGACACAACTTCTGCCCACAAAAATAGAGGTAGATCGGATTGGCTGAGCATAGTACGAGCGGCCTCGACTAGCGTTCGATTTCGCCTTTCGACTAATCCATTTTGTTCAGGCGTACGAGCAGCAGAGTATTGATGTGATATCCCAACCGATTCGAGATATTCTTCAACGATTTTGTTTTTGAACTCTATGCCGTTGTCAGTTCGAAGAAACTTGACTTGTCTCTGCATATTCACCTGGGTCGTCTTTAAGAAAGTAATGAGAACTTCGGGCGTCTCATCTTTTGATCGAAGAAATTTGGCCCACGTATATCTTGAGTAATCATCCACAATAACCAACACGTATTTCTTTCCACCCAAGCTTTGTGTTCTCATCGGACCACACAAATCCATATGTAACAATTCTAATGGAGAACTAGTGCTTGGTTCAGGCTTCAGTTTATGCGGAGCTCTCTTCATCTTACCCTTCTCACATGCAGCACATAAGTGTTCTTTCTCGTATTTTAGCTCAGGAAGTCCTTTTACCAATTTTCCACTAACCAACTTGTTGATATAACGAAAATTCAGATGTGATAGTCGTCTGTGCCAGAGCCAACTTTGCTGCATTGAAGCTTTTGTCATTAAGAAAACTTGATTGTCAATCTGAACTTTGGACAGGTTGATGGTATAGAGGTTTGTCTTGCGATGTCCACCTAAGAGTTCTGTGCCGTCTTCAGTACGAACCGAGCAACTCTTAGATTTGAAGTTGACCTTTAACCCTTTATCGCAGAATTGACCAATGCTAAACAAATTGTGCTCTAAGCCTTCGACATAACTCACCTTACTGATCGTTATGTTGTCTTTAATGATGTCACCATATCCTAATATTGGTGAAAGCTGATCGTTTCCAAATCTGACATTTCCACTGAAATTCTCTGTACAATTAGACAATAAAGCTTTTTGCCCAGTCATATGCTTGGAACATCCACTGTCCAAGTACCACATATGCCGGGTCTGCAAGAGAAATCAGGAAACAATAACTTTAGGTACCCATTTAAAAACAGGTCCTAACAGATTAGCACAAGATTTTGGTATCCATTTGAAAATGGACCCTCTGTCCTTTTGAAATCCTTTAAAAATATTTGATCTCGAAGAATAAACATGATAAGATCCATACCAATCAGAAGAATTATAAGAGTAAGCAAAATTAGTTCTCCGATAATTATAATGAGATGTAGTAGTAATAAGAGATAATTGAATCAACTGCTTTATTGAATAACGCTTGTAAGAAGTTACAAGGTTTTGTTTATGAGAAGCATATTGACCAACTACATCAGAATCACTACTATCAGATCTAGTACAAGAATTATCAGAAACTGATTCAGTTATCTCATCATCCTTCTTTTTTGGTCGCCATTCGGTTCTCGCTTTCGACCTTTTCTTCCTTATATGTGAAACAAAAGATTTAGATTTATTAGGAAAATCAGATTTCTGAAATTGAGTTTTCTTTTGTGTACCAGTGTATTTCTGTTTCTGTAATCGCTGTTTCTTATTTTTTGTACCTTGAGCATAGTAATCAGCAGTTACAAAAACTGAGTCACCAATCTTAGTTGATGATTCACCAATATTAAAACCACTTGGTAACACTTTTTCATTTAAAAGACAAGTAGAATGATCAGGAAGAAGGGCATTGAAGTCAAACATATCAATTTCTTCTATGCACCCATCATCAGAATTAAGAAAATCATTTACAGACTCAAATAAGTCATCAAAATTATCAGACGAAGTTTGAGATGCCTTAGAAACTTTAGAACACTTTGTAGATGTGGATTGAAAACCCGTGTTCTTTAAAACTGTAGAAAACACACTTTGTTCAATATCTACCAAAAGTCTTTCATCAGAAACAATATTTTCAAGCTCAACTATTTTGCTTTCAAGAATGAGTGGAGGAACATAAACCTTTGCAGTTGCAGGTTTTGCCTTCATCTCAGAAACAGAATAACTAGCAAAATAGTCATTTGAAAGAACTTTTGATGTCTCAGAAAGATAACTATCATTTAACTTTGCATAGTTAAATGGTAGTTTCATTTTATTTATATTCTTTCTATTTTCAGTTTCTTTGGCCTCAACTTCTTCTGGTAATTTTGTAACAAATTTGGGTTTTAAATGAGTATGTTTACCAGCACAAGCAAGAAAATCAAAATTATAAAGTGTCGGTTGTTTTCTGATGGCTTTCTTAAGATAATGGGGGGTTTTGAAAACCAAGTCCCCATTTTTCCATAACATCAGCCTCTTCGATAGGTGCATTAAGAAAAATGGTTTGATATGTTTGTCCTCTTACATAAAGTTTGGCTTCCAGACCATTTACCTTCTTATTCAAAAGCTTGTTCTCAACCTGCAATTTATGAACAGTTAGTGCATATTCTCTTTTCTCAAACTCATACTTAGAAATTTTAACTTCAAAATCAGAAATCATCTTTTCAAAACAATCTACTTGAAGTTTAGAATCAGAAGCAGACTTGCGTAAATAATCAATTAGATCTTTGTTCCCAATAACAGACTTATTAAGCTCAAAGATCTTGTTGTTTCTTTTAACAACTTTGTCTTTTTCTTTCTTCAGTTTTACTTGAAGGTCATTAAGCTCAACCATCATAGCTTCCATTTTGGTTATGAAATCTTTTTCAGTTAAGTTTAATACCTCATCAGCTGTCTCATCATCTGATTCATCATACTTGACCTCTTTTCCCATTAGACAGAGATGAGCAGTTTCTTCCTTCTCTTCCTCTTCACCTTCTGAATGATCCAGCCAAAATTCGTCCTCAACCATTAAAGCTATGCCCGCTTCTTGCTGTTTGGCCAGTAGCAGTTTGTTCTGATAGTACTGAGAATTACGAACATTTGGCTTTCTACAATCTTTTGCAAAATGTCCAATCTTGCCACAGTTGTAGCATTTGACTGGATCACTTGCTGGCTTTTCGGCAACAGTGTAATCATTCACGAACTTCTTCCTTTCATCAGGTTTCTTCTCAACACATCTGTTTTCTTCATATCTCTTTCCTTCCACCCTCTCTCGGTGCTCATGATTCTTTGAACTTGATGAAGAATACCTTTGAGAATTTGATCCCAGCTTCTTGTAGAATTTCTTTTGAAAGGCACGGGTTAGTAACATCATGGCTTGTTTCAGACTTTCTCCATCATCACCATCTGATTCAGATTCTGACTCAGAACTCGTAAGCACTTTCTTCTTTTTCCAACTGCTTCTTTGTCACTTTGTTCTTCGTCGGTTCATTCAGAAGCAAAGTAAACCGTTCATAAGTGTCTTCCAAACTCTCATTCTCTTTGGCTTTGAATTCCTCGTATTGATGCAGTTAGCCACTTTCATCTGATTCCCGACCTTGGATCCCATCATCATCTTTTGCAATTGATCCCACATCTTCTTAGCATCATCCTTGTAGCTATCAATCTTTATGTAAATCTCATTAGGAATTCTTTGAAGTAGAAGAGATCTTGCTTGCTTGTCTGCTTTATATCGACTTTTCTGTTCTTTAGAGTACTGAGATAAATCCACTTTAACTGGTTTTGTCTTTTGTTCTCTTTCTTCATCACCATGTCCACTATCAGATGAATCATCATCAGCATGTACTTGAACTATGATTGGTGCCATAGGACCTTCTGTAATTGACGAAAGAATATTCTCTCCATTTGTGTGTCGGTCTACGAAATCAAGGAATCTGTCCTTCCATTGTTCATACTCTCCTTTAAACAGTACAGGAGGCTTGACATCAGTGCCAATGGAAAGTGCATCTTTAGAAGTCATCTTGATTAAACCTGTTTTGAAAAATATGTAATAAGAAACTAGAACTGATCGTTAGTCCAAATATGAAACCACAAGAATATAGAAATGACACTGAAAATAAAATTTAGAAATTTTGATCACAATCAGAATTTTGTCCCCCTCCGCAGACTTAGCACGGGGGTCCCGCTATTGAAAGCCATATTACAGATTTGAAAAATTCTCAGAAAATATTCTAAGTATGGAAACTCGCTAATCACTGTAACTCGCAGATCGTTGAAACTCGCAAGTAACTATTCACTATGAAACTCGCAGACGCCTAAAACTCGCAGATCACTATTCACAGATAAACTCGCAGGCTGAGGCGTGCGCGTTTAAGAAACTCGCAAGCAAAAGGT
Source organism: Arctium minus (assembly GCA_954870635.1). NCBI lineage: Eukaryota > Viridiplantae > Streptophyta > Magnoliopsida > Asterales > Asteraceae > Arctium > Arctium minus. The sequence continues at coordinate 30,219,881 of OX941089.1, read as the reverse complement.
TGCGCGTTTTGACAAACTCGCAAATCGAAAGAACTCGCAGGTTACTATTCCCGAAGAAACTCGCTAATACCTAAAACTCGCAAGTAACTATTCACTTTGAAACGCGCTAATATAGACGTGCGCGTTTCCAAAATATTCTAAGTATAGAAACTCACAAGTCACTATTAAAATATGAAACTCGCAGACGCTGAAACTCGCAAAGAACTGTTTACTGAGAAACTCGCAGGCTTAAGCTTGCGCGTTTGTGAAACTCGCACGTAAAGACTTTCGTGTTTTGAGAAACTCGCTAGTCAATGAAACTCGCTAGACGTAGAAACTCGCAAGAGACTATTCACTGGTGAACTCGCAGATAAAGGCGTGTGTGTTTGAAAAACTCGCTAGTCGCTACTAGCGCGTTTTGACCAAACTCGTAGATCAACCAAACTCGTAGATCGAACAAACTCGCAGATCACTATTCCGGCTCAAACTCGCACCCTTCGATTAGCGTGTTTGTAGAACTCGCTAATCACTATGTGCGCGTTCTGGTCCTTAGAAAATTTTCCAACTTTTCCAAACTCGCAGACTTCGATCAGCGAGTTTCTAGAACTCGCTAACAATGCCTTGCGCGTTTTGACCAATACTGATGTTCTTCAGCTTGCGTGCTCTAATGAAGAACTTGCGCGTTTTGTAGATCTTGCGCGTTCTTCAGTTTCCTTGCGTGTTCTTCATCTGTTTTACCAAAAATCAATCTAAACTTCGAATTTCAGCACGAAACTTTGAGAGATCGATCACATGATCATCTAGAACACAAAATGAGTACTAAATTTCTATTACAAACACTCAAAATACAAATTGATCGATGATACAGTGCGTATGAACTCGGGAACAAAAACTTCAACAAAATCCAAAATTACAAATCTATTACAGTGCAATTGACAAATCAAATCATACAAACATGATCGATTATACTATATGAACAAACTCTGATCGATTTCAACACCTAATTTGCACTAAAACTCGAAATTCAATTTGAACTTCGATGAACAGTTCTCTCTCTCTAAAATATAATCTCAGATTCTCAACTATACCACTTCTAAAACAGAGAAATACAAGGCTATTTATACCTACAACTAATACAAGGAAATAAAATACAAATACAACAACTTTGACTTTTATTACAAAAGACTTTGACTTTAATGAGAGTTGACTTTCTCAGCTTTGACTTCTTGAACTTTGACTTTTGACTTCTTGATCTTGTATCCAACTATTTCATGCTCTAACACTTTCTTTTTCACAAAGAACAATGTTTTACTCTAAACACAACTTTGTTTTTCTATGTTTCTTTCTAAAAACAAAAACTAGCAAAATTTTAATTGTTTTTAGACTCTAAACCCTTTATTCTACTCTACTTCTTTCTACTCAGAAATAGCCCAAACTACACTAATTGTTCCAGTCTTTTTCTTTTTCACATCTGAAAACAGTTGAAACTTTAGAATTAGTACTGTGAGTTTTAAAAGATTGCTTCTTGTTTGGCTTACCAGTGGTTCCTGGTTTTTGTGAATGCCTAGATTTCTTTTTCTTACCTTTGGCACTCTTGGAATTCACAGAAATTGATTCATCAACTTTCGTTGATGTTTCACCTTTCTTGTACACACTTGGTAATCCAAAAGAATTTATAACAAATTATGAATGATCAGGAAGTTTAGCATTAAAATCAAATTGACCAACACAATCATCTAACACACCTTAAGAGTTAAAAAAAATCAAACTCAGAAGTTTTAAACACAGTGAAGAACACAATTTGTTATAAATCCATCAAAATTCTTTCATCAACTAAAGTATTCTCGAGTTCATAAATTTTTACTTTCCAACCCGAGAGGAGGTACGTAAAGCTTACCTTCGATAGGTTTAGCCTCCAACTCTTTTGAAGAATAACTCTCAAAATAGTCATTAGAAAGAAATTTTGATTTATCATAAATGTAACTATGATTCAACTTCTCATAACGAAATGGAAGTTTCATTTTAGTTGTGTTCTTCCGTTTTTCTCTTTCTTTTGCTTCATCCTCGTCATACAATTTGGTCCATTTAACTTTGAGTATAGGGTATTGAGGTGCCAATTTTAAAAATCCAAAGTCATAAAGTGCATGCACTTTTGAAATACCCTTTTTGAGATAGTGTGGCTTCTCGTAACCAAGTCCCCAACACTCACTATTCTCTTTAGGTTTATTCAGATGAATAGTTTGTTCAGTTTGACCTAAGTTGTAAAGCTTTTCCTGCAAAACATTCACCTTGTCAGTTAAAGATTTATTATCTTTTGAAATTGATGAACACTTTTTAGCAATCTATTTTGATTCAAATTGACACAATTTATACTTTGAAGTAGTTTCAACTAATTCATTGTGAAGTATAGTATTCTCTTTTGCGCTGGTATCAATAATTTTATGTAAAACTTCAATTAATACATTCTTCTCAGCAAGATCCTTGCTAAGTTTCTGTATTAATTGATTATGTTCTTTCATGATACCTTTTTCCAGTTCATGTTTAGACTTTACTTCTTGGAGTTCAACCATCATAGCTTGCATAGCATTAAGAAAATCAGATTTAGACATATCACTTACCTCTTCATTTTCCTCTTCTTCTGAATCAACTTCATCTTCCACCTTTATCTTACCCATGAAGCACAAATGGGCTTTCTCTTCTTTCTCTTCTTCCTCGTCTGAATGATCAAGCCAAAACTCATCCTCCTCCATTAATGCCTTTCCAGCCTCCTGTTGCTTGGCTAAGAGCATCTTGTTCTTGTAATACTCGGAGTTTCGGACTTTCGGCTTTCGACAGTCCTTAGCATAATGTCCGAGTTTGCCACAGTTGTAGCATTTTGTCGGTTCTGGCTATTTCTTCTCTTCAGCTCTATACTGCTTCTCATCAGACCTCTTTTCCTCTATTCTCTTTCCTTCAATCCTCTCCTTGTGTTCATAGTTTCTTAATCCATAAGAATATCTCTGACTGTTTGAGCTAGGCTTTTTGTAGAACTTTTTCTGGAAGGCTTTAGTCAGCATCAGCATAGCCTGCTTTAAGTTCTCACAATTGTCAGAATCAAAATTATCTTCACTCTCCGCTTCCTCGGATTCAGAAACTATAACTTTCTTCTTTTTCTTCAAGCTCACAGACTTTTTCTTCACCACTAGAGCAATAGGATCAACAACTGCCTTCTCAGTCTTTTTCTTTTCCTCCTTAATCTCATCAACCTATTCTTCGTTCAGCCTAAGAGTTTCGTAGACCTCATGAAGTGGAATTTCATTCAGATCTTTCATCTGCTTCATCTGTCTTGTGAACCTTTTCCACTCGGGCTGGAGGATGCTAAGAAACTTGACATTCAGTTCAATCTGTGATTTGCTAACCTTGTTCTTGCTTAGCTCATTCAGCAAGGTCACAAATCTGTCATATGTCGCCTCGAGAGATTCTCCTTCTTTGGCTTTGAACTCCTCGTAATTGTTGAGACATGTAGAGATTTTGAGTTGATTGCCTATTTTTGACCCAAGCATCATCTTCTCTAACTGATCCCACATTTGCTTGCCCGTGGCGTTGTAGCTATCAATTTTGACATATATCTCATTTGGGATGCCTTGTAGAATAAATGACTTTGCCAGTCTATTAGCTTTTACTCTATCTATCTTCTCTTTAGTGTATTCATCATGTGGTAATGTGTACTCTCTGTGTTCTTCTACTCTATTCTCTCTTAGAACAGTGTGAGTCTTTGTTGGAAGTTCCATGACACCTTCCTTTAAAGATGTTTTGATATATTCCCCCAACTCATGTCTTTCTATGAAGTCCATGAACCGATCTTTCCATTGCTCATACTATCCCTTAAAGAGTACTGGTGGCTTTACATCGGTTCCAATCGCGAGAGCTTCCCTTGATGACATCCTGTTTTGAAAATTTTTACAATAAGAACTTGACAAACAATCGTTAGTCCAAAAGAAATCAAGTAAAACAAGAAAACTTAGACAGAAAATCAGAAAAGAAATTTCTAAAATTCTTCAAGTATGGAATTTGCAGGTTGCATATAAGTACAAGGAATTCGCACACAGAATTCGTGAAGAACACTTCAGAATTCGCAAACAATAGAATTCGTAAGCTCTCAGAATTTGCAAATAAAGAAACTAAGAATTCGCAAGCAAAATCAAATCAGAATTCGCATGAAAGACACTTACGAAACCAACACTTAGAAAAATTTAAACACTTTTGGTAAGAACCACAAGAATTCATAGAACACCCTTCTGCGAAATCCAAGGAATTCGTAGAATAGCCTTATGAGAATTCTAATTATCTCAATAACTTTTCGCAAGACTAAGATCTGCGAATTCTTTCCTGCGAATCCTTTCCTTAAGAAAATTTTCACACAAACTACAAATTCTGAGCAATTCGCAAGTAAAGCAATGCAAATTCTTAAGAATTCTCAACACACTAAGATACGAAATCTATGAAATTCGCAAGAGAAACACTTGCGAATTCCTCAGTTATGAAATTTTCAGAATTCAACACAATGCGAAATCTAAAATAAATCCTGCGAAAACTTCAAGATTTCTGCGAATCCTTTGACTAACCCTGCGAGTTCTTGAAGGTCTTGCGAGTTCTTGAGATATCTTGCGAGTTCTTCAGATCTCGAATGAAAATTCGATCTGAATGACTCAAAAACTCATCTAAACATCAAATTTCAACCTGAAACTTTGACAATTCGATCTTCTACACGTCTAGAACCTAATTCTACCAATGAATTTCAACAAAATACACTTAAAAGTACAAATCGATCCAATACAGTGCATAACGAACTCGTGAATAAAAAACTCTAAAAATCAACAATTGATAATCAAATACAGTGCAAGAACCGAATTAACCTATACAAACTCAATCTAATACTCAATTCGAATACAAAACAATCAATTACAACTCGAAAAAACAAACTCAAAATTGAATTTGAACTTCGATGAAACAGCGTCGAACTCTGACTTTTCTTGATTTCTTGATTGAATCTGCTCTGATACCAATTATTATTCCCAGATTTTATCAAGTTCTCATTACTAAATTTAATCACAAACAAGATTTATCAAACTACCTGTTTTGATTCAACTTCACAATTCAATTACAAAAATTCGCAGATTATTTTCTCTCTCTACAAATCTCTTTCTCTTTCTCTTTCTAACTCTTTGCGAACTCTCTTACTAGTTACAAGTCTTCTAACCACAACTACTAACCACCAATCTATTAAAGAAAACAAAAACACGCTTACAAACACATTTACAAAACAAATTACAATGACCTTTGACTTTGACTTTATTACACTTGACTTTAACTTAGCTTGAAAGTTAACTTTTGAGCTTTGACTTTCAGCTTCAGACTTTATGATCTTGCATCCAACAAATCTGTGCACAAACAAATCTCATCTAGATAGCTGATATATTGTTTTTTTTACTTCTTGTAACCTGTTAGTTAGACTTACAGTAGTTAGATCTTCACTTGTACATTATATTTTCATCTCTCGTGTAATTCTTTCTTTGAATTAATAAAAATTTGGTAAAGTACTTAACTCTATCAGTACTGTAAAAGATCCCTCAAAATAGTAATTGGAACGTGTATGTTATGAGTCCTGATTATTCCTCATTTTGATCTAAAATTAATTTTCTTCATAGTTACTTTGTCATTATCAAATAGGGGGAGATTGTTGATCCATACTCTCACAGTGATTTGAAAATGACCCTTTCTATACTTAGTGAAAATTACGTTTAATATTATGTATAAGTGTTTCACCATTAGCGATAAAACTGAATCTGTTCAGTTATCACTGATGATCTCTCTTGTAAACATTCATATGTATTAGTGTTTCACTATCAGTGATCAAATACTGAGTATGTTCAATATCGCTGATGATTTCTCATGTAACAGTTAGACGTAATCCCTGAAGACAAGTTTTGTGATAAAAGATGTTCACTGCTAAATCAAAAACAAAGTTATTGAACAAAGACAAGTCTACTCATGACCTGATGCGGATATCAGTGAAGCCAAGACGAATCTACACACGCGAAGAAACCTGAGGAAAAGCTTCAGCGATAGCTGAACTTCTTTGTATCTCTGAAGGAAGAGATATTCAGCGATCGATGATCACTTAGCTTATGCCTCAAATCTCTTTTGTCTTACCCTTGCACACCTATATGATCGGTCAGAATGGACATACCTCTGCAGCAATTCGTACAACAACTCTGTCAACTACACTGTTCATCATACGACTGAAAACATGTCTCCTAAAGTCAGACCTATGTAACCAATCAATGAAGGACACGTGTAAAGTACTATGTCATGCATTTAATGCATAGGGTATAAATAGAAAGATCAACACTCCATCTGAGTTTGCCTTCATCTTTCTAAATATATAGAAACCCTTGTTTTCTATATTCTCCCAATCCCATATTCTCTATTTCTAGTGCAACCATTCTTAGTGATTCTTAAGTTTGTTTAGATTAGGTTTTACTTAATCTTATTCCGCAAAAACCTTGTAAATTGTGTTTTGATTTATCAATAAACAATTTATTAAACTTTAAGATTTTGTGTTTGTATTCAACCCCCCCTACAAACTTGTTAAGCACCTTCGGGACCAACAAAGTATGTTCATAATTTCACTTAGCTAATGCTATTATGAATGTATTGTTACGTGAGCATGCTTGATGTACTGTTGTTATGATGATTAATGAATGTATTAATACGTTTTCCTTGTGTTTAATTCGTATAACCCATTCTTACCTCCTTTCTTTGTCGTGTGTGGCAGATCAAAGATGGTTAGTACACGCGGTAGACCGCGTACACGTGTGGATGGTGGAGAGGCGACCGCTTCGACGGCTGATCAACCGAAGAGGGTTGAGGTTGGCCGCTATACGCCTATCTACACAACCATTGCTAGGAGGAGGGCCTAAGATCATTCCACAGGTGGACCTAGCTTCATCCAACCCGGTTATGCGAGAGGTAACTCCCCAATCCGAGATGATGGCCAATCTGATGCAATTGATGAACGAAGCGATGGCTAAGCAGGAAGAATCTCTTCTGAAAATGTTCGAGGACCGCGATGTGAGCAACTGGAGAAATGAGACAGTTGTGGAGAACATTGAGGTGATTGCGTCCGACGGTACGGGATACGTGAAGCATACTGACAAACCGATAATTACCGAAGTAAGGCAAGGCAAGAGAGCTTGCACGTATAAGTCCTTCCTAGGTTGCAGGCCACCGGAGTTCTCCGGTTCTGAAGACCCTATTGCTTGTATGAAGTGGATTCAAGTGATCGAACAGGCCTTCGACTCATCTGAGTGTGGGGAAGAACAGAGAGTGAAGTTCAGTTCCTAAATGTTATGGGACGTGGCACTCACATGGTGGAATGTCACCAAGTCCACCATCTCCCCTACAGTTTTGGCTCAATTGACTTGGGATGGGTTCAAGAAGAAAATTCTGGACGAGTACTGTAATGAGAGGGCCTTGGACCGCATTGAAGAAGAATTTCAGTCTCTCAAGAATGGAAATTTGACGGTGAAGGAGTACACCCGTCAATTTATGGAGAAGTTGGGGTTAGTGGGGCATGTGGCCCCAACGGAGGAAGAGAAGATAAATGCCTATCTCAAGGGCCTACCGACGGATATGATGTCTATGATCCGCAACTCTAAAGCCTCTAATCTCTGTGAGACAATAGAGGAAGCACATATTATGGAAGATGTCTATTATAGAGACAAGGTAGAGAAAGTGGTGGTGGTAGGAGATAAGAGAAGGTGGGAAAGCAACCTCGGACCTCCTACGAGGCCAAGATCGTTCAACGGGGGAAGAAGTTTTGACAACCGCCGAGGGGCGCAATGGTTCCCTAGATGCTGAAGCAAGCACCACGACAACTGTAATTCTAACCCTACCTCTTGTGCCAAGTGTGGGAAGTTCGATCATGGTACTAAAGATTGCCCGATCAAGGGAGTTGTCTGCTTTAAATGCAAGATGTTGGGACATTTTCGAAAGGATTGTCCGAAATGGAAGACGGGTAGTGCCCCGGAGAAGAAGGAGAACCCTCCAAGGGTTCCTGGCCGAGATTTCCAGATGATGACTGATGAGGCCAAGGCATCCACCGACGTGGTATCGGCTACGTTTCTCCTAAACTCCATACCTTCTCGTGTGCTATTTGATTCTGGTGCTAGTTTCTCTTTCTTGTCTAAGTCGTTTGGTCAAAGGCTTGATATGCCCACTAATAGTCAAGAGAATGCGTTAGTGGTAGAACTAGTGAATGGTAGTCAAGTGTTGATCCGCGATGTCTTGAGGGAGTGCACTCTTGGAATCGAAGGGAAGGAATTCCCGATTAATTTGATGCTGATGGTCATTGGTGGTTTTGATGTGGTTGTCGGCATGGATTGGTTGGCGAACAATAATGATGAGATTGTATGTTCCAAGAAGCTAATCTGACTCCTTAATCCTAGTGGTGATGTTGTGGTGATTTATGGCGAGAAGAAGAAGGTTGATGTGGCAATCATCACCACGGTTAAGGCATGAAAATGCTTGGTGAAAGGATGCTCATCTATCCTGGCATGCGTGATTGACTCCAAGCTCGAGAAGAAGAAGCTTGAGGACGTGAAGGTGGTGCGCGAGTTTCCCAATGTCTTTCCGGATGACTTGCCTGGTTTCCAGATTGATCTTATACCGGGGGAAGCTCTGATTGCTTGAGCCCCTTACCGGTTGGCGCCATCGGAAATGCAAGAAATGATGGCTCAACTCCAAGAGCTCCTGGAGAAGGGTTTTACAAGGCCGAGATCGTCACCTTGGGGAGCTCCGGTCTTGTTTATCAAGAAGAAGGATGGCACGATGAGGATGTGCATCGATTACCGTGAACTGAATAAGGCTACGATGAAGAATAAGTATCCGCTTCCGAGGATCAACGACTTATTTGATCAACTCCATGGAGCGGGTTATTTCTCAAAGATTGACTTAAGTTCGGGATATCATCAAGTGAAGGTGAGGGGAGAATACGTCCCGAAGATGGCCTTTAGAACGTGTTACGACCATTATGAATTCCTCGTAATGCCATTTGGTCAAACTAACGCACCGGCGGTGTTTATGTATTTCATAAATAGAGTGTGCCAACCATTCCTCCACAATTCGGTCATTGTATTTATTGATGACATACTAGTGTATTCCAAGAATGAGTCGGAACATGAGCAACACCTTCGTGAAGTTTTAGAAGTGTTAAGGAAGGAGAAGTTGTACGCCAAATTTTCCAAGTGCGACTTTTGGCTTGAAGAGGTTCAATTCGTGGGTTATGTTGTCACTCGAGACGGAGTGAAAGTGGACCCCTCCAAAGTTGAAGCCATGATGAATTGGGAACCTCCCAAGAATTCGTCCGAGATCTGGAGTTTCTTGGGATTGGCGGGCTATTACCGGATATTTATCCAAGACTTCTCCAAAATCGCTTCTTCCTTGACGGCCTTGACTCGGTAGAACGTGAAGTTCATTTGGACCAAAGCGCAAGAAAAGACGTTCCGAACTTTACAAAAGATGTTGTGTAAAGCTCCAATCTTATCGCTACCCGAGGGGTCGGAGGACTTCATGGTCTATAGCGATGCTTCAATGGGTTTGGGTTACGTGTTGATGCAAAGAGGCCAAGTAATCGCCTACGCCTCAAGGCAACTCAAAATTCACGAGAAGAACTATCATACCCATGATTTAGAGTTGGCGGCGGTGGTGTTCGCCTTGAAGCTATGGCGACACTACCTCTATGGCATGAAATGTACGCTCTACATGGATCATAAGAGTTTGAAATACGTCTTTGATCAAAAGGAGTTGAACATGAGGCAAAGAAGGTGGCTCGAATTACTTAAAGATTATGATTGCGAGTTGCTTTACCACCCTGGTAAGGCAAATATGGTGGCCGAAGCGTTGAGTCGAAAGGACTATAGCGGAAGTATTTGGGCTGCCCTTTCGAGAATCGAGCTAGTGTCGAGCCTTATTGAGATAATCAAGGCATCTCAAGTCGAAGCCTTATTGGAGGAGAATCTCAATGAAGAGGTTATGACAAAGCAACGTTTGCTCTTAACGGAAGATAGCCGAGGAGTGAAATTGTTCAACGGCCGTGTATGGGTACCCACGGTTGGAGGCAATCGAGAACTCCTTCTCGAGGATTCCCATAAGTCCAAATATTCCATCTATCCGGGGAGTACAAAGATGTACCGGGACTTGAAGCTACATTATTAGTGGCCGATAATGAAACTTGATGTGGCACGTTACGTGGAGCGTTGTGTGACGTGTTTACAAGTGAAAGCCAAACATCAATGACCGTATGGGAGTATTCAATCCTTGGATATCCTCGAGTGGAAGTGGGAGCATATTACCATGGACTTCATGACTAAGTTGCCCAAAACTCTTCGAGCCCATGATACCATTTGGGTGATAGTTGATCGGTTGACCAAGAGCGCTCACTTCTTGGCCATGCGCGAGACACTACCGATGGACAAGTTGGCAAAGCTTTACATCGATGAAGTGGTTTCAAGGCATGGGGTGCCTCTATCTATTGTGTCGGATCGCGATATTCGGTTCACTTCGAACTTTTGAGATGGTTTGCAAAAAGAGCTTGGAACGCGAGTAAAGTTGAGCACGGCTTACCACCCGCAAACCGACGGTCAAAGAGAGAGAACAATCAAAACGCTAGAAGACATGATAAGGTCTTGCGTTATCGACTTCGGGGGTAGTTGGGACTCTTCACCTACCTATGGTGGAATTCGTTTACAATAATAGCTACCACTCGAGTATCGGGATGGCATCGTTCGAGACGTTGTACGGGCGAAAGTGTTGTACTCCCGTGTCTTGGCTTGAAGCGGGAGAAAAGCAATTCTCCGGACCCGAAATTGTTCAAGAAATGGCCGATAAAGTGAAAGGCATTCGGGAGCGGTTGAAAGCGTCCCAAGATCGGAAAAAGACCTATGCCCATAAGAAGAGGCGGCCAATGGAGTTCCAAGTGGGCGATCGTGTGATGCTCATAGTTACACCTTGGAAGGGCATTATTCGGTTCGAAAAGCACGGGAAGTTGAGTCCCCATTTCCTTGGACCAATTACGGTACTTAAGCGAGTGGGTTTGTAAGCCTACCAGTTGGAACTTCCACCGGAGATGAGCAAGATCCACAACACTTTCCTTGTCTTTTATCTCCGAAAGTGTTTGGCAGAAGAGGAGAGTTTCATTCCTCTCTCCGAGATAAGAGTGGATAGAGGGAATCGTTGTGTGGAGGAACCCGACGCTATACTTGAGAAGAAATCCAAGAAACTTCGCCACAAGGAGGTAACTATGGTCAAGGTTCAATGGAAGCATCACCGTGGGGCCAATGTGACGTGGGAAGCCGAGAAAGATATGAAGCGGAGGTATCCTCATCTCTTCGAGTAGTTGGGATTTTGGGGACGAAATCGTTTCCAAGTTGGGGAGGATTGTAACACCCGTATCTTGGTATGTATGATTTCTGTTATCTCTCGTATAACCTATCTAATCCTAGTCTCTTGAACCTTCCATTTTGAGTTAGTGTGGTTAATGTCAACTTTCGTTACCTATAAAAATCAAATTTCAGAGCGTTTTATGGAGTGAGCGACCTTGCCAGGCGACAGTGACAGTGTCACTGTCGCAACGCACAGTCGCGAGGGCCTTGGTACTCACGGTACAGAGTTAGCGAAAGTGACCCGCAAGAGTGACAATGGCACTGTCGCCATGTCACAATCGCAGGGAGGGGACGACTTACGGTACCTCTCGGGCGATTATGCCATGTGAGAGTACCCTTGGCACAATCGCATGGCACTGTCGCATGCGGGGCCAGAAGCTTTAATGCCTGACTTGTTCAACTCTTTTCATTTAACACTCTCACCTACAAAAATACCCTCTCATTCTCTCTCGTTTTCTCTCATTATTATTCAAACCCTTGCTTCATCTAAGGCATTAAATACTTAGATTCCAAGAGGCTACTTCATCATCTTCACCTTAGTTGATCATCTAGAGTACAAGGTCAAGGTTTCTACCATATTGAAGATTTCTTGGTTTCTAGGGTTTACCCAAACCAAGCATTGTGAGTTCATACTTCTTTCTTAAACTTTATACATGTCAAAAACTTTACATTTTGAACTCCTAAACTTTTCCTTGTTAATATTCATGCTTCAATGATTTTGACCTAACTTTGTATTTTTGGAGATTTTAGGGCTTTTATCATTTTCAACTAAAATAAAGAGTTTCATCAAATGTGATGTAAAATAGAGTTTTACAAGCATATTTATGGTGGGTGATTTGAAGGAAGACATATTTGTCACATTTATGATTCTCATTTTATGGTGGGGTTTACTTGATAGAGCGAACCTTTAAAAAGAAAATACATGTATAATTGTTGTGTGGTCTATGACTATTTTAAAATGGTATAACTCTCGAAAGGTGTTCTTTGTAAATAATTTATATTTGGAAATGGGAAAATGGCCACATTATGGCTCTTGAATGAATTTGGTTTACTTGGTGTTACTTATACAAGGAAATGTATTTTTGGGAAATGATTGGTACTAAGAACTATATGTTTGATTATAGTTGGTCACGAATGTAATTGTGACAAGTCTAGAGTATGACTAATGGATCCATAGGTATAGAGTCGGCTTATTTGTTGGGAATAATTCCGTTTGTAGCTAGTTGAGACATTGGACCCTAGGGTGGCAACTTGGTTCGGTTATATGGGACCAGATACTAGCTGTTGGTCGTAAATGTAAATCCTAGTGAATGAGCATGATTAGGATCATTGGGTGCCCTCCCCCACATCTGCATACGAGCTGGAGAGCTCGTGGCCTTGATCCTAGTATGGTGAGATCAATAACTTGGAAAGTGGCCTACTTTTGTGTTCCGCCACAATCCTTGGAAAATCAGGTCTCTCCCGTCGTCGCAAGATGTATTGTGGACCGTAAGGTCAAAAGATTACTTATTGTTGCAATTAACATTATTTTCCAAATTATCATATAAACTGTATGTTCTCACTAGGCTTGAAGCCTAACAATTTTTCTCAAATGACGTGTATAACAGCTTCCCTTAGCGATGGGTTACCGAAGGTTTTAGTGGTGAGCGTGGTGCTCGAGACATTTTTGGGATAATAGATATTTGGAGTCTTGGCGTTCAATTAATTTAGTTATTTTGGGATTTGGGTTGACAACCATTGTAATCTAGATATAATTTATTTAGATTAGTTTGTTGTCAATTTCTATATATTCATCTACAGGTTTTTGTAAACGCTATATTACATTTAGCCCTTTGGGTGGTTTACTCCATTTATAACCGTTATATTGCCGAATTTTCAAATTTTCAAATTTTAAATTGCTCTAAATTTTAGGGTGTTACAGTATATTCATGATGGACTTGGACGAGAAACCATTCAAAAGTCTAGAACTGCACCTTGACGGAGGAAACACACAAAACATGATAAAATAGAATTGATTACATATGTGTCAATCCAAAAGACCCAAAATGTTACTAGGTAATTCCATCCATAATAGTCACGATTGTAATGTAGATGGACTATGGTATGCAAACTAATCCTAAAAGGCTACGTGAAACAACATGCTTAACGGTGTGTGCAAGTGACAACTAAGGTAGCAATATTCCTAAAAAAACATTTAACAACATGGAAAATAATTAATGTTCAATTAGTAGATCAAAACAACTCAAAAAATGCAAAGTGATATATGGTGTACTGCGAGTCTTAACACGACTGAGAATAATCAAAAATATTTTTGGAATTTTCTTTTATGAAATCAAGAAAAGTAAAATGAAAAGAAAAACTATATGCGGATTAAGATAAAACTATATGCAAAGAAAAGAAGGGAAAAAAAGAAAGAAAAAGAAAAACACCCATCGACAAGCAAAAAGGAGCATTGAGGACAATGCTTAGGTTAGAGTGTTGGAAAGAAAATGAAATAACAGTAGATAGGGGAAATGACCCTGGGCATAATGATACTGCATCAGCCGTTTTTGGTAACGCAAAATCTGGTCAATGGATTGTTGTTGTTGAGACTGTGTTGCACGCACTTCAACCCCCACTATTTGCATGTTAGAGCCGTTGTCATTGATCATTTTAATCCAAGTAAAATAGCAACCTTTCGAATCAAGGTTTTGACCGGGTACAACAAGAGATACAACAGGAATTAAAGATCAAAACCTTAATCAATGCAGAGATGTTAGAGTTTCATCGGCAGAAGAAGCGATTAAGACAGATATGTTGTAGGATTTCTTAAATTCTCCATCGACGGAATCCCTCGAATGACAACAACAATCTGGATTGAGAAGGACGGGAAATTGTGAACAATTCTCAGGGGGAGCTTGGAAAGAGATGAAGACAAGAAACACTGAAGTTTTCCAAAGAATCAAGAGGGAGAGAAGATCAAGACCTGAAGGTTTCAAGAAGATAAATTCTTTATACAACTTTAGGGGAAGATTGTTAGGACTAAAAGTCCTAGTGCGTTGAAAGTTATATAAAGTATTTATAGAGTTTTATTATTATTATTAAAAGCATTGTTAAAGCCTTTAATTATGTTTATTGGGCTTTAGGGTTTAGGCCCTTGGTATTTAATGGTTGTTTAGTGTGTCATTAGGTTTTAGACTTGGAGAGATTAGTCATGCTCCTAATAGTTTTCAGAGGGAGTGTGTGTTTCATTCATACGTTCTAACTCTCTCAATCATTCAATAAAAAGTTATTGTTCAATTCATTGTTAGTTGATCGTTACTAGAATTTACAAATTGAAACTTGACATAAAACAACAAGAATAAAGAAGGATTGAAGGAGAAAGATCAAAAACGATTTATTAAGTAATAATATTCGAGCAAAACGAAAATTAACCGAATATACTAGATGGATAGGGAAGAAGATACTCAATAACGTATGAAACCGGAAGGTAATCGATCTCCAATGGCATAAGCTTCAAGTTCAATGATCTTCTTCCCCAAGAAATGTAGAAGTCAAATAGAGGAACCCAAAAACGAGAGTATCCTGTGCTCTCTAAAAGAAAAATGTTGATGAAAACCCGTAAAAAGAAACAAATAGGCAAGCCAAAAGTACCCAAAAAAAACCTTACAAAATTCGGCTACCGTGGCCTTTCATGACTGTTAAGAGTTTTTTTTTTTCAAACAAAAAGTTAAGAGTTTTTTTTTCAAACAAGGTTCACTGGCGTGAAAGATGGGCTTCACGCTTGTGAAAGTGGACAAATTGTATTTTTATCTTCTGAGAGGTTTTCTACGGGACCCTGAAGGCTATCCTTCGCGCTCGCAAAGTATGGAAGAATCTCCAATTTTCAAATTCTCAACTTTTTGTTTCATCTCTTCATCAACTTGGGTACAAACGTTCTCTTTCTTCACTTCTTTCATAGCTTTCTTCCTCAATCCACTGGACTCATCCACCGTGACGCCTTCAACGCCTCGTGTAATTTTCACAAAAACATACAAAAACTAAAAACTATTCCAAAAACCATTCCGACCGTGATTAGAGAAAGAAATGGAAAATAACAATAAAAATGATTGAAAGGGCTAAACTAAGAACTAAAATGCATAAAAGACGCAACTAAAATACACAAAGTTAGGTGCATATGTTAGATCACAGATTTATTGGATTCAAGATCATCCAGACTGAAGACGAAAGATTCAAGAAGTCAAAGCTGCAAAGTCAATTCTCAATTAAAGTCTAGGTCAATTTGTAATAAAAATGTCAAAGTTTATTTTTATGTATTTGTGTTTTTCCCTAAATAGGTATATGGTATTTTAGGGTGCTAGGGTTGGGTGTGAAGTGTGTGCAAAAATAGTATTTTCAGCCACACCATTCTAGAGAGAGAGAGCTTAGAGAGAGAAATCCTTTCAAGAGAGAACTTGTAATCCTTTGATTGTGAAATCGAAAATCAGGTTTGTTAATCTCTTGATTGTGATTATATGTTTATTGTGATAAGAAATTGAAATTTGCAGGGAACATCAATTGGTATTAGAGCTTAACCAGATTGAAATCAAAGGAAAATTTTGGTCGAACACTGCTCTTCGAAAGTCAGATTTGATTTTTGAGTGTCTGTGTGTTTTTCGAGTTGAAATCATTTGTTTAATGATCGATAAGTGTTTTAGATTGAGTTTGTATTGGTTTAATCGAGTATTGCACTGTAATCGATAGTTATTTTGATTATTTTGGTGTTTTGGTTTACACGAGGTCAAGAGCACTGTTCCATCGATTGATTTTACTTAGAATGTGTGTTTTTGAGATTAGATGGTTGTAATCAGTTCTAGATGTATTAGTAATCGTATTGTCAAAGTTTGGGATTGCAAATCGAAATCTAGATAGGTTTTGGTTGATTCAGAGTTGGTTTTCGAAGCATAAGTTGAAGAGCACGCCAGATTTCCATTTTGCGCCAGATTCAAGTGTTTCTATGTGCTTAGCGCAAAGTATATTTTACGCCATTGCCCTTAGCGAGTTCCTGAATTTCTCGCCAGCTTCTCAGCGCTAAGTCTCTTTTGCGCCAACTCCTCTTAGCGCGAGTTATCTCTTGTGACAGCTCCTTTTAGCGCAAGTTATCTTTTGTGCCAACTTCTCTTAGTGCAAATTGTCTTTTGTGCCAGATCCTCATAGCGCAAATTGTCTTTTGCGCCAGCTTTGCTTAGCACAAATTTGTCTTTTGCGCTACTGCCCTTGGCATATTTCTGGGTTTTGCGCATTTCTAGGTTTTGCGTGTTTTGTGTATTTATATTGGAAGTTTCATTTCTGAAATTCTTTTGATTTTATCTGGACTAACAATCATTTTCAAGTTTCTTATTGCATATTTTCAAAATCAGAATGACTTCCAACGAAACTCCTTCAATTAGCACAGATGAGAATCCACCAGTACTTTTCAGAGGAGAGTACGAACAATGGAAAAATCAGTTCCTGTATTTCATTGACAGACATGAATTAGGGGATCATATCAGAATATCTCTTAGAGAAGGAAACATGAAAACTCCAACAAGGATTTATGATTATTTTAAACAGGGATCAATGGAAAGAGTAAAAGGAGAGTATCCATTATCACCTGATGAGTATTCAGACGAGCAAAGAACGAGATATGAAGCTGACAGTTTAGCCAAAACGTTTATTTTGCAAGGAATTTCTGATAAGATTTCAAAAGAGATTTCTATAAGTTTAGAAAGTAAAAAGGCCACAAGAAAACAGTTGTGGGAACAAATTGAGAAGATGATGACAGGACCAAAGGTGTCTTCAAGAGTTAAGTTTCTAGAAATTGAGAATTCTGAGCTAAAAGGAAAGATTTCTGCCTTCGAAGCTAAAGTTCAGAAACAAGATTCTGTTGAGATCAATGAGAAGAAATTTGAGGATTTGTAGGATGCAAATGTTGAGCTTCAAAAGAAAATATCTTATCTGGAGAACAAGATGGCCAAAGAAAGATCTCATTTTGAGATTGAAAAGAAAGCATTTGTAAAGAAATTCTCAGATTTTTCGAGAAAATGTGCAGACGAAAAGAAGGCAGTTGAGCTGAAATGTACAAAACTTTCTCAGCAAATTTCTGAGTTTGAGAAAGTAATTATTCTGGAAAGAGAAAAGTTTGCCAAGGACAAGAAGGCCATTGAACAATAGAATGTTAGATTCTTCAACGAAATATCCGGGCAGAGAAATGATGCTGAGAAAGGATTTGAAAAAGAAAGAAGTATGTTTGAAGCAGAGATAAAGAAGCTTACTGACAAGCTATCTAAACTATCTGAAAGTGTACTGAATGAGAAGAAAACGAAGTCTGAATTCAAGAAGAAGATTGACCTGCTCATTGAAGAAAGAGACAATTTATCTTCAAAGATAAAAGAGTTTGAAGACATTGTTTCCAAGGTGGTGGTGACTGAGCAAACGACTCTAGAGTCACAAATCCACACACCTAGAAATAATTCAACTAACTTCAAAAGGACAACCTCAAGCTCACGCTTGAAACCTATTACTTCAAGAAGGTTAGTCAATTCATTTGATCAAATTCGTACTACTAATATTTTCTTTGATGAAAATGT
Organism: Arctium minus; assembly: GCA_954870635.1. Taxonomy (NCBI): domain Eukaryota; kingdom Viridiplantae; phylum Streptophyta; class Magnoliopsida; order Asterales; family Asteraceae; genus Arctium; species Arctium minus. Next base: position 30,201,832 of record OX941089.1, on the reverse strand, counting down.
AGATGGTTTAGATAGATTCAGAAGAAGAAGAAGATACGAAGAAGAAGAACTGGTATGGAAGAAGAAACCAGATGAAAATGAGAAGAAAGATGAGAAGAAAGACGAGAAAGGGAAGTCATGTGTACATACACATCAAGCGAAGAAGAACAATGTGAGTAAAGGTAAACCTGACCATATGTACACGAGAAATCAATTAATCAGGTTGTCAGGTAAGCAATACTATTGTTCTTACTGTCGTACACATGATCTTGTTCATAAAACAAGTGATCATTTCTGGTATGGTTCTTACTCAGTTACTCCCATAAGAACTGCAACTAACAAACATGGACCCAAATACTAGTAGGTACCAAAGAAAAGGGATGAATCTGTGTTGCAGGTACCTTCTGTCAAGGGGGAGTAAGAGATCGAAGGTTTCTAAGTAAATCAGCTTAGGATCCGTACTTCAACGAAGCATGACTTCTAAACACAACAGTTTAGGACTCGTACTTCAGTGATCAAAAGACCTTACTCTTGTGCTGATATGAGAAGTGTACTCCAATACTTGAATAAGGAAATCAACCATCAAGGGGGAGTACATATTTGTTTGAAATTTTATGCATCCGTCAGATATGATGATCAACATTTGAGGGGGAGTTAATGCATATATTTTACACTGATAATTTTTCTAATGCATAATTTCATGGGGAGTAAAAGAATTATGATTTCTAATTACTTCAGATCAGAACTCGTACCTTTAATTGTTTTACTGTTTTATGTCTTTTAATTTCTGTGAATAAAGTTGCTTTGACTATGACTTTAAGACTTTTGCAGTTTGAGAGATGCTTACAAGATCATATCTTTATGACTTAATGCTTGACTTTATGAGATGTAAGATTGCACGCAAAAGGTATAATTCTTTATCTTCATCTCATATATGGTTGGAAGAAGGACAACTTTCAATCATAGAAAACATGTTCTTAAATGTTCAAACCACTTCCCGATTCTCAAACAGATTTCATGAATTGGAAGTGTGATTTTAAATGTTTTCAATTTTATTTGTGCTTCAATGCTTAACAAACCATGTGTTTCTAAAGATATATACTTGCGTATTATCTTCTCTATATACTTTCAAGTATTCACACACACCGGTTTACTTCTTTTGTTGGATAAGTTATCACCATGTCTCATATTGACCAAGTTTTTCGATGGTGATACACCCCGCTCGTATTTTAAATGAATTTTTGAGCGTCATTTCATCTCGAAACGTCATTTCAAGAATGTCTATATTTTGTTTCGTATAGACAATATCCATTATTCTTGACCATAAGCCTTGATTGCTATATCATTCTTTACTAATCATTTTCATACAATTTCAGATTTTCAAACAAGTCTCTTGCATTCTTGTTCATTCATTCAATTTACTTGTTTGAAAATACTTCAATGTTTCAGTTGCTCAAATCTTCATGATTATATTCTGAGCATACAAACATCTGACTTGTATTTGTGCTTTAACTGTTAAAGTTAAACTATTTTGAGCAACATTTGCTTTCTAGGAAAACATGGGATCTTTGTGCTAGGACTTAATTGAAACTTCTATGGATTCACGTTAACCAGTGTTTCCTACCCATGAAGTTAATCCTTAGTGATTGAGTGTGAGAAGTCGAAAATAAATGAGTGTGGGTTGTGCGTTAAGGTAAAATGGAAAAGAGAGTTTGGTTAGATGTGAGCTTAATTATTAAAAGAAAGAGAGTGTGAGATCAGAGTAAAAGAATATCAAACTCTGCACCAACTACTTTCTGAGCCGGGCAGCCACATTATTAATGTTTCACAATTCTTTGGTGAACATTATTGAAACAGGCAACTAGCCCATGCCAACTTTTGACATTAACCCCACCAGCCACTCATTTTCTTCTTAACAAGATAATGTTTCATTTTTCAAAGGGGAAGCAGCACATTTACTATCTGATTTTCATTTGGAAAATCTGGATATTGAAAAGAAGGAAGTCTGCCCCACCTTCGCACTTCAATCATGCACATTGAGTCTGTGTTGAACTTACTGTTGTCTCAGTGGTTTACACAATTTTGAGCCTTTATAAGCAATCATTTGTGCTTAATTCTTTCTATCACACGCACGAACACACAAAGAATTTGTTTCTTTGTCATAACGTTCATAGAAATTGCCTTTGTGGTGTTTCGATGATTGGATAGAAGCCCTGGGGGAGTGAACATCAAAAAGTTCCTTTCCAATGTATATTCGTTACATAAAGTAACTTTGTAGTACTGACAGGCATATTAATTGATTCATTTGTTGCTTCAGGTGTTACATTCTTATTTTGTCTGGATTTGAAAAGATCTAGATAAATACATTGTTCAAATTGGCAACGAATCAGTGGCTCATCTTCAAAGATCAGTGGTCAGAAAGAATTTCAAAGACATTTCTTGAAGAAGTTTTGATGATATTGATGCATTTTTCATCAAAAAGGGGGAGAAGAGAAAGTTTGAAGAAATGTCCATTACAAGTTTTTTGTTTTCAAGAGACGTTTGAAAAGAGAAGAGTTAACAAAGAAATGGAGAGAATACAATTTTAAAGAAATTTCAAGTCAGAAATATTCTACTAAAGTATTATGAGCTGAATTTGGAGATAATTTCTTTCCATTATCTGAAATAGTGTTTTTCTACTACTCTTGGGAAGATTACAAGATGTGTTAAAGAAAAAGGAGAGAGATTGCATTTTCTTGAGCTTAAAGAGAAGATTGGATTGCTAAATCTTTTTAGTAATGATCTTGATCCAAAGGGGGAGATTGTTAGATCACAGATTTATTGGATTCAAGATCATCAAGACTGAAGACGAAAGATTCAAGAAGTCAAAGTTGCAAAGTCAATTCTCAATTAAAGTCTAGGTCAATTTGTAATAAAAATGTCAAAGTTTATTTTTATGTATTTTTGTTTTTCCCTAAATAGGTATATGGTATTTTAGGGTGCTAGGGTTGGGTGTGAAGTGTGTGCAAAAATAGTATTATCAGCCGCACCATTCTAGAGAGAGAGAGAGAGAGAGAGAGCTTAGAGAGAGAAATCCTTTCAAGAGAGAACTTGTAATCCTTTGATTGTGAAATCGAAAATCAGGTTTGTTAATCTCTTGATTGTGATTATATGTTTATTGTGATAAGAAAGTGAAATTTGCAGGGAACATCAGCATAAATTGCACTTAACACCTGTGTCCATGAATACACTGTTAGTTAACCTTTTATTTTAAATGTTAAGAGACTATAGATTACGGATTGCTTTTATTCATCAATACACTGTTAGTGAATACAATATTTGTTGTATACAAGATTCATGAATTCATTCTGTTCATGAATACACATGATTCATATGCTAAATTGGCCGAAACAAACAATTCTTAACTAATCCTATATATTCTTGCAGAAAGGATGCATTAGCAATTCCTACAGGAAGTTGCAGGAACAATAGCTGGAAATGGGCTTCATCTTTTGTGCTTGTGCTTGGACCAGTTTTTGGCAGGATTTTGAGCTAACTTTTGGACCTTTGATAAACAATTATTGGGCTTTATTTTTGTATGTATGGACCCTTGGCCTTGTTAAGAAGCCATTAGTTTAGGGTTAAGAGACATTCCCATTGTACGTTCCATATCTCTCTCTCTTTTTCATGGGTAGTTGAAAGAGATTTGTAGGAAACTTTTCTTTTGTAATTTTTTGGTGTAACTTTCTAACTCTCAGCCTCTTCTTATTTTTCTTTTGTCAACAATTGCTAAGGGCCAAAAGTTGTGGCTGTTTTACGATATTCAAGTAATTTAAATTCTCGTTGGTTAATTTTTACATGTCTCTTTCATTACATTTTGCTTACCATATTTCGGATTTTGACTTTTAGAGAACACTTTGATTGTATCTTTACATTCGACTAAAAATATTTTTGTGGGCTCGTGCTTATTATCCAAAAGGCCGAAATATGGTTTCTCGAGTGAAATGTGCAAGTACTTTATTTTCGAGATTAAACTTAGTGCGCAATTTCCAATTTTTTCTTGTATCTACTTTCTAATCCTTTACTTTATATATGCAATTAATTTCTCACACTTTATTTTCCGCATTTTACTTTCTTGCACTTTACTTTCATAATTTATTTTACCGTTATCTACGTTTCATGCAATTTAATTTCGGCATTTTCTTAAATAAATCGTTACTTATGCAACAAGTTTCTTTTCCTAAATTTTAGTATTTGCAATTTATTCATGCATTTTCATCTCCGTCATTTATATTTCAAGTCTTTATATCTTTTGTAAAAAGAAACCAACTAATGATAGGCTGACAACCTTAGTTTGGGGTGTAAAACAAAGTTAAAATTTAAACCGGAAGGTAAAAATGTGTATCGTATATAGCTTTTTAGTTACTTAAATCAGATTGTCAATATTTCATTGAAGATTACATTTAATTAAATGACAATGTGTTCACTTTCAAGAAGTTACTAAAATATTAAATATAAGATAACGTAAGTTTGTTATAATATCTTTTTACCGGATTATCTGGTTTTATTTTAATAAAGTTTTACACCCATTGCTTCTTTTTACAACTGATTTTCAGTACCTGATAATTAAAATATTCAACAAAAGATTTCCTCGAATTTGTCATCTGAAATTAACTTTTAAAGACTAGACTGTTTGAGAAACTTTTACAATCTTCCTTGTGGATCGATATTCGGTACTTTTATCGTTATTATTTGTTAACAAGACGACAGTAGATCAAGTGTATAATTGCACTGATATCTATTTACATGAATCTAGAGGTTGCATAAACCACATGACAGAAGCCTTAACCGTTTTAGAATGATACTAATTTGAATAAAATCCCTCCAAAATCGTTGATTACCAAAATTGAGGAAGTAATAAAAATAAATAAATAAAACTAATTATTTAATCAAAAATCCATATTACAGAATTTAAAAAAATAAAAAACGAAAAATAAAATGGAATGTCTAGATCAGTTTGCATAGTTTGTTAGAATCGTCGGGTTTGTAAATGAAACACATCATATATATATAGGGGTTAAATCATGTGAGGACCAAAAAAAGATTGAGAACTGTAAGAACCGATTTAAGTCGTAATTTAGTTTTGATCCTATGGTTTTGATTAAAAACTGTTTCATCACATGAAAAGGACATAATCGTCATTTTGGTAACAAAAATCACCAGATGAAACGTACAGATTCATGCATCAGATGAAACACACAGATTCACCATATGAAACACACAAATTCCCCATATGAAACACACAAATTCACCACATGAAATCAAACACAATTTTCATCTCTAATCTATTTCACCTAATGAAATCAAACGTAATTTCACTCTATATGTTATTTCATCTCATGAATTCAAACACTAATGTTATTTCACCTATGAAATCAAACAGAATTTTTGGAAACAAAAATTCCTAAATCAATCGCAACCAAAAAAGATGTTTTCCTAATCTGTTCTTCGCCATCACACACCTTCTTCGAGCGACCCAGTTCCCACCATCGTTGCTCTTATGGTTCCTTAGTGATCTGGATCTGGAAAAAAAAAACCAAATCAATCACAATACAGATTATAAACATTGAAGTAAGGTAATCCCAAGTCATAGGTTTCTATTTTTGTTATCAAAACCTAAAAGCGTATCAAAAGATCCACATATTCCTGTTGAAAAAAAAATTGTATGATTTATATGGATAGAACAAGCATATAACAAATCAAAAATAAACCGTATGGGACTTAATAGAATCAAACCCATGTTCTCCGTGGTTTTTAGCGGGGAATGGGGGGGGACACTTGGTTTCGATTTCAAACGACGGAAAGAAGAGGATTTAGATTTCAATGGTGCATGATGAGATTTTTGATGGTTTTAATCTCAGAGGGTTTCGATTTCAAATGTCCGATTTCTCCCCCAATGTCGTCATCATGATTCGATTTCAAAGGTTAGATGGCCGACGATCAGATCTGCTTCTCCATGGTTGGTGCTACCCTCCATCATCGGCGCTACATATATATGAAAGAACAACAAAACGACGCCTTCGTCCCTGTGGTTTGTGACAGATATGGAAGAAGAACACCAAAACTGTGTTTTGTCTACGATTTGTGACACAAATCTGGAAGAAGAACATCAATTTGTTGAATTTGGAGGCCAAACAAAAGTCCGGGGTGTTGTAGATCTAGAAACTGGTGAAGGGGATCTGGAAAAGAGGAATGTGCTCTAGAAAATGGACGTGAATGCCCATTTTAATTTGCCATTTATTAAATAAATGGTTTCAGATTTCAAAAAAAAATCAAAAAAATATCATTGCCTTTAATGACATAGATTAAAATCAACTAATGGTGTGGATCGGTTTTCACGTTTATCAACCTATTTTTGATTCTCATTTGATTATCGTTTATATATATATATATATAGAGAGAGAGAGAGAAAGAGAGAGAGAGAAGTTTGTTTCATGAACCATACAAACCAATCTTAGTAATCCATCTAGTCTAATAAATATCTGATTCCATTTTGTTTTATAATCTAAAGTTATGATCATAACAAATGAACTTTATAATCTTCCATATATATATCTCAATCACAATGAATGAATCATAATAATTGTCCATAAATATCTCGATTGTTTCATAATATAATTAATCATATTTTCATTCTAGAATGTTATGGTTTGTATGATTAATTTGTAAGAAATTAATTACACATTTTGTATTTAAAACCATCACTACGTGTGTGTGTATATATATATATATATATATATATATATAGAGAGAGAGAGAGAGGGGGATGATCAAACGAGAACAATAACTATTTAAAAGAATACGAGAACTAACAAAATCATTAGTGATTTTACATTAACACACGAAAAATGGACTTTGGTCACGGTTTCAGGTCCGCATGGCTTTTTTGCGCATTAATGTAAAATCACTAATCATTTTGCTAGTTCTTATGTTCTTTTAAATAATTATTGTTCTCGTTTGATCCTTCCCCCCCCCCCCCCTTTCTCTCTCTCTCTGTGTGTGTGTGTGTGTATATATATATATATATATATATATATATGTAGAGAAGGGATCAATTGGAAACCAACATTAGACTGGAAACTTTGGAAACCAATATTGACCGATCAATTAATTTTCTTTTTTACTTTTTTTTAATTGATAAGGGTATTTTAGTATTTTACTTAATTTTGTAATATATATATAGTAATTATTATTATTATTACTATAATATTAATTATTTAATTTGAATGTATTTTATATATGATAATAATTGATGCTATATTAATTTAAAGTATGCTTTTTCTGATTCCGATTTCAATTTCCTTAATTCCGATTTCAGTTTCATATTAATTGCAATAATTAAGGTAAATAGTTTTTTTATTTATTTGATTTCCGTTTCATCAAAGCTTGAAAAAGAGTTATTTTTATAGAAAATTCAAAAATTTAATTATATTTAAAATCAATATTTTTTTTCATTTAATTATATATATATATACAGGGCCAGGCCGGCCAGTGGGGCGACGGCCCAGGGCATCAAAAAATCTATGGGCATCAATTTTTTAGCCCAATTTTGTATAGGTAGGTTCATTTTGGGGCAAAAAAAAGTAACAATTATAAAAAAATCAAGCCCAAAGCCTGCTTCCTTCAATTGACGCTCTCCTCTCTCACTCTCTCAATCGGCCTCTCGCTAAATGGTAAAACGCACATTCGACGCTCAGGCTCTCATCCTCTCACTCTCTCAATCGACGCTCTCCTGTCTCCTCTCACTCTCGGCTCTCTCTGGTAATCTCGTTCCATCCAACCATCTTCATCTCATCGACTACTCACAGTGGACCTGTGGTCTGTGTTCCAGACTCGCCTTGCCCTCTACCGTTCTGCAGATCTGCCCCTCTCGATTGAAGCGTCTAGCTTTTGGTAACTTCAATTCTTCAACTTGGTAAGTTTTTAGTCTTTTAGATGATTTATGAATTGATTTAGCCATTTAGGTTTACTAATTTAGTGTTTTTATTAGGTTTATTTTTTAGTGGTCTTGCTGCCATAAATCGACTAAGATTTAGGTGTTGTTCGGTTCATTTTCTATTAAGGCCTGTATGGATAAAGTTGTCTGAAGTGATAAAGTTGTCTATATGATAACAAATAATTTTTTGTTCGGATGTTATGCTGAATAAACCGTCTGAATGTCAAAAATGACCATTTTATCCCCAGTCTATATTTAAACACTATTAGAAAAAATCAATATAAGCAGTATCAATAAACATTTGGAAAAACAAACAAAATGAATAGACTTTTCATCAAACACTTGTATCAACCACAATTTTTTTAACAAATAATTGTTGTTGTTTGCTTCCATAGGATTTGATGGATTTAGCAGCCAAATTTACAGGCCCTTCCTATCTTCTTCTCCCTAATTTTGTAGATCTTCTTGAACTTCAGGAAGAACTTGTGGATGTAATATGTACTGCAGTGGGTCTCATGAGAAAGAGAGGGAAAAGAAGAGCAAATCGATTTGAGAAAGAACAGATCGATTTCGGTGATGGAAGACCGACGGAACTTGGAAGAGCAGATCGATTTCACGTATTGATTTGAGATCGATTCTAGAGATCGATTTGAAAATGAACAAATGGATTTGAGGGATCGATCGATTTCAGTAAAAGAGCAAATCGACATTACCTTTTCTTCTCCATGTATATACTTGAGAGAGAACAGATCGATCAACAGTTTGAAAGAGCAGATCGAGGGTAGCAGAAGAGAGACAATGATGGTGAGGACAGTAGGAGGAGGATGAAACATCAGAACTATGGAGGAGGAGGAGGATGAATGATTTCAGGGAGGAAGGAAGCCTGCTCTTCACAAGGGTAGTGTGGCAAAAAAGTGGGCTGAGTCTATATGACTTTATTTTGAGGGCTGAGCGAATAAGTCACTAATTTCTAGATTAAGCCATAACCGAACATCCATTTATGGCTGAGCGAATAAGCTATATGGGCTATACAACTCATTAAGCCACAAACGAACAACCCCTTAGTCGATTATTACCCAGAAAATAATATACGGACTACGATTACTGCCTTAAATCGACAATAGCAGTAGTTTATTTTCTACGAATTATATGCATAAAATGGAACTCGTCTAGTCTCTCAATCTCATCTCTTTCCTTTCTGGCTCTCGATTTAATGTGGTAAATTCCTAAGCTCTGATTTCTAGGGTTATGCGTGTGTTTTTATGTGTGGTTTCTTGGACATTTGATTCACAATTCGTTATACATTGCTTCTTTCATTGGGATGTAGGGTTTATCATGCAATTAGGGTGGTTTTACAAGTCTTTTTGCTTATTTAGTTGAATATTTTGCTTATTATAATCTAATCATCCAAAAGCTATTACATAATTTTGAATAGGAGACTGAGATTGTGTAGGTTTATAGTTCATGCTTGTTTGTTTGCACATTAATATTAAGAATAATCATACATACTCAAAGATGCTGGTAACTAATGTATTTAATTAGCAAAATTACCTTAAAGTAATTAGAAATTGAAAGCCATATCAAAATTGGTTATGAGGCTTCTCTCACCTCTTGCTTCTGAGTTCTGATACACTTCAATGGAAATATGGAACCACAAATCTCAACCTCTAAGTTCATCCTAGAATCCAATAATTCACAATTGTTGGTGACCGACATCAACGTATTCTCACACTGGTTCTGTTTTGGTTGGTGACCGATATCACCTATGACCTACCTTGGCTACGTTCCAAACCCCTTCAGTTAGTTTATTTTGTTTTGTATGTATATGTAAAAACATATAGGGGGCATATTTTTGGCTTTCCGCCATGGGCATCCGAAATCTCAGGACCGACCCTGTATATATATATATATATAGGGGCCATTCGAGGGAGAACTCGGTTATCTGTGGTAACCGTGAGATTCAATCTTAACCACAAATCAGAGGATAAATTAGGAAAACAAAAATTTTGGTAATTTTAATTAACATTTTAATTAAAGGGCATGTTAGGTATTTTAGAAATATTCTCTCTCCTTTCTCCTCTCTCCGACAAACATTATTCCGGTGACCACATGATGCAGAGTGTGATACCTTTTGTAAACATCGAAAATAACGAAAATAAATAAGAAATGTTGTGATACCTATAGTGATACAAAATACACTTTGATACCTATTGTGATACAAAATACACTATGATACCTACTGTGATACAAAATACACTATGATACCTACTGTGATACAAAATACAATGTAATACCCTAAGATGCACATTGTGATACTCGTAGATGCATAATGTTAAAAGAAGATATACTAATGTGATACATTGTGATCTCACTATTTGAAACTCGTAATCACACTCTGATCCATATGATCCACCTAGATCTAAACAAAAAAATAAAAACCATAGAAGTGTAAAATTTTCAAATTATGAAAACAAAGTAAGGATAAAAAACTCAAATTTTGAAAATCAAATAAGGATAAAAATAATGTGAGTTTCTTCGGGATCGATAGTGCACCATCTGGTTTCTTCGAGATTGATCCGGGTTTTTGGTGCATCGTATGAGTTTCTTCGAGATCGATCTGGGTTTTTGGTGCATCGTCTTAGTTTCTTCGAGATCGGTCCGGGTTTTAGGTGCATCGTCTAGGTTTCTTCGAGATCGGTCCTAGTTTTCGGTGCATCATCTAGGTTTCTTCGAGATAGATCCGGATTTTTTGTGCATCGTCTGTTGTCTGGTTTCTTTGAGATCGGTCTGGGTTTTGGTGGCACCATTTCAAAAATCAAAAATCGATGTTCATCGATATTTTCCGGAGGATGAGAGAAAAACTAATTGATGACGAGGAAAAATCCACCGTAAACCGTTTAATAAAAGCAAAGAATTAAGAACAAAAATGATGGTATGATGATATCTCCTTCTTAAAGAATTTTGCAGTCACATTGTAAACAACTTGTTAATCGACAATGACTTCTTTTTATGATTGATTTTTGGTTTGATGAGATAAAAGTGAAATTTATTGTTATTTTTGTTATGGATATAAATAAATTCAAAATAGGGAATACGCATGAATTGAAAAGGAGATTATGATGAGTTGTTATATATAAATTACAAAATTACAAATATATCCTTTATTTATTAATTAGGAAAGTAGATTAATTGCAAAAAAATGATTGACTAATATTGGATCTCACAGTTATCACAGACTATTTAGTTCTCATTTGATTAGAACCCTATATATATATAGACGAAGGATCGTATGATTATAAGAGTTAAGATAGAATGTAAGAAAGGATCTGAACCCATGATCACTTTTAATCTCAAAACAACCTATGAATCGCGCTTGATACGGGGATTAATCTGATGCATCTCGGTGTATCTCATCCTAATGTGCATCCAAGGGTGGAGATCCTTCTTACCTTTCTCACTATAACTTTCATTCTTACCGGAACTCAACCCTATATATATAGGGGCGGGTTCAAGCAAGAACATATTCATTTTACGAAAATGTGATAACATCTTTTTAGTATAGTCCACCACATATAATACTAAATCAGAGACGCATACGACCTTTGACGCGACCTACGTTACGGGCAAAGTTGCCCGCACACCACTTGACCCCCTTATGTGTATTATCACATGTGATAAAAGTGCTCCTGATGTGATATTATAGTCCATCACACGTGATAGTAAATTAAAGACACATATGACCTTTGGCGCGACCTAGACCGCGTGCCAAGTCATCCACACACCTAGATATCAGGTCCTCTCACATATATTATCACATGTGATGAGGGTGTTCTCGTGTTTTTGTAAAATGGAGGTGTTCTCGTTTGAACATCTATATATATATATATATAGGGTTGGGTTCTGGTGAGAAGTTGAATTAACGGTGAGAACCGTGAGAAGTGGTTATCAACCGTTGGATGAGAAATGAACGCACATTAGGATGAGATGCACCGAGATGCACGAGATAAACTCCCTTTTAAGCCGCAATTCATGGAAGTGCTTGAGATTAAAAGAGATCAACGGCTCAGATCCACTTCTCACGATTATCACCGTTAACTCAACTTCTTACATGATCATTTGCATTTTTAATTTAAACGTCAATTATTTTACAACACTTTTGAAATAAGTGTCATATTAGCTTTTTATAATATGTTTTGAATACATTTTTATATGACATTTGTTTTTTTTAAACATTGTCAAATAATTTCATATAGAAAAATTAATAAAACGATTTATTTAGAAAATATCTTAAAAAACTTGTTTAAATGACCATATTTCATTTTATTGTAACATCATTACATAGAACCCATAACCGTTTATTCCTATAAACCTAAGCATTATATATAAAATATATATAATGTACCTACACGCTCCTCTCTCTTTTGTTCATAATGTTACATTATGTTCTCTTAATTACATCAAAATTATTTTATATTTTCTTAATTGCCTTAAATATACAGTACGTCTCAATAACTTCCTAACACTAAGAAAACAAAACAAAAATATTTCAATTTTGATTGGTATTATCATGTCTCTTTCCCCTAGGAAAAAAAGATTCTGCCATGTGACTGTTACCAAAGTAGCAACAAAAATAGCCAATGTTTTACAGTTCTACAGAAAACACATTCTTGTTTTCCTCTCTGTAAGTTTCTGAAACCATCAAAATAAAGTGGTTCGTAGTACGCCTTTTTGGTGGTATAGTATCTTGTAATATATTTCAACTAGTCTGTTTTGTATGTTTAGGGTTTTCAATGAAAAAGTAATTAAAAACAAAATATTCAACTCGAAAGTAACTTCCACGAGATGTAATTCAACTGGTCTCATTTTTAAGTTTAGGGTTTTCAATTAATGGGTCTAGTTCTGAAAATTAAAAAAAAAATTCTAACATTTTTGGAATTTAAACCTAAAAAAGGTTAACTGGTTCTGAAAGATATTACTTACTCTGTGTAGGTTGTCCTTGTTTTAATTTACAGCATAAAGAATTTCTTTTCCTTTTGGTTGTCCATTTCTTTTTGTTTCTTTAAAGTGATCAGGATATCCCTAGCTAGTGTTAAACAACTGTAATACTTGAAATACGCGAAGCATTCATAGCTTTCAGAAATCTCCAATCCGGATCTAACAAAATGGAAAACTAGGGGCTCAGGGTTCATCACTAAAAACAAGTTTAAAAGCAATGAACAGCAGAAAGTAAACTAAAAGTACACCATAATTAAATGATGGGTCGTAGTTCATTTGATCTAACCAAAAACTAGCTAGCTAACCTTGCCATGGTATATGGTTTTGATTGTGGTTCGGATTCAACTGATAGGGTGAAGAATTGGCCATGTGATCAAGACCAGCCATGCTGAGGAAATGGTGATCAGTAGGAGTTGGAAATCCTCTAAGACCCAAGAAATCTCTCGTCAACTCATCATCACCTTCTTTTCTGGTGTTCAAAAGTTGTTCTTGGTAACTATTATTATGATTTCTTGTTGTAGAACTAAGCATGCCATTGAAGACTTGATCATGGATATTAGTTGGCCCTAGACTAGTTGAAGTCAAAGAATTTGGATGAATCACCACCTGCTGGTCCATGCAACCAGTTGTGGTGACGACGACATTAGCAAACCCACCGCTTGCTTCCAATATGCCATGATGATGGTTATCACTTGCAGACAAATTACTGCCTAGGGCAGAAGCATTATGATGATGATGATGAAGAGATGATAGTAGAGGTGTACACATGTGATCACGTTCAAGGGTTTGTTGGGACCCACTTAAAATAATGGACTGCTGTTGCTCATGTGACATGGAATTGGCAGCAGCAGTAGAACAAGGAGGAGGTGCAGGATTGCTCATGGTTACACCCATTTGAGCTGCCTTTTGGAGCAAAGCAGTGGCAGACATGTGAGAAGAAGGAGAAGGAAGATGGAGACCATTAGGGCTAGGGTTTTGCTGTTGATGATGATGATGATCTAACCATGATGGTAATTGAAGATTATGATGTGGACTACTACTCGATCCGATGTTGAAGCTAAGTTGTGGATGTTGGAGGAGATGTTGTGGTTCGGTTTTCAGCGGAAAATTGATGGGTAAATGGAGAGGAAGGTGGTTTAAAGAGGATGATGAAGATCTTGCAGTTTCTTCAGCTAAAGCATCACAAAAGGCTCTGTGAGTAATGAAGCTGTCCCTCCTGTTGTGAGACAAAAGACAAAAAGATATATAAGAACACTAAGTAACAAAAAGAATGAAACATCTTACACTTAACCCGTGTTAATTAATCAATCATTATATTTTCAAAAATACATGTAATATCGAACATTATAGTGGGAAACAATGTATAAATACATACAATCAACATTGATGGTACTACTCATTAGTAATAATAGGTTTTGTGTTGGAACCAAATGCGTTTAATATATATATATATATATATATATATATATATATATATCAAACATCTCACATGTTCGTAGTCTTGTCACCCGAAGAAGATGTGCCACATCATGATCGTGGGACATATTGATCTTTTTGTTATCGACTGGTTTTGTGTTTGAAGTTGTTAATTAAGTTCTTATTATTTGTCATGAAAATAACAGTGAAATATTGAAGTATAATTAATTGAAGCATGATTAGAATAAAAAGTTTAATCCTTTATGTCCTCAACTGTTTCACATGTGAAGTTCCTTGAAGTTTTATTTTATTTGATTTTAACATTATATTGCTTTTATTTAAACAAGTATAGAGTGATCAAATTGTTGGTATTACCTTGAAAAAAGGGTACCACAATCGCATCGATATTCTCGTGTGCCACAGATCTTGGAATGAGCTTTCCAATCGGACTGAACAGCGTAACGTTTTGAACACTTCTCACATTTCCACTTTTTTTCACCGTGCTTTCGGGAGAAGTGTTTCTTGATGCCTGTAAGATCTCCGAGTGCGCGCGATGGCTCATGGTGCACACAACTCGGCTCCGGGCACACATATACTTTCTTCCTAACCACCTCCAGTTTTGATTTTTGCTTAAGTTTCCATGGCAAATTATGTCCTCTTCTGTGTAACTGAAGATTCTGGTCTCTTTGAAACCCTTTATTGCAAATCTCACACAGGAATCTGTTTGTTGCCATAAGTGATTTTGGAGATAAAGCTATCACTTCAGCTTCTGGGTCTTTTTCCATTCCCAAAATAAATATAATCAATATTTAATCCAAGAAAAATGAAACCCAGATAAATTAATGAATCTACAAAGAAATCAAGTTAACGTTCTTGAAAATAAAAATAAAAGATCAAATCAAAAGTTATTATATATATATATATATATATATATATAAAGGTATGAATGTATATCAAAAAACTAGTTGGCTCAAATAGGAAATTAACAAAAAGTTTGCATCAAGTATCTAATTAATTAATTTACCTGGATTTCCTGGAAGATTCCTCTTTTTCTTGTTTGATTGAGTTTGGTTGTTAGTACTGATTGGCACAGAAGCAAAGGACTGCTGCATCTGTGGTGGAGGGTACATAGTACCAATTTCATTCCTGTTGCTTGATGAAGATAGGCTTGCTTCATTTGATGCAGATGTTAAATTTGACATATTGTCATCCAACAAGACGCCCTTCATTTCTCTCTCTCTTTAGTCTTTATCTATCTCAGTTTATTAAATTATGAACTGGATTTTTTCTTTTTCTATTTTAAAGCTAATCAACTATGATGACCGACAGATCAACTTTTTGCATCCTCAAGAACCATGTCATACAGATCTGAAAAACAAGAAACCCTAAAGCAGGAGGAAGAAGAAGAAGAAGAAGAAGAAGAAGAAGAAGAAAGGAACAAGAAACAAATGATTAGAAGACCGAGCTTTTTTGCCATCTT
The DNA here is from genome assembly GCA_954870635.1 of Arctium minus. NCBI lineage: Eukaryota > Viridiplantae > Streptophyta > Magnoliopsida > Asterales > Asteraceae > Arctium > Arctium minus. Next base: position 30,185,987 of record OX941089.1, on the reverse strand, counting down.
TTTAGTTTTGATTACAAAAGGTTGATGAATCAAAGAATATATATAAGTTAGAGAGATGTTGTAACTAGAAATTAAAAGAGAAAAGCTCAAACCTGACAGTTAGCAAACTTCTTCTCCAAGAGAGTTTACAAGTATAGCCAACTCTCCAAGATGATTCAACACAAGAATCCACACACTTGAGTACAAATATACCAAAACAAAAGACAACCCAATTCGTACAAAGTAGAAAACAAGTTCAACAAGAGAGAGAGAGTGAGAGAGAGATATGTGGATGAGAAGATATCTTTCTAGCTAGCTACAACCCATCAAAAATGAAACCAAAAAGGCAACATGAGGAGGAGGGCAGAGGGGCAATGTTTCTGACGTTACAAGATTTTGTCCTATTATTTGTTTTCTTCTCAAATTCCAGAAATTTTACCGCTTGCATTATTGATTTTGCCTTTAAGAGTATCTACTAATCTTTTTAAGGGAATTACTACTTTGTTTTTCCCTATATACATATATATATATATATATATATATATATATGCATATGTGTGAGTATAATTAACTTTTCATCACTCCCTTCCTTCACCTTCACCAGCTTTCTAATCATTTTAATTAGTTAAGCATAGATATATAAATAAACCCTAAATTAGGTCTATCGATCATTATATTTAAAGGTGCAAGAGATTTACAACAGGTTAGCTTTTTGGATGAAAAAGGAAGTCATAATTAAGATGCTGATATTATATTATAAGCAACTCATACAGTACATAAAGACAACAAATTAATAGAGGGGAAATAATTAAGTCTAGTCACACACTAAACTTCGATCATATATCCGGAGCACAAATATTAATAATGCAACTAATATGCATGACTACGTACAAATTTTCTCTTCGTACTCCCAAGAAACATTAGTGAGATGAAAAGTGAAAATCCTAACATCATTAATCGAATGACCGAAAATTACACGAGTACTTGTGCCTAACATATACTTTGAACAATATATAAGTGCATTGTACTTTATAATCTCGTTATGAAATTCCAATTCATCGTCAATTCTGAGTAGACACTCTACCAAGCAATGGTAAAATATGCACCTCATATATAGATAAGTAAGCTTGACACTCCACCTAACAACACTCTGCCAAAACCCATTCCTTTTAAAGAAACATGTTGCAATGAACTACTAAATACTAATCTAGAAAATACCCAATTAATTGCACTTGTATAATTGCAAAATTCTCAACCTAACGCCATATATATCTTATCATGAAATCTGCTAGTAAAGTACCTACCCTACGATCCTATCATCCTAGTATATCGAGTTGCTAAAATCAAGACCCAATAAACAATGTCATTTGTGAATTTGGCAGCCGAAAAAATGTAATGTTTGTGGGTAGCCATATATATTATAGTCCTAAACCTACTTCAAGGGATAGGTTTTGTGGCCTCTAAACCTACTTGCAAAGACATACTGATGATAAATACCAGAGCTGAACTGTGAGAATAAAAATGTGGAATACCGTTAGAATATCACTCTCTAAGAGCCTTTGAGGAGAGAAAAGATGTTACAAAAAAAAAAAAATATATATATACATATATATAGAAGATTAAATGGTGTAAGTATAGCTGATGTGAAACTCCAACATGCCCCCTCCAATGTAGGCTAGACGGGCATAGATAGATGATCCTCGAGTGTTGATCAGAGGGGGCTAATGAGCATGACGGACCCATAAATTTTTTCATACGTTAGCACCATATGATATAGACAAAAGGTAATTACAAAAAAACACGGTTTTTATCGACGTGTCTTCATCTTTTTCCGACGTTCAATATTGTCTCATTTATTTTTAGCATAATTCCACCATTTTAAAGGATTTTTAAAGCTTTTTGCTGATTTCAAGAGTTTTCTTCGGTTTTTTGGTTGATTTCAAGAGTTTTCTTCGGTTTTTTGGTTGCATTCAAAGTTTCTTTTTGGTTTTTTGGTTAATTACTAGGCACGGTTGCACCTTCTTGAAGTTTCCAAAATAATACGGTAGCACCTTCCAGAACGATACGGTTTCACCCTTCATGAACCTAAATTTTTTTACCCTTTGGTGGCACACCGTAACCACAGATACAGGTCCGTCCATGCTTATGAGTACAGTTGCCCCAGAGTGCCGAGTCTCTACGTACTCTCACAGGTTGGTAGACCTTGACTCCAATATCATGTGAGGAATATGTAGAACCCCGTTAGATTACTCTTCAAAAAAGCCATGGGATAGAGAAAGAAGGTTCCGACATATATATATATATATATATACATGATTAAATGGTCTAAGTTTAGCACATGTGGAACTCTAACCTGATCAATGCTTAGAAAGTCATGGGAGGTGCTTTGAAAATGTTGTCAACTTTAGAAGGCTCAGCAGTAAGGTCCAGCTGAGCTGCGATGCCAAGGAAATGAACACCCAGCTACAAATCTAGGGATAGATTTGGCTAGATGATATCTCATGGCCCATCTAGATATTCCAGGATGTCAACAAAAATGTCATTTGCAAAGACATTTGTAAGGTAACGTTTGTTACGCTGACTGAACAAAGACGTGCCCAATCTCTTGTGCAAATATAATTGTTGTTTCCAGAGTCTTTGTGAGGATATTAGAACTTGATCAAAGCGACAAAATGTCATTAAATGCAGGAAAACTTGGCACTCAGTTGCGACAAATTAAATTTCATCTTTGTATGGAGTTATTCACTTGCAGCATGTGGTCAAAAGTCAATTCAATGCAATCAACGTTAACCTGTAATTATTGCAAGGGAACTATCCCTAACAACTTAACGTTCGCCATTTTCTTTAAATTCCAAAAATGTATTTTTTTTATATAATGAAATTATGAAGTTAGTGTTCACTGTATTTGAAATTTGAGATTTGTTTATATGTAGGGTTTATGAAACTATAAATTCGTCAACCTTACCCAGACAAAACATTCACTAATTTGAAATTGGTAGTATGTACTTACGATGTAGGCATATATGTACATATGTATGGATGGATGGACGGGTGTATATATATATACAGGGACCTTTTTTTGTAAACCCTCCTTAATTTGTGAACTTTTTTGTAAACCCTCCTTAATTTGTGAACGCGTTGATGTATACTTTTTTTTTTGTAAAGGGCATAATAGTCTTTATGTTTTTTTTATTTTCGGTTACTTTTTTGGTTTCTGAAAATTCATTTATTTTAGGAAACGATAATAATGGTTATGAATATTTCCCAATGTTGTTTTAATCTAATTTTGATATTCGATCTGATATTTCATAGTTTATTAGTTTTCTGTGTTTTCTTTGGGAATCGATGGAATTGATCTTGAAGCTATGGACAACGACACATTGGGTAGCGATGATTTTGCGGACTTTGTGTTATCGGACCGGTCTATTGAAGTTTATATGCAAGAGGATGATTTTCCAGTTTTTGTGGGATTGGAGATCCATGCAACCCTAGTCCATTGAAGCATGCAGTAGAAAAAGATAATGGTGAGTAGAGTTTTTGTAAAATAGTTATAGTGCATGGATTTTTTAAGTTGTATGAAGTTATTTCATAACTTATTTCATATGTAATTTTCAACGAAACCGACATGGAGTCGTATTATGTGTTTTGCGTAAATATTGTCATTTATTCAGTTGAATTAGGGTTAGCATGGTGTGAAAGATAAACCTATGAAGTTTTTATGAAACTAAACTGTCAAACTTAAATTTTTGGTTTAATATGAATTTTGCCACGCATGGTTTTAAAAGAATGTCAGAATGTTTTTTTTTTTGCAATGGTTGCAGCAATAAGATTTGGGAAAATTAATATTATTATGATATAATATGTTGTTGAAAAGAATGTAAGTTCATTATATGAAATAAATGTTTTTGAGACACTATATGTTTCGATCATGTGTAGTTCACAGTTTTATTTCGTGGATAAAAATCTATGTTTTCCAGTTTTTTAACATTCGATCTTCTTGTGTTTTTAGTAAAGCATGAAACATTTGTTTAGCCTGTGTAACACCCCGATTTCGAAAAGGTATCGTTTCAAGTTAATACAAAAATCGGTATTTTAAGGGAAAAATAAGATATGGGATTTTGGAATTAAATCCTAGATTTTATAGTCTTAATGGATAAAGAATTCAATTACGAGTCCAACGGTTCTTTCTGGAGCGAAATCAGAGCTATAACGAAGAAGTTACGGCCAAAACAGTAAACGAGAAGAAAACCAGGGGAAGCGGGCAACTTATGCCGCGACTTAAGGTCGCGAGGTAAGTTGCGAAACCCCCTGGTCGAGCTTAAAACCCGATTTTCAGCCACCAAACTTCATTTCTTCATATTTTCTTCATCACAACTCCGATTTTGGTGATTCAAGTTGTCATGGTTTTGTTTTTGAGAGCTCTTCAATGATTTAACAAGATATTGGAAGTCTATTGGAGTATACATGAGTATTTTGTGGTGGTAAGCTCATCTCTCTCTCTCTCTCAATGTTAAGCTAGGGTTTGATGATTTAATCCTTTTCCCTTTCATCCTTCATCTTGGGTTTGATTTTGTTGACTTATGTGGTGAAGGTGATCTTGTAGATGTGTTCGATCTAAGATTTAGGGAGGTTTCTTGGTGATTCAAGTCTTCATCAACGGTGATTCAAGTTTTGGGGGTAAAACTTAGATTTAGCCTAAATCTAGCAAGATGAGTTCAAGATGCTTTGTGAAAACTATGTACATGCCAAAATGTGTATTTTGAAGTAAAAATATGTTTTACTTGGTATTTGTCAAGTGTGAGTATTTTAATAAATTTTCATATTTGGTATTTGGGTTGTTTAGTTCAATGAAATGCTCATATTTGGATTTTGAATGTTTCAACAAGTAAATGACATGTTTTACATATTCTTAGCGATTTGGTACAAATAAAGCCCATTTTATGAATTATGCATCTTTGGTGATTTTTGTACAAATGAAGTCTAATTTATGACGTACGACATTTTGGGATATTTGAGTTCATAAACTATTTGGTTAATCCTTGGTCCCAATACGTGATGAGTTTTGGGTTAATCACATCTTTGGGGTATATGTCTGCATAAACGTCGTTTAAAGACATTTCATTATTTTTGGGGACCGTTATTTATTGGTCAAATGAATTTCGAGCATTTTAGCTCGGTGTTGACTTAAAAGTGTCTTGAGGACATTTGTCCGGTTTTAATGGCTCGATTTAGAGTCCAAATTATGATTTACAACTTAATGCATTTTATTGCATAATTATGATAATTACAGGCTCGAGTGCTTTAGTCATTCATGTGTAGTCATGTAATCTTAGACTGTGTTGCATTAGATCCATAGGCACGTAAGTCAGTCTTATTTGATGGTCAGTTAGGTGGTACGGGGTTGGACTACGGGACTCATGTTTTATGACCTTGTCCTTTCAAGTGTACACTAGGAGGACTGAGTCCGGGTTGTGCTATCATGACGATGGGTAGTCCACTGATGGGCGTTTTTGGGGCATTCGCCTTGTTAGGGCAATGCCATAGTTATATCCCCCTTGTGTCGAGCCTTTGGCGTATTCTCGTAATATTTGCTAAGGTCAACTGTCTCTTTTGGTGTAGCTTGAAGGGAGTCGTAGGGGCACTTGGGCTTGCGTGTAGTGAAGTGTCATACGATTAACGTTGTTTGAGTGGCATACTTTTGTGTTCCTCCACTCTCAACGAATACGGGTATCCTCCGTTGTCGTCCCGTAGTATTTTGGATATTTAATTGTCCATGCTTTAATATTTGGATTCCATTCTATTTTATGGTCGCGTGAGTATTAATTCGAGTTACATGTTTTCGATGACGTACCATATCTTTATGGATTGTTTTCCGCTATTTAAGGGTCGAGTATTATGCCCCACCCGTGTTTGGGTGTTTTGGTATATGAAGTGTTATCCACGTCTTCACAAATTGGGTGTCGAATTATAATCCCGTTTTGGGTGAGTTATGGGTTGCATCCTTTTATAAAGAATGTGTGTTTGGGAGCATTGTCTTTAAAAATGCATATTATGGGGAAAATGTGTCGTTTCCATTTTAAAGTAAACCATGTCTAAGGATCTTGATTTGAACTGAATTCCTTTCTTTTAAAGATATATTCATTCATGTTAAAACTCTTGAACTCACTAGGCGTTAAGCCTAACTTTTTTTTTATTTGTCGGCATGTGCATCAGGTTCCAGTTGGGGGTTCAGACTCTAGTAGCCTCATGAAGAGTTGAGCCTTAGCTTTATACAAGAGTAAGTTGTTGATGAAGTCTTCCGCAGGTTAGAAATAGTAACTGTTATTGGGTTTTAGTAGCACCCGTCTTTATTATAGATTGTGTGTATTGAGGTTAAATCTTAAATTGTGATTGTAGATGAAGCAATTATCGATGTATTTAGAAAATTTTAAATTAGTTGATATTTCCATATTTGAGGGTGTTACAGCCTGGAGGTACGAAATAATAGGTACCGTCTGTAGATTATAGCGTGAAATTAAGGTTGGGCTCTAAATTTCCGTCTATTGAAGCAGTTGATGTTACTTACACTACAACAAATGTTGTCTTAGACAACAAATGTTAATTGCCCATGTTGCTTAAGATAAGCTTAAGCAACAAAGGCTAATATACGTTGCCTAAGTTTTCTTTTAGGTAAGGTGTAGTTCTATGTTGCCTAAGTGAGACCTTATGCAACGTATGAATAATTTATGTTGCCTCAACTATCTTAAGCAACATCTTCCCTTATGTTGCCTTAGTTGTATAATGTTTTTTTCTTTTTTAAATCAATGAAAGATATCTTAGGCAACATATTTTCTTGTTTCTATGTTGCCTAAGGTCAAAAATATAAATAAATATAGGTAGTTGAAAATGTAATAACTTGCTGATGGATGATTTAAGGTTGACACCTACTTTTACTTGGGCAACATATAATCTATTGTGTTTGTTGCGTAAGATCTAGCTTAGGCAACACACTACTAGAAAAAGAGGTATTAGTGACGGAAATTTTCGTCGCTAATTAGTGACGGATTAGTGACAGAACCTATTAATTTCTATTTAAAAAATAAATAAAAAAGAAAATCCACGTTTCCGTCACTAATTAGCGAAGGGTTAGTGACAGATTCCACGTGTCCGTCACTAATTAGTGACGGGTTAGCGACGGAATTTTTTATTTTTCTTATTTTCTCATGTTTATGTGTTATATGTACGCATCTGTATGTGTATGTGTTATATGTGTCCGCGGGTCTGTGTTATGTGTGTGTGTGTATATATATATATATATATGTATACATGTGTTGTTTGCTAAGCCGCGATGGATTTATGTATATAGTTTTATATATGTATATATGTTGATATGAATATATAGATAATCTGTGTTTTGTTTGGTAATCGCATATGATGTATATATGTGTTATATATATGTATATATGCATGTGTATATGTTAATGTATGGATAATGTGTGTGTGTGTGTGTGTGTGTGTGTGTTGTTATTATACCTTAATAAGTCATAAATTACACATTTGCATACAAACATGTAATAAGTCATAAATTGTCTTATTGGACTTTATAGGTTATATTGGGCTTTAATGGATCTATTGGACTTTAACTAATTCTACTAGGCATTAAAAAGTTGGATTGAGCTTTAAAGGGTTTCATTGGACCTTAATGGATTTATCGGGCTTTAAAGGGTTCTATTGGGGTTTAAAAGGTTTCATTGGAACTTAACAGATCTATTAGGCTTTAATTAATCCTACTTGACTTTAATCGGTTCTATTGGCATTTAAAGGGTTTCGTTGGGCCTTAATGGATCTATCGGGCTTTAAAAGGTTCTATTGGGCTTTAAAAGATTTCACTGGGCTTTAATGGATCTATCGGTCTTTAAAGGATTCTATAAGGCTTTAAAGGGTTTCATTGGGCCTTAATGGATCTATCAGGATTTAAAGGGTTTTATTGGGCTTTAAAGGGTTTCATTGGATATTAATGGATCTATTGGGCTTTAATTAATTCTACTTGCTTTAATCGGTTATATTGGCATTTAAAGGGTTTCATTGGGCTTTAATGGATCTATCGGGCTTTAAAGGGTTTCATTGGGCCTTAATGGATCTTTTGGGCTTTAATTAATTATACCGAACTTTAATCGGTTATATTGGCATTTAAAGGATTTCATTGGGTCTTAATGGATCTATCGGGCTTTAAAGGGTTTCATTGTGCCTTAATGGATCTATCGGGCTTTAAAGGATTCTATTGGGCTTTAAAGGGTTTCAATGGGCCTTAATGGATCTATCAGGCATTAAAGGTAACTATTAGGATTTAAAGGGTTTCAGTGGGACTTAATGGATCTGTCGGGCTTTAAATGGTTCTATTGGGCTTTAAAATATTTCATTGGGCCTTAGTGGATCAATCGAGCTTTAAAGGGTTTCATTGGGCCATAATGGATCTAACGGGATTTAAAAGGTTTCATCAGGCCTTAATAGATCTATCAGACTTTAAAGGATTCTATTGGGTTTTAAAGGGTTTCATCGGACCTTAATAGATCTGTTGATCTTTAAGTAATTCTACTAGAACTCAACTTCTCACTGGAACTCAACCTAAATATTAGTTAAAATTTTAATAAAAGTAAATATGAGAATGTATTAACTAATAAATTTTTTTATGTAAAATAAAATATTTATGATGTAAACGTTATTATTTTAAATTAAAATTTAATAAAAATTAAATATTAAATTAATAAATGAATTTGTTTACTGAAACTTAAATTTTTCCTATAAAGTTACAAAGAATTCATCTTTTCCTTATATTTTTTTCCATTTCCCTCCCTTGTTTTTCTTTTAAATTTCATTTCCCTTTCCTTTTAGACTTTTACCCCTTAAATTTCATTTCCGTTGTATAATTTTTTTCATCTCCTAAGTATCCCTCAATACTCATTTGATCGACTCTGATATCTGCATCTTACCGGAGCCTCTCGTCCTCCCCATGTAATTATGCCCTCCTCTCTATCTTTCTACACTGGTATGGTCTCTCTTCTCTATCTCATATTTCTTTCTTTGTTGCTGTTTTGATTCGGTTTTGGGTTTCTTGACCTAAAATCATTTTTTTTGCTCTTATTTGTGTGGGATTGTTTCTAGTTATGAAATTGATATTGGGGGTGGGTTAGGGTTCGATTTTGCTTTTATTATCCTTCTCTTGGTTCAATTTTGGGTGGTTCTTCCTATTTTTGTGTGATTTTCACTTTTGAGGTGAACCCAAGTATGCTCAATGCAAACCTGTATGTACTTTGTTACAAGGAAACACTAACATTTTATATTTGAAGTACTTGCAAGTATTTTGTAGTTTATACATATGCTGGAAAAGATTTAGAGTCCCTATCAAGTTTGAAATTGAAAATTAGCTTATTTGTCCTAAAAGATGTGATTGTCTGATGAGTCTCAGATGGCATAAAATACTGATTTGTTAGTTTTTTTAAAACAATCATCTCGAGGATTAAAAAAAGTTCTGTAATACTAGCATGCCATGTACCATACGTGAAGAGGTGTGATGAGAGAAAAAGATAGGGAAATATTGAAACCATATCAATTTCCTATTGATTTTTACCTTTTTTATAGTCTAATTTGCTAATTGGATGTTTATATGGGTTGTTGTTTTAGTTGTTACTACAAGTTCTCGTCCCCCAAATGAGATCATCTTTGTGTATTTGCTTGGTTACCTTACCTGCATTCATTGAAACTAACCTCATTACCCAACAAAATGGAGAATTAGGGATTTCTAAAAGTTGATAAACATCTACAACATTATTATGCCCACCAGTATTCATTTCAATTCCTGGAATGAATTTTCATCACCCAGATATATAAACTGTTTGGGTTAAAAATACACGATCTCGACGAAGTGACGTTTAATGCATATTTCGCATGACTAGTCTTGGATTAAGATAAGGTCCTATCGACCGAGCAAAACCCTGATTTCCGTCGAGACTAATTTGAAGGTCGGTCGAGCGACGTACGACAGACATCGAGACTAGTACTCGACCTCGAACATACTAACGTATGATTCAACGTTTCTTTCTTGATCATTTAATGCAGGTTCAATGCTCATAAATACCAACGGTCATAACGGCTCAACGCTATCAAAAATATTTATGCAGCGCGACAGTTACAAAAAGACACATTTATGAAGGATCAAGACAATAATACACAAGATCAACATCTCATTCGGGGGATCGGAAACCAGATATCTCCAACACATACAACTGAAGCATACAACTTACAAGCTCTTTAAGAACATTCGCAGTCATACACGACAACATCAATTTATACACGACAATAGTGTTTACACACACGACATACACTTATGTCACAATTGTACATCTATTTCAAGCATAGATCGTGTATTACATTGTAACAACGAAGGATATCACCTCTGTTTGGTGATCATAGTGCACGACGACCCTTACCTGTCGTCCGCGGTTTTTTCCTCGTTGAGATTTTTCCGCGTCACCAAATCCCTTGTCTCTTTACTTTCCTGTTCATCGCGCATAATTGTCTATCGGCTACTTTCTTTAGTTGGATAAAGTTCCACGTTGACCTTAAGTTATTCTTTGAGTAATTTTTGGCATTAACAGTTTGACGCCCACCATGGGGCCCTATCTAAAGAAAATCCTGAGACATTAGTGCGTTGAACTAACGGTTTCCCTGAGTGTTTTTGTATTTCGCAGGACAAATGGAAGCTCAAGAAACTCAGGAAGAAATCATGGCTCAAATGAACATGGAGTTGAACGCAACTCGTGCTCGAATTAATGCATTGACAAATCAGCACAGACAAGCAGTAGAGGAGATCGAATCTGTAAGAAATCGCAACGCAAGCAATGCAGCAGTGCCATCACATAATCAAAGTTATCCATCATGCCCTGAACGGGACCTCCACTTCCCAATTATCCTCGACCCGTTTTCTCTGGTTTTACCAATCAGCCTATGCCAACGTTGCCACCGTTGCCGCCATTCTTTCCCTCGATGCCATCGGTGACCACAATTCCGCCATTTTTCCAGTCGACGGCACCAATCTCCTCAAGGCCTCCGCCAGCATCAATTCCCACAATGTCGATTCCTTCCTTCCAGTTTAACGGGTACACTTCTGATTCGTCTCAGCGAAATGGGTTCCAGAACTCGGGGCATATTCCGTCGGGTACTCAAGGAAGCATTCCAGACGATCCAGTCGCCCATAGATTGAAGATGTTGGAAGAGCAAAACGAGTGTGTTCTGTCACTACTTACCAAGCTTCCAAAAGCAACGGTACCAGTCGACGTCGAACATTGTACGGGGTTTCAGGTGTCACCTTTTGTCGATGAGATCGCGATGGTCGACGTCCCAATGAAGTACAGTATCCCTACGTTCACACCAAAATATTCTGGTGTCACGGATCCAACTGGACACGTCACTCAGTATAAACAACTGATGTGGACAGTTTCGAATCCCCATCAGTATCAAGAGGTGTGCATGTGCAAAAGTTTCGGAGCAACCCTTACAGGTGCAGATTTGCAGTGGCTAATCAATCTCAAGAGAAAGTCAATCGGGTCATTTCCCGAGTTGGTAAACCAATTCTCTCAGCAGTTCGCTAGTAGTCGCAAGATGGAAAATCAAACTAGCGACCTCTATTACGTCGTTCAGAAGATCGGAGAATCCATTTGCAGTTATTTCAACAGATTCAATGCCGAGATGATCAGTGTTCGTAACTGTGATATCAAGACCGCAATTGAGGCCTACAAGCGTGGCCTAGACGAGAGTTCGGGTCTCTACACTGATTTGACGAAGTACCCCCGGAGAACTTTGAAGACGTGCGAGCAAGGACCTTGGCTTACATGAGAGTCGAGGACGATGCAACTTTTCGTCGTAAGCATTCTAATGACAAGAAGTCATTGAGTGTAAAGAAGCCAGAGTTCAAAGCTAGGTCGACAGTTAAAATCGAGCCATCGAGACAAATTTCAAACGTCCGATTCGACAAGAAAAAGGTCTCGACCTTGGCCAAGTTCCCTCAGTATCCTGAAATCTCCTCATATGGATTTAAGGGTACTTCCAAAGATTTGGTCGACGCACTGAAGACCACACAAGCAACTGTTCGTTGGCCGAAGAAAAGTGACAAGGCCGACGACAAGAAGGATAATACCAAGTGGTGCGACTTTCACGACGACCACGGTCATACCACCGACAATTGCATAACACTCAAGAAGGAACTTTCTTGGCATGATCCAAAAGGAAACCTCAAAGGTATTCTCGACAGAAAAGCGACACCTGACAGAAACACTCAACCACCGTCCCTTGATCATGAGAAAGTCGTGAACTGCGTGACTGGTGGATTAGACGTATGTGATCTAACCTACTCAGCAGCAAAGAGACATGTGTCTCAAAATGCAAACAATCAACTAATCCCTCGATCTTCACGATCAAAGGAAGAACTGGAGCTCGAGTCTATGAAGATAACATTCAACCAAGATGACTTGGGCGACCTGCATCAGAAATATCACGATGGGTTGATCGTCCAACTCAAGATCGGCAATTGTCTGACCCGAAGGGTGTTGGTTAACGGAGGAAGTTCGACGAACATCATCTTCCTCGACACCATTAAATCTATGGGTCTCGACAAGACATAAATCGTCCGACGTTCGACAACGTTGGTCGGCTTCAATGGAGACGCGACGAGCACTTACAGAGAGATCTTCCTACCAGTCTATGCTAAGGGAATCAACAAGTAGACAAAATTCAGCGTTATAGACTGTTCCTCAGCATACAATGTCATTCTTGGTTGACCCTGGATCCACGACATGAGGGCAATACCCTCGACCTATCATCAGACGATGAAGTTCCCAACTCCATGGGGAATCCAGGAGATCAAAAGTGAACTGAAAGTCGCTCGGGATTGCTACAAGAAGACGGTGAAGCCTAGAAAGCAGTCCATCTAGCAATTATAGAGCCAGGATACTCCCGATACTGACGACGACTATCGATTGTAGGAAGTTATCCTGGACCAAGACAATCCGGAGCAAGTCGTCTTCATAGGTTCGACACTCGATCCTTCCATTAAAAAAGAACTAATATCTTTTTTGCAGGAACATGCCGACTGTTTCGCTTGGACGCATGAAGACATGGTTGGCATAGACCCTGACGTCATCTCGCATAAGTTAAATGTGGATCCATCGTTTAAACCAGTAAAACAAAAGCGACGAAAATTCGCTACAGAGCGAAACAAAGTGATCAACGATGAAATTGACAATCTCCTCAAAACTGGGAAGATACGAGAAGTAAAGTACCCCGACTGGTTAGCCAACGTCGTGGTCGTACGAAAGAAAAATGGTAAATGGAGAGTTTGCATAGACTTCACATATCTAAACAAGGCGTGTCCAAAGGACCCATTTCCTTTGCCACACATTGACTCATTGGTCGATGCAACTGCTGGGCATGAACTCTTGACATTCATGGACGCCTATTCAGGCTACAATCAAATACTTATGCACATCGACGATCAATAAAAAACAACCTTCATGACGGATCGAGGTATCTATTGCTACAAGGTTATGCCTTTTGGTTTGAAAAATGTAGGTTCCACATATCAGCGACTGGTCAAAAAAATGTTCAAGGACCAACTGGGTGACACTATGAAAGTATACATTGACGACATGTTGGTCAAATCTCGACAAACCGTCAAACACGTCGAACATTTACGACAAGCATTCGACGTACTTCGACAATACCACATGAAGCTCAATCAAATGAAATGTTCTTTCGGAGTCAGTGTCGGGAAATTCCTGGGATACATGGTGACTAGAAGAAGCATCGAAGATAATCCCGACCATATTAAAGAACTCGTCGAGATTAAATCACCAAGAAATTTTAAAGAAGTGCAACGTTTGACAGGCCGAGTAGCAGCCCTAAAAAGGTTCATCTCTCGATCGTCGGACAAGTGTCACTTATTTTACAACGTCTTGCGAAAGAATAAAGGTTTCCATTGGACGGACGACCATGAGTAAGCATTGCAAAAGTTGAAAGAATATATGGCGTTGCCTCCGCTATTATCAAAACCACAAGACAACAAGATGTTGCAATTATACTTAGCTGTCAGCTCTCATGCGGTAAGTGCAGTCCTGGTAAGAGAAGACGACAAGCAACAATTGCCTATCTATTATGTAAGTAAGTCTTTACTCGACGCCAAAACCAGGTATTCCTCAATGGAAAAACTTATACTATCACTAGTCAGAACTGCAAAAAAGCTACGATATTATTTTGAAGCACATCCTATAACTGTCGTTACTAACTTTCCACTCAAGTCTGTCTTAAGAAAGCCATAACTGACAGGTCGACTAGCGAAATGGAGCATATACCTCAGGAGTTATGACATCGACTTTAAACCCAGGACCGCGATCAAATCGTAAGTCCTAGCAGACTTTGTCGCCGACTTTAGTCCTGAACTAGAGAAAGAAGCACAAAGCGAACTATGTTCTGTGGTGACTCACGACGACAAACCCTGGACTCTACATGTCGGCGGTTCGTCCAACGCTAGAGGCATAAGACTTAGCGTCGTCTTAAAGTCGCCACAGGGGGGCAAGATGGTGTACTCCATACGATGCGATTTCAAGGCAACCAATAACGAAGCAGAATATGAAGCCTTGATCGTGGGGATGAACATGGCACACGACCTGGGGGCAAAGGGGTTACACGTCAAAAGTGATTCTCTCCTTGTCGTGAATCAAATGAATGGCGAGTTTGCAGCTAAGGATTGAAAGATGACAACATATCTCAAAGTGGCAAAGGCAAAATCCACAAAATTTGAGCCTTTTTTGATCGAACAAATCCCAAGAGATTTGAATACTCAAGAAGATGCTTTAGACAATCTTGGATCGACACTAAGCAAACCACTGTTCAACATGATTCTTATGGTACATCTAGCGACGTCGTCTATTGATCACGACGACGTTGGGTAAATTGACAACAACAAAGAGAATTGGTCGAGCGATGCCATGAACTATCTAACACGCGACCAACTCCCAGAAGATAGAGCAGAGGCTCGGATAATAAGATTCAAAGCATCATGGTATGTCTTGATACTGGGCAGAATCCATCGACGATCATCCACCGGACTCAATCTACGCTGCATCACGAGTAAATCACAAGTTTAAAATATTTTACAGGAAATGCACGGCGGTGAGTGCGGTAATCACTCAGGTAGTTGTAGCTTGGCCAATCGAGTGTCTCGACAAGGCTATTACTGGCCAACACTACGACAAGACGCAATCAAGTACGTACAGAATTGTGACGTATGTCAACGACATTCAGAGGCAGCCGCTTTTTCCCAAGTTCGGGATAAAGAGGTTGTATCCTTTATCCAGGCTAACATCATATGCAGGTTTGGTATACCATCCGAGATTTTCTGTGACAATGGGTCTCAATTTATAAGTGAGAGAACTCAACAGTTTTGTGAAGATTACAACATAAAGCTCACGGCATCGACACCACGATACCCTCTATCGAATGGACTTGCTGAGTCGAGTAATAAAACGATTGTTAATTCAATCAAGAAACGTTTGAAAGAAGCAAATGGAAGATGGGTCGAAGAACTCCCTTCGGTCTTGTGGGCAAATCGTACGACTCCACGTACGTCCACTGGACAAACCCCCTTTTCCTTAGTTTATGGTTATGAAACAGTTTTACCCGTCGAGGTACAACTCCCTGTGTCGAGGCATACATCGGTCGACCATAACATGGTTGATATGAGCTACAACCTTGACCCTTTTGAAGAACTTAGAGAATCAACACTTATTCGAATGGCATCCAAAAACAAACGGTCGAACGACACTTCAACAAAAACGTAAAGACTAAGGTCCTCCAAGTGGACGACCACGTCTTACGATGAGTGTTTCAGAACACTCAGGAACCAAATGCAGGTAAACTTTCCATCAAATGGGAAGGTCCTTATCGTATATCGCAGGTCGTGGGAAAAGGTGCATACAGGCTCCAAACTCTCGACGACCAAGAAATCCCACGTAGTTGGAATGCGACCCATCTAAAAAGGTATTTCTTCTAAACCTTAAATTATTTCATTACGATTATCCTTACCGATCAAAATACTAACTTAAGCATCGGAGGGTCGTTGGTCAGCCAACGACCAACCTCTGACGTTGTTTTTCCGTAGGATCGCACAACATATGACTACAAAACCTCCGTATGATTGTAAGTCATTCGCACGATAAGCCTTTCGCATGACTTAAACTCACTGAACAACGAAGGGTGATAAATCTAAGTTCTTAACTTAGAAATATTTTTCATTAAGGACGAAATGCCTCAGTCGCACGTATCTATTGAATTATAATGCCTTAGTCGCGCGTAACTTTGATTGAATTACGATAATATGTCTTAGTCACAAGTATCATTTGACGTGTATTCATTTTTTAAATGATTGTCATACGTATTATTTGTTTGGTCGAGTAGTCTATAAGACAAGAAAGGCCCCAAGTCACCTGAATCGTCCTAGTCGCAAGTTCAATGATATAATGATTATTGCAGTGTAAAGTACTCAACTATGTATCAAAAGAGTCATTTATATCCAAAAGTTAAAACGATTACAATCGAAGGCTCGACCACCAACGATCGACCTAAGAAAATTACAAAACAAAGGACAAGTTCAGGAAGGAAGAGCATCTTCTGTCGGCACTGAAGTAGAAGTGTCACGTGCTAGGACCTCATCCACTGTGGCCTCCTCTTTGTCGACCTTGATCTCTTCAACATCCTTCTCATCATCAGAGTCTAAGTATTGTTCATTCCCAATCTCCGCAAGATAAAACTCGAGGTCTACCTTTGCGTTGGCTAGTGGATTCTTCCCCGCCAAGTGACGTCGCATGATTGCCTCCTTGGTCGTCCAGCGAGTGAAGGCCTCTATTGCCTTCAGCTCCTCCTCAAGCTCCTCGATCCTGGCCTTTTACTTGGCCTCCCTCTTTCTCGCATCCCTGGTCTCTTTTTCATTGGCGACCAGGGATACGCGAGCCCGATCCAGCTCTTGTTGAATCCCCTCCAGAAGCACACACGACGTGTGAAGGCGCGATTGCAGATCCGCCACTTGATCGTTGGCGACCGCTGCCACCTTGTTAGCTTCCGTGAGCTTCGCGACAAGGGACTCCACCAGAGCCTGCACCTCCTTCTCTCAGGCAAGTACAGCTTTCTCCCTGTCAAGAGTCGCCCTATCCCCGTCGAGAGCCTTTGGCACAGCTTGGCGGAGCTGCTCCATGTCCCCAAAGAGCCTGAGCGAAGCCTGGAACGCCTGTAAAATAATAATGTATGCAAGTTAGTATACCAAGTAAAATCAAGGAAAACATAAAATCAAAAAACATCGAATCCTTACCATGAATGTCAGTCCAGAGACATGAGAGCCGAAGTCATCGATCTTCATCGTCTTGAACTTTTCCTTGATGTTCGGGAGCAGGAAATTCGAAAAGTACGGGAATATCCTCGCACGATCGAGGACATCATCCGAGATAAAATCATACGACAACGTAAAGTTGAATGTCTGAACGTCCGCGGGTCCTTTCCCTTTGTCGCTCGATCGAGGGTCGGATCTAGAGGCCCCAGACGCCTGAAATCCCTTTAAGGCCTCTACCACCTGAATTTTCCCCAAAGCCTCGACATCAGGCTCTTTCGGGGACCCCACGATCGGAGGCGCGAAGTTTATGGGGACCACCGGGATCGGGTCATCCATCTTCGCCTTCTCAGGGCTAGAAGCGCTCGACGCGCCACCACCCCTCGACGATGGTTCTCTTAGGAACGTCGTCCTTGGCTTATTTGGCAATCTTGCTTTCGCAGCAGTTGTAGCTGCCGCTTTCCTCTTCTCCTTACCCAAGCGGGCAAGGTCGAGCTCGGCCTTCCTTCTGTCACTCGAACCACCTATCGCAGAAACCGCACGACAACGTTAAACATAAAGGAAAAACAAGAGAAAAGAAATACAGAGAGATAATGAAGAAAAAGCACAGGTTACCTGCCATCTCTGCTTCTCTTTCTTCTTCTCTCACCTCTTCGACCTTCGCAACCTCAGGAGACAAGACGATGGTCACTTCGTCGTCGTCACCTGTCGACGATAACGAATAAAACGACCGATCCGCTGAGCTATAACCCAAGAACTGGGTTATCTTGTAAACCGAATTGTCGTGAGGTTTAACGTCGTCAAACTTGATTGCTACAAAAAATAAAAACGAATTAGAAGATATACAAACGACGAAAGAACATATGACGCAAAGAAGGTAGGAAGACTCACTCGACGTATTCCAGTTCGGCTTGAGCCAGTCGTCGTCGACACCCAACGAGGCCGTACGCACAAAGGCGTATCTGGACTTCCACCCACGATCATTGACCGCAGTATTAAGAACCAAAGTACGATCTTTTCGGTACTTAGAATGGAGGTTGTGGCGGTGGAAACCGTCACCCTTTACGGAGTAAGCGGTGAGGAGATCATTCACGTCAAATGGTGACTCCCAGTCTTTCGTAAGTCGCTCAATCACTTGAACGACCCTCCAGAATTGAGGCATCAGTTGCCCCGGAGCAAGATCAAAGGTAAGCATAAATAACCTCGAGAGAGGCGAATAAGGCCACTTAAACCCTATTTTGAAAGGTTACTCGTATATCACAAAGCACCCTTCGGGACACATGTCAGGTCTCTTCTGACCTGGGGCGTCGAGGGTGATTCTCGCTGGGATCTACGCTAGGCGCCTAAGAGCGACCAAGTTCATTGGACTCTGGATTGTACTAAAAGGCTCGCTAGACATATCTCAAAATGAAAACCTAATTTCCCTAGAGGATGTTGCAATAAAACAAGTGTACTGAGAGAATTGAAGAAAATCGTACCTTAAATGAGCGTTCAAAACCTCGAAGAGAACCTAAAATTAGGCGAAGATCGTCTGAAAACAGGAAGGGATCGCATGAAAAACTCAACGAAATCTCTCTCTAATAAACACTCTGGAAGTGTAAAAGGAAATGATCCTGAATATCTTCCGTTTATATACGAACGTTGAATCAAGCATACTCGTTCGATATTCGACACGTGTCGATTGACTCTTCAGGAGCACGCCTAGATGATCGACACCTGTCACTCTTAGCTGTCATGCGTATTCCCCAGGCCATCATGACGTCACGCGTGTCAGGGAATCTAGTTAGAAACAAATCATTTTGGTTCTGAAGAGACGAAGACCTCTCCCCGAGTGACACATGGCAATCGAAAAAAATTTAAAATTCCCACGAAGAAAAATTTTAAATTTTGGGGGCAAACTGTTTGGGTAAAAAATACACGATCTCGATGAAGTGACGTTTAATGCATATTTCGCACGACTAGTCTTGGATTAAGATAAGGTCTTATCGGCCGAGCAAAACCCTGACTTCCGTCGAGACTAATTCGAAGGTCGGTCGAGCGATGTATGACAAACGTCGAGACTAGTACTCGACCTCGACCATACTAACGTATGATTCAACGTTTCTTTCTTGATCATTTAATTCAGGTTCAATGCTTATAAATACCAACGGTCATTACGGCTCAACGCCATCAAAAACATTTATGAAGCGCGACAATTACAAAAAGACACATTTATGAAGGATCAAGATTATAAATACACAAGATCAACACCTCATTCGGGGGATCGGAAACCAAATATCTCCAACACATATAGCTGAAGCATACAACTTACAAGCTCTTTAAGAACATTCGCAGTCATACACGACAACTGCGATTTACACACGACAATAGTGTTTACACACACGACGTACACTTATTTCACAATTGTACATCTATTTATAGCATAGATCGTGTATTACATTGTAACAACGAAGGATATCACCCTTGTTTGGTGATCATAGTGCACGACGACCCTTACCTGTCATCCGCGGTTTTTTCCTTGTTGAGGTTTTTCCACGTCACTAAATCCCTTGTCTCTTTACTTTCCTGTTCATCGCGCATAATTGTCTATCGACTACTATCTTTAGTTGGATAAAGCTCCACGTCGACCTTAAGTTATTCTTTGAGTAATTTTTGGCATTAACATAAACAACAACAATATTGATCTTTACTTAATTTATTGTTTAAGAAATATTTGTTTGGTGGGGGTTTGCAAGTTGGCATTTTATTGAGTGAGAGAGTGATTCGGTGGATGTCTTGTTAGAGGTGACACCTTTCGTTTCCGTCCAACGCCAATTGTACCCTCTGACTTCAAGGTCATCAACTACACTGGTGTCACCAACTACGGATGTGACACTTCCTGACACCGAGACGACCACGTCTACTAGTGGGCCACCGATTCTAGATATACGTATTAATTCTCGCCGCACTCGCATCCATGTTGAACCGACGGAAGTGCCGATGACAAAGAAGGCAAGACATGGGATTATCATGGGAATGGCGGTCAAGAGAGACATCGCAAACAATGAAAATAAACGTCTCCCTCTCAAGTGGAAAATGGATAAGAGTTTGCCTGACACAAACAATATTACTAGGATCGCAAAGCAAATCAGGAGCATTGTTCGTGAACATATTCCATTGTTGACCAAAAGTTATTTTAAGCTCATGAAAGATGAACTTATGATTGTAGTTGATCAACTTAGCGTAAGTACATTTTTATTGTCAGTGTTTTTTTTTTATGATTTATACCTCTATATTTAATAATGCTTAACTTTTATTTCATTTTGATTTTCAAGTTTTTTTCTGAGATTGATTGGGTTGGACCTCCAGGTGACGCCCTATTTGATTGGATCCACCTAACTGCATGTCACACATATAATAGGTGGAAAACTGATTGCCACACGTTGTACAAGGATCAAGGCCGTCTCCCCATTACGAAAAACTTTGTACATTGGCCAGATCAGTGGGACTTTTTTGTGCACGCTTTTTGAAGAAGAAAAATGGAAGGTATTTAATTAGTAAAAATTAAATATACAAATTATTGTTGAGTTTAGATTGTAAAATAAGTGTTTCTCATGTTGTAGAATAAATCAAAAAGGATGTCAGAAACAGGATGGTCCAAAAATAGGATCGAGCAAAAATCGGGACCGACTTTATTCCGGTTGAGGGTTAATAAACTTGAAGCTAACGGACACGTGGCTTCTTATCTCGGTACAATTGCTGAGACCACTAAAAGCGAAGACCGTAAAGTAAGTACTTATAGTATGATGATTTGTAAAGAAAATGATTAATGCACTTTTTATCCATATTTAGTTTACGCACTTGCAATAATTGTAATTAAAAGCAATGTCATATATAGTTTTAAATATGTTAATATTTGTTTGAATCGTGTTTACAGAAACTTGTTGAGGAAGCGATTGAGAAGATAAAGAATGATTCCGACGACATTTCAGATTCTGTCGTTCCTCCAATCCATTGCCCAATTGAAAAAGAAATATCAATAATTGAGCAAATAGTTGGTTCGTCGGTAGGGACGATTGTTCGAGGTATGGGTAGCTTGGCGTTTCGACTCTAAGGATGAGAGGTCTGACGAAGGGAACCTTTATGTCGGTGTCTACGGTTAACGAGGATGATTTACGGCGACAACTTGCTGAGCGCGACGAGGAGATTCTCTTACTAAAAGAGGGACAAGATGAGGCAAAAAAGGAAGCCACCGAACAAAGAAAGATGATAGAATCTTTTATGCGTATGTGCAGTGGTGCTAGTGATGCAAACTCCAACTCAACAATCCCAACGAACAATGATTTTGGTTAATATTTTATTTTTATGTTTTCGAACTTATTGCCTACTTTTGTACTTATTTAGGAAAAACGTTATCCTTCATTTATTGAATTTTTAGTTTTGTTTAGTTATTGGAGTTGTTTGTCGATTCACACGAGTTTGTTTATGAGAGTTTGTAGAAAACATGCAAGTATAAAACTACATCATGGCGTACAAAATGAGTAGTAATATTTTTTTTATTATAAAACATCTTAGACATCTTATCTATAAGTGTTTCCTAAGAGAAATATTATATTATTTTAATCACAGTTCAAAGGCAACATACGTAAATAGAGTATGTTGTCTAAGTTGATATCTTAGGCAACACATGCATAAATATAATGTTGTCTTAGTGTTTGTTTGGTGCAACATATATTTTTATAGGCAACATAACCTGTTGTGTGTTGCTTAAGGAGTCTGCTTAGGCAACATATGATGTTTGCCTATGTTGCCTAGGTTCTTATGCAACATTGAGAAGGCAACAATGCTTAAGCAACATAGGCATGTTGTCTAAGCCTTAGGCAACACATAAACCCCTTTTAGGCAACATTTTTCATTTGTTGCCTAAGTGGCATTTTGAGGTAGTGTTATATAAAATTTGGTGAAAATGTTGGATTTGATGTTAGGCAATCAAATAAGAAAAATAAATAAGGATGGTGATGTGCAAACACGGTATATTTTGTGTAGTAAGCAAGGTGTTCTTTCCAAGAAAGAGTTTGATTCTCTCTACATTTGTTCGGGTGAGCATAATTGTAGAAATTCAAATGTGAAGAGATCAGGGTGTAAGGCATGTATAAAATTTTGATTTAGGAAAGAGAGTAGGTGTTATGTTGTTTATAAATTTGTGGAAAGATATAACCATTGCTTATATAATTATGTAGACAAGAGTCTTTCACGGTCTAGAAGGCAATTGCAATACATGGATTATAGGAATGTTTATAATGCATCGTCTTCTTGTATTGGTGGTTCCAAATCTCATATGATTCAAGTTGCTTTGAAGGGGGGGTATGAATATGTTGGATCCACTTCAGTTGATTATCAGAATGCAAAGAGGGATATGGGTACATTTGTTGTAACAACCCCACTCCCACGACAACAGGAAAAACCAACATTATTAAATAATAATGCCAAGCGGCCCAAAAACAACATCTAAAATACAAGGTTTGCTGAAACACAACATAGTACACAACTGAGAATACACTGACAAGAATCTACAATGGAGGTCCTCTAATTCAGCTCCAGCTCGCAACTTCTCTTAAAACTTAACCTCTCCTTCTACTGCCACTCTTTACCTGAAAAGGGTTTTAGATTTGAAAAGAGCAAGGGTTAGACCGAAAGGTCTAGTGATTCCCCTCTTACAACAGTTTTTAACTCATCAAACATTCAAGGATTTATCATAAAAAAATAAACCATTTTCAGCTTCAAGGAAACCTTTAACTTTCAGCAAACTTATCTGCTCACACTACCGCCACCCTAAGGTGACAGCGTGTCTGTGACTCACACTACCTTTGTTGGGACACACCCTCAACGGCATAAATGGAACACACCCCCCGGTATGATCACATGAGGGCCACACCCCCGACTTTAAGCCTACACGCTTAGGACCATGTATGCATACATTTTTCACTTTGCCAACAATAAGAAAATCATATTTAACATTTAAATAAATCTCGCAAGTAAGTACTAAAGAAACATTATTTCAAATATTGCATATAATTTTCATAATACTCATGATATCATATATAAATCAAAGTTTAAAATGAAACTTTCACATGATTTCGTTAACAGAAGGTTTTAGTTCAGAAAAACTCACCTGACGTCCTTAGCTTAAATTCCTGTGCTATTCTCACAATTCGACCCGAAACCTATAGAAGAAACATCGATCGATGAACTCCCCTATAACTTTATAATTTAAAATAAGGTTAACCCTATCATCCCAAAATCTCAACCGATTATCCAAATAGGAATCGCTAGATTAAGCTAACGGAAGGAAAATGATCACCTTAAACCGGTTAATGAAGAGGAATGGGTCGGTCTCTCAATACTCCCAGCCCACCTCCTGGACGAAACTAAATCTCATATGGGCTTCGGCCCATCAACATAACCGGGGACCGGACCAGGTGGTCACCCGAATGAAAAGACGACCGGGGGCTCCCCTGCGCCGACCGGTGCCTTCCACGGACCGGGGTCCAAATCGACCGAGGTCCTACTCGACCGGGGTCACTTCTCGACCGGGGTCATTAATCGACCGGGGTCACTACTCGACTGAGGTCCTTAATCGACCGGGTCCAATACACACCGATCCCCCACTCCGACCGAAGGCGATAAAGGGGTTTTCGATCGAAGGTAGATTCCACCATAACCATGATCCGAAACTTCCAATAAAACTATAACTCTTAACCCAAAGATTTAGAGTACAACAAAATGAAAACCAATCATTAAATCAACCTCTAAACAATAATTACATCAATCGGTCTACCGGTTTCGATGGGGTCGCAGACCCAAGTTCATACGATCAAACCCAACCAACGAGAGAAGATACACTTTGCCTATACTACTTAACTTGCTAGAGAAGGAGACTTAGAGTATTACCTTGAGAGGAAACGATTCTCGCAGAATTTCCCAGTCCTTATTCTTCTTCCCATCGCACGACAAATTATGGTTTCTCCCTTTCTTCAACCGCCAAAGAGAAGGATAAAGAAAACCCTAGGAATAAATCCCTTTTAATACATCAATTACACTTAACCCCCTTTAACTTTGACTTGAGACCATTTCTTACCCCCATCTCTAATTTATTAGACTAATCATGGTTATTACATTTGTGGGCAACAAAGAAGCTCAAATGTTGGTTGACTTGTGGCGAAATGAATGAATGTTGTGTCAGATTATTTTTTTGAGTACATGGTTAGTGAAGGTGAGTTGCAAGCCATTTTTTGGGTAGACGAGATTGCTAGGTAAAACTATAAAGGATTTGGTGACACTGTTTCATTTGACGCGACATACCATACTAATAGGTGCAATTTTTTTAATTTAATGTGGAAAATGGTCATGGTGTTGTGTTTTTTTTTCTAGGCATGCTATGAATTTTGTTCCTTTCATAGCTATTAACAACCACAAAAGATCGGTAGTTGTTGGACCTCCTTTGAAAGGCCATGAAAATATTAACAATTTTAAGTAAATATTGTCTACTTTTCTGAAAGCACATGGTAAGCAACCTACGTTTGTGATAACAGACCAATGTGATGCTATGAAACAAGTTATTCCTTATGTCTTTACGGAGGCGAAACATCAGTTATGCATGTGGCAAATTATGAAGAAACTCCCAGGGAAGGTTAGTATTTTTGAACATGTTTTTTTAGATGTATTACATGCATTTGAATTAACTTTCAATGTCTGTAGTTTGTTCAACGTAATATTCAAAATCAGATTATGTTTACGGAAGTATATATTTTTATAAATAACTGCTAACCTCGATGCAAATGCTGCATTCAAAATAAGATTTACTAAATTGGTTAGGAATACTCATATGAATCCTGATGAATTTGAAATGGAGTGGGCTAATATAATCGATGAGTGTGAATTGCATGGGAATGATTGGTTGAAAGATATGTATGACATTAGGGAATCATGGACAACGGCTTACTATAAGAATGACCCCATGTCGGGATTGATGAGGACGACTTCTAGATCAGAAAGTTCTTATGCTTTTTTTATATTATATGCATCGTATTGCAAATATTTGGTGGAGTTTCTACATGCATTTGATAGCGAAATCGAGATTCAAAGGAATAAGCATTGTACACTTGAGTTTGCTACCAGAAATACGTTTCCAAGGTGTGTTACTCCGTTGTTGATTGAGAGGCATGCATCAGAAGTTTATACGTGGACTGTTTTTTTTTCGAGGTCCAAAAGGAGATCAAGAAGCTGCTTTTTATTATGGGTTAGTGTTGATTGGAGAAGTTGGTGACGTCAAGAGGTACTAGGCATTGCACAAGATCACGGTAAGCCAATAGCTACTAGAAGTTGGTTACGAAACTACCCCTCTACCCCTATTTGTAAAGCTTGCTCTGATTCTGGCGAAACACATAGTAAGCCATGTGTCAACGTTATCGAGTAGCGCCTTAAGATCACGGTCCCGATATCTTACCCCTCTCAGTTTTGTTAGTGTATAAAATTGTATCCAAGATTTAATAGGAAAAGTCAAAGTATTGTAAAGTCAAATAGTCAATGTTAACAATGTATTTGAGAGTTTGTAATGCTTGTAAGCATGTGAGTGTTTTAGTACTTGATATAAATACCTTGTAGCTTTGTAAGTGTTAAGAGTAGTTCATCATTGTAATACTTGTAATAATACGACTTGAGTGTTTTCTCTCTCTACTTTATCTCTAGAATCTTAATTGTCAAATTAATCATGTTTGATTGTGCTTGAATAGTAGGGATCATACATTTCAATTGGTATCAGAGCAAGACCAAACTAATTCAGAAAGAATTTCACATCAAATTTGGATCGATTTCTGGAATTTTGGATCACAAAGTCGACTTTTCTGTGTTTTTGAATTTTTGACTAAATTCATCTTGACTTGTTGTTCTTAGATTGTTAAAATGAATTAGGTCTAATCGATTAGTGTAATAGATTACTTGTTATTTATAATGATACATTTCTTGAAATCAAATTGCAGGTTGAATTGAAATTTTTGGATCGATCTCTGGAAATGTCAAGAACACGCAGAACGTGTAATTGGTTTACTGTTGAATCAAATTAGCAATTGATAATTGTTGTTTGAATGTATAAATGATTAAGTTGTGATCGATTTTAGTTTGGAAATACTTTGTATTCACACAATTTCACAAATTAACCACAAGATCAGATTGTATTTTCGAATTTTTTTTGGTTTTTGTTGTCAAAAATGTCGAACATTGATTGCACTGTAATTTCAAGTTTTTAGATAGATTTGTTGCTTAGAAAAGTGTTCATATTTGATTTTCGATCATTGTGATACAAACATTGAAAGCAAATTGCAGGTGAAAATGAATTTTGGATCAATCTGTGAAAACGAGTTCTACGAGTTCATAGCCTGCACATAGCCTGCGAGTTCATGAGAAACACGCAAACATAGCTCTGCGAGTTCAACATTCACTTGATCTGCGAATTTCAGTTCAAGTCATCTGCGATTTCTTGAGAAACATACATCAAGCAGTCTGCGAGTTATACAGAACACGCACATCAAGCTTACTTGGTCTGCGAGTTCATGGTCACTTGATCTGCGAGTTTCAGTTAAAGTAGTATGCGAGTTCTATAAACACTCAAACCATTGCTTGAGAGTTTCGTAAAACACTCAAACCATTGCTTGAGAGTTTCGTAAAACACTCAAACCATTGTCTGAGAGTTTCACAAAACACTCAAACCATTGTCTGAGAGTTTCTCAAATCACTCAAACCCTTGTTGGCGAGTTCACTTGGTCTGCGAGTTCCAGTGCGTTGCGAGTTTACTTGGTCTGCGAGTTCCAGTGCTTTGTGAGTTCACTTGGTCTGCGAGTTCCAGTACTTTGCGAGTTTCAGAGTTAAAATTTTTCTGAGAACTATTTTCAAGTGGTGATATGATTTTGAATTTCAGACAAACTTTTCTGAATTGTTTGGGAACGATCATTCATTCAAGCTCATCTATATTTCAAAATGACAATTACAGATGAGAAAGGAAATATTTTACTGTCAGCTAGAGACATGGTTGTCTTATACATGCCTAAGATACCTGTTATAGAAGCAGAAAGAGAGAAACTGAAAAATCATAATTCAAAGCTTCTCAAACAGATTCAGGAGTTGAAGTCAAATTTGTCAAATTCTGATAAAACTCCTGTGTTGTGCAAAATGTACTGATAATGCTAAATCTGATTTTGCAGGTATCATCAGTGCAAGAGAGAAAGAGATTAAAGATAGAGAGAAAATGATTACAATAAAAGAAAATACCATTCAGTATATTGAGAAAGTAATCAAAATCAAAGAGTCCCTAATTACAAAACATCAAAGCCAACTGAAGACAACTGAACAGAAATCATCAGAATTGCAAGATGAATCAGTTAAGCTTCAACAGAAGTTTAAGGCTTTTGAAGATCAGATATCTGTTTTGGAATCACAAAATGCTGATCTGAAGAAAAGTCTCCAAAAAGATAAAGATAAAGCTAATTCAGAGAAATCTTCTACTCAAAAGCTATCTGAACTTTCCAAGAAAACTCTCCAAGAGAAAAAGGATCTTGAGCATAGATGCATAAAACTCTCGAAGCAAGTGTCTGAGTTTGAAAAGATTTTAATTACAGAAAGAGACACTTTTGCCAAAGAGATAAAAGTTCTTGAAGATAAAACTTCTGAATTTCCCAAATAGATCTCTATTTTACAAGACTTACTTGAGAAAGAAAGAAACGCTTTTCAAGAAAAGAAAAATTATTTTGAGATTGAAAAGAAGAAATATGAAAAGAGAAATGTTGGGATCTTCAATTAAATTTCTGATAAAACCAAGAACTTAGAAAAAGATTTTGAACAAGAACGTCAAATCTTTGAATCTGAAATTTCTAAGCTCATATCCAAAATATATGTTCTATCATCAGATGTCCAAAAAGAACAGATGGAAAGATCTGATTTGAAAAAAAAGTTTGATACACTTACTGCTGAAAGAAACATTTTGTTCAATAAGATAAATGACTTGGAAGTTGCAAACTGTAATTTGTCAGATAAAATTTCAGCTGATGTGATTGATCAATCATCTGTTGATAATTCAACAGAATCAGTCTGTTCTTTCAAAACAGCTTCAAGTTCTATTCATGAAAAAAAATTCAGAAAGAATAGTGTCAAACCAAACAATGTCAAATCAAATCAGATCCGACCATCTAATCTGTTTTATGATAAATCTGTTGATAGTCTAGTGAATTTTTATGTTAAATCTCTTGGGAAGCAATCAAAGAAAAGTCCGATGGTCTGGAGAGTTAAAAATTCTTCTGATGAGAAAAGAAAGACAAAGCATCTGTATCCACAACCAATGCCAAAAAGAACAGAGCGCATAAAGGTAAATCTTTTGCTAATCATGATATGTTTTACTCTACTAATCATTTGATCAGGATTGCTCAGAAGAAAATCCGTTGTTCTTACTGTGGAGCAAATGACTTTTTAAGTAATAATTTTGTTAATTACTGGTATGGTTCTTACTATGTTACCCCCACAAGAACTGCAACTTATACATCAGGACCCAAATACCAGCGGGTACCAAAAGCTAAATATGTGTTACAGGCACCCAAAGTTTAAGGGGGAGCATGATGTTTGACTTCTAGAAAAATCAGTCTAGGACTCATATCTCAAAGAACTGTGTCTCTTGAATAATTCAGTTCAAGACCCGCACTTCAATGTTAAAGGACTATGACTTCTAAGTAAAACAGCTTAGGACTCGGTCTTTAATGTTTCAAATTAAGGATATTCTGAAAATATCCAGGGGGAGCTTATCTGACCTAAATCATTGTATCATGATTTGAAGGGGAGCTTATTTGTAAGTATCTTCTGATCTTAATATCTGATTGTTTGAAAGAAGAACAACTTTCGAACATGAAAAACGCTTTCTAAAATGTTCAAACCACTTCTTGTTCTTAAAAAGATTTCCTGAATTTAGAAGTGTGATTTTAAATGTTTTTCATAATTGAGCTTCAATGTTTAACTGACCGTGTGTTTCCAAAGATACATACTTGTGTATTATCTTGTCTATATACTGTCAAGTATTCACACACACTGGTTCAATACTTCATATTGATTTTGTTATTACCATGTATCAAATGATAAATCTTTCTATGGTAATACTCCCGCCATTTGTTATTCATTATTGTTTGAATCAAACATCATTTCATCATTAAATGTGCTTTCATTGTTAATATGTTTATATATTGTTCATATAAGCATCTTACGTCTTTGACATCCCAAAATCTAATTCTTCATGAATTTTTTATCTGATTCTAATCATTGTCAGATTCTCAAAACATTTCTGTTCTTTCATGATTATTCTTTTATACAAAGTTTTGAGAAATCTTAAATGCTTAATATGCTCAAATTTCATTCTAATTTTTTAATGAGCATACACATACTGACAAATGATTACTTGTGTTTAAATTGTCAAAATAATCGTTGTACAGCACATTCTGTTAGGACAAATACATGGGATTCAGTGTGAGTGCCAGGAAGTAATCCTTTGAGTGATTGAGGGGAGAGGGATCAAAAGATTTGAGTGTTGGTGTGTGAAGAGGTAAAATGGAAATGAGAGATTGGTTAGAAGTGAGCTTTAATGTTTAAAAGAAAGAGGGTGAGAGATCAGAGTAAAAGAATATCAGACTCTGCACCAAAATTCTTTCTGAGTCGGGCAGCCACATCTACTAATTGGTTCATATTCTTTGGTGACCATCATTGAAACAGGCAGTGAGCCCATGCGATCTCTTGCTTACAACCCCACCAGCTACTCATTCTTTTCTCAAAAAGAGAATGTTTCACATTTTCTGGGGATGCAACACATAAGCTATTGGTTCTTCACTTGGAAGATACTGATATTGAAAAAGAAGGAAAGTTGCCGCACCTTCGACCTTTTCTCATACACATTTAAGTCTATGTATAATTATTGTTGTCTCAGTGGTTTACATACTTTGAGCCTTATGAAACACAATCATTGTGCTTAATTCTTTCATACACAAGCACGAACATACAGAAAATCTGTTTTTCTGTCAGAACATTCATAGAAAATACCTTGTGTTTTTCAATGATTGAATGGAAGTCCTGGGGAGTCAACATCAAACCAACTCCTTAAATTATACATTCGTTGTACACAGTAACTTTGTGTTACTGACAGGCATTCCTAACTGTTTCATTTGTTGATTCAGGGTTACAACTCAAAATTTATCTGAATTTGAAAAGATTCAGATAAATACATTCTTGAATTGACGGCTCTTTATCAAGATCAATTGGAGGAGATTGTTCAGATCATGAAGATTGTTCTAAATTGTTAAAAGGGGGAGAAGTTTCAAAGACTAAACTGAAATTGATGAGTTTTGATGATCATGATTCTCACAATCATCAAAAAGGGGGAGAAATCTACAAAAGATCAATTTCAAAAAAATTCAGAGTTATAAAGTGAAAAGGCTTGTGGAGAAATTCAGAAAGTTCAATTCATTCAAGTCAAATGAAGTCTGATGAAAAGAAATCATTCTCAAACGATTCTGAAGACAAGTCAAGATGATTGAGGAAGTTTGTTTTTCAGAAGATGATTCAGAGATCAGAGAGATGAAGATACAAGATCAAAGATTCCTCAAAGTTCAACGATAAAGATTTCAAAGACGTTTCAAAGTTGAAGATACAAAATATTCAAGTATTCAGATTCGTGACTTGTTGACTTTTCCAAAGATGCCAATTCGTGAATGAACTTTCAAGATTCTTCAAAGCTTCAGAGATTAATGACTGTTAGAGTTGCAAAGGACAAAGAAAGATTGAAGAATCAAGCGCTGAAGATGGTTGTCAAATTTATTTTAAATCTTGAATACAAAGGGGGAGAATGTTAGTGTATAAAATTGTATCCAAGATTTAATAGGAAAAGTCAAAGTATTGTAAAGTCAAATAGTCAATGTTAACAATGTATTTGAGAGTTTGTAATGCTTGTAAGCATGTGAGTGTTTTAGTACTTGATATAAATACCTTGTAGCTTTGTAAGTGTTAAGAGTAGTTCATCATTGTAATACTTGTAATAATACGACTTAAGTGTTTTCTCTCTCTACTCTATCTCTAGAATCTTGATTGTCAAATTAATCGTGTTTGATTGTGCTTGAATAGTAGGGATCATAAAATTTCAAGTTTCCACCGTAATACCTAAGATCCTGGAGCCCGACCCGTATGAGTTCATCTTCGCAATACCCCACCTTAATGCATATTATAAACAATTAAGTTACAACTACAAGCCAATGGTCCTGGGGCTCGACTCTAGACGAGTTCATCCCTAAAATAAACCCAAAGACTTGGTGTTAATTCTACTAGGCCACAACCTCTACACATAGGTCTCGTGCCCGACTCCTCACGAGTTTATCATCGTAATACCTAGGGTCCCGGAGTTTGGCTCGACAAGAGATCACCTCCGCAATACCCACAGTTCCGGAGTCCAACCCATACGGGTTCCTCTCTGTAATACTGACCACCATGATGCCTACACGACATTGGTCTCAAAACGAGGATATTAAGGCTCCTCAAATATCAATGCGACTAACTCACATACATATGGATCTAATGCACATGTGATCCAATGCATTTACAGTCTAAGTTACAAGACTCTAAAATGAATGACCAATGCACCCAAAACATGTAATTTCCAACAATTATGCAATAAACATATTATATATTTAAAGCTCCACATTTGACTGTTAAAATTGGAAAAATGTTCACAAAACTTATCTGAGTTGAAAACAAACCAATATACAACTTGACTAATTAAATAAAGTCAATATAAACCACATGAGTCGAAAAGGCATATTTTTCCAACTTTTAATAAACATATGGCACCAACGACACGATTAGGTCTATGAACCAGCATTTTATTTAAACACAATGGCTAAAGGCCCAAACCTTATGGTTTTTATTCTCAAAATCCTCACACGCCATAGAACGACAATTATCACATATTTATACGTTTATGATCAAAAGGGCTAGTATGCTACCATCAAAAGTTCATAAGTTAGGTGAGACCCCAAAACAAAATTTATCCCAAAATAAGGTTAATAAAAGTCATTCAACTTGTTCATCAAACCCAAATAAAAATCATTATTAATCCGAGTAACTCATTTTAAGACTCAGACAATATTTTTCCAAAAACATCCGAATACCCACGAAACCACATTTGATGAAATCCATAAATTTTGGTGTCTCAAAACATCTAAAATTAAACATTTTGAATTATCTTTATAGATTTCGTAACTGTAATATGCTCAAAATGCTCAAGCTCGTAAAACTCGTCAAATATGAATCAAACTCATAAAAATGTGTTCAAATCCCAAAATAGAGATATTTTGACACATCTAGGTTTCTACTCCAAATCGAGTTTTCTTGGGTGAAAAGTTGAATCTACTGGCAAACCTCCTAAAACTTAGATCCAACACTCTCAAAGGATCTCTTTAACCTCCAAAGGCCTAGCACCTAAAACAAAATGGAAAGGAGAGAAGAGAAGAGGGAATGAAGAACATATCAAACCCTAGCTTTTAGAGGGAGGAAATGAAAAGGGTTACCTTTCTCAAATACTCTTGAATCCACCACTAAACTTTAATCCTCTTGCTCTACTCTTGAAGAACTTCAAAAATCGCCCAAAACGGAGTTGAGATGAAGAAGATATGAGAAAATGAAGAAAACCTCATGAAAAATCGGATTCATGGAGCTCTAAGTGCCCTACGCGACTTCCCACGCGACTTAAGTCGCGGGGAAAGTCGCCCACGTCCACCCCCTAAACCATAGTGGCTAACACAATTTCCTTTGCGACTTAAGTTGTCGGGAAAGTCGTGATACACCCTGTCTCAGCCAAATTTGACGTTTTTCTGAGTTTTTTGAGCCCGATTCAAAACCCCACTTTTCTAATATCGTTTTCAACTCAAATCCTTATCGATTTCTCATTTAAATGCTCCTCGGTAGATGATTTAATCACGATTAGAAAACCAAAATTCACAGGTGTTATACCCAATGATTGGAATCCTCGTGTGGCAGCACCACCCATACACCCCATTGGCCACCCTAGTAAGTATGTATGTATGTATGTATGCATGCATGCATGTATATATATATATATATATATGTTTATGCATGTATGTATGTACGTATTCTATAAAGATTAATGAAGTTGAGAACATGGATTGTGTTTGGAATGTTTGTAAAAAATCATGAACGTCTACTCAATCATATAATGGTCAGTAATTTTTTCTTTGGAAAGAGAAAATAATTTTTTAGACCATTAATTATAATGTGGAATAGACGTTCATAATTTGAACATAACACTTAGTGCATTTAAATTAAGTCCTTACTGAGGAGTAGTCAAAATTTGAATGAATATCTCCATTTGTATATAGACGTTCGTTACTTTAGAGAAACTATTGTAGCTCATTTTATTCAAGTACATGAAAATAATAAATATAATATTTCAAGAACATTTTTTTGCTCAAAGGTTTTATGAACATTAAAAAGGATTAGAAAATAAATAAATATATTTATGTGTCCATACAGGATCAAATTTAGACTGTTTGTTTTACAAAATAATTTGTTATCGTATCATTGAGTTATATATGTGGGCTTATGTTGCGCAAAGGCAATGTCTTTGCATTCAGTTGTGATCCTATACAAACTTTCTAGCTATCAACCATTCACACCATCACTGTAGCGAGAGTATCCGTCCTTTTGCTAGCCAGTAGCCGGTTATTTTCTAGGGTAAAGCATCTTCGTTTTTGTGCTCAGTACGTTATGGAATTTGTTGAGACCCTACAAAATTGATACCAATATCTTATTAAAATATAATTAAAACTGTAGTAATAGTGCAATTGAACCAATACAAATTATTATTCATTTATAAGTTACAAGTGTAATGAGGAAATTTTGTTTTTACTAATTGCATCCAAAATAGAAGTAAACACCAACACAAAATCAAATGAGAAGAATAAAATAAGTTATAAAGTATAATGGTAGCAAGAATCCTATTTAAAAAAAATTCAAATACCATTTAGTAGTTATATCAATCATTGGTATAAAATATTTAATTATAATTAAATACTTAACGAAAAACTTAAAAGATATGATTATAAACCTTGTTCTTTTCAAGATTCATCGATCAAACCCAACTTTTAATATATATTCTCCGCCGTTAAAAAAAAACCCAACTTTTAATAAAATCAATTAATCCTATGGGCAAAATAACTTCCCATGTATATTAAATGATAATAACAATAATTTTATTTAAAAATAGATTAAAAAAATAATTAAGTAACAAATATAAGTTTTTTTAGCAAGTCACAAATATGGTATATTATAATTGATGTTTTTTCTTCATGAAATGTACCGTCACATCATTTTAGGTCACATCTTATATCTACAAACACGTTTGTTATTCGTTTTTTGGCTTAAGTTTTTCAGTTGTATCATTTTATTTAATAAAAGTTTGCGTGAGAACTCGTTCATGTTTTGTTTGTTCTTTTAAATTAGGGTCCTCTTTAATTTTTGTGCCCTTGGAATAAAAAACCCCTTAGGATGTGCTTTGTTTCAAATTTCT
The DNA here is from genome assembly GCA_954870635.1 of Arctium minus. Lineage (NCBI taxonomy): Eukaryota > Viridiplantae > Streptophyta > Magnoliopsida > Asterales > Asteraceae > Arctium > Arctium minus. Next base: position 30,150,966 of record OX941089.1, on the reverse strand, counting down.
TAATGTGCATCGATCTATTTTGATCGGTAATATGTAAAACAAGTTAATTTTGTTTTAAATCCATCAAAATGTAATGAAGATTGTTTTAATTCATATTAAGTGTAATAATGAGTTTATTTTTCTCAATCAAGATTACAAACTTTTAAATCTTTCTATTTTCTACCCATTTTATTTGATTATCAAGCTATATAAATATTTATTATGAAATATTAAATTCATAGCTAATAGAGGTTGCGGTGCTTTTCCCCCAAGGTGAATTTGCCAACCTTTTTTTGTCTTATTTAACAACATTTAGTGTTTTGTCATATTTGTTATTGTCAAATATTTTCAACCAACATTTAACTTTCTATCTCCCAAAAAATTCTCTTTCAAACTTTCAACTTCATTATATTTTAGATGTTGTTTTAAAATATAATTTTATCCCGTTATCTTAAGAGTAAATTGCATTATTATAAAACATGTTTTAATTTGTTTTGATTATTTCTTTTTTGAAAAATTTACTTTTGAAACTTTGGTGTTAATAATAAGACAACCTAAACAAGAATATTTGATAATAAAACCATTCACTATAATACATTTTCTAACACAATTTATAAAATGTCACATCAGTTTTAAAAATTATCTAGAAATTACCCTCCGTTACAAAGATTTCTAACCACTTTTTAAAGTGACACATAATCATAAAAATTTATATTTTAGTCAAATAACAACAAAACTACAATTAAATATTATTTAGTACCAAATAATTTATTAATTAGATAATTATAATAAAGTAAAATAAATTAATTAAATAAAATATTAATTTATAATTATACATAACGTTTATTAAATGTTAAACCATTAAATTAAAATACAAAGTAAAAACATAACATAACTTCTCATTTTTTCCCTCCGAATCTTTGTTAAATCTGATTGTAAACAATGATTTGTTGACCTATTGTCAGGGTCGGTCCTGAGATTTCGGATGCCCATGGCGGAAAGCCAAAAAAATGCCCCCTATATATTTTTACATATACATACAAAACAAAATAAACTAATTGAAGGGGTTTGGAACGTAGCCAAGATAGGTCATAGGTGATTTCTGTCACCAACCAAGACAGAACCAGTGTGAGAATACGTTGATGTCGGTCACCAACAATTGTGAATTATTGGATTCTAGGATGAACTTAGAGGTTGAGAGTTGTGGTTCCATATTTCCATTGAAGTGTATCAGAACTCAGAAGCAAGAGGTGAGAGAAGCCTCATAACCAATTTTGATATGGCTTTCAATTTCTAATTATTTTAAGCTAATTTTGCTAATTAAATAGATTAGTTACCAGCATCTTTGAGTATGTATGATTATTCTTAATATTAATGTGCAAACAAACAAGCATGAACTATAAACATACACAATCTCAGTCTCATATACAAAACTATGTAATAGCTTTTGGATGATTAGATTATAATAAGCAAAAGATTCAACTAAATAAGCAAAAACACTTGTAAAACCACCCTAATTGCATGATAAACCCTACATCCCAATGAAAGAAGCAATGTATAAAGAATTGTGAATCAAATGTCCAAGAAACCACACATAACCCTATAAATCAGAGCTTAAGAGCCAGAAAGGCAGAAAGGCAGAGAGATGAGATTCAGAGACTAGACGAGTTCCATTTTGTGTATATAATTCGTAGAAAATAAAACACTGCTATTGTCGATTTAGGGCAGTAATCGTAGTCCGTATATTATTTTCTAGGTAATAATCAACTAAGGGGATGTTCGTTTGTAGCTTAATGAGTTGTATAGCCCATATAGCTTATTCGCTCGGCCATAAATGGCTGTTTGGTTATGGCTTAATCTAGAAATTAGTGACTTATTCGCTCAGCCCTCAAAATAAAGTCATATAGACTCAACCCATTTTTTTGCCACACTACCCTTGTGAAGAACAGACTAACTTCCTCCCTGAAATCATTCATTCTCCTCCTCCTTCATAGTTCTGATGTTTTATCCTCCTCCTACTGTCCTCACCATCATCGTCTCTCTTCTGCTACCCTCGATCTGCTCTTTTCAAACTGTTGATCGATCTATTCTCTGTCAAGTATATACATGGAGATGAAAAGGTAATGTCGATTTTCTCTTTTTCTGAAATCGATCGATCCCTCAAATCCATCTATTCTTTTTCGAATCGATCTCAAATCAATCCGTGAAATCGATCTGCTCTTCCAAGTTCCGTCGGTCTTCCATCAACGAAATCGATCTGTTCTTTCTCATATCGATTTTCTCTTCATTTCCCTCTCTTTCTCATGAGACCCACTGCAGTACATATTACATCCACAAGTTCTTCCTGAAGTTCAAGAAGATCTACAAAATTAAGGAGAAGAAGATAGGAAGGTCCTGTAAATTTGGCTGCCAAATCCATCAAATCCCATGGAAGCAAACAGCAGCAATTATCTGTTAAAAAAATTGTGGTTGATACAAGTGTTTGATGAAAAGTCTATTGATTTTGTTTGTTTTTCCAAATGTTTATTGATACTGCTTATATTGATTTTTTCTAATAGTGTTTAAATATAGACTTGGGATAAAATGGTCATTTTTGACAATCAGACGGTTTATTCAGCATAACATCCGAACAAAAAATTATTTGTTATCATATAGACAACTTTATCACTTCAGACAACTTTATCCCTACATGCCTTAATAGAAAATGAACCGAACAGCACCTAAATCGTAGTCGATTTATGGCAGCAAGACCACTAAAAAATAAACCTAATAAAAACACTAAATTAGTAAACCTAAATGGCTAAATTAGTTCATAAATCATCTAAAAGACCAAAAACTTTTTTTCCCTCCGAATCTTTGTCAAATCTGATTGTAAACAATGATTTGTTGACCTATTGCCAGGGTCGGTCCTGAGATTTCGGATGCCCATGGTGGAAAGCCAAAAAAATGCCCCCTATATATTTTTACATATACATACAAAACAAAATAAACTAATTGAAGGGGTTTGGAATCATTCATCCTCCTCCTCCTCCATAGTTCTGATGTTTCATCCTCCTCCTACTGTCCTCTCCATCATCGTCTCTCTTCTGCTACCCTCGATCTGCTCTTTTCAAACTGTTGATCGATATGTTCTCTCTCAAGTATATACATGGAGATGAAAAGGTAATGTCAATTTTCTCTTTTTCTGAAATCGATCGATCCCTCAAATCCATCTGTTCTTTTCAAATCGATCTCTAGAATCGATCTCAAATCAATCCGGAAATCGATCTGCTCTTCCAAGTTTCGTCGGTCTTCCATCACCGAAATCGATATGTTCTTTCTCAAATCGATTTGCTCTTCTTTTCCCTCTCTTTCTCATGAGACCCACTACAGTAAATATTACATCCACAAGTTCTTCCTGAAGTTCAAGAAGGTCTACAAAATTAGGGAGAAGAAGATAGGAAGGTCCTGTAAATTTGGCTGCCAAATCCATCAAATCCCATGGAAGCAAACAGCAGCAATTATCTGTTAAACAAATTGTGGTTGATACAAGTGTTTGATGAAAAGTCTATTGATTTTGTTTGTTTTTCCAAATGTTTATTGATACTGCTTATATTGATTTTTTCTAATAGTGTTTAAATATAGACTGGGGATAAAATGGTCATTTTTGACATTCAGACGGTTTATTCAACATAACATCCGAACAAAAAATTATTTGTTATCATATAGACAACTTTATCACTTCAGACAACTTTATCCCTACATGTCTTAATAGAAAATGAACCGAACAGCACCTAAATCGTAGTCGATTTATGGCAGCAAGACCACTAAAAAATAAACCTAATAAAAACACTAAATTAGTAAACCTAAATGGCTAAATCAGTTCATAAATCATCTAAAAGACTAAAAACTTACCAAGTTGAAGAATTGAAGTTACCAGAAGCCAGACGCTTCAATCGAGTGGGGCAGATCTACAGAATGGTAGAGGGCAAGGCGAGTCTGGAACACAGACCACAGGTCCACTGTGAGTAGTCGATGAGATGAAGATGGTTGGATGAAACGAGATTACCAGAGAGAGCGGAGAATGAGAGGAGACAGGAGAGCGTCGATTGAGAGAGTGAGAAGATGAGAGCCTGAGCGTCGAATGTGCGTTTTACCATTTAGTGAGAGGCTGATTGAGAGAGTGAGAGAGGAGAGCGTCAATTGAAGGAAGCAGGCTTTGGGCTTGATTTTTTTATAACTGTTACTTTTTTTTGCCCAAAATGAACCTACCTATACAAAATTGGGCTAAAAATTTGATGCCCATAGATTTTTTGATGCCCTGGACCGTCGCCCCACTGGCCTGGGCCCAGGGTCGGCCCTGCCTATTGCGTACTTGTATGTGATTTTGGAGATAATTTTCATACTCAGGAAGTATGCTATAAGAGATTTGAGGCATAATTATAATAAATTAACATCATCGTCAATATCATCAAATTGACGAACAAGTGATAACGTTACAACAACTGAATATTGAAAAAGAAAAAATCCATGTTTACGAACAAGTGACGATGGATCCCACAACAATGGCCGAACCAAAACGGAGATTATACGAATATCAACTTCAAAAACTTTTAAACAAACAATGATGTAACATTATGTGTTAAGTTTGTATTTTTATTATGTAATTTATTTGATAAATATATTAATGTTAAGTTTTGTAAGAAAATTGAATATAATATTAAATTTATAATTTAATAAATATAGAAAATTATATCAATATGAATTAACAATTAGACTATTTGTATTTTTTTTATGACCAAAATCTTATTCAATAAATTATTTATACATTTATTATAGTCTACTCTACAAAACACCAAAAAGTATGATGTGACATTAAACAATTTGTTATTAAGAAATTTTACCCTACAATTTTTTATACTATTCACTACCACTTCAGCAAAAAATACTGATATGACATTAACAATTAACAAAACCAATTTTCTCTTAAAAAATCATACTCACAACCATCACAATTTCTTAATTAGAAATCTTGCATGACAATTAGAAACTCATTGAAATTGTTGTAATGGATGGTCTAAGTTATATCCTACAAATTCTTATAATATTCATTGTCATATCAATAAAAAAATACTAATGTGATGTTAATAATTATCAAAAACTAATTTCTAATTACAAAATCATTATCCACACATAACCACCATAATTTCTTATTATGAAATCTTTTGTGGAGCGGATGGTCTAATAATATACTTACATTATGTGTTCAGAAAGTACATTCTTCATTTGATTGCTTCAAAGATATTAAGTGTTTTTAATGGAACTTTTGAAAGATATATAATTTATAAGTTTTACAAAATAGAAACAAATTAACAACATACATTTCATGCGATCTCCTTTATCTTAGTAATGAAAGTTAATGTAACTCTAAGGGGGCGTTTGGTTGGGAGTATTAGGTGATAAGGAATAGAAATGAAAATGATTGATGATGTTTGGTTCAAACAAGGAATGAAAATGGAATGAAAACTAGTATTAGGTTTAAAAAATACTAGAAATGTATCCTCGCAATGCAGCGAGTTTCTGAAATCTAGAACTCGAACCCTCAATCATTATTCATACTTTTTGTTAGTCTTTTTTGATTTTATTTTACGATTTTGAGAAACCTAGATTTAAAACAAAAATATACTTTAGTTTAGTTTAATTATGATTTTTTATAAAAAAATAATAATAAAGTATTTTGTTACCGGTCAAAAAATGTTTAATTTAAATGATAACTATATTTAAGATATTTTATATTTAAAAGTAAAAATATAACATACTTCAATAAAAAAAAAAAATAAGGTGTTTTATCTCGAATTTTCTTATATTTATGGGTTAGTTATATCAATAGTTAAAATTTTTAGATATTTTAGAAAATAAAAATAAGTATTTATCTGCAGTTAGTTACACGAATTCAAACATTGAGCTTTTATAAGCTATACTTATGTTTAATCAATTTGTACTTTTGGATTTTAAGTAATATGCATTAATAAGTGGTACCTAATGCATAAAAATTAGTTTTTAAGAGTTTAGCTTAAATGCTTTATAATATAGTATATATATATTAGTTAAAATTCAAAATTATAAGTTAATGAAACATAATTATAATTTATTAAAGTCCCATGTTTTTATTTGTATAACTAACTGCAAATAAACATATTAAATACAAGATAAACACTATAAGATAAACTACATGTTTTATTTTTTATTTAAATATATTTATTAGATCAATGCATTTTTTATAATATAGTATAGATATATTAGTTATGAGATTATAACTAATATAGATATAGATATATTAAGAGTAAATCATAAAATAAAAAATAAATATTGATAATAATAATATTGATCAAATCGTCCAATAAATATAAAAAATAAATATTGATAATAGTAGATAATATTGATCAAATCGTCCATTAAATATAAAAAACAAATATTTATATTAATAAATGAGTATCCATTCCACAAATAGATGATGATGTGAGATACTGTGTTTGGATAAGTTGTACCAAAGCATTATGAAATTGTAAATTAGGTAATTGGCTTTAGTTAGTTGTATGTTGTGCTTAAAATGTTGTAATTAATAGTTTTTTATGTCATTTTTATAATATAGTATATAGATAATCAATCATTATAATAGATTTGGATAAAATTCATTTCTCCCCAAATTGAGGGGAATATGGCAAGTCAAATGTCAAATAAACACAACCTTCATCTTCATCTTTGAAACATCAACTCTGGAAGCCTTCATATGCAGCCTTCATCTTCCAAGCATCATTCTTTTTTTTTTCGTTTGTTTGATTTTGTGCATTTGGTTCAATTTTTTTTCTTCATCTCGTTCTTTATTTTCATCTCTCTCATGAACCCTAGCCCACAAATCTGATTTTATCTTATAAACTGAAGGAGATCTAATTTCAGATTTGATTTCATCTCTCTCGACAGATCTGATTTTGTGTTTCAGATTTTATAAATGGTTGGAGATGAAATATAGATGAGAAAGAAACTAACTTGTGATTTTAGATTTCTTGTTTCCATTTTCGTGAGAAAGAAACTAGCTTGCGATTTTAGATTTCTCGGAGATGAAATGAAAAAAAATGGAGATGAAATCAAGATGAGAAAGATAACTTGGAGATAACTGTTGATTTTTTGGTGATACAGGTGACACGGTGGGGAAGATGAGTAGTGGTTTTTTTTTAAATATCAATAATAAAGGAATTTACATCAATATAAAATAATGGAATAAAAATTAATGATTCTCATTCAACTTTATTATTATTATCAATCCAATTTTCATTTCTTATAACGAACCAAACGTCCCCTAAATATTAAGGGGTTGTTTGTTTTTTCTAAAAAACTTGTTAATATCTCTTAAATCTGAATCGATCAGACATTTTTACATTCAGACTGTTTGTGTTTTTCAGATTTCAGACCATCTTAATCGTAAATACATCTGAAATTAGAAGTAGTGACATTTTTCTGATTAATTGTTATCTCAAACAAAACAATATTATTGATCCATATTAAGATTTCAGACTTCAAACGTTACAAAAACAAATGGTTTTATTGATTCAGATTTCAGACTCTATTACCACCTCTTATTAATCAAAAGTGAAATCAGAATTCAGACCTCTTAAAAAACAAATGCTACCTAAGTAACTGTCTATTTAAAATACATAATCCTCTCTAATTTTTACTAATTAGTAAGATAGGTTGAATATATAAGAAATAGATAAATTTTACAAATTATTTGTAATAGTTTTAATTTTTTGGTGACTTTTATTTATTTATGATTTTGTGCTATATTTTTTAAACATATATATTAACTATAAAAGTTGAAGGAACACCTGCACCTACTAATTCATTTTCTTATTTTATTACTAGTTTTTATGAAGACACACAAATAAAGTCTTTTAAGTATTTCTTACTTGCATTGTTACATATATAGATTAAAATATGTAATTACATTCAGGGGCGGAGCCAGGATTGCGTATTAGGGGGAGCACAAATATAAATAAATAAAATTTAAATACCAACGTTTTAAAATGAAAAATTAAGGTAACCTAACTAAAATATTTGTATTGACATCTTATTTTTAGAATTATTCTTATATGACATAGTCAACAATACCGGTCGTTTTCCTTTTTATTAGATAATTATCCATGATTGTCAAATGTTATACTAGTTAATATAAAATGAACTAAAATTATCACTTAACAAATAGCAATTATGAATTAGTAATATATAAATGGACAATCCTAAAATTGAATCAATTAATATTATGGACTGAAGTCATTGAATATCTTAAGAACGGAATGGTGTCTAACACTATAAATCTTTTAATTTAAGTTATATAATTATATGGTCTATATTTCTTTTCTCTAATTTTTTCTCTAATATTAGCAACTTTAAATTTTAAATTCATCAAGAACAATAACAATCTAGCATTAATCAGTTGTGATGCATGAAGCTAGCAAATCGATCAAAATCGAATTACATGAAGTAAACTTTTTAGATACATAAATTGGGTTACTTTGTAATGGTTTTAAAAATTTGTGGTAAACTTTTAGATATATAAATTGGGTTGTTTTATAATGGTTTTAAAAATTTGTGGGTTATTTTAAAAAATTATACAAAATACAAGAACTTAAAGTGTAATTTAGCTTTTCTTAGTCATCATCATCAAATTATCATCCCCACCGCCTACCGTAAGTGTTTTAAGTTCACTGTAATTTGAAACTACTATATCAAAAACAAATCTCGAGAGATCAGGGGGAGCAACTGCTCCCTCTGGCTACAACGTGGCTCCGCCACTGATTATATTAAATTTTAATTGCTTTCTAACGTAAATTTATTGTAATAAAATTCTTTTATTTATCAATCTTCAACAATAAAATGCATTTGTATTTTAAAAAGAACTAGAACATGTTCATATAACTTTCAACTATAATACTGGAATTAATATTCAGAGTTTTCAAAATAAATACATTAATTTTTAAAATGAATTAATAATTGTAAACTAAAAATAATATTAAATTATAAATAAAATTTGTTATGAAAAAATTAGCATTTATTAACTAAGATGATTAGTTTAAACACAAAAATAGCATCTTTTCAAAATATACTTTATTATTGTTTGACATGTGTAACAATTCATGAGATTGGTTCTCACGATTCCTAATAGTTTCTGGTTTTAATTTGATTTATGTTCTATTTATATGAAAAAATCAAAATGCAACGTCCCAAACCTAAAGAAGTAGGTTATACCAATAAACTTAAGTTTGCGTGAGACCAAACAGTTTCCGTGAGACCGGTAAGACCAAACTTTAAAGTATGAAACTTCTCACCAAAAAACTGTGAAGGTAAAAAAAATCGAGCTTTTCATAGGGAAAACACCGTAAATGTTACGTTCACGGTGTTTTTCGCTGTGAATGTTCGTTTTTTTTTTACCTTCACAGCGTCTTCACTGTGAAGGTTCGGATATACCTTCACAGTCTTTTATCTGTGAAGGTTTGATTTTTTTTAACTTGGTTTAGGTTTTTTTACCTTCATAATGTGATTACATTATGAAGGTTCGAATGTTTTTTACCTTCAAAGTGTTTCGGTGTGAAGTTTCATGTTTTAAGGCTTGGTTTCACGCGGTCTCACGTGAACCTGACCCTATACCAATAATCTTTAAATCAACTTAAAATTATAATGAAAGTTATATATTGATAACACACAAAATTTTGAATTTATAAGGAGCATACAAATCCATCTAGCCTCCTATTCATATGATAGAAGTTGTATACACAAACTAAAACTCATGTAAACGAGTAAAAACTTTTGTTATTTTCATTAATATATGGTTGGTAACTGATTGCAAGGGTAATTCAAGTATACAGTTAATTAATAATTAAAGTCAAAATTAAACCAAAAAAGCAGCAAGAAAAACTTGGTTTTAAGACACTCTAATATATGATCAAGCCTTTAGTTGCCTCCTAGTTTTGGCTGTAGTTTCAGTTGTCTCTTAGTTCTTTCACTATATTAAATTTGTTATACGATAATTTTCAAGAAATTCATATGAAAAAATTGATGTAACGATTTATGTCTTAAGTTTTGACAGTGTTTTCAATCACTTACTAAAAAATGGACTTTCACCACTAAATTTTTCAGATGGATTTTTTCGCTAAAAATCAGTGGTGGATCAAGAAAAGTCAAACGAAGACATCATTTGACCATAAAAGAAGAAGATAGTTTTGCTTTTATATTCATGAAAGTTAAAAAGGTGTTAATTTGTTATAAGAAAGAACCCTAATTAAAAACCAAAAAAAAAAGGAACATTTATTTTGACACCAGCATAGATTCCTATAAGAAAGAAAGTGAATTAAAAGCAAGACTATAATCATGCTTCTCCTAAACTAACTGAGGGCCTGTTTGTTAGCAGTTTAGTGAGACTCACAGCTTATTCGATCAACTATACATGACTGTATGGTAGTGGCTTAATGATATAAAAAGTGGCTTATTCAGTAAGCTTTTATGGGGAAGCTTTATGCAGAAAGCCATGTTTTTTCCAAACATGGTCCTCCCAATTAAAAAACACATTCCTTCCATCTATGAAAAAGCCTTCGCAAACAAAAACCTTCTTAATAATCTATACAGACAGATTAATCCACACAACCAGCTTTATCAATACAGGACTTAATAGAAAACCAACTAAACAGTCTCTAAGCTAGCTGAAATTTCTATCAGCAATGTAGTTTTAAAAATAATTGAATTTAATTATTTGTAAAGTTGCAAAAGGTAATTGGGATTGTTGAAATAAGTAGTAGTATAAAATTGTTTTTTTTTGAATCTAAAAATTGGGTTGTTATGAATGCATGCAAAGTGCAAAGAGGGAGAGAGAGAGAGAGAGAGAGAGAGAGAGAGAGAGAGAGAGAGAGAGAGAGAGAGAGAGAGAGAGAGAGAGAGAGAGAGAGAGAGAGAGAGAGAGAGAGAGAGGGTCACGTGATTTAGATTGGGAGAGACAGACATGCTCATGGAAACCTGCTCTTTTGATTCCCTTTCCATCCCCAAAAAGCAAAAATATAATTAATCTTTTTTGTAATAAAATAATATCCATGCATATCATTCTATATTCATTCATCAATTCCCATCAACCCTAAAAGCATACTATCCTTACTATTTCATCTTTTCTTTTTCAATTCAATACCCTTTTATATATATATATATATATATATATATATATATATATATATATATATACATCTTGTAATTTAGAACCCATTTTGTATTTTGTTTCATGTTTACGGCAATATTTCGCAACGTTACATATTGGCTAATTAATAAGCTATTTGTAATTAATTAACTGATAAACTAAGTGAGAATCATATCGCCTTGCCGTTGAGTGAGTCAGGTATGCCCCTCACATTGGGAATTGACAGCCTGTGTTGGCCGGTTTACGTATCCAAGAAATACACGTTTTTGCTCCAATAGATGATAAGTTAGATGTTATATAAAATAGTATAAAAATATATTTTAAAAATTACTCAACTTTAACACATAAAGGACATAATAGAAAAAAGTGAAAAAAAAAAATCTTCAGAGGATATTCGGTTTGGTAGAATTTTTTATAAGGTTGGATTTCATAGAAATATTTGAAATCTTTGGTGTGTTTGGTTATAGGATTAGGAATGAAATTCAATTTTATTCTTTATAAATAATTTATAAAATTAAATACATAATCTTAACAATAATTAAATTACCTTTTTATTAATGATTATTATGAAATGATGTTTTCAACATATTTTAAAACATTATTACAAACAAATCCTATGAGATTTCTTAATCTAATGTTTGTGGGATTTCATTGAAATCTAATGATTTCAATTTCAGACTTTCCTTTAAACTAAACACGGGATTGGAATAAAATCCGATTCCAAATCTCACCAAATTGCACAACCAGGGGTGGGCCTACTAAGGGAATAACTAGGGGGTGCACGGACTCCCGCTCATTCGTCCCGTCATAATGGTAAATTTTTTACTTACTATAACGTTGCACCCGTTTAATTTTGAAAGCTGCTCTTATATTTTTTAAAACCAAACTTGCAACAAAATTTTGAAGTGGCTGGAATGGTCGGATTGCTACTTGCCTCTCTTGAGGTCATTGGTTCAATTCTTGTTTACAAAGAGATTCTAGTACTTCATGTTTTAAATTTTCGTTACTAAAAAAATGCAAAGAAAATATTTTTTTTGTCTAGTTTTAAATTGAAAAAGAAATAAAATTAAGAGTAAAGTGCAAATAGTCCCTGTGGTTTGATGTTGATTAAGATGATGGTCCCTATATGTAACATACTAAAACTAGGGTAAATTTAAAGTTTAAAATTTCGGCAATATAACGTCTAAATATGGACGTTTATAAACCTTGTAAATAAGAATGACTAAAACACAATAAAGTTGAGGTAGTTGTATCAATAAAGTAGCGGAAGAATAAGACATAATATACAACAATCTATTTAATCTAGAATATTAATTAAATCTAGATTAAGGTGGGTGTCGTTATGACTCTAAAACGCTCTTCTCACAAGATTCCCAAAAGCCCGGTCCTTCAAGATTCCTAGGTGCGTAACCTGAGGAATCAAGGTGCCCTATGCACACCACTAGTAGAACCTGTGAGCCATCAAACACCAAAACAAGTGTTAGATCAATAGTCTAGTAATATTGTAAAGGTTTACAGTTTATAATTTAAGCAAATACAACAATATTAATCGTTACTGATACACCCATAAGTTCAACCAATGCCAATCATTCAATTCGGAAAAGATATTCCACACCTGAGCAAAACACACAAGAGATAACTCTTGCAACACGGGGGAGGCCCATTTTCATCCTGGGTGACAAGTACACGTGAATGGAGTCACCCGTGATGTTATTTGATTACACCTCATGTCCCGATTCTAGTTCCCATGCCATAAATACATCACAATCCTCAAACCGTTTATGCATTTATTGCTTACTCCGTCGAGTTACACCTCAAGGACTTACGAACATTATTGTCTATCCAATCTAGATGAGTTACACCTCAAGGACTATAGAGTCCCCTATTGTCTACTCGTTAATGACCACACATAGCTAACAATTGAAACCAAGTATATTATACGATCTAAGTCCTCGTGCACAAGGAGATAGATTTCAAATTCACATTTAGGTCATGACCATGTAAGGATAGTATTTCTCATGCATAACATATTTCTTTCCAAAACATAATAATGCACATTTCATGCTCATATTTAGACCATATAATTCATTTGTCAACAAGAGGCACCATTACACTAATGTGATAAACCTATTTACAAATATTGTCATACAAATCATGTCTAGCTCAGTTGGTTTCCCCAAGGGCGGTAACATCCTAGGGGGGTTGTGGATAGTATCCCAATCTACCCGGGTTCGAATCCAAGGGGAGTCAATTTGAGGGCATAAGGAGTGCCCAGTCCTTGGGCTGGTCCAGTCTTTGACTAGGCTGCCCCCCAGCCCAGTCTTAGACTGTGGTTGGGCTCTAGGTTCAGCGTAAGCTGGGCCGGGACAACGGCGGATTAGTGGGCTGCCCGTGGATGCCCGATACTGCCGGGGAGGTGTGCGTGCATGTGTGCGTGTGTTCGTGGTAGTCGTTCGTTGGTTCGATGCCGCTATGCCTTCCAAAAAAAATATAGTCATTTACAACCAAACCCACTTTGTAAAATATGGTTCTTTGCCAATGTATGGCTTATTTTACAACTTTATGTGTACATAGGAACCTTTATTACATTTAATGCCTTCCACAAGAACAAATACCCATATACTAGCAAGATTCACAAAACCCTAGTTTTTGTGTTAACTCCAAGTTTACCTACAATTATCAAATAAGCAAATAAGCATATTTATGGTAAAGTGAAGGTTAGGAGACTCACCAAAAGGTTTGCAATGTAAAAACCCTAGAAATGGAGAGTGGATGAGATGAGACTTGGATCACTTGAATCTTAGAAGAGTTGAAGTTTCTTTAACCTTAGAAACCCTAATAATCAATGGCATCTATTACTCACCTACCATAAAATTAAATGAAATTAGAGAGGAGGAAAGTGTGTGAACATCGCACCTTTGGTGTGTGAAACCGACCTCTAGGCTGGAAATCCCCAAACAAGAAACCCTACCCCAAAAAATAGAATTTAATGAGAAAAAACCCGTCTAGGCGTGTGCGACAGTGCCAGGGCGATAGTGCCATTAGCATAGTCGCGGGGCACAATCGCCCGGATTGTACCGTAGTTATCCCCTGGCTGACGACAATGACCCAACGATTGTGACACAGCACTGTCGCCGATCACAATCGCCCCCCGGTGTACCAAGGCCCATGGTCCCTCAGCGACAATGCCATAGAGATAGTGACATGGTCACTGTCGCTGGCACAGTCGCCGACCGCACCCAGGCCGCTGTCCAAACGTGACGATTCGACCCGATTCGACCCAAACCTTTATGCCATGCAATATTCTATCGGGAAAAATTTTGTACATATAAATTCTACGATATTTCACACGTAACACGAGGTACATAATTTGGGGTGTTACACTAAACCCTAAAATTCATAGATAGGGTCCTTGTGGTTTCACTTTCATTACGGAGGAGGTCCCTGAAACTAACTTCCGTTAAAGAGTTTTGTTAAGCCAGGGGTATTTTGGTCCATTTACAACTAAATTAATTTTATATTAAAATTAGATATATATATATATATATATATATATATATTGATAGTCTCAATCATCGGATTTGTACATAATACATATAGACATCCAAAGTTCAAACACTTACAAATAAATTATCTTCTTTGTCAACAAAATAAGACCAATCCGATGTATACTTCACACATAGGATTAGCCACTCGATAAAGTTTAAATCTGATGTTTTGTCAAAAAATCATCGGATTAAATGCCTTATAGTAAAAGTCACACAATCCGATGAAAGCTTCTAAGCAACCATCGAATTGTTGCCCTCATCGGATTTTATACTCATTTGAATTATTCCATGCATTTAATATCCGACAAATCTATCCTTCTTAATGTCTATAACTGGTAACTGTTGTATAACTTATATTTCAGAATAGACAAATATGATTTTTACTTGTAAAAGTCTTATTACTATCTGCATTGCTCCAAAAGTAAAAAGCTTCAGCAAAGTCGAAGATTAGTTGAAGAGTGGTTAGATTGTCACCAAAGCGGATTGATTTGTCATCTAGCCAAAAGAAGATCAATACAAGATATAGTTAGTATGTAGTTTGACAAATACTACTACTAGTAAGCCAAATTTGAAATGCAAACTTAGCCATCAAACTTGGTTCACCAACTCTTCCTAACTCTCATCCTAAAGTATGGGAACATGCAAAAACATGTCAGTTTAAGTATGTTCTAAAGTATTATTTAAATATTTGTCATACTTTACTATTTCCTCTGTATACAAAAGGATGGAAGGGTCAAGTGTCTACATCAACACAAAAGGCTAAAGTGAAAAGTACAAACATGCATGACTCAGCAAATCCGACGGAGACATGTATTAAAGTTGAAGGATAGCATTTAATGCAATGAAAGCTATAAAATGACGTCACTGTGTTAACTTGAAAATCACCCATTTAGAAAGAACATATCTTTGTACTAGCTTCAAAGTGAATTTGGCGTCAAGATCTAAGAGCCATCTTAGTCTCTCAGACCTAAAAGAGAACTTTCTTCTTCTCTCTTTCAGTGTGTAAACTTTTCCCCTTAGATAGTTTAGGATAAAGGTCTTGCCTCCTAGCTTCCGCAACATATCTTTAATTTTATGATTGAAATAAACTAAAATTAGAAGGACCAAATTTGTTGTGTTTGTATTCAACCCCCCTCCTTTCTACAAACACTTTCTGTGTGAGTCATTGTGGTCCATGACCAACACACACACACACACATATATATATATATATGTATGTATGTATGTATATATATATATATATATATATATATATATATATATGACGATAATCAAATGAGAACCACAAATATGTTACAAACCCGTGAGAATCGATATACTTTTTTTTTACATGATTTTTTCCATCAAAACCTATGATTTAATATATTGTTTCACATATTTTTGTGTTTCACCTTGTGAAATGAAAAATACACGTAAAAACATTCACGTGGTGAAACATATACATGTGAAACTATCATATAATGAAACAAATATATGTGAAACAATATCTTAAATTCGAGCATTTAATGAAAATATATCATGTGAAAAATATTTTTATATCGGTTCTCACAGGTTTGTAACATATTTGTAGTTTTCATTTGATTTAACCCCCACATATATATATATATATATATATATATATATATATATATGAAATGCAATAACACCACAACACCTGGAACCCCACCTCACAAAATACATTGCCCTTTTTTCTGGCGAAAACAATGTCAAGAAGCCCCTTTTTTCGAAAAAATCACGGTGAGACCCTCCATCCACCCCCAAAATCAAGAAGCCCCTTTTCTTTTTGCCTTACCTCACTCACAATTGATCACCAACTTCCTCTCACCTTATTTTTTCAGCAAAACCCTAGACCTGCAACTTCCTTATTTCATTCTTCCTTTCTTTCCTTCTTCCTTGATGAGACCCATTTTTTCAACAAAACCCCCCGCCTCCACCTGCATTCCACTCCACTTTCATTCTTCCTTTCTTTACTTTTTACTTGATGAAATCCAGTTTTTCAACAAAAACCCCACCCCCACCTCCACTCCATCATCCCCCTTCCCCTCGAACGTCTAACAAACAAGATGGACATATCTCGGTTTTGGTTCCTTCATGTTAACGGTGCCATATAGGTTTGGGTTTGCGGGTAAAACCCATCGAACTCGTAAAATTGATTTTGGATTTGTTTTCCAATGAGAACCTAGAAAATTGGGTGTGGGTTGTAGGTGGTTCGATCGGGTAGCTGTGGTGGGTGGTTAAAGCTCGATGGTGGTGATTGTTGGGTTTGTCTTTGGGTTTGAGAACAAGTTTGAGTTTTGATTTTGATTCGAGTCTGAGTTTTGATTTCGATTTGAGTTTGAATTTTTTATTTTGAATTGATTTTGAGTTTATAGATGGATGAGTTTTAGTCAATGGTCGAGTTATTTGACTTCATTGGTGGTCGATTGAGTTTGTATGTGGTGGAAGAAGGTGATTGATTGAGTTTGTATGTGGTGGCAGAGATGGGATTTTAGCCGGACAAGATGACAGGAGATGAAGTTTTGGCAGGAGAAGATGATCGCAGATGGGGTTGGGGACTACAATCGGGGGGATGGGTTTTTTTAATGGTTTAAGAGTTGTAATATATGCATCCAAAGGTGTACCATAAAATAAATATTAAATAGAACTATAAAATGACAAAAATACCCCTGACTTAACAAAACTTTTTAACGGAAGTTAGCTTCAGGACCTCCATTGTAAGGAAAGTGAAACCACTGGACCCTATCTATGAGTTTTAGGGTCCATGGACCACCATCGTAATTCGCAACAAACAACATGGACATAATTTCTAATACATAGTGAGTTTTTTTTTAAATCTTGATAATACTTGAAAATCGGTTATTATTCCTCAGTATAGGATGTCGTTAAACATGTTTATATAATACATTGATAAATTTATATTTTGTTGATAAATCTACTGCACATTACCGAATCAACAAAAAAAAAATCAAAAAAAGTCTACCCTTAACGGTGGAATTCCGCCAAAAACACGCTAGGCATAAGACGTAGTCTTGTGTGTTGCTAAAAATCAAGGTTGATTCCATTGTAAAAATTGTATCAAATTGACACAACTAAATTTTACCAGAGTCAAACCAAGTTGACTTTTCTCTTGGTTAAACTGTGACTTTGCAGATCTTTGATCCACCTTAAAGGTGCCTTTGTTCAAAAAAATTTAGAACACGAAAAACTAGAGTCATCACTATAACAAAATGGGTTTACAGGATGCCAAAATTTTTTCAGTGTCCTAATACACCGCTTTATAAGACTTAATTAGATAGAACCAAAAAATAAAGGTTTTATCCAAAGACGTTGTAATAAACTTATAGGATATTTTTTTGTCGTCATAACAAGTATTTTAGGACATTTTTATAAGAAAATGTGTCGTATTAGCTATTTTATAGGACATTATTTGAAAAAATGTTTTATAAAAACAAGTTTCTTATAAAAAGATAAGTTTATAGTGTTGTAGGATAAGTGTGTCATCATCTAAATGATATGACTATAGAGATTAAGATAAATATATCAGAGATAGATTAAAACTGAAATATCTCGTAGTTATCTACTTGTAACTCATCCCCTATTTAAAGAGCTTATAATTAATGAGAATTACATATTTCTTCTCTCTATTCTATTCTATTGTTATTATTCGTTTTTCTTTTAACGCGTTATCAACACGAGCTCCCAAAAGCTATTAAGGTTCATACAAATATAGCGTTGATTTGAGCAGTCGACAGTTCAGTTGGGATTCGTTGCATACCCGCGACATTGTTCATGCCACATTCATGAATTCTTGTAAGTTTTCTATCACCTTGTTATGTACATTAAAAAAAGTTTTTTTTTGTTACTACGTACATAAGGACGTAAAAAAAAAATAAGAAAGAAAAAAAAATCTTTTGCTTTATGGTTAATATTGGTCTTACATAACAATAAAACAAAACTGTATTTTATTAAACCAACTAAAATTTATTTAAGTTTCTTTGAAATATTGTAAACCGTATCGACTGAAATTGCTTATATATATATATATATATATACTATATTATAAAGCACGGATAAAAACTCTTAAATACAAATTATTAGGCACAAGGTACCATCATTTTATGCAAAATTTTAAAAATCTCTTAATTTACAAGTATCAAAGTACAAGATACATATTACTACTGCAGGCTTCTAACACCCACCAATTTGGTATGTGCAGGGACTTCCTTTTATGCAGACATTTCCATGTATCACTATTAATTAATATATTATATTACTATAATTTTGTTTTAATTATATTATTAAATATGTAATTGATTATTTTTTCTAGATGTCATTAAAATATATAAGATAATTATTGAATTTTAACAAAATACTTAATTTTTTTATATAAAAAACATTATATTATTAAGCATAAATTAAACAAATTTGTAAAAAAAACATTATCAGTTTCTCAAAACCATCCAAAATCGTACTATAAATCGACCAAAAAATAAAATGAAACATTAAAATCGTGATGTATCTCGCTGCAGTGCGCGAGTACGCTTCTAGTATTAAAATAATACTACAATATTAAGTAAGTAACGTATATCTTTAATGTGAAGAAAAAGTATGCATATTTCCTTTATATTTGTTCCATTGCTGTTAATGAATAAATAAAAAAATTGTATCTTTTTCTCTCTTATTACGTGTACATATATTTTAATTTAATTTGTTTCGATATTATTGTTAACTTTTGTCATTATATATTGAATCAATATTGCTTTAAGTGATTAAAAAAGATTGAACATACTTTTATTGTTGATATAATTAATCAAATATGGAATATTGGTATTTCCTTAGGTCAGTTAATATATATATCATGAATACTTGGAACTGATATGAGATCACTAATTTTAATTAATTATTTTAAGTATCTTATATTTAGTTTTATTATTGTTTATTAAATTAACTCATTTAATAAATCACAAAATTGAGTATCTATGCACTTGATTATTATCTTCATTTATGTATTAATGTAATTATGTTAATTAGATAAATCAAATTACTTTAAAATATGATAATTAATTTATTTAATTCAAATATACGAGTTGTTTGAAATTGTTATTGTTATCTTTGAGCTAAAAGTAATATTTGAAAATAAATACATTTCTATCATTCATATTGCAATATCATGTTAATATTATTAAGCATATTTGATATATCCAAATTATTTATTTCTTATTAATTATATTTGTGATTTAGGATCGTATAGTCAAAATGTTTTGTTATTTATTTAGGCATTTGAGACGTTATTGAATAATTTATTTAAGACTCATTAGTGTCATTTATTTTAAATATTTCATCTTATTTAAATGTTTATCTTAATTCATAATTGTTATAATTCAAATGCTTATCTTGTTTATGAATTCCTACTCATTAGTTTCAGTCGTATAAATAATTTTTGAAACTTAAACTTCCAACCCCATATATTTAGTATTTTACCAAAAGCTCACAAAATTCTATTAAGATGTTAAAATTAATTGTGGTTTTATGTCAAAACCAATATTTATTTGTCTAATGACAAAATCTCGTAAAATACAATTAAGGTATTAAAATATTGAAATTGACTTCATATGCCAAACTCATATTCATTTTGGCCTCATGCCAAAAGCCCTATAATTAACAATGCTATATTCAAATTAAATAAATTACAAGATATTGATTGGATTTTGTCAAACGGGTATAAATAACCTTAAGGTTTGTAAGGACTTAAGAAATCCATGTGATTCCCCTACTGCCTGAAAATCCAATAGATTGAGTGATTTATTTTTGCAAATTCAAATATTGATGAAGTCTTATCAACAAAATGTAAGCATACAAAAATCCAATATTATTATTATAATGAAGTTCCATGCATAATATAATGATTATAGACTGTAACACTCTAAATTTAGAGTAATTTAAAATTTGAAAATTTGGCAATATGACGTTTGTATTTATAATAAATCACCTAAAATGGGTAAATGTATACAACATTTACAAAAACCTGTGAATGGATATGGAAATCAACAACAAACTAATCTAAACATAATTTATCTAGATTACATCGGTTGTCAACCCATAATCACCAAAAGAAGGGACTTAATTAAATGCCCATCGTCAAATACTAATCATCTCAAAAATTCCTCAAGCCCATGCTCGTCACTTAAACCCTTGGCAACCCACCGCTAAGGGAACCTGTTATACACATCATTTGAGAAAAAGTGTTAGGCTTAAAGCCTAGTGAGAACATAGAGTTTATAATTTGAAGAAATATAGGCAATTGTAACAAAATGAAATCTTTTCAAGAAAATTGAGTTTACAATTGAAATCTTTGCCATATAAGGACTGTTTGGTCCAAAATTCATCTTGCGATGACAGGGTATATCCGTTTTACCAAGGATTGTAGCGGAACACCGAGTAAGCCACAATCCGAGTTATGAGCTAAATACTTGGAATCCATGGCCAGGAACAACGCCGGTCCGTACTAAGATGTGGGGGAGGGCACCCGGGGAAACCAAGGCATACTCGTTCACTAGGACTACATTATGACCCATGGCTAGTAACCGATCCCACATAACCGTACCAAAGGGCCTTCGAGGGTCAAATGCATCCATAGCCACAAATGGGAAAAACATCCCAAAATATAAACCGACTCAATACCTATGGATCCACTAGTATAGTCTAGACTTGTCACAACTTCATTTGTGACCAACCATAGTTAAACATATGGTTTCCAATAACATTTATCTCTAAAATGCATTTCCAAGTTTAACTGCTGATAAGAATGAAAATAATAAAATGAGATTATATTCATTCTTTCAAGTACCTCACAAAAAATGTGCAAGTAGTACTTCGTTTTATTTCATAACAAATGGAACCATTCCTTTTAGCAAAATATAACAAGAACCCTAAAATCTCCAAAACTCAAGTTAGGTAAAAAATGTGATAATTATAAATCCAAAACCAAGGAGATGTATAGGAGTTTAAAATATGAGTTTTGACATGTATAATGTTTGGAAAATGGTAGTATAAACTCACCAAGTGGGGTTTTGAAGAAAACCCAAACCCTAGTTGATCCGTTGGAGAAGATGAAGATGGAGATGGCGATTTAGTGCCCAAAACTTGAACCCTTGGTTGATCTACCTAACTTATTAGCAATAAATATGGAGGATTTGAGTTGGTGAAACCCTAATGCTCAAATAATGGAAGTGTTAATGATTTTGAGAGAGAGATGGAGAAGGTAGATGGGAATTAAATGAGAAAAAGGGGAAGAATCTCGTCTAAGAACATCAGGGGACTCCCGCAGCTTATGCCGCGACTTCCAGGTCGCGGCATAGCCCTCGCGTGTTTCTGAGATGGAAGGTGGACAGTGTGTTACGCGGCTTGTGCCGCGGCTTGTAAGCCGCGAAGTAGCCCGCGTAAGTCACTGTTCCTCTTTTCCAAAATCAAGACTCAACACACGAGTTGGCTAGAACACACGATATGCACAGTTAGGGTAAACGCAAGATAATTAAGATTTATGAAATAAAGGCTAGAAGTCTTAACGATAGACTTATACAACGAAAATTCGGGGCGTTACAATCCTCCCCAACTTGGGAATGATTTCGTCCCCGAAATCCTAACTACTCGAACATATGAGGATATCTTCGCTTCATGTCCTCCTCGGTTTCCCATGTCACATTGGCCCCACGATGATGCCTCCACTGCACCTTGACCATAGTGGCCTCCTTGTGACGCAATTTCTTAGACTTCTTCTCTAAGATGGCGTCGGGTTCTTCTACACATCGGTTACCCTCATCCACTCTTATCTCGGAGAGAGGAATGACACTTTCTTCATCCTCCAAACACTTCCGAAGATAACATATATGGAACATATTATGAATTCCGCTCATCTCCGGCGGCTGTTCCAACTGGTAGGATTGCAGACCCACACGCTTGAGCACTTTGAATGGTCCTAGGAAACGAGGACTCAACTTCCCACGTTTTCCGAACCGAATGATGCCCTTCCATGGCGATACCTTAAGCATCACGCGGTCGCCCACTTGAAATTCCATCGGCCGCCTCTTCTTATCAGCATAGCTCTTCTGCCGATCCTGAGCTGTCTTCAAACGCTCTCGAATGACTTTCACTTTATAAGTTGTCTCTTGCACGATTTCGGGTCCGGCGAATTGCTTTTCTCCCGCTTCTACCCAACACACGGGAGTTCGACACTTCCGCCCGTACAACGCCTAAAATGGTGCCATTCCGATGCTCGAGTGGTAGGTATTGTTGTAAGCAAACTCCACCAAAGGTAGGTGAGAGTCCCAACTACCCCCGAAGTCGATAACACAAGACCTTCGCATGTCTTCAAGTGTTTGGATCGTTCTCTCGCTTTGACCGTCGGTTTGTGGATGGTAGGCGTACTCAACTTCACTCGTGTACCAAGCTCCTTCTGAAAGCCATCCCAAAAGTTTGAAGTAAACCGACTATCACGATCCGACAAGATTGACAAGGGTACCCCATGCCTCGAAACCACTTCATCGATGTAGAGTTTTGCTAACTTGTCCGTCGGTAAGGTTTCGCGCATAGACAAAAAGTGCACACTCTTAGTCAATCGATCGACTATTACCCAAATGGTATCTTGACCTCGAAGAGTTTTAGGCAACTTCGTCACAAAATCCATGGTAATATGCTCCCACTTCCACTCGGGAATCTCTAAGGACTGAAGACTCCTATACAGTTGTTGATGTTCAGCCTTCAGTTGTAAGCACGTCACACAACGCTCCACGTAACGCGCCACATCAAGTTTCATTATCGGCCACCAATAGTGCAACTTCAAATCCCGGTACATCTTTGTACTTCCCAGATGAATGAAATACTTGGACTTGTGGGCATCCTCAAGCAGTAGTTCCTGGTTACCCCCAACTTTGGGCACCCACACATGACCATTGAACAGTTTCACCTCACTGCTATCTTCCGTTAAGAGAAACCGTTGCTTGGTCATCACTTCATCCTTAAGATTTTCTTCCAACAAGGCTTCTACTTGAGATGTCTTGATCTTCTCAACCAGACTTGATACTAACTCGATTCTCGAAAGAGTAGCCCGAATACTTCCGCTATAATCCTTCCGACTTAACGCATCGGCCACTACGTTCACCTTACCGGGATGGTAAAGCAACTCACAATCGTAATCCTTGAGCAACTCGAGCCACCGCCTTTGCCTCATATTTAACTCTTTTTTATCAAAGACATATTTTAGACTCTTATGATCTGTGTAGAGTATACATTTCGTGCCATAGAGGTAATGTCGCCATAGCTTCAAGGCGAACACCACCGCCGCTAACTCCAAATCGTGGGTAGGATAATTCTTCTCGTGAATTTTGAGCTGCCTAGAGGTGTAGGCGATCACCTTGCCTCTTTGCATCAACACGCATCCTAATCCCATTTTCGAAGCATCGTTATAGACCACGAAGTCTTCCGACCCTTCGGGTAGCGACAAGATTGGAGCTTCACACAACTTCCTTTGCAAAGTCCGGAACGATTTCTCTTGTGCTTCGGTCCAAACGAACTTCACATTCTTCCGAGTCAACGCCGTCAACAAAGAAGCGATTTTTGAAAAGTCTTGAATAAATCTCCGGTAATATCCCGCCAAACCCAAGAAGCTTCGGATTTCGGACGGATTCTTGGGAGGCTTCCAATTCATCATGGCTTCAATCTTGGAGGGGTCCACTTTCACTCCATCTCGAGTGACAACGTGACCCAAAAATTGCACCTCTTCAAGCCAAAAATCGCATTTGAAAAATTTGGTGTACAATCTCTCTTTCCTCAATACTTCTAGAACTTCATGAAGGTGTTGCTCGTGTTCCAACTCGCTCTTGGAATATACGAGTATGTCATCAATGAATACGATGACCAACTTGTCGAGGAATGGTCGGCACACCCTATTCATCAAATCCATAAACACTGCCGGTGCGTTCGTTAGGCCAAATGGCATTACAAGGAATTCGTAATGTCCATAACGCGTTCTAAAGGCCGTCTTCGAAACGTCTTCTCCCTTCACCTTCACTTGATGGTACCCCAAACGTAAGTCGATCCTGGAGAAACACCCCGCTACTTGAAGTTGATCGAACAGGTCGTCTATTCTCGAAAGTGGGTACTTGTTCTTCACCGTTGCCTTGTTCAACTCACGGTAATCGATGCACATTCTCATTCTGCCATCCTTCTTGACAAACAAGACCGGGGCTCCCCAAGGTGACCAACTCGGTCTTATGAAACCCTTCTCCAAAAGCTCTTGGAGTTGATCCGTCATCTCTTGCATCTCCGATGGCGCTAACCGGTACGGGGCTCTAGCAATAGGAGCCGCTCCCGACACTAGATCAATCCGAAACTACACTTGACGATCGGGTGGTAACCCGGGCAAGCCGTCCGGAAAAACATCGGGAAACTTCCGCACTATCTTCACATCTTCAAGCTTTGACTTCTCTAGCTTGGCGTCGATTACATAGGCTAGGAAGGACGAGCATCCTTTCACCAAGCATTTGCGCGCCTTAGCCATGGTGATGATTGTTACATCGCCTTTCCTCTTCTCGCCATAGATCACAACATCACCAAAAGGATTGAGAAGTCGGATTATTTTCTTGGAACATACGATCTCAGCATGATTGTTCGCCAACCAATCCATACCGACCACCACGTCAAAACCTCCAATAATCATCGACATCAAATCTATCGGGAAATCCTTCCCTTCGATTCCGAGAGTACACTTCTTCAGAACATCGCGGATTAGAACTTGACTACCATTCGCTATCTCTACCACTAACGCATTCTCTAGACTATTAGTGGGCATAGCAAGCTTTTGACGAAACAACTCAGATATAAAAGAGAAACTGACACCCGAATCAAACAGTACATGAGCAGGTACGGAGTTTAGAAGAAACGTACCCGATACCACATCGGCGGATACCTTGGACTCATCGGCCATCATCTGAAAAGCTCGACCCGGAACCCTAGGTGGGTTCTTTCTTTTCTCCGGCGCACTACCCGTCTTGAGCTTCGGGCAATATCTCTTCATATGCCCCGGTGCCTTGCACTCGATGCAGATAAGCTCTCTGATCGGACAATCTTTGGTGGTGTGATCAGACTTCCCACACTTGCTGCAAGGTTGAGGAGTGGGGTTACAGTTGTCATGGTGCTTTCTATGGCACCTCCGGCACCATCTAGCTTCTTGATAACCATTGAAGCTTCGGTTCCCGACAAAAGGTCGAGTTCTCTTGGGAGGTACGGAATTGCTCTCCCACTTTCTCTTGTCTACGGCAACCACAACTTTCTCCGGTTTACCCCTCGCGTAAACCTCTTCCATAAACTGCGCCTCCTCGATCGTCTCACGAAGGTTAGAAGCCTTCGAGTTGTGGACCATGGACATCATGTCCGCCGACAGAACCTTCAGATAGGCCTTTATCTTCTCCTTTTCAGTTGAGGCCACATGCCCCACTAACCCCAACTTCTCCATAAATTGACGGGTGTACTCCCTCACAGTCAAGTTTTGTGTGTTCCAGATTCTAGTTTCTAAACAAGATAATCAAACAAACAAGATTTAACAAATCAATTACCTGTTTGATTTCTTTCAAATTCAACGTTTACACTTTCTCTCTCTAGAACTCTCTCTTTCTCTCTTTACAAATCTCTCTCCAACGTATTCTCTCTCTCTCTCTCTCTCTCTCTCACTATTATCAGACTTCTAGACTCTGTTCACTTACTCTACAAAACAGAAATAGAAAGCTATTTATACCAACTCCTAAAACAACAAGGAAATAAAAATACAAAGACTTTTATTACAAAAGACTTTGACTTTTAATGAGATTTGACTTTTCCAGCTTTGACTTTCTTGATCTTGACCTTCAGTCTTCTTGATCTTGTATCCAACAGATTTATGCTCTAACAATCTCCCCCTTTGGATTCAAGATCATTGTTGAAAGATCTAGCAATTCAGTCTTCACTTTAAGCTCTGTTAGTACAATCTCCCATTTTTCTTTGATGGCATTCTTTCCAAAACTGTCTTCAAACGATTAACAATCTTCTCAAAACTTTCACAAGACACTTTCAGACTTTGGAAAGAAATTATCTTCAGAATCAGCTCGGATTGCTTTAGCAAATAATCTTCAACTATCAGAAGAATCATCATCATCAGGTACTTGAACTATGATTGGTTTCATAGGACCTTCTGTAATTGACAAAAGAATATTCTCCCCGTTTGCATGTCTGTCAATAAAATCCAGAAACCTATCCTTCCACTGCTCGTACTCTCCTTTGAACAGAACAGGAGGCTTGACATTAGTACCAATTGAAAGTGCATCTTTTGAAGTCATCTTGTTTAAACCTGTTTGAAAAATATATCCAATAAGAAACTAGAACTGATCGTTAGTCCAAAATATGAAATCACAAGAAAAATCTTGAAGATTAAAAAAATCAGAAATTTCGAAAAAAAAAATGACTAAGTAACAAAACTCGCAAGTCACTATATAACTCGCAAGCCCTTAAACTCGCAGACACAAGAAACTCGCGAACACAGACTTGCGTGTTCTGATAAACTCCCAGAGTTCAAACTCGCAGATTGATGAAACTCGCAGAGCTCAAACTCGCAGATTGTTGAAACTCGCAGATCGATGAAACTCGCTTGACACTGAAACTCGCAAGTGACTATTTCTTCTGAAACTCGCTAACGCCTAAACACACTGATCACTATTCGCGATAAAACTCGCTAACAAAGGCGTGCGCGTTTCCAAAACTCGCTTGTCAAAGCTTGCGCGTTTGAACAAAACTCGCTAGCTTTACTTGTAAACTCGCACGTCGAAAGAACTCGCAGAACACTGTTCCTCTTCAAACTCGCATCCTTCGATTCACGCGTTTGTAGAACTCGCAGATCACTACGTGCGCGTTCTGGTCCTTAGAAAATTTTTCTCACTTTTCCAAACTCGCAGACTTCGATCAGGGAGTTTCTAGAACTCGCAGATTGTTACTTGCGCGTTTGAGACCAAAATCTTCCCTTCGACTTGCGCGTTCTTGAGGATGAATCTTGCGCGTTTGTCTGATGAACTTGCGCGTTCTGGAGATCTAGTGCGTTCTTCAAAAAGTCGAACCGAATCTTGATTTTTCCATCTGATTGTCAACCAAACCTTTACCAAATGACTTGAAATTTTGCAGAAATCTTCTAAATCATGATTCGAATCAATTACAGTGCAAAGATTACAAACAAAAACAACAAAAATACAAGATTGATTTATGTAACAGTGCTTTAAAAACTCATGAACTAAAACTCAATAAAATCCAAAAATTCATGAAAATTACAATGCATTTCGTGAAATTTTCTATACAAACCCACTCTATTACATTCATCGATCACTAATACACCAATTAAAACTCAAAAATCACACTAATACTCAAAAACGAATCTGAACATTGAAAAACACAGTGACGATGAGCAGTATCTTGATTTCTTGATATGATTTCGATTTTGGATCTGCTCTGATACCAATTGTGTGTTCCATATTCTAGTTTCTAAACAAGATAATCAAACAAACAAGATTTAACAAATCAATTACCTGTTTGATTTCTTTCAAATTCAACGTCTACACTTTCTCTCTCTAGAACTCTCTCTTTCTCTCTTTACAAATCTCTCTCCAACTTATTCTCTCTCTCTCTCTCACTATTATCAGACTTCTAGACTCTGTTCACTTACTCTACAAAACAGAAATAGAAAGCTATTTATACCAACTCCTAAAACAACAAGGAAATAAAAATACAAATACAAAATAAAAAGACTTTTATTACAAAAGACTTTGACTTTTAATGAGATTCGACTTTTCCAGCTTTGACTTTCTTGATCTTGACCTTCAGTCTTCTTGATCTTGTATCCAACAGATTTATGCTCTAACAAGTTTCCTTTCTCAAGCGACCGAAACTCAGCTTCGATTCTATCCATGGGTCTCTCGCTGCTGTACTATTCTAAGAGTTTCTTCTTGAACTCGGCCCAAGTTAGTTGAGCCAAAACAGTAGGAGTGAGGGTGGACTTGGTGACATTCCACCATGAGAGTGTCGTATCTCTGAGTAACTGAGAACCGAACCTCACCTCCTGATCGTCCCCACACTCAGATGGGCCGAAAGCCTGTTCAACCACTTGGATCCATTTAACGTACGCACCCGGGTCTTAGGAACCCGAGAACTCTGGTGGTCCACATCCTAGAAAAGATTTATAGGAACAACTTTTCCCGCTTCTCGGAGCACAAACAACCCTTTGCTCTTCAGTTCTGATTCTGTTCCCGGTGCCTCCAGAACCAACTAACACGTTCTCTTCCACTGCCTCATGCCTTCTGAGGCTCGCATCACGGTCCTCCATCATCTTCAGAAACGCCTCTTGCTGCTTCTCCATAGCCGACGTCACCATTTGCATGACGCTGGCCATTATGTCAGCTTGAGGGTTTGCCTCTTAAATAACCGGGTTTGTGGATGCCAATTCCACTCTAGGCACTTACTCCACCTCCCCGGTAAATATTGGCGGCATACCAAGAGGAACGACAGTTGTTGCTCTAACCACCGGGTTTCGCTCAGGTGAACTAACAAGGCGAAGGTCTCCGTCACCTAACGAGCGACTACGAGTGTTCACCATAATGGAGTAATGGCTGCCACACAAGCACGAGAAAGGGTAAGAGAGAGATAGAATAAAACAAGAAGGAAAACCTACCACCACATTACCAGTTGTCATAGTAATAGAAACTCAAGCACACTCACGTAAAACATCCTCATAATAACATTAGCTAAGTGAGATTATGAACATATAATACATAAGGGTTCTCGTTACCATCGCTACAACACTTGATAAACATAATTTCCGTCGACTCTAAGACTAACCCATCTTAGAAGTTCTACCCAAACTCACAATCAATGCTTAACATACTCAGTCTAAGTCTATACATCTTACATTCATGCCTTGTTCACTTAAACTAGAGCTCAGTTACCAACTTGTAACACCCTAAAATTTAGAGTAATTTAAAATTTGAAAATTTGGCAATATGACGTTTGTATTTGGAATAAACCACCCAAAATGGGTAAATGTATACAACATTTACAAAAACCTGTGAATGGATATGGAAATCAACAACAAACTAATCTAAACATAATTTATCTAGATTACATCGGTTGTCAACCCATAATCACCAAAATAAGGGACTTAATTAAATGCCCATCGTCAAATACTAATCATCTCAAAAATGCCTCAAGCCCATGCTCATCACTCAAACCCTTTGCAACCCACTGCTAAGGGAACCTGTTATACATATCATTTGAGAAAAAGTGTTAGGCTTAAAGCCTAGTGAGAACATACAGTTTATAATTTGAAGAAATATAGGCAATTGTAACAAAATGAAATCTTTTCAAGAAAGTTGAGTTTACAATTGAAATCTTTGCCCCAAAAGGACTGTTCGGTCAAAAATTCATCCTGCGATGACAGGGGATACCCGTTTTACCGAGGATTGTAGCGGAACACCGAGTAAGCCACAATCCGAGTTATAAGCTAAATACTTGGAATCCATGGCCACGAACAAAGTCGGTCCGTACTAAGATGTGGGGGAGGGAACCCGAGGAAACCAAGTCATACTCGTTCACTAGGACTACATTATGACCCATGGCTAGTAACCGATCCCTCATAACCGTACCAAAGGGCCTCCGAGGGTCAAATGCATCCATAACTATAAAGGGGAAAAACATCCCAAAATATAAACCGACTCAATACCTATGGATCCACTAGTATAGTCTAGACTTGTCACAACTTCATTTGTGACCAACCATAGTTTAACATATGGTTTCCAATAACATTTATCGCTAAAATGCATTTCCATGTTTAACTACTGATAAGAATGAAAATCATAAAATTAGATTATATGCATTCTTTCAAGTACCTCACCAAAAATGTGCAAGTAGTACTTTGTTTTATTTCATAACAAATGGAACCATTCCTTTTAGCAAAATATAACAAGAACCCTAAAATCTCCAAAACTCAAGTTAGGTAAAAAATGTGATAATCATAAATCCAAAACCAAGAAGATGTATAGGAGTTTTAAATATGAGTTTTGACATGTATAAGGTTTGGAAAATGGTAGTATAAACTCACCAAGTGGGTTAGTTGATCCCTTGGAGAAGATGAAGATGGAGATGGCGATTTAGTGCCCAAAACTTGAACCCTTGGTTGATCTACCTAACTTATAAGCAATAAATATGGAGGATTTGAGTTGGTGAAACCCTAATGCTCAAATAATGGAATGTAAATGATTTTGAGAGAGAGAGAGAGATAGAGAAGGTAGATGGGAATTAAATGAGAAAAGGGGGAAGAATCTCGTCTAAGAACATCAGGGGACTCCCGCAGCTTATGCCGCAACTTCCAGGCCGCGGCATAGCCCACGCGTGTTTCTGAGATGGAAGGTGTACAGTGTGTTACGCGGCTTGTGCCGCGGCTTGCAAGCCGCGAAGTAACCCGCGTAAGTCACTGTTCCTCTTTTCCAAAATCAAGACTTAACACAAGAG
The DNA here is from genome assembly GCA_954870635.1 of Arctium minus. Classification (NCBI taxonomy): domain Eukaryota; kingdom Viridiplantae; phylum Streptophyta; class Magnoliopsida; order Asterales; family Asteraceae; genus Arctium; species Arctium minus. The sequence goes on along the minus strand of OX941089.1, from coordinate 30,119,655 downwards.
TTGGCTAGAAGACACGATACGCACAGTTAGGCTAAACGCAAGATAACTAAGATTTAACAAATAAAGGCTAGAAGTCTTAACGATAAAATTATCAACAAAAATTCGGGGCGTTACATAGACCATGATTCATTGTTTTAGAAAATCATATATTGTTCATTATTTACGATATCCTCGACTCAGAAGAATTTGAGTACCATAAGGATCAGATGAACACAATAAAATATGTAAAAACCATTAAAACCTATTGACCCTAAAAATCAACTATTAAGGTACAAGTAAATGCTTTAGATTTTTGAGACGAGACATTAGTCACAACCTTCATAGGTAATATAGTTAACTAAAATCCCCCAATAACCACGAGACACACTAAAAAGGAAAAATCGGGAGTATTCATTACCATATACTTCCTAAACTAATCATACAGTGGAATGAAATTCACTCGATTACAAGAAGGCGATTATTTCAACAAAGAAATAATGTGTCTCCAAATGCATCTCAATCTTCGTGGCAAGGAACTCACAGAAGATGACACGATTCCTAACATTATTTACACTTTTCATAAATCAGTAAATATTAATGAACCATGTTAAGTTGGAATGTAACATTTAGAGAAACTAATCAATTTACTGCAAGTGGTTGAGAGACATAACATGGTTATTTTGAATAACAAAACCACATATGTCGGGACAAAGAAAATTTCTGAGATCAATAATGAAAGCAGAGGTGGAAACAACTCCAAAGTACAGAGAGTTAGAAACAATTTCACACATGTGACATTTATGCACCATGTGGATGAGACCCTAGAAAGGGTCCGGGTCATGGTAAGAGTCGGGAAGGATTTTTCAATACTTGGAGTGGATATACAACTACTGCTGCAGGTGATAATGGACAATCAAATAAGAAATGTACTAAAGAGTGCTCATACCAAAAAGGCAACAAGAGAACTATATCATATTAATTTAAGATTGATTAAGCATAGAGTTTCTTTGAAATCTATTTTAAGTATTTGTTGTTCCAGAATCAAGCACACACAGTAATAATTAGAGTAATAACATATATGAATCAAAGGAAAAAGATCGTTGATTGGGAAAATACAATATTCATGTATCTCACAAAAGGAGGCTACAATACTATGAATGAGATCCTAACCTAAAAAGGAAATAACAAGGGACTATATATAGGGTCAATTTACTTGACTCACACAAAAGTTAAATTTAACAAAATACATAACAAAATGTAACAAAGGACTAACTATTACAACTTGATTAAACATGATATAACATTCTCCCCCTTTTAATAAAATTTGTAATCTTCAACGGTTCCACATTCTGAAACTAGTTCTCCTCATAGCTAGGAAACTTTCAAAGCTTCTGATGCCTTCTCTGAATTCAATTCTATCTCTGATTGCTTGAATCATACTTTCCATAGCAATTCTGTCAGATCTAGGCATATGATCTCTCATTTCAAGTTTTCTCATTTCTGAATGTCTATGCCTCTCTTCTAGCTCTCTCAGCACCATCTTTAAGGTTCCATCTGAGAATTTTGCTACTTCACTTGCTCGCATGAATTGTTTCTTGTGAGTTTCAGTGTTGACATATATAACTCCAAGTTCAGGAGTTACAGCTGGTGTGAAGAATTCCAAATCTCTCATCAAGTAGTGATTGAAGTTAGGGGCAGTCAGGTTTACACTATTCTGATTTGTCTCTGCTCCCAACTAAAAATCAAGAATGTATGAATTGTTGACCAGACACCTCATGTACCTCTTCACAGCTTCAAGTGCAAAAACTACAGCTCTAGGTCTGACCACTCTGCTTCTGAATTCATGGTAAATGAACTTTAGGTCTGCTATGTTCAGGTGTTCAAAGTCAGTTTCATAGAAGGTTGATTCCTTTAGATGTCTCCTCTGAACATCAAACTCTAGATACCAGAGAACAAAGTAATTCTTCATTCTGACTTCCTTTATCTGAAGAATTCCAGCTCTGTTAGTATATCCTTTTGTTCTTGAAAAGATCTCAATAAACTTCAGATAATTTCTTTGGTAGTCTAGAGGCCTGTCAATCACTCCATACAGTTTGCAAGGATCAATCTTTATCAGTTCTTTCACTAAAATCTTGATGGATTCTTCAAGGAATGGAACTCTGAGAGACTTTCTGATCAACTGAATAAACTCTAGAAAAGTGCCCTGTTCATCATAACCTGTAAAAGGTGTAGATCCAACTCTGACTGGATTAGAGGGACCTTCTTCAGCATCCTGTTGTTTCTTTGCAAGAAGTTCTGCTTCCATAGGAGTTACAAACACAGGCTTTGGTCTTTCAGCTGCACTCAGAATTCTTGGACTGTCAGGGTTTCTTATGTAGGGTAAAGCTTCAGCATCAGCTTTTTCTTTGTCATCTTTCTCTTTCTCTTCTCTTTCTCTGGCTTCCCTCTTTCTTCTTTTCTTTTATCTTTCCATTCTCCTCCTTTCTTTACTCAGAGATCTTCTCAACTTTTCTATGTCAATCAAGATAGGAGCAGAAGGATCTGAGACATTTGATCTGAAAACCCTTTTTACAGACTTGGGCAATGGCAAGGCAACATTTTGAGCATTAGGAACAGAGGCTTCACTAGCTGTAGGCAAAACACAGTTTCTATCGGGAGAAACTATTGGAATGCCAGTTGGAATGTAGGGCTCATCTTCTTGTGCAACCATATTCACTTGTACTGGTTCAACATTCTGTACTGGCTCAGAATTCTGTATAGGTTCATCTTCTTGATCATCTCTTCCAAAATCATCACCAAATATGTCATCAAAAACACTTTCATTTAGAACACTTCCAAGAATTTTTGCTTCAGATGCATTTTTGACAAATTCTTCAGCATTGACAGAGTTTTCTGGATGACTTGCACATTGTAGACCAAAATCCATTTCCTTTTCACCTTCTTCCTTCACCTCCCAAAACATTTCATACTTAGCTTCAGCTTGCTCATCTGTGTCTAGCTCATCTACATCAATAAAGTTGCATGTTGTGATTCCCATAGCCTCCATCACTTCTTCACAAGTTGCTGTCTTAGGCTTTTCAACCCTTGACTCATCATTAGAAGCATAAACAACTAAGCTCCTTGTCTTTCCTTCTTCTAAATCTTCTTCATCATCACTAATATTCTGTACCATGTCCTGATTAGATCTTTCAACATGTTCAGCTCTCTGACTTGTACTTGTACCTTCACCTTGATTGCTAGATATTTCTCTTCCAGATACAATACTTATGAGCACAACATTCTCCACCACAACCAATTGTCTTCCAGAGGCAGACTATTCTCTCCTTGTCTCCCCCTCATGATCATGATCATGCCTTCTGAACTGAACAACTGCATGGGTTTGGCAAGATAACTGAAAAGCTTGATTCAAAAGAATGAAAGCTTTCAGTACATCTGCATCAGAGAAGTTTGACTATGTGGCTCTACCTATATCTGCTGGTTGCACATATATTGGTGGTTGTTGTTGGTGGTGGGAGTGTAGAAGTGAAAAAAGATTTGCATCTTGTTGGTTATCCGGAGCTTAAGATAAAAGTTTTGCGAGAAGCAAAGACTTTATCTCATCAATGGATAAGTCAAAAGGGTTTGGTGTATTTGGTAACGGGGTAGGTACTATTGGTTTTCTCCTTGTGGGCTCAGGTTCATCAACTTGCTTCCCCTTTAACATTCTCTTTATATCCCCCAGCTCCTTCTCAACTCTATCATATTTCTCTGACCACCTATTCTCAACAGCCTTTAGGGCGCTATCGAGATATTCCCTTGACACATAGTAGGGTGAGCTAACACCAGGATCACTTAGATTGCCTGTTTGCACAACAGTAGATGATTCTACTGTGTGACCTGTGCTGATAGATGGCATGGAGTTAGCTAGGACAGGATTTCTATCCGGTCCTCGTAGTCCGGATTATGAATCTACTCGGGATGTTCTGCTCAGGTCACAAAGACGAATGAGATCATAACCTGCAAAAAGTGTCCTATTTACAAAAATTGTATTTCTAACAAGTGGCTCTAGGACTTGTGCATTCAAAGGAATTGAGATCGGAGGCAACTGATCTCTGTTTTCAATATCAGATGCCTCCGAATGAGACATTGATAGATTGTGTGTTAAATTCCCATGAGAAAATAAAACTAACTCCTGTTGAGAGTAATTAGAGTGGCTGGTTTGGGCGTGCAATTACATGAGTGATCTACTCATGTCTACAGCTTCAGGCAACAAATGCACTGAAGTGTTTGATTTGGTTGATCTTCGGGAATAGTGGGTTGTGGATCTCTCTCTCTCTCTCTCTCTTTTATTTCTGTTCTCTCCCTTTCTCTCAAAATCTCACTTTCATCTTCTACTGTGTCTCCCTCAATTCTCCTTATTCCTCCAATTACATTATCAATGACTGCATCGGCAGTGACTGTATTAAGTTCAGCAATATTGGTGTCTATTTCCATATTACAGAAACCTGTAAAGGCATCTATTTGTTCATCATCCTCAGCATTTAAAATTCCTGCACCACCATCATTATTGTTGTCATCATCCTCGTCATCTGATTCATCCATATCATTTCCATCATCATCTCTTCTTTCAGTTATGGTTTTCTCAGAATCTGTTTCATCTCTTCCCAAGTCAACATTTTCAGTGATTCTGTCCGATGTACTGGTAGCAGAATGCACTTCTTCATCACTACTTTGATCTACCAACTCAAGAGCTTGAGTTTCAGGTTGTTCATTAGCTTGTGCTTCTATTTCTTGTTCTTCCACATAATGTTATTCAGTGATATGATGTTGTTGTTGTTGTTGTTGTTGATCAAAGGCATATGCAGAGCCTAGACCTTCATTGACTACAGGTGTCACATGAGGTGGGGTAAGAAGCCGTGACCCTGAAGTCTCAAGTCTTGGTCTCCGACCCCCTCCGGTTCCCCTCTCTGTATTTTTTCTTTTCACACCCCGTACCCGAACTCCCTGAGTTACAGGTACCCTCTCAGACTCCGCTCGCCTAGGGGTTGGACCTTGGTTAGGTACAGCCGGTTCTGGCTGTGCCAAAGATCCTCTATACTCTAGAAGACACTCGGCCTCTAGATCAACAAATCTCAGTAACACTTCTGGAATGGGCATGGAGTAAGCAAACCGTTTCTTCTCCTTAACCAAGAACTTCATTTCATTCACCACAACTGCTTCATGAGAACTCCTTTTGGGGATCTGCCTGTTCCCTCTCAGTACACTCCTGACCAAGATAGTCATGAACCTCTGATATGGAAAATAATTGAGGACTTTGACAGTGTTTGTCTTGGAAGATATCTTCTCAAACAGTTCAGTCCAAAATACTACAACATAGTCTATGTGCAAGTGATGCACTATAGAATAGAATAGTGTTAGGACTAAAAGTCCTATGTGTTGAAAGTGGAATAAAGTATTTATAAGGGTGCATAATGTAATTACTTAATAGTTTAATAGTTAGATGGGTCCAAGCCCATAAGCCCATTAGGCCTTGTAAGCCTAAGTATATAAAGGCATTATTAGTTCATTTATTAGGTTGGACAGTTGTTAGACAGTTTAAAGTTGAAGTCTCATAATTCAGATTACTAGTCAATAGGTTTACTTTCTCTGATCAGAAATCATTTCTGTAAACCTGTAACCCTTTGATTGCTTATTAATCATATGACTAGTAGTTGTGGATTAAATCTTATTCATCTTTGATATTATTTGCTGTGATTGCACTGTACTGGGATCTACAAATAGCTTCAGTATATGGCTGTTGGCATTGTCAATTCCATATGTTTTTACTGTTAAGCACCGGTTTATAACTGAGAACAATGCATAGTAGATGGGTGGAAGATTGTTCTTCTTGAATTCCCTGACTCTGTTTAGTTCACCAACATAGCCCATCTCTCTATTTCCAGTAAAAGCAGTCTCTTCAGTGGGTAAGTCGTCAAATTCTGTTCTATTCTCCCTTGAATTAGCTTCTGGCAATTGAAGGGATCTTCTAAACAATTCAAGAGAAATATCAGTAGAGTAGAAGTCAACATTGACTTTGAGAACTGGACATCTGATTTGTCCAACTGTGATGTGAGTGAGATGGATGGTTTTCCATGCCTGTTGAACATATATTTCTGGTACATCAACACTATCAGACAGTGCTTTGTTCAAAGGGTGATTCTGAAGGATGTGGTTCAACAGTGGATTGATGTTCAATGTGAATTCAAATTTGTGTTTGTTTGCAGTTTGAGGCACCATGTCAGAAGGTAGGATGAGTAACATGTCAGGATTGACATTTGGTGGTGGATGGACAGTTGTTCTGCTTGATGGAATGGAGTGCTCCTAATGAGCCTCATGGACAGAGTTTTCATCCATTTGCACATTTGGAGAATTGATGGCTTCCATTTGACCTGAAAGATGAGAAAAAAAGGTTTGGACAAGGTCCAAGATGTCAGAAACAATATTTGAAAATTTTGAAATTTGAAAAGCATTTTTCTGAAATTCACTAAGTATAGGATTCGCAGGACACTGAGTTGCGAATCCCTAGACTTAGGAATGGAGAAACAAAGAAAGTGTTCAGGATTCGCAAAGAAGCATTCTGCGAATCCTACACTTAGGAAATTTTACACTTGACTCAGAATTCGCAAGTTGTTAATCTGCGAATTCCTCACTTAGAAGAATTTTGACACTTAAGAGCATTCAGGATTCGCAAGGTTAGGGTTAGAGAATCCTGTCGTTAGGGTTTTTCTAAGAGAGAAAACAAAGGATTCGTGAATATCAAACATCTCAAAGATTCGTAAAACACATGAGTCTTTCAAAAACTTGAGAAACTTAACATTTTTACTTGAATATTCAAAGTGTCCTCAAGAACATAGTCATAAAACCCAGATTACAAAAATCATTAAAATCGATGATTGAACCATAAACTTTGCATTAATGTAATCGATTAAGTGTTTTAAATATTCTTTTAACCTTTAATTTGACTTTTAACCTCAGATTAAGCACTGATTTATGAAAATCGACTAAGAACAGTCGAGTAGTCGTGAAAGTAGACCAATCGACAAAATCGATTTTATGAGTCCAAAGTTTAAGTTTTAGATTAAAGAAGTAATCAAAAGGTTTCATAACAGTATTACGAGGGTTATGAGATCATATTAACATCAAGTTTTAGACATTAAGTTCCAAAAATTTAAGATTTCATCATGTGTTCGTTCGAAGTCCAAAGGTCCAAAATGTTCAAATCAAACCCTAAATCTAATCCAGTCGAGGAATATCTGTATTAAACAATCACACTAATAATAACAACATAAAACAAACAGGATTTTAACAAACAATCAACCTGTTATGAAAAACGAAGATGGAATCAAAGGGCCGAATGAAGAACTCGTGAAAGGGGTTTTAGAGGGTTTTTGCTCTCTGAAAGGTTGGATACTTGAAAATGAGGATAAAAGATACCAAGTGATAATCCAAGATCGTTCTAAATCCTAGAGAGAGAAAGTAGAGAGAGAGAGAGTTTAAAGCTCATAATGTCTTTCTATTGAGATATGCGTGAATCACTTACAAGGAACAAAGCCACAAGGGACTTAAATACCCTTGGCTAATACAGAACATATAAGCACCCTAAAACAGAGTATTAGACCAAGCCTATAAAAATACAATGATTACTATAAAATCTGACTTAACAATCTCCACTTCAGTAATCATTGGCGCTCCGGTCTTCAATGTAAATTGAAATATCCAACTTTGAACTCTAATCAGACCTGCTAAGCGTCTTAGTGAAGCTTCTTGACTAAATTTTTTTTCTTCTCAGCATCTTTCAATTTATATTGTCTTTGCTGCGTTGACAAGACTGGACCTGTTTGTAATAAACTTGAAAGAACAATCGGTTCATCAGCTTGTGCTCTAGACGACACACCTCTTTCAAATGTACTTGAATGAACTGTGGTGGTCGGAGCTGGAACAGCAAAAGAACTAGTATAGCTGAGAAAATAGAATCTTGAGAGAATCTTGAGCAACATATAAACATTTGAACTCTTTGTCTCTTTAATTTCTCCTTAACTTCTCCCCCTCATGACCTTGATGATTTGGATCAACTTGGTCATGCCTACTTTGGAGACGAGACAACTTCAAATCTGCAAAATTCAGAGTAAAGGAGAAAAAAAAAATATTTGCGCAAACTTAGTTTTTTGCTAGATGAAGGTGGCGCAAAGTTGAGTTTTGCGCTACCAACTGTTGGCGCAAATCTGACTTGAAATCTGAAAAATTTCACCTGTTAAGCTTTTTGACTCCCCCTACACAAATGCACTAAATATGACAATTCAAGTTAGCATTCATATAGAAAATCAGATACTCCCCCTCGAAATGAGATATGATCTTTTCAAAATATTTTCCTTATTCACTCCCCCTCGAATAATGCACAGACCCATTAACACAGATATAAGAACACAAGAATCGAAACATCAATGTAGAAAGAAAAATATACTGAATATGTATTTTGAAACAACTAAATATATAAAATTTTAAACACTATACAAATTAAATTTTACTCAGTAAAATATCACAGATTAATCCATCAGTGGAAATCAAGTGTATGTTGTTGGATACAGATACAAGTTTCATTGCATATCAAGTTAAAACATGATCAGTTTCAAAAACTTTCATCAATCTATTTAGTGTGCTAGCATGCGAACTTCGATTAGCTTCAAGAAAATGCAATTCTAAAAATATAATAGAAAACTTTTCATGTACTCACACTAAGCCATCAAAAATTAAGATTTTCACAAATTTATAGGTTTATCGCAACTCAAACATATCACCAAGTATCATGAGATGTGTGCTCATTGACATCTTTTAGCATTGTTCACATTGGCATCTTCACATGAGTGTGCTCTTTGGCATCTTTTAATCAAAAAGTTTGGTAAGTAAAGAACATGTCGTAAACGTAACTTTCTATCTGATCCTATCGCAGGATTTGGGTCAGCCGCTCCCAGACCAGTTGGCGTTAGGGGACTAGGTGTCAAGCACCCCTTGGAACTTACTCTCCCAGATCAGAAAGGCTACATCGACACATCCTAAACCCATTCATACCAGTAGAACATGACTTTCGATCTGATTCTATAGAAGGATTTGGGTTCGATCACTCCCAGACCAATTGACCTTAGGGGACCAGATGACAAGCATCCCACAGAACTTACTTTCCCAAACCAGAAAGGTCACAGGTACAAACTTTTAAACTTAGAGATTTCTGTATTTTATATATATAATTCATCTCAATCACCCAGTTTTACATCTAAGTGCTTAGCCCATATTTTCATTACAATCCATAATTCTGATTTTTTAGGATTTCTAAGCATTGTAAACTATAAATATTCCGAATCACATAACTTTAAAGCAGTATCAAAAGTTTCAAACATGTTGCTGACCTTTCGACTTTTGTAAGACTTGAAGGTTGAACATATAAAACTTCGATATAAACAAAGCAACTTGAAATTTTATCCTAGACACACATTTTTATTCAAAAGAAAGAAAAACTGTAAAACTTTTACTTTATAGAATAAAATTTGTAAAGATTTAAACTTTTAAATTCAACATGCCGAGTTTAAAAAATTTTCATTTAAGACAAATGTAAAGAATTCGGCAAATTGATATTTAGTCGGAACAAAATAAAGTTCAATAATACCTTCTTCCACATAATGTATAATGAATTGGTATCTCATATCAAAGTTTTGGGTTAAACTTGCTCAGATTCTTGAAAAATATGAGAAAACTGGAACAACATCACAGTCAGAGATAAATGTAGCGGAATAAAGTAGATGCACTCACAGTTTCTCATTTGTCTAGAAGCTAAATGCATTGAAGAACGAGTCCTAAACTGATATGTTTAGAAGTCGAAGTCCATTGAAGTACGGTTTCTGAGCTGATTTACTCAGAAGCCATTGTTCTCTTACTCCCCCTTGACATTAGGTGCCTGCAACTTAGAATCAATCTTTGATTTTGGTACCCACTTGTATTTGGGTCCATGTTTGTTAGTTACAGTTCTAATGGGAAAATATTTGTTAGATTTGAAAAATAAAGCATGAGATTATCAGAGAAATGAACACATTCATCAGTAGAAGACAAAGCATAATCATCTGAACTAGAATCAGAAGAAGAATATGAGACATCTTTTGAAATTCGAATCATTTGCAATATTGAGTATTTTGAAATTTTATTACAAACAACAAATGAATCACTTTTATAGATTTTGTCTACATATCTATCCTCATCAGTCGTAGATTCATTAGATGTCCGCTTAACCCTCCATATCTGCCTTGTAGGAGTGCTCAAAGTCGTATCTGAAATATTTGAATCACAAGAATTAAAACTGTCAGAAATGATTTTAACTTGCTTCTTTGACTTCTTTGACCTTCTTCTTTTACGCTTTGGTTTATAATAATCATCATTTAGCGTAAAAGATTCATCAAGAATTTTTGATTTAAGATTTGAGTCTGAAGAAACAATATTACCTAAAAAACCCAACTGATCAGACAATAAATATGAACTTGCCTCAGAGTCAGAAAAAAATTGAGAAAAGTTTTCAGATTTTAGAACTTTCTTTTTGTTTTCTTTAAAATCAGAAGAAAGACCAGAAACAGAATTTGTAAGTAAATCTTGTTTTTGAAAAAATAATTTTTCTTCAAGACTTGTCGTCATGAAAGAAAGAATAACCTCTGATTCAATTTTTCTTTGAATATTTTGTTCTTCCATTTTATCTTCAAGATCAATGATCTTGCTTTCTAACACTAATGGAGGAATATATCTCTTAGAATCATAAGAAACTGGAGATATATTTTCTTTATTATTGTTAGTAGCACAAATATCAAAATAATCATCAGATAATGAAGATTTAATAGGAGAAATGTCATTTAAACTGTTTCTGTTCTTCTTTGATTTATCGGGAAAATATTTGACATTTTCGCGCGTGTAAACAAAAGAAATTTCCTTTTTCTTGTTATTCATTATTTTCTCATTTTCGATTTCTAACACTTGCTTTTCATTCATCCAATCAATTTTAAATTGAGGGGCATATTTAGCAAGATTTAGATAATCGAATTTATATAAAGTCGGGGATTTTTCTATAGCACTGTTTAAACAATGAGGATTTTCAAAACTAAGTCCCCATTTTTCTTTGATAGATTTATAACTCCGTGGTTTGTTAAAATAAATTGTTTGTTCAGTTTGATTCCTTCGATATAATTTTTCTTCCAACTCATTTATTTTATCTGAAAAATTATCTTTTAATTTGGTAATTTCAGTCAAAGAATCAAGATAAGTTTTATTTGAAATTTCCAAATCATCCAATTTCTTTTGAAAGATTTCTTTTGTATGAATCAAAATAGATTTTTCATCTTTCAAAGAAATTTGCAATTTGTCAATCAAATTTGACTTTTCTATGTTTAAATGCTTTTCAGATAATAACTTTGAGCGTAAATCATGTAAAACAGTTATAATTATATTCATCTGTGAAGAAATAAATGTGTAATCAAACTCAGAAGGTACCTCATCTTCATCAGTTGAGGAATCATCATCATCATCATCACTCTGATCATCTCCGATGAAGCACATATGAGCAGTTTCCACATTGTCAGCTTCATCGTCGGAGTGATCTAGCCAGAATTCTTCTTCACCTAGAAGAGTGGTTCCATTCTCTCTCTTTTTGGCCAGTTCCATTTTCTTCCGATAATACGCCGAATCCCGAACTATCTTCACTCGACACTCCTTAGCGATGTGACCCGACTTTCCACAGTTGAAACAATCAGCAGTTTTCTTATGCTTGGGCACTTTGACCTTAGACCCTGAAGTGAAGCGAAGGTTGTTGGAACCCGAACGAGGCTGGAACTTCTTATTATAGTGCTGAGAGAGAAGAATCATTGCTTTCTGTAGTGCCTCGCCATCATCATCAGTTGCACCGTCATAAGCATTCTCGGATAATACTTGTTCAGACAGTTTGCTTGTGAGAATTGCAACTGGGTCCACTGTCTTTTTGTTTTTCTTGTCAAGTTTGGCCTTCTTATCCTTGACAATGCTCTCATCTATCAGCAAAATCTCATACATCTCTTGGATTTGCATGATAGAGATCCGGACATCATTCCTCAATCTATTACAAGATTTGTTCCATTCCGATTGAAGAGAATTGAGGAACTTCAGATTGGTCTCTAGCTCAGTCTTTTCCACTTTTATCTTTCGCAGATCATTTATCACAGCACAAAACCGGTCAAAAACATTTTTCAGTGACTCCCCGTCTTTGGCTTTGAACTCTTCAAAGTTGTTCATGTAGCGTGTATGCCGAAGTTGTGTTGCAACTGTAGACCCAAGCATAATCTTCTCTAGATGTGCCCACATTAGTTTAGGATTGTTTTTTAACAATCAATCCGGTTGTATATAGAATTTGGCATGGCTAGCATCAGATTTGCCTTTATATCACGATCGACTTTATATTGCAACGACTCATCGGGTGTGTATTCAGCGATAGGCTTTATCATCCCAGAAGCCAGTATGGGCTTTTCAAAAGATCCTTCAGTTAGAATCTTCATCATGTCATCTCCGTTCTTTTGACGCTCGATGAAATTAAGAAACCTATCTTGCCATTGAGTGAACTCATTCTCATCAACCAGAACCGGAGGACGAGTTTCTGTGCCGAATGACATCATGATGTCATTCTTGTAAAACTGAGCTTGAAAAGCAAACTTTGAAGAATCCATAGACAAAAACTTCAGAAAAAACTAAGTCTGAAACAGTGAGGCTGGCGCAAAATAAGATTTGCGCTAAAAGTGACTGGCACAACCTAGGTTTTGCGTGAACAGAAGATGGCGCAAACTTGTTTTGCGTGAAGCGTTGCTGGCGCAAACTTAACTTTGCGCTAGACAAAGGTGGCACAAACAGTACTTTGCGTGATATGTAGATGGCGCAAAAAAATATTTGCGCTAGACGTAGGTGGCGCAAAACTAATTTGCGTGAGCTTAAGATGGCGCAAACTTTCACTTTTGTGCGAATAGTAGATGGCGACAAAATAACTTTGCGCGATAAGACTGTGGCGCAAAACAACCTTTTCGCGAATATCTGGTGACCTGAACTTGGTGAAATACTAGAAGAATCTAGCGCAAAGCTAAATGATCTAGTGCAAGGATGGATAATCTGGTGCAAAGCTGGATGAACTGGCGCAAAGTGATATGAACTGGCGCAAACTTTGAATCTGGCGCAAAAACACAGAAAATCAAGAAACAACTTCTAAATTCGATTACAGATATGAAAATGATGAAATTTTCTCACACATATATGATCGAAAACAGTTTTCTAATTACTTTCAAACAATCAAATCGATCAAAAACCACAAAATCTTGAATTCGTGAAACCAACAGTGCGATCAACGAGTTTTTCTAGAATTTCGTAAAATCTCAAAATTGAAGATCAATAACTGATTTTCTTGTAAAAAGATGTGAATCAAAATTGTTCTAATAATAAAATCGAATCCAACAAACCAATTTTCAAGACAAATCGTTCAAAAAACAGTCCAAATTTGATGAAAAATCAAAAAATGAGATTTTCTTGAAAAAATCAAGAAAATCGATCGAATTTTCTGATTCAACCACAAAATCAGAATCAAAACAAGATTCTCTCAATCCTCTTAGATTCAGAATGGCTTTGATACCAATTGATAATCCAAGATCGTTCTAAATCCTAGAGAGAGAAAGTAGAGAGAGAGTTTAAAGCTCAGAATGTCTTTCTATTTAGAGATGCGTGAATCACTTACAAGGAACAAAGCCACAAGGGACTTAATAATACCCTTGGCTAATACAGAACATATAAGCACCCTAAAACACAATATTAGACTAAGCCTATAAATACAATGATTACTATAAAATCTGACTTAACACAAAGTGTTGTATTTATACTAAAAAATGACTTAGACACGTGGAAAGAGTGGAATGGACCTCAACTTTCACAAGCTGATGTGGCAAGGTGTTACTCACTGAAGAATTCGCAAGCATCGTGTGTGAGGATTCGCAAGGAACGAATTTACGAATCCTGTGCAAGGTAGGTAACTTTCGCAAGCAAGTGATCTGCGAATTTTGAAGTTTTCGCAAGCATGAAGGTTGCGAATTCTTAAGGATTCGTAGATAGTACTTCAGCGAATGTCTAAGATTCGTAAGCCTTTAGTATGCGAATTCTGCAGATTTCACAAGTGTTCACTTTGCGAAACCTGAAGCTTTCTCAAACTAATAGGTTGCGAATTATAGACTTAGCACAATTTCCATTTTTTCAAAAACATTCCAAATTGGGAAATTTGCTATTTTAAGAAACTTTTCAAAGAACTTGCCAAAAATAGAAACTTTCTATTTAAAGAAACTTTATAAAAATGGCATTTTAACCAATTTTAATTTAGAAAAGGTTTTACACACACACCACTTACAACACCTCTTTACTCCCCCTTGATGTAGCAGTGTAGTACTCTCTTGAGTTCATCAGATACTCCCCCTTGATCTGATATCTGGTTGATCATGTTTGACACTATTTGTTGTTGTCAAATATCTGATATTCATTGTTGTTTGTAATTGCTTCTTGCAACTCCCCCTTAACATATTGTGGATCTTTGTTAAGGTTTGTGCAGACATGCTCCCCCTTCATATATGCATGTAAAATTTAACAATTAAGCTCATTTTCCTCCTATACCTTCAACATAAAGATATGACATTGAAAATGCCAATTGTTGATATCAATTGTTGAAAATACCAAACATTGTGAGATAGAGAGTGAGAGTAAGAGAAACTCCCTGTATTCCAAAAGATCACCAACTTTTGACAATTGTGTATGAGTCCTAAGTTGTTGTACTTAGAAGTCATAGTTTTGACATTGAGGCAAGAGTCATGATCTGTAGTAATCAGAAGTCATTGTTCCTTCAGTCCTTCTTGACTGGGACATCTTCTATCTTCTCTTTTCCTTTTTCCTCTACCTGCAACATAGGTTTAGGTTTTGGTACCCGGATAAACTTGGGTCCAGTTTGGTCAGTATTTGAGAATTTCTTTGAGTGATTCTCATACCTGTGATAAGCACTGTGATGATAAGATCTATTATATGCTTGTGCTTTGTGAGTGAACTTATCAGAGTAACAATAAGAGCAACATAATTTTCTTTTTGCTATCCTGATCAAATGAGTTGCTGATTTGACAAAGTCAGGTGCAAAAGACTTACCTATTGAAGCTCTGTTCTTCTTCTTGTTAGCTCTGTGAAGCTTTGCTGCTTCTGGAGAACCCTTTACAACCCAGACCATTTGATCTTTCCTTGGAGACTGAGTGGGAGATTTTTGAAAATGATTAGCACTCTTATCAGCTGATTTTACATAAAAGGACTTTGGAGTGTTAGTCTGATCTGGTTTAGAAAAATTAGATTTCACAGTTTGTTTTCTAAAAAACATTTTCTGAAACATGCTTGATACTGACTGAAAAGAACACACTGATTCATCTGAATCATCATCATAGGAAGATGAAATAGATGTATCAGTTGTTAACTTGTTAGACAAGTCAGTATTATCAATCTCAAGTTGTTGAATGTTATCACACAACTTGGATCTCTCATTGCAGAGTTTATCAAATTTGCTCTGAATTCCAGATTTACTCCTCTGCTCTTTCATAATCTCAGTAGATAAGTTTGCCAATTTACTGGTTAGATTTGAGATTTCCTTTTCAAAAATCTTTCTATCTTCCTCAAAATCTTTTTCTAAAATCTGGTTTTTATCTGAAATTTCTTTGAACAGATTTACATTTTTGTTTTCAAAACCTTTTCTCTCATTATCAAAGGATTTCCTTTCAAATATAATGAGCTGTTCAAAGTCAGAAACTTGTTTTAAAAAATTTGAGACTTTAATCTCTAATTGTTTTTTCTCAGACTCAGACTTCATGGAAATATCATACAGTCTCTGGTTAAAAGTCTTTTCCAGTTCAACTATTTCTTTGTTCTTTCTCTCATCCACTCTCTTAAGCCAGCCATGACCTTTGTCTTGATACAACTTCACTTGAACTTCAACCTTTGTCACTTTGACATTTAAAGCATACATATCATCTCTCAATTTCTTGTTTTGACATCTGAGAGTTTCAAGCTCAACTTCCATTTTGGGTATCTCTAGCATGTAGGATAATGCACAGTCTCTTGGAGTGAGTATAGTGTTTCCCATATCATATGTGTATGGCATCTTTCCTGTGTGTCTGAAATATGTGCTTGAAGTGATCTTTAGTCAGAAAATCAGATATTGAAGTACAGAAAATCAACAAGTATGCAAAAATGTGAATAATAAGGCAAGAATTCGCAAACAATAAGCAAAGGATACTCAAAGGATATAAGTTTCGCAAACCAAAGGATTTGAACCAAGATTCGCAAGCAATTGGGTTGCGAATCTTTAGCTTTCGCAAGAAATAGGGTTGCGAATCTTTTGACTTCCGCAGGGAACACTTCTGCGAATCTTGCACTTAGAATATTTTCAACTTCAATCTTGAGAATCCTTAATCCTGCGAGTTCTAGGAGTTTTGCGAGTTCTTCACTGTGTCTTGCGAAACCTCTATGTTTTAAGCCTGTTCTTCAATTTTTTAACAAATCCATAGCAATACTTGTTCAATCAATACCAAATTTTGACATTATGCCCTATGATTGATCGTGAGCAAACCCTAATCACTTAATTTCCAAAAACTTCAATAAATCTGACTTTGTGATTCTTGACAGTTCGCAGAGGAATACTTCTAAAAACCCAAAGATTGATCAAATAGATTAATCAAACTTGATCAAATCTATTTCTAACCAACATGAAACATGTTCATCTTCATCATACGCATCTATTGAACCTAAAATTACATCAAAATGACCACTGAATCACAAAATCACTAATGGAACAGTGAAGTTTCCGAAAATGGAAAACTAGAATTAATTTATGCATAAATTGGTTGAATCTGAGTTTCTGAGGTAGCTCTGATACCAATTGTTGTTCCGGAATCAAGCACACATAGTAATAATCAGAGTAATAACATATATGAATCAAAGGAAAAATATCATTGATAGGGAAAATACTATATTCATATATCTCACAAAAGGAGGCTACAATACTATGATTGAGATTCTAACCTAAAAAAGAAATAACAAGGGACTATATATAGGGTCAATTTACTTGACTCATACAAAAGTCAAACTTAACAAAATACATAACAAAATGTAACAAAGGACTAACTATTACAACTTGATTAAACATGATCTAACAGTATTAAAATTAATTTCTTTTACTGAAGTAAAATCGAATATGTAACCATTATAGATGTAAAGAAATACATCAAAACAGATACAAAACATTCAATATTCTCCGTTCCGTGTAGGAATGTATCGAGGAGAACTTGCTTTTTTGTAGGACCTATCACACAATCTAAAAAGAGAGACTAGTATTTATTTTATAATTCATCCAACCAAAATACTTTGACGATGGACTGACATTTTCTTGTTGGTACAAGATTAATAGTCACTAAAACACTATATTAATGGGAACCTTGTTAAGATATTCGTATCAAATGGAAATAAGCATATGTACATAAGTTCTAATGAATATGAACTGAAACATATATCATGGAAACTAATGTGTCAAATTGGTAGATTATTGGGGTTATCGAAACATAGTTTGTCACCGATAAAGAACTTTGGGGCATTGACACATATATGTATTGACATGACCACGTGGGACACCATGGTCATGACATAATGATCCTTTTGTATGTAAAATACAAATAGACACATTATCTTTCGACTGAGGAAAAATGAGGCAATTAACCAAATTGCAATTGTTGACTTCTGTAGCACAAGAGGCAACACCACCATCATAATGTTCCCTCTCGAATACCTAGAACTTATGTAAACCCTGATCCTTAGCCTAGACAGGATGAGACCATCCTAAAGCTAATGACATAATACAAAAATATTCCATTTTTATAAACAAATACAAGGTATATTTATGGACATAAACATCCAGAATGTGAACCATCAAAGTACTTTATGGTTCTGGTTTCGACATGATGAACGCATGTTGTATTATTGTCCACATGAAATGTTGCACTCTTAGCACTGGATATACATGTACGGGCTCACCACCCTTATCATTTCATCATGTCTACATGACTTAGAATGCTGGAGAATTTACATCATAAGGATTTGATAATTATTGCATATATATTGGGATCAATGTAGAGTTTCCTATACCCCATGTGTATATCTAAAATGGTCTCACAAAAGTTGTCATCAAAAGAATATAGATGGTAGGCAAGACATTGGTTATGCGCAACCAATGTCACCAATTTACCTACATCTGTCCGGGATTATGCAATACTATACACAAATTTATTTCTTTGTTTTGAGACCTACTACTAGCTAACCAGTATCATTTGTACCAGTTGGTAACTTGATATAAGCCTAATATTTTACATTAACACATGTTTGGTTGTGTAGTATATGTGTCAATTGCACCCCCACAACGCACCAAAATGGGTCTTAAAAATGATTAAATATATTTGTTGTATATGAATCTCCAACTACTATCCACTAATTAGAATCCTTGACGGATGTTATTTTTACCGCTAGATTTGCGGATTGTCACTTTGATGAGACAATATTCCCGTCGTTAGGGGGATATAGGAAAAATGATTACCCAAGGGAACGACATGAAATGTCATAGAATATTTCCACTATGTCTCATGTTGATCTCCAAACTTTACAATGTAAAATTGAAGTCAAACGAATCAGACTTGATACCAAATACGTTTAATGTTATTCCACAGGTGACAAGATCACAAATACGAGATGCAAATTTACCCGTAAGGTTAAAAGTCCACAACAAGCGCACAACGTTGCTAGAAAGTGCATTACAATCACACATGGTGGAGGTGTAGTTGAGGTCATAACTCCCAAAAGAAAATAGGGGAAACTACTTGGTTCGATAAATACTCATCTAAAGGAAGAGAAGGGTAAGGCATTACTATTTATCATCAATACATAAACCTCTAATGAGATTGTCTTTGATTATAATTATGTCTATGAAGCATTACTCGAGGACGCTTCGATGTTAATATTGATTCTAGAGATCAAAGAAATCTCAAATGAATTATAAGAGTGCATATGAGTCGATAGATAGATCATACGTACTCATTGATGATATATTAGTATATATTATTGCTCATGAGATGATAGAGCACATTGACATCAAACCATGCTCAGTTGAAGAATGTCAACAATGAGAAAATTGGCCTACATGAAAAGAAGCACTCCAAGAGAATTATATTATTTGACAAATGAACGGGTATTTTGGTTTGGTAGTGCTAACCCACCATGTGCAAAGCCTGTAAGACATAGATAAATGATTTGTCATAAAGCGTAATGAGAATAATTGAGTCATAATGTATGAGACACTCCTTTGGCGCAAGGTTCTCACAACACCGTGGATTGACCACGAGAAGACTTAGATGTCATTTGTTTTTTAAGAGGTCTATAGTCTGAAGTCTTATTTTATTTATGATTAATAAGAGGTGGTATGTAAAAAGGTTTGAACGATTCAAACTTAAGATCCATTATGAGGTTCTTAAAAAAAAATCCCCTTAATATCCCCATGATAGACGTTATAACGCTCTGCTAATTAATTAGCCTTAGTTGTTCCTGAAGGACTGGAAATGCAGCTCATAGATGTGGTTACTACATATCTCTATGGGGATCTAAAATCAGAGATATATAAAAGTGTTTGATGACATCACATTACCCAAATCAAGTAACTATAAACCACATAGTGCATTTGTAATAAAATTGAAATGCTTACTTTATAGATTAAATCAATCTAGATGGATGTGGTATACCCGCCTAAGTGAATATTTGGTTGGGAAGGGATGTAAGAACGATGAATTGTGCCCTTGCGTATTTATAAAGAAAACGAGTTCCAGATTTTCAATTGTATCTTTATATGTCAATGTTATGAACATAATAGACACTCTTGATGAAATAAGAGAAACCACAAGCTACTTAAAATCTAAATTTGTGATGAAAGATCTTGGGAAAACTTGGTTTTATCTATATATTGAGTTACAACACCAAGTTTGTGAAATATTAATTCATCGATCCGTATATGTCCAGAAAATGATCAGGCGATTTAATATGGACAAAGCGCATCTACCACCCCCATGATCGGTTGAAGTGTTGGATATAAAGAAAGATTCATATCATATAAAGAATGATGACGAAAAAGTGTTGGGAGATGGAATTCCCTATCTAAGTACAATATGTGTATTATCGTACTTAGTACAATACACTTGACAGTATATTGTATTTCTCTGTGAACTTGTTAGCTAGATTTAGCTCAGCACCAACGCAACGTCATTGGAATGATATGAAGTTAATATTTTGGAACCATTGACATGGTTTTGTACTTTTCTTATAGAAAGAAAAATGGGATTGATAATGGAACTTCAATACCTACTTAGAATGTAAGCAGCAAAAGTACTAGCTCTTATAAAAAACCACCAAACAATGTCTTGATATGTCTTTGTTGATATTAGGTATCTTTCTAACCCATACAAAGGTTGTTCCTAAACTAGATAAGGAATTACCATAGGGAACATGCTGATTGCTTGGAAGTAAGCTAAGAAAACCCTTATAACTACCTCCTTGAACTATTCAAAAAATATTACTCCTATGAGACTATTCAATAATGTATATGATTAAGGACTACCATTACATATATTAGAGGAGCTAGTAAATTTGAGTTCAACCACTATCCTACTTTCATATATGAAAATAATGCATCATGTACCAAAGAAATGAAACAAAGATACAACAAGGGTGATAAGACAAAGCATTTTCTACTTAAGTTTTATACAATCAGCAATAACAAAACTCTCTTATAGATTCAAGTGAATAAACTAAGATGTCAGGAGAACGTGACATATTTTACCTAAAACCATATTTTGAGTAACATGTAGAAAGTATTAAAATGCAAATGTATTCCAAAATCCCTTGATTAATGCACGAATCAGGGGGAGTGTAGACAAAAGGGGGAGTCTACTATATATGTGATATTGGTATGTTGTGCTCTTTCCTTCATCCAAGATTTTATTTTTCTCATTGGGTTTTGTTCCTTGGTGTAAGGTTTTAGTGAGGTAACAATTTATATACCATCATGATTTCCTAACTCTCATGATTAATGTATGAATCTAAGAGAAAACTAGACTGAAGGAAAAGTCTATGTATTGCAAAGAAGCTGGTGCGTTAATTGTACTCTTTCCTTCGTCGGACTATTATTTTTTCCCACTGGGTTTTTATTTTGGCGTAAGGTTTTAACGAGTCAACAATTGTGCACCATCACTCCTTTAACTAGGCACAAGGGGGAGTGTTGTAGGATAAGTTTGCCAATGTCTAAAGGAATCGACGATAGAGATAAAGATAGAGATAAATATATCAGAGATAGATTTGAACTGAAATATCTCGTAGTTATCTACTTGTAACTCATCCCCTATTTACAGGGTTTATGATTAATGATAACTACAGATTTCCTCTCTCTATTATATTGTTATTATTCGTTTTTCCTTTAACATATAGGACATTTTCTAAAAAATGTCCTACAAAATAGTTAATATGACGCTTTGTATTAAAAGTGTCCTAAAAATTTTTAAGATACCAAAAAAATGTTCTATAAATTTATTACAACGTTTTTAGATAGGACGTTTTATTTTTTGGTAATATAAATTAATTAAGTCGTATAAACCAGTTTATTAGGACGCGTAGAAATTGATGACGTCCTATAAACCCAATTTTTTTGTAATATATTGAATAACTAGAATATTGAAACATGAAATAGCATACCAAATGGGCCCTTACGCTATTTTTTGTAAATTAGCCGATAAACTAACTATTAGCATATAAGCTATCTGATTAACATGTCATGTTTGACAAAAAAAAACTAGTTGATAAGCATGTAAAACGACCAAAGAAGACATCTTGGAAAAAATAATCAAGTACAATATTTCATAATAGAGTAAACTACGATTTTTGTCCCTGTAATTTGATGTTTATAACAATTTTCGTCCCTGATCTTTCAAAACTGCTTTTTTAGTCCATGTGGTTTCTATTTGTTTCCATTTTCATCCCTCCATCCAATTTTATTAAAATTAAGTGTTAATTCATTTAAAAATTAGAAAGCACAAGGACTAAAAAAGCAGTTTTGGAAGACCAGGGACGAAAATCATTATAAACATCAAACCACGGGGACGAAAATCGTAGTTTATTCTTCATAATATAATTAAAGGAAATCTATAATAATATAATCAAAACAAATTTATAATAAAATAATATATTAATTAATACAAACAAGACAGTAAAGAAAAATTAAATAATATAATTGTTAATTAAAAGAATTTTAAATTGATTATTATATATACTACAAATTTTGAGTTTGTTAAAACAAATTTTAGAAAAAAATCTACATTAATTTATGATTTTAAATAACCATTACATATAATATGAATAAAAATAAAATTATTCAACCACATCGTAATTAATTAATATTTTTTCAAAAAATTTAATTAATAAAAAATTTAATTTTTTTGCTAAAAATCATTTAACATAGTTTTATTATATATCTATGAAATAAAATAAGTATATATACTTTACTTTTGCCTATATATATATATATATACTTTACTTTTTATGTAACTTACATAAATATATTTAGAATTGTTATATTTGGTTCTTCATAACTAAATATATTGAATAATAGTTAAAAAAATAATATAAAAATAAGATATGATTAAAAATAATTCTAAATAATTAGTAAGTAACATTAATGTATAATTAAAATTAATTAATAATTTTCAGTTAATATTAATTACTATTAATTAATATTAATAATAATTAACTTTTATTAATATTTATTTAGTGAATATTAATTAGAGTTATAATTGGAAAAAAAATAACGAAAATCTTCTTAAAAGCTACTATAAACATATATTTAAAAAAATAAGTTATTTTATGTTTGCCAAACAATACATTAGAGTTATTAGAAAGCTATTTGAAGTAGTTTTTATCGTGATCCAATTATTTAGATTTATAAACAAAAAAAGATTTATGAAAAGCGTTTACGAAAAGCCAAAGTTATTTGATTAATTGTGACTAGTCATATACTCGCACACGATGCGGCGCGAGGGGTTAAACTTTCTAGTAAATTGTGATTGAAAAATTAATACGATTATTTATAGAATGTTTTATATTATCTAAATTATGGGTTGTTTGCAAGTAGAATATTATCATGAAAGCAAATGAAAAATACTAAGGTTGAAGCTTATAAAAATCAATCATTTCGTATAATTTATTTGAAGAAATAGGTCGTGTATTAGATCTCAAAGAATTTTAGGACTTTGTTTTTTACTTCATATTAATTGAATACAGATAATAAGACGTCTTATAAACAACAATCACTTTTCATTTTTTGAATGAAAAATGAAAATAAATTTTGTTCCTGTAACCGAAAACTCGAAACGACAATCATTTTTCATTTTTTGTTCTATTTCCTTCTTTATCTATATTAATTTTATGGATCTATTTGGTTTTATATCGCAAATTGGATAGTAAAAGTTAGTGGCACCAATTATTATAAAAGTCTAAAATTATTTTGAATAATACTCAAATTTCAATAACTAGCAAACATGATGCACGATTTTCATTTTTGGGTCCAACTTTGAGTGATGAAGATTTTTGTTTCATTCATCTACTATGGCTTATAATAGATGCGTGATTTATGAAATATGATTTTTTCATGAGGCTTCTGATGGATCTTTTGGTTTGTGTGTTTTTATTGTGGAAGAGATTTCCTCCATAAATTTTGGGTTTCACAACCCACGAATTAATTGATTTCAGCTTTTGAGTTTGTTGTTTCATTTTATTTGATTAAAACCTTGAAGTAAGGACAATCATTTTTCATTTTTTGTTCTATTTCCTTCTTTATCGATATTAATTTTATGGATCTATTTGGTTTTATATTTGAATTCGGATAGTAAAACTCAGTGGCACCAATTATTATAAAAGTCTAAAATTATTTTGAATAATACTCAAATTTCAATTTTTTTTCTATCTCAAATAATGAAGATAAGAACAATCCAATTATTTTCTTTCATTTCATTCTAAACACAAGATAAATGCCTCTCACTTGGTGTTTCTAAGAATGATATTATGACAATGAACCAGTTGCTAATAAATCCATCTTTTTTTAACCGAAGAGCTTTCTTCTTGCCTTGTCCTATTTTCAATACCTAATCCACAAAATATAATTGAGAACTGTTATCCAATCAACAAAATATAATTGGGAACTCTGACAACCATGCTCAGATCAAGAAGACTACATACATGAGAAGTGAAATAAGAGCATTGGTACACATCAAGAACTCTATTGAACACATCAATCCTACAATCACATTACATGTTCAAAGCCATGTGTTCCTAAAGAGAACTTTTACAAATATATTTACCCGAAAAAAGCTGCCATGGTAATATGTGAACTACAAAACAGCAAACACATGTCATTAACAAAAGCTAAACATTTAACCAAATTTTAGAAGTAATTGTAGACATACATGATATTGCGAGTTCAAATGGTTAATTACAGTCTTTTAAATCAAACAAAACCATTGCATGTTATGCATTATGGGCTACCGACATACCAATGGCAAAACAGGGAACCACAAACATGACATGCTACATGTGCAAAATGGTGTTTTAGTGGTGCATCTTGGTTTGAAAGAATAATGCATAAATAGAACATAAATATAACCTCACTTAGTCATGACCAGGAATATTAAACCTATCGATAGTTAAAACTGATATAAAATATACCCATGACGATAATTAAATCCATCAAACTCCCTTAACCATTGTCTACTTCTATCCGGTTGCAAAACTTGGTCTCTGCAAAACCTATGAGGTGATACCAGAATTATTTAAACACAAAAAATGTGATAATTATAGGAAACCAAATACCAATACAATGAGAACTGAATTTGAATTTTTTAAATCATACTATAAAATAGAGATATTAACAGTAAATATTCACAAACTTCATCTCAAAATGCAAACCATTCAATAAGTTTGAATAACCATAAAGAAACTTAATGGCACCATTGAAGTAAAACAAAATCGTATACCTACCTAAATTATATACCAAAATAGCCAATTGGGAAAAGATCATCACGAACATCAATCACCCATTTGAGTCGATTGCTTTCTTGATACTCGATTGTCCAGAGATGAATTATAAAATCATGTCACTATGCAGAGATGACCAACACCTATGTAAACACCAAACATGACAGAAGAAAAGTCTGTTAGAGGGTCTCATTAAAGACTTTTATCAAACAATTTGCGTTCATTAAAAAATACATAGAAATTTAACACAATACAAGATCTTAATCCCAAAATAATCTCGAATGAAATCATGATATGAAACACATAAAATTTAATTACATACTCAAAATGTAAACAACGGTATTGAACAGGAAATAAATCGAGAGACACCAGGTAGAGCCGTATAAAAAATCAGGAGCAAATCAAAGATGCATATCATACCAGGACACAAATCGAGAGACAAAGATCAAGATGCAACGATTGGAATAATTAGTATTCATGCGCAACTATGAGTAACGCCTTATAGCTGCTGCCACAGGCCTTGGCCTCTGCAGATAAAAATAAAAAAGAAAAGAAAATAAATTCAGCACAAGATGTTTAAAACCATATACCTAAGATCCTAAATGACAGCAAGTAAACTTTAACCATGTTCAGATTATGCACACTATTGTTTAAAGGTGGTAAAAAGTGGTACCACTATAAACCCATATGACAGAATAAATCAACAATAAGCCCAAACATGTGGAAGTGCTAGAGTAATGATTCCCAAACCTGTTAGCTAGAACTTATACTTGCTAGCTGCCAAGTTTTACACAAGGTTCAATTGGCATTGCACCCTTAAAAGTCGATGTTTGGATATTAATTTGTTGTTAATCTCAGAGATAAAATTAGGACAAGGTTGGATGGGTTTATGGTGACTACTTAACTAACATGTAAGACAGAATTACCTTCCATTCCGAATGGGGTTGTCTTGATGAGGTGGTTTGAATTACACAATAGAAACCATAAATTCCATGCATGATGAAAGGAAGATACTCATTTATTTATTGTTAGATAGAGAATGTAATTCTTTTTGCGATTCTATCGTATTTGATCATGCTACTAAAAAATTATTATCTTCTCTTGGTCCTTTTTAATAATCTAAACAAGATGCACATACACCATAGTACATGTTCCTAGATGCTGAGATAAACCCCAAAGTGCATATCTAATTAATAAATTGTCTAATTATATGAAGTACCTTTGATGGGGTCGAAGGAACTTGACAAGTATATGATCCACTTCTATAGGTATTGAATTGTTATCTCCATCTTCAGATTTTTCAGGCTGCCATAAGATCAAAGGTTCAATTTCTGGTGGCAAGCTTGTACTCTCTTCTGGCACTTCCTCCTCCACAGAAGCAGGAGCGATCACCCTGTTTGTAATCGGAAGCAAAGCTGGTCTACTTGAGCCCCAAGGTACAAATCGTTTACGAGCCCACAGGCGTCGAACCAATTGTTCATTCTGATTGGAGTAGCCATCGGTAGAAGGGGGTTTAAAAGGCTTTTTAAGAACAACTTCTCTTTCAGTCACCGAAAGAACTCGTAGAAGTAGTGACTGCCTTTTCACAACAAGATTTCCTCTAATATCATAATCATAAATTCATGTTAGTTGATTCAAAATGAAGTTCAGAAAACAGGAGGTTGTGCAAACAAACAATTAATCATTCCCTCCATCCCAGGAAACAAAACAATAGAGCTGTGTATGGGTTTTACGTTAAACCTAGCATTTTCCAAATGCAAAATTCCAAATAAACCATGTTGCAAACTTAACAACGACTTCCTTTTTATTTTTACATGATAAATATCTCAGTTTAGTTGGTAAATTTTCTACAAGGGTTTAAACTTCATGTCAAGTATCAAATAAAAAGTAATTCAATGCAACCGTTTTGTAAAAGGGGGATAAGATTTTGCAAGTGATATACGAAGATGCCCCAGAGCTATACATGCTATTAAATTCCAAAGACACCCCATATTCCTGCAATTCTCGATCTAATACCTACTAAACACACACACACCTCTGTGTTCTACGAAGTTCAATTAAAGAGTTTGTTATTGGAATGCCAAAAGAAAATTAAAGAACTACGAACTTCCCTTTGACCTATAAACCGATGTACCTCAAAAGAGCATCCACGTTTTGCGATTTTTGATGACTCATGAAAATTTCCGTTTATGACAAGTTTGCAAGATTCACATTGTCGTTATAGAACTGATTGTATTGATTTGGGTCAACAAGATTCACGTACTGAGTAATTATTTCTGGCATATTTATGGCCTCTGGCGCATAGTCAATAACTTGCCTTTATTATGTAACCGGTTAAATACTACAGTTGTCATAGGTCAGGGAGTAATAATATGACCAACAGAGGATAAGTATTTTGGAGGCACCTGATTGTTAACTCTACTAGCATGTCTGCTTGGAGCTGAAGGAAACTTGAGCTCTTCGGGCTCGTTATCAGGTTGGAGATATGAAGGCACCCTTCACCTGTAATTTCCAGCCCCATGTCGGCTTCCAGAGCATCAAGTTCTGAATTGTGAGCAATAAAAATGAACTTGTTCAACCATAAGCTTAAATTATAAGTAATAATCCAAATTCGTTGAAGAAAAAGGAATGTTTGCACTTACGACCCATGAGAAGGGTAATTCATTTTAAACATCTCGAGCTATGCCTACAAGGAATCTATCAGAGACTGAACCGCTTCACTTCAGATTTCCAATATGGAAACTGATGTACGGCTGAGATGAGTAAATATATGAGGAGACGAAAGTTAGGAGAGAAGATATGCCTGTGAGAGGGAGTGATTGAGAGGAAACTTGGGAGGAATCGTGGAGCGGAGATGCAGGCTTTCAAAACAACCGTCCAACTTTCAAAAAAACCAATTAACTGTAATAGAATTTTAATGTGAATCCATCATTAGAAGCCAAAACATAGATAAGCAACAACAAAATCAACCCTAGAGATGCTAATGTTTTCGACATAGCATCCATCAAATTGATTCTTCAATCCATATATATATATATATATATCTACAAGTGTTTGAATCCTTTTGTTGTTTCATTGATCAAATCTAAGATAAAGAACTAACTTAAAGAACACCCCAAAGAATAATGATGTATAAGATCAACATCCTGTTCATTCAACAATTTGAAGAAAAAGAAAAGAATTAAAAACCAATTAATTTAATAAATAAAAAAGAGGTGCAATTTATAAAATAAAAGGAAACCCCACTTTAAATTTGCATGTTTTCAAATTGCTATGCATCAGATTGCAGAAATCTAATTAATCAATATTTATCGAAAGAAAAGAACAAATCTAACCGTTGATGGATTCAAGCATCGATTGTTCTAACAATTCATAGATTTACCCCAAAACCAAGTTTCAAAAAAGTGGGAAGGAAAAAATTGTTGATAAGAAAATCAAGAAATTACTCAAATTCTGAAGAACCCAAATGGAATAAATCCAAAAATCTAACAATGTATGGAAGAAAATGAGTTGTACTTTCATCTAGAGGCGCCACAATTAAATCCCAGATTTTTCTTCTTCTTCTTCTTCTTCTTATTGTTCAGATCAGATCTTCCAAACAAATAAACATAGGATTCCAATATCACAATCAATCTGCCAAATTAAAAACACTTCTTATACCTTCGAAAATGAAACCAATCAAAGAAATGATTACAAAAAGTTAGGGTTCTTGATCATATACCTTCGAAGAAGCCTGTAAAATTGAACCAATCAAAGATGGAGTATTTGCTTACGGGGGAAAACGAAGGACATATTATAGGCGATTATAAGAGGTATAAGAAGATTCTGAAATAACCTGAATCTTGATTCAAAAACGCATTTAAATTTGACAAAACAATCATAAACTCTAAAAAACAAGTCAGAATTTAACAATTACCTCAAATTCGACTTTGATTTTGCACCTTCAAAAGCAAAACACAGTAAGTCTCGAGAAGGTGAAATCGAAAACCCTTCGACTCTGATTCTGCAAATGACTATATTTTCAATACAAACAAATGACTATAAAATAAAGAAACATAACTTTTCATACACAAGATAGATTCGCGACTAATATCTGAATTTTCAGAAAAGATGGTGTTCAGAAATCGAGATAAAAAAAGAATAATAATGCTATATGAATTTGAGAGAAAAATACAAACGGAGAAAGGGTACAATCTTATAAATGGTATTTTAGACATTAGACAAATTATCGAACAAACCATGAAATTATGTTCCCAACCGGGCGTGCTAAATTTTTTACAGATGAAGATAGTATGACATACTATCAAAATGATGTTACCTGACAAACTGAAAAAACGGCAACAAACCGTCATGGATCCAATAATTCCACCCTAAATTAAAGAGAAAGAAGACATTATCAGCGATCATTATATTCAAAAGTGTGAAATTAATTGATATAATTTTTTTTTTGCCAAACCTTCCTATCAGGATTGTAAGTGACAGCAGTGATTATTTCTCGTATGTCTGTCCAATCCACAACCTTTGAAGAACCAATGGACCATATCCAAACCTTTCCATCAATTGACCGGCTTATGAAATAACTTTCGTCCACAGGGTTGAACTGAACACATGTCACTGCAATTTTGTCAATCACACACCATATGCTTTCATCAGTATTACCAATAATCCACATTTATTTCACAATTCTAAAAGAAATCTTATACAAGTAAGACTCATAATTCCAGGCTAATACATGTACCATAGTTACTGTCAGACATTAATCGTTCCCAACTCTCTACAATCGAACTGTTTCATCAACTGACGATGATAGAAGAAGCTACAATCATAACAACACAAGATTTAATTCACATTCATAAGGAATCCGTATGAAATAAATGTCTGGTATACTCACGTTATCGTTGGGCCATGAGAGATCCAAGATTTTGCCATTTTTTCTTTCAATTCCCTTCAAAGCCTTGTAACAATCATGATTTCACAAAAAAAAATCAGTCAGATTCATTATTCAAACCCTAATGGATTAATGGATTTATTCTCTTGATCAGATTGTTGGAAAAATAAGTCATAAGATAAGGGATATAGACTACTTTAAATCAATTTTTGCTTGTTTTTCATCTGAAAAACATAATTCTAATGAAAATTATTGAAATTCTAAAAACCGGTTGTTTGTTTTCGTGGTAGGGGTCAAAACCTACTCTAAAAACTGATGACATTAAACAAAATTTAGAAACGGTGTTGGTTTCCTTTCTTTTACGTGTTTGGTTTTAAGAAAAGAAATGTTAGCAAATTATTAACGGTATTTGAAAAGTATTTGTATTAGGGACTCTCATGGGTTGGGTTGAAGGCATTTGAACGGCCCAATCCAATGTTGGCTATTTGAAAATTTTCAACCCAACTAAACCCAAATAAAAGTGCCATCCAACCCCACCACTACAAGACAGACAGACATTTTCAACAAGAAAATCCATCGGAAATAGATATTAGCGACGGATCTCCAACGCATTCCTCTATCGCAAGATTTTTTCGCCGCAAAATGCATTTTTCGGAGGATTCAAAATTTCCTGCAGATATTTCCGTCAGAAATCTGTCACCTTTTTTTCCCCAATTTTCTTAATTTTTTTGAGTTAATCAAGTTTACTTAATCAATCTAGATTGATTAAATTTCTGACGGATTTCCGGCGGATAATCCGTTGGAAATTTAATTTAATTTTTATAAAATTTTCAAAAAAAAAAGAAAAGAAAAGAAAAAAACGTTCGCCAGGAATCCGCTGGAAACCATGTGCCGGAAGTTTTTTTTTTTTTGAAAACTGGAAAAAGCCACATTTGGATAGTCCGCCAGAATCCGCCGGAAATTAACCTGTAGATTTAAATAAATTAAAAAATTGATTTAAAATTTTTATAATCCTGTAAATGTTAAAAAAAACTGCTAAGAATGAAAATCAAATATTATAAATTAAGTGAAGTCGATAAACAATTATTCTAGCGAAATAAATACATATTGTTTCAATTGTTCGATAAACAGAATTCCAGTACGATTGTTTAGTGTGGCAAGAGTTCATAACAACCAAAGATCAAAACTCTGGCGGCGGGGGAGACAGACACTGCGACGGTGACTACTGACTTTGGGTAAACCTGTTAACCAACTCCATCATGTCCTCATATTGCTTCTTGTGGACCTCTTTTGCTCGGCGCATCTCCTCCACCTCCCTCACTAATGCTTGAATCTACAAAAAAAAAACATGTGCTGCAAGTTTTTGCTTTTTTTTTTTGAAAACTGGAAAAATCCACATGTGGATAGTTCGCCAGAATCCGTCGGAAATTAACCTGTAGATTTAAAGAAATTAAAATTTTGATTTAAAATTTTTATAATCCTGTAAATGTTAAAAAAAACTGCTAAGATTTAAAATCAAATATTATAAATTAAGTAAAGCCGATAAACAATTATTCTAGCCAAATAAATACATATTGTTTCAATTGTTCGATAAACGGAATTCCAGTACGATTGTTTAGTGTGGCAAGAGTTCATAACAACCAAAAATCAAAACTCTGGTGGCGGGGGAGACAGACACTGCGACGGTGACTACTGACTTTGGGTAAACCTGTTCACCAACTCCATCATGTCCTCATATTGCTTCATGTGGACCTCTTCTGCTCGGCACATCTCCTCCACCTCCCTCTCTAATGCTTGAATCTACAAAAAAAACAAGAAACTTTTGTATTTTTAATAAGAATTATATGCGAAATAGATAAACATCAAAGGAAAAGGAGATACACACCCGCACATCAGAAGACGATGCATCACTCAAGTACTGAGTGGGTGCCGCAGTCAAGACAAAATTGGGATTACAGGTGTTCCCAAAGCCGAATAACCAACCTTTCTTGCTTCCCCGACCGCCTGCTGCCACTGATCTGCATCTACTATGGGATAGGTTTGGTAATCACCTTGTGGTTTAAAAGACAAGTCAATTTCAACAACATAACGGCTGTAAATGGGACGTTTCCAAATAAAACAATCCTAACGTTTGGCCAACAAATGACAACCCAGACTAGAATGGATATATATATATATATATACCAACATTTAAACAAAAATAATCATAATGTTTGTCGAGCAAATGATAACTCGAACTAGACAGATATATATATATATATATATATATATACTAACATTTTAACTTAAACAATCCTAACGTTTTCTCAACGAACTAGATAGAGATTTAGAATTAAAGGTAAACAATTATAAAGTTATAGGTCATCTACACTTACCATAATCTGGCTACACCACGAAGTCACCTACTCCCCTAGTGACCCGCTAACAGAAGAAGATGACTTTATATTCAACTTCTTACTATATGTTTGATTAAACAGGTCCACGGCCGTCGGTGGTGCGCCTTTTCTTGCTTTCGTTTATAAAGGTAAAGAATCATTCAAACATGTGTTAATTGTAACTTACTAAAAATCAAGCAACTAAAGCAATCGGTGTTAAGGACCTACCAATCGAGAATCGTGCATAGAGAACGAGATTGACCTAACTGTGTGTTTGGATATTTCACCATCAATCTCAGTCATTCGGTTCGCGCTAGTCTTCTTGGATACGCCCTTCCAATGGTCATTGTTCCAGCGGTCGATCATCTCGGCCCATATACGTTGACTGAGCCAAGCGGGGGAAGTCCTTCAACAAATTCATATCCCGATTAGGGTCGCTTTCTCGATAGGGAAGTCCTTAGTCTACGTCCCTTTAGCCTATTCTTTTCCTCGCTGAATTGAAACTATCATTGTAATTCTTCATGGATTTGGCCTCCCAAATCTGCAACATACGACTGTCTAAGGCCCAATCCCCGCAATAGAACCCTGTACATAAAGTGTTAGTTGATTTTTAAGTTCAAAACTATAACAAGTTAAATACGTACTATAAACTTGAAAACGCTCCCACATCCGTGCCCTGACCTCTCTAGGGATATCCTTTCAATTGCACCATGCGTGATCAATTATGGACAGGTTAATCTGGCTCATTTGGTGAATGACATGGGCGTCGTCAAAGTTATATAATGACTTGAATTAGTATCGATACCCCAAAACGGTTAATTTGATCAATTAGTTAATATGACACTTACTCGTTGTGATTTACCCCAAACCTCGTCCTTTGTGTTGGAAGTTGCTCGGGATTGGTGCTGACACAAGTATTTCTAGACTCAAGTTCATCTATTGGTGGTGCCGAAGCACTGCTAGAGGCTCATGGAGTATAAGCACCCTATCTACCTCCTCGTTTGCTGAAGTTGCGTGGCATTGTAGCAAATCTACAAAACAAAGTTAGAAAACATAGAACAATAATGCAAGTATACAACACAACGTTAGATTCCAACCAATACGATAAGCCAAATAGAAATATTTTGTTTCCAAATTAATAAGTGTAAGAAACATAACACCTGTGATTTTGAGAGTTCTTAATTCACGTTTATCATGACCATTTTACCTTTGGAATGAAATAAGACAAGAATTTGGGTGTGATTTAGAGTAAAATCGTCGAGGATCGAATCGGACCCGAGAGAAATGGATAAGTTTGGACTCCCGCGGTTTGTTGTGCGACCATGGGCCACGGCCCAGGCCACGTAAGTCCTAGTGTGCATCCTTAAAAAAGCACGCGTCTTGCACCACAACTTCAAGTCGCGGTCAAGGCCGCGAGAGTGATCTGGACGTTTAAAATCGGGATTTTGGGAGTTTTCTTCATTTGGTGTTATCTCCATCATCTTTGGTCCGATTTTGATGATTCTTGGACCCAGAGTTTCGTTTTTTGAAGCTTTTCAAGTAGTGATAGAAGAGGATTAAATATCTTGGGTGGATCCAAGGATTTATGGTCAAGGTAACCTTCTCATCTCCTCACACAAAAATCTTGGGTTTCATTAATCTTTCTCTCTTACTATCTTCTTAGAGTTTGGTGTAACTTTGAGGATGTTTGTGGTAATAAAACCTTGTAAAAAGCTGGGAGCTAAGATCTAAAGGGCTCTCTAGAAGATTTCAAATCTTCATCTAAAGGAGATTCAAGTTTTGGAGTAAAGTCTAGATTTAGCCTAAATCTAGCAAGGTGAGTTCTAGTTGTTTTGCAAAACTATATACATGTCAAAATATCTTCATTTTAGGTTTTGAACATATTTCCATATGTTCGTTTAATATTTGATAGATTTTGTTATTATTGGTCTATTTGAGTATATTTGGATTATCAAATCTTTGCTGATAATTTATAATGTTTATTGGGTGTTTCGAGATATCAAAAGATATTTAATCAACTAAATGAGATTTCTTAGATGTTTGGAAAATTTGGGTAAAATAAGATTTTAACTCTTAACAAGGGTAGCTTGGGTTTAAAATTTTTTCAATGGATTTGTTAAACGAGTTGAAGTGTTTATTGACGGTATTTAGAGTCAAAGGCTGTTTTGGGATTCCACCCAACTTATGAGTTTTGATGTTGGCACTCTAATCCTTTTTGACCTTAAATGTATAAACCTTTGAGGTTGGTCGTTCTTTGGCTTTGTGAATATTTTTGAAATTCAAACCATACGGTTTGGGCCTTTTGGCCATATTGCTTTGGTGAAGTCTCAGTTATGGACCTATTCATGTTATTGGTGCCATGTATTTGTTAAATACTGGAAAATATGTCTTTTCGGCTTATGTAGTTTAAATGGCTTTATTAAAATAGTAAATTGTTTTATAAGGCCTATTGGCTTGAATTAAACTCAAATGAGTTTTGGGGCATTTACTTGAAGTTAATAGCTCAATATGGAGCTTTGGACATATAATGAATTTATTGCGTATTGTTGGGTATTACATGTTTTGAGTGTGTAAGTCATTCAATTTGGTGTCATGTAATTTTAGACTCTAATGCATTGGATCCATAGGCATAGGCGTTTGTTTATTATTAAACATGGAGGCTTGATGTCCATACTTAAGTCTAGTTAGTGGTCTCCAAGTCATGGGAGGTGATCTTGTGGTGGTACTCAATAGAGTCATATATGGAGTTAGATCATGCGGTGGTCCTCATTGGAGTCGTATATAGAGACTGCTGACTTTTGTGGTGAGTCTCATCTAAAGGTCGGGTTGACCCTCGGTCCATTGTAGGAATATTGTGGTGGTGCTCAATGAAGGCGCATACGGGGATCCGTGGCCATGGTAGAACTCGAGAACATTGATAAGTGGCTTAACTTTTTGTTCCCGCCACATTCAATGGAATCCAGACTCCTCCGTCATCGAATGGAGTAAATTTCGAGTACTTTGATGCCCATGCTTTCGATGTCTGTAATATTTGGTTTTATCTATATAATTGATATTTTGGAATAACACCTTATGCGTGTATTGGGTGAGTTTGAATATTGGTCATTTATCTAAATAAGTAGTTTAGATTAGAAATAACATGCTTTCCGAATATAGTCCGTTTTATAACTTATGTTTTAAAGGATATTCGTGCTTAAAGTAAAATATTCGTTTTAACCATTTTATGTTTTATATGATGAATTTTTTTTTTAACTTATTAAGCGTTAAGTCTAACACTTTTTCTTATCGACATGTATATCAGGTCTTAGAAGGACCTGAACAGCGTTTGGAGCTTTGTAGAGGTTCTGATAGGATGGTTAATGTAACAACCGTTACCATCATTTATCTTTTTGTCTCAAGGTTTTAATTGGTGGTCGTAAGTGTAAATAAAGGAGAGTGTAGGGGTCTCTTTGGAAATTAGTCATGATAAGGCTCTATACCTAGAATCTTCTTCATTTGGTAAATTTTTGGTCTGTGCGGCACGAGAGCAAGAGCAGGGAAAGTGAAGAAGTTTTCTTGGCAATTGAAGATAGTTTCTCTTGGAAATGAAGCAAGCAACTAGAGGAAAGTTCTCCTTATCGAGAGGTAATCCATCTAAACCTTGCTTTGATTTAGAAGAAAATATTGGGTTAATGAGTAATTTCACAGTATTGAACCTCACTCTGATTGTTTATGAAATTGGAATCGATATTGGGATTTTGGGGGGTGATTGGAAGAAAATCGTGAGTTTAGAATTGGGGTGGAACAACCTTTCTCCTTAGTTGTTAGCTAAATCAATTTTCAGTTAAAGTTGGGATTAAATGGTTCGAAGAAATTGCTACCTGTCGATGTGTCGAAAACCCTCGGTCCCCCTCCCCGGGTGCGCCGGGATTCCACCTACCTGGGCGAACCGGGAGCTACATTCACCGGGTGCCCCGGGATTCACCAACTCGGACGTACCGAGATATGCATACCCGGGTTCGACCGGGACTACCACTCGGATGCCACCAGGATTTTTGTTGAGTCGGGAGATGCCCTCGACTAGGGAGGAGTCGGGCCCGGGAGTATCATGCACCGGGAGGTCCTAGGTTTGGGTTGCTGGTTGCGCAGGTTAGACCGCAAATGGGCCAAAGCCTACATCGTTTGAGCCCCGATTGATTACGTCGTGTATTATGGATGCGAATCAATCTCAAGAATTTGTTAGATTGGATGGGTCTCATAGGATCGTTAATTAAGGCTTTTATCAGAGTTTTAACTGTGGACATTTATCGAATGTGTAGGAGCTTGATCCTTCTGGAATTTGTTTTCTCGTGTGTGTGCCGAGTTTCAATCCACCAGGTGAGTTCCCTCATTAAAACTTTTGGTAACTGGAATTGGTGCATTATGATGATGTCTAGTATGGTTATTGAATGTTGTGAAATGATTTAGAACTATAAAGTGTTTGATTTATTCAACTACTATGCTTGAGTTCTCGTACGTGTTTATTCATATGTGAATTGGTGTTATCGATGAAGTGTGCGCCACGGTTTGTTTACAACCATCGGGGATGGTTGAACCGTGTGTATGGAATTCGTTTCCCTACACAGGGGAACGACATCGATATGGGGCCCAAATGGGGATCTACTGGGGGCCCCGAGAGCAAATAATCCGATATTCTCGAGACTCGATTCTGGACGTGGACTGATTTATTTCTATGTGATGATTAATTTTGTGAGACGAATTTTATTAAATTGCTTTTTCTATATTTTTTTAAACTGGCCGATGTTGGAAATTCACAAGACCTTTTGGTCTAACCCTCGCTTTCAAATTTCATAAAACCCATTTTGAGGTAAGAAAATTGTTGGCGATTCGTCAAAACGGAAAGAGAAGTATTGAGAGCTAGCGAAGCGAAGGGTGATGCCTTAGTGCGGTGTAGTTGTAAAGTTTTAGATTCTCGGTTATGATAGAACTATTTTTTCGTTTGAACAATGTTAACCTTTCCCTTCCGTATGCTTGTATTGTGACCCGTTTCGGGAGATTAAATTTATGTTATGTTACGTTGTTTATGGATCGTTACAAATTGGTATCAGAGCCATAGTTTAAGGAATTTAGGTGACTGAGTGAACCTAAGCTTAAACTGTAAGGGTCACAATCGAGAAATAGGACGTCTTAGGGAGTACCGCTATAGGGATACATGTAATGAGAGACGGGGACTAACATGTAAGGTAAATTTGAAATTACATCTGGCCAATGTAATTGCAAATTTACAGGTACATGTACGTGCCTAGTTATCTTATTGCAGTGGGGTTGGTTAAATTAAATTTTGCCTATGTGTTATTTCATAAGTCGTCATGTCTGAGCGAGTACTACGGAGTAGGTCAGTGCCAGTGGAGGAGGAAATGCCGGCGAATGAGGTTTTTGTTGATGGACCGGTGGAACCAACTGGGCGAGTGCAGCCCGAGGAAAGAGCCGGGGTCGTGGACGGGGTAGGGGAAAAGGATCCCGAAAAGCTACGACTCAAGTTGAGGAAGACACCACTGGAAATCGAGGCCGAGCCAAAACTCTTGTCTCATGGAGGGCAAGGAGTGTGGAGATACCAGCGAATAAGGAGGTCTCACGACAAGAAAGCTCTATAACTGCGAGAGGACGGGGAACTGCGAGAGCTCGTGGTAGGGGCCGAGCTTAAGCCTTTGTGACCCATGAAACCTTCGCCACTAAAATGGGGAAACTCTAGGAGACTCTACAGGCCTTGTTAGCCCACCAAGAGAAGACGACATCAGGAAGCAAGGGTAGGAGCGAAAGCAAGGAGGGTACAGAACTGTCTAGTCCACCTATGACGGAAGTGGGAGGTCATTCCCCACCAATAACCTTGGTGGCTAATGAGGCGGCTGCAAAAGGGTGTAGCTACCAGGCATTCGCTGCATGCAAGCCTCCTACGTATAAAGAAGAGTGCTATCCGATTTTGGCAATGAAGTGGATCAAGTAGATGGAGCTGGTGTTCAATACGAGTAAATGCGCTAAGGGAGACAAGGTGATTTACGCTTTGTCTATGCTGAAATCTGAGGTGGTCTTGTGGTGTGACACTGAAACCGTTGGGCAAGGATCGTCGACAACTAAGGGTATGTCCTGAGAGGTCTTTGTGCTGAAGTTCAAGGCGCAATTATGCCCTCTGGCGACAGTCAAGAAACTGGAGGAAGAGTTTCTGAGCTTGGAACAGAAGGAGTTGACGGTACGAGAATACACCTCCAAATTTATTGAAAAGTCTCGTGTTATTCCCAGTTTGATGCAAGATTATCAAGATTAACAACGAAATTCAATCAAATCTCATATGTCATTGATATGAACTTTACAGATTACAATCACTCTCTCTCTACTTTCTCTCTCTAGAAATATGCAATATGATTCTCCAAGATACGCACATAATTAAGTTCCACCCCCTACACTACAAAGGAACACCATTTATACTTACAACATCTTTCAAGGAAAACACAACTAAATTAATAAACAAACAAGTTGACTTTAGTTGACTTTGACTTTCCACTTGATGACTTTGACTTGGGCTTTAGACTTCCAATCTAGATGATCTTGAAGACAACAATTTATGCTCTAACATTCTCCCCTTTTGGATTCAAGATCATCTTAAAAAAGATAAGTTAATCATCTCCCCCTTTGTGAAACTTGTAGGTATCTTTCTTCAAATTAATTTCATCCCCCTTTTAGAACATTCTCCCATTTGGGACAAAAACTGATCTTCTTAGGCAATCAACATTCTCCCCCTATTGAGATGAAAATTGATAACCTCCACTTTTGAACTGATACTGATAGCAACAACCTTTCTTGAATATTTATCTCCTTTCTTGTGATCTTTAACATTCTCCCCCAAAGACTTTGATAAAATCATCATCTTTAGCAAAGAAACTATCTTCGGTTGTAGTTCACTTTTCTCTTTCCAAAATAATCTTCAAAGAAAATTTCTTGAACGTTCTTGAAAACTTGAACTTTCTTCACAATTTATTTCTCATTTCTTGACTATCTCCCATAACTTCTTTTCCATTTCTTGACCTGCTCCCCATTTTTGATGATGTAGAGCATAGAAATCATCAAAACTTTGTCAAGAAATATCACGAACCATTTTTTGACCTCTTTCAGTATCTGATCTTTTCTCATAATATCTGAACCACTATAGAATGTATTTATCCGAATCTTTTCAAATTCAGATAAATAAGAATGTAACCCTGAATCAACAAATGAATCAGTTAGAAATGCCTGTAAGCAGCACAAAGCTACTTAGTACAACGAATGTACTGTACAATACGTTTTATTGATGTTCACTCCCCAGGCCTTCCATTCAATCATCGAATAACATAAGTTAATTCTATGAATGTTCTGACAAAAAAACAAATTTTCTGTGTGTATGTGCTTTTGTATGAAAGAATTTAAGCATTTTGTGCTATATTAGGCTCAAAATGTGTAAACCATTGAGACAACAACAATAATACACAAACTCAATGTGCATGAACGAGGTGCAAAGGTGGGGCAGACTTCCTCTGTTTCAATATCCACATCTTCCAAATGAAGATAAGATAGCATATGTGTTGCGTCCCCATGAAAATATGAAACATCTTTTTGTTCAGGAAAATATGAGTAGCAGGTGGGGTTTAATTCAAGAGTTGGCATGGGCTAGTGCCTGTTTCAATGATGCTTACCAAAGAATGTGAACGAACAGTAGATGTGGCTGCCAGACACAGAAAAAGTTGATGCAGAGTTTTCATATTCTTTTAACTCTGATCTCACACCCTCTTTCTTTTTATCATTTAAGCTCACTTCTAACCAAATTCTCTTATCATTTTACCTTATCACACACCCTTCACTCCGATATTGACCCCTCGCCTCTTGAGCACTTAGTATAACTTCTTGGGTAGGGAACACTAGTTAGCGTGAATCCATAGAAGTTCTTTGAAATTCTCACACTAATCCCGTGAATTTGTCCTAATAGCATAAAGTTGCTCAACAGTTAAAGCACAATAAAATGAATTAGATATGTCAGATAAATGTGTGTCCAGTAAGATAATCATGAAGATTTGAGCATTTTAAACATGGAAGATTTTCTCAAAACAAGGAAATTGAATGAACGAAGTGAAATCAATATATATGTTTTGATAATCTGACAATGTATGGAAAAGATCAAATATGAATGATTTATCAATAAAAGCATAGGTCATGAAAAATTGGATGTTGTCTATATGAACAAGAATAGACATTCTTGAAAGAATTAACGCTCAACAAACATTGAATGTTCAAAAGGAGTGTATTACCATCGAAAAATTGTGTCATTTTGAGATGTGGTAATAACATAGTCAATAAAAGTACTAAACCGGTGTGTATGAATACTTGACAGTATATGGAAAAGATAATACACAAGTATTTATCTTTGGAAACACACGGCTAGTTAATCATGAAAGCACATAAAAAGAAAACATTTAAAATCACACTTATGAACTCATGAAATCTGTATAAGAATCGAGAAGTGGTTTGAACGTTTAAGAAAATTGTTTTCATGTCTGAAAGTCATCCTTCTTTCAAACACAATCAGATTAAGGTTAGAATTATCCTTACGCTCAGTAGTAATCTCATAAAGTCAGCCTCACAGTCATGAATGATATGATCATGTAAGCTCCCCCTTAAAATCTGCATACAGTCAAAAAGACGTCAAAGTAACAAAGTCTTATTGAAATGATGCATTCACAAAACATATCAGTACATATCAAATGCAACAATTCTTTAACTCCCCCCTAGAAAGTAGATCACCTAATCTTTGTCTCACTCCCGCTAAAATCATTAGCAAACCTTCAGTATAGATATCACGTAGACAAAAGAATAAAGAAATGAAGAAAAATAATAAATAAAACTGTACGAGGTAAATAAGGATTATGTTTTAAGATTCAACATACCTAATTTCTAAATCAGAAAATTAAATCTCTTTTCGTCCAAAGGTTTGGTGAATAAATCAGCTAGTTGATAATCTGTGTTTACAAAGTAATGTTCAATTGTACCTTTTTCGACATTATCTTTTATAAAGTGATACAACACGTCTATGTGCTTTGTTTTCATGTGTTGAAACGGATTAGCATATATCGCGATGGCGTTCTTCAAATAACAGAAAATTGGTATTTTGTTGAAATGGAATCCATAGTCTCGAAGCTGTGTGCGCATCCATAATACTTGAGAGCAACAACTTGCAGCAGCTACATACTCTGCTTCAGCGGTTGATGTGGAAACACATAGTTGTTTCTTTGACGCCCAACTAACGAGCTTATCTCCTAGAAATTCAATGTGATCCGATGTGTTTTTCCTGTCGAGCATACAACTTACATGGTCTGCGTCTGAATACGCTGTTAGCTCAAAACCAGTATCTTTAGGATACCACAAACCACGGTCTGCAGTCCCCTTCAGATATCTAAATATGCGCTTTACTGCCGAGAGATGGGATTCTTTAGGCGAAGCTTGATATCGGGCGCATAGACACGTAGAGAACATTATATCCGGTCTACTAATCGTTAAGTACATTAAAGATCTGATTATTCCTTTATAGGTTCTAAGATGAACAAGTTTTCTCGAAAGATCAACTCCAAACTTAGTTCCCGATGCCATCGGGGTTGAAATAGGAGTACAATTTTCCATTTTAAATTTCTTCAAAATATCATAAATGTACTTTGATTGGTTTATAAAAGTCCTCTTAGAAAATTGTCTAATTAATTTGTAATCCGAGAAAAAAATTCATCTCTCCCATCATAATCATTTGAAATCTGGACACCATTAGAACATAAAAGTTCTTACAATACTTCGGGTTTGTTGAACCGAAAATTATGTCATCGACATATATTTGAATAAGAATGACATCAACTTTTTCCTTTTTGATAAAGAGAGTGGTATCGATTTTACCTTTCGAAAAGCTTGACTTGACTAAAAACTTAGATAGAACATCGTACCAAGTTCGAGGAGCTTGCTTTAAGCCATAGAGGGCCTTGTCATGGATGTAGACTTAATCCGACTTTTCCGCATTGACAAACCCTTATGGTTGTGAAACGTATACCTCCTCCTTCAAGATATCATTTAGAAAGGCAGTCTTCACGTCCATTTGGTAGACGGTGAAGTTTTTGTGTGCAATGTAGGCTAGAAACATTCTAATCGCCTCTATACATGCAACTGGAGTGTACGTCTCGTTGTAGTCTATTCCCTCCTCTTGTTGGTATCCCTTTGCAACAAGTCGAGCTTTATTTCTGATCACGATACCATCCTCATCTTTCTTGTTCTTGAATATCATTTTGTGCCGATAATCGTTTTTCCTTCCGGCCGAGGCACAAGTCTCCAGACTTTGAGTGCTTCAAATTGGTTGAGTTCTTCTTGCATAATTGTTATCCAATATGGATCTTCTAGAGCTTCAGATACTCGGGTTGGATTTATCTTGCTTAGAAAGAAATCAAGCATGAACTCGTTGCAGTAGCAGACCTAGTTTGCACCGGCTTCGACGGATCTCCGATAATTTGATGTAACAGGTGCTCTTTGGTCCACCTGTTAATGTAAAGGAGTGGATTAGATATAGACTGGTCATGCTGATCATCTAAGTATCCAGTATCTTCTTGTTGTTGGGGTTAAGTTGAAGTAGTAGGTGCCGAAGCTTCAGTTGGTGAGACACTCGTTGTTTGTTGAGTAAGCACTGTTGTACACCCAACTGAATATGATACTTTTGGCTCTTCACTATCTTGTGCAACTTCAACTGAGTGAGTAGGTATTTGAACTTGAGTTTCTGTCTGAACCGGGGAAGCTGGTTCAGTTGAGACATATGAAGTGATTGGTTGATTATTACTTGAATCATCCGATCTGTCAATCACAACAGGTTTAGACACTTTAGATCCTAGAAACTCATCATAGAAATATTCAAATAATAAATCTAAATCTATTAAATGCGATGTAGAAGTAGAAGCATTATCAGAATTAGGAACTTTAGATACAGGTTCTAGACTAATTTGTCCAGAAGCTAATACTCCTGTTATAACGAGTTCTAAACTGATGTGCTCGGAACCATCTCCATTGCTTCATCAAATTTAACATTTGCGCTCTCCAGCACGATCTTTGAGTTCTTTAGATAGATTCTGTATGATGCGGATGACTAAGAGTAGCCAATGAAAATTCCTTCTTCAGCTTTAGGACTAAACTTGTTCAAGCTCTCCTTATCATTCAGCACATAACACCTTCATCCAAAAATGTGAAAGTATTTAATGCTTGGTGTTATGTTGTTAATCAAAGCATAAGGCATTTTACGCAAGCGACGATGGATGATAGATTTGTTTTGGGTGTAACATGTAGTAGATACAGCTTACGCCCATAAGAATAGAGGTAAGTCTGACTGGCTGAGCATCGTGCGTGCAACCTTGTTAAGACACAGTCTCATTGGATTCAAGATCATCCAAACTGAAGATCGCAATTTGAAGCTAAAGCCGAAACGTCGACTCTCGATATTAAAGTCTATGTCGTTTGTAATAAATGTCAATGTAATTGTTTGTTATTTCATTAGTTAAGTTAATATCTAGTTTGTTAGATATTAGTTAACTTAGTTATATTTTAGTTTAGTTAGTTTTATTATTTAGTTAGAAATAATATCTAGATATTAAATGTAGATATTATGGTAGTGTGTTAGACACACTTTAGATTAGATATTAGTTGTGTCTCTCAACAACTCTCATAGATGAGATATTATCAAAAACAGACAAACACACACTAAAAGGTGTAAAAATCAGAGAGAACACAAAATAGCTTGAATCAATCAATCCTGTAACCATTTGTTATAATCAATACAGGTTGGTAATCTTATTGTGTTGTTAATCTATAAACTTGATAAGTATTGTGTGGACCGACAATTGGTATCAGAGCCTGATTAAGATCAAAATCAAGTTTTTAAAGAAAACGACTTTGTGTTCTTATTGAAAAATCGTTTTCGAGATTTAAGGTGTTTTAGGTGTTAAAATCGATCAGGTTGTGATCGATTAGCATGCTAGATC
Source organism: Arctium minus (assembly GCA_954870635.1). Lineage (NCBI taxonomy): Eukaryota > Viridiplantae > Streptophyta > Magnoliopsida > Asterales > Asteraceae > Arctium > Arctium minus. The sequence goes on along the minus strand of OX941089.1, from coordinate 30,075,130 downwards.
GAGTTGTTGTTGTTTGATTTAACTATTAAGCTTTAATCGAGTTCCATTTTGGTGATTCAGTGGTCTAAAGTCGAGAACAGAAAGTTACTGTGCCATCAAATTTATTTTCAAAAACTGGTTTTTATTGCGATCGAGTGATAACAATCTGTTATAGAAGTGTTTTTAGACTTATTGGTAAAATTTGGTACTGCTAATCGACAAAGGAACAAGTTTTTAGTTGATTTTCGAAGTACAGGACGAACTTGCGCAAACCAGAAGACGAACACGCGCAAAGCTCACTTTGCGCATCTAACGTGATACACAAACTTCACTTTGCGCATCACGCCTGATACGCAAACCCAATTTGCGCATCTCAAGCAATCCGCAAACCCCACTTCTCGGATCCAACAGCATACGCTAACACTACTTCTCGCATCAAAGAGCATACGCGAAGCTCAGTTTTCGCAACACTCTTGATCCGCAAAGCTCACTTCGCACAACCCAAGGTTACGCAAAGCTCAGTACACGTGTTCATCTCTTCATGAAAAGATCAAGTTCACTTTGCGCATCCAATTTGAAACACAAAGTTCACTTTGCGCATCTAACGTGATATGCAAACCTCACTTTGCGCATCCCGCTTGATACGCAAACCTCAATTTGCGCAACCTACTTGATACGCAAACCTTCATTTGCGCATGCAAACCTTGATACGCAAACCTTGATACGTAAACCTCTCTTTGCTCCAATCCAGACTTAGAATTTTCTTCAAAATGACATCAAGAGAAGCCCTTGCAATATGAACTGACACGAAGCCACCGGTTCTTTTTAAAGGAGAATACGAACAGTGGAAGGATCGGTTTATGAACTTTATTGACAGACCTGAAGTGGGTGAATTCATCAGGAAATCTATAGAAGAAGGGGTTATGAAACCAGTTAAGACGACTCGCTTGGTTGGAAATGTGCCAACTGAGGTTGACCTTAAGTTTCATGAGCTAGAAGATGATAATCTTGGAAGAGCTAAAGGCGATAGATTAGCTAAGTCATACATTCTACAAGGAATTCCAAATGAAATCTATGTAAAGATTGACAGCTACAAAGCCTTCGGCAAAGAAATGTGGGATCAGCTCCAAAAGATGATGCTGGGTTCGAAGGTTGGGAATCAACTGAAAATCTCCAACTGCCTAAATAATTATGAAGAATTTAGAGGCAGGGTGGGAGAAACTTTAGAAGAAACCTATGATAGGTTTGTGACTTTGCTGAACGAACTTAGCAAGAACAAAGTCCACAAATCTCAAATTGAGCTGAACGTCAAGTTTCTAAGTATTCTTCAACCGGAATGGAAAAGATTTGCTAGGCAGATGAAGCAGATCAAAGTTTTGAATGAGATTCCACTTCATGAGGTGTATGAAACCCTCAGACAAAATGAAGAAGAGGTGGATGAAATTCTAGATGAGAAGAGGCAGAGAGGAAAGACAGTTGAAGACACAGTCGCTCTTGTAGTTAGGAAAAAGAAGAACAAGACGATTGTGTATGAATCAGAAGAAGATGAAGCATATGCAAACTCTGATACAGATGAAAATGACCAACTGAAGCAAGCAATGCTTCTGTTGACAAATGCTTTTCAGAAAAGGTTCTACAAAAAGCCAACATCAAACAGTCACAGGTATTCTTCTGGTCCGAACAACTACATCCACAAGGAAAGGGTTGAAGGAAGTAGATATGAAGGAAAGTTCAAAGCTGAAGGATCCAGTCAGCCAGAACCACCAACGTGCTACAACTATGGCAAAACAGGTCACTTTGCCAAGGACTGCCGCAGATCAAAAGTCAGAAACTCCGATTATTACAAGAACAAGATGCTTCTTGCAAAGCAATAGGAGGCTGGCAAGGCACTGATGACTGAGGATGAATACTGGCTTGATCACTCAGACGAGGAAGAAGAGGATGAAGAGAAAGATGAAGCCGTCAATATGTGCTTGATGGGAAAGATAGAATTAGATGCTGAAGCTGATTCAGATAATGTAGAAGAGGAGGAATGTAATTTATCAGATTCAGATTTCATGAATAAAATGCATGCCATGAGTTTAAAACAAAAAGAGTTAGAATCTAATCTTGAGCAAGAAAATGGTGTTATAACTGACAAAAACCAATTGATACAGAAACTTAGCAATGAAATTGCTGAGAAGAAAGTATTGGTTGAGGTTTTACATAAAGATAATGACACCAACGCAAAGGAAAAGACAATAATTCTTAAAGAGAATTCTGAACTCAAGTCTAAACTGCTAAAAAGTGAGATTGATAAATATGAGCTTACAAAATTGCATTCTTCATGTGTTGAAGAAAACAAAACTTTAATTGCAAAAATAGATGCTTTGGAAAAGAAGTTGTACTCTTTAGGTCAGAGTGAACAAACCATTCATCTTAACAAACCGCTAGATAATAAAGGCAATTGGGGAATCGGTTATAAAAATCCTCACTGTCTTCAAAAGGGAATGTCTGAAGTGCCTGCACTTTATGATCATCTTTCTATGAAACTAGCTTGAAGAATCCCTGAGTTTAAAACTTTCTGGACTCAACTATCTGAAAAGGATGAAGCCAACGAAACTGAAAAACGGTTGAAATCATCTAAAGTTCATCTTCCATTTTATTATGCGAAACTGAATAATAGTTATGATGAAAATCCAATATATCAAAAGAAGAAAACTCTTTCAAGTGATTTCTTTCAAAGTTATTCTGAAAAAGAAATGGAGGCGAAGCCTATTCAAGGTAAACTATATGTCCCTCCTCTCGTTTTAGAAAGTAAAATTTCTGAACTCGAGAATTCTTTATCAGATGAAAGACTTTTGATGAATATTGAACAAAACGTTTTTTCTACTGTGTTTTCAAATTCTGTTCTTTCAAAAGCTTCAAACTCTGAAGATATGTTTGGTTTAGTAAATAAAGAGCTTGATTTTCTGAACTCTAACGGTGGTTTAGATGGTTGTTTTGAACAATTTGACTTTAATGCAAAGCTTCCTAACCATTCATCTTGTGTTAAGAAATCTTTGAGAAAAACCAGTATGCCTGTGAACAGTGCAAAATCAACGAAATTTGATAACTCAGTCTCTGTGAAAGCTAAAAATGCTAAAGGTAAGAATATATCTCAGCATTCACAAAAACCGAACACTACTGGTAATTCTAAGAAGAAGCATTCGCTTGTTGCTCAAAGGTTTAACTCACAAGTTTCACATGTTTCAGATCTGAGCAAGCAAAGGCCAGAAGTAAATTCTCAATGGCAACTCAAACGGAAGCTTGACAAGACCATTCTATCGTTTAGTAGTGTTAATTGTAATAAGACTTCGCTTAGTAAAGACGTTTTAATTGCTGATATTGCTGTTTTGAACTCAAAACTTGCAGTTTCTCGTAAACAATATACAATGAAGCAATTATTTCAGTTATCTTTATCTGCTAGAAAGTCTTCTTTTTATGATAAACATATTTCTATCTCTTGTCAAGATTCTGGAGATTGGTTTGGCAATTATCATGTGCATTCATCTCATACTAATTCTTCAAATGCATTTCAAAAGAAGAAAGGACCCAATTTGAAATGGGTACCAAAATCTTGTGCTAACACAGAAGGACCCAAATTCCAGTGGGTACCTAAGGCTAAATCTGTGTTGCAGGCACACAAAGCTTAAAGAGAAATCGACTTCTGATTATGTACAGATCAGGACTCGTTCTTCAATGTCAGAATAGGTTTTTGGATAATGCAGTTCAAAACCCGAACATCAAAGTCAAAATAGGCTTTTGAACAAATCAGTTCAAGACCCGCATTTCGATGATCAAAGTGTTTAATTCCAATGTTGTCGTATGAATATCTAAATTTGAAATTTTCTCTTATGTAGACTAGTCATACATGGTTCTTGGACAGCGGATGTTCCAAGCACATGACAGGGAAAAAAGAGATACTGTCCAATTTTAAAGACAAATATTGCGGAACAGTCAGATTCGGCAACGACCAATTTTTTCCAATCATGGGATATGGTAATGTACAACATGACAATATAACGATCAAGAAGGTGAGCTATGTATAAGGCTTACAACACAACTTGTTCAACATAGGCCAGTTCTGTGACAAAGACTTAGAGGTCAACTTAAAAGCTAAGAGATATTCAGTTCGCAATGAAGAAGGCGAAGAACTCTTGGTCGGTACTCGAGAATCAGACCTCTACACAATCAATTTATCAAATGTCCAGAGTGACAAGAAAGTTTGTCTACTGACGAAAGCCTCGATACAACAAAGTTGGTTATGGCATCGAAGGCTCTCTCACCTCAACTTCAGGTACATCAACAACCTGGTCAGTGGAAAGCTCGTCAAAGGACTTCCAGAGCTCAAATATGAAAGAGAACATCTTTGTGCAACATGTGAAAAGGGCAAGATGAAGAGGGCACCTCATAAACCAAATCCTGAACCAAGTACAAGCGCTCCGTTAGAGTTATTGCATATGGACTTATGCGGTCCGATGCAGACTCAAAGTCTAGGCGGAAAGAAGTACATACTCGTGATCGTGGACGATTACTCGCGATACACATGGGTCAAGTTTCTACGTTCAAAGGATGAAACACCAGATGTTCTCATCACATTGCTAAAGACGACCCAGGTGAATCTGCAGAAACCGGTCAAGTTTCTAAGAACAGACAACGACACAGAGTTCAAGAACAATAAAGTTGAAGAATATCTCGAATCTGTCGGGATTTCACATCAATACTCTGCTGCTCGTACGCCTCAACAAAATGGAGTGGTCGAAAGAAGAAATCGAACGCTAGTCGAGGCTGCTCGTACTATGCTAAGTCAATCAGACTTACCTCTATTTTTGTGGGCTGAAGTTGTTTCGACCGCGTGCTACACACAGAATCGATCCATGGTACATCGAAGATTAAAGAAGACTCCTTATGCATTAATCAACAACCGCACACCTACAATCAAATATTTTCATATATTTGGGTGTAAGTGTTTCGTGCTAAATGATAGGTAGAATATCAATAAGTTCAGTGCCAAGGCGGATGAAGGAATCTTCATTGGTTATTCCTCGACATCAACTACATTCCGTGTTTATCTGAAGAAGTCAAAGACGGTGATTGAAAGCATCAACGTCTCGTTTGATGAAGAAATGGATTCCGAACAACACAGTTCAGAACCCGTTATAATAGGAATACTAGCTTCTGTGCAACTCAGTCCAGGACCTACGTCTCAACAGAATAAATCAGATGAATCATCAACTTCTACTAACCATTTATCTGATTTAGATTTATTATTTGAATTGTTTTATGATGAATTTCTTGGATCTAATGTAAAGAAATATGTTGTGGTTGACAGGATGGAAGATTTAACGACTACTCATCCAACCAGTTCAGATGTTCCTATTGAATCCAACGCCCCGATTCAACAAGAGATTCCAATTCAAAATTCCGACTCCAACAGTTGAAGAAGTTCCATGTGATGAAGAGACAGAAGTAGCTGAACCAGTAGGATGTTCTGTACAGATCCATCCACAGCCAGAACAAGCTGTACCTGCTGAGCCTTCTGAACCTACCACTTCAACTGCAATCATAATTCCTCCTGAACAAGCTGAACAAGGTACAAGTGGATTTATAGATGATACAACTGACATACATTCATATAATCCACTACCTCATGAACATAAATGGACCAAAGAGCACCCGATAAGCCAGATCATTGGTGATCCATCAAAACCGGTGCAAACTAGGTCAACATCAATGAATATGTGCATGCATGACTCCTTTCTGAGCAAGTTCGAGCCAACTCGCGTATCTTAGGCACTTGCTGATCCAGAATGGGTGATCTCAATGCAAGAAGAGCTGAATCAGTTTGATGCACTTCAAGTCTGGAGACTCGTACCAAATCCTCAAGGTAAAACAATAATAGGTACGAAATGGGTGTTCAAGATCAAGAAAGACGAATATGGTACCGTTATCCGAAACAAGGCAAGACTAGTAGCCAAAGGATACAGACAAGAGGAAGGAATCGACTACGACGAGACATATGCTCCTGTGGTGCGATTAGAGGCAATCAGAATGTTTCTAGCCTACGCAGCCCACAAGAACTTCACGGTCTTTCAAATGGACGTGAAGACAACATTCCTCAATTGAATTCTGAAGGAGGAAGTCTACGTCTCTCAACCAGAGGGTTTTGTCAATCAAGAGAAGACGAATCACGTTTACATTCTCGACAAAGCACTCTACGGTCTGAAACAAGCACCTCGAGCCTGGTATGATGTTCTTTCCACTTTTCTAGTCAAGTCTGGGTTTTCAAAAGGTACGGTGGATACCACTTTGTTTATCAAAAAGGAAAAAGGCGATATCATTTTAATTCAAATCTATGTAGATGATATTATCTTTGGCTCTACAAATACTAAGTAGTGTAAGAATTTTGCAAACCTTACGGTGTCTAGATTTCAGATGAACATGATGGGAGAGATGAATTTCTTTATCGGATTGCAAGTCCAACAGTTTTCTACGGGTATTTTTATCAATCAATCAAAATACATTCTTGAAATTCTTCGGAAGTTCAAAATGGAAAATTCAAAACCGATTGGTACCCCAATGGCACCAGGTACTAAGATTGGCACCGATCCTTCGGGAAAGGCTGTTGATGTTAGGACTTATCAAGGGATGATAGGTTCTTTAATGTATCTTACTTCTAGTAGGCCAAATATAATGTTCTCAACATGCTTATGTGCAAGATATCAGACCAATCCTAAATAAATCCATATGTCTGCTGTGAAACGCATATTTAGGTATCTAAAGGGCACTGCAGATCTTGGTCTGTGGTATCCTAAAGATACTTGTTTTGAACTAACAACCTACATAGATGCAGATCATGCAGGTTGTATGTTAGACAGGAAGAGAACATCGGGACATGTACAGTTCCTCGGTGACAAACTTGTAAGTTGGGCATCGAAGAAGCAACTTTGTGTTTCAACCTCCACGGCCGAAGCAGAATATGTAGCTGCTGCTAGCTACTGTTCTCAGGTCTTATGGATGAGAACTCAATTGTGCGACTATGGTTTCCACTTCAACAAGATCCCGATATACTGTGACTCCAAGAGCGCCATCGCAATATCAGTGAATCCTGTTCAACACACCAAGACCAAACACATAGACGTCAGGTATCATTTTATTAAAGATCATGTTGAAAAAGGAACAATTGAACTTTTCTTTGTAAAAACTGATTATCAACTTGCCCATTTGTTTACCAAACCTTTAGACGAAAAGAGGTTCAACTTTTTTGTCTCTAAGCTTGGTATGCTAAATCTTAAGTTTTAATCAGTAGTTACCTATCAAAGTTTTCTAATTGTATACTTTTCATCATTTCTTCATTCTTAACTCTGATTGATATCTGCACTTCTATATACTGTTCATGATCCAAGGGGGAAAATGAGAAGAAATTGACAAGTGGTCAATATTACTTCGAGGGGGAGCTCATAAAATTTTGCTTGTACCTTTTAATGCCGAATTTTTTTTGAATGCAAGAATTTAGGGGGAGCTCTTCACAACAAAGGGGAGTACGGATATGACTTCTGATTATTTCTGATCAGAACTCGTACTTTAAAAAGTTTTACTGCTTTTTTTTTTCATTTTAAGTGAATAAATTTACTTTGACTTGACATAAGACTTTTGCAGAATTTTTGAGAGAGCCTTACAAGTTCATATGTTTATGACTTAAATCTTAGCTTCATGAGATGGAAGATTGTACGTAGAGGTATAATTCTATATCTTCATCTCATATATGGTTGACAGAAGGACAACTTTCAATCATTGGAAAAAATTGTTTTTAATGTTCAAAACAATTCCCGATTTTTCAACACATTTTATATTTTGGGAGTGTATTTTAAATGTTTTCATGATCAATATTGTGCTTTAACTGAAATAGTTAAACCAATCTGAGCATCTCGTGCATCATAGGAAAACAAAGAATCATTGTGCTAGGAATTAACACAACTTCAATGGAATCACCTTAACCAGTGATTTCTACCCAAGAAGTTAATCCTTACTTATTGAGTGTGCAAAGCGAAAAGAAATGAGTGTGATTAGAGAAAGCAAAATGTTTAAAAGAAAGAGCGTGTGAGAACAGAATTAAAAGGATATCACAACTCTGCACCAACTTTTTCTGAGCCGGGTAGCCACTATTCTAGTGATTCACAATTCTTTGGTGATCATTATTGAAACAGGAAACTAGCCCATGCCAACTCTTGATCAAACCTCACCAACTACTCATTTTCTTCTCAACAAGAAAGTGTTTCACATTTTCAAAGGGGATGCAACACATATGCTATCTGATTTTCATTTGGAAAATCTGGATATTGAAAAGAAGGAAGCCTGCCCCACCTTCGCACTTCAATCATGCATATTGAGTCTGTGTTTAACTTACTGTTGTCTCAGTGGATTACACAAATTTTGAGCCTATAAGCAATCATCAGTGCTTAATTCTTTCAAACACAAGCACGAACACACAAGGAATTAGTTTCTTTGTCATAACATTTATATAAATAACCTTTGTGGTGTTTCGATGATTAAATGGAAGCCCTGGGAGAGTCAACATCAAACAGCTCCTTTCCAATGTGTATTTGTTACAGACAGTGACTTAGTGTTACTGACAGGCATGTTAACTGATTCATTAGTTGATTCAGGTGTTACACGACTATTTAGTCTGGATTTGAAAAGATCTGGATGAATATCATATGAATTGACGAATCAGAGGCTCTAACTGACAGACATTTCTTACAAAAAGTTTTGATGAAGTCATTACACTTATCATCAAAAAGGGGGAGAATGACTACACAAGAAATGGCAAAGAGCACATGTTTCAAAAGCAACTATTCTGAAGACATGCTGATTGCAGAGCTAGAGAAAGAGATTGCATCTTGTGAACTTGAACAAGAAGACTGAATTGCTAAAATCATTTTCGTAATGATCTTGATCCAAAGGGGGAGATTGTTAAGACACAGTCTCATTGGATTCAAGATCATCCAAACTGAAATCGCAATCTGAAGCTAAAGCCGAAACGTCGACTCTCGATGTTAAAGTCTATGTCATTTGTAATAAATGTCAATGTAATTGTTTGTTATTTCATTAGTTAATTTAATATCTAGTTTGTTAGATATTAGTTAACTTAGTTATATTTTAGTTTAGTTAGTTTTATTATTTAGTTAGAAATAATATCTAGATATTAAATCTAGATATTATGGTAGTGTGTTAGACACACTTTAGATTAGATATTAGTTGTGTCTCTCAACAACTCTCATAGATGAGATATTATCAAAAACAGACAAACACAAACTAAAAGGTGTAAAAATCAGAGAGAACACAAAATAGCTTCAATCAATCAATCCTGTAACCATTTGTTATAATCAATACAGGTTGGTAATCTTATTGTGTTGTTAATCTATAAACTTGATAAGTATTGTGTGGACCGACAAACCTCAACTAACGTTCTGTTCCATCTTCCAACTACCTCATTCTATTCTGGCATTCTAGAAGCAGAAATTGATGTGTTATCCCGACCGATTTGAGATAATCTGCAACAATTTTGTTCTTAAATTCTGTGCCATTGTCTGTTCTGATCAACTTTACTATCTTCTGGATGTTCACTTGGACAGTCTTGAGAAACGAGATAATGATTTCTAGAGACTCGTCTTTTGATCTCAGAAACTTGACCCAAGTGTATCTGGAGTAATCATCCACAATCACTAAGACGTACTTCTTGTCGTTGATGCTTTGTATTCGCATGGGACCAAAGAGATCCATATACAACAATTCTAGAGGAGCGATTGTACTAGGTTCAAGCTTAGGCTTGTGTGAAGCTCTCTTCATTTTTCCGTTCTCACATGCATGACACAAATGTTCTTTTTCATATTTAAGCTCTGGTAGTTCTTTGACCAAATAACCAGTCACTAACTTGTTAATGTATCGAAAGTTGAGGTGAGACAACCTTCTATGCCATAACCGACTCTGTTTCATAGAGGCTGTAGAGAGTAGAGACACAACATTATCCCTCTTGACATTACACAAGTTGATAGTGTAGAGGTTTGACTTTCTAGTGCCAACCAAGAGTTCTTTTCCATCTTCGGTTCTCACATAACATTTTTTGGCTTTGAAATTCACCTCTAAGTCCTTGTCAAAAAATTGTCCGATGCTAAAAAGATTGTGTCCTAGTCCTTAAACATAGCTCATCTTCTTAATCGTTATGTTCTCTTGCATGACATCTCCATATCCAAGTATTGGTGAAAACTGGTCATTTCCGAATCTGTAGATCCCAGATATAGTGCAATCACGAAATAATAATCAAGAAACAATAAGAATCAATCACAACTGTTGGTCATATGATTAGATTTATCAGTAAAGGGTTTAGGTTTACAGAGAGAATTTCTGATACGTATTAGTAAACCTAGCTTATGACCGTTAACCTAAATCGTAGGTTAACATAACATTAAATATCAAATGCATAAAGCCTAATGGGCCTCAAAGCCCATTTACAAACACTTTTAAACAATTACAATTCATACCCTATAAATGCGTTATACAACTTTTAACACACTAGGACTTTCAGTCCTAACAATCTCCCCCTAAAGTTGAATAAGACATTTATCATATTGAAATATTCAAGCTTGATCATTTTTTCCCTCTTGAATATTTGAAGAACTTTGGTGTTGCATGTCTTCATGTCTTTCCAAACTCCCCCTTGAATAAAGCTCTTGGTCTTTATAGTTTCAACTTTGTAACCAGATTCAATGTACAATAGCCTCAACTGAATGCACTATTGAGCAGCTTTCAACTGTAGGAACTCAACACACCGGATCAGCACACAAGAAAGATAAAGTGCGAGTTAAGTGACATTCCATGGTGCATCTTCAGTTTAAAACAAAGAATCTGTCTCTGAACCGCGAGTTGAATTGACTTTCAGCTTAAGAACTTGTTTCAATCAGCTCGTAGGAGGAACAAACTTGTAGCAGACACCACATGATACGGGATAGAAGAAATGCAATCTTTGAATCTAATGGCTTTTCAACCTCAGATTTAAGAAATTCTGTTACTCCGCCTCTGTTGGATCATAATTGTATTCAAGATTAAAGGTTCTAAACTGTAATTGTTTGATAGTTATAGTTAAAGGGTTTAAAGTGTAATAAGCTAATAGTTATTAAGCTATTGGGCCTCAAGCCCGTTTAGTATTTAGCTAAGCCTATTAGGCATTAGGCCTGGGTATTTATAGTCTGGTTAATTAGTTTTTAGGTTAGAACCTTTCATAATTTCATAATCATTGTTTAGAGAGAAAGGTAGCCATATTGTAATCGTATTCAAAGGGTATCAAGAACACTCAAGGGTTTCATTGTTTATTCAAGGGATTGGTATGTTACTCTGATTTATATATCTCTTGATTATTATTGTGTTGCTTGATTACTTGATTGATTATTTACCAACTAGATTAGACTGGGATAACAAGTGGTATCAGATCCAAAAGAATCAAATTTTTTTTACCATTCACGAAAATCACTGTTCATCGCAAAATCACTGTTCATCGAATTTTTTTTTGTGTTCATCTGATTTCATGAATCTGTGAGTTTTTATGATTAAGATTGATCTGATTAAGTGAGTTTTATTCTATTGAAAAGTATCTAATTGATTAATTGCTTCAGAAAGTATCAAGTGATTAAATTTGTGATTTTGAGTTTTCTGGGTTCAAAGAGAGTCGACACTGTGTTCTTCATAATCGATGCATGAAAGTTGAAATTAATCTTTGATTTTGATTGAATACTGATCGATACTTGTTTCTGGGCACAAAGGTGTAATTTCTTCATTCAATTTCTGGGTTAAAGTGATTTTTTGTGTTGAGTATTGCTTCTGTTTATCGACTTATGGGCTGGGTTAAGAACATACCGGTCTATCACATTCTATCGGTCGAACACCATATAGGTCGAACAACCTATCGGTCTTAGAGAATATCGGTCAAAGCATACTATCGGTCTTATCTCTTTACCGGTTATAACATCTTACCGGTCGAACATAGAGTATCGGTCGAAGAATCACTATACCGGTCAAACACTATATCGGTCATATCACTATACCGGTCGAAAGGAATATCGGTCCTGTAGGTTCCGGTCTTAGGCTTTTACCGATCTAAGAAAGTTCCCGGTCGAACTCTCTACCGGTCTTTACAAGTTCCTGGTCGAACTCTCTACCGGTCTTTACAAGTCTCCGGTCGACTCAATACTGGTCGAAGCACATCCCCGATCGATTTTTGCAAACTGTAATAGGGCATCTAAATGTATCCCCGTGCTAAATCTGCGAAGGGGGACAAAGTTCTGTTCGAGATCAACATTTTCTTTTTGTTCAGTATTATTTGAAGCTTTATACTGATTGAAAGGACTGCATTTAATTATTTTTGGGAATTTATTTTTCTGAAAATTTTTGAGTGTGGTTTTCATTTTGATTCTAACGATCTCATCTAGTTGGTTGTCTTGGTACAAATAAGTTTAATTACTAACCATTGCTAGGATGTTGAATCAACTAATGATGTCTGACGGTTACAGCCTTGATTTTGAAAAGATGACACATTCTGAAGTAAAAGCAAAGGCTAAACAACTTGTTGGACGGTTATCAACATCATCTCGCATGATTGATGAGTATGACAAAGAGGACAAAATGCTCAATGCTGAGAACAAGGATTTACAGATTCAGAACTCATCTCTTCTTATTCAGATCAATGCTTTAAAAGAAAATTTAAAAGATTCTGATTCTTTAATTGACTTTGCAGGAATAATTGAGTCTAAAGAAAAAGAGATCTTCGATCTTCAAGTAAAGTTGAAAAGATCTGAGTCAAGCTCTACATGGTCTAAGAAGGATGCAATGCAAAGAGAGCTTGAGGAGATTAGAAGAAGTACAAGTGTTGCAAAGGATACTAGTACAGGACTAAGACAGATAAATTCTCAACTCTGTGCGGACAGAGATAAGTTTAAAGATAAAGTTCTCAGTCTTGAGGTTGAGATTGAAAAGCTGAAAGAAAAGGCAACCCAAGACAGAGACAATACAATAGCTCAGAATGAGATGTGGAAGATTGAGAAAGAAAGAAAAGAATTTGCCAAGAAATTCTCTGATTTCTCCATAAAAGCCTTTGAAGAAAAGAAATCATTAGAGCTCAGATGTGTTAAGCTTTCTCAACAAGTTTTAGACTTTGAGAAAGTTATCATTCTTGAGAGAGAAAAGGTTGAGAATGAGAAGAAGAAAGCTGAGCTGAAGGATATTCATACAGAATTTTCTAAAGAAAATAAAATATTTGAGACCGAGATAGCCAAGCTGACAGGAAAGCTATCTGAATTGTCAACAAACATCATGAAGGAGAAGAATGCAAAATCTGAGTTGCATAAGAAGTTTGATCTGATTGAAAAGGAAAGAAACAGTTTGTCTTCAAAGATAAAGGAACTTGAAGAGATCGTGTTCAAGGTGAAGCTGACTGAGCACAAGACGCCAGAATCAATAGCTTAATCACCTAGAGATGATCAAACTGATTCAGATTGTTCACTCAAAAATGCTTCAAGTTCACCTGTTTCAAATGTTTTCTATAATTCTTTCTGTGATTCAGATGATAGTCTTACTTCTAAATCTACTAATCAGATTCGTCCTTCTAACCTTTTCTATGACAAAAACGTTGCTGGTTCAAGTAACTTAAAGAAGAACAAGTCTCAAAAGAAAAGCTTCTGGAGAAGGGATGATGAGAAAGATAAAGGTAATTGGATCTGGAGAGTTAAAGGATCTCCAGAGGAGAAGAAAGAAGAATCATTTGTGCATACATCAAATGCTAAATGGAACTATGCTACAAAAGGTAAAACTTTTGGCAAACCTTATCTGGTTTACACAATCCATCAATTGATCAGGTTAGCACAAAAGAAAATTAGTTGTTCCTACTGTGGCTCAAATGATTTTGTCAGAAAAGATTATGTGAATAACTGGTATGGTTCTTACTTCATATCTCCCACTAGAACTGCAACTAACCCATTAGGACCCAAATACAGTGGGTACCAAAAGCTAAATTTGTGTTGCAGGCAACCAATGTTTAAGGGGGAGAAAGAACTATGGCTTTTGAACAAATCAGTTCAAAACCTGGACTTAATTGTCAAAAAGAAGGCTTCTAAGTAAATCAACTTAGAACCCGTACCTCAACGGAGAATGGCTTCTAATCACATCAGATTAGAACCCGCACTTCAGTGCTCTATTTATTTTCTGCTTTATGTTAAAAAAAATAATAAAAAAAAAATCTTCAGTTAAAGGGGAGAATATCTGTGATATTAACAGATTTTTGGATACTTAAATGCTTATCTGACCGTGTGTTCTTAAAGATAAATACTTGTGTTTTATCTTGTCAATATACTTTGTCAAGTATTAATACACATAACGGTTCAGAACATTCTAATTGACTTTGTTATTACCATGTATCAAAAGTAAAATCTTTCTATGGTAATACTCACGTTATTTGTATTCACTGTTGATTGAATCAAACGTCATTTCATGTGCTTTCATTGAAAATATGTTTATATATTGTTCATATAAACAACATTCGTTTTTGATTCTCCAAAATCTTATTCTTCATGACAAAATGATATGAGCTTAATTGTCAAACTCTTTTAGGTTGAGATGGAGAATTGCATCATCAAACATCTTCTGTTTTGACATCTCCGAATATTATATTTTTCATGTAACAAGTGGTATTTGTGCTTACATGTACAAAAGACTGTTGAACAGCATGTTCTTTTAGGAAAATACATGGGATTCAGTGTGAGTACTTAACAGAACTTCCATGGATTCACGATAACGAGTGTTTCCTACCCAGGAAGTATTCCCTGAGTGATTGAGGGGAGAAGGGTCAAAAGAATTGAGTGATGGTGTGTGAAGAGGTAAAATGGAAAAGAGAGATTGGTTAGAAGTGAGCATTAAAAGAAAGAGGGTGAGAGAACAGAGTAAAAGAATATTAGACTCTGCACCAAACTTCTTTCTCAGCCGGGCAGCCACATAATCTGATTGGTTCACATTCTTTGGTGACCATCATTGAAATAGGCAACTAGCCCATGCCATCTCTTGCATACAACCCCACCAGCTACTCATTCTTTTCTCAAAAAGAGAATGTTTCACATTTTCTGGGGAAGCAACACATACGCTATTGGTTCTTCATTTGGAAGATACAAATATTGAAAAAGAAGGAAAGTTGCCCCACCTTCGAACCCTTTCTCATGCACATTGAGTCTTTGTACAATTTGTTGTTGTCTCAACAAGTTTACATACTTTGAGCCTATATTGAAAAAGCAATCATCTATGCTTAATTTTTTTTAAGCACATGCACGAGCACGCAGAAATTTGTTTTCTGTCAGAACGTTCATAGATAACCATGTGTTATTCGATGATTGAATGGAAGACCTGGGGAGTCTACATCAAACCAGCTCCTTATATACTAACTTTGTGTTACTCAGTGACTTTGTGTCATTGACAGACATTCTAACTGAGCCATTTGTTGATTCAGGGTTACACTTATTAAACTGTTTGAATTTGAAAAGATTCGAATGGTTACTACTTTCTATTTTAATCTGAAAATATTGAAATAATCACTCTTTCCATCTGGGAAGACTGCTCTTATTTCCATACAGGGCTCGTTACATGATGAAGACTGTGCCTACGTGATCATACATAATGGGGGAGATTGTCTTCAAAGGGGGAGATTGTTTTGCAAAGTTTTGATGATGATGATTCTCACCACTCATCAAAAAGGGGGAGAAGATACAAAAAGGGAGGATTATCAAAGAAGGAGAATATAATCTGAAGACTGACTGCTGAAGATTTCAAAGATATCAAGTTTTGACGTTTTGAAGCTATCAACGTCATATCTGAAGTTTTTTAAGAAAAGAGAAGACAAGTGAAGATCTGAAGATTATTGACAATTTTTTTTTAATCTTGAATCCAAAGGGGGAGATTGTTGGATCATAATTGTATTCAAGATTAAAGGGTCTAAACTGTAATTGTTTGATAGTTATAGTTAAAGGGTTTAAAGTGTAATAATCTAATAGTTATTAAGCTATTGGGCCTCAAGCCCGTTTAGTATTTAGCTAAGGCCATTAGGCATTAGGCCTGGGTATTTATAGTTTTGGTTAATTAGTTTTTAGGTTAGAACCTTTCATAATTTCATAATCATTAGTTATCACTGAAGTAATTTATTAAAAAATTACTTCTCAAACTGTTCTGGCAATATCACAAAGATATGCAAGGGGAATCACAAAGATTTGTGCGTGTGTTAAAGAAGTATTAATCATATCAATTAGGCTCAAAGATTGATTCAACCTGGGACGCAGGGTAAGAAATCAATAGACACAGTAAGATGAATATGAAGTTCAGAGACCGGAGTTGATGTCTTCCTTTTTCAATATCTAAGACCTTTGTAGATCCCAGTTACAGTGTAATCATAAACAGTAATCAATGAAGAACAATCAATGTGCCACAACTTCTAGTCATATGATTAATATTCAATAAAGGTTTAGGTTTACAGAGAGAATATCTGATAAGCAAATGTAAACCTATGACTAGAATAATTATGAATAATGCGACTAAAACCTCTCTAAAACCTTCTCTCTAACCTAAAACTATGTTTAGAAAACACTTTATATATAGACGCATAAGGCCTAATGGGCTTTGGGCCCATTTACAATAACTTTCAAATAATAACAATTTAAACCCTTATAAATGCTTTATACAACTTTCAATGCACAGGACTTTCAGTCCTAACAATCTCCCCCTAAAGTTGAATAAGGCATTTATCTTCTTGAAATCTTCATGCCTTGATCTTCTTTCCCTCTTGAATCTTTGAAGAACGTTGGTGTTGCATGTCTTCATGTCTTTCCATGCTCCCCCTTGAATAAAGCTCTTGGTCTTCATAGTTTCAACTTTGTAACCAGATTCAATGTACAATAGCCTCGACTGAACGCACTATCAAGCAACTTTCAACTGTATAAACTCAACACATCAGATCAGCACACAAGAAAGATAATGTGCGAGTTACGTGACATTCCACAGTGCATCTTCAGTTTAATAACAAATAATCTGTCTTTGAACCGCGAGTTGAGAGTTGAATTGACTTTCAACTTAAGAACTTGTTTCAATCAGCTCGTAGGAGGTACAAACTTGTAGCAGACACCACATGATACGGGATAGAAGAACCAATAAAATATTTCCTGCTGCAATCTTTGAATCCAAAAGTTTTTCACCATCAGATTTAAGATTTGACTTTGAAATTGAACTTTGTAAATCTCTCCCCATTTTTGATGATTGTGAACATCATGATCATCAAAACTCTTCTATTTCAACACATTCTTTGATCTCCTCCTTTGTGATGAACTAACAATATCCCCTTTATGATAATTTGACATTCTCCACCCTTTGATCTGAGTATCCGTCAATTCATGAAATGTATATATCCGAATCTTTTCAAATTCAGATATAATAGGAATTGTAAACCTGAATCAACAAATGATACAGTTAGTATGCCTGTAAGTAGCACGGAGCCTCTTTGTACAACGGATGTACTTTGGAAAGGAGATTTTGTGATATTCACTCCCCCAGGGCTTCCATTCAATCATCGAAAATCCACAAAGGAATTTTCTATGAATGTTATGACAAGAAAACTCATTCCTTGTGTGTACGTGCAAGTGTAGAATGATTGAAGCTACTTAGCTTTCTCAGGCTAAAAAATGTGTAAACTGTTGAGACAGCAACAGATATTACACGGAATCAATGTGCATGAAAGAGGTGCGAAGGTGGTGTAACTTTCCTTCTTTTTCAATATATAAATCTTCCCAGTGAAGACTAGATAGCAGATATGTTGCGTCCCCAATGAAAATGAAACATTTCTTTTTTAAGAAAGACACGAGTGGTTGGTGGGGTAAAACAAGAGTTGGCATGGGCTCACTGCCTGTTTCAATGATGGTCACCAAAGAATATGAACCAATCAGTAGATGTGGCTGCCCGACTTAGAAAGTGTTTGGTGCAGAGTTTTCATATTCTTTTAACTCTGTTCTCACACCCTCTTTCTTTTTGTCATTAAAGCTCACTTCTAACCAAACTCTCATTCACATTTTACGCTCAGCACAATGAGAAAAACTCAACAGGATGAGTTATCTTCCCCACTCTTTGATTTAAGACCCCTCACCCCTCAAACTCTCAAGGATAACTTATGGGGTAGGAAACACTGGTTAACGTGAATCCATGGAAGTTCTGTTTAAGTTCTCACACAAATCCCATGTAAGCCCTAAAAAGAATAGTTGCTTAACAGTTTAACTGAATAGTTAAGTACAAAATGTAGGATAACATTGTCAAAATGTATGCTCATGAGATTTGAGCAATTGAACTTTGAAGATTTCTCAAAACAAAGATATTGAATGAATGAAATGAAATCAAGAGAATTGTTTTGAGAATCTGACAATGTATCAATCATATCAAATAAAATGGTTAGGGTATCAAAGAACTGGATATTTTGTTTATATGAACAAATATAAACAATTTAGCAATGAAAGCACAAATTTGGAAATGATGATTGATGCTCAACAATATTTGAAAGCAAACGGGAGTATTACCATCAAAAAATTGGTTCGTTATGAGACATGGTAATAACAATTTCAAATGAAGTACTGAACCAGTGTGTATAAATACTTGGCAGTATATTGAAAAGATAATACACAAGTATTTATCTTTGGAAACACACGGTCAGTTAAACATTAATGCTTAAAAATTGAAAAACATTTAAAATCACACTTCTAAATTCATAAAATCTTTTGAGAACCAGAAGTGGTTTGAACATTTCAGAAAACGTTTTTCATGTTCGAAAGTTGTTCTTCTTTCAACCAATCAGAGATCTAGATGAGAAGATATTTACCTTTAAGCTCCCCCTCAAATCATGATTAAATGATTTAGGTCAGATAAACATTTAAGAATGAGTCCTTAACTGAAGTGTTCAGAAGTCGAACTCCGTTGAAGTACGGGTTCTAAGCTGATTTACTTAGAAGCCTTAGTTCTTCTACTCCCCCTTGACAGTAGGTGCCTGCAACACAAAATCAATTTTAGGCTTTGGTACCCACTGGTATTTAGGTCCATGAATGTTAGTTGCAGTTCGAATGGGAGCAATGGAATAAGAACCATACCAGTAATGATCATTAGTCTTGTGAATAGGATCATGTGTACGGCAATAAGAATAATAGTATTTCTTACTTGACAACCTGATTAATTGATCTCTCAAGTAGATATGATCAGGTTTACCTTTACGCGCATTGTTGTTTTTGGCTTTGTGTGTATGTACACATGAATTCTTTCCTTTCAGCTCATCTTTCTTCTCATCTTCAACTGGTTTCTTTCTCTAGACCAATTCTTCTTCCTTGTATCTCCTTCTTCGTCGATGTGTACCTGAACCATCTATATTTCTATCATAGAAAAGGTTAGTACTACGAATTTGATCAGAAGATTTAACTGACCACTTGAAAGAAACAATTTTATGATTTGAACTTGATGCTGTCTTTTCAAGCTCTTTAATCTCTGAAGCAAGATTGCCTCTTTCTTTGAAAAGAAGGTCAATCTTCGTCCCGCATTCAGACTTCGTTTTCTTCTCTTTCAGCACACTTTCAGGTAGTTTAGATAGCTTCTCAGTAATCTTTTTGATCTCGACCTCAAACATACTTCGTTCTTCTTGAAATCCCTTCTCAGCATCCTTTCTTTGGCCGGATATTTCTTTGAAGAATCCCACATTCTTTTGTTCAATAGCCTTATTCTCTGTGGCAAACTTTTCCCTTTCCAGAATGATTACTTTCTCAAAATCAGAAACTTGCTGAGAAAGTTTTATACACTTAAGCTCAACAGTCTTCTTTTCTTCAAAACACTTTCTTGAAAAATCTGAGAACTTCTTTGAAAATCCTTTCTTTTCACTCTCAAAATCGGCTTTATCTTTGACCATCTTTTGTTTCAAATCAGATATTTTCTTTTGAAGCTTAGCATTAGCATCCTCCAGACTCTTAGTCTTCTCATTATACTTTTCAACAAATATTGCTTGCTGGATTTGCACGATCTGATATTCAAAATCAGAGATCTTTCTTTTCAGCTCAGAATTCTCAGATTCCAATTTTCTTCCTTTTAATACCACCTTTGGCCCTAACATCAACCATTCTGTACAATCCCACAACTCTTTTCCTGTCATTTTGTAAGTATTTATTTGACCAGAAATTTCACAAAAAATGTCACGAAAAAGTTCACAAGAAATACTATTTGTCATAAAATTTTGAGCTATATTATTAGCCCTCTGTCTTTTCTCCTGTTCCTCAGAAGAAGCTTCTGTTGGAATTTGGGATTGCATCTCTCCTTCAGTCAATGATAATCTAATATAGTAACCCAACTAATGTTCATCCACAAAAATCAAAAAATTAACTTTCCACTCTTCATATTTTCCTTTGAACAGCAGCTTTGGTGAGTTCATCCTTTTGATCGTATCGAATAGAATTAATTCGATCCGGCTATGAAAAACTTGATTTCCAGGGATTGAACTTGACAAGAGATGTGTGAGTCCGTGTGATTGAAAAATATCATTACCAGATAATCAAACAACAAAGATATATAGATTACCAACCTGTTTCGATAAATAAACGATGGATTACAGATTGATGTTCGTTGAAGCTCTCACTTTTCTCTCTGATGAACAGTGTATGTGTTGTGTGTATGTATTGGATATGATCTGATACTCTCTAACTTCTCTAACACACTAACATAATAATAATAATAATAATAATAATAATAATAATAATAATATCTAAACTAAATATCTTAAAACTAATATCTAAATAATATCTAGATATTTAGGATATAATAATAAAATACTAAAAACGAACTATGACATTTTATTACAAACGACATTAGACTTAAATTAAGAGCTACTTTCCGGCTTTAGCTTCAGATTGGATCTTCAGATTAGATGATTTTGAATCCAATAGATCTGTGCGCTAACAATCTCCCCCTTTTGATCAAGATCATTACTAAAATGATTTAGCAATTCAGTCTTCTTTTTCATCTCAGAAGATGCAATCTCCTTCTTTCTCTTGAGAATATCCTAAACTCCAG
Organism: Arctium minus; assembly: GCA_954870635.1. Classification (NCBI taxonomy): domain Eukaryota; kingdom Viridiplantae; phylum Streptophyta; class Magnoliopsida; order Asterales; family Asteraceae; genus Arctium; species Arctium minus. The sequence goes on along the minus strand of OX941089.1, from coordinate 30,053,971 downwards.
ATTTAGCTCATAATGCTTTAGCAAATTATCTTCAAAGAAAATTTCTCTAGAATCAGCATGTCTTCAGAATACTTTGATCTCTCGCATTTCTTGGTTAGCTCTTCTCTTCTCCAATGTCTCTTGAGACACAACTTGTAATGGACATTTCTTCAATCCTTAGGTTCTCCCCTTTTTTGATGAAAAGAGCAACGCTTTCATCAAAAACTGACAGTAAGAAATGTCTGTCATTTGGAGCTTCTAATCCGTCAATTCAAAAGATATTCATCCAGATCTTTGCAAATCCAGACAAAATAATCGTGTAACACCTGAATCAACTAATGAATCAGTTAATATGCCTGTCAGTAACACTAAGTCACTGTGTGTAACAAATACACATTGGAAAGGAGCTTTTTTGATGTTGACTCCCCCAGGGCTTCCATTCAATCATCGAAACACCACAAAGGCAATTTCTATGAACGTTAAGACAAAGAAACAAATTCAATTCCTTGTGTGTTCGTGTTTGTGATAGAAAGAATTAAGCACAAATGATTGCTTGTAGGCTCAAAATTGTGTAAACCACTGAGACAACAGTAAGTTAAATACAGACTCAATGTGCATGATTGAAGTGCGAAGGAGGGGCATACTTCCTTCTTTTCAATATCCAGATTTTCCAAATGAAAATCAGATAGTAAATGTGTTGCTTCCCCTTTTGAAAATGTGAAACACTTTCCTGTTGAGAAGAAAATGAGTAGTTGGTGAGGTTTGCTCAAGAGTTGGCATGGGCTAGTTTCCTGTTTCAATAATGTTCACCAAAAAAATTGTGAAACACTAGAATGGTGGCTGCCCGGCTCAGAAAAAGTTGGTGCAGAGTTCTGATATTCTTTTAACTCTGTTCTCACACCCTCTTTCTTTTAAACATATAGCTCACTCTAACCACACTCATTTCTTTTCGACTTCTTACACTCAATCACTATGGATTAACTTCTTGGGTAGAAATCATTGGTTAAAGTGATTCCATAGAAGTTGTGTTAATTTCTAGCACAATGAAATCCTTGTTTTCTTATGATGCATATGATGCTCAAATTGGTTTAACTATGTCAGGATCGAATTCTCAACAAGAATTAATTCTCAGAAACAATATCAAAGAAGTTTGCGGAATAACACTTTGATATTTAATCAAAACAATAAATCAACACAGTAGATATGAAGAACAAACTGTAAACTTGTATTGAATGCTTTGAAGTTACAAGATTACACACTCAACCTCAATATTGATGAACAGGCTCACCAATACGAATTCTACTTCTCTAGAATTAGGATCTATGCCTTGAGGTTTATTTTCTCTCTAATAGAATGAAGAAAACAAAAATTTTAACTCACTATTCTAAACTATACAATATATATACTGAATACAAAGATAATTACAATAAATAAAATATCTTCAGTATATCTTCCATGTATATCTCTAAGCTTCCATGTATATCCTTTCATACGAATCTTCATCATATAAGCAGTATTAATCTTCAGCAGCATTAAATTCCTTCTAGCAGCATTAACTACTAAGCAGCACTAACCACTAGCAGTACTAACTAGCTAAGCAGTACTAACTTTGTTCAAGCAGCACTAACTTTGACTAGCAGTATTAATAGTACTCGCAGTAGTAACACTCAGCAGTATTAACCTTTAAGTCTTCTAGCAGTAGTAACTTTGAACCAACAGCATTAACCATACTTGATGAATTCTTCAGTTCCCAACAATCTCCCCCTAACTTGACTTTTAGGAAAAGAAGTCAAGTTCTTCAAATTTTCTTCAAGATGCTCCCAAAACTCTATCATGGCCTAAATTCCAGTGTTTGCATCCAATCCCAAACTCTGATTGATGGTTCTTTGAATCAAGTATTTAGCCATTTCTGAATCTGGAACACACCTTAACTTTTTCTTCAGCATGGCATGTAGCTTCAATCTGCTATGATTATACACTCTATCCACTAGGAAGTATTCAGTGTGATTTAAATCCAAAGTCACTGTATATACTCCACTAATTTCATATAGAGTCCAACTGTTTACTGATTTGAAGACATCCTTGATCAAATGCTCTACTTCTTCAGGTTTGAACATCATACACAGATACTCAATTACCAGTTTTGTAATTGAAATCCCTGGAGCCTTTAGAATATCTGCATACAACTTCATTCCTATCTCAAACATCTCTTTAATATCTGATCTAGAGCATGTTCTGACAATTTTTGCCCATGTGTTGAACACTTCATACTTTTCATCCTTTCTTTTCAGCCTTATGTATTCCTTTCCATCCACTGTCAATGTATCCCAGAGAATGACCTCAGGGGGCTTAACTCCTACAGGTTCTGCTGAAATTGGTTCAGGCACTTTGTCCATCACTACCATATACAAATTTACATCATCAGTGTTTGATGGCTCTTTCTGTTTAGATGACTCAGGTGCCCCTTCTTCTTCAGCAACCTTCTCAGCCTCTTCTTCAGATACTCTAGGCTTCTTGATTGGCTTTCTTCTTGCCATCATCTTTGTTCTCTTTAAAGTCCTTAGACTTTCTCCCAGAGTGGACTCTTTCTTAGGAGGTGTTTCTTGCTCATCTGGAAATGTCTTTTGACAATCAAAGTCATTACTTTCTTTTATCCTCTTCTCCATCTCCACCCTAGCAGTTTCATTTCCCTGAAGCTTCAACATCTCTGAATCATACAGCTCTTTGATCTTCTCAAAAGACATTTTGGAGAACATCTCCTTTTTGACTCCTACAGCACCTTTGAGAAATATAATCATCTTGTTTCTCTCTTGGGTACCTAGGAATGTCTTTGAGGGTTTTCTCTTCTTTGCAACTGTTTTCACCACTGATTTCTTCATACTTGCATCTTTCTTCTGTGCAATTTCAGTTGCCATACTCAGTTGATAAGCTTCATTCAGTTCAGCAGCTAGAGCTTTTGCCATTTCCCTGTCCTTTTCCATCTGAACTCTTTCTTCCTTTTCAATGTCATCTTGCATCTTTCTAGCTAGGGCTTCATCTGATTCAACCAACCTTTGCTTTTTGATTGGTTGATCAGATTCCACCATCTTTGCTTTTCCTTTGTCTTTGCTCATTGCCTTCTTACTGTTATCTTTCTTGATCACTTCACCTTGTTCTTTGATGATTACTCCTTTGGTCTTTGAAGTGACCTTGGGAGTATCATTCTTGGCTTTAAGTAAGGTTTCTGCAATCTCAAGATCTGTTAAAACTTCTTTCACAGTTTCTGCTGCTTTATTAATGTCAGCAGTAGTAACTGTTTCTGCTTGCTGCTCCCCCTCAACATCAAGTTTCTCTCCATCAAGCTCCCCCTTTCTTGTGGCTTCTTCCATGTTGATCTCCCCCTTTTTGGGAGAATCATTCTCAGTGGTCCTTCTCCTTAGTTGGAATTGCTTTCTCTTCTTCCTCTGTACCAGACTTAGCACCATCTTCTTCAGCTTAGCAATCTGTACTTGTTGGGACAGAATGACCAGCTTCATCTCCTCTATTTCTTTTCCTTGTTTCATAACATCTAGGTTGATGTTTCCCATGGTTTCCATCAATTCCTGGTAACTATATCTGTCCTCACCTTCTCTAGAAGTGTTACCCTCCTTTGAAGGATCATTGGATCTTTTAGTAGTGGAAGTCTTCTGCCTAGCAGAAGCACTATCCACCCCTGTGGTTTCTTGGCACCAGGGACCTTCAAATGATTGCTCATTCAAAGTTGCCATGGGGGAGGTCTTATTGATGTTACCACTTTCCTCCTCTGTGCTAGCAGGAGTAGTGGCAGCCTCATCACCCATATGCTCTACCTCCTCCTCAGAGAGCATCTCCTTTGGGTTGGGAGACACCCTTGTGGATTCCCTTTGAATATTCTCTACTGGAGAATGCTCCAATAGAGGGCTTAAAGGCTTGAGGGATGATGATACAAGAAGGGAAGGAGCCTTCTTTACCTGTTTCCTCTTGTAAGTTTGGGTGATAGGAGAGGTTGGTTTTTCAAGAAGGGACTGGGGAATAGATTTTGAGAGGGAAGGTTGGGATTGGCTAGCAGTGGGTTGGTCTAATGGGGGCCTTGACCCTGCTGCCATACCTTCATTGGTTTGGGACACCACCATCATTGTAGAGAACAATGGGGTGTCAACTCCTTCAGAGTCCCCAGCAGATCTTCTCATATTTGAGAAAACCTTGCCTTTGGGGGGTTTAGGTACATATACCCCAACAGGTTGAGGTATATCCGTCAATTCATGAGTAATAACTTCTTGAACAAACCTGGGATACATAAAGAAGCTCTTTTTGTTTCCCATGTTTGACTTGAGGAAATCCACAATCTGATGAAATCCTGCAGCTTGCTTTGGCTTTTGTAGCATCGCAATCTCATTGTGCTCGTCGATGAATGTCATGGATGCCATTGATTTTAGTGAAAAGCTTGCCTGAAAACTTCGAACTTGAGAGAGAAAAGGTTTAGAGCGCAAGAGAACAGGATGCAAAGAGTCGTTATGAACTTTTAGGCAGGCAAAGAGTATTTATAGTATTCGGAACATAAGCAGTATTAACCTAGAGCAGTATTAACTACTAGCAGTATTAACTAACTAGCAGTATTAACTACTAGCAGTATTAACTGAAAGCAGTATTAACTACTAGCAGTATTAACTAACTAGCAGTATTAACTACTAGCAGTATTAACTGAAAGCAGTATTAACCACTAGCAGTATTAACTGAAAGCAGTATTAACCACTAGCAGTATTAACTGAAAGCAGTATTAACCACTAGCAGTATTAACTGAAAGCAGTATTAACCACTAGCAGTATTAACTGAAAGCAGTATTAACCGCTAGCAGTATTAACTACTAGCAGTATTAACTAACTTACTCCTTTAAACTTGCTAAACACTGAGTACTTCTATGCATATCCTGAAAAAGAAGATTAGTAACTCCAAGAATAAATAATATACAGGTATAAAACCACTTTTTGAGAAGGGGATTATTCAGAGTTGATCATTCCCACACTTGTTACCAAGAAAGTGAATCTACCCACATCAAAAGCTTTAGTGAATAGATCAGCAAACTGATTATCAGTGTGAATTTTGACAACTTGAATAAGTTTCTTTTCATTACAATCTCTTATAAAGTGATACCTGATCTCAATGTGCTTTGTCTTTGAGTGCTTGACTGGATTATTCACAATGCTAATAGCAATGTTGTTGTCAATAAAAATTGGAGTGTGTAGAAAGGTTACCCCATAATCCAACATTTGATTCTGAATCCATAGGACTTGAGAACAGCAACTTGCAACTGCTATGTACTCTGCCTCTGTTGTAGATGTGGATACTGTGGTTTGTTTCTTGCACTGCCATGAGACTAGTCTTGCACCCAAAAACTGACATCCTCCAGAAGTAGATTTTCTGTCCAAGTTTGCCCCACCTAGATCACTGTCTGAGTATGCTATTAGGTCAAAGGGTGAGTCATGAGGATACCAAAGTCCCAATCTGGGTTGCCCTTTGAGATATCTGAATATCCTCTTAACAACTTGAAAGTGAGATTGCTTTGGCCTAACTTGGAATCTTGCACATACACAGACTGGAAACATTATATCTGGCCTAGATGCTGTGAGATACATGAGAGAGCCAATCATGGATCTGTAATGATGCACATCTATATCCTCCCCCTCAAGACCTGCTGTTATTTGCTTGTGTGTTTCCATAGGTGTGCTGGCAGGTTTTGAGTCTGAGAAACCAAACTTAGTTAGAATGTCCTGCACATACTTGGATTGACAGATGAAGATTCCATCTGACTTCTGTTGAACTTGGAGTCCAAGGAAGAAAGTAAGTTCCCCCATGGAACTCATTTTGAACCTTTGATGCATTAAATCCTCAAACTCCTTGCACATGTTGTTTCTTGTAGATCCAAAGATAATGTCATCAACATAGATTTGGACCAGCAAGATATCCTTCTTCTTTCTCTTGATAAATAGAGTCTTATCAATGACTCCTCTTTCAAAGTCATTTTCCAAGAGATAGGATGACAGAGTGTCATACCATGCTCTTGGAGCTTGATGTAGTCCATAAAGTGCTTTCTTTAATTTGTATACCCTGTCTGGATAGCTTGGGTTTTCAAACCCTGGTGGTTGACAGACATATACTTCTTCTTCAATTGAGCCATAGAGAAAAGCACTTTTTACATCCATTTGATAGACTTTGAAATTCATGTAAGAAGCATAGGCTAGAAATAGTCTGATTGCTTCTATCCTAGCCACAGGTGCAAAAACTTCTTCATAATCTATACCCTCTTCTTGAGTATATCCTTGAGCCACCAGCCTTGCTTTGTTTCTTATGACAATACCTCTTTCATCTCTCTTGTTTCTGAAAATCCATTTTGTGCCAATTGCTCTGTGACCTTTAGGAAGGTCTACTAGATCCCATACATCTTGTAGCTTGAACTGTAACAGTTCTTCTTGCATTGCTTCTATCCAGCTAGATTCTTTCATAGCATCATGTGCCTTTTTAGGCTCAAGCTGAGATAGAAAACAAGAAAGCACTGTATGCTGTTGATCTTGCATTTCCTGAAGCCTGCTTTGATGTCTAGTCATCATAGGAGAAGAGATATCTCCTATTACCAGCTGTGGAGGATGATTCTTTTGAACTCTGGTGTTATGACTAGGTTCTTCATTCAGTCCAGCCTCTAGATTAGAGTCATGCAACTCAACTGAAGTGTTTTCAGAGGCCACTTCATTATTTTCTTGAGTCTCCTCATCTCTAGTTTCTTCTTCACTCTGACTTGGTCCAGTAAATGATTCCTTTTCACAGTCTTCAACAGAATTTACTGTGGGTATGGGAAAAATCACAGATTTAGATATACTGTCTTGAACTTGTGTGATCCCTGATCCTCCACTTCCTGAACCTGCATTCTCATTACTGAAACCAAAAGAGTTAGTTAGTGAATCAATGTCAAATAGCCACTGAGGTCCAGACCCAACAGGATTTGGTGTGTTCTCATTGCATTTGACATTGTCACTTTCTTCAATTATTCTAGAAGATGAGTTAAAAACTCTGTAGGCCTTACTCTGAGATGAGTATCCAACAAGAAATCCATCATCTGCTTTGCTATCAAACTTACCTAAGTGAGATTTGGTATTTAGAATTGTACAAGGACACCCAAAAGGTTTGAAGAAACCAATGAAAGGTTTTCTTTTATGTAAAAGCTCATATGGGGTCTTGTTCTTTTGCTTGACCACTAGAACTCTGTTTTGGACATAACAAGCAGTATTAACTGCTTCAGCCCAGAAGGTAATTGGCAATTTTGAATCAGCCAACAGAGATCTAGCAGCCTCTATTAGTGTTCTATTTCTCCTTTCAGCAACACCATTCTGTTGAGGAGTCCTAGGAGCACTATATTGCCTCTCAATACCTTTTTCTTCACAAAAGGTGTTTAGATCATGATTTTTAAACTCAGTTCCATTATTTGATCTAATGACTTTTACTCTTTGATTAGTTTGGTTTTCAATTCTTAGAATAAAGGATTTGATAAGACCACTTGTTTCATCCTTAGTCCTTAGAAAATATACCCAAGTAAATCTGGAGTAATCATCAACAATAACCAAGCAGTAAGATTTCTTGCCTATACTCATAACATTTGTAGGACCAAACAGATCCATATGCAGTAACTGGAGACAAGAAGAAACAGAATTTAACTCTTTGGTCTAATGAGAAGTTTTGTGTTGTTTGCCTTTAAGACAAGCAACACAATGATCATCACATGAAAAGACTTTTGAAGGTAAACCTCTTACAAGGTTGTTTTTAACAAGATTGTTCATAGTCTTGAAATTCATGTGACACATCCTTCTGTGCCATAGAGAGGATTCATCTACAGAAGCTTTTGAAACAAGACAATTTAGAGATGAATCACTATCAACATTGTCCATATCCAGACAGTAAACATTGTCCTTTCTTGGAGTTCTAAGTAGTATCATGCTTTCATCAACTACCTTGAACCCTGGAGCAAGGATCATACACTCATTATTAGTAAATAATATACTATGTTGTTTGTCACAAACCTGTGATACACTTAACAGGTTGTACTTTAATTGATCAACATAGTAGACATCCTCAAATGTCATCTTACCTTTGGTGACATTACCTTTTCCACTTATCTTACCACCAGTAAGATTATCTCCAAATGCAACATGTCCTCCATTGATATGCTTGAAATCCTGAAGGCATGACATGTTGCCTGTCATGTGCCTAGAGCAACCACTATCAACATGCCAAATGCTCTTTCCCTTGAGCTGTTGGTTGCCCTGCACATTAGATAAATCAATTAGTATGAATTAGGAACCCAAGCCAAAGTGGTCTTGGGTACCCCTTTCTCATCAAAATACTTGCATTCTTTCTTGACAAGATTTTTGAACTTTAACTCCTCATTCTTGGAGTACTTTGTTACAATAATAGGCTTGGAAATATTTTTGCTAGAATCAGTACTGGTTTTAGAAGTACTAACTGCCTTGGCAGCACTTGCATGCTTAGCAGTACTAACCTTGTTAGCAGTAGTAACTGTGTTAGCAGTAACTGTGTTGGCAGTATTAACCTTTGAAGAGGTATTAACAGTATTAGCAGCATTAATATTTTCAGCAGTACTAACACTGTTAGCAGTAGTAACTGTGTTAGCAGTACTAATATTGTTAGCAGTACTAACACTGTTAGTACTTCTAGGTACCCACATTTTGACACTTTCTTTTAAAATCTTTTTCTTTAAAGTGCCTTTACTTTCAACAGATTTCTTTATCACATGTTTCTTTCCAGCCTTCCTATAACCAACAGGTTTTTGCACAAATCTTTGAAAGTTCATCTGTTGGTTAATAGGGTTAAAGTAACAATACTTAGCCAAATGATTCAACTTGCCACATATAAAACAAGGTTTTGGTCTATTGATTTTATTCAGATCAACTCCTTGTTTCTGAGCCCATTGATTATTTCAGTTTCTTTGATTTCCTCTTTTTAAACCAGAATTTAGGCTCTTGGCTTTATTGCAATCACACTGTTTACAAGATCCAGGATTCACAACTGTGGTTTGTTTGTAATGGACCTTGTTATCCTTTCCTTTAGTCTTCTCTATCTCATTGGACTTGACCCAGATTTTCCCACATCCCTCATTGGTGATAATATTGTTTTCTAATGGTATCTTTTTACTCACAGTATTATCCCTGTTCTCACTGGCTTCTTTCTCAGTCAAATCCTTAACTACTACCTCATCCAAAGGATCTATCTTAAAAGCTTCTTCAGACAAGTCCTTTTTCTCCTTAGTTTCTAACAAGTCACATGTAGGAGAAATATAGTTGTTATTGTAAGGAGGGGGTGTATTGTTGTATCCAATACCAGGCTTCATCTTATCATGTATCTGAGCCTTTAGAAGAGAATCTATTGCTTTTGAAGCATAAGAAAACTTTTCTATGTCAAGCTTAACTTTTGACAGTTCCTCTTTCAGCCTATCATTCTCTTCTAATGACTTAGACAGTTTGGTTTCTAACTCATTCTTTTCCCACTTCCAATAGTTTGTGTCATAAGAGTGTTGAAGTTCATTAGCTTGAAAGCCTTTGATTTGCTCTTCAAATCTCTCTACTATCAACACATAATCTCTTTTGTCCTTTTCTAATCTTTTGAGGTCATCACACATACTTTGATTGTGATCCCTGTATCTTGTAACAGTGTCAATGCAAGATTTAGTGCAAAGATTAGAACTTACCTCAGTGGGGAGATCAGACACTTCTGCCATAAGAGCTTGGTTCTGAATGGCTTCCTCAGCTTGATCACTCCAGTCAAATCCCATTCCTTGTTGAGAAACAAGGGCTTGAGCAGGATTCTTGTTCAGATTGTATCCTCCATTCTGATCTTGTTGATGGTTGTTGTTTGGAACAACACTCCTGCATTCTCTATCAAAGTGTCCTTTCTTGTGACACTTATAACATTCCACCATGGTTTTGTCAAAACCAACTCCATCTTCTCTTCTTTGAGAGAAGTTATTTCTTCCAGTTCTTTTAATGAACTTCTTCACCCTCATGGATAACATGGCCATCTGCCATTTAATATCCATCTCCTCCAGATCATCAGGGTGAATTTGATCCAGATCATCATTAATCAAAGAATTGCTGCTATGACTGGACAAAAAGGCTTCAAAGATAGTTTCAGTGCCTTTTTCTGAACTTACTCCACTGGCAGTACTAACTGCTTCAGGGTTGGCAGTAGTATCAGTGGATGCTGAAAGAAGTGCAGCATTGTGAAAATAACCAGAGGGCTTCTTCTTGGTTTCTACCTCAGTTTCAAAAACTCTTAGATCATTGTATAGATCATCAAGTTCTTTCTCTTCCAGATTGTCACTCTGTCTATATGAGACAGTGTACATAGTCCATTCATCCCCAAGAGATCTGAGGAACTTTCTGTTTATATCATCTTGTTCCATCTTCACCCCTACAGTAGCCAGTTCACCTATGAGTTTGTTGAACCTATCAAAAGTTTGAGTCATAGACTCATTCTTTGTGGAAGTGAAGTTCTCATACTGCTGCTTTAGAACATCTCTTTGATTTCTTTTGATGCTCTTAGTTCCAGCAAATCTTTTCTCTAGAGCATTCCAGAGAATCTGAGCATCAGTGCAGTTGCAAAATTGATGCTGGTATTCATTGGGAATGGCCAAGAGCAGAGTGCTCAAGGCCTTCATCTCTGTTTGTCTGATCTTCCTCTCACCATCTGTCTTTGGTGGAGGTCTTTTCCCATCTGGTCCTATCCTTCCAGCTTCAGAAGGACCATTCTCAATGATATCCCACATTGAGTAGTCAGTGAGAAGAATATATTATCTGATTCTTATCTTCCACATTTCAAACTCACTTGGTTTGAGCATTGGAACCTTAGAAACCAAAGTACTGCTTGATTCTGTAAGATTTTCCATGATGAATAACTGTTTCTGAGAGAGTTTGGCTCTGATACCACTTGTCAGGATCGAATTCTCAACAAGAATTAATTCTCAGAAACAATATCAAAGAAGTTTGCGGAATAACACTTTGATATTTAATCAAAACAATAAATCAACACAGTAGATATGAAGAACAAACTGTAAACTTGTATTGAATGCTTTGAAGTTACAAGATTACACACTCAACCTCAATATTGATGAACAGGCTCACCAATACGAATTCTACTTCTCTAGAATTAGGATCTATGCCTTGAGGTTTATTTTCTCTCTAATAGAATGAAGAAAACAAAAATTTTAACTCACTATTCTAAACTATACAATATATATACTGAATACAAAGATAATTACAATAAATAAAATATCTTCAGTATATCTTCCATGTATATCTCTAAGCTTCCATGTATATCCTTTCATACGAATCTTCATCATATAAGCAGTATTAATCTTCAGCAGCATTAAATTCCTTCTAGCAGCATTAACTACTAAGCAGCACTAACCACTAGCAGTACTAACTAGCTAAGCAGTACTAACTTTGTTCAAGCAGCACTAACTTTGACTAGCAGTATTAATAGTACTAGCAGTAGTAACACTCAGCAGTATTAACCTTTAAGTCTTCTAGCAGTAGTAACTTTGAACCAGCAGCGTTAACCATACTTGATGAATTCTTCAGTTCCCAACAAACTATTTCAGTTAAAGCATAATGTTGATCTTGAAAACATTTAAAGTCACACTTCCAATTCATGAAATTGGTTTAAGATTCGGGAAGTGGTTTGAACATGTAAGAACAATGTTTTCTATGATTGAAAGTTGTCCTTCTTTCAACCATATATGAGATTAAGATTAAGGATTATACCTTTACGTGCGATCTTACATCTCATGAAGTAAAGCTTAAAGTCATAAAGATATGAACTTGTAAGCATCTCTCAAAAACTGCAAAACTCTTATGTCCAAGTCAAAGCTAATTTATTCATAGAAAATAAAATGACAAAAAGCAGTAAAACAATGAAATTATGAGTTCTGATCTGAAATAATCAGAAGTCATTTCCTAACTCCTTTGACTTGTAAAAAACTCCCCCTAAAATCATGCATCACAAAAATTTGACATTAAAAAGGTAAATGCAGAAATTAGTGAGTCTTTTCCTCAAATTGATATTGACCATTTCTCAATTTCTTCTCATACTCCCCCTTGGATCATGAACAGAATATTTGAAGTGCAGATATCTTGCGGAAATGAAAGCAAAGAAATGATGAAAAATTTACAATAAGAAACTTTAATTGGAAACCACCGATTAGGTCTTAAGATTTAGTCTTTGTATGCTGAACAGGATTAACTGTTATCGCGATAGCGCTCTTCGAGTCACAGTATATCGGGATATGGTTGAAGTGAAAACCATAGTCTCGCAGTTGAGTTCTCATCCACAAGACCTGAGAACAGCAGCTAGCAGCATCTACATATTCTGCTTCGGCCGTTGAAGTTGAGACACATAATTGTTTCTTCGATGCCCAACTGATGAGTTTATCACCGATGAACTGTATATGACCTGACGTGCTCTTTCTGTCTAGCATACAACCAACATGATTTGCATCTGTATACGCTGTTAGTTCAAAACTAGTATCTTTAGGATACCACAGACCAAGATTTGCAGTCCCCTTCAGATACCTAAAAATGCGCTTAACGGCAGACACATGGGATTTCTTACTATTAGCCTGATATCTTGCACATAAACATGTTGAAAACATTATATCTGGCCTACTGGAAGTGAGATACATTATAGAACCTATCATCCCTCTGTAAGTCCTAGCATCAATAGCCTCTGGAAGTGAGATACATTAGTACCAGGTGCCATTGGGGTACCAATCGGTTTAGAATTTTCCATTTTGAACTTTCGAAGAATATCCATAATGTATTTAGATTGATTGATAAAATTTCCCGTTGAAAACTGTTTGACTTGTAATCCGAGAAAGAAATTCATCTCTCCCATCATCTTCATCTGAAAATGTGACACCATGAGGATTAGTAGATCCAAAAATAATATCATCCACATATATTTGAATTAGAATGATATCGGCTTTGTCCTTTTTCAGGAATAAAGTGGTATCTACTGTATCTTTTGTAAAACCTGACTTGACTAAAAATTGAGATAGGACATCATACCAGGCGCGAGGAGCTTGTTTCAGTCCATAAAGTGCTTTGTCGAGAATATAGACATGAGTCGGTTTCTCTTGATTGACAAACCCATCTCGCTGTGAGACGTAGACTTCTTCCTTGAGAATGCCATGCAGAAATACTGTCTTCACGTCCATTTGAAAGACCGTGAAGTTCTTGTGGGCTACGTAGGCTAGAAATATTGGAATTGCCTCTAAACGCGCCACAGGAGCACAAGTCTCGTCGTAGTCTATTCCTTCCTCTTGCCTGTATCCCTTTGCAACAAGTCTTTCTTTATTTCTGATAACAGTACCATCTTCATCTTTCTTGATTTTGAAAACCCATTTCGTACTGATAATGGTTTTACCTTGAGGTTTGGGTGCCAGTCTCCAGACTTGAAGTGCTTCGAACTGATTCAACTCTTCTTGCATTGCAGTCACCCAGTCTGAATCGGCAAGTGCCTCTGATACGCGAGTTGGCTCGAACTTGCTCAGAAAGGATTCATACAAACACATATTCATTGAAGCTGACCTAGTTTGCACCGGTTTTGATGGATCACCAATGACTTGGCTTATCCGGTGCTCTTTGGTCCATTTTTGTTCATGAGGGAGTGGATTATTTGTAGATAGATCAATATAAAAAGGAATGGGGGGTTTAGTTGAAGTAGATGGTATAGAAGTCTCAGTAGATACATCTTGGAGAGGCTGTAGATCAGTCTGTAAAGAACAACCTAATAATTCAACAACTTTTGTAGCTTCGTTATTGATCACAGCTTCAACTGTCGGAGTTGGCATTTGAACTGGAATTTCTTGCTGTTTCGTGGAGTCAAATTCAGTAGAAATATCTGAAATGGTTGGATGAGTAGTCGTTGTGTCTTCCATCCTGTCAACCACAACATATTTCTTCACATTAGATCCAAGAAATTCATCATAAAACAGTTCAAATAATAAATCTAAATCAGATAAATGATTAGTAGACGTTGATGCTTCATCTGATTTGTTCGCTTGAGACACGGGTTCTGGACTGACTTGCCCAGAAGCTAGTACTCCTGTTATCACGGGTTCTGAACGAACGTGCTCAGAAGCCATATCTTCATCAAATGTGACGTTTACGCTCTCTACTACTGTCTTTGACTTCTTCAGATATACACAGAATGCAATAGATGTTGAGGAATAACCAATGAAGATGCCTTCGTCCGCCTTGGCTCTGAACTTGTTCAGATTCTCTCTATCGTTTAGAACGAAACACTTACACCCAAATATATGGAAGTATTTGATTGTCGGTGTTCGGTTGTTGATTAAAGCATAAGGAGTCTTCTTGAATCTGCGGTGTATCATGGATCGATTATGGGTATAGCACGCAATCGATACAACTTCTGCCCACAGAAATAGAGGTAAGTTAGATTGACTTAGCATAGTACGAGCAGCCTCGACTAGCGTACGATTTCTTCTTTCGACCACTCCATTTTGTTGAGGCGTACGTACAACAGAGTATTGATGTGATATCCCGACAGATTCGAGATATTCTTCAACCTTTTTGTTCTTGAACTCTGTGCCATTGTCAGTTCGTAGAAGCTTGACCGGTTTCTGCAGATTCACCTGGGTCGTCTTCAGGAATGTGATGAGAACATCTGGTGTCTCATCTTTTGTACGTAGAAATTTGACCCAAGTGTATCGCGAGTAATTGTCCACGATAACTAGTATGTACTTCTTTCCGCCTAGACTTTGTGTTCGCATCGAACCACAGAGATCCATATGTAACAACTCCAACGGAGAGCTTGTACTCGGTTCAGGCTTTGGCTTGTGCGGAGCCCTCTTCATCTTTCCCTTTTCACATGCTGCACAAAGGTGTTCTTTTTCATACTTCAGCTCTGGAAGTCCTTTGACTAGCTTCCACTGACCAACTTGTTGATGTACCGAAAGTTGAGGTGAGAGAGTCGTTGATGCCATAACCAGCTTTGCTGCATCGAGGCTTTAGAGAGTAGACAAACCTGCTTGTCAGTCTGGACGTTTGACAAATTGATTGTGTAGAGGTCGGACTTTCGTGTGCCTACCAAGAGTTCCTGGCCTTCTTCAGTGCGAACAGAACACCTCTTGGCTTTAAAATTGACCTCTAAGCCTTTGTCACAGAACTGGCCTATACTGAACAGGTTGTTCCTTAAGCCTTCAACATAGCTCACCTTCTTGATCGTGACTTTGTCATGTACCATATCACCATATCCCAGAATTGGTGAAGACTGGTCGTTGCCGAATCTAACTGTTCCGCAATACTTCTCTGTAAAGTTGGTCAACATACGTTTTTGTCCAGTCATATGCTTGGAACATCTACTATCCAAGTACCACTTATGACGGATCTGCACAAGAGAAATTACGAAACAAGAGATTTAAATTCCCATCAAATAAAATTGGAGTAACGACTTTTGAGCATTGAAGTGCGGGTCTTGAACTGTTTTGTTCAAAAGCCTAATTTCTATACTCCCTCTTAAACTTTGAGTGCCGGTAACACAGATTTAGCTTTTGGTACCCACTGATATTTGGGTCCATCTATGTTAGCACATGTTTTAGGAACCCATTGAAATTTGGGTCCTTTCTGCTTTTGTAAATCAAATGAAGAATTTGAATGATAAGAAAGAACAGGATAATTTCCAAACCAAACATCAGAATCTTGACAATAAGCATAAGCATGTTTATCATAAGATGAAGACTTTCTAGTAGATAAAGATAACTGAAATAATTGCTTCATAGAGTATTGCTTGGGAGAAACAACAAGTTTTGGTTTCAAAATAGCAACATCATTAATCAAAACATCGTTACTAGGAGTAGTCTTATTACAATCAATACTACAAAAAGATTTATCACTCTTGTCAATCTCCTATTTTGGTTGCCATTGAGTTTTAACTCCTGACTTTTGCTTGCTCAGATATGAAACATTTGTAACTTGTGAGTTAGACTTTTGAGAAACAAACGAATGCACCTTCTTCGGCTTACCAGTAGTGATGGGTTTCTGTGAATGCTGAGATTTATTCTTACCTTTCGCATTCTTAGTGTTCACAGAGACTGATTTATCAACTTTAGTTGATTTTCCACCTTTTACAGACATACTGGTTAATCCGAAGGATTTTACAACAAAAGATGAATGGTTAGGAAGTTTCGCATTAAAGTCAAATTGATTAAAACAATCATTCAAACCACCGCCAGAGTTTAGAAAATCATACCCTCCATCAGCTAGACCAAAACTATCTTTAGATTTTGAAGCCTTAGAAATAACAGCATTTTTAAGTACAGTTGAAAACACTTTCTGTTCAATCTCAGTCAAGAGTCTTTCATCTGCTAAAGATTTCTCTAGTTCAGAAATTTTATCTTCTAACACGAGAGGAGGGACGTAAATTTTACCTTTAATAGGCTTCGCCTACATTTCTTTTACAGAATAACTCTGAAAGAAGTCATTTGAAAGAGATTTCTTTTGATATTTAGGATCATAATTATAACTATTATTCAACTTCGCATAATAAAATAGAAGGTGAATTTTAGCTGATTTCTTTCGTTTTTCAGTTTCTTTGGCTTCATCCTCTTTAGATAGTCCAGTCCAGAAAACTTCAAGCTTAGGGATTCTTCTAGCTAGTTTCAAAAATGTAAGATCATAAAGTGCAGGCACTTCAGATATAACATTTTTAAGATAGTGAGGATTCTCATGCCCGAGTCCCCAACTCTGTATTTCCTCTTTGGGTTTGTTTAAATGAATGGTTTGTTCAGTTTGACCTATTTTGTATAACTTCTCTTCCAAAGCTTTTAATTTTGCAAGTAAAGATTCGTTTTCTTTGGAAGTTAAAGAATGCATTTTTGTAAGCTCGAAGAAATCAAACTCACTCTTTCTCAATTTATTCTTTGTTTCAGTAACTTCTTGAAGAATTATGGTCTGTTCTTTAGCGTTGGTGTCAATGTTTTTGTGTAAGGTCTCAACCAATACTTTCTTCTCAGCAACATCATTGCTAAGTTTCTGTATTGATTGGTTTTGTTCAAGTATGACACCCTTTTCTCTCTTAAGATTTTACTCTAACTCTTCGAGTTTAGTCAACATGGCATGCATTTGACTTAAGAAATCGGATTGAGTTAAATCACATACCTCATTTTCCTCATCATCTGAATCAGCTTCAGCATCTGTTTCCATCTTGCCCATGAAGCATAGATGTGATTTCTCATCCTTCTCTTCATCCTCATCTTCTTCGTTAGAGTGATCAAGCCAGTACTCATCTTCTGCCATTAATGCATTTCCAGCCTCTTGTTGTTTGGCTAGAAGCATTTTCTTTTTGTAGTAGTCTGAGTTCCTGACTTTCGGTCTTCGGTAGTCTTTTGCAAAATGTCCAGGTCTACCACAGTTGTAGCACGTTGGAGGTTATGGATGTTTGATCTCTTCTACCTTATACTTTCTCTCTTCTGGCTTCCTCTCTTCTATTCTCTTCCATTCAAATCTATTTCCTTCAAGCCTCTCCTTGTGAATATAGTTGCTCAGACCAGATGTATACCTGCTTTAGTTGTTCACAGTCGTCCGAGTCAGAGTTTGCTTCGACATCATCTGATTCAGTCATAATCATCTTCTTCTTCTTCTGCTTCACAACAAGATCAATTGAGTCAGCATTTGTCTTCTCAGCCTGTTTCTTTTCATCCAGGATTTCATCCACCTCTTCTTCATTTTGTTTGAGGGTTTCATACACCTCATGAAGTGGAATCTCTTTTAGATCCTTGATTTGCTTCATTTCTCTGGCAAACCTCTTCCATTCAGGTTGGAGAATGCTGAGGAAATTGACATTCAACTCAATCTAAGATTTAGTGACCTTGTTCTTCCTTAACTCGTTCAGCAAGGTCACAAATCTGTCGTACGTTTCTTCTAGAGATTCTCCAACTCTGCATTTGAATTCTTCATAGTTGTTTAGGCAGTTGGATATCTTGAGCTGGTTCCCAACCTGTAGATCCCAGTGCAGTGCAATCACAAGTAATATGAACAATGATGAACAGATTATAGACCACAGCAACTAGTCATATGATTGATATAACTTCAAAGGGTTAAGGTTTACAGAGAAAGTTTCTGATAAGGTTATGTAAACCTAACAACTAGAAAACTGAATAATGAATCTCTAACCCTACAAATGAAAAGAAAACAACTTTAAATACGTAGGCTCGCAGGCCTAATGGGCTTATGGGCTTTAAGGCCCAACAAGCTTACAACATTAATAACTTGACATAATCTACCCTGAACTTCTATTTAACTAACAAAGTAGCCCTAACAATCTCCCCCTTTAAATAGAAGTTGATAGTCACGCCAGTTAGGAACAAAATTTTTTTGGAAACCAAAGCTGATCTCGAAATATCTGATTTGCGTTCTATACTCCAGTCGTTCTTCAATAACTTTCAGTGCTTTAAGAACAAGTGCTTTGTATGAAAAATCCAGTAACTGAACTCCTTTTTCATCTTGACTCAGCGCACGCTTCAACTTGTCTTTCAAAAACATCAACGTACCATCACAAAATCTGGCAATCTGATCAAAACGGATAAAGCGTAGAACACCGTTGTTGTTCACATATGACATACCAAACTCTGGAAACTTTATAACTGTGAATGCAGGTACATTTAGAGCATCAGAAGGAACACTCAGATCAGGCTTGAACAGATTAATCTTCGGTTGATCACTTTCTAACCCAATCTGAAAATCTTCCACCGAAGCAAGTTTCATTGCGCACTTCATGTATCTTTTAACTGTTTCTAGAGCATCAATGACTTCTCCGGGTCTGACGGTTCTGGTCTTTAAGTCACGTAATATCTACAGCAGATCTTGTGGCTCCAGACATGGAAAATCAGCATCAGAAAAGCAGTATTGTTGACCATCTTCTCTAGTAACCATAAAGTCCGTATACTTAACCTTCATGAAGTAGGCAGGTATAATCTTATCAACTGATACAATCCTGAGCTTTGTCTTGGAGTACTTGTGCTGGAACTTTCTGTACACGAACACAAGTTCACGCTGTTTTTCTTTATTTTTCACTGACTGTAGACCATGGATAACGACTTCATCATACTTTCTGATCCAGTGGGCAAAGATCTTTTTCTGACTTTCTTCGAGGAAAGGAACTTTGATTCGGACTCTTTCTCATTTGGATGGACGAACTGGAGTAGTACTAACTGGTTCTCTAACTGGTGAAGCTGGAGGAGATCTCTCGGGAAAAACTGTAGAAGAAAAATCAGGGTGATTAACTGGATAGGTCAATAAAGGAATCACGGTAGAAGACTGATCATCTGGATATAGTATTTCATCAATTTCTTCTTGCATAACCACCAGAGCTCTTTCAGTATTGGCACATTCTTCTGTCGTGTCCGTCACTTCATACGGATCTAGTATTATTGCCCAATCTTCAGGAACTATCGGAGAACCATCTTCAAATTCCTCAGGCTTTTCAACCGTCGGATAATCGTATAGTATCAAGTCTGTCACCGGTTCCCGTTTCTGTTCCTGTCTCTGTCCCTCTGTTCTTGTACCCGAACCCGTACCCTGTTCAACCTGTTCTGACTCCACTACATGTGTCTCCGGCTCAGATAGACGTTGGCGCTTCTCCCCCTCATGGTGATCAGGATCATCCTGATCATCATGTCGGCGCTTGAGCCGTTCTGCCTGGTTACGGCAGGTATCCTCCACTGCTGAAAGGCGTTCAGTCAAAACAGCTACGGTTTGTTGAAGTGACTGAAGCATAGCTTGCTGGACCTGGAAGGCTTCGGTAGAGACATTAGGCTGGGGTGTAGGTGGAGTAGGTGTGGATGCTTGAGAACGAAGTAGAGATAGCAAATCGGCATCTTGGGTGGGTTCAGTTTGAGATTGGGCTATAAGTTTGGCGAGAAGGATAGATTTGAGGTCAGGTATGGAAAGATCCGTGGCTGATAGAGAAGGTGGAATAGGTGAGGTCTCCGGCTCAGTCGCAGGACCTTTGCCTTTGACCATGCGTTTGATGTTGTCCAACTCCTCCCTCATCATAGATTGGACAGCCTTTAGGGCGCCGTCCATGTATTCCCTTGAGACAAACTCATGTGGGGTAACTCCGGGGTCACTTAGACTTCCCGTTGTAGCTACGACTGTTGAAGTCGAGCCGCCTACGTTCACGGTTGGCGTGATGATAGCCGTGGTAGGACTTCCACCCAATCCTTGTAACCTACCCGAAGGTGAGTTTACTATGGATGTTCCGGCCGGGCCACTTAGGCTACCGGCGATAGCCGAAAAAGGAATCTGTGTCCTAGGAATGGCATGAATCACAAATGGCTCTAGACTCCGTGCATGCAAAGAAGGCGAGAACGGGGGCAGCTGTTCTCTTGTTTCAATAACGGCACCCTCCAAGTGAGAGCCCGATAGCGTATGTGCTAAATCCCCGTGAGTTTGTAAAACCACCATCTGTTGAGAGATGGTGGAGTGGCTTGGTGGGGTGTACAAATGCGCCGCTAGGTCCACGACGGCTTCTTCAATACCCTGTCCCAACACATGAGACTGGGTAGCAGATGTGGCTACCTGGCTAGACGTGGCTAGGGGGGATACAACCGAAGATGGTTGTCCCGTCTCTCGTGTACTCTCAGAATGTAGTTTACTCCGCCTTTCCCTCACACAGCTCACTTCTTGATGTTCAACTAATACTCCCTCCGCTCTCCTTATCGCTCCAGATGAGGGGTGATTATCGTCACCATCGGAGTCAGAAGACTCTTCATTTGATGTCGATGTTGCGGTTTGGGTTTCGTCTGAGTCGGAAATGGCTGTTGTTTCTTCAGTAGCAGCGACAGAGGAGGACTGAACTTGAATGGCTTCAGAATCTGTTGCCTCTTCTGTCATTGGATTCTCTGTTGGTGGCGGTGACGGTGGTTGTCTTGAAGAACTAGGGTGGCTCGTTCCAACGGCACTGCCCATGCCAGATCCCCTCACAATAATAGCTCTCGACACACCCTGTCCGGAAGCCCCAGCTGTCCGGACGCTCCTGCCTCTCGTTTGTGGACGCGGACCCTCACTTCGCTCAGGTCTTGCTCCCTGGGCGGGTCCTGCCGGTCCTGGCCGGACCATAGGAGCTGGAAAGTTGTGTGTGTGCCTATAAGCTATCACACTCAGTGCCGTGGGACGAGCATGATCTAGTACCCCGACCGGGATTTGTCGGGCGACAACACCTTCCGGATCATCACGGGAAGGAATCTTGCGCGTTGGATGTTGTGGACACGTCGGGTGGGTAGAGCGGCGTTGTATCTCGGGATAAAGGTTCATGTAGTTCCGGATAACGATCTGTAGGAACCGCATGAATGGAATGATGTTTGATCGGCGAGATGCAGTAGAACGAACTCTCTGAATGAGTTCAAACCATAGAAAATCGGCAAAGTCCACGTGGCGATTGAAAGCCACCGCGTGAAAGATGCGAAGAATCGGGGCGCTCGTCTGATCAATGCCCTTCGTTATAGACGAAAGGCACCGATTGATGTATGTGAACAACGTATACCATATTGTTGATAGATGTTTGCGGTTGAAGGTTGATGGAATGCGAAGTTCTGCGCCGTAACCCAAAGAGAGAAGATCGGTGCACAGTGTAGCATCAGTGACCATGGGGTCAAAGGTTTCGCGGCCGGCTACGGATCCGGCGGTCGGTAACCGAAGAAATTGACGGAAAAGATCACATGTGAGAAGCACTGGAGTGTGATCTATCCGTCCTTCAAGATGAAATCCTCCATCGGCCTCTAACGCATGGAGAGAATGCCAGAACTGCTGTAAGTATAGAATTGGTACGGTTGCAGTTTCCGTTAGAGCATAGGCGATTGGATGGCCCCTGAGTATCTCGATGATGACCTGATATTGAATAGCAGGTTGGGTTACATCGAGATGGTAGTTATTGGCAGTAAGAGGAAGGAACTGATCCTTGGGAATCAGTTCCGCATCTGCGATTGGGTCAATCGCTAGTGGCTGGTTTTGTGCCATTGTACCTGTGAAGAATTAACAGATTAGTACGCAGGTTTGGAAAAAGATAATAGCCGTTGGAGTTATTCAGTCATGATTTAGATCACCCCGGATAGTAACTCCAAACATTGGAAGAGCAAACCCTACTCGTGAATTAGGGTCAGTCACCAAGGCGCATAGACTTGCACCAGCACATATAACCAACAAAAATTTCCTCGTAAAGAACATATTAAAAAAATAACTATAAGCACCAAAAAAAAATGGGTTCGACCGGATAAGATTCAACCGGGATTTTTCTAAGACCGGATACAAGCATGATCGGGCAATGCATTCGACCGGAGGTCAATTAGACCGGATAAATGTTCGATCGGATGAGGTGTTCGACCGGAGGTCAATAAGACCGGATAAATGTTCGGTCGGATGAGGTGTTCGACCGGAGGTCAATAAGACCGGATAGGGTCTTCGACCGGATGAGGTCTACGACCGGAGGTCACTAAGACTGGATACATGTTAAGACCGGGGTTAGGTTAAGACCGGAAGTTAGTCGACCGGAGGAGCCATATGACCGGGGGTGCCTTCGACCGGGGGTGCCTTCGACCGGGGCGAAAGCTAGATCGGAGTAAACCCCCGGAGAGTCGAAAGGACACCTTAGAGTCGTCGGAGACGACTCCGAAACACACCCAAACTGATAAACCAAAGGAGAATCGATCCAAAATCAGATTTAATCAACAAATAACCCAAAGAACAGCTACCTGATCGATGGAAGATTGAAGGGACGAGGGTGTTCGTCGAATAAGGGTTTCGGTCGAATAGTCCGGGCGAGAGAGAGACGAAGACGAGGAGAGAAAGGATCGATCGAATGAGGACGACAACCGTTCGACCGGGGTTTATAAACCCCCGAAGGTGGTATGGGCTTGGGCCGAGTCTGGGCTTGGACCGGGGGGCGGGTAGACAGTGGGCCGAGACTTTGGGCTTAGGCAAACCAAACAAACCAAAACAAGAAGAAAAAAAATAAAATTAAACCAAAGGAGAGAAGACGGAAAAAGAAAAAAAATTAAAATTAACTGGCTTAAAAAAAAAAAAAAAAAAAAAACAAAACGAAGACACGAGACCTAGCTCCCCCTCGAATGATTACCATGAGGAGGTCCAAACACAGAACCCTCTTACCTGCTCCCCCTCGAATAGAGGACCCGTGAGACTTACCAACCAACTGACGCTAGTGGTCCTCCTGAACACATTACCGGGTTGTGAATCCACCACCCAAACCACCTTGCACTTTTCAGCGAACAAGATATAAACTGCACACATAATCACAGAAACAGACATACGAACACAAAAGAAGCGGGAAAACACGAAATCTACTTTGTTGATACAGAAGTTCGTAACGGACACAGAGCTGAACGAGTAAAATGCAATACCCAAGGAGTGTGGATAATAGCAACCAGAGACAAGGCACTGGTGCATTTGTCACAGTCATTCGTTATTGAATGAAACTCGTAGAGAGCTGCGAACGGATCAAACTTTCAGATTTAGCATACCTAGCTTGGACACAAGGTAATTAAATTGTTTTTCGTCCAAGGCTTTGGTAAATAGGTCTGCTAACTGATGCTCTGAATTAACAAAATAGAGTTCGATAGTACCTTTTTCCACGTGATCTTTTATAAAGTGATAGCGCACATCAATGTGCTTCGTCTTCGTGTGCTGGACGGGATTGCTTGATATGGCTATAGCGCTCTTCGAGTCACAGTAGATGGGAATCCTGGAATAATTAAATCCATAATCTTTGAGCTGGGTACGCATCCAGATGACTTGCGAGCAGCAACTGGCGGCTGCTACATACTCCGCCTCGGCTGTGGAGGTGGACATGCAGTTTTGCTTCTTGGAAGCCCAGCTGACAAGACGATCGCCCAAGAACTGAACATGACCCGACGTGCTTTTCCAGTCCAGCATGTTTCCAGCATGGTCAGCGTCCGAGTATGCTGTCAATTCAAAACCTGTCTCTTTTGGATACCACAAACCAAGATCAGCAGTACCTTTTAAATATCGAAAAATTCGCTTAACCGCAGCTAAGTGAGACTCTTTAGGTTTCGACTGAAATCTTGCACACAAGAATGTCGAAAACATAATGTCAGGCCGACTAGCCGTCAAGTACATCAGAGAGCCAATCATACCTCTATAAATAGTAGCATTCACATCCTTACCGTCAGGATCGGAGTGAAGCTTTAGAGTAGTGGACATGGGGGTTTTCATAGATGCAGATTGTTCCATCTGGTATTTCCGAAGAATATCCGAGATGTACTTAGATTGATTAATGAAAATTCCTGTTTGTAATTGTTTTACTTGGAGACCCAGGAAAAAGTTCATTTGCCCCATCATACTCATTTGAAAATGTTTACTCATTAAGGCAGAAAAGTTCTGACAATACTTGGGGTTCGTGGAGCCAAAGATTATATCATCAACATAAATTTGTACAAGAATGATATCATTCTTCTCTCTTTTAATAAATAAGGTAGTATCAATTTTACCTTTGGAGAAGCCAGACTTGACTAAGAAGGATGAGAGTGCATCATACCAGGCTCGTGGTGCTTGCTTAAGACCGTAGAGGGCCTTGTCAAGAAAGTAGACGTAATGCGGATTTTCAGTACTCACGAAGCCTTCGGGTTGCGAGACATAAACTTCCTCCTTGAGCACGCCATTGAGGAACGCGGATTTCACGTCCATTTGAAAGACGATGAAATTCTTGTGAGCGGCGTAGGCGAGGAACATGCGGATCGCTTCAATGCGGGCCACCGGTGCAAACGTCTCATCGTAATCAATTCCTTCTTGCTGGCGATATCCTTTAGCCACTAGACGCGCCTTGTTCCGAACAATGATGCCGTTTTCGTCCTTCTTGTTCTTAAAAATCCATTTAGTCCCGATCACCGTCTTGTTCTTAGGACGGGGAACTAGGCGCCATACTTTGAGGGTCTCAAACTGGTTGAGTTCCTCCT
This sequence comes from Arctium minus, assembly GCA_954870635.1. Taxonomy (NCBI): domain Eukaryota; kingdom Viridiplantae; phylum Streptophyta; class Magnoliopsida; order Asterales; family Asteraceae; genus Arctium; species Arctium minus. The sequence continues at coordinate 30,028,929 of OX941089.1, read as the reverse complement.
GCATAGCAATTACCCAGTCCAGATCAGTCAGTGCGTCAGAGACAGTGGAAGGTTCGATACGGCTGAGGAACGAGGAAAATAAGCAGTCATTGGCGGTGGTGGATCGAGTTTGAACTGGTGTGGAGGGATCACCAATGATCTGATGAAGAGGATGTGCTCGAGTCCATTTGGTAGTGTGTGGATGTGGTTGATATGTCTGATGGGAGGTATCGGAATCCACATGACCACCTGGGGGTAAATCCTGAACTGCCTCGAGGGATGATGGCTTGTGAGGTGTAAGCTTCGTAGTGGGAGTCGAACTAGGAGTAGAGGAGGACTCAGCTGGAGATGAAACTATGGAATGTTCCGGGATTGCCGGAGAGGAAGCTTTGAGAGCACCTTCGACAGAAGTCGGTGCAGGAAGTTGAACGGAAACATGAGTTGGTTCAGTAGCACCGTCATCAAGAGCTTGAGCAAGAGGATGTCTATCACTTGAGCTCGGGGAAGCTTGATCATTGGCAGTAGAGGATGGAGCACCAGGAGAGGATGGACCACCGGAGTCGGTAGGGCCCGTGACTTGTGTCACTTCTGGTGCTTGAGCAGTATTCCTGTCACATGACGTAGTATTAGACTTAACATTAAATAAGTCAGTATAAAAGAATTCAAACAGTAAATCCAAATCAGAAAGATGTGCTCTAGACGCATGATGTGGATCCACTGGAGATTGTGTAGCCTCCGTACGGAATTGTCCAGAAGCTAACACACCAGTAAGCGCGGGTTCTGAACTGAGATGTTCAGAAACCATGTCAGGGGCCTCGTCAAAAGTCACATTTACGCTCTCAACGACGGTCTTCGTCCTTTTGTTGTAGACACGGTAGGCTTTTGCTTGTTGAGAGTAGCCGATAAACACTCCTTCATCCGCTTTGGGACTGAATTTGCCAAGATCATCCTTATCATTTAAGACAAAACAGGTGCATCCGAAAGCATGAAAGTAGTTGATGTTCGGGATACGCTTATTGATGATCTCGTACGGAGTCTTGTTGAACCGCTTGTTGATGATAGACCGATTTTGAGTATAGCAAGCGGTAGCAACTGCTTCTGCCCAAAGAAATAGAGGTAGCTTGGAATGAGATAACATCGTACGTGCTGCTTCAACTAGAGTTCTGTTTCGACGCTCTACCACCCCATTCTGCTGAGGAGTACGAGCGGCGGAAAAAGTATGCGAGATACCCACTGAAGTGAGATAACCGGTGAGTATTTGATTCTTGAACTCAGTGCCGTTGTCCGTCCTGATGGTCTGAACTACTTGGTTGAGACTGACTTGGATGCTCTTCAGAAGAGAGATTATTAACTCGGGAGTTTCGTCCTTTGAACGGAGAAATCGGACCCAAGTGTAACGAGAGAAATCATCAACCATCACCAGGGCATACTTCTTGTGATTTATGCTTTGAACGCGCATCGGTCCACATAAGTCCATGTGGATTAGCTCAAGGGACCGAGAAGTACTCGTAACGGCTTTCGGCTTGTGAGACGCCTTTTTCATTTTTCCCTTTTCGCAGGCAGCGCACAGATGATCTTTTGCAAACTTGAGATCAGGCATACCTTTGACATGTCCACCCAGCACCAACTTGTTGATATTCTTGAAGTTCAAGTGCGAGAGACGACGGTGCCATAGCCAACTTTGTTCAGCAGATGCTTTGGACAACAAACAGACTTCCTTGTCAGGTTTCAAGGACGTGAGGTCGATCGTATAGAGGTTGGTGCGTCGCGTTCCAGCAAGTATTTCTTTACCATCCTCAGTTCGAACGCTACACCGTTTAGCCTTGAAAGTAACCTCGAGATTCTTGTCGCAGAATTGACCGATACTGAAGAGATTGTGACCGAGACCTTCGACATAGGAAACTTTCTTTATCGTGATGTTATCTTTGACAATATCGCCGTAACCCCTGATGGGAGAAGAGTGATCATTCCCGAATCGTACATTCTCACAGAACCTCTCGGTGAAGTTTGTGAGAAGCTCCCTTCTTCCGGTCATGTGTTTGGAGCAGCCTGAATCTAGATACCACACATGACCGTCCTGCAAAACAGGTTATTTCTTTTTAGGTACCCATTCGTAAATGGGTCCTTTGGGGTTAGATTTAACACCCGACTTAGAGACCCGTTTAGAGTTGGGTCTTTGTCTTTCACGAGAAACATCACAATGAGAATGATTATGAGCAATATGATATGAGCCAAACCAATTAGATGCATACCGACTATCAACAAAATCATTTGATCCACAATAAGAACAACATAGACAATCATGAGACAGTTGAAGTAATTGCGGAATTGAAGAAACTTTTAAAGGAAGAGTTCCATTACATTCAACTAGAGGTTTAGAAATAAAGACATCATGATTGTTATTGTTCTTTCTAAACTTTAAGACAGGACCAACTAATTCTGATGTTGCCGAGCTCTCTTTTGACTTCTTAGCTACCCAAGCATATTTCACTTCTTCCCGCCGACCATACGTATCTGAAATGCCGTTAAACCCATAGTCAGTGGATTTGAAAATTGATGATTTTGACCTTTGAGAGCGACCGGTCTTTTTCTTCTTCTGTGAACGGCTTTTAGATTTAGACTTGGAAGATTTTGAAGAATTGTCCACAGAAGGTTTTTGCGGGGAAGATGTAGAACATTCACCCTTATAAAATTTAACCGGAGGCTCACATGACTCATTTAAAAAATCAACATGGCTAGGTAGAGAAGGATTAAAGTCAAATTGGCTCAAATTGCTATCTAAGCACACCTCAGAATTCAAGAAAGCAGAAAATTCTAGTTCCTCATCGGAAAGGACCTTATCACATGAGGACTTCAGAACAGTGGAAGAGTTTGTTGAGAGCAGATCATATGCGGAAGCATTTTTACAATCAGAACACTGATCTGATTCAAGACTTTGAGGCTCTTTTCCTTTAGTTGGTGAAGAGTCACCCATAAAAGCTTTGCAGGACGATGTGTCAGAAGAAGGATAAGAGTTTTCAGACAGATGAGATATCTCTCTTTGAAGAATGGAAGGCTGAGCTTGAGAGTCAGCCTTGTGAAGTTGCACTTTCAGATGATCTGTTGCCATAGCAGCCAGTTGTGAGTGCAACTTCTTTATTTCCGTCTGGAAATATTCTTTTTCCTCATCCGACATAGTCTCCTTTTTGTTGAAACTGAGAAACTCAATTTGAGATAAAAGACCTTGTTTTTCCTTTTGAAAATTTTCCCGTTCTAGTGCATACGATTCTTCTAGCTGAACAAGTTTCTTTTCTAAAATTAGAGTTGGAACATAAACTTTGGGAGCTAGAGGTTCCTCCTCAGTTTTAACGATTTTAGTATCTAGTTCAGCTTGAGAGTAGCTATGAAAGTAATCGGATGACAGGAAACGGGGTTTGTCGGTATTATAAGTCGCATTTAAATAATCATAAACAAAAGGAACTATCCTTTTAGAAAAAACAGAGTTTTCTCTTCTCAACTTATCTTCCAATTCTTCCTCCTCAGTGGGTGTGGTCCATCGTATCTTATATTCTGGAAAGATTTTGTCTAATACAAAAAATTCAGAAGCATATAAGGTAGGAACTTTGGATAAAGCCTTGTTTAAATAATTAGGGTTATCGTACCCGATACCCGCATTTCCGTACTTTGGTTCTTTTGGTGCGATTAGCTTTAGCGTTTGATCAGATTGACCAAATTTATAAAGTTTCTTTTCAAGCTCTTCTAACTGATTAGATAACCTAATGTTCTCATTTTTATAAGCCACGTTTTGATTTATCAAATCAATTTTCTCGGTCTCAGACGTACGAAGCTTATTGGTCAGGTCATCTACTTTGGTCATTAGGTTTTGTGACTCTATTGAACAACTCGCATTCTCTTCTCTTAAATTAGAAATCGTGCACATGTAGCTAGAAATTTCTAAGCTTTGTTTTTCCATAAAGTCAGACTGCTTAGTGACACGGTTTTCCAGAGATGAGAGAAGTTGTTCTTTTTCTTTTAAAAGTAGCTTGTAAGAGTCAAGTTTGTTCAATGAGAGTTGCATCTGATCAAGTAAAGCTTCATGGAAAGGGGCACATACCTGGCAGGGAGCATTATGATCTTCTTCATCAGTATCGGATGGTGATGAATGGTTGCCCATGAAACACAAATGAGCTTCAGCATCCTCAGGTTCTTCATCCGACACTTGTAACCAGTAATCGTCTTCAGCCATTAGAGCTTTACCGGCTTCCTTTTCTTTGGCAAGAAGCAGTTTGGCTCGGTAGTAGTCGGCGTTGCGCACAATTGGCTTGCGACAATCTTTGGCGAAATGACCTAACCGACCACAGTTGTAACATTTGATCGGTTCGTCTTTCGGCTTTTCTTCATTTCGCCTGTCAGGTTTCTTACCAGCTTCAAAACGACTATTACCTTCAGACTTTTCTCGATGATCACGTCGAGTAGAGATTCTTTGCTTATTAGAAGTCTTGTTAAAAAACTTCCTCTTTTGAAATGCTTGAGTTAGAAAAACCATTGCTTCTTTCATCCTGGCAAGTTCTGGATCCGAGTCACTATCAGGATCTTCAGGTTCAGAATCACTCAGCACGGGCTCTTTTCCAGATGATCGGCTGACGGACTTGCCTCTTCTCTCAGATACGAGTGCTATTTGATCAGTTGCTGGCTTTTCCTCTGCTTTCCCAATAAGTTCCATAACTTCTTCTTCGTCTTGGAGCAGCATTTCATAGAGTTCGTGAAGGTACAACTTCTCCAAGGTTTGAGTGTGGCGAATATGGGAGACGAACGGTTTCCACTCAAGCTGTGAGTTGTTCATAAACTTTATGTTGTTTTCCGTGTTCGTCTTTGTGATCTTATTTTTCTGAAGATCATTTAGAAGCATATTAAACCTTTCGTAGGTTTCCGTCAGCGTTTCACCCTTTCGTGCTTTAAACCCATCATATCTGGTGATACAGTTTGTCACCTTTAGCTGGTTATTGATGTGGCTTCCCATCATCATCTTCTCTATTTGGTCCCACATCTTTTTCGATGAGTCCTTGAAACTATCTATACAAGCATAGATGTCATTCGGTAGACTTTGAAGAAGGTACGATTTTGCCAGCTTTTCTGCCTCGTACATTTCCTTTTCTTCCTTAGTAAAATCACCAACAGATTTCCGAATCTGACGCTCTGGCCTTCCTTCAGCTGGGTTTCCCGGTACCACTTTCATTGGCCAATCTTGTGGACCCTCAGTCAGACATTTGTATATATCTTCATAGTTGGATTTTGCTTCTATGAAGTTCATAAATCGGTCATGCCACTGAGGGTACTCTCCGCGAAAGAGCACCGGGGGCTTTTGGTCAGAACCGATGGCTAGAGCATCCCTTGAGTTCATCTTTACTTCTTAACTTAAGAGCACTGTAATGATCGTTAGGCAAGCAGAATGATCCAAATACAATAAAATAGAAAAAAACACAGAAAACACTTGGTCTAATCAGAAAATCAGGTCAAACAATATCCGGTCGAAGGTATGCCCGGAGGAAGCAGGTATCCGGTCGAAGGACACGTCCGGGGATACACTTATCCGGTCGAATGATACGACCGGGGACACACGTATCCGGTCGAAGGACACGACCGGAGGAACTCTAATTCGGTCGAAGGGACAAGACCGGAGCACTCCTATTCGGTCGAAGGAACAAGACCGGAGCACTCTTATTCGGTCGAAGGGACAAGACCGGAGCACTCCTATTCGGTCGAATGGGTAAGACCGGGGAAACTCTATTCGGTCGAAGGAGTTTGACCGGAGCACAAGTGTCCGGTCGAAGGAGGAAGTCCTATTCGGTCGAAAGGACAAGACCGGAGCACAGGTGTCCGGTCGAGAACTCAGGTCGAAAGACAATTAAATGCGATAACCACAAATAACAGATAAGATCGATTAACCCTACAAGACCGAAGAACACGAAGACTCGACCGAAGAACCCGATGAATTTCTGGGATTCGACCGAAACCAAACCCAGAAACTTAGATCCTTCGATCGAATGAAACCCAAATAAACAATCAACAAAAACGACCGGATGCGATAGATAACACAAAGACCTCACAAAGACCGATGTTTTGCAAAAAATTTATTAATCCAGATTCGATCGATAGCAGAGAGAAACAAAAAAAATTCCAGAAAAAAAAATTTCGATCGAAGCACAGACACAAAAAAAAAACTTAACTTTGCAGAAATCGATAGATCAGATAAACACAGAATGTAAACACTAACAATCAATTAAAGCAAATATAGCAATTATCACAAGTAATTGATTTTAGGGTTTCAGTCAAACCTTTTTACTGGATCAAACCTTTTTTGCCTATCTGCTCTGATACCAATTGTAGATCCCAGTGCAGTGCAATCACAAGTAATATGAACAATGATGAACAGATTATAGACCACAGCAACTAGTCATATGATTGATATAACTTCAAAGGGTTAAGGTTTACAGAGAAAATTTCTGATAAGGTTATGTAAACCTAACAACTAGAAAACTGAATAATGAATCTCTAACCCTACAAATGAAAAGAAAACAACTTTAAATACGTAGGCTCGCAGGCCTAATGGGCTTATGGGCTTTAAGGCCCAACAAGCTTACAACATTAATAACTTGACATAATCTACCCTGAACTTCTATTTAACTAACAAAGTAGCCCTAACACAACCTTTGAACCTAGCATCATTTTCTCTAGCTGATCCCACATCTGTTTGCCAGAGGCTTTATAGAGGTCTATCTTCACATATATTTCATTTGGAATGCCTTGAAGAATATAAGACTTTGCTAATCTATCACCTTTTGCTCTCTTTAAGTTATCACCTTCGAGGTCTTCATACTTAAGTTCAATCTCTGTCACCACAGTTCCCTCCGTATGAGTTCTCATTACAGGTGCCATAACTCCTTCCTCTATGGATTTCCTGATAAAAACACCATAATCATGTCTTTCAATGAAGTCCATGAACCGATCTTTCCAATGTTCATAATCTCCCCTGAAGAGTACTGGTGGCTTTGAGTCAGTTCCGATAGCTAGTGCTTCTCTTGAAGTCATCCTCTCGAATAATGAGTCTAAGTCTGAAGGTGGCGCAAAAATTTGTTTTGCGTGAGAAGCGGGTCGTGCGAACTGGAGGTTTGCGCTAGATGTGGTTAGCGCAAAACTGAGATTTGCGTGAGGTGAGGTTGGCGCAAAACAGAGATTTGTGTATTAAGTGGGTCGCGCGAAAGGAACTCTGCGCTAGTCGAATGTCGTGCAAACTGAGGTTTGCGTGAGAGTGTATGGCGCAAAAGTGGTGTTCGACCGGGGCCTTGACCGGTATTATGTTCGACCGGACTATTGTTGCGACCGGAGATGTTGACCGATAGATGTTATATCGACCGGTAAAGAATAGTGAAACCGGATGAACAGTGAGATTTTCAATCGAATGAACAGTGAAACCCGATGAACAGTGAACAGTGAGATTTTCGACCGGATGAACAGTGAAACCGGATGAACAGTGAATAGTGACCGGATGAATAGTGACCGGATGAATAGTGACCGGGAATGTGGACCTATGACCGGTATAAGGAAATTTTGTGTTCGACCGTACCTTTACACGATCGGTATGGAAATGCAGCGACCGGAGAGATGGATGTGAGTGTGACCGAGGTAGAGAAATGTCGACCGGTATTGAGAAATGTTGACCGGTATTGAGAAATGTCGACCGGTTTGAAGGTGGTCGACCGGAATTATTAACTTGTCGACCGGTATGCTGTTGTTTTAACGACCGGTGTTATGAGGATCGGTACTATGTTGTGACTTCGACCGAGAATTATATCGACCGGTATTTTGAGACCGAAGGATTTCGACTGGTGTGCGTGTAACCGGTATCGACCGGTGTGTGTTCTTTTCGATAAAGCGTCTCTATAAATCCCAAATACACCAATCTAGATGTCGATTTACAGCCCCAAACTTTGACAAAACGATCGACTAACGAACTATAACACCTTACAACCTTTTGATTTCAAAAACAACCACTGTTTTCAAAGGATTGATCGATGGCACAGTGTGTATGAAAAATGAAGAACACAGAGATTTTAATTGTTTGATTTTGATATGGTATTAGCTCTGATACCAATTGTGAGTCCGTGTGATTGAACACGATCGTTACCAGATAATCAAACAACAAAGATATATAGATTACCAACCTGTTTCGATAAATAAACGATGGATTACAGATTGATGTTCGTTGAAGCTCTCACTTTTTCTCTGATGAATAGTGTATGTGTTGTGTGTGTGTATTGGATATGATCTGATACTCTCTAACTTCTCTAACACACTAACATCATAATAATAATAATATCTAAACTAAATATCTTAAAACTAATATCTAAATAATATCTAGATATTTAGGATATAATAATAAAATACTAAAAACGAACTATGACATTTTATTACAAACGACATTAGACTTAAATTAAGAGCGACTTTCCGGCTTTAGCTTCAGATTGGATCTTCAGATTAGATGATCTTGAATCCAATAGATCTGTGCGCTAACAAGATGAAACTTGAACAGGTTTAAACTTTAATCTTAAGTTCACTATAGCGATCGTGAGACAAACAAATTGATCCAAAAACAATAAATAAATAAACACGACAAGACAAGGACCGGTTGAGCAAAGACCCGGTCGAACAAGGTCCCGGTCGAAGCAAGGACCCGGTCGAATCAAGGACCCAGTCGACCTAAGGACCCGGTCAAAGCGAGGGTCCGGTCGATAAGACACCGGGGGCAAGGCACCGGTCAACAAGGGTCCGGTCGAAGAAGTAAGCAAGGCACCGGTCGGCACCGGTGACAATGGCACCGGTCGCAAGGGGTACCGGTCGCAAGGACCCGGTCGCACACTCCGGTTACACACGAGTCCAGTTGAGTCCGGCGCAAGGGATGGGTCCGGTCGATAAGGTCCGGTCGAAGATATCCAGTCGATAACAGATAAGCACAACAAATCGATTAAGCAGAAACAGATCAAATCGAACAATCGAATAAACGCAGATACATTTAAACTCAATCGATATGCAAACCCAGAAAATCCGTTAATCGACCAATAAGAAAAAATATTTAAAATCAATTGATATATGCAGACTTAATCCCAGAATCAAATATGCAGTCTTAACCCAGAAATTGACCTAGAACCCAGAAAAACAAGATTTAATCTAGATTTAATCGATCGAACTTAACTCAGATTGAACATAGATCAAACACTTCAGATTTTAGAAAATCTTTAATGCAGAAACAAAATCTCAGTCCAGAAAGTAATCGACCGAACTTGAACAGAAATCGACCAACCTCACTGTTTTCCAGAAAAATTTCAATCCAGAAACAAAAAAAATCAAATAGTCGATCGATTTTGCAGAAAACAAGAAACTTTGATTATCAAACCAGAAAACAAACTATAGCAGATTCTTACTCCGATAAACAGATAAGCACATAAACACGATTAAAGCAAATAATCGATTAAAGGATTTTAGACAAACCTTTTTGATCAAAACTTCTGTCTCTTTGCTCTGATACCAATTATAGATCCCAGTTACAGTGCAATCACGAACAATAACTAATGAAGAATAATCAATGTGCCACAACTTCTAGTCATATGATTAATATTCAATAAAGGTTTAGGTTTACAGAGAGAATATCTGATAAGCAAATGTAAACCTATGACTAGAATAATTATGAATAATGCGACTAAAACCTCTCTAAAACCTTCTCTCTAACCTAATACTAGGTTTAGAAAACACTTTATATATAGACGCATAAGGCCTAATGGGCTTTGGGCCCATTTACAATAACTTTCAAATAATAACAATTTAAACCCTTATAAATGCTTTATACAACTTTCAACACACAGGACTTTCAGTCCTAACAACCTCCGAGTGAGGAATATATAGATTATGTGCTAAATCTCTGTGCATATATGAAACAAGTATCTTTTGAGAGATACTTGAGTGGCTAGGTGGGGTGACATGAGTTATCGACACTGGGTCCATGTCTGTTTCAATATCCATCTCCAAAGAACGAGAATGAATAGATTATGTGGTAACCCGGATAACTGACTCGGTTTGGTAAGGACCAATAATTCTTTTAAGTCTTGTCACATCCACACCATTTTTTTTCAATCATTCCGAACTCAACTATCAATTTAGACCCCTTACTGATATCTATGAATGAGATGTGTTTCTTGGGTAAGTCCTTCCGGATCTGGATTGACCATAGAAACTTTATGAGCCCTAACACTCCTTTAACTCTCCAAGATAGAACATTGAAGTAAAATTTCTGATTTGAGAGAATCAGAAGTCAAAAGTATTTAAGAACGAGTTTTGAACTGCAGTGTTCAGAAGTCGATATGAAAATTTAAACACATGGTACTCCCCCTCAAAAGATGGCATAAACCTTGATTGTAGTCATGAGATGTGAATAATCTGAATTAAATCACACATGACCTTCCTACAAAACAAATTAGGAAGATTTTGGTTTTGGTATCCACGCTGTGATGGATCCTTGATGGTTAGTTGCCTTAGCTTTTAAGCTATTAAACTAAGGATTGGGGATGCTATAAGTACCATACCAATTATTAACATACCTTGAATCCACAAAGTCAGTATTTCCATAGTGAGTGCAACTGATCTTTGCTCGGTTTAGACTGATCAACTTTCCTGTAGAATAAATATAAGTAAGTGAATCAGTCTTGGAAATAGATGACTTTGTATCAACTACAGGAGAATCATGACACTTGTTTCCTTCACTGTCTTTTGTAGTTGGTTTCTTTCTCCAAACCATCTTTACTTTTCTGAAAAAATGATTATCTGAATAATCATTATGCTCGCAATCAGAAGAACTGGAGTAGTAAGAATGTCTTTTATTAAAGCTATCGGTCTTTCTTTGTTTTTGTGAATGTCTTTTAGACTTTTGCTTTGAACATTTATTCACACAAACCTTTTGAGAGGCAGATGTTGAACATTCGCCTTTATAAAATTTGACCGGAGGCTCACAAGTTGAATTCAGAAAATCAACATGACTTGGAAGTTTTTGATCGAAATCAAACTGGTCTAACTGACTGTCTGAACACACCTCATAATTTAGAAAAGCTAAAAATTCCATTTCCTCACCAGAAGGAGCCTTATCACTTGAAGGATTTAGGAAACTGGAAGGATTTGTGCCTTGAAGCAGATCATTAGCGGAACCATTTTGAAAATCAGAATGGTGATTCATTTCAAAAAATTAAGGCTCTTTTCCTTTGTTTGAAGATTTTGGTAACGAGTCACCCATGAAGGCTTTACAGGAAGAGGTGTCTGAGGGTGGATAGGAATTTTATGACAGAGTGATTTTTTCAACTTGGAGTATGTGAGACTTAGCTTGGAGCTCAACTTTGTGAAGTTTCTCTTTCATCAGGTCTGCTACCAAGGCAGACAGTTGTGAATTAATCTTATTTATCTCTATCTAAAGATATTCCTTTTCCTTCCTCAATCCAGTTTCCCTTTGATCGGAATTGAGGCACTCAAGTTTGGATAATAACTCTTGTTTTTCCTTTTGAAAAATGAGTCTTTCCTGTTCAAATGACTCTTCTACCTGAACAATTTTCGTTTCTAAAATCAGAGATGGCACATAGATTTTGAGGTCCATCGATTCCTCCTCAACAGGTTTTGAATCAAGTTCAGTCTGAGAATAGCTTCGAAAATAGTCATTTGACAGAAAAGTGGGTTTATCGGTGTCATATGACGCATTCAATGAGTCATACACAAAAGGAAGTTGCATCATGACATTATTTTTTCTTCTCAAAGTTTCCAGTTCCGGATCCTCATTATAAAGTGATGTGGTCCTTCTGATTTTGTACTCTGGATAAGTTTTGTCCAATCCCAAAAATTCAAAAGCATATAAAGTGGGTACTTTGGACAAGGCTCTTTTCAAATAACGAGGGTTGTCATATCCGATTCCCCATTCAGGATTGGAGTCCTTGAACTCTTTGGGTGTGTTCATATGGAACGCTTGATTAGTTTAAACACGTTTGTAAAACTTAAGTTCGAGATCCTTTAACTTGTCAGTCAACTTTTTGTTTTCATTTTTGAAAAAGATGCTTTTATTGACACTCTTAGTTTTGTCATTTTTTGACAACTGAAGTTTTTCAGTAAGTTCTTTTACTTTGATCTTTAACTCCTTGGACTCTTTTGAAAAAAGCTCACGTTCATTTTCTACAAGTAGATCCTCAAGCTTCTTACGCTGAGCTTCATCCTTAGCTTCTAAACAAGAAACTTTCTCTTTTAGCTCAGAATAAGTTGGATGAGACATTGTTACCTTTTCGGATAAAAAATCTTATCTCCTTGCTCTGATACCAATTGTAGATCCCAGATATAGTGCAATCACGATATAATAATCAAGAAACAATAAGAATCAATCACAACTGTTGGTCATATGATTAGATTTATCTGTAAAGGGTTTAGGTTTACAGAAAGAATTTCAGATAAGCATTAGTAAACCTAGCTTATGACCATTAACCTAAAACCTAGGTTAACACAAGATTAAATATCAAACGTATAAAGCCTAATAGGCCTCAAAGCCCATTTACAAAAACTTTTAAACAATTACAATTCATACCTTATAAAAGCGTTATACAACTTTCAACGCACTAGGACTTTCAGTCCTAACAGAATATGATGTTGCCGCAAAATTTCTCTGTATAATTAGATAAAATATCTTTCTGCCCTTTCATATGCTTGGAACATCCCGAATCCAAGTACCACATATGACGGTTCTGCACAGGAGAAATCAAACAATAATTGGTTTAGGTACCCATTTATAGATGGGTCCCTTCAAGTTAGCATCAGATTTTGGCACCTATTTGAATTTGTCTCCTCTTTGCTTTTGAAAAACATTATAAGAATAAACATGATATGAACCAAACCAATGATCAAAATATTGTCGAGTCACAAAATCATTTCGCCCGTATGTGGAACACTGAGTAGTCGAATGAGATAATTGGATCAATTGCTTTATTGTATAACTCTTGTAAGTTACAAGTTTTGTTTTATGAGAAGCACATTGATCAAGTACATCAGAAACACTATCAGTATCCCTATTACATTCAGAATCAGAAAATGATTTTGTAGTCTCTTCAATCTTCTTCTTAGGTCTCCATTCTACTCTCGCTTCAGACTTTTTCCATCTCATATCCGAAACACAAGATTTAGATTTGTAAGAACTATGGGATTTCATAGTTTGTCTTTTTTCGGACTTACCAGTGTTGGTCCGTTTTTGTGAACGCTTCTTCTTTTGCTTCTTACACTTAGCATAGTAAGTACTCACACAAACTGAGTCATCAACTTTAGTTGACGATTCACCTTTCTCAAACACACTTTGTAAAATCTCAGATTTAATCACAAAAGCATAATAATCTGGAAGTTTAGCATTGAAGTCAAACTTCTAAACACACTCATCCACACATCCATCTGAATTTTAAAAATCATATTTATCCTCAAATAAGTCATCATGATCATCATCAAGTTGAGGATCTTTGGAAGCATTTGGAAACATAAACTCATTAAATTCTTTTTTAAACTGCTTTTGAGAAGGTGTCTGATCAAAATCTGAAGGTTTTAGATCAGGAAAAATATCATTCATGAAAAGTTTAGAAGATGAATTATCTGAATCAGTAGAATTGTTTTCACTAACTCTTTCTAACTCCGACTTATCATTTGCAACTTCAGATTTTAAATCAGTGTTTAAAAGCATAGTGGAAAACAAAATTTTCTCCAGATCAACCAAAATTCTCTCATCTACTAGGGTGTTCTCTCATCTACTAGGGTGTTCCATTTCCTTAGTAAAATAACTTTGAAAATAGTCGTTAGAAAGAAAATTTGGTTGCTCAGATAGATAACTATCATTCAGCTTATCATAGCAGAATGGTAGTTGCATTTTTGTTGTGTTTTTCCTATTTTCATCTTCCTTAACTTCCACTTCATTAGATAATTTTGTAACAAGTTTCGGTTTTAAATGAGGGCATTTGTCAACCACTTGTAAAAAGTCAAAGTTGTATAAAGTTGGCTGCTTACGAATAGCTTTCTTTAAAAAATGTGGGTTGTCATACCCAATGCCCCAATTACCTTTAAATGCTTTAAATTCCTTTAGCTTGTTGATATGAATCGTTTGATTTGTTTGGCTTCTAGCATAAAACTTGGCTTCCAAACCATTTATCTTTTTCAGCAAAGTTTTATTTTCAAACTGCAATTTATTATGTTTAATGACAAACTCTTGCTTCTCAAGTTCACACACATTGAACTTGGAAACTGCTTCAAAAGTTTGATTTTCAAGACAAGTTTTTTGGTTTTTAAAATTAGTAGCAGCTTTGTTGAAAGAATCAATCAAGTTTTTGTTGCCAACAATTTTTGTGTTGAGATCAAAAATTGTTTGACGCTTTCTAGCAACTCTGCCTTTTTTTTCCTTTTTCAGTTTAGCTTGTAAGTCTTGAAGCTCAACCATCATGGTTTCTATTTATCTTTAAAAAATCACATTCAAAAAAATTGTTTACCTCCTAAGAAGTCTCATCATCAGATTAATCAAACTTCACTTCCTTTCCCATTAGACACATGTGTGCAGCCTCATCTCTCTCACCTTCCGAGTTAGTAACATCGAGCCAGTGGTCATCCTCGACCATCAAAGCTTTGACCGCTTCTTTCGGCTTGTCCAGAAGCATCTTGTTCTTGTAATAGTACGAATTCCTGACTTTTGGCTTCTGGCAGTTTTTAGCAAAGTGACTAATCTTACCACAGTTGTAACATTTAATTGGCTCTTCTGTTTTCTTTGACTCATAACTGTTCATATACTTCTTCTCATCCGGCTTTCAGTCCTCATACCTTCTACCTTCAGACTTTCTTTCTTCATATCTCTTGCCTTCAATCACTTCCTTGTGTTCATAATTCATCGGTCCTGATGAATATCTTTGGTTATTGGAACCCGACTTGTTATAAAATTTCTTCTGAAAAGCTCGGGTTAGCAATATCATTGCTTGCTTCAGATTCTCACCATCATCAGAATCAGAGTCATCACTATCAGAACCATCAGAACTTGTGATCACAACTTTCTTCTTTTTCTTCTTATCTTTCTTCTCATTCTCTTTCTTCTTGTCAACTACCAAGGCAATTGGGTCAGCTGGTTTCTCACTTTTCTTCTTCTCTTCTTTCACCTCCTCTACTTCCTCCTCATTCTATTGGAGTGTTTCATAAACATCATGCAAGGGGATCTCACTCAGATCTTTCATCTGTTTCATCCTTCGTGTGTGCTTCTTCCATTCCGGTTGTAAAACACTTAGGAACTTCACATTTGTCAAGATCGAAAATTCTAAACAAAAATTTAATACAAACTCAGAAACAATGTTAAAGAAGTTGCGGAATAACACTTTAACAATTAATCAAAAACACAGAATATGAACTCAAATCATAAGTTTATATTGCATAAAACTTAATGATTTCAAACACAACCTCAATCTGTTGAACAGACTCAACAGACATTCTATACTTCCCTATAGAAAGGATCAATACTAGTCTTGAGGTTAATTCTCTAAACAAAAACAACTCTATCAATGTATATTTTTCTATCAAGAACTTCTAAACTATATATACAGAATTAATTACAAGATAATTACAAAGGAAATATTATTCTTCAGAATCCAGTCCATAATTATCTTCATCTCCTATTCTTCCGCATCAATCCATCTTTATCTTCAGAAGCAACATTAACTCAATAGCAATATTAACTTTGTCCCTGGCAGTACTAACCATGCTTGCACTATTAATCTCTTATGGCAGTAGTAATTTCCAAGCAGTATTAACTACTAGCAGTACTAATATTGCATAGCAGTATTAACATGCTAAACAGTAGTAATCTTTCTTCTCCTAGCAGTACTAACCAGACTTAGTTATTTCTTACCCAACAATATCCCCCTAACTTAACTTTTCAAATTGAGAAGTTAAGTTCTTCAAGATGTGTTCCTCCATGATGCTTTCAAAACTCCATCTTAGTTGCATAGATTAGGATCCAGACCTAAACTCTGATTGATAGTTCTTCTAACTACTATCTTGGCCATTTCTGAATCTTTTGAACACACCAGCTTAGCATTCAACATACCTTGCAATTTGGCTTTGTTGTGATCATAAATTCTATCCACCAGGTAGTACTCATGATAAGTTATGTCAATAGTGATGACATAGACTCCACACCTTTCAAATAGCATCCAATTGTCTATTCTTTGGAATTTATTCTCTAGAAGCAGATCTCTGAAAACATGTTGAACTTTGCTAGGATCAAACATCATGCATAAGTACTCCATGGCTAGTCTTATTAAGCTCATTCCTGCTCCTGTCAAGTACTTTTCATACAAGCTCATTCCAACCATGAACATTTCTTCTAAGTCTGATATGGAACAACTTCTGATGATTTTGCCCCAAGTAGAGTAAACCTCATACTTGTCTCCCATCCTTTTAATCCTAAAGTATTTCTTCCTTTGATCTTCCAGGATATCACAATGGATAATTTCAGGGGCTTGGACTGATATTGGGTCAGCTTCTACAGGTTCACTGTCAATCACTGTCATATACAAACCAACATGTACCTTAGATTGTTCAGATTGTTCTGCACCTTGTTGACTTGATTGTTCTTCAGGGGTTGCAACAACAGGTTCAGCTTCTCTTTGAACTTCTTCAATCCTTGGCCTTTTGGTTTGTTTCTTTAAAGCTATGGTTTTTATTCTTTTGACAGCTTTGACTGTTTGAGCAAGTGTTTCTTCTTTCTGTTCTTCTTCCACTTCTTTTGTAGGAGTGGTTTCTTCATTCTCAGGAAAAGGTTGTTGAATATGCAGATCATGCCTTTCTTTCATTTTTCTTTCAACCTCAACCCTTTGAATGAAGTCTCCTTGCAGCTTTGCCATTTCCTTCTTGTAAAGTTCTTCAAGCTTTCCAAAAGACATACCTGTAAACATTCCCTCAGGAACTCCAATAGCTCCTTTCAGGAAATTTATCATCTACCTTCTTTCTTGGTTGACTAAGTATGTCTTGGAAGGCTGTCTTTGTCTAGTCTTCAGTGGTAGCCTTTGCCTTGAAGCCTTCTTTGTAACTTTCTTAGCAGCAGCTGCAGACTTCAGACTCTTTTGATATTCTTCATTGATCTTCTTGGCCAACTCCAATGCAATCTCTCTGTCTTTGACAGATTGAATCTCTTTTTCCTTTTCAAGGTCTGCTTGCATCTTCCTTGCCATTTCTTCATCCAGAGCTATTTGACTTTGTTTCTTTGATATTTTTACAGATTCAACCACCTTCTCTTTGCCTTTACCCTTAATCTCAGCAATACTAGCTTCTTTTCTTTTCTTTGCTAGACCACTTTCTTTGATTTCCACTCCCTTAGCCTTTTGAGTAGCCTTGGGAGTGTCAGTTTTGGCCTTCACTAGTGTTTCTGCAATCTGTATTTCCTCAATAGTCAGCCCTGTTTCTGCTGCTACTTTTTCAGTTTCTACTGCAGCCTTCTCAGTTTCTGCTGCTAGACCTATTTCTGCTGCTTTGCTAAATTCTGCTTCTGTACCTAAATCCCCCTCAAATTTAGATTCCATGCCAACATGACTTTGTTTTTCAGCTTCAGTTGTCTCCCCCTTTTTGGAAGCATCATGATCTATGCTCCTCTTCTTTAGCACAAACTGCTTTCTCTTCTTTTTCTGTACCAACCTCAAAACCATCTTCTTTAATTTGCTTATATGCACTTGTTGTGAAAGAATCACCAGTTTCATCTCCTCTATTTCTGCACCTTGTTTGAGTACATCCAGATTGACATTTTCAATAGTTTCCATCAATTCCTCATAGTTATATCTATCCTTACCTCCTTTGGGTGTGTTGACCACCCTTGAAGGATCCTTGGAAGTTTTAGTAGGAGTCTTCTGCCTAGCAGAAGCACCCTCTACCCCTTTGGTTTCTTGGCACCTGGGACCTTTGGATGATTGCTCACCCAAAGTTGCCGTGAGGAAGGTCTTAATGATGTTCACACTGTCCTGTCCTGCACTTTGTGCAAAGTCAGTAGTGTGAGCCTCACTGGCCACATGCTCTTCCTCCTCCTTATTGAGCACCTTCTTGGGGTTTGGAGACACCCCTATGGTTTCCCTTTCGATATTCTCTAATGGAGAATGCTCCATTAGAGGGCTTGAAGGCTTTGGGGGTGAAGATACAGGAAGGGAAGGAACCTTCTGTACCTTTTTCCTGATATATGTTTTGGTGATTTAGGATTTGGGCTTGACAATAGGGATCTGAGGAATATTAACAGAATGGAATGGTGTGGGTAGGTCATCAGTTGGGTGGTCAGATGTGGGCTTTGACCCTGATGCCTCACCATGGGAAAGAGACACACCCATCATTGTAGAGAACAATGGAATGTCTTGGCCAGAAAAGTCCTTGGAAGACCTTTTCATGTTTGAGAACCCTTTCCCCTTGGGGAGTTTTGGTACATATACCTCCTTGAAGGTAGATAAATCCGTCAATTCCTTATTAAGTACTTCTTGTACAAACCTTGGATACATATAAAAGCTTTTTGATTTGATATCCAGGTTTGACATTAAATCATTTAAGATCATTTGAGAGAAATTAAACTTTCTAGAGGTCGCTAAGCAGACCAAAGCATAGGCTATGGTGCTACTAAACTTACTCCAGCCAGTTGTTTTTCTTGAAATGCAGTGTTGTAAGGTATGAACAAAAAATCTCCACTGAGGTGAAAATCTGTTCTTGAAAAACTTAAATACATCAGTGGGACCTTCATACCCCATACGACTAAGAACTTGGAAGAGTTATTCCTTAGGAAGAGAGGTAATACCTGAGGCATCAGCTAAGCGTAGATGGATGCGAAGACACTCTTCTGAGATGGTCAGGGGTTTATCACACACCCTTGTTTTGATGACCTGAGTGCCCTCTTCAGTGTGGATGGTAGCTGTTATTCCCAATATTCAAGTTCTAATTGATCACAAACAATCAAGATGAGAAATCCATTTGTCATTGATGAATTCAAATTACAACCTTACAACTTTCTCTCACTACATTCTCTCTCTAGAATGATATACAATGACTTCTTCTCTCATAAGCTCTCTCTCAATCACACACTTACAATCTTACGTACTCACTAACAAAGGAAATAAGGTATTTATACCCACAACTAAAAACAAAGAAAACTAAAAAACAAAATACAAATACAATACACTTTGACTTTTATTACGAAAGACTTTGACTTTGATGAGTGTTGACTTTCTCAGCTTTGACTTCTTACACTTTGACCTCCAGTCTTCTTGATCTTGTATCCAACATATTTATGCTCTAACAATCTCCCCCTTTGGATTCAAGATCACTTTTGAAATATCTAGCAATTCGGTCTTCACTTTTAAGCTCTGTCAGAACAATCTCCCCTTTATCTTTGATGGTATTCTTTCCAAAAACTGTCTTCAAACGATTAACAATCTCCCCAAAACTTTTACAATAATACTTTCAGACTTTGGAAAGAAATTATCTTCAGAATCAGCTCGAATTGCTTTAGCAAATAATCTTCAAAGAAAATTTCCTCAAATCTTCAGAAATTCTTTGATCTTCTTCAAATCTTCAAATCTTTTCTTTGAACTTTTCTGACTTGGACATTTCTGAAAATCATCTCTCAAAACCTTATCATTTCTTGATACCATCTCCCCCTTTTTGATGATTTGAGAATCTATATCATCAAAATTTTTCTTCCAAGAAATGTCTTTGACCATTCTGGTCTGTCAAACTGAGCTGTTGATTCTGTGATCTATAGCCAAGTATTCATCCAGATCTTTTCAAATCCAGACAAAATAAGAACATGTAACTCCTGAATCAACAAATGAATCAGTTAAAATGCCTGTCAGTAACACAAAGTCACTATGTGGAACGAATACACAATATAAAGGAGCTTTTTGATGTTCACTCCCCCAGGGCTTCCATTCAATCATCGAAACACCACAAAGGCAATTTCTATGAATGTTATGACAAAGAAACAAATTCTTTGTGTGTTCGTGCAAGTGTAGAAAGAATTATGCACGAATAATTGTTTTTTAAGGCTCAACATAGTGTAAACCACTGAGACAACAGTAGATAAACACAGACTCAATGTGCATGATTTAAGTGCGAAGGTGGGGCAGACTTCCTTCTTTTTCAATATCCAGATTTTCCAAATGAAAACCATATAGCATATGTGCTGCTTCCCCTTGAAAATGTGAAACATTTTCTTTTTGAGAAGAAAATGAGTAGCTGGTGGGGTTTAGTCAAGAGTTGGCATGGGCTAGTTTCCTGTTTCAATAACGTTCACCAAAGAGTTGTGAAACGCTAGTAATGTGGCTGCCCGGCTCAGAAAGTAGTTGGTGCAGAGTTTGATATTCTCTTACTCTGATCTCACACCCTCTTTCTTTTTAATCAATAAGCTCACTTCTAACCAAACTCTCTTTTCCATTTTACCTCATCACACCCACACTCATTTCTTTTAGACTCCTCACACTCAATCTCTATGGACTAACTTCTTGGGTAGAAATCACTAGTTAACATGATTTCATAGAAGTATGAATTAAGTCTTAGCACAAAGAACCCATATAATCCTAGAAAGCATGTTGCTCAAATGGTTTAACTTTATTAGTTAAAGCTCATATACAAATGTCAGAAAAATGTATGCTCAGATGATATAATCATGAAAATATGAGCATTTTTAAACATTGAAGTATTTTCAAACAAGTATATAGAATGAATGATCATGAATGCAAAAGGCTTGTTTGAAAATCTGACATTGTATGAAAATGATCAGAAATGAATCATATAACAATCAAAGCTAATGGTCAAGAATAACAGAGATTGTCCATAAGAAACAAAATATAGACATTCTTGAAATGAACTCTTCGAAATGAAATAACGCTCAAAATTTCTTTGAACTACAAGCGGGGTGTCTTACCATCGAAAATATGTTTCAATATGAGACATGGTAAGATGTATTTGATCAAAAATTAAACCGATGTGTGTGAATACTTGAAAGTATGTAGAAAAGACAATACGCAAGTATTTATCTTTGGAAACACACGGTTTATTTATCAATTAAGCACAAAAATAGAATGAAAACATTTAAAATCACACTTCCAAATTATAAAATCTGTTTAAGAATCGGGAAGTGGTTTGAACCTTTAAGAACATGTTTTCTATATCTGAAAAGTTGTCCTTCTTTTAGATACATTTGAGATTAAGATAAGAAATTTACCTTTTAGCTTCGTCTTAAATCTCATGAAGTCATGCTTAAGTCAAAATGATATGATCTTTTAAGCTTCTCTCATCCTGCACAAGTCTCAAAATCTAGTCAAAGCAAATTTATTCACAAATTTATGTGAAAAATAAAAGACATAAAGCAGTAAAACGATTAAAGTACGAGTTATGATCTGAAATAATCAGAAGTCATAATTCTTTACTCCCCTTGAAAATATGCATCTGAAATTTATCAGTAAAAGGCACATGATAGAGATCTACAACTCCATTTAAAGTGTAGTTCATCATATCTTCTGAATACATATTTCTAGAAAAATATATGTACTCCCCCTTGAAGGTTGATTTCCTCTTCTGAGTATCTGAGTACACTCTCTTATCAGCCCGGGAGTAGCATTTCTTTTTTATCATTGAAGAGCGAGTCCTAAACTGTTGTGTTTAGAAGTCACACTCCGTTGAAGCACGGGTCCTAAGCTGATGTACTTAGAAGCCTTGGTTCTCTTACTCCCCCTTGACTATAGGTGCCTGCAACACAGATTCACTTTTCGGCTTTGGTACCCACTGGTATTTGGGTCCATATTTGTTAGTTGCAGTTCTTATGGGAGTAACTGAATAAAAACCATACCAGTAATGATCACTAGCTTTATGAACAAACTCATATGTATGACAATAAGAACAATACATCTTTTTAGATAACCTGATCAATTGATCTATGGAATAAGCAAGATCAGGTTTACCTTTCAGCACTTTGTTCTTCTTTGCATTTGAGGCAGATACAAATGATTTGTTACCTGTCTTCTCTTCCTTCTTTCCTTTCTTTTCTTCCTTCTTCTCATCATTCTTCTCATCTTCAACTGGTTTTACCTTCCAAACCAGCTTCTTTTTCATATCTTTTTCTTCTCCTTCTATGTGTACCTGAACCATCTATTTTCCAATCATAGAAAATGTTAGTTGTATGAATCTGATCAAATGAATTAACTAACCTTTTTGAAGAAACAATTTTCTGATGTGAGCTTGCAGTTGTCTTGAAAGAACCAACTGAACTATTTGTAGGTGAGTAGATTTTGGACTCTGGAGTCGTATGCTCAGTCACCACCGCCTTTGAAACAATCTTTTCAAGCTCTTTTATTTTAAAAGATAAACTGTCTCTTTCTTCAATGAGTAGGTCAATCTTCTTCTTGAATTCAGACTTCATTATCTGCTCTTTCAGTGCATTTGTAGATAGCTCAGATAGCTTTGCAGTTAATTTCCTTATCTCTTCCTCAAAAATAGTTCTTTCATCTTCAAAACCCTTCTCAGCATCCTTTCTTCCATCTGATATCTCCTTAAAAAATCCAACATTCTTTTGCTCAATCTCCTTTTTATCCTTTGCAAACTTTTCTCTTTCAATAATGATCACTTTCTCAAAATCAGAAACTTGTTGAGAAAACTTTAAACATTTCAGCTGAACTATCTTCTTCTCGTCAGCACATTTTCTAGAAAACTCGGAGAATTTCTTAGCAAACTCTTTCTTTTCTTTATCAAAAACTGATCTTTCTTCAATAATTTGCAATTCTAATTCAAAGATCTTCTTATCATTAGCACACCCTGTTTGCTGAAACTTGACAATGTCATCTTCTAATTCTGAGATCTTTCGCTTTAACTCAGTGTTTTCAGCTTCCAAAAACAAGATCTTTTCTTTATTAAGCCCAGAAGTTTGTTTCAAAAGATCTTCATTAATAGTCTTTAAAGCACTAACTTCTTTTCTCAGTATCTTCCTTTCATCATTGTATTTCTTTGAGTGGTAATCAACTGAGGAAGCAAGATTTTTGTTCTCTGATTCGAGCTTGGCAATCTTTTGTTCATCATCATCAGAAAAATATCCCATCTTGAATATCTGTTTGATTATATATGCAATAAGAAACTAGAACTGATCGTTAATCCAAATGAAATCACAAAGATACAGAAATCTTGAAATAAGAATTCAGAATTTTTGATCACAATCAGAATTATGTCCCCCTCCGCAGACTTAGCACGAGGGTCCCGCAAACCAAGTACGGGGGTCCAGAAAAAAATTCCAAGTAAACCAAGCTTTGCGCGACACACGGGATACGCAAACCACAACTTTGTGTGACACACTTCTTGCGCAAAGCACACTTTGCGTGTCGAGAAGCTTACGCAAACCACACTTTGCGTGTGAAGAAGCTTACGCAAACAACGCTTTGCGTGTCAAGAATCTTAAGCAAACCACGCTTTGCGTGTCGAGAAGCTTACGCAAACCACACTTCTCGATAACCACTGATTGCACAAAGAAGACTTGTCTATCTGAACCCAAACTTCAGCTTTTCATTTCACGTTGAATACACAAATCTCACTTTGCGTTTCACTATGATTACGCAAACCTTAACTTGCGTTTCTTGTTGAATAAGCAAACCTCAAAAATGATCACTTGATGAATTTTCTCGATGAATCTTGCGCAAACCTCGGATGAACTTGCGCAAAGTTTGGATCTTGCGCAAACTTCAAAAATCTTTCAAATCGTCACCAAAAACCATTATAGACCTCGAATTTCAGTACGAAAATTTGACAATTTGCTCGCCTAAACATCTAAAACACAATTCTAACAACTAACTTCGATCAAATACACAAAACAATACAAATTGATTTGAATACAGTGCTCTCGACTCGTGAACTTCAAACTCAACAAAAATCTAAATCAAAGATCGATTATAGTGCAATTCTTGAAATTATCTACACAGACTCGATTGATTATGCTATATGAACAAAACCTAATCGATTACAACTCTAAATACACACAAAAACTCGAAATTCGATTCTCGGCTCAAGAACATAGTGTCGAACCAAACTTTCTTGAATTTCTTGATCTGATTTCGATTTGAATATGCTCTGATACCAATTGTTATTCCCAATATTCAAGTTCTAATTGACTACAAACAATCAAGATGAGAAATCCGTATGTCATTGATGAATTCAAATTACAATCTTACAACTTTCTCTCACTACATTCTCTCTCTAGAATGATATACAATGACTTCTTCTCTCATAAGCTCTCTCTCAATCACACACTTACAATCTTACGTACTAAAAACAAAGGAAATAAGGTATTTATACCCACAACTAAAAACAAAGAAAACTAAAAAACAAAATACAAATACAATACACTTTTGACTTTTATTACAAAAGACTTTGACTTTGATGAGTGTTGACTTTCTCAGCTTTGACTTCTTACACTTTGACCTTCAGTCTTCTTGATCTTGTATCCAACATATTTATGCTCTAACAGTAGCATTTGCCCAAATTGTTGTAGATGTTCCACACAGATTGTGGAATTAACAGTGAGGGCATGGGCAATGTGTGACGATTTGAGGAAATCCACAATCTGATGAAAACCTTCAGCCTGTTTGGGTTTTTGCAGCATAGCAACCTCATTGTGTTCATCAAAGAATTCTAGTCCTGCCATCGTTCTGATTGATTCTAGGGTTCGAATCGCAACTAGGGTGTACACTAGTGAGCAAGAAATCGAGAGAGAGAAAGAGAAGCAATGGAAGTTCAAAGAGCCGTTTGTATTTTGGCGGTCACAAAGTGGTATTTATAGGTGGAGGGTTTCAGTTAGAAGCAGTACTAAGTACCCTAGCAGTATTAACCAACTCACAGTATTAACTAATATTAGCAGTAGAAACACATACTGGCAATACTAACACATACTAGCAGTATTAACTCAGACTAGCAGTATTAACACATGCCAGCAGTAGTAACACTGATTAGCAGTAGAAACAAGGTAAGCAGTAGTAACTTTGCACTGACAGTATAAACTACCTAGAAGTAGTAACCATACTTAACCATATTTCAACTGTCAACATGAGTAATATAGAGAGCAGTATTAACTTAACTAGAAGTACCAAGTATTCAATTTAAGCAATCTGAAACACTTAAACACACAAGGTTAGCAGCACCATGCACAATACAATATGAGAAAGTAGACAGGAAGGAGTCTATACAGAAATGGTACATAAAGCAGATCAAAGGAGGCTTATTCAGTGTTTATCATGCCCACACTTGTGACCAAGAATGTGAATCTACCCACATCAAAAGCTTTGGTGAATAGATCAGCAAATTGGTTACTTGTATGGACTTTCACAACCTAAATTAGCTTCTTTTCATTACAGTCTCTGATAAAGTGGTACCTGATTTCTATATGCTTTGTTTTGAAGTGCTTGACTGGATTATTAACAATGCTAATAGCACTGTTATTGTCTATGAAGATTGGAGTGTGAAGAAAAGTCATACCATAGTCCAACATTTGATTCTGAATCCAGAGTACTTGTGAACAGCAGCTTGCAGCAGCTATATACTCTGCTTCTGTTGTAGAGGTGGACACTGTGGTTTGTTTCTTGCACTGCCATGACACTAGTCTTGCACCCAAAAACTGACATCCCCCTGAAGTTGACTTTCTATCCAAATTTGCACCACCCAAGTCACTGCCTGAATAAGCATGTAGGTCAAATGGTGAGTCATGAGGATACCAAAGACCTAATCTAGGTTGACCTTTGAGATATCTGAATATCCTCTTGACTGCTTGAAAGTGTGACTGCTTAGGCCTTACTTAAATCTGGCACACACACAAACAGGAAACATGATATCTGGTCTTGAAGCAGTGAGATACATGAGGGAGCCAATCATGGATCTATAGTGATGAACAACCACATCCTCCCCCTCAAGATCTGCAATGATCTGTTTGTGGGTCTCCATGGGTGTGCTTGCAAGCTTTGAATCTGAGAATCCAAACATAGAAAGAATGTCCTGCACATACTTGGATTAGCTTATAAATATCCCATCTTGCTTCTGCTTGACTTGTAGCCCAAGGAAGAAAGTAAGTTCACCCATAGAACTCATTTTGAATCTCTTGTGCATCAAATCTTCAAAATCTCTGCACATTTGATCTTTTGTGGATCCAAAGATAATATCATCCACATAGATTTGCACTATTAGGATGTCCTTCTTCTTCCTCTGAATGAACAAAGTCTTGTCTATGATTCCTCTTTGAAAACCATTTTCCAAGAGATAGGTAGACAAAGTGTCATACCATGCCCTTGGTGCTTGATGTAGCCCAGAGAGTGCCTTCTTCAATATGTATACTCTGTCAGGATAATTTGGATTATCAAACCCTGGAGGCTGACAGACATACACTTCTTCTTCAATTCTCCCATACAGGAAAGCACTCTTTACATCCATCTGGTAGACCCTGAACTTAATGAAAGGAGCATAGGCTAAAAATAGCCTGATTGCCTCAATCCTGGCCACTGGTGCAAATACCTCTTCATAATCAATTCCCTCTTTTTGAGTATACCCTTGTGCCACTAATCTGGCTTTCTTCTTTATTACTATTCCTCTCTCATCTTTCTTCTTCCTGAAGATCCATTTAGTGCCTATAGCTCTGTGTCCTTTTGGAAGGTCAACCAAATCCCATACATCCTGCAGCACCAAAATCTGCTTCCTTAATATCTGCTTCCATATTAGGGTCATTCTTTTCAGGAGTGCTGCCACCAAAAACTGAAGAGTTATCATCATTTGTGTCATCTTTTTCCAAACATGGCATCTCAGGACCTTTGATTCCTAAATCTGAGGGTTGATCTTCCTTTTCACCTCTGTCCTCTTCATTCTAAGCTGGTTCAGTGTCCTTTGAATCTGAAGTATCTTTCTTATCTTGGACACAGAATTCAACAGGATCAGCAGTAGGTGTTGGGAACAACACAAACTCTTGTCTTTGTACTTGTACCTTTTCTGTCCCTGTTCCTGCATTATGCTCATTACTGAAACCTAAAGAATTAGATAGTGAATCAATGTCAAATAGCCAATCAGGACCTAAACCAAGTTGATTTGGTGTGTTCTCATTGCATTTGACATTGTCACTTTCCTCAATAATCCTAGAAGAGGAGTTGAAAACTCTGTAAGCCTTACATTGAGATGAATATCCAACAAGAAACCCATCCTCAGCTTTGCTATCAAACTTGCCTAGGTGAGTTTTGGTATTGAGAATTGTGCAAGGACATCCAAATGGTTTGAAAAATCCAATAAAAGGTTTCTTCTTTTTAAAAAACTCATAAGGTGTCTTGTCTTGGGATTTCACTACTAGAACTCTGTTTTGAACATAGCAGGCAGTATTAACTGCTTCTGCCCAAAAAGTGATTGGAAGTTTTGAATCTGCCAACAGATATCTAGCAGCTTCTATCAGAGTCCTATTTCTCCTTTCAGCAACACCATTCTGTTGAGGAGTCCTAGGAGCACTGTATTGTCTCTCAATGCCTTTTTCCTCACAGAAGCTGTTTAGGTCATTGTTTTTTAATTCAGTTCCATTATCAGACCTGATGACTTTAACTCTTAGATTTGTTTGGTTTTCAACTCTAAGAACAAAGGATTTGATCAGTCCACTTGTCTCATCCTTAGTCCTCAGAAAATAGACCCAAGTGAATCTAGAGAAATCATCAACAATAACCAAGCAGTAGGATTTCTTACCAATACTCATCACATTTGTAGGACCAAACAGATCCATATGCAGTAAATTAAGAGGTGAAGAGATTGTATTTATCTCTTTGGACTTATGAGAAGTTTTATGTTGTTTGCCTTTAAGACATGCAACACAATGATCATCACATGAAAATACCTTTTGTGGCAAACCTCTCACAAGGTTGTTTTTCACAAGTTTGTTCATTGTTTTAAAGTTCATGTGACACATTCTTCTATGCCAAAGAGATGATTCATCCAATGAAGCTTTTGAAAATAAACAATTTAAAGATGAATCAGAAGATACACTCTCCAAGTCTAAGCAATAAACATTGTCCTTTCTAGGAGTTCTAAGTAGTATCATATTTTCATCAACTACCTTGAACCCTGGAGCAAGGATAATACATTCAGTATCATTGAATAAAATGCTATGTTTCTTGTCACAAACCTGTGATACACTTAACAGGTTGTATCTCAATTGCTCAACATAGTATACATCCTCAAAGGTCATCTTACCTTTTGACACATTACCTTTTCCAATTATCTTTCCGCCTACTGGATTATCACCAAACACAACATGTCCTCCATCAATTCTTTTGAAGTTTTGAAGGCAGGTCATGTTACCTGTCATGTGCCTAGAACAACCACTATCAACAAGCCAAATGCTCCTTCCCATGAGCTGTTGGTTACCCTGCACATATAATAAAGCAGTTAGTTTTTAATAGGAACCCAAGCCAAAGTGGTCTTGGGTTTCCCATTCTCATCAACATATTCATATTCAGACTTGATGAGATTATCAAACTGAGGAATCTTATTGCTTGAATACTTTGTCAGAATAATGGGCTTGTCACTGGAAGCAGTACTAACTTGATTTGCAGTACTAACTTTGTTAGCAGTACTAATTGGGTTAGCAGTACTAACTGGGTTAGCAGTAGTATTGCTTGCAGTAGCACTATTCTTGTCAGCAATACTATTTGAAGAAGCAATACTAACAGATTTCTTTACTTTTGGAACCCAAACCTGGACAAAGTTGTTTGCTTTCTTTTTCTTTAAGTTACTCCTTGGCTTATTTGGAGTATTTTTCTTTGAATTAGCAAACTTATTCTGAGCATGAGATTTTATTGGTGCCCTTCTCATATTCTCAGTCATATGATTCCTTATTTCCTTCCTATAACCAACAGGATTTTGTATATTTCTTTGAAAAGTGATCCTTTGGTTAATAGGATTGAAATAACAGTGTTTGGCTAGATGATTTAACTTGCCCCAGATAAAACAAGGCTTTGGTCTGTTAATTTTTCTCAGATCAATTCCTTGTTTAATGCCCACTGATTATTTCTGTTTCTTTGATTTCCCCTTGTTTTATCATGTTGTTGGGGCTAATTCTGTTTACAAGTACAGGGATTAATAACAGTGGTTTGCATATAATGGACTCCCTGTACCTTTCCCTTCCCTCTCTTAGAACTTTCAGCCTTTTCACTCTTTACAAAAGGTTTACCCCCCCCCCCCCTTCATTAGTAAGGATATGATTTTCTAAAGGAATTTCTTTAAGGTCATCCTTATTCTTACTCTTAGTGGTCTCTTCTTCAGCCTCTTCCTCAATCACTACACTATCAAGAGGATCCACATTTGTGGCTCCTACAGGTAAGTCTATTTTCTCTTGTCTTTCTAAGAGATCTGAAGTGGGAGGGATATAGGTATTGTTATAGGGTGGAGGGGTACTATTGTATCCTAAACCTCTTTTCAGGTTGTCATGGACTTGAGATTTTAGAAGTGAGTCCATTGCTTTAGAGGCATTGGAAAACTTCTCAATGTCCAACTTGGCTTTCTCAAAATCACTCCTTATCTTCTCACATTCCTCTTCAGACTTTTTAAGCTTAAGCTCTAACTGATTCTTTTCCCACTTCCAGTAGTTAGTATCATATGTGTGTTGAAGTTCATTGGCTTTGTATGCCTTAATCTATTCTTCCAAATTCTCAACAATCACAACATACTCTCTTCTATCTTTCTCTAACCTTTTTAGGTCATCACACATGCTTTGATTATGATCCCTGTACTTTTTAACAGTATCTATGCAAGATTTTGAGCAAAGGTTATATTTTACCTCTGTGGGAATATCAGTGCTTGCTGAGTCTGAAACTTTAGCCATTAAAGCTTGATTCTGAACTGCTTCTTCTGCTTGATCACTCCAATCAAATCCCATTCCTTTTTGGGAAACAAGAGCTTGAGAAGAGTTCCTGTGTTGAAGCTAGTGGACTGTGATGGTTGATGATTGTTAGTATGCTGTTGAGGCATTCCATTTCTGCATTCTCTTGCAAATTGCCCCAGCTTGTGACACTTGTAACATTCAACCTTGGATTTATCAAATCCAACCCCGTCTTCTCTTTTCTGAGCAAAGTTATTCCTTCCAGTCCTTTTGATAAATCTTTTTACCCTCATTGTGAGCATAGCCATCTGCCACTTGATATCCATCTCTTCCAGATCATCAGCATTTATCTGTTCTAAGTCATCATTAATTAGACCTGAATTAGCATGACTGGCTAGAAAAGCTTCTAAAACTGAGTCATTGGCTCCATCTTGCTTTGATCCATGGGCAGCACTACCTGATTCTGTATTAGCAGCAGAATCAGTAGAAGATGATAAAAGAGCAACATTGTATGAGTATCCAGAGGGCCTCTTCTTTGCTTCTACCTTTGCTTCAAACACTCTAAGGTCATTATAGAGGTCATCCAGTTCCTTGTCCTCCAGTTGATCATTCTGTCTGAAGGAGACAGTGTACATAGTCCATTCATCACCAAGAGATCTTAGAAATTTTCTGTTGACATCATCTTGATCTATCTGAACACCAACAATAGCCAATTCACCAATTAACTTATTAAATCTATCAAAAGTTTGAGTCATGGACTCATTCTTTGTAGACATAAAGTTTTCATATTGCTACTTCAGGATGGCCTTCTGATTTCTCTTGGTACTTTTGGTACCAGAAAATCTTTTCTCCAGTGCATTCCATAGAATTTGTGCATCCGTGCAGTTGCAGAACTGGTGTTGATACTCATTAGGTATAGCCAAGAGCAGATTGCTCAAGGCTTTCATCTCTGTCTGCCTCATCTTTCTTTCTCCATCAGTCTTTGGTGGAGGTCTCTTGCCATCTGTATCCATCTTTCCTCCATCAGAGGGACCATTCTCAATTATATCCCACATTGAGAAGTCTGTGAGAAGAATATATTGCTTGATTCTGATCTTCCACATGTTAAACTCATTGGGTTTGAGCATGGGAACTTTTGATACCAAAACGATGTCACTTGAACTGTCCATGATTATAGATTTGTGAGTTTTCTAGCTCTGATACCGCTTGTCAAGATCGAAAATTCTAAACAAGAATTTAATACAAACTCAGAAACAATGTTAAAAAAGTTGCGGAATAACACTTTAACAATTAATCAAAAACACAGAATATGAACTCAAATCATAAGTTTATATTGCATAAAACTTAATGATTACAAACACAACCTCAATCTATTGAACAGACTCAACAGACGTTCTATACTTCTCTATAGAAAGGATCAATACTAGTCTTGAGGTTAATTCTCTAAACAAAAACAACTCTATCAATGTATATTTTTCTATCAAGAACTTCTAAACTATATATACATAATTAATTACAAGATAATTACAAAGGAAATATTATTCTTCAGAATCCAGTCCATAATTATCTTCATCTCCTATTCTTCCGCATCAATCCATCTTTATCTTCAGAAGCAGCATTAACTCAATAGCAGTATTAACTTTGTCCCTGGCAGTACTAACCATGCTTGCAGTATTAATCTCTTATGGCAGTAGTAATTTCCAAACAGTACTAATATTGCATAGCAGTATTAACATGCTAAACAGTAGTAATCTTTCTTCTCCTAGCAATACTAGCAAGACTTAGTTATTTCTTACCCAACAACAATGTTCTCTATTTGCTTCTTCTTCACTTTATTCTTGACCAACTCATTCACCAGAGAAACAAATCTTTCATAAGTTTCTTCAAGGCTTTCTCCAACTTTAGCTTTAAATTCCTCGTAGTTGTTTTTGTAGTTAGCCACTTTCATTAGATTTCCAATCTTAGACCCCATCATCATCATCTCTAATTGATCCCACATCTTTTTAGCCGTTGCCTTTTAGCTATCAATTTTAATGTAGATCTCATTCGGTATGCTTTGTAGAAGTAGGGATCTTGCTTGTTTATCTGCCTTAAATCTCTTCTTTTACTCAGCTGAATATTTGGAAATGTCCATAGGCACCACCTTGGTTTTGGGCTCTCAGGGCTCATTACCATCACCACTATCTGAGCTTTCATTTTCATCATCATCAGGAACAATAGTAGTAATTGGCTTCAATACTCCCTCCTCTATGGACTCTTTTATGTATTCTCCATTTTCATGTCGGTCTATAAAATCCAGAAACCGATCTTTCCATTGCTCATATTCTCCTTTGAATAAGACTGGTGGTTTTACATCGGTTCCAATGGATAAGGAATCTCTTGAATCCATCTTGATGTTTGCACATATCTTTAAACACAAATCAGAAGATGTTGGTCCCGAAGGTGCTTAACAAGTTTGTAGAAGGGGGGGGGGGGTGAATACAAACACAGAAAATTTAAAGTTTAATAAATTGTTTATTGATAAATCAAAATACAATTTACAAGTTTGTTGCGGAATAAGATTAAGTAAAACCTAATCCAAACAAACTTAAGAAACACTAAGATGGTTGCACTAGAAATAGAGAATATGGGATTGGGAGGATATAGAAAACAAGGGTTTCTATATATTAGAAAGATGAAGGCTACACTTCAGATAAAGTGTTGATCTTTCTATTTATAACCTATGCATTAAATGCATGGCATAGTACTTTACTCGTGTCCTTCATTGGTTGGCTTTGAGGGTCTGACTTTGGGAGACATGCTGTCGGCCGTATCATGAACAGTGTAGTTGGCAGAGTGTTTGTATGAATTATGGCAGAGGTATGTCCGTTCTGACACATCGTACTGGGTGTGCATGGGAAAGACAAAAGAGACTTGAGGCATAAACTAAGTGATCATCGATCGATGAATATCTTTTCCTTTAGAGATACAAAGAAGTTCAGCTATCGCTGAAGTTTTTCCTCAGGTTTCTTCGCGTTTGTAGATTCGTCTTGGCATCACTGATATCCGCATCAGGTCATGAGTAGACTGGTCTTTGTTCAGCAGCTTCGTCTTCGATTCAGCTATGAACATCTGTTGTCGCGAAACTTGTCTTCAGGGATTACGTCTAACTGTTTACATTAGAAACTATCAATGATACTGTACATACTCAGTATTTAATCGCTGATAGTGAAACACTTATACATATAAATGGTTACAAGAGAGATCATCAGTGATAACTGAACAGACTTAGCATTATCACTGATGATGAAACACTAATACATAATATTAAACGTAATTTTCACTAAGTATAGAAAAGGGTCTTTATCAAATCACTAAGAGAGTATGGATCAACAGAAAATCTTTTTCAAAATTTTGAAAATCAGTCAAAAATGACTAAGTTCATAATTCTCAGACCACAGTTGAACACTTTTCGCAGACCACTAAACCTTCACAACCCGCAGACTGAAGAAACAACACAATTCCCAAATGATTATATGGAAAGATCAGTTGGTCAGAAACCAGAAGAGGACATTTCTTGAAGAAAGTTTTGATGATTTCTATGCTTTACATCATCAAAGAGAGGGGGGGATATAATTTCAAGAAATGTTGTATGGAGAACAGATTGTGAAAGTCACGGGGAGAAATAATAAAGAAATGACAGAAATTTGAAAGGTCTATTTCATAAATATGTGGAGAATGTTCAGAATGAAAGAGAAAGTTCAAAAAGTTCAGAAAGATTGATGAAAGTTTCTGAAATTTTCTTTGAAGCTAAAGTGAGCTGAATCTGAAGAAAATTTCTTTTTTGAAGTCTGAAAAAGGTTTTCATAATCGTGGGGGAGATTGGTAAAGGTTTTGAAGAAGATAATTACAGGCTTTGAAGGAGAATATGGCAAACATGAAGAGATTCCAAAGAAAGGAAGAGATTGTTACAGTTTTCGAAGATGATCAATGTTACTTTCAAAATATGGGAGATTGTTTTACAAAGAAGAAGATTACCAGTTTTCATGCTAAAGAGAGAGATTATTCTTTGATGTTGAAATTCTTTTTGAATCCAAATGAGGAGTTCAAATGCTTAATTTTTTTGAAGATGCTATAGGGGAGATTGAATTCGTTAAAGATCAAACAAGGGGGAGATTGCTCGTTAGTGCTAAATTTCTTTTGAAGATGATCTTTGATAATCTAAGATCGATCTAAATCTATAGAGAGAGAAAGTAGAGAGAGAAAGTATCAGACACAAAAGTACTTCTATTCAATATGCAGTGCTGAGTTAATGAACAAGACAAGACACAAGGGCCTTAAATACCCTTGGCCAAAACAGATACAAAAGACTAGCTAAACAACAGTTAAGGCCACAAGAGATAAATACATTGATTACTACAAATGGAAGTTCCATTTTTGTGTTGTTCATTCTTTTCTCATTTTCAATTTCTAAAAGTTGCTTTTCATTCATCCAATCAATTTTGAATTGAGGTGCATATCTTGCATGTTTTAGATAATCAAATTCATATAAAGTGGGGGCTTTCCTTTTAGCATTGTTTAAACAATGTGGATTTTCAAAACCAAGTCCCCATCTTTCCTTTATAGACTTATAACTCGGTTTATTCATATATATTGTTTGTTCAGTTTGATTTCTCAAATATAAATTTTATTCTAACTTGTCAGGATCGAATTCTTAACAAGAATTTATACTCAGAAACTAATATCAAAGAAGTTGCGGAAAAACACTTTGATATTTAATAAAACAGTAATCAAACACAGTATATAATGATCAAACAGTAAACTTGTATTGAATGCTTAAAGTTACAAGATTACACTCTCAACCTCAATATTGATGAACAGACTCACCAATACGAATTCTACTTCTCTAGAATTAGGATCTATGCCTTGAGGTCGATTTTTCTCTTGAAAAACAATTATCAAAAGTTCTTTTTATCTATTCTACACATTCTATACATATACTGATAAAAAGATAATTACAAAGAATAAACAAATCTTCAGTATATCTTCCATGTATATCTTCTAAGTATATCTTCAGTATATCCAGCTGTAGTACTTTCCATCCGTATCTCTTTAGCAGCACTAATAATGCTCAGCAGCATTAACTTCAACTAGCAGCATTAACTGCAAGCAGTACTAACTACTAGCAGTACTAACTAGCTAAGCAGTACTAACTTTGTTCAAGCAGTATTAACTAACTAGCAGCATTAATTCTACTAGCAGTAGTAACACTTAGCAGTATTAATCTTCAACTTGTTCTGGCAGTAGTAACTACACTTGTACTAGCAGTAGTAACTACACTTAGTAGAATCTTTAGTTCCCAACAATCTCCCCCTAACTTGACTTTTAGAAGAGAAGTCAAGTTCTTCAGATATTCTTCAAGATGCTTTCAACACCTTACATTTAGTTGCCCAGATTTGGATCTAGGCCCAGACTTTGATTGATAGTTCTTCTCACCACAATTCTGGCCATTTCTGAATCCTTAGTACATACTAACTTAGCTTTCAGCATCCCTTCAAGTTTCTGCTTGCTATGATCATATATTTTGTCAACTAGGTAGTACTCATGATAACATTTATCAATTGTAATCATGTACACACCACAGTTTTCAAAGAGTATCCAATGATCAATCTTTTTGAACACATACTCATGATGAAGATCTTTAATCCTATGCACCACCTTCTCTGGATCAAACATCATACATAAGTATTCCATTGCCACTTTGAGAAGATTCTCTTCAGTACCTTTCAACACAGGTTCATAAAGTTTCATCCCAACTTTATATAGTTCTTCCATATCAGCTCTTGAACAACTTCTAATGACTTTCCCCCATGTTGAATAAGCTTCAAATGAACCATCAGCTCTCTTGATTCTGAAGAAATTCTTTCCATTTTCTCTCAAAATATCCCAGAAGATGATCTCTGGAGCTTGCATAGAGATTGGAACAGCCTGTACAGGTTTTACTATAGTCATATACAACCCCACATGCTCATCTGATTGCTCTTTGGACTGTTCTGAGTTCTGCACAGATTCTGCTGAAGGTGTGACTGAAGATTCTGCTTTAGTTTCTGCTCTTTCTTCCACTCTTGGCCTTTTAGACTGCTTTTTGGAAGCAATTGTCTTCATCCTCTTTGCATATTTGATTTCTATACCAGTATTCTCTTGTTTTTCCTTCATTTCTTCAGCATTATCCTTTGAAGGTGTGGTCTCCTCAGGGAATGGTTGTTGAATATTTAGATCATACCTCTCCTTCATTCTTCTTTCAGCCTCTTCCCTTTGAGATGAGTCCCCTTGGAGTTTAGCCATTTCTTTCTTGTACAATTCCTCAACCTGACTGTATGCCATATTGGTAAACATCTCCCCCTTAACACCAATTGCACCTTTCAGGAAGTTTATCATCTTTCTTCTTTCCTGATTGGCCAAAAATGTCTTGGAGGGTTGTCTTTTCTGCTTTTGTTTCTGAATTGGCATCTTCTTAACCTGGATTTTCTTGACCTGAGTTGCTGTCTGAGCTGCTTCTTTCAAACTCTTTTGATATTCTGCATTTAACTTCTTGGCCATTATCCTTGCAAGTTCTCTATCAGTTTCTGTTTGACATTGCTCCTCTTTTTCCATTTGCTCTTGAAGCTGCTTTGCCATCTCCTCATCCATTTCAATTTGACTCTTTTTCTTGGCAGGCAGTACAGTTTCAACCATTTTCTCCTTTCCTTTTCCTTTTGTCTCCTTTGCCTTTTCTGTTGCCTTTTGTTGAACTTTTCCTTCATTGATGACTACTCCCTTGGCCTTTTGAGTAGCCTCAGGAGTGTCATTCTTTGCTTTGACTAGTGTTTCTACAATCTCCATTTCTTCAACAGAAAGCCCTGTTACTGCTGCTTCTGTTACTGTTGCTTCAGCAGTATTAACAGTTTCTGCTGCTTCAGTTTCTGTTTCCATCTCTTTCTCTGTCTCCCCCTCAACTTCAGCTTTCTTTTCAACCGTTTCCCCTTCATGCTTCTCCCCCTTGTTGAAAGAATCTTGAAATTTGTCCCTCTTTTTGAGTACAAACTGTTTCCTTCTTTTCTTTTGAACCAGCCTGGTCACCATCTTCTTTAATTTTTCAATCTGGACTTGTTGTGACAGGATCACCAGCTTCATCTCCTCTATTTCTTTTCCTTGCTTGATGACATCCTGGTTGATGTTTCCCATGGTCTCCATCAATTCATCATAGTTATATCTGTCCTCACCTTCTCCAGGAGTGTTACCCCCTATTGAAGGATCATTGGATCTTTTAGTAGTGGAAGTCTTCTGCCTAGCAGAAGCACTATCCACCCCTGTGGTTTCTTGGCCCCAGGGACCTTCAAATGATTGCTCATTCAAAGTTGCCATGGGGGAGGTCTTATTGATGTTACCACTTTCCTCCTCTGTGTTAGCAGGAGTAGTGGCAGCCTCATCTCCCATATGCTCTACCTCCTCCTCAGAGAGCACCTCCTTTGGGTTGGGAGACACCCTTGTGGTTTCCCTTTGGATATTCTCTAGGGGAGAATTCTCCCTTAGAGGGCTTAAAGGCTGTGTGGGTGATGGTACAAGAAGGGAAGGAGCCTTCTTTACCTGTTTTCTTTGATAAGTTTGGGTAATTGGAGAGGTTGGTTTTGTAAGAATGGACTGGGGAATTGTTTTTGAGTGAGAAGGTTGGGCTTGGCTAGCAGTGGGATGGTCTAATGAGGGCCTTGACCCTGCTGCCATACCTTCAGTGTTTTGGGACACCACCATCATTGTAGAGAACAATGGGGTGTCAACTCCTTCCGAGTCCCCAGCAGATCTTCTCATATTTGAGAAAACCTTGCCTTTAGGGGGTTTAGGTACATATACCCCAACAGGTTGAGGTATATTCGTCAATTCATGGTTAATTACTTCCTGAACAAATCTGGGATACATAAAGAAACTCTTTTTGTTTCCCATATTTGATACAAGATCACTAAAAATCATCTTTGAGAAATTGTACCTTCTGGATGTAGCCAAGCATACCAAAGCATATGCAATTGGACTGCTGAACTCACTCCATCCAGTGGTCTTTTTGGAGATACAATGCATTAGGGTATGAACAAGAAAACGCCATTGGGGTGAAAATTTTGCTTTTGAGAATTTGAAAACACCCAATGGGCCTCCATACCCCATTCTAGTAAGATTAGAAAACAGTTCATCATTAGAGATAGACATTATACCAGCGGCATCGTCTAGACGTAGACTGATGCGAATGACTTCTTCAGTAACTGTAAGTGAGTGATCACAGATTCTTGTCTTGATCATTTGCACACCATTTTCCACAACAATGGTTGCATTAGCCCAGAACTGCCTTTGGTGCTCAATGTAGATTGTAGGTGATACAGTAAGAGCATGAGCAATGTGGCTCGACTTCAGAAAGTCGACTATCTGATGAAAACCTTCAGATTGTTTTGGCTTTTGGAGCATCGCAATTTCATTGTGCTCATCAATGAACGCCATGGATGCCATAGACCTTGAAGATTCTTGCCTGAAAACTTTGAACTTTGAGAGAGAAAGGGTTTAGAGCGCAGGTGAATAGTATGCAAAGAGTCGTTATAAGCTTTTAGGCGGGCAAAGAGTATTTATAGTATTCGGAATAGAAGCAGTATTAACCTAGAGCAGTATTAACCGCGAGCAGTATTAACTGAACTAGCAGTATTAACTGAACTAGCAGTATTAACTAACTAGCAGTATTAACCTCGAGCAGTATTAACTGAACTAGCAGTATTAACTGGACTAGCAGTATTAACTACTAGCAGTATTAACTGAAAGCAGTATTAATCACTAGCAGTATTAACTACTAGCAGTATTAACTGAAAGCAGTATTAACCACTAGCAGTATTAACTACTAGCAGTATTAACTACTAGCAGTATTAACTGAAAGCAGTATTAACCACTAGCAGTATTAACTACTATCAGTATTAACTACTAGCAGTATTAACTGAAAGCAGTATTAACCACTAGCAGTATTAACTACTATCAGTATTAACTACTCTTACACTTTTTGACACCATCCCTTTTCTCTTACTTTTTACTACTTTGTTCATCCCCTGATCCTTTTCTTCTTGATCCTTCATGATCATTACTCCCTCTGGAGTATTTCTAACTTCAACCTTCTGCTGGATTAAAAGTAACATGTCCTTCATCAAATTTTTTTTTTTTTTTTTTTTTTTTTTAAAGAATTTGAAGGCAGTCCATGTTCCTTGTTATGTGCCAAGAGCAACCATTTTCTTCATTCTGAATGCTCTTCCTCTTGAGCTTTTGATTGCCCTGCACACTTGATCAATCAGTTAGTCTTGGATGGAACCCAAGCCAAAGTGGTCTTGGGTTGACCTTTCTCATTAATATAATCTGTCAGTTTGGTCTGAATGAGTTGTTTAGGAATCTCATGGCTGGAATATTTTGTCAAGATTATAGGTTTAGCTGCATTACTACTAGAAGCAGCACTAGCCTTGTTAGCAGTACTAACTTGGTTAGCAGTACTAACAGGTTTCTTTGCAATTGGAACCCAAACTTGAACAAAGTTGCTTGCTTTCTTTGTCTTTAAATTACTCCTTGGCTTATTTGGAGTAATTTTCTTTGGTTTAGCAAACTTGTCATGAGCATGTGATCTTATAGGTGCTCTGTTCTCAACCATATGATTCCTTCTTTTATTCCTATAACCCAAAGAGTTTTGTGGTTTTCTTTGAAAAGTGACTCTTTGGTTGATAGGGTTGAAATAACAGTGTTTGGCAAGATGATTCAATTTGCCACAGATAAAACAAGGTTTTGGTCTATTGATTTTACTCAAATCAACTCCTTGTTTTTGTGCCCACTGATTATTCCAGTTTCTCTGATTTCCCCTTGGTTTATCATGTTTTTGGGGCTCAGATTTATTGCAAGAACACTGTTTACAAGGGACAGGATTCACAACTGTGGTTTGCTTATAATGGACCCTCTCAGACTTTCCCTCAGTCTTTTCTATGTCCTTAGACTTGATCCAAGCCTTTCCACATCCCTCATTGGTGATAATGTTATTTTCTAGAGGAATCTCACCACTCACAGTGTTCTCATTACTCTTTTCACTAGAGTTCTCTACTTCAGAGTCTGTTTCAACCACCACTTTGTCTAAAGGATCTACCTTAGTGGCTCCAACAGGCAATTCCTTCCTATCCTTGGTCTCTAGTAAGTTTGATATAGGAGGAATGTAATTGTTGTTGTATGGTGGTGGTGTGGTGTTATAGCCTATTCCTCTTCTAAGTTTGTCATGGATTTGAGTTTGGAGCAAAGAGTCCATTGCTTTAGAAGCATTGGAAAATTTCTCAATATCCAGCTTGGCTTTCTCAAACTCACTCTTTATCTTCTCATTCTCCTCTTTAGACTTTTTCAGCTTAATTTCATACTGATCTTTCTCCCACTTCCAGTAGTTTGTGTCATAGGAATGTTGAAGCTCATTGGCTTGAAAACTCTTAATCTGCTCTTCAAACCTCTCAACAATCCTAACATAGTCTTTTATGTCCTTTTCTAATCTCTTCAGGTCATCACTCATTTTCTGGTTGTGATCCCTGTACCTTTTAACAGTTTCAATACAGGATTTGGAACAAAGATTAGATGTTACCTCTGTAGGAATTTCTGAGCTTGAAGACTCTGAACCTTTAGCCATGATGATGTCTGATTTCAAGGAAGAATGATGATTGCAGGTTTCTGAGAATACTTGCTCAAATACCACTTGTCAGGATCGAATTCTTAACAAGAATTTATACTCAGAAACTAATATCAAAGAAGTTGCGGAAAAACACTTTGATATTTAATAAAACTGTTGGTCCCAAATAGCAGATAGTAAAGAAGAAAAGTATTGTAGAAGGGGGGGGTTGAATACAATACTCACAGTTTTTACTTACTTTAATTCTTATTGATTTGAAATCAAGAATTACACATAGAAAACTTTTGATTGTTGCGGAAGAGAATAGATGAACTCTATTCAAACAATCTTACACTAAGAGAAATGAAGAACAATTGTAAAACACTTAGAAAACAATAAGAACTTCTTAGAGAGAGAATGCCAGTGCACTTAGAGAGCTTGAATGCTTGAGAGCTGGTGATCTTGCATGTTGAACCATCCTCCATATATATAGTGCCTTATGCATTAAATGCATGGGACACCTGTTGAGCAAAGGATGGACACAGGTCTTCAGCAAGGTACAGGATGTACCTTTTGTCTTGAGGTGTTTTGGCTTGAAGTGTTGACCTGCAGAAGGATGGTAGAGACCTTTCCTTAAAATGGTGTAGTAGACAAAACTTACTTGATCTGATCTCCAGATGAGGTCCACGTCAATGCAAGATATCACAATATACTTTGTCAGAAAAGTACAATGTGTTTGAAAGAAATCCTTAAGCATAGACTGCCGAAGACTTGAAAGATCTTCGGCTCCTGAAGATGTGAGAACACCTTCATGTCTTAAGGAGAGATCATTGGCTACCGAAGACTTGAGAAATCTTCGGCTATTCCTTGAAGATGTGAGAACACCTTCATACTCTAAGGAGAGATGAGATCATCGGCTGCCGAAGACCTGAGAGGTCTTCGACTCCTGAAGATGTGAGGACACCTTCATACTCCTGAGAGACATGTGATTGACACCATCCTGGCTGATGGTGTTGATCACTTGGGCATGCTTGGCTTTAGGCTGAGGAGACTATCTTCAATCCGCTTTGAGAGATGTACTCCTTCTTTGTCTTCTTCGGCTGATCTTCGACTTCACCGAACATTTGTATAGAAACCAAGCTGCTAACAGAACCTTAAACATATTCTAAGTAGGATGATATAAGATGAAAGATCAGGAGGTCATCTTCAAATCTTCAGATGACCCAACAATCTCCCCCTATTTGATGATGACATCCATACTAAAGAATGAAACAAAGAGTATACTGAATAAATTCATTTTGACCCGTATTTACTCTTTTTGGGTTCTTTTCACATAGATTTTTTTTTTTTTTTTTTTTTTTTTTTTTTTTTTTGATATAAGGATTTATAAGAATATCCGACATTTACAAAAGAATAAAAGAATGAAGTATATTTGTACAGACTAAATAGAGGAAATGCATTTGTATTAAATATCACTTAGCAAAACAACGGTTACAAGTACATTAGAAAGATAAAAAGATTTAGAGAAGAACCTCATTCTTTCTTCTGTCTTTTGTGGAGCTCAGCAAGGATATCCCGACGGAAGAGAGAACCTTCAGAACTTATGGGGATAAGAGATAGGATAGCAACCAGAAATTTGGTGTCAGCAATGGGGATCTCCTTATGTCTGAAGAACATGGGAGTTTCCTTTTCATTAAGGAAAAAGACTCATTTGGTTGGCCTAAACACTACAGTACCAGTAGTGCCTGAAATATGGGTTGGACACGGACCACCTGGAGTCTTCAGATTTAGATTCTTTATATCAGGAATCATTCCCTTAGCAACCATGTCCTTGAAGAGGTTTTGTGTGACAGAAGAGGAGAGTTGTGGAGAGGAGGAGAGACACATCTTTTTGAGACATTGAACTTGAGCTTCTTCTTCAGGAGAATGCTTATAATCTTTTGCAATGTCTTTCATTTTTTCAAGAAGACGATTGATGGTCTTCTTGGCCAAAACTTTGTGCCTACTAAGAGATTTAGATAAGAGTTCAGAGAGTTCGTACCATTCAGAGAGTCCATAGTCTTCAAGATCGCTGAATTTGATGGAGTGATGACTTTTGTCTTCTCTAATGATTAACATCCGAACCTCATCTGAGCATTTGGTGGTGCCAAGCTTTATTTCAACAATTTTAGACTTCAACTTTCTTTCTATTAAAGTCTTTCGGTACCAAGGGATGTCATGAGAATCAAGCTTAGCTTTAGAAAGGCCAAAGTCAGAGGTGACTTTGTTTGGTGG
The DNA here is from genome assembly GCA_954870635.1 of Arctium minus. Lineage (NCBI taxonomy): Eukaryota > Viridiplantae > Streptophyta > Magnoliopsida > Asterales > Asteraceae > Arctium > Arctium minus. The sequence goes on along the minus strand of OX941089.1, from coordinate 29,986,069 downwards.
TTGAAGTTTGAGCCTATCAGCTTCAGAAACAAAAGCCTTTAGAGAATCAGACTTTTGTTGCTGAGATAAAAGGGCCTCTTCATCTGGAGATAGCTTGCTCTTTCCTTTGTCTCTGCTTTGTCTAGAATGCTCCCCCTCAGTTGGAGCATTGGTGATGGGAGTGGGACCCTGACAGCCGCTGTCTGAAGGAATGGGAACCGTCTCTTTCTCCCCCTCAGCGGCTGACGGGGGAGCAACCAGCACAGAATCAACCTTTTGATGAAGAGACTGCAAGGACTCAAGAATTTGAGTAGTGATGTCCCGATGAGACTCTGAAGCCGCTTGAAGCCGACGAACCTCCTTATCACGAGCACTAGAGGCTGCTTGAAGAGCAGTGACCAAGGCTGTGAGGTGCTGATTGGAGGTCTCAAGAGATAACAGCTTGTCACAAGTGACTTTGACAAGAGAGCCCAGAATGGTCTGATGTTCACGAAACTGAGCACCAATGAGGCGGTGCTGTCGGTTGGCTTCCTGAATATCGGCCAGAACCTCTGGGGGAATGATGGGAGCAGAGGTAGGAGCATCCCGCACAGTAGAGGTAGAAGGAAGTGGGGAAGGTGACACCTGCTCGTTTCCCTGTTGCAAATAAGCCAAAAAATGTGAAATACCCTCCACACTGGCCTTTGGTAAGACCCGTGTTTCACCGGGCGGTGCATAAGCATCGACCAAAAATTGGTCGGGTGACAGGCCGTGCAGTGAGAAGGCAGATCCTTGGTCCGGGGAGAAGACCAAGTCATCCTCATCCACCAAGGAGAGAGTGGAAGAGGGTAGTTGAGGGTCCCCAAATATTACAGTTGCATCCTTTTGTGAGGATACAAAGGTGGTGGCAGTGGGTATGTCGGAATCCCCGGGCCCGGATGGGAAAATATCAACATCCATCGATTGTGAAGAATCGGAGGATGGAGTACGTGGGATGGCCCTAGAAACCTTCCTCGTTCTTTTGGGAGAAGAGGGAGGGGAAGAGGTAGAGTGCCGCCGCTTTGAGGTGGTGGGGGAGGCCTGGGTAACCACCGAAGGTCCTTTCAGTGGTATGGCCCTTTGGGCAGGTGCGGCGGTGTCGGTAGCTGATGATGAGATAGTGCTAGCCGACATCACAAGAGGTGAGGGGGAAGGGTCCACTACAGAGGAGGGACCTTTGGACACTGGAGTGTCCTTGGCATCTCCCCACTGTAGATTGGGAGAAGTAAGGAAAGAGATCATACCTGGGAGCAGAGGGTTGTCAGTTGCCAAAGGCCCCTTATGAAGAAGGGGTTTGGTCATAATCGGCGCCTTGTAGTCAAAAGTGATGCTATGAGAGGCATCAATGGCAGTAGCAAACTTCTGATAAATGATGAGCCATATAAACCGAGGAAAAGCGACATGGGGCCGCTTGTGAGGGGTGATGACACTGACTAATTCACGGAAGAAATACCGTGCAAAATCAATCTTTCTTTGAAAGATAAGAGCATGTGCCAGTTGGGTGATGGAAGAGGGAGATTGATCATGTCCAGTAGTTTTCTTGCTAAGACATAAAATAACATGAGAGAAGAAGAAATGCCAGATACCTCCCATGTTTTTGCGAAGCAGAGTGCCCGGACTCCTGTCATGTTCTCCACGGATGTAGTTCAGAGCCGCAACAACTTCCTCATGCTCAGTGCCAAGAGGGAATTTCTCATAGGGTGAGTAGATAGGAAGATGAAGTGCCGAACGAACATCCTCAACCCCGAAAGAGAGATCCGGCGAGGCGGGATCGGAGAGGATGGAAGCCGACACTTTCTCGGATGTAGCGTCATAAATACAAGTAAGCCAAAAATTGCCAATGAGCAATTTGCTTATTTTTGGTGGATTGTATGTCAAGGCATAGTGAAGAGGAGACTTCATGAGGAAGGAAGCAATCGGGTCAAACTCACTATGTTTGGGATCACTTTCCAACCGTGCAACATGATTGCATGGGTTGAAAATTAGATCCGAATGAGAGGTGGGGGAAGTGAACACATTTTTCTTGACAAGGTTGGGGGAAGAGGAGGAAGCCATGAAAAATATAGAAGGAGGAAGAAAGGTGATGAGTGAGAGAAAGATGAGATGGGTGTTTGTTGTGGTGGTGGTGAAAAAAATGAAGGAGGAAGGGTGGTATTTATAGTGAAAATAGGAGGGAAATAGAAATGGAAGGGATTTGAAAAGGGTAGGCTAAGTAGGGAGAAGAGAATAGGGAGAGAGGTGTAAGTATGGTAAGGATGGGAAATGTGATATAGAGAAGGAGGATATGTATGGGGAAAGGAGAGGAGTGTAAGAAAAAGGGAGATATGGAAGGAAAAAGGGGAAAGGTGGGATGGTGGGAAAAGAAAGGATGGGATGGTTGGGTGAAAGGCTTGGAAAAGAAGAAAAAAAAATAAAAAATAAGTATGGAGTGGTAGGATGAGAAGAGAGGTAGGAGGTGTAAGAAAAAAAAAGGAGGGATGGGATGGGATGGGTAGGTTACTCATGGAAAAGGGAAATAAAAAAAAGAAGAAAAGGAAAAGGAAAAAAAATGGGGAAGGGAATAGTGAAAAAAAATAGGATGTAGGAAAAAGTCAAAGGAAGGAGGGGGGTATGGCCGAAAAAAATGGAGTGGGGAGGGGGGTTGGATTTCGGCTAGAGGGGAGGGGAGGGGAGGGAAAAGGTTCGGCCGAAGGGGGTGTTTGGTAAGGGGGTGGAGGAGTTCGGCTAAGGAGAGGGGAGGCCGAGAGAAAGAGAGGGGTAGGGAGAAAGAGAGAGAGCCGAAAGAGTGAGAGTGAGAGATAGAGAGAGATAGCCGAAGGAGAGGGAGGAGGGGGGGTTCGGTTACCGAAAAGGGGAGGGAAGGGAGGGGGGTCGGTAGCCGAAGGGGTAGGGAGGGGAGGGGGGTCGGCTAGGGAGAGGGGAGGCCGAGAGAAAGAGAGGGGTAGGGAGAAAGAGAGAGAGCCGAAAGAGTGAGAGTGAGAGATAGAGAGAGATAGCCGAAGGAGGGGAGGGGGGGGGGGATGGGGTTCGGCTAGGGAGAGGGAGAGGGAGCCGAAGTGGGTAGGAAGGGGAGGGGGGTTCGGCTAAGGGGTGGGATTTAGAGAGAAAGAAAGAGAGAGTGTGTGAGATGAGGAGAAAAAATAAGGAAAAAATACTGAGTTTTTTTTTTTTTGTTTTTCTTTTCTTTCTCTCATTTTTTTTTTTTTTTTTTTTTTTGGTTTTTTTTTTTTTTTTATTTTTTTTTTTTTTTTTTTTTTTTTTTTGTGTTTCTTTTCTTTCTCTCATTTTTTTTTTTTTTTTTCTTGAGAATAAAACTAAACATCGGCATTTAACATACCGAGTTCGCCAATAAGAAACTTGAACCGAGCTTCGTCAAGAGGCTTGGTGAAGAGATCCGCCAGTTGAAGGTCGGTAGGGATGAAATGGAGTTCGACATCACCTTTGGAGATGTGATCCCGGATGAAATGATACCGGATGTCGATGTGCTTGGAACGAGAGTGCAGCACCGGATTGTTTGCGATTGCGATCGCACTTGAGTTGTCACACAGAATTGGGATATGAGAGTACAGTTGATTGTAGTCTCTCAGTTGGTTCTTCATCCAAAGGATTTGAGCACAACAACTTCCAGCAGCTACGTACTCAGCCTCAGCGGTAGAGGTTGAGACTGAGTTCTGCTTCTTGCTAGACCAACTAACAAGCTTGCCACCAAGGAGTTGACAGCTGCCAGTGGTGCTCTTCCTATCAATCTTAGAGCCTGCAAAATCAGAATCTGAATACCCCATTAGATCAAAACCTGAGTCTTTGGGATACCAAAGACCCAGATTCATGGTACCTTTCAGATACCGAAAAATGCGTTTAACCGCAGCCAAGTGAGATTCCTTCGGATTGGCTTGGTAACGCGCACACAGGCAGGTAGCAAACATAATGTCTGGTCTACTCGCAGTAAGATAAAGAAGAGAGCCGATCATGCCGCGGTAGCTGGTGATATCCACAGATACACCATCCGGATCAGCATGGAGTTTCAAAGGAGGTGCCATGGGAGTTTTCATGGGGGAGGAGTTTTCAAAATTGAACTTCTTCAGAAGGTCACGAATATATTTGCTTTGATTTATAAAGATTCCATCTGAAGATTGTTTAACTTGAAGTCCTAAGAAAAAGGTAAGCTCCCCCATCATACTCATCTCATATTGGCTTTTCATGAGAGAGGCAAACTCATCACACAGTGACTCATCAGTGGCACCAAAGATGATATCATCCACATAAATTTGAACAAGAATAAGATTACCTGAGGTTTGCTTGATGAACAAAGTGTTGTCAATTTTACCTCTTGTATACTTGTTCTTCAGGAGAAAGTCAGCAAGAGTGTCATACCAGGCACGAGGAGCCTGCTTTAGACCATAGAGAGCTTTGTCTAACCTGTACACATAGTCAGGATGGACTGGATCTTCAAAGCCAGGGGGCTGTTTCACATAGACTTCTTCAGCTAGCTCCCCATTCAGAAAGGCACTCTTGACATCCATCTGGAAGACTCTGAAGTTCTTGTAGGCAGCATGAGCAAGGAAGATTCTGATGGCTTCAAGTCTGGCAACTGGAGCAAATGTTTCATCATAGTCAATTCCTTCCTCTTGCCTATAGCCTTGTGCAACCAGTCGAGCCTTGTTTCTGATCACCGTGCCTTCTTCATCCATTTTGTTCCGAAAGACCCACTTGGTTCCTATGATGGTTTTTCGGGAAGGACGAGGAACCAATCTCCAGACTTTATTCCTTTCGAACTGAGAAAGTTCTTCTTGCATGGCAGTGATCCAACATGGATCAGCTAGAGCTTCGTCAACTTTCTTTGGTTCAATGAGAGAAAGGAAATTCACATAGAGACAAATGTTACCAACGCCTCTTCGAGTCTGTACACCAGCTTGTTGATCACCAATGATTTGATCAATGGGGTGATCTTTTGTCCACTTGAGGGCAGGAGGTAAAGGAGGAGGGTAAGAGATTTGTAGAGGAGAGTTGGAAGGGCAATTTTGAGGAGAGATGGATGGAAGATCGGCTTGTATAGGTGAGGAGGGAATGTCAGATGGAGAGACTGGAATGATTTAGAGTGTATGTTGAGGTTGGGTAGGCTGAGGATCATCTTCTTGATGAGAGGAGGGGTTGTGAGATGTAGAGGGTTCATTGTTTTGGTAGAGAGAAGTGGGAACTGTGTAGGGAATGTCTGATGATGTTGGAAGAGGACTATCATCAACACAGGAGGATAACCATCTGTTCAATTCTTCATCATCACAAGAGAGTGATGATATCTTGAGGTCATCAAACTTGACATGGATGGATTCATCAATACACTTCCTTCGGAGGTTGTAGACTCTGAAAGCTTTGGAAGTGAGAGAATATCCCACGAAGATTCCTTCGTCAGCTTTGGGATCAAATTTTCCCAAATTTTCTCTATCATTGAGAATGTAGCAGACACACCCAAAGACATGAAGAAAACCAATGTTGGGTTTTCTACCATAAAAGACTTCATAAGGAGTCTTATTATGTCTTTTTACAATGATAGACCTATTTTGGGTGAAGCATGCAGTGTTGATTGCTTCGGCCCAAAAGTAGGTAGGGAGGTGAGATTCACTCAACATGGATCGGGCAGCTTCACATAGCGTTCTGTTCTTTCTCTCCACTACACCGTTCTGTTGTGGAGTTCTGACGGCAGAGAAGTTCTGAGAGATGCCCTTTTCATTGAAAAAGTCATCCAACATACTGTTCTTGAATTCTGTTCCGTTGTCACTTCTTACAGATCTTACCAGCTGCCCATTCAACACTTCAGACTTTTTGATGAACTTTATAATTTCTTCAGTAGTGTCACTTTTATACCTGAGAAAAATTACCCAAGTGTAACGAGTGAATTCATCAATAATAACCAGAATGTACCTTCTACCACCAAGGCTTGGAGTACTGACTGGTCCACATAGATCCATGTGGAGCATCTGAAGAGGCTGAGTGATGGAGAAGCATTGCTTGGACTTGAAGGAAGATTTTGTGAGTTTCCCTTTCTCACATGCAGCACACAGCTTTTCTTTCACAAAGGATAACTTTGGCATGCCCGTAACAAGCTCTTGGTTTGAAAGGACATTCAAAGTCTTGAAGTTGAGGTGAGAGAGACGCTTGTGCCAAAGCCAACATCTTTTGGCAGAGTTTTCAGAGACAAAACAGATGTTTGTTCCAAAGGATGAGCTATGTCCCATGTCTATGACATAGACATTTTCTTTGCGGTAGCCAGAGAGTACAGTTTCCATCTTTTCGTTGAAAATGATGCATGAAGATAATTCAAACATCACCTTGTACCCCAGATCACACAGTTGGCTTATGCTTAGGAGATTGTGCATCAAGCCTTCAACATAAGCTACTTTATTAAAGGTGATGGAACCATTTGAGAGTGTTCCATATCCTTTAGTCCTTCCTTTAGAGTTATCACCAAAGGTGACAGAAGGACCTTTGGTAGGCACGAAGTCAACAAGGAGAGATATGTTGCCGGTCATATGTCTTGAGCACCCGCTGTCGAGATACCAGATTTGTTGGTGCCCTAGACCCTGCAATCACAAGAAAATCAGTTCTTTGGTACCCATTTGGAGATGGGTCCTTTTGAGTTAGAAGGAGAAGAAGTATCCTTGGAAGCATTTTTATCAATTCTCTCCAGAGGACAAGTCTTAGCAAGGTGAGAGGTATTACCACAGTTATAGCATTTTCTATATGTAAAAACCTTTTTGGAGCTTTGACCAGATTCCTTGTGATGACTGGTCATATTGACTTTCATGGCCTTGGAGGTTAGAGGAAAGTCAAGAGGCTTAGGACCCAAGATACCTTTGCCAGAGTCAGTTGAAGGAATAGAAGAGGATGTCTTGGAATTTAGCTTATTTAACATCACAACTCTGGGGATTGGAAGAGAAGATGGTTTCTTTGAGTTTTTCTTGGGAAGTTTCTTTTGGGGAGGAAGATTGGCAACAGATTTTCCCTTTTTGGAGAAGGAGATTTTGTTTGGAGAAGGCTTAGGAACTTTGGAAGGTTTGGGTTCAGAAGAGGAGGGCTCATTTATTTTTAAGGAACACATAGACTCAGTAATAGGTTTAGAAGGGTCATTTGAGTCTTGGGTTTCCTCACTCTCATTGGGAGAATCAATGCTCTTAGCTTTGATGAACATTCCAAACTTGAGATCTTTAGAGGGATCAGAAGAGTCCAAAGGTTTAGAGTTGTCATAGTTCTCTTCAGAGGATTCATAGAATGAGGGAAGAGAGAAAGGAGCATGGGTGTCAGAAGGAGGTTCAAGGTCATATTTTCCGAAGCCTAGTCCAGATTTGTCATCACAAGATATTTGATCCTGAAAAATCTTTTCTAAGTTCTTGGAGGAGCTTGTCCATTTTTTCACAGTTTCTTGCTCCTTTTTAAACTTTTTAAGAAGTTTATTTTTCTCTTTAGCAAGAGTAAAATTTATAGTTTTCAAATCTTCAAGCTCGGCCTTGATTTTGTCAAAGTGTTTTAGTTGAGAAAGACAGATTTGCAGTTGAGAAGAAAGAGATTTTATCTGAGCCTTTGCCTTCTTCTTTGCATCCTTGGCTTCATAGAAGTCAATGGTCAAAGAGTCAAAGGCTTCAATTTTCTCAGCATCAGAGAGAGAGAAAAATGGATGTACCTGAGAAGATGATGTGGAGCACTCAGCAGACACAAGAGCCATGGAGGTGGAAGAGGTTTCACCATCATCAACATCATCTATTTTAGCCATAAAGCAAAGGTTGGCCATTTCCTTGTCACTTTCGGAAGTTGGTTCATCTGCCCAATCATGAGATTCGGCAAGAAGACCTTTTCCTTTGTTGGCTAGAAGAGCATTCCTTTCCTTCTCTCTCTTGTATTTGGCCTTGTACTTTTCAGCACGGTCAGAGTTTGAAGGAGCAGAAGTTTTTGATTTTTGAAAAGAGGGTTGAAAGGAATCAGACTTGGTTCTGACAATCCTAGAGGATGTACGGTTGGAGGAAGGCAGTCTAGACTTATCAGAGGACCTGCTTCTGCACTCAGAAGCAAAGTGTCCCTTCCTCCCACATCTGTAACATTCCTCATTTGATTTGTCAGAGGAAGCATTTTTTGAAAGAGTAGAAAAGGGTTTTCTAGAAAACCTAGGTTTTCTAGAAGTGAAGTGAGGTTTGCCTTTAGAAAAGCCAGCCAGCATGGCAACACCATCTGACAGCTGAGCCACAGAGGTCTCCTCTCCTTCATCATCAGCCTCACTGAGATAGACTTCTGAAGGGTCATTGGGGTCCTCTTGACTATCGTTGTCAGAGTCAGAAGGATAGGTGATCCTAGGGACACACACAGTACTTTTGGAAGATTCACCGACAAGGGCTATAGAAGAGCCTTTGAGGTCTTTTGTGAATGACTTCCTAAGCAGTTTAGACTGCTCATAGTTGAAGAGGGTGCCATACAAGGCAGTGAGAGGCATAGAGTCAAGATCCTTGGTAGACTTGATACAAGTACAGATGTTTTCCCAAAACTCAGGAAGACAGTCCATGAACTTGCACAAGACTTCCTCATTGTCATATATGCGACCCACAAGTTTAAGATCATTGAGAAGACTGTTAAAGCGATTGTAGTAGTCTGAGAGAGACTCACCCTTCTCATGAGAAAAGAGTTCATACTTTCTTACAAGAGCAATCTTTTTGCTCTTTTTCACCTCAGACGTACCTTCATAAAGAACACACAGAGTGGACCACATTTCTTTTGCAGTAGAAAGGTTAACAAGAGAATGATAGACCTCATCAGGCAGAGAGAGGGCAATGATGGCTCTGACTTTAGTATCAAGAGCTATAAGACGTCTGTCTTCATCATTGTATTTAATGGGGTCCTTTAGAATGTATCTCCCAGTAGCTGAAGTTCTTTCTTCTTCAGAAGAGTCCTCATCAGCTTTTCCCTTGTCTGCATTATATCGGTCCCAAACTCTAGGAATAAAAGGACCTTCATGTAAAATAGTTGGATATCTGCTGTCAACTCCTTCTAGGAAGAGTATCATACGACTTTTCCACAAGAAAAAGTTATTGGGGTTAAACCTTGGTGGTTTGGCTATAGAGCCATTGTCGTATGAAACAGCATTGAAGTTTTGAGAAGAATCATTTTTTAAAGAAGAAGAAGAGGCTGCCATCACGGATCTAGTTTATTGAGTTAAACTAAACCGCTCTGATACCACTTGTTGGTCCCAAATAGCAGATAGTAAAGAAGAAAAGTATTGTAGAAAGGGGGGGTTGAATACAATACTCACAGTTTTTACTTACTTTAATTCTTATTGATTTGAAATCAAGAATTACACATAGAAAACTTTTGATTGTTGCGGAAGAGAATAGATGAACTCTATTCAAACAATCTTACACTAAGAGAAATGAAGAACAATTGTAAAACACTTAGAAAACAATAAGAACTTCTTAGAGAGAGAATGCCAGTGCACTTAGAGAGCTTGAATGCTTGAGAGCTGGTGATCTTGCATGTTGAACCATCCTCCATATATATAGTGCCTTATGCATTAAATGCATGGGACACCTGTTGAGCAAAGGATGGACACAGGTCTTCAGCAAGGTACAGGATGTACCTTTTGTCTTGAGGTGTTTTGGCTTGAAGTGTTGACCTGCAGAAGGATGGTAGAGACCTTTCCTTAAAATGGTGTAGTAGACAAAACTTACTTGATCTGATCTCCAGATGAGGTCCACGTCAATGCAAGATATCACAATATACTTTGTCAGAAAAGTACAATGTGTTTGAAAGAAATCCTTAAGCATAGACTGCCGAAGACTTGAAAGATCTTCGGCTCCTGAAGATGTGAGAACACCTTCATGTCTTAAGGAGAGATCATTGGCTACCGAAGACTTGAGAAATCTTCGGCTGTTCCTTGAAGATGTGAGAACACCTTCATACTCTAAGGAGAGATGAGATCATCGGCTGCCGAAGACCTGAGAGGTCTTCGACTCCTGAAGATGTGAGGACACCTTCATACTCCTGAGAGACATGTGATTGACACCATCCTGGCTGATGGTGTTGATCACTTGGGCATGCTTGGCTTTAGGCTGAGGAGACTATCTTCAATCCGCTTTGAGAGATGTACTCCTTCTTTGTCTTCTTCGGCTGATCTTCGACTTCACCGAACATTTGTATAGAAACCAAGCTGCTAACAGAACCTTAAACATATTCTAAGTAGGATGATATAAGATGAAAGATCAGGAGGTCATCTTCAAATCTTCAGATGACCCAACAAAAACAGTAATCAAACACAGTATATAATGATCAAACAGTAAACTTGTATTGAATGCTTAAAGTTACAAGATTACACTCTCAACCTCAATATTGATGAACAGACTCACCAATACGAATTCTACTTCTCTAGAATTAGGATCTATGCCTTGAGGTCGATTTTTCTCTTGAAAAACAATTATCAAAAGTTCTTTTTATCTATTCTACACATTCTATACATATACTGATAAAAAGATAATTACAAAGAATAAACAAATCTTCAGTATATCTTCCATGTATATCTTCTAAGTATATCTTCAGTATATCCAGCTGTAGTACTTTCCATCCGTATCTCTTTAGCAGCACTAATAATGCTCAGCAGCATTAACTTCAACTAGCAGCATTAACTGCAAGCAGTACTAACTACTAGCAGTACTAACTAGCTAAGCAGTACTAACTTTGTTCAAGCAGTATTAACTAACTAGCAGCATTAATTCTACTAGCAGTAGTAACACTTAGCAGTATTAATCTTCAACTTGTTCTGGCAGTAGTAACTACACTTGTACTAGCAGTAGTAACTACACTTAGTAGAATCTTTAGTTCCCAACATAACTCATTTATTTTATCAGAAAAACTATCTTTTATATTTGTCATTTCAGTCAAAGAATCAAGATAAGTCATATTTAAATTTTCTAAATCATCCAATTTCTTTTGAAAATTTTCTTTTGTATGAGTCAAAATGGAATTTTCATCTTTCAAAGAAATTTGCAATTTTTCAATCAAATTTGACTTTTCTTTATTTAATTGTTTTTCAGATAATAACTTTGAGCGTAAATCATGTAATGCCGGTATAATGATGTGTTATTCCCAGATTCTAGTTCCTAATCACAATCAAACAATCAAACAAATAACATATTTCAATTACATGTTTGATTCCAATCAATTCAAACGATTTACAAACTTTCTCTCTCTAGAACTCCTCTTTCTCTCTCTACAATTCTCTCTCTGAATATAACTCTCAGATTCTCAATAAGACTTGTTACTACTAAAAACAGCAATACAAGGTATTTATACCTACAACTAAAATACAAAGAAACTAAAATACAAATACTTTGACTTTTATTACAAACAGACTTTGACTTTTATTACAAATAGACTTTGACTTTCATGAGTGTTGACTTTCTCAGCTTTGACTTCTTACACTTTGACTTTCAGTCTTCTTGATCTTGTATCCAACATATTTATGCTCTAACAATCTCCCCCTTTGGATTCAAGATCACTATTGAAAGATATAGCAATTCAGTCTTCACTTTTAAGCTCTGTCAGTACAATCTCCCCTTTTTCTTTGATGGTATTCTTTCCAAAACTGTCTTCAAACGATTAACAATCTCCCCAAAACTTTCACAAAATACTTTCAGACTTTGGAAAGAAATTATCTTCAGAATCATCTCGGATTGCTTTAGCAAATAATTTTCAAAGAAAAATTTCCTCAAATCTTCAGAAATTCTTTGATCTTCTTCAAATCTTCAAATCTTTACTTTGAACTTTTCTGACTTGGACAATTCTGAAAATCATCTCTCAAAACTTTATCATTTCTTGATACCATCTCCCCCTTTTTGATGATTTGAGCATCTATATCATCAAAACTTTTTTTTCAAGAAATGTCTTTGACTATTCTGATCTGTCAAACTGAGCCTCTGATTCTGTGATCCATAACCAAGTATTCATCTAGATCTTTGCAAATCCAGAAAAAATAAGAACATGTAACTCCTGAATCAACAAATGAATCAGTTAAAATGCCTGTCAGTAACACAAAGTCACTATGTGTAACGAATACACAATATAAAGGAGCTTTTTAATGTTCACTCCCCCAGGGCTTCCATCCAATAATCGAAACACCACAAAGGCAATTTCTATGAATGTTATGACAAAGAAACAAATTCTTTGTGTGTTCGTGCATGTGTAGAAAGAATTAAGCACAAATAATTCCTTTTAAGGCTCAACATAGTGTAAACCACTGAGACAACAGTAGATAAACACAGACTCAATGTGCATGATTGAAGTGCGAAGGTGGGGCAAATTTCCTTCTTATTCAATATCCAGATTTTCCAAATGAAAATCAGATAATTTATATGTTGTGTCCCCAGAAAAATATGAAACATTTTCTTTTTGAGAAGAAAATGAGTGGCTGGTGGGGTTTTTAACAAGAGTTGGCATGGGCTAGTTGCCTGTTTCAATAACGTTCACCAAAGAGTTGTGAAACTCTAGTAATGTGGCTGCCCGGCTCAAAAAGTATTTGGTGCAGAGTTTGATATTCGTTTACTCTGATCTCACACCCTCTTTCTTTTAATCATTAAGCGCAGTACTAACCAAACTCTCTTTTCCAATTTACCTCATCACACCCACACTCATTTATTTTCGACTTCTCACACTCAATCACTAAAGGATTAACTTCTTGGGTAGAAATCACTGGTTAACGTGATTTCATAGAAGTTTATGTAAGTCCTAGCACAAAGAACCCATGTAGTCCTAGAAGAACGTGTTGCTCATAATGATTTAACTTTATCAATTAAAGCTCATATACAAATGTCAGATGAATGTATGCTCATAAAATATAATCATGAAGATTTGAGCATTTTTAGACATTGAAGTATTTTCAAACAAGTATATTGAATGAATGAACATGAATGCAAAAGGCTTGTTTGAAAATCTGACATTGTATGAAAAATGATCAGAAATGAATGATATAACAATCAAAGCTTAAGGTCAAGAATAATGGATGTTCTCTATACGAAACAAAAATATAGACATTCTTGAAATGACGTTTCGAAATTAAATATCGCTCAAAATTCTTTAAAGTACAAGCGGGGTGTCTTACCATCGAAAAATTGTTTCAATTTAGAGACATGGTAAAAACAATTTGATCAAAAATTAAACCGATGTGTGTGAATACTTGAAAGTATGTAGAAAAGACAATACGCAAGTATTTATTTTTGGAAACACACGGTTTAATGATCAATTAATCACAAAAATAAAATGAAAACATTTAAAATCACACTTCCAAATTATAAAATCTGTTTAAGAATCGGGAAGTGGTTTGAACATTTCAGAACATGTTTTCTATATCTGAAGGTTGTCCTTCTTTCAGATATATTTGAGATTAAGATAAGAAATTTACCTTTTCACGCAATCTTAAATCTCATGTAGTCAAGCTGAAGTCATTAAGATATGATCTTGTCAGCTTCTCTCATCCTGCAAAAATCTCAAATTCTAGTCAAAGCAACTTTATTCACAAATTTATTCTAAAGTAAAAGACATAAAGTAGTAAAACGATTAAAGTACGAGTTCTGATTTGAAATAATCAGAAATCATAGTCTTACTCCTTTTGGTATTACATATAAGCTCCCCCTAAAATCATGCATTACAAAAATTTTGTCATTTAAGTAAAATGCAGAAATTAGTTATGCTCCCCCTCAAACTAATGTAGATCATCTAAAATCTTCTCTTACTCCCCTGAGATCATGAGCAAACAATACGTAACTTTATTAGATAACAACCAATTATGTCTTAAGATTTAACATACCAAGCTTAGAGACAAGAAAATTAAATCTCTTTTCATCTAATGGTTTGGTAAATAAATCTGCAAGCTGATAATCTGTTTTTACAAAATAAAGTTCAATTGTTCCTTTTTCTACATTATCTTTAATAAAATGATACCTGACGCCAATGTGTTTGGTTTTCGTATGCTGGACAGGGTTAGCAGATATCGCGATTGCACTCTTCGAGTCACAATATATTGGAATTTTATCAAACTTGAATCCATAGTCTCGCAGTTGTGTTCACATCCACAGGACTTGAGAGCAGCAACTGGCAGCAGCTACGTACTCTGCTTCAGCAGTTGATGTGGAAACGCATAATTGTTTCTTTGATGCCCAACTAACGAGCTTGTCTCCAAGAAATTGAATGTGACCTGAAGTACTCTTTTTGTCCAACATGCAACCTGCATGATCTGCATCTGAATAGGCAGTCAGTTGAAACCCAGTATCCTTAGGATACCACAGACCAAGATCTGCAGTCCCCTTAAGATACTTAAAAATCCTTTTGACAACAGCCAAATGGGATTCTTTAGGAGCAGCCTGATATCTAGAACATAAACATGTTGAAAACATAATATCTAGTCTACTAGATGTAAGATACATTAACGATCCTATCATACCTCTATAAGTTCTAACATCAACACTTTTACCAGAAGGATCGGTGCTAATTTTAGTACCTGGTGCCATCGGGGTTCCAATTGGTTTACAATTTTCCATTTTGTACTTTCGAAGAATATCGAAAATGTACTTAGATTGGTTAATGAAAATCCCCGTTGAAAACTGTTTAACTTGTAATCCGAGAAAGAAATTCATCTATCCCATCATACTCATTTGAAAACGTGACACCATGAGGTTAGAAAAGTTTTTGCAGAATTTAGGATTAGTAGAGCCAAATATTATATCATCAACATATATTTGAATAAGAATAATATCATGTTTTTCCGTTTTGATGAACAAAGTGGTATCAACTTTACCTTTGGAAAAACCGTACTTGACCAAGAATTTTGATAGAACATCATACCATGCTCGAGGGGCTTGTTTTAAACCATATAGGGCTTTATCCAGGATGTAGACATGATCTAGCTTATTTTGATTGACGAACCCTTCTGGTTAAGACACGTAAACTTCCTCCTTAAGAATGCCATTCAGAAAGGCTGTTTTCACATCCATCTGATAGACTGTGAAATTTTTGTGAGCTGCGTAGGCTAGAAACATACGGATTGCCTCTATACGCGCTACTGGAGCATACGTCTCATCGTAGTCTATGCCTTCCTCTTGCCGGTAACCTTTGGCAACAAGTCTAGCTTTGTTCCTTATGACGATACCATCTTCATCCTTTTTATTCTTGAATACCTATTTAGTGCCAATTACGGATTTTCCTTCTGGTTTTGGAACTAATCTCCAGACCTTCAGGGCTTCAAACTGATTTAATTCTTATTGCATAGCAGATACCCAATCCGAATCATCTAAAGCCTCTGATACTCGCGTGGGCTCTATCTTACTGAGGAATGAGTCATGCATACATTGATTCAAAGTCGCTGACCTAGTTTGTACAGGCTTGTTAAGATCTCCAATTACTTGATGTAATGGATGCTCTTTGGTCCAGCGATGCTCATGAGGTAGTGGAGTAGATGAAGTTTGATCATGATCATCATCTAAAAATCCACTATCAGACACTTCAGTTTGAATAATAGGAGGGAGGTTTGCAGTTGAAGTTTCAGGTGCAGAAGCATCAGTTGGAACAACAGACTCTGGCTGTTGAGTAGACAATATATCACACCCAACTGAAATAGCTACTTCTGGCTCAGCAGTTACTTGTATATCATCAACTGTAGGAGTATTCAATGGAATATGAGTTTCTGACTGAACGGGGGATACAAGTTTAGTTATAACTTCTGAAATGACTGGATGATTGGAACTTGTGACTTCAGACCTGTTAGTCACAGCAGATTTAGATACATTAGATCCTAGAAACTCATCATAAAAGAATTCAAATAACAAATCTAGATCAGATAAATGTGAAACTGAAGTAGAAGCGTTATCCAAATTTTTCTTTGTAGAAACAGGTTCTAGACTGATCTGTCCAGAAGTTAATACGCCAGTTATCATGGGTTCTGAACTTAGTTGTTCAGAAGCCATCTCTTCATCAAATGTAACATTAACGCTCTCGACAACTGTCTTTGACTTCTTCAGATAAACACGATATGGTGTAGATGTTGAAGAATAACCAATGAAGATACCCTCGTCCGCCTTAGAACTGAAGTTATTCAGACTCTCTCTGTCGTTAAGCACGAAACACTTACACCCAAATATATGAAAATACTTGATTGTCGGTGTTCTGTTGTTGATAACCTCATATAGAGTCTTTTGAAAATGGCGGTGTATCATGGATATATTTTGAGTATGACATATAGTTGACACAACTTCTGCCCACAAGAATAGAGGTAAGTCAGACTGGCTCAGCATAGTCCGAGCGGCCTCGACTAGCGTCCGATTTCGCCTTTGAGTTCAGGTGTACGTGCAACAGAGTATTGATGTGATATCCCGACCGATTCGAGATATTCTTCAACAGTCTTGTTTTTGAACTCTGTGTCGTTGTCCGTTCGAAGAAACTTGACTTGTCTTTACATATTCACCTGGGTCATCTTTAAGAAAGTAATGAGAACTTCGGGCATCTCATCTTTTGATCGAAGAAATTTGACCCACGTGTAACTTGAGTAATGATCCACAATAACCAACACGTATTTCTTTCCACCTAAGCTTTGTGTTCTCATTGGACCGCAGAGATCCATATGTAACAACTCTAGTGGAGAACTGGTGTTTGGTTCAGGCTTCGGTTTATGTGCGGCTCTCTTCATCTTACACTTTTCGCATGCAACACACAAGTGTTCTTTCTCATATCTCAGTTCAGGAAGTCCTTTTACCAACTTATCTTTAACCAACTTGTTGATATAACGAAAATTCAGATGTGATAGTCGTCGGTGCCAAAGCCAACTTTGTTGCATCGAAGCTTTTGATAATAAGCAAATACGGCTGTCATTCTGAACCTTTGAAAGATTGATGGTGTAGAGATTTGTCTTTCGCTTGCCAACTAAGAGTTTTGTCCCGTCATCAGAACGAACCGAACATCTCTTAGCTTTGAAGTTTACCTCTAACCCTTTGTCGCAGAATTTACCAATGCTAAACAAGTTGTGCCCTAAACCTTCGACATAACTCACCTTCTTAATCGTTATGTTATCTTGAATGATGTCACCATATCCTAAGATTGGTGAAAGCTGATCGTTTCCAAATCTGACATTTCCACTGAATTTCTCTGTATAATTAGACAATAAAGCTTTTTGCCCAGTCATATGCTTGGAACATCCACTGTCCAAGTACCACATATGCCGGGTCTGCAATAGAAATCAGGAAACAATAGATTTAGGTACCCATTTAAAAACGGGTCCTAACAGATTAGTACATGATTTTGGTATCCTTTTAAATATGGACCCTCCTTTTCTTTGAAAACTTTAAAAAACATTTGATCTTGAAGAATAAACATGATAAGATCCAAACCAATCAGAAGAATTATGAGAATAAGCAAAATCATTCCTCCGATAATGATAAGATTTAGTAGTAATAGAAGATAATTGAATCAATTGCTTTATTGAATAACGCTTGTAAGAAGTTACAAGGTTTTGTTTATGAGAAGCATATTGACCAACTACATCAGAATCACTACTATCAGATCTAGTACAAGAATTATCAGAAACTGATTCAGTTATCTCATCATCCTTCCTTTTTGGTCGCTATTTGGTTCGAGCTTTCAACCTTTTCTTCCTTATATCTAAAACAAAAGATTTAGATTTATTAGGAAAATCAGATTTCTGAGATTGAGTTTTCTTTTGTGTACCAGTGTATTTCTGTTTCTGTAATCGTTGTTTCTTATGTTTCTTACCTTGAGCATAGTAATCAGCAGTTACAGAAACTGATTCACCAACCTTAGCTGATGATTTACCAATATTAAAACCACTTGGTAACACTTTTTCATTTAAAAGACAAGTATAATGATCAGGAAGAGGAGCATTGAAGTCAAACATATCAATTTCTTCTATGCACCCGTCATCAGAATTAAGAAAGTCATTTGCAGACTCAAATAAGTCATCAAAATTATCAGAGGAAGTTTGAGATGTCTTTGAAACTGTAGAACACTTTGTAGATTTAGTTTGAAAAACAGTGTTATTTAAAACAGTAGAAAATACACTTTGTTCAATGTCAACCAAAAGTTTTTCATCAGATAAAACATTTTCAAGCTCAACTATTTTGCTTTCCAGAATGAGTGGAGGAACATAAACCTTTGCAACTGCAGGTTTTGCCTTCATCTCAGAAACAGAATAACTAGCAAAATAGTCATTTGAAAGAACTTTTGGTGTTTCTGCAAGATAACTATCATTTAACTTGGCATAGTTAAATGGTAGCTGCATTTTCTTTACATTCTTTCTATTTTCAGTTTCTTTGACCTCAACTTCTTCTGGTAATTTGGTAACAAATTTGGGTTTTAAATGAGTATGTTTACCAGCACAAGCAAGAAAATCAAAGTTATATAATGCTGGTTGTTTTCTGATGGCTTTCTTTAAGTAATGGGGGTTTTGAAAACCAAGACCCCATTTTTCTTTAACATCAGCCTCTTCGTTAGGTGCATTAAGAAAAATAGTTTGATCTGTTTGTCCTCTTGCATAAAGTTTGGCTTTCAGACCATTTACCTTCTTATTCAAAAGCTTGTTGTCAACCTGCAGTTTATGAACAGTTAGTGCAGATTCTTTCTTCTCAAACTTATATTTATAAATTTTAACTTCAAAATCAGAAATCTTCTTTTCAAAAGAATCTACTTGAAGTTTAGAATCAGAAGCAGACTTGCGTAAAGAATCAATTAGATCTTTGTTCCCAATAACAGACTTATTAAGCTCAACGATCTTATTGTTTCTTTTAGCAACTCTGTCTTTTTCTTTCTTTAGTTTTATTTGAAGGTCATTAAGCTCAACCATCATAGCTTCCATTTTGGTTATGAAATCATTTTCAGTTAAGTTTAATATCTCATCAGCTGTCTCATCATCTGACTCATCATACTTGACCTCTTTTCCCATTAGACAGAGATGAGCAGTTTCTTCTTTCTCTTCTTCTTCACCCTCTGAATGATCCAGCCAAAATTCGTCTTCAACCATTAATGCTATGCCAGCTTCTTGCTGTTTGGCCAATAGCAGTTTGTTCTGATAATACTGGGAGTTTCTAACCTTTGGCTTTCGACACTCTTTAGCAAAATGTCCAATCTTGCCACAATTGTAACATTTAATTGGATCATTTGCTGGTTTTTCAGCAACGGTGTAATCATTCAGAAACTTCTTCTTTTCTTCTGGATTCCTTTCCATATACCGGTTCTCTTCATGTCGCTTTCCTTCAACTCTTTCTCGATGCTCATGATTCTAGGAAGTAGATGAAGAGTACCTTCGAGAATTGGATTCCGACTTCTTGTAAAACTTCTTTTGAAAAGCTCGGGTCAATAATAGCATAGCCTGTTTGAGGCTTTCTCCATCATCTCCATCTGATTATGATTCTGATTCAGAACTGGTAAACACTTTCTTCTTTTTCTTCTTCTCTTTCTTTTCTTTCTTCTTCTCTCCAACAACCAGTGCAATGGGTTCAGGAACTGTCTCTGCCTTCTTTTTCTCAGCTCTTTTCTCTTCCACCTCCTCTTCATTCTGACACAGAGTCTCAAAAACTTCATGTAAAGGAATATCATTGAGATCCTTCATCTGTTTCATCCTACGAGTATGCTTTTTCCACTCTGGTTGTAGGATGCTCAGGAATTTGACGTTGTTTTCTATTTGCTTTTTCTTCACTTTGTTCTTTGAGAGTTTGTTCAAAACAAGCACAAACCTCTCATAGGTTTCCTCTAGGCTCTCATTTTCTTTGGCTTTGAATTCCTCATAGCTATTGATGCAGTTAACCACTTTCATCTGATTCCCTACTTTGGAACCCATCATCATTTTCTGCAACTGATCCCACATCTTCTTAGCATTTGCCTTGTAGCTGTCTATTTTGACGTAGATGTCATTCGGGATACTTTGAAGAAGAAGGGATCTTGCTTGCTTGTCTGCTTTGAAACGACTCTTTTGCTCTTCAGAATACTGAGCATATTCAACTGGAACTGTTTTCATTTTATATTCTCTTTCCTCAGTACCATCTTCACTATCAGATGAGTCTTCATCAGGTATTTGAACTGTGATTGGTACCATAGGACCCTCAATAATTGAAAGCAGAATGTTTTCTTCATTTGCATGCCTATCCACAAAATCCAGAAATCTGTCCTTCCACTACTCATACTCTCCTTTAAAAAGAACTGGAGGCTTAACATCCGTGTCAATAGAAAGAGCGTCTTTGGAAGTCATCTTGAATATACCTGTTTGCAATAAAAGCAATAAGAAACTAGAAATTGATCGTTAGTCCAATTATGAAATCACAAGAATATAGAAATGGTATTCGAAATAAAATTCAGAAATTTTGATCACAATCAGAATTTTGTCCCCCTCTACAGACTTAGCACGGGGGTCCCGCTACCCGGTTAGCGGGTGGGGTCAAGGGGCAACGTCCTTGCGGGGTCGAGGGGCAGCGCCCCTATAGAAAAAAATTTCACTATTAAAAGTCATATTATAGTTTTGAAAATTTCTCAGAAAATATTCTATGTATAGAAACTCGCAAGTCACTATTAAAATATGAAACTCGCAGACACTGAAACTCGCAAACAACTGTTTTACTGAGAAACTCGCAGGCTTAAGCTTGCGCGTTTGTGAAACTCGCATGCAAAGACTTGCGTGTTTTGAAAAACTCGCTAGTCACTGAAACTCGCTAGTTGCTGAAACTCGCAAGAGAATGTTCTCGAAGAAACTCGCTAACGCCTAAACACGCATGTCACTATTCACTGAGAAACACGCAGACTGAGACGTGTGTGTTTGAGAAAATCGCTAGTCACTACTAGCGCGTTTTCGACCAAACTCGCAGATCGACCAAACTCGCAGATCACTATTCCGACTCAAACTCGCACTCTTCGATTAGCGCGTTTGTAGAACTCGCTAACCACTACGTGCGTGTTCTGGTCCTTAGAAAAATTTCTCAATTTTCAAAACTCGCAGACTTCAATCAGCGAGTTTCTAGAACTCGCTATCAATGATTTGCGCGTTCTAACCAAAAACTGAGATTCTTCAGCTTGCGCGTTCTTGCTGATGAACTTGCGCGTTTTGTAGATCTTGCGCGTTCTTCAGATTCCTTGCGTGTTCTTCATCTGATTCACTAAAAATTCAATCTAAACTTTGAATTTCAACACCAAACTTTGAGAATTTACTCACCTAATCATCGAAAACACAATACAATCAACTAATTTCGATCTACAACACAAAAATATACAAATTGATTCAAATACCGTGCGTAGGACTCGTGACTTACAAACTCAACAAAATCCAAAATTTCGAGAAAAATAAAGTGCAATTGATGAATTAATCTTTACAAACTCGATCAATTATACTTTTCTAATAAAATCTAATCAAAATCTTCTCCAAAAACATGCTAAAACTCGAAATCAGATCCGGACATGAAGAACACAGTGTCGACCATTTTTCTTGAATTGATTTCGATTTGGATCTGCTCTGATACCAAGTGTTATTCCCAGATTCTAGTTCCTAATCACAATCAAACAAATAACATATTTCAATTACCTGTTTGATTCCAATCAATTCAAACGATTTACAAACTTTCTCTCTCTAGAACTCCTCTTTCTCTCTCTACAATTCTCTCTCTGAATATAACTCTCAGATTCTCAATAAGACTTGTTACTACTAAAAACAGAAATACAAGGTATTTATACCTATAACTAAAATACAAAGAAACTAAAATACAAATAATTTGACTTTTATTACAAATAGACTTTGACTTTGATGAGTGTTGACTTTCTCAGCTTTGACTTCTTACACTTTGACCTTCAGTCTTCTTGATCTTGTATCCAACATATTTATGCTCTAACATGATGTTCATTTGCAAAGATATAAATTTTTAATCAAATTCTGGAGGTACCTCAGATTCATCAGTTGAAGAATCTTCATCATCATCATCGCTTTGATCAGCTCCTATGAAGCACATAGCAACATTTTCCTCATTTTCAGCTTCGTTCTCGGAGTGATGTAGCCAGTGCTCTTCTTCAGCTAGCAAAACGATTCCGTTCTCTCTCTCTTTGGATAGTTTCATCTTCTTCCAGTAATACGCTGAATCCCGAACCACATTTACTTGACACTCCTTTGCGATGTGACCCGACTTTCCACACTTGAAGCACGCAGTAGCTTTCTTAGGCTCGGGCACTTTGGCAGGATCGTACTTTCTAGACCCCGAAGTGAAGCGAAGGTTGTTGGAAGCCGAACGATGCTGGAACTTCTTGTTGTTGTGCTGGGAGAGAAGAATCATCGCTTTCTCTAGCGCCTCGCCATCGTCATCAGTGGCCCCGTCATAAGCATTCTCAAACAATGCTTGTTCAGCCAATTGGCTCACGAGGAGTGCAATCGGGTCCACTGTCTTCGGCTTGTTCTTCTTATCAAGCTTGGCTTTCTTCTCCTTGACGATGCTCTCATCTGTCATCAAAATCTCATAAAGCTCTTGGATTTGCATGGTAGAGACCCGGACATCGTTCCTCAATCGGTGGCATGATTTGTTCCATTCCGGTTGAAGAGCGTTGAGGAACTTCAGATTAGCTTCTAACTTAGTCTTGGTCACTTTGATCTTATGCAGATCTTTCAGCACTGCCCAGAACCTGTCGAAAACACTATTAAAAGACTCATCGTCCTTGACTTTGAACTCCTCAAAGTTGTTCATGTAGCGCATTTTCCGGAGTTGTGTTGGAACCGCTGATCCAAGCATAATCTTCTCTAATTGTGTCCACATCAGCATTGGATTGTTCTTGTAACAGTCAATCCGGTTGTAGATAGAATTTGGCAAGGCTAGGATCAGGTTAAACTTTATCTCACGATCGGCTTTATATCGCAAAGTCTCTTCAGCTGTGTACTCGTCGGTAGGCTTCAAAATCATAGCAGCCGGTGTAGTTGCAGTCGCGGGAATCTCTTTCAAGGGCTTTTCGAAAGGTCCTTGAGTGAGTGACTTCATCATGTTTTCTCCGTTTTCTTGACGCTCGATGAAGTTAATGAACCGATCTTGCCATTGAGGGAACTCATTCTCGTTGACGAAAACCGGAGGATGAGTGTCCGTTCCTAACGACATCATGATGTCATTCTTGTAATTCTGAGCTTGGAGAGAAAATTTTGAAATATCCATAAAGTCAATAAACTCAGAAAATGCTAAGTCTGGAAGCAGAGAGGCTAGCGCAAAACTCATATATGCGCTAACAGCAGTAGCGCAAAAGATACTTTGCGCTGTGAAGCTGGCGAGAAACAAACTTGTGAGAAACTCAACACGCAAAAGAAGACTTTGCGCTAAGTGAAGATGGCGCAAAATAGACTTTGCGCTATACACGATAATCACTTGAAATATAAGAATCTGGCGTAACAGAATGATGATCTGGCGCATAATTTGATGACTTTGATGTTGATGAAAAACTCAAGCAGATAATGTTGGCGCAAAACGTAGATCTGGTGCAAAATCAAGAAAAGCTTCTAAATCGAACACTGAATCAAACCCGATGAATTATATCCACTCAGAAATGATCGAAACCTGCTTTCTAATCAAAAAGAACAACCAATTCTAACAAACTTTCGCCGAAACGTGAAATTGAGAATCGAACAGTAACTTTTCGCAGAACGGTCCAAAACCACAAAAATCCTCAAATTGATCTTCAAACACTGAATTTCTTGCTATTTGATGTGAAACAAAGATGATCTAACATTGATTTCGAATCCAATAAATCAAATCACAAGGAAACTCGATCAAATTTCAGTACAAATTTGTGAAAAATTCAGGGAATGAGATTTTCTTGATCGAGATCAAGAAAATCGATCAAATTCTCTGAATTAATAACAAATACAGATTGAAAATTGTTTCTCTCAAATCTCTCAGAATTATATTAGGCTCTGATACCAATTGATAATCCAAGATCGATCTAAATCTATAGAGAGAGAAAGTATGAGACGCAAAAGTACTTCTATTCAATATGCAATGTTGAGTTAATGAACAAGACAAGACACAAGGGCCTTAAATACCCTTGGCCAAAACAGATACAAAAGACTAGCTAAACAACAGTTAAGGCCACAAGAGATAAATACATTGATTACTACAAAATCAGACTTAACAATCTTGAATCAAAAAAGGGGGAAATTGTTAGTGCAAAAATGTTGGATCCAAGATCATTGGAATTGGAAGTCAAAGTTAAATTCAAAGCCCAGATCAACACTCAAAGCAAAAGTCAAAGTGAAAAGTCAAAGTCTTCTAAAGTCATAGTGTCAAGTCTAATTTGTTTGTTTTGTCCTTGTAATAGGTGGTATAAATAGGTTTTGTTTCTTGTATAAGCTTGTAGCACTTTAACAGAGAAAATACTTGTAGTGAGAGAAATATTGAGAGTGTGAGAGCAAATTGTAATCGTTTGATTTGATATATACAAATGGCTATTTGAATCATTTGATTGTTCTTCATCTTGATTTGATTGCACATTAGGGACACACATCTCGCTATGTAGAAATTTATGTACCGAATGAAGAGAGAAAGGTAGAATGGTACATCTTTAGGTTGGAGAGTTGCCTTCAGGAACTTGTTTCAGCAAGGGAGCGTACTACCTTTCAAGTGGCAATCAATACGACTGAGATGACAGAGAAAGAAAAGAACCGACAAGTGACAGAGAAAGTGGGGGACAAGAGAAAATGGGATGGACCAGGATTTGATGCAAGAAAGGGGAAGATGTTCAGGCCAGAATCGCAAGGAGGTCGTGGGGCTGGAGATAGACCTTGTGGGAAATGCAGGTGCGTGCATCGGGGGGAGTGTGGAACTGATACATGGTCATGTTTCCAATGCGGAATGTCGAGACACATGTCGAGAGACTGTCCTAGCAAGAGATCATGTTATCAATGTGGGTCGCCCGACCACCTATGATTGTACTGCCCACAAGTGAAGAAGATTGGATCAGCTCGGGTGGGGGATCGCAGTGGTAGGAAGATCGAGGAAAAGAAGTGGGAGGCGGCACGTACGAAGGGGCGGGCCTTTAATATGACCTGTTGAGGTGGAGGAAGTCCCAGATGTGGTGATAGGTACGTTTTTGGTTAACTTTATTTGTGCAAGGATATTGTTTGATTCAGGGGAGAGTTGTTCTTTCATATCTCCTGAATTTTCGAAATGTTTGTGTGTGAAACCTAAGCGCCTAGAGCGGGATTTAGAAGTAGAAACCGTCGATGCTAATCAGGTGTTTATTATAGATGTGGTTGAGGGTTATGTCATAGACATTGAAGGGAGTTTAGTGCCTATGATTTTGTACCCAATGGCGATGAGGGAATTAATGGTGTGCTTGGAATGGATTGGCTAGCTAGAAATGACGCTAGCATTATTTGTAATAAGAAATTGATTCGGATGATGTTATATGATAAGGGGGCAGTAGTGATATATGGAAATAGACAAGATAAGAGCTCTAGTTTAATTTCCATGATTAAGGCAAATAAGTGTTTGAGAAAATGGTGTCATAGATTCTTGGCATATGTGGTAGATGCTAAGAAGGAGAAGTGTGGGGTGGAGGATGTGCGAATAGTGGGTGAGTATCAGAAAGTATTTCCGGAGGATTTGGCGAATCTACGCCCGGATCGCCAAGTCGAATTTCGAATCAACCTGGTGCCTGGCACCGCACCGATCGCGTGTGCTCCGTATAGATTGGCACCTATGGAGATGAAATAAATGATGTCACAATTGCAAGAATTTCTAGACAAAGGATTCATCTGACCTAGCACCTTTCCGTGGGGAGCGCTTGTCCTGTTTGTGAAAAATAAGGACGGGACTATACGAATGTGCATAGATTATCGGGAGGTTAATAAGTTGACAATTAATAACAAGTATCCGATCCCAAGGATAGACGACTTATTCGATAAGCTACAGGGAGCAAGTTTCTTCTCCAAGATTGATTTGAGGTTGAGCTACCATCAGCTTAAGGTGAGCGAAGAATACATACCGAAGACCACATCCCGCACAAGATACATACATTTTTAGTTCCTCTTGGTCTTAAAGTTCTTCCTCAACTACCATTAATTTTCTCCTTCTCCTCTGCAGAGGTTTCTCTTTCTCCTTTGCAGGTTCTTCCACTTTCTCAATGGCTTGTACCTGAGGTGTTTTTGGTACAGAGGCCTGTAGGATTGGGGTTTCTTTTTCTACTACCCTATTTCTTAGCTTTCTTTTCTTTTTCGCTTCTTTTTCTTGCACCTATTCTTTAGGTTCTTTGACCTTTGTGGCTTTTGGGACCTCTTCTTCTACGGTCCTCTTTTGGGGTTTCTTTTCCTTCTTCTTGGTCTCACTTCTCTCATTTCCCTCCCCACACTCTGTTCTTACCTCACGCTCAACTCTCTCTTGTCTCTGAACTCTACCTTGTTCACCCTCTGCTGCACTCGGCCCAAAGGTAACTACAGGCTCACCTGGGTTCAGTCCTGTGCATGGAAGG
This sequence comes from Arctium minus, assembly GCA_954870635.1. Taxonomy (NCBI): domain Eukaryota; kingdom Viridiplantae; phylum Streptophyta; class Magnoliopsida; order Asterales; family Asteraceae; genus Arctium; species Arctium minus. Next base: position 29,959,579 of record OX941089.1, on the reverse strand, counting down.
GTTGTAGGACTCGGTTTTAGAGTGTTGTTTCCCACGTCTGTAGGCTCTCCTAGCATCTCCACCCAAATATGCGAACATATTCTCTGGAAATGGGCGTGCATTCGGTAACTAGAGTTGTCTTGTGTGTGGTCATGGCGTGGGTTCTGACCATGTTTCTAGTCATGGGAATCTTCTTTTCTATCAAATGGTTTCCTAGAAGCACGACTATGAATATATGGAACATCAAGGATGGCAGAGCCTTGCTTTTGGACTGATCCTCTCGCTTTTTTATCACGACTCCAACCATTTACCTTAGGATCAATCGTGTGTAGTCCAGTGGAAGCTCAAAGATAATCCCAACGACAAGTGTGTTGTTGGCTTGTTTGGTCTGGGCTCCCAATTTTTCCAGTTAGACATCGGTTAATTATGGAAAAGAGCACATTCCATATTGGTGGTAGGCATTGCCTTCTGAAGTCTGTCTCTTGGTGATTGGCTTTCCATAGCCAATGAAGATAAGGAAGTCCACAAGTTCGTCGTCAGAGGGTTCTGTGGCATAGTTGACAATATTCAGTTGTCTCCTTGATATTCCCTGATTTGTTCAAGTTCTTATCTAAATTCAATCACACAAACAAGATTTATCAATTAACTGTTTGATTAACCACAAGATTCAGTTACAAAAGAATTGAATCACTTTCTCTCTCTACAAATCTCTTTCTCTCTCTCTCTCTCTAAAACTCTCTCTCTCTACAAAATATGGAACTTGTTAAAATGACCTCTCTTAATTCTACAAAACACAAAACTAACAAGCCACACGATATTTAAACCAACAACAATTACAAAGAAAAATAAAATACAAACAACTTTGACTTTGACATTTATTACACTTGACTTTGACTTTGCTTGAGAGTAGACTTTTGAAGCTTTGACTTCTTCAACCTTTATCTTCAATCTTTATGATCTTGTATCCAACATATTTCTGCTCTAACATTCTCCCCCTTTGGATCAAGATCATCTCAAAAATCATCTCTAAAAGATTTTGCAGTTCAATCTTCTCTTTTAAGCACAGTAGAAACTTCTCCCTTTGAACTTTCTCCCCCTTTTGTAGTAAAAAGAACTTCTCAAGCAATCAACATTCTCCCCCTATTAATATGAAAAATTGACATTCTCCCCTTTCTATGATAAACTCTGTATCTTCAAAAACTTACAGCAATATTTCCAAAATCTGATCTTCAAGAATAACAACATTCTCTCCCAAGGTTATAAACAAACCTCTTTCAGACACAACTCTGATTGCTTCAGCAAATTATCTCCAAAATTTCAGCTTTCAACAAATTTGAAATCTTTGAACTCTTCAAACATATCTGATCTTCTCAACATTTCATGAACCTCTCTCCCCCTTTTTTATGATTGTGGCATAGAAATCATCAAAACTTTCAAGCAAGAAATGTCTCTGTAATCTTTCTGACCACTGATCTTTTATACTGAGCCTCTGATTCACCATCGATCCAAAATAAGGTATTTATCCAGATCTTTTAAAATCCATACAAATTAGGAATGTAACACCTGAATCAACAAATGAATCAGTTATAATGTCTGTCAGTAACACTATGTCACTGTGTGTAACAAATACACAATGGAAAGGAGCTTTTATGATGTTCACTCCCCCATAGCTTCCATCCAATCATCGAAACACCACAAAGGCAATTTCTAAGAACGTTATGACAAGAAAAACAAATTATCATGTGTTTTCGTGCAAGTGTTAGAAAAAATTAAGCACATGATGATTTCTTTTTAATAAGGCTCAACATTGTGTAAACCATTGAGACAACAATAGTATAACACAGACTCAATTGTGCATGATCGAAGTGCGAAGGTGGGCAGATTTCCTTCTTTTTCAATATCCAGATTTTCCAAATGAAAATCAGATAGATTATATGTCGCGTCCCCTTAAAATATGAAACATTTTCTTTTTAAGAAGAAAATGAGTGGCTGGTGGGGTTATTATCAAGAGTCGTTGGCATGGGCTAGATACCTATTTCAATAATGTTCACGAAGAATTGTGAAACATTAGTAATATGGCTGCCCGACTCAGAAAATAGTTGGTGCAGAGTTTGATATTCTTTTACTCTGATCTCACACCCTCTTTTCTTTTTAATCATTGAGCTCACTTCTAACCAAACTCTCATTTACATTTTACCTCATCACTCAACCCACACTCATTTCTTTTTGACTCCTCACACTCGATCACTAAGAATTAACTTCTTGGGTAGGAAACACTGGTTAACGTGAATCCATAAAAGTTTCATGTAATCTCACACAAAGAACCAATGTGATCCTATAAAGCATAATGTTGCTCAAACATGGTTTATCTTTATCAGTTAAAGCACAAAGATACAAGTCAGATGTATGTATGCTCAGAAGATAATCATAAAAATTTAAGCATTTTAAATATTGAAGATATTTCAAACAAGTAAATTGAATGAATGAACATGAATACAAGGAACTTGTTTGAAAATCTGACATTGTATGAAATGATCAGATACGAATGATATAACAATCAAGGCTTTGGTCATCAAAAATTGATTTTGTCTATATGAAACAAAAATATAGACATTCTTGAAAGAATGTTTCGAAATGAAATCATGCTCAAAATTCTTTGTAATTCAATCGGGGTGTCTTACCATCGAAAATTTGTTTCAATTTAGAGACATGGTAAGAACAATTTCAACAAAAATTAAACCGGTGTGTGTGAATACATGAAAGCATATAGACAAGATAATACGCAAGTATTAATGTTTGGAAACACGCGGTTTTTTTAAGTATGAATTTTATAGTAATCATTGTATTTATAGGGTTGGTCATATACTGTGTCTAAAAGTCTAATTCTATGTTGTATTGACCAAGGGTATTTAAGTCCCTTTGGTCTTTGTGTCTTGTAAGAACTTTCACGCTCATTGAATACACAGTTACATTTGCACATATTGTCTCTCTCTCTCTACTTTCTCTCTCTAGAGATTCAGTGTTCTTGGACTCACAATTGGTATCAGAGCCAATCTGAATCTTGAGAGGATTGAGAGATTGCTTTTTTGTTCCTGAATTTGTTGAATTAATCGAAAATTTGATCGATTTTCTTGAATTTTCAAGAAAATCTCGTTTTATTGATTTTTCATCAAATTCGGACTGTTTTTAGGTCGAATTGTGTTGAAATTTGTTTATGTGATCTCGTTTTTGATAGGAGAACATAATTGTTTCATATTGTTTTGCATGAAAATCAAGTTTTGATCTTCGATTTTGATTTTTAAATATTTTCTGGAAATCCCGTTCTTGAGTACTGTTACATTCTCAAAATCGTGTTTTTGTGAATTTTAATCGAAAATTTTGATTGAAAAGTGTTTAAAAGTTGTTTTCGAACGTGTTGTTATAAGAAAATTTCATCAAAATCTGTTTTGAAATCGAGTTTTTGGAAATTTTATGGATTTTCATTCGGTTTGCGCCAGATTGGAACTTTGTGCGAGTTCTTCATAGTTTGCGCGAGTTCATCATTGGATTTACGTGATCTTACTAATCTTGTTTCAGTGTTTCAGGTTTCTCAATATCACACAAAGTTCAAACTTTGCGTCTCCCTTGCTTCAAGAGAAATCAAGTTTGCGTTAGCCTCTTATCACGCAAAGCTACTTTGCGTCTCCTACAGCTCACGCAAAGCTTACTTTGCGTCTTCAACGACTAACGCAAAGGCTAGTTTGCGCCTCGGTCTTCTCACGCAAAGTTGATTCAACTACTCGCGAGAAGTATAGTTTGTTTCCTTCTCAGCTCACGCAAAGCTCACTTTGCGCCTTCCTCTTGTCACGAGAAGTCCAATTTGTGTTTCTCGTTGCTTGCGCAAAGCTCAGTTTGCGTCTCCTGCCTCTCACGCAAACCTCTATTTTGCGCCATATCTGTCCAAACTAAAAAAAAAAAAAAAAAAGAGTCTGGAATTTTTTTTTAAAGTTTGTCATCTATGGATTCTACAAAGTTTGCCTTTCAAGCTAAGTTCTACACAAGTGATCTGATGATGTCTTTGGGATCTGAAACTCGTCCTCCAGTTCTTGTCAATGAAAACGAATTCACTCAATGGCAAGATCGATTTCTGAACTTCATCGAGCGTCAAGCTAATGGAGAGAACATGATGAAGTCTCTAACTGAAGGACCTTTCTTAAAGCCTAATAAAGAGACTCCTCCAACATCTGAAGAGGCTTCACGAATGAAAGCTGATCGAGAGTTGAAAGCTAATCTGATGCTAGCTTTACCAAATTCTGTCTACAATCAGGTTGATCATTGCAAGGATTATCCAAATATGTTGTGGGCGCAATTGGAAAAGATCATGCTTGGTTCTTCGGTAGCAACTCAGCTTCGACATACTCGGTTCATGAACAACTTTGAGGAGTTCAAGGCCAATGAAAATGAGACTATAAAGAGTGTTTTTGACAGATTCTGTGTAGTGCTGAATGATCTGCGAAAGATAAATGTAAACAAGTAGAAATTTAGTGAGAGTTTCATACCAGGCTCGTGGTGCTTGTTTAAGACCATAAAGTGCTTTGTCTAAAACATAGACATGATCAGGGTGATGAGGATCAACGAAACCTTCAGGTTGAGCCACGTAGACCTCCTCATGCAGAACGCCGTTCAGGAAAGCCGATTTTACATCCATTTGATAGACTGTAAAGTTTTTGTGCGCTGCATATGCGAGAAAGATTCTGATGGCTTCGGTCCTTGCAACCGGGGTGAATGTTTCATCATAGTCGATGCCCTCTTGTTGACAATACCCTTTTGCGACCAGTCGAGCTTTGTTTCTCACGACTACTCCAACTTCGTCTTTCTTATTTCTGAACACCCACTTTGTTCCAATAACGGATTTACCTTTAGGTAGTGGGATCAAGCGCCATACCTTGTTCCTTTCGAATTGTAGAAGCTCGTCTTGCATAGCATAAATCCAGAATGGATCACGTAGAGCTTCAGCCGCTTTCATTGGCTGTAAGGAACTGAGGAAGCTTGAAAACATGCAGAAGTTAGCTGTTGCTGACCTTGTCGTGACACCAGATTGTACGTCACCTATCACATTGGTCAGGGGATGATCCTTAGTCCAACGATGTGTGCTTGGTAGAGCTTCAACTGTTTGTTGTGTATTCGACGCATCGTTTTCATCATGCACGGCAGGTTGCTCCATAGATGTACTCGGGACATCTTGTACTGGTGTTTCTGATACTGAAGCTTCAGGGCTAGCAGTTGAAGTGCTCGGGACTTCGTTTCTAGAAGAACTATCTGTAGAGACAGATTCAGCATTAGTAGAGTCAGAAACTAACTTTGTAGTCGTACCTGATGGAGATGAAGTTTCAGTGACTTCTTCGGAAGGTCCAGACATGTCTTCAGATATAGTAGGGACCTCCGAGCCTGTACCACTTGTTATTGATGTTGATATGCCTTTTTCAAAATCTGCACATATATCATCAAAGGCATCAATAAACAGTAAATCTAACTCAGATGAAGTAGAGTTAGAGTTTGAAGAATTGGATCTTTTAGCAGCTGGTTCTATTCTGGATTGAATAGAAGCTTTGTCCTTAATTACGAGTTCTGAACTGTTGTGTCCAGAAGTCCTTGTTGAATTCTCATCAAAGGAGACATTCATGCTCTCAACAACCGTCTTAGTTCGAATAATGTAAATTCGATAAGCTTTGGATGTCAGAGAGTATCTAACGAGATATCCTTCATCCGCTTTCTTATCAAACTTTGATAATCCTTTACGCTCTTTTAGAATGTAACACCTGCAACCAAATACACGAAGGAACTTGATGTTAGGTGTACGATTGTTGATCAATTCATATGTTGTCTTATTAAAGCGCTTGACCACAATGGTACGGTTCTGTGTAAAACATGTTGTGGCGACTGCCTCAGCCCAAAGGTACATGGGTAGATCTGAGTAAGCAAGCATAGTCCGAGCTGCTTCAACCAGAGTGCGGTTCTTCCGTTCAACAATGCCATTTTGCTGCGGAGTGTAGGCGGCGGAGAAATTATGTGAAATACCCACGGAAGTAAGATAACTCTTCAGGGTGTCATTCTTGAACTCCGTGCCATTATCACTATGAATCGTTCTGACTGGCAGTTGAAGTCGTACTTGAATGCGCTTGATGAAAGCGATAATCAACTCTGGCGCATCTGACTTGTTGCGAATAAACTCGAGCCATGTATACCTTGAGTAGTCATCTATCATTACCAACACATATTTCTTTCCGTTGATAGATGATGTGCGCATTGGGCCACAAAGGTCCATATGAAGAAGTTCCAGTGCAGATGAGGTCGATGATTCAGATTTGGACTTGAATGAGCTACGCTTCATTTTGACCAACTCACATGCGGAACAGAGTGAGTCTTTTTCGAACCTCATTTCTGGTAGACCTTTGACCAGACCTTGTCTCTGTAGTTTCGCTATAGATCTGAAATTTTGATGAGACAAGCGTCGATGCCACATCCACGATTGTGCTTTGGAAGCTTTGGCTAGTAGGCATACTGGACGTGTAGCTGACAGTATAGGAAAATCTACATAGTATAGATTTCCATGGCGCTCAGCTTTGAAGACTTCGTAACCATCGGAATCCTCTAGATAGCAATGAGTGGTTGTGAAGCGGACTTGATATTTCATGTCACAGAAGTCACTGGTACTGAACAGGTTGTGATCAAGTCCTTCAACATATAACACTTTTTGAATCTTCACAACACCGTTATCGAGCATTCCATATCCTCTGACGTGGCCTTCGGCTTCAGAATTGGCAAATCTAACTGCTCTGGCAGTCTCCTCCACATAGTTATGCAAGAGGTGCTTGAATCCTGTCATGTGGCGTGAACATCCGGAATCTATTACCCACAATCGACAGGCCTGCAAAAGAGACAATTAGTTTTGCTTAGGCACCCATATCAGGATGGGTCCTTCGCGGTTAGCATCAAGCAACTCAGGAATATCATCTGGTTTGACTTTCACTCTCCATTCATAACGCGGTTTTGGAACCCATTTCCAAACCATCTTAACATTTAATTCCTGAAAGTGCTTTTTAGAAGTAGGATTGGCAACCTTAGCACGATACACTTTTGGTTGTGTAGAAGAATCAGAATTAGAATTAGACTTAGAGTTCAGCTTAGCTTTGCTTTTATACTTTTTGGACTTAGGAGGGGAGTAGTATTTGAATGAATTATCCCAACAGTGTTTGCAATAAAGATTCTTTCGAGCAAAATTCATAAACTTAGATTTATCGGAACAAATCTTACATTCATGTTTATCAAAAGAAGTACTATTCAAAATAACACTGTCTGTAGGACAACTACTAAAATTCAAACTATTCTTTTTATTCAAACTAAGATCTTTATTCTTCTTACTCTTCCCAACTCCATTTCCTCTTATATCTGAAACAGAAACAGGAACCTTGTTAGTCTCTAACTTAGAAGGTGGTTCTTTTCTAGTGCTCTTTGAAGTCTCACCCTTTTCAAAAATACTCGGAGGATATTCAGGACAATCAGAGTAAACAACTGTAGGTTTTGCAGAAGCATCAAATTCTGGATTGGTTATTACCTTCCAGCTTGGATCATTGAACATATGTTTATCACTTGAAGCATTTTTAAACATAGTAACTTTCAAATCATTGATCTCTTTGCAAAGCTCTTGATTTACTTTTAAAGACTTTTCAAGTTTATGTTTGAGATCAAAGTTTTCATCTTCAACCTCATCAAGAGACTGTTGCAACAAATCGATTTTCTTCATCAATTCAGATGTATGATCATTCACAGAATTTGATCCCTTTGAATTAGAAACAGGGTCAGAGTCTGAAGCATTCATCATTTCAGAAAACATATCTTCAGTCATGGACTCAATAAACTCCAGTTTTTTATTTTGAGAACAAGAGCCATTCGAGATAGCATGTTCTTCTTCAACCTCTTCAACGAGTAAAGGTTTAGAAGCAATAGGATTTGAGACTGATGGCATAGTAGATGGATCAACATCTAATTCATACTCATCATATTTGCATGCAGTCTCAGGTAGAACTGTGTTGGTGCTTACTGATTCGTTGGAAGGTGTGGTAAATAGTGATTCAAACTCAGTAAATTCGATCTTTCGAGTCGCATAGCTTTTGTTTAAATCACCATATTGAAAACCAACTTATTTAAAAAGATTTTGAGAATCAGTGTCACCAGACTTGTTCTTTCCCATTTCTTCTTGACCTTTGGTCTCAGATAAAGGTGTAGGAGTACTTGCTTCAACAAAAGTTGCGCGAATGTCAGGAATGGGTCTAATTGCGGAGCCGAATTTATCAAAATTATATAAATGCTCCGGTGCCTTTTTCAAAATTTCATTAGTTGGCACACCCAAACCTGGTTTTAGTTTGTAAAACCTTTCGTCTTGGTGTTTATTGGTCAGCAGATTTAATGTTTGCTCAGTCTGGCCTCGTTTCATATTAATGTCCTCCAGTTGTTTGATTTTGGTAAAAGCTTCATTTCTTTCTTTATAGCAAACTTCAAATTTTATTTGAAACTCACCCTTTTCAGCATTAAGATTCACAAGATTTGTTTCTAAACCAGATATTTTTTCTTTTAAAGACGCTTTTTCGGCTTTTAAATCATCTTTTTCCTTTTCCTTTTCTTCCACAACAACTTTTAAAATAGCATTTTCATCACGAAAGCTTAAAACATATTGATGTGCAGAGCTAAGTTTGCCTTTTAGTAAAGCAAATTCATCTTTCATACCGTGTATTTGGGCCATTAAAGATTCAATAAGTTCAGAATTTTCACTAACCTCAGAGTTTGCTTCTTCGGATTGTGTCTCAGAGTCTTCATCATCACCTTCCAGCTTTGCCATGTAAGAAACTTGGGTGAAGTGTGCTTGCTCCTCGTCATCAGAACTTTGGAACAGCCAGTTCTTTTCTTCAGCCATTAGTACTTTTCCTTCTTCAGCTTTCTTGGCAATTAGTGACTTTCTTGAGTAGTACTCTGAGTTCTTCACGTTCTTGAATTTGCAGTCCCTTGAGAAGTGCCCAAATTTGCCACAGTTGTAGCATCTTCCTGGTTCATCCTTTCGCTCTTCTCGCTTCTCCTCTCTCTTTCCTTCTCTTCTATCTTCCTTCCGATCTTCTCGTCCTTCCTCTCTCTTTCCATGCCTCGGCTTGTATCGCATCTCAGACTTCTCTTTCTTGTATCCATCATACTTTGGCTTTGAGTAAAATCTTTTCTTGCCAAAGCTCTTCTTGAATCGTCGTGTAATGAGAGCCAAGTCTTCAGAGAACTTTTGAATATCAGGATCTGAATCAACTTCCAGTTCTTCATCGCTCGAATCAGAGTCAGAGTCAGTAACTTCAGTAACTAGAGCTTTAGACGCCTTTTTCTTCGACCTTGCAGAGGATACAGAACCTTTGCCGGCTATGAGAGCCACAGAATCCTTCAGATGATTAGACTCATTATTCATAGATCTCACCTCATCCTCATGTTGAGCTAGAGTAGAGAAGATATCGGTGACATTTTCTCGAGCCATATTCTTCGACATCTGGAGGTTGATAGCAAAGTTCTTCCATTCTGGATTTAGATTCTTGATGAACTTGTAGTTTATCTCAGAAGCAGATTTGGCAATGTTGTTCCTCCGCAAGTCATTGAGAATAATGTTGTACCTATTGTAGGTATCTAAAAGCAGCTCTCCTTCTTTTGCATGAAATCCCTCGTAAGCATTTATGCACAGATTCTGCTTAGCTTGAATAGAAGCTTCACTTCCTTCAAACTTCCTTGCTAGTTCATCCCAGATTCCTTTAGCAGTGCTCTGACTGTCGACACGATTGTAGATGTCGTTTGGAATTGCCATCGTCAGATAGATTAGAGCCTCTTCTTCTAACTTGAGCTGGTCTTTCAGCTTTTCAGTGAAGAACTGAACAGGTTTAGGAATCTCTCTGTCAGGGATTTCAGGAGAGGAATCTGTAGTAGGTTGACCCTTTACTGTGATCATTGGAGTTTTAGGACCTTCAATGATTATTGTCATGAATTCTCTGTTCTTGTGATTCAGAAACTGAATCATTCTGGTCTTCCATTGTTGATACTCATTAGCCACGAGGACAGGAGGTTTGACTTGAGAGCCCATCGAGAGAAGCTGATTCGACATCTTAGCTGTACTGTTAGTAAATAGACTTTTTTGTACCAAGACAACCAACTAGATGAAATCGTTAGAATCAAAATAAAACTACACTCAAAAAATTTTCAGAAAAATAAATTTCCAAAAATAATTAAATGCAGTATTTGCACAGTTTAAAACACAAAGAAATAATACTGAAGAATGAAATTAGGAAAATTTTGATCAAGCACAAAACTTTTGTCCCCCTTCGCAGACTTAGACTTTGAAAAAGTGCTTCGACCGGTCAAACGTAAGACCGGAGAATGAACCGTACCAGTCGAAGGAAAGACCGGAGTAAGCAAGTATCCGGTCGAAGGGTAAGATCGGACTAGCAAGTACCCGGTCGAATAGTAAGACCGGAGAATACAAGTACCCGGTCGAATGGTAAGATCGGAACTATGCTTGACCGGTAAAATTGATTCGACCGGTAACTTGTTCGACCGGAAGTATGCTTAGACCGATAGTGCTAAGACCGGATGGTTGTTCGACCGACACTATGCTTCGACCGATAATATGTAAGACCGGTAGAGAGCTAAGACCGATATACTGCAATGGACCGATATACCTTCGACCGATAATATGCAAGACCGGAGTGGACAGTGAGTGTATCGGTCGAATGCTATAGACCGATAAAGGTATTCGACCGGAAGTGGACTTAGACCGATAGAAACAAAGACCGATATGTTCAACCGGAATGTTCTTAATTTACCAGAACGATGAACAACCCAGAAAGATCAACCCAGAAATCATAGAAATCACTGAAATTGAAAGCAAAAATCAGACTTTTGTACCCAGAAACATGTATCGAACAGTATTCAATCAAAATCAAAGATTAATTTCAACTTTCATGCATCGATTATGAAGAACACAGTGTTAACTTTTCACGAACCCAGAAAACTCAAAATCATAGATTTAATCACTTGTTAATCCACAATGCAATTAATCAATCAGATACTGATCACTAGCATATATCGCATCTATTCATATCGATTTTAACCATAAAAGCATGTTAATTCACGAAATCAATTTTCACTCGATGAACAGTAAAAAAAATTTCGATGAACAGTAACTTCGCATGAACAGTGATTTCGATGAATAGTAATTTTCGATGAATAGTGAAATCGCAAAACACATATTTAATCCTAAAAACTTGATTCTTTAGGCTCTGATACCACTTGTTATCCCAGATTTAATCTAGTTGGTAAATAATCACAGAAACAAGTAATCAAGCAACACAATAATAATCAAGAGATATTTAAATCAGAGTAACATACCAATCCCTTGTATAAACTGTTAAACCTTGAGTGTTCTTGATACCCTTTGAATACAGAGAAAATACGGCTAACTATTTAGAAAATTATCAGAGATAACCTAAAACTAAACTAAACATAACTTTAAATACCCAGGCCATATGTGTAACACCTTAGGCATATCCCATATCGGCCGTGGACAGGAGTGATGTTGGGTGTTATAAGTAATATCTTGGCCTTCCTAACAACAACGCGTTTTGGGGCCACAAGCACGTCAGGTTCTGGGAACTCTGAGGTTAAGCGTGCTTGGGTGGGAGTAGTCCCAGGATGGGTCGCCAGAAACAAATCCGTGCGCTACACGTTGGTTAAATCCAGGGGCAAAGCGGATAATATTGTTGTCGAGGCAGACGGGATGTTACAATATGGGCTTCCTAATGCTTAATGGGCTTGGGCCCAATAGCTTAAAACTATTTGCTTATTACACTTTAAACCCTTTAACTATAACTATCAAACAATTACAGTTTAAACCCTTAACTTTAACTATCAAATAAATACAGTTTAGACCCTCTAATTTAACTTTGACACAATTGCAGTTTAAACCCTTAACTTTAACTTTAATCTTGAATACAATTTATGATCCAACAGTTGGCGCAAAAACAGACTTTGCGCTAAAAGTAGCTGGCGCAAAAGTCACTTTGACACCCTTGAGGAGTTTTGCGCGAGAAGAGGATGGCGCAAAATAGAGGTTTGCACGAGAAGTTGTTCGCGGGAATTGGAGGTTTGCGCGAAGAGTTGATGACGCAAAATGGAGACTTGCGCAAGAAGAAGGTCGCGCGAAGAAGAACTTTGCGCGAGATGCTGATGGCGCAAAATAAACTATGAACTGGCGCAAAACTTGCACTCTCGCGAGTTCATTCCTGCAACTTCGAAAAACGACTTTGATCCACAAATTAACCTATCTAGACTTCGATTAGCAGTCCCAAAATTTGACAAATAGATCACTAACACTTCTAGAACAGATTACAAGCTTTTGATTTCAAAAACAAACACTTTTTGATGATTTGATCGATGGAACAGTGACTTTGAAATCGAGAACAAATAGACACCAAAATCACAAAATTAGAATCGATTATAGGTGCTATACTGAAATTAAACTATACCCAATCGATCTAGAACACTTTTCGATCACAACCTGATCGATTTCAACACCAAAAACACTCTAAAACTCAAAAATGATTTTAAAGATGAAGAACACAGAGTCGACTTTTAAAACTTGATTTGAATCTGGTTTTAAGCTCTGATACCAATTGTCGGTCCCCTGTTTAATCAAGTTCTTATCAACACAAACAAACAAATACGATTTACCAACCTGTTTGATTAATAACCAAGGATTACAGAGTTTGAATATGATCTCTTTGAAGCTCTCTCTCTGTTTTTCTCTCTGATGAATTGTGTTCTTGGTTGATAATTGTGATATATGATATTTTAATAATATCTCATCTATCCTAATATCTAAACTAACATAATATCTAAGATAATAATATCTAATAATAAATATCCTAAAATATCTAATAATAGATATTTAGGAATAATAATAAAATACTAAAAACAAACTTTGACAATTATTACAAACTAACATTAGACTAATATTGAGAGTGACTTTTCAGCTTTAGCTTCAGATTTCAATCTTCAGATTGGATGATCTTGAATCCAATAAATCTGAGATCTAACATTTTGAGGAGTAACTCTCAAAATAGTCATCAGAAAGAAATTTCGATTTATCAGAACTATAACTGTTATTCAATCTCTCATAACGGAATGGAAGTTGAATTTTAGTTGTGTTCTTTCTTTTCTCTTTTTACTTGACTTCATCTTCTTCAGACAGTTTAGTCCACTTAGCTTGGAGTTCAGGATATTGTGGTGCCAATTTTAGAAATCCAAAATCATAAAAAGTAGGCACTTCAGATATACCCTTTTGGAGATAGTGTGGATTCTTATAACCAGGTCCCCAACACTCTTTGTTCTCTTTGGGTTTGTTTAGATGAATGGTTTGTTCAATTTGACTCAAAGTATATAATTTCCCTTCCAAAACATTCACTTTTTCAAGTAAATATTTGTTTTCTTCTGAAAGCGAAGAATACATTTTATTTAGCTCTTTTGATTCAAACTCACACAGTCTATATTTTGAAACAGTTTCAAATAACTCTTTGTGAATTATAGTCTTCTCTTTAGTGTTGGTTTCAATGTTTTTATGTAAAGCTTCAATCAAAACATTCTTCTCAGCAATATCATTGCTAAGTTTCTGTATGGATTGGTTTTTATCTTTATTAACACCTTTTTCAAGCTTAAGTTTAGACTCTAACTTTTGGATTTTAACCATCATAGCATGCATTTGATTTAAAAAATCTGATTCAGTCATATCACATACCTCATCGTTATCTTCTTCATCAGATTCTGCTTCATCTTCAGCTTCATCCACTATCTTACCCATAAAGCACAAATGGGCTTTTTCTTCTTTCTCTTCTTCTTCGTCTGAATGATCAATCCAAAACTCATCCTCCGCCATGAGTGCCTTGCCAGCCTCTTGTTTCTCGGCCAAGAGCATCTTGTTCTTTTAGTATTCGGAGTTTCGGACTTTCGGTTTTCGGCATTCTTTTGCAAAGTGTCCGAGTTTGCCACAGTTGTAGCATTTTGTTGGTTCCGACTGTTTCTTCTCTTCAGCTTTGTATGGCTTCTCATCAGATCTCTTCTTTATTCTCTTTCCTTCAATCTTCTCCTTGTGTTCATAATTTCTTGAACCAGATGAATATCTCTGATTGTTTGAGTTAGGCTTTTTGTAGAACTTTTTCTAGACAGCTTTCATCAGCATCAGCATATCATGCTTCAATCTCATCACGTTCTGCCTCATCGGACTGAGAAACTATCAACTTCTTTTTCTTCTTGAGACTCACACTCTTCTTCTTCACAACAAGAGCAATCGGATCAGCAACTGCTTTATCAGCCTTTTTCTTCTCTTCTTTGATCTCATCTACCTCCTCTTCATTTTGTCTGAGAGTTTCATAAACCTCGTGGAGAGGAATTTCATTCAGATCTTTCATCTGCTTCATCTGTCTTGTAAATCTCTTCCACTCAGGTTGGAGAATACTGAGAAATTTGACATTCAGTTCAATTTGTGACTTATTTACTTTGTTCTTGCTAAGTTCATTCAGCAATGTCACAAATCTATCATAAGTTGTCTCCAAAGTTTCTCCTTCCTTGGCTTTGAACTCCTCATAGTTTTTGAGGCAATTGGAAATCTTGAGTTGATTGCCGATCTTCGATCCGAGCATCATCTTTTCTAGTTGATCCCACATTTCTTTGCTTGTAGCTTTGTAGCTATCTATTTTCACATATATCTCATTCGGGATTCCTTGAAGAATAAATGATTTTGCCAGTCTATCAGCTGTTGTTCTATCTAACTGCTCTTTAGTGTATTATACAATTGGAAGGGGGTACTCTCCCTCTTCATTACCAACAGTACGAGTCTTTACTGGAATTGGCATGATTCCTTCCTCCAAAGATTTCTTGATAAGAACACCCAACTCGTGTCTTTCAATAAAGTCCATGAACCGGTCTTTCCACTGTTCATATTCTCCTTTGAACAGTACTGGTGGTTTAATGTCGGTTCCATTTGCGAGAGCTTCTGTTCAAGTCATCCTGTTTGAAAAATATTCAATAAGAACTTGACAAACTGATCGTTAGTCCAATAGAAATCAAATAAAACAAAAAAACTTAGACAGAAAATCAGAAATGAAATTTCCAAATTTCTCTAAGTCTGAAATTCGCAAATTATTGTGAAAACACTTCAGAATTCGCAAACTGCAAAGAATTACAGAGAATTCTCAAAACACAGTAATACACTGTTGGATACCAGATTTAATCTTATAACAATAATGATATAAACAACAAGAGTATAAACAGCGGAAGCAATATAGTTTAATATCAAAAGCAGATTCAAATATCACAGTTCATATATAAAGCAAGTAGAAAGAACAAGATCTTCGTGAGATATATTCAATTGATTCTTCTTGTACAAGGTATCAAAAACCACACATTTTTCAAAGGAGTGATGGTCCTATTTATAGGACCATAAAGTAAACAGTGTACTATTCTGACAAATAGAAGCATGCTTGAACAGTGTCTTACCTAATAGGTAAGCTCAAGACATGCTTGAACAGTAACCTACTCTATAAAGTAAATCTTATCACTAAGTGATTGGTTATCTGTTCTGATACTTCAGGAAAGTCTTCAGCGCCATCTTCAGATAGAATGTCTTCAGAGCCTCTGATGAAGCCATCTCTGATGTCTTCTTCTGAAAGTTGCAATCTTTGGTAAGTACTTCAGAGGCAGGTTTGTCCTCTGAAGTCTTCGTCCTCTGAAGTCTATGCCCTCTGAGTTCTATCTTTGGAACTCCTCTGAAATAGGACTTGGGTATTTTCAACACTTTAACAAACAGAAGATTTGGGGCTAACAATCTCCCCCTAAGTGTTGAAAATAAAAGATACAAAAATAGCAGAGAATAGAAGATTTAAACTAGAAAACGTAGAGGAGAAAATCATCCTCTTAAATATTACTTCTTAAACATTTTGAAGTTTAATACAGAGAAAGTAATATTCAAAAATAAATAAACAAACTAAAATTTGTCACTTGAACAGATTCCATGGAACTTCATGATCAGAGCTCTGAAGTTGATCATCGAGTCAATCTCTAAGTCAAGCTTTGCAAGTAAATCTGCTCTGTGCCTTTCTTCCTTCACATGGATCATTTTCTTTATACCTCTCAAGGTTTCATCAGAGTACTTCGAAACTTCTGAAGCGAGAAAGATCTTCTTTACTTGGTTTACTCTATAGACGAAAGCTAGAGGTTCTGCAATGATTGATTCAGTCTTCTTTGACTCAAGATTAACGATCGACTCCACAGGTTCAGTTACCTCCAACTTTTCTTCCCCCAGGTTCAGAGAAATTTGGAAGTCACGTTTTGCTATGTGTTTGACATAGGCCTCCATTGCCCGTCTGACTTCAACCATGCCCATCCTGAGGTAAATCATATGTATTTAGATTTACGAGATCATTATCATTGAACTCGTAAATCTTCTTATCAGATCGAGTTACCACATAATGCCTATAGATGATCTTGTTGTAAGCAAAGGTCTTCTCTGAGATTTTGTTGATTTTGATGATTGGATCATCAAAGAGGACTTGTACTCTGGATGAGGTTTTATCTCTGACAAATCTTTGCTCATAGTCCGGCATGTTCTCTTTGATCCTTGGATTAAGAGGAATGACTAGAGTGTCTGCCATATTGAACTCACAGTAGATGTATCTGAAGTGGTCTTCTATGGAAGCTTCAGGATTGGATGCAAGGAATGTATGAGGTTGAGTAAACACTTTGGCTGGTAAACCAATGCTTGCCTTCTGAACAGGATTCTCTGAAGGAGCCTGTTCATCAGCAACCATGGTCTCTGGTTCCTTTGTCTGTGGAGGATCTTCTGTTGTAGGTTCAGAGATGTAGCCATCTATCTCTGGTGAATCCCTCAGCTCTGTTGTTGTTGAAGTATGATGTGGTTGAGCATTCTTGAATACATACTCTTCAACATCAATTACTTCAATCTGTTTTTCAGTAGCTTCTTTTTCAGAATCTGATTTTTCTTCTTTTTCAGATTCTGGTTCTGCTCTTTCAGCCTCTGATTCGTAAGCATCTCTAATCACATAAGTTGGTCTTTCTGGTGATGAGAATGCATCTTCTGATGTAGAGAAGTCTACTAGTTGTTCGTCTTCATCTTCTTCCAGAGCTCCAATAGTTTCTGGAGTTGCAGCTATTATTGGAACTATTGGAGCACTCAAAGTAGATGGTGCTAGAAAGATAACAGGTACTGGCGACTTTAGAGTGGCCTGGTTATCTTCAGCAGAGGTTGAGGTTGAACGTCTCTCTGTTCCTTTTTCCTTGCTTTGGTTTGATTCAGAGGGAGTGGACTCCTTTTGTGTTTCAACAGTTTTTGGTATAGGAGTCTTCTCCCCCTTATGAAGATCGGATGACCCCTGAGGTTGGTCATCATGGTCATCAGAGTCTTCATACCTGGCCCTCTTTCGGGCTTCCTCAGAGCATGCGACCTCTGGTTCCTTCCGCTTCAATGATCCATCTAAAGATTTGACATTCTACAGAAGGTCTTCAATCTTTTTGTTCTGCTGAGTGGTCTTGGAGACGAACTTGCTGGAGATATTCATTACATTGCTGGTGATCTGCTTGGAGAAGTTGGTGAGGTCAGCCTTTGTATCAAATTCAGATGTAGCAGGAGCAGCAGCAGAGGAGGTAGGGATCTTTGCAATCACCCCTGCCAAAGAACGCAAGACTTCCTCTTTGAATTGAGAAAAGTCTGCATGTGTTGGAGTGGGGGCAGAAGGAGTTGGAATCGCCTTGAGGAGCTCTGTGGTGGAGTTATGAATTTCTCAGGATAGAACAGAGTCATTTTTGATGACCAGGCTTTCCAGAACATCCAGTTTATCGTTCTGAGAGATAATGGTCGTGCACAGCTCAGAGACCTCTGAAGTGAGCTTTGCAACTTTAGAGTGAGAGGCAGAGGCCTCTGAGGTCTTCTCTATTTGAAGTTTAATCTCCTTCAGAGATTCTCTGATTTCATCACCAAAGATGATGAACTCCTCTTTGGTAACGTAATCAGAGGGGGTGACCTTAGGATCAACACATGATTCTAAGTTTCCCTCGAGTTCAGAGAGGCCTTCTTTCGGAGTTGGCTTGATATTGACTCCGGAAGGACTTCCCATTAATCCTTGGGGACCCTTTTTCAAGGATTTCCCTATAATGGTTCCGATTGGTCTCTGATCATCAGAGTCAGAATCTGATGATGAGAAACGAATGTGGGTGGAAACCTTGTTGTCCAAGCTAAGGAGTCCATGTCCTAGAAGGTCATGCCATTCTTTTTCTGACAGGCAATCCTTACGAGAGATCTTAGGTCTCTCCTGATCAAAGGGACGGTCCATCTTTTTATGAGCCACAAAGGCATCATGTGTGTGAGGAGGTAACATACTCTGGGGTGAATGAGTATTTTTATCTTGGTCAAAGTCCTGTTGGGAGGACTTAGCCATATCAGAGGTTTCGCTTTGGTGCGTGCTTCAGAGACAGAAGTAGATGCCTCTGAGCGGCTAGGATGGGAAGGGTTCGAGGTGTGCATCTTTGTTTCAATGTCCACTGATGCTGGACCACCTTGGACAGTAGATGTGTTTGCACAGGGATTTGGGCTTTGGAATCGCTCATGTGTGCCAACAAGGACATCTTTTTCTACCTCGCCGCCCTCGGATTCTAAGTTTAGAAACTCACCCTCTGGAATTCTCTCTTCCTCACCTTCCTCTACTCTGACAGAGTTATTCTCTTCGTCAGAGGGAGGGTTCTCTTGTTTTCTCTTCCTTACTCTCTCAGAGCCACCCTCTGGTTGCGGTCTGTTAACGTTTTGAGCAGTATCAGAGATATCACTCTCTGATTCAGGCTCAGGCTCAGAACCTAAGTGTGTTGGGGATCCCATCATCGGTTCTGATGATTGGGCAACACGACTAAGTAGGAGGTGGGTAGTAGAGTCAGCAGGAATTACCTCAATCATGGTGTGTGGGAAACGTCGGTCATTTGGATAAGGAGGAACCTCTGTAGCTTTGAACGAGTTCATCATAAACAGAGGTGTCCTTGGGCCCTCCTCAGTGATGGAGAACTTTTTCATTGCTCCTTGAATGACCACAAAGATGAATCTGGGAAACAGTACCGAAATTGGTTGTTTTCCTTTGGCCAAGTCTTTATTCTTTTTGTCCACCGCCGTCAGCATCTCACAGAAGAGAATGTGAGCCATATTTATGCTTCTGTTGAAGAAAAGAGCATACATTATGGCTAGAATCGCTGGATGGGTCTGATCCTGGCTTCCAATCTTGCAGGTAATTGTTCGGTTGAGAACACTAAACATAAAGTTCCACTTAGGAGGCAGGTACTAACGTCTTAATTGACTTACGCGTCTGATGTCCCTGTTGTAGCCTAAGTGGTGGATGATCTGAAGAAGGACTTCTTGAGTTGGTAGTTTCTCAAAGGTTTCTATTTGAAGATCAGTTTTTGTGAGCAGGTTGAATCGGCGAGTTAGGGTTTGTGGGGTGATTCTTATGTTCATGCTTTGTTCACCTAGGTCAATGTACCCAACCAGTCCTTCCTTTTCATCATCGTATTCACTTGAATACCACCATTGTTGGACAAAGCGTAGAGGAATATCTGAAGCATGTTTGGTGAGGACATCGTTGAGTTCGCAGTTGGTCAAAAAATCTAGTATTGGGCGAAACTACTCATCGTATTTGGTAGGGGTGACGTCCAGAAAGTAGCTGTTACCTTTTACTAGAACATCAAACTGTGCCATATTCAAGCTTGGAACAAGTTTTTGCTGGAGTTATCTAAGGTTTGGGAATGAGTCGCCATTGTTGCAGGTTTTTGAGAAAGATGAGAGCTTAGAAAGAGAGATTTGGGATATTGGATTCTGAGAGCGTAAAGAACAATGAGAAGAGAAAAAGGATTTTTATGGACAGAAAAAAAAGGTAGAGGGAGAGGTTAAGGAAACGTCGATTGAGAGTTCCAATGTCAGAAAGGACGTTCCATCATCCCCTAATTAATAGGGGACACGTTGAGGTGTGTAGGGGAGAGCCGCTTGGTGTCAGAAAACCGCCAGTTGGGTTTTTGAAAAGAAACGAATGGTTATCCAAAAGATTTATTATTAAAATAATTTCCTGGAATATTCGTTTAATGAGAAAAGATCAGAGGCTTTGATATAAATATCGAAGACAAGATCAGAGGCTCTGATATAAATATCAGAGACAAGATCAGAGGCTCTGATATGAGTATCAGAGAAGCTCACTTTCTCCCCCTTGAAAGATGAAAGGTTCTTTGTCTCCCCTTTGACCAAAGAATAATGTCTTTATCTTCTCCCTCTTGACACATGCTTGGAGATACAAAAGAATGATTTTTACCATCTGTGAAAAAGTCCAGAGGCTCTGAAATTAGTTTCAGAAGTTCTGGTTGAACATGCTATGCATGTCAGAGGCACTGATGAATGGATCAGAGACTCTGATGTTTTCCTGTGTTAGGTAGACATGTTCAACATACCCAACTTGCTAATTAAGAAATTGAACATTCGTTCATCTAAAGCTTTTGTGAAAATATCAGCAAGTTGAAGTTCAGTTGGTACAAAATACATCTCTATTGTTCCCTTTTCAACATGATCTTTCGGAAAGTGGTACCTTACATCAATATGCTTTGTTTTGGAGTGCTGTACTGGATTGGCAGAGATGGCTATGGCACTTTTTGAATCACACAGAATTGGAATTCTGTCATATTGTAAGCCATAGTCTCGGAGCTGAGTTTGCATCCATATGACTTGAGAGAAGCAACTAGCAGCAGCAACATATTCTGCCTCTGTTGTGGAAGTTGAAACACAGTTTTGCTTCTTGGATGTCCAACTTACCAGCTTATTTCCCAATAACTGACAGCACCCAGAGGTACTTTTTCTGTCAAGCTTGCATCCTGCATGATCTGCATCAGTGTAAGCTGTTAAATCAAAACTAGAAAGTTTTGGATACCAGAGGCCTAATGAGGGTGACCCTCTCAGGTATCTGAAAATTCTTTTGACAACAGATAAATGAGATTCTTTTAGATTTGCTTGATATCTAGCACAAAGACATGTTGCAAACATTATGTCACGCCTACTTGCAGTTAAGTATAATAGTGAACCTATCATTCCTCTGTAGGTTTTGACATCTACAGATTTTCCCGAAAGATCAGAGTCAAGCTTGACTCCTGTGGCAATAGGGGTTTTCATAGAGGTTGAATCATTGAGTCTGTATTTTTTTAAAATGTCAGAGACATACTTATATTGAGTTATAAAAGTACCCTCTGATGTTTGCTTTACTTGTAAGCCTAGAAAGAATGTTAATTCTCCCATAAGACTCATCTCAAATTTACTCTTCATCAACTCTGAAAACTTATCACAATACTTTTGATTTGTAGAGCCAAATATAATGTCATCAACATATATCTGTACTAAAAGCATCTCATTTTTGTACCTTTTTATGAACAAGGTTCTATCTATTGTACCTTTTTCAAAACCATTATTTATCAGAAATGTGGAAGAGTAGCATACCATGCTCTTGGAGCTTGTTTAACTCCGTATAGAGCTTTATCAAGATAATAAACATGGTTTGGAAACTCTGTATTCTTAAAACCAGGTGGTTGCTGGACATAAACCTCTTCATTTAGTTTACCATTCAGAAAGGCAGATTTAACATCCATCTGATATACTTTGAACCCTTTGTGTGCAGCATAGGCTAAGAAGATTCTAATTGCTTCTAGCCTAGCCATAGGTGCAAAGGTTTCATCATAATCAATGCCCTCTTCTTGGCAATATCCCTTAGCAACCAACCTAGCTTTGTTTCTGATTATAATGCCATCCTCATCCTTTTTATTTCTGAAGACCATTTAGTTCCAATTGCAAATTTTCCTTTAGGAACGGGAACTAAGGTCCAAACTTTGTTTCTTTCAAACTCTTGAAGCTCATTCTGCATTGCATAGATCCAATGAGGATCTTCAAGAGCTTCATTTACCTTCTTTGGTTCAATGATGCTTAAAAAATTTACAAAAAAGCATTCATTGATTGTGGCTGATCTGGTTTTGACACCCTGTGAAGGTGATCCAATGATCTGATCATAGGGATGATCCTTTGTCCATCTTATGAGTGGAGCATAAATATGAGGTGGAGTTTGAGCTTCAGAGATGACAATTGGAGACATCTCTGTTGTTGATTCCAGAGGCTCTGAATTTGATTCCATAGGCTCTGAAGTTGATTCATTTCTTGGACCTGCATTCAAGGAAGCAGAAGTTGTAACTTCAAAGGGACCAGAGAGATTTGTACCTGACGTTTGTGCTTCCTCTGAAGTTGCTCTATGAATATCTCTGAAAAGAAACTCTGAGTTTTCATCATCATAGAAATCTTCGAATATTTTGTTGAGTTCAGAGTCTCTTATCTTTGATGATTCAGAGATATTTTTGGCAATTTGATTGATATCTTTGTTGGCCAGACTTTTGTCATCATCAAAAGACACATTGATACTCTCTTGGATTGTTCTGGTTCTTTGATTGAACACTCTGAAAGATTTTGAGGCTAATGAATAGCCAATGAATTTGCCTTCATCTGCTTTCTTGTCAAACTTTCCAAGAGACGCTCTATCATTTAGAATAAAACATCTGCATCCAAAAACATGGAAATATTTAACATTAGGTTTCCTATTGTTAATGAGTTCATAAGATGTTTTCTTGAATCTTTTGACAATTGTAGCTCTGTTTTGCGTGAAACAGGCTGTTGCCACTGCCTCTACCCAAAAGTTTGTGGGAAGATCTGATCCTGCAAGCATAGTTCTTGCAGCTTCAACTAGTGTTCTGTTTTTCCTTTCAACAACACCATTTTGTTGAGGGGTTCTAGCTGCAGAGAAGTTCGGAGTTATGCCTTCCTCTGAAAGATATGAGTTGATTTTTGCATTTCTGAACTCTGTTCCATTATCACTTCTCAGCTTCTGAACTATGATATCAAACAGAACCTGCAATCTTTTTAACAATCTTATTAAAATATCAGGGACATCAGACTTGGCTCTGATGAATTCTATCCAAGTATATCTAGAGTATTCATCAATCAAAATGAGGATATACTTTTTACCTGACAAGCTCTGTACAAAGATAGGACCACAAAGATCCACATGAAGCATATGTAGATGTTTTGGACAATTATTATCACTTTTGGTCTTGTGGGAAGATCTTTTCATTTTTCCCATTTCACAAGCAGAACAAAGATGATCTTTGTTAAACTTCAGAGATGGTAATCCCTTAACCAGATTTAGTTTAACCAATTTATCAAGTGAAGAAAAGTTCAGATGTGAGAACTTTTTATGCCAGAGCCAAACATCTTCACTGTTCAGAGATACTAGACAGAGTTTCTCTGAGTCAGTTTTTATGTGTTTGGAAAAATTCATTCTGTATAAATTTCCCTTTCTGTCAACTCTGAGCATTTCTTGACCAGTTTTTGAGTGAAGTAGTGAACAATGTTTTTCTTGAAATTTCACATCAAAACCATGGTCACAAAGTTGACTTATGCAGATCAAGTTATGCTTTAACCCATCAACATAAGCAACCTTTGATACTGAAACATTACCTCTTGTAAGCTCACCATAACCCTTAATTTGTCCTTGCATATTGTCTCCAAAAGTTACTACTCCCCCAGATTTAACTTTGAAAGAGGATAGTAACTTTTTATCTCCAGTCATATGCCTTGAACATCCAGAATCTAAGTACCAGATCGGCATAGACTGTTTCTGCAAGACAGATTAGATTTTCTTAGGTACTCATCTCATTATGGGTCCTATTTTGTTAGACTTCTGATTATCTCCTTGAAATTTTGTCTTCTTATCTTTTGATGTTTTGGCAGAATTGTCCTTTTTCTTTTGAGGCTTTGTCTCTGAATTTTTATTCAGAGATTGATTAAGAAAACAGTGAGAACCTTTGAAGTGATTTTTTAGTTTCATCAAGAGTTGGATGCAATTGCACTTTACAGAACAAGAAGAAGTAGAAGCAAAGGATTTCATTTCATTAAATGCATTCGATACATTATGATTCCTTTTTGAATTAGTACTAGGAATATTACAAGTATTCCTAACTACTTCTTTTCTTTTAGCTTGAGAGATAGCCTTCTTTTCAAGTTGCCTTCTCTTGTTTAGAAACATCCTCTTCTCTTTGTTGCTCACTGCACAAATAGGATCAGAATGGTTAATTTCTTGCCATTTTCCTTTTTGTCCAGGAGTAAACTTGATTGGTTTATAAGTGTAGAGTTAAGAAGTGATAGTTTTATTCTTTACCTTTTCTTGTAATTCTTTTTCAAGTTCCAGAGAAGTTTTTGCTTGAAGACACATTTCTGCAAAGTCAGGGCATATTGGTATTCTGGGTTTATTTTTTAAAACAGAAATAGGAATGTTCAAAATTCCAGAACCAACGGTATCTATCTTTTTATGAATTACTTTCTCTGGTTTGTAGAAAATCTGTTCATCTTCCTGTGGATCAGATTCAGAATCAGAGTCAAGAAAGTCTCGTTCAGTCTTACCAGAGATAACTACCTCTGATGGTTTCTCAATTTTCTTAGGTCATTAGACTTTGATGATTCTTTTCATGCTTTCTTTCTTCTCTAAATCAGCTATGATATTTTCTTGATTTATTCTCTTGATATCATCCGCAAATGTAGTTCTGATGCATTCATCAGAGCTTGGTGAATACAGAGGGGCATCTGGATTAAGTGAACTCTAAGGTTCATCTTCAGAAGTACTTGTTTCAGAGGTACTTTGTTCAGATGTCTCTGATTCATCTTTGATGAATGCATTAAACTTAAAAATCTCTTTAGGATCATTGCTCTGAGGTTTTGTGAAAAATACCTTTGAAGTTTCCTTTTCTATTTTTAAGATGGAATTTGGAAAGCTTTGTACTTTAGAGTATGCTACATTTTTAAAGTTCAGAGCCCTTATTTTTTTTATCTCTCTGAGGTTTTTATTCTCTTGAAATTGTTCAGTGATGGACAGTCAGAGCTCTGGACCTTTCCTTTACAGAAAGTGGAAGAAAGTGAAGTTTTCTTCAATCTAGTGAATGGATCCAATTCATTGAATCCAACCCTTGAGTATCCATTTGAGAGTTTATCTTTATATGAACATCCTGAGCATCAAGATAACTTTTGATTTGAAGTTCTTTCCTTTCCAGAGATTGATGTAGGATTTCTCTTTCTTTTTGGAAAAAATTGGTTAAGGCAACAAAATTGAGTCTTTCATACTCAGATTTTTTTACTTCTTCTTCTTTAACTTTTAAAACTTTCTCAAGTTCTTTGAATTTTTCTGAAAATGATTTTTCCTTTTGTTTCTGAGCTTTTTCAAGATCAGATTTTTCAACAAAAATGTCTCTCTTTTCTGATTCAAGAAGATCTTTTTCCCTTTTGTAAAAATTAAGATCTTTTGTCATTTGTTTTGCTTTTTCTTTTTCCTCAACAAGTTTTTTCTTTAGGATTTCAAATTCATCTGTTAGTTTAATAACATCCAATTCAAGATCACTTTCAGAGGTGGAAAGAGAGTTTACCTTTTCAGAGTAGTCCTCTGATGATCCGTCACTTTGATCATCTGTGGACGCCATACCACAGAGATTGGTGGGTTTTTCCTCTCCATCGCTTGTTAAGTCTGACAGCCAGTCTTCCATCTCTGCTACAAGTACTCTTTCTTTGACATTGTACTTGTACTTGTTTTTGTAGTAGTCTTCATCCTTGATGAGTCTACCTCTGCAGTTGGCGGAGTAATGGCCTGGCTTTCCACATCTAAAACATCTTCCATCGTTTTGGTTTGATGGAAGAGCAGTGTCTGATTCTGTCTTCTGTGCTTGTACTTGTGGTTGTGGCTTGAAGTACCTCTGAGGTTGAGGATACCTTGGCTGAAATGATTATTGAGATCTTGATTGTTGAGTAGAATCATGATTGGTGAAATGAACGCCCTTTTGATCACTATGCAGAGTAGATCTGGGCTCTTGTTGATATTCAGTTTTCTGAAATCTTCTTTCTAGATTTCCTCTTCTTTCTTCATTATCTCTTCTTCCTTCAAAGACTTTCTTGCCAAATTTCTTGTTAAATTGATGGGTGATTAATGCAAGAGATTTGGCAAAAGCATTGATGTCATCATCTGAGTCAGAATCTGAGTGTTCAACTTCTTCAGACATCAGAACCTTCTTGGATTTTCTTTTAGATTCCCTTTTTGAACAATTGTCTTTTTCTGCATTTCGGCATTCTTGTGATACACCCTTCTATTTTGACATGAGTGCAAGTGGACCACCTAAAGAGGTTTTTGATTTTTGTTTAACAACTTCTTTTTCCTGTGCTACCAAGGTACCATAAATGTCAGTCAATGACCATGATTCAAGATTTTGATTGGCTTGTATCGACATGGACAGTTGTGACCATTCTTCATTTAGACTTTTAAGAAAGAGAACATTGTTTTCTTCTTTTGTTCTCATGACCCCAAGTTTTCTGCATTTGTTGATGAGGATGTTAAACCTTGAGTATGTTTGATGTAAGGTTTCTTCGGGTAATGCATGAAAATTATGATATTCATTGATACAAAGATTTCTCCTGTTCTTTTGAGTTTGTAGGCCTCCTTCAAGTTGATTTAACAACTGATCCCATATCTCTTTTGCAGTTACACAAGAATCAAGTTCTTGGAAGATATCATTGGGAATGGCCATTATAAGTAATCTAACATCTTTTGAATCATTATCCATCTTGTTAGTTTCTTCATCCGTAAAGTTTGAAGTTTTCTTTTCATAGTAAGCAGGGATTTCAGCAGTATCTGTTGTTGCTGGAACTCTTGGTACCAACACCATTGTTTGGTGAGGTCCATCGTTCACTGATCTTAACAGTTCCCTGTCCATGCCTTCTAAGAAATTTACCATCCTTATCTTCCATTAAGGATATTCATCCCTTAGAAGTGTAGGAGGTTTGGTTAATGATCCGGCTGTATAAATGGCACTTATGCTTGAGTTTGCCATTTTTGTGAAGAAAAGATGAAGATTTGAAGAACTGATGCTTTTCTATGAAAATCTTTCTATTAAATGATGTAACTGTGATTTACTTTTAAATCTGGAGCATATGAAGTTTAATAAACTAGGGTTTACATAAACATGCACAGATAATAAAAGCTTGAATCAGTAAGAATTAAATCTATCCGAGTATGCAAATATGATCTTTCTTTGTTTTAGAAAACAAAGGAAGCTCTGATACCAATTGTTGGATCCCAGATTTAATTTTATAACAATAATGATATAAACAACAAGAGTATAAACAGCGTAAGCAATATAGTTTAATATCAAAAGCAGATTCAAATATCACAGTTCATATATAAAGCAAGTAGAAAGAACAAGATCTTCGTGAGATATATTCAATTGATTCTTCTTGTACAAGATATCAAAAAGAACACATTTGTCAAAGGAGTGATGGTCCTATTTATAGGACCATAAAGTAAACAGTGTACTATTCTGACAAATAGAAGCATGCTTGAACAGTGTCTTACCTAATAGGTAAGCTCAAGACATGCTTGAACAGTAACCTACTCTATAAAGTAAATCTTATCACTAAGTGATTGGTTATCTGTTCTGATACTTCAGGAAAGTCTTCAGCTCCATCTTCAGAGAGAATGTCTTCAGAGCTCTGACATTGTCTTCAGAGCCTCTGATGAAGCCATCTCTGATGTCTTCTGCTGAAAGTTGCAATCTCTGATAAGTACTTCAGAGGCAGGTTTGTCCTCTGAAGTCTTCGTCCTCTGAAGTCTATGCCCTCTGAGGTCTATCGTTGGAAGTCCTCTGAAATAGGACTTGGGTATTTTCAACACTTTAACAAACAGAAGATTTGGGGCTAACATACACACATAGAATTCGCATGCAAAACAATTCAACCTCAGAATTCGTAACCAAGAGATATCCACTTAGAATTCGCAGGTTTCAACTAGAATCCGCAGAGAAGACTCTTACGAATTCTACACTTTACGCAGACTAGAGATCTGCGAATCCTTAGCTTTTCTCAAGTTTTAAGACTGCGAATCCTAACCTTGTAAAAATTTTCATGAAAAAATTTTCTCACACTATAGAATTCGTAAGATTCAAATCTGCGAATTCTATACTTTTCTCAAAAACTTATACGAATTCTTGGCATACAAGGTTTCTGCGAATTCTAAGAAATTCGCAGATATAACAATTCAAATCTTAAAGAATTCTCAAAGCTATGACTTGCAAAATTTTGCACTTGTAAAATTTCAGAAATCAACCAAAATACGTAATCTAATATAAATCCTGCAAAAGTTTTAAGATTTCTACGAATCCTTTGAGATTTTTGCGAAACCCTTTAAGAACCTTGCGAAACCCATACATTCTGCGAGTTCTTCATATAACTTGCGAGTTCTTGAGTAAAACATGCGAGTTCTTGGTAGATCTTGTGAGTTCATCACATATCAAATGAAAATTCGATCTGATCTGCTTAAATACCTATCTAGACTTCGAATTTCAATTCGAAATTTTGATAATACGATCACCTAAATATCTAGAATCACTTTCCACCAACGAATTACAACAAAATCCACTTAATCATCGAAATCGATTTTGGACACAGTGTTTGAACTCGTGAAAAACAAAAACCAACAAATTCTCAAATTGGAGAAAAATTACAGTGCAATCACAATGCAACTTATACAAACTCAATCTAAAACATAATTCGATCACTAAACAAACAATTACAACACGAAAAACCAACACAAATTCAGAAAATTGATTCTAGACTCAATGGAACAGTAACGACTCTGATTTTCTTGATTTCGATCTGGATCTGCTCTGATACCAATTGTTATTCCCTGATTTGCTCAGGTTCTTATCTAAATTCAATCACCCAAACAAGATTTATCAATTACCTATTTGATTAACCACAAGATTCAGTTACAAAAGAATTGAATCACTTTCTCTCTCTACAAATCACTTTCTCTCTCTAAAACTCTCTCTCTCTACAAAATATGGAACTTGTTACAAAGACCTCTCTGAATTCTACAAAACACAAAACTAACAAGCCACACGGTATTTAAACCAACAACAATTACAAAGAAAAATAAAATACAAACAACTTTGACTTTGCTTGAGAGTAGACTTTTGAAGCTTTGACTTCTTGAACTTTTATCTTCAATCTTTATGATCTTGTATCCAACATATTTCTGCTCTAACACTCATGGTGGGTAGTTCAAAAAACGAAGGAAATCAATTTCCTATTGATTCCTAGTTCCAGAATGTGGTCCATATCCCTAGTGGTAGCAAAACCTACTATGGCAGGTTCATCTTCTTTATAACGACAACTTAGCCAGAATTGCTGAATAATAGTTTCGGAATGTCATTTCGATTCATGGTTAGGGCTTTGTTTATGAAGTGTCCTTTTAGTAAAGTGATTAGGGGTTCATATTCCTTGTTGAAAGCTTCAGGGTTCAACACAACATAATGATTGTTGGGTTTGAGAGGTAGAGTGATGTGGTGGTATTGGGCTTGAGCGAATGATACAATTCTGCTCGAAAGGGGGTTCTCTTGCTTAGCACTAGCAGAATGTGGTTCGTCATTGTTCCTTGGGGGTATAATGGTGTTCTCGCTGGATTCAGAGTGGGATGCCATTAGAAAAGAGTAGAACCAGAATGATGTTGCAGGTTCCTTGCTTGAGTTCTTGAGAGAGAGATAAATGCAGGTAAAGAATGAAAAGGTAAAGGTATTTGGGTTTTTATGGTGAGAGAGGATGGAAAAATGAGCAGTAAAAGATGAATATTTAGAATCCGTAATTGAGTACAAAGCCTTTTGTGATAAACGTTTCAAAAATGACGTTATAGATCACTTACCAATCAAATGCTGCCATGTCATCAATGGCGGTGCACGATGAAAAAGACGTGCACCTCCCATTACTCTCACACGCGTGGCTTTTGCTAAACCCAAATGACTGTCACTCTCAAAAGAACCCTCACCCCAGACAAGATTACACCTTTTCTTTACCTAGAACATTTGAAGATCAATGAAATGATCGATAGAGTCTTTCCAAACAAAAATCAAAGGTCAAATGATAATTTTAAGGCATAGAGGCTCTGTTACATCTCGCAGAGGTTCTGTGAGAGGTCACAGAGGCTCTATGACCAAAAATTTCTACTTAAGGAAAGGCCTCAAAAGATTTTGACCATTCAAAGTTTTGACGCATTTACATAGGTAATTTTGGACATATTTGGAAATTTGTGTCTGAGAAAAGTGTTTTTAACAATGGGTTTGTGAAAAGAACTTACCTTCTTCTGCAATCTGCTTGATAGAATGACTTCCATGGATCCCCCTTGAATGATTAACTTATGTGATTTTCATCAAATATGATAAGTAGTGCACAAGACATAGACCAAAGAACCGAAAATAATAGAATGAACAAAGAAAAGAATAACTGTACATGCAGAAGTAAAGCTATACATTCATAAATAAATCTATATACATGAAAAACTATGTATCAAAAAGTGCAGAGGCTTTGTGGATCAACTTAGGTTCAACATCCCCAACTTGTAGAGGCTTTGTGGATCAACAGGTCAGCAAGTTGATAATCCGTGGGCACAAAATACATTTCAGTCGTACCTTTTTTCACATGATGCTTCAGAAAGTGGTACCTTATGTCGATGTGCTTTGTCTTGGAGTTCTGTAATGGATTCGCAGAGATGGCTATGGCAATCTTTGAGTCATAGAGGATGGGAATCTTCTCAATGTCTAGACCATAGTCACTGAGCTGAGTTCACATCCACAAAACTTGGGAACAACAACCAGCAGCAACAACATACTCAACTTCGGCCGTATATGTGGATACACAATTCTGCTTTTTAGAAGCCCTACTCACTAGTTTACCACCTAGAAACTGACAACTTCCAGAGGTACTTTTCTGTTTAGTTTGCATCCCCCATAATCTAAATCTGTATAAGCCATAAGATCAAATCCAGAGTTCTTTGGATACCAGAGGCCAAGGTTTTTGGTTCCTCTAAGATATCTAAAGATCCTTTTCACAGCATAAAGATGAGATTCCTGTGGATTTGTTTG
This sequence comes from Arctium minus, assembly GCA_954870635.1. NCBI lineage: Eukaryota > Viridiplantae > Streptophyta > Magnoliopsida > Asterales > Asteraceae > Arctium > Arctium minus. The sequence goes on along the minus strand of OX941089.1, from coordinate 29,928,427 downwards.
ATATCTTGCACAAAGACATGTGGCATACATTATATCCGGCCTACTTGCATTTAAATACAGAAGAGACCCTATCATGCCTCTATAGAGTTTACACTCGACAAAATTTTCTTTCTGGATCAAAGTGTAACTTAGATCCAGTGGCCATAGGGGTTTTCATCACAGAAGAGTCAAAGGGTTTGAATTTCGCAAGTATGTCAGAGACATATTTTGATTGATTTATAAAAATACCCTCTGTGGTTTGTTTGAATTGAAGCCCGAGGAAGAAATTTAATTCTCCCATCATGCTCATCTCAAACTCACTCTTCATGAGTGTTTCAAACTTTTTGCAATAGTTTTCATTAGTAGAGCCAAATATAATGTCATCCACATATATTTGGACAAGTAAAATCTCACCTCGTCTCCTTTTGTAGAACAAAGTAGTATCGGTTGTACCTTCTTCGAACTTATTCTCAAGCAAGAAGTTTGAGAGTCGATCATAACAGGCTCTAGGGCTTGTTTGAGTCCATATAGAGCCTTGTCCAGTGCATAGATATAATTTGGGAATTCTGAGCTCTCGAAACGTGGTGGTTGTTGGACATATACTTATTCTTGAATCTGACCATTCAGAAAGGCTGGTTTGATATCCATTTGGTATACCATGAAACCTCTGTGGGCTGCAAATGCTAGGAATATCCTAATTCCTTCTAACCGTGCAACATGGGCAAATCTTTCCTTGTAGTCAATCCCTTCTTCTTGGCAATATCCTTTAGCCACCAATCTTGCTTTATTCCTAATGAACATTCCATCTTCATCATTTTTGTTTTTGAAGACCCATTTGGTCCTAATAGTAGTTTTGCCTTTCGGCAGAGGTACTAGGGACCATACTTTGTTGCGCTCAAATTGCAGAAGCTCATATTGCATAGCTTTTACCCAATTTGGATCATCCAGGTATTCAGTGACATTCTTTGGTTCAATCATACTGACAAAGTTTGTGTATAAACAAAAATTGGCAGTAGCTGATCAAGTCTTTACTTTCTTAGAAGGTCACCAATGATTTGACTCTGTAGATGACTCTTGGTCCACATGGTGATCTTGGAAGATGGTCATTAGTAGCATCGAGTTATACTTCTGTGGATGAGGAAGTTGGTACTTGAACAACTTCTGTTGCAGAAGGCTGATCATTTGTGCTTATCAAAGGAGTTGATGAATCACCATGAGTGTGAGTGGAAACCTCTATGGTATCTGGAGTTGAGTTCTCAGCATGCTCTGGATATGTGTCCTTTGTGGTCATTGGAGTAACATTTTCCTCTTGATTGAGCATGGAATATTGGTTAATCGTGTTCTCTGCATGCTCCCCTTCAAATGTTGTATGTACACAAGTAGTTGAAGACGGTGAAGTATTATTAGGACCAATAAGAGATATACCTTGTGGTGCTTGGTTCACAGAGACTTCGACTCTAGAGGCTCTATGACCATCCGCAGAGGGATCATCATTATCAAACATTTCTTCAAATAATTGGTTTAACTCAGCTATTTGAAAAGATGTTGAGCCAGAGGCTTGCGATTGATATCCGAATCCTGAGCTGATTTGCTTAGAAGTCACTTGAAATGAGTCATCAAAAGATACATTGATACTTTCCAGTATCATTCTCGATTTGAGTATGTAAACTCTGTATGCCTTGGAGGTTGATGAATAACCAATAAACTTGGTTTCATCAGCTTTTCGATCAAACTTTCCAATTTGCTCTCGGTCGTTTAAGACAAACCATCTGCATCCAAACACATGAAAGAACATAATGTTTGGCTTTCTTTGGTTCATTAAATGGTATGGGATCTTTAAATGTCTCTTCACAATCACAGATTTGTGATTGTGATAGGCATCAATGGTTGAATTCTTTAATTTAGTACCATGGTCACTTCTGAGCTTCTGTACCTTGCTGTCATATAGAACTTGGATTTTTCTCATCAGAGTAATTAGTACTTGAGGAACATATGACTTCTTTTGGACAAATTCAACCCATGTATATCTAGAGAATTCATCAATGAGAAAAAGTATGTACTTCTAGTCTCCTAAGCTCGGTACAGATATTGGACTGTAGAGGTCAACATGACTTGGTTTTATGGGAATCTTTTTTGAGTTTGCCCATTTCACAAGCAGAGCATAAATGATCTCTGCCGAATTTTAAGTTTGGAAGACCACTAACCAGATTTAGTTTAACAGGTTTGTCAATAGTATGAAAGTTTAAGTGACAGACCCTGTTATGCTAGAGCCAGGCTTCCTCATTCTTACTTGACACAAGACAAAGTTTTTCAACTTTGTTTGTTGCTTTAAAGTTTATGAGGTACAAATCACCTCTTCTGTTGGCTCTCAGAAGCTCTGTGCTTGTTCCTTCACTTAGCAGAGAGCAAAATTTCTTGTTAACTTTGATATCAAATCCATTATCACAGAGCTGACTTACACTTAGTAGGTTGTGCTTAAGGCCATCTACATATGCAACTCTGGATACATCGACATCCTCCTTGGCAATACTCCGTAGCCTTTGATTTGCCTTTTCCTATTATCTCCAAAAGTTATAGAACCTCCTCCAGATTTTTCTTTGTATGAGGAGAGTAACCTTCTATAGCCAGTCATGTGCCTAGAGCACCCGGAGTCTAGATACCACACAGGCACATGCTGCTTCTGCTGCATAGATTAAGGAGATTTAGGCACCCATTTCCAAATGGGTCGACTTTTGTTAGGAGTCTTTAATGTTGCCTTAGCATCCTTTGGTTTGGTTTTAACTTCATTAACAGAAGAACTATTTTGTTTCTTCTGACCCTTGAATTTGGCATTCTTCGCTTTGGGTCTAGAGAGGAAACAATATTGACCAGAAAAATGTTGACTTAATTGATGCAGGAGTTTGAAACAATCACAATGATGAATTTGAAGCAACTTGCTTATACTTTTCATTGAATTCATTAAAAATGGGTACAAAGGTTTTTTTATTACAATCTCTCCTAGCATCATACTTCTTTTTATAGAAGGACCTATCTAGGCTAGATTTATTTTTATTAAAACTTCTCTCCAGATGAATCTTCGGTTGTACCTACCTTCTGTGGTAACCCTCTCTTGGTTTCACTGCCACAGAAGCAAAAGATTTGTCATTATTGTTGGTCCCGAAGGTGCTTAACAAGTTTGTAGAAGGGGGGGGGGGGTTTGAATACAAACACAAGAATTAAAGTTTAATAAATTGTTTATTGATAAATCAAATACAGTTTACAAGTTTGTTGCGGAATAAGATTAAGACAGACTCAATCTAAACAAACTTAAGAAACATTAAGATGGTTGCACAATAAATTCAGAGAAAGGGGGATTAAGAGATATAGAAAACAAAGGTTTCTATTTCGGGGTTCAAGGATTGAGCACACTTCAGATGAAAGGGTGATCTTCCTATTTATACCCTCTGCATTAAATGCATGGCAGGGCACTTTACATGTGGCGTACACTGATTGGCTTTGTGAGTCTGACTTTTGGGAGACATGCTTTCGGCCGAACAATGAACAGTGTAGTTGACAGAGGTGTTGTACGAATTGTGGCAGAGACATGTCCGTTCTGACATATCGTACTAAGTTATGCAAGGTGAGACAAAAGGAAACTTGAGGCATAAGCTAAGTGATCATTTGATCACTGAGTATCTCTTTCTTTAGAGATATCAAGAGTTCAGCGATCGCTGAAGCTTTTCCTCATGTTCCTTCGCGTATAAGTAGATTCGTCTTTGCTTCACTGATATCCGCATCAGGTCACTAGTAGACTTGTCTTTCTTCAACAGCTTCGTCTTCGATTCAGCTATGAACATCTGTTGACGCGAGGCTTGTCTTCAGGGATTACGTTTACTGTTTACATCAGAAACTATCAGTGATAACTAAACAGACTCAGTCTGATAGCTGATAGTGAAACACTAATACATAGAAATGTTTATAAGAAAGACTATCAGCGATATCTGAACATACTCAGTTTCATCGCTGTTGGTGAAACACTAATACATATTAAAACGTAATTTTCACTAGGTATAGAAGAGGGTCGTTATCAAATCCATTATCACAGAGCTGACTTACAATTAGTAGGTTGTGCTTAAGGCTATCTACATATGCAACTCTGGACACATCGACATCCTCCTTGGCAATACTCCGTAGCCTTTGATTTTCCTTTTCCTATTATCTCCAAAAGTTACAGAACCTCCTCCAGATTTTTCTTTGTATGAGGAGAGTTACCTTCTATAGCCAGTCATGTGCCTAGAGCACCCGGAGTCTAGATACCACACGGGCACATGCTGCTTCTGCTGCATAGATTAAGGAGATTTAGGCACCCATTTCCAAATGGGTCGACTTTTGTTAGGAGTCTTTAATGTTGCCTTAACATCCTTTGGTTTGGTTTTAACTTCATTAACAGAAGAACCATTTTGTTTCTTCTGAACCTTGAATTTGGCATTCTTCGCTTTGGGTCTAGAGAGGAAACAATGTTGACCAGAAAAATGTTGACTTAATTGATGCATGAGTTTGAAACAATCACAATGATGAACATTTGAAGCAACCTGCTTATACTTTTCATTGAATTCATTAAAAATGGGTACAAAGGTTTTTTTATTACAATCTCTCCTAGCATCATACTTCTTTTTATAGAAGGACCTATCTAGGCTAGATTTATTTTTATTAAAACTTCTCTCCAGATGAATCTTCGGTTGTAACTACCTTCTGTGGTAACCCTCTCTTGGTTTCACTGCCACAGAAGCAAAAGATTTGTCATTATTGTTGGTCCCGAAGGTGCTTAACAAGTTTGTAGAAGGGGGGGGGGTTTGAATACAAACACAAGAATTAAAGTTTAATAAATTGTTTATTGATAAATCAAATAGAATTTACAAGTTTGTTGCGGAATAAGATTAAGACAGACTCAAGCTAAACAAACTTAAGAAACACTAAGATGGTTGCACAAGAAATTCAGAGAAAGGGGGATTAAGAGATATAGAAAACAAAGGTTTCTATTTCGGGTTCAAGGATTGATCACACTTCAGATGAAGGGGTGATCTTCCTATTTATACCCTCTGCATTAAATGCATGGCAGGGCACTTTAGACGTGGCGTTCACTGATTGGCTTTGGGAGTCTAACTTTTGGGAGACATGCTTTCGGCCGAACAATGAACAGTGTAGTTGACAGAGGTGTTGTACGAATTGTGGCAGAGACATGTCCGTTCTGACATATCGTACTAAGTTGTGCAAGGTGAGACAAAAGGAAACTTGAGACATAAGCTAAGTGATCATTTGATCGCTGAGTATCTCTTTCTTCAGAGATATCAAGAGTTCAGCGATCGCTGAAGCTTTTCCTCATGTTCCTTCGCGTATAAGTAGATTCGTCTTTGCTTCACTGATATCCGCATCAGGTCACTAGTAGATTTGTCTTTGTTCAGCAGCTTCGTCTTCGATTCAGCTATGAACATCTGTTGACGCGAGGCTTGTCTTCAGGGATTACGTTTACTGTTTACATCAGAAACTATCAGTGATAACTGAACAGACTCAGTCTGATTGCTGATAGTGAAACACTAATACATAGAAATGTTTATAAGAAACACTATCAGCGATATCTGAACAGACTCAGTTTGATCGCTGATGGTGAAACACTAATACATATTAAAACGTAATTTTCACTAAGTATAGAAGAGGGTCGTTATCAAATCACTGAGAGAGTTTGGATCAACAATCTCCCCCTATTTGATAATGACAAAGTAACTGAAGAAAATTACTTTATAATTCAAAATGATGGAATAATCAGGACTGATAACATACGTGTCCCAATTACTATTTTGAGGGATCTTTTACAGTACTGATAGAGTTAAGTACTTCACTGAAATTCTCATTAATCCAAGAAAAGAATTACAAGGTATGAAAATTACAAGTACAAGTGATGTACTAACTACTGTAAGTTAAACTAATAAATTACAAGAAAGGAAACTAATCTATCAGCTATCTAAAGAGGGTTTAGGAGGATTGATCAAATACTCAGGTATTTCTTCTCCTTTTTGCCTTCGCTCTAAAGATTCTTTGCAGATGATCGCTATGATTGGCTCAGCAGCAGGAGAGAGAGTACACCATAGGCACATGAGATCCTTGAGAAGAGTGAGGGGACAGATAGGGATTTCAGAGACCCTTTGAAATCTGAGTTGTTCCTTGTCATCTCTGAAGAAGATTCCAAAAGGTTCTTCAAGTACTTGTCCCGCAACATATGGTCCGCTAGGAGGCAGAGATAGATCCAGAACTGAAAGATCAGGAGGAGGACCGAACAGAGCTTCTCTTGAGAATTTGATGGAGGTTTCATTCCTGATCACTGTGACATTATCAGATGAGGAGGAGATAGGCTTTATCTTGATTTGCTTGGACTTTGGAGGAAGAGTAGATGGCACCTTTAGTATAGCAGCGACTCTGTTGATGAGGGCATCATTTACCCTTTCAACATAGCCTCTGTATGTAGACTTTGATTTCTTCAGAGCATCTTTGAACTCAAGCCACTCCATGTAGCCAAAGTCTTCCAGCTTTGAAATGAACATAGCCTTGCAGCTTCCATCCTCTCTGGTAATCTCCATGGTGACAGAGAGTTTATCCTTCTTCTTTCTTCCAGAGATAGCAACAGCTACGATCTTCATTGGGTCAGAGCGATAGTCAATTTTGTGCTTGCACCAATCGACAGAATTATCGCTGACCACTTTTTCTTTGGAGCGTTCCTCTTCAATCTCATTCAAAAGAGCTGTCTGGACTTCCACTGGTTTGCTTTTTAGCTTCTTGTCTTTGACTTGAGAAGACTGAATTTTGAGAGCCAGAGAGGCATCTCTTTGACAGTCAGCAATCAGCTTCTCAGCCCTGACGGATTCTTCAATTTCAGCTTCAGTCAGGAACTCCAGATCTGATGATTGAGAGGGGACCTTTCGTCGTTGACTCTCAAGATGAGAGATCATCTCTGTTCTTTTCTTTCTCTATTCCTCTGACCAGTGAGATGGTCTAGAGGGCCTTCCATGATGTTGCAGGGACTCTTCTTCTTCTTCATCCTCTTCATCAATCTCTCTGACAGAGATTGGGATTATTTGGTCATCAGCTTCAGCAGCTGGTATTATTTGAAGCTCTTTACCCTTAAGCAGGGGAGAGAACTATCTGGCAGAAAAAGAAAAAGGTTAGATTTATTTTTAGGAAAGGAGAGAGATAAAGGCTAGAAAGAAACAGGGGTGGGATTTTTATAGAAGGATAAAGGAACAAGAGTAAGGCATACCAGAGAAGGATTCTCCTCAGGTAGTGAAATCATCTTCAGGGTTCCCTCAGAAGTTGCTCCTTTGCTTTGGAAAGGGGTTCCTGAAGGTGTCTCTTGACTCCCCCCTGCTTTGATAACTTCTTTCGAAGCTAACGTTGATGAAGTGACGGCTGAAGAACACCATAGAGATTGATCTTCATCGTCATCATCATCATCTTGATGAGAATCTTCCTCTTGATCTTCAAGATCAAGGTCTTCATCATCATCATCATCTTCTTCCTCTTCCTCATCATCGACTAGATCAGTGATGGTAGGAGGGGCTTTCTCAGCAGCTATCTCCCCCTCAACATGAGAGGGAGTTTCCTTCAGTTGTTCAGCAGCATCAGCTTCTTTCTCCTTATTTTCTTCAGATGCTTTCTCCCCCTCTTTGTCATTATCACGAAGGGAGAGATCTTGGGAAGGAGTAGAGGTCTCAGCGGTGGACAACTTCTGGACTTCAGCCTCCAGTCCTTTGAGCCGGTCTTCAAGTACAGGGATATCGGACGTAGCTTGATGAATAAACTCCACAACTACGTCTAGAGCGGTGCGATTGTCTTCTGTAAATGAAGGAGCAGGAGTTGGAGATGGTTCCTTCAGGAGGGACAGGATCTGCTGAAGAAGGACCTCACAGGCATCAACTTTTGTAGTCAGAGCTGCAAACTGTTGCTGTGAGTCCTCCCTGACTTTGACAATCGCTTCTTGGAGAGTAGCGATTGAGAAATGTCAGCTTTGAAGGCGCAGTTGGATGTCAGCGTCTTCAGAGCTTCACCAGCTGATTGAACAACATTGGTGGTGTTGTTGAGAGATGCAGTCAGAGCCTCCACCTTGGTAGTCAAACTGTTGACATTGGTGTCAACAGTCGCCAAACTAGGACCTGAAATATAAGTTAGTTTTTGAGAAACAGGATTACATGGTGAGTTGGGAGAAGTGTTTAAGGTTATAGGGATACCTGAATTATCAAACATTTTGTAGAATTGTAACGATTCCTCAAAAGATTGATGTTCAGGTCCTATGGGTCCAAACTGTGGTTGAGTAGAAATAGATGGAGGGTTAGAGATCAAAGAAATAGAAGGACTAGAGATGGGGATAGAAGTTGTAGGGATAGGGGTAGTTACCTCAGGTTGTTGTTGAACTGAGATTGTAGGTTGCGTCACTGTTGTTGTCACAGCGACTGAGATCGCTGGCACGGTTGAAGTGGTTGTCGCTGAGGATGTGGAGGAGAGACCCACGAAAGCATCCAAGGAAGTTTGTTGATAAACATCCTTAAGTATAGAGCTAGAGGTAGCTTTCTCCTTGGTGACCTTGGCCTTCTTCGAAGGACCAAGGGAGCCAGTTGATGGTCGTTTAGAAGGGGTAGCGGCAGGGATAGCAGAAGAAGGAACCTCCTGCGTGGCCGCTGAAGATGAAGAAGTGAGGAGAGAGAGACGAGAGCGAAGTTCAGAGATACTTACCTCATTGGGGAGCGTCTTGAACTCCAGGGAGCGCTGACCCACTTTTGGAAAAGACGCATCCGAGTTAGTGGGGTAAGTGGCAGGGTAGAGAAACTTCATGTATGCGCAGATAAAGCGTACGTAGGGGACCTTGGGATCCCTTTCGGTCTTCTCCATCTTTGACTTGAGATCGTCAAAGATAGTTGTTGCGTAGTTGAAGTTTCGTCCAACGATCACTAAGTAAGCCATCTGGACCTGAATCTTGCTTGCTTGGTCCAGTGACCCACTCTTCCCACTCATACACTGAATGAAGTGTGAGAAGATGTAGTTAAGCTGAGAAGGCATCAGTGCCTTCTTCACAAGAGTCAGCTTCTTGTTTGGAATCGTCGTCCTTGGCTTGGGTTCCCAAGCGTATTCCATGGCATCCAGGAATTGGATGAGTTCAGCATCAGTTGGCAAGGCGTCGAATCCATTCCTGGGTTTGTCAGGAAAACGTAGAGCTTTTCTCAGGCCTAAGGCAGTCATCATCCCTGAGCCAAGTTGAGTGCTGAAAGAGATAGCAGGAACCTGTTCACCCTTTTTGTTGGTGATAGAGGTTTCGTCAGCAGTAAACCAGAATTGTTGGAGAAGAGCTTTGGAGGGTGTGGGATCCACAGTGATAGCATAAGTAATGCAGGATTGCTTTAGAAACATTGCAGCTTCCTTCAGATGTGGGTACTTAACACCGTCAAAATCGAGACGTGCGAGATGATTGTTCTTTGGAAGCTCTGATTCAGTGAGTGCGAATTTGACGTTCTTAGAAGCGACAAGTGCAGATTGAGCCATTCTGAATATGAGTAGATAAAAGAGTAGAAGAAAAGGTTTTAGTCTAAAAATAAAGAAGATTTTCTAGTTTCTATTCGAGGAAAGAAACATAGAAAATCAACAAATTTGAAGATTAACAAGGTGTTCTTAATATAATATACAAGAACAAGAAGAAAAACCAAAGATTTTGAATGAAGAAAATCAAAATAAAATGGTTTTTAAAGAATAAAATCAAAAATGAAAATGATTTTATGTGATTAGAATCTTATAAACCCATAAATGGAGTTTTATGTAAAAAGATTTAAGATAAGAATTAGAAAAAGATCAAGAATAACCTATTGATCTTTGAAGAGGATGATGCAAATGCTTGAGAATGCTAGAATGCTTGAGAGAGTATTCTTGCTTTGAAAGTATTTCCAGAAAGCGTAAAATGATAAGAATGGAAAAATATTCCTTTTATACGTGAGAGAAAGGAGAGAGAATGTGACAGGCGGAAAAACAAATGCTCATCATGACATGGACACATCCCACGAAGTTGATTGGATAGAAGGGCGACGGACGAACGTGTCAGAAAAAAAGCATGTCATGGATTGTCGGTTCAAATGACGTCATAGAAGAGAGAGACTGTTCATTTGTCCGTTTTGAAATTATCGCTGAAGAAAAGTCAGCGATAGATTTTTCTTTTTGAAAGTATCCCTGATGGTAAAGATAGGGATAGATTTTCTTTTCAAAGGATCACTGACTAGAAATATCAGTGATAAATTTATTTTTCAAAAAGTTTTTAATCATTTGAAGAAGGTTCAGTGATTAAAGTTTATATTTTGAAAAACATCTTAACTGAATGAAGATTCAGTTGTAGGGATTGAGAGAACATACCTAAGAGTCAGAATGTTTATCAGAGATAATGATAAAAGGGGAACTTATGATTACTGACACAATGCATGAACGCTGAAGATTTATTCTTCTAGATTCAGCATTCCAAGCTTACTGATGAGAAAGTTGAACCTTGTCTCATCAAGAGGTTTGGTGAATAAATCAGCAAGCTGAAAGTCAGTAGGGATAAAGTGAAGTTCAATATCACCATTCATCACATGATCTCTGATAAAGTGATATCTGATCTCTATGTGTTTCGTCTTTGAATGTAGCACTGGATTGTTAGCTATAGCGATAGCACTAGTGCTGTCGCAATAGATAGGAATCTTTGATAGCTGAAGGTCATAGTCTAATAGTTGATTTCTCATCCATAAACTCTGAGAACAACAGCTTCCAGCGGCTACGTATTCAGCTTCAGTTGTGGAAGTGGACACTGAATTTTGGTTTTTGCTTGTCCAACTTACCAGCTTTCCTCCTAGGAGTTGACATCCACCAGTGGTACTCTTTCTGTCAAGTTTACAGCCTGCAAAATCACTATCAGAATAACCAGTTAGATCGAACCCTGAGTCTTTGGGATACCAAAGACCGAGGTTAGGAGTTCCCTTCAGATATCTGAAAATTCGCTTAACAGCGATCAGATGGGATTCCTTGGGTTCAGATTGATAGCATGCACATAAACAAGTAGAGTACATAATGTCAGGTCGGCTCGCTGTAAGATACAGCAGGGAGCCTATCATTCCTCTATAGGCAGTGACATTAACAGGTTTTCCAGAAGGATCTTTGTTAAGTGTCAGGGGTGGTGCCATAGGAATTTTCATCGCTGAAGTTTGAGTAAGATCAAACTTCTTTAACATATCTTTAACATACTTACCTTGGCTTATAAAAGTACCTTTGTCAGATTGTTTAATCTGAAGACCAAGAAAATATGTCAGCTCACCCATCATACTCATTTTATATTCTTTCTACATTCTTTCAGCGAAGCGAGTACATAGAGATGGGTTAGTAGAACCAAATATTATGTCATCGACATATATTTGTACAAGAATTATATGACCTTTTATCTTTCTGAAAAATAACGTATTATCAATCTTGCCACGTTCAAAATTTTTAGAGATAAGAAATGATGAGAGAGTGTCATACCAAGCACGAGGGGCTTGTTTTAGTCCATAGAGAGCCTTATCCAATTTATAAACATAATTTGGATACTTAGGGTCATAGAACCCTGGAGGTTGTTCTACATAGACTTCTTCATTCAGCTTTCCGTTTAGGAATTCTGATTTTACATCCATTTGATAGACGATGAAATCTTTATAGACTGCATAAGCTAAGAATAGTCGAATTGATTCGAGCCTAGCCACAGGGGCAAAGGTTTCATCATAGTCTATACCTTCCTCTTGTCTGTATCCCTGAGCAACAAGTCGAGCCTTGTTGCGGGTTACAGTTCCATGTTCATCTAACTTGTTTCTAAACACCCATTTGGTGCCTATAACAGTTTTATCAGATGGTCTAGGAATGAGATTCCAAACTTTGTTTCGAGAGAATTCAGTCAGCTCTTCTTGCATAGCGCTGACCCAGTTTGGATCTCTAAGGGCATCATCAGTCTTCTTTGGTTCTATTAAAGAAAAAAGTTGACAAAGAGACAGATATTACCTGAGCTTCGTCGTGTCTGAATACCTGCATCTGGATCACCAAGAATTTGATCTATTGGATGATCTCTGGTCCATCGCTGAGTAAGAGCATGATCTATCAACTCAGAGGTTGAATCAACAATTGGGATGTTTACTGATGAGGACGTTTGAGGTTCATCATCAAATAACTGTTGAGTAGTGGACAGACTGTTGTTATCAGAGAGGTTTTCAGACAGAGGTAGATCTGATGGTAGCAAGGTGTTTATAGGTTCAGCTGAAACCCATGAGTTGGATTCAGCGCTAGGAGGTATAATGTTTGGATCATCATCAGCGGCTGGAGGATCTGAATGCTGATGGTTTGAGAAGAAGGGTTCAGTTTCTTTGTAGTGAGAAAACATCCAAGCATTTAACTCTTCATTGTCAGTGATTGGTTTAGAGTTCGCTAAGCGAGTTTCATCGAATGTGACATGAATTATTTCTTCCACAGTTTGTCTTCTTTTGTTGAAAACTCTGTAGGCTTTGGAGATGGAGGAATATCCTAGAAATATTCCATCATCAGCTTTTGGGTCGAACTTTCCAAGTTGATCTCTCTTGTTTAAGATATAGCACTGACAACCAAAGATATGAAGAAAACTGATAGAAGGATTCCTTCCATGAAAAAGTTCATAAGTTGTCTTCCCAAATCGCTTTACTATTAGCGATCTGTTTTGAGTAAAACATGCAGTGTTTACAGCTTCTGCCCAAAATTGAGTAGGGAGATGAGAATCGCTGAGCATTGATCTAGCAGCTTCAATGATCGTTCTGTTTCTTCTTTCAGCGACTCCGTTTTGCTGAGGTGTTCTTACTGTAGAGAAGTTATGAGAAATTCCCTTGTTTTCAAAGAAATTGTTCAGGGAACTGTTTTTTAATTCAGTTCCATGATCACTTCTTATTAAACGAACAGTAAGATTATTCAGCACTTACATCTTTTTAACAAAAGATGTTAGTTCTTCTGGAGTATCACTCTTACAGCGAAGAAAGATAACCCATGTATATCGAGAGAATTCATCTACAATGACAAGCGTATATTTCTTTCCATCTATTGATTGGATGTTGACAGGGCCAAACAGATCCATATGCAAGAGCTGAAGAGGACTTGTCACTGAGGAAACTTGTTTAGACTTGAAACTATATTTTGTTTGTTTTCCTTTTTCACATGCTGAGCAGAGAGATTCTTTAGCATATGAGTGCTAAGGAAGACCAGAAACCAGTTCCTTAGATGAGAGAGAATTCAAGGTTTTGAAGTTTAGATGAGAGCCTTTTGTGCCATAGCCAGTTGACATCAGAAGAGGCCTTAGAGAGAAAACATAAGTTTTTAGTGATAGTAGAGTCCATATCTATTACATAGACATTTTCTCTGCGATAACCACTGAGAGCAAGTTTTCCTTTCTCATCCACCACTGAACATGCTTTCTTAGAAAAGCGAACTTCGTAGTCTTTGTCACATAGCTGACTGATGCTCAGAAGGTTGTGCTTCAGTCCATCTACATAAGCGACTATTCGAAAGGTAGTTATCCCATTGCTGAGGACACCAAACCCTCGGGTATATCCTTTTCCATTTCCATCGAAGGTCACAGAGGGACATTTCTTTTCCTTGTATTCAGTGAGCAGGTCTTTTTGTCCAGTCATATGACGAGAACATCCACTATCGAGATACCAGATGCCCTTTGATCCCTGCACACATAAGGAAGATTAAGCGTTGTTTGGTACCCACTTTTCAATGGGTCCTTTAGAGTTAGTGGAAAAGGAAGATTCAGCAGTCTTCACCGCAGATGAGGATTCAGCTTCAGTGGTGATCTTCACTTTGGTTAATTTCTTAACCTTAGTGGTATTCTTCACCTTGGTCGATTTTTCAACTTTGGTGACCTTCTCAGTCTTGGAGGCATTTATCTTCACTTTAGCTGTTTTATCAGCTTTAGTGGCAGTCGGACATTTGCTTGCAATATGGTCAGTAAAACCACAGTGATAACATTTTCTGTATTTGAAAATGGTTTTAGGACCAGAAGTAGAAGGTTTTGCAAGTTTAAGATGAGATCTGGGAGGAATTTTCATTTCTTCAGATCTCGTGGATTTAAGATCAATCTTTAGCTTTCGAGGACAGAGATCAAATATTTCTATCACAGAGTTAGAGGATTGATTTGGTGAAGGTTTAGAAGTAACCTTCAGCTTTGCTTTCCTGGTAGCCTTCTGAGGAAGAAGAATGAATTTTCCTTTATCCGCAGACTTAGTATCTTTGGATATTTCCTCAGGGATAGAATTAGAAGAAGAACAGGGATAGAATTTATTATAAGAAGTGTCAAAGAAAGAAGTGACAAACGTTCCAAACTTAAGTGAGGAACTTTCTTCTTTAGTTACATCCTGTGGTTTCCAAAAATCAAGACCAGTTCTATCACTTTCAGGAATTTGAGCATTTATTATCTCAGAGATCTTTGTTGATGATTTGCACCATTTTTCAACATGAGCCTTTTCTAATTTTAGAGCAGCGATGGCTTGTTCACGTTCAATACTAATGATTTCATTTATAATGACTTGATCTTTCAACTTCTCTTCTAAAAGAGTTGGTTCTCTGATCTTTTCATGACATTTCTCTAGCTCTTGAGTTAAATGAACATTTTTATTCTCAGCTTGAGTTTTTTCGTTTAGAGCATTATAAAGGTCAATCGTCAGCACATCAACAGCACGACTTCTCTCAGCTTCAGGCAGAGAGGGATTTGTAGAGATAGATACCTGAGATGATATGTAGCTCATGGAAGGTTCAGATGCTTCTTCCACTTCTTCTTTAATCTCATCCATGAGGCAAAGATTAGCGGCGGCTTCTTCATCAGAGCTTGATTCTTCTGATTCAGCCCAGTCATGTTCTTCAGCGATGAGACCTTTACCTTTTCGCTTATAGATTTTCAGTTTTTGATATTTGTTCTTCAGCTTTAGGTATTTGTCATCACTGGATCTTCTTGAGGTAGAAGGTTTGAAGACCTTTTTCGACCTGCACTCACTAGAAAAGTGTCCAATCTTTTCACAGTTATAGCAAGTGGCAGTAGCCTTATCAACAGGCGTTGATTTTGGCTTTTCAGTAAGAGAGAGAGGCTTACTTTTTCGGAAGTTACTCTTTCTTACAAATCTCTTAAGAGAGTTTGTCAAGAGTGCTAAGGACTCATCAAACTCTGAAAGATCAGGGTCTGATAAATCCTCAGATTCAGAATCTAACTCAGTGATGGTGAGAGTAGATCGCTGAGATGGAATTATCTCTGAAGAGACTAAAGCAACAGGAGTGCTTTTGGAGTCTTTAGAATCTTTTACAAGATTTTTCTTCAGGAGATTTGATTGCTCGTAGTTGAGCAATATTCCATACAGAGTGCCGAGAGAAAGAGAATTTAAGTCTTTTGTAAGCTTAAGACATATTGAATAACTGTCCCAACTTTCAGGAAGACATTCTAAGAATTTTGTTAGGACCTCAGAATTAGAATAGGTCCTGCCAATAGTTCTTAGGTCAATGATTAAGCAGTTAAACCGTTGATGAACGTCAGAGAGAGATTCAGTCTTACCAGTGATGAAACTTTCATACTGTCTTACCAAGTTAATCTTACGAGTTTCTTGGATTTCAGTGGTGCCCTCATATTGAACACATATGGTTTCCCACATTTCTTTAGAAGTTTTCAGATGCATGATGGAATGGAAAACTTCATCAGGCAGAGCCATTGAGATAATGGTCTTTCCTCTTGCATCTATTCCTACCTTCTTTTTATCTTCATCACTCCACTGTCTTATTTCCTTAACGACATAGTGTTCAGGGACAGCTTCAGTGGTGGCAGTAGCGGGAACTACAGCTATAATTCTAACAGGTTCATAGGGTCCATTTTCTATATATTCAGGTATAGTAGGATCCGCACCTTCAAGAAATAGCATCATTCGATTTTTCCATAGAGAAAAGTTATCTCTGCTAAATCGAGGAGGTTTAGAAAGTGAACCATTATCATAGTAGTTTGTGTTTGTGTTAAGTGCCATTTAGAATAGCAAAGAAGAGAATAAAGCAAGATCTTGTTTATTAGATTAAACAAACTGCTCTGATACCACTTGTTGGTCCCGAAGGTGCTTAACAAGTTTGTAGAAGGGGGGTTGAATACAAACACAAGAATTAAAGTTTAATAAATTGTTTATTGATAAATCAAATAGAATTTACAAGTTTGTTGCGGAATAAGATTAAGACAGACTCAATCTAAACAAACTTAAGAAACACTAAGATGGTTGCACAAGAAATTCAGAGAAAAGGGGATTAAGATATATAGAAAACAAAGGATTCTATTTCGGGGTTCAAGGATTGAGCAAACTTCAGATGAAGGGGTGATCTTCCTATTTATACCCTCTGCATTAAATACATGGCAGGGTACTTTACACGTGGCGTTCACTGATTGGCTTTGGGAGTCCGGCTTTTGGGAGACATGCTTTCGGTCGAACAATGAACAGTGTAGTTGACAGAGGTGTTATACGAATTGTGGCAGAGACATGTCCGTTCTGACATATCGTACTAAGTTGTGCAAGGTGAGACAAAAGGAAACTTGAGGCATAAGCTAAGTGATCATTTGATCACTGAGTATCTCTTTCTTCAGCGATATCAAGAGTTTAGCGATCGCTGAAGCTTTTCCTCATGTTCCTTCGCGTATAAGTAGATTCGTCTTTGCTTCAATGATATCCGCATCAGGTCACTAGTAGACTTGTCTTTGTTCAGCAGCTTCGTCTTCGATTCAGCTATGAACATTTGTTGACGCGAGGCTTGTCTTCAGGGATTACGTTTACTGTTTACATCAGAAACTATCAGTGATAACTGAACAGACTCAGTCTGATCGCTGATAGTGAAACACTAATTCATAGAAATGTTTATAAGAAAGACTATCAGCGATATCTGAACAGACTCAGTTTGATCGCTGATGGTGAAACACTAATACATATTAAAACGTAATTTTCACTAAGTATAGAAGAGGGTCGTTATCAAATCACTGAGAGAGTTTGTATCAACAATTATTAATCCATTTCTGCTTTTGTTGCCAAGTGTACTTATCATGATTCGACTTAAATGGTCTTGGAGCTTTTGGATTTTGAGATGACACTTCCTTTTGTTTGTTAATCTTTTCAAGCTCAAGAGATGTCTTGGATTGTATGCATATGTCTAGGAAGTCAGGACCAATAGGAATCCTTGCAAAATTTTCCTTGGGAGGAATAGTTTTGTTAAGAATGCCAGAGGGTAACTTAAATCCCTCTAGTCTATAAGGTACTATCTCTGGTTCGACAGAACCAGTCTCTGAGACAACAGAGGTTGAATCATCCTCAAGTTTTGAGTCTGAGTCAAGAAATTCTTTGTTGACAGAGGCATGCCTTAGTGGACTTATGCCACAATCTCTTCCATCATTGTTCATAAAGGTAGTTAAAACTTTTGAAATGCAAGGGACAATTTCAGGAACTCTAAAGACTTCAATCAAATCTTGTTCAAAGATTTATTGCACGACATAGGTCATATCAGGATTATTGAAAAATCTGTTTTCATAGGTTTCTTTCAAGTCATTTTCAAAAAAAAATTATCAACCTTCCTTCTGCTGAAGTGTGGATAAACTCAGGTGCCTCAGAGGATAGTTCCTTTTCAGGGTTTATCTTGCATACAAAGGCCATGTGAGCTTGGGTTTCTAGATAGCCGAATTTGAAGAGTCCTATCTGATCTTCGGTTTTCAGATATTTCTTTGGTTTAGATTCTGTTTTGACAGATGTTGAAGATGGAAAATCTCTGTTTTGATACCAAACATTTGTCATCTTCAATGGACTCCTATCATGCATCTCTCTAGAGGTTCTTTGCCTCTTAAATACAAAAGTTAAGTTAGGGAAACCGGACTTTTGAACTTTCCCAGGGCCAAAAATAGAGGACAAGGATTTGTTCCTTTTGTTTCATTATAAGGATCTATGTCACAGAACCCAATTCCTCTTCGGCCAACTTGGGTGTTCACTTTTTCATGAACTTTCTGTGCATCCTGATACTTCCTTATCAGAAGATCTCTGTCGAGCAAGTCTTGATGGAGAACTTCTCTTTCTTTTTGGGAAAAAAAAATTAAGAGCAAGAATATTCATTCTGTCACTCTCATTATCCTTGAGCTTTTTAATCTTGGTTTTTAAAGCTAGATCAAGATAAGTGACTTTTTCTTTCAAAGTTTTTACTTCTGTGAAATGTTCGGTTTCAAGACTTTTCTTTTCTTTGAAGATTTTATCCTTTTCTTGTGTAAGAAGTCTGGTTTCTCTCTCATAAAAGGCAAGTTTCTTTTTCAAATCAGAACATTTCTTTTCAAATGTATGAAATTCCTCTGTAAGTTTAAGTAATTTGATCTCTGTTTCATTTGAGCAAGAGTCAGAAGTGGATACCTCGTTGTCAGCTTCTGAGTCATTGAGCTCTGCCATACTACAAAACAAAGCATTTATGTCCCCTTCATCAGATGATTCGTCAGAGAGCCAATTGTCCTGTTCTTCCATTAGTGATTTCTGAGCATAGTACTCAACTTTCTTCTTATAGAAGGTAGAATCACGAACAGACTTACCTCTGTTGGGCTAGCTTCGGCACTCTGCGGCGTAGTGTCCAGGTTTGCCGCACTTGAAGCACCCATTGTTCTGTGAAGCGGTGGTCATAGCTTTCCTAGATCCTCTTAGGTCGTCCTTCTATGCACCCCTCGGTGGGTACTTGACCTGTCTCTGTTGGTACTCACCCGTCCTCTTCTCGTGGTTTCTCTGGTCATGCACCCTCTATTGATCAAAGTACTCATCATTTCCTTGATTTCTTGGTTCATATGCTTGTGGTGGACCGAACTATCTTTGGTCATGATAGGATCTCTCCATCTGTGGCTCAATGCTTTGAAATCTGCCACCTCTTCCTTCTCTCTCTTCTGTCGCTGTATGGAAGACTGGCTTCTTCTTGACTCCATGATTGAACTCCTTGGTAATCAAAGCCAAAGACTTGGCTATTTAAGCCATACTTACTTCTTCCTCATCAGTAACCTCTTCTTCCTCACTATCAGTCATTAGTACCATCTTCTTCTTTCCTTTTACACCTTCATCTAGAGCTTTCTCCGTCTGTGGCTTCTCTTGGCCCTCTGTGGCTTTTCCTACAACTTCCATAGGTCCACCCATCTAGGTTTTGGCCTGGACTATGTAGTTTTCTTAGGCAGCCAGAGTGCCAAAGAGATCAGTCAAAGTCCATGTGTCTAAGTCTTGATTTGTTTATAGAGACATGGACAACTGAAGCCATTCCTCAGTCAAACTCTTGAGAAATATGACATTGTTTTCTTTAGAAGTGTTAAGTCTAAATATTGTATCCAAGATTTAATGTGGAAAGTCAAAGAAGTAAAAGTCAACATTGTCATTGTTTTAGGAAAGTCAAAGCTTATTAAGTTTACTTAGGTGTCGTTTGTTTTTTAAGAGGTCTAAAGTCTGAAGTCTTATTTTAGTTATGATTAATAAGAGGTGATGTGTAAAAAGGTCTGAACGATTCAGACTTAAGAGTCATTAAGAGGTTTTTTTTTTAAAACAAACGACCCCTTAGTGATTAAGTCTTGTTTAGTTTAGGTGGTATAAATAGGTTTGGGTTTAGTAATCTTGAAACAAGGAACAAGAGATGTAAGCACGTCATTGTAATAATCAGATTTGTGAGATCAATGACTACTACTTTCTCTCTCTACATTTTCTCTCTCTAGTTCTTGATAATTGTTACATCATTTTATGAGAAAAGCTTGATTGATTGGGATTTTATCATTCACAATTGGTATCAGAGTTGAACCAAACTTTTCAGAAATGATTTGATCAAAGTTTGAATTGAAATCAGAAGTTTTAAATCGAAAATTTGAGTTTTTCGAAAAACATTTCAAGAACTCGTGTTCTTCACTGTTCTTACGAATTTTGTGTGAAAAATCGTTTTTGTTGCAAGAAAATGGAATCATTGAGTTCGATTTGTGTTTAGGATTGATTCTTGTATTGATTACATCTTATAATTCTAACTAATTCGATTTCAATTTTCGATTTTTGAGTTTTTCTTGATATTTTTGTTCGAACACTGTTCTTCATTGAAAATGTGCAAATTGTTGTTTTCAATTTGAATTTGATAGTAATTTTGTGCTTAATATTGTTTTTCGATGATGCTGATAAGCCTTTGAGAACAATTTTGCAGATTTGAATCGATTTGGATCGAAATGTGCATGTCAGATACGAGTTTGCGCTAGATCTATGATTTGCGCGAGTTCATATCCATTTGCGCTAGTTCTTCAGCTTTGCGCGAGATCTTCAGGGCTTTAAGACAAATTCAGTTTGCGTTTTCTTAGAGTCACGCAAATCAAAGTTTGCGTTTCCATCTGGTCATGCAAAGTCTATCTTGCGCCAACCATATATTGCGCAAAGATCAGTGTTCATTATCTCAAGAACTATAAGTTTGCGTGACAAGGCTCTCACGCAAAGCTACCTTTGCGCTTCAAGGCTCTCATGCAAAGTCCCACTTTGCGTCTTCAGTAGGTCACGTAAAACCCACTTTACGTCTTCAGTGGGTCACGCAAACCTACTTTGCGTCTTCCACGGGTCACGAGAACCATACTTTGCGCCATACACTGATAAAGAGAAGTATACATTGCACTATTCGCTTATCACGAGAAGTTTGGTTTGCGCTTTACATAGCTCACGCAAAACTCTACTTTGCGCTATATCAAGTGTTGTTTTAAATTTTTGTGCTAGATTTCAATTTGATCTGATTTTTGATTTTCTGATATATAGTTTGGAACGATCATTCATATCAATCTGATGAACTCATTCAAAATGGGATATTTTGCAGAACTTGAAGAGAAGATTAGAAAGCTGAATTTAGAGAAAATTAATCTGGGTTATGCTATTGACTTTCACTCACAAAAGTCAAAAGAGCATTATGAAGAAAGCATAAGACTGAAAGAGGAAATCAGTGCTTTAAAGACTATCAATGAAGATCTTCTGAAAATATCTTCTGGGCAGAATGATGAGAAGATAAAGAAATTGGAATCTGAGAATGCTGAGCTTAGAAAGAATTTATCTGATTTTGAAAAACAGCTTGCTGAAAATAAAGCTGATTTTGATGCTGAAAAGAAAAAAATTTCAAAGAAGTTCTCAGATTTCTCAAAGAAATGTTTTGAAAAGAAAAAGTCAGTTGAGCTTAAATGCATAAAATTTTCTCAACAAATTACCGATTTTGAGAAAATACTTATTTTGGAAAGAGAGAAGTTTGCAAAGGAAAAGAAGGCCATATAATAGAAGAGTGTGGAATTCTTCAAATAACTATCTGGCCAAAGAAATGATTCAGAGAAAGGTTTTGAAGAAGAAAGGTGCATATTTGAGTCTGAAATCAAAAGGCTGACTTCAAAGTTATCTGAACTATCTGCTAATGCGTTGAAAGAGCAGAAGACGAAGTCTGAATTCAAGGAAAAGATTGACCAGCTTGTGAAAGAAAGAGACAACTTTGCTTCAAACATCAAAGAGCTTGAGAAATCTGCCTCAAGATCAAATCAGAAATTTGTCTCTTCACAAAGGTCAGTTAAATATTTTGATCAGATTCGTCAAACTAACATTTTTTACGATAGATTTTTAGATGGTTCAGATACATATCCGAGAAGAAGTAGTTACAAGAAAGAGAAACTGGTCTGGCAGAAGAAACCAGTTAAAAATGAGACGTCAAAAGAGTTGAAAGGAAATACATCATGTGTACATGTACATAAACCAAAGAAGAACAAAGAGCATAAAGGTAAACCTGACCATATATACTCAAAAGATCAATTACTCAGGTTTTCAGGTAATAAATATTATTGTTCTTACTGTTGTACACATGATCATATTCACAAAACGAGTGATCGTTTCTGGTATGGTTCTTACTCTATTTCCCCCACACGAACTGCAACTAACTTTTCTGGACCCAAATACCAGTGGGTACCAAAGCCAAAAACTGATTCTGTGTTGCAGGCACCTCAAGTCAAGGGGGGGTAAGAGAACAATGGCTTTTGAACACAACAGTTCAAAACCCGGACTTCAATGTCAAGAATATGGCTTTTGAACACAACAATTCAAAACCCGGACTTCAATGTCAAGATTATGGCTCTTGAATAACACAGTTCAAGACCCACACCTCAATGTCAAGAATATGGCTTCTAAGCACATCAGCTTAGGACCCGTTCTTTAACGGAGTTTGACTTGTAAACACAACAGTTTAGGACTCGGACCTCAGCGATCAAAAGACCTTACTCCGGTTTTGCATCTGATGGATATGATGGTCTACAATT
The DNA here is from genome assembly GCA_954870635.1 of Arctium minus. Lineage (NCBI taxonomy): Eukaryota > Viridiplantae > Streptophyta > Magnoliopsida > Asterales > Asteraceae > Arctium > Arctium minus. The sequence continues at coordinate 29,906,061 of OX941089.1, read as the reverse complement.
CAAAAAGGGAGTTTCTGATCTCTATCATGTTTTAACTGATATATTTCAGATGTTTAATTTATAGGAGGAGTAAAGGTGGTGGCTTCTGATCACATGACAGATCAGGACCCATTTTTCAATGACCAGAGAAGGATATTCTGCTAATATCCAGGGGGAGCTTAAAAGATTGAAATCATTATATCATGATTTGAGGGGGAGCTGAAAAGGTAAATATCTTCTGATCCTAGATCTCTGATTGTTTGAAAGAAGAACAACTTTCAAGCATGAAAAACAGTTTCTTAAATGTTCAAACCACTTCTTATTCTCAAAAGATTTTATGAATTTAGAAGTGTGCTTTTAAATGTTTTTCAAATTTTGATCTTAATGTTTAACTGGCCGTGTGTTTCCAAAGATCAATACTTGTGTATTATCTTCTCCATATACTGTCAAGTATTCACACACACCGGTTCAGTATTTTAGTTGAAATTGTTATTACCATGTCTCTAAATGAACCAATTTTTCGATGGTAATACCCCCGTTTGCTTTCAAAGTTGTTGAGCATCATTCATCTTTTTCATATTTTTGCTTTCATTGATAAATTGTTTATATTTGTTCACATAAACAAATTTCCAATTCGTTGATACCCTATCCATTTTATTTTATCTGATTGATACATTGTCAGATTCTTAAAACAATTCTCTTGAATTCATTTCATTCATTCAATATATTTGTTTTGAGAAATCTTAATTGTTCAATTGCTCAAATATCATGAGCATACATTCTGACATTGTTATCTTTTTGAGCTTAACTGATCAAGTTAAATTGTTGACCAACCATACTTTTTAGGACTTACATGGGATTCATGTGTGAGCTTAAACAGAACTTCCATGGATTCACGCAACCTGTGTTTCCTACCCAGGAAGTTATCCTTGAGTGATTGAGGGGTGAGGGGTCAATATCAAAGAGTGGGGGAGATAACTCATTCGGTTGAGTTATTCTCATTGTGTGGAGCGGTAAAATGGAAATGAGAGTTTGGTTAGAAGTGAGCATAAAGATAAAAAGAAAGAGGGTGTGAGATCAAAGTTAAAAGAATATCAGAACTCTACACCAACCACTTTCTGAGTCGGGCAGCCACATCTACTGATTGGTTCACATTCTTTGGTGACCATCATTGAAAAAGGCAGTGAGCCCATGCCAACCCTTGCAATTACCCCACCAACCACTCATTTCTTTCTTAACAAAGAAATGTTTCATTTTCTTTGGGGACGCATCATATATGCTATCTAATCTTCAATCGGAAGATTTAGATATTGAAAAAGAAGGAAAGTTGCCCCACCTTCGCACCTCTTTCATGCACATTGAGTCCGTGTAATACATGTTGTTGTCTCAACAGTTTACACAATTTGAGCCTTATGAAACATAATCATTGTGCTAAATTCTTTCATACCCAAGCACGATCACACAGAAAATCTGTTTTTCTGGCAGAACATTCATAGATAAACCTTGTGTTTTTTCAATGATTGAATGGAAGTCCTAGGGAGTCATCATCAAACCAGCTCCTTAAATTGTACATTCGTTGTACACAGTAACTTTGTGTTACTGACAGGCATTCCTAACTATTTCATTTGTTGATTCAGGGTTACCACGTTCATTATGTCTGAATTTGAAAAGATTCGGATATATATCTTTCTTGAATTGATGGCTCTCAGATCAAAGCGCACAAACTGTCAAAGGGGAGATTGTTTTGAATCAAAAAGGGGGAAATAAAAGATTGTGCTGAAATTGAAGATGTTTTGATGATAATGATGCTCACTATCATCAAAAAGGGGGAGACATTTACAAAGATTCAATTTCAGAGTTCAAGTAAATTCTAAATGCTTCCGTTTTTTCAAAGCCAAAAGATTCTGAAGAAAGAATGTTCAAAGGTTAATCAAGATGGTTTATGAAAGTTTGTTTTTCCAAAGATGGTTCAGAGATCAAAGTGATGAAGATACAATTTTGACCGGAGATGAAAGAAATTTCATAGATAAGATGTTCAAAGTTTGTGAAAGAAGTTTAATTTCAAGAATTCAGTTTCGCGTTCAAGGCTTGTTGACTTTCAAAGCCTCAACGAGAAAAAGAATTTACTAGATTCTTCAAGAGCTAAAGAGTAAAGACTGTGAAAGCTTCAAAGTTCAAAGTTCAAGAGACAAAAGCTGAAGAATCAAGAGTTGAAGATCAGTATCAAACTTTTATTAAATCTTGAATACAAAGGGGGATATTGTTAAGTCTAAATATTGTATCCAAGATTTAATGTGGAAAGTCAAAGAAGTAAAAGTCAACATTGTCATTGTTTTAGGAAAGTCCAAGCTTATTTTGTTTACTTAGTGATTAAGTCTTGTTTAGTTTAGGTGGTATAAATAGGTTTGGCTTTAGTAATCTTGTAACAAGGAACAAGAGATGTAAGCACGTCATTGTAATAATCAGATTTGTGAGATCAATGACTACTACTTTCTCTCTCTACATTTTCTCTCTCTAGTTCTTGATAATTGTTACATCATTTTATGAGAAAAGCTTAATTGATTGGGATTCTATCATATGTGCTTTGGAGTGATTCAGTTGGCAGAGCTTTGAATGCATATTACTCATTTATGCATTGAGCTCTTCTGTTCTTTTGAGTCTTAGCTCCACCTTCTAGCTGCTTCTCTAGCTCTACCCACAGATCATGGGCTGATTCACACATATCTAAAGACTGAAATAGATCATTTGGGATAGCCATGATAAGTAAATGTTTGGCTTTCTTTCCCATCTCATATTTTTTCAAGTCTTGAGGGCCCCATTCAATGATAGGCTTGGGTTTTTGGTATTCAGGTACCTCTGGTGTAGTTTCAGTTGCAGGTACCCGTAGAACACTAACCATTGGCACCTATCGTGGGTTTTTGACATAGTTAACAAGATCCTTATCGACTCCCTCCAGAAAATGGATCATGTGAATCTTCCATTGAGGAAATTCATCCCTCAATAGAGTGGGAGGTTTGGTTTTGGATCCAGCGGTGAAGAAGTTGTTTGTATTTGCCATTTTGAAAGTGAAAGAGTTTTTCGGAAAAAAAAACAAGGTATGAGCAGTGAAGAAGAAGACAAATGATTTGAAACAAGACAGAATAAGAAAATAGGCTTGAACTAGGAAAGAAAAGAGTTCTAGTTGATCTACAGGACACACTGAATTAATTTCGAGTAAGAAACAACTCCTATAACTATGTCAAGTTCAAATTGGGTTAAAATTACACAAAACAGAGATTGTTCTTTAAGAATGAAGAACAAGACTGAAATCAGTTCAAGTAATCTACCAAATACGTTAGAATCATTGCAGAGATGATCCTTTGATATTGAAAATCAAAGTTTGCTCGATACCAATTATTGATCCTAGTTTTACTCAACAATGATATAATAAACTCAAAGCATGCAAGAACAGATGATGTGCGGAAGCGTTTTAGTGCATGAAATGGTTTGAGCTATTTGGTAGAAACACACACATAAGAAATAAAGATAACATGAACAATAAGAATGATTCACTCAACAGATTATCTTCATTAACCTTCAAAATACACAAAGAACATACACTACGGTGTGAAAATGCTCTCTACAGGTTTCTCTTACTAGAATTCAGGCATGTGTGATATGTGTGTTGCATTGCCAACGATGGCAAGAGGTGCTCCCTACATATAAAGATCGCGTAGCACACAAATAGTACAATACAAAGGTTGTAACCCACAAAAGGGATGGCACCTGGAAAGTAATGCATCATGGGTGTACGATTTGATCTTCAGAATCTTCGTACAGCAGGGGCACGTAAGAGGTACATGATCGATTGTCTTCAAGAAATTGCACAAGTCTTCTACTCTAAGAGGTTGCCTGCACAAAGGCTCTGTGAAGGATCATAGAGGCTTTGTGGTCTGAGGTTGATCTTCTGGTTAAGTTCTTCTCAGATAGTAGTCGACAGAGGCTCTGATATGTGCTACTTCAGTGTTGTTAGAGCACAGTCTCATTGGATTCAAGATCATCCAATCTGAAGATCCAATCTGAAGCTAATGCCGGAAAGTCGACTCTCGATATTAATTATAATGTTACTTTCTAATAAATGTCGAAGTAAATTATTGTTTATTGTAATTTAGTATTAACTGTAACTTAGTTTAAATATCTAAATTAGTTAGATATTAGTTAGTTAATATCTTTGTTTAGATATTAGTTAGTTAGATATTATATTAGAAATAATATCTAGATATTGTATCTAGATATTATATTATGTTGGTTAAAGCAAGTGTGCTCAACACACTAAGATAATCAGATCACAAATTCACACACACTCAAGGTGTAAAAACAGAGAACACACAGAGCTAAAACCGAACACCAATCCTTGTAATCGTTTGTTATTAATCATACAGGTTGGTAATCTTGTTGTTGTTGTTTTTGTAAGAACTTGATATAGTATTGTGGACCGACAAGTGTCTTGGTGTATACGGCAGAAGTCTTCTGCGGTTCTTGTACTTAGCCTGTTTTTCAATACTTCTATGAATGAACTATTGGAGCTAACATAGACAATCGTAAGGATATTATTATGTAACAATTTTGAGTTTTGTAAGAGGTTGATGAAGAGGCCTTAAGTCCATGGTAGTAAGCATTTAAAAATGCAAGTCTTGTGTTGTTGTGAGAAAAATTAGAAACGTTCGTGTTGATTGTAAATTTGTAACAAATCGCTTGTTCATCGAAACAATGCGTGCGATGTTTTCGGAAAGGTTGAGATCTTTAGTACAATTCTACATCACATGAGCATGACCTGATTTTGGAACTAATTTGCCAAAAATCATGACTTTTTGGAACTGGTCGAATATGATACGACATTAGCGCACTAATTTTATAAAATTCGTATAAAATCAAAGATAACTCCAATATAAGCAATTCTAGATTATGTGGAATCAGAAGAGGCAGTTATAAAAGTTTTGTTTAGATGTCGGATTCGAAAACCTCCTGGAGGTGTGAGAAAACTTTGAGTTTAGTAGCATGTTCGGTGCTAGAAATTTTATATTCTAGCTTAGTTGACGTGGAACACGTCAAGGTATATGTTTGGAAGCGCATCTATGAATGTGATGATAAATTCGAGTTGAAGCATTCATAAAGTAGCGTATTATGTTAAGAAACATTTTGGTCTCATGTTATAAGCCATTGATTCAATAAAGGAAAGTAAGCAACGAAAGTGTTGTTAGATTGAATCAATGGTAAATAGCCTAATTAAAGTTGGTCACTCAATGTACACACTTAGTAAACATGTATTATGTGGTGTAGGTACTTGGTTCGATACAAGCACACACGGTCAACCTTTTTGACATCCACACAATATTCAAGGTGAGTTCATGTGATTTATAAAACGAAGATGCATGCATAGTATGCAAATATGTTGCAAAAGCTTATAATCAAATTATATATGTTTTACAATATTTCGAGTTACATGCTTTGCATATATGAAAGTTTTTAAAAGATATGAGATATGTGATTTTATTTGATATATGTTGGTTTCTGATTGACTAGGGCAGGTTTCTGCCAGAATAGCATACCGGTATTGATTTGGTCGTTGCTTGGGGAGATAGCCCCTATAAGCGTGGCAGCCTTTGTGTAGTATTTTTGGTCGTTACTTAGGGAGATAGCCCCTATAAGTGGCAACCTTTGTGTAGTATTGTTGGTCGTAGCTTGGGGAAATGGCCCCTATAAGCGCGACAACCTTTGTGTAGGCCAATAGCATGGTAAGATAACACCTACTCTTGGTGAATGGTTATGTTTTATGATGAAATACATGTTGCAAGTTGTATGTTTTCCCAGCATAATTCATTATAGTTTTAAGCATGTTTTTAAGTTTAATTGATCATGTTGAGCATGTAACGAAAAAACTATGAACTCACTAGGCGCAAGCTGACGTTTTTAGTATGCATCTCTCAGGGGCGCTGTAACAGGTAATTTGAGAGGAAAAGAGGAGATTTAGGAAGACCCAAAATCTGCTCCAAGTGATTAAAGTGTTGAAGCCGTTTATATTTAAGTTGTCTTGTAAGGTTGATGAACCTATGTTAAGACTTCCGTTGCTATTTTTTTTTTTTTTTTGATTTTAAGGTATGAATCTTTTATGATTTATGTTGTAGTTGCTACACGTCATAGCCCTAATTTTTGGGGTGTGACATATAAAAAAACATTTGTTATCCAAAAGTATAAAAAGTTGCGATATATTAGCTTTAAAATACCACGTGAGCACTCCCGGCGATATGATATTGATATGACGCAACTTTTTATATTTAGACAACAAAAGTTTTCTTAATATTTACTCATATAATTAATCTCACTTTAACGGTACTTGATTTCTAATATTTTGCTTGCATATTTTAATGCCAAACTGTAAAGCTATGTAAATTTCTCTTAATTTCTTTTACTTTTCCAAACTTCGGAATGTAAAAGTTGTTTTATTAATTTAGTAGTTTTTAAATAAATATAAATAGTTTTATTTGATATTTACTTTAATTTAAGAAGTTAGATTTATGATTACTTGTATAAAGTATTTTTTTTAGAGAAGGAATTTAATTAAATAGACGTGAATCGCAAAAAAAAAATTAAATTTGGGACTTTTGAAATAAAGTTTTATTTTTTAATTTTAATGGTTTTAGAACAAATATGAAGATATATATTTAATATGTAGTTTCATTTAAAAATTTAATTTATGATTAAATATAGAGTCAACTACAATTTTGGTCCTGAGGTTTACATGTTCCTTCGAAAATGGTCCTTAGACTTCAATAACTACAATGAGCATCCCTACTGTTACATTTTGCTCTGAAAATCGTCCCTGGTCACTAACTCCATTAAATTTTTCCATTAAGTTAGGGGTATTTTCGTCTTTTTTATTTTTATAGGGACTAGTCACACAATTTTGATTTAGCTACATAGACCAAACTGTAAATTACTTTAATTTATATTGAATTTATATTAATATATAGAGAGGGGCATTCAAATGTAACCCCTTTACATGGTGCAACCCATGCAACCCCTCTATCCATCACTCATTTTATTTTCACTTTTGTAATTAAGAAAAAGAAAAAGAGTGATGGATAGAGGGGTTGCATGGGTTGCACCGTGTAAAGGGTTGCATAATAACCTACCTCAATATATATATATATATATTATGTGTGTGAGTGTATGTATGTATGTATGTATGTATGTATGTATGTATGTATGTATGTATGTATGTATGTATGTATGTATGTATGTATGTATATACACATAGACCATTGTAAAGCCAGCGACCAATACCTTCACTTCTCCACTGCAGCACCATTATGATCGGTTCCCTTCATCCTCCTTCTTTGTTGCCTATTCCAATTGGTTCCCTTCACTCCTCCATCTCCACTACCTATTCACCATTCCCATCGGTTTCCGACAAACCTACAAATATTAAAATGACTCCCATCTCCCGATCATCGCCTTCCTCCATCTTTCTGTATATGCAGTTCATACCTGCAACCCTCATTCTATTATCGCCTTCCATCTCCGGCACACCCTCCACCACGGACCACCTTCACCAAACCTTTTGTCATTATATCTCTTCAATATTGAAGCACCCAAAACAAATATGTTGCAGCAACGATGTGGAGGTCAAAGTTGCAGGTCGGAGATGGCTTTGAGGGTTGTGGAGAGAAACAAAAGCTATCGGTGGTGGAAGCAAGACCAGCCATAAGCTCCCATGAGTTGATGATTTCAGGTGGTGGGTCAGATCTCAGTTCAGGAAATGGGTTGTGTTACAAAATCACAGAAAAGGGTAATCTTTTGGGCTACAAAACCACATAAAATGGTTGTCTTTTGGGAGAAAGATTTGGGTGTTGATTGGGGAGGAATACGTTGAAGAAGGTGACCGAAAACTGGACCAGAGGTCACCGCCGGGGAAGACCACCGTAGACCGAGGAACATTGTCTGGGAAGACCAAGTACGTGGGTATATATATATATTAATATAATATTAATATGAAATTACATTCATAAAATCATTTAAAATCATACTTCTAAATTCATAAAATCTTTTAAGAACAAGAAGTGGTTTGAACATTTAGAGAACAATTTTCATATATGAAAGTTGTTCATCTTTCAAATATGTGTGAGATTAAGAATCAAGAATACTTACATTCTGTTTAAAAATTTTAACTCCCCATGAAAATAATATTTTCTCCTCTTCAAGATAAGAGATATCTGCAAAACACAAAGAATGACAAACATGTAAGCTTTTTCTGACAAAACATCAGATATTCTCCCCCTTGATATCTGTAAAAAGTCAAAATTATAAGCATTATATTTTCCATTTTCTCCCCCTAAAAACAAAATTACTCCCTCTTCAATTTTGATAATTTCAGATAAGCTCCCCCTGAAAAATCAGAAAAATATATCAGTAAAAATTGAAGAATATAAGCTCCCCTCAGAAGAAATAGTTTGTACTCACCCTCGAAGATTGATTATCTTATATGCATCGGAGTACAAAAACTCTTTTGATCTTTGAAGACCAATTTCTTTATCATTGAAGATCGGGTCTTGAACTATTTTGTTCAAAAGCCAATATTCTTGACATTGAAGAACGAGTCCTGAGTTGCTTTACTCAGAAGTCAATGCTCTCACTCCCCCTGGACCTGTGGTACCTGTAAAACAGACTTAACAGGTTTTGGTACCCACTTGTATTTGGGTCTAAAATGGTTAGAGTTTAGATTTTGGAATCCACTTCATATTAGATTCAAATCATTTAAGTTCATTTTGTTGGGAAGTGATTCTATAGGTTCCATACCAGTTATGAGCATAATACTTATTAACAAAATCATCAGTTCCACAGTAAGAACAACAAATTTTCTTTTGTGCTAGCCTGATTAAATTATTTACAAAATATGAAGAATCAGGCTTATCAAAAGATTTACCTTTATGAGCATTGTTCTTTTTGTTCAGTTGAGGTGTAGGAACAAATGACTTTGAAACATCTTTCTCGTATTTTCTTCTCCAAACCATCTTTTGTTGAGACTTGTTCTTTCTGTTGTTACCTGAACCATCTATAGATTTAATATAGAAAAGATTAGTAGGACGAGTCTGATCTTTATGCTTAGACATATTATCATCTGAATTAACAAACAAAGGATTATTAGAAACATTTGCATAATGTGAACTTGAAGTTGTTTTGAATAAACATTCTGAAGTAGCTGAATCATTCATAGGTGATTGAGCAATTGTATGTGGACTTCGTTGTGCCCTCAATTCAACCTTGAAAATAATTTCATCAAGTTCTGTAATCTTGTTTGACAAACTGTTTCTTTCCTCTGAGAGTAAATTGTTAGCGCACAGATCTATTGGATTCAAGATCATCCAATCTGAAGATCCAATCTGAAGCTAATGCCGGAAAGTCAACTCTTAATTTAAGTCTAATGTCGTTTGTAATAAAATGTCAAAGTTTAGTTTTTAGTATTTTATTATTATTTCTAAATATCTAAGTTATTAGATATTAGTTAGATATTATTTAGATATTAGTTTTGTTTGCAAGTTGATGTAGTGTGTTAGAGAAGTTAACTTAGATATCAGATCACTTTCAACACACACACTAACGGTGTAAATCAGAGAGAACATCGAGAGCTTTAAACTGAACAAACATCAATCCTTGTAATCCATTGATTATTAATCAAACAGTTTGGTAATCGTATATGTTGTTGTTTTGATAAGAACTTGATATATTGTGGATCGACAATTGGTATCAGAGCCTGAAAAACATATTCAAATCAAGTTTTTAAAGAACGACTTTATGTTCTTCATTTAAAAAAATCATTTTCGTGATTGCGAGTGTTTTAGGAGTTGAAATCGATCAGGTTGTGATCGATTTGTGGTCTAGATCGAGTTGTTGTTGATTAATTTCATTATAGCACTTCAATCGATTCAAATTTTGGGATTTTGTTGCAAAACAGTTCACGTCTTTATCTCACTGTTCCATCGATCAAATTCTCAAAAAGTGCTTGTTTTCGAAATCAAAGGCTTGTAATCTGTTCTAGAAGTGTTAGAGGTCAATTTGTTAGAATTTGGGACTGCTAATTGTTAAAAATCAAGGTTATTTGAGCAAATCAGATTGATTTTCGAAGAACAGGGACGAAGTAGCGCAAAGTTCAAATTCGTGCCAGTTCATAGTCAGATTTTCGCCATCAACACGTCGCGTAAAACGTCCTTTCGCGCGATCAACTACTAGCGCAAAACCTCAGTTTGCGCCATTAACTACTCGCGCAAAGTTTCTTACACGCTACCAACTACTAGCGCAAAACTCTTTTGTGCCAACCATTACTCGCGCAAACTTCAATACGCGCGATCTTCGACTCGCGCAAACCTCAGCTTGAGCCACCTTTGTCTCGCGCAAATATTTCGCGCAAATCTCAGATCACAAGTTCGAAGTCACTTTCGCGCCAACACCTCATAACGCAAAGTTAACTTTTGCGCCAACTCCTTGTAGCGCAAACCATCTTTTACGCCAACGTCTTCTAGCGCAAAGTATTACTTCGCGCCACACAAACCTCGCGCAAGCCTCCTTTTGTGCCAGTACCAGACTTGTTCTTTTTAAATAAGAATGACTTCAAGAGAAGCTCTAGCAATCGGAACTGACTCAAAGCCACCAGTACTCTTCAGGGGAGGGTATGAACAGTGGAAAGATCGGTTCATGGATTTCATTGAAATATATGATTTGGGAGTATTCATCAGGAAATCAATAGAAGAGGGAGTTATGGCACCAGTATATGAGACTCGTACGGAAGGAACTATGGCAACAGAGTTTCAACTTAAGTATGAGGAACTAGAAGGTGATAACCTAAGAAGAGCAAAAGGTGATAGATTAGCAAAGTCTTATATTCTTCAAGGCATTCCAAATGAAATATATGTGAAGATAGACAGTTATAAGGCCTCAGGCAAACAGATGTGGGATCAGCTAGAGAAGATGATGCTAGGTTCAAAGGTTGGGAACCAGCTCAAGATATCCAACTGCCTAAACAACTATGAAGAATTCAAAGGCAGAGTTGGAGAGTCTCTAGAAGTAACATACGACAGGTTTGTGACCTTGCTGAATGAATTAAGCAAGAACAAGGTCACTAAATCACAGATAGAGCTTAATGTCAAATTCCTCAGCATTCTCCAGCCTGAATGGAAGAGGTTTGCCAGACAAATGAAGCAAATCAAGGATCTAAACGAGATTCCACTTCATGAGGTGTATGAAACGCTCAAACAAAATGAAGAAGAGGTGGATGAAATCTTGGATGAAAAGAGACATGGTGAGAAGACAGTTGCTGACTCAGTTGCTCTTGTTGGGAAAAAGAAGAAGAAGAAGATGCTTATGTCTGAATCAGATGAGGTTGAAAATGAAGCGAACTCTGACTCAGACGACTGTGAACAACTAAAGAAGGCTATGCTTATGCTAACAAAGGCTTTTCAAAAGAAGTTCTACAAGAAGCCAAGTTCAAACAGTCAAAGGTATTCTTCTGGTCCAAGCAACTATGTGCACAAGGAGAGGGTTGAAGGAAAGAGATTTGAAGGAAAGAGAGTAGAGGAAAGGAAGCCGGAAGAGAGAAGGTATCAAGCTGAAGGATCAAGTCAGTCATAACCTCCAACGTGCTACAACTGTGGCAAAATAGGTCACTTTCCCAGAGACTGCCGAAGACCCAAATTCAGAAACTCAGACTACTACAAGAATAAAATGCTTCTAGCCAAGCAACAGGAGGCTGGAAAGGCATTGATGGCAGAATATGAGTACTGGCTTGATCAATCAGAAGATGAGAATGAAGAGAAGGATGAAACAGCTCACATGTGCTTAATGGGCAAACAGGAATCAGAAGCTGAAGCTGATTCCGATGACAATGACGAGGTATGTGATTTAACTCAATCTGATTTCATAAATCAAATGTATGCCATGATGTTAAAACTCGAAGAGTTAGAGTCGAAGCTTAAGCGAGAAAAGGGTGTTATCAATGACAAAAACCAATCAATACAGAAACTTAGCGAGGATATTGCTGTGAAGAAAGTATTGATTGAGACAATGCATAAAAACTTTTATAACTGCGCTAAAGAAAAGACAATAATTCTCAAAGAAATAACTGAAACAAATTCTAAATTGAGAAAGAGTGAGTTTGATTTCAAAGAGCTTACGAAAATGTTTTCTTCGCTTACCAAAGAAAACGAATATTTACTTGCAAAATTAAAAGCTTTGGAAGAGAAGTTATATAAAATGGGTCAAAATAAACAAACCATTCATCTGAACAAACCCAAAGAGGAAATAGAGAGTTGGGGACTCGGTTACGAGAATCCTCATTACCTTAAAAATGCTAAATCTGAAGTTCCTGCACTTTATGATTTTACATTTTTGAAACTAGCTCGACGAATCCCTGAGCTTAAAGTTTTCTGGACTAGACTGTCAAAAGAGGATGAAGCCAAGGAAACGGAAAATCGAAAGAACACATCTAATGTTCAACTTCCATTTCGTTATGCGAAGCTGAATAATAGTTATAATGATGATCCAATACATCAAAAGAAATCTCTTTCAAATTACTTCTTTCAGAGTTATTATGTAAAAGAAATGGAGGCGAAGCCTATTAAAGGTAAAACTATATGTCCCTCCTCTCGTTTTGGAAAGTAAAATTTCTGAACTTGAGACATCTTTAACAGATGAAAGACTTTTGATTGATATTGAACAACAAGTTTTTTCAACTGTGCTTAAGAGTACTGTTCTTTCTAAATCATCAAAGGCTTCAAAATCTGATGATCTGTTTGGTTTAGCTAATGGAGGGTTTGATTTTCTAAACTCCGATGGTGTTTTAGATGAGTGTATTGATCAATTTGATTTTAATGCCAAACTTCCTAACCATTCATCTTTTGTTGTGAAATCCTTGGGAAAAACCAGTATGTTTGTAAAAGGTGCAAAATCAACGAAAGTTGATAAATCAGTTTATGTGAAAACTAAGAATGCAAAAGGTATGAATACGAAATCTCAGCATTCACATAAACCGATCATTACTGGTAAGCCTAAGACGAAGCATTCTTTTGTTGCTCAAAAGTCTAACTCACAAGTTTCAAATGTTTCAGATCTGAGCAAGAAAAGGCCAGAAGTTAAATCTCAATGGAAACCAAAATAGGAGATTGACAAGACTGATAAATCTTTTTGTAGTGTTGATTGTAATAAGACTATGCCTAGGAAAGATGTTTTGAATGAGAATGTTTCTACTATTTTGAAACCAAAACTTGTCGTTTATCGCAGGAAATACTCTATGAAGCAATTATTCGAGTTATCTTTATCTGCTAGAAAGTCTTCATATTATGATAAACATGCTTATGCTTCTTGTCAAGATTCTGATGTTTGGTATGGCACTTATAATGTTCACTCTTATCATACTAATTCTTCATTTGATTCTCAAAAGCAAAACGAACCCAAATTTCAATGGGTACCAAAAACATGTGCTAACACAGTTGGACCCAAATACCAGTGGGTACCAAAAGCTAAATCTATGTTGCAGGCACTCAAAGTTTAAGAGGGAGCATAGAACTTAGGCTTTTGAACAAATCAGTTCAAAACACGGACTTAAATGTCAAGATGGAGGCTTCTAAGCAATTCAGCTTAGAACCCGTACTTCAACGAAGTATGACTTCTAGACAAAACAGTCTAGGACTCGTACCTCAATGAACAATGGCTCTTGAATACAACAGTTCAAGACCCGCACTTCAATGCTCAAAAGTATTTAACTCCAATTTTGTTTTATGAATATCTAAATCTCTTGTTTCGTAATTTCTCTTGTGCAGCGTGTGAAAAGGGAAAGATGAAGAGAGCTCCACACAAACCAAAGCCTGAACCGAGTACAAGCTCTCCGTTAGAGTTGTTGCATATGGACTTATGCGGTCCGATGCGAACACAAAGTCTAGGCGGAAAGAAGTACATACTAGTTATCGTGGACGATTACTCGCGATACACTTGGGTCAAATTTCTACGTTCAAAAGATGAGACACCAGATGTTCTCATTACATTCCTGAAGACGACCCAGGTAAATCTGCAGAAACCGGTCAAGCTTCTAAGAACAGACAACGGCACAGAGTTCAAGAACAAAACAGTTCAAGCATATCTTGAATCGGTTGGGATATCACATCAATACTCTATTGCTCGTACGCCTCAACAGAATGGAGTAGTCGAAAGAAGAAATCGTACGCTAGTCGAGGCTGCTCGTACTATGCTAAGTCAATCTGACTTGCCTCTATTTCTGTGGGCTGAAGCTATATCGACTGCGTGCTACACTCAGAATCGCTCCATGATACACCTCAAATTCAAGAAGACTCCTTATGCGTTGATCAACAACCGAACACCGACAATCAAATATTTCCATATATTTGGGTCTAAGTGTTTTGTTCTAAATGATAAAGAGAGTCTGAACAAGTTCAGTGCCAAAGCGAACGAAGGCATCTTCATTAATTATTCAAGTACATCAACTGCATACCGTGTATATCTGAAGAAGTCAAAGACAGTTATTGAAAGCGTCAATGATACGTTTGATGAAGAAATGACTTCTGAACAACACAGTTCAGAACCCGTGATAACCGGAGTATTAGCTTCTGGGCAAATCAGTCCAGAACCTGTGTCTCAAGCGAACAAATCAGATGACGCATCAACGTCTACTAATCATTTATCTGATTTAGATTTATTATTTGAATTGTTTTATGATGAATTTCTTGGATCTAATGTGAAGAAATCTGTTGTGGTTGACAGGAATGAAGACTCAATGACTACTCATCCAACCATGTCAGATATCCCTATTGAATCTAACTCTCAGATTCAACAAGAAATTCCAGTTCAAATGCCGACTCCAACAGTTGAAGCTGTAACAAATAATGAAGAGACAGAAGTTATTGTATCAGTATGATGTTCTGTACAGACTAATCTATAGCCGGACCAAGATGCACCTGCTGAGACTTCTACACCTACTACTTCAACTGCAACCATTATTCCTCCTGAACTACCTGAAGAAGGTACCAGTGGATTCATAGATGATAATATTCATATATATTCATATAATCCACTACCTCATAAACACAAATGGACCAAAGAGCACCCGATAAGCCAGATCATTGGCGATCCAATAAAACCGGTGCAAACTAGGTCAACGTCAATGAATATGTGTATGCATGAATCCTTTCTGAGCAAGATCGAGCCTACTTGCGTATCAGAGGCTCTTGCCAATTCAGACTGGGTAACTGCAATGCAAGAAGAGCTGAATCAGTTCGACGCACTTAAATTCTGGAGACTCGTACCCAAACCTCAAGGTAAAACCATTATAGGTACGAAATGGGTTTTCAAGATCAAGAAAGATGAAGATGGTACCGTTATCAGAAACAAAGCAAGACTTGTAGCCAAGGGATATAGGCAAGAGGAAGGAATAGACTACGACGAGACTTATGCTCCTGTGGCACGTTTAGAGGCAATTCGAATGTTTCTAGCCTACGCTGCTCACAAAAACTTCACTGTCTTTCAAATGGACGTGAAGACCACCTTTCTGAATGGCATTCTAAAGGAAGAAGTCTACGTCTCGCAGCCAGAAGGATTTGTCAATCAAGAGAAACTGAATCATGTCTACATTCTCAACAAAGCACTCTATGGACTGAAACAAGCTCCTCGCGCCTGGTATGATGTTCTATCTCAATTTTTAGTCAAGTCTGGTTTTACAAAAGGTACGGTAGATACCACTTTGTTTATTAAAAAGAAGAAAACCGATATCATTCTTATTCAAATCTATGTGGATGATATTATTTTTGGCTCTACAAATCCTAAATACTGTAAGAATTTTTCAAACCTTATGGTGTCAAGATTTCAAATGAATATGATGGGAGAGATGAATTTCTTTCTCGAATTACAAGTCAAACAATTTTCATCGGGGATTTTTATCAATCAATCAAAATACATTTTTGATATTCTTCGGATGTTCAAAATGGAAAATTCTAAACCGATTGGTACCCCAATGGCACCAGGTACTAAAATTGGCACCGATCCTTCTGGAAAGGCTGTTGATGTTAGGACTTACAAAGGAATGATAGGTTCTTTGATGTATCTTACTTATAGTAGGCCAGATATAATGTTTTCAACATGCTTATGTGCTAGATATCAGGCTAATCCCAAAGAATCCCATGTGTCTGCAGTTAAGCGCATTTTTAGGTATCTGAAGGGGACTGCAGATCTTGGTCTGTGGTATCCTAAAGATACTAGTTTTGAACTAACAGCATATACAGATGCAAATCATGTTGGTTGTATGCTAGACAGGAAGAGCACGTCAGGTCATATACAGTTCATCGGTGATAAACTCATCAGTTGGGCATCGAAGAAACAATTATGTGTCTCAACTTCAATGGCCGAAGCAGAATATGTAGATGTTGCTAGCTGCTATTCTCAGGTCTTGTGGATGAGAACTCAGCTGCGAGACTATGGTTTTAACTTCAACCATATCCCGATTTACTGTGACTCGAAGAGCACAATCGCAATAACAACTAATCCTGTTCCGCATACAAAGACCAAACACATCGATGTCAGGTATCACTTTATAAAAGATCATGTCGAAAAAGGAACAATTGAACTTTACTTTGTAAAAATTGATTATCAGCTTGCAGATTTGTTTACCAAACCCTTAGACGAAAAGAGATTCAATTTTCTTGTCTCTAAGCTTGGTATGCTAAATCTTAAGACCTAATCGGTGGTTACCTATTAAAGTTTCTTATTGTAAATTTTTCATCATTTCTTCATTTCCGCAAGATATCTGCACTTCAATATTCTGTTCATGATCAAAGGGGGAGTGTGAGAAGAACTCCAAAGATAATCATTGTTATTTTAAGGGGGAACTCATAAAATTTCTGCAGTTACCTTTTATGTCAATTTTTTTGTAATGCATGATTTTAGGGGGAGCTTTTCAAGTCAAAGGAGTATGGTTATGATTTTTGATTATTTCTAATCAGGACTCATACTTTACTCATTTTTCTGAATTTTGTCAATTTAATTTAAGTGAATAAATTTACTTTAACTATGACATAAGACTTTTGCAGTTTTTGAGAGATGCTTACATGTTCATATCTTTATGACTTTAAGCTTAGCTGAGATGTAAGATTGCACTGAAAAGGTATCATTCCTTATCTTCATCTCAAATATGGTTGAAATGTGGACAACTTTCAATCATTGAAAACATGTTCTTAAATGTTCAAATCAGTTTCCGATTCTTCATCATATTTCATAATTTGAAAGTGTAATTTTCAATGTTTTCTTATTAATCTTTGAGCTTTAACTGATAAGTTAAACCATTTTGAGCATCATATGCTTCATAGGAAAACATGGGATCAGTGTGCTAGGACTTAACACCACTTCTACGCATACACATTAACCAGTGTTTCCTACCCAAGAGGTTAATCCATAGTGATTGAGTGTGAGAAATCAAAAAGAAATGAGTGTGGGTTGTGTGATGAGATATAATGCAAAAGAGAGTTCGGTTAGA
Source organism: Arctium minus (assembly GCA_954870635.1). Taxonomy (NCBI): domain Eukaryota; kingdom Viridiplantae; phylum Streptophyta; class Magnoliopsida; order Asterales; family Asteraceae; genus Arctium; species Arctium minus. The sequence goes on along the minus strand of OX941089.1, from coordinate 29,888,519 downwards.
AGTAAACTGAATGTTTAAAAGAAAGAGGGTGTGAGAACAGAGTTAAAAGAATATCAGAACTCTGTACCAAATTTTTTCTGAGCCGGGCAGCCACAATTCTAATGTTTCACAACTCATTGGTGATCATTATTGAAACAGGCAACTAGACCATGCCAACTCTTGATCAAACCTCACCAACTACTCATTTTCTACTCAAATAGAAAGTGTTTCACATTTTCAAAGGGGACGCATCACATTTGCTATCTGATTTTCATTTGGAAAATGTGGATATTGAAAAGAAGGAAGTCTGCCCCACCTTTGCACTTCAATCATGCACATTGAGTCTGTGTTTAACTTACTGTTGTCTCAGTGGTTTACACAAATTTTGAGCCTATAAGCAATCATCCGTGCTTAATTATTTCTATCACAAGCACGAACACACAAGGAATTTGTTTCTTTGTCATAACGTTCATAGAAATTGCCTTTGTGGTGTTTCGATGATTGGATGGAAGCACTGAGGGAGACAACATCATAAACCTCCTTTCCAATGTGTATTTGTTACACACAGTGACTTAGTGTTACTGACAGGCATTTTAACTGATTCATTTGTTGATTCAGGTGTTACACGATTATTCTGTCTGGATTTGCAAAGATCTGGATGAATATCTTTTGAATTGACGGATCAGAGGCTCCAAATGAAAGACATTTCTTACTCAGAGTTTTGATGAAATTGTTTCTCTATTCATCAAAAAGGGGGAGAACCTAAAGCTTGAAGAAACATTCATTACATTACAAGTTGTCTTTCAAGAGACATTGGAAAAGAGAAGAACTAACAAAAAAATGCGAAAGATCAAAGTATTCTGAAGACATGCTGATTTTAGAGAAATTTTCTTTGAATATACTTTGCTAAAGCATTCTGAGCTAAAACCTGGAGATTATTACATATGGAAGTATGAGAAGGAGATTGCATCTTCTGAGCTGAAAAAGAAATGATCTTGATCCAAAGGGGGAGATTGTTAGCGCACAGATCTATTGGATTCAAGATCATCCAATCTGAAGCTAATGCCGGAAAGTCAACTCTTAATTTAAGTCTAATGTCGTTTGTAATAAATTGTTAAAGTTTAGTTTTTAGTATTTTATTATTATTTCTAAATATCTAAGTTATTAGATATTACTTAGATATTATTTTGATATTAGTTTTGTTTGCAAGTTGATGTAGTATGTTAGAGAAGTTAACTTAGATATCAGATCACTTTCAACACACACACTAACGATGTAAATCAGAGAGAACATCGAGAGCTTTAAACCGAACAAACATCAATCCTTGTAATCCATTGATTATTAATCAAACAGGTTGGTAATCGTATATGTTGTTGTTTTGATAAGAACTTGATATATTGTGGACCGACATAATCAATCTTCTTCTGAAAGTCAGACTTCGCCTTCTGTTCTTTTAATGCAATTGTTGATAGTTCAGATAGCTTCTTTGAATGCTTTTTAATCTTTGTCTCAAATATCTTTCTTTCATATTCAAAATGTTTTTCAACATTCTTTCTTTTGTCAAATATTTCTTTGAATAGTCTAACATGCTTTTGTTCAGTCAGCTTCTTTTCCCTTTCAGCTTTATCTCTTTCCATGATTATAACTTTCTCAAAAATCGGATACTTGTTTTGAAAGTTTTGTACACTTGAGCTTCACGGTCTTCTTTTCTTCAAAAGATTTTCTTGAAAAATCAGAAAACTTCTGTGCAAATCCTTTTCTTTCTTTTTCAAGCTCTTCTCTTTCTTTCTCAACCTTCTTTCCATCTTGAGAGATCTGTTCTTGCATTTCTGTAATCTTTATTTGAAGCTCAGCATTTTACTTTTCTAAACCATTTGTTTTCCTTTCAATCTTCTTCATCTCCTCTTGAACACTTGAGTTTTCCTTCTCTTGAGTTGCTTTCTCTTTCAACATGTTTATTTCCACCTCAAGACTGAAAAAAATTTCTCTCAACTTGTCTATTTCAGAGAAAATTTGTGAGTTTATCTTTCTAAGTCCATCACATGTTTCTCCGGCTATATTTTCTCTAATTCTTAGATCTTCAATCTCTCTTTGCATTATCTCCTTCTTTGACCATGCAGAATTTATACTACTTGCTTTCAAAGTTATGGATTCCTCTTCAAATTTCTTTAATTTGAGTTGAAGATTAGAAATCTCTTTCTCTTTTGAAGCAATTATCCCTGCAAAATTAACTTTAGAGTTAGAGATACAATCTGAGCAAATAAATTTTTTCTCCAAAACTTTAGAATTCTCTATCAGTTTCTTGATTTGATCTTGAAGAGATGAATTTTGACTCTTCAACTTTTCATTTTCAGCTTCAAGATCTGGAATTTCAGGCATATAAGCAATAGCACAGTCTCTTTTTGTTAGAACAGTATTTCCCTTCTCATCAATGTAAGGCATCTTGATATCTGTAAAATATAAGCTTGAAATGATCGTTAACAAAAATTCAGAAATTTTGATCACACACATAAATATATCCCCCTCCTGAGACTTAGCACGTGGGTCTCGCTAACCGGTTAGCGAGTGGGTTCAAGGGGCAACGCCCTTGCGGGGTCTAGGGGCAGCGCCCCGAGAGAAAAAAAATTTACATTTAAAATTCATATTGCAACTTGTCAAAATTTCACTAAGTATAAAATTCGCACACCACTATAGATCACTTTTCGCAAACTGATGCTTGTGAATTCCAACTTTTTGCAAGTAGAGGCTTGCGGATTCTTCACTTTCCGCAGATCAAAGTACGCGGATTATTTCCTTAGACAAAATCCAAAGAACTATTCACTTTTCGCAAGATATTTTGCGAAATGTGAACTTAGAAAAATTTCAGACTTTCAAATTTTCGTAAAGAAAGTCTTGTGAATTCCTGAACTTTTTGCAGATTGAAGGCAATGAACAGTAGCTTTTCGCAGGTAGCTTTTTGCGGATTCTTACTTTCCGTATGAAGGCTTCTGCGAATTATGTACTTTTTGTGCGTAAGCCTCTACGAGTTCTTCACTTTTCGTATATAGAGGCTTGTGAATTCCATCTTTTCATAGGCTTTGGTCTGCGAGTTATGTCCTTGCTTTTTCAAAAACACCAAGAACTTGAATCTTGAGAGTTCTTCGTATGAATCTTGTGAATTCTTAAGATCCTGTGAGTTCTTGAGAAAAACGAACTAAAAATTCAATAAATCTTCATAACTTCTTCAAATCTCGTCCAATTGTCACTAAAATTCACAGATTTACTCACGATGATGTTCTGAACAAGTCCTTAACACACAACTTTGTTCAAAAACAACTAGATCAAGGATTTGATTTGAATACAGTGCGTAGAAAACTTCGAACTCGACTTTTACAAATGATCAAAATTGAACAGCAATTACTATGAATTACATAATATGATATACATAAGAATCAATCTATACATCAAAGCAAATGTAATGCAAGCAACAATTCGAACATAACAACTCAAAATCACAAAAACAAGAATTCTACAGACAACGTGCGAGTTCTTCAAATCTGAGTAAAATTCAATCCATTTCTGAAATCTTTGACAGGCTCTGGTACCAAATGTGATTCCAGTTTCAAGCTCACAATCACGATCACACGCACATTTAATATTCATTTATTATCAAATGTTTACAACAAATTCTCTCAATATACTTACTGTGACTTTCTCTCTCTAACAAAGATCTCTCTTAATCTGTTATGTGTGTGTGTGTGTCTAATGGTTACGAAGACACAAAGTATTTATACCCAGTCAACTATGTTGACTTTACAACTCAAGCCAAGATAAGGAAAGTCAAATACATTGACTTTACAAGATTCTAACAACAACTTTACAATATTTACAATTTTGACCCTTTTAATCTTGAATTCAACATTCTAGGCTCAACAAGAGTAATTACAATTTGGCCCCTTTGGTTTAAACAAAAATGTATTACTTGTCCCAGAAAAGTAAAAAAGACGTAAATACCCTTAACTTAACTGAGTTTTTAACAAAGATAACGACGAGAGACCATTTTCAAAGCAAAATGCAAACAGTAGGGACACTCACTGTAGTTATTAAAGCCTAGGGACCATTTTCAGAGAAACGTGTAAACCTCAGGGACCAGAATTGTAGTTTACTCTTAAATATATCAAATAGTTTTAATAATTGTTTTTTAAAAAGACGTGATGCAAAAAATCTAATATTTTTAATAATTGTTTTAGAGTGAATTACATTTTGGTCCATATAGTTTATGTAAAGGTAGATTAGTCCTCCATAATGATTGTTAACTAATGGGGTTAAGTTAGGGACTATGAGTGTTATAAAATTAAAAAGTTAGGGACTATCAGCGTAGATAGTTTGTTTGAGGGACCAAATCCAAAATTTAAGCAAACCACAGGGACACCAATGTAATTCACTATATTTATAATTAATAATATATATATATATATATATACATAGGACGATAATCAAATGAGAACCGTAAAAAGGTTTAGGACCGTAGGGACTAATCTCAACAATTAACGAATTTTAATCCATGGTTATTAAATAAGATGGCATTTTTGTAATATTAATGAAACTTATGTCTAATATCAAATCTAAATTAAAAAAAATGAAAGGGCATATTAGGGTTCTTAATTATAGCCCACCCTTTTTGACTTTAAACATCAAGGGTTGATTTATGTTCAACAAAACAGTGGATGCCCATTATCATCTTCTTCTATACGACTCCTCCATCTTCACACCTAAACTTCTCTATGGTTGGCCAGAAATATCTCCGACCTACGCTCCACATTTGAGGTTCTTGACGTCGATTGTGACAGAAAGATCAGTCGTGAAGATCTCAAGACGTCTTATGCAGATGCTAACGATGACGTTATATGCACGGTGATGACGGTATACAATTCAAACCAGAACGGTTACGATGAGTTCAAGAAGGTCTTGAGGAGTAATAACAAAGGCAACGACGGCGTCATGGAGGATGTGTTTAAGGCGGACGGTGATGGTGACAGAAAAGTAGGGTACGGAGACCTTAAGAGTTATTTCCTTTTGACCGAATTTAAAGTTAACGATGATGAAATCAAAGCCATGATTAGATTAGGCAGTGTAGACGGTCATATCGACGGTGTTTCGTTCGAAGGATTTCTAAAGATACTTGTCGTTTAATCAATTCAATTGGTTACGATGATGATGCCAACAAAAATTAGGGTTTAGATTATCGATTAAGGTGCCTCTGTTCATTTTCCCCTTTTTGTAGTACATACTGAAATTACATATGTTTCTCTGTCGAAAATTTGGAATTTTCAATTAGATTTTATATTTCTTCATGGAGGTTCTTAAAGCTCGATTCCTGGTAAAAAATCGAGTGGTGACCTTAAAGCTAAATTTGGTTCGAATTTGGGTTCTGATTCGGAGTCAAAAGGAATTAAGGGTAGTTCAATCTTAAATTGTATTTGATTTCATTACGTGAAATTAGATTATAGATGAAATTTATGTTTAATTTAATGTGGTGAAATAAGGTTAGTATGGGTTTCTTCTAGTGAATTTATCTATTTCATTTGGTGAATATGTGTGTTTCATATGGTGACTTTGTGTGTTTCATTTGATGAACGAATATGTACGTTTCATCTAGTAAATCTTGTTACCAAAATGGCGATTATGCCCTTTTCATGTGGTGAATCTGTTTTTAGTTAAAATCATTGAATCAAAACCAAATTACGGCTTAGATCGGTTCTCACGGTTCTCAATCCTTTTTTGGTTCTCACATGATTTAACCCCTATATATATATATATATATATATATATATATATATATATATATATATATACACATTTAATAGTTAATAATGCATGAAATTATATATATTATGAATATACAATACATAAAGAATAAATTAGATGTTTGGTCCTTATGGTTTTTATTACATGTTTGGTCCCTACGATTAAAATGAACAAAATGTTCTCTTAGTTAAACTATTTAACAGAAAAATCTAACGTAGTTAGTGACAAGGGACCCAATGCGTTATAAATTGCAAACCACAGGGATGTAATCCATAGATATTTCAAATTAGGGGTTCAAGGTATTGAAACACATAAACAACAAGGACCAAATATGTAATTTACTATTAATAGAATTACTAGTTGTGTACCTACGCAATGCGGCGGGATAGAACATCTGAGTAGTCTTTGGTGCGATTGTCGATGCCTAAGTTTTTGTAGTATATGTAATTCTTATGATGATGATGATGGGTTTTGATGATGATGATTGGCAGCCCAAGCTTGAGTTTCGGCCACCGATGTCGAAGGTGGTGTAGGCATTTTGTTTTAACTTGTGCATAGGGCAAACATGAGCAAGAGAACTGTTGGTAATGATCAAGTTTCATCGTTGAGGCCTGTTGTAACACCGGCAATTTTGGAATTTCTCTTCGATGGTAATACGGGAGTCGTTCGACTCTTGGAACATAAAGGTATTGAGAAATAAGGTAGGTTTTGTAATAGAACCATCGGTAATCGAATCAGGCGTGAAAAACACGAAAAATGGGAGAGTTTGGAGGTCCCGCGGGTTGGTACGCGACCCTGGGCCGCGGCCCAGGGCGCGTAAGTCGCTGGAATGGTGTTGTACGAAGCACGTGGCTTGCCCTGCGACTTCAAAGTCGCAAGCAAGGCCGCGGGGACTGATCTGGATATTTAAGGTCGATTTTTGGGACATTTAAACAAAGCTTTATATCTCAAAAACATAACCTGCTCTTTTAATCAAAAGTTAAAATACTTTATGCTTCGCAGGCATAACTCAATCTACTGGCCATCACTGACCACTTTTTACGCTTCGCAAGCGTACCTTAAACTACTGACCAACATTGTCGTCAAAGACGGTATGTCTGTCTCGCACTGCCTTATTTTAGGGACACACCCTAATGGCATAAACGGGCCACACTCCCCGGTACGAGCAGGCGGGTCACACTTCCCGACTTAGGTCAGACTTCTGACTCAAATGTATGCATACACCTAGTCCTGACTATATATAAAACAAGTTTATATAAACTGAGCATAAACATGCAAAACTGCTTAAATCAACCTTTTTCAACAATTCTGCATAACTTTCAATACTATAAACGTGCAGTTTATAAAACCCACATTTATCAAATAATTGTCAAAATCATAAAAGATTTAGTTTGAAAGACTCACCTCTGATTCTTCTTGATTAAACTCTGACTTCTACTGATTAACACCACCTACGATGGTATTAAAAACAAAGGTAAGCTAACTTATATTGCTACTATCCTTCTATAAACACATCAAATACAATATACTGCTACTATCCGGGTCGAAACCACTCTGTTCAATACCTCTTAGGACCGATTAACATTATACCGGTTGGATCACTACACCGGTCGAGCAATACCGGTCACCAAGGACTAATACCGGTCAACAACAACATACCGGTCGACTACCCTTTACCGGTCGAATATCCTTACCGGTCCTTACAACATACCGGTCGACTACCCTTTACCGGTCGAATATCCTTACCGGTCCTTACAATATACCGGTCGACTACACTTTACCAGTCAATAATCATACTGGTCGACACCTTCTTCCCGGTCGATGTTCATACAAGTCGGTTACTTTTACAGAAGAACCCAGAAACTTCAAATCTTATAAATCGATCGAATATACGGTTAAAAGATTGAATAACAAGACTAATTACCGATTATAACATGCAGATAGAAGTATTAAGCTAGAATCATACCTCTATTTGACCAAAAACGGATCAATTCCTCAAGACCTCTTTCTCTTTCTCTCTGCCTTCTTTGCTCTGCTCTCTTTCTCTCTTAAGTCGGTTTACACAAAATCAGTATGATATGAAATCAAATATCTGAGGTTTAGGTTATATATAACCAAGTTTCAAATAACCCCCTTGAACTTTGGGTCTCGTTTAACTTTTCACCCAACTTCCAAAATTTAATAAAATTTAGGATTCAGATATTACAATCTTCCCCCCTTAAGAGAATTTCGTCCCTGGAATTTTATCGGTAAACAAATGGAGATACTGAGATTTCATGTCCGCTTCTACTTCCTATGTTGACTCTTGTCCTTTGTGAAATTTCCACTGGACCTTCACTAAGCGGATCTCTTTGTTTCTCAACTTTTTTACTTTGAGGTCCGTAATTGCTACAGGCTCCTCAATATAACTTAATTTTTCATCTACCTGAATGTCTTCTAAGGGAACTACTACATCTGATTCTGATAAATACTTCTTCAAGTTTGACACATGAAATGTGGGATGAATCCCACACAAACTTTTTGGTAGATCAAGTTCATAGGCCACTTCACCAACACGTCCCGTGATGATAAATGGTCCAACAAACCTCGGTCTCAATTTTCCTTTCTTTCCAAATCTGACTACCCCTTTCCAGGGAGAAACTTTCAACATTACCTTGTCTCCTATCTGAAACTCTATCGGTTTCCTTCGTTTATCTACATACATTTTGTGACGATCTTGAGCAATCTTTAATCTTGCTCGAATCTGGTCGACTTTATCAGCTGTCACCTGTACAATTTCGGTTCCCTCTAACTGTCTTTCACCCACCTCATTCCAACATAAAGGTGTTCTACATTACGACCATACAAAGCTTCAAACGGGGCCGCTTGTATGCTAGCATGATAACTATTGTTGTAGGAAAAATCAATCAATGGCAAATGAATTTCCCACGAACCTTTGAAATCAATAACACATGCACGAAGCATATCTTCCAATGTCTGAATGGTTCTCTCACTCTAGCCATCAGTTTGCGGATGATAGGTCGTACTCAACTTAAGTTGAGAACCTAATTCCCTTTGGAAACTTCTCAAGAAAGCTGATGTAAAACGAGCATCCCTGTCTGACACAATTGACGACGATACTCCATGTCTAGTTACTATCTCGTCGATATACAATCGAGCCAATTTCTATAGTGAGTACGTCTCCTTGATTGGTAGGAAATGAGCTGACTTTGTGAGTCTATCCACTATCACCCAAATGGCATCATGCCCCTTAGGTGATCGCGATAACCCAGTAACAAGATCCATTGTAATCTTGTCCCACTTCCAAACTGGAATTTCTAACGATTGAAGCTCCCCATAAGGTCTCTGATGCTCAGCTTTAACTTTCAAACATGTCAGACATCGTTCAACGAAGTGAGCAATATCTTTCTTTAAACCTGGCCACCAATAGCTTTGTTTCAAATCTCTATACATTTTGTTGGTTCCCGGATGTACTGAGTAACGTGATTTATGCGCTTCTTCCAATACTTTTTGCCGCAGTTCTCCTGCTTTTGGAATCCATACTCTCTTATTCAAGCACTTTACTCCGCGATTGTCAACTACTAACGAGTTAACAATTCCAACTATTCTTTCACTTTTTAAATTTTCCTTTCACGCTGCTTCCTCTTGATACTTTATAACTTCTTCTAAGAAATTAGAAACAACATCAACTCGATATGCCACCACTTTTGTTATTTCTCCATACTCCTTACGACTTAAAGCATCCGCTACCACATTGGCCTTGCCTGGATGGTACATAATATCACAGTCATAATCGCTTAACAGCTCCATCCACCTACGCTGCCTCATATTAAGATCCTTCTGATTGAAAAGATATTGAAGGCTCTTGTGATCTGTGTAAATCTGACACTTGATCCCATACAGGTAATGCCTCCAAATTTTCAATGCAAAGACTACCGCTGCCAACTCTAAATCATGCGTCGGGTAATTCTTTTCATGTTCTTTCAACTGACGAGATGCATAAGCAATTACCTTGCCTTCTTGCATTAACACACATCCTAGACCCAACTTTGAAGCATCGCTATAAATTACGAATCCTTCCGTTCCGTTGGGTGGAGACAAAACAGGAGCACTACTTAAACTCTCTTTCAATTTACTGAACGCTTCTTTCTGAGCTTCCGCCCAAACAAACTTGACATTCTTTCTAGTTAACGCTGTTAGTGGCGTGGCTATCCTCGAGAAGTCCTGGATGAACTTTCTATAATAACCCGCCAATCCAAGAAAACTTCTTACTTCAGATGGTGTTTTCGGTGCTTCCCACCCTTTAATGGCATCAATCTTAGCCAGATCAACCTTAATCCCATCTTTCGACACCACGTGACCTAGAAACTGAACTTCTTTCAACCAAAATTCACATTTTGAGAACTTGGCGTACAATTTATCGCGTTTAAGCAATTCTAAAATCGTTCTCAAATGAGTTTCATGATCTTCTTTGGACCGTGAATAAATCAGTATATCATCTATAAAGACTATGACATACTTATCTAAAAACGGACTACACACTCTATTCATCAGATCCATGAAAGTTGTTGGCGCATTGGTCAAACCAAATGGCATAACTAGAAACTCATAATGTCCGTACCTCGTATGAAATGCAGTCTTAGGTACATCCTCCTCCCTCACCTTCAACTGGTGATACCCAGATCGTAGATCTATTTTCGAAAAGTAACTCGCTTCTTGAAGTTGATCAAAAAGGTCATCAATCCTGGGAAGCGGATATTTATTTTTGACAGTCAACTTATTGAGCTCACGGTAATCTATGCACATTCTCATAGACACGTCTTTCTTCTTAACAAACAATACTGGCGCTCCCCATGGTGAGGTACTAGGGCGAATAAACCCCTTATCTAACAACTCCTGCAGTTGATTCATCATTTCTTTCATCTTTGCCGGTGCCAGTCTATACGGTGCTCTTGCAATTGGCGCTGCTCCGGGTACTAAATCAATACGAAATTCCACTTGCCGATCAGGAGGCAAAGTGGTTAAGTCTTCCGGAAATATTTCTGGATATTCACTTACTACCGGAACTGACTCTAATCCCTTCTTTTCCTTCTTAGCATCTATTACATAAGCTAAGAACCCCACACACCCTTTTACTAAACACCTCTTAGCCTTAATCATTGAAATCAAGCACGACATTCTATCCCACCGATCTCCAAACACTACTATCTCTTATTTACCTGGCTGCGCTATACGAATTAATTTCTTATTGCATACTATATGAGCATCATTAGACGCCAACCAGTCCATTCCCACAATAACATCAAATTCTCCCATACCCATCGGGTACAGTCGAAGTGGAAATGACTGCTCATCGATGACAATACTACACCCATCATACACTTATTCCACTAAGATTTGACTATTATCAGCCACTTCTACTTTCAATTCATGCCTAAGCTTCTTAGGTTTCTCATTCAATTTATGCACAAAATTTGGAGACACAAACGAACGATTTGCGCCTAAATCAAACAATACTTTTGCATAATTCGAATCTATAAAGAAAGTACATGTCACTACATCAGGTATCTCTGCCGCTTCTTCTGTTGTCATATTGAAAACTCTAGCCCTCGCTTTAGCTGGCTCCACCTTTTTCTCACTTCCCTTTTCTACATATCCTCCAACCGATCCCTTTTTCAACTGTGGACAATTAGTCCTGATATGATAAGGAGATTCACATTGATAACAAGACCTCAAATTATGGCAATCCCGAGCCAAACGCCCAATCTTCCCACATTTATAACAGCCCTCTTGATCAATCTTACATTCTCCTTTATGCCTTCGATTACACTTGCTACAGGGCTTACTTTAAAACTTATTAACAGAACACTGATCAAACTTTGCAGACTTAAACGATTTGGAGTCACGAACTGTTCCATCCCATTTTCTTTTATCCCCACTTCTTTCAGTAGCTTGCCTATTCTTTTCTTTCTCTCTCAATTCAGCTGCATTTACTGCCACTTGAAAAGTAGACGGTTCCTTGTTCGAGAAAAATTCTCGAATATCACTTCTCAATCCAAAGACGAAACGTTCTACTCGTCTTTCTTCATTAGGCACATAAATTCCTGTGAATCGAGACTTCTCAATAAATTTTGTGGTATATTCTCGAACTGACATCCCCTTCTGCTCTAAACTCAGAAACTCTTCTTCCAACTTTTTAACTACCGCCAAAGGGCAAAACTGTGCTTTAAATCTTTTCACAAACTCACCCCAAGAAATTTCTTTAGCTACCACCGAACTTTGTCCTCCAACTTCAACATCCCACCACATTACCGCTTCTTCTTTCAGCATTGACAAAGCATAGACTACTTTATCTTCTTCAGCACACTTACTAGTATCAAAGGCTAGCTCCATACCTTTTACCTATCTTAACGCTATCACTAGATCACATTCCCCTGTATAAGTAGGAGGCTTGCAAGCAGCAAATTCCTTAAAACTACATCCTCTCCCGGCTACAGCTTTAACTGACACAATGGGGTTTGACTGAGGGTGACTACCCACTCCAGTTACTGGTGATTCTGCTACCTCAGTCACTACTTTATCTTCACTCTTTTCTTTACTTGACGAAACCTCATTAGTACGTTGAGCCAATAAAGCGTTCAGCGTTTCTTGTAATTTTTCCATTTCTGCAGTGAAGGTTTCTTGTGTAACAAAACCTTGCGTTCTACCTCCACCACGGTTTCCTGTCTGTTTTCGACCACTCACAGAAGCCGAACTTTCTTGATGAGAAGTTTCTTGCTCAACTCTTACCTCTACACTTTCATCTTGACGAATACCACGACTCGTCTTCCCGCCTCGAGTTCCCACATTGGAAACCCTTGCCTGAGTAGTTGCTTTCTGAACTGTCTTACCTCTAGGTCGACCGCGAATCTTTCCTTGGATAGCAGTCGGGTTGACAGCAGTCATTCGCTCTTCAGCAACGACTTCATTATCTGGCTCAATTTCAGGATTCAGCATAGACCTACTCCTTGTTACTCGCTCAGACATACTTTTGATAAGAAGAAACATAAGATATTCAATCTAACATGCTACACATTACGGTAGTTTAAGCACAAGCATGTACTTGTAAATTCACAATTACACTGGCCAGATGGAATTCCAAATTTACCTTACATGCTAGTCCTTACTACCTTAATGTTATCTTCCTACGGTCTTCCTACTACTCAGTTGTGCTTCTACTTTATCAGTTTAAGTCTAGACCCATCTGGTCACCTAGATCCCTTAAACTAATGCTCTGATACCAATTGTAACAACCTGAACATTTATACATACAGAAAAATAACATTTTTATCTAAATACTGCCCCAGACTTACATTTCAGAGTACAAGGTTTACAACTATCTCTTATTACACAACTTAGTTCAAAAAGTAAACTATTGCAGGAAGTCTTCTATCTCCTGGAAATAGCTCACATCTTCTCCTTACCCTTATCTATATCTGCTATCTTGCGATAACCTGAAAGAGTATTATAATTTTGAAAGAGCGAGGGTTAGACCAACGGTCTAGTGAATCCCCTCCGATCACTACTGCAACGGTTCAAATATTAATTAAAACATTTAAACAAAGCTTTATATCTCAAAAACATAACCTGCTCTTTTAATCAAAAGTTAAAATACTTTATGCTTCGCAGGCATAACTCAATCTACTGGCCATCACTGACTACTTTTTACGCTTCGCAAGCGTACCTTAAGCTACTGACCAATACTGCCGTCAAAGATGGTATGTCTGTCTCGTACTGCCTTATTTTAGGGACACACCCTAATGGCATAAACGGGCCACACTCCCCGGTACGAGCAGGCGGGTCACACTTCCCGACTTAGGTCAGACTTCTGACTCAAATGTATGCATACACCTAGTCCTGACTATATATAAAACAAGTTTATATAAACTGAGCATAAACATGCAAAACTGCTTAAATCAACCTTTTTCAACAATTCTGCATAACTTTCAATACTATAAACGTGCAGTTTATAAAACCCACATTTATCAAATAATTGTCAAAATCATAAAAGATTTAGTTTGAAAGACTCACCTCTGATTCTTCTTGGTTAAACTCTGACTTCTACTGATTAACACCACCTACGATGGTGTTAAAAACAAAGGTAAGCTAACTTGCAACTAACACTCTTTCCTTCTATAAACACATCAAAGATAATATACTGCTATTATCCGGGTCGAAACCACTCTGATCAATACCTCTTAGGACCGATTAACTTTATACCGGTCGGATCACTACACCGGTCGAGCAATACCGGTCACCAAGGACTAATACCGGTCAACAACAACATACCGGTCGACTACCCTTTACCGGTCGAATATCCTTACCAGTGCTTACAACATACCGGTCGACTACACTTTACCGGTCAATAATCATACCGGTCGACACCTTCTTCCCGGTCGGTGTTCATAAAGTCGATTACTTTTACAGAAGAACCCAGAAACTTCAAATCTTATAAATCGATCGAATATACGGTTAAAAGCTTGACTAACATGACTAATTACCGATTATAACATGCAGATAGAAGTATTAAGCTAGAATCATACCTCTATTTGACCAAAAACGGATCAATTCTTCAAGACCTCTTTCTCTTTCTCTTTCTCTCTGCCTTCTTTGCTCTGCTCTCTTTCTCTCTTAAGTCGGTTTACACAAAATCAATATGATATGAAATCAAATATATGAGGTTTAGGTTATATATAACCAAGTTTCAAATAACCCCCTTGAACTTTGGGTCTCGTTTAACTTTTCACCCAACTTCCAAAATTTAATAAAATTTAGGATCCAGATATTACATACGGAGCTAAGTCTTGCGGTGGTGCCCATGGTGAGCCGGATACGGGGACTTGTGACTTTTGTGGTGACACTCATCTAGAGGTCGAGTAAACACTAGGGTCATTTGGGTATCTTGCGGTGGATGCTCAGAGGATCCGTATATGGGGATCCATGGCCTTATGTGAATCTCGATAATGTTGATAAGTGGCTTAACTTTGTATTCCCGCCACATTCGATGGAATCGGGTCTCCCCCGTCACGAAAGGTGTTATTTGTGGGTATTCCCTTACCCAAGATTTCGATGTTGAAACGTACCATTTATTTACACAAACAATATTTTGGTGAAATATTGTGTGGGTGCGTTTTGGGGAAATTTGGAAGTTGAGTAATTATTTAAAGCGGGTGTTTGGAAATTAGAAGTAACATGATTTGCAGATAAAGCCTTTTTATAACTAGTGTTTCGGGAATGGCCTTATTCAGAGTAAAATGTTCGTTTTAAATGTTATGATTTATACGATGAAAACTGCTTTAACTCATTAGGCGTTAAGCCAAACGCTTTTTCTTTTTGACATGTATATCAGGTCTTAGATGGATTTGAGTGGCGAGTGGATCTTGGTAGAAGTTATGGTAGGATGGCTTTAGTGACATCATCCGGTTTGGTGAAGATAGCAGATTTGGTGGTTTTAGTCACACCCGACTAGTTTTGTCCCCGTTTGAGGGACTAGATAGTTCCGTTAGAACTCTGATACATGTTGTAGTGATTCTCCCTTTGTAAACTTTAGATATTTGCTAATTCAATGTTATGTATTTAATGGTTTTTGTATGTTTTAAATTGTCTGCTATTTTTGAATTTTAGGGGTGTTACACCTGTAGAGTATAAGGAGCCTTAAAAACAAATTTTAATTAATAAAATGAATTGTTGGTTGTTTCTTTCATGTATTCATTAATTTATATTGTGTAATCCTTTGTAAAATAGTGGGAGATCTCATGAAAACAAAAGAGACGTTTAAAGTTAGAAACTATATATAGAGCCTGAACTTGACTTGTTCTTCTCTCAACCCTTCGATGTGCTATTCGATGCACTTTCACATAACAATATGCTATTCGATATTATGGATGTTTTAATCCATCAAACTATAGGCTTTCACAACATCACCGGTTATGACCAATTCCCATCAAAAAGCAACACCATGTAATTGGTTAATGCATTAACCAATCCCTAGGTTAATATGTGTAACTAATTACGCATAGTTGATCTGTTTTCGATTATGTTATTTTGGTTTGGACCAATTGACCATGGAGGCAAAAAGGTGATGGGAAGGACAGTAAGGAGGTGTTGATTGAAGAAACATAATATATCAGTTTGAGCACAAAAATCCAGATTGCAACTAATTTGCATATTCAGATTTGAGTTGAGCAATACAAACATAATTCAAATCAAATAGGTGTCCATAGCAACATGATTTTGTGAATAACATGAAAACAAACAAATGGGTATCTATAGCAACATGAAAATCCATTGTAGACCACGTATTTGGGTGTGACAGTGAACTTCTGCTAACCCTTTATCACTCTGTTCACTTCATCCTGAAAATCTTTATCGGTCACCATCTTCCACCGTGCTCGTATGGCATACAGTCCGGCCTCTGTGCACACGTTTCTCATGTCGGATCATGCATGTCATTTTCACAAATCAATCACTAAATTATCATCGAGTTAAAGAATAAGAGATGACAATGATGATGTATCCGTAAAATTTGGGCAAAGGAGAGCAAGAAATTCGAAGCGGACATCCCTTTCACATTTCATTGTTCATGTATGGATCTTGAATATTTGTGTCCTGCTCTCCATATCTGGAAGTCCAAACTCAACACTTTAAAAATAATAAAAATAAACCAGAAAACTGGAGAATGAAGAATTGTCTCAAAATAAAAATAAAAATAAAAATAAATCAAACAAAAAAAGAGTAATAACAACCTTACCGTGGTCATCTTTCTCTCTACCAATTACAACCCCAAAAGCTTTGCAATCACAAACCAAAAAGTAGTGCTCATTAGAAGAAAATATAAAAAACAATGAAGATAATTTGAGAGCATATCCTTGGAACAACGAAAGAGTGGTGTTGCTTCAAGCTCAGCCCAGATATTGGTGAGTAGTCATCGTTCGTCGGTAGCGATTGAAGGAGAAAACAAGAATAATAAAAAACAAAGATAAACCATTACCTGGAGAGACAGAGAATGTTGGAATCAGTATACATATAAGCACATATATGCACATACATAATGTATCTATAGATGGAAAACATCGTGCACTGTGAATCAGTCTAGTGAGTAAAAATCATGTTGACTAATAATACTAGAAGGTTGTATCAAGATAAGAGAAAGATATTGATCTTACCCATTATTATTGGTTTTAAAGCTTTCTATGAATTCCCTTCTTTCCTTGCTTACACTCCCTTATCCAATACTCTAAACCTACAACGAAACCACCTACATGAAACCATACAAATTGTATAATGTAACACCCCGAATCTAGGGTTTAATTCGTGTTTTGACCTGGTCTTTCTGCCTTATTTGTCGTTGAGCGAGGTGGCCGAAAAGAAGACGAAAAGATGCTAATAAGGTTCTTGCATCAGGAACAAGAACCCGGAGAGGAGTTTCTACTCCCACACAGAATCTACTAAGTAACCTGGACGACCCCGCTTATGAGATTAAGTAGTTCTTTTGTGCTCTAGTGTCCCGTGCGACTTCCCTCGCGAGTGTGACTGCGCCCCCATCCGCGCGAGACGTTGCTCCGTCACAACCCCAGTGCTCGGCGCGTCTCTCCGCCCGAGTGGAATCAGACGGCCCCAAAACCACATCCGCGCGCGAGCACTGTGCGCTGATAATTGAATTAATCGGCCCCAAAACCCCATTTCCTTCCATTACTCTCCTTCTTAAATGCTTTTAACCAAAAACTAGGGTAAGCGGAGATTTTGGCTTACATTAAAGGGATTCAATCACCACTCCTTCAAGATCTTCATCTCCAATGTATTATAACCTATTATTGGGAGTATATATGTAATCGTGTATATGTAGAAAGGGATTTCCTCAAAACTCAAGCTTAAACACTTTGAAATCAAAACTAGGGTTTCGAAATATTGATTTATGTTTATTAAATGTGAACTTGGGTAAATTGATTTAGTATGTGGAAGTATTAGTCAAAGAAATATGTTGGAACCTCTTGGAATTACGTGAGCACTTATATGGATTCTTGACTTTGCACATTTGATGGATTTTAACCGTGGGAGTTATTGGTTGGTTTCATTGGCATTGGATTGACTATTTGGTTGCACTTGGGCATCATGAACCCATAATTATTTGTATCATTACGTTCGATGATGGAACGCTAGTTTTCCACATCGAGGCATGGTTAGGCATCGGATAGGGTATAAGTCTTACATGCTAGTACATGATATTGGATGAGGATCTCAACGTTAGGACCCTATGTGGTTGAAGTTGACTTTCCGTGGGTGTACGTTTAAAGCTTCCGAGCCTAATATCCCTTGCGTGTATTTTATTATGTGTTGGTTTTACTAACATGTCAAGTGGCTTACTTTTGTGTTCCGTCAGTTATGTTAGTAAGCGTGATTCCCCCGTCAAACCAAGAGGTATTTGTAGTAAAGTAAAAATTTATCTATGTTTATTCCACCGAATCTTCTTAATTATCCCATTTGAATTTACTAATTTCCTAATATAAATGTTTGATCTCACTAGGCTTTAGCCTAACACTTTTTCTTAAAATGACATGTATAACAGGTCATTGTAGCGGTGGGACTCCTCGGGTTTGAGTGGAGAGTCAAGAAGAGAAGTAGCATTTTTTGTGACATATAGAGGCGACACCCGTCCATAATCTTGATTTGGTTGATCCAGATTAGAAGGTTGTTGGTTTCCATTTCAATTGGTTATGTGTAATGTAAACGCCATACAATTATTCCCTTTTTTGGGTGATTTAGTAATGATAGACTTGTTTATTCCGCAATTATTTCCGGTTTAAATTAACCCCCATTTTTTAAGGTGTTACAAGTTGGTATCAGAGAAGTAGTTTAAGTGAACTAGGTATGAAAGTAAGATGCCTAGACTTAAGCTTATATAGGATAAGTTATGAATTGTGAGATTGGGTAGAACTCCTAAGATAGGATGGTCTTAGAATCGACGGAATGACATGAGTTGAGAATTGTGACGGTGGTAGTAAGGATTCTTATGTGTGACTTGTTCATAATTTCATTTAGCTACTGCAATTATGAATGTGTTATTACGTAAGCATGCTTGGATTACTGATGTTTTGATGATTGATGAATGTGGTACTACGTTTTCTTATGTTTAAGTCTTATAGTCTATTTCTCACCTCTATTCTCGTATATGTGTGGCAGACTACAATGGTTACCACTATAAATAGGTTGGATGGCCATAAAGCGACGACATCCACGACCGACCAACCAAGGGTGACAGCGGCAGAATTGCCCCCACCTCAACATAATATTTTGGGCGAAGGGGTGGAGAGAATACCCCAACGCAATATAGCTACATCTGAGCCGATAATGGAAGAGGTAACTCCGGAATCAAGAATGCGGATCGTATGATGGAGGCCATGAACGCGGCTATGGCCCAACAGGAAGAGATGTTTCTGAAGTTGCTTGAGGACAGAGACACTAACAACTGCAGACACGAGAAGATTGCAGAAAATGTGATTGTGGTGGGATCTAGGGGTACCGGGAACGAAATTCCCACAGATGGAGTAGCAACATTGGAAGCAAGGCAACCGACAAAGACGTGCTCTTTCAAGACCTTCTTAAGCTGCAAACCATCCGGGTGCGTTTGGTATGCAGAACAGAGTGGAACAGGACAGAACAGAATAGGCTTGTCCCATGTTTGGCGTGACCATATGTGGGACACACTAGAACTAAGTGGAACAAGCATGGGACACACTTGTCCCACTCCAACCCCTTGGAACTAAGTAGAACAACAATATTTTGACTAATATACCCTTTGTTAAAAACATAAAACATGTCTTCTCATCATCCACACCTCCGGGTGTGCAAAACCCGAATAGTCCGAAATCTGAATCTGCATCCGAACCGAAAATAAGGTGTTTTTGCAAAACACAAATACCCCGAAATCCGATAATCCAAAACCCGACATTTGGGAAGATATCTGGGTTCGGATTGGGTTTGATCGTTGGCCACCCAACCAGTCCAAAAACCCGAAATAACATAAATCTATATTTTAAATACTATATATATATACATATATATATATAGGGGAGCGATCATTTGAAAACTAATCTTAAATTACAAACTTTAGAAACTACAATAAACCAATGAGATAATTTCCTTTTTTCCCTTATTTTTAAATTTTCGTGGGTATTTTTGACATTTTGTAACCATGGTGTTAATTAAGGAATGTTCTATTTTCGTTTTTTCTTGGAGTACTTAATATTAACCGTTTATTTCGGGAAGTTATTTTTTTTAATTAATGTTTATCTCTTACCTAATTTCAAGAGTTGCAGGTATCCATTTTTCAGAGAATGTTTTGAAGTTTTGCTTTGTATCTCTGTTGATCGTCGGGTTATATCTCTGTTCATCGCCGGAGAAAAGGGAGTCGTCGGTTTTATGGGTATTCAGTTCATCGGCAATTTCATCTTCGTACATCGCCATTCACCACGCAAAAATGCACACGTGTAAAATATGGCACAATAATGGCGCAATTATACACCACGTATTGTGTTCGCTTCTCAAGTAATATAATGGTATGAACAAAATATCGTATCCACAAGGATTGGACTTAACTAAGAATCAGAGATTTCCACGAACTTCCGGTGCAAAGTTAGATTTATAAAATTGATGGGTTGATTTTTAGTGAAATATTAAATATTAAATAAACAAGATAATAAAAAGCGGGTGCGGGTGTAAGTTTCCTCCGAAAGTATTTTAATAACTTAAATGGTTAACAAAACCGGTCGCAATGGACCCCACACGATTTCCTCCTCTCGAAGCGACGTCGTGTCGGTTGCGATAACGGTTTTATTATAAAATTACCACGTTTGCGAACTTTCGGTTTACCAATCTCACTAAGTAGATCTCGAAGATCTTAGCCCCGCCAGTATGGAGAGATGCGCATATCTCTATGACACACCAACTCGACCGACATCTAGACCTTAGTTTGATTATGCAAAAATCCATATCTCTATGCGATTATTGAAGATTTTCTCAAACCTCCTTGCATCACCCAAGCCGTATTCGGATCCGCCCCTCTCGAGGTCTAAGATCTAATATTAACACACACAAGTGATCGGCTTGTCCGCGTTGAGATGAAGCTTCAACTTGGATGACCAAACCGAGAAGTTAGCCGAATGAGGTAACACCCAAGTGTTACATTTTAACCTCTCGGGTTGGCTTACACCCACACCCAAAGGGGGGTTTAGCTACTCATAATGTTAAAAGACATGATAAAGAAGAAGAAGAAGAAGTACATAAACTGAAATTTCATAAAGCGTAAACGTACCGTTGTGGCCACAAGCTCACCACAGTGGTGGACAGAAAGTATATAATACTTAAAGAAAATTACTACAAAAACTAGAAATACAAAGTAATGCTTCTACTACTACTGATTCCAAGTGTTGTGATGTATGAGATGTTGAATGATCCTCCAAAGCCAAACGCCCTTTATATTTATAGGGAAGAAAAGAAGAAGGTTAATAGTAACATGAGAGTGACCTCTCATGTTGCTTTGCTCCAAAGTAGCTTCTTCTTTTGCACAAGAGCAGGTGTTAACTCTAACAAGCAAGCCTTTAACTTTCACCAAAATGGCATTCCTTTGTTCCAAAGTTTTTGTCTTCATCTAGCCTCTTCTTTTGCACAAGGTCAGGTGTTAACTCCAACAAGCAAACTTTGAACTTTCACCAAAATGGCATTCCAAAATCTGCAGAAAATCGTGTGAACAGTACTTGCCACAGTGCTGACATTGTGGCCACAGCGACGCATGAAAATGTCACGAAAATTCGACTTTTTGATCTCATTAGTTATTTAGAAAATCTTGGAACACTTTAGACCAAAGAAACGAGAAAAACTCAAATGGGTACGGAAAAAGGTTATAAAATGGGTTAAAAAGAGTGACAAATAACTCTAAAAATTGAGGGATATCACCTCCCCAAACTTGAGATATTACTTGTCCTCAAGTAAAAAAATAAAATAAAAAATATAGACCGAAATTTTGGCTAAAAAGGCGAAACAAAATATTTGCGATGGCGATGCGTTACCTTTGGAAATTGCCGGTGCACTCCTTTTTCGTCTTCATATTGCTTCGTTGATCAATAGGACTTTTTGAGGGTGTATGCTTGCTCGATTTTTGGGTTTTCCCTTTTATTCCCCAAACTTATTTTTTGTGGGGTTAATCGAAAGGAATAATTCGGATTTTTGAGTGGGCTTGACTTTTTCCTCCTTTTTCTTCCTTTGATTAATTTTAACCTCCATGTCGAAAACGAACCTAAAAATATAGTTTACAATTGCCTAATGTATCTTTTTCTTTGGCTTTTAAAATTGTAAACCATATAAATCCATTTTTATTTTCTTTTTTTCGGATTCATTTGGGTTGATTAAAAACCCCTCCCCAAACTTTAGAGATAGGCAATGTCCCCATTGCCGGGAAGGTGTCATTAATGAAAGAACGGCTAGGCTACGAAAGGGACGTGTATGGGCCAAAAATGAGAAGAGAAGGCCTACATCATTTCAAACATCACAATACGAAGAAAAAAAACAAAATGCATCTGCAAACATTGTTAGCACAACGAAACGGGAAAACGCACATAACAACCATGCAAATAACACCAGATAAGGTTCACAACAAAATGTACCCCAAAAGAAGAGAACACAAAAGAGATGAGATAAATCTTCCAAGAGTTTAAAAATAACCGAGAGATCACGCACGAGGGGGGGGTTGGCCACTGTGGTCAGCATCAGCAGTTAGCGGTGGAGGGACCGATGTAGCAGCGTCGGTCAAAGGCAGCGACGGTGGTTGAGGGTCGGAAGCGAGGATTTTCCGCCGGGCCATGGGGGTCGCCGACGAGAGTGCTATGGAGGGAGGTTTGCGATGTTGAGAGGGAAAGGTGAAAGGGTGGGTGGTTTTGGTGTAGGCTAGTGGTTTTGAGGATAATGGTTTCTAGGAGAAAGGTTTAGGTTTTTTTTTTTAAGGAAGTGGGTTTGAAGAAGATGAGTGGGGTGAGGCCGGTTGAGAGGAGAGGGAAAAGAGATATTGGGTTTCAAAAAAAAATTAAAAAAAAACTTTTTGCTTTTCTTAAAAAAATAAAGTAATAAAAATCAGAAAAATGTGACAAGATGTAAGAGAAATGGTGATGGCTTAGGTGGTATAGGGTTTGTCTTGGGAAGGGATTTTGTAGGGTTTTTTTTTTTTTTTTTTTTTTGAAAAAGTGATAGAAAAGTTGATGTCTTAGGTTGTGTAGGGTTGCCTTGGGAAGGGTTTTTGGGGAGGTGTTTTGTAGGGTGACTTTTTGACTCATAGAAAAGAACAAAAGATAAATTAATGAAACTTGTTTTTCTCTCTTCAAAAAGTTGGACAAAATGTATTATCAAAATGGAGGACACATAGGGAACCGAAATTTGGCATGGGGCTGATGTTTTTTTGAAAGTTCTCAGCTTTTTTTCAGGGCAAGCTCTTATCCTTCATGCATTTTACTATCTGGAGCTGCCATGGGACCTTTGGACCAAGCCCGCCACAGTGGTGACACTGTGGCCACAACAAGAGATAATATTCACCCTTAAAAATCCCTGAATTTGACCGCTTGAACCTAGTGACCACATTAGCGAACCACCACAAAGACTCATGAGCTCCAAAATGACACATACACAAATCAAAACACAAACTTTTATCTTAAACAACTCCAAATGAAAATAACTAAACAAAAAAAGAGAAACACTAACACATAAAGGGAAAAACACACACTAAAAGAAAAAAAAATCACACGAACGAATGTAAACAACACTCAAAATGAGAGTTATCACACATTTTTTTTCTTTTTTTTTTCTCAAAAACTTTGATACTAGACAGGAAAAAAAATAAAAATAAAAGACTCAAATCTAACATTAAAAAAAAGTAAAATAAAAGACACAAATTTGGAGTTGAGAGTAAGGAAAAAAAATTGTATCAAGTTTATGTAGGATGTGATTCACCACCCCACTTATACATCTTCAAAAAGTGGCATGGTTTCAAGATAATCGACACCTCCACCTTACAAAAGGCTCTTCCAACAACTCCACCACCCAAAGAACACGTTCCAGTCAAATCTTCCAAGCTTTTGATGACAATATTTATTCCCACGGTTTGATGTGTGACTACCCTGGGAGCACTATGGTCAAAAGAAGGTTCCACAACATGAGCAAAAATCATTATATTAGAAATTTTAGCATCTTGAGGCACATCTTCACTATTGGGGAGTAAAGAAGGCTTGCTCATGTGCTCGGGTTTTGTCTCAAAAATCTCCGGCTCTTTCTCAACATCACTCTCATCCTTCCTTACCAACACATATTAAGTTTTCATTATCACTTGGTAAGGGGCCTTGGCTTTGATTTTTCAACTCGTCGACTAGTTGTCCCATCTTAGTGCTCAAGGCATCCATAGAGGATGAAAAATTTCCCAAAAAAGTTGTAAGACTTTCAATTAAGCTTAGGGAAATAGTTTCACAAGAGTGAGATTTCTCGTGTTGTTCAAAAATATTGTCCAAAGGGTAGTTGGGAACAAAGGATGAGAACCCATAGCAAGGATCCATCCCTTGAAAATCACATGAATAATCATCTTGCTTCTCCCATGATTGGTAAAATGTATTCAAATACGTGTCATTCCAATTTTTAAAGGGAGGTCCAAATGAAGTGTAGGTGTCATCATCTTGAAAGTTTGTGAAAAAATTAGGATGTTGTTCTCCACAATAATCGAAAGTATTATAATAAGGGACATCCCAACTAGAACCTTCCATTATGGTGAAAGAGTGGTGTAGCCGTGGCATACAACATGGAAAAGTGCTAAGAAAAACTCGCCACTCAGGCTCAACTAGAAATCAATATCTTAGGATGTAAAATCTTGCCAATCCCCGGCAACGGCGCCAAAAACTTGATGACAAAAATGCACACGTATAAAATGTGGAACAATAATAGCGCAAGTATACACCACGTATTGCGTTCGCTTCTCAAGTAATATAATGGTAAGAACCAAATATCGTATCCACAGGGATTGGACTTAACTAAGAATCAGATATTTTCACGAACTTCCGGTGCAAAGTTAGATTTATAAAATTGATGGGTTGATTTTTAAAGAAATATTAAATATTAAATAAACAAGATAATAAAAAGCGGGTACGGGTATAAGTTTCCCCCGAAATTATTTTAATAACTTAAATGGTTAACAAAACCGGTCGCAATGGACCCCACACGATTTCCTCCTCTCGAATCGACGTCGTGTCGGTTGCGATAACGGTTTTATTATAAAATTACCACATTTGCTAACTTTCAGTTTACCAATCTCACTAAGTAGATCTCGAAGATCTTAGCCCCGCCAGTATGGAGAGATGCGCATATCTCTATGACACACCAACTCGACCGACATCTAGACCTTAGTTTGATTATGCAAAAATCCATATCTCTATGCGATTATTGAAGATTTTCTCAAACCTCCTTGCATCACCCAAGCCGTATTCGGATCCGCCCCTCTCGAGGTCTAAGATCTAATATTAACACACACAAGTGATCGGCTTGTCCGCGTTGAGATGAAACTTCAACTTGGATGACCAAACCGAGAAGTTAGCCGAATGCGGTAACACCCAAGTGTTACATTTTAACCTCTCGGGTTGGCTTACACCCACACCCAAAGGGGGGTTTAGCTACTCATAATGTTAAAAGACTTGATAAAGAGAAGAAGAAGTACATAAACTGAAATTTCATAAAGCGTAAACGTACCACTGTGGCCACAAGCTCACCACAGTAGTGGACAGAAAGTAAATAATACTTAAAGAAAATTACTACAAGAACTAGAAATACAAAGTAATGCTTCTACTACTACTGATTCCAAGTGTTGTGATGTATGAGAAGTTGGATGATCCTCCAAAGCCGAACACCCTTGATATTTATAGGGAAGAAAAGAAGAAGGTTAATAGTAACATGAGAGTGACCTCTCATGTTGCTTTGCTCCAAAGTAGCTTCTTCTTTTGCACAAGGGCAGGTGTTAACTCCAACAAGCAAACCTTGAACTTTCACCAAAATGGCATTCCTTTGTTCCAAAGTTTTTGTCTTCATCTAGCCTCTTCTTTTGCACAAGGTCAGGTGTTAACTCCAACAAGCAAACTTTGAACTTTCACCAAAATGGCATTCCAAAATCTGCAGAAAATCGTGTGAACAGTACTTGCCACAGTGATGACATTGTGGTCACAGCGACGCATGAAAATGTCACGAAAATTCGACTTTTTGATCTCATTAATTATTTAGAAAATCTTGGAACACTTTAGACCAAAGAAACGAGAAAAGCTCAAATGGGTACGGAAAAAGGTTATAAAATGGGTTAAAAAGAGTGACAAATAACTCTAAAAATTGAGGGATATCAACATTACTTAAAATTCAAGATTACAAGTCATTATGCATGAGTATAAATTTGTAAAAGTATATGTTTGAATTCATAACTAACTGATAAACATAATCAAAACAGGATAAACATCTCAATTTAAATATAATGAATTTAAAATATATAAGATAATCATTGAATTCTAATAAAATACTTATTTTTTTTATATAAAAAGCATTATATTATTAAGCCTAAATTAAAAAGAATTATAGAAAAAAAAATCATTATCACTCTCTCAAAACTATTCAAAATTGTATGGTAAATCGACAAAAAACAAAAAACAAAATGAAACATTAAAATCGTGATGCATCTCGCTGCATTGCGCGAGTACGCTTCTACTAACAAATAATTAGGAGAAAAAAAACATTAAACAATCAAAGTCATTCAATCCAAATTTATACCTAGAACTTAGAAGTGAACAAGTCAGAAAGAGATGTTATTTAATGATCAAGACAAATGGAAATTGAATAAACATAATTAAGACAATA
Organism: Arctium minus; assembly: GCA_954870635.1. Lineage (NCBI taxonomy): Eukaryota > Viridiplantae > Streptophyta > Magnoliopsida > Asterales > Asteraceae > Arctium > Arctium minus. The sequence continues at coordinate 29,861,801 of OX941089.1, read as the reverse complement.
ATTATGAATTATGAATTTTGTATTTGAAGAATAAATTATAAAAGTAATTTACTGGATTAATAAGAAATTAAAAAAAAAATATCATTACATAATTTAATTAATGGATTAATATATTCTTTTAAAATCCGGAGGCCTCGGACGATTGGAGACCCCGTACGGCTGCACCACCAACACCCCCAAGGCCGGCTCTGTTCTTCGGTTATCACTGACAAAAAAATTTCTGAGTGATTTTTGAGGATAAAAGTCATTTCTTTTGTAGTGACAATAATAAATTGTAAACTTGATTAATGTTTTCATTCGGTGCATATGTAACATTTTTACAAAACACTTTATACTTTGCACATTACTAGTTTTACTAATTAACAAACTAGTAGGTTTTTTCTTCTTTCAAATAAACCATTGTAGGCTTTCGCAAATGGATAGAAGTACTTTACCCAAGTAGAAGATAGGTCCTAGTTTCGATCCCAATTTAATATTTTAGAATAAACTATTTTAAAATGTTCTGATTATTTCGGATGTTATGGGGTACTAAAAAAATATTTGAAGCGTGAAATCCATTCTTGGAAAGCATAATAGGTATGAATATTAATTCAAGGCCCTCGATCTGTTTTGTTGAAAATTATGGTTGGCTTCCTACAATTCGTTGATTACATCATCAGACGATATGGCTTCCAATTCATTACATATTAGGTTTTTACTGTCAATTGTGTTAAATGATGGATATTTTAGTCTTTCGATTTCTTTTTCGAAAAAAGATGGTCATGGTGAGGTAGGATAAAAGGGCTAAAATAATGCATTTCACTTAGGTGTCGTTTGTTTTTTAAGAGGTCTGAAGTCTTATTTTAGTTTTGATTAATAAGAGGTGGTGAAAAAGTCTAAACGATTCAGACTTAAGAGTTATTAAGAGGTTTTTTTAAAAAAAACAAACAACCCCTTAATGTAATTTTTTTAGTAGAGTTAACATCTAGAAACCAAGGTGTAATGAATTGTAAAACATGATGACCAACAATATAATTAACGAACTATAGAGACTAAACAACTTATTTAAAACAACTTATGTTTTTTTTTTAAAAGTACTTATCAACTTATCAGGGTCGTTCCTAAGGATTTTGATGTCCTGTGCGAAGATGCTAAAAAAATGCCCCTATACAACTATACGGTTTTAAGTAAATGAAACGACAAAATATACGATTTTTTAAAGGGTTTGAAACCTAGTCAAACTAGGCGGCTCATCCATACGCCATTTTTTATTAATTAAAATAAAAAGTACAAAAGGGGTACATAAAACCAAAGCCCCAAATTACAAAATATAAACCTACATCACCTAAAACGATATCTTCGTGCATTTCTTGAAGCAAAAATATCAATCAATTTTTCATATTCGACATTCGCTAAAAAATTACTTTTAATACTCAAAATTGCTAACCCGTTTAGCCTTTCTTGACTCATGGTAGACCGTAGATACGACTTCAATAACTTTAACTTTGAAAAACTTCTTTCCGCATATGCTACCGTGATGGGTAAAGTCAACAAAATCCTATACGCAAGCAACACATTTGGAAACATATCCATCAGGGAGCAAAATCAGCAGATCAACCTTACAAAAGGTAAACCGTAAACTTATCGACCCTAATACCGGAACCAAGAACATGATCAAATAAATCCAACACTCTAACATAACCAGAAGAAACCAAACATTCCAGTACTAAATTAAAGGAACAAGAGAAAGGAAACCGATAAAACCAAACTTGAAAAAAATCAATGGCTTCGTTGGAGAGGTTTTCTTCAGCACAAACCGATAAAACCAAACATGAAAAAACTTTACATTGAGCGTAAATATCAGAAGGCGTAGTGAATATCAACTTTGAAGTGATGAGAGATTTAATTAAATTTTTGGCAGTTTGGATTTGGCCTTGTTGAACTAGTATGTGAAGCTTTCTAAGTTGTTGTTCTGCATCATCAAATTCTACAAGACCATTCTAAAACTACGGTTTTTTTCCCAAATTTAAACATCATGAAATTGATTATCACATTCACAATAACCACACAAGAAATTGGAAATTGGAATTGGAAATACTATGAATTTAGAGTTTAGAAACAAAAAGCATACGTGGGATAGTGGGAGACTTGAGAAGAAAATCAAGAAATCTGAAATCGCAATTGGTGACAGAAGCACAGCCGCACAGATTGAGAAGAAGTGAAGAACAAACAGTGAAAGATTAAGAATTGAGAAGAAATCGCAATTGGTGGTGACTGGTGAGGCTGTGAATCGGTCGACGGTCGTATACTGGTATATATATATATATATATATATATATATATATATATATAGTCGTCGATTGCAATCGGCCTACTGGCTTCATTACCATTAAACGTTGACACTAATCGACAATCGGCTCCTCTGGAAGTGGAACGCCGCTTTGAAAATTGGAAGAGTCAATCAATTGAAAATTGGAACGCACTTTTTTCATTCTCCAGAGTCTAGTTATCCAACCGTGGGCTTGGACTTTGATATAAAAAAACAAATCTACCAAATATGAAATATACACCATGGGTTTTAATATTTTTTTTCCAGCCCAAACCTAAATTTTTAGACCTATACTAATAATATATATAAATTTGATGCCCCTATGGACTTTGATGCCCTGTGCGGCCGCACACGGCCGCACGGCCCAAGGTCGGGCCTGCAACTTATGTGGCGACAAAAAGGAGCTTTATAAAAGGTGTTTGGATAAGTTATTGTGGTAGCAAAACGTAATAAGCTAATAAGTTGTTAGAGTAAATTACGTTTTTCGTCCCTGTGGATTGGTAAAAAGTTTAGATTTCGTCCCTATGATTTCAAATTTCAGTTTTCATCCCGATGGTTTGCAATTAATTTCTATTTTCGTTCATAAGGCCAAAACACAAGTTTTAAGTATGAAGGACTAAAATAGAAATAAATTGTAAACCATAGGGATGAAAAAAAACAATAAAATTTAAATCATAAAAACGGAAATAGGTAAAGATTATAAACCATAGGGATAAAAATTGTAATTTCAAAACCATAAGGACGAAACTAGAACTTTTCAACAAACCACAGGGACAAAAAATGTAATTTAATTTAGGGTGTTTGGGATTGCTTATAGATGTAAAATAACCAAAAAAAACTTATCTTGTTTCAAATAAGTTGATAAGTCACTGTGGACTAATTTATTAAAAACTTCTTATCCGCTTTCCCAAAAAGCTATAAGAGTATCTCCAACAACTTTGCTAAAATAGAAAAAATTGGGTTTTTATTCTCTAAACCTCTCAAACAGTTTTGTTATCTTGTTTGTTATAATAGAGAAAAGTTCAAATTTTTCCAAGTTTAGAGAATTCTTTAAAACTTGATGGTAGGAGGGAGAAATGATTATTTTATTCATTCCCAACAATGAGATTCAATTTTTATTATTTTATATTGAGTTTTTTTATAGTTTATTGGGATGCTAAATTAGAGAATATTATAATAATATAAGTTGTTTTAAAATATCTAAAATAAAAAATCTGTTAGAGTTGAATGTAATACTTTTTAGAGATCTTTACTTTTAGTTCTCTATTTTAGAGAAATTATAGGAATGCTGTTGGAGATGCTCTAAGCACTTTTTTTTTTCCAATCCAAACACTAGAAATAGCTTGTTTGCGGTGACAAAATACAATAAGGCATTTAAATAAGCAATCCCAAACACCCTCTAAAGGGTTATTTACTAAAACGATTATCGGGTAAACGCTTACCGATAAGAGTCACCACTAATACTAACTTTGCTGGATAAGTTTCTTGGCCATCAAAATGGCATCATATGTAACAATCTTACCTGGTAACCCCATACTGGTAAGAGTTATCATCACATTTACTAGATAAGACTCTCGTTCTTTGTCTTGCCTCTTACCGGGTAAGATTTTCGGTCTTTGCATGCAATTGTTGATCCGGTAAGATAAGCAACACAGTAAGCATTTTGTAATTTGTAAACATCCCCTAAGCCGTAATTTTCATTAGAACACATGAATCAAATATAATTTACCCATAAATTATTATTTTAGACGATCCATTACATCATTTTTTTAAAGAAATTTCTTAAATTACATGCAGGAAAAAATGATAATGTCATACTTTTGTATTATAAATTATGGTTGTTATAAGTATGATTCTATAAACTAACATGTTGTCATGCTAATTGCAAATATTAGGGGCATGGACCAAATTTATTTGCATCCATCTAATTTCATAATCAGGTCAAGTCATGCATTAGGAATGTAAATATTAATTTTGATGTTCATATGTGTGAAAAAGAAATTACGAATGAGCCGTTTACCAAACACTTACTCGGGTTCGTGCTTACCAAGTCACATTACCTTACCGGATGAATATGACATAGACCAAAAATCTTACCCGCTAAAAGTTAAGGCAAGGACCGAGAATTTTACCTTATAAGTGATGACGAAGACTCTTACTACAGTTAGTACTTACCGAAAAAATTGTTACATGTCATACTGTTTTTATGGATTAAAATTTTACTTGATAAATAAATAACAGTGTTAAATTTTACCAATAAACATTTATTCAGATAAGAATACATTTAATAATCTATATGAGTCCAGTAAGCCTTTCCCGAATAATATCTATCGACCAAATTTGGACTTTGGAGTGGTTTTTCAATTTTCTTTTGAAACGTCACATCAGCTGGTCTGTGGTACTGCAAGTGCAAAGGGCACGGATCGTAAACTTTTTCACTTCCGTGAATTGGTCCCTCCATTATTTTCCATTTTATATTTTGTAAACAAGTGAATTACAGTTTTGGTCCCTGTGGTTTACCTAAAATTATGGATTGTATCCCTGAAACATATTAAGCATATTGATGTTTATCATGGTTTGTATTTTATTATGGATTGGGTCCATGATGCTAACTTTTTGTAATTTTATGTTTTTTAGAGTTAATTACATTTTTTGTCCTTGTGGTTTACTAAAAGCTCTGGATTTCGTCAATACACACTACTAGAAAACTGAGTATTAGTGACGAAAATTAGCGACGACCAGGATCCCTCGCTAATTAGCGACAGATTGATCACAAACCCAATCCGTCTCTAATTAGCGAGAGATTAGTGAGAGATCGGGTTTGTGGTCAATCCCTCGATAATCCGTCGATAAAAAGCCCTAGTTGACCCGTCGCTGATATTTGTCCATCGCCAATACTATTCGTCACAGATCCATCGCTGATATCCGTCTGATCCGTCGCTGATAGCATCACACACACCCCTTTGACCCACCGACTATCAACGACGAATCCAAGCTTTAACGACAGATTAGCAACGGATTTTTCCTTCGCTAATAGTGGTCAGTTTTGTAGTGATAGCTTGAAAATTACAATTCATTCTCTATAGTTTGATTTTGCTTTGGATTTAGACCCTAACCCTAAGGACATCTCCAATGTAATTCTCTATTTTACTTTCTATTATAGAGTAAAAAATAAAGGATGTGTTATATTTTCTCCAATGTATTACTCTATTTTCTACTCTAAAAGAGAATATTCCGAGTAAAAACTCTTCTATTTTGATTACATATATTTTCAATAATACCATTATATTTATTAACTTTATAAACTATATTCTTCTATTTTTTATTTTCACAATAACCTTTTATTTATTAACCTTATCATTTTATTTTAATGACGTTATAATTCATATTTAATTCCATATTGCATCATCAAGTTGTTGTTGTAAATTGTTAAACTTTAGTTTTAATTAAAATTAGTTGGATAAATATAAATTGAATTTAAAACTTAAAGAAAAATATAATTCTAGTTTATTAAAATTGGTATTAGACAACAATAAAATAAAAATACAATAATCTAAAAAATTGAAGGACCATTTTGTAATTAACGAAAATTTAGAAAAAATAGAGAGTATGAATAGTGTTTCTCTATATTTAGAGAGTTACTACTGTTCATTTAGAGAGTAAAATAGAGGTAGAGAGTAAAAATAGATGATTCATTGGAGATATTTTCGCTGTGTTCTCGAAACTCATTTAACGAAGGAAAGAAAAGGAAAGTGAGGGAAAGAGGAAGAAAGTAAAAAAACTCGTGTTCTCGAAACTTTTTTAGGAGAGAAAGAAAATGAAACGGAAAGAAAGAATTGATAACTTTCCTCCCAAATGTGGGAGGAAAGGGTAAGGAAAGGAAATGAAAGAAATTAAAACTATTTAAAAAAATTATTAAAATTACAAAACTACCCAATCTTTCATTATAAAAAAATATATTTTTATAAGGGTATATTTGTAAAAATGATATTTTTCATTTCCTTTCTCTCATGTTCAATAACATGAAAAACTACTTCCTTTCATTTCCTTCCATTTCGAGAACATAAATGAAAAAAAATATTTTCCTTTCCTTTCTTTTTCATCCCTTTCTTTTCTTTTCTTTTATTTCCAAATTAAAAAACACAACGTTTAGAGAATAAAAATAGAAGTTTCGTTGGAGATTGTTTAACGACCATTAACTCAAATGTCTCTCATGTGAGAGCAATCTAGCCATTTTTACCCTTTTCTTTATTAATTTTTATTGTTCAACCTTGAAATGCATATGTGGATCACCTTTAATATAAAAAAAAAAAACAAAGATTAAATTAATTACCCCCTCTTCTCCTTCTCCAAGGTGCTAACACCACCACCGACGCCAATTTCGGTTGCTTCTCAAACCCGTCAACCACCAGCTTGAATCTGGAAGATCCACCACCCGCTTTTCTTCTCAAAGCATTAAACCACTACTAAATGGAAAGCTTTTACCTTCGGAATTCCCCTGACAAATCCGTCGCTAAATGGGTAATTCGTCACAAAAGTTGGTGGGAAATTCAAACGATTACCTAGGGATTTTGCGGGTGATCCATCGGTAATCACGATGGAAATTTTCCTCGGTGATTTTTGTGGGTAAAAGTCATTTGTTTTGTAGTGAACAGAATACAAGGAACGACGAATGCGTGCTTGCTTACCGGTTAAGTAACGATGTATGCGGTGGTAAATTAAGCTAGTGTAAGTATGGTAGTGGCTAGGGGTGTGCAGAAAGTCAACCGATCCAATAGAAACCGACCGATCCAATAGGAACCAACCGACAATGATTGGATATCCAATTGTAATTGGATCGGATCGGATCGAAAATTTTGACATCCAATTGGATCGATTCGGTTCTTGGATGATGGTCCAAAACCAATAAGAACCGAACCGAACCGAATCGATATACCAACCGACCGAACCGATATAAACCGATACAAATACTAATTAATATAAAATTATATTGCCTATTAAATTATTTGTTTATATATAAATTTATAAAATTATTTAATCATTTTAATTTTTAAAATGTTGAATACTTGAATTGTTGCCGCTACTATGCACATCACTCTCCCCAAAATTGAAAATTGAAAAGTGTAAAGTTGAAAACCCTAAACCCTCTCGTCTCTCGCACTCGCAGTCTCGCCGGTCGCCTCTCAGGCTCCCACCTCTCCCAAGATCGGACCGACGGCAACTCAGATCGACGGCACTTCGCAGTTCGCACTTTCGAAGCAACACAAATCGACGATTACTCCGTCGTACCTCTCGCCTCTCCCATCGTTTGCACTTCGAAGCAAGTCAAACCCTCTAAAACGGCTTCTACTTCAAGCTCGGTAAGTTGTTAAAACTTAAAATCGACGATGGTGTTCAATTTCAACTTAAAATCGACGATGGTGTTCAATTTCAAGTTGTGAAATGCGCATTTTGAAGATGTTGTGAAATGCGCATTTTGTGTTATTCTTTATCTGAAGTTTTTAAAAACCTAGATTGAGTTTTGTTCAAATGAAAGAGAATCGGTTACTAATGTACGAGATGAAATACCGATTGTTTTTTTTTTTTTTTGTCTTTAGTTCTTCCTGATCATACATTTCGTTTACTTCACTATTTACATCGTTTGTATGATTGTATCCTAATATCTATGTGTGTATGTGTGTGTGTTTTAGTATTGATCCAAAATCGCAAAATAAGCTAGAGGCAGTACTGCATCAGTTAGATTGAATCTGTTACTATATAACCTTTTAAAGAATGAATATGTTATGTTAGATACTTAGATAGTTAGATTGATACTTAGATAGTTAGATTTAAGTGGTGGAAAAAGAACGCGAGTAGGTTTAAGGTTATTTCCATGATTGCTCAAGATGTATTTGATATTCCCATATCGACAGTTGCATTAGAGTCGGCCTTTTCTACCGGTGGTCGTGTTATCGATCCATATAGGAGTTGTTTGAATCCTAAAACGGTACAAGAATTAATTTGTACCCAAAATTGGATCCGCCATAAAATATCCTTTGATTTTGATGCCACAATTACAAACGAAGAAATTGAGGCGTTGGAAGCCGGTAAGTAAATATGTGTGCGTATATATTATTTTATAAGTGTTTAGTCATGCGATATTAATATAATAATTTTGTTTTATACTTTTTAATTTTGTAGAAATGTTGGTTGGAGATGGAGAAATAAGAATGGATTGAAATGTCGCAGTATTGCGGTTGCGGACTTGCGGTTCCGGACAACGTTTATTTTGTTTTCTTGCTTGCTTAATGTTTCCACTTTCCATTTTCAAATATGTATGGGTGAAACTTAGTGATTGTACGTTTTTGTATTTTAGTACTAGTTATTGAACGGAAGAATTTAAAAATTATGGAATATTATATTATATATATGAATTGTTGTAGATTGGATTTAAAACATTGGATGGATACAATCCGATCATCCATCGGATGTCGGATGGATCCAATACGATCATCCATTGGTTAGATCCAATTCGACCCAATGGACATCCAATAAAAATATCCACCGGATGGAACCGAACAGATCCAATCATCCATTGGATTGAAAAAATCCAAGATCCAATGGATGATTGGATCGGTTCGGTTGGGCTCACATCCATTGGATGTCAACCGATGAACACCCCTAGTAGTGGCGATGGTGGTGGTCCGAAGGAAGATCGATGAGATTAGAGTTCCTCATGAGAAAACCATCTGTGTTTTTATACAAAATTTTCACATATGGGCTTTCTACCATATTCTTGTCGAGCTAGATGTTCCTAGAAATCAAACAAGGGGTAAAAAGTAGGCATGACAATGGAGGCGGGATGTCCTCGGGCCTTGGGCTTATGCCCGGTCCGTCCATGATTTTTTCCTCGTTCAACAAAAAATGGTCAAAATTTGTTGAAAAATATAATATATTATATAACACATTAAAAAGAATATAATATTATTTAATACATATACATACGGGGACCGGGGGTTGGGGAATACACTACCCGACCCCAGTTTTCAACATGTTGGGGATTCCCGTCCCCGGCCCCGGCCCCGATACCTGTTAACTAGGCAGGTAAATCGGGTTTCCCAACGAATCGGGGCAAAATTACCATGTCTAGTAAAAGGAGGAAAATGCGTTTACATGATTAGCACATATAGTTACTTAACGAGGCCAATTAATGGCTATGAGGGCCAGAAACCAAAGCAACATTGAAGCCACAAGGAAGAATTTGTAATTCTGTAACTGTAAGAACAAAATCCAAAATTCCCCAAATCATATGGACGAAAAAATGTAACTAACTCTACTTTTTAATAAAATTTTATTTATTCAGTAAAAATAAGTTGGTACTTAGGCCTAGCTAGGAAATTGGCTAAGAGATTGTTTAAAAACCTCTTAGTGACTCTTAAGTTTGAATCGTTCAGATCTTTTTACACACTACCTCTTATTAATTATAACTAAAATAAGACTTCAGACTTTAGATCTCTTAAAACACAAACGGCACCTAAATTAGTCAAATGGCTCTTCCCTTTTCACTTTTTAGAACATTTTTTGAAATAAAACAAAATAGCCAAGATTTTGAAGTACATGTTGCTGAATTAAATATAATTCTGGTTGAGTCGACTTACGGAATGTGCGTGGCAACTTCCAAAATGTCTTTTTGGTTGCTTGCAAAATGTCTTTGGTTGCTTGCGAAATGAGCCCACCAATTTATATAATATAAAAAGTAGGGGTATTATTTGTACGGTTAAATCGGTTTTTGGTTTATTTGGTTCGGGTTAATTGGTTTTTAACTTTTTTTAGAACTAACTGATAACCAAATCAAATGCGGTTCGGTTTAATCGGTTTCGTAAAAGTTTAATTTTCATCCTCATGGTTTAAGGAAAACTCTAAAAGTGATACCTAACCTTTGATAAGTCTAGAAAGTATAATTATGGTTTGCATTTTGCGCTGAAAATAGTACTTGATCACTAACTCTCTTAAAGATGTTCGTTAATATATATAGGGACAGGTTCCATTAGAAACATAAAAGTGATTAGAAACCTAAGAACCGCCCATAATGCGACACGTGTCATATTCATCAAGAATATGGACGTCTTATTGATCATCATGAATTGAATGCTATAACATATTCTTCATCAATGTGTGATTTATGATCATAACATGTACATATTCATCATGAGTGTGTGATTAATGAATAACTTTTTCATATTCATCATAAATGTGTTATTAATGATGAATATTCATCCTGAGAAACAGTACAGAACACAAGGCTTTCACTGACGGAAAAACCCGTCGGTAAAAGTTTATTTGGCAGACTATGGTGGGTAAAGTAATTAATCATCGACGACATTTACCGTCGGATCACTAACGACTTGTTTTAACGATGGATTTTTGAGGGCCTCTTTTACTGACGGATATCAAGATTTTTTTATCGACAGACTTCCAATGTTCCCTATTTACCAACATAATATCTATCATTAATCTGTCGGTAAAATTTAATTTTAAAAAATAATTTAATTTATTCTTATGAAAATGCATATTAAATGAACATGCTCAATTTTATAAAATTGGTCTTCGATTAGAAAACAATGAACGTACGTACATGACAATAACTAATTAGAAGGGGTAGGTGGAGGGGATATTCTAGCTATCATATCCTCAAAGCTCTGTAGTTGAGAATTCTAAAAAGGCCGTCCTCGTCACTCATATGAACATGCGTCACGATAAAGGAAGAATTAAGACATGGAATTTTAACATCGATTAACCCTCTGCTTAGCCCATGTGTTAAACAAATTTTAACATAAATGGACTATATAAACAAACTAAGGCGCCGTTTACCAAACGCTTACCCGAGTAAGCACTTACCAGAGTAAGCGCTTACCAAATCATATTATCTTATGGATGAAGATGGCAATGACCAAGAATTTTAGTGGTAAGAGCTAAGGCAAAAACCAAGAGTCTTACCCTGGTAAGTGATGGCGAAGACTCTTACCACGGTTAGCGCTTACCGGGAAAATTGTTGCATACGATACCGTTTTGGTGGACTAAAATCTTATCCGGTAAGTAAGTGATAGTCTTAAATTTTACCTGTAAGCACTTATCAGGAAAATTGTTGCATACGATTCCGTTTTGTTGGACTAAAATCTTACCCGCTAAGTAAGTGATAGTGTTAAATTTTATTGGTAATGGCTTATCCAGGTAAGTGTTTGGTAAACGGCCCCTTAAACCGTAACAACTTTGGCTAAAACAAACAATACCCAATGATGAGAAGCTTTCGTGAGGAGTTTGTACGTCACAATTAGTGAAGACATCCAAATCTGTCTACATAGAAATAAAAACACAACAATCATTTGATAATTAGTTAAATATTAAGGAGTAAATATCTAGTATAAATCCATGTGTCACTATAAACGAGGTTAAAATGCAAAGTATCAACACAAAGGGAAGGAATCAATCAAAGTTTATGCAAAGTTTCAACACGAAAAAAAGAACATTCATCATAAAACTAAAAGAACAAATTCATCCAGCACCAAACACGAATCCATTTTCTCCATACAAATCATTCACATTAATTTATAACAAAACCCTAAATTGACTTCAGATGCATAAAAATTCATCATAAAACTAAAATAAACAAATCCAAAATGTTACTGAATTTTGCAATCTATAAAAAAATTAAATTAACACTGTTAAAAAACAAAACCCTAAATGTTATTGATTTTTGGAATTTAAAAAAACGAACTTACAGAAGGGGAGTGTTTCAGGAATGATGAGAGGAAGTCGTGGTCGTCATCTACAACGGTGCAAGGAGGGGAGGGTGTGGGTTAATCCACTTCTAAAATTAATCGTATTATCGATGAACGGCAAAAACAGTCGGTAAACCCGGAAAAAGACTTTATCGACGGTTTTTCGACGAGAAACCACCGTCGGGAAAAAGTTGGTCGATAATATTTAGCGATGGTTTATCAACGACAACTATCGATAGCTTACCGACGGTTCCAGTTACCAACGGCTTTACGATGGGATCCATTAACGACGGTTTTCCGACTGTTCATAAACGATGGTTTTCCGACGGCTAATATTACCGACGGCTTTTTTAATTTTTATTTAAATTTTTTTTCTTAAAAAACAATATTTGCTGCATTTTAATTTGTATCTCATATAAGACGTGCTAACTTAAAACTATACGAGCATTCGAAATGACTTATTCATCTTGCAAAGTAATGAAAGAGTAATTACTAACCATAATTTTTTCATGCCCTTGAGGTAACAGACTGTTTGGTGCCCGACCCTGACGACCCCCTCGACCCTTTGGTCTTATGGGTCATTTCAAACATCTCTATGGCTGTTGGTTCGCGGCCCTCGGATTGCACCCACAAAGTTTGATAGATTTATTAATTTAGTCACTAATAAAACAAAGTAAGTTCTAAAACATGATTAAAATTATGTTAACTTACAAAATCCATCACGTTATGACATAGAAATGGAACCCCCCGGTATGCTTGGACACCACTCCCTCATGCACTGTTTTCCTATTCTGTTTTGCAACCCCTGACGTCTTCATCCATTTGTTTGTATTCCATTGCTATATAAAACAAAACTAATTAGAAAAACACAATATAAGTGTGTATATATAATGTAATTCATAAATATTACATACCTTTGTGATCATGTCACGCCAATAGTCTTGGTGAATCAATGACGGGCTAAATGGGACCAAAGCTTCATAATTAGACTCGTTAAATACTACATCTACATAAAGGGCATTCTCAATGGCATCTTCCCTGGCATCATGCATAATATCTGGCGAACGCCTCTTAAACACATCATCCCATGCTGTGCGAACGAGTCCATCAATATCATCATCAAATGTGTAGTTACTATACACATACATCACATGTTCAATTAATTTAAGATATTAGTGAATAGTTTATGAATTTAAATATCATAAATACAAACCTTAAAACGTTGGAACAAAATAGCATGTGACTCGCTGTCAACATCTCTCCAGGATGTCCAAAGACCCATAAACATTTCCTTCAATAATTTGATGACTTTACGGCCAACTTTTTGCTTAGAAAAATTGTTACATTTAACATTAATATTAGTCAACAAAGTTTTATATATGATATTAACAAACTTAACTAATATACGTACTCAAGTTTCGACATCTCAATCCTCGGCCTCTATGAAGGTATATCGGGTACTCGCATGTCGACATTGGGTCCCTGATGGATGAGAGATGACTCTACAACAACATCCTCGTGAATGGTGTCTAAACCATTTGACTCGTAAGTCTCTAGGGTGTCAACATGCTCGGTAGAACTGTTGGGACCCGCAACGCCAACAGATGAAGAAACGTAGATACCTTTACCTTTGCCTCGACTAGAAGTAGTACCTCGACCTCTACTACAACACTACCTCGACCGCCAGTAGACGTCAAACTATGACCCATATAAAAATGCCTGTTACAAAATAGTGATGAATTAACTATAAACTTACTTTTAGATAACACATATATAAACATTCATCAAATAAACACACACCGATTTGAACAACTAATCAACAGAAGAGTGGTCAGATAAAATAGGTTATTCATCATCTTCATCTGTATCTTCAAACTCTTGTTCCTCGTCATCTGCATCATCATCCTCATCATCATTTTCATTATCATTAACAGTTGCATCGACATCAAGTTCGATTAGTAATACTGGTGTGACAAGACTAACGGGTTCCACATATGCATCTATACTTGTGGATGTAGTACAATTAAACCTTTCGTTCTCTTGAAAGAAATGTTCCCCATCTAGATTATTATCATTGCCTACTCCTGTAACACGTTCTCCCACATCATATATCCCCCTAGGTTTCGTCTTAACAACAGCCGACCAATCTTTCAAGTCCTTGGTGTTCGAAGGATACGGTGAATAATAAAGTTGTATTGCTTGTGATGCTAAAACAAATGGGTCGTCCGTTCTTAATCTAGACTTGTATTTGATATCTACCAGGTTATGTTTAGCGGCAACTCTAACACCATTGACAATATTAAACCAAGTACAATTGAATAACACAACAACACATCGCCCTACTCCAAGATATTCGACCTCTAGAATGTCATCCAATAACCCATAATAGTCGTACTCATAGTCGTTATAACACGACCCTTTTACACATACTCCACTATTAAGTGTAACCCACCCATCATCGTGTTTTGTTGTATGAAACTTGTAACCATTAACAAAATATACCTTATGAGATCAAACATAACGTATTGGTCCTCTGCTAAAAACCTTCAAGTGTGCATTACTATCGCCTAACCCTAACATATGTGTTTTAAACCACTTAGCAAAGATCAACTCCCTATGCCTATCAAGTTCTCCATCTTCAATATGGGGTTCTTTGTGTCTGATCCACTCATCAAACAACCTTACGAAAAGGCAAACTTTCACACAATTAAGCAAAATATAGGTATGGGCCTTGTGCATCTCCTCGTCGATAAAGGCTCTTCGTTTTCCACCCTTTGCAAATAATCTCTGAGACGGAACTTTGAAGACGCTTAATCGAGAGTCGACCTTCGAAGAACTTGGAATATCTCGGGCAAAATTATGAGGCTCGCGATTTAGGCGTGTTTCTATTGTTGGCTCAAAATATAGGGAACAATAAGTAGAAAGTTCATTTACAAGATGGGCCTCGACAAATATTAAACCTCCATATTTTTATTAATTGGGAATTGAAGGAGCACCCAAACAAAAATTAAAATCGTTGGATACACTAAAATTTAGTTTAGACCTGAATACACTAAAATTCAAACAAACAAAACTCAAATAATCCTTTTAATTCATTTGACACCGAGAATGGCTTCAAATCTACAATTAAACAAACAAAACTCAAATTCAATCTACTTTTGAAGGAAGCTCAGACCTGTAAGATTTGAAGGCGGAAATTCAATCTACCATAGGCTTCTATTTTGAGAGAACAGATATTTCGATTTCGAGAGGACAAGGCAGCGTAAAGTAAGAGCCAAAGACTTCCACTCGATTTTGAGAGAGTGATTCGATTGACTTCCAATTCGATTTCAAAAGGGCGATTCAATGTTGTGATTTCGTGTTTCGGTTTCAAGAGGCCAACATTTTTAGGGCGAAAGAAACTTTTGACTTTTTTTGTGCTCAAAACTGATCAAGAAATGGCCCTTGGGCTTTATGACATTTTAATTTTTTTTAACCCTTTAATATTTTCTGACGGTTTTTCGATGATTTATTGAAAATAAATAAATAAAAAAAAAGCTTTACTTCGGTAAGCCATCGATATATCATCAAATTTTCTGACGGTTTTCCGACGACAAATTAAAATAAATTACAATTAAAATAAGAAAACATAAGTCGATAACCGTTATATATAAATAACTTTTTCGATGGTTTTCTGACAACTTATTAAAAATAAGTAAAAAATAAAATAAAAACAATCTTGTCGATAAACCGTCGGTAAATACTGATTGTTGTTGCCGTCGATGTTTCTCAGTTTTCTAGTAGTGGTCTTTTAGGGAAAATTGAGAGTGAAATGAACATGAGGATGTTTGGGGTAAAAGGGAGGGAAATGAAACGAGGTTGTCTTTTTAGGGTGGAAAAGGAGAGGGATATGAAACTAAGAGAAAAAAAAAGTGAGGCAAATTAATGGGGGAAATTAACTAAAAGGAATAAAATTCTATTTTTTTCATTATTATTTTCTTTTATTTATAACATTTTAATATGGTTGATTAAAAATTTAAAATAGAATTTTATTAAAAACTTGAACTTATGTGTGTGAGTATACATATATATATATATATATATATATATATATATATAAATAGGGGCCTAATGATATGAGATCTTAGGTCGCGTTTGGTTTGCGGGATTGGAATGGATTTGGAGGGATTTAGATTTCAAATCCATTCCAATCCTGCGTTTTGGTTTGCATGAATGAATTTCGTTGACTGGATTTGAAATCCGTTGACCATTTAAAAATCCTTTACCAGATGGATTTCAAAATCCTTTGCAATGAGCCTGGATTTGAAATCCAAATCCTGATGGATTCTAAAGCCTGATGGATTTCAAATTCTTATCCAAACACATGAAAGGATTTCAAATCCCCCCAAATCCAAATCCCTCCTTGAAATCCAATTCATTCCATTCCAATCCCGCAAACCAAACGCGCCCTTAGTATTTTGTGGTAACCGTGAGATCCAACCACAACCAATCATTTTTTTATTTACTGTTTTTTATATATTAATTGTTGAGGGTATATTGGTAATTTGATTAATTTTTGTTTAATAAATAATTATTTTATTTTACAGATTTATATCAATCAAAATCAATCAAGATTATGTTTCCTAATAATACTCAACTAATTGATTTATCAAAATCAAACCTATTCAACATTCACGTTTCCAATTTTTTTTGCAGGTCTGAAGAACTGCTCAACGAAGAAGAAGTTGTTGGATTGGAGGAAGAAGGACCGTGTTCAAAAAAGGTTGCTGCTTGTGTTTGTCGAAGTTGGCTCCCCCTTAGTTGGTTTGTGGTTCAATGTGATAATCTTATCTTGACATCCATGGTGGTTCACTGTGATGATCCCCTACATCCCATTTCGATTCATATTGTGATGTCTTTATTCGATAAACAGGTATAGAAACCATAAAATAGTCGGTTCTCACAGTTAACATTGATTATGATTTTGTATGGTAATCACAATGTAACACAGTTGGTATCATACTGGTACCATAGTTGGTATTACCGTCGTATCATAATGGGTATCACATTTGTATGTTAATCACAGTGTAACACAATGTTTTTTGAGTACATCACAATAGTAATCACAGTGTAACACGATGTTAATCATAGTGTAACACAATGTTCTTTAAGTGCATCACAGTGGTACATTGGGTAAATTTGTAGTGAATGAGAGCACTGATCACAACGTATCACCATCTTTTGAATTAGCAACAATTTTCCCATCATTGTATCATCAAGGAGATTAGATTTTTGCAAGATGATCATAGTGTATCACATCCCATTTGTTGTAACAAAACTCTTTTCCTTTTAAAATTGTAAGACCACAGTGTAACACGGTTTATTATATCACCAAGAAAATATGTATACCGTTTCAATATTTTGAGATTATCGCCAATTGATTCCATGCCAAAGTTATCGGACCCACCTAAATTAGATCACATTTAATTATAATATTTTTTGACATTTTTACGCTTTTTACCTATTTTAATGGCCTAAATTTGTGTTTTTAATTATTATTTCTCTTAATTATTTCACACCATTGATTATTAAAATGGATGGATGAGATTGGATCTCATAGTTACCACAAAATAGTAAAATCTCCCTTGAAAGGCCCCTATATATATATATATATATATATATATATATATATATATGGGGTCATTCGAGGGAGAACTCAGTTATCTGTGATAACCGTGAGATCCAATCTTAACCACAAATCAGAAGATAAATTAGAAAATCAATAATTTTGGTAATTTTAATTAAAAAATTTAATTAAAGAAAATTTAGGTATTTTTGAGATCTCCTCTCTCTTCTCTTCTCTCTCCTCTCTCTAGCAAATATTATTCCGGCGAATACATGATGCCCACTGTGATACACTTTATAAACATCGAAAATACATGATGCATACTGTGATACACTGTGTAAAAATCGAAAATACATCGAAAATACATGATAGCACACTATGATACCATTTTGTAAACATCGAAAAAACATCAAAAATACGTGATAGCACACCATGATACACTTTGTAAAGACCGAAAAAACATCGAAAATAAGTGATGCACACTGTGATACATTTTGTAAAGATCGAAAATACATGATAGTACACTATGATACCCTTTTGAAAACATAAAAAATACATGATAACACACTGTGATACCCTTTTGTAAAAGGAAGTAAGAAAAATTAGGAATTAGGTTATATTTTAGAAATTAAACAAATTTACTAAAATATCATTTTCTATTTATTTAAAATTAATATTAATTATTCAAAATGTGTAGCTCATATTGGATCTCACAGTTATCACAAACTACCTAGTTCTCATTTGATTAGGCCCATATATATATATATATATATATATATATATATATATATATAGGGTTGGGTTATTTTGTTAACCCAATTTATCGTACTAACTTTATTAACCCAATAACAACCATTGATCTTAAAACGAACGGTTGAGATGATGCACACTTAAAAAATTAATTACAACATGAGATGATGGGTAATAAATGTAATGAACAATGATGTTTAGGGGTAATTAAGGTAGCGTTTGTTTTTTAAGAGGTCTGAAGTCTGAATTCTTATTTCACTTCTGATTAATAAGAGGTGGTATTAAAGTCTTAAACTTGAACAATAAGACTGTTTGTTT
The DNA here is from genome assembly GCA_954870635.1 of Arctium minus. Taxonomy (NCBI): domain Eukaryota; kingdom Viridiplantae; phylum Streptophyta; class Magnoliopsida; order Asterales; family Asteraceae; genus Arctium; species Arctium minus. The sequence continues at coordinate 29,843,062 of OX941089.1, read as the reverse complement.
TTGTAATGTCTGGAGGCGTCTTGAGAGAAAGAAGAGCATATGAAATGAGACGGGATAAGAGATTTTAAGAAGTTAGGTCACTACTTCTTATTTAAGATGTATTTAAGAGCCATTAAGAGGTTCTGAAAATTGGAAAAAACAAACAGTCTGAATGTCAAAAGGTCTAAACTAGGGGTGACAATTTTGTACCAAATCAAACCAGCCAACATGTGTACCCGCCGTACCAATTAAATTGGTACCAATTAAATCGGTACCAATTTAAATTGGTTGGTTGTACCGTACCAAGTGTTTGAACTTGGTTGGTACACGGTATTGAATGTTGTGTACTACGGTAGTATCGTGGTACCGACTTTTTTAATAATTTAATTAATTATTAATTTTATTAATCAATGCTATTATTAATTTTGAGTTTAAAATTTGACAATCCTTAATTTTTTTAGTTTTCACCTTATCGCCTAAAGACCCAAAAAAGTGAAAACCCTAATTAGAAACTCAATTGATCATGTATTGAATATTAAACAATGCCACATTCAACTTTTATGTTTGATCATTTGCGCATTTTGAATTAGTTTTTTCTTATTTCGTATATGTAACATGAAGTTGGTACAAAACCGGTACCAACATGTACCAACCGAAAAAAGTCGGTACCAATTACAATTGGTTGGTACATGGTATAAGATTTTGCAAACCAATTATAATTGGTTAGTACACGGTATTCGCAAAAAAAAAAAAAAAATTGGTACCGTACCGATTCCACTCCTAGTCTAAACGATTCAGACTTAAGAGTTATTAAGAGGTATTTAAAAAAAAAACAACCCCTAAGTAAAACCGATTTATTTACCTTTTGCAACCCCCTCCATATAATAAATGTGATGAACAATGATGTTTATGGGTAATTGAGTAAAACCGATTTCTTTTACCTTTTGTAACCCCCCGCATAATACTCCCAAAAAAAACATCTCTCATGTATGAACATGAATGTGCACTATACAATGGGGGTGTGTGAACAATACTGATCAAGGTCAAATAGTTCATAAAGTTTCATAAAAACATTAATGTTCATTGAACATTCTGAAAACATGAATGGTTTCATAGTTGTTCATTGTTGCCACATTGAACTAATAAACCCATTCATGAAAAATACACATGGTTGGTTTCATATTTGTTCATGGGTAGTTCATTTAACATTTATGAAACAATTTATCACAACCACAATGTACCTAATGTAGTCATTGTGTGAACTGATGAACCCATCTAACCCTAAGAAAAATTAACCCATTATATTATTGTTCATATGTCTTCAAGTCAAACTAGTAATAATAGTTCATATTTGTTCATTACAACAATTTATCACAACAAAATTTGATGAGCGAAAGCAAACTCAAAACACCTATTATTTTGATAAAAACTAAGAATAGCTAAATCAAATTTGTAACTCTCAATTAATGTTCAATTTTGTAACTCTATTTTAAAAAGTCTACAAAAAAACCAATTTTATGAAATACCAAATATATTCTTGGACAATTCTTTAATATGTTAAACCAACCAATCTTAAAGGTGAAATCCTATTGGTCAATAGGGGTTCACAAAGTTAATACCAATTAGGAGGCTAATATTACCGACGGCTTTCCGACTGCTTTTAAAAAAACTGTTTAACTTTACCGACGGTCTCCCCCATCGGTAAGCCGTTGGCTTTTTGAATTTTTATTTAAATTTTCTTCTTAAAAAACAATATTTGCTGCATTTTAATTTGTATGTCATATAAGACGTGCTAACTTAAAACTATACGAGCATTCGAAATGACTTATTCATCTTGCAAAGTAATGAAAGAGTAATTACTAACCATAATTTTTTCATGCCCTTGAGGTAACAGACTGTTTGGTGCCCGACCCTGACGACACCCTCGACCCGTTGGTCTTATGGGTCATTTCAAACATCTCTATGGTTGTTGGTTCGCGGCCCTCGGATTGCACCCACAAAGTTTGATAGATTTATTAATTTAGTCACTAATAAAACAAAGTAAGTTCTAAAACATGATTAAAATTATGTTAACTTACAAAAACCATCACGTTATGACATAGAAATGGAACCCCCGGTATGCTTGGACACCACTCCCTCATGCACTGTTTTCCTATTCTGTTTTGCAACCCATGACGTCTTCATCCATTTGTTTGTATTCCATTCCTATATAAAACAAAAATAATTAGAAAAACACAATATAAGTGTGTATATATAATGTAATTCATAAATATTACATACCTTTGTGATCATGTCACGCCAATAGTCTTGGTGAATCCATGACAGGCTAAATGGGACCAAAGCTTCATAATTAGACTCGTTAAATACTACATCTACATAAAGGGCCTTCTCAATGGCATCTTCGCTGGCATCATGCATAATATCTAGCCAACGCCTCTTAAACACATCATCCCATGCTGTGCGAACGAGTCCATCAATATCATCATCAAATGTGTAGTTACTATACACATACATCACATGTTCAATTAATTTAAGATATTAGTGAATAGTTTATGAATTTAAATATCATAAATACAAACCTTAAAACGTTGGAACAAAATAGCATGTGACTCGCTGTCAACATCTCTCTAGGATGTCCAAAGACCAATAAACATTTCCTTCAATAATTTGATGACTTTACGGCCAACTTTTTGCTTAGAAAAATTGTTACATTTAACATTAGTATTAGTCAACAAAGTTTGATATATGATATTAACAAACTTAACTAATATACGTACTCAAGTTTCGACATCTCAATCCTCGGCCTCTATGAAGGTCTATCGGGTACTTGCATGTCGACATTGGGTCCCTGATGGATGAGAGATGACTCTACAACAACATCCTCGTGAATGGTGTCTAAACTATTTGACTCGTAAGTCTCTAAGGTGTCTACATGCTCGGTAGAACTGTTGGGACCCGCACCGCCAACAGATGAAGTAACGTAGATACCTTTACCTTTGCCTCGACTAGAAGAAGTACCTCGACCTCTACTACAACACTATCTCGACCGCCAGTAGACGTCAAACTATGACCCATATAAAAATGCCTGTTACAAAATAGTGATGAATTAACTATAAACTTACTTTTAGATAACACATATATAAACATTCATCAAATAAACACACACCGATTTGAACAACTAATCAACAGAAGAGTGGTCAGATAAAATAGGTTCTTCATCATCTTCATCTGTATCTTCAAACTCTTGTTCCTCGTCATCTGCATCATCATCCTCATCCTCATTTTCATTATCATTAATAGTCTCATAGGCATCAAGTTCGATTAGTAATCCTGGTGTGACAAGACTAAGTGGTTCCACATATGCATCTATACTTGTGGATGTAGTACAATTAAACCTTTCGTTCTCTTGAAAGAAATGTTCCCCATCTAGATTATTATCATTGCCTACTCCTGTAACACGTTCTTCCACATCATATATCCCCCTAGGTTTCGTCTTAACAACAACCGACCAATCTTTCAAGTCCTTGGTGTTCGAAGGATACGATGAATAATAAAGTTGTATTGCTTGTGATGCTAAAACAAATGGGTCGTCCGTTCTTAATCTAGACTTGTATTTGATATCTACCAGATTATGTTTAGCGACAACTCTAACACCATTGACAATATCAAACCAAGTACAATTGAATAACACAACAACACATCGCCCTACTCCAAGATATTCGACCTCTAGAATGTCATCCAATAACCCATAATAGTCGGACTCATAGTCGTTATAACACGACCCTTTTACACATACTCCACTATTATGTGTAACCCACCCATCACCGTGTTTTGTTGTATGAAACTTGTAACCATTAACAAAATATCCCTTATGAGATCAAACATAATGTATTGGTCCTCTGCTAAAAACCTTCAAGTGTGCATTACTATCGCCTAACCCTAACATATGTGTTTTAAACCACTTAGCAAAGATCAACTCCTTAGCCTATCAAGTTCTCCATATTCAATATGGGGTTCTTTGTGTCTGATCCACTCATCAAACAACCTTACGAAAAGGCAAACTTTCACACAATTAAGCAAAATATAGGTATGGGCCTTGTGCATCTCCTCGTCGATAAAGGCTCTTCGTTTTCCACCCTTTTCAAATAATCCCTGAGACGGAACTTTGAAGACGCTTAATCGAGAGTCGACCTTCGAAGAACTTGGAATATCTCGGGCAAAATTACGAGGCTCGTGATTTTGGCGTGTTTCTATTGTTGGCTCAAAATATAGGGAACAATAAGTAGAAAGTTCGTTTACAAGATGGCCTCGACAAATATTAAACCTCCATATTTTTATTAATTGGGAATTGAAGGAGCACCCAAACAAATATTAAAATCGTTGGATACACTAAAATTTAGTTTAGACCTGAACACACTAAAATTCAAACAAACAAAACTCAAATAATCCTTTTAATTCATTTGACACCGAGAATGGCTTCAAATCTACAATTAAACAAACAAAACTCAAATTCAATCTACTTTTGAAGGAAGCTTGGACCTGTAAGATTTGAAGGCGGAAATTCAATCTACCATAGGCTTCTATTTTGAGAGAACAGATACTTCGATTTCGAGAGGACAAGGCAGCATAAAGTAAGAGCCAAAGACTTCCGGTCAATTTTGAGAGAGTGATTCGATTGACTTCCAATTCGATTTCAAAAGGGCGATTCAATGTTGTGATTTCGTGTTTCGGTTTCAAGAGGCCAACATTTTTAGGGCGAAAGAAACTTTTGACTTTTTTTTGTGCTCAAAACTGATCAAGAAATGGCCCTTGGGCTTTATGACATTTTAATTTTTTTTAACCCTTTAATATTTTCCGACGGTTTTTCGATGATTTATTGAAAATAAATAAATAAAATAAAATAAAAAAAGTTTTACTTCGGTAAGCCATCGGTATATCATCAAATTTTCTAACGCTTTTTCGACGACATATTAAAATAAATTACACTTAAAATAAGAAAACATAAATCGATAACCGTTATATATCAATAACTTTTTCGATGGTTTTCCGACAACTTATTAAAAATAAGTAAAAAATAAAATAAAAACGATCTTGTCGATAAACCGTCAGTAAATACTGATTGTTGTAGCCGTCGATAATTGCAATCGATGTTTCTCAGTTTTCTAGTAGTGGTCTTTTAGGGAAAATTGAGAGTGAAATGAACATGAGGATGTTTGGGGTAAAAGGGAGGGAAATGAAACGAGGTTGTTTTTTTAGGGGGAAAAGGAGAGGGATATGAAACTAAGAGAAAAAAAAAGTGAGGCAAATTAATTGGGGAAATTAACTAAGAGGAATAAAATTCTATTTTTTTCATTATTATTTTCTTTTATTTATAACATTTTAATATGGTTGATTAAAAATTTAAAATAGAATTTTATTAAAAACTTGAACTTATGTGTGTGAGTATACATATATATATATATATAGGGGTCTAATCATATGAGATGTTAGTATTTTATGGTAACCGTGAGATCCAACCACAACCAATCATTTTTTTTATTTACTGTTTTTTATATATTAATTGTTGAGTGTATATTGGTAATTTGATTAATTTTTGTTTAATAAATAATTATTTTATTTTACAGATTTATATCAATCAAAATCAATCAAGATTACATTTCCTAATAATACTCAACTAATTGATTTATCAAAATCAAACCTATTCAACATTTACGTTTCCAATTTTTTTTTGCAAGTCTGAAGAACTGCTCAACGAAGAAGAAGTTGTTGGATTGGAGGAAGAAGGACCGTGTTCAAAAAAGGTTGCTGCTTGTGTTTGTCGAAGTTGGCTCCCCTTTGTTGGTTTGTGGTTCAATGTGATCATCTTATTAATCCCATTTTGACATCCATGGTGGTTCACTGTGATGATCCCCTGCATCCCATTTCGATTCATATTGTGATGTCTTTATTCGATAAACAGGTATAGAAACCATAAAATAGTCGGTTCTCACAGTTGCCATTGATTATGATTTTGTATGGTAATCACGATGTAACACAGTTGGTATCATAGTGGTACCACAGTTGGTATTACCGTCGTATCATAATGGGTATCACATTTGTATGTTAATCACAATGTAACACAATGTTTTTTGAGTGCATCACAATAGTAATCACAGTGTAACACGATGTTAATCACAGTGTAACACAATGTTCTTTAAGTGCATCACAGTGGTACATTGGGTAAATTTGTAGTGAATGAGAGCACTGATCACAACGTATCACCACCTTTTGAATTAGCAACAATTTTCCCATCATTGTATCATCAAGGAGATTAGATTTTTGCAAGATGATCATAGTGTATCACATCCCATTTGTTGTAACAAAACTCTTTTCCTTTTAAAATTGTAAGACCACAATGTAACACGGTTTATTATATCACCAAGAAAATATGTATACAGTTTCAATATTTTGAGATTATCGCCAATTGATTCCATGCCAAAATTATTGGACCCACCTAAATTAGATCACACTTAATTATAATATTTTTTTGACATTTTTACCCTTTTTACCTATTTTAATGGCCTAAATTTGTGTTTTTAATTATTATTTCTCTTAATTATTTCACACCATTGATTATTAAAATGGATGGATGAGATTGGATCTCATAGTTACCACAAAATAGTAAAATCTCCCTTGAAAGGCCCCTATATATATATATATATATATATATATACATATATGGGGACATTCAAGGGAGAACTTAGTTATCTATGGTAACCGTGAGATCCAATTTTAACCACAAATCAGAAGATAAATTAGAAAATCAATAATTTTGGTAATTTTAATTAAAAATTTTAATTATAGGAATTTTAGGTATTTTTGAGATCTCCTCTCTCTGCTCTTCTCTCTAGCAAATATTATTCCGGCGAATACATGATGCCCACTGTGATACACTTTATAAACATCGAAAATACATGATGCACACTGTGATACACTGTGTAAAGATCGAAAATACATGATAGCATACTATGATACCATTTTGTAAACATCGAAAAAACATCAAAAATACGTGATAGCACACCATGATACACTTTGTAAAGACCGAAAAAACATCGAAAATAAGTGATGCACACTGTGATACACTTTGTAAAGATCGAAAATACATGATAGTACACTATGATACCCTTTTGTAAACATAAAAAATACGTGATAGCATACTGTGATACCCTTTTGTAAAAGGAAATAAGAAAATTTAGGAATTAGGTTATATTTTTGGAATTAAACAAATTTACTAAAATATCATTTTCTATTTATTTAAAATTAATATTAATTATACTAAATGTGTGGCTCATATTGGATCTCACAGTTATCACAAACTACCTAGTTCTCATTTGATTAAGCCCATATATATATATATATAGGGTCCCCTTCATTTGCTAACCGTGGCATTGGTGCTAACCGTGCTAACCAAATTTCGACCAATCAGAAGCTTCCTAGAGTTTTTGTTATCCAATGAATGCTATTAAATATGAAAGGGTAATATGGGAATTTGCTAAATATCGCCCATTTAATCTGTTACCATATTTAAAGGAGGTTTTTTATTTTGGTAGTTATCCTGATATTAAATATATTAATTAATTAAAATTTTTATTTTGATTTGCATCTTATTAATTTTGGAAGTTATCTTTTACATTTTTTTAAGCATTTTATTTATTTCTTACTGCACAATCAGTTTACCCATCGATCTAGGTAATTTTTTTTGACGTTTTGGAATTGTTGTTGAAGAAAGTTGTTCGTTTATAGTGATTAGCACTATGCATATATGCAATTGGGAAATATGTCCATACCATATCCAATAGTTGTGCACATATGCATGTATGATTAATATAGTACATTTATGAATTTCCACAAAAGTACACATATGCATTTTTAATTATAGTGCATATATGCATGTATATATGCCAGTATGGACATGTGCACTTCATTTTCATTATGTAATTTCCAAATATGAGAAATGGGCACATAATCATATGTGATTGAAAATTATGTATGGATATACCCAAATATGCACATATGCATATGTGCAATGTGTATATGTTAATTCTATATGGACTAACACAATCATATACCATACAACCACATATGCAGTGAGGACAACCACATGTTTTTGTTTTGATGATTACCTAATGATTCTAGGGGAAGAAATCCTTAAATGTTAGGGATAATGATTCTAGGGGAAGAAATCCCTAAATGTTAGGGATTTTACGATTTTAAAACGTGTTTCCGTAAATAAAGTTGGATTGTTATTTTACTAAATTAACCCTGTGCACTTGTGCATTGTTTTAAATCAATCCTTATCTATAATAATTAATTAAATGAAAATTCAATTAAATATGGGTCGTTGATCATCGCAATGGATGGTTGAGACTGGTTAGCACGGTTAGTACCAATGTCACGGTTAGCAAATGAATGGACCTCTCTCTCTCTCTCTCTATATATATATATAGGGGACGTATCTTTTGCAAATCGGTCAGTTTGCACAAACTATGTGAACCATTTTCAGCCAATCATTTTGGATAATTCCTTTTTTATTATTATTAATATATTAGCATTTATTAAGGGCAACAATGTCAATTTACTATTATATGGATTTAAGATTATTTTAATTATTAAATGTTATTATTTGTTTTAGCTTGATTATAGGAGATGATAATCACGAAAGTTTAGTTTCCATTTTAACAATATCATCATCAAAATTAATCATTTTTCTTATGCAAATCACGAAAATTTAGTTTACATTTTAACAATATCATCATCAAAATTAATCATTATTCTTCTGCAAAATTTCTTTAACCAGGTTTAGGGTTTATTTTTTTTTCCTGCAAATTTTCATGAACCGGATTTAGTTTCCAGTTTAAAAACCGTATCATCATAAAAGTAGTTTTTTTTTTCCTGAAGTTATTCGTGAACGGAGGTTTCAATGGAGGATTCAACACTACCAACCGGAGATATGTTTCCGATGAACAAAATATTCGTGAATGATGTGGTTGGTTCGTCGAAGACAGTTCCAACCGAAGTCGTCGAGGATGAAGATGTTTTTCATATGGATTCATCGGAAGCGTTTGCCGGTAATGAAGAAGGAGATGATGATTTAAACCGCGTCGGTGATGAAAGTGGTACGAAAGCAGTATATCTTCTTTCTTGGTTATGAAATAGTTTTGTTTATATTGGATCGAACGTCATTATTTCATGATACAGTTTTCTATTTTTTTCGTTATGAAGCACGTTTTGGATAATTCATATCATGAATGTTAGTTATACATTACCGATATGCGATTTTTGTTCATATTGTTATTTGATGAATACGAAAGACTGTGTATTTTGAATTTATATATATTTTAATATTTCGTTATTTGTTCATGTATGTTGGAACAAATAGAGAGTATTTTTGAATTTCTGTATATTTGAATATTTTGTTATTTGAATTTATGTATATTTGATAAAGCACGTCTTGTATATTTCATTATTTGTTCATGTATGGTGGAACATGAATTTAGTTGGATATGTGAATGTCTGTATATTTGAATTCTGCATAGGAGTATTGTTTCATGATTTTATGTGTTTTTTTAAATAATATTTGTCATATTTTTTGTGAAATTTGTAGATTTGATTAGTCAACATATGCAAGAAAGTTCCGAAGGTGCTAAGTATTGGGTTCCTAATGTTCCGGTCGAGTCTATTCCAAAAGTAGGTGATTTTTTTATTAATCCTGAGGTGGCTGAGAGTTTTTATAGGAGATATGCTCAGCAAGGTGGTTTTGATGTTAGGTTATCCAACAAAAAAATTAATAGGCTAGGGGTAATTACAACTCGTTATTTGGTTTGTAGTAAAGAAGGGATACCTAACCCGAAATCGTTTGATTCATTAGATGTTGTATCTGGTGCATGAAAGAGGCGAAATACAAATGTGAAAAGAACTGGATGTAAAGCGTGTTTTAAGGTACATTTTGTGAAGGAGAAGAATGGGTATGAAGTTTATAAACTTGTTGAATGGCATAATCAAATTTTATTTAGTGAGGATGAGATGATTTTTGCACGATCAAGTAGGAAATTAAGTTATGCGGAGCAGAAGAACATTTTTAATTCATGTAGTCAAAAAATTGGCGTTACAAAGGGTCATAGGATACGTAACGCAATGAATCGAGGTCGTTGGAAATCGAGGTCATAGGATCATTGTTTAGATCCTTAATCGTGTCGAACAAGGTGCGTGGGGATGTCCTTGTTCTTAGCACATTCACTCTTGGCAGTGTTGACCTTGATGAACCATCATCCATCATTGTTGGAATGTCGTATTTGGCTTTGGCTTCATTTATGGTCTCATCTATTTTCATCCCAATACGTCTTCGTGCTCCTGCAAATTCATATAATTTTGGTTTCTTATGTATGTAACAAACATCTACTGCCAATCAAGAATAGGAAAAATGTATTAAAGAATGCATTTACCTGATCCTGATGCATGTTTAGGTGCTGCATTATGTGCACCCATATTGGGAGGCTGCAGTCCGGATTCTTTCCTAGACCTCTCTTCTTCAAGTTGCTTCCTTCTTTGACTTCGCGTTACCCTGGATGAACTGCCGACTTGAAAACAATCATCCTTTGTTTTCTTTGACCATGATGGACTGCCCCGTATGGAATCTACCGTCTCCTTACGTTCTTTCATTGGTTTGGGCCCTGTGAATTAATATTGGTACGCAAAATGTTACATTCTATTGTGTTTTAAATGCATCTCAAAATAAATTTATATATATTCATTAACTGACCTGATGTGTCTTCGTCAATGCATTTACTGTCGTTCATCTTCAAATCTACCATTAACGATTCGACTCCTAAAGAAACTTGAGTATTTCATCAATCCATACACTATAAGCCAATAAATTATGACGTAATTAGTTAGTAGGCATAATATGCATACCTTTACGTTTCTTTCCTTTATGCAAAGTCTTTGATTCATCAGTTCCAAGTTCCAGTATGGTTGACTTTGTGTTAGCTGTTAAAAGATAGTGATTATATAATGAATGTAATAAATTAAGGTCTAAAACCTATTTGGTTTTTAACTGTTGATAGATTATTAAAAACAAGCAATCAAATAAATTCAGTAATCTAACACTTGTTATTAAGTCTAGACACTTGTATTACAGTAATCTAACACTTGTACTGTTTAAGCCAATAAATTATGTGGTTCTTAGCTTAATAACTTCTTAGAATTAAGTCATCATGAGCTTACGACTCTAATAGTTCTAAAACAGATGCAATGAGGGAAAAAAGCTTCGCCTTGTGATCGTTTGATTTATGATTTTCCAAGTGTTTGTAACAGGAAGGTTTCGGTTTTCATGTATAGTAAGTCGATGCATCTTTCACAAACATTATTGAACTAAGACGTGTTGCAAACTGTTGATAGCTTATTTAAAACAAGCAATCAAATACATTCAGAATTCAGCAACTGTTACCAATTTTTATAAAATAATCCTTTCCTGGTCATATTTTCTGTATCATAATTCATGAACCAGAATTCATGGACCGAACCAATCAGATTGAATCTTCTCAATACCAAACATGTACTAATCAATTCAGTTGAATTACCTTGTTCATTGTTTTGGCTTACATCTCTAATGCTTGTTCAAAACAAGCAATCAAATAAATTCTACTTGATTATAACATTCTGGTTGAAACAGGGACCCATAAGTTAAATACTGAATCATTGTTAAAAAGTCATGCCCAAGAAGTAGAATACTAAATACATGATAGTTTTTACCTTCAGTTTCATTGTTTGAATCGACGACCACATTCATCGGGATTGGTTGGTCTTCCAATGTTCCTTCCTTACCATTTCGCTCACCTACGGTAACTTATTAGTAGAGTTTTTTAATTATTCTTTGAATATAATAATCATGAATCAGTTGGATTTATGATTTTCCAAGTGTTTGTAACAGGAAGGTTTCGGTTTTCATGTATAGTAAGTAGATGCATCTTTCACAAACATTATTGAACTAAGACGTGTTGCTAACTGTTGATAGCTTATCTAAAACAAGCAATCAAATACATTCAGTAATCAAACACTTGTTATTAATAAGTCTAGGCACTTGTATTACAGTAATCAAACATTTGTACTGTTTGATTCGGTCATGAACCATAATTCATGAACCAATCAACTTGAACCAGAATTCATGAACCAGACCTATCAGCTTGAATCTTCTCAATACCAAACCTGGACTAGCCAATTCAGTTGAATTCAACCCTGTTCATTGTTTTGGCTTACATCTATAATGCTTGTTCAAAACAACCAATCAAATAAATTCAATTTGAAAAATTGCTCAAAAGTTCTTCCTGCAGAGGTAAAACACACATATTATTTTGGATTTCTCATAATAATTGTTCATTGAATCACACACAACTCAAATACAATTGGTGGTTCAATCACTTACAGTGACAACGTTAGAGAACGGGAGGAGAGCATTGGAGTATTTGGGGTTAAGAGAAAATCATCAACAAAATAATGTTCACAGCAATGTGAGTGCCATATATACAATACATTATATATACATGCATTTCATTTTACGAATTGTTTTTTTATAAAATAATCCTTTCTTCAACTTTTAGAGTTGCTATACCAAAAATAATATGAAATCGAGTTTGATTTCAGCAACTGTTACCAATTTTTGTTCGTGGTCATATTTTCTGTATCAGAATTCATGAACCAGAATTCATGAACAATCATTCATGGACTGAACCAATCAGATTGTATCTTCTCAATACCAAACATGTACTAATCAATTCAGTTGAATTCAACCTTGTTCATTGTTTTGGCTTACATCTCTAAAGCTTGTTCAAAACAAGCAATCAAATAAATTCTACTTGATTATAACATTCTAGTTGAAACAGGGACCATAAGTTAAATACTGAATCATTGTTAAAAAGTCATGCCCAAGAAGTAGAATACTAAATACATGATAGTTTTTACCTTCAGTTTCATTGCTTGAATCGACGACCACATTCATCGGGATTGGTTGGTCTTCCAATGTTCCTTCCTTACCATTTCGCTCACCTGCGGTAACTGATCAGTAGAGTTTTTTATTTATTCTTTGAATATAATAATCATGAATCAGTTGGATTTATGATTTTCCAAGTGTTTGTAACAGGAAGGTTTCAGTTTTCATGTATAGTAAGTAGATGCATCTTTCACAAACATTATTGAACTAAGACGTGTTGCTAACTGTTGATAGCTTATTTAAAACAAGCAATCAAATACATTCAGTAATCAAACACTTGTTATTAATAAGTCTAGGCTCTTGTATTACATTAATCAAACATTTGTACTATTTGATTCAGTCATGAACCATAATTCATGAACCAATCAGCTTGAACCAGAATTCATGAACAGAATTCATGAACCAGAATTCATGAACCGGAATTCATGAACCGAACCTATCAGCTTGGCTCTTCTCAATAAAAAAAGGTATTCATGTTTCCAGGTTACCCCACTTTGACTTTTTACACATGATGAATATACCATACCTTTTAATATGAATATAACATGTTCCCCTTTTTCAGATTTTTAGGGTTTCATACCCCACTTATTAAATGTTGCATACAACAAAAACCCCAAACGAATTAAACAAATAAATTCATTGCTTTATAAGAAAAGTTCATCCAAATATTCTGATTAGGGTCAATCAAAAAGGTTTATTAAACCCCAATATATTCATTGTAAAAAAAAGCTCCATATTTTTTTACCTTCAGTTTCAGTTGCTGAATCGACGGGCACTTCCACTGGCATTGATTGATTGTCTATTTCTACTACTTCGACATCCCCTTTCCCTGGCGGAACTGAATTTCCGTTGTCTTCATCAAGAACAACAGGGTTTCAGGTGTGTTTTTGAATCGGGAGAATGCAGTCTTCAACATTATGCGTTCGCTAGGTCTTCGAACTGCAAATAAATTAACAAGTGCTTGTTATATACGGATTCATTGCCACTGTATTTTAAGAATCGATCGTTGCAATCGTACCTCAATTTTGATGCATCATTGTTTCTGAAAGCTATTCAAATCTCATATACGATAATCGTAAACGATATCCTCTCTATATTTCCGGTGATCTGTTTTCTTTGAAGAAGCTATTCGATTTGGTCGGAGTTAATCACGGAAGGATTTAATCCCGTAAAATCAGTTCCCTATTCCTATTCCTGAATAATGAGGAATGTTCTACCGAAAATGCCCTTTAGGGCCTAATTAGTTTGGTAAAAAATAATATAAAAATCTAAAATAAATTCATATTTTCACAAAACCCCCCTGGTGAATCTCAGTCGTAGATTGGAAAAATGGATGGATCATAATGGTTCACATAGTTTGCACAAATTGACCGGTTTGCAAAAAATACCAACCCTATATATATATATATATATATATATATATATATATAGGGTTGGGTTATTTTGTTAACCCAAGTTATTGTACTAACTTTATTAACCCAATAACAACCATTGATCTTAAAACGAACGGTTGAGATGATGCACACTTAAAAAATTAATTACAACATGGGATGATGGGTAATTAAGGTAGCGTTTGTTTTTTAAGAGGTCTGAAGTCTTATTTCACTTCTGAATTAATAAGAGGTGGTGTTAAAGTCTTAAACTTGAACAATAAGACTGTTTGTTTTTGTAATGTCTGGAGGCGTCTTGAGAGAAAGAAGAACATATGAAATGAGACGGGATAAGAGATTTTAAGAAGTTAGGTCACTACTTCTTATTTAAGATGTATTTAAGAGCCATTAAGAGGTTCTGAAAATTGGAAAAAACAAACAGTCTGAATGTCAAAAGGTCTAAACGATTCAGACTTAAGAGTTATTAAGAGGTATTTAAAAAAAAAAAAAACAGCCCCTAAGTAAAACCGATTTTTTACCTTTTGCAACCCCCTCCATATAATAAATGTAATGAACAATGATGTTTATGGGTAATTGAGTAAAACTGATTTCTTTTACCTTTTGTAACCCCTCGCATAATACTCCCAAAAAAAACATCTCTCATGTATGAACATGAATGTGCACTATACAATGGGGGTATGTGAACAATACTGATCAAGGTCAAATAGTTCATAAAGTTTCATAAAAACATTAATGTTCATTGAACATTCTGAAAACATGAATGGTTTCATAGTTGTTCATGGTTGACACATTGAACTAATAAACCCATTCATGAAAAATACACATGGTTGGTTTCATATTTGTTCATGGGTAGTTCATTTAACATTTATGAAACAATTTATCACAACCACAATGTACCTAATGTAGTCATTGTGTGAACTGATGAATCCATCCAACCCTAAGAAAAATTAACCCATTATATTATTGTTCATATGTCTTCAAGTCAAACTAGTAATAATAGTTCATATTTGTTCATTACAACAATTTATCACAACAAAATTTGATGAGCGAAAGCAAACTCAAAACACCTATTATTTTGATAAAAACTAAGAATAGCTAAATCAAATTTGTAACTCTCAATTAATGTTCAATTTTGTAACTCCATTTTAAAAAGTCTACAAAAAAACCAATTTTATGAAATACCAAATATATCCTTGGACAATTACTTAATATGTTAAACCAACCAATCTTAAAGGTGAAATCCTATTGGTCAATAGGGGTTCACAAAGTTAATACCAATTAGGAGGTTAACAAAATAACTTGACCTTATATATATATATATATATATATAGTGTTTGGTTCATTTGAGAAATGGTAAATATATGAGAAATAGAGAAGTAATCCTAGCCATTCATATGGTCAAGATCGGATTTGACTAGTCAAATATTGCGGCTTTGACCGGTCAAAAGTTGCGGCTTTGACTGGTCAAAAGTTGCGGCTATCCCAAAAATAGAAGGACAATTTCGTAAATTTTACAAAACACACGGGTTGTGTTCATATATGAACATGTATAATTCACATATGAACTATATGTTCATATATGAACCAGTGCAATTCATAACTAAACTCTTTTAACTGATTCATATATGAACCTTTGTGATTCATATATGAAGCAGTTGAACTAACTAACAGATTCATATATGAACCTTTGTGATTCATATATGAATCTGTATGAATCACAAAGATTCATATATGAATCTGTATGAATCACAAATATTCATATATGAATCAGTTGAACTAATTAACAGATTCATATATGAATCTTTGTGATTCATACAGATTCATATATGAACTCATCTCGTCTATTTTACGAAATTTCCCCTCTACCTTCTATAGACCACACAAGGAATTATCCGGTGCTTCGCGGTCAAAGCCGCAAATGTTGACCAGATGAATGGCTAAGATTACTTCTCTATTTCTCATATATTTACCATTTCTCAAATGAACCTCTCCCTATATATATATATATATATATATATATATATATATATATATATATAGAGAGAGAGAGAGAGAGAGGTTATTCTATTAACCTAAGGAATGTTGTTAACTTTACTAACTTTCATGGACCAATAAGAATGCATGTTTATTACTTGTTTGAATTCATGTGCAATTAATATGTAGGGTTATGTTTGGAATTTCATATTTTTTGTAAAACCCTTTAATGAGGAGTTACAAAACTATTATTGTCCATGATTTTAGCTATAGTTTTTCATATATGAACATAAACGAACAAATGAATAGACATCTAAACATGAATGATATACAAACTTATAACATGTTTGACCGTTAATAGAACATGTGGCATGAACATATATGAACAAGAATTAAACGTGTGACATAAAGACATATGAACAATAATAAAACATGTTACTGCACAAATATATGTTGGATACAAGATCATGAAGGCTGAAGATAAAAATCAAGTCAAAGAGCTTAAGTCAAACCCTCATGCTAAAAGTCAAAGTTTTGTGTAATAAAGTCAAAGTTCTAGTGTTTTGAGTGTTTCTGTGTTGTAAGAGTATTAGCTTTATAAGTGTTTTCGTTCGTAGACTCATTAGACTGAGAGTGTTGAGCGCGTATTGTGTTAGAGAGAGAAATATTGAAGAGCCTGTTGTAATCAAAATCAATTGAAATAAAATTGTTTGTTGAATAAATTGTGTCATCTTGATTTTCACTGATTGTGGGACACACAATTGGTATCAGAGCAAACAGAAATTCAGAAAACATGGTTTAATTTCAAGATTTGTTGGTCGACTTTTGGTAGAACTCGCAAAAGATTCTGTCACAAATTCGATTTTGCTTTTTAGTGGTCTTTTTGTTCTTAGATTGATTGTGATAGATTCGCTTTATTGTTTAGAACAATTTTGATTTGATTTGATTAGCCTAATTCACATCAATTTGGTGTGAATTTGGAAATTCTTGAAGTTTTTGTTCGAGTTTATTCGAGCACTGTTCTAAGATCAAGGTTGTAATTTTGTTGGTTTAGCTTGAAATTTCTTGATTGTAATGTGTTCGTGATATGTTGTAGAGGAATTTTACAAAGTTTCAGATCGTTGGGTGAAGATTTGGATCGAATTCGAGGTGAAAAACTTAGTTTTTGGTTAAGTTCATCAAGAACACGCAAGATCTATAAAACTCGCAAAACTCATCATGAAGAACACGCAAAGTGGTTGCTGAAGAACTCGCACATCGAAGAAAACCTGCTAAGTGTGAAGAACTCGCAAGACTTGTTGTGCGAGAAGTAGAAACACGCAAGACATTGCTTGCATGTTTGTGTTAATTAATTCTATGTTTTGCGAGAAGTGATTATGCGAGAAGTGATCGATTTGCGCGAAGTAAAAAGTCGTAATATTTTCTAAGTGTTAAACGTGCAACAGCATTACGCGAAGTGTTTTTGGAGAAATTCGCACGTAGCTCTTTGCGCGAAGTTTAAACCCGCACGACCCTTTGTGCGCGAACCAAGAACACGATGACTTCGATGTACGTGAACCTCAAGACTCGCACATCATTGTTTTTGCGTGAAACCTGTTCTTGCATCCTTCGACGTGAGAGAAGCTCGAACGCGCACGATATAGTTTGCGCGAAGTTGTTTTTTTTGTTTGTTCTGCGAGTTTCATACTTAGAAAATTTTCTGTGTTTTCAGAATTGACCAAGTTTGACTTTCTTAGTACAAGTTGTTTCTGAATTTCTGAAGATCAATTTATCTCAGTACTTGTCAAAGATGACTTCTAGAGAGGCTCTAGCAATTGGTACTGACGTGAAGCCACCAGTTCTGTTTAAGGGCGAATACGAACAGTGGAAGGATAGGTTCCTAGATTTCATTTACCGGAACGATTTGGGAGATTATATCAGAATATCATTAAAAGAAGGAGTGATGAAACCTCCTACCAAGATTCTGTCTACCGAAGGAGAAAATGGTGAGGAGATAATCAACAAAGAGTATCCATTGCCACTTGAGGAATACACTGATGAACAGAGGAAAAGACTTAAAGCTGACAGATTGGCAAGGTTATTCATTTTGCAAGGGATTCCTAACGAGATATACGTCAAGATAGACAACTATAATGCCACGGGGAAAGAAATGTGGGATCAGCTGGAGAAAATGATGCTTGGGTCAAAGATCGGTAACCAGCTGAAAGTGTCTAACTGCCTTAACAATTACGAGGAATTTAAAGCAAAGGAGGGTGAATGTCTGGAAGCTACCTATGATAGGTTTGTGACCCTTCTGAACAAGCTTAGCAAGAATAAAGTCAGGAAGTCTTAGATAGAGCTAAATGTCAAATTTTTGAGCATTCTGCAGCCAGAGTGGAAAAGGTTCACAAGGAAAATAAAGCAGATAAAAGATTTGAACGAGATACCACTTCACGAGGTATATGAGACTCTCAGGTAGAACGAGGAAGAGGTAGAAGAGATTTAAGATGAGAAAAGGAAAGCTGAAAAAGTGGTTGTTGATCCGGTGGCATTGGTAGTAAAGAAGAAAGAGAAGAGGTCAGTAAGCTTGAAGAAGAATAAGAAGAAGGTGATAGTTTCTGAGTCCGATGAAGATGAAAGTGAGGAGGATTCTGACTCTGATGACTGTGAGAACCTAAAACAGGCAATGTTACTTTTGACAAAATCTTTTCAGAAGAAATTCTATAAGAAACCGGGATCGAACAGTCAGAGATACTCATCGGGTTCACGAAACTATGAGCACAAAGAGAGAGTTGAAAGCAAGAGGTTGGAAGAGAAAAAGCCGGAAGAGAAGAAGTACAAATCTAATTGATAAGAAAGAGTCTGAGCCGGTAAAGTTCTACAATTGCGGGAAAGTTGGCCACTATGCTAAGGATTGCTGGAAACCAAAGGTCCGCAATTCTGAGTATTATAAGAACAAAATGCTTTTGGCCAAGCAGCAGGAAGCTGGCAAAGCATCAATGGCCGAGGACGAGTACTGCCTAGATCATTCTGAAGATGATGAGGAAAATGAAGAAAAGGCTCATATATGTTTCATGGGTCAGAAAGAAGCCGAAGCAGATTCTGATGGTGAAGATAATGAAGAGGTATGTGATATGTCCGAATCTGATTTTCTTAACCAAATGCAAGCCATGATGATAGAACTTCAGGATTTACAGTCTAAGCTTAAACGTGAAAAAGGTATCATAAAAGAGAAAAACCAATCAATATTGAAGCTCAACAATGATCTTGCTGAGAAAAATATATTGATTGAGGCTTTACACAAAAACATTGATACCTGTGTGAGAGAAAAGACTGTAATTCATAATGAACTATCAGAAACTACTTCTAAGTTTAAATTGTGTGAACTTGAGATCAAAGAGGTTGCGAAAAAGTGCTTATCTTTTAAGAAAGAAAACAAATCTTTAACATAATTTCAGAGTCAGAGGCTAAAGTGAATCCTTTAGAAAGTTTGTTTGATGATAAAGAGACATAATTTCTACAACAACTCTATGGTGTTGAAACTCTTGACAACATTCATTTCAATAATTTTACTTCTCCTGAACCTTTAGCCATTCCATAGGTTCCCACTCAGTCAGTACCTTGAATGCCATCTCCCGCTCAATCTGTTCAGTCCAAGCTTCTACTTTTGACAGTTCAAATTAGGCAGGTCCTTCTACTTCCAGTCAACTTAAGTATAACCCAGTTGAAGAGAGCTTAAAGAAGTCAAGCCTAAAGGTTCCATTTCTTGAAGAGTCTGAAAATAAGATTATTGCTCACCACATTAGGGAATTAGATCCATATGCATTTTTGGGAGTGATAGGGTAGTCAGATTTTTACAAGGAAGAGTATATGTATCTGATGAGGTCTAGAGCTCAACCAGCAAGTCATGTCCGTTCAAAGAAGCTAATTGTGACTATCAAAGAAGTCTATACAAAGTTTTTCTTTAGAATATGGTATCCGGTGTTTGTAGTTCAAAGACAAGATGGACAGAATTTTACTTTCTCTAAGGCAGATTTTCACAACTTGTTGATTGAGGACTTTGAATTTATGTAACACTATTTCAGAAGCCTAACCATCAGAAAAGAGAATATTGTGCTTGCACTAAATTCTATCAAGAGGAGTCTGTACAGGCACGTGATCTATTCTTACTGCTTTGACTTTCAACTTGGTTTGAAGAGCAACCAGCGTATTGTCAACATGCTGAAGCCTAACCTGAGCATCCCAGACTTGTAGAATTATCCACTGTTTATGATACTTGAAGATCTAGATTTTGGTGTGATATACAAGAATGGAAAAGGTGAAAAGAGGTTCCTGAGGTTCAGTGAAATAGCAAAGTTTTCAGATGGGACTTTAAAGATCATTAGACTCTAGTAGGATAACAGATATAAAGCAAATGAAAAGGCTTGTGATGAAGACATAATGCCTAGAAGAGAAATACTGCTGCTACTAAGAGCCTTGGCCCTTGGAAGAGCTGGATGACAGAATCAACTTAAGAAAAGCAATGAGAAGGTTTGAAACTTATTTAGGACTGAGAATAAGAAGAAGACCTTTGTTGTCTTGATTACAAAGCGGGAGATAGTTAGAGCATTAATTGTAATTCAAGGTCAACATGTTTTTAGTCAACTTTATGTCTTTGTATGTCATGTTTGTTAGGTCAAAGGTGTGTTCAAGCGAGGAGTTTCAGGTTTTCACTTAGCATTTGTTTTTCTAGATTTGTAATATTTGTTGATTAGAAATGTTTACAAATTATAATTATTTCCAATATTTAACTTTACAGAAGATAAGCACTAAAAATAGGAAAAACCGATCAATGAATGAAATTTCACCCGTTATTGGCACATTTTCCATTGCAAGGATAGTTGATAAGGTGAATAACTTATTAGAACATAAAATATTTCATTTCTTTTTGCGTATTTATATTATTTGTATTATGATTTTTATTTCAAACAGAGAAGGAGAACAAGTATCGGCAATTGAACAATACAAGATTGACCATTTTTCAACAAAGAAAAATAAGATGGTCAATGAGAAGGCCGGTGAAATTTGGGTATTTTTCACTACTATTTAATTTGCATTTAAATATGATATTCTTTATCCCATAAAATGAAGTGTTCTAACAAGATAGATAGGAAATTACCTTGATAGTAAAATAATAACGAACTTAATATAAGCAGTTTCAAGGTGTATTCAGCCCAATTCCCTATCCATAATGGGAGCTATGTGCGACTGTCCACAACAGTATTTTTGGTTCGTTTCTACCATTAAACGACAATATTCAAGTGCTTATTTGTGCCGGTGCTTAATCCCATACTTTTGCATTCATTTGTAGGCTTAGTATTGCATGAGTTTTGGGTCATAGAAGTTGATTTAATTATTAAATGTTTGCACAATAAAACTTTCTGGACAACAACATTGTAGTGTGAGTCATAACTTGAGTTTGCTTTCATGTTTTTAAGCACTTTACATCATTTTATATTAGTTGCATACTCGTAACAATACAAGATTGGCCATTCAAATATGATTTTCTTTAATTTTTCTTTTTGACAAGTTACTTGATTCCATCTGGGATTTTAAGTTGTTTATAATAGCCCCTACTAGATACATTTGGTAATACATATATGTCTCATCATCGAGTAAAGAACACATACAAAATGAATCAGAGTATGTAAGCCACAACCCCATAGGGTTCACACCAGACAGAATACACACAAGATTTTAATAATTTTTTTGTTTATATACATGTCACCTTTGAAGAATGGTTTGGTTTTGTTTTGATATGCAGAATGAATTACTAAGTGAGGAAACTGCTTCTTCTTGTTCACCGGCAAAAATTGTTTGAAAAAACTGCATCGTATTTCGGGATATATAAAGGGACGTGGTGCTTCGACAAAACATCTTTTAACCATAGAAAATCTACGAATGGAGTTGGGATTGGAAAAGAACAAATCAAAGGCTTTAGAGGAAGAAGTTAAGTGAAATTAAAAAAAGAACAATTGAAATTTCAAGAGGAGCAGAACCAAATGAAGGACAAAATGAACCTCATGATGACACACATGTCAAAATTATCTACATTATTGGGATCTCAAAACTAAGAATTCTACATTTTATTTTAGTTAGTCATTAAGTGTTTTAGTGATAATAAATTGATATGACTTTGACATGTTTGTTTGGATCAAGAATTATACTTTTTTGAATCAAGAATTATACTTTTTGCAAATTAGATTAATTTTAGATTTCTATCTTTACAAAGTAGCAGGTTCTGGTTATATTGTAATAACAATTACGCTACAAATTTATGACATTTTTTTTTTCATTTTTATATTTAGCGACTACTTTTTTTTGGTCACTAATGAAAGTTAATGGACGTTAGCAGAGCCGTTATCTTAACAATTAGTGACGACTTTTAACAACTTAGTGATGAAATTTAGTGACCAATTTTGTCGTCACAAACATAGTGACCACTTTAATTTTGTCACTAATTAGTGACCATTTTTGTATTTGATCACTATTGTAAATTAGTGATAAACCTTTAATGACGAAAAGTGACCACCGAAATTTTGGTCACTAAAAGACCTTAGTGACTAATTTTAGATCGTTAGTGACCAATTCTTTTCGTCACTAATTATCATTTTTCTTGTAGTGTATGTATGTATTTGTGTGTACATGTGAACTAATACATACATACATGTCATGCATGTATGTATGTATATGTTGTATGTATCTATACATATCTGAATGTGCCGGTAATTTTTTTTATTTAAATTATTAAAAATATAAAATCCTAAAAACATTTCCAAAGAAATTGAATTAATTAAAATATGTGGGGCAATTGTTTTGTAATTTTGATAATTTAAAAAAAATAAAAATCTTAATATAAATTACCAACGGATCACTAAATTAATTAATTTAAAAAAATAAAATTTCTTTTACCACTAACGAAGGTATTACCAAAGTAAGTCAACAAACCACTTTCCCCGATCCATCGGTGATTTCCGATAACAACATTTCGTCGATGAATGCTTGTTTTCTAGTAGGGAGTAGAGAGAGACCGTTTCCTTATAAAACGAGTTTTGCTAAAATAATAATAATAATAATAATAATAATAATAATAATAAGAGTAAACTGTGATTTTCGTCCATGTGGTTTGATGTTTATAACGATTTTCGTCATTGGTCTTTTAAAACTGTTTTTTTAGTCCATGTGGTTGCTATTTACTTCCATTTTCATCCCTCCATCCAATTTTATTAAAATTAAATGTTAATTTTTTTAAAAATTGAATAAGCAATTTACATATTTGGTCCTTATGGTATATAAAGTTTTACATTTTTATCCTAGTTTACATTTTTTTTACTTTTTCTTTATTTATTGTATTTAATCAAAACATTTATTTTTCTATTAATTATATTGTATATTTTCGTAATTAAAATAATCAAATAATTTTGTTAAAAATACATGATAGTTTTTTCAAAGCTTTAGGTTTAAATCATTTAAAATTAATATTTTATATCTATTGATTTATTAAAGCTTTTTATTTATTTTAATAAAATAGTCTTATTTTATAACAACCGGTTGTTTATTGTTAAATTCACTTTACTCTCATTATTCCATATTTTCATTAAAATTTATTTTTATTAATTAATCAAATTTGTTTAATATTTAAAATAAACATACACACACACAGAGAGACACACACACATATATGTATATATATATATATATATACACACACATCAATGTTCTAAATAACATGAGATTTAAGTCTTGTGTTTGACGTCACGTTAATTCTGTGGCATGTCATGGCTTATTGCATGATTTTTGTAACACCATATTGAAATCTTCTTATTCTTTTATTGTCTTATTTTTTGTTTTTAATATATAACCTAATTTAAAATGGGGTGTGTGTGTGTGTGTATGTTTTATTTAAATACTAAACAAACTTGATTAATTAATAGAAAATATAGAATAGTGGGATTAAATTGCATTTAATAAAAAACAATCGGTTGTTATAAAATAATACTATTTTTTCTTGAATTTTATTAAACTTTTTTCGATGGTAATTTGAAATAAATAAAAAACTTTAATAAGTCAACAGATATAAAATATTAATTTTAAGTGATTTAAACCAAGTAGTTTGAAAAAAATATCATGTATTTATCAGTATTTTTAACGAAATTATTTGATTCATTTTATAATTAAAGTTATAATAATTATGAAAATATACAATATAATTAATAGAAAAATAAATGTCTTGATGAAATACAATAAATAAAGAAAAAGTAAAAAAAATGTAAACTAGAATAAAAATGTAAAAATTTATATACCATAAGGACCAAATATGTAATTTACTTATTCCATTTTTAAATGAATTAACATTTAATTTTAATAAAATTGGATCAAGGGACGAAAATGGAAGCAAATAAAAACCACATGGACTAAAAAACAGTTTTGAAAGACTAGGGACGAAAATCGTTATAAACATCAAACCACAGGGACGAAAATCATAGTTTACTCTAATAATAATAATAATAACCTTTGTCCTCTTGTTTAGATTGATATATTGATAATTATTTCCTTGGCTAGCTCCTCATCTTTGAATGAAGTCTATTTCTTTTATTTTACGTACACATCGTTGACCAATAAGTGATCAATATCAAAATCAAGTTTTTGCGGATATATTACTACGTACTCTTTCAATCCCCCAATGGAGTTTTCTATAATTATCTCACTCCAATGATGCATATTTTCTACCAACCATGCATATATAATTAATGACAGGGACCAAGTATTTAATGACTTTCATGTTCAGATCCAAAAGATGCTCAGCTGCACAATTTGGCTTTAGAAAATTAATTATCTTAAACCCACCACATTTGACCACAACCTGCAGAATTTGCAGTTCATGTGGCCGGTTTAAGATTAAGCTCAATATCTGAATCTTTTAATGGATAATATTTATAGTTTCTGGGTGTTTTGTTTGTGTTATTTGCTGATTTGGGATGGAGTTGAGGTCGCAGCGTTCAAAAACCATGAACCAATATCGAATGTTTCACAGTCTTACAGAACAGCATATCATTTCCAGCCTTCCAAGAACTGGATGAACGGTACAACTCGATCAATCTTTTCTTGGTCGGTCAAAACAGTTTTCATACTTGTTACTGGTTTATGTTATCATCATCTCGATCGATTAATGTTTGTGTTTCGTGTTGAATATTTTTACATGGGTTGCTGATGGAATTTGCAGATCCTAATGGTAAAACACAATCATATATGTATACTTCAACTTGGTTTCTTGAAAACTAAATCGACACTAATTAAGTTTGGTGCAATTGGCTTGTTTTGATTTTTGATGCATTATTGCAGGACCAATGTATTACAATGGAGTTTACCATCTGTTCTATCAATACAACCCATATGGTCCATTATGGGGTAACATTTCATGGGGTCATTCCATATCATATGATCTTATCAACTGGGTACATCTTGATGTTGCTCTCGTCCCAAACGAGCCTTACGACATCAACGGATGCTGGTCGGGTTCCGCCACGATCCTTCCGAGTGGTGAACCCGTGATTCTATACACAGGCAGTGATACCAATAAACACCAACTACAAAATTTGGCATTTCCGAAGAACCTCTCGGACCCTCTACTAAGTGAATGGATAAAATCGTCACAAAACCCTTTACTTAGTCCTCCTGAGGGAATCGACCCATCATCGTTTAGAGATCCATCGACGGCTTGGATGGGTACAGATGGACAATGGAGGGTTGTGATTGGAAGTGAGATCGATCATCACGGGATGGCAATTCTTTATAAAAGTAAAGATTTTCGCCATTGGACTAGGACTGCGAATCCGTTACACTTGTCTAACAAAACGATAATGTGGGAGTGTCCGGATTTCTATCCTGTTAGTGTTAACGGGAAAGATGGACTAGATACCTCGGTGCAAGGGAAGAACGACATCAGGCATGTTCTTAAGGCAAGCTTTAATAACAGTGACCATTATGTAGTCGGAAATTATGATCCGAAAACCGACCAGTATGAAGTGGACATGGACTTCATGGATAGCAAAGCGCGGTTACAATACGACTACGGGAGGTTTTATGCTTCAAAATCATTTTATGATGGTAAAAATAAGAGAAGGATATTATGGTCTTGGATTGATGAAGATGATAGTGAATCAGATGACATCAAGAAAGGGTGGTCTGGCCTTCAGGTGAATTTTGGCTTGTTTTTACCATCTGTTGGCTGAATTGGGTCTTGCTTCAAGCAGTCCAGACTTGAAACTGTGAACTCCATCATCTAAGTATGTAATTCTAACAATGAGTTTCTAGTCAATTCCTAGGAGTATCTGGCTGAGTGGAAATGGAGATCGGTTGGTGCAGTGGCCCGTCAAGGAACTTGAGAAACTACGGACACGAGAAGTGCATTTCGAGAATAAAGAACTCAAGGGTGGATCTGTTTTAGAAATTTCAGGCATCACAGCTTCACAGGTGACTCCATATAATTCTTGTACTAAGACATTCAATCGGACCATATGCACATGTGCATACAAGTAATTTGTAACATACACACGTGTATATGTATATGTGCATAATGCAAACGTGCATAAAAACCCAAAAACAGTTTCAATTACGGTGCATACCGTCTAGATGAACGGTTACCAGGGTGTTCCTTAGTTTTTCATTTCTTTGCAGATTTCCCTTGAACCTTCCTATATATATATATAAAGATCACCATAGAGGACTTGTTTTTTTTCGTTGAAACAATATTCTTTACAAATCCAAAATAAATATGGGCTTATTGTATTCATGCTTGTCTTAATTATAATAAGAAACAAATTGTAGAATCTTAACCATATATTAGTTTTGAAGTTTAAAAGGAATTATATAATCTGACCTCTTGTTGCAGGCTGATGTAGAAATCACATTTAGTTTGTCGAATTTCAACGAGGCCGAGCTGCTGCTGAATACGGAAGTAGTTGATCCCCAAATTCTTTGTACACAAAAGAATGCTTCAGTGAGTGGGAGTTTCGGGCCTTTCGGGTTGATGCTTTTGGCTTCAAAGGACATGATCGAATACACTGCTGTCTTCTTTCGTGTTTTTAGAGGTGCTAACGATTTCCGAGTGCTCATGTGTACTGACCAAAGCAGGTTAGACTTATCATATAATCAACCTACCATACTTTCAGAACCTACAATTTTTACACACGTTACCATTGACATGATCACACGACCACAAGAAAACGAGTTAAGGTTGCCTAAAACAGCTAGCTTCTTCGTTGTGATATATATTCATATATAGTTATTTCTTCATAATTAAAACAGGTCTTCTTTGAGATCAGATGTTGACAAGACCATCTATGGAGTTTTTCTTGATCTTGATCCTCGTCATGCAAAGATTTCCCTGAGAAGCTTGGTAAAGCCATTTTCGAAACTTTATATGTGTGATTCATGATCCAAGTGTTAATTTTGCATTTGATTAGATCTTCATCGAAAATTAAGGGAGTTTTGATGATGTTTTTGATTTGCAGATAGATCATTCGATTGTAGAAAGTTTTGGTGGAGAAGGGTTAGCGTGTATTACAGCCAGAGTTTACCCAAAGCTGGCTATTAAAGAACAAGCGCAGCTTTATGCATTCAACAATGGCACACAAAGTGTGAGCATTTCAAGTTTAAGTGCTTGGAGCATGAAGAAAGCTCAAATTGTTCCCATTGGAAAAAGAAGAAAGCCTATCAAATAAAATAACACAACCCAAGTATGATGAATGTATGCTAATTCATGATGAGTGACCCCTTTTGTTCACCATATTTAGTATCTTAAATGGTTGGGCTACTTTATATTAAAAGTTGTCTGTCATTTAAGAAGGTGATAGAATGTGAGTTATCCTCCTAAAAATAATAAAAGTCCTCTAGAATTAAATACTTTTCTTTGGGTAACTCTAGATTTTCGGGTTAGTTTAAGTGCACCAACTAATCCCGGGCGACCATGAATGGCATGGAGTTATCGCAGATGAAACTCAATGGCTACAAAGGATTTGGCAGTGTCTGGATTTGAACCCAGGAAAGATGAGATTTTCACTACATCCCCTGAAATTTACCGGTGTGCCTTTGTGTAAACTATAAATAAGTTGCTATAGATCGGTTTGAAAACAGATTGAGTTATCAGACAATAATCAAAAGTAATGTCTCTGGAATATTATTATCTTTGTTCCTTTCTAAAATTTATCATGCTAAAATATGTCAAGGATAAACATGGTTAGCTATTAGTTAGCTCCCATTATCCTTTGTAACTCCTATCCATATTGTATTCCCCATATTATAGCCCAAAATCTAAGATTGTAATCCCTAAACTATAGCCAAAATATGAGATTGTAATCCCTAAACTATAGCCAAAATATGAGATTGTAATCCTTAAACTACAGCCTAATTTGATTATGTAACTGATGTAATTGTACCTATATATGCAATGTATATTCAAAAAGCATGTTTTCTCCATTTCTCTATATGGTATCAAAGCATCTGAATCTGATTCTAGTCCTTGTTCTCTGATTTCTCTCTTCACCATATTTACGTTTTTTTCCTCACCTTTCTTCCCTGAAATGGCTGCTACATAAACTATTCCCAGTGATTCAAAACCTGGTCTTAGCTCACCACTGGTTGTTGTTTCTCTCTCTAATATTATCAAACTCAACTCCAAAAATTTCCTCTCATGGAAATTACAAATCAAAACCACACTTGTCGGGCTATGGTTTGTTCAAGTATCCCGACGATTCTTTTCCTTCTCCTTCCACTGAAACTTCAGCAGCAGCAAATCCATGAAATTTAACATGGATGCATCAAGACCTTCTCATCTATGGTACTCTCATCGGCACCTTATAGAGCAAACCATTGTTCCATTGGTGTCTCTTACCAAAACCTCTAACAAATTGTGGGATACTTTGTCCCGCACATTTGCTAGTGCTTCTCGTGGTCATATAAAACAACTCAAGGATCAATTTAAGAGCATTACCAAATACCCTCAAACCATAGTGGAGTTTATAAATGCCATCAAGGTGTGCACTAATCAATTGGCCCTCCTTGGTCACCCTATCAAACCTGAAGATATCATTGATAAGGTTCTTGAAAGCCTTGATTCTTCTTACCAAGGCATTATTGAAGCTGTTAATGCTCGGGATGATCCCATCTCATTTCCCGATCTTATAGAGAAACTGATTCAACAAGAGTTGGTCCTAAGATCCCTGTAACACCCTAAAAATGGGGTAAATTTAAACCTGAAAATTTGCGAAATAAAACGAAGTTAACACAAACAAATCACCCAAAAAGGGGAACAATTGTATGGCGTTTACATTACAAATAATCAAATTAAATAAAACTCAACAACCTACTAATCTAGACCGACGAAATTAGATTATGGACGGGTGTTGCTATCTCACTTCCAAAAGTATACTATTGCTATGCCAAAATGCACACCTCTATATACTCCCAAAAATGCTACTTTCCCTTCAAAGCTCTCCACTCAAACCCGAGGGGTCCCACCGCTGAATGACCTGTTATGCACGTTATTTCAAGAAAAAATGTTAGGCTAAAGCCTAGGGCGAACAAACATTTATATTGGGGAAGACAATAATTAAGTTTTTATGAAATAAGTGCGTAAACAAATAGATAAGCATGGGTAGAAATTCACTTCTATAAAAATACCTCTTGGGTTGACGGGGGAGTCCCGCTTACCAACATAAGTGACGGAACACAAAAGTAGGCCACTTATCGCGTTAGTAAAACAAATCACATAGAAATACACATATTGAATGTCGAGCTTAGCTACTTAAAGCGTACACCCATGAAATGTCAACTTCACCCTCTCTAGGTCTATACATTGAGTTATCCTCATCTAAGCATATGTACTAGCGCGTAGGACTTATACCATACTATCGATACCTAACCGTGGCTCAATGTGAAAAATTAGCGTTCCATCATCGGACATAACGACTCTAGTGCTTATGGATCCATTACACTCAATACCAACCAAACAATAATTCTATTTAACCAAATTCAATTAAATTTCTATAATTAATCTCTCATCAATATTCTCAAAACAATTAAGACGCCATCAATGGCATAACCATGTTTTCAAATAAATCCTCATAAAGTTCCATTACTCCCAGAATATCCACTTGAATAACATTTCCACATAATAACTCAATTTCCCAAGTTCTCACTCAAAATATTCCAACATTTCAAAACCCTAGTTTTGACCCAAAGTACTTAAACTTCAAATTTGAGGAAAGCATGTTCTACAAGTATGTAAACCCAAAATAACCCAAAAAATATTAGTTAATCATTTTTGCACACATATTCATCCAACTAACCCTCAAATCTCCAAAAATTAGGTTTTGATGAAAACTTACCCAAATCAAGAAGTAGTCAAAGTGGAGAGGTTTAGAAGGTTAAACCCCACATTTTAACATGTATAAAGTTTGTAAAATGAGAATGAACTCACCTTGTAGGGTTGTAGCTTAAAATCCTAGAATTCAAGAACATAGTGGTGATGAGATGAGGTTGGGACCTTGAGGAGACTTGAACCTTGTACAATAAATGCTCAAGAGAACCTAGAAAATCATTAATAGTCAAGAGTTTTGGGGTATATGAAAGGCATTAATGGCAAGGGAAGGAAGGAGGTGGAACTTACCAGATTTTTGGAGAGAAAATCGCACCTGGAGGCTCCAAATCAGTATTATGTCTAAGAAAAATGAGTTGCACATTAAATACCCCCACTTTGCCCGACCACGACAATGCCATGCGACTGTACCCATAGCATAGTCACTGGCACAGACAGTCGCCCGCATCCTCCCCCTCTTGGTACCATCCTCGCGACAATGACTTGGTGGCACAGTCGCTGGCATAGTCGCCGCCTCTTGACACCCCATGGTACATACCGTGCAACAATGCCCAGCGACAGTGACCTTGTGTCTTAGTCGCGAGCATAGTCGTTGGCTATGTACCGAGCCTCACTTTTTCAACCAATCCCTTTCGCAAACGATTTTCAAAGTACAAGGAAACTAAGGCATTATATCTAAATGAAATCAACATTTTCCAAAATGAAACACCATCAAAATCACGTGGAAATTATTTTAAGTTTTTGAGTCTTACAATCCTCCCCAACTTTAAAAAGATTTCATCCTCGAAATCTTAGAAACTTCTTCACTACCCTAACAATCGTCACATCAAAGTAGTCCAAGTATATACATGTAACTCGTACGTTCACCATAACACTGGCCAGGTGCAATTATGAACGTACTGTACATGATCATCCTAGCTACTCTCGACGTGATTCCCGTTCCTAGTGACCCCATCAACCTCAAACATCCTATCTTAGAGTGCCTATTGGTGTAATTTTCTCTCTTATTCACTTAAAAGAACGCTAGTTTGAGTTTAGGTATCCAAAATCTACACCTAAATCTCTCAAACTTAAGCTCTGATACCAACTTGTAACACCCTCAAATTTAATAAGAGCAATTAATTAAAAATTTCGATATAACATCAAATGAAGGACAAAACTTCATCCTACAAATCAAAAATCAACATACCTCAAATTTAAAATTCTACAATTAACATAAAAAAACTCCAGTATTATACAAGGACTAAACTGAAGTCGGGTGTTACTTAACCCAAATATAAGTTGTAACACCCCGATTTCTGGGAGTTTTCGTCCTAATCCAATGTTGAGTAAAGTAGCCAAGAGGATGACAAAGAGCGCCGACAGTGTTCCACGCGGCTCTCCGTGCGAGTGGAACCGTGCGGTCATCCGCGCGGGATCTGTCCCGTCCCAACTCCAGAACCCGTCGCGGCTCTCCGCGCGGGTCAAACCGAGCCGCCAACCGTGCGGAGCCACTGTGCGTATTTATAAGATAAAATCCAGCCTCCACCCCCTTTTCTAACCTAAAACCTCAAACACTCTCCACCTTTCTCTCACAAACCAATCCCATCCTCCCCAAACGAACCCTAACTCATTTTTTAGAGCTTCCCTTCTAAAATCAATGATTCTTCATCATCTAGAAAGTTTTGAGGTTAGAACCATAATCCTTCATCTTCATCTTCCTCACCAAGTTTTTTAGGGTTTCATCCAACCCTTTCCACCATCTTGAAGATTAGAGTTTTGTGGTTTATTTTGGAAGATCTAGAAGAGTATTATTGATGGGTTCAAGCTTTGGTAAAGGTAATCTTCTCTTCTCTTCAACTATGGAAATTAGGGTTTTGAGATAAGGTGAGATCTTCAGGTAAAATGTTTGGGGAACGATTCTATATGTTTGAATATGATTAGTTATGGTGGGAAGTTTATGGATGTAGGTTTTTGGAAGTGTTTGGCTTGAAAATCCAAGCGTCTTCAATGGAGCTCAAGTTGGGGGAAAATCTAGATTTAGCCTAAATTTAGCAAGGTGAGTTCAAGTTGATTTGTGAAAACGTTGTACATGTCAAAAATGTTCATTTTTAAGTGTTTGTGTAACACCCGGTTTTTCGTAAGCAAGTTTTCGTCCTCCGTTGGTAATCTCTCCGCTTTCCGCCTATCTTTTTGGGTGGAAAATGTTGTGCTTTCGAACCTTGAGTCAACCCATACGAGAATCTCGAGTTTTGACCTATTTCTGGGTTCGGTACGAGTGGCACGATTGTGACTCGCGATAGTGACATGTGTCACTATCACGTGGCACAATCGCCGGGGGTGTACCACCCGCGGTACAATCTCTGCGATAGTGCCCTCGCGATAGTGACAATGTCACTATCGCGTGGCAAGGTCGCACGCGACGTCTGGCCTTCTAAATGTCCGAATTTTCACCATTCTCCTCATTTCTCACTTCTATCTTCTCCCCTTTTTCTCTCCCAAACGTCAAAGACGAACCCTAACCCATTTTTAGGGTTTTCCCCCTTGAACCACATGATTCTTCATCATCTAGCTAGTGGGATATTGAACCACAAAACCTCCATCTTCATCTTCCTCATCAAGTCCAACGATTGGGAGCTCGGATTGAAGAGTTGGAATGAGTGTCCTCGGAAAGTCTCATCACCTAGAATGGTAAGCTTCCTTGAAATAAGTTATAAATGCTCCATTGATGGTTTCTTAGTGTTTGATTTCTCAAATCTCGGATTTGATGGTTTTGGGGAAACTAGGGTTTTGATCTCGTTGGGGATTTTAGTAAATAATGTTTGGGGAATGTTTCTAAATAGTTTGGTATGTATGGATCTAGGTTTTGGAAGTCCTCGGCTTGAGGATTCAAGTGGCCTTCAAAAGAGCTCGTTGGGTGAAATCTAGATTTAACCTAAATCTAGCAAGGTGAGTTCAAGTTGCTTTGTGAAAACTATGTACATGCCAAAATGAGTATTTTGAAGTAAAAATATGCTTTACTTAATATTTGTCAATGTGTTGGGAATTTGATAAGTTTTCATATTTGATTAACTTGAGTTGTTTCAATCTCATAAAATGCCCATATTTGGGATTGGGATACCTTGAGAGGTATTAGCATGATTTATGCATCTTTGGTGATTTTCATACAAATGAAGTATATTTCACGTTATATGCATTTTGGGGTGTATTTGCATTCATGAATCTTTTGGAAACTCTTTGGTCCCAATACGTGTTGAGTTTTGGGTTAATCACGTCTTTGTGGTATGTGTCTTCATTAACGTTGTTTAAAGACATTTCTTTATTTGGGGAACGTTAATTGTCGGTCAAATGGATTTTGAGCATTTAGCTCTCGGTGTCGACTTAAAGAGTATTGAGGACATTTGTCCGGTTCTAATGGATCGATCTAGAGTCCAAATTACGAATTACATCTTGATGCATTTTATTGCATGTTATTGATAATTACAGACTCGAGTGCTTTAGTCATTCAGGTGTAGTCATGTAATCTTAGACTTTGTTGCATTGGATCCATAGACACGTAAGTTAGTCTTATTTGATGGTCAATTGGGTGGTACGGGGTTGGACTCCGGGACTCATGGTTTATGACCTTGTCTTTACAAGTAGGCACTAGGAGGGCTGAGCCCGGTTGAGCTATTATGACTGTGGGTAGTCCTCTGATGGGCGTTTGGGGCCTTCGCCGTGTGGGGCAATGCCTTCGTTGTATCCCCTATGTGCCGAGCCTTTGGCGATAATTCTGGTGGTATTCGCTAAGGTCAGTTGTCTATTTGGGTGAAACTTGTCAAGAAGTCGTAGGGACACTTGGGCGTTTATGTCGTGAAGTGTCGTACGATTAACGTTGTATGGGTGGCATACTTTTGTGTTTCCTCCACCCTTAATGATACGGGTATCCCCCGTTGTTGGCCCGTTGTATTTTGGATATTTACATTGTCCATTCTTTAATAAGTGGATTTCATTCCATTTTATGGTCGCATGAGTATTAAGTTTCAGTTTCATGTTTTCAATGACGTACCATATATTTATGGATTGCTTCCCTTTATTTAAGGGTCGAGTATTATGCCACACCCGCATTTAGGGTGTTTTGGGAAATGAAGTATTATTTACGGTTTCATAAATTGGGTGTCGATTATAATCTCCGTGTTGGGTGAGTTATGGGTTGCATCGTTTTATAAGGAATGTGCGTTTGGGAGCATTGTCTTTAAAAGTGCATATTATGGGAAAATGTGTCGTTTCCATTTTGAGGTATAATATTTCGAACGATCTTGTTTTAAACTGAATTCCTTTCTTTTAAAGATATATTCATTCATGTTAAAACTCTTGAGCTCGCTAGGCGTTAAGCCTAACCTTTTTATTTGTCGACATGTGCATCAGGTTCCTGTCGGGGGTTCGGTTCTAGCAAGTGCTATGAGGAGTTGAGCCTTAGCTTTATACAAAAGTAAGTAGCTGGTGAAGTCTTCCGCAGGTTAGAGATAGTGATTGTTATTGGGTATAGTAACACCCGTCCTTTTCATAGATGGTATGTATAGGATGAATGTGTGTATTAAGGTTAATTCTCAAATTGTGTCCGTAGTCAAAGTAATTATTGATGTATTTAGAAATTTTTTAATAAGTTGCTATCTTCAGATTTAAGGGTGTTACATTATGTATTTCACATAAAATTATCACTTGTTGTGTTATTCGATGGTTTTGACTATTTGAAGTGTTTGACTTTATAAACCTTGTAAAATACCCACATTTGGGATTTTTGGGCATTTTGATAAATGTATCATAAATGAATGTGTTTTGATGATTTATTGCATAAATGAATATTTGGTCAAAAATGCACTTTTAGTGTTTTTCGGGTTTATGCAACATTTATGTAATGGAATCTTTTTTAATGCACGAATGTGTGAGTCTTTTAATTTTGGTTGTTCCCGATCTTGGGAACATTTTGGGAATTGTAAACCTTTTTGGTTTTAGGCCTGAGGCCAATTGGGAATTGAGAGTCAAGGATTTTGGGAAAAGATGTAATTTGGTTTATGTAAACACTTTGGCTCGCGTATGTGTTAGAACATAAATGTTCTATTTTAGAAGTTTAGTAAAGTAATCTATTTGTATTTGTTATTGGGCCTTGTACATGGGTTTGGGCTTTAATGTGTAACAAGGGTATTGGGCCATATAAGTAGGATCTGTAGTTAGTTTATTTTGTAACTTTCATTTTAACAATGTAGACATACGAGTTCTCTGTGTTCTCTGTAGTGTATTTTACCTTCTGATCAATAAAACTACAGCTTCATTCCCCAATTATCCTTGTTTATATTATCTAATCAATCAATCTTGATCTCTTGGACCTAACAAGTGGTATCAGAGCCTAACGAAGAGATCATTCTTTGTACGCTCGAGATCGAGTTGGTTGAAGGAATAATCACTGTTGAAAATTTCGAATTCTGGAATTTGATGTTAAATTGAATGTTCTTTGTTGCCAAATTGATTCTATGGACATAGTTGAATCTTTTTTAATCAATTACAGTGTTTAATTTCATCAAATTTGGGCAAATTGGATTGATTTTGAGTATTTTTGTTCGAAACTTTTTATTCACTGTGTTGTGATCGAAGTTAGCTTTAGAGATGTTTTTAGACTAGATCATCAACTACAAATGTGTTCCATTGTTGTTCTCGAACTTGGTCACAAAGTTTCAACTCAAAATTCGAAATATTGAGGTTGAATTCGAAGAAAATCTGGAAAAACATTCGAGATCCACAAAATCCGCATGATACACGAAGAACTCGCATGGAAGAACTCGCATGTTGGAATGTTTGAAGAATTTGCATGTCAGAATTCGCATGATCTTTGAAGATGATATTTGTTTAAGTACATAATTCGCATGAGAGACATATGCGAAATGTACAAGAATTCGCATGACAGACAGATGCGAAATGTTCAGAATTCGCACGATGTAATTATTTGAAGATGAAAATTTCTAAGTATGAAATTCGTATGTTTGTGAGATGCGAAAAGTAAAGAATTTGCATGCTAGAGTAATGCGAAAAGGAAGAATTTGTTTAAAGATTCATGCGAGAAGTGAGGATTTCACACATAGGCTTGTGCAAGAAGCTAGAATTTGCACGCAAGCCTATATGAATTCTGAGGTTTCAGGCTAAGTCTCATGCGAATTGTGCTCTACATGAATAGTGATCTGCGAATTGTTGAAGTTATGCGAAAAGTTTTGTGATTTTTGAGGAAAATGACTGTTCTGAACCCATTTTGCTACAAGTTTGCCCTGTTCCTGAGGTTTTTACGCGCAATGCATATGTGACATCACTCTTATCTTTTGTTGGTCACATATCCTTAGCAACTGATCTGAATTTTCACGAGTGCTCATGCTTTTCAAGATTTTCAGATACTGGATATGAGGATTTAGTCTCTGATTGGATTGATTTAGCAGCCTGAGTATCTGCAATCATCACTCTGGACTGCTTCTATTTGTTGTTAGACCGTTGAATGCTCTTTATCATTCTTCTGACCTGATCAATCAGTAGTGTGAGTGACTGCAATCATTGTTCTGATGCTTTGGTGGTGTTTCAGAATCCTGAGTGCTTATAATCATCCAGCTGATTCGTGAAAAAAGGAGTTCTGAGTTTGATTGTTCAGTATTCTAGAAAGTTATCAGAAAATGAGCATCTTTCATTAGTTGTTGAACAGTAATTGCCTTCTAACCCTTGCCTTGTAGTGTTTGCTACCAGATGCTACCTTCTGTAAGTTGCTCATATTAAGTTCTTAAGCTGAATTCTTATTTGAACTTGAGGTTCAAAGACAAATAAGATGTTATACATTGAAGATGCACTTGGTTGTCATTCCATAATTCAACACATATCATTCTTGTGGGCGTAAGGAATGTGTTGAGTTTAGAAGAGTCAAAAGTTATCTTTATGTGCACTCAGTCAAGGTTACTGTCTACATAAGATCTTATATTAAAGTTGAAACTTCAAGGATAAGAGCTACTTTCAAGGGGAACTAGAAGAGCTTTGAAGTATGCAACACTATGTTTTATAAAGAAATCAAGGGGGAGAGGAATTGAAGCTAGAGCTGAAAAGAGAATGATTACTTTACAAAACTTAGGGGGAGAATGTTAGAACATAAATGTTCTATTTTAGAAGTTTAGTAAAGTAATCTATTTGTATTTGTTATTGTGCCTTGTGCATGGGTTTGGGCTTTAATGTGTAACAAGGGTATTGGGCCATATAAATAGGATTTGTAGTTAGTTTGTTTTGTAAATTTCATTTTAGCAATGTAGACATACGAGTTCTCTGTGTTCTCTGTAGTGTAGTTTACTTTCTGTTCAATAAAACTATAGATTTATTCCCTAATTATCCTTGTTTATATTATCTAATCAATCAATCTTGATCTCTTGGACCTAACAGTATCTTTAGCCAAACGTTCATTACGCCTTTTGAGGCTTGGTTTATACTCAGGTGAGTCTTTGGAACGATTGTTCAGTTTTGGTAACTCATCAAGGAGCCTTGGATGTATGGTGTACTTAGTTGCATCTTAATTGAGAGTTACATGTTTTGAATGCATTAGTTCATTCGTTTGAGTCATGTAACGTTTTAGACTGTAATGCATTGGATCCATAGGCATATGAGTCAGTCAGTTGGTTTAATTGGGATCTTTATCCCTATTTTAGAACTATTGGCATCGGATGTGGTATAAGTCCTAATAGGCATTGTTAGGCATCGGATGTGGTATAAGTCCTATTAGGCACGGTTAGGCATCAGATGTGGTATAAGTCCTACTAGGCATCGGATGTGGTATAAGTCCTACCAGGCATTGGATGTGGTATATGTCATGTGTGCTATTATGCGTTTGGCATTACTAACATAGTGTGTGGCTTACTTTGTGTCTGTCACATTATATGGAATCGGGTCTCCCCCGTCACTGAAAGGTGTTGCTCTTGGGCCTTGGATTTTAGTATTGATGTTTTCGGTGACGTCTTATTTGTGTGGATTATTGTCCATGATTTTATGTGTGGAGTATTGTGCCCCATTCGTGTTGAGTGTTTCGGGATATGAAATGTTATTCATGTTTTCGTAAATTGGACGTCAATTTCACTCTCATTTTGAGTGAGTTTTGGGTTGCATCATTTTATAAAGAATGTTTTGTAACGAGGTGTTCATCTTTGAAAATGCATAATATCGGAATAAGGAGTAGTCCCCAAGTTTAAAGTAAATCAATTGAAAGATTACGATTTTAAGTGAAGTTCATTCCATTTAAAGATATATTTATTCATGTAAAACTCTTGAACTCACTAGGCGTTAGCCTAACCTTTTTATTTGTCGGCATGTGCAACAGGTTATGGTTGGGAATAGTTCTAGTGACACTGTGCAGAGATGAGTGCTAGTTGTGTGCTCGAGAAGTGGATATCTTAGTGAAGTCTTCCACATTTGTTTCGGGAAGAGCAGCTTATAGTTGGGATTAAGTAACACCCGACTTTGGTCTGGTCCTTGTATAAGACTGAAGTTTTTATTTGTTGAGGTTACATAGAGAATTTTTATTTTGGAGATTTTTCTTTTTCTTGATGTCATATCGAAACTTTTAATTAGTTGCTCTTATCAAATTTGAGGGTGTTTCAAGTTGGTATCAGAGCTTAAGTTTGAGAGAATTAGGTGTTGATTTCGTATACCTAGGCTCAAACTAGCGTTCTTCTAAGTATGTGAAAGTGAGACTGCACTACTAGACACTCTAAGCTAAGATATTTTGAGGTTGATAGAGTCACTAGAATCGGGAATCATGACGACGGTAGCAAGGATAATCATGTATAGTACGTTCATAATTGCACCTGGCCATTGTCGTAGTGAACTTACATGTTACATGTGTATGTTTGAACCACACTTATGTGAGGATCGATGGGGTATTGGATGAATTTCCGAGGAGTAGTGGCTTGAAGAAGTTGACGTTTATAGTGTGGTCACTTGTAGTGACGGTTAAGAATGAGGAATATATTAAGTCGACCATTTTGGGTCAGGGCAAGTGGTTGAAGTAAAACCATAGGCTTATTTAATCGACCTTATTCGAGGAGAAAGTGTAAGGTGAACGGATGAAATATTTGGTTATTGCTTTAAGATGTTTTAAGCACCCGAATGAAAATAGTATGAATGAGAATTTGAGGAACGTGATTTCGAGATGTTGAGTACTGACCAAATTCATGCAAGAAATTTATTTCTAAAATAAGTTTGCATCAATTATTTCTCATGTTCTCAAATCATGAAATGAGTTAGATTATGAAATCTTGGAAAAATGTTTAGCACACACCATATTTTAAACCGTGAGTTTAAGCATGCATGAAATTGTTTTATTGCACGTGGTTGCAAATTTTTATTGAAGATCTCTTCGTCCCTGTTTCTTGTCTAACACTATTTTTGGATATTGCGATGTTCGAATTTTGACGTTGTTTAGTGTAACACGCTGGAATTTAAGGTAAGTATTTATAACTTTTTAAGTATTCTTATTGCTCTTAATTATTGGGATTTTGCATTTGGATAAAAAATAGTTGGTGTGTTATCTTATACTTTTATACCTTGAGTTCCTTATGCATTTACTGTATCGAAAATGTCGAAAACGGCAGGTTTGGGGGTTGGGGCGATAGTGACCGGTGACTATGGCAGTGGTCACAGTCGCGTGGCAAGATCGCGAGTTGGGGGGTGGTCTCGGTACACCCCCGGCGAGAGTGCCTTGCGAGAGTGACAAGGGCACAATCGCCTTGTCACAATCGCGGGAGTTGTACCGCGGGTCCTCGAGGGGGGCGCGATTGTGCCCCGCGATAGTGCCTTGGGCACAATCGTCGAGCACTGTCGCCGACGGGCTCTAGGGGTTTAAATGACAACCTTTGACCATTTTAACTTCAGTTTTATCACTTCACTCATTTTGGTCCGATTTTGGAGAAGCTCAAGGACGTTTTTCTTCCCTCAAAACCCTAACTTCATTTACTCCACACACTTGAGGTTGGTGAATCTTGGGTGGAGCATTCAAGTCTACATTTAAAGTTTGTTGGTGTGCAACCTACCTCAACTCCTCACTTCCTCCTCTTTTTGAGCTACTCGAGTTTCTAGGGTTTTCTATAAAACCTAGTTAGTGAGTTTTTACTAAACTTTTCAAATGGGATATATGTCTTGTGTGTTATTTACCTTAACTTCATATTCATGTACATTTTGATCACCTGATAAGTTTGACCTAATTGTTATCGTTGAGATTATAGGTTTTTGGTGTTGTTGCTTCATGTGGTTATAAAGATATATGATTAGCCTTATTTAGACGTGAAAGTGTTATATTGTGGGAATGGTGTATATCATTGTTGAACTTACATGTTTAAGGGTTTTAACCTAAAATGGGGTTGGAAATATGTGGGGTCTTATACATGTATCTTGTGGATATGGAATATGTATAGAGATGGATATTGCATGTACATAGGATGAACCATGAGTACGTGCTAGGAGGATGTAGTTTTAGGTGCCACCATGACGGTATGCACCTAGACCTCCGCCGCTTGGAGTAATGCCTGGGAGGTAGTCTTCAAGTGTGTCGGGCTTTCGGGATGTTGCTCATGCAAGTGAACATCAAGGTACATTGACTTGAGGTAAAACTCATTGGTGTGATGGGTCTCCCCCATTGATTCCCTTATGGACTTTAATGACTAAAATGATATAAATGTTCATACCATGTTTATAGATGTTATGCCATGTTCTTGTACAACTCACTAGGCTCGTTTGGCCTAACACTTGTTTGGTTGATGTGTATCTCAGGTTCTAGCGGCGCGACCTCTAAGAAGGTCTAGATGACTTAGATGCGAGCTTGGGGATATTTTGGGACGCTAATTATAGAAGTCTTATTTTGGATTGGATCACAACTTGTATTAATCTTGTTCCTAGATAGGATTTAGATTAAAGGGTTGTTTTCCCCTTTTTGTTATTCATTACAAACTTGTAATCTTAACAGGCGTATATTGTTTCCCCTTTTCGGGATGAGCTCGTGCTTTGGCATATTTTAGTATATCACATTTCCATTTCCGGAAATTTTTGTTGTCCCAATTTTTGGGGTGTTACAAGTTGGTATCAGAGCTCTAGTTTAAGTGAACTAGGTGTCGAGTCTAGTATACCTAGACTTAGACCGGTTGTGCTTATATGATCACTGTCCACATGGGTAGAACATCCCTAGGTGGGGAGAGTATTAGAATTACGGAATTGCATTGATTGAAACTTATGATGATGACAACGAGGGTTCTTATGTAAAATACGTTCACAATCTCACTTGGCCGGTATTGTTCTGAATTTATGATTACGTGAGCATGCTTGAAATTATTATTATGATGATTAATCTTGTAGTAGTACATATTGAACCGCTTACCCTTTTAAAGGATTAACTGGTATGATCTTTATCATGTGTGGCAGTTCACAATGGTAAACACGCGGAACATGTTCCAAAACCCGCGGGAGGGCCAAATTGAAGACGAATCTACCTCCGATCAACCTCCCTTGGTCGTAGCTACTGAAAGTCCACCCATAACCAATGTCTTGGGTGGGGGACCCGAGCACATACCGAGAGTAAATCTCGAATCCGCTCAACCAATTATGGAGGAGGTGACCTTGGAGACAAGGATAAGAGCAAACATGATGTAAGCCATGAATTCGGACATGACACAACAACAAGAGTTCTTCTTGAAACTTTTGGAAGATCGTGATGCCAGTCACCGACGAACCGAGGCAATGGCAGAGAATGCTGTAAATGGGTCGGGTGGTGGACCGGCCGTCATTGGAACTGAGGAGCATACAATTAGGATCGAAAATAAGAAGGATGGGGGTTGCTCCTTCAAGACTTTCCTATGCAGTCGGGCTCCGAAATTCTCCAAGACGAACGACCCGCTAGCGTGCATGAAATGGATTCAAGACGTGGAGATGGCGTTCGAGTCAAGCGAATGCTCGGACTCTCAACGGGTCAAATTTGCATCCCAACTACTTAGAGGGGATGCGTTGAGTTGGTGGAACGTTACCCGAAGGGCGCTTACACCGGAGGTTCTGGCCTAGCTCACTTGGTGAAGCTTCAAGAAGAAGATCATGGAAAAGTACTGGAACGAGAGGGCACTTGACAAGATAGAAGAAGAGTTCCGAAATCTGTAAAAGGGTAATTTTTCGGTCGCCGACTACGCCAAGAAGTTCATGGACAAGCTCAGTCTGGTTGAGCATTTAGCGACCGATGAGGGGTCAAAGATAAAAGCTTTCGTGAAGGGTTTGCCGACGGAAATGAAGACGGGTATAAGGAACGCACAAAAGGTTACCTTGCAAGAAGTGATCGAGGCTTCTAAACTAGTAGAGGACGACATGGTACAAGAGAGAGAGGAGAAGAGGCAACAAGGAGAGAAGAGGAAGTGGGAAGGGCCGATCGGGCCTGCACGACCATCCAAACCCTTTAACGGGGGAAGGAAATTCGAGCCACGGTGTGAGGCAAGATGGTGCCCCAAGTGAAAAAGTAAGAACTTCGGGCCTTTTAACCCGAAGCCTTTCTACGGCTCTATGGAGTGTTTTAAATGTGGACGGAAGGACCACATGAGTCGGGACTGCCCCTCCCAAGTAGGAGTTTGTTATGAGTATCGGGAGTCGGGGCACATCAAGAGGAATTGTCCTAAGCTAGCGAGGAGTCATCAAGGGGTTCCGAGCGCAGTTATGCCGAAGAAAGAGACCCAACCGAAGGCGCCAAGTCGGGCCTTCCAAATGACGGCATATGAGGTGAGAGAGACGACAGATGTTGTTTCGGGTACGTTTCTAGTGAACTCTTTACCTACCCGTGTTTTATTTGATTCGGGTGCGAACCGTTCAATTATGTCAACTTCGTTTTGCAAGAGTTTCACTACTCCTATTAGTTTGTTGATTGATGCTTTAGTGGTAGAAGTAGCTAAGGGGGAACATTTGCTAGTTCGGGAATGCTACTTTGGATGTACCTTGGATTTAGATGGGGAGTCTTTTGTAATAGACTTGTTACTGGTGGATATCGGGGGCTTTGACGTGATTGTTGGGATGGATTGGTTATCCAAGAATGATGTCGGCATAATTTGCTCCAAGAAAATGATTAGAGTACCCTTGCCGAAGGGTGGTGAAGTAATAATCTATGGGGAGAAGAACCGAAAAGCCAACATGATTATCTCGTCCCTCAAGGCACGAAAGAGCCTAGCCAAGGGATGTGCTTTGTACCTAGCTTACATGATCGACGCGAAGCTAGACAAGAAGAAAGTGGGAGATATGGACGTGGTGCGCGAATACCCGTATGTCTTTCCGGAGGATCTACCCGGACTACCACCGGAACGACAAGTGGAGTTCCACATCGACCTCACTCCGGGAGCCGCTCCAATCGCTCATGCTCCCTATCGTCTAACCCCGACAGAAATGCAAGAGATGATGACGCAACTACAAGAACTTCTCGAGAAGGGATTCATACGACCGAGTTCGTCGCGGTGGGGAGCTCTGTTGTTATTCGTGAAGAAGAAAGACGGGTCTATACGGATGTGTATCAACTACCGAGAACTCAATAAGGTCACCGTGAAGAATAAGTATCCACTTCCCCGGATCGACGACCTCTTCGATCAACTTCAAGGAGCGGGATGTTTCTCTAAGATATATTTGCGATCCTGTTACCA
Organism: Arctium minus; assembly: GCA_954870635.1. Classification (NCBI taxonomy): domain Eukaryota; kingdom Viridiplantae; phylum Streptophyta; class Magnoliopsida; order Asterales; family Asteraceae; genus Arctium; species Arctium minus. The sequence continues at coordinate 29,798,626 of OX941089.1, read as the reverse complement.
TCAAGTGCGAGTGAAGAAGAGTGATATTCCGAAGACAGCGTTCCGGACGAGATATGGTCACTACGAGTTCCTAGTCATTCCATTTGTATTGACAAATGCTCTGGTCGTCTTTATGGACTTGATGAACCGAGTATGTCGACCTTTATTAGACAAATCGGTCATAGTCTTTATCGATGATATTCTTATCTACTCTCGGGACGAGGTGGAGCATTGACAACACTTTCGAGAAGTCTTGGAGATTCTTCAGAAGGAGATATTATTTGCGATGTTTTCAAAATGTGAGTTTTGGCTCCAAGAAGTCCAATTCTTGGGCCATGTTGTATCCAAGGACCGAGTGAAAGTGGATACAGTGAAGATAGAAGTGATGATGAATTGAGAGCCACTGACGAGCCCAACGGAGATAAGGAGTTTCTTGGGTTTAGCCAGTTATTACCGGCGGTTTATTCAAGATTTTTCGAAGATCGCCTCTCCACTCACATCATTGACAAGGAAGAACGTAAATTTCTTATAGACCGAGATACAAGAGAAATCCTTCCGGACTCTTCAAAAGAAGTTATGCGAGGCACCGATCTTATCCTTACCCGAAGGATCCGAAGACTTCGTAGTTTATAGTGACGCCTCCAAATCAGGTCTCGGGTGTGTTCTGATACAAAGGGGGAAGGTGATCGTGTATGCATCGCGTCAACTCGAGGACCATGAGAAGAATTACCCTACGCACGATTTGAAGTTAGCGGCAGTAGTATTTGCCTTGAAGCTGTGGCGACATTACATCTACGGGATGAAGTGTACTTTATTCACTGATCATAAAAGTTTGAAATACATATTCGACCAAAAGGACCTCAATATGCGGCAAAGGAGGTGGTTGGAACTTTTAAAGAATTATGATTGCGAATTGCTTTACCACCCCGGTAAGGCCAATATGGTGGCGGATGTGTTGAGCCGAAAGAGTTACGGGAGTGAAGTCAAAGTAACTCTTACTAGAATCGATGTGATGTAAGTCTAAAGGAGGACATCAAGAGAAGTCAAGCCGAAGAACTTCGTGAAGAGAACCTCAAGGCCGATGTCATGGTCAAACAATGAGAGACACTAATAGAAGATAGTCACGGCCTCAAGTTATTTCTAGGGAGGATTTGGGTACCAAAGATTGGAGGAAACCGAGAGTTACTTTTGGCGGAAGCCCACAAGACCAAGTACTCTATACATCCCGGTAGCACTAAGATGTATAGAGATTTGAAACTACATTACTGGTGGCCGGTTATGAAGCTCGATGTGGCCAGCTATGTGGAAAGATGAGTCACTTACCTTCAAGTCAAAGCGGAGCATCAGAGACCTTATGGAAGCTTGCAACTGTTGGCCATTCCGGAATGGAAGTGGGAGCATATCACGATCGACTTCGTCACCAAACTACCGAAGACCTTGAGGGGTCACGACACCATATGGGTGGTGGTGGATAGACTTATGAAGAGCACAAACTTCTTGGTGATGCGATAAACGTTACCGATGGACAAATTAGCTAAGCTCTACATCGATGAGGTGGTGTCACGTCATGGTGTTCCACTATCCATAGTTTCGGATCGGGATAGTCGGTTCACTTCCAAGTTTTAAGGAACTGGGCATGAAAGTCAAGTTGAGCATGGCCTACCATCCTCAAACCGACGGTCAGAGTGAGAGGACGATCCAAACCCTCGAGGACATGCTTCGGTCTTGCGTTATAGACTTCGGAAGAAATTGGGATTCCCACTGGTCATTAGTGGAATTCGCGTACAAAATAGTTATCACTCAAGCATCGGGATGGCACCGTTCGAAGCACTTTACGGACGGAAATGTAGGACACTGGTGTGTTGGCTTGAGGCGGGAGAAAACCAGTTTGCGGGACCGAAAATAGTACAAGAAACGACGGATAAGGTGAAAGGTATCCGAGAGCCGTTGAAGGCGGCTCAAGACCGACAAAAGAGTTATGCGGATAAAAAGCGAAGACCTGTCGAGTTCCAAGTAGGTGAGCGTGTCATGTTAAAGGTGTCACCGTGGAAGGGAATCATCCATTTCGGGAAGCGCGGAAAGCTTAGTCCCCGTTTCCTTAGGCCCTTTACTATATTGGAGAAGGTTGGACTTCAAGCTTATAGATTGGACTAGCCGCCGGAGATGGACGGAATTCACCCTACGTTCCATGTTTGTTATCTTCGAAAATGCCTAGCCGAGGAGGAAAGTGTCATTCCTTTGACGGAAATTCGGGTAGACAGTGGGAAACGATGTGTGGAGGAACCGGAATCCATTTTAGAATCAAAGACGAAACAATTGAGACATAAGGAAGTGACAATGGTGAAAGTTCAATGGAAGCACCATCGAGGTGCCAATATGACGTGGGAATCGGAGGAAGACATGAAGAAGAGGTATCCTAATTTATTTAAAGAATAAGATTTTGGGGACGAAATCCTCATTAGGTGGGGAGGATTGTAACACCCGGAAGTTTAAGGTAAGTATTTATAAATTTTTAAGTATTCTTATTGCTCTTAAATATTGGGATTTTGCATTCGGATAGAAAATAGTTGGTGTGTTATCTTATGTTTTTATACCTTGAGTTCCTTATGCATTTACTGTATCGAAAACGTCGAAAACGGAAGATTTGGGGGCTGGGGCGATAGTGACCACCGACTATGACAGTGGTCATAGTCACGTGGCAAGATCGTGGGCCGGGGGTGGTCTCGGTACACCCCCGGCGAGAGTGCCTTGCGAGAGTGACAAGGGCACAATCGCCCTGTCACAATCGTAGGAGTTGTACCGCGGATCTTCGAGGGGGGCGCGATTGTGCCCCGCGATAGTGCCTTGGGCACAATCTTCGGGCACTGTCGCCGACTGGCGCTAGGGGTTTAAATGACAGTCTTTGACCATTTTAACTTCATTTTTCTCATTTCACTCATTTTGGTCCGATTTTGGAGAAGCTCAAGGACGTTTTTCTTCCCTCAAAACCCGAACTTCATTTACTCCACACACTTGAGGTTAGTAAATCTTGGGTGGAGCATTCAAGTCTACCTTTAAAGCTTGTTGGTGTGCAACCTACCTCAACTCCTCACTTTCTCATCTTCTTGAGCTACTCCAGTTTCTAGGGTTTTCTATAAAACCTAGTTAGTGAGTTTTTACTAAACTTTTCAAATGGGATATATGTCTTATGTGTTATTTACCTTAACTTCATATTCATGTACATTTTGATCACCTGATAAGTTTGACCTAACTGTTATCGTTGAGATTATAGGGTTTTTGGTGTTGTTGCTTCATGTGGTTATAAAGATAGTATGATTAACCTTATTTAGACGTGAAAAAGTGTTATATCATTGTTGAACTTACATGTTTAAGGGTTTTAACCTAAAATGGGGTTGGAAATATGTGGGGTCTTATACATGTATCCTGTGGATATGGAATATGTATAGAGATGGATATTGCATGTATATTGGATGAACTATGAGTACGTGCTAGGAGGATGTAGTTTTAGGTGCCATCATGACGGTATACACCTAGACCTCCGTCGCTTGGAGTAATGCCTGGGAGGTAGTCTTCAAGTGTGTAGGGCCTTCGGGATGTTGCTCATACGAGTGAACATCAAGGTACATTGACTTGAGGTAAAACTCATTGGTGTGATGGGTCTCCCCCATTGATTTCCTTATGGCCTTTAATGAGTAAAATGATATAAATGTTCATACCATGTTTATAGATGTTATGCTATGTTCTTGTACAACTCACTAGGCTCGTTTGGCCTAACACTTGTTTGGTTGATGTGTATCTCAGGTTCTAGCGACGCGACCACCAAGAAGGTCTAGATGACTTAGATGCGAGCTTGGGGATATTTTGGGACGCCAATTATAGAAGTCTTATTTTTGGATTAGATCACAACTTGTATTAATCTTGTTCCTAGATAGGATTTTGATTAAAGGGTTGTTTTCCCCTTTTTGTTATTCATTACAAACTTGTAATCTTAACAGTCGTATATTGTTTCCCCTTTTCGGGATAAGCTCGTGCATTGGAATATTTTAGTATATCACATTTCCATTTCCGGAAATTTTTGTTGTCCCAATTTTTGGGGTGTTACAAGTTGGTATCAGAGCTCTAGTTTAAGTGAACTAGGTGTCGACTCTAGTATACCTAGACTTAGACCACTTGTGCTTATAGGATCACAATCCACATGGGTACCAATATCGTGTGATTTCTCTTTTGAGTTTTATGCGAGTATATTTCATTGCACACTACTTAGTATTATAACTGATTTATACTTTTGGTGTGAATAAACATATGAATGATTCATGATGGTTTGTGTTAAACTTTTACTTTTAACATCCTTCAGTTGTTGGTTTTACTGTTATAATCTCACGCAATACATTATGTTGATTTACTCATATGCATGACAGTATGGCCACCCGTTTGGGTCAAAGAGCGTTTTATCCGTGCGTCTAAAAGTTTGAAGTCGATTTAAAATATTTTATGTATCGACTAAATCGCATGCATTTATCATTTTACTAAGTTTGGGAAATGAACTTACGTACGTGATGATTGTTGAGGATTGTATTTTATGACATTTTATGGTCAAAAAGGAGACCTTGGATCTTGAAATCCTGAAGCTCTTCTTTTGGGAGTTTGTACGAACTTACATTGCGCATTGTTTTGGACATAAAATTATTTTCTACGTTCGTAGCCTAGATTAATACATAGTAGGACAATAGCGGTCCCTTTGAAAAGTTGTTGCACCTCTTTTATTCTTGTCATTACTAGCGTGGTTAATGACCAAATTCTTTTGAAATGATTTTATATGTGTGGCGTTTGTTGCCACTTTGCGAAACTATCAAGTAAACGGTAGTGGATTTTGCACGTACGATTAATTGTTATGAAGCTTTTGCATTTAATAAGTTTTATAAAATTTCAATTTGGCATATAGTTTGAAAAACCTTGAACTTATTAGGGCTATAGATTTAAACCCTTGTTGTGAAAGGAGTTGTAATTAGGGACTAAGTGAGTCCTTGGTAATCTAAATGACGAGTGATCTGATTCGAGGATAAATTTGAATTTTTGGGAAGTTGACCTCGCGAAGTCTGTTTAGGTACATATAATTGAGGTGGCAGAAGTATGCTAGTATATTAGTTGTGTAAGGGTCAATATTTCTCCTCTTGATAAGTCTTCAGGTTAAAACCTTGTGCAGTTGTTTACGTATGGTCGGATTTGAATTTGTGGGTTAATGGTACGGCATCATGCTATGTGTCTGTGGAGTACCATCTTAATGGGTATTTGTGGATAATGATGATGTTCTGGTTGGCTAGTGAAGTTGTATGATTTGGGGTTTTATTTCCTCGATTAGGTGTCAACTCTACTTAGGCATTGCAAATCTGGAATGGAATATTTGGTGGTATATCCACGTTGCTGATAGTTATTTTGAGGATAGGCGTCGACCCTCGGTTTGGAGGATAGTAACCGTTGGGGTGCTTTAGTGCACTTTGTTGATTTTGGCGTGTCTGCAAGTTAAGTGGTAACCTTGAGGATATTAGATGCTGGCAATTAGGGATCAGGCATTGGTAATCTTGTATTCAACGAGGTTCGCTGACTTGTCAATCGATGCTTGAATGCATTATGGGAGTTGTGTAACCATGTAGTTTGATCTATGGAAGTTTTTGGAGCCCTTGTAGATGTCGTGTCTGTGTCAGCTTTGAGGAACAGATCTAAGGTCGTGTTGGATCAGACCAAACCAGTTGTTAGGAAATTTCGTCAAATGAAGGACGATGAATATTTGGTGGAATGATTATTGGAGAAATTTGGTGAGATGTCGAGGTAGACTTTAAGTACAAATCGATTATTGAGGAGCCCTGATGTGTCAGAATTAGAAGTATCGATTCTAAGGATTCCTGCACCACTCGAGTAAAGTCAGCATGGTTGCGAGTACTCAGAATTGAAAGGAGTATGGGCAAGCAATGGTTTGATCCCTTCTGCAAATATGGTTGTGTTTGGAGGCAAGGAAATAATATAACGTCACTCCATAAAGAACGATTAGAAGTATTTAAAGGTAAATTCGCTTTGGGGTATTCTTGGTGGAAGTGTTTAGTTAAGATCGTGAGTTGCTCTTGGGGTGATAAATGCAACCAAAGGTTGGGAGGCAACTAAGATCCTAATGATAGGAAAATGATTTGATAAGGACTCGATGTTCTTTCCGTCATCGGTTTCGTTTATGAGGCAAGGTATCGTGAAGGTATCCCTTTTTGGATAGGGAACCAATTGATCTCGCTAAATGCGACGTTGGGTATTTTGAGTCGAGGCCAGATTTCGAGGATGAAATCTCTTTTAAGGTTGGGAGGATTGTAACACTCCGAATTTTGGGAGTTTTCGTCCTAATCCGATTATGAGCGAAGTAGCCAAGAGGATGACAGAGGGTGCCGACAGTATTCCGCGCGGCTCTCTGCGCGAGTGGAACCGCCCGGATCCCGTCCCAACTCCAGAACCCGACGCGGCTCTCCACGCGGGTCAAACCTCGTCCCCAACCGTGCAGAGCCACTGTGCGTATTTATCAGAGAAAATTCGGCCTCCGCCCCATTTTCTAACCTAAAACCTCAAACACTCTCCTCCTTTCTTTCCCAAACCAATCCCCGTCCTCCCCAAGCGAACCCAAACTCATTTTTGGGAGCTTCCCTTCTAAAATCAAAGATTCTTCATCATCTAGCAAGTTTGGAGGTTAGAACCATAATCCTTCATCTTCATCTTCCTCACCAAGTTTCTTGAGGTTTCATCCAACCCTTTCCACCATCTTGAAGATTAGAAATTTGTGGTTTATTTTGGAAGATCTAGAAGAGTATTGTTGATGGGCTCAAGCGTTGGTAAAAGGTAATCTTCTCTTCTCTTCAACTATGGAAATTAGGGTTTTGAGATAAGATGAGATCTTCAGGTAAAATGTTTGGGGAATGATTATCTATATTTGAATATGATTATTTATGGTGGGAAGTTTATGGATCTAGGTTTTTGGAAGTGTTTGGCTTGAAGATCCAAGCGTCTTCAATGGAGCTCAAGTTGGGGGGAAATCTAGATTTAGCCTAAATCTAGCAAAGGTGAGTTCAAGTTGATTTGTGAAAACGTTGTACGTGTCAAAAATGTCCATTTTTAAGTGTTTATGTATTTCACATGAAATTATCACTTGTTGAGTTATTTGATGGCTTTTGACTACTTGAAGTGTTTGACTTTATAAACCTTGTAAAATACTCACATTTGGGATTTTTGGGTATTTTGATAAATGTGTCATAAATGAATGTTTTTTGATGATTTATTGCATAAATGGATATTTGGTCAAAAATGCACTTTTAGTGTTTTTCGGGTTTTATATATCATTTATATAATGGAACGTTCTTTAAGGCACGAATGAGTGAGCCTTTTAATTTTGGTTGTTCCCGACCTTGGGAACATTTTGGGAATTGTAAACTTTTTTGGTTTTAGGCCGAAGGCCAATTGTGAATTGAGAGTCAAGGATTTTGGGAAAAGATGTAATTTGGTTTATATAAACACTTTGTCTCGCGTATCTTTAGCCAAACGTTCATTATGCCTTTTGAGGCTTGGCTTATACTCAGGTTAGTCTTTGGAACATTTCAGTTTTGGTAGCTCGTCAAGGATCCTTGGACGTATGGTGTACTTAGTTGCATCTTAATTGAGAGTTACATGTTTTGAATGTGTTAGTTCATTCGTTTAAGTCATGTAACGTTTTAGACTGTAATGCATTGGATCCATAGGCATATGAGTCAGTCAGTTGGTTTAATTGGGATCTTTATCCCTGTTTCGGAACTATTAGGCATCGAATATGGTATAAGTCCTAATAGGCACTATTAGGCATTGGATGTGGTAAAAGTCTTACTAGGCACGGTTAGGCATCGGATGTGGTAAAAGTCTTACTAGGCACGGTTAGGCATCGGATGTGGTATAAGTCCCACTAGGCATCGGATGTGGTATAAGTCCTACCAAGCATCGGATGTGGTATAAGTATTGCGTGCTATTATGCGTTTGGTGTTACTAACATAGTGTGTGGCTTACTTTGTGTCTGTCACATTATATGGAATCGGGTCTCCCTCGTCACTGAAAGGTGTTGTTCTGGGCCTTGGATTTTAGTATTGATGTTTTCAGTGACGTCTTATTTATGTGGATTATTGTCCATGATTTTATGTGTGGAGTATTGTGCCCCATTCGTGTTGGGTTTTTCGGGATATGAAATGTTATTCATGTTTTCATAAATTGGAAATCAATTTTACTCCCGTTTTGAGTGAGTTTTGGGTTGCATCATTTTATAAAGAATGTTTTGTAACGAGGTGTTCATCTTTGAAAATGCATGATATCGGAAAAAGGAGTCGTCCCCAAGTTTAAAGTAAATCAATTGAAAGATTACGATTTTAAGTGAAGTTCATTCCATTTAAAGATATATTTATTCATGTAAAACTCTTGAACTCACTAGGCGTTAGCCTAACCTTTTTATTTGTCGACATGTACAACAGGTTCCGATTGGGAATAATTCTAGTGACACTGTGCAAAGATGAGTGCTAGTTGTGTGCTCGAGAAGTGGATATCTTAGTGAAGTCTTCCGCATTTGTTTCGGGAAGAGCAGCTTATAGTTGGGATTAAGTAACACCCGACTTTGGTTTGGTCCTTGTATAAGACTGGAGTTTATATTTGTTGAGGTTAAATAGAGAATTTTTATTTTGGAGATTTATCTTTTACTTTATGTCCTATCGAAATTTTTAATTAGTTGCTCTTACCAAATTTGAGGGTGTTTCACAAGTTGCTCTTCCCGAAACAAATGCGGAATACTTCACTAAGATATTCACCTCTCGAGCACTCAACTAGCACTCCTCTCTTCACAGTGTCGCTAGAACTAATCCCGAAATGGATCTTGATGCACATGCCGACAAATAAAAAGGTTAGGCAAACGCCTAGTGAGTTCAAGAGTTTTCATCATGATTATAAAAATCGTTAAACGGAAATAATGCAACTTAAATCATGATTTTTCAAAATGATTTACTTTAAATATGAAAACGACCCATTTTCCAATAGCACGCATTTTTAAAGATGAAGGCCTCAATGCAAAATATTCTTTCATGAAGTAGTGCAACTCAAAACTCAGTCAAAACGTGACTAATGGTAAATACTCAAATATTGAAATTTGAATAAAACTTTATAAACCAAACGACCGAAATATGAGTAAACTCAAGCCCCCAAAATTATAACATATGGGGAACACCCCAAACTCAAAACGTCACCGAAAAACAAGGATAAAACTAAATACCCAAAACAACACCTTTCGGTGACGAGGGAGACCCTATTTCCATGGTTAGTGGTGGAACACAAAAGTAGGTTACTTTCCAAGTTATTGAGCTCACCATACTAGGACCCATGACCACGAGTCGCTAACTCGCACTAAAATGTGGATGAGGGCACCCGAGGATCCTAATCATGCTCATTCACTAGGATTACATTTACGGCCCATGGCTAGTATCCGGCTCCACATAACCGTACCAAGTTGCCTCCGAGGACCCAATGTCTCAACTAGTTACAAATGGGAAATAACTATCCCATGAAAACTGACTTAGAAATTACATCACGGGGATAATGGCAGATGTTGACTCCACGAGCCTGCATCATAAGGCCCTCGATGACCCTATGACCAATCCTGGTCCCAACATGAAAACAATAGCCCCTTTTTAAAATAATAAAGACCGACTCATATGTCTATGGATCCAGTACATTACAGTCTATAACATTACATCTCCAATTGAATGACGAAAGCACTCAAACATGTAATTCTCAAATGATACGTAATAAACGTAATCACACTCAAAACTCCACAGTGGGCTATTAAAACTAGACAAATGTCCCCAAGACTCATCTTAGTCAAAACCGAGCCAAAAGCTCAACAAATTACTTTATCGTACAATACAAGTCATTGTAAACAATAAAACGCATTTAACCAACGGTAATGCAAACACAACGATCAAAAATATGATTAACCCAAAACTCCTCATTGGTTAAGACAAACCGTTTTCCAAATGAACTCATACCCTTATATTTCCAAAATGCCTCATAACACAATAATATGCATTTTTTAAACGGTTTATAAGATCAAACACACAAAAAGGGCATTTATCAAATGACCTCCATTTATATATTAAATCCTCAAGGAACATATCCACATGATTTATTTATCAAAATGTCCAAAAATCCCAAATGTGGGTGTTTCACAAGATTTATAAAACCAAATAACCCAAATGAGTAAAACTCTTCATATATTCCAACATTTAATAAAAATCATGTAAACACATAATCACCTTAAAATGGATATTTTTGGCATGTACAACATTTTCAAAATCAACCTGAACTCACCTTTCTAGATTTAGGCTAAATCTAGATTTAGGCTAAATCTAGATTTTTCCCAACTTGAGCTCTAAGAAATTTGGATCCTCAAGCCAAAACTTCCAAAAACCTAGATCCACAAGTTTTCAACCATTAATATTCATATCCAACCACTTAAAATCGTTCCCCAAACATTTTACATGAAGATCTCAACTTTATACCAAAACCCAAATTTCCATACATAAAGAAAGGAGAAGATTACCTTAAATAACTTGAATCCACCAACCAAAATACTTCTAGGGTCACCAAAATGAACCACAAACTCCCAATCTTCAAAATAGAGAACAAGGGTTGGATGAAACCCTAGAAACTTGATGAAGAAGATGAAGTGAAATGGGTTCTAGAAAGGTTAAGATTTATAAAAATGGTGTGGGGTTTGATTTGGGAGATAAAGATGGAGGGAGGAGAAAGGATTTTGGGTTTTTGGATGAGAAAGTTGAAATGAGGGATATCAAATCTAGTTATGACGGTAAAATTAGGAGAGAGAGGAGGGAAAAGTTGGAGGTGAAAAAGGGGTGAAAATTTTGTCAGGCTCAATGCGGACGTCCACTTGCATTTGGACGAAAACTGACGAAACTTTTGTTGCTTTCGTGGAAGATCCTATGCGGACGTCCACTTACTTCCTTATGCGGACGTCCACTTGACACTAGTCTCACGGTTAATTGTCTTATCACTGTTTTGGTCATAACTTCTTCGTTTTAGCTCCGTTTTCGCTCCGGAAAGGACCGTTGGACTCGTAATTGAATTTCGCATCTAGCAAGACTATAAAATCTAGGATTCGATACAAAATCCTATTTCTTCTATTTCTCCTAAAAGATCGGTTTCTATGCTGACTTGAAATTATACTTACCCGAAAATTACGGGTGTTACAAGTGGCATGAGAATGGAGCCATCAATGATGAAATGAAAAGAATCAGAATTCTTCAATGAATCAATGGTGATGGAAAAAATATACTTTTTATTTAACATTAATTTTATACTAATAAAATCCATGTCATAAGTGATGTCAACAAATAAAATTGAGGTGGCTGCCATGTCATATGCCACATCTGCATGATAACCTGTTAATGCCTAAACAGGTTACCCTGGTACTTAAGTGTTTGATATTTCACATCTTATGTACGAAAACTAATGTTTTGAAAGTATGTAACCCAAAATAGGAATTAAAACAAAGTAGGTTACCTTTTGATGCAAATTGCCCTTAATTGTACGCCAATTTGTTCAAAAGTCATATATCCCAAAAGTGCCTCTAATCAACGACCAACTCTCTCCACTCAAGATTTTGGAGTCTCGCCGCTAAGAGAACCTTATATACATGTCATTTAAGAAAAAGTGTTAGGCTCGACGCCTAGTGAGAACAAACATTTTAAATAAAAGAAAACATAAGTAACGTAGTAAAAGTTTATAAGTGGAATATGAATCTCATTTTTCACATTATCACATTAGAGTCATACGGTCTAAGTTATCCATGGATTGTAGCAGAACACAAAACTAAGTTATCATCTAAGTTATAAAGCTCATACTATGATCAATGGCTACGAGTTCTCCAACCCGCAATATATGTGTGGATATGGGCCCGCAATGATCCTAGTCATACTCATTCACTAGGATTACATTTACAGTCCATGGCTAGTATCCGGCTCCACATAACTGTACCAAGTTGTTCTCGATGACCCAATGTCTCAACTAATTACAAACGAGAAACATCCCAAAAATATAGTCCACTCCTATGCCTATGGATCCACTTGCATTAGTCTAGACTCTTCACGTTCACAATCGTGATTAATCAAGGTCGTTCCTGACAATTTGGAGGCCCTGTGCAAAATAACAAGTGTGGCCTTATAATTTTTTGTTTCTCAATCATATTACTTATCATATAAGAGTATCTTCAACAACTATGCTAAAGTTTTTCTAAAATAGAGTAAAGAAAATCAAAATCTCTAAAAAGTTTTGCATCCAAGTTCAACACTTATTCTATTTTAGCAACTCTAGTATTAATTATGTTATTAAAATATTCAATTCATTTAACTATACTCTTAAAATATTCAATATATGAAAAATTGTGAGAGGAAAATTTGGCTTTTAGGGGGTAATAATTAGTTTTTGAGGGAAACTGTCTATTTATAGATTTATCTAAATTTAGAGATTTTTACAATCTCTTTCCTCTTTTCTCTATTTTAGCATGTTGGAGCAATAAAAATGGTAAAATCCCAATTTTTTCCATTTTAGCATAGTTGTTGGAGATGCTCTAATGTTTATAAATCTTTTTCTATATTGCATTAATGTTCCCAAATCATTTTCTATGTTTCATCTAATTACTTTCAACATTATTAAAAACTTAAGACAACTATTTTCGTTGTTATACTTGAAGTGATTTTCCATCACTTTGATATTGACGTCTATTTGATAATAAATCAATTAATACCAACTTTTTTTTATTTAAGTAAAAAGTTCATATTTTTTTGGCGGTTAAAATAATCCGATTCAAAAATTTTAAACTAGGTTATTTATAATTAACTAGAAGTGTACTCGTGCAATGCAGCGCAACACATCTCTATGTTTATGTTTTGTTTTATTTTTTGTCGTTGTCTATTTTATAATACGATTTTGTGTAATTTATTTTAAGTTTAAGAATATAATTTGTTTAACTTAATTTTTATTATAGTTTTAATTTAGATTTAATAATGATGTAATTTATTTTAAGTTTAAGAATATAATTTTTTTTATAAAATAATAATTAAGTATTTGTTAGAATTCAATGATTATCCTAATTATATTTTATATTCTTTATATTTAAAATGAGTCTGTATTCGATTATATCTATCAGTAGTTATGAATTCAAACATTCAACTTCAAAAAGTTGTACTCATGCATCATTTACATGTAATCTTGAATAGAGTAAACTACAATTTTCGTCCTTGTGGTTTACCACTTTCTTTGAAAGTGGTCCCTGTGGTTCAAAAACTGCAATTATTGGCCCATGGTTTGCATTTTGCTTTGAAAATCGTCTCTCGTCGTTAACTCCGTTAAAATGTCCGTTAGAGTCAGGGGTATTTTCGTCCAACCATATTTTTTTCTCTCCTTTTGCAATCTTTCTTTGTTTTTTCTTATTTTTTGTAAAAAGAATAAAACATCAGGGACTTGTTTTGTAATGTGTGTATATATATATATAACATTATATATAATGTGTGTGTATATATATATTATATACACAGTGGTCTTTTCCGGTGGTCTTCTCCGGCGAGGTCGTCTTCTCCCTCTTTCTCTGTATATATCTCTCTCTCTTCTCTCTCTCTCTCTCTCTCTCTGTATCTCTCTCTATCTCAGATATATATATACATATATACATACGCAGAGGAAAATCGTGACCCACCACCTGGACGAAAATCGTCACAGCTCCGGCGGTCTTCTCCGGCACCATCCTTCGGCGAGCACATCACCACCTCAGGCACATATCTCGTCGACATTGTGTGTGTGTTATATGCAGGTAAAATGTGATACTGATTTCGTTCCAATGGTTGTGATACTGATCTGGTTCCAATCTCTGGAAGATAGAGAGAGAGAGAGATAAGAGAGAAGAGAGAGATCAAGAGAAAGTGGGGTGGGTTCTCCGACGGTCACGGGGGTGGGAGGACGATGGGTTCTCTGCGATCTGTATATATATATAGAGAGAGAGAGACATTATATACATACATATATATATATTAATATTTTAATACATAATATCAATACAAAAATTAAATAAATTACAACTTGGTCCCTTATGTTTTATGGTTTAAACCAAAATAAAAAAAACAAAGAAAAATTACAAAAAGAGAGAAAAAAACATGGTTGGACGAAAATACCCCTGACTCTAACGGACGGTTTTAACGGAGTTAGTGACCAGGGACGATTTTCAAAGCAAAATGCAAACCATGGGCCAATAATTACAGTTTTTGAACCACAGGGACCACTTTCAAAGAAAGTGGTAAACCACAGGGACCAAAATTGTAGTTTACTCTCTTGAATATTAAGTATTATGGATCAATATGTGTTGCATAAGAATATGTTTTTAAGAGATTTTCTTTCTCAAATGCTTTATAATATAGTATAGATTAGTCATCATTATAATTAAAAATATACATGTCAACACAAAAGAACTTTTGATTAGTTTATTGTCATTAAAATTAAAATAAGACATTAACTTTGGAGTTTTAAAAAGTTCTTAAAAGGTAATTAATAAATAAAAGGTTAAGAAGAATTATTAATTCTAGAGTAAATTACATTTTTGATCCTTGTGGTTGCCAATTATTATCAACTTTGATCCCTTTTTTAAACTAATTACACTTTTGGTTATTGTGGTTGTCATTTTATTTTACTTTTGGTCCCTATGACTCTCTAATTAAAGGGTATTTCAGTACATTTACCTTTTTCTTTTCTTTTTTCATTTTTTTATTAGAATATATAGTTAATTACCGTTCCCTAACCTATCTATATATACGCTTAAACCTTACTCGGATTAACTGGGCAAAGGTTCGTAGCGCTTACCATTCTCCCCGTGTCCACTAGCGCTCCTGTCCAGAACGTTGTTGGTTTGACCCTGCCGGGTAACTGCATATTCTCATGTTCCAATTGTCGACATCAATTTTAGTCCTTGTGGTTTATTTTTTTTCTTTTTTGTCTTTACGACATTTATCATTTTATACCCTTATTATATTAATTAACTAATGATAATTTTTAACAATGCATTAAAAATACATATTTCATTTTGTAAGTTATACCATTAGGAAAATCTTGTCTATATCTTTAAAAGGGTTAATTATTGAATATTTTTACAAATTTACGCAATGTATTCAATATATATCTGCAAATACGTCAACACTAATCTAAAAAATACTTTTCTATTTTAAGTTACGTTTAAAAAATATATCACCTTTTTCTTATTTATATAAAAAAATCGAAATCTTTCTATGTCTATTATAAAAATGCATCATTTTCGTATATTTTATTTAATTAAATGTGTATCAAATAAAAAAAATTATAATATAATTATTTTTTGATTTTTTTCAAACTATAAACTTAAATTTATCGGAAAGAAAAAAAATAACCAATTAACAAGAAAAATATTTGTCCCGTCCCGTCTAGTTCTGTCCAGTCTAATTATGTATGCATATCAAATGTCTCCTTATTGCTTAGTTGGATCTGAAACGCAGGCTTATGAATCATGCATATTTTACCTTGTAAATAATTGTTTATTGATATACTGATTTGTGAAAATAAATAAAATAATGAAATATGTGGTTGTTAGTTAATTATTTATTTTTCTAACGACAAATTTAAGTTTATATTTTGAAAAAGATAATAATAATTTTATTATAAAGATTTCTATTTAATACACATTTAAAAAACATTTAACTAAATGAAATATATAAAAACATATTTTTTTATTAGTAGACATACATAAATTTCGATCTTTTTCTTACTTAAATAAGAAAAAATGATAAAAATTTTAAACACAACTTAAATTAGAAAAGTTTTTTTTATCATTAATGTAGACGAATTTGCAGATATATATATCGGATAATTTGAGTAGAAAAACTTATTCAATAATTAACTTATTTTAAAAATATCGACAATACTTTTCTAATGGTGTAATTTATAAAATGAAATATTTATTTTTAATGTATTGTTATTAAATTTATCATTAATTAATTAATATAATAAGGGTATAAAATAAAAAAGGTCGGAAAGACAAAAAATAAAAAAGACAAACCATAAGAACTAAAATTGTAATTTACTATATAATCTATTAAAACAAAAAATCAAAAAAAAACAAAGAAAAGGTAAATGGATTAAAATACCGTTAAGTGAACTAACAATTTTAATTAAAGTTAGTCAGAGGAACCAAAACTGAAACAAAAAGGCAACCACAGTGACCAAAAGTGTAATTAGTTTAAAAGAGGGACCAAAGTTGATAATGAGTAACAACAACATGGACCTAAAATAATCTATGGAGAAATAAAAAATAGAGTAAACTACGACTTTCGTCCCTGTGGTTTGATGTTTATAACGATTTTCGTCCCTGGTCTTTCAAAACTGCTTTTTTAGTCCCTATGGTTTCTATTTACTTCCATTTTCATCCCTCTATCCAATTTTATTTAAAATTAAATGTTAATTCTTTTAAGAGTAAACTACAATTTTGGTCCCTGTGGTTTACCACTTTCTTTGAAAGTGGTCCCTGTGGTTCAAAAACAGCAATTATCGGCCCATGGTTTGCATTTTGCTTTGAAAATTGTCCCTGGTCACTAACTCCATTAAAATTGTCCATTAGAGCCAGGGGTATTTTCGTCCAACCATGTTTTTTTCTCTCTTTTTGTATTTTTCTTTGTTTTTTTTATTTTGGTTTAAACCATAAAACATAAGGGACCAAGTAGTAATTTATTTAATTTTTGTAATGATATTATGTATTAAAATATTAATATATATATATATATATATGTATATAATGTCTCTCTCTCTATATATATATATACAGATCGCCGTGAAACTCCAGACGATGAAACCCCCATGAAACTCCAAAACCACCGCCGGAGAACCCACTGTCGTCCCGCTGCACATCCACCGAACCACCCCCACTTGCATCATCGGCAGTAACACCCGCTATTTTGGAGTTGGGTGAAAAGTTGATCTTTACCCCAAAGTTCAGGGGGGTCAAATGTAACTTGGGTTATATAAATATAAATCAAGTTTAGATATTTTTCTAAATATCACAATTCTGATCTTTAAGAAATCAGAGAGAGAGAGAAGGAAGCAGGAAGAAAGTCATCGATCGGTTTTCTCCAAATCAAGGTACGAATCTAGCTTAATGCTTTGATCTAAGTATTATATGTCGTATAGAATCTCGTTGTTAAGGTTTTTAACCGTTTAATTTCGAGATTTACGTATTTTGATTTTGATCTGGGTTCTGTAAACGTCCCATCATATAAAACCGGGAAGATGGTCTCGAACCGGAAAAGGTTTCGACCGGTATAGTGTTCGACCGGTGGAGTGTATTCGACCGGTATTGTGTTCGACCGGTGGAGTGTATTCGACCGGTATTGTGTTCGACCGGTATTGTGTTCGACCGGTGGAGTGTATTTGACCGGTATTGTGTTCGACCGGTGGAGTGTATTCGACCGGTATTGTGTTCGACCGATAATTGTATAGGACCGATAGTAGCATTCGACCGAATACGGTACTCGACCGGTACTGGTCTCGACAGTGTGTTGTGTTTTCTTCGAGAATTGTAAGTCAGTGAGTTGTCTATATTTTTGGCTTACCGATTTATCGGTGTTGTCGTAGGTAGCAATCGTAGGAAGCAGACTATAAACAGAAAGAAATCTGAGGTGAGTCCTTTAAAGCTACCTCCGGCTGTATTACGAAAGCTATGTGATAAATGTATTTGTTTAAATGTAGAAAACCTCGTTTTAATATGGCGTATTGTTGTTGGGTAATGTTTTCTAAATCCCATCATTTCAAGAATCAAGATTTATTGAATTGAACCATTGTTCATATGGATTGCCTGTATATTTGATTTAATATGAGTATGTTATGAAATGACATGCTTTGGCTTTGAGTCTTGTGCAATGGATCCACAGGCATTGTGTTCCTATGTCCCCGTTTTGGGCATTTGGTTCACGTTTTAGCACGGAATAGGCATCGGGTTGCCATGATAAGTAAGGTGTGGGCCTATACGGTCGGGCAACGTCTCATGGTGCAGTAAGGTGTAATTCCATATTGTGATTGAGTGCCCCCTGTTTTGGGAACTCTTAAGAATAGATCCAGAGGGGTTGACTTGATGTTTTGAGCAACAGATCTAGAGGGGTTGAGCTCGTTATGTGATTTGGTGTTATTTGTACCATGTTTAATCACTAATGGTTTATTTGATTTCTTGACTTAGCTCATGGCTATACTCACCGCGTGACATCGATTTGGGTTTAGTACTCCCTTTTTAATTGGCTTGTTCTCACTACGCTTTAGCCTAATACTTGCTCTTGGTTGCCATGTTGGCAGGTCATCTTAGCAGTGGGCACACCGGGACTAAGGGAACGACCTTGGGGTCGTGAGTGATCTTTTTTTTAGGATATCTAGTGACCATCGTACAGTGATTTTTGAAGATACACATTTTGGAAGGATAGCGACACCCGACCCTAATCTAGTTAATCAATTGTAGATTAGTAGGTTGTCGTCTTATGCTTCATTATTGACCATGTTATGTATACCCTATACTCCGTTTGGGATATTTTGTATCTTGGTTTGGTTTTATCTATTTCACAGGATTAGTCTATTGCAGAATTTTCGAATTTTTATTTCCGCAAATTTTTAGGGTGTTACAAGTTGGTATCAGAGCCTTGGTTTAAGTGAACTAGGTATGACTGTAAGATGCCTAGACTTAAGCTGAGACTACTAAGTTATGACTCGTGAGATGGGGTAGACCTTTTAAGATAGGATGGTCTTAGGGTCGACGGAAACTTGCACGAATTGAAAGTTGTAATGATGGTGATAAGCACTCTTGCGTATTATACGTTCATAATTTCACTTAGCTAACGTTATTATGAAATTTTTTTACGTAGGCTTACTTAAATTACTGTTGTTATAATAATTGATCAGTGTAGTAGTACGTTATCTGTGTTTTCCGTAATCCTTGTCCAGTTCTTTTGCATGATTGCGTTCAGCAGAACCATGGTTAATACCAGAAATCGTCCGGAAGGCCAGGAGGCCGATATACCTACGACCGACCATCCACTGGCGACTGTAGTGGGGGAAACAGTGTGTGTGAGTAATGTGCTGGGTGGAGGAACCGAGCGTATTCCTTGACGCCATTTGGAGGCTGCAAAGCCTATTATTGAGGAAGTGACGGCAGAGACGAGAATGATGGATCGTATGATGTTGGTCTCATAGGGCCATGGCGCAACAGCAGGAAGTATTCTTGAAACTCCTTGAGGACCGAGACGCTAACAATCGTAGGCACGAAACGGTTGGCGAGAATGTGATTGTTGCAGGATCCGGGGGTGTTGGACCTGTAATTCCCTCTGTGGTGACTGCAGCCCTGGGTGTCAGGCGAGCGGTGCAGACTTGCACGTTCAAAGCTTTTCTGGGTTTCCGACCCCCAGAATTTAAAGGCTCAGACAATCCCCTAGATTGTATGGCCTGGGTTCGAGAGATGGAGCAAGCTTTTCGCTCAAGTGAATGTGGGGAGGAATAGAGGGTTATCTTTGGTTCCCGAATGTTACGGGGTATAGCTCTTACTTGGTGGGATGTGTACTCTGCTTCGCTTGAGCCGACTGTTCTGGACCAACTATCTTGGACTACCTTCAAAGAGAAACTGCTAGAGTAGTACTGTAATGAGAGGTCGTTGGACCGAATCAAGGAGGAATTTCAGAACTTGAAGAAAGGAGGTATGTCTGTGAGGGTGTACAACCGTCTCTTCATGGACAAATTGGGTTTTGTGGGACGTCTGGTCCCGACGGAGAAAGATAAGATCAAGGCTTACATCAAGGGCCTCCCATCGAACATGATGTCGATGGTGCGTGTAACAAAGACCTCCACCCTTCGGGAGGCAATGGAAGAAACTCAACTCATGGAGGATGCTTACAGCCTCGACACGGATCAAAGTGGTCGCCAAGTCGAGAAGAGGAAATGGGAGGGAAGCTCGATGTCCTCAAAGAAACCCTTTTATGCCAACAGCAGCGCTCAGCGAGGAGTTGATCCTAGACGTGATGCCAAGTGGTGCTCCAAGTGCCGAAGCAAACATTTCGGCCCATGCAACTTTGTTCCCGGAATGTGCTACAAGTGCGGAAAGATGGGTCACACGTTTCGAGATTGCCCTCTTAAGGGGCAAATATGTTTCGAATGTAAGGAACCGGGGCACGTAAGGGCGGAATGCCCGAAGCTCAAGGCTGGGGGATTTGGCGGGAAAAAGATGGAACCTCCGCGGTCGACCGGAAGGGATTTCTAGATATCGACCGATGTGGTGTCGGGTACGTTCTTTCTAAATTTTGTACCTACACGTGTGTTATTTGATTCTGGTGCTAGCTACTCGTTCATATCCGATTTGTTCTGTCAAAGGCTTGCTATGTCTAAGAGTATGCTAGAGAATGTTGTTGTGGTAGAAATAGCAAATGGAGGTCAAGTTCTAATTCATAATATCCTTAGAGATTTCATCTTAGAGCTTAAGGGAAAGAAATTTCCCATTAACTTATTACCTATGCAAATTGGCGGATTCGATGTGGTTGTGGGTATGGACTGGTTATCAAAGAACCAGGTCGAAATTGTATGTTCCAAGAAAATGATTCGTTTACCTGTGGCAAACGGAGAAGCGACAATAATCTACGACGAAGGAAGGAAAGGCGATGTGGCGCTTATTTCAGTGATCAAAGCTAGGAAGTGTTTGGCGAAAGGATGTTTATCTTTCCTGGCTTATGCTATCAATACCAAACTCGACCAGCGGAAACTGGAAGATGTTAGGGTGGTGTGCGAATTTTCCGATGTGTTTCCGGAAGACTTGCCCGGGTTGCCACTCGATCGTGTTGTGGAATTCCGTATAGACCTCATTCCAGGAGCGGCTCCAATTGCTCGAGCTCCTTATCGATTGGCTCCTACCGAAATGCAAGAAATGATGGTTCAACTCCAAGACCTTCTTGAGAAAGGTTTCATCCGACCGAGCTCGTCACCTTGGGGAGCTCCGGTTCTGTTCGTCAAGAAAAAGGACGGTGCAATGAGAATGTGTATCGACTATAGAGAACTTAACAAAGTGATGGTGAAGAACAGGTATCCACTTCCAAGAATCGACGATCTGTTCGATCAACTTCAGGGAGCGGGTTGTTTCTCAAAGATCGACCTTCGATCGGGGTATCACCAAGTGAAGGTAGCAAAGAGCGACATCCCAAAGACGGCATTTAGAACACGCTATGGACACTACGAGTTTCTGGTGATGCCATTTGGCCTAACCAACGCACCGGCAATATTTATGGACTTGATGAACCGAGTGTGTCGACCATTCCTCGACAAATCGGTAATCGTGTTCATCGACGACATCCTAGTTTACTCCAAGAATGAAGAAGGGCATGAGCAACATCTCCGTGAAGTGTTGGATGTATTAAGGCGAGAAAGACTTTACGCGAAGTTTTCAAAGTGCGACTTTTGGCTTCCAGAGGTTCAGTTTTTGGGGCATGTGGTTTCAAAGGAAGGAGTAAAAGTGGATCCCGCAAAGATTAAGGCGATGACGAATTGGGAACCTCCCAAGAATCCGTCTGAAATCCGAAGTTTCCTAGGTTTGGCAGGGTACTACCGGAGATTCATTCAAGATTTCTCGAAGATAGCCTCGTCGTTGACGGCCTTGACCCGAAAGAACGTGAAATTTGTGTGGACCGAGAGGCAAGAAGAGGCGTTCCGTACCTTACAAAAGAAGCTTTGTGAAGCTCCTATCCTATCCTTACCTGACGGGACGGAAGATTTTGTGGTATACAGCGATGCGTCGAAGATGGGTTTGGGTTGTGTCCTGATGCAAAGAGGGAAGGTGATCGCTTACGCATCAAGGCAACTTAAAGTGCACGAAGTCAACTACCCTACTCATGACTTGGAATTGGCAGCGGTGGTGTTTGCACTGAAGTTGTGTCGACACTACCTTTACGGTACGAAATGCACTCTTTATACTGACCACAAGAGTCTGAAGCATATCTTTGATCAGAAAGAGCTAAACATGAGGCAGCGGAGATGGTTGGAGTTGTTGAAGGATTATGACTGCGAGTTGCTCTACCATCCGGGTAAGGCAAACGTTGTTGCCGACGCCTTGAGTCGGAAAGTCTGTGGAGGAAATTCTCGTGCTACCTTTGCACGGATTGAAATAACTTCAACACTCATTGACAGAATCAAGAAATCGCAAGACGAAGCCTTGCTAGAGGAAAATCTCAAAGGAGAAGTCATGGCAAAACAACATCTTCTGTTGACTGAAGATAGTCGAGGGGTGAAACTTTTCAATGGGCGAATTTGGGTGCCTAAGATAGGGGGTAATAGAGAACTTCTTCTCGAAGATGCCCACAAGTCAAAATACTCCATTCACACAAGAAGCACGAAAATGTATAGACATTTGAAATTGCATTATTGGTGGCCAATCATGAAGCTTGATGTGGTGCACTATGTGGAACAGTGTGTAACTTGTTTGCAAGTGAAGGCTGAACACCAAAGACCTTACGGAAGTTTGCAATCCTTGGAAATTCCGGAATGGAAATGGGAATACATCACGATGGATTTCGTGACGAAGTTGCCAAAGACCTTGAAAGGTCACGACAACATTTGGGTTATAGTAGACCGCTTGACCAAAAGCGCTCACTTCTTGGCCATGCGGGAGACCTTGCCAATGGATAAATTGGCGAAGTTGTACATCGATGAAGTAATTTCCCGACACGGTGTGCCGCTATCTATTGTCTCTGATCGGGATAGTCGGTTCACGTCGCATTTTTGGGATGGTTTACAAAAGGAATTGGGTACACGTGTGAAGTTGAGCACGACTTACCATCCTCAAACTGACGGCCAAAGCGAGAGGACAATTCAGACTCTGGAAGACATGTTAAGATCGTGTGTAATCGACTTTGGGGGTAGTTGGGATACGCACCTGCCTTTGGTAGAGTTCACGTACAATAATAGCTACCACTCGAGTATAGGGATGGCACCGTTTGATACGTTATACGGTCGCAAGTGTCGAACTCCCGTATGTTGGCTCGAGGTGGGGGAAAATCAGTTCGCCGGACCTAAAATTGTGCAAGAAACGGTGGACAAGGTCAAGGGCATCCGCGAACGCTTGAAGGCGGCGCAAGATCGACAGAAAAGTTACGCCGATAAGAAAAGACGACCAATGGAATTCCAAGTGGGAGATTGGGTTATGCTGAAGGTATCCCCTTGGAAGGGAATTATTAGATTTGGGGAGCGTGGGAAGTTGAGCCCCCGTTTCCTTGGACCGTTCACCGTGACTAAGCGGATAGGACTTCAAGCTTATCAACTGGAACTTCCTCCGGAGATGAAGGGAATTCATAACACATTTCACGTGTGCTATCTTCGGAAGTGTCTAGCAAAAGAGGAGAGTGTCATTCCACTCTCCGAGATCAGAGTGGATGAGGGAAATCGTTGCGCTGAAGAACCTGAAGCGATTTTGGAAAGAAAGACGAAAAAGCTTCGTCACCGGGAAGTCACAATGGTCAAGGTTCAGTGGAAGCACCATCGGGGTGCCAACGTGACTTGGGAAGCGGAAGAGGACTTGAAGCGAAGGTACCCTCACCTTTTTCCATAGCCGAGATTTCGAAGACGAAATCTTCTCCAAGTTGGGGAGGATTGTAACACCCGCTATTTTGGAGTTGGGTGAAAAGTTGACCTTTACCCCAAAGTTCAGGGGGGTCAAATGTAACTTGGGTTATATAAATATAAATCAAGTTTAGATATTTTTCTAAATATCACAATTCTGATCTTTAAGAAATCAGAAAGAGAGAGAAGGAAGCAGGAAGAAAGTGATCGATCGGTTTTCTCCAAATCAAGGTACAAATCTAGCTTAATGCTTTGATCTAAGTATTATATGTCGTACAGAATCTCGTTGTTAAGGTTTTTAACCGTTTAATTTCGAGATTTACGTATTTTGATTTGGATCTGGGTTCTGTAAACGTCCCATCATATAAAACCGGGAAGATGGTCTCGAACCGGAAAAGGTTTCGACCGGTATAGTGTTCGACCGGTGGAGTGTATTCGACCGGTATTGTGTTCGACCGGTGGAGTGTATTCGACCGGTACTGTATTCGACCGATAATTGTATAGGACCGATAGTAGCATTCGACCGAATGCGGTACTCGACCGGTACTGGTCTCGACAGTGTGTTGTGTTTTCTTTGAGAATTGTAAGTCGGTGAGTTGTCTATATTTTTGGCTTACCGATTTATCAGTGTTGTCGTAGGTAGCAATCGTAGGAAGCAGACTATAAACAGAAAGAAATATGAGGTGAGTCCTTTAAAGCTAACTCCATCTGTATTACGAAAGCTATGTGATAAATGTATTTGTTTAAATGTAGAAAACCTCGTTTTAATATGGCGTATTGTTGTTGGGTAATGTTTTCTAAATCCCATCATTTCAAGAATCAAGATTTATTGAATTGAACCATTGTTCATATGGATTGCCTGTATATTTCATTTACTATGAGTATGTTACGAAATGACATGCTTTGGCTTTGAGTCTTGTGCAATGGATCCATAGGCACTATGTTCCTATGTCCCCGTTTTGGGCATTTGGTTCACGTTTTAGCACGGAATATGCATCGGGTTGCCATGATAAGTAAGGTGTGGGCCTATACGGTCGGGCAGCGTCTCATGGTGCAGTAAGGTGTAATTCCATATTGTGATTGAGTTCCCCCTGCTTTGGGAACTCTCAAGAATAGATCCAGAGGGGTTGACTTGATGTTTTGAGCAACAGATCTAGAGGGGTTGAGCTCCTTATGTGATTTGGTGTTATTTGTACCATGTTTAATCACTAATGGTTTATTTGATTTCTTGACTTAGCTCATGGCTATACTCACCGCGTGACATCGATTTGGGTTTAGTACTCCCTTTTTCTTGTTCTCACTAGGCTTTAGTCTAACACTTGCTCTTGGTTGTCATGTTGGCAGGTCATCTTAGCAGTAGGGCACGCCGGGACTGAGGGAATGACCTTGGGGTCGTGAGTGGTCTTTTTTTTTAGGATATCTAGTGACCATCGTACAGTGATTTTTGAAGATACACATTTTGGAAGGATAGCGACACCCGACCCTAATCTAGTTAATCAATTGTAGATTAGTAGGTTGTCGTCTTATGCTTCATTATTGACCATGTTATGTATACCCTATACTCCGTTTGGGATATTTTGTATCTTGGTTTGGTTTTATCTATTTCACAAGATTAGTCTATTACAGAATTTTCGAATTTTTATTTCCGCAAATTTTTAGGGTGTTACTTCGGCGCACCACCACCACTGCATATGTATGTGCACGTCTGGAGAAGCCCACCAGAGTGAAAGAAGGTCTGGAAAAGACCATCGGAACTGTGATACTGATCTGGTTCCAATCTCTGGAAGATAGATAGAGAGAGATCGAGATACAGAGAGAGAGAGAGATAAGAGAAAAGAGAGAGATCGAGATAACTTGTAGGAGGCTCGCCGGAGAAGACGAACTCGCCGGAGGCTCGCCAGATAAGACCTCGTCTATTGGCCGGCGGTGGTTCCTTGGAGTTTCACGGGGGGTGGGAGGGCGATGGGGGGAGAGGGTGGCCGGCGGTGGGTTCTCCGGCGGTCGACCATGGTATCTATCTGCGATCTGTATATATATAGAGAGAGAGAGACATTATAGACATATATATATATATTAATATTAATATTTTAATACATAATATCATTACAAGAATTAAATAAATTACAATTTGGTCCCTTATGTTTTATGGTTTAAACAAAAATAAAAAAAAAAGAAAAATTACAAAAAGAGAGAAAAAAACATGGTTGGACGAAAATACCCCTGGCTCTAACGGACAGTTTTAACGGAGTTAGTGACCAGGGACGATTTTCAAAGCAAAATGCAAACCATGGGCCGATAATTGCAGTTTTTGAACCACGGGGACCACTTTCAAAGAAAGTGGTAAACCACAGGGACCAAAATTGTAGTTTACTCTTCTTTTAAAAATTGAATAAGCAATTTACATATTTGGTCCTTATGGTATATAAAGTTTTACATTTTTATCCTAGTTTACATTTTTTTTACTTTTTTTTTATTTATTGTATTTCATCAAAACATTTATTTTTCTATTAATTATATTGTATATTTTCGTAATTATTATAACTTTAATTATAAAAATAATCAAATAATTTCGTTAAAAATACTGATAAATACATGATTGTTTTTTCAAAGCTTTAGGTTTAAATTATTTAAAATTAATATTTTATATCAATTGATTTATTAAAGCTTTTTATTTATTTTAAATCACCATTGGAAAAAATTTAATAAAATTCGAGAAAAAAATAGTCTTATTTTATAACAACCGGTTGTTTATTGTTAAATTCACTTTACTCCCATTATTCCATATTTTCATTAAACTTTCTTTTTATTAATTAATCAAATTTGTTTAATATTTAAAATAAACATAGACACACAGACACACACACACACACATATATATATATATATATATATATATATATATATATAGAGAGAGAGAGAGAGAGAGAGAGAGAGGAAGGATCATGCGAGAAGTTAAACATTTTGCGAGAAGGCGATAAATGTAATATCATATATGATTATACGGCCTGTATGTGTGTTTAATCATGTATGATTAAACGTCTATGTATTGTCAATATAACATGTGTTTAATCATATATGATTAAGCTTGTGTATCATATATGATTAAACACTTATCGCCTTCTCGTAAAATGTTTAACTTCTCGTTTGAACCTGCCCCTATATATCTATATCTATACTATATTATAAAAACGACATAAAAACTCTTAATTACAACATTTTAAGCATAAGGTATAACTAATTAAAACCAATTGCTTAATTTACAATTTCTTAATGCTTTGGTACAACCTTTCCAAACACAGTATCTCACATAATCATCTATTTGTGGAATGGATACTCATTTATTAATATAAATATTTTTTTTTTTGGTGGAGAATTTTATAAAATATATTTTATATTAGCATAATCTATTTTAAATGTAGATTTTACATTTAAATCTATATTAATGAGATGTAATATAAAATCTTTTTTCTTCCGTATTTTTTTATATTACATCTCATAATGATTTTTCCATATTTTATTTTATAAAATCTTTTTACATAATGAGATGTAATATAAACTCTTTTTTCTTCCGTATTTTTTTTGCTAATATAAAATCTATTTTATTTTATAAAATCTACACGTATTTTATATTAGCATAATATAAAATCTACACGTATTTTTTTTGCTAATATAAAATCTACACAAGGTACAACTAATTAAAGTCAATTACTTAATTTACAATTTCTTAATGCTTTGGTATAACTTTTCCAAGCACAGTATCTCCATAATCATCTATTTGTGGAATGGATACTCATTTATTAATATAAATATTTGTTTTTTTGGTGGAGGATTTTAGAAAATAGATTTTATATTAGCATAATCTATTTTAAATGTAGATTTTACATTTAAATCTATATTAATGATATGTAATATAAAATCTTTTTTCTTTCGTATTTTTTTATATTACATCTCATAAGAGCATCTCCAACAACATTGCTAATTTTTTTCTAAAATAGAGAATGGAAAGTCAAAATCTCTAAAAACATTTTCTCCTAACTCCAACATCTTTTCTATTTTAGAGAATCAATCATTATTTATATTATTATAATATTCCATAATTTATCATCCCAATACATTTTAAAAAAAAAACTTAAAATAAAATGTTAAATATTGAATCTTATTGGTTGGATTGAATAAAATAATATTTTCTCTCTCCAATTTAGAGATTATAGAGAATTCTCTATATTTAGAGATTTTTTGAGCTTTCTCTATTTTTTCATATTTTATTTTATAAAATCTTTTTACATAATGAGATGCAATATAAACTCTTTTTTCTTCCGTATTTTTTTTGCTAATATAAAATCTATTTTATTTTATAAAATCTACACGTATTTTTTTTGCTAATATAAAATCTACACGTATTTTGTTTCACGACCATTAAAAGAAGAAAAAAGAAGGTTGATATGAATTAAAAATAAAAAATTACGAGATACACTAATAAATTATCGTATTCTTTAAAATAAAAATATTCCGCAATACTTTCAAAATTAACCAAGTGTAAAAAAGATAAAATAGAAACGATATAGATATAAAAATATTGTAATACCTGTGTAAGACCCGGTTTTAAAAACATATAATTATTTCTTACCCGAATTAAATCGTAATTAAAAATAACAACTAATGATAGTTGAGGGGTTAAAACCGTTATATATTCAAACTCTTAATAATTATAATTATATATATATTTAGTAAAAAAAAATAAGAAATAAGAAGTAAACTACACTTCGTCCCTATGCTCTCTCTCTCTCTAAAAATTGCATACTCAACTTCTCTCTAAATTTCTATCAAATTCGTGAAGCAAATCAACGAAAGAATAACATATTCGGAATCTACTCGTCGAGCCCGTCCTAGAGGTATAAATTTCTTCTTAAGTTATTTAAGTTGGTAAGTTAGGGTAGTTGTAGTTGGTAGGTAGATTATGATTATATAGTATAAAGTTATAAGCATTTACATGTATAGGAATGCTTGTTTTTGTCAAAATTACAATCGGGTAAAGTTTAGAATCAAAATGGTGAATTTTTTATTTGATTATGATTTTGTGTTAGAAGTATTAATTTGGGAAATTGGTTAGTTTTTGGTACCAAAAATGGGTAAAGGAAGGAACCATTGAAATGGTTATGAGCTCCTTGAAGTAATGCCCACAAGGTGTTTGTTGAAATGTCTTAAAGAAAATTTCAGTTTCTGTTGAGTATTTAGCTTGCTGTCCAGATATTGAAAAATTCGTATAAAATCAACCGTAAGTCGAAATAAGCTGAAATTTTGCAGTTAGAAAGTTCTTTCTGTCCTGTACAACTTTGCAGTTTATACTGAAACCAAATTATGAAGCTAAGCAGCTCCAAACAGTGAATTTCCAGAGCTGGTCCTGTGAAAAACGGGATCTGCACACTGTTTTTATATACTTCGTATCTAATTGGCCGTTGCTCCAATCGGGGTGAATCCAAAACGTGGTGGATCATAAGAGATGAAAGTACAACTTTGTTTTAGACATGATCATCTAGTTTGGACCTTAAGTAAGGTATTTAAGCCAAAAACAGAGGTGTAACAGGGCTGTCCTGTGCAGTCTCGTTTGGCTTGTTTGATTAATTTCACAACCATGCTAACCTCTAGTTTTGTCTTATGAACCTACTAGGATTTATTAGAACTCATATTTAAGTTGTTTAGAGGATTAAAAAGGGTGTTAGACTTGCATTTTCATGGGTTTAGTAGGTAAACTTTCTAAGCGCATTGTGATGTTATAGGCCCTTCTTTTTGTTGAAACTCGATCAACCGCGTGGATAAATATTTTCTCGAGACCCTTATATTCAAAGGTACGGATTTCCCTACTTCATTTTATACGAGGATAATCCCTTGATAAGATTATCCATTCCATGATTAAATCATGACACTACAAAAGTAAGTGCATGTATTTCGAATCCGAAATTCCTTTATTTTGTCGAAATACGATATTCCTTTGTACAACAACATTCCTATGATTTTGTGCCTACTTTATGAATCACTTTGGAAAAACGATACTTTGAAAATATTCATGTTCATTCAACTATTATTCTTATGTGAGGTTTGAAAAGTCATTTTAGACTTTAGTTGAACGATTTTGATAGTGAACATTTTCTTTCAATAATATTGTGAACCATAAAGGTCGTTTGATAGATTTCATGGTGGTTATTTTCTTTAAACTCTCATGATTTTTACTTGATGTTATAATTTTGTATGACACAGTGATCAGGGCATAGATCATTGTGACGCTCTGTGGTGCTCGTAAACCACAGCGTCCCCATACTGGTGCTCTATAGTGTGAGCTTTACCTAGGCATGGGTGGGGGCGTATGGACTGGTCCTAGGATATGCGCATTATGATACGCATTTGTTGCGTACGGGAATGGATGTGTGTGCCCGCACTTCATCCCACAACCCATGTGGACTGATCCTCCCGTGGAATTTATGACACATTGAAGGTTTCATCCGTTGGATCCTCTTTGTGATTATGAACTGGGAAACCGGTCTTGTAATTTATTTTTATACGATGCTTTACCACATTTTTGTTTAAAAGTATTTTATAACTCATATGTTGACTTATTCTTTGACTTCTGTTATGTCAAACTATTATGATTGTTTCCGCTACAAATTGATTTTGTTTCCGTTATTATTCTTTATATTTGTATTTTAATCCGTTCACTGAGCAAATTGTGCTCAGCCGTGTTTTTGTTTTCTGACACGGCAGGTTCAGTAGAATAGATTCGGGGAAATTCTGGGAACTGATCGAGTAGACCTGAAGTTCCAACCGGTGGATCTTTTGATAGTGTAATTTTTGTTCAAGTGTTTTACGCTCTATATTTTAGCCGGTTATGTTCAAGTTTTGAAGGGTAAATTTATCTTTTGGGTTATGTTTAAATTGCTTGATACCGACCCTAATGCTTAATTAGTTTATATTTGGGTTTCGGGTCAAAAGTGTGACACACACCCTGTCCTCAGCCACGCGGGACTGGGGGTGTTACAAATATTCTTCCATATTTTTAATATATTTATATTTAAATGTAAAATCGAAAATGAAAATAAAAGATTTTAAAATATTCTCTACATTCACTATAAATATATATATAGCTTCTCTATGTATCATCCGAGTACAAGAAGAAGACGAACGGTCGGGTGTCAATGGCGGAACCTGCAACTGAACAAAAGATATTCCACTGTATTTTTGTTTCTTTGAAAAACTACTTTTTTATATTTTATTTTATTTACTGAGGATTTGTTTATATTTTTCAAAATCCACAATCATATTTTTCGAAGTAGGGGAATAAGATATATATACATATCTTTATTTTTTATTGACTAATACTATGAGGTCTTGAAGTCAATAGTCAGATAAATTTTCAAGTGGTACTGAGTGAATTTGAACTATACCAGTTGAGTTGCCGGTTACAAAAGATAGAAATCATTTATTTTCTTTGTCATATTTGATGTGGGTTGAATGTTGTTAATTAATC
The DNA here is from genome assembly GCA_954870635.1 of Arctium minus. Classification (NCBI taxonomy): domain Eukaryota; kingdom Viridiplantae; phylum Streptophyta; class Magnoliopsida; order Asterales; family Asteraceae; genus Arctium; species Arctium minus. Next base: position 29,767,386 of record OX941089.1, on the reverse strand, counting down.
TACAGATTTATACGTTCAAAGTGATTGTCAAGTGTTGTCGAGGAGGTTTTAGAAAAATTGCAAAATCTGTAAAAACGTATGTTCATATTTATAATTATTTCAATAATAGTGATATGTTGTGAGACATGTCGTTTGAGTTTTAAATAATATAATACAAAACTATTACCAATACTATTGCACAAACTCATAACAACAAACGATTAAGAATATATGCAAGTTAACCACTTATGAAAATACATTAGTTTTTCACATTGTATTTCATTAACTGTTAACAGATAAATTACGTTTCATTTTAACTCGGTTCAATATTCCAACAAAAAATTTATTCTCTCGTGCAATGCACGGGCCCAACACTAGTCTATACTATATTATAAAAAGACATAAAAAACTCTTAATTACAATATTTTAAGCACAAGGTATAACTAATTAAAGCCAATTACTTAATTTACAATTTCTTAATTCTTTGGTACAACCTTTCCAAGCACAGTATCTCACATAATCATCTATTTGTGGAATGGATATTCATTTATTAATATAAATATTTGTTTTTTTGGTGGAAGATTTTATAAAATAAATTTTATATTAGCATAATCTATTTTAAATGTAGATTTTACATTTAAATCTATATTAATGAGATGTAATATAAAATCTTTTTTCTTCCGTATTTTTTTATATTACATCTCATAATGATTTTTCCATATTTTATTTTATAAAATCTTTTTCCATATTTTATTTTATAAAATCTTTTTACATAATGATATGTAATTAAACTCTTTTTTCTTCCGTATTTTTTTTGCTAATATAAAATCTATTTTATTTTATAAAATCTACACGTATTTTTTTTGCTAATATAAAATCTACACGTATTTTTTTCACGAGCATTAAAAGAAGAAAAAAGAAGGTTGATATGAATTAAAAATAAAAAATAACGAGATACACTAATAAATTATCGTATTCTTTAAAATAAAAATATTCCGCAATACTTTCAAAATTAACCAAGTGTAAAGAAAACAAAATAGAAACGATGTAGATGTAAAAATATTCTTCCATATTTTTAATATATTTATATTTAAATGTAAAATCGAAAATAAAAATAAAAGATTTTAAAATATTCTCTACATTCACTATAAATATATATATAGCTTCTCTATGTATCATCCGAGTACAAGAAGAAGACGAACGATCGGGTGTCAATGGCGGAACCTGCAACTGAACAAAATATATTCCACTATATTTTTATTTCTTTGAAAAACTACTTTTTTATATTTTATTTTATTTACTGAGGATTTTTTTATATTTTTCAAAATCCACAATCATATTTTTCGAAGTAGGGGAATAAGATATATATACATATCTTTATTTTTATCGACTAATACTATGAGGTCTTGAAGTCAATAGTCAAATAAATTTTCAAGTGGTACTGAGTGAATTTGAACTATACCAGTTGAGTTGTCGGTTACAAAAGATAGAAATCATTTATTTTCTTTGTCATATTTGATGTGGGTTGGATGTTGTTGATTAATCTACTGATTTATACGTTCAAAGTGATTGTCAAGTGTTGTCGAAGAGGTTTCAGAAAAATTGCAAAATCTGTAAAAACGTATGTTCATATTTATAATTATTTCAATAATAGTGATATGTTGTGAGACATGTCGTTTGAGTTTTAAATAATATAATACAAAATTATTACCAATATTATTGCACAAACTCATAACAACAAATGATTAAGAATATATGCAAGTTAACCACTTATGAAAATACATTCATTTTTCATATTGTATTTCATTAACTGTTAACAGAGAAATTACGTTTCATTTTAACTCGGTTCAATATTCCAACAAAAAATTTATCCTCTCGTGCAATGCACGGGCCCAACACTAGTTATATTATAAAACACGGATAAAAAACTCTTAAATACAAATTATTAGGCACAAGGTACCATCATTTTATTCAAGATTTTAAAAATCTTTTAATTTACAAGTATCAAAGCACAAGATACATATTACTACTGCAGACTTCTAACACCCACCAATTTGGTATGTGCAAGGTCTTCCTTTTATGCAGACATTTCCATATATCACTATTAATTAATATATTATATTATTATAAATTTGTTTTAATTATATTATTAAATATGTAATTGGTTATTTTTTTCTAGATGTCATTAAAATATATAAGATAATCATTGAATTCTAACAAAATACTTAATTTTTTTATATAAAAAACGTTATATTATTAAGTCTAAATTAAACAAATTTATAAAAAAAAGACATTATCATTTTCTTAAAGTTAAAACCATCCAAAATCGTACTGTAAATCGACAATAAAACAAAAAATAAAATGAAACATTAAAATCGTGATGTATCTCGTCGCATTGCGCGAGAACGCTTCTAGTATATATATATACATCAATGTTCTAAATAACATGAGATTTAAGCCTTGTGTTTGACGTCACGTTAATTCTATGGCATGTCATGGCTTATTGCATGATTTTTGTAAAACCATATTGAAATCTTCTTATCCTTTTATTGTCTTATTTTTTGTTTTTAATATATAACCTAATTTAAAATGGTGTGTATGTGTGTTTATATGTGTGTATGTTTTATTTAAATACTAAACAAACTTGATTAATTAATAGAAAATAAAGATTAAATGAAAATTTAGAATAGTGGGAATAAATTGCATTTAACAAAAAACAATCGGTTGTTATAAAATAATACTATTTTTTCTCGAATTTTATTAAAATTTTTTCGATAGTAATTTAAAATAAATAAAAAAACTTTAATAAATCAACATATATAAAATATTAATTTTAAGTGATTTAAACCTAGTAGTTTGAAAAAAAATATCATTTATTTATCAGTATTTTTAACGAAATTATTTGATTCTTTTTATAATTAAAGTTATAATAATCATGAAAATATACAATATAATTAATAGAAAAATAAATGTCTTGATGAAATACAATAAATAAAGAAAAAGTAAAAAATGTAAATTAGGATAAAAATGTAAAAATTTATATACCATAAGAACCAAATATGTAATTTACTTATTCCATTTTTAAATGAATTAACATTTAATTTTAATAAAATTGGATGGAGGGACGAAAATGGAATCAAATAGAAACCATAGGGACTAAAAATATAGTTTTAAAAGACCAGGGACGAAAATCGTTATAAACATCAAACCATAGGGACGAAAATCGTAGTTTACTCTAAAAAATATCATATCTTCAAACTTGAGAGTAAGGTTGATAAAACCAAGAAGAAAATTGAAGAATAAAAGAAATAATATTAAACAATTAATAAGGGGGGTGTTATTTGCACCAAAAAGGTACAAATAGTGAATGATTGTTTTCCGGTCCAATCATTAAAAATGTCATTTCACTTATATATTATTATTATTATTATTATTATTATTATTATCTTTATCTTTATATATATATGATATATATATATATGTGTGTGTGTGTGTGTGTGTGTTTTGATTTTATAAATTTATAAAATTTGTAACTTTTGATTTTATTTTATTCTATAAATTTGTAACTTTTGATTTTATTTGATTTTATAAATTTGTAACTTTTGATTTTATTATAACTTTGTAAAATGTATTTTTTTAGGGACCAATTCCGTAACAACATATCGTTTAGGGACAGCTTTAGTGGTGGCAGTAGCGGGAACCGCAACTATAATTCTAACAGGTTCATAGGGTCCGTTTTCTATGTATTCAGGTATAGTAGGATCCACACCTTCAAGAAATAGCATCATTCGATTTTTCCATAGAGAAAAGTTATCTCTGCTAAATCGAGGAGGTTTAGAAAGTGAACCATTATCATAGTAGTTTGTGTTTGTGTTTAGTGCCATTTTAGAATAGCAAGGAAGAGTATACAGCAAGATCTTGTTTATTAGTTTAAACAAACTGCTCTGATACCACTTGTTGGTCCCGAAGGTGCTTAACAAGTTTGTAGAAGGGGGGTTGAATACAAACACAGATATTAAAGTTTAATAAACTGTTTATTGATAAATCAAAATACAATTTACAAGTTTGTTGCAGAATAGCGATAGCACTAGTGTTGTCGCAATAGATAGGAATCTTTGACAGCTGAAGGTCATAGTCTAATAGTTGATTTCTCATCCATAAGATTTGAGAACAACAGCTTCCAGCGGCTACGTATTCAGCTTCAGCTGTGGAAGTGGACACAAAATTTTGCTTCTTGCTTGTCCAGCTTACCAGCTTTCCTCCCAGGAGTTGACATCCACCAGTGGTACTCTTTCTGTCGAGTTTACAGCCTGCAAAATCACTATCAGAATAACCAGTTAGATCGAACCCTGAGTCTTTGGGATACCAAAGACCGAGGTTAGGAGTTCCTTTCAGATATCTAAAAATTCGCTTTACAGCGATCAGATGGGATTCCTTGGGTTCAGATTGATAGCGTGCACATAAACAAGTAGGGTACATGATGTCAGGTCGGCTCGCTGTGAGATACAGCAGGGATCCTCTATAGGCAGTGACATTAACAGGTTTTCCAAAAGGATCTTTGTTAAGTGTCAGGGGTGGTGCCATAGGAGTTTTCATCGCTGAAGTTTGTGTGAGATCAAACTTCTTCAGCATATCTTTAACATACTTACCTTGGCAGATAAAAGTATCTTTGTCAGATTGTTTAATCTGAAGACCAAGAAAATATGTCAGCTCACCCATCATACTCATTTTATATTCTTTCTTCATTCTTTCAGCGAAGCGAGTACACAGAGATGGGTTAGTAGAACCAAATATTATGTCATCAACATATATTTGTACAAGAATTATATGACCTTTTATCTTTCTGAAAAATAACGTATTATCAATCTTGCCACGTTCAAAATTTTCAGAGATAAGAAAAGATGAGAGAGTGTCATACCAAGCACGAGGGACTTGTTTTAGACCATAGAGAGCCTTATCCAATTTATAAACATAATTTGGATGCTTAGGGTCATAGAACCCTGGTGGTTGTTCTACATAGACTTCTTCATTCAGCTTTCCATTCAGAAATGCTGATTTTACATCCATTTGATAAACGATGAAGTCTTTATAGACTGCATAAGCTAAGAATAGTCGAATTGCTTCGAGCCTGGCCACAGGGGCAAAGGTTTCATCATAGTCTATGCCTTCCTCTTGTCTGTATCCCTGAGCAACAAGTCGAGCCTTGTTGCGGGTTACAGTTCCATGTTCATCTAACTTGTTTCTAAACACCCATTTGGTGCCTATTACAGTTTTATCAGATGGTCTAGGAACGAGATTCCAAACTTTGTTTCGAGAAAATTCAGTCAGCTCTTCTTGCATAGCGCTGACCCAGTTTGGATCTCTCAGGGCATCATCAGTCTTCTTTGGTTCTATTAAAGAGAGAAAATTTACAAAGAGACAGATGTTACCTGAGCTTCGTCGTGTCTGAATACCTGCATCTGGATCACCGAGAATTTGATCTATTGGGTGATTTCTGGTCCATCGCTGAGCAGGAGCATGATCGCTTAACTCAGAGGTTGGATCAACAATTGGGATGTTTACTGATGAGGACGTTTGAGGTTCATCAGCAATTAACTGTTAAGTAGGTTCACCAGAGAGGTTTCCAGACGAAGGCAGATTTGATGGTAGTAATGTGTTTAGAGGTTCAGCTGAAACCCATGAGGTGGATTCAGCGGTAGGATGTATAATGTTTGGATCATCATCAGCGGTTGAAGGATCAGAATGCTGATGGTTTAAGAAGAAGGGTTCTGTTTCTCTGTAGTGAGAAAGTATCCAAGCATTTAACTCTTCATTGTCAGCGATTGGTTTCGAGTTCGCTGAGTGAGTTTCATCAAAAGTGACGTGAATTGTTTCTTCTACTGTTTGTCTTCTCTTGTTGAAAACTCTGTAGGCTTTGGAGATGGAGGAATATCCTAGAAATATTCCATCATCTGCTTTTGGGTCGAACTTTCCAAGTTGATCTCTGTTGTTTAAGATAAAGCACTGACAACCAAAGATATGAAGAAAGCTGATAGAAGGCTTCCTTCCAAGAAAAAGTTCATAAGCTGTCTTCCCAAATCGCTTTATTATCAGCGATCTGTTTTGAGTGAAACATGCAGTGTTTACAGCTTCTGTCCAAAATTGAGTAGGGAGATGAGAATCGCTGAGCATTGATCTGGCAGCTTCTATGATCGTTCTGTTTCTTCTTTCAGCGACTCCGTTTTGCTGAGGTGTTCTCACTGAAGAGAAGTTGTGAGAGATTCCCTTGTTCTTAAAGAAATTGTTCAGGGAACTATTTTTGAATTCAGTTCCATGATCACTTCTTATTGAACGAACAGTAAGATTGTTCAGCACTTCCATCTTTTTCACAAAAGATATTAGTTCTTCTGGAGTATCTCTCTTACAGCGAAGAAAGATAACCCAGGTGTAACGAGAATATTCATCTACAATGACAAGTGTATATTTCTTTCCAGCTATTGATTGGATGTTGACAGGACCAAACAGATCCATATGCAAGAGCTGAGAGGACTTGTTATTGAGGAAACTTGTTTCGACTTGAAACTAGCTTTTGTTTGTTTTCCTTTTTCACATGCTGAGCAGAGAGATTCTTTAGCATATGAGTGCTGAGGAAGACCAGAAACCAGTTCCTTAGATGAGAGAGAATTCAGGGTTTTGAAATTTAGATGACAGAGCCTTTTATGCCATAGCCAGTTGACATCAGAAGAGGCCTTAGAGAGAAAACATAAGTTATCAGTGATAGTAGAGTCCATATCTATTACATAGACATTTTCTCTGCGATGACCACTGAGAGCAAGTTTTCCTTTTTCATCTACCACTGAACATGCTTTCTTAGAAAAGCGAACTTCGTAATCTTTGTCACATAGCTGACTGATGCTCAGAAGGTTGTGCTTCAGTCCATCTACATAAGCGACTCTTCGAAAGGTAGTTGTCCCATTGCTAAGGACACCAAACCCTCGGGTAAATCCTTTTCCATTTCCACCAAAGGTCACAGAGGGACCTTTCTCTTCCTTGTATTCAGTGAGCAGGTCTCTTTGTCCAGTCATATGACGAGAACATCCACTATCGAGATACCAGATGCCCTTTGATCCCTGTACACATAAGAAAGATTAAGCGTTGTTTGGTACCCACTTTTCAATGGGTCCTTCAGAGTTAGTGGATAAGGAAGGTTCAGCTTTCTTCTCAGCAGATGAAGATTCAGCTTCAGTGGTAATCTTCACTTTGGTTAATTTCTTAACCTTAGTGGTATTTTTCACCTTGGTTGATTTTTCAACCTTGGTGGCCTTCTCAGCTTTAGAGGCATTTTTCTTCACTTTAGCTATTTTGTCAGCTTTAGTGGCAGTTGGACATTTGCTTGCAATATGATCAGTAAAACCACAGTGATAACATTTTCTGTATCTGAAAATGGTTTTAGGACCGGAAGTAGAAGGTTTTGTAAGTTTAAGATGAGCAGGGCCAGGTCCAAGAAGACTTTTCTCTTGAGATCTGGGAGGAATTTTCATTTCTTCAGATCTCGGCGGTTTAAGGTCAATCTTTAGCTTTGGAGGACAGAGATCAAAGATTTCTATCACAGAGCTAGAGGATTGCTTAGCTGAAGGTTTAGAAGGAACTTTCAGCTTTGCTTTCCTGGTTGCCTTATGAGGAAGGAGAATGGACTTTCCTTTATCCGTAGACTTAGTGTCTTTGGATTTTTCTTCAGGGATGGGATTTGAAGAAGAACAGGGATAGAATTGATTATAAGAAGTGTCAAAGAAAGAGGTGACAAAAGTTCCAAACTTAAGCGAGGAACTTTCTTCCTTAGGATCGTCCTGAGGTGTCCAAAAACCAAGACCAGTTTTATCACTTTCAGGAGTTTGAGCATTTATTATCTCAGAGATCTTTGTTGATGATTTGCACCATTTTTCAACATGAGCCTTTTCTGCTTTTAGAGCAGCGATGGCTTGTTCGCGTTCAATGCTGATGATTTCATTTATAATGACTTGATCTTTCAACTTTTCTTCTAAAAGATTTAGTTCACTGATCTTTTCATGAAATTTCTCTAGCTCTTGAGTTAAATAAACATTTTTATTTTCAGCTTGAGTTTTGTCATTTAGAGCATTATAAAGGTCAATCGTCAGCACATCAACAGCGCGACTTCTCTCAGCTTCAGGCAGAGAGGGATTTGTAGAGATAGATACCTGAGATGATATGTAGCTCATAGAAGGTTCAGATGGTTCTTCTACTTCTTCTTTAATCTCAGCCATGAGGCAAAGATTAGCGACTTCTTCTTCATCAGAAGATGATTCTTCTGATTCAACCCAGTCATGTTCTTCAGCGATGAGACCTTTACCTTTTCGCTGATAGCTTTTCAGCTTTTGATATTTGTTCTTCAGCTTATGGTATTTGTCATCACTGGATCTTCTTGAGGTAGAAGGTTTGAAGACCTTTTTCGACCTGCACTCACTAGCAAAATGTCCAATTTTTTCGCAGTTATAGCAAGTGGCTGTAGCCTTATCAACCGGAGTTGATTTTGGCTTTTCAGTAAGAGAGAGAGAGGTTTACTTCTTCGTAAGTTACTCTTTCTTGAAAATCTCTTAAAAGAGTTTGTCAAGAGTGCTAAGGACTCATCAAACTCTGAAAGATCAGGGTCTGATAGATCCTCAGATTCAGAATCTAACTCAGTGATGGTGAGAGTAGATCGCTGAGATGGAATTATCTCTGAAGAGACTAAAGCAAAAGGATTGCTTTTGGAGTCTTTAGAATCTTTTACAAGATTCTTCTTCAGAAGATTAGATTGCTCATAGTTGAGCAATATTCCATACAGAGTGCTTAAAGAGAGAGTATGTAAGTCTTTTGTCAGCTTAAGACATATTGAATAACTGTCCCAGCTTTCAGGAAGACTTTCCAAGAATTTTGTTAGGACCTCAGAATTAGAATAGGTCCTTCCAACAGTTCTTAGGTCAATGATTAGGCAGTTAAACCGCTGATGAATGTCAGAAAGAGATTCATTCTTTCCAGCGATAAAACTTTCATACTGTCTTACCAAGTTAATCTTTCAAGTCTCTTGGAATTCAGTGGTGCCCTCATATTGAACACATATGGTTTCCCACATTTCTTTAGAAGTTTTCAGATGCATGATGGAATGGAAAACTTCATCAAGCAGAGCCATTGAGATAATGGTCTTTGCTCTTGCATCTATGCCTACCTTCTTTTTATCTTCATCACTCCACTGTCTTATTTCCTTAACGACATATCGTTCAGGGACAGCTTCAGTGGTGGCAGTAGCGGGAACCGCAGCTATAATTCTAACAGGTTCATAGGGTCCGTTTTCTATGTATTCAGGTATAGTAGGATCCACACCTTCAAGAAATAGCATCATTCGATTTTTCCATAGAGAAAAGTTATCTCTGCTAAATCGAGGAGGTTTAGAAAGTGAACCATTATCATAGTAGTTTGTGTTTGTGTTTAGTGCCATTTTAGAATAGCAAGGAAGAGTATACAGCAAGATCTTGTTTATTAGTTTAAACAAACTGCTCTGATACCACTTGTTGGTCCCGAAGGTGCTTAACAAGTTTGTAGAAGGGGGGGTTGAATACAAACACAGATATTAAAGTTTAATAAATTGTTTATTGATAAATCAAAATACAATTTACAAGTTTGTTGCGGAATAAGATTAAGACAGACTTACTCTAAACAAACTTAAGAAACACTAAGATGATTGCACAAGAAATTCAGAGAATGGGGGATTAAGAGATATAGAAAACAAGGGTTTCTATATGGAGTTCAAGGATTGAGCACACCTTCAGATGAAGGGGTGAGCTTCCTATTTATACCCTATGCATTAAATGCATGGCAGGGCACTTTACATGTGGCGTTCATAGATTGGCTTTGGGAGTCTGACTTTGGGAGACATGCTTTCGGCCGTATCATGAACAGTGTAGTTGACAGAGTTGTTGTACGATTTGTGGCAGAGACGTGTCCGTTCTGACACATCGTACTGGTTGTGCAAGATAAGACAAAAAGAGACTTGAGGCATAAGCTACGTGATCTTTTGATCGCTGAATATCTCTTCCTTCAGAGATAAAAAGTTCAGTTATTGCTGAAGCTTTTCCTCATGTTCCTTCGCGTATAAGTAGTCGTCTTTGCTTCACTGATATCCGCATCAGGTCACTAGTAGACTTCTCTTTGTTCAGCGGCTTCGTCTTCGATTCAGCTATGAACATATGTTGACGCGAGACTTGTCTTCAGGGATTACGTTGGCTGTTTATTTCAGAAACTATCAGTGATAACTGAACAGACTCAGTTTGATCGCTGATAGTGAAACACTAATACATATGAAATGTTTACAAGAAAGGTCATCAGCGATAACTGAACAGACTCAGTCTGATCGCTGATGGTGAAACACTAATACATATTAAAACGTAATTTTCACTAAGTATAGAAGAGGGTCCTTATCAAATCACTGAGAGAGTTTGGATCAACACTACTCGTGGACGGTCCTCGTTGAAGGATAAACTTTTCAGAAAAACTCATGTTGATCCCTCATTTTCAACTCATGTTGACCCATCTTTTACAAGTGAAAGACCCCTTAGACGTAGTAGTTCGAACGCGTCTATATTTGTTGACAAGGAAAAAATGAGCTTCCAAGAACCAGCGAGACACAGTTCTTTCATGTTCAAAAATTATAATGCACATCCATACATCAATCAATTTCCAGCATTGTTTCACCCTTACATCAAGCAAATACATGATGTGATAGATGATGGAAATTGTGAATTCCGAGCAATAGATGTCTCTCTAGGTCTTCATGAAGATGCATGACCCACAATTCGGTATAACTTGATGGAAGAGTTAGATACATACAAGACATAGTACATCAACGTTTTTGGAGGTGAACATTGGGATATTACTTATAACACTTTAAACTTCTTTCGATCAGAACAAGGTGTAGGGGTGTACGCGGTCGGTTGGGTTGGGCGGGTTGGGACGTTTTTACAACCCAACCCAATTATGGCGGTTTGAAAAATCTCAACCCAACCCAACCCATTAAAAAATATAACCCAACCCAACCCTTGCGGGTTATGGCGGGTTGAGTTGGGTTGGCGGGTTAGTAATATACATAAATTTGCCGATTGAAATACGATAAATAATACTAAAATTATTCAAAACAAAGTTATTAGTTATTACAATTAGGGCTTGTTCGTGTTCGTTCGTTTAACTTAACCGAACAAACGAACGAACACGAACGGTAAACGAAGGAATTTTTTTTCACAATATATAAATATATTTATATAATAAACAAACATAAACAAATGTAAACAAACATAAATAAATGCAAACGAACGAACATTAACGAACATAAATGAACGAACGTTCACGAACATAAATGAACGAACGAGACCATTGTTCATGTTCGTTTATTTAACTAAACGAACAAAAAAATGTGTTTATGTTCGTTCATTTATTAAATGAACGAACATAAACGAACTTCCCGCCAAACGGTTCACCGAACGTCCGGTTCGTTTACAACTCTAATTACAATCATCCAATTATAAATTAAAATCCATAAGGCTTAATGTTAATTTGGGCTGTGAATAAACTGCATATTATATATATATATATATATATAATTTTATAAAAAAAATAGCGGCGGGTTGGCGGTTTGGGTTGGGTTGAGTTGAGTTTTCCTAACCCAATTTCAACCCTTCTAATTAGCGGTTTGCGGTTTGGCGGTTTGGCGATTTTGATGATTGGGTTTAATTGGGTTGGGAGCGGGTTGAGTTGGTCGGGTTTCGCGGGTTGACGGTTTTATGTACACTTCTAACAAGGTGCACCATTTGAACACTGGATGATAATGCCTGAAATAGGTGTCTTGATTGCTTCAAAATATAATGTTATATTACATGTTATAAGTATGACCGACAGTGGGACGTACTTTCCGCTTAGGTCCACTCCGCCAGTGTGGTATGAGCATGTTGTTTTTACAATCGGGTACGTTAATGGTAACCATTATGTGAAATTTGATATGGAAGAAGGATACCCGTTTCCACAAATTGTAGGACATTTTTTCCATTACAGTTATCCGTGCGCTGCTGGATGGTCTACCCCGTATTCAGAGCGAATAAAGAAGTACATGCAGCTTTTACGTGTTAATTGTACTACGGATAATGTTATTTTAGAATAATCAAATGTAATATAGATTATTTTATGTTCTATTTATATGTTAAATGACAATATTTATGCTTTATTTTTATAATTATATAATTAAAAAAAATTAGTAATATTTATATTTATAAATATTTATTTCTTTTCAAATCAAATAAAAATAGTAATATTAAAAAAGAAAAAACAAATAAACAAAAATATTTATATAAATATTTATAAATATTTATTTCTTTTATAAATATCTATTATAAAACTATATAAAAAAAATAAAAAAACAAAAAAGACAACAAAAAGACGAAAAAACAAAAAAAACACACAATGATTTATCAATCATTTTTGGTGTATTTAGCACACTTTTTGGTGCATTTAGCCTCCCCCATTAATAAAGGTCAAACAATTAAAATAGACTTTAGGTTTTCTCTTTCCATTTACAAAATATAAATTTTTTTTTGAAAGAAAACAAAATATAAGAATTAAAAACGTAACTACAAGGGGATTCAAACCCAGGCCCTTTTGTCTTCCATGGGAAGTGTTTTCCAACTCGACACCAAAGCCTTTTGTTTATAATTCATGAATTCAATTTTTTATAATAAAATTTTAATATATATTAAAAGGCAAAAAGTATCTCGAGGCCACCGACGATCGGAGGCCCTGTGCGGTAGCAGCACTTCGCACACCCTAAGGAACGGCCTGTAACACCCTGATTTTCGGAAGGTATAATTTCAAATTAATACAGACATCGGTATTTTAAGGGAAAATAAAGAAATAGGATTTTGGACTTGAATCCTATATTTTATAGTCTTGTTGGATGAATAATTCAATTACGAGTCCAACGGTTCTTTCCGGAGCTAAAACGGAGCCAAAACGAAGAAGTTATGGCCAAAACAGTGAAGGAGAAGAAAACCGGGCGAGTAGTGCATGGTGCGACTTGCGGCGTGACTTAGAGCCACCCGGGCGACTTAGGGGAAACCGAGCGGGTTATGGAGCGGGTTAGGCCGCGTGGTAACCCGCGTGGAGCACTGTTCGACCATAAACCCGATTTTCAGCCCTCTATCTTCATTTCCTCATAACTTTTGCATCTCAACTCCGTTTTTGGTGATTCAAGTTGCCATGGTTTCATTTTTGAGAGCTCTTCAAGGATATATCGAGATATTTGAAGTCTATTGGAAGATAAAATAGTATATTGTGGTGGTAAGTTCCTCATCTCTCTTAATGTTAAGCTAGGGTTTGATGATTTCATCCTTTTCCCTTTCATCCTTCAACTTGGGTGTGATTTTGATGACTTTTGTGGTGAAGGAAACTTTTTTGTTGTGTTGGATCTACGATCTAGAGAGATTTCGTAGGGATTTCGAGCCTTCATCAAAGGAGATTCAAGTTTTGGGGGTAAAATCTAGGTTTAGCCTAAACCTAGCAAGGTGAGTTCAAGTTGATTTGTCAAAACGGTGTACATGCCAAAATGTCATTCTTTAAATATTTATATGTTTTACATGAAAATACTAACTGTTGAGTTATTTGATGAGTTTTGATTATTTGAAGTGTTTAACTTCATGAGCTTTGTAAAATACCCACATTTGGGATTTTGGGCATTTTGATAGATAAATCATATATTTTGGCATCTTAATGGTTTATTTCATGGAAGTATAATTTTGAGTATAAAAGTGTTTTGTCGAGTGTTTTGGAGAAATGTTTGATGTTGTGTTATGGGACGTTTTGAAAGGATAAATGTTATAAACTCATTTAGAAAATGTTTTGTCCCAATTTAAACTATGTTGGAGTTATCTCTAAATTTTGGAGCATGGGTTTGCGTAAATGCGGGTTATTTGCGTTCGGTTTCATTTTATGATTTTCTTACAATTGGTCTTTCGATTGGTAAGCCTATGGCTCAGTTTGGACCTCGTTAGGTCTTGGGGACAATTATTCGGGTTTTGATAGCTCAATATAGAGCGTTTGGTCATGATATGCATTTACTGCATCTTATTTGAGAATTACATGTTTTGGATGCGTTAGTTCATTCGTTTTGAGTCATGTAATGTTTTAGTTAGTGCAATGGATCCGTAGGCACGGTGTTCTTATGTCTCGTTTTGGACAAGTTCACCACTTTGGCACAGAATAGGCGGGTCACCATGGTAAGTAAGGTGTGGACCTATATGGTCGGGCAGAGTCCCATGGGCAGTAAGGTGTAATTCCCTTGTGCTAGAGTTCCCATTTTAGAACTCTCAAGAATAGACCTAGAGGGGTTGACTTGATATGTATGCTTGAACTGCCTTGGTATGATGACCGTTGGGGTAGTGAAGAAGTTTCTAAATGAGTAACCGTTAGAATGAGTTGATGATTTTAGCATTTGTCACTTGGAGTGACAGTAAGCATGGTGATTACATTAAGTAGACTGTTTTGGGTCGGAATTATTGGTTGGGGTAGAACCGTAGACTTTTGTAATCGACATCAATCGAGGAGAAATTATAAGGCGAACCGATGAAACCTTCGAAGATTGCCTTAATATGTTTTATCATCCGAATGACAGTAGTATGACGTAAAATTGAGAAGCGTAGTCATAAGATTTTTAGTGTCGACCAAATTCATGCACGAAATTTATTTCTAAAATGAGCTTGCATAAATTGTTTCTCATGTTTTCGAAGCATAAAATGAGTTATATTATGAAGTCTTGGCAAAACATTTAGCAATCATCAGATTTCAAACCGTGAGTTTAAGCATGCATGAAATTATTTTGTTGCACGTGGTTGCAAATTTTTATCGATAATCTCTTCATCCCCGTTTTGTGTCTAACACTAATTTCGGATGTTGTGATATCCGTGTTTTAATGTTATTTGGAGTATTGGGCAAGTAACTGTGAAATTTTAACCTTGACATTGGATCTCCTCCACGTATGTTAAGGTTTTAAAGGAAAAGTTATTCACATGTTCTTGCGTCGGAGTTTTCTTGGGAATTTTAGTTTGTACGAGTTTTGTTGAATTTTATGGAGTACTATTTTACGACGTTTTCGGCGCGTGAGTGAACTTTGGGATGCGTAAGTTTTAATTTTGTTGCGTATAAATTTACGAGTTTATTAGGCGTCGTGTCCCATGCAAGTTTTGTTGAAAAATGTTTGTTTTATCTTATGTTGTGGTCTTAGAATTTTAATATTTTTAGACATATTGTCGTCTTATGTTATTATGTTGGGAAACGAAAATCTTGACACCGCTTGATTTTAGCGTTAGTGAGTTTTATGAAAATTCAGTTGGGATTTATTGTGTTTTATTTTACGACCTTCTGCGTCGCGTAGATAAAATTTTGGAATGTGTATACTTGCATTATTGTGTGTGTTAACTTATGAGTTTTGTTTAATATTTTTGCCTCATACGAGTCTTGCACCGGTATTTTTGCAACCGTAAGATATGTCTTGAGAGTTTTGTTAGTATATATTACCCCATATGTTATTTTGGAAGCGTCAATGTCGTATGATTTCCCTTTTGGGTTTTATTCACGTGTTATTAGTTGTACGTTATTTAGTATTTGAATTGATTTATACTGTTGACGTGAGTAAGCATATGAAAGATTTATGTTGTTTCGTATTGAACTTTTGCTCTGGACATGCTTCAGTTGTTGATTTCACTGTCATAAATTTTCTGCAATGCATTAAATGAGTTATCGGTATACATGTCATTGTGACTGCTATTTTTAGACAAATGCATTTTATTTGTGCGGCCCAAAGTTTGAACTCGATTTAAAATTTATTTGCGTTTGACCAAATTCACACAAACCTATCGTTTTACTAAGTTTGGGGAATAAACTGACGTATATGGGCGTTGTCGGGAATTTTATTCCACGAAGTTTCGTGGTTTAAAGAAAAGAATTTTGAAGTTGAAATTGTGAAGCTCCCTCTTGGAGTTGTACCAACATTTATTGCACGTGTTACAATGCAGAAAATCATTTTCATGTACATAGCATAAATTGATGCATGCTAGGACCATGGTACTTCATTTGAAAATTTTTGTTGCACATCTTTTGTTATTGCCATTATTAATGTGAGTAAGAACCAAACTAATTTCGAAATTGCTTTGTATGTGTGACTTTGTTGACCATTTTACACACCTATCGAGAAATCGGTAGTGGATTTTACTCATACGATTAATCGTTATAAAGTTTGGGTATTTGAAAGTTTTATAAATTTCAATTGGCACATTAGTTGAAAAACCTTGAACTCATTAGGGATATAGATTTAAAAACCCTATCTGGAAAAGAGTTGTGATTAGGGACTAGAGGAGTCCTTGGGAATTGAATCGTCGGATGATTCGACTTGTGGTCAGTCTTGAATTTTGGGTTTCAGTTTTTGAATCTGTGCACGCATGAATAATGGAGGTATATGTCTTCCCAGTTAATCAAGGGGTGATCTTTCTACTTCGGTGAATCTACGGGATAAGGTCTTGTGTGTTTGTCTGCGCCTGGGTGGGTTCGATTTGATGGGTTGCTTGTACGTTTGACATCAGTTATATGTTGGCGGCGTATCGTCTTAATGGGTTTTCGTGAGCAAGGGAATTATTATAGTCCGCTTGTTAGAAATGTAAGATTGGGAATCTTAGTACCCTATTAAGTGTCAACTTTAATTTGCCAATGCAAATCTGGAATGATTATGTGGTGGTATATCCATGTTTGCAGTATAGACATTTTGAGGATAGGTGTCGACTTTCCATTTTGAGAACAATAACCGTTGGGGGTGCTTCAGTGCACTTCCGATGGATCATGTGTGCTTGCAATTTGAGTGGTAACTTAAGAAGATTAGACATTGGTAATTAGGGATCGATCATTGGTATTCCTGTAAATGGCAAGAATTTTCGCTGATTTGACAATCGATATTTGAATGCACTATTGGAGTTGTGTAACCGTGGAGCTTGGGGTAATCCTCTATCTGCAGATGTTGCACTTGTGTCAGCTTGAGGAACGTATCTAATGTTGTGTTGAGTCGGACCAAACTAATGATAGGAATTTCGTCAAGGAAAGGACGATAAATATCTGGAGGTATTGATTATCGGAGAAATTTGGTGAGAATGTCGAGGTAGACCTTAAGTAGAAACCGATTGTTAAGGAGACATTGATTTGTCGAAATTAGAAGTATATAAGGCTAAGGTTCTCTTTGGGGTATCCTTGGTGGAAATTTTTAGTTAAGGTCGTAAGCTACTCTTGAGGTAATATGAACAACCTAAGGTTGGGAGGCAACCGGGATCTTAAAGATAGAAAAATGATTGAATAAGGACTTAATGTTTACCCCGTCATCAATGAGATGTATCGATCGATGAGATTGGGTTGGTGGCGGTTCGTTAGGAGAAACGCAGTGACAAACTTGACTGGGATGTAATCGGGTTCATATATGAGGTAAAATATTGATTGATTGGATAGGGAACCAGTCGTTTGTGAAAATGGTGTCATCTAAAACCCCACCACATGATTGTTAGCTTCTTCGGAGCGGGTGGATGAAAAGCCATCTGTCGGACTTGTTTTCCGGGTTGGATGACATTTTGAATAATCATAAATTAGATTTCGGGGACGAAATCTTTTCTAAGGTTGGGAAGATTGTAACACCCCAATTTTCGAAAGGTATAATTTCAAATTAATACAGACATCGGTATTTTAAGGGAAAAAGAGGAAATAGGATTTTGGACTTGAATCCTATATTTTATAGTCTTGTTGGATGAAGGATTCAATTACGAGTCCAACGGTTCTTTCCGGAGCTAAAACGGAGCTAAAACGAAGAAGTTATGGACAAAACAGTGAACGAGAAGAAAACGGGGCGAGTAGTGCACGGTGCAACTTGCGGCGCAACTTAGAGCCACTCGGGCGACTTAGGGGAAACCGGGCAGGTTATGGAGTGGGTTAGGCTGCGTGGTAACCCGCGTGGAGCACTGTTCGACCATAAAACCCGATTTTCAGCCCTCTATCTTCATTTCCTCATAACTTTTGCATCTCAACTCCGTTTTTGGTGATTCAAGTTGCCATGGTTTCATTTTTGAGAGTTCTTCAAGGATACATCGAGAGATTTGAAGTCTATTGGAAGATAAAAGAGTATTTTATGGTGGTAAGTTCCTCATCTCTCTTAATGTTAAACTAGGGTTTGATGATTTCATCCTTTTCCCTTACATCCTTAAACTTGGGTGTGATTTTGATGACTTTTGTGGTGAAGGAAACCTTGTAGATGTATTGGATCTAAGATCTAGAGAGATTGTTTAGGGATTTCGAGCCTTCATCAAAGGAGATTCAAGTTTTGGGGGTAAAATCTAGGTTTAGCCTAAACCTAGCAAGGTGAGTTCAAGTTGATTTGTGAAAACGGTGTACATGCCAAAATGTCAGTCTTTAAATGTTTATATGTTTTACATGAAAATACTAACTGTTGGGTTATTTGATGAGTTTTGATTATTTGATGAGTTTTGATTATTTGAAGTGTTTAACTTCATGAGCTTTGTAAAATACCCACATTTGGAATTTTGGGCATTTTGATAGATAAATCATATATTTTGACATCTTAATAGTTTATTTCATGGAAGTATATTTTTGAGTATAAAAGTGTTTTATCGAGTGTTTTGGAGAAATGTTTAATGTTGTGTTATGGGACGTTTTGAAAGGATAAATGTTATATAACTCATTTGGAAAATGTTTTGTCCCAATTTAAACTATGTTGGAGTTATCTCTAAATTTTGGAGCATGGGTTTGCATAAATGCGGGTTGTTTACGTTTGGTTTCATTTTATGATTTTCTTACAATTGGTCTTTCGATTGGTAAGCCTATGGCTCAGTTTGGACCTCGTTGGGTCTTGGGGACAACTGTCCGGGTTTTGATAGCTCAATATAGAGCATTTGGTCATGATATGCATATACTGCATCTTTTTTTAGAATTAAATGTTTTGAATGTGTTAGTTCATTCGTTTTGAGTCATGTAATGTTTTAGTTAATGCAATGGATCCATAGGCACGGTGTTCTTATGTCTCGTTTTGGACAAGTTCACCACTTTGGCACGGAATAGGCATAGGGTCACCATGGTAAGTAAGGTGTGGACCTATATGGTCGAGCAGCGTCCCATGGGCAGTAAGGTGTAATTCCCTTGTGCTAGAGTTCCCGTTTTGGAACTCTCAAGAATAGACCTAGAGGGGTTGACTTGATGTTTTCGAGCAATAGACTTAGAGAAGTTGAGCTCGGTATGTTTTATAGGTATAACCCATATGTTTTGGTTTCCTACATAGTTATGCGACCTACTTTTGTGTTCCGTCACATACTATATAATCGGGTCTCCCCCGTCACCGAAAGGTGTTGTTTTGGTTATGGAGTTTTATAATCCATGTTTTCGATGATGTTAGGGTACGGATTGTTATCCATGTTTTTGGGTTTTGCATACTGAACATTATCCATGCTTTTGGAATATTTTGGATGAGAGAGTTTATCCATGCTTTCAGTATTTGTCAGTTATGTATTATGCGAGTTTTGAGTTTTGGATTTTTATTCGAAGAAACATTTTGTTTTGTGATTTTAATCACGAAGAGGGTGAATGTTGAAAAAGAGATTGTTTCCAGATTTAACGTATTTAATTTTGGAAATCACGATTTAAATAATGTTCTTAAAGTTATTGCTTTATATATATCTAATGAAAACTCTTGAGCTCACTAGGCGTTAAGAAAGAAAGTTGCCCCACCTTCGACCCTTTCTCATGCATATTGAGTCTATGTAATACTGTTGTTGTCTCAATGGTTTACATACTTTGAGCCTGTTATAAAGCTTTAAATGCTTAAATCATTTCTACACTTTCACGAGCACACAAGGAATAAGTTTTCTTGTCATAACATTCATAGAAAATTCTTTTGTGGTTTTTCAATGATTGATTGGAAGCCCTGGGGGAGTGAACATCAAAAAACTCCTTTTCAATGTGTATCTGTTACACACAGTGGCTCCATGCTACTGACAAGAAGATTAACTGATCATCTGTTGATTCAGGTTTACCCCTTATAATTTGTTTGAATTTGAAAAGATTCGGATGAATACATTTATGAATTGACGGAAGATTGATAACATCAGATCAGACGGATATTATATTCTCGTTGGGGGAGATTGTTCATATATTTCCAAAGGAGAAGAATATCCTAATCTCATGAAGATTATGTTTACATTGCTATTTAGGGGAGATAATTTCAAAGACAGAGCTGACATTGAAATGTTTTGATGATTCTGATTCTCATAATTCAACAAAAAGAGGGAGATAATTCAAGATTTAAAAGTCAGGTTTATGATCATCAAAAAGGAATAGAAAGTTGTAATTGATAGTACAGTCTGATTAAGAGATTGTCTGAAATTGCATATTTGAAATCAAAGGGGGAGATTGAAGAAAGTGTCAAAGTTTTTGAAGGTGTTAAAGATTTGAAGACTTCAAAGTTCTGTAAAAAAGTCAAAGTGTTCAAGATTTCAAGCTGACAAAGATTAAAAAGCTGAAGATTTTTCAAGTGAAAGAAGACTTGAAGATTATTGTCAAATTTTTTTAATCTTGAATCCAAAGGGGGAGAATGTTGAGTCATAATTGTATTCAAGATTAAATGAGGGTCTTTTACGTAAATGTTTGTAAAAGTCTAAGGGTTTGTGTCGTAAAGTCAACATGTGTTGACTAGGTATAAATAGCTAGTGTCTTTGTAATCTTTAGACATGCACACATACAGATCCTTGTTAGAGAGAGAAAGCCATTGTTCATACTGTGAGAATTCATTGTAAATCAATTGTAAGATTTATGAAATTAATGAATATGACATTTGGTTACAAAGTGTGTGTAATCTGTGATTAAGCTTGAAGCTAGAATTATCAGCTATGAAGAGATGAGCACTAGATTTACACGAGGGTGAGTAGTTTGGTAAAGTCTTCCGCAGTTGGAGATATTAACTGTTATTGGGTTTTAGTAACATCCGTACCTATTATAGATCGTGTATAAGGATTGAAATGTGTTTATTGAAGTTAAACCTTAATTTGTCGTTGTAGATGATTCAGTTATCGGTGTATTTAGAAAATTTTAAATTAGTTGTTATTTCTAGATTTGAGGGTGTTACACGACCCTGTGATTAATTATAATCGCACATATAGTTATCATAAGCGAACATTTCCAGAAAATGTGACATTTACATGAATATGTAACACCCCAGAATCTTTGGTCGAAAAGAAGATGGAAAACGGCGACAGTGCTCCGCGCTACTGCTCGCGCGGGTTGAACCGTGCGGTGATCCACGCGAGACCCTGTCCAGAGATCCGCACTACTGACCGCGCTATTCGGGTCGCGCCACCACTCGTGCGGAGCCACTATGCGCACATAAAGGAGAAAAATCGGCCTACAACCCCATTTTCTCATCCAAAACTCAAATCTATCCCCCTTTCTCTCCCAAACCGACCCTCATCCTCCCCAAATGAACCCTAACTCGTTTTTAGGGGTTTTCCTCCTAAAACCATGTGATCATCCTTCATCTAGCGACTTGAGAGCTAGAACCACAATCCTTTCATCTTCATCTTCTTCACCCAAATTTCTAGGGCTCCATCCAACCCTTTTCACCATCTTGAAGATTAGAAGTTTGTGGTTTATTTTGGAGATCTAGAAGAGTATTGTTGATGGGTTCAAGCTTTGGTAAAGGTAATATTCCCTTCTCTTCAACTATGGAAGCTAGGGTTTTGAGATAAGATGAGATATTCATGAAAATGTTTGGGGAACAATTTTATATGATTGAAAATGAATACTTATGCTCGGAAATTTATGGATCTAGGTTTTTGGAAGTTTTGGCTTGGAGGATTCAAGTTTCTTCAAGGAAGCTCTAACTGGAGTAAAATCTATATTTAGCCTAAATCTAGCAAGGTGAGTTCAAGTTGATTTATGAAAATGGTGTACATGTCAAAATGTCAAATTTTAAATGTTTATATGTTTTACATGAAATTTCAACTGTTGAGTTATTTGATAAGTTTTGATAATCTGAAGTATTTAACTTTATAAACTTGTAAAACACCCATTTTTGGGATTTTTGGGTATTTTGATAAATGTATCAAAATGAAAAGGTTGCGATGACATATTTGCATAAATAGAGATTATTTGGTAAAAATGCATTTTTATGGTTGTTGGTATTACGTGTATTTCGGGTCGTGAAATGTTTTAAAAATTACCAACGTGTGATAAGTGACATTTGGTCATTCCCAACCTTGCGAACTTTTCAGAAGTTGTAAACCTTTTGGTTTTGGGGAAAAAAATGTAACTCAAGTATTTTATTGAGTAAACCTGTGATATTGAAATTTTAATGATTTATCATACGAGTGTATATCCCTTGGAGTAATTGCATTTTAATGTGTGTTATGGGAAATGGTTTATTTGTGTTATGGGACGTTTTGAAAGAGTTAATGGGATTATAAACTTATCTGGAAAATGACTTGTCTCAATCTAAACTATGTTGGAATTTATTCATGTATTTTGGAGCATGTGTCTACGTAAACGTTGGGCGTAGCATTTTATTGCATTTTGTGGATTTTAACATATGGTCATTTGATTTTGGGCTTAAAGCTCAGTTTTCGTCTGTGTCGGGTCTTGAGGACATTTGTCCGGATTTAATAACTTAAAGTGGCACTTTAGTATGAGTTGCATTTATTGCACTTTATTTTGGAAAATACATGTTTGAGTGTGTGTGTGTGTGTGTGTCATTTATTTGGATTTATGTGTTTAGACTGTAATGCATTGGATCCATAGGCATGTAAGTCAGTCATATTTAAGGGTGGGGAGTCTTGATATTCTCACATTGGGAATTATGCCGTGTTGGCATTGTTGTTGTCCCGGCTGTTTTGCGGAGAGGAACCTTATGGGTTGTACTTCGGGACCATGTGTTTTGTGATTTGATGTTCTAATCCTTGTGCACGAGGGTTAAACATCATGAGTTATCAAGTAAGGAGTTGAAGCTCCTATCTTGAATACTAGGGAGTAGGCACTAGGGGTCGAATGAGTACCCTGAGGATGAAAATCCACTAGAGAACGAACATGCAATAAGATCATGTATCCTTGAGGTGTAGCTCGACGGAGCAGGCAATGGGGGATACGTGTTTTTAGGACTTGGAATACAGTCCGAGTGGATGTGTAGCTCGACAGAGCTGGTAATACAGTTATGATCTTAGGTGTAGTTCGACAACGTGGCTATGTGACTTAACTTTGTGTTCCGCCACGTACAACGGAATCGGGTCTCCCCCGTCACCGGAAGGTGTTATTTGGGTGTTAAATTGTATTATTTTATTATCCATGTTTTCGGTGACGTTTTACAAGTACGGATTTTATATATGATTTATGGGTTGAGTATTATGCCCCACCCGTGTTTTGGGTGTTTCGGGATATAAAGTTTTATCCGTGTTTCATAAATTGGGAGTTTGGCCTCTATTCTCGTTTTGAGTGAGTTATGGGTTTCATCACTTTACAAATGAATGTTTTACTTTGGGGAGTTAAAAAAAATATGTGTTGTTGGAAACGAGTCGTTTTCATATTTGAAGCATATCGTTTTGGAAGGTTATAATTTAAATTGTATTCCTTCTTTTCAACGGTATATTTATTAATGTTGAAAACTCTTGAACTCACTAGGCGTTTATATCGTTTTGGAAGGTTATAATTTAATTCTTGTATAAGACTGAAGTTTATAATTGTTGAGGTTAAATATAGAATTTAATTTTGTAGATTTATCTTTTACTGGATGAAATTTTGAAATTTTAATTAGCTGCCCTTTCCAAATGTGAGGGTGTTACAGAATATCATGACTAGGACAAAGCCCATCAAAGTAACCAATATCCATTTTCAAAGCAATATATTCCAAGAACCAAAATCCAAGAGTTTACAAAGTCTAGAACGATCTTCTTTTATACATAAGTTGATCATTCCATCTCATTTCCAAAATCCCTCTTGTTAAACAATTATTCCAACATAAGAAGGTCATGAATTTTCCGAAAATGAAATATTCAAATAATGAACAATGAATACATATTTTAAACCCAATTTCATAATACAATTTACAAATCCCATCATTTACCATAAAAAAGGTTATAAATCCTAAAATCTCCAAAAGGTACAAGTTTGGTCAAAACTCATCAAGTAAGGAAATATTGTTAGGAGGAGTTTAGGAGATCAATATCATAAGGTTTTGACATGTATAAAGTTTAGAAAGCATAGGATGAACTCACCTTGTTTGGTATTGTTTCCAAAGCAAAAGCCAAAGGAAACCCTAGAAGGAGGAGGATGAATACTTGGAGATTGATAAAGATTTGGACTCTTCACAATAAATGCTAATCAAACCCTATAGATGAACAATAAATGAAGAGATGTGAAAGGGATGAGAGGATCACCTTAAATGCAGAGGGACATCGCACAAGACTAAACCAAAAGTGATAACTCTACCTAAAAATCGAACTTGTCCTATTTATACAAGCAGCTGCCCGCCGGCGAGAGTGACTCGACGACTATGCCTTGTCATTCTCGTGAGGCATACTCGCTTGGTTTGTACCGCGGGTGGCCCCTCTAGCGTGAGAGTGACACAGCGCGAATGCCCGTGTCACAATAGCGGGGCATTGTCGTGGGGTATGTACCGAAAGGTAATCCCCTTCGACGAGTTTGACACAAGCGATAGTGACCACGACACTCTCTTCGAACACTATCGCCCCACACTACCTTGACTCCAAAACCTGACTTTTCTCAATCGAAAGGCTCTCGATTTGCTTAATGACTAAAGGTAAAACATCCATTAATTATAAACTAGTAATTCATAGTCAAAAAGTATAACACCCCAAAAATTAGGACAACAAAAATTTCTGAAAATGGAAATGTGATACACTAAAACATGCCAAAGCACGAGCTCATTACAAAAAGGGGAACAATAAATGCCTATTAATTACAAGTTTGTAATAACAACCAATGAGAGATAACAACCTCTTAATCTAAATTCTAGACAAGAAATAAGATTACAAACGGTTGTCATCTACTTCCAAAAAAAATCATTTCTAATATGGCATCCCAAAAGCTCCCAAGCTCACGTCTAAAAGCCCGCTAATCCTTCTTGGCGGTCGCGCCGCTAGAACATGAGATACACATCAACCAATCAAGTGTTAGGCCAAACGAGCCTAGTGAGTTAAATAAATATCATAGCATAAACAATTAGATCATCTGTAAACAAAAAGACCATACGGGAATCAATGGGGGAGACTCATCACACTAATGAGTTCCACCTCAAATCAATGCACCTTGATGTTCACTCGCTTGAGCAACATCCCGATGGTCCGATACATTTAAAGACTACCTCCCAGGCATTACTCCAAATGGGGGAGGTCTAGGCACATACCAATATGGTGGCACCCAGACTACATCCTCCTAGCGTTTACTCATAGTTCATCCAATCATACATGAAATTTCCAACTTCAACATATTCCATGGCAACAATTGCATGTATACAACATCACATAGTCCCATGTGGATTTTAGGTACAAAATGCTAACATATACAAGTCCAAGTATCACACCCAAGGTTTACGTTATAACACATAGCCATAGGTAAATTATGTTAATAATAACTTCTTCAAGGTCCATAGGATGAACCATAACAAAAACCCCAATAATCTCAAAAGTAGCAGTTAGGTCAAACTTATCAGGTGATCAGTTTTATACATGTATATGAAATATTTAACAAGTAATCACATAAGATATGTATCTCATTTGAAAATGGTTAGAAGAGCTCACAATCTATGGTGAGAAGATGAGGCTTGAAAGCTAGTTTGATCCCACTAAATGCTCCACCAAACTCTTCAATGATCAATAAATGAGGGGAGAAATCCTTAGGCTTGCAATTAATGAAACTAGGGTTTGAGTCTTCCAAAAAACGTCCAAAGAGAGCTCTCTCCCGTAGCTATATTTGATTTTATGAAAATGTGTTGTAAAAGTTGGCTTAGAAGGGTTTTTAAACTTCCAGACCCCGTCGGCGATAGTGCCCTGTCGCATGATATAAAGTCATATATGTTCTACCATGCTATTTCTTGTTCAACTCACTTGGCTTTTTGGCCTAACACTTGTTTGGTGTCGATGTGTATCTCAGGTTTAGTGGCATCGGTTCTAAGTTGGCGTAGTGCTTGGGTGAGAGATTTGGGAATATTGCATTTGGACTTACTTTTGGTAGGAGAACTTTTGGGTTTATAAATGACACCCTTATTTGTAATCTCTTTTCTAGTTATGGAAATTAGATTAGTTGGTTATTATTTATTGTCCGTTTAATTACGACTGTATTTAAACAAGTTTGTGTATTTTCCCCATTGTTGGGAGGCTCTTGCTTTGACAATTTTAAATACCGCATATCCGTTTTCGGCATTTTGTTATCCCTATTTTTAGGGTGTTACACTTATACTCTCCCCACCTAGGAATGTTCTACCCATGTGGACAGTGGTCCTATAAGCACAACCATTCTAGGTATACTAGAGTCGACACCTAGTTCACTTAAACTAGAGCTCTGATACCAACTTGTAACACCCCAAAAATTGGGACAACAAAAATTTCTGGAAATGGAAATGTGATACACTAAAACATGCCAAAGTGCGAGCTCATTACAAAAAAAGAAACAATAAATGTCTGTTAATTACAAATTTGTAATAACAACCAATGAGAGATAACAACCTCTTAATCTAAATTCTAGACAAGAAATAAGATTACAAACGGTTGTCATCTACTTCCAAAAAAATCATTTCTAATATGGCATCCCAAAACCTCCCAAGCTGACGTCTAAAATCCCGCTAATCCTTCTTGGCGGTCGCGCCACTAGAACCTGATATACACATCAACCAATCAAGTGTTAGGTCAAACGAGCCTAGTGAGTTAAATAAATATCATGGCATAAACAATTAGATCATGTGTAAACAATAAGACCATACGGGAATCAATGGGGGAGACCAATCACACTAATGAGTTCCACCTCAAGTCAATGCACATTGATGTTCACTCACTTGAGCAACATCCCGAAGGCCCGACACATTTAAAGACTACCTCCCAGGCATTACTCCAAATGGCAGAGGTCTAGGCACATACTAATATTGTGGCACCCTATACTATATCCTCCTAGCGTTTACTCATAGTTCATCCAATCATACATGAAATTTCCAACTTCAACATATTCCATGGCAACAATTGCATGTATAAAACTTCACATAGTCCCATGTGTATTTTAGGTACAAAATGCTAACATGTACAAGTCCAAGTATCACACCCAAGGTTTACGTTATAACACATAGCCATATGTAAATGATGTTAATAATAACTTCTTCAAGGTCCATAGGATGAACCATAACAAAAACCCCAATAATCTCAAAAGTAGCAGTTAGGTCAAACTTATCAGGTGATCAGTTTTATACATGTATATGAAATATTTAACAAGTAATCACATAAGATATGTATCTCATTTGAAAATGGTTAGAAGAGCTCACAATCTATGGTGAGAAGATGAGGCTTGAAAGCTAGTTTGATCCCACTAAATGCTCCACCAAACTCTTCAATGATCAATAAATGAGGGGAGAAATCCTTAGGCTTGCAATTAATGAAACTAGGGTTTGAGTCTTCCAAAAAACGTCCAAAGAGAGCTCTCTCCCGTAGCTATATTTGATTTTATGAAAATGTGTTGTAAAAGTTGGCTTAGAAGGGTTTTTAAACTTCCAGACCCCGTCGGCGATAGTGCCCTGTCGCATGGGCATTGTCGCGCCATAGGACCAAGCCACGGTACATCCTCCACGACTGTGCCCTTGGCATTGTCGCGTGGTCATTGTCGCTCCAAGCTCCTGAGACCAAAAAACTTCGTTTCGATTCAAAACGCTCACGTAACGCGATAGACCAAATAAAGCATAACGAGGTTAAGCCAAAAACAGATAATTTATACACCGAAGGACTTCAATTTCTAAAATGACTAGAATTGGTAAAATGCAAGATATGAATACTTACCTTAAATTTCTCGGGTATTACAATCGCCCCCACCTAATAGGGATTTCATCCCCGAAATCTAGGTAATTCAGAATAAGTGAGGGTATCTCTTCCTCATGTCCTCTTCCGACTCCCATGTCACGTTTGCACCTCGATGATGCTTTCATTGAACCTTTATCACCGTCACTTCCTTATATCGCAATTGTTTCGTTTTTGATTCTAAAATGGCTTCCGGTTCCTCCACACATCGGTTCCCGCTGTCCACCCGGATTTCTGTCAAAGGAACAACACTTTCCTCTTCGGCCAGGCACTTGCGAAGGTAGCACACATGGAATGTAGGGTGGATCTCGTCCATCCCCGGGGGCAAGTCCAGTCTATAAGCTTGGAGTCCAATTTTCTCTAATATTGTGAAGGGCCCAAGGAAGTGAGGACTAAGCTTCCCACGCTTTTCGAAACGGATGAGCACCTTCAAAGGTGACATTTTCAACATGAATCGTTCTCCCACTTGGAACTCAACCAGTCTTCGCTTTTTATCTGCATAACTCTTTTGTCGGTCCTGGACCGCATTCAACCGCTCTCGGATACCTTTCACCCTATACGCCGTTTCTTGCACTATTTCTGGTCCCGCAAATTGCTTCTCACCCGCTTCGAGCCAACACACCGGTGTCCTACATTTTCGTCCGTAGAGCGCCTGAATGGAGCCATCCCAATGATCGAATGATAACTGTTGTTGTACGCGAATTCCACCAACGGCAAGTGTGAATCCCAATTCCCCCCAAAGTCTATAACACATGAACGAAGCATGTCCTTGAGAGTTTGGATGGTTCTTTCACTTTGTCCGTCCATTTGAGGATGATAGGCCATACTCAATTTAACTCTCGTACCTAACTCCCTTTGCAGACCATCCCAAAATTTGGAGGTAAATCGGCTATCCTGGTCTGAAACTATGGATAGCGGAACACCGTGACGTGACACTACTTCGTCTATGTATAATTTGGCCAGTTTATCCATTGGCAAAGTCTCCCGCATTGACAAAAAGTGTGCGCTCTTCGTAAGTCGATCCACCACCACCCAAATGGTGTCGTGACCCTTCAAGGTCCTCGGTAGACTGGTGACGAAGTCCATTGTGATGTGTTCCCATTTCCATTCCGGAATGGTCAATGGTTGCAGGCTTCCATAAGGTCTTTGATGCTCCGCTTTGACTTGAAGGCAAGTGCCGCATCTTTCCACGTAGTTGACCACATCAAGCTTCATTACCGGCCACCAATAGTGAAGTTTCAGATCTCTATACATCTTGGTGCTACCGGGGTGTATGGAGCACTTTGACTTATGCACCTCTACTAAAAGCAATTCATGATTTCCCCCAATCTTCGGCACCCAAATCCTTCCTTGGAAGAGTTTAAGGCCGCGACTATCTTCCATTAGTATTCCTTGATGCTTCACCATGATCTCGGCCTTGAGGTTCTTCACGAAGTGCTTCCGCTTGACTCTGCTTGATGTCCTCCACCAAGCTCGATATTACATCAATTCTAGTTAGAGTTACTTTGACTTCGCTTCCGTAACTCTTTCGGCTTAGGGCATCCGCCACCACGTTGGCCTTATCGGGGTGGTAAAGTAACTCACAATCGTAATCCTTCAAGAGCTCCAACCACCTTCTCTGTCCCATGTTAAGCTCATTTTGATCGAAAATGTACTTCAAACTCTTATGGTCGATGAATAAAGTACACTTCGTCCCGTAGAGGTAGTGTCGCCATAGCTTCAAGGCGAAAACCACTGTCGTTAACTCCAAATCGTGCGTAGGATAATTCTTCTCGTGATCCTTGAGTTGTCGTGATGCATACGCGATCACCTTTCCTCTTTGCATCAACACACACCCGAGACCCAACTTAGAGGCGTCACTAAAAACCACAAAGTCTTCGGATCCTTCGGGTAAGGATAGAATTGGTGCTTCACATAACTTCTTTTGGAGAGTCTGGAAGGCTTTCTCTTGCATCTCGGTCCATAAGAACTTAACATTCTTCCTGGTTAACGATGTGAGTGGAGAGGCGATCTTCAAAAAATCTTGAATAAACCGTCGGTAGTAGCCGGCCAAACCCAAGAAACTTCTTATCTCCGTTGGGCTCGTCGGTGGTTCCCAATTCATCATTGCCTCGATCTTTGCCGGATCCACTTTTACTCCATCCTTTGACACTACGTGGCCCAAGAATTGTACCTCTTGTAGCCAGAATTCACACTTCGAAAATTTTGCGAATAACTTCTCCCTCCATAGGATCTCTAAAACTTCCCATAAATGTTGTTGATGCTCCTCCTCATCCCGCGAGTAGATCAAAATGTCATCGATAAAGACTATGACTGATTTGTCTAAGAAAGGTAGGCGTACTCGGTTCATCAAGTCCATAAAGATGGACGGAGCATTAGTCAATCCAAATGGCATGACTAGGAACTCGTAGTGACCGTATCTCGTTCGGAACACCATCTTCGGAATATCACTTTCCTTCACTCGCACTTGGTGGTAACCAGATCGCAAATCTATCTTGGAGAAACATCCCGCTCCTTGAAGTTGATCGAAGAGATCATCGATCCGGGGAAGTGGATACTTATTCTTCACGGTGACCTTGTTGAGTTCACGGTAGTCGATACACATCCGCATAGACCCGTCCTTCTTCTTCACAAATAACACCAGAGCTCCCCAAGGCGACGAGCTCGGCCGTATAAATCCCTTCTCGAGGATTTCTTAAAGTTGCGTCATCATTTCTTGCATTTCCGTCGGGGCTAGACGATAAGGAGCACGAGCGATTGGAGCGGATCCCGGAGTGAGGTCGATATGGAACTCCACTTGTCGTTCCGATGGTAGTCCCACA
The DNA here is from genome assembly GCA_954870635.1 of Arctium minus. Classification (NCBI taxonomy): domain Eukaryota; kingdom Viridiplantae; phylum Streptophyta; class Magnoliopsida; order Asterales; family Asteraceae; genus Arctium; species Arctium minus. The sequence goes on along the minus strand of OX941089.1, from coordinate 29,736,428 downwards.
AGATCCTCCAGAAATACATCCGGGTATTCGCAAACCACGTCCACATCTCCCACTTTCTTCTTGTCTAGCTTCGCGTCGATCACGTAGGCCAAGTACGAAGCACACCCTTTGGCTAGGCTATTTCATGCTTTGAGCGATGATACTCACCGTAGATTATCACTTCCCCATCTTTCGGCAAGGGTACTCGAATTATTTTCTAAGAACAAAATATGTTGGCATCGTGTTTAGCTAACCAGTCCATCCCAACAATCACATCAAACCCCCCGATGTTCGTCGGTAATAAATCTATAACGAAGGACTCCCCATCTAGTTCTAAGGTACACCCAACAAAGCATTCTCGAACCAACAAGTGTTCCCCATTGGCTACTTCTACTACTAAGGCATCAGATAGGGTGCTAGAAGAGATAGCAAAATTCTTGTAAAATGTAGTGGACACAAAGGATCGATTCGCGCCAGAATCAAATAAAACGCGGGTAGGTAGAGAGTTCACTAGAAACATACCCGACACGACATCCGCCGTCACTCTCGCTTCATCCGCCGTCATTTGGAAAACGCGAATTAGCGCTTTCGGTTGGATTTCTCTCTTTGGCGTAACCCCACTTGGAACCCCTTGATTACCCCTTGCTAACTTGGGGCAATCCCTCTTGATGTGCCCCGGTTCCCGACACTCGTAATAAACTCCCCGTGAGGGGCAATCCCGGCTCATGTGGTCCTTTCGCCCACACTTGAAACATTCCATCGCTCCAGAAAAAGGTTTCAGATTACAAGATCCGAAATGCTTACTCTTGCACTTAGGGCACCAACTTTCCTCCCATCGTGGCTCAATGCCCCTTCCCCCGTTAAAGGGTTTGGATGGTCGTGCGGGCCCGGTCGGCCCTTCCCACTTCCTCTTCTCCCCTTGCTGCTTCTTCTCTTCCCTTTCTAGAACTATGTCATCCTCTACCAACTGAGATGCCTCGATCACTTCTTGTAACGTACCTTTTTTAGCGTTCCTCACGCCCGTCTTCATTTCTGTCGGTAAAACCTTTCACAAAAGCTTTTATCTTTGACCCCTCATCCGTTTCCAAGTGTTCTACTAGGCTAAGTTTATCCATGAATTGATTCGCGTAGTCAGCAATAGACATATTGCCCTTCTTCAGATTGCGGAAATCATCTTCTATTTTGTTAAGTGCCCTCTTATTACAATACTTCTCCATAATCTTCTTCTTGAAGGTTGGCCAAGTGAGCTGGGCTAGAACCTCCAGCGTGAGAGTCCTTCTAGTAACATTCCACCAACTTAGTGCATCCCCTCTGAGCAGTTGGGACGCAAACTTGACCCTTTGAGAGTCTGCGCATTCGCTCGACTCAAACGCCATCTCAACATCCTGAATCCATTTCATGCATGCTAGCGAGTCGGTCGTCCCGGAGAATTCCGGAGCCTGACTACAAAGAAAAGTCTTGAAGGGGCAGCCCCCATCCTTCTTCTTTTAAGTCCTGATAGCATGCTCCTCTGTCCCTATGACACCAGTCCGTCACCCGACCCATTCACAGCATTCTCCGCCATTGCCTCAGTCCACCGGTGACTGGTATCTCGATATTCCAAAAGCTTCATGAAAAACTCTTGTTGTTACGCCATAGCCGAATTCATGGCTTACATCATACTGTCTCGGATCCTCGTCTCCACTGTTACTTCCTCTATAATCGGGTGAGTGGTCACAAGATTGGTCCTTGGTATCTGTTCGGGTCCTCCACCCAAGACATTAGTTGCGGGTGGCCTTTCAGCAGCTACGAACAAAGGAGGTTGGTCGGCGGTAGATTCATCTTCAATTTGGCCCTCCCGCAGGTTTTGGAGCATGTTCCGAGTGCTTACCATTGTGAACTGACTCACATGATAAAGATTATACCGATTAATCCTTAAAAGATAAATGATTCAATATGTACTACTACAAGATTAATCATCACAATAATAATTTCAAGCATGCTCACGTAATCAAAAATTCAGAACAACAATGGCCAAGTGAGATTGTGAATGTATTTTACATAAGAACCCTCGTTACCATCATCATAAATTTCAATCAATGCAATTCCATAATTCCTTATTGTAACACCCCGATTTTCGAAAGGTATCATTTCAAGTTTATACCGAAACCGATATAATAAGGAAAAATAAGATATTTGATTTTGGGTTTGAATCCTTGACTTTATAGTCTTGATGGATGAAGGATTCAATTACGAGTCCAACGGTTCTTTCCGGAGCGAAAACGGAGCTATAACGAAGAAGTTATGACCAAAACGGTATTTGACCAAATAAGAAGAAGAAGGAAAGAGTTGGTTCACTAAAAACGCACGGGTCGTGCGTGAGGGGCAGAAGCCCAGTTTCGGGATTAAATGAGTTTTTCCCCAAATCTCATTCACATCTTATTTCTATCATCCCAATTATTCTCTCCCAAACCCTCCCTCTTCATCTACTTCTTCTAAGGTTCCTTCAACCACCAAATCTTCACCATTTATTGCTAAGTTAAGAGCATCATCCAAGGTTTCGGTTTGGAAGCTTCACCACCATCTCCATCTTCATCTTCTTCAAGTATCAAAAGCTTGATTTTTGGAGTTTTCATCTTTTACCTTATATTTTCTAGATTTTGGATTGATAAAAGTATTAAATCGTCATTGAAGGTTCATCCAAGTGATTTCATTGAAGCATCCTTCAAGATCTTCATCTTCTCCAAGTCTCATCTTCTTGGATCTAGGGTTCTCTATTTTCTAGGTTTTTGGTTCAAAACCTAGATTGTGAGTTACTAAACTTTTTTCAAAACTGGATACACATCATATTTGCTTTATTGTGGTAATTATTACATATTTGCTCAAAATTTTCATCTTTACGGGTTTAAGTATTTGATGGTATTTTCGTGAGATTATGTGAGAAATATGTATGAGAAGTATCATCCCATGATTTACTCTATTTTGTGTAATTATTTGTGATTTCCATTATGTGTGCCACAATGGGTATTTGACATGATTAAGGAATACATGTTTGGTATAATATGATGATTTTCATTTGGAATACTCTCTTGGTGATATTGTATCTACAACGTGGCTATGTGGATATTTGAATCTTATGTTGGACTCATGCTATTAGGAGGTGATATTGTACCCATGGTTGGTATTGAATTATACTTGGTTGAAATATACCTAAGGACCTCCTATATGCATTATGTTGGACGAACCAAGTCAAGGACACTAGGAGGATGTAGTCTTGGGCGCCACCGTGATGGTATGTGCCTAGACCTCCGCCACTCGGGGGAGGTGAAATCTACGGGTGTGTCGGGCATTTGGGGTGTTCCTTGTTAAGGGCATCAAGGTATATCGCCTCTTGGGGTGGAATTGATTGGTGTTATGGGTCTCCCCCGTTGACTCCATACATGTTGAAAATTGGTTAACTGCGGTTAAAAGTCATATATGTTCTACCATGCTATTTCTTGTTCAACTCACTTGGCTTTTTGGCCTAACACTTGTTTGGTGTCGATGTGTATCTCAGGTTTAGTGGCATCGGTTCTAAGCTGGCGTAGTGCTTGGGTGAGAGATTTGGGAATATTGCATTTGGACTTACTTTTGGTAGGAGTACCTTTGGGTTTATAAATGACACCCTTATTTGTAATCTCTTTTCTAGTTATGGAAATTAGATTAGCTGGTTATTATTTATTGTCCGTTTAATTACGACTGTATTTAAATAGGTTTGTGTATTTTCCCCATTGTTGGGAGACTCTTGCTTTGGCAATTTTAAATACCGCATATCCGTTTTCGGATTTTTGTTATCCCTGTTTTTAGGGTGTTACAAGTTGGTATCAGAGCTCTAGTTTAAGTGAACTAGGCATGAACATAAGTTGTCTAGACTTAGACTGGGTATGTTAGGCAACGATTGTGAGATGGGTAGAATTTCTAAGATGGGTTAGTCTTAGAGTCGACGGAAACTATGGTTATCAAGCGTTGTGGAGATGGTAACGAGAACCTTTATGTATTATATGTTCATAATCTCACCTAGCTAATGTTATTATGAGGATATTTATACGTGATGGTGCTTGAAGTGCCGTTACTGTGACAATTGGTAATGTAGTAGTACGTTCTCTTGTGCTTGGTTTACTAATGTTATGATATTTGTAGACGTAGTAGCACGTTTCCTTCGTGTTCAATTCTGTTAATCTCCTTCTTATTCATCCTCGTGCTTGTATGAACTGCCTTGGTATGTTGACCGTGGGAGTAGTAAGAAAGTTTCTGAATGGGTAACTATTAGAAAAGGTTGATGATTTTAGTATTCGTTGCTTGGAGCGACGGTAATTATGGTGATTGCATTAAGTGGACAGCTTCGAGTCAGATTAATTGGTCGGATTAGAACTATAGAAATCGAGGAGCGTAAGTTCAAGTCGAATTGTGAAAACGGTGTACATACCAAAATGGGTATTTTGGAAGTAAAAGTGTGTTTTACTTGGTATTTGTCAATATGTGAGTATTTTGATAAGTTTTCATATTTAGTAAACTTGGGTTGTTTTAACCTCCTCGAATGCTCAGATTGGGTTTTGAACAATTTAACAACTAAATAGCATGATTTACGTGTTCTTGGTGGTTTTGTACAAGTAAACTCTATTTTATGATTTATGCATCTTTGATGATTTTTGTACAAATGAAGTCTATTTTATGTTATATGCATTTTAGGCGTATTTGCATTCATAAACCCTTTTGAAACTCTTTGGTCCCAATACATGTTGAGTTTTGGGTTAATCACGTCTTTGAGGTATGTGTCTTCATAAACGTTGTTTAAAGACATTTCATTATTTGGGGAACGTTAATTGTCGGCCAAATGGATTTTGAGCATTTTAGCTCTCGGTGTCGACTTAAAGAGTATTGAGGACATTTGTCCGGTTTTAATGGCTCGATGTAGAGTCCAATTTATGATGTACATCTTAATGCATTTCATTGCATATTTATAATCATTACAGGCTCGAGTGCTTTTGTCATTCATGTGTAGTCGTGTATTTTTAGACTGTGTTGCATTGGATCCATAGGCACGTAAGTCAGCCTTATTTGATGGTCAATTGGGTGGTACGGGGTTGGACTCCGGGTCTCATGTTTTATGACCAAAACTTGACAAGTAGACACTAGGAGGAGGTAGTCTTGGGCGCCACCGTGATGGTATATGCCTAGACCTCCGCCACTCGGGGGAGGTGTAGTCTTCAGGTGTGTCGGGCCTTTCGGGTGTCCTTTGTGGCATCAAGGTATCTCGTCTCTTTGAGTGAAACTTGTCAAGGATTCGTAGGGACACTTGGGCTTTCATGTCGTTAGGTGTCATGCGATGAACGTTGTAGGAGTGACATACTTTATGTTCTTCCGCTCTCAACGGATACGGGTATTCCCCGTTGTCGGCCGTTGTATTCTGTATATTTAATTGTCCATTCGGTGCATATGATTTTATAAACCGTTGGAAAATGCATGTCATCGGACTAGGAGTAGTTTTGGAAACATGAAGAGAAATAGTTCATTTGGAAAACATTTTGTTTCAACTAATGAGAAGTTTCGGGTTAATTACCTTTTGGTCATGTTTGCATAATAGTTGGTCAAACGTGTTTCAATATTTATATCGACTTTCATTGGGTATTTATGTAGACTGTTGGGTCATTGGCTCGGTTTTAACTAAGTGGAGTCTTGAGGAAATTTGTCCAGTTTAAAAACAGTATTGGAAATTTTATTGGCGTCCAGTGGTATTGTTTCCCCTTTGAGTTTAGTGGGAGCAGTTCAGTTGCACATATCACGTATGCATATTTTATTGGAAATTTCCGTCATGGTGTTTTAGCCAATGTTTTAGAACGATGAGACCATGTTTATATTTGGCTTTGAACTCGAAACCGACATAAATTATTTCATGTTTTAACCGGGTGCATACGCATATCAATCTACTAGCTTTGTGAAATAGACGGTTGCATGCAAGTTTTGTTGTGAAATCTTATTTCGTGCCGCATTGTGACTAAAAGAGAGAAAACTTTAAGAATTCGATATTATAAGCATGTGGTTTTGGATTTTGCAAGCATTTTATTTATACAGTTTGGAATTAAACTAAATGCTCTTACAATTGCTCAAATCGCATGCATATGTCTTTACTAAATTTTGGGGAATAAACCGATGTATGCGAGTCACGATGGGAAGTTTTATTTCATGACATTTCATGGTTAATTGCAGAAATTTTGGGGTTCGATTTTGTGAATTTCCCTTCTGTAGTTTGGTATGAAAGTCTTGTTATACACTGCTTTAGTACATGAAACTATTTCTCGTTCTTTACATAAATTATATTGTTGGTGTGAGTAATCGTATAAAAGATTTATGTTATTTCGGATGAAACTTTTGCCCAGAACATATTTCAGTTATTGATTTTTACTGATAGGAATTTTCCGCAATGCATGAAATGAATTTTCGGTTTACATGTCGTTGTAATTACGATTTTGGGTAAGTACGTTTTATCGGTACGGCCCAAATTTGAAACGCGAATAACATATATATATATATATATATTTTTACGTTCCTATTGTGTTACTACATTTGGGAAATGATCGGATATATATAGGTCTTGTTGGAAATTTTATCTTACGACGTTTTGTGTTAAAGTAAAAGATTTTAAAGTTGAAGTTGTAAAATCCTCTTTTGGGAGTTGTACAAACTTTTATTATGCATATTATGCGACGGAAAGTTATTTTCATACGCATAGCATAAATTGATGCATACTAAGACCCTGGTAGTCCGTTTGAAAATTTTGTTACGCATCTTTCGCTATCGTTCTATTAGCGTAAGTACTGATCAAATGAGTTTTGAAAATAGTTTTATATGTGTGGCATTGGTGATCAATTTTGAAACCTATCAAATGCCCGATAGTGTATTTTCACCGCACGTTTAATTGTTATAAAACATATGTATTTGAGAGTTTTATAAATCTCAAATTGGCATGGTAGTGTGAAAAACCTTGAACTCATTGGGCTATAGGTGTAAGCCCCCTCGTGTTAGAAGTCGATATTAAGTATTAAAAGAGTCCTCGGAGTTTGAGGCGTTAGTCATGTGCTTTCTCCCAGTTAGTTAAGTAACTATCTTTATGCTTCGTTAAACCTACGGATTTAAATTGTGTCTGATTGTTTGGGTATGGTTGGTTTTGGAATTGTGGGAATTTGGTACGACGGCATGCTATGTGTCGGTGGTGTACTATATTGTTGAGTATTCGTGAATAATGATGATGTTATGGTTGACTGGTAAGTATGTTGGATTTGGGTGACTACTTCCAAGAGTAGGTGTCAACTTTGAATCGACATTGCTAATCGGGAATGAAATATTTGGTAGTATACCCACGTCTGCATAATGGTCATTCCGAGGATAGATGTCGACACATTATTTTGAGGACAATAATTGTTGGTGTGCTTCAATGTATTTCCGTTAGATCTGGTGTGTCTGCAGGACGAGCGGTAAACTTAAGGAAATTAGATGGTGATAATTAAGAATCAATCATTGGTATTTTGATAATTGTCAGGATTTTCGTTGATTTGGAAATCGATGATTGAGTGCATGGTGGGAGTTTAGTGGTAATGTTTATTGGAGACATTTGGTGAGAATGTCGAGGTAGACTTTAAGTACAAATTGATTATTGAAGAGACCTTGATGCGTCGTATTTAGAGGTATCTAAGGGAAATATTTGCTTTGGGGTATTCTTGGTGGAAATGACTGAATAAGGCCGTAAGTTGTTCTTGAGATAATATGAACAACATAAGGTTGGGAGGCAACCGATACTTTATGGTTAAGAAAATGATCAAGCGAGGACTTGATGTTCATTTCGTCATCGGTGAGTTATGTCGAACCTTGGGATTGAATTGTGATGACTCTTTACGAGAAGTGCAGTAACAACCTCAACCGGTTTGTAATTGGGTTCGTATACGAGGTAAGGTTTCGTGGAGGCATTTTTATGGGAAATCAATCGATCTTGCCAAGTGCTATGTTGGGTTCTTGGTTGGTGCCAGATTTCGATGACGAAATCTCTTTTAAGGTTGGGAGGATTGTAACACCCTGATTTTCGAAAGGTATCATTTCAAGTTTATACCGAAACCGATATAATAAGGAAAAATAAGATATTTGATTTTGGTCTTGAATCCTTGACTTTATAGTCTTGATGGATGAAGGATTCAATTACGAGTCCAACGGTTCTTTCCGGAGCGAAAACGGAGCTATAACGAAGAAGTTATGACCAAAACGGTATTTGACCAAATAAGAAGAAGAAGGAAAGAGTTGGTTCATGTGCCCGTGCGCCCTCCTTCACTAAAAACTCATGGGCCGTGCGTGAGGGGCAGAAGCCCAGTTTCGGGATTAAATGAGTTTTTCCCCAAATCTCATTCACATCTTATTTCTATCATCCCAATTATTCTCTCCCAAACCCTCCTTCTTCATCTACTTCTTCTAAGGTTCCTTCAACCACCAAATCTTCACCATTTATTGCTAAGTTAAGAGAATCATCCAAGGTTTCGGTTTGGAAGCTTCACCACCATCTCCATCTTCATCTTCTTCAAGTATCAAAAGCTTGATTTTTGGAGTTTTCATCTCCTACCTTATATTTTCTAGATTTTGGGTTGATAAGAGTATTAAATCATCATTGAAGGTTCATCCAAGTGATTTCATTGAAGCATCCTTCAAGATCTTCATCTTCTCCAAGTCTCATCTTCTTGGATCTAGGGTTCTCTATTTTCTAGGTTTTTGGTTCAAAACCTAGATTGTGAGTTTACTAAACTTTTGTCAAAACTGGATACACATCATATATGCTTAATTGTGGTCATTATTACATATTTGCTCAAAATGTTCATCTTTACGAGTTTAAGTATTTGATGGTATTTTCATGAGATTATGTGAGAAATATGTATGAGAAGTATCATCCCATGATTTACTCTATTTTGTGTAATTATTTGGGATTTCCATTATGTGTGCCACAATGGGTATTTGACATGATTAAGGAATACATGTTTGGTATAATATGATGATTTTCATTTGGAATACTCTCTTGGTGATATTGTATCTACAACGTGGCTATGTGGATATTTGAGTCTTATGTTGGACTCATGCTATTAGGAGGTGATATTGTACCCATGGTTGGTATTGAATTATACTTGGTTGAAATATACCTAAGGACCTCCTATATGCATTATGTTGGACGAACCAAGTCAAGGACACTAGGAGGATGTAGTCTTGGGTGCCACCGTGATGGTATGTGCCTAGACCTCCGCCACTCGGGGGAGGTGAAATCTTCGGGTGTGTCGGGCCTTTAGGGTGTTCCTTGTTAAGGGCATCAAGGTATATCGCCTCTTGGGGTGGAATTGATTGGTGTTATGGGTCTCCCCCGTTGACTCCATACATGTTGAAAATTGGTTAACTGCGGTTAAAAGTCATATATGTTCTACCATGCTATTTCTTGTTCAACTCACTTGGCTTTTTGGCCTAACACTTGTTTGGTGTCGATGTGTATCTCAGGTTTAGTGGCATCGGTTCTAAGTTGGCGTAGTGCTTGGGTGAGAGATTTGGGAATATTGCATTTGGACTTACTTTTGGTAGGAGAACCTTTGGGTTTATAAATGACACCCTTATTTGTAATCTCTTTTCTAGTTATGGAAATTAGATTAGTTGGTTATTATTTATTGTCCGTTTAATTACGACTGTATTTAAACAAGTTTGTGTATTTTCCCCATTGTTGGGAGGCTCTTGCTTTGACAATTTTAAATACCGCATATCCGTTTTCGGCATTTTGTTATCCCTATTTTTAGGGTGTTACACTTATACTCTCCCCACCTAGGAATGTTCTACCCATGTGGACAGTGGTCCTATAAGCACAACCATTCTAGGTATACTAGAGTCGACACCTAGTTCACTTAAACTAGAGCTCTGATACCAACTTGTAACACCCCAAAAATTGGGACAACAAAAATTTCTGGAAATGGAAATGTGATACACTAAAACATGCCAAAGTGCGAGCTCATTACAAAAAAAGAAACAATAAATGTCTGTTAATTACAAATTTGTAATAACAACCAATGAGAGATAACAACCTCTTAATCTAAATTCTAGACAAGAAATAAGATTACAAGCGGTTGTCATCTACTTCCAAAAAAATCATTTCTAATATGGCATCCCAAAACCTCCCAAGCTGACGTCTAAAATCCCGCTAATCCTTCTTGGCGGTCGCGCCACTAGAACCTGATATACACATCAACCAATCAAGTGTTAGGTCAAACGAGCCTAGTGAGTTAAATAAATATCATGGCATAAACAATTAGATCATGTGTAAACAATAAGACCATACGGGAATCAATGGGGGAGACCAATCACACTAATGAGTTCCACCTCAAGTCAATGCACATTGATGTTCACTCACTTGAGCAACATCCCGAAGGCCCGACACATTTAAAGACTACCTCCCAGGCATTACTCCAAATGGCAGAGGTCTAGGCACATACTAATATTGTGGCACCCTATACTATATCCTCCTAGCGTTTACTCATAGTTCATCCAATCATACATGAAATTTCCAACTTCAACATATTCCATGGCAACAATTGCATGTATAAAACTTCACATAGTCCCATGTGTATTTTAGGTACAAAATGCTAACATGTACAAGTCCAAGTATCACACCCAAGGTTTACGTTATAACACATAGCCATATGTAAATGATGTTAATAATAACTTCTTCAAGGTCCATAGGATGAACCATAACAAAAACCCCAATAATCTCAAAAGTAGCAGTTAGGTCAAACTTATCAGGTGATCAGTTTTATACATGTATATGAAATATTTAACAAGTAATCACATAAGATATGTATCTCATTTGAAAATGGTTAGAAGAGCTCACAATCTATGGTGAGAAGATGAGGCTTGAAAGCTAGTTTGATCCCACTAAATGCTCCACCAAACTCTTCAATGATCAATAAATGAGGGGAGAAATCCTTAGGCTTGCAATTAATGAAACTAGGGTTTGAGTCTTCCAAAAAACGTCCAAAGAGAGCTCTCTCCCGTAGCTATATTTGATTTTATGAAAATGTGTTGTAAAAGTTGGCTTAGAAGGGTTTTTAAACTTCCAGACCCCGTCGGCGATAGTGCCCTGTCGCATGATATAAACAACAAGAATAATAACAGTGGAAGCAATATAGTTTAATATCAAAAGCATATTCAAATATCATAGTTCATAAACAAATATAAAGAAAGAACAAGATCTTCTTTGAAATATATTCAATTGATTTTTTAGATTCAAGATATCAAAAAGCATGCCTTTGTCAATTGAGTGATGGTCCTATTTATAGGACCATAAAGTGAACAGTGTACTATTTCTGACAACTAGAAGCATGCTTGAACAGTGTCTTACCAAAAAGGTAAGCTCAAGACATGTTTGAACAGTGACCTACTCTAGAAAGTAAATCTTATCACGAAATGATGAGTCATCTGTTCTTCTGATACTTGTAGAAATATGATCAGCGCCATCTTCAGAGAGAATGTCTTCAGAGCTCTGAAGAGGTCTTCAGAGCCTCTGATGAATCCATCTCTGATGTCTTTCGCTGAAAGCTTCAATCTCTGTAATGTACTTCAGAGGCAGGTGTGTCCTCTGAAGTCTGTCTCTGGAAGTCCTCTAAAATAGGACTTCGATATTTTCAATACTTTTACAATCTGAATTGGGGCTAACAATATCCCCCTAAGTATTGAAAATAAAAAATGCAAGAGTAGAAGAGAACAGAAAAAAAAATTAATCTAGAAAGCATAGAGGAGAAAATTATCCTCTTAAATATTACTTCTCAAAACATTTGGAAATTCATGACAGAGAAAGTAACAATTAAACATAAGAAAATAAACTAGCACCTATCACTAGAACAGATTCCATGAAACCTCATAATAAGCTCTCTGAAATTAATCATTGAGCTAATCTCTAAGTCCAGCTTCGCCAAAAGATCTGCTCGGTGTCGTTCTACACACCTCTTAAGGTTTCATCAGAGTACTTCGATACTTCAGAAGCAAGAAAGATTTTCTTGATTTGGTTCACCCTGTAGACGAAACCCAGAGGCTCTGCAATAATTGATCATGTCTTCCGCTTATCAAGATTATCGGTTGTCTCCACAGGTTCAGTCACTCCCAGTTTTTCTACGCCCAGATTCAGAGCAATCTTTAGTCAAGTTTTGCTCTGAGTTTGACATATGCCTCCATTGCTCGTCTGACTTCATGCATGCCCATTCTTAATTTCCTTCCTTGATCGTATCTTGCAGAGCAGTAAGCATACAAATGAGGTAGATCATATGGGTTTAGATTTACGAGATCATTATCATTGAACTCGTAAACCTGCTGATTAGAGCGAATTACCTCATAGTTCCTATATATGATCTAGTTATAGGCAAATTTCCTCAGAGATTTTGTTGACTTTTATTATTGGATCATCAGAGAGAACCTTTGCTCTTGGAGTTGTTTAATCTTTGATGAATCTTCGCTCATAGTCAGGCATGTTCTCTCTGATTCTTGGATTCAGAGGAATGACTAGAGTATCTTCCAGATTAAACTCACAGTAGATATATCGGAATTGATCTTCTACGGAAGCTTCGGGCTTGGAGGCAAGGAATGAAGGAGGTTGAGTGAAGACTTTAGCTGGTAATCCAATGCTTACCTTCTAAACAAGATCCTCTGGAGCCTGTTCATTGGCAACCATGGTTTCTTCAGCAGACAATTGTGTTGTCTCTGGTTCCTTGGCCTCTGGTTGAATTTCTGGGGTAGCTTCAGAGATATAACCATCAATCTCTGGTGACTCTCTTAACTCGGCTTCTGTTGAAGTATGATGTGGTTGAGCATTCTTGAAAACATACTCTTCAACACCGATTACTTCAACTTGTTCTTCTTCAACAGCTCATTCTTCTTCAGAATTAGATTTTTCTTCCTTTTCAGATTCTGATCCGAAGGCATCTCTCATCACAATTTTTGGTCTTTCTGGTGATGAGAATGCATCATCGGATTTTGAGAAGTCTATCAGTTGTTTCATCTTCCTCCAGAGCCCCAATTGTCTATAGAATAGCATTTATTACTTGAATTGTTGGGGCCTCTGAAGTTGATGGTGCTAAGAGGATGACAGGTACTGGAGATGAAAGAATCGTCTGATTGTCTTTAGAAGAGGTGGAGTGCCTCTCTGGTTCTTTTCCTTGATCTATGTTGTTGGATCCAGAGGGAGTTGACTCTTTCGGAGATTCAGCGGGTTTGGTTGATGGAGTATTCTCCCCCTTTTGAAGGCCTGATGACCCCTGAGGTTGATCCTCATGGTCATCAGAGTCTTTAAATTTGGCCTTCTTCCTGGCCTCTTCAGAGCATGCAACCTCTGGTGCTTTTCTTTTTAGTGTTCCTTCTGAATAAATGGCATTCTTCAGAAGATCTTCAAAAGTCTTGCTTTGCTGACTGGCCTTGGTGACAAATTTGCTGGAAATAGTCATCATGCTGCTGGTAATGGATTTGGAGAAGTTTTGGAGTTCAGGTTTTGTAATAAGCTCTAAAGAGATTGGAGGAGATGGAGCAGCGGTTGGTATAGGGATCTTGGCAATCGTCTCTGCTAATGACCTCAAGACTTCCTCTTTGAAATGAGAAAAGTCTTCAGAGGTTGGTGTGGGAGCAGAGGGAGGTGGGATGACTTTGAGGAGTTATGCCCTTGATTCCTAAATTTTCCTCGACATGACAGAGGAATTGATGATGACCATCTTCTCCAGAGCTTCAAGTCATAAGTTCTGATAATTGATTGTGGTGCGCAACTCAGAGACCTCTGAAGTAAGCTTTGCAACTTCAGAGTTAGAGGCAGAGGCCTCTGAGGTCTTCTCCAAGTGAAGTTTAATCTCCTTAAGAGATTCTCTGATTTCATCACAAAAACTTTGAACTCTTCCTTGGTGACATAATCAGAGGGGGTAACCTTATAATCAACACATGATTCTAATTTTCCCTCGAGTTCAGAGGGGCCTTCTTTCAGAGTTTGTTTGATGTTGACTCTAGAATGACTTCCCCTTAATCCTTGAGAATCTTTTTTCAAGGATTCTCTAAAAGGGTTCTAATAGGTCTGCCATCATCAGAGTCAGAGGTAGATGATGATGAGAACCTAACATGTGTGGACACCTTGCTGTCCAGGCTAAGGAGTCCTCGTGTAAAAAGGTCGTGCTATTGTTTCTCTGACAGGCAATCCTTACGAGAGATCTGAAGTCTCTCTTGATCTAAGGGATGGTCTATGAAATCATGAGCCACAAAGGCATCATGTGTGTGGGGTGGTGGCATACTCTGGGGTGAATGAGTACTTTTGGTTTGGTCTAAGTCCTGTTGGGAGGAATTAGCCATATCAGAGGTTGCCCCTTGGGTGCGTGCTTCAGAGGTAGAAGAAGTTGCTACTGAGAAGCTGGCTTGGGAAGGGCTCGAGGTGTGCACCTCTGTTTCAATGTCCACTGGTGCTGGACCACCTTGGACAATAGATATGTTATCACGGGGATTGGGGTTTTGGAATCGCTCAGTTGTGCCATCACGGTCATCTTTTTCTACCTCACCACTCTTGGATGCTAGGTTCAGAAACTCACCCTCTGGTGTGCGCTCTAACTCACCTTCCTCTCCTCTGACAGAGTTAGGCTCTTCCTCAGAGGGAGGGTTCTCTTGTTCTCTTTCACTCACTAGCACAGAGACACCCTCTGGTTGCTCTCTGTGAATATTTTGAGCAGTATCAGAGATGTCACTCTCTGATTCTAGCTCAGGTTCAGAACCTAAATGTGTTGGGGATCTCACCATCGGTTCTGATGGTTGAGCAACATGACTAAGTATGAGACGGGTGTCAAAGTCAGCAGGAATGTACTGAAGCATTGTTTGTGGAAACCTTCTCTCATTTGGGTAAGGATGAACCATTGTTGGTTTGAAGGAGTTCATTATGAACAGCGGAGTTCTTGGTCCTTCTTCAGTGAGAGATAATCTCTCCATTGCACGGCGAATGACAACAGAAATAAAACGAGGAAACAGTACTGAAATTGGTTGTTTGCCTTTAGCCAAATCCTAGTTCTTTTTGTCCACTGTCGTCAACATCTCATAGAATAGAAGATTTGCCATATTAATGCTCCTGTTGAAGAAGAGAGCATACATGATTGCAAGAATGGTTGGATGTGTCTGATCCTGGCTGCCAATTTTGCATGTAAGAGTGCGATTCAACACACTGAACATGAAATTCCATGTTGGAGGAAGGTATTGACGTCTGAACTGACTCAGACGTGTGATGTCCTTGTTGTAGCCCAAGTGTAGAAGAAATTGAATGAGAACATCCTGAGTGGGCGGTTTCTCAAACTGCTGGATTTGAAGATCTGCAATGGTGGGCAAGTTGAATCTGCGAGTCAGTGTGTTGGGTGTGATTCTGACATTTATGCCCTGGTCTCCAAGGTCAATGTACCCGACCAACCCTTCTTGTTCATCATTGTATTCACTTGAATACCACCATTGTTGGACAAATCTTATAAGAACATCCGAAGCATAGTTGTTGAAGACATCTCTCAGTTCACATTTGCTAAGAAACTCCAGCACAGGACGAAACTGTTCGTCGAACTTCGTAGGGGTGATATCTAAATGATAGTTGTTGCCTTTTACTGGTACATCAAACTGGGCCATGTTCAGACTTGGAACTATTCTGCTGGAATCGCCTGAGTTTTGAGCTTGAGCGGCCATTGTTGCAGGTTTTCTTGCTTTTGAGAGAGAGAGAGAGAGAGAGAATTTGGGAAGGAAAATTTGAGAGCGTAAAGGATAAAGGAGGATGAAATGGGTTTTTATAAACAAGGGTAGTGAGAGAACGGCTAAGGAAACAGTGATTGTGTGTTCCAATGTCAGAAAGACGTTCCATCATTCCCCTAATTAATAGGTGACACGTATAGGAGAGTAGTGAAGGGACGCTTGCTGTCAGATAACCGTCAGTAGGTTTTAAAAGAAAAATGAATGGTTATCCAAAACGGTGTCACTTATACCCATTTAATTTCTCATAAAAAATTCTTCTTTTCTAAATATTATTTATTTAAAGAAAAATTAGAATTATAATCATTTTGCTCGAATATTTCTAAAATGAGAAAATGAGAAAAGATCAGAGACTCTGATTTGAATATCAGAGACAAGATCAGAGACTCTGAGATGAATATCAGAGACTAAGCAAAAAAATAATTTTCTTGCTCCCCCATGACAGATGAAAGGTTCTTTTTGCTCCCCCTTAACCAAAGAATGTTTTCTTTTTATCTTCTCACCCTTGACATATACTTAGGGATACAAAAGAATGATCTTGACCTTCTGTGAAAAGTCCAGAGGTTCTGAAACAAGTTTCAGAGGCTCTAGGGTTGAACATGCTACACATGTCAGAGGCTCTGATGAGTGGATCAGAGACTCTGATTTTCTCCTGTGTTAGGTAGACATGTTCAACATTCCCAACTTGCTAATTAAGAAATTGAACCTTCGTTCATCTAAAGCTTTTGTGAAAATATCAGCAAGTTGAAGTTCAGTTGGTACAAAATACATCTCAATCGTCCCCTTTTCAACATGATCTTTCAGAAAATGGTACCTTACATCAATGTGCTTTGTTTTGGAATGTTGTACTGGATTGGCAGAGATGGCTATGGCACTTTTGGAATCACAGAGAATAGGAATTCTGTCATAATGTAAGCCATAGTCTCTGAGCTGAGTTTTCATCCAGATGACTTGAGAGCAACAGCTAGCAGCAGCAACATATTCTGCCTCTGCGGTAGAAGTTGAAACACAATTCTGCTTCTTGGATGACCAACTTACCAGCTTATTACCCAATAATTGACAGCATCCAGAGGTACTCTTCCTGTCTAGCTTGCATCCTGCATGATCTGCATCAGTATATGCTGTTAAATCAAAACTAGACAGTTTAGGATTCCAGAGACCTAAAGAAGGTATGCCTCTAAGCTATCTAAAAGTTCTTTTTACTGTTGATAAATGAGATTCTTTTGGATTGGCTTGATATCTAGCACAGATACATGTTACAAACATTATATCATGCCTACTGGCAGTTAAGTATAGAAGTGATCCTATTATGCCTCTGTAAGTCTTGACATCTACAGATTTTCCTGAAGGATTAGAGTCAAGTTTGACTCTTGTGGCAATAGGTGTTTTCATAGAAGTTGAATCATTGAGCTTGTACTTTTTCAAAATGTCAGAGACATACTTAGATTGACTTATAAAAGTACCCTATGAAGTTTGTTTTACTTTTAATCCCAGAAAGAATGTTAATTCTCCCATGAGACTCTCAAATTCACTCTTCATCAACTCTGAATACCTGTCACAATACTTTTGATTTGTAGAACCAAAGATAATGTCATCAACATATATCTGTACTAAAATCATCTCATTTTTGTACCTCTTGATAAACAAAATTGTGTCTGTTGTACCTTTTTCAAAACCATTATTAATCAGAAATGTGGATAGTATAGCATACCAGGCTCTTGGAGCTTGCTTAAGTCCATACAGAGCTTTATCAAGATAATAAACATGGTTAGGAAATTCTGTACTTTCAAATCCAGGTGGTTGCTGAACATAAACTTCTTCACTTAATTTACCATTTAAAAAGGCAGATTTAACATCCATTTGATATACTTTGAACCCTTTGTGTGCAGCATAGGATAAGAAGATTCTAATTGCTTCTAGCCTAGCCACAGGTGCAAAGGTTTCATCATAATCAATGTCCTCTTCTTGGCAATATCCCTTTGCAACCAACCTAGCTTTGTTTCTGATTATAATGCCATCCTCATTCTTTTTATTTCTGAAGACCCATTTAGTTCCAATTGCAAATTTGCCTTTAGGAAGGGGAACTAAGGTCCAGACTTTGTTTCTTTCAAACTCTTGAAGCTCATCCTGCATGGCAGAGATCCAATGAGGATCTTCAAGAGCTTCATTTACCTTCTTTGGTTCAATGATGCTTAAATAATTTACAAAGTAGCCTTCATTGATTGTGGCAGATCTGGTTTTGACTCCATCTGAAGGTGATCCAATGATTTGATCATGGGGATGATTCTTTGTCCATCTTGTGATTAGAGCATGAATATGAGGTGGAGTTTGAGCTTCAGAGATGGCAGTTGGTGACATCTCTGTTGTGCTGTTCAGAGGCTCTGAAGTTGGTTCCAGAGATGGTGAGTCAGGCTCTGAAATCTCTTCAAGAGATGTATCTGGTAATTCTTCAGATGTCTCTTGTTCATCTTCTTCTTCGGAAGAGAATTGTCCTTCAGTTTGTCTTGATTCATTTCTTGGACCTGCATTTAAGGAAGCAGAAGTTGTAACTTCATAGGGACCAGAGAGAGTTGTACCTGTATTTTGAGGTTCCTCTGAAGTTGCTCTAGGAATATCTTTGAGAAGAAATTCTGAGTTTTCATCATCAAAGAAGTCTTCGAATATTTTGTCTAGTTCAGATTCTCTTAGCTTTGATGATTCAGAGATATTTTTGGCAGATGAATTGATATCTTTGGTGGCAAGACTTCTGTCATCATCAAAAAACACATTGATACTCTCTTGGATTGTTCTTGTTCTC
Source organism: Arctium minus (assembly GCA_954870635.1). Lineage (NCBI taxonomy): Eukaryota > Viridiplantae > Streptophyta > Magnoliopsida > Asterales > Asteraceae > Arctium > Arctium minus. The sequence goes on along the minus strand of OX941089.1, from coordinate 29,717,842 downwards.
AGATTGAACACTCTGAAAGCTTTTGAGGCTAATGAATATCCAATGAATTTGCCTTCATCTGCTTTCTTGTCAAACTTTCCAAGAGACTCTCTATCATTCAGAATATAACATCTGCATCCAAAGACATGAAAATATTTAACATTAGGTTTCCTATTGTTAATTAGTTCATATGATGTTTTCTTGAATCTTTTGACAATGGTAGCTCTGTTTTGAGTGAAACATGTTGTAGCCATTGCGTCTGCCCAAAAGTTTGTGGGAAGATCATATCATGCAAGCATTGTTCTTGCAGCCTCAACAAGTGTTATGTTCTTCCTCTCAACAACACCATTTTGTTGAGGGGTTCTTGTTGCAGAGAAGTTGGGAGTTATGCCTTCTTCTGAAAGATATGAGTTGATTTTGGCATTTCAGAATTCTGTCCCATTATCACTTCTCAGCTTCTGAATTTTGCTGTTGAACAGAACCTGCAATCTTATTAAAATTTCAGGGACATCAGACTTGGCTCTGATGAATTATATCCAAGTATATCTAGAATATTCATCAATCAGAACTAGAATATACTTTTTACCTGATAGACTCTGCACAAAGATAGGACCACAGAGGTCCACATGAAGCATATGCAGAGGATTTGGACAATTATTATCACTTTTGGTCTTGTGGGAAGATCTTTTCATTTTACCCATTTCACAAGCAGAACAAAGATGATCTTTGTTAAACTTCTGAGATGGTAATCCCTTAACCAGGTTTAGTTTGACCAATTTACCAAGTGAAGAAAAGTTCAGATGAGAGAACTTTTTATGCCAGAGCCAGACATCTTCACTATTCAGAGATACTAGACAAAGTTTCTCTGAGTCAGTTTTTATGTGTTTGGAAAAATTCATTCTATATAGGTTACCCTTTCTGTCAGTTTTGAGCATTTCTTGACCTGTTTTTGAGTGAAGAAGTGAACAATGTTTTTCTTGAAATTTCACATCAAAACCATGGTCACAAAGTTGACTTATGCTGATTAAGTTGTGTTTTAACGCATCAACATAAGCAACCTTTGATACAGAAACATTACCTCTTGTTAGCTCACCATAACCCTTAATTTGCCCTTGCATATTGTCTCCAAAAGTTACAGCTCCTCCTGATTTAGCTTTGTAAGAGGATAGTAACTTCTTATCTCCAGTCATATGCCTTGAACATCCAGAATCTAAGTACCATATTGGCATAGACTGTTTCTGCAATACAGATTAGAGTTTCTTAGGTACCAATCTCATTATGGGTCCTGTCTTGTTAGGTTTCTGAGGATTTCTTTGAATATTTGTCTTTTCATCTTTTGATGTTTTGGCAGAGTTGTCCTTTTTCTTTTTAGGCTTTGTCTCTGAACTTTTATTCAGAGACTGGTTTAGAAAGCAATGAGAACCTCTGAAGTGATTTTTCAGTTTCATCAAGAGTTGGATGCAATTGCAATTTACAGTACAAGAAGAGTTAGAAGCAATGTTTTTCATTTCATTAAATGTATTTGATATATTTTGATTCTTTTTCAAATTAGTACTAGGAATATTACAAGTATTCCTAACTACTTCCTTTCTTCTTGCTTGAAAGACAACCTTCTTTTCAAGTTGTCTTTTCTTGTTCAAAAACATCTTCTTCTCTTTGTTGCTCACTGCACAAATAGGATCAGAATGGTTAATTTCTTGCCATTTTCCTTTTTGTTCAGGAGTAAACTTGATTGGTTTATAAGTGTAGAGTTGAGAAGTGTTAGTTTTATTCTTTGCCTTTTCTTGTAATTCTTTTTCAAGGTCCGGAGAAGTTTTCGCTTGTAGACACATGTCTGCAAAATCAGGAATAGGAATTGTTCAGAAATTCCAGAACCAACAGTCTCTATCTTTTTATGAATTACTTCCTCTGGTCTATAAAATATTTGTTCATCTATCTCTAGATCAGATTTAGAATCAGAGTCAAGAAAGTCTCTTTTAGCCTTATCAGAGGTAACTACCTCTGTAGTTTTCTTAGTTTCCCTGGGTCTAGAGACTTTAATGATTCTTTTCATGCTTTCTTTCTTTTTCAAATCAGCTATGACATTTTCTTTATAAATTCTTTTAATGTCATCCTCAAAAGTAGTTCTGATGCATTCATCTGAGATTGGTGAATACAGAGGGGCATATGGATTAAGTGAACTCTGAGGTTCATCTTCAGAAGTACTTATTTCAGATGTACTTGTTTCAGATGTCTCTGATTCTTTTGTGATAAATGCATCAAACTTGAAAATTTCTCTGGGATCATTGCTCTGAGGTTTTGTGAAAAATATCTCTGAAGTTTTCTTTTTCTATCTTTAAGATAGGTTCTGGAAAGTTTTTTACTTCAGAGTATGCAACATTTTTAAAATTTAGAGCTCTTGCTTTTGATCCTTCTGAGGTTTTTGTTCTCTTGAAATTGTTCAGAGATGGACAGTCAGAACTCTGGACCTTTCCCATACAGAAAGTGGAAGAAAGTGAAGTTTTCTTCAATCCAGTGAATGGATCCATTTCATTGAATCTCAACCCTTGAGTATCCATTTGAGAGTTTATCTTTATATGCACATTTTGAGCATCTAAATAGCTTTTGATTTGAAGTTCTTTCCTTTCCAGATATTGATGTAGGATTTCTCTTTCCTTTTGAAAAAAAGTTAGTTAAGGCAACAGAATTGAGTCTTTCATACTCAGATCTTTTTACTTCTTCTTCTTTAACTTTTAAAACTTTCTCAAGTTCTTTGAATTTTCTGAAAAAGATTGTTCCTTTTGCTTTTGAGCTTTTTTAAGTTTAGATTTTTCAACAAAAATTTCTCTCTTTTCTGACTCAAGAAGATCCTTTTCTCTTTTATAAAAACTTAGATCTTTTGTCATTTGCCTTCTCTTTTCCTTTTCCTCAAAGAGTTTTTGTTTTAAGCTCTGAAACTTATCTGTTAGCTTAAGAACATCCATTTCAAGTTCACTTTCAGAGGTGGAAGGAGAGTTTGCCTTTTCAGAGCAGTCCTCTGATGATTCATCAGTTTGATCATCTACAAAAGCCATACAACATAGATTTGTGGGTTCTTCCTCTTCATCACTTGTAGAGTCTGACAGCCAATCTTCAATTTCTGCAACAAGTACTCTTTCTTTGACATTGTACTTGTATTTGTTCTTGTAGTAGTCTTGATCTTTAACAAGTTTACCTCTGCAGTTTGCAGAGAAATGGCCTAGCTTTCCACATCTGAAGCATCTTCCATAATTTTGGTTTGGTGGAAGAGTAGCAACAGTTTCTGTTTTCTGAGCTTGTGGTTAGGGCTGAAAGTACCTCTGAGGTTGAGGATATATTGGTTGAAATGGTTGATGAGTTCTTGATTGTTGAGTAGTTTCATGATTGATGAAATGAACACCCTTTTGATCACTATGCAGAGTGGATCTGGGCTCTTGTTGATAATCAGCTTTCTGAAATCTTCTTTCTGGATTTCCTGTTCATTCTTCAAAAACTTTCTTGCCAAATTTCTTGTTAAATTGATGAGTGATTAATGCAAGAGATTTGGCAAAGGCATTAATGTCATCATCTGAGTCTGAATCTGAGTGTTCAACTTCTTCAGTCATCAGAACCTTCTTGGATTTTCTTTTAGGTTCCTTTTTCAAATAGTTATTTGTTTATGCACTTCTGCCTTCTTGTGATACACCTTTTTGTTTTGAAATGAGTGCAAGTGGTCCACCTAAAGAGGTTTTTGATTTTTGTTTAACAACTTCTTTTTCCTGTGCTACAAGAGTGCCATAAATGTCAGTTAATGACCATGATTCTAAATTTTGATCGGCCTGTATTGACATGGACAGTTGTGACCATTCTTCATTTAAGCTTTTGAGGAATAGAACATTGTTTTCTTCTTTTGTCCTCATAACTCCAAATTTTCTACATTTATTGATGAGAATGTTGAACCTTGAGTATGTTTGGTGCAAGGTTTCTTCAGGTAATGCATGAAAATCATGATACTCATTGATGCAAAGATTTCTTCTATTTTTCTGAGTTTGTAGGTCTCCTTCAAGTTGATTTAACAACTTATCCCATATCTCTTTTGTAGTTATACAAGAATCAAGTTCTTGGAAGATATCATTGGGAATGGCCATAATAAGTAATCTAACAGCTTTTGAATCATTTTCCATCATGTTAGTTTCTTCATCAGTGAAGTTTGAAGTTTTCTTTTCATAGTAAGCAGGTATTTCAGCAGTATCTGTTGTTGCTGGAACTCTTGGTACCAACACCATTGGTTGGTGAGGTCCGTCGTTCACTGGTCTTAAAAGATCCTTGTCCATACCTTCCAAGAAATTTACCATCCTAATCTTCCATTGAGGATATTCATCCCTTAGGAGTGTAGGAGGTTTGGTTAATGATCCAGCTGTATAAATGGCACTTATACTTGAGTTTGCCATTTTGTGAAGAAAAGATGAAGATTTGAAGAACTGGTGCTTTTCTATGAAGATCTTTTATCAAGGAATGAAACTGTGATTTACTTTCAAATATGGAGCATATGAAGTTCTCTTTTTAATAAACCAAGGTTTATTTGAACATGCACAGATAATGAAAACATGAATCAGTAAGATATAAATCTATCCGAGTATGTATATATGATCTTTCTTTGTTTAGAAAACAAAGGAGGCTCTGATACCAATTGTTAGATCCCAGATTTAATCTTACAATAATGATATAAACAACAAGAATAATAGCAAGCAATATAGTTTAATATCAAAAGCAGATTCAAATATCACAGTTCATAAACAAATATAAAGAAAGAACAAGATCTTCTTTGAAATATATTCAATTGATTTTTTAGATTCAAGATATCAAAAAGCACGCCTTTGTCAATGGAGTGATGGTCCTATTTATAGGACCATAAAGTGAACAATATACTATTTCTGACAACTAGAAGCATGCTTGAACAGTGTCTTACCTAAAAGGTAAGCTCAAGACATGTTTGAACAATGACCTACTCTATAAAGTAAATCTTATCACGAAATGATAAGTCATCTGTTCTTCTGATACTTGTAGAAATATGATCAGCGCCATCTTCAGAGAGAATGTCTTCAGAGCTCTGAGGAGGTCTTCAGAGCCTCTGATAAAGCCATCTCTGATGTCTTTCGCTGAAAGCTTCAGTCTCTGTAATGTATTTCAGAGGCAGGTGTGTCCTCTGAAGTCTGTCTTTGGAAGTCCTCTGAAATAGGCCTTAGATATTTTCAATGCTTTTACAATCTGAATTGGGGGCTAACACTTCATTTCGATTCAAAACGCTCACGTAACGAGATAGACCAAATAAAGCATAACGAGGTTAAGCCAAAAACAAATAATTTATACACCGAAGGACTTCAGTTTCTAAAATTACTAGAATTGATAAAATGCAAGATATGAATACTTACTTAAATTTCTCGGGTGTTACAAAAAGGTATAAGAAGTAACTTTCACTTACCAAAAATTCTGAGTGTTACAAAAAGTTGGAAACTACATGAAATTTTTTATTTTGGTGTCACTTAAATCGTTTTGACGAAAAAATTCTAATGATATATTTTATTATAAAAAATATTTATTTTATTATAATTTAATAAATTACATAAATTAATCAAAATATGTAAAATATATGAACGACTGTTTAGGGGTAAATTGATCATTTTATCCGTTCTATCATGTTCAATTTTGTCTTACCAAATGCTAAAAATATGTTCTATCATAATTATGTTCTTTTATGTCATGTTCTAAAGAACACCCTCTCAACAAAACTCTTGATCTACTGTTGCTTAAATGCCAACCCTACATTTTCAACTAAGGGGCTATTTGGGATTTGCTTATTTAAAACAACTTATATTTATTTTAAAAAGTGCTTATCAACTTATGCGGTGTTAAACCGGAGTTTTTAAAAAAGTGCTTGGATTAGCTTATTGTGGTACCAAAACATAATAAGCTAATAAGTTATTGTTTAAAGGTGTTTGAGATTGCTTATACATATAAAATAACCTAAAAAGTTATAGACACTTTTCAAATAAGCTAATAAGTTAAAACAAAATGACTTATGAAAAAGTGTTTATCACCGCTATAAGTACTTTCATTTTTTCTCCATCCAAACACTAAAAAGTACTTATATCCGGTGTCAAACCGCAATAAAAGCTAAAAAATCCCAAACACCTAAAACATTGAGCTTGTCGGCCAGATTTCTAGTTGTTACGAAATCATTTGCGATTTAAAACATCTATACTATATTATAAAGATGATATAAAAAACTCTTAATTACAACTCACTAAGCTTTATTTACTATCACTTAAAGCTATCTACTTAAAATCTCTTAAAAATAACTATTAAAGCCTGATGTACTACCTGTAAAACTTTTAACCCTAATTAATATATTTCATCCTTATCCCCCAAAATCTTTATCTCTAATCCTCAAACCCTAAAATTATGAAATTTGAATTCTGATAAACATAATCAAAACAAGATAAACATCTCAATTTAAATATAAAAAAAATTAAAATATATAAGATAATTAATGAATTTTAATAAACTACTTAATTTTTTTTATATAAAAACATTATATTGTTAACCTAAGTTAAACAAATTTATATATAAAAAATCATTATCACTCAATTAAAAAACAATTAATGAAGCAATATGTACTACTTTTAAATGCTTTTAACCCTAATTAATAAATTTCATCCTTATCCCCCAAAATCCTTATCTCTAATCCCCAAATCCTAAAATTATGAAATTTGAATTCTGATCAACATAATCAAAACAGGATAAACATCTCAATTTAAATATAAAAAATTTAAAAACAACCTATTAAGCATTATGTATTATTATTTAATGTTAATCTACTTAAAATCTCTTAAAAAACAACTAATGAAGCAATATGTACTACTTTTAAATGCTTTTAACCATAATTAATAAATTTCATTCTTCTCCCCAAAATCCTTATCTCTAAATCCCCAAACCCTAAAATTATGAAATTTGAATCCTGATAAACATAATCAAAACAGAATAAACATCTCAATTTAAATATAAATTTTTTTAAATATATAAGATAATTAATTAATTTTAACAAACTACTTAATTTTTTTATATAAAAAACATTATATTATTAAGCCTAAATTACCCATTAAGCATTATGTACTATTATTTAATGTTAATCTACTTAAAATCTCTTAAAAACAACTAATAAAGCAATATGTACTACTTTTAAATGCTTTTAACCCTTATTAATAAATTACATCCTTATCCCCCAAAATCCTTATCTCTAATCCCCAAACCCTTTGAATTTTGATAAACATAATCAAAACAGGATAAACATCTCAATTTAAATATAAAGAATTTAAAATATATAAGATAATTAATTAATTTTAACAAACTACTTAATTTTTTTATATAAAAAACATTATATTATTAAGCCTAAATTAAACAAATTTATAAAAAAAACATTATCACTCTCTAAAAACCATCCAAAATCGTATTGTAAATCGATAAAAAAAACAAAAAATAAAAAGAAATATTAAAATCGTGATGTATATCGCTGCATTGCGCGAGTACGATTCTAGTTTTTTATAAAAATCTGAATTAATGCCGAGATCCAAAAGACACTCCCCAAATCCCCAAATGCCAGCCTCTTGATCGCCAGCTGGTCAAACCCACTGTTCCCCTCACCGTCACCTAGTTGGTTTTCGTCAAAATTTCCAATCACGCAGAAAAACCCAGTTACTTGACTATCCTACCATGAGAGAAAGATCCATTTTTTCTTCAACCCTGCCTCCTCCCTCCCTCCTACTACCTTTACATGAATTACTACTCTAATACCCTTTGCACCTTTAATCGACAACCCTTTTCATCTTCCTTCCCATTTCATTCAAATTTGCTGAAAATAATAGCACTTCTTTCGTCATAATTGTAAATCCACACCATGGACAAAGATACTACGCCTCCATATCTGAGGTCATTTTTTTTTTCCTTTCCATTCGATCATTTGCTAATTTTTTAACTGTTACATTTGATTTATTAGGATCTTGTGTTTTCTTTTTATAATGTTGTGAGATGAGATCTGTTTGGAGTAGTAGTAGTAGTACAACTATGAACTATGTGTAGTGTAGTTCTACTGTTGTATTGAGGAGTATGGTAATTGACAATGTATGTGATTGGTGTTTGTAGATTTACTTGATCATAGATGTAGTTGATTAAGTGAGCTGCTTTTTTTCTTGTCTTTAAAGATGAGAATGGCAAGTCTGTTGTCAGGTCAGGGTGAATGATTAACAATCTATTGTGGGATGCATTGAACTTATACACCTTTTAAGTTATTGGGTTGTGTCTTCTTAACTTAGATTGTAATTGTATACTATTACAGATATTCATACCATGAAAATGTGTGTGCTGCAACTTTTATATGAGGAAGGGGGTGGGCATGACTCATGAGAGAAACGGATTTAGATCCTGGAGTACACATCTTAGCCGTAAAACCTTACATGTAGTGTTCCCCTTAAGACCACAATATGTTTTTTAGGCTACCATGAGACGATAGAGGAGCTAAGGAAGTCAGACTTTGATATCGTTGAATATTAACAGCTATCCCAGTTACTATCATAGAATTTGGTTAATTTGAAGATTTGTTCATAAAAGGGAAAAATAAGCTTTGCCTTGGGGACACCTTGATTTACCTCATCACTCTTATAAGAGCCTTCATGCGAGTAGTTCTACGGGCTCGAATGAATTGACCTGAGTAGCAAATGCAAGATCTGGTCTACAGTCTACTGATGGTAAGATAAAGGAGCTTGTGAAGCATTCTTATAAGTGATAAGTTCGTTAGAATCTCACCATCGTTGGGGTGAAGTTTGTAGTTGCAAGTTTACATCCGTGACCCCTATTTTGTTTAGCAGCTGAAGGCAGATATTCTGTGTGTTATGGTAATTTCGGAGAACTTCCTTAGGAATTCAATGCCAAGGTAGCAGTGGAGAGCGACAAGATCTTTGATCTAAATTTTTTGTGTAGCTTGTGTTTGACATGATTGATCAATGATATATTGAAATATACAAGGATATCAGCCTCATAGACAAGTAATGGCAAGAAGTCGTGATTTTGATGCTTTGGAACACAAAAGCATCAGCATAACTTTGAACAAAACCATGGACCGGATAAATGATGTGAGCTTTGCAAAACATTGTTTGTTGGCTTGCTTTAAGCCAAAGAGGGACTTCCACACTATGTTTCGTGATGTTAGCCACTATGTGCAACATTGCGAAAAATGGATCTCAAAGTAACCATTTTGGCCATTGGGGCAAAGGCTTTTGTTTAGTGAAAAATGTTTCGTACTATAAAGCTTCACAGGATGAAGCAAATCACTAGATACAAAGACCCATTTGTTTTAAGTTGTAGTAGTTACAAAGAAGGAGAAGATTATTGATGTAGATGAACCTATAAGCTCTATTTGTATTGCTATTGTTTACTCATATCTACCTTTTTAAACTTTAGCATTTATGTCTTTCTCCCTTCACACACTTTTCACTAGCCGAGCGTCTTCAGGGAAACAACCGCTCTACTCTTTAGGGTAGACTTCAGGTCAGCGTACATCTTACACCCCCCCACCCCACCCCCCACCCCCAACAAACACCCCACCTCTGGGTGGGATATACTGGGCTCGTTTAGTTTGGTATGAATTGTATAAGCTATACAGATAGCTACAGTTGTTGCAAACCTGCTTGCTTATTCTATCTGTATTGCTTTGGAATTCCGGGGTCTCTTATAAAGTTCTGCTTGACCGCTATGCAGTTTGTTTGCTGCATTATCATATGGAATCGCGTCAATGGCCATGGTTTTCATAAACAAAGCAGTTATTATGAATTATGCATATTCAATGACTCTACTTACCTTACAGGTAATACTGGATACCTTAATCTTTGCAATGCTTATGAGTTTATGGTCATTACTTAATGTTTAAAAGTACTTATGTTTCTCTTGGAAACGTTTCAGCAAATGGCAACTGCGTTGCTTATACATTTTGGAAGAATAATGGGATGGACAAGAGCCAAAGCGCTAAATGTGGATACTGCCAAAAAACTTATCCTTGTTTCACTATTTTACAATGCAAACGTGGCTTTTGCTTTAGCAAGCTTGAAAGGAGTCAATATTCCAATGTATATTGCTATAAAACGACTAACGCCTCTAGCGGTATTAATTGCTGGACTTTTCTATAAGAAGGGAAAACACTCAAAACAGGTAATTCTACTGCATTCCGTCATGTATATGTATGTTAGCATACATATTCATGAAAGTTCCGTTAATTATTAGTTAGTTGAATGTAATTATTATTTTGTTGTCTTTATGTATTTGACCTGATTCCACAATTAGTTTGCTTCCTTTACAGTTCTAATGCAAAAAAAATTCTCTACCTAAAGTAAGAAGCTTCTTTATTAATAAATATGTTTTGCAAACTAGCTGATAAGCTAGCTGTTGGTTGAAAAAGTTAGCTGTTGGCCGATAAGCTAACTGCTAGTTGATAAACTAGTCATGTTTGGTAAAAAAAAAAAAACTAGTTGATAAGTTAGATAACAATGTAAAATGACCTAAAATGACATGTTGAAAATTTAGTTGGAAAATCCAAAGGGGCATAATTGGAATAAGAAAGTGGAAAAAGCTCTTGGAGCTTGTTGAAACACTACTTGAAGTAGCTTTTCAAAAAGCTAGTGTATGGCTAACCAAGCGGGAATTTTTTAATAAGCTCATAAACTAAGCTGGTTTATTGTCAAACATGGCCTTAGTAGCAGTGAATAATGTATGATATTAGCTTTCACCTGGGTTTCTATTCGAAACCACCGTTACAGTGAATTATTGGTATATTTACATCCAAAAGGTAATTTATTACTCGTGGATATCCATGTAATGGTACAGTCCAGAATCTAAACCAAGGGAACTAGAAATACGTGAAGGCGTTTTAGCAAAAGGAACAGTTGAATAGTGATAAGTTACGAGAATGGATATACAAGTTCTGGTGCGTGTATTTTCTGTCAAAATCTCTGATTGAAGTGAAAGAGAATAAAGGAGCAGATGTTCTACGCGCTGTTGTGCATTTCCTCTTCATTGTGCTTCTTTACCTTTGTTTCCATCATGATGTAAATTGAGACAAAAAATATGAAAAGCTGTGTTTGAGCACCATTGCTGACCCACCTGCCATTGGTAATATTAGTTCATATGCTTCGTCTTAAACCCACTTTTCTTATATCCCCTGTTCTTAAGTACTTATCTTTAGGTGCGTCTGACATCTGAGGTACCAAAATGAATGTTTGAAAGTACATTACAGAAAATAGGAATTGGACCAAAATACGTTCTAATTTAGTCTACTTGAACCTTTGCTGGTGGTCCTCTCCAGAAAAAGTCGCCAAACAATGCTGTAAAATAGGTACAACTAGCAATCGCATGCTATCAACTATTGGAAATAATTCTCTCAAAGGATAAAAGATACAATTGTAACTGAAGTTAATCGTTGGAAAACTTTTTGACCCTTTTTCTTTGCCTCTCATTTCAGGTAATTCTTTCTGTATCGTTAACTGCTGCAGGGGTAATTATTGCAGCACTGGGAGATTTTTCTTTCGACTTATTTGGATATATCATGGCTCTTATCTCTGTCTTTTTCCAGGTCTAGATTTTAGCTCTTAAGCAATTCCATACCACTTGTGCTCTAATCTGTTTAACCAGTAAAATTGACATTCAGATGGCATATGCAGACCATGTACCTTGTTTTGGTGGAGAAGTCTGGTGCTGAGGATGGGCTTTCATCGATCGAAATCATGTTTTACAACAGCCTTCTATCCTTGCCGTTTCTTCTATTTCTCATAATAGTTACCGGAGAATTCCCAAGTTCGATCTCATTATTATATGCAAAGGTCAGGATCTCAAGTCTACTCGTATACCCTCATTGCTCTTGCCTATCTTTAATGTTTCATGTTCAGGAGATGGTTTTACATTCTTGAAATGATTGAACAACCTTTGATGTGGGTAAATAAGGTAAATGTTCTAGCAAATATATAGCCAAAAACAAGTTAATGGATAAAAGTTTCTCATGTATATAATGCTAAGGAAACCAATAGTGTTAACTACTATTGCTGATAAGCCCAACACTTGGGCTATGTTTGGCAAACTAGCTGAGTTGTCGGATAATAAGTTGGTTGTTAGCTTATAAGCCAGCTGATAAACTAGTCACGTTTGGTTAAAACTACTTGATAAGTTAGATGACAATGTAAAATACCTAAAAGGAAAATAAATATAAAGGGCATTTATGTTAAATATAAGGGGCATAATTGGAAAAACATGAAAAAAAAACTCCAATAAGCTATTTGAAGTAGCTTTTCAAAAAGCTAGCTTATGGTTGCGAAAGCAAAGGGCCTTTGGCATCCTTGGAGGTCAAGAGTTCAAACCTCACGAAAGGTGAAGGTGTGTGAGTTCTTTTGTTGCATTTGCGGTATATAAATATTATATGGAGTTTAAAAAAAAACATGGCCTTGGAGAGTTTGTATCAAAATGTGGAAGAGTGTGATCTGAATGGAAGGAAGTCGGCTAGATGCAATACTTGATACACAAAGCAGAATCTCATATGCAAATGGCTAACAGTATTGAGGAGTATCAAAGATTATGAAGAACCTTTGTCAATGATCTATTCAATGATCTTTCACACACTTTTTGGGGATGGAGGTCAGGTCTGTATACATCCCACTCGCTTGGACCCCACCTCCGGGTAGGATATACTGGGGTTGTTTTGTTTGGTTTGGTTTACTAAACCAAATATGGGATTAAAGGTTGCATTTTCAATGGACAGAGTATGTATATCTTTGTATTGATGTGTATACTTCTTAAAAAAGAGAAACCATTTTTTCTGGTTAATCTTTTGAAATGTAAGGAGTATAAATTTCTTGGTATTTTCTACTCGTTTTCTTCATTGTCTTGATCTGGATTTACTTTACACAGACCAAATTTTGTTGTGTTAAATCTGCTGCTAATTGGAGTTGTTTTCCCTTTTTCAACAGACTGCTTCATTTTACTTTTTCGTGCTGTTCGTTCTTTCACTGGTAATGGGCATAATCTTGAACTACACCATGTTTTTATGTACGATAGTCAATTCTGCGCTGACTACAACCATTGTTGGGGTCCTCAAGGGCGTCGGATCCACGGTAAGTCTCCATGGTTCTCTCTATTAGTAACTAAAGGACTGTTTATTAAACACTTGCTGCCTTTTTCCGGATAACTAAAAACTTGCTGCCTTTTACCGGGTGACTAAGGGGCAGTTTACCAAATTCTTATAGGGTAAGTGCTTACCGGCAAGAGAGTCACCTTCATTTACCTTATTGTGTAACATTTTGGACATGAAAATGGATTGTTGGTAAGCATCTTAAACCCGGCAAGCTCTTACCGGGTAAGAGTCGTTTCCCACACTTATCGGGTAAGACTCTAGATGCTTGCCTTGTCTCTTACTGGGTGGGTAAGCTTCTCGGTCCTTTCCATGCTCAATCAATAAGGTAAATGATATTGGTAAGCGCTTACCCGGTAAGTGTTTAGTAAATGGCCCCTAAATATTTATTGCCTCTTACCGGGTAAGAGACGCTTACCGGTCGAAGATGATGGTATTTATCAACAATTTTATGGTACCATTTTGCCAACCAAGAATCTTAGCCGGTAAGCGTTTACCGACCTGGTCTGAGATGATGGTGTTTACCAACAATTTTACCCGGTAAGGTAAGTAAGGCTGGTGATTCTTACCCGGTTAGCGCATGCACAATGAGCGTCTAAAAGTATTATTCATGAATGTAACGAATTGATTTGTGATGGATTGGTCAGACCCTCGGGTTCTTCTTACTGGGAGGAGTGCAAGTACACTTTCTGAACGTTAGTGGATTGGTGATCAACACGCTCGGTGGTTTGTGGTATTCGCTTGCAAAATATCAAGAGAAGTTGAGAAGAACAGCGATCCCAAGATAGCGGAAAGTGTTCGGGTTTTAAGTTGAACAGGATGGGATGAGATATCAATGAAGGGTGTTTCAATTTCTAGTTAAATTCACGTTGAAGCAAAAGATGGATGAATGCTTAGAATAGAAATGGACCTTCACAGGTGAAAAGGGCAAAAAGGTAAAAACACACCTTCTACCATGTTTGAAGTTAAATGTTCATTTTCATTAATTCCTGCATACAAATGGGAAAAATAGCTTTGTTGTATTTGGTTTCTCTTTCTGTAAACTTAAAAAAGTCGTACAGATTGCATTGTTGTAGGTTAGTCTTTGCCATTGATGGACTTTCATCACAACTCTGTTATTTTGGCAAATCTTCTCTCTCTACTCTCGTAGCAGTGTGTCCGTGCAAGTGCAATGCACCGGGTAAGCAAGGTGTGAAATTTTTATCGTAAATGAAAAATTAAAAGCCCTCGATCACGTAGCTCAATTGGCAAAGGGGTTGAGCGACTTTGCTCAAATACACAATAGATTGAATTTCGAATCCTGCGGATATGAACCTCAGTCGCTAAGTCAACTCTGAAATATCTCCAAATGTGGTTCCTAGGGATGGATTCCATATGGGCCATTCAAGACTATAACTTTTTAAAAGTCAATAATACAAAATTAAGACAACCGTGCCGTTCATTGGGAAAAAAAAAGATACTAATATCCCTCAATTGTTGATTTATAAAAATCAAATACTAATATTCCTCAATTGTTGCTTTATAAGTCAATGAAATAACCTATTACCAATAATGAAATTGGATACATCACAGATGATGCCATGCCTGCAATACAAGGTTGCATTATTTGTAACATTTAGTTTTAAGAAGCAGACATCGTGGAGAAACAAGTGCTATGAAAATATCTTATGTACTCATAAAGCTTCAAGGTTGTCCATCTACAGAGCAAAACATTAACCAAATCCACGAGCATTATGCATATGAAGGCTCAATGCCTTAAGAGAAAGATGTCATCGATCTAAATGCCCACCAACGCAACATATCAAAATTTATCATAGAAGGATTTTCTTTGGATGCATAGATGTTTCATTGATAATCAAACTATTGATGTTTACGACTAGAAAAAAAATACTAAACTATATGCTAAACATTAATATGATGATGAAACATTCACCATTGTCAAATGTTTAAGTTGGAACTCTAGCCGATTATGCTCACCTGCATGGAAATACCCGGATATCTCTGCCTGCAAAACTTGGGTTAAATCATACTACTATGGGTTGCAATCAAAGATGCATGGCCAATATTGAATAACATGTTATAGATGGTCGCAGTTACCTCGTCCTCACATACAAAATAAATTCCATTGCCAGCCTCTCCTTCTCTAACAACATGCTATTGGGGATTTTGAAAAGGGAACATCACACCTACGGAATGTACTAATAAGCGATAGTATTCTGTTCATGTAGCTTCAAACCACCCTAGCACTTTGTCTGCATTATAAGAAGACATAAGTTATGTCAAGGGGAAGTAAACCTGACGGTAATCTACAAAGGAATAACAAACAACTTTCTTTTTTCTTAATCTTCACTAAAACTGAGAAGGTTTGAGCTAAATCTACCTACCAGTTGAACCACATACATAAATAATGAAAGAACTTGCACCTCTGAATCCTCGGAGGCAATCTATTTCTCGAGAATGCATATAATCATAAAAAATGACAGTATATCGTCCTTAAGATAAATTGCATATGACAAACCAAACGGAAACCTCGTTCAAGCAAACCATAAGCAATAGGAGTAACACTATCAGTCAAATAATTTGATTAAATGACATAGACAAAGGTTAAAATATTAGTAGCATATGATGGATTTCCCATTTCACATCTAAAGCTTTAACCAACTAATGTATCCGTTTTTCACAAAAGAGTTGGAAAACCTGCATAAAAGAAAGAAATTAACCAGTTTTTCACCTGCAGATCTCAACGATTACAAAATCAAATAATTCAACAATCAATATTTTTTAATTAAGAAAATAACAAGTAGCTAATCTAAAAACCCAAAATTTGGCCATAAAAAAAGTACTTTTGTAAAAAATTCATCATCAAGACTCCATTTTTCACGGATACACTTACTTTAACCATCTTGTAGTGCTTCAAGACGTTTGAGCTTATGTTTCCTCTTTTCCAAATTAGCTGGTGGGTTAAGCAGATGAACATCATTTGGCAAAACATATCCGATCGATCAATTGTATAATTAAACAAACAGTATAACATATTATACATTAATCTAAAGAAGCCACATACATATAGACATTGCATTCGAACACATATTATGATTCAACAATAATCGATACAATCAACTAACAAGTAACAATATCACCTTTCTTCATGTCATTGTTGGAAAAATATTTTGCTTAACCCTACACTACTCAAAGCATCTGTGAAAAATTTGAAAGAGGAATCTGAGAAAATTTCAAAAACCTGCAATTGCAAAAATAACAATAAGGGAATACACAAATTTTTTGATACAACAAAGCATAAAAGGGAGTATGCATACACGAACAACCACTACAAATAAAATCTTCACTACAATTGCAATGATTTATGAGCTTGGAAAACAAATTTTGGTTACATCTTACCCGATAAAGTAAGTTAGAGTATTGACTCTTACCCGGTAAGCGCTTACGGGGTGAGCATTTGGGTAAACGGCACATTAGTTGAATTAAAGTCCAAAGTAACTATAGAAAAAACATAACAATGTATTTGAATCAAACCATGTAACTATAAGGGGGCGTTTGGTTCGCTGGATTCCGTCGGAATCTGATGGAATTGGAATGGTCAATTTCATTGACCAAATTCCATCATAATGTTTGGTTATCCATGGAATGGAATTGAATTCCATGAATTCCTTCAATTGTGGATTTGGTCATTCCTTCACAAAAGTGATGGAATTGAATTCCATTCCATCCAATATTTTGAAAATGACAAAAATACCCTCTTAACAAAATTAAAACCCATCAAATGTGGATTTGGTCTCCTCTCTCTCCTCCCTCTCTCTCTCCTTTCTCTCTCCTCTCTCTCTCTCTCCTATTTCCCCCCTCTCTCTCTCCAATTTCCCCTCTCTCTCTTTTCTCTCTCTCTCCTCTCTCTCTCCTCTCTCTCCCTACTCTCTCTCTCCTCTTTCTCTCTCCTCTCTCTCCTCTATCTTTCTCCTCTCTCTCCTCTCTCCTCTCCTCTCCCTCCTCTCTATCTCTCTCCTATCTTTATCTCTCCCATCTCTCTCCTCTCTCTCTCTCCTCTCTCTCATCTCTATCTCCTCTCTCCCTCTCCTCCCTCTCCTTTCTCTCCTCCCTCTCCTCTCTCTCCTCCCTCTCCTTTCTCTTCTCTATCTCTCCTCTCTCTCTCCTCTCCCTCCTATCTATCTCTCTCCTATCTTTATCTCTCTCCTCTCTCTCTCTCTCCTCTCTCTATCTCTCCCATCTCTCGACTATCTCTCTACCCTCTCTCTCTCTACCCTCTCCCTTCCTCTCTCACAATCTCTCTCCTCTCTCCCCACTCTCTCTCCTCTCTCTCTCAGCATTTAAAAAATATAAATAAAATAATAAAAATAAAATAAAGGGTATTTTTGTCATTTTTCAGAATACCATTCCAATTCCTTTGCAAACCAAACAGACAGATTCCAATTCATTTGACTGATTACATTCCATTCCTGCCAACCAAACACTTGGTCAAACCTGATAAAATTACATTCCAATTCCTTCCAGATTCTAATTCCTTAGACAGATTCCATTCCTTCATAAATCATTTTGCGAACCAAACGCCCCCTAAGGATGACCATTCATAGTTGCTAAAAATGATGGAAAACAATATATTTCAAAACTTCAGAATTTCCAGCAAAGAAAAATTTAACATAAGCATCTACTTGCATCTAAACAAAACTAAGAGAAAGGAACTACAGAGGAAAAAAAGTGGAAGATGTGTAGACTTCAACATACCATAGAAAGATAATGACATACCCTTCGTGAAAAACTGATATTGTGATGGACCCTAATAAGTTCTTCGTAAGCAGGAGAGTCCAGTTCCTGCAGATGTTGATGTGGGAACAGTTTGGGAAGAAAATGATCTCTTATGGGTATTAGCAAGAAGAATGGTAGTGGAAACAATATTCCGCCTATTGGTACACATGTAATTCCATATAAAGTATCAGGGTATACCTTTATATACAAGATCTGGAACAAAAAAAAACTTTGAGCGAAATATATACCTTGTTATATAAAGTATCAGGATAAATCGAAGAATGAAAGATTATATACATGTTCTCCGCACCATCTAAAGAAATTTGAGCAGAAACACCTGTATATCCATTAGACAGCTTTAAAAACACAAATCTATATCATACATGTGATTGAATCTGATCAAATCTGGAACCCTAGAAATTACTCAAAATCCGAATATGAGAAAAGTAAGTAAGTGATGAGAAGATTGAGGGAGATAGGGAGGAGAAGGAAATGGGTGGTCGACGGAGATGTAGACGATGGTGGTTGATGGAGACGATGGTTGAGTGAGAGGTAATCGATACAAATTTTGAATTGACATGGAGCCTAAATTGTGATTTTGAAATTTGAATCAAAGGATACATGTTTGAAAATGATTTGGAAGGGAAAGTCAAACATGTACACAGAGAAATACACTGCTTTTAAAACATAAATAGGGAAGGTTTTAAGATGTGCATCAATAACTTGTACCTTATGCTTCACAACATGTAATTAAGAGTTTTTTGAATTTTCTGCATAAAATGGAAGTACCTTGTGCATTATGAGTTGTCTTTAAGAGTTTTTTTATCCGTGCTTTATAATATAGTATAGATAAGATGTGCATCAATAACTTGTACCTTATGCTTCACATCATGTAATTAAGAGTTTTTTGAATTTTCTGCATAAAATTGAAGTACCTTGTGCATTATGAGTTGTCTTTAAGAGTTTTTTATCCGTACTTTATAATATAGTATAGATAAGATATGCATCAATAACTTGTACCTTATGCTTCACAACATGTAATTAAGAGTTTTTTGAATTTTCTGCATAAAATGGAAGTACCTTGTGCATTATGAGTTGTCTTTAAGAGTTTTTTTATCCGTGCTTTATAATATAGTATAGATTTAGGTTCTACTACTTAATACAAGTGTTAAAACATTATTTACAAATCAATAATGTACATAAAATCTTTCAATTGTATAATATTCTTTTTTTTACCTCTATTATAAATGATAAAAATGAAAACTTGAAGTGTTTTTAGGAACTCATATTACCCTTCCGGGATAAAGTTTTGGAAACCCAAAGATTTATCTGAACTTAAAAAAGAATCTAAACTATCTTGAATATAATCGGGTATCTTATTCCATTTAATTTGATATCCATGTCGATACTGAGTATATATTTATGTGAGTATATTCATACAATATTTTTACTTTAGAATAAATTAAGTATTTGGTCCTTGAGGTTTATCAATTGTTATGGATTTGGTTCTTTATCTTTATTTATTACAAAATAAACCTCCAACTATGCAATTTGTCTTCGTTTTGGTCCCTCCCCCTAATGGTCATCCACAATCTCTGCTAACTACAAGGGCAAAAAGGTCACTTATCCCTTATTCGTAATTTTACAGTAATTTTAAATTATATATATAACGCATAACATGACGTGAACCCCCACCCCCCTTGTTGAAACACTAATATGTCACCTCCCAACTCTGACAGTGTTGTATTGAATCTCTGGCTATGTTAATCTAACTCCATGGATGCAACTGATTCCCTTCACTCACCATTTTATCCTATCGAAAACTATGTTTCTCTCATTCCCGCCCCAACTATGATGTGAACCCAACTTCGGCGGTGTGTTTGCTTTTTACAATGAAATCAAGATGTTGGAACCACCGTAGGAAATTAGGGGATCCACGGATGCAATTAAGTTTCTGCATCTACGGTCAACTCCATGGATGCGATTAGGATTATGCATATTTGCAAATGACCTCTTTCAACTCGTTATCAGACTCAAAGTATCAACTTTGTTGGATTTGCATCATGTACTTTGGTGGATTTAAACCATCTTAGGGTTTTTATTTATTTAGGGTTTGGCGGTGGTAAGTTGACCGGAAATGGTGAAATGGGTCGGAGACGGTGAAGCTGACTGGAGATACGAAACTGGCCGGAGATGGTGAATATTTGGATCTCCCACCACTGGATTCACCTTATGCGTAAAACCAGATTCTTGCTTCTCTTTTTTACATGGATTCACCTTATACGTAAAATTGGATTCTTGCTTCTCTTTTTACATCCGCTTCTCCCTTTTGATTTATGATTTGAACCAGATTCCTTTTTTAGGGCTTGATTTAGGTGTTAGGACTTTGATTTTAGGGTTAGCATCACACTTTTTTTGGATTATATGTAACCTTTTTAGATTTAGTTTATTGTGTTTGGGTTTATGGTGGCAAGTGGTGGTGAACCCCATTTCACGATTTTGATATCCATTGTTCTTGATGCTTGATGCGCAGAAGATGAACATTCAACTAAAAACATAAAAAACAATTAAAATACAGGAAAATAGCCAAAAGACAAAAATACCCTCGTAGTTAACGGAGATAGTGGATGGCCTGTTTGGGGGAGGGACCAATCCAAGATAAATTGCATAGTGGAGGTTTATTATGAAATAAATGAAGATAAATGACCTTACTCATTACTATATTATACAACATTTACAACTTATTATTACATACATATAAATTATTAGTATGTTTAGACTTTATAAAACTAACAAATAAACATGTTCAAATACAAGATAAGAGTTGAACCCTACTAATACAACAAAATACTCCATCAAATTGATAACAAAAAGAAGACTGTCTCGCTCTCTCAAAACCACACAAATTCATAAAGTAAAACCGAGATGAAATAAAAATGTATTGGATTGCATTACGCGAGTACACTTCTAGTACTGATATTATTTCTCTTGATTGATGCATATATCTACAAAGTTCTTTAGGATTAGGAATGTCTCACATTCAAATGCAAACAAGGCTTAGACGCTATATTTGTATATGGTTTTCTCAGGCTTGGTTTGAAATCCTTTGTTCTAATATATTTTTACTATATTATAAAACATCTACACATTTGGTTCCCAATGGGATGGCAAACACAAAAGTATTTGTACTATGGGCTTGAATACAAATACACAAAAAAAATTCAAATTTTATTTCTTATTGATATAAATCAAAAAATCAATATTGTTTGTGGAATTATGAAAGATAGACACCTAAACAATCTTTTTGAACTAACACAAACTGTCTCACACATATCTATCAAGAACACTGACTTAGAACACTTTTAAGAAAATGAAGAACACAAAGTTTTCTTCTTGTAGGGGACGGGAAGCCAATTTGCTTTGGTATCCTTGCATGTAAAAATTATTTTGCTCGTGTATCATGCATGGGAGGAGTACCCTGCCTTTTGTAGCAAATCATGGATTTAATGCTGGTCAACATTTGGGAGAATTTTCATCCTCGAATAAGTTTGCTAGAGTCAACTTGCTCACCTAGGTTTAACGTTTTCAGAGCACGTCCTAATGTGACAACACACTATCCAATTGTCCTTTGAGGATGATGTGAACGGTGAAAGTGGATAATGAAAAATATACCTTTATTGACACTTTTAGAGAATGTCAACAAAAAAAGTACATATGTTGTTAAAGGGTTGGTGAATGAAGACTTGATCAATAAGTCTTTCAAATTGGATTCTGCTTGAGATCGATTAGCCGATCTTCAATCGGATATTCGGATAGATGTATTGTTGAACCATTTCGGTGTCCTTCTATCTTATTCGGTCATGTTCTTAAAATCTGTTAAAATTGAAGTTTACCTACTACTGCATACGTACAACTTCTTAAAGCTCCATGTTTGAACTCCATAAAAGTATTATGTATATTGATAATATGGTATAATTTTCCCAATATTCTCTTATGTTTTACATCATTAAATGGATGACTTGAGTCTTTTTCATTTATAATTTATATCTTTCTTGTATATGGAGCTTGGAATTGGAAACAATCTATCTTGGCGACTTTTGGATTAAAAATCAAGGTTTTGGAAAGGAATGCTAGAAGGATGTTACAACATGGGTTGTAGGGTGATTACGAGGACTTTTTGGCAAAAATATGGTGACCTCATTTATAGCTGGTCTACTGTAGATTTGGTGATCTTATAATACTAAATTGATCTCATATCTTTCTACCCTCTTTTATGCATCGTGACTTTGTCTGTTTGTTGTTGTAAATTTTGGATGAAAGCTTTATCCTTTGGTACTTTGAAGAGATAAATATATTAGACCACGTGACAATTTTGTACTTGTCTGTTTTGTAACTGTATTAAGTGTCATGTATTTTTTAGTTAGTCTCTCTTTTGTAATGAGTATAAATAGAAGATGAATCTTGTAGATTTTGTATTAGATTGAAAACTGAATTGTAATAGAATTTCTAAACTTGTTTAGGAATTCTCTATCTATATCTCTTTCTCTTTCTCTCTCTCTCTCTCTCTCTCTCTCTTGTAAACATTATTCAATCAATGACATATGACTTTTCTGGTCCAATTCACTGTTCTTGATTAGTTTTCTACTTTCTATTCACTTGTTCTTAGTTGATTTACTGAATTCTCAAGATCTACTAGAACAACAGACTTTGTAAGTGACATTGAGTTGCTTCCAAACTAGCTCGGTCTCAATATTTAAATCATATGTGACTTCAAAACACGTGTATGATCATGTATATAACTGGCTCTTGGAAGTCATCTTCAACTCGCCTTTGATGTGGTTTATGCTGAAATTGTTGTTCCAGTGTCATTTTCACTAGGTTGACTTCTCACTTGTAGTTTGATCATCCTTATTCTTGATATCTATATATGGAGCTTACTTTAACATTCACACCATTAATCTCGAATATGCAATTTAACCTACCAATTTTACTCGGAAAACTGACAAAAAAACCTTGTAGAATTGGGAGGAATAATCAATAGACAACAAAATATCCCTAATTCCTAGGTTCACACTTCGTACAAATAAATACAGGAGAGATTAGGCACAAACAAATATTAGTATTGACATGTCATATGTTATAAAACATTACAACAAATAAGATATCGTGAAAGGAATTAAACATTAAGGCATGTGCTAGGTCTTTTTAGTATTGTACCAATACCCAATGTAATCGCTAATAGGTTAAAGATTACAACCAGTCGCGAAAGAATCGGAAAATTCTATTGTTCCTTCATCACTCACTCACCTTTTCTGTTATTTTCACAACTTTTCACCTTTTGCACGTCTAATGCAATTCTTCTAAACAAATTATGTGTAATATGTATACACAAACTTGTATGAAGTAGCATTTTATTTCTATTTGTTTATCTGATCCATCCCAAAATTATTTGCTTAGAGCCTGTTTGTTTTTTTTAAATATTTGAATTCCTCTGAAGTCTAAATCGGTCACACATTACCAGATTAAGACCGTTTGATTTTTTTTAAACAAGAGCTGAAAAGCTCTGACTGTGCTCTGATTTCACAAGTGGTAAAAAACCTTAAAAGCTCTGAACTCTTTTTACATCGTGTAACATCGGCGCCTCCCTCCAGATCTCGTCGATCGATCTGAACTCTCAAGTCGATCGATCTCTCAAGCCCACTAGCCAGATCGATCTCTCAATCCCTACTGCCCAGATCGATCTCAGAGGACACCCAAAAGCCAAATCGATCTATCTCTCAAGCCAAATCGATCGATCTCTCAAGCCCTACTGGAAAATCGATCTATGGGTTTTTTTGGGTCTTTTTCGACTAAAAGGGTTATCTACCCTTCTGTTACCCTTTGTGGACTCTCGATCGATATTGAAGAAACCACTGCTCCTGAACGGTATGATTCTCATACTTCTCGATCTCCATATCTCGATTCTGGTTCTTGATTTCTTTTTATCTATAATTCATTCTTCTCGGTGGTACCTCCGAGGAAACTTTTTTCTCCAGGAAATCTTCAATGTCAAGCCTTGAAGCTGTTGCAAGAGTTTTAGAGCCCTCCCATCCTAGTTAAATCAACGGTATACACCATGTAAAACCAAGATTGATGCAAATAGTAGGAATAAACCACAAACAAAAAGGGAAATATTTTGCTCAAAAATAAAAATGAAAAACGAAAAGAAATATGGGAACTTGAAGACTACAAGGCTTTATCACAAGTTCAGTGGGTGCTAACAGAAGCAATAAACAACATAAAGCTCACATGCCTTCCTAGTGAGGATGATTATCTGGGTGTTTTTCTCAACAACTATCTCGACTTTGAATAAAGTTTGTTTCTATCCTGTTTTTTTTTTCCGTAAATGGTAATAGCAAAGTAGTATTATTAGCAAACAAGCACTTATTACCATGTATTAAGATAGAAAAATGAACAAACAGACAATTTACAAAAACAAACAGTCTTGTTGATTCAGATTCAGATTTCAGACTTCAGAAGTTACAAAAACAAACAGTCTTATTGATTTAGATTTCAAACTTCAGCACCACCTCTTATTAATCAAAACTGAAATAAGACTTTAGACCTCTTAAAAAACAAACGCCACCTTACTTTGACGTATGTAAAACTTATGTATTTTTCTTGATGCAACTTTTTGACTAATGGATAGGCTAGTGTTTCTAGCTAAGTAGTAGTAAATGTGGCTATCGAAAAGTTTAAAGGAAGTATACAAAACAAAATAAATAAACAAAGAAAATGTAGTTGAAAATCATATCATATCTTTTTTTTTTGGTCAATTTGTGCTCATCTTGTAACACCCAAAATTTTCGGTAAGTAAAAATCAACCCATACTTCTTTACATCTTTTATATAGTGGTTTTATGTTAAATAATCACTCCATGCGATCCCCAAGAGTATCAGGAGTCTTGGTGTTGAAAAAATCGAGTTTCAGGGCTTGGTACGGGCCCGACTACAATGCTCGGCGACTATGACATGTCATAGTCGCACCTAGAAACGTAGCAAGGAAAGGACAGAAGCTGGTATGGACTTGGAGACAATGCCAAGCGACATTTCCATGGCATTGTAGCCTGGCAATGTCGCACAAATGGTACAGGTTGCTGTCAAATGTGAATTTTCAGCCAAAACTCATTTCTCACTTCTTATTTCTTCTCCTTTTCTCTCCAAACTCTCCCAAGACCTAATCAATCTCATTTATGGTGATTTTGAGGCATTGATTGCACAAATACACAAGCCTTGAAGTGTCATTCCTCCCCCTAGTTGAAAATAAAAGGCTAGTTATCAAGGACTCACCATCTCCATCTTCATCTTTAACCTCAAACTCTATCTAGGGTTTTCTAGGTTTTTCTAATACAACCTAATTTGTGAGTTCAACCTACCTTTTACAAACTTTATACATGTTAAAACTTATATTTTAAACTCTTGATCTGCTCTGGAAACATTTTCTTGGTTTGAAATCATTTTGACCTAACTTGGGTATTTTTTTGGAGATTTTAGAGTTTTTGCCATTTTGAGATATGTCAAAGAGTTTTATAATTTGTGGTACATTATGTGATAAAACTCGTGTATTGATGGTCAAAACTCTTGAAATGGTGCCATCTTGGTAATATGTGGATTTTACACTATTTTGTAGATTTCTCAATAAAAGTGGATTTTGGAAGGATGATATACATGGATTTTATGTTTGTATTATCAATGAGCAAAGTAGAGCTTCTAAAGCTTTGGAAAAGAATTATATTTGAGAATGATTTATATTTGGATGTGAAAGTGGTCTATATTGACTTTCTTATGGACTTGGTTCCATATGGTAACATTTGTACAAAGGTTTACCTTTCATGGTAATGTATTATGAGAACTATATGTGTGATTATAGTTTTGTCACCAATGTAATTATGACAAGCCTTAGACTATTACTAGTGGATCCATAGGTATAGAGTCGGCTTAACTTTGGGATAATTCTCGTTTATAACTAGTTGAGACTTTGGACCCTCGGAAGGTAACTTGGTACGGTTATGTGGGACCGAATACTAGTCATGGGTCGTAAATGTAATCATTGTGAATGAGTATGATTAGGATCATTGGGTGCCCTCCCCCACATCTGAGTACGAGTCGCAAAACTCATGGCCTTGATCCTAGTATTGAGCTTGTAACTTGGAAAGTAGCCTACCTTTGTGTTCCGCTACAATCCTTGAAAATTGGGTCTCCCCCATCATCGTAAGATGTTTTGGACCGTAAGGTCCTTATGTGGTTATTTTGGCATATTTAATCTTTCAAAACCATTGAAAATCTATTTATCTACATTTCAGTCGTTCCAAGTTATTTATATAAAATGTTGTTCTCACTAGGCGTCAAGCCTAACGCTTTTTCTTAAATGACATGTATAAAAGATTCACTTAGCAACGGGTCGCATATGGTATGAGGGAAGAGCGTTGGACCATTATGACAAACTTTTGGGATAGACACTTATGGAGACATGACGTACAAATTGATAGAGTATTTTGGGAAATTGGATTGACAACCAATATAATCTAGATGTGTATTATTTAGATTAGTTTGTTGTCAATTTTAATATTCATTTATAGGAATTGTGAATGCTATTATACATTCCCTTTTTTGGGTGGTTTCCACTTATTATAGATATTGTATTGCGAAAATTTTAAGTTTTAAATTTACGCCTATTTTTAGGGTGTTAGAAGTTGGTATCAGAGATCTAGTTTAAGTGAACTAGGTATGAATGTAAGATGCCTAGACTTAAGTTGAGATTGTTAAGTTATGATTTGGGAGATTGGGTAGGATTTCTAAGATAGGACGGTCTTAGAGTCGACGGAATTACACTAATTGAGAATTGTGATAATGTTAACGAGAATTCTTGTGTATAATACGTTTATAATTTCACTTAGCTAATGCTATTATGAATATATTGTTACGTGAGTATGCTTAATGTACTATTGTTACGAAGATTGATGAATGTATTAGTACATTTCTTCATGTTTAAATTCGTATAATCTATTCTTACCTCCATTCTCGTATGTGTGTGGCAGATCAAGGATGGTAAGTATGCGTGGTAGACCACGTACACGTGTCGATGGAGGTGAGGCGACCGCTTCAATGGTTGATCAACTTGAGAGGTTTGAAGCCACTGTACCTCCCCTTATACCACCACTGTTGGGCAGAGGGCCCGAGGTTATTCCACGGGTGGATCTGGCTTCGTCCAACTCGGTGATTTGAGAGGTGATCCCTCAATTAGAGATGATGGCCGGCATGATGCTCATGATGAATGAGGTCATGGCCAAGTAGCAAGAATTCCTCATGAAAATGATTGAGGACAAAGATGTTAGCAATCAGAGAAATGAAATGGTTGCCGAGAATATAGTTGTGGGAGGACCCGGGGGCACCGAAAATGTGATCCCATCGAAGAACCGGTGGCCAATGATGTAAGTCAAGGTAGGAGGGCTTGCTCCTACAAGTCTTTCTTGTGTAGTAAGCCTTCGGAATTCTCCGGGTCTGACAATCCAGTGGATTGCATGAACTGGATACGAGAGATTGAACAGGCCTTCGACACGTGTGAATGCGAAGGGGGTCAGAAGGTGAGATTTGGCTCCCAAATGCTTAGGGACCCAACACTCATCTGGTGGAACGACACCAAGTCCACCTTCTCCACTACGGTCTTGGCTCAACTGTCTTGGACCGAATTCAAGAAGAAGGTCATTGAAGAGTATTGCAATGAAAGGGCCATAGACCGCATTGAAGAAGAGTTTCATGCTCTTAAAAGGGGAATTTGTCGGTGAGGGAGTACACCCGACAATTTATGGAGAATTTGGGTTTGGTGGGGCATGTGGCCCCAACCGAGAAGGAAAAGATTAAGGCCTACCTCATGGGCCTACCGGCGGACGTGATGTCTATGGTCCTCAACTCTCGAGCCTCTACCCTCCGTGAGACTATTGAAGAGGAATGAAGGATGTCTACACTCGCGGAAAAGAAGAGAGAGCGGTCGTGGGGGAGAAGAGAAGGTGGGAAAGCAACCCCGGGCCTCTCAAGAGGCCGAGACCGTTCAATGGGGGAAGAAGCTTTGATAACCGTCGGGAGGCACAGTGGTGCCCAAGATACCGAAGCAAGCACCACGGAAACTGTAATTCCAACCCCACCGCTTGTGCCAAATGTGGGAAGACCGACTATGCTACAAGAGATTGCCCGATGAAGGGAATCGTCTGTTTTGAATGCAAGATGTCGGGACATTTCCGGAAGGATTATCCAAAGTGGAAGACGGGGAATGCCCCGAAGAAGAAGGAGAAACCTCCTAGGGTTCCGAGTCGAGCTTTTCAGATGACGGTCGAAAAGGCCAAGGCATCCACTGACGAGATCGCGGCCAAGGCCGCGGGGACGATTTGATCGATTTAAAACCCAAATTTTAGGGTTTTCTCTCATTTAGCCTCCATCTCCATTTCTTTCCTCTCCATTGGTGCGGTTTTTGAGAGCTCTTATATCAGATGTGGTGCATTCATGGTGGGTTTATCATAAAGAAGTATAAAGGTTTGGTATTTGGGAAGCTCGGGTTGAATAGTTGGATGGGTTACTTGAATAGCTTCGGGTGGAAGTCTCAATAGCTAAAGTGGTAAGTTTCCTTGAGTAATCTAAAATTTAGTGTAAGGATCTTTGTAGAAATAAAAGTCTTACTTGATGTTGGTTCATTTCTAGACGTAAAGGAATGGGTTGTTTGGAAACCCTAGCTTATTGTTGGTGATGACTTGGAATTGGTGGAATCTGTACTTTTGGAGGCAAATGGTTGTGTTTGGAACCTAGGTTTAACTTAACCTAGCAAGGTGGGTCCAAGTTGATTTGTGAAAACGTTGTATATGCCAAAATGTCTAATTTTAAAGTGTTTATGTGTTTACATGAAATTATCACTTGATGAGTTATTTGGTGGGTTTAATTATTAAAGGTGTTTGATTTTATAAACCTCGTAAAAACCCCACAACTTAGGATTTTTGAGCATTTTGGTAAATAAATCATGCCGATATGTTCCCTTGAAGATTATATATATAAATGGTCATTTGATGTAAAAGTCATTTTTGTGTGTTTGATCTTATAAACCGTTTGGAAAATGCATATTATTGTATTATGAGGCATTTTGGAAATATAAGGGTATGAGTTCATTTGGAAAATGGTTTGCCTCAACCAATTATGAGTTTTGAGTTAACCATACTTTTGGTCGTTGTGTTTGCATATCCGTTAGTCAAAAGTGTTTTAATATTTACAATGGATTTCATTGGAGATTTAAGTAAATTGTTGAGCCTTTGGCTCGGTTTTGACTAAGATGAGTCTTGAGGACATTTGTCCGATTTAATAGCCCGTTGTGGAGTTTTGAGTATGATGGTGTTTATTACGTGTCATTTGAGAGTTACATATTTTGGGTGCTTTAGTCATTCAATTGGAGTCATGTAAGGTTTTAGACTGTAATGTAATGGATCCATAGGCATATGATTCGATCTTTATTATTGTAAGAAAAAGGGCTATTGTTTCCATGTTGGGACCATAATTAGTCATGGGATTATCGAGGGCCTTATGGTGCGGGCTCGTGGAGTCTAACATTTGGTTCTGGGTCCGTGATGTAAATGTTGAGTCTGTTTTTATGGGATAGTCACTTCCCATTTGTAGCTAGTTGAGAATTGGACCCTAGGGTGGCAACTTGGTACGATTATTGGGACCGGATACTAGTCGTGGGTCGTAAATGTAATCCTAGTGAATGAGCATGACTATGAATCATTGGGTACCCTCCCCCACATCTTAGTACGAGTCGGCGTGTTCGTGTCCTTGGTGAGCTCAATAACTTGGAATGTGGCCTACTTTTGTGTTCCGCCACTAGGTTTGGAATTCGGGTCTCCCCCGTCACCGAGAGGTGTTGTTTTGGGTATTTAGTTTTATCCCTATTTTTCGGTAACGTTTTGAGTTTAGGTTATTCCCTATTCGTTATAATTTTGGAGGTTTGAGTTTAATCATATTTTGGTCATTTGGTTTATAAAGTCTTATTCGAATTTCAATATTTGGGCATTTACCATTATTCACGTTTGAGTAAGCGTTGGGTTGCATCACTTCATGAAACAATGTTTTGGTGTTGAGGCATTCATTCATAAAATGCATATTATTGGAAAACGGGTTGTTCTCATATTTAAAGTAATTCATTTTAAAGGATCATGATTTAAGTTACATTATTTTCGTTTAACGATTTTTATAATCATGATGAAAACTCTTGAACTCACTAGGCGTTAGCCTAACCTTTTTACTTGTCGGCATGTGCATCTGGTTCCATTTCGGGATTAGTTCTAGCGACACTGTGAAGAAATGAGTGCTCGTTGTGTGCTCGAAGAGGTGATTAGCTTGATGAAGTCTTCCGCACTTATTTTGGATATAGCGATTGTTATTGGGTTCTAGTAATACCCGACCTTAATTAGTCTTTATGTAAAACTTTAATTTTTTGTTGATGGTTCAATCTAGGAATGTATTCCAAGTATGGACTTGTAGTAAGAGATTTTATTATACTTTAAGGTATTGTTGAAAATTTTAAACTAGTCGCTCTTTCCAAAATTTGTGGGTGTTACAAATTGGTATCAGAGCTTAAGTTTGAGAGAATTAGGTATTGATTTAGGATGCCTAGACTCAAACTAGCGGTATTTTAAGTGATTGAAAGTGAAGTTGCACCAATAGGCACATTAAGATTGGATGTTTTGAGGTTGATGGAGTCGCTAGGAACGGGAATCACGTCGAGAGTAGCAAGGATTGCCATGTATAGTACGTTCATAATTACACCTGGCCAGTGTTATGGTGAACCTACATGGTACATGTGTATGCTTGAACTGCCTTGGTATGATGACCGTTGGGGTAGTGAAGAAGTTTCTAAATGGGTAACCATTAGAAGGAGTTGATGATTTTAGCATCCGTCACTTGGAGTGACATCAAGCATGGTGACTGCATTAAGTGGACCATTTTGGGTCAGAGTTTTTGGTTGGTCTTAGAACCATAGACTTAAGGAATCGACCTCATTCAAGGAGAAAATTGTAAGGTGAACCGATGAAATCGTCGATGATTGCTTTAAGATGTTTGAACATTCGGATGACAATAGCATGTTGGGAAATTGAGGAACGTAATTTCGGGATGTTGAGTGCCGACCAAATTCATGCACTAAGTTTATTTCTAAAATAAGTTTGCATCAAAAGTTTCTCATATTCTCAAATCATAAAGTGAGTAGAATTACGAAATTTTGGAAAAAGTTTTAGCGCACGTAAGATTTTAAACCATGATTTTTAAACATGCATGAAGTTGTTTTATGGCATATGGTTGCAAACCTTGTTGAGATTTTCTTTATCTCTGTTTTATCGAACACTATTTTCGAGTATTGTGATACTTACGATTTGACCTTGCTTAGAGTCTCGGGCAAGTAACTGCGATTTATGACATTGACGTTGGATCTCCTCCACATATGTTAAGGTTTTAAAAAGGAAAAGTTATTACCACTATTTTGATGTGTGAGTTTTGTTGGGATCTTATTCCATGCGAATTTGTTGAAAATGTCATTTTATATCACAATGTGATAAAAAAATTTTTTTTTGGGATTTTGTTATTTTAGTCATAACTTCGTCATACGCTTTTGATTTTTGGCAATGAAGATTTTGGCACCACTTGATTTTTGGGTATCATTGAGTTTTATAGAAATTTTGTCGGGTCTTATGGAATTCTATTTTATGACACTTTGTGTCGTGTAGGTGGACTTTGAAAAGCGTATACTTGAATTATTGTGTGCGTTAACTTATGAGTTTTGTCTAATACTTTTCCTCATGCGGATTTGCACATGTCTTTTCGCAACCGTGAGAGATGTCTTGAGAGTTTCGTTGGTGGATGCTATCACATATGTTATTTTGGGAAGTTTCAATATCATGTGATTTCCTTTTGAGTTTTATGCAAGTATTTCGTGGTACGTTGTTTGGTATTTGAATCGATTTACACTTTTGCGTGAGTAATGCATGGGAAAGATCTTTAATGGTTCGAGTTGAACTTTTGTTTTACGCCTTCTTCAGTTGTTGATTCTTTCGTTATTATTTCACGCATGCATTATGTTGATTTGCTAATGAGCATGACTTAGTAGCCACTATTTTTTTTGGACAAAAGCATTTTACTCGTACGACCTGAGGTTTGAAATTGATTTAAATTATTTTACGTTTGACCAATCGCATGCACATTTTGTCTTGCTAAGTTTTGGAGAAACGAACTAAGCATGCGGGTCTTGTTGGGAATTTTATTCCATAATCCTTATATAGTCAAATGAGAAATTTTGGGAACTTGATTACGTGAATTGTCCTTGGAAGTTTTGTACAAATGCCTTGTTATAATCTGTTTTGATACGTAAAATTTATTCCCCCCCATTCATGGCGTATATTGATGCAAGCCAGGACCATAGTGGTTCATTTGAAAAGGTTGTTATATATCCTTATTTATTGTTATTATTGGCGTAAGTAATGATTAAAGGCTTTTTGAAATGGTTTTATATGTATGGTGGTTGTTGCCACTTTGCACGCCTACCGAGTAAACGGTAGCGGATTTTTATACGTATGATTGTTTGTTATAAAAACATTGCATTTGAGAGTTGTATAAAAATTCCAACTGGCATAGTAGTCGAAAAACCTTGAACTCATTAGGGCTATAGATTTAAATTCCTATCGTGAAAGGAGTTGTAATTAAGGATTAGAGGAAACATTGGGGATTGAAGCATCGGATGATCCGACTTGTGGTCGGTTCTAAATTTTGGGTCCAACTTATGAACCAATGTGTGTACGAATGATCGAGGTATTAGATTTAAGTATACTCCTAGTTATTAAGTGGTGATCTTTGGTTTCGGTGAATTCAATGTGTTAAGCTTTGGGTGGCTGCTTGCTTTTGGTTGGTTTTGAAGTTGGGGTTGATGGTACGGCAACATGCTATGTGTCTGTGGTGTACCACCTTAATGGTATTTGTGAATAATGATGATGTTATGTTTGGCTAATAGGGATGTATAACTTGGGTGATTATCTCAGAAAGTAGGTGTCAACTTGGAACCGACGTTGCTATTTGGGAATGAATGGTTGGTAGTATACCCACTTTGCAGATAGTTGTTTTAAGGATAGGAGTCGACATTCAATTTGGAGGACGGCGACTGTTTGGGTGCTTTAGTGCACTTTCGTTGAATTTGGTGTGTTTGCGAGTTAAGTGGTAACCTTAAGGATATTAGATGCTGGCAAATTAGGGATCGATCATTGGTAATCCTATAATCATTGGGGTTTTCGCTGAATCAAAAATCGATGTTTGTATGCATTACGGGAGATGTATAACTGTGGGATTTGGGGTAACCCTCTGTCTACAGATGTTATTTATTGTAGATTGGATCAGACCAACTAATGATGAGAATTTCGTCAAGAGAAGGACGATGAATCTTTGAGAGTATTGATTATTGGAGGACTTGGAGAGAATGTCGGGGCAGACCTTAAATGAAAATCGATTATTGAGGAGACCTTGATTTGTCACAACTAGAAATATCGTCTTTATAACAGCAACGAGTGATCGACTCAATAATTCTATGTACAGATCCCTTATCGCTCGGGTAAAGTCAACTTGGTTGCGAATATTCGGAATCGAATGGAGTTTAGTCAATTGTAATTAGTTTGTTGATACAAAGGTTGTTATGGTTTTGGGAGGCAAGCGAGGGTGTAACACAATTCGCGGGGAGTTGAATGGAAGCATTTAAAAGTAAAAGTTCGTCTTGGACACCGTGGTGGAAATGGTTGGTTATCATCGCAAGTTACTCTTGAAGTAGTATGTGCAACCTAAGGTTAGGAGGCAACCGGGATCTTAATATTAGGAAAATGATTTAATAAGGGCTCGATGTTCATTCCGTCATCGGTAAAGTAAATCGAACATTGAGATCGGGGGGCTTGTTATGAGGAATACAGTGACAACCTTAACCGGGATGTAATCGGGTTCGTATATGAGGCAAGGTTTCGTGAAGGCATTCCTTTTTGGATAGGGAATCAATTGATTCCGCTAAACACGATAATGGGTGTCTGGTTCGTGCCAGATTTCGAGGACGAAATCTCTTTTAAGGTTGGGAGGATTGTAACGCCCGTAATTTTCCTAAAGAACGGTTAAAGATCGGCCAAGGAAACGATCAGCGGTCGGCTGAGAGAAACGGTCGGGGAACGGTTTATCACATGATACGAGAAGTCAACAGGTGACACGCACGACTTGGCCCGCGGCCTCAAAGCCGTGGCTAGGCCCACATAAGTCACTGAGTTTCGCAACTAGAGGACACGCGCGGCTTGGCCTGCGACATGAGGTTGCGGCCAAGGCCGCGGGGACGGTCTGATCGATTTAAAACCCAAATTTTAGGGTTTTCTCTCATTTAGCCTCCATCTCCATTTCTCTCCTCTCCATTAGTGCAATTTTGAGAGCTCTTATATCAGATGTGGTGCATTCATGGTGGGTTTATCATAAAGAAGTATAAAGGTTCGGTATTTGGGAAGCTCGGGTTGAATAGTTGGATGGGTTACTTGAATAACTTCGGGTGGAAGTCTCAATATCTAAAGTGGTAAGTTTCCTTGAGTAATCTAAACTTTAGTGTAAGGATCTTTGTAGATCTAAATGTCTTACTTGATGTTGGTTCATTTCTAGACTTGAAGGAATGGGTTGTTTGGAAACCCTAGCTTATTGTTGGTGATGACTTGGAATTGGTGGAATCTGTACTTTTGGAGGTAAATGGTTGCGTTTGGAACCTAGGTTTAACTTAACCTAGCAAGGTGGGTCCAAGTTGATTTGTGAAAACGTTGTACATGCCAAAATGTCTAATTTTAAAGTGTTTATGTGTTTACATGAAATTATCACTTGATGAGTTATTTGGTGGGTTTAATTATTTAAGGTGTTTGATTTTATAAACCTCGTAAAACCCCCACAACTTGGGATTTTTGAGCATTTTGGTAAATAAATCTTGTCGATATGTTCCCTTGAAGATTATATATATAAATGGAACTCATTTGATGTAAAAGTCATTTTTGTGTGTTTGATCTTATAAACCGTTTGGAAAATGCATATTATTGTGTTATGAGGCATTTTGGAAATATAAGTGTATGAGTTCATTTGGAAAATGGTTTGCCTCAACCAATGATGAGTTTTGAGTTAATCATACTTTTGGTCGTTGTGTTTGCATATCCGTTAGTCAAAAGTGTTTTAATATTTACAATGGATTTCATTGGAGATTTAAGTAAATTGTTGAGCATTTGGCTCGGTTTTGACTAAGATGAATCTTGAGGACATTTGTCCGGTTTAATATCCCGTTGTGGAGTTTTGAGTATGATAGCGTTTATTACGTGTCATTTGAGAGTTACATGTTTTGGGTGCTTTGGTCATTCAATTGGAGTCATGTAAGGTTTTAGACTGTAATGTAATGGATCCATAGGCATATGAGTCCGTCTTTATTATTTTAAGAAAAAGGGTTATTGTTTCCATGTTGGGACCAGAATTAGTCATGGGATTATCGAGGGCCTTATGGTGCGGGCTCGTGGAGTCTAACATTTGGTCCTGGGCCCGTGATGTAATTGTTGAGTCTGTTTTTATGGGATAGTCACTTCCCATTTGTAGCTAGTTGAGACATTGGACCCTAGGGTGGCAACTTGGTATGGTTATTGTGAGCGGATACTAGTCGTGGGTCGTAAATGTAATCCTAGTGAATGAGCATGACTATGAATCATTGGGTGCCCTCCCCCACATCTTAGTACGAGCCGGCATGTTTGTGACCTTGATCCTAGTATGGTGAGCTCAATAACTTAGAATGTGGCCTACTTTTGTGTTCCGCCACTAGCCTTGGAATTCGGGTCTCCCCCGTCACCTAGAGGTGTTGTTTTGGGTATTTAGTTTTATCCCTGTTTTTCGGTGACGTTTTGAGTTTGGGTTATTCCCCATTCGTTATAATTTTGGAGGCTTGAGTTTAATCATATTTTGGTCATTTGGTTTATAAAGTCTTATTTGAGTTTCAATATTTGGGCATTTACCATTATTCACGTTTGAGTAAGCATTGGGTTGCATTTGCATCACTTCATGAAACAATGTTTTGGTGTTGAGGCATTCTGTTAGGACATAAAATGTCCAAATATAGAAAGTTTTGTAAAGGGTCTACTATTAATCTTTGTATTGGGCTTTGTAGAGTTTAATCGTATTTGGGCTTAAACATTGTAAATGGGTTTGGGCTTAATGTAGAACAAGTGTGAGTTGGGATAGGTATAAATAGCTTAGTTGTTTGTAGTTAGTTTTCAATTTCAAAATGTAGTTTCATATGTGAGAGAGCGTGTCTAGAGAGAGAAACACATTCTCTCTCTAGGTTTGTGTTTGTTCTTTGAATTCAATGTGAATAAAACACCTCCTTCCCAATCTCATCTTGTTCTTCTAACTGAATCAAGAATTGTTGATTGTTTTGGGACTTACATGTGGTATCAGAGTCAAATCGAAGAAAAAATTTCTTTGATACGATCAATTTTTCAACAGTTCATGATGTTACAGCCCAAAGTTTTTGAGAAACTATGTTTTAGCGATTTATGGATTTGATGTTGTGAATTTGGAGCTTAATTTGTGATGTAATTGCACAAAATCGTTTCAATGTTGCTTGATATACATATTGGAGTCGATTACAATTTTTGATTTTATCAATTTTGGATCAGATCTGTGTTTTTTAGAAAATTTTGGATGCGACTGTGTTCTTATCGATTTCCAAAAATTGGATCGAATTAGTGAAATTTGATTGGTTGTTTATTGCAAAGGATTGATTAGACTGTTTTTGTGATACCTTACGATCGTCAATTTACCGACAATTTGATCAATTTTGGTTTATAAAAATTTCTGGATCGAACAAGTGATGTATCGGGAGTTTGAAAATCCCACCCCGGGAGTACACCATACCGGGCACTTATGTCCCGGGAATTGACATACCGGGAGTTTTTTTTATACCATTCGGGAATTTGGTCATCGCATACATCCATATTTCAAATATGATTGGATGCTCAAAATTTAGTGGGACGGTGAAGGATTTGTAAATGGTGGTTGTTTTTTTTTTCAAAATAACATGAAGATCAAACGACGGTTGTTTGATTTTATGAAAATGAATTTGTTGATTGAATTGCCATACATGAAGTTTAATGTAAAATGTGATTGGAGGCTACAAGTTAGTGGGGCGGTGGAATTATTTTGTATATGGCGGCTATGGTTTCAAATTTAATTGATTGGAAGTTTTTTTTTATTAAAACATGGGTCAGTCTAGTAAGTCAATCCAGATATGAGTGGTTTTTGCAATCCGGGAGTGTGGAAACGGGTCAATCCAGGAGAAAGCTCGTAGAGTGCTCAAACCGGGCGACCCCTTGACCATCGGGTTTAATGATTTTTTTGGGCCGCATATACTTATGTTTTGGGTTAACCGTATACATCCATATTTTGAGCTTAAGTGTCAAACTTTTGACAAGTGATCATGTCGTGCGAATTTTTGGAGATTAATTTGAGGATTTTATTTTGCAATTCTCGAGAGCCGATTATAGTTTCGAAGAGCGTATAATCTGAATTTAATTGCGCTTTGACCGTGTGATCCGTGATACAGATTCTTCAAGGATTATTTTTGTATCTGTTCCGGAAATTTCTCGTTTGATTTTTCTCGACGGTTGCTTATCGGAGTGATCCAGTTTATTTTTTCAACAATCTGTTCACGAGGAACATGATTTCGGGGTATCGAGTGCCGGCCAAATCCATGCACGACATTATTTCTAAAATGAGTTTGCATTATTTGTTTCTCATGTTTTCAAAGCATAAAGTGAGTTATATTACGAAATTTTGGTAAAGTGTTTAGCATTCATCGAATCTTAAACCGTGAGTTTAAACATGCACGAAATTGTTTCGTTGTTCGTGGTTGCAAATATTTTATTTATTGGAAATCTCTTCATCCTCGTTTTGTGCCTGACTCTATTTTTGGATATTATAAGATCCGTATTTTAATGTCATTTTGGGTATTGGACAAGTAACTGTAGAATTTTTAACCGTGACATTGGATCTCCTCCACGTATGTTAAGGTTTTAAAGGAAGAGTTGTTCCCATGTTCTTGAGTCGGAATTTTCTGGAGGATTTGGTTTGTGTGAGTCGTGTTTAAGTTTACGAGTATAGTTTTGCGGCGTGTTGGAGTGCGTGAGTGTATTTTGAGATGCGTGGGTTTTAAATTTATTGCGTGTAAATTTACGCGTTTATTGGACGTCGTGTCTCATCAAAGTTTTGTTAAAATGGTCACCTTACCTTACGTTGTGGTTTTAGAATTTTGACATTTTAGACTTATTGTCGTCTTATACTTTTATGTTGGGAAATGAAAATTTTGACACCGCCTGGTTTAGCGTTAATGAATTTTGTGAAAATTCAGTTGGTTATAAGGTGTCTTATTTTATGACAGTTTGAGTCACGCAATAAAAATAAATTTTGGGAATGTGTAGACTTGCATTAACGTGTACATCAACTTATGAGTTTGTTTAATACTTTGTCTGATACGAGTCTGCACCGGTATTTTTGCAACCGTCAGAGGCGTTTTGAAAATCTTATTGTCGCATGATTGCATCGTGAATTTTACACAAGTATGTGTGTACAATTTTTGGGTGGAATTTAATTTTACACTCGCGTGAGTAAGTGTGTGAAGGATTTATGTTGTCTCGTATTAAACTTCTAATCCATACATGTTCAGTTGTTGATTTTACTATTATAGATTTTCCGTAATGCATTAAATGAGTATCAATTTACAGGTCGTTATAATTATCGCTTTGGTCACGTGCGCCTTATCTACGCGGTCTAACATTTGAACTCGATTTAAAATTTTATTTACGTCCCTATAGTTTTACCGAGTTTTGGGGAAATAAACGGTTGCATATGAAACTTGTTAAGGATTTTAGGCCGCAACATTTTTGGGTTAAAGAGGAAAACTCTAAAGTAAAAATTGTGAGGTTCCCTTTTTGGGATTGTGCAAATATTTATCACACATGTTGGGATGCAGGAATTTATTTTCATGCTATTAGTGTAAATTTTGTTACACACCTTTTGTTACCGTTTTATTTGCCTAAGTATTGATCAAATGAGTTTAGAAATGGTTTTATATGCGTAGTGTGGGTAACCAGTTTTGAAACCTATCGATGAATGATAGTGTATTTTCATTGTACGGTTAATCGTTATAAAACTTATGTATTCGAAAGTATTATAAAAGTTTAAATTGGCATATTATTTGAAAACCTTGAACTCATTAGGCTTATAAATTTAAACCCCTGTCATGGTAGGAGTTGTAGTTAAAGGACTAGAGGAGTCCTTGAGAGTCGAAGCGTTGGGTGATCCTACTCGCGGTCTATCTTGAATTTGGGTTTCAATTTTTGAATCGGTTCACGTTTGAATAGTTGAAGAAATAGATTCATGCCTTCCCCGTTATCTTAGGAGTGACCTTTATGCTTTTGTAGACCTGCGAGGAAATGCCTTGAGTGATTATCGGCATCTGGTTGGGTTCGGTTTAATGAATTACTTGTCGGTTGGACATCATGGTGTATATTGATGATGTACTGTCTTAGTAGGTTCCGCGATTTACGTAATTATGGTGGTTCATTTGTTGAGAATGTAGGATTGGGAATCTTAGTACCCTGTTAGGTGTCAACTTTAACATGACGATACTTTTGAAATGAAATTTTGGGCGGAATGTCCACGTTTTCGATATCACCATTTTGGCTTTAGGCGTCAACTTGTCTTCTGAAAGTCATTGAATCTTGGAATGTTCGAAAGTATCCCCGTTAGGTCATGAGAATGTTGACCCCTCTGAGGTGGATATTAAAAGAATGTTAGACGTTGACGAGTGGGTATCAATGAGTATAAGTGTTTCCCGTGGAGGTAAGGATTTTATTAAGGGAATGTTCTGAGGTTGAGAATAGATCGGGGTGAATGATAGCCAGATCAACATTAACCAGCTACCTAAAGATCGTATTGGTACGCCTCGAAAGGACGACGTTGTCAATATCAAGAACTGGTCATTAAGAATTTTGGGACCTCCTTGAAGGTCGATGTCGAACTTTGGTTTAGGTTCAGAAGCATGTTCAGCTAAAGTGGGTTGACCGGTGTGAAGTTGGGGTTACAAACTACTCTCGAGGTGGTAAGCGTCACTCAAGGTTGGGAGATAACCGCAGTCTTGTGGGTAAAGACTGCTTTAGTGAGCTAAGTGTTCACTCGGACATAAATGTTATGTGCCCGAGAGGAGGCGGCTGGCGTGAGTATCAGCATAAGGGTTATGATAGTGATAATGGCAAGTGGATAAGGACAATCTATCCTGCGGGCAACGTTTCTTGAGAGCCTAGATTTCGAGGACGAAATCATTCTAAGGTTGGGAGGATTGTAACACCCGTAATTTCGGTAAGTAGTGGCCACCCGGAAGTTTCTGTATCTTGTAAATGGTGGGATGTTTGGTGGGAAATCATTATTTAAAGTCCCTTGGAGTATCGAGAGCTTTCAAACGCGAAAAAGGAAGGAATTCAGAACTCTGCA
This sequence comes from Arctium minus, assembly GCA_954870635.1. NCBI lineage: Eukaryota > Viridiplantae > Streptophyta > Magnoliopsida > Asterales > Asteraceae > Arctium > Arctium minus. The sequence goes on along the minus strand of OX941089.1, from coordinate 29,677,258 downwards.
CAGTTTGGGCGACAGTGCCCGGCGATAGTGACATATGTCACTATCGCGTGGCACAATCGCGGGGATGGTACCGCGAGTGCCTGGACGCGGGAGACAATGCCACTCGACTATGCCAAGGGCATAGTCGCCGGTCATTGTCGCGGTCGGGGGCAGGGGCCTTTAAAGCTCGAATTTTGTCTATCTCATTCCATTTGTTTCAACCTCCTTCAACCCTACCCTCTCTTTTCTCTCTAAACCGAACCTCTTGACCACCATTGTTGATTTTGAGCTTTTGATACTCCATATCCCGGGATTTCAAGTGTTAATTCACCATCTAGCAAGGTTATGGAAGCTTAAGCTCAATCTATCCACTTTATCATCTTCACCTTCAACTTTCTAGGGTTTTATCAAACCCTCCTTATGACCCTCTCCATTCTCTTAAAGGTTGTGGTTGTGGCTCCCATAGGTGACCAAGAGATGTATAGTTGATAGATTCAACCTATGGTAAAGGTAATACCTCGTTTTCTTCTTATAAGGAATTAGGGTTTGGGTACAAGTTGGGGTTTTCATGTTTAAATGTTTGGGGAATGATTCTAGAAGGTTGAATATGTTTATTTATGGTTGGAAATCTAGGGATCTAGGTTTTTGAAGAATTTTGAAGAATTTTGCTTGTAGACTCGGATTTCTTCAAGGAAGCTCAAAGCGGGGTAAAATCTAGATTTAGCCTAAATCTAGCAAGGTGTTCAAGTTGATTTGTGAAAACGATGTACATGCCAAAATGTTGATTTTTAAAGTGTTTTGTGTTTACACTAAATTGTTAAATGCTGATAAGTTTTGGTTACTTGGAAATGTTCAACTTTATAAATTTATTTAACCCATATCTTTGGCATTTTTGGGTATGTTGACAAATAAATAATTTTGAGACGTTCCTTTGATGATAGTATATAAATGAAGGTCATTTTGTATAATTGTCCATTTGGTGCATACGATTTTATAATCCATTGGAAAATGCATATATTTGTGTTAAGAGTCGTTTTGGAAGCATAAAGGGGATGGGTCCATTTGGAAAACGTTTTGTCTCAACCAATGAGAAGTTTTGGGGTATTTACTCTTGAGTCGTAGTATTTTCATAATTGTTGGTCAAACCTGTTTTGATGTTTATATTGGCGCCTATTGGGGACTTACGTAAATTGTTGGGTCTTTATGTCGGATTTCGGCTTTGTCAGGTTTTTGGGACTTTTTGTCCGGTTTAATAACCTAAGGGGGAGCTTTGGGTGTGAGTTGCATTTATTTCATTTTATTTTGGAGAATACATGTTTTGGGTGCGTGAGTCATTTATTTGGAGTCATGTATTTAGATTGTATTGCATTAGATCCATAGACATGTACGTCAGTCGTGTTTAATGGTGAGGACTCTTGGGATTCTCACCTTGGGAAATAATGTCGTGTTGGCATTGGTGTTGTCCCGGTTGTTTTGCGAAGAGGAGCCCTCATGGGTTGTACTTCGAGACCTTGGGTCTGGTGTTTAGATGCCTAATTCTTGTGCACGAGGGTTAGACATCGAGTGTTATCAAGTAAGGAGCTGAGGCTCCTATCTTGACTGATAGGGAGTAGGCACTAAGGGTCAAGTGGGCACCCTGAGGATGAAACTCCCTAGAGACCGAACAGGCAATAAGATCGCGTATCCTTGAGGTGTAGCTCGGCAGAGCAGGCAATAAGGGATACGGTGTGGTGGAGACTTGAAATATAGTCATGACTGGAAGTGTAGCTCGGCAGAGCAGGCAATACGGTCACGATCTGAGGTGTAGTTCGACAACATAGTTATGTGGTTTAACTTTGTGTTCCGCCACGTACAATGGAATCGGGTATCCCCCGTCACCGGAAGGTGCTATTTGGGTATTTTATTGTGTCATTTTATTATCCATGTTTTCGGTGACGTTTTACTTATGGGGAATTGTTTACTCAAGATTTATGGGTTGTGTTTTATGCCCCGTCCACGTTTGAAGGATTTTGAGAAGTAAAGTTTTATTTCATATTTTTATAAATTAAGAGTCTTGCTTATTATTCACGTTTTGGTTGAGTTTGGAATTAAAGTGGTCTTTACGAGAGAAGGTTCATGTTGGGTTCTTTGTTCTAAATATGTACTTTTGAAAAATGGTGTCGTTTGTTATTTACAGTAAATCTGTCAAATAGTCTATGATTCAAACTACTTTCTTTCCCTTTAACAAATATATTTATTTCATGTTGAAAACTCTTGAACTCACTAGGCGTTAGCCTAACCTTTTTATTTGTCGGCATGTTCATCAGGTTCCGGATGGGGGGAAGAGGTTCTAGCTTTTTGGTGAGGCGTTGAGTGCTAAGAGATTGTGCAAAGGTGAGTAGCTTGATGAAGCCTTCCGCGTTAGACGTTGATAAGAGCAACTGTTTCTTTGGGGTTTTAGTAACACCCAAATTTGATTGACTTGACCTTTTAGTTGTTAAAATTAATTCTCATATTCTTTTGAGGTGTCTCAAGTGATGTTTGTAAAATAGATTATATCCTTTTTGTTGTATAATTTGGAAGTTTTGATTTAGTTGCTCTTTCTTTTTCGAGGGTGTTACAAGTTGCTTCCTTCTACGAGCTGATCAGTATAAGTTCTTAAGTTGAACTCCTATTCAACTCGCGTTTCAAAGACATATTCTTTGTTATAAACTGAAGATGCACTGTGGTTGTCACGCAAACTCATGCATTTCTTTCTTGTGGGCGTAACAAATGTGTTGAGTTTCTAGAGATAAAAGTTGTCTTTAGTGCACTCAGTCGAGGTTATTGCGCACATCGAATCTGGTATTAAAGTTGAAACTTTGAAGGATAAGAGCTTCATTCAAGGGGGAGCCTGAGATATTTTGAAGATGAGCATCACTAAAGTTTTTCAAAGAAATCAAGGGGGAGAAGAGTTGGCGCTTATCAGATTATGATTCCTTTACAAAACTTTAGGGGGAGATTGTTAGGACATAAAATGTCCAAATATAAAAAGTTTTGTAAAAGGTCTACTATTAATCTTTGTATTGGGCTTTGTAGAGTTTAATTGTATTTGGGCTTAAACATTGTAAATGGGCTTGGGCTTAATGTACAACAAGTGTGGGTTGGGAGAGGTATAAATAGCTTAGTTGTTTGTAGTTTGTAGTTAGTTTTCAATTTCAAAATGTAGTTTCATATGTGAGAGAGCGTGTTCTAGAGAGAGAAACACATTCTCTCTATAGGTTTGTGTTTGTTCTTTGAATTCAATGTGAATAAAACACCTCCTTCCCAATCTCATCTTGTTCTTCTAATTGAATCATGAATTGTTGATTGTTTTGGGACTTACACATTCATTCATAAAATGCGCATTATTGGAAAACGGGTCGTTCTCATATTTAAAGTAATTCATTTTAAAGGATCATGATTTAAGTTACATTATTTTCGTTTAACGATTTTTATAATCATGATGAAAACTCTTAAACTCACTAGACGTTAGCCTAACCTTTTTACTTGTCGGCATGTGCATCAGGTTTCATTTCGGGATTAGTTCTAGCGACACTGTGAAGAAATGAGTGCTAGTTGTGTGTTCGAAGAGGTGATTAGCTTGATGAAGTCTTCCGCACTTATTTTGGATATAGCGACTGTCATTGGGTTCTAGTAATATCCGACCTTAATTAGTCTTTATGTAAAACTTTAATTTTTTGTTGATGGTTCAACCTAGGAATGTATTCCAAGTATGAACTTGTAGTAAGAGATTTTATTATACTTTAAGGTATTGTTGAAAATTTTAAATTAGTCACTCTTTCCAAAATTTGAGGGTGTTACAGTGCGCAACTTTCCTGATGTCTTCCCGGATGACTTGCCCCGTTTGCCATCCGACCGTCAAGTAGAGTTCCGGATTGACCTTATTCCGGGGTGGCTCCGATTGCTCAAGCCCCTTACTGGTTAGCTACATCCGAGATGCAAGAGATGATGGCTCAACTCCAAGATCTTCTTCAAAAGGGTTTTGTGAGGCCGAGCTCGTCACCTTGGGGAGCTCCGATCTTATTTTTTAAAAAGAAGGATGGCACGATGCGGATGTGCATCGACTATAGGGAGTTGAACAAGGCGATGGTGAAGAACAAGTATCTGCTTCCAAGAATCGATGATTTGTTCGACCAACTTCAAGGAGAGGGTTGTTTCTCAAAGGTCGATTTACGTTCGGGATATCACCAAGTGAGGGTGAAGGAAGGCGACATTCCGAAGACGAATTTTAGGACGCGTTACAGTCATTACGAGTTTCTAGTGATGCCATTTGGCCAAACTAACGCACTGGCGGTGTTATGGACTCGATGAATAGAGTGTGTCGACCATTCATCGACAAGTCGGTCATTGTGTTCATCAATGACATACTCGTGTATTCCAATAGTGAGTCGGAGCACGAACAACATCTTCGGGAAGTCCTAGAAGTGCTGAGAAATGAGAGATTGTATGCCAAGTTCTCCAAGTGCGACTTTTGGTTAGAGGAGGTTCAATTCATGGGCCACGTTGTCACTCGAGATGGAGTGAAACTGGACCCCTCTAAAATTGAAGCAATGATGAATTGGAAGCCTCCCAAGAGTCCATCTGAGATACGAAGCTTCTTGGGTTTGGCGGGCTATCATCGGAGATTTATTCAAGACTTCTCCAAGATTGCCTCTTCATTGACCGTTTTAACCCGGAAGAATGTGAAGTTTGTTTCGGCCGAGGCACAAGAGAAGGCATTTCAGACCTTACAAAATAAGTTGTGTGAAGCTCCCATACTATCTCTACCCGAAGGATCGGAAGACTTTGTGGTTTATAGTGACGCTTCAAAGATGAGTTTGGGTTACGTGTTGATGCAAAGAGGGAAGTTGATCGCCTACGCATCGAGGTAACTCAAGGTTCATGAGAAGAACTACCCTATCCACGATTTGGAGTTAGCAGTGGTAGTGTTCTCCTTGAAGCTATGACAGTATTATCTTTATGGCACAAAATGTACACTCTATACGGATCATAAAAGTTTGAAATACGTTTTTGATCAAAAAAAGTTGAACATGAGGCAAAGACGGTGGCTCGAGTTAGTCAAGGACTATGATTGCGAGTTGCTTTACCACCCCGGTAAGGCAAACGTAGTAGCCGATGCTTTGAGTCGTAAGGACTATAGTGGAAGCATTCGGGCCACCCTCTCAAGAATCGAGTTGGTGTCGAGCCTCATTGCGAAAATTAAAACGTCTCAAGCGGAGGCTTTGTTGGAGGAGAACCTCAAGGATGAAGTGATGACGAAACAACGATTGCTCTTGACGGAGGATAGTCGTGGAGTGAAACTATTCAATAGGGGGGTTTGGGTACCTAAAATTGGGGGCAACCGGGAACTTCTTCTTGAAGACGCCCATAAGTCCAAATATTCCATCCATCCGGGGATCACAAAAAATGTATAGGGACTTAAAACTACATTATTGGTGGCCAGTGGTGAAGTTAGATGTGGCACGCTATGTGGAGCGATGCGTGACTTGCCTACAAGTGAAAAACGAACACCAACGACCTTACGAAAGTATTCAATCCCTAGAGATCCCCAAATGGAAGTGGGAACATATTACCATGGACTTCGTGACCAAATTGCCGAAAACCTTGAGAGGTCACAATACCATTTGGGTGATAGTTGATCGGTTGACCAAAGCGCTCACTTCTTGGCCATGCGCGAGACCCTACCGATGGACAAGTTGGCAAAGCTTTATATCGATCAAGTGGTTTCAAGGCATGGAGTTCCCTTGTCTATTGTATCGAATCACGATAGTCGGTTTACTTCAAACTTTTGGGATGACCTACATAAAGAGCTTGGTACAAGAGTGAAGTTGAGTACATCCTACCATCCTCAAATTGACGGCCAAAGTGAGAGAACAATTCAGACGCTAGAAGATATGTTGAGATCTTGCGTAATTGACTTCGGGGGTAGTTGGGACTCTCACCTACATTTGGTGGAGTTCGCGTACAATAATAGCTACCATTCGAGTATTGTCATGGCATCGTTTGAAGCCTTATACGGGAGGAAGTGCATAACTCCTGTATGTTGGCTTGAAGCGGGCAAGAAGCAATTCGCCGGCCCCGAAATAGCGCAAGAAATGGCCGACAAGGTGAAGGGTATTCGGGAACAGTTGAGGCAACGCAAGATAGGCAAAAGAGCTATGTTGACAAGAAGAGACAGCCGATTGAGTTCCAAGTGGGAGACTGGGTGATGCTTAAAGTGTCCCATTGGAAGGGGATAATCCGGTTTGGAAAGCGCGGGAAGTTGAGTCCCCGTTTCCTTGGACAATTCACGGTGCTCAAACGTGTGGGACTTCAAGCATACCAATTGGAGTTACCACCTGAGATGAGTGGGATCCATAATACGTTCCACATTTTTTCTCTTCGGAAGTGTTTGGCAGAAGAGGATAGCGCCATTCCCCCTTCTGAGATAAGAGTAGATGAGGGTAACCGTTGTGTGGAGAAACCCGATGCTATCCTAGAGAAGAAATCCAAGAAACTTCGCCACAAGGAGGTCACTATGGTCAAGGTGCAATGGAAACATCATCGTGGCGCCAATGTGACGTGGGAAGCCGGGGAGGACATGAAGTACCCCCACTTGTTCGTGTAACTTAGATTTCGAGGACGAAATCATTTCCAACTTGGGGAGGATTGTAACACCCAGAATTTTCGGTAAGTAAAAGTCAACCCGTACTTCGTTGCATCTTTTATATAGTGGGTTTTATGTTAAATAATCATTTCATGCGATCCCCAAGAGAATCGGGAGTCTTGGTGTTGAAAAAGTCAAGTTTTGGGGCTTGGTACGGGCCCGACGACTATGACATGTCATAGTCGCACCTGGAAATGTAGCAAGGACAGAAGACAGTATGGACTTGGCGACAATGCCAAGCGATATTGCCATGACATTGTAGCTTGGCAATGTCGCACAAATGGTACAGGTTGCTGTCAAATGCGAATTTTCAACCAAAACTCATTTCTCACGTCTCATTTCTTCTCCTTTTCTCTCCAAACTCTCTCAAGACCTAACCAATCTCATTTATGGTGATTTTGGGGCATTGTTTGCACAAATACACAAGCCTTGAAGTGTCATTACTCCGCCTAGTTGAAGATAAGAAGCTAGCTATCAAGGACTCACAATCTCCATCTTCATCTTCAACCTCAAGCTCCATCTAGGGTTTTCTAGGTTTTTCTAATACAACCTAATTTGTGAGTTCAACCTACCTTTTACAAACTTTATACATGTCAAAACTTATATTTTAAACTCTTGATCTCCTCTTGCTACATTTTCTTGGTTTGAAATCATTTTGACATAACTTGGGTATTTTTGGAGATTTTAGGGTTTTTACCATTTTGAGATATGTCAAAGAGTTTCATAAATTGTGGTAAATTACGTGATAAAACTCGTGTATTTATGATCAAAACTCTTGAAATGGTGCCATCTTGGTTATATGTGGACTTACACTATTTTGTAGATTTCTCAATAAAACTTGGTTATATGTGGATTTACACTATTTTGCAGGATGTTTGTATTATCAACGAGCAAAGTAGAGCTTCTAAAGCTTTGGAAAAGAATTATATTTGAGAATGATTTATATTTGGATGTTAAAATGGTCTATATCGACTTTCTTATGGACTTGGTTCCATATGGTAACATTTATACAAAGGTTTGCCTTTCATGGTAATGTATTATGAGAACTATATGTGTGATTATAGTTTTGTCACCAATGTAATTATGACAAGCCTTAGACTATTACTAGTGGATCCATAGGTATAGAGTCGACTTAACTTTGGGATAATCCTCGTTTATAACTAGTTGAGACATTGGACCCTCGGAAGGCAACTTGGTACGGTTATGTGGGACCGGATACTAGTCATGGGTCGTAAATGTACTTATTGTGAATGAGTATGATTAGGATCATTGGGTGCCCTCCCCCACATCTGAGTACGAGTCAGAGAACTCATGGCCTTGATCCTAGTATTGAGCTCGTAACTTGGAAAGTAGCCTACTTTTGTGTTCCACTACAATAATTGGAAATCGGGTCTCCCCCGTCATCGTAAGATGTTCTGGACCGTGAGGTCCGTATGTGATTATTTGGCATATTTAATCTTTCAAAACCATTGAAAAGGTATTTATCTACATTTAAATCGTTCCAAGTTATTTATATAAAATGTTGTTCTCACTAGGCGTCAAACCTAACGCTTTTTCTTAAATGACTTGTATAACAGGTTCCCTTAGCGGCGGGTCGCATATGGTATGAGGGAAGAGCGTTGGGCCATTATGACAAACTTTTGGGATAGACACTTATGGAGACATGACGTATAAATTGATAGAGTATTTTGGGAAATTGGGTTGACAATCAATATAATCTAGACGTGTGTTATTTAGATTAGTTTGTTGTCAGTTTTAATATTTATTTACAGGAATTGTGAACGCTATTATACATTCCCTTTTTGGGTGGTTTCCACCTATTATAGATGTTATATTGCGAAAATTTTAAGTTTTAAATTTACCCCTATTTTTAGGGTGTTACACACCTTAACTAATCCCAGGGTCTTGAAGAACATACAGGAGAATCCTTAGTGGCCTTGTAGGATCTGAATCGGTGACCTCTGAGGAAAATCCCCAAAGACAAAAATCTGAATCCAATTTGAGCTATCCCACAAGGTTGATCATATTATATCTTAGAGTTAATTACATATTTGGTCTATGTGGTTTGTTAGGTTTTACGAAAATTGTCCCTAAACTTCATTTATTACAGATTAGGACTCGTCATATATCGTTTTGTAACCAATTGGTCCTTCGCTCTAACGACCATCCACTAGTCCGTTAACTATGAGGGTATTTTTGTCAGTTTGCCTTTTTCTTTTATTTTGAAATCATTTTTCCCTTTTTGTAAACCCCCCAAACTTTAAGGACCATTATGTAATTTTCTATCTATCTATCTCCCTCATCTCTCTCTGTTTCATGATCAGACCCAGCTCCGACGTGAGCTTGACCCAGCTCCGACGTGAGCTCGACCCAACTCCGGCGTGAGCTCCACATCCACCGTGATCTCCACCCAACTCTAATGAACCCCCACATCATCATTCACCACCCCTTCCCTCCGACGATCATCACCGATATCACCGACGAAATCTGTTGAACCCCCCCACCCTCATTAAACCCCTCAATCTCCGACGAGACCCCATTCATCGGTCACTGCCACCAATCTCCGACACACAAACACATGTAAAACACACTCACCCAACTCGATTAGATCTCCATCTTTAGCATCTTCGGTCATCAGTGAAACCATCCACACCTACTTCTTCATTTCTGTGAGGGAGAGAGATAGAGAGGTAGAGAGCAGAGCACTCACATGACACACCCAACTCGGTTCGATCTGCATCTCCTGTTTCGATGAACCATCTACACCCACTTCTCCATCTCTGTGAGTGTGTGTGTTCTCTATGTGGTGGTGGTTTGAGTTTGACGGTTGGTGATGGCTTACGAAGATGGTTGTCACAGGGGAGGTTGCGCCGATAGTTGTCATCGAAGGTCACTAGGGGCATAGGGTAGTTTCATGTTGCAACGAGAGAGAGAGAGAGAGATATGGTTCACACTTCACTGGAGTAAAAAAAGGTGTGTGTATATATATTAGAGTTATTACGCATTTGGTCCTTAGAGTTTAGGGGTTTTTACAAAAATAAGAAAAAAACAAAAAAAAGTCAAATAAGTCAAAATGATAGAAATGCCCTTAATTCTAACGGATGAAGTGGATGGCCGTTAGAGTAAGGGACCAATTCGTTACAAAACGACAAACAACGAGTCCTAATCTGTAATAAATGATGTTTATGGACCATTTTCATTAGGGGTGAACATGGTACGATACCATGTTTTTTTTCCATATACCATGTACCAACCAATTATAATTGGTATATAAAATTTTATACCATGTACCAACCAACTATACATGGTACCAACTAAATTGGTACAAACTTTTTTCGGTTGGTACATGTTGGTACGGTTTTGTACCAACATCGTAAAAGTTGAAGTTACAAATTTATTTATATTGACATTTTTTACCAATTATATCTAGATGCACTAAAACTATCGAGCATTCAAATAACATGTGGATATATGTTGTACCATTTATCCCTACATATACAAACATTCAAATAACTTTCATGTAATACAAACAATCACTAGTAGTTTAATAGTAACGATCACTGACTAGTGATGATGGATTGTGAAGGTGTAGAGAAGGTAATAAGGTTGAAAGGGTTACGCAAATGAATTCAACCAAGTTTAGTATATCCATCCATATTATAATTTAGCAAAATTTAAAATATAATAATTTGAAATTTGAAAATCAAAATTAGTTATAATATTAACTAAACTTTAATTAATAAATAATTAAAAAAAATAAGTCGGTACGGTATTACCGTGGTATACGACTTCTAATACCACGTACCAACCAAGTTTAGATAGTTGGTACGGTATACCAACCAATTATATTGGTACCACTTAAATTGGTACGATTGGTACATAAATTGATTGATTTGTATCGGTACAAAATTGACACCCCTAATTTTCATAAAACCCAACAAACCAGAGAGACCAAATCCGTAATTAACTCTATATCATAAGTTCCACATGTTCTTGCAAATAATATGTGTTGATAACCCTAGATAAAAATTATCATACTGTTATTTGTGATATATGAAATTTGTAGTTTTATCATGTAAGCATCAAATATTTTATAAATTAATATTTTGCATCGTTAAATATTTGATAAAATATTAATGTTAAATTTATCATTTAGGTATTAATAAATTATGACCGTTCCAAATAAGAAGATTAAGGGGGTGTTTACTTGGGGCTTATTGGGCTTAATGGGGCGAGTGACTTATTTGCGCAGACACATGGAGTGTTTACTTGGGCTTAATGGCTTAATCGCTCAGTTGTAAAGAGAGTGATTGTCCCCAATAAGCCAAAAAGTTGACATTTTTACCCTTCACAAAAAACAAAAACAAAAAATCTATCAGACTCACACTCTCTCCTAACCTAATCCTTTCTTCTTCCCCTTTCACGCCTCCCATCCAATCGACCAGAGCATCCAATCGACCTGCAACAAGCATCCATTGAACCAATCGACCTGCAGCAAGCATCGCCTCCATCGACCCTGCAGCAAGCACTTTCAGGTACGACATCTTTTGCTATTTCTCACTACTTCATCTTCTGATCGAAATGGAAACGAGGTCAGATGATGTGTTCCTGAAATTAATGGAAAATCAGATTATTAGTTTCAAATCAGTTCTTTATTGGTTTCAAATCAGTTCAAATCAGTTCTTTATTGTTTCAAATCAGATTATTGGTTTATTCTTGAAATTATGTGTTCTTTATCAGATTATTGGTTTGTTCTTGAGATTATGTGTTATTTATCAGATTATTGGTTTATTCTTGAAATTATGTGTTCTTTATCAGATTATTGGTTTGTTCTTGAAATTAATCGATAATCAGATTATTTGTTTGAACTTGGAATTTTAAGTACTTTATGAATTTATGTTTTGATTTTTGGATTATATCAATGAATTTATGATTAAATGGCTTAAAAAATAAACAACAATTTATAAAACAACTTAAAATTCATATTCAGGGGTAAATTGGTCATTTATGTTATTCAGACTGTTCATTCAGATAAAAAAGTAAACAACAACATCAATTTATCCAGACAGACACATTTATCTAGACAGACACATTTATCCATACAAGGTTTAATGGAAGATTTGGTAAACAGACCCTAAAGGGTTGTTTTTAAAAAAAAAAAAACCCTCTTAATGACTCTTAAGTCTGAATCATTTAGACATTTTTACACACCACCTCTTATTAATCATAACTAAAATAAGACTTCAGACTTTAGACCTCTTAAAAAACAAACAAAACCTAAATATCATGAGAAGATAAAAAATGAGGATATGAAATGCTAAGAGAATGTTCATATGTGAATTATTGATAGCATCTGAAAAAAGATATTATTTAAAAATGCATATATAAATCGACGTTACAGGTTATTTAAATAGGTTCAGATATATATCTTCAAATAAATTTTTTTAATAACCCATGTATGAATATTTTTTTAACCATTGTTTATTTTCTTGTCACAATATTTGACGTTATTATTTGAATGTGTTACCGATAATCCAATGGTTCATTTTAAGGAATGGGAATGAGAATGAAAATAAAAATGGGAATGAAGTAGAATGAGAATAGGAATGAGCATTGCATTGATGTTGTTTGGTTAAACCAATATAATCAATAAAATATTGTTTTATATAATATTTTTATTATAAATATGTGCCGTCCAACATGAAAATAAAAAAATATATTGCATTCAACATCGAGATGATTGAGCAGGAATATGATTTTCATTCCTCCCAATTTAGTTAGGAATGAAAATTAATGGGTTTGGGGTAATGGACCCATTATATTATGTCAAACCAAACAACATATTTTATTATCATTCCCATTCCTGAACCCTCAATACCTCAAACCAAACACCCCCTAAATAATCAAATTATAATTTATATATTTTTATATAAGCAATAATAATTTTTACACCACAAAGAAAAAAGAAAACCAGACCAACATAAAACGTGAGCAAATTGCATCAACAATTACCGCAGTGGACGGCCCAAGTCTCACTCTCGTTGCTCCGTCGCCTTCCTCCGTCTCGTCTGCTCCATCGCTGTCTCGCCTTTATTTCTTTAAGCTTTGTCTACAAAGGTATTTTCTTCTTAATCCATGGTAAATTACATCTATTTGTTCAAACTTCGGTGCAAGTATCACAGAATCTAAGCACCACAAATTTGTTGGGATCTGGTAAAAATGATTTTGGTAGATTGTGTATGAACTCGTATTCTTGGCGACAGGGATCCCCTAAATCCCATGAATGACATTTGTCTGCCAAGTACAAGTAAATTAGTATCACATCAGGATATAGGAAACCCTAAAATTATAGCAAATCTACAACATTGCTAATAAGTGGACAATACAAATCACGGTCAGGAGGGAATACCAGCTATAACGGTCACTTGCACAGAGAAAACATTGTTATTGGCAACACACTAATTTTAGACCAAGTGCAAGGATTAACTTGATTCTGGGTAAATTTAGACCAAATGCAAGGATTACCATTCAGTCAAACTTTTATCTCATGTCTAATCATACCTTTGTGAATGAGCCATTTGTGCTGGTTGACAGAATTTGTACAAATCATGTCATCGTCAATTTGTTGTAGTTTTCTCTATTTCTGTATGACTGTATGAAAACCTTTTACCACATTATCTTAATGCTTATTTTGTGAATTTGGTAGCTACGGATTGTAATCATTTGTTAGTACTTGTTAATATATGGAGGGCTTACATGGATTTGTTCATATGTATTGCACCCCTTAGGATTTGGTTAAGTGAATTGAGAATGGATTTTCAGAGTAGAACTTTGGGCAAAGGAAATTCAAGAGATTTTAAATTAGATCAACAAAAATACAACGTATCACATGTGAAAGTGATTTTCGTTGTATAAACGAGTTGCTAATGGATAGAAATGTTTTAGTTGTTTTGTTTGAGTTGTTGAAAACTCATGGTGGGTATTAGATGATGGTAATGGGACCAATTGAAATTCATAATAGGTACATGTGTTTCGACCTAACCCAATGAAATTTGTAATAGGTATTTTGTTTTGAATTTAGGTTTTCTTTGGACAACAAACTAGATACACACATCCACTTACAAATCCATGTCTTCAACGAGACCTACTAGGGGTTAGGGAAATTGACACCTTTGGTGACATTGAGTGAAAGGCCTTCAGGTTGTTTTGAATATAGGTTGATATTGATTTTGTTCATAAGTTCTCTCCTACTTACAATATGAACAAGAACACATAAATTTGATGCAAATGAGAATGGGGTTGCAATTTGGACCGTGTGGCTGTGTGTGCCAAAGAATGATGAGAACCAAGAGCTCAAAATAGCCTTGAGGTTAGAAGTTTGATCGGGTTGTGTGACCCTTTCAAAATCGTGTCAATAAAAAGCGAACAAAAAAGATGACGAGGTCTTTTTTGTAGCAAATTTGATCGTAGGAAAACCAAATTTGGTTTTCATAATGAATTCTTAATCTTAAAGCTAATCATAGTTGAAAATTCAAATACTAACTCCATTTTTCAAGTATATTATTACATAATTAGTTCTAAACTTCAAATCGAAGGTTTCAAAACAAATTGTCAGATTAATCCTAATAAAAGATTTCAATAATCGGAAGTTTCATAAATGTAAAGTTCAATGTGGAATAATAAATCAAATAGAGGGCTACCTGGTAGTTGAGAAAATAGTGGTCGAGGAACATGGAGGTTGCTGCTGCCGGAGGAGGTAGTCCTGACCAAAAAGGGATCACTAAAGTAGCCATCTTGAAGAGGGAGATAAAAGTGAGAAATCTTTGTTTGTTTTTTGGTTTTCAGCTCTTAATGAGCACTTTTGTCTGAATGGGTCAGACGTTTATTAGATCAGAGTGTTTGTTTGTTTTTTAATTTTTAATTTTCAGAGGCTCTTAAGTCTAGAACACGTCTAAATCAAAAAGTGATAACCTCGCATACGCCTCAAGACATCGACTCCATCAGGTTATCCACTCCATCTCAGATTATCCTCTAGACCTCTCCATCGACTCCATCAATCCATCGACTCCATCAAGCTTCTTCTTCAATCGATCAGGTATGCCCTAACCTCTAATTCGCTGCTTGTTGCTGTGATAAAGAGCCAGCAGCAAGAGGCTGTTGTTCTTGTCCCTCCCTTAGCATAATTATGTCGGCCATGGAGATGAAGGAAACAGCCCTAATTTGGGCACGACAGCACTGTGTTCATCTGCTGCTGCTGTTTGAACACATCTCTATCTAAGAATTGTTCTATAATTGCTGTCAATAATTGCTTGTTTTCTCTGTTTCTCGAATCCATCCTCTCGTTTTCCCTGTTTCTCGTCCCTGTTTATCGTTTTCCTTGTTTGTTGTTGTGATATAGTAATCTTGGATTTGAGCTGATTTTGCTGGCAATATATAGGTGTAAACCTACTGTAATTGTCTTGTAGCTGATGGGGTAGCCTATAAACATTTATTTGAGCATTCATTATGCCAGTAAGCATGTTTGTATAACAATCTTGGAACTTTATATGTCTATTGTATTATAAGAAATGTTCTGGTTGGCTTAATAATATAAACAATTGGGACAAATAAGGATGTTGGGTATATCTAATATGAGAATTTGATGGTTTCTAGTTGATAAATCATGAGGGTTATAGATAATTTCATCCGAGTAAAATCTTACTTTGCTTCAAAGCAATTGATCCACAAAATTAATCATATTGGAGGTTGGTTAGTCATCTGTGGATGGCATTGTGTTCTTTGAGCTAAATGGCCATTAAAGATTGGATTTTTATCTTCTTTATGCTGGTTTCGACGTGGTGGCTCTGGTTGCTCTGCTTCAGTTTATAAAAAAGTTGTATTTTTCTTGGCTACTATGAAGAGAGTTGACAGTAATTATCAAGGTGAGAGATTGTGAGATAACCATGGAGATCTATTTTAGGAGCTTGTTGCTGCTGCTGCTGTTCATAAGGCACGATAGCAGCTTGTTGCTGCTGATGTTTATCCATCTTGTTGCTGCTGTTGTTTATCCAGCTTGTTCATCAATATTGTTGTCCTCTAAACAAGACTAAAATTCTTTTGCATATGAATTGTTGTCCTCTAATTAATAGATTGTTGTTTATAAGAATTGTCGTTCATCAAATAGATTGTTGTTGATATGAATTGTTGTTCATCAAATAGATTGTTGTTCATACGAATTGACAATAGTATAACATTCTGAGGGATAAAATAGATAATTATACATATTCAGACGTTTGTCAGCAGACCAAAACAAACAATCTAACTGATTCAAATTTCAGACTTCAGCACCACCTCTTAAATCAGAAGTGAAATTAGACTTCAACACCTCTTAAAAAACAAACGCCACCTAAGTTTGGTGCTTAAGGAAAGTGTCCTAATTAAATGTTGGAGTAATAAAGTTAAGATTTGAAGTATTGAACTGAACGAGCTTCATTCCCAATGAAAACCTTAGAGTTCCACAAGACAATACCTTAATATACAAAAGTTCAATTTGAAGGAAAACATATTGGCAAGAGCCACTCAAATTTACACATGAGAAGAAGATTTAAGAATGGTCAAAAGATTGAGAACGAGATTTGCTGGCTATGCTGCACTTCATTTACAGAGATGAGATGAACTTATAGAAGATGAGTTGGCCGCTTTTATTTCGTCTTGTGAATCATATGTACCGATGCGTTATCGGCCAAGTTGTTGTTTGCTGCTTATGAGTATGATTTACTCTTATGGATGTATGAATCTCATCTTTGTAAGGATGTATCTATAAGCTCTGTAGGCCGATTGGCAGATAGTTATCATGCTATAAGTTGTTTTGCTTTATATAATCCAAACCGTTGTAGCTTTCATGCGGTCAGATGGTTTTCTTAAGCAAATGCAAGGCAACTATCTTCCAGTTTTGTAGCACTATAACTATTGGCCGGTGCTAGAGTTCAGCCAACGAAGCTTGCAAATATCTCCTTGCAGAGACGAGACTCACATATCCAATTGAATTGTACCGATTAGCAACAACAAACAACTAGGCTATTAATGTATCGGAGAGATAAAATTCAGAAAATAAAGTAGAAACTGCCAAGCCCTCTTTTGTAAGTTCATCTTTTGCATAACATGTTGCACATTAACTAACCTTAGAAACAAATTGTGCTATAATTTTTATTTTTTCCTATTCAAACTAGATTGGTTTTAACTAAACAACTATAATTTGACAACATTAGCAAGAACCTCGTGTAGACTAAATTTACCTTAAAAATCTTAGTTTTCATATTAGTGATGACAATCTCATGATCACCTCCTTCTTGTTTATAGAGTTCAGACCTACGACATTAGGATCAAGTAGCCGACACCTACTTATGGGCATCAAAATTTGTCTCCAATCATGTTGAGGTTAATGTCGTAACCTACCATGTCTTCTAGCAACATACATGAATTTGATCTAATTTTAGGCTTTGAGACCTGAATTGAATGCATCTTAGGGAAATATGTTGCAAAAACCATCACTCTCACAGTGCAATTAATTTTTAAATAGTCCTCTATAAGATCCATAAGATTATGAAGTTTCAAGCAATGCTCTCCTATAAAAATGTGAGTCACTGACCATGAACTCCCAAAATGGAAAGGTAGATTAGTATAAAAAACATTTATGAACTTTGTACAACATTGCAACATAATTACTTAAAGAACTTGTTAAAATGATTTCTCAATGGGATCCGGTAAGGAAATGGTTTGTAACCACATGTTCTTCTGTAATATGTTGTGTTGCATTTATGTACAAAGTTCATAGATGTTTGTTATACTATTCATTTAAACTGAAATCCATCTTTCCATTTTTGTCGTGACTCGCATTTTTATAGATCATTTGAAACTTATATTTGTCTAATTGATGACTACTTGAAGAAATTTTGCACTGTGGAAATGATGGATTCTACAACATATTTCTCCAAGGTGCATTGAATTCGGGACCTAAAGCCTGAAATTGGATCAAATTTTGGTATGTTGCGATATGGTAGGTTCTGACATTATCTTCAACATGGCCCAAGACAAATATCACACTCATAAGTTGGTGTTGGCTGCCAGATCCCCCGTCCTTCGGTCTGAATTATATAAACAAGGAGGTGCTCATGAGAGGTCATCATTGATATGAAGCTTTTTTAAGGTAAACTTTTTATTCTGTAGATTGCCACTACTGTTGTTAAATTATAGTTATGATAGCTTTAGTCATTTCCAAGGACATGACCTATGATAGGAGTTCTTGGAGGCATAGGACTAGAGTGGCCGAACTTTAGTAGGATATGGTAGCGGGTGTCGGCAAGGGTATAGAGCGGAGGGTAAAGAGCAGGCAAATAGGATCCCTGTGTGGGATAGCTGCGCCTCCTGATCGGACCTGACTTGTCATTCTTACTCGACTTTCGTACCGGTCATACCTACATGTTTAAGTTGCTATTTACGTTAGTTTTGCTTGTATTACATGTTTTACCATACTACTTTGTCTGCTTGTACACCTTTGAATCGTGCACACAACACACACAATGGAATCGTTACTTTGCTTGTTATATTTTCTTATTACGTGTTTTATTACCTATCTTATTGCTTGCTTGCACACACCTTTGAATCGTGCGCAAGCCGGGGATCTTCACGGAAACAACCTCTACCTCTGAATGGGATTTACAAGCTATGCTGTTAATATCGGCGATATATCGGTGATATCTCGGATATCGGTCCTTGGCAAAATATCGGTGGGAAAAAATCGCTAAAAATATCGGAGCCAATAATATCGGCGATTTTGGCCGATATTTACCGATATTTGAGCGATATTTTGGCCGATATTTGAGCGATATCGAGCCCCTACTGATTTCTTCTGTTCTAGTCGAGTTTTCTCTTCTCTTCCTACACGAGCTTTGGTCGACTTCTTCTTCTGCTGCTGCTTTGGGGCTGCTTGTTGTTGCTGCTGCTTTGGTAGAGAAGGGTTGTTTAAGTTGATGTTTTGATATTGAAACTATGTTTTTAATTAATGCATATGATATGTTTATGGATGCATACATATATATTATATATATAATTCTAAGAAATACTATATGAACCAATATTTTGGACCGATATACCACCAATATATCCGATATTTCAAATATCGGACCCTGACCGATATACCACCGATATCCGATATTAACAACATAACTCTCAATCCTCATGGTTGAGGTAAGGTCTTGCGTACATCCTACCCCTCCCTGATCCTACTTTCGAGTGGGATATACCGGTTCTTTTGGTTTGGTTATATGCCAATTTTAATTGCACTCATATTGTAATTTGCTAAACCTACTGACCGACTCTGATAAACATGTTAAGGGGGTATACACTTCATTCACTTTAACATGTATATCGTGATACTATTCTCTATTTGTCTTTTCCTGACTAGAGTAGGTTGTTTGTACAATTTCCATGCTTTTCTTAATGTTGGATCCCTTATATAGATCTTGGTGGTTATGCTTATTAATTATTTTCTCGGTAAGTTTCATTTATGCTTAGTAGTTCCTTTTCTCGTTTGCAGTAAGTTCCAATTGAGGATTCACCTGAGAAATGGGAGAAGTGGTAATCATTTGCATTCTTTTAACACTCTCTGTTTTGTTATTTATTAAATGATTTTCTATATCATTTTTTTTTGCATTGGCATAGCATGATTGAAGTGTTTTTTTTGATGATCTCTTAATGTTTATTGAACTATGAAATTAACAAAATGTTTTAATAACATGAGTTCCTCGATAAAAGTTACCAAGAGTTGGTTTCAGCGTTAACCTAAAATGGGAATTGTGTTCTAATTACAAGATCGATTAATCAGAAAAATCTTAATAAGTTCATCTAATTTTCAATTCAAGAATTTACACTTTTTTCGGAATAGCGAGTAGAAGATTTTCCCATGTAATGGCTGAACTAGGATTCCTCTTTTGGGATAAAGCGATTTCCATTATTCTTTTTTCAAAGAAATAACCACTTGCATAATCCAGCAAAAACTGCAACCTCATTGAGCTGAATGGTGAATGCAAAAGAAGATGAAAAATTGTGAGCAGGATTGAACAGGATAGGCATCGCAGCTCATGCCTAGGATCATCACTGAAATTACTTGTCTATGTCTGATGAAACTTGGATACAAGTGCTTTATGATTGAACGGAAAATGGAGAGAGCAATAGATGAAATATGAACATGTGAAAATACAGAAATTTTGGGAATAAGTGAGAGATTGGCATAATGATGTATGGCCGTATGGGTTGATTTACTCCAATAGCATCACTTGGTCCATTTACGATTTTATGGCACCACTTAATCTTCTTGCTTTTGTTTTATCGGAATAAATTTAATTAGTACATTAGAATCCTTCTTTATGAGCACCAATAGTTGGGTATTAAATGTGGAGGCTGATTAAGTGGTCTATGATTGGGAAAAATGAGATATGGGCATCAAGGGATGATATCTTTGCATGTTAAGGTGCTACAGTTCTAGAGTTAAATATCACAAGAGCAATGTCTGTTAATGCTACAGATATTGCTGTTTCCCTTCACTTATCCGTCCATGATAACCTGGCTCACTCTGTTATGGTGCTGATAGAGGTGCTAGACACATGATCCCATTTGAAGACGAAGGTGATAGACATGGAGATATAGAGAAACAGTGGGCATGTGTGTTAGCTTGATGTTGTAATGTGCATTTCTTAGAACAATTGTTTTATACAGAAGGTTTCATATTTTGGTCACATCTGCTGATGGCTACGCACAAAATTTACCTTTTGAAACTCATTCGTAGCATGCCCCTACTTGTTATGTATTAGATTTTGTTTACTTGATACATCTGAAAATGAAGTTATTTTGATGTAACCAAAGGGCCTTTGGCCTAGAGGTACCTTGTAACCCAACCTTAAGGGTTCATGCCTCGCCAAAAGGCGAAGAGTGTGTGTGAGTTTCATTTGTCGTATATATATGTTATATACTTAAAAAATGCAGTTATTTTGGTTGTGCTAATATCTGTTTATATTCTTGATTGTAACAGAACTTTATGCAGGAGGATGATATACATTTAGAGACTACAAGGGCCAGATGTACATCTTATACTTTTTTTGTTTGGATCAAGTTACTCTTTGTTATGACTTCAAGAATTACAGTTGATTCGTTTGACAGTTTCAAGCGTCCTCAAAAGGCATGCTGAACTAACTGAGCGCCTTTCAAGGTACTAACTCTTAGAAATGCTGAATACTAGTTTAAGGCAGTTATTGTTTGACCTTGACTTCCAAAGTTTATAACATTAATACGTTATCTAGTGTAATTTGTTGGTTTATAATCTTATCTTGTGGGGCTTTTAAGGTCTTTCCATGTTATTTCAAGAATTGGTGAGTCATTAATTGTTCTTAATGACTTCATGTATTTTCATTTTTTCCACTAAACAATATAAATATATGCATTAATATATTATTTTTCTATTTGAAGTTTTCTCTATGATGCCGATAACTATTCTGTTTGCATGGGGGAGGGATGGGGTTGTTTGGTGTTGGGGTGGCCAATCATGTCAAGAAGATCTTTGTTTCATTGGGTGCACTTATCATAGTGGCTGTCAGATTGAAGAAGAGAGGGAGGGGTATACTTCTAATACTGTCGATGTTATTATCTAACTTCATTTTAAGTTTGAACATCAGAGATGTACCAATTGGACGTAACAGATCCTAATGCTCTGACAGCCTCTACCCTGTTGGGTAGAGGTAAGGTCGGCTTACATCTCAACCACCCGTCCCCAGGCTGATCCTACCTCTGAATGGGATTTACAGGGCCCGTTTGGTTTGGTTTGGTTTAGATTCTGATGCCCTGGAGCACTTCACCTGTGGAGTGCCATTGTTTGGGTTTAGTGCTTTGCATACATCCAAATTAAATGCACAGTGTTTTAATGTTAGACTATATTGCTGAATCCAATTTTGGATGTTTCCTGTCTAGAGAGCAGTACTTTCTTTTATCAATGGTACATCACGAAGTACATATACCATTTGCATAATAACCAATGTGGACTTCTTTTTGCTGCTCATGATAAGCATATTCTCCATGTAATGCCTGGGAGTCATCATCCTTTGTGATATATTTTTCAAACATGATAGGAGTTATATCATAATGCTAGTGACAGCGTGGCATTCAATTTCATGTTTATTTAAACCATAGAATGATGATGGGACAAAGGAGTCAATAAAGACACAAGATCAAGGCTTGGTGAATATGCTTAACGCATAATTTATGGATAGTTAGGACAAAACTTATTGAGTAGTCATTTCTATATTGTAGCTAGCCTGAAATCTAGAAAGGTCAACTCTTATCTCATTTCTCTCCCTTCGGTCTTCGGTCAAGGTAGGATGTTTCGCCAACACTTCCTTCAATAGGGGGAACATGAGGCCTATAAAGAAAGTAGTAGACTACAGTCCTACCACTATAAAGTTTTGCAGAAGTTATGTGTGGTAAATTTCTTTTTCTTTTCAAGTTTTCCACACAAGTTTTATACTAATTTCATAGTTGTCACCAACTTGATCAAAACCATCATTGAAAAATCAAGCTTTTAACAAGAGGAGCATATATGCAATACCTGTTAAGAACTTGAAATAAGTTTTCAGAAACTTAGAATGTATCACATCATAGAAGCTACACCAACATTGTGTTGGTATGCCTAAAAGATTACACTACCATGATAGAGAGTAGGTTTTTGTGGAAGCTCATTCAATACTAGTTTAATATGTTGATTTATAAACTTATCTAGCGTTGGCCTTTAAAGGTCTTTCTACTTCATTATTTGGAAGAGTTGATGGGCCAGTAATTGTTGTTAATGAGTTCATTTACTTTCCACCAAACAACATGAACATCTACATTGATTTAGCTCTTTTCTGTTTGCAATTTTCTTTATGATGCCAATAAGTCAGTCTTTTTGCAACTGAAGGGGGTGGGCTTGTTTGGTATTGGGATGGTCAATCATGCCAAGGATCTCTGTTTCATTGGTATTAGTGTCTATCAGATGCAAGGAGATAGGGGTGCAATTCTGTTATTATCAATCTTCTTTTCTAAGTTCGTTTAGATTTGAACTTCAGAGATGAAAACAATTGGAAATAACAAACACAGATTCAGTGCTAGAATTCTTTAGTTCTGGATTAATGGGTCACATACAACCAAATTAAATGCATATAATATAGAATTTGAGACTATAGATCTTCACTAGATCTGTGTAGCCAGTTTTGGACGTATTGTAGGTTGTTACCTGTCTAGAGACCGGTACTTGTTTTTGATCAATTGTACATCTATCATTTGCATAATAATCGTTGACTATCTCTCTGCTCATAATAAGCATGCTCTTCATGTAATGCCTGGGAATTTTCCTCAACTTAAGTAGTATATAGGTCCTATAGGACTTGTGTGTCATTATATATGATACCCACTATTTGCTGCAATATTGTTGGAGGTCCGATTTCATTTTCGTTTTCACAAGAAAAAATTGAAACATTTAAACTAAAAAGATAAGGTCCCATGGTCTCTTGAACCTGCCATGGGAGCATAGTTTTAAAAATCCCAATCGGGACTCGAGGCGTTTTCCCTTTGAGAGGTGAGGCGTAAGCCTCGAGGCGTGTGTATATATATATGTGTGTGTGTGTGTGTATGTATAGTGCAAAATATATATGTGGAAAACATAATTCCATACCAAATAAAATTCATAAATACTAATAATAAGCAAAACATAATTCCATACCAAATTTTAAACGTCACAAGTTCATAAAATTACTAGTTATAAGTCAAAAAACATAATAACCTACAAGTTATAGGTCCCCGTAACATGATCAAAGTACAAGCTATTTATTTTTTTATAAAAAGTCATCAGTCTCTCACCAAAATCCCAACGATTTTGAAAACCATGCATGGGAGCTTTGGAATTAGGGCAGAGAAGCTGAAGTTACTGTACTTTTTTGTTGCTATTGTTCCATTTTCTCCTCTATTTCAATTGTGATGTTCATATGGAAAAGGAAATGATAACATTTTACAGGTATGTGACCTAATATTTATTTATTCTAGCATATGAAATTATATCAAAATCACTATAAACTTCTGTGATTCAATAAATAAAGTGCAAGTAGTGCAGATCCAATACTTAATCCAAAAATTGAATACCACTATTCAGAGAATAAAGCCATCTATAGACCTTTTATATCTCTTTCGGTTCACAATCCTTCATGCTTGGGTCTATTCCTTGTGCTACAATAACTATGAAACTTATACGTGGAATCTTTTTGCTAGTTTATGAACATAAGATTGCTCAAAAATGGATTGTTTGTCGGTGATAGTAGTAATAATGGAGACATCTCAAATATTGCTTTATTCATGTCAATTATTTCATCTATGTGTGTGTGTGTGTATATATATATATATATATGTACTTCAAATAAGAACTATACTTCTTTACTTCTTTTTTGCTTTGATATACTTATACTTCAATGGTTATGATCATGCAGCTTAGTATTGATTTTATTGACAACATGTTTTCTTCTACTCACAATTTTATCAGGGACTCCGATAAAATGATTTTTGAACGTCTACAAAGGGAATTTGAAGCTGCACGTGCTTCCCAAACGCAAGGTAGGGTTAGTTACGATTTTAGTTTCCTTCCTATGTTGTTGCAATTTCGTTGTGCTAAGATGATTTTCTTTAATTCACAGAAGTTTGCTTAGATAGGGAACAGTGGAATGATGGGTTATTGGCAACAATAAGGGAACGGGTCTGGTTTTCTTTCTTTTTCTTTGACATAACTGATCTTTCTTTTATTCATATTCTCTTGATATTTGGATAATTCTCTGTTATACTGTGATTGCTAATTGTCATCTTAAAACAACCAAAAATTGATGTCAGTATTGTTGATATCACTTCTTTAGTATCTTCTGATGCAAATTAAGCTTCATGGTTTGCTGCTTCTTAAAGCAGTCTATTTGGGGGAGAGAAACATTTCTGTAATGCTATCTTTGTTTGGTATTGGGGATGATTTCATACTTCTATCAGGTTCATATGGAGGCTGAAAGAAAGGCGATGCAGTCACCTCTGGATGCAAGCATGCTGCCAATCACTCTATTTCATGACAAAATCACATATAAAGTTGGAACCAAGGTATTAAATGTTTAAGAGCTTAAGACAGCCATGTTTCTGTTCGTCTCAACTTACACGTGCGTGTGTGTGAATTGGAGAAGGAAAGAGAGAATCAGTAACGATGACCAAGTAACAATGACCTGCTTTATAAAATATCTTGTGTTGAAAGGTGCGGCACTCATGTATTCTAATACTCCCTTGATGTATTGTTATGGCATGTAAGAAACAGGTGGAAAATGCTTTGAAAAAAATTGTACTTTATGCAATTAATTCATAAAATTGCATGTGTTATAATGTCTCTCACTTGCTCCTGCACATGCCCTCTACCAAATATATATTATATTAGTTAACATCGAAAGTTCTTTTGAGCAGGTGATATGTTGTTTGGAAGGAGCACGCATTGGCATACAATATGAGACTTCTTTTGCTGGTAAATTGTGAACTTGCAATTCTTTTTCTAGTATGTAAGTTGGTCCTTGATATTTTACCTGTTGCATGTGTTTTGAACTGATCTAAAATGGTAAACAGTATTATATTGGTTTGCCATATAGATTTGTTCATTTGCAATGCTGTTATTATTTTTGAAGCCTATTCAACCATTGCATATGCTTGGGTGGCTAGATGGGTTAGCAATAAAGTAACTTTACATCCGTTCTGCTTGTTACTCTATATTCCAACTCAGATGTCTACTTCGCATAAATCTTATAGGTCAGTTAATGGTTCTTCAATTCCACTTTAATATTTATATTGAGTACCGTTGATCCAATCACATTAGAATATGGTTTGGTCTCATTTGTGTTTTGGTCATTGGTTCATGTACAAGCAAAGAAGGAGCAAATTAGGTGAGGGTGAGACTAATTTAATTATGTAAATATTATGCAAATATGCAAATATATCATATTGATGAAATGATTGTATTAAAAGGGTTTTGCCAAACCTCGAAACCATTAAGTTTCACTCTTACATGTATTTTTTATACAATCATTTCATCAATATAATATCTTTGCGTATTTGCATAATATTTACATAATTAAATTAGGCTCACACTCAATTTTCTGGCTCCTTCCCTGTCCATGTATGTACCATTTACAATTTTCTTGGGAATACTTGTATACTTTTTCAATCCCTTCTTCTTTCATGGCAATAGAACCGCAACCCCAGATGCTTGCATTATTCCTCACACCGCAGCCACTCTTGTCGCCGATATTATTTCATCACATGAAATAGATTGTGCCTTGTCTCCATCAAAGTCGAGAAATCCGATTTAATCTTGGTTATTTGTTTGATTGTTGTCTTCTTGTGTCATCTTCTGCTGCCAATACAAAGTATAAAATGAATGGCTGTTTGGGATTGTTGTTACCTCGTCTAGGCTTGCTGGCAATTGTCGGAGTTCTTCTGCTGCCATCTTCGACTTCTGTGGTTGTTGTGAGGTGTATGAGTTGTGTGACAATATGCTTAGAAGTTTCTTAACGTTTTCTCGCTATTACTGCCTTGGTCTTGGTCTTGGTCTTTGTGACTATTTGGTGGTGTGATGTCAGGAATAGCATGTGTCGTCAAGGCCGTTTGGCATTATTGTACTTGGTTAGGATGCATGTTTGTTAGGTTATTTGCTTCTTTAAACTGGTCCTCAAGGTAAATCCGTAAATGATCAGTTGATTCGGGGGCTTCCTTTTGCTTTACCAATTTGCTTGTTTGCTTGGTCTTGTACTTTGCTAGTTCTTGTTCATTTTGTTGTAGTATGTTGTTGTTTCGATTACTGTAGGGGTAAAACAAAGGAAGCCTCTAGTGGTACGTGTCGACCCGATTTTCAATTTGACAATACTTCAAAGATAAAATCCCTGAATTGGACAAAAGGGTCGATGATGTTTTCAAGTCATATATAGAGGAGTCTGATATGAACATGTGATTAGTGTCCCTTGGCATGAGTTGTAGACCATTTGACTACAATATTTTAAGTACAATTGGTGCATATATGGTACCACCATGACTTTTTTTTGAATATGAAAGCTCTTTCTCTAGAAGTAACTTAATATTCAAGCTCCATGGGTATGTCACATGCTTATTTGTTTGTTAGGCA
Organism: Arctium minus; assembly: GCA_954870635.1. Classification (NCBI taxonomy): domain Eukaryota; kingdom Viridiplantae; phylum Streptophyta; class Magnoliopsida; order Asterales; family Asteraceae; genus Arctium; species Arctium minus. The sequence goes on along the minus strand of OX941089.1, from coordinate 29,650,373 downwards.
TACTCATGGTGCTTACTAAGAGATTCTCCAATATCTGTTATTATACACTTCAAACAGCTTGTTAAGGAGCTAACAGAGTACTTTTTTATCATGTTAGATGGCATGAGACAAGTATCTTACTTGCACATGCACATGCACACACCAGGGTGTGAAATTTTTTGGTTCCTAGCTATGCATGGTGTGTATATAGGAGGTCCACAAAGAGGGAATCTTCTAATCCTGTAGAGTAAGAAGTACGTTTTTGTTTCTAGTTCCAAGTCTAAGCACCATGCAAGGTGATGTATGACTTGTGAACTCACATGGGTGTGTGGTTCAGTTAGGTTTTGGGTGATCCCTCATTTAGTTTAAAAGATGTATTTTGATAATCAAGTAGCGGTACACATTCCTAAGAAGTCAATAGGATGAACATGAGATGAGAGCCTTGGTTCTCCTTTTACCTCTATTTTCAACCTTCCTGTTATATTTCTCCCTTCAGGGACTCTTGTGGTGGGTTGCAGGAAACTCCTACCATCTCTTGGATTATCATTATTCCAGTGGCATGAATAATCTGAATGTTGTATCTTCTACGCCTATCTGTTCCATAATTCTTTTAATTAGATGGATGTGTGCCTTTTGGCTCTTCATCCATTCTGAGTTCTGTGTAGGATTACTTGATTTCTTTAGGCATCTATCATCAGGAAAGCTTCCTTTCTGAATCACTGGTTTCACTCAACTGTGGTATTCCATATAATCAAATTCAGAAATTTAGAAAGCAATTTTGTTTTTTACGCATCTTAGGTCATGCTCAGTTTTGGAAGTTGTTTCAGTCGGGTAATTTCTTGGTAGCTGCGATCTCGATTCTGTTAGTTGGTTATCTGATGTTACTTTGTAATTGGCTATTTAATACTGTCTCAATTGTGGTTCAACTTGCACTGTCCACTGTTTGAATAGAAATGTCAGTATCAAATATAGAACATTGGAACTATTACAAGGCTGGGATACTTTCGGCAATTGTGGCCTCTCGAGAGAATCGATGACTGCATCTTTGATGCACTGCTAGTACTAGTACATCTGAGAATTCTTAATTGGATAGTTGTAATATTATGTTTGATAAAAAAATTCACCATTTCTGCATTTCAAAGAAAAAGTAATTTAGAAGCTACAGCGAGAAAAATATAGCGCTGTACTAATTTACTTTGACTGGAACTAGAACGGATGACACTGTTACCTTTATAAAGGGTACGATAAACACTGCTTTCATATAAAAAATTTCCTTAGGCATCTGTAGACTGTAGTAGTAGTAGCTCACCTCATATATACAGTATAATTTTGTGCTGTAAATATTGTATCATTGAGTCAGCATCTAGAGATTGGCTGGTCACCAGACCATTTTGGTGATGTGACAGGCTTTACGTTTCAATTATTACATCCTCCATCTGAAATTCCTAGATGATGAGGGAAAGTCGTTTATATTTACTTTTATGGTTTTGTAGGTGAGCCACGTGAGCAGTATCATTGTGTTCTTGAAAGCAAATCATTTCTTGAGAAGATGACTGTCCTTGAACACACTGTTCCTTTCTTTTTGCCAATACGTGAAGCAGAAAACGATCTTCTATCTTCAAATGCAATGGTAAGTCTGCTAACACTTGATCCTACTCATGTTGTTTCTATGATTTTGTCTTAATATTCGTGTCCATTGGTTTTTTTAGAAATTTATAGATCACATCGGAGACCTATTGCAAGCATACGTTGATAGAAGGGAACAGGTATTTGTGTTGTAATTGTTAACTGTCTACAGGACATGCAATATTTTGTGCTGCATGTTTCTGCACTATTTTGTGCTTCAGAAGCATACATGCTCAAACTATTTTGTGCTCTGTAGTTTTGCTGCATGTTTCTGCACTTAAACTTGCTATATGTTTAATAATGGATGGCTTTGCTTGAATGTAACCGAAGGACCCCCCCCCCCCCCCCCCCCCCCCCCCCCCCCCCCCCGCGGGGGGGGGGGGCGGCAATTTAATTTCATCTTCGCAATACTGGCAATGTTCCGTGATCTCTTCTTAACCATTTTCACTTTCCTTTCATAGCTTAATGAGCATTTACAGTTTTCTATGGCTAACACACCCCTTGTTTTTGCTGTTCTTATTGTAGGTTCGGCTCATAAAGGACTTGTATGGTAACCAGATTGGAGAACTTTATCACAGCCTTCCCTATCATATGATTGAATTCATCGTAGATGATTTTGATTGGTCTGTATCCATAGCGGTTAATGCCTATCATGCATCTTTGCAAATTTCTTTATGCAGTCACATTCTAATTGCCCTCTTTTTCTATCATTTTCACTTGAATGATATTTTCTAATACAATGTAGTCGTAGATATTTACTACACATGATTTATTGTGTTGGGAGTTAAACTGATGTAGTTTTAAGGTTTCATATTAAGTGAACACAAATTCCACATGTGATAAAAGGATTGGCTACTGTTCTATAGTGTAATTAAGCATCTTATAGAAGCTTCTTCATCAAAATCATAAGTTACTAAGCCGGTTTGGAGGGCATAGTCAATTATTTGCTACCATAAAAGAAACTTAATCTGAATTTGAGCCACGGTTAGTATCTTTCAAAAATTCATAAAGTTATAATGAAATTTAGACTTGGGCACAAAAGCTTCAAGTATCTAGGGATGCCCTTTTAGGATGCAAGATTCATGTTTAAATGCATCATTCTACTCCGTGGATCTTACTACCCAGACATATCTCTATAGCATGCAATACTTGGATTATCATGCTGTTTCTGTCATAACATGTGTTGTTAAATTTCTCTTGCTTTTCATAGCATTTTGAGAAAAAGAAAGGTATCTTGTGTGACGAAAAAGTCTATCAGTAAGCCCAGTATTGACATGTTTTTCGCCGTAGGCCTTGTTTGGCAACCGTAAGCTAACTTACTTTTTTGAGCACTTACTTTTTTGAGCTTATTGAAAAAGCTCCTTTTGGTAACCCATAAGCTAGCTTTTGAAAAGCTACTTCAGATTGCTTATTGGGGCCTTTTCCAATTATGTCCCTATATTTTACACAAATGCCCCTTATATTTTCTTTTTAGGTCATTTTGCATTGTCATCTAGCTTATCATCTAGTTTTTACATAACCGTGTCGCTCTTTCTTGCAGCAAGGTTACAGTCAGTCTTAGATATGCAGATCTCTTGTCTATACTTCCAACTGGAATCAGCGTTGTGGCATGGCCCATGAACCAATCAAAGGAGTCCCCAACTGGGAGCAGAAAGGGGAATGTAGCGTTTGGAAGCAACACTAGTCCTATGCGTTTATCCTACGCAGAAGATGCATTGCGCACCCTTAGCTTGCCAGAAGGTTATATCCTCTATCCTTGTTTTATCGAGTAGATAATGCACTCTTACCTCACCATAAATATTCGCCAAGCAACCAAATGGGCGTTGGCTTAGCGGTACCATGGTTACCGGTAGAGCCCAGCCTCCCAGGATATCAAGAGTTCATACCTCACCATAGGTGAGGAGGGTGCATGAGTATTTTCCGATTATAAATATTATATACTTCAGTAAGAAATATTATCTTCTTGTGAATAGTACTTGTGGGTTTAGAAGTCATCACTTGAGCAAGAAAAAAGAAAGATTTGAGATGTGCATTTGATCAATTTATTTTTTTGTGTTACTACCTCTGTTCAATGGAAAAAGGTCTGGAGTCATAAAATCTAGTACGCTTTTTACTTCAAAATTTGACAAGAACTATTTATCTCATGTTGGGCAAATTGCATGACAATGCAACATACTTTGGTCTGATTCCTATTGTGTGTAACATTCTTTCAAAACCTTATTTTTGGTACCTCAAATACGATATCTCAAACATTTAGGTACCTAATTTACATATGAGGATGCGTGAAAATGCAACGTACTTTGGTTTTTGTGTAACATACTTTGGTCTAAATGTTTTCTTTTGAGTGACGAAGGATCATGTGAAAAAAAGTTAAAGGTGAGAAGGTAAGAAGAGATCTGGAACCTTGATCACTTCTAATCTCAAACCCACCCATGAATGCGCTTGATATGGGGATTGATCCGGTGCATCTCATCCTACTGTGCATCTAAGGGTGGAGATACCTTCTTACCCTTCTCACCAAAACTTTCATCCTCACCGGAATCCAATCCTCTTTTGAGTTAGGTCTAAATGTTTTTTTTGAGTTAGGTGTAAATGTTTGAGATATCAAATTATGAGGCACCTAAATAAAGGTTTTGAAAGTGAGTTACACAAAATAGGAATCAGACCAAATTACGTTGTATTTTCATGTAATTTTCCCTCTATGTTAAATGCTTGATAAATACATTTGATCCTTCAAGAATTAATATAAAAAACCTGAAAGAAAAAGTTTGCTGCAATTTAAACTTGAAAGCAGTGTTGGATATCCATGGTTGTAAAAAGTGTGCGAAGCATATGCCTCGAGGCGCGCCTCAAGGCAAGGCGGCCCAAAACCGTATGTGAGGCGGCAGTTCTCCAGGCTTGACCGAGTCGTACGCCTTGGTTGACAGAGGCGGTGAGGCAGTCGCCTCTGTTGGCTGTTCTGATTTGTGCGAATCCACACAAAAGCACGACACTTTTTTCTCTCACAACTACAAATCCACTTACGACCTCATTTCTTCTCCATCTACTCCCGTGTCTACTCTTATCCTTCTTGAACTCTTCTCCAGTAGTCCAGTTCGCCTTTACGTTCTTCTGCTCGTATATCCCTAAGTCTCCCACTTTGAAGAGCATTATATATGTAGTGTATGTATACTTAATTAGTTATGTGTTTTTTTGTATATTGTATTATGTGTATATCGTGTCCAATGTACTATAATTTTGTGTATATATGTATTCAATTTTATTTATTCTCATCTCGAACCACCTCGTGGCTTACGCCTCTCCTTGGGAAAATACCTCACCCGTGTTTCCGTACTTTAAAACCTTGGGGATATCTAAAATCAAAAGTGGGAGCTTTTCTGTGGATTGAGATGGTATAAATCTTTCTTTTGTGCTTAATTAGGCTGCTTTTTTTGTTAATCGACAAATAAGAAAGTGATTGTGACTCGCTATCATCATCTAGGGATAGGCTCGATACCATACCAGTTTACACCGTTGAATGCACTTCCATTTTATCATCTTAAAAGAAAATTAGTTATATGCTCTTTTTTTTGGAAGTATATCATATTAATATACGACAAAGCTCACACACTCCTCACATTTGGTGACGATTGAACCCTTACCGGCCAAACGACCCTTTGGTAAATTAGTTATATGTTGGTGGTGAGTTGACTTGTGACTGACATGCTTCCTTTTTGGTGGCGGCGTTTTAGCATATGCGGAGATCGTGTTGAATCTTCCAGATGCTGTCGAACAAAATGTACAACCGAAGGATCCTGCTTCGGCTTCCGCCTGAGAAATGAAGTTGAAACAACATATAGAGTAAGTAGACATTTTCAAGTGATGTAGATGTTTTGTAAATGGAGTTAGGTTATGAGCATTTGGTGCATGGATTTAAAGCAGGCTGTCATTTACTACTTTTTGCATGGAATTGGGATAATGCTATTTGCAGAAAACATACATGCCTTGCAATTTGTACAAAGTTTGTTTATGGAAGTAGTTGTAGACATTGATAGAGAGCGGTTATTTCATCTGTGAAGGTAATATGTACGAGTGTTAAATTAAAGATAATAAAATTGTTCGTGCTTTTAATATAGTTTGTTTAATACAAAATTTTATTAATAATTTAAATATTTTAGATTTAAGAAAAATGAGGGGGTATTTTATTAAAAAGCGAGCATTTGATCATCAATTGACATTTCTTATGAAGATGCTCATATTTTCTTTTTTTTTGGTAAAGGAGTATCCCAGACCACTTTGGGTCCGGACTAATCTCCTGGAAAATAGGCCTAAGGCCTGCAGGCATTCATATTGGTTGTTGGTGTTGGCGGCGAGGGGTCGAGGTGCACAACCAAGGGGGGTGGGGGGTTTCCAGGTGGGTGGTTATGTGTGCATGTGTGTGTATATATAGAGAGAACCTCAAAAATAAAATATGAAAAATCTAGGAACAACTTTGATAATCATCATATAAAAAAACATAAAAAAAGTTTAAATTAGAATGACATGTTTGTAAATAAAAGGAAAGGTGAGGTTATTTAAGTAAGGGGTTGTTTGTTTTTTTAACAAAAACTTCTTAGTGGTTCTTAAGTCTGAATCGGTCAGACTTATTTATATTCAAATTTTTTTTCTAGTTTTCAGAACCTCTTAACTCTTGAATACATCTTAAATAAGAATTGATGACTTAACTTCATAAAACCTTTTATTGCTGCCTCAGTTCATATACTCTCTTTTTTCTCAAGATGTCTCCAGACGTCACAAAAACAAACAACCTTATTGATTTAGATTTCAGACTTTAACACCACCCCTTATTAATTAGAAGTGAAATAAGACTTCAGACCTCTTAAAAGACAAACACTACATAAGAGTTTAATTGGATTGGAGGACATAATTGGAAGAAAATAACATTATTATTTTTCTTTTTTTTAAATTTAATACAAGAGACATGGCTAGAGATCGGAGGAATCATAGTAGAAACCATCGACAAAGAACGACAACAAGGGAGAGGGAGAGTAAGTGAAGTGTTCCTTTTGATTTTAGACCTTTTGCATCCTCAATCCTAATTCCTTCTTTGGTGGTATATTTGTCAAATATTTGGAGTAGGTGAAGTGTTCTTGAGAGCTTCGCCTCATAGATATGGAGTTATACCTTGGGGCTTTCAAGTCCTCACCAATGTAAGCTAAAGATTTGGATTTGTAAATCTAAGCTTAACTTAACCTAGCTAATTAAGTTCAACTTGCTTTGTGAAAACTATGTACATGCAAAAAATGTCCATTTTAAAGTATTAATATGTTTTATTTATTATTTATCAAACATGTGGGTTATTTGGTGAGTTTTGCATATTTGGTACATTTGATTTATAGATTTTGTGAAATAACCGTATTTGGGATTTTTGGACATTTGTTTAAATAAATCATGACTGTGGGTTCTTTTGACGGTTTGCTTATGAGTGGGGAATTATTCGGTGAAAATGCATTTTGGTGTATTTGTTTTAGAAAATACAAATAGTATGATTTCAATTGTAAAATGATACGTCCTAACTAATGATGAGTCTTTGGGATTAATCATGCCCTTGGTGCATGGGTTTGCATAAACGTTGGTTAAATACATTTTTATTGAATGATCAATTGAACTGTTGAGCTTTTGGCTCGAATTTGACTCATATGAGTCTTGGGGATATTTGTCCGGTTGATTTGATCTACGTCGTGCTTTTTGAGTTATATGCAGTTATCACATATTTATTTGTAAGTTATATGCTTTGACTGTGTTGATCATTTATTTAGAGTCTTGTAATGTAGTCTGTAATGCATTGGATCCATAGGCATAAGAGTCGGTTTGGAATGAGATGTTTATCCCTGTATTGTAGCTTGAACTCGGATCAACGGAGGATTCAAGGTAAATATTTGGATAAAGTTGGACTTGAAAACTGTGTGATTCGTAGTAGGGGACTCAAGGTAAAGACTAGGATAGAGTTGAACTTGATGATCGTGTAGTCGGTAATGGCTGTCATTTCCAGTGAATAATCTTAACTTGGATTTGGGAGATTCCAAGGAGAAGACTCGGATAAGGTTGATCCGTAGCGGGGGACTCAAGGTAAAGGCTAGGATAGAGTTGAACTTGATGACTGTGTAGTTCGTAGTGACTGTCATTTCTAGTGAACGATCTTAACTTGGATTTGGGAGATCCCAAGGTAAAGACTCGAAAAAGGTTGAACTTGGGTGACTCCCGAAGCGAAAGACTTGGATAGAGTTGAGCTTGCTAACCCATTTGACTAAAGACCCAAATAAGGTTGATGTCAATATTTATTTATCCATAATTGGTGCTTATAAAACATTGAATTGTGACTTACTTATTTGTTCCTTACAACCAATGGTAAATCGGGTCTCCCCCGTCATCTTATGACGTTTTATACCCTTCAAAGGGTAAAGATGATCTAATTATACAAACTGACTTGATTAAAGCAATGTTTTCCGTTTTAATGTTTTATAACTTTATTCTTGGTTGTATGAGTATTGGGTTTTGGTTGCGTATAAATGAGTATTTTGATTAATGAGTTTTCATCAAGAAAATGGTGGGGTTCAGGAAGATTTGTGAAATTATGATTTAAATCAGCAGGCTTTCAATTTTATCATTTTATGATTATGATGAAAACTGTCTGAACTCACTAGACGTTAAGCCTACCTCTTTTTATTTGTCGGCATGTGCATCAAGTCCTTGTTGGGGTTTGGTATAAGTGACACCGTGATGAGTGAGTACTAGTTAGAGGCACGAGAAGGATCTAGCTATTCGATATCGTCTTCCGCATTTGGAGATAGCGACTATTATTAGGTTTTAGTAACACTGACCTTGACCTAGTCTTGACGTAAGGCTTGGTTTACCTATTTTTGATGTTAAATCCAGTTTTGTTATTCGAGTTAATTTAAGTATTGATTTATAGAAAATGATTTATTCCTTGTTTGATGTATTATCAAGAATTTTAGTTTAGTTGCTCTATAGATCAGGAACCCATTGAGGACGAATCAAGAACTAATTGAGATCAATCAATAACCTAATAAAGAAAAAAAAGAACCTCTAGACTATGTAGAATTGAAAATGTAGTATATTCATGATAAATAATATGTATATGCATGATAAATATTAGGGTGAAAAATTATATTTATGATATATATCAAACTAATAGAGAGTTGTATACACTTGATCATACATAAATATTCATGACGATTAGTATGTATATTCATGACGAATGTTATACTAAAAATGTACATTCATGATGAATATTATACTGATGTATGAATATTTTAAAGTTGTATACACATGATCATACATAAATATTCATGATGAATGTTGTAGTGAAAATGTACATTCATGTTGAATATCATACTGATGTATGAATACTTAAAAGTTGTTGCATACACGTGAACATATATAAATATTCATGATGAATATTATGTATATATGATGAATGTTATAGTTAAAATGTATATTAATGATGGATATCATACTGATGTATGAATATTAAAGAGTTGTTGTATAAATGTGAACGTGCATTAATATTCATGATGAATATTACATAGATATATTATTTTACGTGAAAAACAGTTAAAACAAAAGAAAACTATATCGAGATAGATATCAAATCGAAGAGAATGAAACGCTTGTTTTTGATGTAATTTGTTTGATTAAAATATTAGTTATTATTAAGATAATTTAGTATAACAATTAAGGGGGGGGGTATAATTTTTTAATTTGAAAAAGAAAATAAAAAAGTCAAATAAGATAGGTATTGATTCAAGTTTGAAATTATTTTATTTTTGCCCTAATCACTTCTTAAGTAACCATTTTTATGTTTTAGACGTTAATTACTTTTCTTAATTTTAATTAATGGTCAAGGTTTGTCCCTTGATTTATTCTGAAAAAGTGGTTTTCAACCCTAAATATATATATATATATATATATATATATACGAGATTATTTTATAATATATTATTTGTTTTTTCGCTTAACAAAATACTTTGAAATTAATGAATTTTTTTTAACAAGAGTCAATCAAATGGATTAAAAAAAACGTAACAATATGACAACCATCGATAGTGTAATAAATGAAGTTCGCTGAATGGTGGCAATGTTTGAAAGGGAAATTGACCCAAATGGTCAAATTACGAAGAGGGATTGGTCTCTTAGCCATCCCTCTCCCTGACTTACAAAAATGTCCCAAGGGACGCAATGGAGCCCAGGGCGCAATTGCGCCCTACTTGTTTTCAGTAAAAAAATGACTTGTTTTCAGTAATGGATAACACCTGGGCTTGACACGTACCCAGGGACGCAATGGAGCCCTGGGGCTCCATTGCGTCCCTGGGCTCCATTGCGTCCTTAGGGCTATTTCAGTAAACCGGGGAGAGATTTGGCTAAGAGGCCAATCCAAACCCGTGTTTTGGCCATTTGGGCCAATTTCCCATGTTGAAATGTTTTTGATGGGATTGAGTGGGAATCATTTCAGACACCTACTTGTGACTATGGACTTTTTTGGCATTTTTGCCATTTCACGTACAAGCATCATATTCGACTTTCAAGTATTGGAACAACATCAAGAAAAACATTTTGTTTTGTTTTAGTCACAATTAATTCAAATCTGTCTAAGGGCCCGCTTGTTTGACGAAATATTTTTCAGGGATTTAAATTTTTCGAAGGATTTTGAATCTTTAGTGTGTTTGGTTTGTAAGATTTGAAATGAAATTGAATTCTTTATTTTATAAATCTTGTTTGGTTTATAGAATTTGGAATATATATATTTTTTTTGTAAACATTTGTTTGCTTTATAAATAACTAGAAGCGTACTCGCGCAATGCAGCGAGATACATCACAATTTTAATGTTTCCTTTTATTTTTTGTTTTTTGTCGATTTACAGTGGTTTTGAGAAAGTGATAATGTTTTTTTTTATAAATTTGTTTAATTTAGGCTTAATAATATAATGTTTTTATATAAAAAAAATTAAGCATTTTGTTAGAATTCAATGATTATCTTATATATTTTAAATTTTTTATATTTAAATTAAGATATTTATCCTGTTTTGATTATGTTTATCTGTTAGTTATTAATTCAAACATACAACTTTAGAAATTTGTACTCATGCATCATGATTTGTAATTTTGAATTTTAAGTAATGTGTATCAATAAACAATACTTGATGCATAAAAGTTTGTTTTAAAAGTTTCTTCGATAGTTTAATAATAATGTAATTTATTTTAGGTTTAATAAAATAATGTTTTTTATAAAATAAACATTAAATATTCTGTTTAGATTTTTTTAATTATATTTTAGATTTTTTATATTTAAAACTTGATTTTTATCCTGTATTTAATTATGCAGGGAGTGATTTTAGGTAGACCTGACAAAAAATGACACGACATGCTAACCCGACACAAAATCGACACGAAATAAACGGGTTTGGGTAGTACATTTCAACCCGTTTAAGTAAACGGGTTGACACGACACGACACGGAAATTAAACGGGTAAGGTCAGGGTCAAAAATTTCAACTCGAAAATGACCCGATAACCCGTTTAGGGTTATATATATAGGGAGAGGTTCATTTGAGAAATGATAAATGTATGAGAAATAGAGAAGTAATCTTAGCCATTCATCTGGTCAACATTTGCGGCTTTGACCGCGAAGCATCGAATAATTCCTTGCATGGTCTATAGAAGGTAGAGGGGTAGTTTCGTAAAATACGCGGAATGAGTTCATAAATGAACCTATATGATTTACATATGAACTATACGTTCATATATGAATCAGTTAATTAGTTCATATATGAATCACAAAAGTTCATATATGAATCTGTTAATTAGTTCAATTGATTCATATATGAACTTACAGTTAATTAGTTTATATGTAAATCAGTTAATTAGTTCATATATGAATCACAAAGGTTCATATATGAATCCGTTAAAAGAGTTCAGATGTGAATTACACTGATTCATATATGAACATATAGTTCATATGTGAATTATACATGTTCATATATGAACACAACCCGTGTATTTTGTAAAAATTACGAAAGTGTTCTTCTATTTTTGGAATAGCCGTAACTTTTGACCAGTCAAAGCCGCAACTTTTAACCAGTCAAATCCGATCTTGACCATATGAATGACTAAGATTACTTCTCTATTTCTCATATATTTACAATTTCTCAAATGAACCCAAGGCTATATATATATATATATATATATATATATATATATATATATATATATTATAAGTTTTCTTTTTAATGCTTTGAATTTTTAATGTTTTAAATTTGGTTAGAACTTAAGTTCGCGTGAGACCAAACAGTTTCCGTGAGACCAAGCTTTAAAGTATGAAAATTCACACCAAAAAACTGTGAATGTAAAAAAAATCGAACTTTTCATAGGGAAAACACCGTAAATGTTACGTTCACGGTGTTTTTCGCTGTGAATGTTCGTTTTTTTTACCTTCACAGCGTCTTCACTGTGAAGGTTCGGATATACCTTCACAGTCTTTTATCTGTGAAGGTTTGATTTTTTTTAACTTGGTTTAGGTTTTTTTACCTTCATAGTGTGATTACATTATGAAGGTTCGAATGTTTTTTATCTTCACAGTGTTTCGGTGTGAAGTTTCATGTTTTAAGGCTTGGTCTCACGCGGTCTCACGGAAACAACTTGGTCTCACGTGAACCTGACCTTATATATATATATATATATATATATATATATATATATATATGAGATTATTTTATAATATATTCTTTGTTTTTTCGCTTACCAAAATACTTTGAAATTAATGGATTTTTTTTAAAACAAGAGTCAATCAAATGAATTAAAAAACGTAAAAATATGACAACCATCGATACCACCGCTCTATTAGTGTAATAAATGAAGTTTAACGACGAGACTTGGCTGAATGGTGGCAACCACAAAAATATTACAAGCTAAACATTTTAATTGTAAAGGGCAAATTGCATGAAAAAGTAATCTACTTTGTTTTAATTCCTATTTTATATAACGTATTTTTAAAAGTTCTATTTTAGTACTTAAGAGGTAAAGTTTCAAACACTTAGGTATCTGGGTGACCGGTTTAACCCTTAACTGGTTACCATGTTGACATGGTAAATAATGTGGCATCCAACTCAACGCTCTTTGATGACATGGATCATTTTACTCTTTTTCTTATTATGCTTTTAAAAAATACAAGTGATCTTATATTATATTTATCTATACTATATTATAAAGATGACATAAAAAACTCTTAATTACAACATTTTAAGCACAAATTACTATTAATTAAAGTCAATTACTTAATTTACAATTTGATAATGCTTTGGTACAACTTCTTTAGCATTTGAATCCATTCTAAACCAAATCTAAACCCCCTGTTGCCGCCAATTGTTCTTCGTCTTCTTGCTTCAAGAACATCGTTCCAAACCCTAACCCTACCACCAGACTCCGTCGTCCCTCTTTCCCTGATATCGATGTATTCCCGCTCCCAAAAATCGACTCCCAAGATGCATCCACTCCAATCAAGAACACGATTCCAGTTCTCAAGGTGACGTTTCCCTTCCCCATATTACATCTCTCTTCTTTCTTAAATTCTTAGTTAACTTGTTTCCATCTGCCTTTCCTTGTTTCTAATTGCGTGTTCGATCTTCTCCATAGGGTTTGTTCTAATTTTTCTCAGGTTAGTTTTTTTTTTCTGTTTGTTGTGTTTTCATCGAGAACCTTCATGTCTATATTGTTTTTTGTATAAGATGTCTCGATAGTTTATAACTTCCAGCCAGGTTTGATTTTCTCCATCCCAAAACTTCCAAGAACTCTCATTACACAAAGGATTAAGGTAATTTTTTTGTGCTTTGTTAATTTTCTGCTACTCTGCAAGTTCTTGAATATCTAATGCTTCACTCTTCAGCTAACGCTTTGGATTCATATCGCTTTCTTTATATCCACCTCTATCGAATTGTATAAGGTAAATCTCGAATTTATTCAATAATTTCTTAAATACCCTTGACCATTTTATCATCAAAATCATACTGATAACACACTGGTTTTGTAATTTGATTTAAACGAAAAAGGTGATTATATGTAGTTTGACAACCCTGGCTTTGTACTTGGTCTAGATTTGTAGTTTACAATGGTCGTTTTGGGATAAAGTGTCGTCGGTGAGAGACTATTTCTATTGTTCTCCGCTAGGATTTATGTTCTTTTTGTTTGTTTTCATCTTCTTTGTTATAGCTTTTAGTCATTAATGGTATTTCCTACATGTTTAATCGTTTATAGATCATTTAAAAATGGCCCATTGATTTTTGGTATTTAGTTGCATATTTAGTGTTATTATATTTAATTATGAACAATCTCATTTGTTGGATATGTAGGTAGTGTCAACTGATTTTGTATTTTGTTATGAAATTTCACCAATCATACCCACAAGTTTTGATTAATCCTACTCATTTCTTGTGCAATTTTTTGGGGATGTGCACTCCATCTCATGGAAATTTAAGGTTGCAAACACTTATGCTGTAGATGTTAGTTCTTGGTTATAGTATATGTGGCATGAACTACTCTGTGTATGCGGCATGGACTACTTTGTCCAAGTATCTTTGTTAGTGGATGCAACTAAATATGTGCAACTAATGTTGTAGCTAATGGATTTGGACCCTCCATGTGAGTTAATTAATGGAATGGACACAAATTTTTTTGGTAGTTTGTTGTTTTTGTTCATATGTAGTTTGGCATGTTTTTTTTTTATAATTTATTTGATCTAATAAAATTTTACTTTGTGACTTTCTATTGGTTTGATTAAAGTTTACTATGGTTCACACATTCTCTTTTGTTTAAATGGGTATTGCCTGTTTTAGTCTTATGACTTAACATTTTCTTTCAGGTACCGGATTTGTGAAATAAAATGTTTACCAAGTCTTATCCATTTTCTTTTAGGTATTGTGATCGACGATTGATGTATAGTCCAAGTTCGACAAAGACAAATCCAATCCCATCTGGTTTTGGTGGTTTTGCATCTACTTGCTATGTGTCAAACTAAACTTAAATGATTGTATGACATTTGTTAAGCAGGAAAATGAAGGTCTTGAGCTTTTCTTCAAAAGCAAAAGTTGGATACATGGGAAATGTGTTTTTCTTTCACCTCTTCAAAGATATCGCTTTCTGAATGTGCAATGTAGTTTTAACTTTAAAATCTTGTAACATTTCATTGTAGGTTGTCATTGGAATGGATGTGGGTGCATCTAAATTCTATGATAATGAAGATAAAACTTATGATTTAAATTTCAAGGAAAAGGTATAAGTCAACTCAAGGAGGACCCTTTCGATCATTATGATTGGGAGCATTATCCAAAGATGACAGTAGAACCTGGTGATCAGGTGCAAATTGATGGTGATGATCTTTTTGTTACAACTCCTAAGCTATATTTAAATAATGTTTATATGATTCTCATTTTTCTCTATTTGGTTCAGTGTGTTGAGAAAGCAATCGAGGAGAAGACTAATTCCCTTTTTCTGAAGGTATGTTTACTTACTATCCTTTTATTACCATGAGTATTTTAGCCTTGGAAATTTGTAGTTATTTGTTTAGTTTATAGCTTAAAATTTGTTTACATTAGTGGAATAACTTAGGGTATTGTCATCATACCCATTTATATTTTTGACCAAATTCAAATGTGTATAATTTACTATTTTCAGGTGAACCAAATTGGGTTTGTTATAGAAAGCATTGAAGCTGTTAAGATGTCAAGACGTGCTGTTGGGGGGGGGGGGTTGATGGCTAGCCACAGAAGGTGCAGTACGGTTTTAGATGGATGAATTCCTACTCTTTATTATATATATATATATATATATATATATATATATATATATATATATAGGATAAGGATCATGTGAGAAGTTGAGTTAATGGTGAGAAGTGGATCTGAACCGTTGAACTCTTTTAATCTCAAGCCCTCCTAAGAATTGCGACTTATAAGGGAATTGATCTGGTGCATCTCAGTGTATCTTATCTTGGTGCATCTCATCCTAATGTTCGTCCATTTCTCATCCTAATGTGCGTTCCATTTCTCATCCAACGTTGATAACCACTTCTCACGTTTCTCACCTTTAACTCAACTTCTCACCAGAACCCAACCCTATACACACACACACACACACACACACACACACACATATATATATATATATATATGGTGAATGGATTGAATCTTTGCTGATGATTGCCTTATGATTTTGCAGTGGTGAAAGCGATGACACTTTCATTGTAGATCTATCTGTTTGATTGACCATGGTAAGAGTTTGAATTTACACAAAGTCCATGTTTGCTTTTGATTTGTTATCTCTTGTGACCTTATTTGATGAAGTAAAATAGGGTCAGATCAAGACTAGAGCTCCCTGTTGATCAGAACCCTTGCTATGTACAACCATGTAACTGTTGCAGTTTTGCACCCCAAAAGGTTACATCTTGGTTGGTCATGTCTACCAAGTTTTAATTTTGTTTGAAAACTGGTACAACTTTTTAGGATTGAAAAAGAATTGGGATCAACAACAACGAATGCATGTGCAAAATTCTGTGCACCGGTGTAACCTTATTAGATTCACCTCCCCATTCTCATTTCTTTCACCGTCCCATTTCTTTCCATGGCAACACATCCTAGAAGCCGCCGACAGATCTCCAAATTCAAAGGTATGATTCTTTCACAAATCTGTACTATGCATTCTCTCTTAAGTTTTCTTAAATTTTGCATCCCGTTGCATTGCCAGGGTACGAGACCGTCACTTACCGAGTAACACTCCCGATCCTTGCATTCCCTCTTACCGGGTAAGATTTTCGGTTTTTGTTATGATCACCTGGTAAGGTAATTGAACTGGTAAGTGCTTACCAAGGTAAGTTTTTAGTGAACAACCCCTAACTTTTCATATATCCGTGTTGTGCTCATATATTTGCTGGAATTTGTTGATGTGTTGTAATTTGTGTTTGTTGGGGAATGAGCAGATGAGCAAAAAATACTACCATTTAAAGCACAATCTCTTAATTACAACTTCTTATGCATAACGTACTACATTTTAAAGCACAAAATCTTAAAGCATTACCTTTTTTTTTAGTTTTAAATTATCAGCAGGAGCAATTACGCTCCCAAGACATCGATTCCTGCTCCCAAGACATCGACCCCTCTCCCAAGGCGACGATTCCCGCTTATTCTTCAAACATAATTGGATTTCTTCAATCTCTAGCTTTTCTCCATAATTATGGATAAGGATACAGAGCTTCAAAGGGGAACCATTCGATACGGAGCTTCAACTGGTAACCATTTTCAACGGTTCTCTGATCTGAAATCCATCGCTTCTCATACGGTTAGGGTTTCAATGTCAACTCTTTGCTCAATCTTCTCCAAATTCGATCAAAATACATGTTATGCTCTTTTTTTGCGTTTGATGACATAATCATTTACTGATTCTGAATAATGGATTACTTGATTTTTTGGATTACTGATACTGATTTCATTTTTTTTTGGTTTGTAGCTCTGATAGCTTCGATTCTTAAATCTTCGAACTCAAAGTTTTCGTTTTATTTGATCATTTGCAGCCTAAGTCTTCTGAAATGCTGTTTTGCTTGCTTTCTTGCTATCACATGTTTTGCAAGTGAGCCCAACATCTTTTTTTCCCTATAATTTATCCCTTTGTATCTGACAAATCCATGAAATTTGTATGCAACATATTTTTTAGTACATCTGTAATAAGATCGTGGCTTAACTTTTACAAGGTTTCAACTAACTACTCTATGATATTGCAGCAGAAGAAAGACAAGTCTTTTACTAAAAAAAAGACAAGTTTGTGAAGTTAATTATACTTGGTTTCTTTTGAGTTCCCATGTTTGGTATACAGGACGAGATCATTATCTCGATTCTTATGATTTCCTGGTTGTTGCATGTTGTTTAGGTATTATAATGTCGTACAAGTTGCTGTCAGGTTTGCTGATATTGGTATCTTTTACATGTTCCTAATTTTTCATAAACTCATTTTCGTGGGTGTTCTTTAATCCCATGAACCAGAACTATTGAACAAGATGACCCCATTTGAAATATTTCATATCTTTTGATTTTCTTTGGTTTCTTTCTTTCTGCTCCCATGTCTAATTTTTGAACACGTTCTTGCAAGTATATTCTTTTGAACATATTTTTAGATATTATGGGCATTCAACTAGCATCTTACGCATATACCAAGTATATTAAGCTCAGACTAATAAATTAACTGATTGCAAGTAAACGGTAGGTTGACAAAGATAAGACTCAATTATCTATGAATTTTGTTCTCAATCATTCAGTCAAAGAATTCTAAAGAATTCTAAATACTTCTCTCCCCAGATCTTGCATAAACTGGTTTATAAGAAACAAGGGAACATGGTGCACTTGGTGGCCCCTTCTGGACTTGGATACTTTCTTTTAGCAAGTTTAAATTTTGTTAAATTTGCAGCCCGACCTAGATGGATAGACGACCAACTTGTGGAGGGCACTTGGATCATGCTACACATGCTACCTAATGATGGTTTTGTGTATTTCAGCTTTGAATCTTGATAAATAGATAGAGTTTAAGCTACAAGAGAAGGCTAAAGTCAGTCACAATACCCAGTTATAAAGGTTATCTTCATATTTCCTGTTATTCATTTTCTTGTGAGAGATGTTGGAAGTTGCAAGTTGAAAATTATGAGACATGCTTGCACTAATGTTTCGTGTGTCTCAATTACTAATTTACTATTGTCATATTACTTTGATCCTGCTCTTTTTAATTTGATCCCACTCTTTTCCGATGTTTGTACAATTTTGTAGTGTTTTAGATTTTTGTTTTATTTTACAGTGCCTTTTTCCAATATATCAGTTGATTATGGATCTTGATGTGTGAAGCCACCAATCATCTATGGTGATGTTAGTCATCCCAAGGCCTTCTTGACTGTTTTCTGTTCCACCATGGCTCAAGAAATGACCAAGTGCCCAAAGAAGGGTAATGCTCACCGGGTCAATTATCTGTAAGTTTTCATGGTTTCTTTCTCTATTGTACTTTAGTATTGGCTTACAATGAAGGGAATTGCCCAATTGCGTCATGCTTTAGGTCTCCAAGTACGTAAAAGCAATTTGCAGAATCCAAATCAGTTTTGTTTTGAATCACAACAACAGAAATTAGCACATGCTCAGGCATATAAATGACTCATATGTGATGTTTTTTCAGTCCACTAATGACATTTATTAAAGGATTTTCTATCTTGAAAATGACTTGTTCATGTTACTTGAGTTGGGATTTGATGTTGGAGTCTGGGAGTTGCGTACAAAAACATGTCCAATATATGCTCTTAGAATAAAAAGTTGCTTTTATATATAGATGAATCATCATATTGGTTAATGAAAAGGTCCCTGGATTTATACTACATATTAGGGGCAAAATGAATACTTGAAATCAAAGAAAAGCAAAAAAATGGTTGTGCTATCCAAAGCAAAAACCGACAATGTAATTGAGCTTCATTGTGATAAAAGCTAATGCCTAATTTTATGTATTCTACAGGTGGAACATGGGAAAAAGACCCTCTTATTGCATGGGACAAAATTGCAAGTGCTGCAGGTAGAGTATGTTCCATTCTAAGCAATTTAATGTTGGGAGAGAGTGTTCAAATTAGATAGGTATTTCTCATAGTTTTTCTTTCGTGCTTTTTAATATAAGATCATGAGTGATGATATAATTCTGGTAAGATTTAACCCCCCACCCCAAAGGTTAAATATGATGTTACATAGTGTTGTGGGTTTTTCCCATTCAACTGCACCTATCATAAGCTTATGAAACCTAAACGAGTGTCTGCTAAGTTTATTCCCTTTCTTTTCTATATCAACTTATTTAATTGAGACACCCCCATCCCCTTGCTTTTCCTTTAGATGCCATTTTAAGTTGTGTGATCTTAAGCTTATGTGACATGGGATAAATTGTATTTTGTATTCCAGGTATTTCTCATATGTTAGTGTTGTGAAGGCCATGAAATTGAACGATTGCAAGGAAGTGTCAAGGAATGCTTTTTTAGTGTTGCTTAGGGCCAATTTTAGAGCAGTTGATGGTGTGTATCTGTTACATAGCCATTAACTTGATATCATTTGTTTTTTACTTATTTTTTTGTTTAGAAATTGTAATTTGTGGCTTCACAATCTCTCTATTTTTCTTTCAAACACTTGGACTAATGTAGTCATTTTTTGAAATAAATAAGATTATCAGTAACGTTTGCACGTATTAGCCTTGGCCCTCATTTCTTTTACTAAATGTATTATGGTGCTTTACTTAGGGTCCGTTCACCGAACACTTGCTCGGGTAACTTTATTTATTATTTTTATTGCCATGATAGAATTGCATTGTAAAATTTTTCGCTCATTCATTTGGTGCTTATGTATTAAAGAGACTCCTTGTATATAGAAAGTTGCATTGTTTGTAATGTGAAAAGTTGCATTGATTTACAATTATCCAGTTATTCGGGGCTGACACATGTCAAAGATTCATTATCCTGTCATGAATAATGGACATTATTGTAAAGGACAATTAATTCAATGGGTCCATAACTATTTTCAGTATAATCGATTTCCTACAGGTATCTTGAATGGTGTACGTTAATTTGTTGCTCTTTTATGTTTGTCATTTCATTGATGGTAGTAATCTTGAAACTTTTTTGCACCCGCAGCATTGCACGGACACACAACTAGTATATTATAAATGAAAATTAAAAAATTTCTCTTGAATGCATTAAGATTTGGAAAGAGCATCAATATTCATCAATACCAAATCGTCATCTTCAAGATCATCCACCACCACCTAACCACCCATTAAACATTTTTTTTTGAACCGCATTAATCTTTATTAAACAACCCAACAAACAATATTACAAAACACCCTTCGTAAGGTTTACCACCCATTAAACATTTAAACCCAAAACTTTAATTAGATTTAATCCCAAATTTTTTGAACATTATGAACAGTCAAAACTCAAAAACCTGAATCTACGACAAGAACATTCATACAAATTCATATCCAAAAGAACATTCATACAAAACATTCAAAAGCAATTACAAATGTACACGCAAGATTTGTTGTCTTCGTTGAATCTAGATCTGCCTTATAGACATGGAAACCAAACTCGTTGCCTTCAAAAACCAAACTCGAAAATCAGATCTCCTTCAGAACCAAACGCAAAAACCGGATCTGAAAGCTAAACTAGATCTGCTAGAATCGAAAACCAAATCGGAAACCTTCGAAACTGAACTTGAATCGGAAACCGAATCGGAAACCTCCGAAACTGAACTTGAATCGGAAACAAGACCGAAAACCTTCGAACCGAACTTGAATCGCAAACCATATATGAAACCTTTGAAACCAAACTTCGAAAACTAAGTTTGAATCTGAAACCAAAAACCAGATTTGCTAGAATCGTTGCTAAACTCGGATTTAAAACAGAAAAAATCAAAACCAATGTAGAGATATCTCTTTCTTTCTCTCTTGATGAACACCAACCCATCTGGAAAATAGATTTCTCATTTTGGTGTTTTGGAGCGTAAAATGATAAAATATAGTAGAGATCCCTCTCGCTCTCTTGATGAACACCAAACCAAAAAAATCCTCCTCATCTGAAATTAGAAATGAAAATACATCTGGGATTGTTAATTTTGGTGTTGGTAGAGAGGGGGAGAAAGATGAAAAGATAGGTTGGAATCTTTTTGAAAATCGATGCAGAAGGATATGGATGCAAATCCTAATTCATTCAAAGTTTTTTTTTTCATTTTCATTTTTATTAATAACTAGGCATATACCCGCGCGATGCAGCGGAATGTAAGTAAATAACGAACAATTAATGTTACTTCCTTATAGACATGTCATCAACAATCCAACCATGACCTATGAATCACAATTTATAAAACCCTAAACCCATAAATATATTCAATAATTAGTTTATATTACAATTATTGACAGAAAAAATTATAATGATATAATTTATAATAAAAATGAAACGTATTTTACGATTATGTATTTTTAATGTGTTAACGGTAGAAAAAAATAAAACGTATGGATAGAAAATAAATTAGTTCGTAGATATTCATGATATTTAATAGTACGGTTAAATTAAAAAATATTCAATATTAGGCTCGTTTTGAAGATATTGACGAGACGATTATAATAGTATCATTTGTAAAAAAAGAAACGTATTTTTTCATTGCATTTTTGTTCATATACGATTATTTGTGTTAATATGATAATGGTGTAAAATGAAAAATGAAAAAATAAGGGATATAAAATGAATTAAATAAGTAATTGTAAGGGTGACAAATTTAACATTACAAGAGTGATAAGTGTTATTGTATAAAAGCTTAGAGTAATAAGTGTTATTGTATAAAAGTTTAGAGTGATAAGTGTTATTGTACAAAAATTTGTACAATAACTATATTAGTTTTTTTATATAGTAGTAGAAATTTAATTCGTAGATATTCATGATATTTAATAGTATGGTTAAATTTAAAAATATTCAATATTGGGCTCGTTTTGAAGGTATTGACGAGACGATTATAATGGTATAATTTGTAAAAAAAGAAACGTATTTTTTCATTGCATTTTTATTTATATACGATTATTTGTGTTAAAATAATAAGGGTGTAAAATGAAAAATGAAAAAACAAGGGATATAAAGTAAATTAAATAATTAATTGTAAGAGTGATAAATGTAAAATTGAACTTTCCAAAAACCGTTTTTCAATAACTACTTTTTTCAATAACGGTAATAGAACTTTAATATAATAGTATAGATATATAATATAAGATTATTTTTATTTTTTAAAAACATAATAAAAAAAAGAGTAAAATGATCCATGTCACAACCCTGTCATCAGATAGCGCTGAGTTGGATGCCACATCATTTAACATGTCAACATGGTAACCGGTTAAGGGTTAAACCGGTCACCCAGGTACCTAAGTGTTTGAAACTTTACCTCTTAAGTACCAAAATAGAACTTTTAAAAGTACGTTACCTAAAATAGGAATTAAAACAAAGTAGGTTACATTTTCATGCAATTTGCCCAATTGTAAATGTTTAAATGTTTTTGATGGGAATCATTTCAGACACCTACTTGTGACTATGGACTTTTTGGCATTTTTGCCATTTCACGTACAAGCATCATATTCGACTTTCAAGTATTGGAACAACATCAAGAAAAACATTTTGTTTTGTTTTAGTCACAATTAATTCAAATCTGTCTAAGGGCCCGCTTGTTTGACGAAATATTTTTCAGGGATTTAAATTTTTCGAAGGATTTTGAATCTTTAGTGTGTTTGGTTTGTAAGATTTGAAATGAAATTGAATTCTTTATTTTATAAATCTTGTTTGGTTTATAGAATTTGGAATATATATATTTTTTTTGTAAACATTTGTTTGCTTTATAAATAACTAGAAGCGTACTCGCGCAATGCAGCGAGATACATCACAATTTTAATGTTTCCTTTTATTTTTTGTTTTTTGTCGATTTACAGTGGTTTTGAGAAAGTGATAATGTTTTTTTTTATAAATTTGTTTAATTTAGGCTTAATAATATAATGTTTTTATATAAAAAAAATTAAGCATTTTGTTAGAATTCAATGATTATCTTATATATTTTAAATTTTTTATATTTAAATTAAGATATTTATCCTGTTTTGATTATGTTTATCTGTTAGTTATTAATTCAAACATACAACTTTAGAAATTTGTACTCATGCATCATGATTTGTAATTTTGAATTTTAAGTAATGTGTATCAATAAACAATACTTGATGCATAAAAGTTTGTTTTAAAAGTTTCTTCGATAGTTTAATAATAATGTAATTTATTTTAGGTTTAATAAAATAATGTTTTTTATAAAATAAACATTAAATATTCTGTTTAGATTTTTTTAATTATATTTTAGATTTTTTATATTTAAAACTTGATTTTTATCCTGTATTTAATTATGCAGGGAGTGATTTTAGGTAGACCTGACAAAAAATGACACGACATGCTAACCCGACACAAAATCGACACGAAATAAACGGGTTTGGGTAGTACATTTCAACCCGTTTAAGTAAACGGGTTGACACGACACGACACGGAAACTAAACGGATAAGGTCAGGGTCAAAAATTTCAACTCGAAAATGACCCGATAACCCGTTTATATATATATATATATATATATATATATATATATATATATATATATATAGGGAGAGGTTCATTTGAGAAATGATAAATGTATGAGAAATAGAGAAGTAATCTTAGCCATTCATCTGGTCAACATTTGCGGCTTTGACAGCGAAGCACCGGATAATTCTTTGCATGGTCTATAGAAGGTAGATGGGTAGTTTCGTAAAATACGCGGAATGAGTTCATATATGAGCCTATATGATTCACATATGAACTATACGTTCATATATGAACCAGTTAATTAGTTCATATATGAATCACAAAAGTTCATATATGAATCTATTAATTAGTTCAACTGATTCATATATGAACTTACAGTTAATTAGTTCATATGTGAATCAGTTAATTAGTTCATATATGAATCACAAAGGTTCATTTATGAATCAGTTAAAAGAGTTCAGATGTGAATTACACTGATTCATATATGAACATATAGTTCATATGTGAATTATATATGTTCATATATGAACACAACCCGTGTATTTTGTAAAAATTACGAAAGTGTCCTTCTATTTTTGGAATAGCCGCAACTTTTGACCAGTCAAAGCCGCAATATTTGACCAGTCAAATCCGATATTGACCATATGAATGGCTAGGATTACTTCTCTATTTCTTATATATTTACCATTTCTCAAATGAACCTAAGGCTATATATATATATATATATATATATATATAGGGTGCGTTTCTTTTGCAAACCAAGCAATTTGTACAAACTATGCAAACCACTATTTTAGGAAACAATAGATATATTTATGGATAATGATTATGATTCATTAATAATGATTGTGATATATATGGAAAATGTTAAGTTTATTCATTATAATCATGATTTTAAATTAGAAAATGTTAAATTTATTCATTATAATCATGATTTTAAATTAGGAAACATAATAAAATCATATATTCATTAGACTTGATGAACGGCTAAGATTGGTTCACAAAGTTTGCACAATCTGACTGATTTGCAAAAGATACGTCCCTTATATATATATATATATATATATATATATATATATATATTATAAGTTTTCTTTTCAATGCTTTGAATTTTTAATGTTTTAATTTTGATTAGAACTTATAAGTTTGAACTATAAAATTTGGATTTCTAATGCTTTCATTTGAATTTTAGATTTGTATTTTTTTGTGAATTTTCTATTTTTAATTTTTAGTTTTATAAATGTTAAACGGGTTAGACGAGTTGTGTCGGTTTAGACGGGTCGGGTTAGGTTGAGATTTTCTGACCCGTTTATTAAACGGGCCGGGTTAGGGTTAGACAATCTCAATCCGTTTAACTTTGGACCCGACCCGACACGTTTGCCAGGTCTAATTTTAGGGTAGTTGAAGAGATGAGTGATTTTATGGAAGTTAAACTTGTTAGAGATAAGGATTAAATAGGAAAAGATTTTAAGTTTTCATTCTTTATTTAAGTTTTAAGTAATTAGCATTAAATAGTGGTATATTAAGATTTAATAATTGTTTTTAAGAGTTTTTTTATAGATGCTTTATAATATAATATAGATTTGTCTGTTTCGGTAGGATGTGATGAAATATGTCAGGTAGAGATGCGATGTAAACAATTGAAATCCATGTGATTTGGATTTGAAATGACAACCACCTCCTAGGAATTTCTAAATCCATCGGTTATGGGATTTCAAATGCAAAATTTCCTTCAAAATAAAAACATGATTGGAATTGAATTTAATTCCAAGTCCCGCAAACCAAATCGGCCCAAAGGTTCAACTAAAAGTTTGTGCTTTTCAAGAGTAGAACACGTACAAACAGTATAAAATTACATTATATTTTTTTTATACAAATGTAATTAAATCTACATAATCTACTATTGTAACACCTCAAATCTAAGAAGGAAGGGACAAAATTAAAGTTTTCGATAAAACACTAAAGTCAATACAACTTCTCCTGGATTTTTTTTGTAAACTTACATACAAGAATACAATTAAGTCAAAGTCAAAGACTTAGAATCTAAATTTGAACGAAATCACATTAGGACCACTGTTACTATAACTCTCAACGAAAGCCGCTATCTCCAACGATACAAAAACGTCCCAAATATTTAAGTCATTCATGGGTCTCTTACTAGCACTCGACTTTGTTCAAGTGTTTCTAATACCGCCCCCACGAGGACCGGATGCACATGCCAATAAGAAAAAGAATTAGGCTTAAAGCCTAGTGAGTTCAAGTAGTGTCACCTGTTTCTTTGGAAGCAATAATGAAGGGAATTATGTCCTAAACACCAGCTCTTCTGAATCAACATAATACCCAAAATCAAGCCCTTTTGAACCAACAAAACTCTTAAAATCAAGCAGTCATTAATAATTCAAATGCCTCAATAAGGTCTTTAGAAACACAAGTCCGTCAACTTGCACTTGATTGAGGAATAGGCCTGTTGGTACCCTTCCTAGTGATACAAAGAATCCAATGCCTACTGATGAAATAACGTGTGAAGGTAGTGACTTTGAGAAGTGGAAAGGACTTCATTGAAAGTGAAGCTCTGAAAAAGCCTGTTAAGTCATCCAAAACATCAACTGGAAATAATGTTACTACATCTGGTTCGAATGTTGTCACAACCAATTCTAGAGACAAAGGGGAACATAGTAAACATAAGACCACTTCTTAAGAAATATGATTTCCCATTATTGTTTCCAAATGAGAGCAAAAATAAGGTGCCATTCCTGAATGATGATGTAAGATCTTTACTAAAGACTAAAGCTCATGTCGCATCACCAGTTACTCCTATAGAAATAAATATCAAACCTACCATCACCTAAACATCTTTAGATCAGTCCCCTAAGAAAGCCATTGTAGCACATAATCCTCCTTATATATTTTTTCCACAAAGATTGAGAAATCAAAAAGAGGAGTTACAGTTCAAAAAGTTCCTTTATATGTTCAAACAGCTGTATATCAACATTCCGTTGGTTGAAACTATAGAACAAATGCCAAGTTATGCAAAGTTCCTCAATGACTTTGAGCAAGAAGATCAAGAAATCCTTGCTTTTTATTGCTTCACCCCCAACCCCCTCAAGGGTTAAGGGTTGAGGAATGGAAGGGGCTAAAAAGCTATTTTTTAAGGAATTTTTTCCCGGTAAGGCCAACCGAAAGGGACTTTTTATTCTAAGACCAAGGCTTAGGATACTGGAATTAGAAAGTGGTAGGCTTGCTGCTATCGCCAACAAGAAGTTGAGTGAATATGAGATTGTTACCCTGATAGAAGGCTGTAGTGTCGCCTACTTTCAAACAAAATTTCCCCTAAGCTCAAAGATACTGGGAGTTTCACTACTCCTTGTTAAATAGGTGCGAACGATATTGGAAAGGACTTATGTGATTTGAAAGATATCATTAACCTAATCCCTTGCTTATTTTTCAACACCCTAAGCATTGGTGAAGCTAGACCAATCACAATTACCCTTTAGTTAGCTGACAAATCCATAGCTCACCCTAGAGGAAAAATTCAGGATGTATTAGTCCAAGTAGATAAATTCATTTTTTTTCCGACTTCATTATTTTTGATTTTGAGGCAGATAAGGACGTTCCAATCATCTTACGAAGGTAATTCTTGGCATCCGGTAGAACTTTGATTGATGTTTAAAAAGGAGAGTTGACTATGAGAGTGAATGATTAAAATGTCACTTTAAATGTGTTCAACTCTATGAAGTATCCTGAAGAAACAGAGGAATGTTCTACTCCAAGTGTTATTGAGTCTTGGTGACATAAAGAGGAAACTAAAACAATGTTAGACTTAAGTGAGACTAAAGTTGATGATGAAACAGAGTGTGTAGAAAATAGTGAGACAACCATGTTAGAATTTGGGAATTGGAGATTATTCGTAGTCAGTAAGAGCAGATACTTCTGGGTAGCGGTGGGTAAGTGGATGTGGTATTACATAATCAAATGGTATAAATGACTTTTGTGTTGAATATTTTTTAATTATGCAAGTTTCTAAATACCTATCTTGTCTGAGAGATCACCACCATTATTAGGGCTTCGTTTTGTTATTCGTGGCATCGCTGGAAGGAGATCCCTCAGGCTGATTGCGATTATATGTTCGATCACTTTCGGTTTGGTACATGAATCACTTTTAAAGTAATTGTACATATCAGATTATTGGTTTTACCTTGATACAAATCTTGTGTATGTAGAGAAAGTTTCAGTGAGACTCAACACAGAAGGATGAGGTTTATGTTGCATGGACCTGTACCATGCACAATAGGTACAAGGATTGGATGAGGGGTGCATATGAGTGGGCCACATAACGGGCCTTACGGTTGGATTGGGTGACGTGGGACCATCAGGACTTCACACCCATTAGAGGATACCACCCTCCTGGATCCCAAAGACGTATTGGCACTAAATGATTGATCAGGTTTTTGTCTCTATTTTGTGCTTTGTGCGTTACCTTTGTTTTATACCAACTTATGTGTTATGGTTTTAATAGGAGTGAGATTGAGAACATTGGAGATCCCAGTCTAGGACTGGTAGGGCCAATCGGGTGATCGAGTTTGAGGGGGTGTCTTCTAGGCACACATGGGGATCGACTAGTGCTGCACAACACCCATCAGATGGTAAGTCTACAACTTTTTTTCAATATGTAATTAGATTAATTTGTATGTTTACTAACAACTTAACTTAGTTGTGTATTGTAGAGAGAGACATGGGGTCCCGAGTTGTGTTCTTCTGAGGTGTTTGAGTAGATCTAGTGCTCGAACCGGAAGGTCACTCAGGGTGTGTCCAACCTGCCTACTGCCTACTGATCCTCTGGTGTTCGTTTACCCCAAAGTGGCAGAGCGGCGATAAGCTTTTTAAAACAATTACTATGTATCCGCCGGTCATTGTTATATATATATATATATACACATGATGTGTATGTGTGTTGGTTGTTAACCGTGATTGAATTTATGTATATATTTTTGTAGGTATGTGTATATGTGTTGTATATATGTTTATATCAATGTGTATGTGTGAATGTATACATAACGTGTGTTTTCTAGCTATTGGTAACCGTATATTATGTGTATATGTGTCGTATATATGCATATGTATATGTGAATGTATAGATTATAATGTAGCTGGGCCTACCACTATTGGGCAGACGCTAAGCTATGACTAATTAGATATGTTGGATTTGTTTGATTATAGCCGTTATGCTTCTGAAATGTCTTCAAATATAAGCTCACCTGTTTTTGTTTTGGTAAATCATAGGAGCGGTTTTGAGAGCTTAGGGATGAGGCACAGGCTAGCCAAACTCCCGACACCCCTCCTTCTGATGAGTCATCTCTTTGGGAGCAGAGTGTGGGAGGACAGAAGAAGAGTCGTCTTTTTGGGTTCGGGACCTCCCAGGATCCCCGTTATGATCGATGATTGTAGTAGCAGCACCAGGGGATTATCCGTCACTGGATCGACAACAGAGGTATGTTGGTTATATTGTTATGTTAGCGTCGTTACTTTTATTGCCAACAAAATATTGATTTTTGTCAAATATTGAATATTTACAGGTTGTTGATTTGAGAGAGAAGATGGCCAGGATTGAGGAGGAAGCAAGAGAGTCGAAGCAGCGGAGGAGCCCTACTTGGATGAATTGGAGACCGAAAGGAAGCATAGGTGTTAGATCCCAATACAGACAACAAAAGAAGATACTCCATAGAAATGTAGAGATAAGATGAAAATTAAGAACATAATTATCAAGAACTCATCTCATATGCTTTGATTTCATTAATGGAGGGGAAAATGGGAAGAACACCTTAGTAAACATGTAAACGACTCTCATTAGTCTGTGTGTGTGAAAAATGTGTTCTTTCCAAAAACCTAATGAGCAAATGAGTCATGGGCACCTTTATATAGGGCCCAATTAAAATAAAAAGTCTCAAGCCCATAAACTAGCTACAAAGTCCAAAATACAATTTATTTATAAAACATTCAATTAAATTAGGGGCTAATTTAAGCTAACAATCTCCCCCTAATGTTTTATAAAGAAAGCATCATCATATAGTCTCCCCCTTGCTTTCTTTAGAAGCTTTGGTGTTCCATTCTTTGAGTCTTCAAAGCATCACAAGCTCCCCATCAAATGTAGGCTCATATTCTTGAAAGACCGAGACAATTTACCCCTTTTTGTCTAGCTTTCATGACTCAACTTCACCGCTATTTTTGACCATCAAGGAGCTTGATTAAGAGAAAACATAAAGCATGAACACTGAACCCCAGCCTCTTAGATTTCCAATGAGCTTTTATTCATCCATTTTGGATGAAAAATGAGTGAGTTGTGCAAGTTTTCCCTCAGCTGCGCAGAACGGTCGTCAAAACAAAAAAATTGACTCTTAAGATCCTGTTGAGTAAGCGTTCAGCACCGATCCTTATTCTTGAACAACAGAGGATGGAGTGACAAACAATGTGTCACAATTGCAGCTTGAAACCATGAAGAACCGATGAGAGAACACCGTTCTTGAAAGCGGAAAGAGCACGAGTGAAATGCAATGCTTTCGGTCCAGCACTCTAATGCAGATTTTGACACTGATTTTGGCATATCAGCACATATAATTTAAGAAAACTCAAAACATCAAAGTCATACGTCTGTATTTTATCAATTCAACACAACTGGACTCATGTCATTTGGAACTTCGAGTAAAAAGTTGTGCACGTGTTTCTGAAACAGCGCAATGCTGTCAGAAAATTCGAAAATTTCGGGTTTCGGGCTCTTGGATCATTGCGACCTTTGGACCATCGACCTCTGATGTTTGTGTTTAGGTCTAACTCTGTTCCCCCCTTCTGGTCGTTGCTCTTCAGAGGTTTTGGTCCACAGAGGCTCTATGGACAACTTAAGAGCCTCTGTGCCTCTTAAGAGCATTTGAATGTCAACTTCTGCACGCATACATCTGGACAGCCTACAGAGGCTCTATGCATCAGCCTCTGATGTGAACTTTCTGCCTCTGAACTTCTACACGTGTACATCTGGACAACCTCAGAGGCTCTGCACATATTTACTTCCGCAGCCTTACAGAGGCTCTACACTGGTCGTCTGATGTGAACTTTCTGCACCTTTGATCTTCTGCACGTGCACATAGGTTCTGTGCATGCCTCTGCACCTTTTTACCTCTAAACAAGATTACAGAGGCTCTATGCACCAGCCTCTGCATAAATCTAAGAAGCTGGCATGTTATGAACGCACATAGAGTTTGGTGTTCTAAACTTGATTTACTATTAGCTACACAAAAACAAATGATTAAGAGTGCAGAAGCGTTTTAAAGTGTAGAAAAATAGAGCTTAAATGGTAGTAAACACACTAGCAAGTAATAAACAGAAACATGAAATGTATAGAGATGATTACTGAAGAATCTGCTTCATTAACTTGCAAAAATACACCAAGAACACGCACTTGTGAGTGCTAATATGCTCCAAGAAAATACAACTTTCTCTCTGGTTAGTGTGTGCTCAAATCTGAATTTAATCAAGCCATATCCACCATATTACATTCTTGAACATGTCTTGATTACAATTTCATTTCAATTTTGGCTTTGAGAAACACAATTTGAGACCATATTGAATAAGAAATGATGGTTGATTTAAGCATTGGCCAATCCCAAATAGATTCAATATCTCACAAACCAAAATATGAGCAAAAAGAGAGTCCAATCTTGGATATAAATAAAGCCAGATCAAATATCAACAACCTTGAATCCAAGATGCCATAAAGGCTATGGACTAAAGCACACACAAGGATGAGATCATAGATCAATCATCTACTTAGTGCTTATCAAGTGTTAGACCAATGAATGAGAAAGATCAAGAACACACACATATAATAAAACTGATCAGATTTAACCAAAATGAAATTAAATCTTCTCATAGGCATTTCATCAAACATGTGGTGTGCAGAAACATATTTTGTGAGAAATCAAGCAAATATTCCATCCAAGATCATCCAAATCACATCTAAATCAAGAAATGGATTTCCAATAAGCACAAAACAATGAATAAATCACAGAAATGATATTTGTGTCAAGGCTCATGTGATTGAATCAATCTAAGCACCAAAACAACAAAATAATCATCCAATCTTCAATTGTTGCCATAAATGACCGAAATAAAGAAGAGTTTCTTCATTTGGCTCTGATACCAATTGTTAGATCCCAATACAAACAACAAAAGAAGATACTCCATAGAAATGTAGAGATAAGATGAAAATTAAGAACATAATTATCAAGAACTCATCTCATATGCTTTGATTTCATTAATGGAGGGGAAAATGGGAAGAACACCTCAGTAAACATGTAAACGACTCTCATTAGTCTGTGTGTGTGAAAAGTGTGTTCTTTCCAAAAACCTAATGAGCAAACGAGCCATGTGCACCTTTATATACAATTTCTTTATAAAACATTCAATTAAATTGAGGGCTAATTTAAGCTAACAATATGGCAGAGCTGGAGCCCGAAATGGACAGACATGCTGCCCAATTAGCTGAGCAGATCACATTGTCGCAGTAGCAAGATACACTTTACCCACTGCCCACCCTCCCCCTAGTTAGATTGTTACGCTGCACCTTTCCTGTATTTTGAATTGTATGAATTTGAAATTTGGAATTGTATAAATTTGTTATTTTGAATTTGTTGGGCTGTTTTGGTTTGTTATTTTTAAATTATGGGCACATTTTGTATAAAATATATAGGAAATACATCTTTTTTTTAAACTTAAAAAATCAGCGACAAAATTCCGTGCTAATACTTGGTAGATCCGTCTTTGATCAGCTGCTAAAAAGTCGTCGCTAATCCGTTGCTAAATCAATCGGTCGCTAAGGCTATCATCGCAAAGCCGTCGCTGATATCCTACATCACTAAAACAATGCGTCGCAGATTCAGCCCGTCGCTGATAGCATCACCCACGACTATTTTACTGACAGACTATCAGCGACGGGCTAGCGACGAATATTGTCATTAGCGACGAATTACCGACGGATTTGGGGTCGATTTTTGTAGTAAATCCTTTCAACTAATTTTTAAAATAAAATTAAAGTTTATATTTACTTAACTCTGTTTAGCGTAAGCTGGGCCGAGACAACGGCAGATTAGTGGGCTGCCCGTGGATGCCCTATACCGCCGGGGAGGTGTGCGTGCGTGTGTTCGTGGTAGTCGTTCGTTGGTTCGATTCCGCTATGCCTTCAAAACTTTTTTTTTTGCATCAACCTGATACCGTGTTACACCAAAAAATTAAATAGCAATATATATATATATATATATATATATATATATATATATATATATATATATATATATATATATATATCGAGGTATACCAAATCCATTTGGATTTCATGTCTAATGATCGGAAAGGGTTTTCGGTAATTTCACCTATTTCATATTCTTTCCGTCTTAAAATATGTGTCTACATTACGATTTTAATTTATTCCAAAATAAGTGTCTAATTTCAAAAGTAGATGTCTAGTTTCTCCTTCTACCCTTAATATTATGACATGGAGAAAATTTCTCTATCTATAATTAAGGATAAAATTGTCATTTTGTTAGTTAATTTTTTTAATAATTATACATTTCTAAAATTATACTTTTTTCGACATTTAATTTTTTAATTTTTTTTTCTAACTTACTCGTGGATTTACTTTGAGTGTACTTTTCTTTTAATGTAATTCTACTTTCAAGTCTAAATTACTCCCCTTCTACTTACTCCATTTTCACTTGAATTTGGTAATATGTTGTTTTCATAGATTGGCTTCTAAAATCTTTTTCTTATTTATTATTTGAAATTTAAATTCGAAAATACGGTTTTCTTGTAAAGTCTATTTCACTTTGTTTCTTTACGTAATTGTAGACTCGTACTTAAATAGATTTCAGGTAATGTCTATTATCAATTGACGCACATAGTTTGGCTAAAAGCTATCTGAATGCTATTTTAAAACATATACTTCTAGTAGTTTTTATTTCATTTCTATACTTCAACTAGTAGTTGCGTTTAAGGTATAAGTTTCATATAATTCAGTTGATTACAAAAATTAAGTACTAAACCCTAGTCAAGTTGACTTCGACACCAACTACAAAATATGCATTTTGGAGTTTACAACATTAATCTTAATTATGAAATAATTGTTATGTGTTTTTTTTTCTTAAGATTATGTGTAGGGAAAATTACATGTTCTTCGTTAAATGTTAAGGGCCGAATACATAAATTGGTCAATTGTTTTTTTCATTGATCGGTTAATTCAAATACGAAGACGTATTAATCGTATATTCACACTTTTATAGTAATATCAGTTACATGATTTCCGTGTTACCTTAATCAAATAAACTAATATGAAAGGTATACTAGAAGCGTACTCGCGCAATGCAGCGAGATCCATCACGATTTTAATGTTTCATTTTTTTTTGTCGATTTACAGTATGATTTTGGATGGTTTTAAGAAAGTGATAATGTTTTTTTTTATAAATTTGTTTAATTTAGGCTTACTAATATAATGTTTTTTATATAAAAAAAATGAAGTATTTTGTTATAATTCAATGATTATCTTATATATTTTAATGACACCTAGAAAAAATAACCAATTACATATTTAATAATATAATTAAAACAAATTTATAGTAATATAATATATTAATTAATAGTGATACATGGAAATGTCTGCATAAAAGGAAAGTTTGCACATACTAAATTGGTGGGTGTTAGAAGCCTGCAGTAGTAATATGTATTTTGTGCTTTGATACTTGTAAATTAAGAGATTTTTAAAATCTTGCATAAAATGATGGTACCTTGTGCTTAATAATTTGTATTCAAGAGTTTTTTTATCCCTGCTTTATAATATAGTATAGATTTTGGACAAACTTAAAACGGGAAGAACAGTACGTTGGAAAAATGTTTAAGCATCTTCGTCATTTATTAATTATTTATGTAAAGCCATGTAGTGAAAGTAAATGTAGACATGCATGTTAACTGATATGAGTACTAGAATATAAACATATCGATTGAGAACAATGATACCAAACCTGTTTTACTCAGCATCATTTCAATGTAATACGCACTACTACCAATATGACTTTTATACGCGTCTAATCATACACGGTTTTTGTTGTTTTTACAAAAACCGTGTATAAAGGACGGATCTGGAAACTTTGTACACGGTTCAATTCGAACCGTTGCTAAAAATAAGGTTTTATACACGGTTCTGGATTAAAAACCGTGTAGAAAGGGTACTCGACAATTACAAACGGTTGCATCGATAAAACCGTGTACAAAGGTTATCTTTTTATACGTACAAAAGGTCACTTTTATACACGGTTATTGCCAACAAAACCGTGTGTAAAAGCCACATTTACACACGTTTTTTAGCAAGAAACCGAGTATAAAAGTGACCCTTTTGTACGCGGTTTTTAATACACAACCGTGTATAAAAGATAACCTTTGTACACGGTTTTTAATACACAACCGCGTGAAAAAGTAACACCTTTGTACGCGGTTTTTTACACACAACCGCGTATAAAACTTTTATACGCGGTTTTTTACGCACAATCACGTATAAAAGGCCGTACATAGGGTTTCCCTATAAATACCAAAGGATGCGCCGTTTTTTGTACACAATGCGGCTCATTCTCGAAAAAAAACTCTTTTTTTGACGATTAGTGACGGATTAGTGATGGAATTCGTTAATTTCTATTTAAAAAGTAAATAAAAATGAAAATCCACGTGTCCGTCGCTGATTAGTGACATAAATTTTCGTCTCTAATTAGTGACGGATTAGTGACGAAAATTTTCGTCCCTAATTAGTGACAGATTAGTGACGGAATCCACTAATTTCTATTTAAAAAATAAATAAAAATGAAAATCCACGTGTCCGTAGCTAATCCGTCACTAATTAGCGACAGATTAGTGACGGATTTCACGTGTCTGTGGCTAATTAATGATGGATTAGCAATGGAAATTTTTATTTTTTTTATTCTTTCATGTTTGTGTTATATGTATAAATGTGTATGTATATATGTTATGTGTGTGTGTATACATGTGTTGTTTGCTAAGCCGATGGATCTATGTATACTGTTGTATATGTGTTTATATGAATGTATAGATAATGTGTGTGTTGTTTGCTAATCGCATATGATGTATATATGTGTTGTATATATATATATATGTATATATGGCATGTGTATATGTTAATGTATAGATAGTGGGAGGCTGCTTCTGCTTGCTACTGATTTCACCATTTAACCCTTGGATTTCACCACTAATTTCAGTCGACAGTTGCCACTGATTTCATCACAAGAATCAGAGTAAGAGGCGTTGCTTGCTAGTTGCTATCGAGTACCGACCAAAGTGTTATCGTTTCATCAGTTTTGAGTTTGGGTTGAACTTAAATTGAAGACTGAAGAATGGACTGGACTTTGAAGAGTGGGGGGCCCAAATATTTATTTTTTATTTTTTTACACTGCTATTGGAACATAAAAAAGCCCAGGGGCCAGGGCCCCTAATAGTCTTGAAGGTGTTCCGCCCCTGTATATGAGTTGTATGTATGTGTACATGTTAATCGGGCTTTAAAGGGTTTTATTGTGCTTTAAGGGGGCGTTTGGTTCGCGGAATGAAATTTGATGGAATTGGAATTCATTGAAGGAATTTGACTTTTAAGGAATTGGAATGAAATTTGATGGAATTTGACCACGCGTTTGGTTGGTAGGAATCAGATGGAATTCAATTTTTTCACTTTAGCTAAGGAATGACGAATTCCTAGATTTGTGGAATTCAAAGGATTCCATCATG
The DNA here is from genome assembly GCA_954870635.1 of Arctium minus. Classification (NCBI taxonomy): domain Eukaryota; kingdom Viridiplantae; phylum Streptophyta; class Magnoliopsida; order Asterales; family Asteraceae; genus Arctium; species Arctium minus. The sequence goes on along the minus strand of OX941089.1, from coordinate 29,613,760 downwards.
AACAATATGTGAACCAAACAAAGGAATTGGAATATGGTCAAAGGAATTATGCATTCCAATTCCTTCAAATTCCTTCAAAATCCATGAACCAAACACCCCCTAAATGTTTTCTTTGGACCTTAATGGATCTATCGGGCTTTAAAGGGTTCTATTGTACATTAAATGGTTTCATTGGACCTTAATGGATCTATTGGGCTTTAAAGGGTTATATTGGGCTTTAAAAAGTTTAATTGGGCCATAATGGATCTATTAGGTTTTAAGGGGTTCTATTGGGCTTTAAATGGTTTCATTGGGCCTCTATGAATCTATCAGGCTTTGAAGGGTTCTGTTGGGGTTTAAAGGGTTTCATTGTGCCTTAAGGGTGCGTTTGGTTTGCAGACTGGGTGGGACGGGATAGAAACTCACTGTCCCACGTTTGGCGTGACATGGGACAAAACAGAAATTTACTGTCCCACGTTTGGCACGACATGTGACAGGGACAAAGACTGGACAAGGTAGGACAAGATGAGACAAAAAATGTATTTTCTTGTTCCACCAAAATAGGTGGAACAACATGGGACAAAAGTGATACAGAAACTAAAAATCCCTGATCTACCACCATTTTTATATATAATCCTAATATGGTATTAGTCTTAATGGTCACCACTACCGTTCTTCACCGACCACCCATCGCTTTTATCGTTACTTGTCACTTCAACTATGCATCCGCCAATTCATTAAGATCTTCCAAATTGAACCAAATATTATATTTTCTGTATATAAATCGGATTTTTTCAAACTACTATAATTTATTTCAAATTCTTCATTCAAATTTCCTACCATTGTTTTTGTATGTATCTATATGTATGAAAATTGTGTAAAAAAATAAAAATGTTTTTAATTAAATTATTTAAAGATATACTTTATTTGTGTTATTTATAACTATTATATGACATATAAAATCATCAAACAACTTTTAGGGAAATTTGTCTAGTCCAGTCCTATCCAGTCCTAGTCGTACCAAACACAAGACAAACATTTGTCTTGTCCAGTCCAGTCTAGTCCAGTCCTAGCTTCTTGTCCTGTCCAGTTCTGTCCTGTCCAGTTCTGTCCTGTCTGCGTACCAAACGCTACCTAATGGATCTATGGGGCTTTAAAGGGTTCTATTGAGCTTTAATGGATCGGGATTTAAAAGGTTCTATTGGGATTTAATGGGTTTTATTGGGCCTGTGAATCCCAAATTTCTCAAGTAACAATGAATATAACGATTAAACTTTGTATTGAATGATTGAGAGAGTTACAAACATAGAATTGAAAAACAAATTCTCTCTCTAAACCTATTAAGCGCACAATCCTTTTTCTCTAGTCTAATGCTCAACCCTAATTTCACTCTAAACAAGCATTATATACCTTGGACCTACACATGCTAGGCCCAAGCCCATTAACAAATAATTAAGCCCAAATGACATGTAAAGGCTTTTACAATAAATAAATTAAACCTAAATAATTAACAAATAAACTCTATAAATAATTTATAGAACTTTTCACGCACTAGTACTTTCAGTCCTAACAATCTCCCCTGAAAGTCGTATAAATGATTTATCTCTTTGAAATCTTCACTTCTTGATCTTCTCTCCCTCTTGAATCTCTGAAACACTTTGGTGTTGCTTGTCTTCATGTCATTCTAAGCTCCCCCTTGAATAAAGATCTTGGTCTTCATAATTTTATCTTTGTAACCAGATTCAATGTACCATAGTCTCGACTGAATACACAAACTGAGTAGCTTTTAACTGTAGAAACTCAACACATCGGATCAGCACACAAGAAAAATAATGTGCGAGTTACGTGACATTCCACAGTTCATCTTCAGTTTAAAAACAAAGAACCTGTCTTTGAACCGCGAGTTGAATAAACTTTCAGCTTAAGAACTTGTTTCAATTAGCTTGTAGGTGGAAGCAACTTGTAGCGAACACCACTTGATGAAGGATAGAAGAACCAATGCAATCTTGAAATCCATGGATTTTCAACCTCAGATTTAAGAAAAATAGGATATGTTGCTCCCCCTCCGCTTTTGCTAACTCCCCCTCAACATGATAATATGTCTTTGAAACTTGTGTCTTTGTTATTGCATTCTCCCCCTCATGATGATTAGGAGAATCCTGAGCATCATGTATGTTCAAAGACTAACCGGACGAGTAACAAAAGATAATATAAAACATTTAGTAACCAAGATGGGGTAATCAACTAACACTGAAACACATTAGTAATTGTTATCACAACAATTAAGAATAATTGTGTGACCTATTTTCGGAGTTGGCAAGGGGGTATCTCTGATAGGACTTCCCGTTATCACTAAAGTAAAATTTTAAGAATCTACTTCTCAAACTGTTCCCGCAATATCACAAAGATATGCGATTGGAATCACCAAGATTCATGTGTGTGTGAAAGAAATATAAATATGTATCTGTTAGGCTCAAAGATTGATTCAACCAGGGATGCAGGTTCATAAATCAATAGACACAGTGAGATGAATATGAAGTTCGAAGACAAGAGTTGATGTCTTTATTTTTCAATATCTAAGTCCTCCGAGTGAGGAATAGATAGATTATGAGCTAAATCTCCGTGAATATATGAAACAAGTACCTTTTGTGAGATACTTGAGTAGCTAGGTGGGGTGACACGAGTTATCGACACTGGGTCCATGTCTGTTTCAATATCCATCTCCAAAGAACGAGAATGAATAGATTATGTGGTGACCCGGATAACTGACTCGGTTTGGTAAGGACCAATATTTCTTTTAAGTCCTATCACACTCTCACCATATTCTTTTCTGTCAGGATCGAGATTCTAAACAAGAGTTTAATTAAACACTCAGAAACTTTTGTTAAAGAAGTTGCGGAATAACACTTTAACAATAAATCAATGAAACAGTATATGAATCAAATCACAAGTTATATTGAATTAACTTAATGATTACAACCAAAGCCTCAATCTGTTGAACAAGCTCAACAGACGTTCAATACTTCTCTAATGAAAGGATCACTAACAATCTTGAGGCTAATTCTCTCTAAAAACAAAATACGTATGTATCTCTGTATTTTCAATAATGTAAGACTTCTAGACTATATATACAAAACAGATTATAAGATAATTACTAAAGAAACGTTGATCTTCAGTATCCATTCCATAATTATCTTCATCTCCTTGTCTTTCGCACAAATCATCCTTATCAACATTAGCAGCATTAATCTTCTAGCAGTATCTTTATCTTCAACAGTACTAACATACTAGCAGTAGTTTCCATCTTGCAGTACTAACTATTCTTCTAGCAGTACTAACCTTTCAAGCAGTATTAATACTACTAGCAGTAGTAATTTCTTCAAGTAGCAGTACTAATGTCTTCAACAGTAGTAATCTTCAATACTTAGCAGCACTATCCAAACTTAGCATATTTCAGACCCAACAATCTCCCCCTAACTTAACTTTTGTAAACAAGAAGTTAAGTTCTTCAGAATACGGTCTGCATGATGCTTTCAAAATTACTGCTCAGATTCCTAGATCAGGATTCAATCCCATACTTTGATTGATGGTTCTTTTAATCACAAATCTGGCCATTTCTGAACCTGTAGGGCATACCAACTTAGCTTTCAGCATCCCTTGCAACTTTACTTTGCTGTGGTCATACACCTTATCAACCAAGTAGTACTCATGAAAGCTTTTATCAATGGTTATTACATAGACTCCAGATCTTTCAAAAAGCATCCAATGATCAATACTTTTAAATCCTTCTCTATGCACATCTTTGATAAGATATTCGACTTTGGAAGGATCAAACATCATGCATATATATATTCCAGAGCCATCTTTGTTATGCTCATCCCTGCACCTTTTAACAAGTCACCATACAGATTCAATCCAACCTTGTACATTTCTTCCAAATCAGATCTGGTACAACTTCTGATTATCTTACCCCAGGTTGAATAAACCTCAAACTTGTCACCCATTCTTTTGATTCTGAAGTATTCTTTGCCTTTATCCATCAAAGTATCCCAATGAATGATCTCTGGGGCTTTCACTGAGATAGGATATGTTTTCAATGGTTCTTCATCTATCACTGTCATATACAAGTCAAACTGCTCATCTGATTGTCTTGACTGTTTTGAAGGTTGTTGACTTGATTGCTCTTGACTCTGTTTTTGCTTACCTTCCTCAGTTCTTTGCCTTTTTGCCTTTGTCTTGGTGGCTATTGACTTCATTCTCTTGACAACTCTAATCTTCTGAGCTAGTGTCTCTTCTTTCTTCACTTCTGCCTTTTCTTTAATAGGAGTGCCTTCTTCACTGTTAGGAAAAGGCTGTTGAATGTTCAGATCATGTCTTTCTTTCATCTTTCTTTCAAATTCAACCCTCTGATTGAAGTCTCCTTTTAGCTTGGCCATCTCCTTGTTGTATAAGTCTTCTATCCTACTGAAAGACATTTTTGTAAACATCCCTTCAGGAACTCCAACAGATCCTTTCAAGAAGTTTATCATTTTTCTTCTTTCTTGTGTAGCTAGAAAGGTCTTTGAAGGCTTCCTTTGTCTTGTTGCTTTCATAGTCACCCTCTTTGCAGCAGTTTTCAAGCTCTTCTGGTATTCTTCATTAAGCCTTTTTGCCAGATCTAAGGCAAGCTTTATGTCTTTAGCTTTTTGGATTTCATTCTCCTTTTCAAGTTCCTTCTCAAACTGTACATTTAACTCCTTTGCCAATTCTGCATCCAAATCTATTTGTTTCTGCTTCTTTGCAGGTTTCACAGGCTCGACCATCTTCTCTTTCCCTTTCTTCTTCTTGGCCTCTGACATACTGACCTCTTTCTTTTTCTTCTCTAAGACTCCTTCTTTGATCACCACTCCCTTAGCCTTTTGAGTGGCCTTAGGAGTGTCATGCTTTGCCTTCATCAGAGTCTCTGCAATCTCTATTTCTTCTCTAGACATTCCAGTTTCTGCTGCTGCTGTCTCTGATTCTACTGCTTTGGCAGTTTCTACTTCTGGTTCAGTAGTTTCTGCTGTCTCTGATTCTACTGCTTTGGCAGTTTGTACTTCTGGTTCAGTAGTTACTGCTGCTTCTACATTTTCTGCTTCTTTCTCTGTTGTTTCTGCTGCTTTCACAAATGTTTCTGCTGCTTTTTCTGTTTCTGCTGCTTTCACTGTTTCTGCTTCAACCTTCTTGTCAGCTTTACCACTAATCTCCCCCTCAAACTGAAATTCCATGCCAACTAAGCTTTCCTTCTCACATTCAGCTTCTTGATTCTCCCCCTTTTTGGAAGCATCATGAGCACTTCTCCTTTTCTTCAAGATAAACTGGTTTCTTTTCTTTTTGTGCACCAAATTCAACACCATCTTCTTGAGTTTGTCTATCTGGATTTGTTGAGAAATGATCACCTTTTTCAGCTCCTTTATCTCCAAGCCCTGATTGATTACATCCAAGTTCACATTGCCAATGGTTTCCATCAATTCATCATAGTTATATCTGTGGTCACCTCCTTTAGGTGTGTTGAGCACCCTTGAAGGATCCTTGGATCTTTTAGTAGAGGTCTTCTGCCTAACAGAAGCACCTACTACCCCTTGGTTTCTTGGCACCTAGGACCCTTAGATGATTTCTCATCCAAAGTTGCCGTGGGGAAGGTCTTAGTTATGTTCACACTGTCCTGATCCACACCTTGTGCAGAATCAGTAGTGTGAGCCTTGCTGCCCACATGCTCATCCTTCTCCTTAGAGAGCACCTTCTTGGGGTTGGGAGACACCCCTGTGGATTCCCTTTGGATATTCTCTGATGGAGAATGCTCCATCAGAGGGCTTGTAGGCTTTTGGGGTGTAGGTACATGAAGGGAAGGAACCTTCTGTACCTTTTTCCTTGCATATTTTTGAGTGATTGGGGGATTTGGCTTATCAATAGTGGTCTCAGGAAGAATATTTGAAGTGAATGGTGTGGGTAGGTCATCAGTGGGTTGGTCAGATATGGGTTGTGACCCTGATGCCTCACCATGGGAATGATACACAACCATCATTGTAGAGAACAATGGTGTGTCTTTTCCAGAAAAGTCCTTACTAGGCCTTCTCATGTTGGAAAATACCTTGCCTTTGGGAGGTTTAGGTACATACACCTCTTCAAAAGAGGGTAAATCCGTCAATTCCTTATTTAGTACCTCTTGCACAAACCTTGGATACATATAGAATCTTTTGGTTTTGGTTTTGGTATCCAAGTTTGACATCAAATCATTGAAAATCATTTGAGAAAAACTGAACTTTCTGGAGGTAGCTAGGCATACAAGAGCATAAGCTATTGTACTGCTAAACTCACTCCATCCAGTTGTTTTTCGAGATAAACAATGTTGAAGAGTATGAACAAAGAATCTCCACTGAGGTGAAAATTTTCTTTTGAAACACTTGTAGACCTCAGTAGGACCTTCATACCCCATTCGACCAATTTCGAGAAAGAGGTCGTCCTTGGAGAGAGTAGAAATACATGAGGCATCATCTAGATGAAGATGAGTGCGTATGCATCCTTCTGTGATTTGGATAGGTTTATCACAGACCCGTGATTGAATGAGCTGAGTTCCATCAATGGTATGAATGGATGCGTTTGCCCAGAACTGTCGCATGTGTTCCACATAGATGGTGGGATTGACTGTGAGTGCATAGGCAATGTGTGATGCTTTCAGGAAATCCACAATTTCATGAAAACCCTCAGCTTGTTTGGGTTTCTACAGCATTGCAAGTTCATTGTGGTCATCAACGAAATCCAGTCCTGCCATCGTTTTGATCAAGTCTTGGGTTCGAATCAACACTAGGGTTTACGCACTGGGAAGCAAGAATTCTAGAGAGAGAAAGGATGAAAACTCAATGGAAATACTAAGAGCCGTTATAGGGTAAGGGATTCGGTTAAAAGCAGTAGTAAGTACCCTAGCAGCATTAACACATACCCGCAATATTAACCCATATAAGCAGTAGTAACACATACCAGCAGTATTAACACAGACTAGCACTATTAACACATACCAACAGTATTAACACTGTCTGGCAGTAGAAATAAGGAAAGCAGTAGTAACTTTGTACTGGCAGTATAAACTACCTAGCAGTAGTAACCATACTTAACCATATTTGAACTGTCAGAAGGATTAATAGTGAGAGCAATATTAACTTAACCAGAAGTACCAAATTTCTAATCAACAAGGTAATCTGAAACACTTAAACACAAATAGTTAGCAGCACCATGCACCATGAAATATGAGAAATGAAACAACAAGGAGTCTATACAGAAATGGTACATGAGGAGAAATGATAGAGGCTTATTCAGTGTTTATCATGCCCACACTTGTGACTAAGAATGTGAATCTACCCACATCAAAAGCTTTGGTGAATAGATCAGCAAATTGATTACTAGTGTGTACTTTCAAAACCTGAATTAACTTCTTTTCATTGCAATCTCTAATAAAATGGTACCTGATTTCTATATGCTTGGTTTTAGAGTGCTTGACTGGATTATTAACAATGCTTATAGCACTGTTGTTATCAATGAAGATGGGAGTGTGAAGAAAAGTAATGCCATAGTCCAACATCTGATTCTGAATCCATAGGACCTGTGAGCAACAGCTTGCAGCAGCTATATACTCTGCTTCTGTTGTAGAGGTGGACACTGTGGTTTGCTTTTTACACTGCCATGAAACTAGCCTTGCACCCAAAAACTGACATCCTCCTGATGTAGACTTTCTATCCAAGTTTTCACCACCCAAATTACTAACTGAATATGCAAGTAGATCAAATGGTGAGTCATGAGGATACCAAAGACCCAACCTAGGTTTTCCTTTGAGATATCTGAAGATCCTTTTGACTGCTTGAAAGTGAGATTGCTTAGGCCTCACTTGAAATCTGGCACACACACAGACAACAAACATAATGTCTGGTCTTGAAGCTGTTAGATACATGAGGGAGCCTATCATAGATCTATAATGATGAACATCCACATCCTCCCCCTCAAGATCTGCAGTGATCTATATGTGTGTTTCCATAGGTGTGCTTGCAGGCTTTGCTTCTGAAAATCCAAACTTTGTAAGTATATCCTGCACATACTTAGATTGACTTATGAAAATGCCATCTTTCTTCTGTTTAACCTGTAGCCCAAGGAAGAATGTGAGTTCACCCATAGAGCTCATCTTGAATCTTTTGTGCATCAACTCCTCAAACTCCTTGCACATATAATCTTTTGTGGATCCAAAGATGATATCATCCACATAGATTTGAACAAGCAGGATGTCCTTCTTCTTCCTTTTAATGAAAAGGGTCTTGTCAATGATTCCCCTTTCAAAACCATTTTCCAAGAGATAGGTAGACAGAGTGTCATACCATGCTCTTGGTGCTTGATGTAGCCCATAGAGTGTCTTCTTTAGTTTGTAGACTTTGTCAGGAAAGTTAGGATTCTCAAACCCTGGAGGCTGACAAACATACACTTCTTCATCAATTTTCCCATATAGGAATGCACTCTTAACATCCATCTGGTACACTCTGAACTTCATGAAAGAAGCATAGGCTAGAAACAGCCTAATTGCCTCAATTCTGGCTACTGGTGCAAACACTTCTTCATAGTCTATCCCCTCTTCTTGTGTGTACCCTTGTTCCACAAGTCTGGCCTTATTCTTTATCACTATTCCTCTCTCATCTTTCTTAATCCTGAAAACCCATTTAGTTCCAATTGCTCTTTGTCCTTGTGGAAGGTCAACCAGATCCCACACATTTTGCAGCTCAAACTGTAGCAGCTCCTCTTGCATTGCTTCTATCCAGCTTGGGTCTTTCATTGCATCATAGGCCTTCTTGGGTTCAATCTGAGATAGAAAACAAGATAACAAACCTGACTGCAAGTCTTTCAATCCTCCTAACTTACTTTGATGCCTTGTGATCCTGGGAGAATTGATATCACCAATCACCAACTGAGGAGGATGATTCTTCTGAGTTCTTATTTGATGGGCAACCTCCTCATTAATATTTGCATCCAGATTAGAGTCATTCTTTTCAGGAGTGTTTCCACCAAATACTGAAGAATTTTCTTCATCAATATCATCTTCTGACAATGTGGGCATTTCAGGACCTGTGTTTCCTGAACCTGAAGGATGAGCATCCTCTTTATCACCTTTATCCTCTTCATCACCTTTATCATCTTCAACCTGTTCTGGTTCAAAATCCTCTGTTTCTGAATCATCCTTATTTTCTTGTTGACAAAATTCAACAGGATCAACTGTAGGTATTGGGAACAACACAAACTCTTGTTTCTGTTCTTGTGCCTTTTCTGAACTTGTTCCTGCAATTTGCACATTACTAAAACCCAAAGAATTAGTGAGTGAATCAATGTCAAACAGCCAATCAGGACCTGTACCAATTTGATTTGGTGTGTTCTCATTGCATTTGACATTGTCACTTTCCTCTATAATCCTGGAAGAACTGTTGAATACTCTATATTCCTTACTCTGAAAGGAGTATCCAACAAGGAATCCATCCTCAGCTTTGCTTTCAAACTTGCCTAAATGATATTTGGTATTGAGGATTGTGCAAGGACACCCAAAAGGTTTGAAAAATCCAATAAAATGTTTCTTCTTTTTGAAAAGTTCATAAGGTGTCTTACCTTGGGATTTGACTACTAGAACTCTGTTTTGGACATAACAAGCAGTATTAACTGCTTCTGCCCAAAAAGTAATGGGTAATTTTGAATCTTCCAACAGAGATCTAGCAGCCTCAATCAATGTTCTATTTCTCCTCTCAACAACACCATTTTGTTGAGGAGTCCTAGGAGCACTGAATTGTCTCTCAATACCTTTAGTCTCACAAAAGCTGTTTAAGTCACTGTTTTTAAACTCAGTTCCATTATCAGATCTGATGACTTTAACTCTTAGATATGTTTGGTTTTCAATCCTAAGGACAAAGGATTTGATCAGTCCACTTGTCTCATCCTTAGTCCTCAGAAAATATACCCAAGTGAATCTAGAGAAGTCATCAACAATGACTAATCAATAGGATTTCTTACTAATACTCATCACATTTGTAGGACCAAAGAGATCCATATGCAATAACTGAAGGGGTGAAGAGATTGTGTTTATTTCTTTGGACTTATGAGAAGTTTTGTGCTGCTTGCCTTTAAGACGTGCAACACAATGATCATCACATGAAAACACTTTTTGAGGCAAACCTCTCACAAGGTTGTTTTTCACAAGTTTATTCATAGTTTTAAAATTCATGTGACACATCCTTCTGTGCCAAAGAGATGATTCATCTAAAGAAGCTTTTGAAAACAGACAATTAAGTGATGAATCAGATGAAACACTCTCTAAGTCCAAACAATAAACATTATCCTTTCTAGGAGTTCTAAGTAGTATCATATTTTTATCAATTACCTTGAATCCTGGAGCAAGGATAATACATTCAGTATCACTAAATAATATACTATGTTTCTTGTCACAAACCTGTGATACACTTAACAGGTTGTATCTCAATTGCTCAATATAGTAAACATCTTCAAAAGTCATCTTACATTTTGATACCATACCTTTACCACTTATCTTACCTCCTGCTGGATTGTCACCAAAAGCAACATGTCCTCCATCAAACCTTTTGAAATTTTGAAGGCATGACATGTTACCTGTCATGTGCCTAGAGCAACCACTATCTACATGCCAAATGCTCTTCCCCTTAAGCTGTTGGTTGCCCTGCACATAAGATAAAACAGTTAGTTTCTTGAGGGAACCCAAGCCAAAGTGGTCTTGGGTTACCCTTTCTCATCAACATACTCATATTCATTAAGCTTAGTCTTGATGAGATGATCAGAGTCAGGAATCTCATGGTTGGAATACTTTGTCTTAATTATAGGCTTGTCAGAATTAACACTGATAGCAGTACTATCCTTGTTAGCAGTATTACCTTGTTCAGCAGCACTAACTTTGTTAGCAGTACTAACCTCATTAGCAGTACTAACTTGGTCAGCAGTACTAACTTTGTTAACAGTACTAACTTGGTCAGCTGTAGTATTGCTATCAGCAGCACTATTTCTGTTAGCAGTACTATTTGAGGTAGCAGTACTAACAGGTTTAGTTTCTTTTGGAACCCAAATTTTGACAAAGTTGTTTGCTTTCCTATTCTTTGAGTTACTCCTTGATTTGCTTGGAATATCTTATTTTGTTTTAGCAAACTTATTTTGAATATGAGATTGTGCAGTACCAGTTTTCATTGGTGCTGTTCTCACATTCTCAGTCATGTGATTCCTTGAACTTCTTGATTGCTTCCTATAACCAACAGAATTTTGTATTTTTCTTTGAAAAGTAATTCTTTGGTTAACAGGATTGAAATAACAGTGTTTGGCTAAATGATTCAACTTGCCACAAATAAAACAAGGCTTTGGTCTAATGATTTTGCTTAGATCAATTTCTTGTTTTTGAGCCCACTGGTTATTTCTGTTTCTCTGATTTCCCCTTATTTTATCATGTTGATGGGGCTTGATCTGTTGACAAGTACAGGGATTTACAACAGTAGTTTGCATATAGTGATCTCCCTGTACCTTTTCCTTCCCTTTTCTGGAGGTCTCAGCTTTCTCACTCTTAACAGTCTCTTCCCCAATCTTAGACTTCTCCACTTTCTCACTCTTGACAAATGGTTTACCTCCCCTTTCATTTGTAAGAATATGATTTTCTAAGGGAATTTCTTTCTGGTCTTCCTTATTCTTATCCTCAGTGTTCTCTTCTTCAGATTCTGCCTCAACCACTACAGTGTCTAGTGGATCTACCTCTGTGGCTCCTGCAGGTAAGTCATTCTTATCTTGCCTTTCTAAGAGGTCTGAGGTGGGTGGAATATAGTTGTTGTTGTAAGGTGGAGGGGTGTTATTGTATCATATACCTCTCTTCAGTTTGTCATGAACTTGAGATTTGAGTAAAGTGTCTATTGCTTTAGAAGCATTGGAAAATTTCTCAATGTCTAATTTGGCCTTCTCAAATTCACTCCTAACTTTCTCACATTCTTCTCTAGCCTTCTCTAGCTTAATCTCTAACTCCTTCTTCTCCCACTTCCAATAGTTTTGATCATATGAATGTTGAAGTTCATTGGCCTGATATGCCTTAATTTGTTCTTCAAAATTCACAATGATCAAATTAGACTCTCTCCTATGTTTCTCCAACCTTTTAAGATCATCACACATGCTCTGATTGTGATCCCTGTACTTCTTAACAGTTTCAAGACAAGCTTTAGAGCAAAGTTTAGTTTTTACCTCTGTGGGAATTGCAGTGGTTGAAGACTCTGAAACCTCAACCATCAATGCTTGATTCTGGATTGCCTCATCAGCTTGATCACTCCAATCAAATCCCATTCCATCTTGTGAGACAAGTGCTTGAGATGGGTTCCAGTTGTTGTTATAGTTTGTGGACTTTGATTGTTGATTGTTGCTCCCATGCTGTTGAGAAATTCCTCCTCTGCATTCCCTTGCAAAGTGCCCTAGTTTATGACACTTGTAGCATTCCACTTTGGATTTGTCAAATCTAGCACCATCTTCTCTTCTCATGGCAAAGTTGTTTCTTCCTGTTCTTTTAATGAATCTTTTGATTCTCATGGTGAGCATTGCCATTTGCCACTTGATATCCATCTCTTCAAGGTCATCAACATTGATCTTCAAAAGAGAAGATTTTGCATGGCTAGCAAGAAAAGCTTCCAAAACAGAATCATTGAGTCCATCCTGTTTTGAGCCATAAGCAGCACTAACTGATTCTGTATTTGCAGAAGAATCAGTAGTAGATGATAAGAGAGCAGCATTGTGAGAGTATCCAGATGGCTTCTTCTTAGATTCAACTTCTGCTTCAAACACCCTGAGATCATTGTAGAGATCATCAAGTTCCTTATCCTCCAGATTATCATTCTGCCTGAATGATACTGTATACATTACCCATTCTTCACCAAGAGATCTTAGAAACTTTCTGTTGACATCATCCTGGTCCATCTTGACACCAACGGTGGCCAATTCTCCAATCAACTTGTTGAACCTATCAAAGGTTTGAGTCATAGACTCATTCTTTGTAGACATAAAATTTTCATATTGTTGCTTGAGAATTGATTTCTGATTTCTCTTAGTGCTTTTGGTACCTGAAAACCTCTTCTCCAAAGCATTCCACAAGATTTTGGCATCAGCACAGTTGCAAAACTGATGTTCGTATTCATTTGGAATTGCCAAGAGCAGAGTGCTCAAGGCTTTCATCTCAGTCTGCCTCATCTTTCTTTCTCCATCAGTCTTTGGTGGAGGTATCTTGCCATCTGTTCCCATCTCTCCTTCATTGGAGGGACCATTCTCAATGATGTCCCACATTGAGTAGTCTGTAAAAAGTATATACTGCCTGATCCTGATTTTCCACATGTCAAACTCATTAGGTTTGAGCATGGGAACCTTTGAAACAAGAACACTGTCGTGTGATCCGTCCATGATGATTATTGATTTCTGAGTTCCTTAACTCTGATACCACTTGTCAGGATCGAGATTCTAAACAAGAATTTAATTAAACACTCAGAAACTTTTGTTAAAGAAGTTGCGGAATAACACTTTAACAATAAATCAATGAACAATATATGAATCAAATCACAAGTTATATTGAATTAACTTAATGATTACAACCAAAGCCTCAATCTGTTGAACAAGCTCAACAGACGCTCAATACTTCTCTAATGAAAGGATCACTAACAATCTTGAGGCTAATTCTCTCTAAAAACAAAATACGTATGTATCTCTGTATTTTCAATAATCTAAGAGTTCTAGACTATATATACAAAACAAATTATAAGATAATTACTAAAGAAACGTTGATCTTTAGTATCCATTCCATAATTATCTTCATCTCCTTGTCTTTCGCACAAATCATCCTTATCAACATTAGTAGCATTAATCTTCTAGCAGTATCTTTAACTTCAGCAGTACTAACATACTAGCAGTAGTTTCTATCTTGCAGTACTAACTCTTCAAGCAGTACTAACTATTCTTCTAGCAGTACTAACCTTTCAAGCAGTATTAATACTACTAGCAGTAGTAATTTCTTCAAGTAGCAATACTAATGTCTTCAGCAGTAGTAATCTTCAATACTTAGCAGCACTATCCAGACTTAGCATATTTCAGACCCAACATTTTCACTCTAAACTCATCTATCATTCTAGACTCCTCACTGATATCTAAGAATTGGATGTGTTTCTTGGGTAGGTCCTTCCGGTTCTGGATTGACCATAGAAACATTATAAGCCCTAACACTCATTTAACTCGCCAAAATAAAACATTTAAGTAAACAGTGAAATACGAGTTCTAAACTGAAATGTTTAGAAGTTAAGTCATTTAAGAACGAGTCCTGATCTGAGATGATCATAAGTCGATATGAAAGTTAAGACAAACCTGGTACTCCCCCTCATAATATGGCGTAACCCTTGATTGTAGTCATGTGATGTGAATAATCTGAATTAAATCACACATGACATTCCTGCAAAACAGATTAGACAGATTTTGGTTTTGGTATCCATGCTTTGATGTATCCTTTATGGTTAGATGCCTTAGCTTTGAAGCTATGAAAATGGGGGTTGGGGATACTATACGTACCATACCAACTATTGACATACATGGAATCCACAAAGTCCCTATTTCCACAATAAGTGCAACAAATATTTGATCGGTTGAGACTGATCAACTTAGTTGTGGAATAGACATGAGTCGGTGACTTTGGATCAACTACAGGATATTTGTATGACATGTTTCCATCACTGTCTTCTGTAGTTGATTTCTTTCTCCAAACCATTTTGACTTTTCGAAACACTTGATTATCTGTATTATCAACGGGAGAATTATACAAAAAGATTTGAAGGGCGAATCCGATCTTTTGAAAATTCATTTGAAATGACACAACTCTTCGAAGAAATAGTTTTAGACGTTGAACTTGAAGGATAAGGTGACTGAACAACAGTATCGGGACTGACTTGTTTAGATAATTCGGCTTTGAAATTGAGTTCTTCAAGTTTCTTGACTTTTACGGATAAACCATCCATTTCTTCGACAATTGAATCAAATTGCTTTTGTAAACCGGATTTTACCTTATGTTCTTTCAAGATCTCTGTCGTTAATTTAGAAAATCTCTGTGATAGCTTACGTATTTCAGTTTCGAAAAACTTCCTCTCACTTTCAAAGTCTTTTTCAATACTGTTGCGTTTATCAGATATTTCTTTGAAAACAACAACATTTTTCTTTTCAAGTTATTTCTTCTTATTCTCAAAAGATTTTCTTTCTATCTCAAAATTATTTCGCTCAACTATCAAAATCTTTTCAAAATCAGAAATCTGTTTTGAATGTTTAGCATTTTGAAACTCAAAAGTCTTTATTTCCTCGAAAATCTTCTTTGAAAGATCAAGAATTTTCCGTTCAAACCCCTTTCTTTCATTAGCGAAACCACTTCTTTCATTCTCAAAATCTTTTTTGTCCTTTTCAATCTCTTTCTCAAGGTCAAAAATCTTTTGTTTCAGTTCGAGATTATTATTCTTTAAAACACTGATTTCATTTTACAATGAATCATCTGAATTTTTGCTTTTATTTTCAAGAATTTTCAGATCTTCTTCAGGTTCTGAATCGACATATGACTTTACGAATTTACCATTCACATACATGTATGTTTTTCCCATTGTTACTTGAACAAAATGATCGTAAGACGATCGCGTTTTGATTCAAAAAAAAATATTGGAATGAATGTAATCGGTACCCACAATCAAAAATCGAATGTAACTCGTAATATCAAGCCAATCTCATCAAATCAACCCAAACACAATTGAGCCTAAATCGAAATCTAACCAAGTGATCGATTTAATTAGCAAAAATCTCAAATGAAAAAAAATTGACCCAAAATGACCGTGATTAAACAAATCGATTCACCCTCAACTAGAATTATCAATAATCAAAAGCACAATTAATGAAATTCACCCTAATCGATTTACCCAAGATTAACAAACCATGTGATTGATGAAATCTACCAAATCAGATAACGATTGAGACCAAACACCAATCGGTTTTAACTATCCTTAAATAAAACCAGTCGTCGTAACCCAAATCAAATCCAAGTCTAGCACGACTTATCTATTTACCTCACATCAAATAAACAAAAAAAGACGCCAAACGCCACTCTGTAATCGATTCTATACTCGATTCTAAAGCCAAATAAATTGATTGTAAATGAACATCAAAATTCAAAAACCAACATATTAATATGTTGGTCCCGGAGGTGCTTAACAAGTTTGTAGAAGGGGGGGGGGGGGTTGAATACAAACACATAAATTAAAGTTTAATAAATTGTTTATTGAAAAATCAAACACAATTTACAAGTTTGTTGCGGAATAAGATTAAGACAGACTCAATCTAAACAAACTTAAGAAACACTAATATGGTTGCACAAGAATATAGAGAATGGGAGATTAGAGAGTATAGAAAACAAGGGTTTCTATGAAATAAAAAGATGAAGGCTAGAGGTGAGCACACTCTCAGATGGAGAGGTAATCTTTCTATTTATACCCTATGCATTAAATGCATGGCAGGGCACTTTACACGTGGCGTTCAGTGATTGGATTTGGGAGTCTGACTTTGGGAGACATGCTTTCGGCCGTATCATGAACAGTGTAGTTGACAGAGTTGTTGTACAATTTGTGGCAGAGACGTGTCCGTTCTGACACATCGTACTGGTTGTGCAAGGTAAGACAAAAGGAGACTTGAGGCATAAGCTTCGTGATCGTTTGATCGCTGAATATCTCTTCCTTCAGAGATATAAAGAGGTTCAGCTATCGCTGAAGTTTCCTCATGTTCCTTCGCGTATAAGTAGATTCGTCTTTGCTTCACTGATATCCGCATTAGGTCACTAGTAGACTTGTCTTTGTTCAACAGCTTTGTCTTCGATTCAGCTATGAACATCTGTTGACGCTAGACTTGTCTTCAAGGATTACGTTACTGTTTACATCAGAAACTATCAGAGCTAACTGAACAGATTCAGTCTGATCACTGATAGTAAAACACTAATACATATAAATGTTTGTAAGAAAGACTATCAACGATAACTGAACAGGATCAGTCTGATCGCTGATGGTGAAACACTAATACATATTAAACGTAATTTTCACTAAGTATAAAAGAGGGTTGTTATCAAATCATTGATAGAGTTTGGATCAACAATCTCTCCCTATTTGATAATGACAAAGTAACTGAAGAAAATTACTTTATAGTTCAAAATAAGGAATAATCAGGACTCATAACATACATGTCCCAATTACTATTTTGAGGGATATTTATAGTACTGATAGAGTTAAGTACTTCATTGAAATTTTCATTAATTCAAGGAAAGAATTACAAGATGTGAAAATTATAAGTACAAGTGAAGAACTAACTACTGTAAGTTAAACTAATAGATTACAAGATATAATAAAACTAATCTATCAGCTATCTAAAGAAGATTTGGGAGGATTGATCATATACTCAGGTATTTCTTCTCCTTTTTGCCTTCGATCTGAAGATTCTTGAGAGATGATTGCCTTGATCGATTCAGCATAGGGAGAGAAGTCACACCATAAGCACAAGAGATCCTTGAGATGACTGAGGGGACAGATAGGAATTTCAGATACTCTTTGAAATCTGAGCTCTTCCTCATCATCTCTTAAGAAGATTCCAAAAGG
This sequence comes from Arctium minus, assembly GCA_954870635.1. Taxonomy (NCBI): domain Eukaryota; kingdom Viridiplantae; phylum Streptophyta; class Magnoliopsida; order Asterales; family Asteraceae; genus Arctium; species Arctium minus. Next base: position 29,596,058 of record OX941089.1, on the reverse strand, counting down.
TTCTTTGAGTACTTGTCCTGCAACATATGGTCCACCAGGGGGCAGAGATAGATCGAGAACTGAAAGATCAAGAGGAGGACCAAACAGAGCTTCTCTTGAGAACTTGATGGAGGTTTCATTTCTGATCACAACGACATTTTCAGACAAGGAGGAGACAAACTTTCTTTTGAATTGCTTTGGCTTAGAAGGAAGAGCAGATGGCACCTTTAGGATTGCAGCGACTCTGTTGATAAGAGCATCATTTATCCTTTCAACATAGCCTCTGTAGATTGACTTTGATTTATTCAGCTCATCTTTGAACTCAAGCCATTCCATGTAGCCGAAGCTTTCCAGCTTTGAAACGAACATAGCCTTGCAGCTTCCATCCTCTCTGGTAATCTCCATAGTGACAGAAACTTTATCCTTCTTCTTTCTTCTAGAGATAGCTACTGAAACGATCTTCATTGGGTCAGAGCGATAGTCAAGTTTATGTTTGCACCAATCGACTGAGCTATCGCTGACCCTTTGTTCTTTTGATCGCTCCTCTTCAATCTCTTTCAATAGAGCAACCTGGACTTCAACTGGTTTATTCTTTAGCCTTTTGTCTTTGACTTGAGAGGACTGAATCTTGAGAGCAAGAGAGGCATCTCTTTGATAATCAGCTATCAGCTTCTCAGCCCTGACAGATTCTTCGATTTCAGCTTCAGTCAGGAACTCTAAATCTGTTGATTGAGAGGGGATCTTCAGTCGTTGTTTCTCTAGATGAGAGATCATCTCTGTTCGTCTCTTCATCTCTTCCTCTGACCAGTGATATGGTCTAGAGGGCCTTCCTGGATGTTGCAGGGACTCTTCTTCCTCATCTTCTTCATCAATCTCTCTTACAGAGATTGGGATTATTTGTTCATCAGCTACAGCGGCTGGGATTATTTGTAGTTCTTTACCCTTAAGCAGGGGAGAGAACTGTCTGGACAGAAAATAGAAAGAAAGAAGTTAGTGTATGTTTTGGGAAGAGAGAAGATAAAGGCTAGAAAGAGATAGAGGGGTTGAAGAAAGAAACAGGGACAAGTGAGAGGCATACCTGAGAAGGATTCTCCTCAGATAGTGAAATTGACTTCAGGTTTCCCTCAGCAACTGCATCTTTGGACTTGCTTTGGGAAGGGGTTCCTGAGGATGTTCCATGACTCCCCTCTGCTGTGACAACTTCTTTCGAAGGTATCACTGAAGATGTGATGGCTGCAGAAGAACACCATAAGGACTGATCTTCTTCATCATCATCTTCTTGATGAGGTTGCTCTTCCCCTTGATCTTCAAGATCAAGATCTTCTTCATCTTCATCCTCCTCTTCTTCTTCTTCGACAAAGTCTTTGAAAGAAGAAGGGGCTTGGTCACCAACCTTCTCCCCCTCAACATGAGAGGGAGGATCTTTCTGTTGAACCTCAGCAGCAGCTTCAGCTGTTGTCTCCCCCTCTTTAATTTCTTCAGCAGCTTTCTCCCCCTCTTTGTCATTATCAGCGAGGGAGAGATCTTTGATTGGAGAGAAAGGTTGTGCAGAGGCCAACTTTCGGACTTCAGCCTCCAGACTATCCAGGTGTCCTTCAATCACAAGGAGATCTGAAGTAGCCTGATGAATAAATTCAACAGCTATGTTCAGTTGGGTGCGATCGTCCGATGTGAAGGAAGGAGAATGAGTCGGAGCTGGTGCATTCAGCTTGGTGAGGACTTGCTGAAGAAGAGCGGTGCAAGCATCAACCTTTACGAATAAAGCATCAAACCGACGCTGAGAGTCTTCCTTGGCTTTGACAATCTCATCTTTAAGAGCAGAGATTTGAGAAGTTTCAGCTTTGGAGGAGGAGACAGCTGTCAAAGTCTTTAGTTCTTCACCAGCGGTATTGACTGCGCTGGTGGTTTCGTTGACAACGGCGGTGAGAGAAACCACCTTTTCACCCAAACTGTTGACATTTGCGTCAACAATTGCCAAACTAGGACCTGAAAGAAAAGTTAGCTTCTGAGTAACAAGCTTAGATGGGGACAAGGAAGGTGTATTGGTGGGTTTAGGTATACCTGATCATTCAAACATGTTGAAAAATTGCATGTCTCTTTCAAACATTTGAGAATCAGGTCCTAAAAATGCAACATGAGGTTGCTGCATGAGAGGAGGGTCAGAGACCAAAGAAATAGAGGGATTAGAGATGGGGATAGAAGAAGTTTGGGGTTGGGAAGGTACCTCAGTTGATTGAAGAATTGAGATTTTAGGTTGAGTCACTGTTATTGTGACAGCGGCCGAGGTCGCTGGCACGGTTGATGTTATAGCAGCAGATGTGGAGGAGAGGACCACGAAATCATCCAAGGAAGTTGTCGAGAAACTTCCTCAGGCCTTGAACTAGTGGCTGGTGTCTCCTTAGTAACTTTAGCCTTCTTCGAAGGACCAAAGGAACTAGCAGATGGTCGTTTGGAACCAGTGGTAGCGGCAGGGTTAGCAGAAGAATGAACCTCCTGCGTGGCCGCTGAAGTAGAAGAAGTGTGGAGAGAGAGTCGGGAGCATAGGGTAGATATACTTACCTCGTTTGCCAGCGGTTTGACCTCCAGTGAATGCTGACCCACTTTGGCGAAGGAGCCATCAGCAGTAGTGGGGTAGGCGTTGGCGTAGAGGAACTTCAGATATGCACAGATGAACCGTACATATGGGATCTTGGGATCCCTATCCGTCTTCTCTATCTTTGACCTTAGATCGTCAAGATAGCGGTGGCAAAGTCAAAGTTTTTGCCAGCAATCACCGAGTAAGCCATCTGGAGTTGTACCTTGCTGGCCTGATCAAGGGAACCACTTTTCCCACTCATGCATTGAATGAAGTGAGAAAAGATAAAGTTCAGCTGAGAAGGCATGTTCGCCTTCTTGATGAGAGTCAGCTTCTTGTTGGGGATTGTGGAGCGGGGCTTGTTGTCCCAGCAGTACTCCATATCATCCAGAAACTGAATGAGTTCAGCGTCAGTAGACAGAGCTTCAAAGCCACTCTTAGGTTTGTCAGGAAACCTGAGAGCCTTCCTTAAGCTGAAAGCGATCATCATTCCTTTGCTGAGGTCAGTGCAGAAAGAAATGGCAGGGACCTGATCACCTTTCTTGTTGGTGATGGTCGATTCTTCAGCTGTGAACCAAAACTGTTGAAGTAGAGTTTTGGAGGGTTTTGGATCAACAGTGAGAGCGTAAGCAATGCAAGATTGCTTTAGGAATTTAGCAGCATCCACCAGGTGTGGGTATTTGATTCCATCGAAGTCTAGGCGTCCAAGATGGTTGTTCTTGGGGACTTCAGAGTCAGTGATGGCGAACTTGACGTTCTTGGAGGGAACAAGTGCTGACTGTGCCATTGCTGAACAAGGAAAGAAATAAAGAATATAAGGGAAGGATTAAAGTCTAAAAATAAAGAAGTTTTTACCGGATTAAGATAAAAACAAAAATATTTGTAGATTAAGACATTGTTCTTAGTTTAAGAAGGAAGAACAATGAGAAAACCAAAGTTTTTGAAAGAATAAAATCAAAAAGAATGATTTATGTGAGTAGAAATCTTATAAAAACCCATAATGAAAGAACATAAATAGATTTTAATAACAAGATTGAAATGGAAACAAGATTAAAGATTAAAAAAACCTGGTGATCTTGAATGAAGATGATGCAGAAGCTTGAGAGAGAATTTCTTACTCAAAAAGTTTTTCAGAAAGTGTAAAAGATAAGAATGATATGAAACATTCCTTTTATACGTAGAGAGAAAGAGGCAGGAATACAAATGTTCATCATGACATGGACACGTCCCACGAAGTTGATTGGATAGAAGGGCAACGGATGAACGTGTCAGAAAAAGGCATGTCGTGGATTGTCGGTTCAAATGACGTTATAGGAGAGAGAAAAACGTTTCATTTGTCCTTTTTGAAAATATCTCTGAAGAAAAGTCATAGATAGGTTTTCTTTTGAAAGAATCCCTGATGATAATTCAGATATTGATTTTTATTTTAGAAGGATCACTGAAGAGAAAACTCAGTGATAGATTTTGTTTTTCAAAAAGCTTTTAATCATTTGAAGAAAACTTTAGTGATCAAAGTTTTATTTAAAGCATCTTACTGACTGAAGATTCAGTGATTGAAAGTAAGAGAACATACCTGAGAGTCAGAGTTTTAATCAGAGATTGAATGATAATGGGGAACTTATAATCACTGACTTAATGCATGAACGCTGAAGATTTACTCTTCGAGGTTCAGCATTCCAAGCTCACTGATGAGAAAGTTGAACCTTGTCTCATCAAGAGGTTTGGTGAATAATTCAGCAAGCTGATAGTTAGTAGGGATGAAATGAAGTTCAATTTCACCATTCATCATATGATCTCTGATAAAATGATATCTGATCTCTATGTGTTTCGTCTTTGAATGTAGCACTGGATTGTTTGCTATAGCGATAGCACTAGTGCTGTCGCAATAGATTGGAATCTTTGATAGCTGAAAGTCATAGTATAATAGTTGATTTCTCATCCATAAGACTTGAACACAACAACTTCCAGCGGCTACATATTCAACTTCAGTTGTGGAAGTGGACACTGAATTTTGCTTTTTGCTTGTCCAGCTTACCAGCTTTCCTCCTAGGAGTTGACATCCACCCGTGGTGCTCTTTCTATCGAGTTTACAACCTGCAAAATCACTATCGGAATATCCAGTTAGATCGAACCCTAAGTCTTTGGGATACCAAAGACCTAGGTTAGGAGTCCCTTTGAGATATCTGAAAATTCGCTTAACAGCGATCAGATGGGATTCCTTGGGTTCAGATTGATAGTGTGCATATAAACAAGTAGAGTACATAATGTCAGGTCGGCTCGCTGTAAGATACAGCAGGGAGCCTATCATTCCTCTATAGGCAGTGACATTAACAGGTTTTCCAGATGGATCTTTGTTAAGTGTCAGGGGAGGTGCCATAGGAGTCTTCATTGCTGAAGTTTGTGTTAAATCAAACTTCTTCAACATGTCTTTAACATACTTACCTTGGCTGATAAAAGTACCTTTGTCAGATTGTTTGATCTGAAGACCAAGAAAATATGTCAGCTCACCCATCATACTCATTTTGTATTCTTTCTTCATTCTTTCAGCGAAGCGAGTACACAGAGATGGGTTAGTAGAGCCAAATATGATGTCATCAACATATATTTATACAAGAATAATATGACCATTTATCTTTCTGAAAAATAAAGTATTATCAATTTTGCCACGTTCAAAATTTTCAGATTTAAGAAAGGATGAGAGAGTGTCATACCAAGCACGAGGGGCTTGTTTGAGACCATAGAGAGCCTTATCCAATTTATAAACATAATTTGGATACTTAGGATCATAGAACCCTGGAGGTTGTTCTACATAGACTTATTCATTCAGCTTTCCATTTAGAAATGTTAATTTACATCCATTTGATACACAATGAAGTCTTTGTAAACTGCATAAGCTAAGAATAGTCGAATTGCTTCGAGCCTAGCCACAGGGGCAAAGGTTTCATCATAGTCTATGCCTTCCTCTTGTCTGTATCCCTGAGCAACAAGTCGAGCCTTGTTGCGGGTTACAGTTCCATGTTCATCTAACTTGTTTCTAAACACCCATTTGGTGCCTATAACAGTTTTGTCAGACGGTCTAGGAACGAGATTCCAAACTTTGTTACGGGTAAACTCAGTCAGCTCTTCTTGCATAGCGCTGACCCAGTTTGGATCTCTGAGGGTATCATCAACCTTCTTTGGCTCTATTAAAGAAATAAAGTTGACAAAGAGACATATATTACCTGAACTTCGTCGTGTCTGAATACCTGCATCGGGATCACCAAGGATTTGATCAATGGGGTGATCTCTAGTCCAACGCTGAGCAGGGGGATGATCTCTTACTTCAGAGATTGGATCAACAATATGAATGTTTACTGATGATGAAGCTTGAGGTTCATTAGCTATCAAGTGTTGAGTGTCAGACATACCATTGTTTTCTGAGAGGAGTTCAGACGAAAATGGTTCTGATGGAAGAAGTGTGTTTAGAGGTTCTGTTGAGATCCATGAGTTGGGTTCAGCGTTAGGAGGTATGATGTTTGGATCATCATCAGCATTCGGTGGATTTGAATGCTGATTATTTGAAAAGAAGGGTTCTGTTTCTCTGTAATGAGAGAACATCCAAACATTTAATTCTTCTTTGTCAGCGATTGGTTTAGAGTTTTCTGAGTGAGTTTCATCAAAAGTGACATGAATTGTTTCTTCCACAGATTGTCTTCGCTTGTTGAAAACTCTGTAGGCTTTGGAGATGGAAGAATATCCAAGAAATATTCCATCAACTTTTGGATCGAACTTACCAAGCTGATCTTTGTTGTTTAAAATAAAGCACTGACAACCAAAGATATGAAGAAAACTGATAGAAGGCTTTCTTCCATGAAAAAGTTCATAAGCTGTCTTTCCGAATCGATTTACTATCAGCGATCTGTTTTGAGTAAAACATGCAGTATTTACAGCTTCAGCCCAAAATTGAGTAGGGAGATGAGAATCGCTGAGCATTGACCTAGCGGCTTCAATGATTGTTCTGTTTCTTCTTTCAGCGACTCCGTTTTGCTGAGGAGTTCTCACTGAAGAGAAGTTATGAGAAATTCCCTTGTTCTCAAAAAAATTGTTCAGAGAATTATTTTTGAATTCAGTTCCATGATCACTTCTTATTGAACGTACAATGAGATTATTCAACACTTCCATCTTATTATCAAAAGATATTAGTTCTTCTGGAGTATCACTCTTGCAGCGAAGAAAGATAACCCAGGTGTAGAGAGAGTATTCATCTACAATGACAAGCGTATATTTCTTTCCAGCTATTGATTGGATGTTGACAGGGCCAAACAGATCCATATGTAAGAGCTGAAGAGGACTTGTCACTGAGGAAACTTGTTTAGACTTGAAACTAGCTTTTGTCTGTTTTCCTTTTTCACATGCCGAGCAAAGAGATTCTTTAGCATATGAGTGCTGAGGAAGACCAGAAACCAGTTCCTTAGAAGAGAGAAAATTCAGGGTTTTGAAATTTAGATGAGAGAGCCTTTTGTGCCATAGCCAGTTGATATCAGAAGAGGCTTTAGAGAGAAAACATACGTTTTTAGTGATAGTAGAGTCAATATCTATTACATAGACATTTTCTCTTCGATAACCACTGAGAGCAAGTTTTCCTTTCTCATTTACCACTGAACATGCTTTCTTGGAAAAGCGAACTTCATAGTCTTTATCACATAGCTGACTGATGCTTAGAAGGTTATGCTTCAGTCCATCTACATAAGCGACTCTTCTGAAGGTAGTTGTCCCATTGCTGAGGACACCAAACCCTCAGGTATATCCTTTTACATTTCCACCAAAGGTCACAGAGGGACCTTTCTCTTCCTTGTATTCAGTGAGTAGGTCTTTTTGTCTAGTCATATGACGAGAACATCCACTATCGAGATACCAGATGCCCTTTGATCCCTGCAAACATAAGGAAGATTAAGCTTTCTTTGGTACCCACTTTTCAATGGGTCCTTTGGAGTTAGTGGAGATGGAAGGTTCAGTAATCTTCACAGCAGATGAAGATTCAACTTCATTGGTAATCTTCACTTTGGTTAATTTCTTAACCTTAGTGGTATTCTTCACCTTGGTCATTTTTTCAGCTTTGATGACCTTCTCAGCCTTGGAGGCATTCATCTTCACTTTAGCTATTTTATCAGCTTTAGTGGCAGTTGGACATTTTCTTGAAATATGGTTAGTAAATCCACAGTGATAGCATTTTCTATATTTGAAAGTGGTTTTAGGACCAGGAGTAAAAGATTTTGAGAATTTAAGATGAGCAGGGCCAGGTCCAAGAATGCTTTTAGCATGAGATCTGGGAGGAATTTTGATTTCTTCAGATCTCTTAAGATTGAGATCAATCTTTAGCTTCGGAGGACAGAGATCAAAGATTTCTATCACAGAGCTAGAGGATTGATTCGCTGAAGGTTTAGAGGGAACTTTCAGCTTTGCTTTCTTGGAAGCCTTTTGAGGACGAAGAATGGATTTTCCTTTATCCGCAGACTTAGAGCCTTTGGATTTTTCCTCAGGGATAGAATTAGAAGAAGAAGAATAAAACTGATTATAAGAAGTGTCAGAGATAGAAGTGACAAATGTTCCAAACTTAAGCATGGAACAGTCTTCTTTAGGCTCATCCTGTGGTTTCCAAAAACCAAGACCGGTTTTATCACCACCAGTAGTTTGATCATTTATTATCTCAGTTATCTTTGTTGAAGAATTGCACCATTTTTCAATAGTAGCCTTTTCTGCTTTTAGAGCAGCGATGGCTTGTTCGCGTTCTATGCTGATGATTTTATTTACAACAACTTGATCTTTCAAACTTTCCTCTAAAAGAGTTAGTTCTTTGATTTTTTTCATGGCATTTTTCCAGCTGTTCAGTTAAGTCATTGTTTTTTCTCTCAGCTAGAGTTTTTCCGTTTAGAGCATTGTAAAGATCAATCGTCAGCACATCAACTGCGCGACTTCTCTCTAATTCAGGTAGAGAGGGATTAGTAGAGATAGATACCTGAGATGATATATAACTCATAGAAGTTTCAGCTAGTTCTTCCGCTTCTTCTTTAATCTCAGCCATGAGGCAAAGATTAGCGACTTCTTCTTCATCAGAACTTGATTCTTCTGATTCAGCCCAGTCATGTTCTTCAACAATGAGACCTTTACCTTTTCACTTGTAGCTTATCAGCTTTTGGTATTTTTCTTTCAGCTTTAGGTATTTGTCATCGCTGGATCTTCTTGAGATAGAAGGTTTGAAGACTTTCTTCGACCTGCACTCACTTGCAAAGTGTCCAATCTTTTCACAGTTAAATCAAGTAGCAGTAGCCTTATCAACAGGGGTTGATTTTGGCTTGTCAGTGAGAGAGAGAGAGGCTTATTTCTTCTGAAATTGCTCTTTCTTGCAAATCTCTTAAAAGAGTTTGTCAAGAGTGCTAAGGACTCATCAAACTCTGAAAGATCAGTGTCTGATAGATCCTCAGATTCAGAATCTAACTCAGTGATGGTGAGAGTAGATCGCTGAGATGGAATTATCTCTGAAGAGACTAAAGCAACAGGAGTGCTTTTGGAGTCTTTAGAATCTTTTATAAGATTCTTCTTCAACAGGTTTGATTGCTCATAGTTAAGCAATATTCCATACAAGGTGCTGAGAGAAAGAGAGTTTAAGTCTTTTGTCAGCTTGAGACATATTGAATAACTGTCCCAACATTCAGGAAGACATTCCAAGAATTTTGTTAGAACCTCAGAATTAGAATAGGTCCTACCAACGGTTCTTAGATCAATGATTAAGCAGTTAAACCGCTGATGAACATCAGAGAGAGATTCACTCTTACCAGCGATAAAACTTTCATATTGTCTTACCAAGTTAATCTTTCGAGTCTCTTGGATTTCAGTGGTGCCTTCATATTGAACACATATGGTTTCCCACATTTCTTTAGAAGTTTTAAGATGCATGATGGAATGGAAAACTTCATCAGACAGAGCCATAGAGATAATGGTTTTTACCCTTGCATCAATACCAACCTTCTTTTTGTCCTCATCACTCCATTGTCTGATTTCCTTAGCAATATAGCGTTCAGGAATAAATGGAGTGGTAGCAGTAGCTGGAACGGTAGCTATGATTTGGACATGTTCATATGGTCCGTTTGCTACGTACTCAGGTATAGTAGGATCTGCACCTTCAAGAAATAGCATCATTCGATTCTTCCACAGAGAAAAGTTATATCTGCTAAATCGAGGAGGTTTGGAAAGTGAACCATTATCATAGTAGTTTGTGTTTGTGTTAAGTGCCATGTTAGAATAGCAAAGAAGAGAATAAAGCAAGATCTTGTTTATCAGATTAAACAGTCTGCTCTGATACCACTTGTTGGTCCCGGAGGTGCTTAACAAGTTTGTAGAATGGGGGGGGGGTTGAATACAAACACGGAAATTAAAGTTTAATAAATTGTTTATTGAAAAATCAAACACAATTTACATGTTTGTTGCGGAATAAGATTAAGACAGACTCAATCTAAACAAACTTAAGAAACACTAAGAGGTTCAGCTATCGCTGAAGCTTTTCCTCATGTTCCTTCGCGTATAAGTAGATTCGTCTTTGCTTCACTGATATCCGCATCAGGTCACTAGTAGACTTGTCTTTGTTCAGCAGCTTTGTCTTCGATTCAGCTATGAACATCTGTTGACGCTAGACTTGTCTTCAAGGATTACGTTACTGTTTACATCAGAAACTATCAGTGATAACTGAACAGACTCAGTCTGATCACTGATAGTAAAACACTAATACATATAAATGTTTGTAAGAAAGACTATCAGCGATAACTGAACAGGACCAGTCTGATCGCTGATGGTGAAACACTAATACATATTAAACGTAATTTTCACTAAGTATAAAAGAGGGTCGTTATCAAATCACTGAGAGAGTTTGGATCAACATAATCAAACACATAATCAAAGTTAATCGATTGAACCCATATTGTAGTTGAACCCTAATCGAGTACCACTAAACCCGAAATTAATCAATTCCACACAAACAGACGAGAGTACCCGAAATCAAAATCAAAATCAAATTCAATCAATAACCTAACTTAAATTGAATGCAAGATTGAATCAGATCCAGATCAAAGTAATAGTAATTAACAGATTCAATGAAAGAAAAATCAGATTAGCAAACACCTCAATTGAGTTGAGTTGACTGGTTAAACCAATTGAGACCAAAACAAAGCAAATTCGATAACACTTTGATCATAAAGATTAGAAAGATGTAAGGCAAATTCATTCATCACATCCATTCCATTGTTCTTTCTTGCTCTCTTTTTCATCATTTGAATTGCTTCATTTTTCATACTACTGAAAAAATGAGTTCACCTGTTGAAAAAGCTAGGCTCTATTTATGTTACAATGGTGAATAGGTGCAAAACAACAATGAGTTGGATTTTATTGACTACAAAAGGCATGGTATACATATTCCAGTAATCGTTTCATATAAGAGTTTTATTTATTATGCCATGGGAAAATGTGGAATCGAAGATTCTGCTGCTTGCAAGTTGGTGTTCAGACGTGAAGATCGCTCACTAATGGAGCTAACCAACGATGAACAAATCCTTGGTTTTATGCTAGTTGCAGCCGATTCAGAAATACCTCCAGAACTTTTTGTGTATGTCGCACCATTGATGTGCGACGAAGGTGATGATGAAGGTGCTGACGAAGATGATGACGGAGTGATGAGGAAGGTGATGACAGAGGTGATGAGGAAGCTGATGACGAAATACATGTCGGTGGTAGTCAACTAGAGCCAGAAACTCAATTTCAGGCATCCTACGACACCACACTTTATTCTGGTCGTGCATATCGTTCTAATGAGTCTTATCCGGATGTTATTTAGGGATGGAATGTCCCACATAATCTTCCACCATCAAATACGATGGCCCCGACAGATCGTCGCTCGTCATCGTTTCGGGTCTGTAACAGTCCGCCTCCTGCATCCCAAATTGGGTGACATAGGTCATTATAAGAATTTTCGAACGTAATAACAAAAATAGAACAATAATGATCACTCGTCGTCACTTACATTTTGCTGGAATGATGGGGTAGAAAAAGGGGCAAATCCTCCCAATACCGCCTGCGTGTACCAAGGCGACGTGTAGATCGACGCCATACTTGGCATCCCAAACTGGTGACATAGATTATAATGAGAACTCGTAATAAGAATTTTCAAACGTAATAACGAAAATAGAACTACAATGAGCACTCGTTGTAACTTGCACTTTGCAGGAATGATGGGGTCGCAGAAAGGGAAAATCCTCCCGATGCCGCCTGCGTGTACCCAGGCGACATGTAGGTCGGCGCCATGCTCGTCGACACCTAACACAAGTATGGAACGTAACATCAATACACAAACCAATATACAAGTATGGAACATAATATCCCCAAATTAAGTTAAATACTAACATGAACAGTGCGAAGGTGTGCGGTGAGGGCCTCGAGCTCTCTTATGCGTCTCTCGATCGGCCCGTGGACGTGGTTATGCAGCGACTCCATGTAGTCCCACTTGTGTTGGTATGGGTCTGGAGGCGGCACACCATGATGGGAGGGGCTAGAGGGAGACTGATATATCGCGTTATCATCGTCGTCTTCATCATCTTCGTCATCATTGTCATCGGGATCTCTACTTCGGTCTCCTGGCCGCCTCTATTTCAAAAAAGGTGACGTTGTGTTGATACCAACTCGTCCGCTGCTCGGCATCCGTAGGATTCAGTTCCTCGAGCGGCCCTCGACTCACCTAAATATATTATAAAACATATAAGATTTAATATGCAGGACTAAGTTAAACAATTAATTGTTTAATTACTACAATTAGAAATATAGTAAGAGAGCTACGTTCCAAACTGAGTTGAAGATTCCAATGCATGCAACCTTATTCAGGACAACATCCCGGTCCTAACTGGTTCCCCTAATGACCCTGTCGGTGCGCTTGGTGAAATATTGACGACAGACAAGAAACATCTCCAGGATCCATATATGGAATTACACAACATAAACAAGTACGTTAAAAGAAGGCCAAAATAGAGATGAATTAATATTTATGTTATAGTGCTTATCTAACCTTTAGAGCATGTGCAAACCCATTCAACATCATCTTGTTCTTGTTCTTGTTCTTCTCGTTGCGTCTGGCGATGGCATGGTGTAGTCCTTTGTATTAGTGTCTCCAGATGTGGCTACCCCACATATAACTGTTAAACTTCGAGAAGTCATCGACGGCGCTAAGGACAGTGTCGGAAACCACCTTCCTTAGCTCATGGCCCATGAACATTACTTCCACCATCACCACCATGCAAACACGCACAACATCCTCATCGGATAGCGCCTGCAGGCCATCTCTCATCGTCTGGACGACGATTTTCAGCGTCAAAATACCTGGTGCGTGGCGGGGCCAAACCCTACTGACGAATGACTCATCCGGTAAGGTAGGAAGGAGGGTGTTGGTACGAAAATGAGTCATGTTACAAGACAGAACTCACGATGACCAAAGCGCATGTGATTCCCACACACGTCGAAATGCAGTTCCTCCGGATCTGCATTGGCGACCTCGACCTCCAACTGTAAAAACATGTAGACTAGGATGGGGTCCTGCCCAATATTAGTAAGTTCGAGCCATGGTCCGAAAGGTGTCCGTCCAAAGATTTGGTGTAAATTTTGTGCCCGTTCAGGTGGACACGCTGCAAAAGCATCTCTAATTTCCTTGACGAATCCAAGGCGACATTTGAACGATAGGTCTGTGTAATGAAAATCCTCCTACATAGTAATGCAGAGATGTTGTCAACGCACCTAACTTATAACTAAGGAATAAAAAACAATGACTTATGTTTATAGTTATTATTTGGGTTTCTTTGCAATGTTAAGGGTGTACAGTTTGTTGATTTCGTCTATTGCTTAATTTTAGAAAAGAAACCACTCAATCTATTGGACTTCCAGGTACTAGGGGAATCACGTGGATTTCTCAAATCTCTACAAACCTTAGGGCTATTTACACCCGTTTGACAAAATCCAAATCAATATGTTGCGATTAAAAGACTTATGGTTGTATTTATTATTTGGGTTTTTTTTTTGCAATGTTAAACGTCTTCATTTGTAATTTTGTAAATTAAAAAGTCCTCATTTGTAATTTAGCAAAGCTAAGGGGCCTAAGTTGTAGTTTATCAAAGTTAAGGGGCCTAAGTTGTAATTTAGCAAAGTTAAAGGGGCTAAATTGTAATTTAGCAAAGTTAAGGGACATAAGTTGTAATTTAGCAAAATTAGGGGCCTAAGTTGTAGTTTACCAAAGTTAAGGGGCCTAAGTTGTAATTTAGCAAAGTTAAGGGGCCTTAAAAACGTAATCTCTAAAATTAATGCAATCTCAAAAATTAGCGCACTCTCTACAATTAACGCAATTTCTAAAATTAACGCAATCTCTAAAATATTTTCCAAAAAGACACAATCTCTAAAATTAACGCAATCTTTACAATTAACACAATCTCTAAAATATTTTCCAAAAAAACACAATCTCTATAATTAACGCAATCTCTAAAATATTTTCCAAAAAAACTCAACACTCTAAAAAAACGTAATACTCTAACATATTATCAACATAAATGCAACACTCTAAAATTAACACATAATCTCTAAAATATTTTTGTAAAAAGCGCAATATTTTTAAATTAACGCAATCTCTACAAAACATGCAATATTCTAACATATTATCAACGTAAACGTAACACTCTAAAATTAACATATAATCTCTAAAATAAATGCAATATTTTTGAATCAAACACACAGTAAAAAAAACATACAACAACAAATATTTTATAAAATATAAAACTACAACGGGGTTAAGAGAAAACTTACCGTACTAACTGAACGAGACATATCCGACTTCTAAAAGCACTAACGAACCGAGTCAAGATCCGAGCGTGGAATACATGATATATTTGAGAGAGTGAGAGTAGATGAACTTGTGGTGGGGTTTCAAAGTGGGGGGACCTCAAATTTATAACGGATGGGGAGTAGTTGGGAAACAAATTTAACATCGATCTCACCGTTCATTTTACAATCGTGGGCTTAGATGGTTTTCCCGGCCCCCAACCCCGCGAAAATTCCATAAATCGTAGGGTAACCCCGCAAAATGGGAAATCCCGGACCAAAATATTGCATCCCCGCGCGAAATGTGAAATCCCGGCCCAAAATCCTGGGGAAAATGGGTATTTCGGCCAACTTTGAGAGATTTTGGGCATTTTGGTAAATCCATTTTGAAATACGGGTATTTTAATTAAATTCCCATTTTAAAATCATTTGTTGTATTCCTTCGAAAATACATCATTGATTTCTGACCGGAATTTCTTTCGGTGAAAGTTCCGTTTCTAATATATAGTGGAAGACGGTAAATATGAGAAGTGCGAGAATGACGAAATTACTTGTGATTTTTACAATAAATCACATATGAATTACAACAAGTCCACTGCCATAGGTTGATTACCGGCAACTCCGACCATTGTACAATGTTGATTACTGGCAACTCCGACCGGCCTCATACGAACTTGGCCCCTGGGAACCACATCTGAAAAGACATTTCAGAGCTGACTTGATCTTTGGCTAACCGTAGGGGTTCAATCTCATCTTCCGTATGATTTGAGGGCCTGATCGAGGGCCATAAACATATACATATACATGTTTAATTATCTACACATATGTATGTGTTTATTTACATATATGTATGTATGTGTGTATGTATTTATATGATTGTTTGTATGTATATATAGGCAAAGTGATAGACAAAGTGACGTTAAGTGTTTAGGTTTTGGCCTTTGGCTAGTTTGTAACGTAAATGAATTTAAAAAAAGAGGAGGTGATAAGGGTTGGCAGAGATAAAGAGCTAGTTAGCTTGGAGGCAAGTCAACGATCGATTGACCTAGTTAGTAAACCATATGGAGAAAAGACCTAGAGAGAACCTTGAAATAAAAAAAAACAGAGAACCATAAAAAAACAGATAAAAAAATATATCAAACGAATAATACATACACATACATATAGATATACAAATGCATACATATACAATTATTATTCACATACACAGATAATAGATATACACTGATATAGACATATATATAGGGTCAGGTTCACGTGAGACCAAATTGTTTCTGTTAGACCGCATGAGACCAAGCCTTAAAACATGAAATTTCACACCGAAACACTGTGAAGGTAAAAAACATTCGAACCTTCATAATGTAATCACACTATGAAGGTAAAAAAACCTAAATCAAGTTAAAAAAAATCAAACCTTCACAGATAAAAGACTGTGAAGGTATATCCGAACCTTCACAGTGAAGACGCTGTGAATGTAAAAAATACGAACATTCACAGCGAAAAACACCGTGAACGTAACATTTACGGTGTTTTCCCTATGACAAGTTCGATTTTTTTTACATTCACAATTTTTTGGTGTGAAATTTCATACTTTAAAGCTTGGTCTCACCGGTCTCACGGAAACTGTTTGGTCTCACGCGAACCTAAGTCTATATATATATATATATATATAATTGAAAAAAAATGATAGAGTAGGTGATAATAATGGTTGTTCGCTAGGAAGAATGTCAAGGTCGGATGCGTCAGTGTCAGTGTGTTTGAAAAGCACCTTCCTCCCTCGATCGTAAATGTACAAGTTTTACAAGGAACAAACTCATAAATTCTTATAACAAACTTGGACGTTTTCTTCCCACCCCACCTCTTTGCGTGTCCGACTTCCTTCACTTCATACCACTCCAAAATTTATTTAATTTATATATCCAAATCTAATCCACAAAACTATATAATATGGTAACAAATTTTTAATGCTTATTTCAGATGGGAACTAGTCTATACTATATTATAAAGATGACATAAAAAATTCTTAATTACAACTCACTAAAATTTATGTACTATCATTTAAAGCTATCTACTAAAAATCTCTTAAAAATAACTACTAAAGCCTAATGTACTACCTGTAAAGCTTTTAACCCTAATTAATATATTTTATTCTTATCCCCCAAAATTCTTATCTCTAATCCTCAAACCCTAAAATTATGAAATTTGAATTCTGATAAAATAATCAAAACAGAATAAACATCTCAATTTAAATATAAAAAATTTAAAATATATAAGATAATTAATGAATTTTAACAAACTACTTAATTTTTTTTATATAAAAAACATTATATTGTTAAGACTAAATTAAACAAATTTATATATAAAAAACCATTATCACTCAATTAAAAAACAATTAATGAAGCAATATGTACTACTTTTAAATGCTTTTAACCCTAATTAATAAATTTCATTCTTATCCCCCAAAATCCTTATCTCTAATCCCCAAATCCTAAAATTATGAAATTTGAATTCTGATAAACATAATCAAAACAGGATAAACATCTCAATTTAAATATAAAAAATTTAAAATATATAAGATAATTAATAAATTTTAACAAACTACTTAATTTTTTTTATATAAAAAATATTATATTGTTAAGCCTAAATTAAACAAATTTATATATAAAAAAACCATTATCACTCAATAAAAACTATCCAAAATCGTACTGTAAATCAATAAAAAACATAAAATAAAAATAAACATTAAAATCGTGATGTATCTCGCTGCATTGCGCGAGTACGCTTCTAGTGCATATAAAACAAAACAATTCATTTTATTTAATTGTAGTTTCGAAAAGACTATTTTAAATGACGTGTTTAAGAAAATACGTAGTTTGATAAATAATAATGTTATTTAACGATTTACTTAAAAAAAAACACTATAACAACATTGGATTTATAAGAGGTTTAAAGTTTTTAATTGTTTTAATAAAGTGTCTTAGGGGCTGTTTGGTTGGTTTTTCATTAAGTTCTGTATTGATAAAGTTGTCTGTATGGATTAATCTGTCTGTATAGATTTAGAAGTTTTTTATTTGAGAGAGTTTTTTCATAGATGGAATGAACGTGTTTTTTAATGGGACGGACTGGTTTGGAAAAACTTGGTTTTCTGCATAAAGCTCCCCCTTAAAATCTTACTAAATAAGTCACTTTCTATATCATTAAGCCACTACCAAACAGTCATATATATCTGACTGAATAAGTTGTGAGTCTCATTAAGCTCATTAAGCTGCTAACAAACAGACCCTTATAGAACTTAGGTTAATTTATAGGACAAAAAAAATAATATAATAAAGTGTTTTATCTAAAAGTATTACAATAAATTTAGGAATTTTTTGAGCATTGTAACAATTCTTTTAGGACATTTTTAAAATAAATTTTTGTATTAGTTATTTCATGGAAAACTTGAGAACTGTCTTATAAACTCATCTTTTTATAAGACTCTTTTGTTTATACGACACTTTTCCAAATGGTGTCGTATAAAATAACCAATACGACATTTCATTTTAAAAAGATCCTAAAAACTTGTTAGAACGTCCCAAATTACCTTATAAACTAACTGCTAGGGGTGCTCACGGGTTGGGTTGGCCGGGTTGAAGACACTTGAACAACTCAACCCAATGTTTGCGGTTTGAAAAATCTCAACCCAACCCAACCCAATCAAAAGTGCAACCCAACCCAAACCCTGCGGGTTGGGTTGGGTTGGTCGGGTTGAAATTTAATACATCATTTCACAATCTAACTAAGTGATTCCGTTTAAAAAAACTAAAATGAAAATGGATATATAAAAACAAGGCTAATAAGAGAAGAGAATAGTAGAAGATGAGTATCCATTGCCTCTTGATTCTATCGTTGTTGAAGACTTGAAGGTTAGATTCGTGCGATTTTAATCGGCATCGTCTCGTTGACAAATCTAAACTACGTCTAAGATAGGAAGACTTGAAAATTGATAGAAATGAGAGACAATAAAAGTCTAAAACTATTATAAAAAAATAAAAGCGTAAGTTTTGGTCGGGTTGGCGGGTTAGTCGGGTTACTTTGGACCCAACCCGTTTCCAACCCAATAGATGCGGTTTGGATAAAATTTGTATCGATTATGTATCGGGTTACCTCGGTTTGAATTTTTTTGCGTTTTTTCGGGTTGGGTTAGCCGGGTTGGTCGGAAATTTGAGCACCACTACTAACTGCAACAATTTTTGATAAGACGTTTTTTTTAGTCTTATAAACTTAGGTCATATAAAATATTTTATTAAGACACCTAATTTAGATGTCCTATAAATTTAATTTTGTTGTAATGCAATTTATCTTAAAAAATATATTTTGGTTTGTCTTTTAAAATTATGTTAATTAATACTCTTTATATCTATTTTTTCTCCTTTTCGTTCTTTTTTATTAAATTGATAATTTATGTTAATTAAATACATTTGGACAAAAAGTTAATTATCAGCAACACCAAGTCGTTCTTATACGGAACCCACCTTCAAAAAGACCAATGTGAAAACGTAGTTTTTGTTTACTCATTGTTCTAAAAAACTCGTTACACATTGGTCATGTCACGCCGTGACACATGGCTTGTGTCTCACGTCCGTTAAGCCCGTGTGGCAGGCCATGGCCTAATGCACATTATTCATAATGCAATATTTGATTTTTTTTATGTTTTTAATGTTTTATATATAATAGAGTAACCTGCTAATAACTATTGACTTATTGAGTAACAGTACAAAACATATGTTTTTATATATAATAGAGTAAATTACGTGATTGGTCCCTGTGGTTTACACAAAATTGCACTGTGCGTCCCTAAATCAAAATAATTATGGAAAACGTCCTTGTGGTTTACATTTTCACACGTCTTTGGTCCCTTTGCCCTAACATCGTCAGATTATCTTGTTAAATAGGTTAATTAAAAGGGCAATTTAGTCCTTTCATAATCTTTTTGCTTTTTCTTTTTATTAAAACTGCAGGGACCAAGAATGTAATCTAATCTCCTTAACCACAACTATCACCATCACCAAGATTCAAACCCAAAACCTTTATATCATACAAAAATGAATATTTCAATCAAGCTTCAGATCTATACGTACAAGAGGAACAATTTATATAAAAAAAAACCAACTTTGAATGTGTTCTTGTTCCTCATACAAACAAATTAAAAACAAAATATTAATGAAGTAGATTGAATTCATTATGGTTTAGAACAAAAAAATCAAACCAAAAATGTAAATCAAAATAAAAAATCGTAAATCTAAATGTAAAAACCCTAAAGACCAGATTTGGGTTCTCAAGGATGCAAAAGATCTCATGAAAAAACCAATACCAAATCAAGAACGCATAAAACGAAGGGGTGCTTGTTCATTCACCGGATAACAAACGATATGCATCAAGAATGCAAATCGAGCATTACGGTCGATTAGGGGTTTGGTTGGGGTGATGAAAATCTGCATCGTGGATCTGTTGGTTTCGCCGGAGAACAGTAAGGGGGTAGAGCTGTCATAGAAACAGGAGTGATGGTTGTCGGTCAATCGGTTTTCGTCGGAGAACCTTTGCCAAACCCATGTGGAACATCAAATCCGACTCTATCCACAAAAATATTTGATGCTGCGAGAGATATACTACTACAAATATGACTTTTATAAACGGTTGTTTTGGGCTTTATACGCGGTTTTGGAACCGCGTATATGGCCGGTGTTTGTAAAAGTATCGGGCTTTTATACGCGGTTCCAAAACCGTGTATAAAACTCAACTTTTATACACGGTTTCAAAACCGTTTGGAAAAGGAATTTTAACCGCGTATAAAAGTAACAATCTTACACGGTTTTTAGATGAAACAGTTTAAAAAAGTCCTGCTAACCGTTTATAAAAGTATTTATCTTACACGGTTTCTGGATGGAACCATTTAAAAAAGTCCTACTAACCGTTTATAAAAGTCTATATCTTACACGGTTTTTTGCTAAAACCGTTTACAATTATAATAATTTTTCACGGTTTTCATAACAAAACCGCGTATAAACGTAAGCAATAATAAAAAAGTTGCAGACATTTGTACACGGTTTTTTTACAACCGCGTATAATGAGTTATATTTATATTTTTAATATTTTCCTCTATTTTGTTACCATCTATTATTCCAAATGTTGGTCAAGTTGCATTATATCGATAAGTTACATTTCCAAATACGATTCCTATTGGAATAATGGAACATTTCAAACACAATTCCAAATACAAAAATCAGCTAGACACATAAATGTAGCGTCTCAAAATAACCATTAACCATTAAACTTTAAATATCGTCAACGTAAATGTAATATCTCAAAGTAACCGAACATTCTAATACTTTTCATCGTATAATCAATAATAGTTCTTAAAACAATCCCCCCATTCATTACCACATTTTACCCTCTTTCATACGTTTCACAATAAATGATCTCGCGATATTGCAAGCAACCTCCTCTACTTGTGTAATTGTGAAAGGAGTCATGGTTGTCCATGTGTCCTATATATAAATTTGAAAGTAGGTGTTATTATAAAGAAAATAAAGTGTTTTTTACAATATATAAATAAAATGAAACAAATTTAAGAAGCACGTACCTTGAGAGAGGAAGCATATTGTTCATGCATCACAAATTGGAAGATTTGTTTCACTACATAGTAACCACACTCCCAACCATCTTGTTGTTGATTACACTAAAGTGTAAAAAGAAGTAGTGATTAAACAAATTAAAGTACGAAATAAATTGTTGGGATATATAAATTATACCTTATTTAATCTCCATGTAACCGGAGTGTTGGCTTAAAAAGACCCTATGGCATGATTGTACTTTGCAACGGCCCTAAATGAAAAGTAACAAAACATTTGTGTTAATAGTTGATTACCTATATAAATGAACATCAATAGTATACTAAAGTAATACATTACTTATGAGTGTTCAAATATTACCATACCCAATGGCCTTAAGAAGACCTTAAGTGTTTGAATAAAAGACCTTAAGTGTTCAAGTACTCTAATTCAATTACTGTTATAAAGTCTATGTTATAACTTGATTCAATTGTTGATTCAATTGTTGTATAGTTTAACTTGATTCAATTGTTGATTAACTTGATTCAATTGTTTATTCAAGACATATATGACATTTACGTTGGAGACATTTGACATCAAAAATTACTGCATTGAACTAAACAAAAAGATAAACTACAATGCGAGTATATGGGAAATATAAGGTTTCACCATGATCAAAAATAGAACCTAAAACATTAATGACAAGATATAACTAACAACTATGCTAAAAGAATCATGTAATTGTCACATTGATATGCAGTAGCAAGCAGTTAAATTTGAAGTTGCAATAAGGAAAAAAGAAAAGAAGTAATGGCAATGACATATGAATATCACAAGCCAAATCCAAGAGCCTCGTTTTCTATTCCATATCAATTATAGTTAAAAACGATTAAAAGGTGATCTATCTAACTTATTATATATCACAATAATTCAACATTAGATGTCATGTATATTTGTTAAAAGTCGCATCATAGCAATGTTAACTTAGGGTCGTTTATTAAATGATTACTCGATAAGCGCTTATTGTGTCAAAAAACTCATATTGAGTTCAATTGGGGTGTAGTACTCTGTTTTTCTATCCATTCAATGGCACACAAATTTTAGGGTTCAATTGAGCCCAATCAATGACTAAAGTCAATAAAGTAAGTCATTTTCTATCAGGTTAGGCTTGTTAAGATTGGTTCATAGTAGCCTTGGTGTCAACATGCAAACAGTTTCTCATAAAATTCTCAGAAATATTATCATGACTCTCTAATATGTGTCAGCCTTCTAGCTTTTCTTGCAAATTCATTGTGCCAAGGAAATAAAAGATAAATAAATAAACCATGGCTACCTTCAAGCCAAAGTGCATTGTGTATATACAAAAAGAGAACCATGGAGAATCTTTGGCCATGGAGGTTGTATAATACCATTGAAGTAATCAGCTTTTGTTATTATCAGTTGAAACAACTGTGTTCACCAAATAGAAAGTTAACCACTGGTTTAAGGTAAACCCAGATATGTTTATACAACAAATTAAACCAAATGTAAAAAACCTAATTTTGAATAAACAAACATAAATCAAATTATCATTTTTTCGACTTGGTAATTCATGAAAACCTAGATCAACTTTAAAAAAATTGAGGATTTGATTTCTAAGCACCAACCTGTGATTCAAAACACTCATTGGCTTCAAAACTTGATTGTTGATGAAACCGCCATCAATGTTCTACAGAACCTTCAAATTTGTCTTCTTAGTCCAAACCACGAAGAAGCCCTAAATCGATTTTGTCGATGAACTCTGGAAGGTTGTGATGGAGATGTAGGTGTCGTTTGTTTTTTAAGAGGCCTAGAGTCTGAAGTCTTAATTTAGTTATGATTAATAAGAGGTGATGTGTAAAAAGGTCTGAATGATTCAGACTTAAGAGTCATTAAGAGGTTTAAAAAAACAACAACCCCGTAGTGTCACGATGTAGTGTCGATGGAGATGAACTCTGGAAGGTTGTCGATGAACTCTTGATTGTTGAGGAATTGTGACACTAATCTCTGTTTACAAGCAGATCGATGTTCGTTTGTGTCAAATGAACAATCAAAGGAGATTTAGAGTCAAAAGGGGTGGAGGGAATTGTGAAATAATTGGGGGGAAAGTGAAATAATTAAAGATATAATAAAATTTTAAGGGGGAAAAGAAAATTTGAAGAAAGTCATTTAAGTTTTAAATATTAATTTTACAGATTTAGGGGTCGTATTTTACTGAATGACTATAAATTAACTACATTTTATAATATTTAGATATTGATATATTTAAAATAAAATATTGGTGGGTCATATTTGACTCGGTGACGCTGTAACACCCCGATTTTCGAAAGGTATCATTTCAAGTTAATACAGAAACCGATATATTAAGGAAAAATAAGATATTTGATTTTGGTCTTGAATCATGGATTTTATAGTCTTGATAGATGAAGGATTCAATTACGAGTCTAACGGTCCTTTCCGGAGCAAAAACGGAGCTATAACGAAGAAGTTACGGCCAAAACAGTGAGCGGGAAGGAAGTTGGGTGAACCAGCGACAATGACCAGCGACAATGCCCTGGGCATTGTCGCATGGCAATGTCGCCCAAAAGGGGCAGTCTGTTGTTAAGTCGAGATTTCAGCCTCTTTTCTCATTTTCTCTCATCCAAACTTCCCATATCATCTCCCAAATCGTTTTCTCTCTTCCCCCTTCAAACCCTAACTCACTTTTGGCTCAAATCTTTGGATTTTGTGGAGGTGAAACATCATCAAGTGGTAGGATTGAAAGCTATGGTCAAGGATTCACCATCTCCATCTTCAACCTCAAGATCATTTTTAGGGTTTTCTAGGTTTTCATCAAAACCTAAGTGGTAAGTGTATCCCTTCCATTTCTAAACCTTGATATAAGTTATAAATGCTACATTGATGGTTCCCTAGTGTTTGCTTTCTCTAATTTCGGTTTGGAAGTATTTTGGGAGTTTTGGGTTACAATTAGGGTTTTACCCAAAGTGGAGATTTTGATGATAAGTATTTGGGGAATGGTTCTATATGGTTGATTATGGTTATTTACGGTTGGATACTTGTGGATCTAGGTTATGGATGTTTTGACCTTGAAGATTCAAGTTTCTTCAAAGGAGCTCAAAGCGGGGTAAAATCTAGATTTAGCCTAAATCTAGCGAGGTGAGTTCAAGATGATTTATGAAAACGGTGTACATGCCAAAATGTTTATTTTAAAGTGTTTATGTTTTTCATCAAATATCTTAACTGCTGATCACCTGATAAGTTTCGGTTATTTTGAAATGTTTAGTTTTATAAACATGGTGAAACACCCATTTTGGGGTCTTTGAGAATTTTGATAAATAAATCATGTTGAAATGTTTCTTTGATGATTTTACTTATATAATTGGAGTTCATTTGACGTAAGTGTCCTTTGGTGTATTTGAGCTTATAAACCTTTTCGAAAAATGTATATTATCGCGTTATGAGGCATTTTGGAAATATAAGGGTAAGATCCATTTGGAAAATGGTTTGCCTCAACTGATGTTGAGTTTGAGATAATTATACTTTTGGATCGTTGTGTCTTCGTCAGTCGGTTAAACGTGTTTTAATGTTTACAAAGGCTTTCGTTGGAAATTTAAGTAAAGTGTTGGGCCCTTGGCTCGGTTTTGACTAAATGAGTCGTGTGGACATTTGTCCGGATTTATAACCGTCGTGGGTTTTGAGTGGTGACGATTAATTCGTGTCATTGGTGAGTTACATGCTTTGGGTGCTTTGGTCATTCACTTGGAGTCATGTAATGATAGATAGTGTCGTAATGGATCCATAGGCACGTAAGTCTGCCGGTTATGTAAGGCCTGAGGTTTTGGGTTACTTTTAGTGACCGCTCGGGTTTGCTAGCGAGTGGACAACGAGTGGCACAAGCTGCAGAGGGGGAAACTCGTCTAGATTGGATAGGCACCCACGTCTGTAAGTCCTTGAGGTGGAACTCGACGAAGTATGGCCAGAGGCATTAAACGGTCCGAGGATTGTGATGTCGGTGGTGGCATGGGAACTAGGATGTCGGGATGTGTGGTGAAATCCAATAACATCGCGGGTGGCCCCATTCACGTGTTCTCGCCACCCAAGATGGAAACGTTTAGATGACATGCAAGGAAGTCACGTGAACGGCCTACTTGCGTGTTACTCTATTCTCAGTGTATACGGATCTCTTCATCGTTGATTCGTGGTATTTTTTATAAGGGTAATGTTGTATTTGACCAAATTGGGTTTTTAAGTGGTCGACAGTAAATGATGGCTTTAATATTGGGTTTCCCCCACATATATTAAGGCTTGAATGGAATGTGTCGTTTCCACATGTCGGTTTTTATTTTAGTCCATTTCATGGTCGTGTGAGTTTTGGGTCTAATGTCGTGGTCATGGCGATATTAATTATATAGAATTCACCTATGATTTTCGGGTTGTGTGTCACGTTTCACCCGTGTTGGGTATTTCAAGTTAAAATGTGTTAACCGTGTTTTATAAAATTGGGAGTCCGTCCTCTATTTTACCTTTTAGCAAGTTCCAGTTTATAATACATAAGTGCATCTCATATTAAGATTCTCGTCTTTAAAACAGTTTGGTTTGGATAACAATTAACTCGACGTCTCTTTCGTACAAGATGCATAGTTATTGATAAACGAGTCCTTTTCATAAGTGAAGCATATCATTTTGAAAGATTATGATTTTATTC
Organism: Arctium minus; assembly: GCA_954870635.1. Lineage (NCBI taxonomy): Eukaryota > Viridiplantae > Streptophyta > Magnoliopsida > Asterales > Asteraceae > Arctium > Arctium minus. Next base: position 29,570,317 of record OX941089.1, on the reverse strand, counting down.
GCATCCTTCCTTTCTAAATTATTAAATTATATGTGTTGAAAACTCTTGAGTTCACTAGGCGTTAAGCCTAACCCTTTTTATTTGTCGGCATGTGCATCAGGTTCCAGTTGGGAGTTGGGTTTTAGCAGTTCTATGAAGCGTAGAGCCTTATCTAGACACTAAAGTAAGTAATTGGTGAAGTCTTCCGCAAGTTGGAGATAGTGACTATTATTGGGTTTTAGTAGCACCCGTCCTTTTATAGTTTGTATGTAAAGATTGAATGTCTGTGTATTGAAGTTGAATCTAATTTGTGATTGTAGATGATTCAATTATTGATGTATTTAGAAAATTTTAAATAAGTTGTTATTTCCAGATTTTAGGGTGTTACAAGTTGGTATCAGAGCTTAAGTTTTAGAGAATTAGGTATTGATTTTTGGATGCCTAGACTCAAACTAGCGTTCTTTTAGGTGATTGAAAATGAAATTTGCACATTAGGTACCTTAAGATAAGATATTTTGAGGTCGAGCAAGTCGCTAGAAATGGGAAACTTGTCGAGAGTCGCAAGGATGATCATGTTCGGTACGTTCATAATGGCACCTGGCCAGTGTTATGGTGAACCTACATGCTACATGTGTATACTTGAACTACCTTGGTATGATGACCGTTGGGGTAGTGAGAAAGTTTCTAAGCGAGTAAGCTAAGGGAAAATAGATGTTTATAGCAATGTCACTTTGGAGTGATAGTTAAGCGAAGAAGTCACTAAGTCGATCCTCTTGGGTCGAAAACTTTGGTTGGATTAGAACCGTGAGCTTGTTAGACCGATTCTATCTCGAGGAGAATTCGTAAGTTTATTCAAAATTAGTGGGATTGTGGCTTTAAGATGTTTAATGCATCCGGATGACAATAGTATATCGGGTTATTGGGAAGTGTAATCCTATGATGCCAAGTGCCGACTAAATTCATGCACTAAATTTATTTCTAAAATAAATTTGCATGAATTGTTTCTTATGTTCGCAAATCAAAAAGTGATTTACAATATAAAGTCTTGATAAAGCATTTAGCACTCATCAGATTTTAAACTGTGAGCTTAAGCATGCATGAAATTGTTTTGATTGCAAATTGTTATCAAAATCCTCTTTACTCACGTCTCGTGTCTAACGCTTTTCTTCGGATATTGTAATATCCGTGTTTTAATGTTATTTGAGTTATTGGGCAAGTAACTGTGGAATTTATGACCTTGACATTGGATCTCCTCCACGTATGTTAAGGTTTTAAAGAAAGAGTTGTTCCCATGTTTTTGAGTCGGAATTTTCTTGGGAATTTTACTATGTACGAGTCGTGTTGAATTTTATGGAATATCGTTTTACGAGCTTTTTGGGCATCCTGTCTCATAAAAGTTTTGTTGAAAAGGGTCGCTTTATCGTACGTCGTGGTTTTAGAATTTTAACATTTTGGATTTATTGTCGTATTACATTTTTTTTTGTTGGGAATGAAATTTTGGCACTGTTTGATTTTAGTGTTATCGAGTTTTTATGAAAATTCAGCGGGGTTTATAGTGTCTTATTTCACGACCTTTTGCGTTGCGTAGATGAACTTTGGACTCGATTTAAAATTTATTTACGTTCCTATCATGTCGATTAATTTTGGGGAAATAAACGGACGTACATGGACCTTATTGGAAATTTTATCTTCCGATGTCTTGCGTTCTTTTAAGGAAAAGATTTTAAAATTAAAGTCGTGGAAATTTTCTTGGGAGTTGTACAAACTTTGGTTTCATGTGCTTTAGTGCAGAAATTATTTTCACAATTATGGTATAACTCGATGTTTATTAGGACCATGGTAGTCCATTTAAAACTTTGCTACGCATCTTTTATTTTTGCCCATATTAACGTATGTACTGGTCAAATGAGTTTTGGAAATGGTTTTATATGCGTATTATTAGCGATCAATTTTGAAACCTACCGAATAAACGGTAGTGTATTATTTTACCGTACGACTAATTGTTATAAAACTTATGTGTTTGAAAGTTTTATAAAAGTTTAAATTGGCATAAAAAGTGAAAACCTTGAACTCATTAGGCCTATAGATTTAAACCCCCTGTCGTGAAAGGAGTTGTAATTAGGGACTAAGGGCGTCCTTGGGATTCGAAACGTCGAATGATCCGACTTGCAGCCAGTCTTGGATTTTGGGACTTCAGTTTATTAATCTCTGCGCATGTATAATGGAAATAGTAGATTTAAGTCTTCCCAAATATTTATACTTCGGTAATCATGCGAAATAAGGTCTCATGTGATTATCTGCGCTTAATTTGGGGTTCGTTTTGGTGGTTTGCTCGTCGGTGTGACATCATGTTATATGTTGATGGTGTATCGTCTTAGTGGGGTCTGCGATCAAAGGAAATTTTGTGGTCCGTTTGTTAGAAATGTAAGATTTGGAATTTTAGCACTCTGTTAGGTGTCAACCTTAGTGCGACCATCCGTCTGGAATGAAATTTTGGGCGGGATACCCACGTTTTCGAGGTCACCGTTTAGTCTTAAGCGTCAACTTGTTTCCTCGAAGTCAATGGATCTTGGAATGTTTGGAAGTATCCCGGTTAGATCATGGGAAATAATGACCTTTCGGTGATGGAAATTAAAAGAAGGTTAAGTGTTGATGTTTAAGTACCGATAGGTATAAGCGTCCCCGTGGTGATAAAGATTTTGTTATGGGAAGGTTGTGCGGTTGGGATTGGAACGGAGTTGAGTGATAGCCGAATCTGGGTTAACCAGTTACCTGAAGGACGCATTGGTGCGCCTTGGAAGGGCATCTTTATCAATATTAGGAGTGGATCAGTAGGAATTTGATGATTCATGAGAGTTTGGTTACGATCTTTAACTTTGGATTATGAACCGTGTAGATTCGAAGGGAATTGGTTGGTGAGAAGTTGAGGTCACAAACTACCTGGAGGTAGTAATTGTCACCCAAGGTTGGGAGACGACCGTAACCTTGTGGGTAAAGGTTACTCTGATGAGTTGAGTGTTCACTCGGTTATGAGTGTAACTTGCCCCAGAGGGGCGGCTGACGTGAGTATCAGTATAAGGGTCGCGATAGTGGTGCTGGCAAATGGATTAAGGGCAATCTATTCTGCAGACATCGTTCCATTGAGAATAGTAGATTTTGAGGACGAAATCATTTTAAGGTTGGGAGGATTGTAACATCCCGATTTTCGAAAGGTATCATTTCAAGTTAATACAGAAACCGATATATTAAGGAAAAATAAGATATTTGATTTTGGGCTTGAATCATGGATTTTATAGTCTTGATAGATGAAGGATTCAATTACGAGTCCAACGGTCCTTTCCGGAGCAAAAACGGAGCTATAACGAAGAAGTTACGGCCAAAACAGTGAGCGGGAAGGAAGTTGGGTGAACCAGCGACAATGACCAGCGACAATGCCCTGGGCATTGTCGCATGGCAATGTCGCCCAAAAGGGGCAGTCTGCTGTTAAGTCGAGATTTCAGCCCTTTTTCTCATTTTCTCTCATCCAAACTTCCCATATCATCTCCCAAATCGTTTTCTCTCTTCCCCCTTCAAACCCTAACTCACTTTTGGCTCAAATCTTTGGATTTTGTGGAGGTGAAACATCATCAAGTGGTAGGATTGAAAGCTATGGTCAAGGATTCACCATCTCCATCTTTAACCTCAAGATCATTTTTAGGGTTTTCTAGGTTTTCATCAAAACCTAAGTGGTAAGTGTATACCTTCCATTTCTAAACCTTGATATAAGTTATAAATGCTACATTGATGGTTCCCTAGTGTTTGCTTTCTCTAATTTCGGTTTGGAAGTATTTTGGGAGTTTTGGGTTAAAATTAGGGTTTACCCAAAGTGGAGATTTTGATGATAAGTATTTGGGGGAATGGTTCTATATGGTTGATTATGGTTATTTACGGTTGGATACTTGTGGATCTAGGTTATGGATGTTTTGACCTTGAAGATTCAAGTTTCTTCAAAGGAGCTCAAAGCGGGGTAAAATCTAGATTTAGCCTAAATCTAGCGAGGTGAGTTCAAGATGATTTATGAAAACGGTGTACATGCCAAAATGTTTATTTTAAAGTGTTTATGTTTTTCATCAAATATCTTAACTGTTGATCACCTGATAAGTTTCAGTTATTTTGAAATGTTTAGTTTTATAAACATGGTGAAACACCCATTTTGGGGTCTTTGAGAACTTTGATAAATAAATCATGTTGAAATGTTTCTTTGATGATTTTACTTATATAATTGGAGTTCATTTGACGTAAGTGTCGTTTGGTGTATTTGAGCTTATAAACCTTTTCGAAAAAGGTATATTATCGCGTTATGAGGCATTTTGGAAATATAAGGGTAAGAGTCATTTGGAAAATGGTTTGCCTCAACTGATGTTGAGTTTAAGATAATTATACTTTTGGATCATTGTGTCTTCGTCAGTCGGTTAAACGTGTTTTAATGTTTACAAAGGCTTTCGTTGGAAATTTAAGTAAAGTGTTGGGCCCTTGGCTCGGTTTTGACTAAATGAGTCGTGTGGACATTTGTCCGGATTTATAACCGTCGTGGGTTTTGAGTGGTGACGATTAATTCGTGTCATTGGTGAGTTACATGCTTTGGGTGCTTTGGTCATTCATTTGGAGTCATGTAATGATAGATAGTGTCGTAATGGATCCATAGGCATGTAAGTCTGTCGGTTATGTAAGGCCTGAGGTTTTGGGTTACTTTTAGTGACCGCTCGGGTTTGCTAGCGAGTAGACAACGAGTGGCACGAGCTGCAGAGGGGGAAACTCGTCTAGATTGGATAGGCACCCACGTCTGTAAGTCCTTGAGGTGGAACTCGACGGAGTATGGCCAGAGGCATTAAACGGTCCGAGGATTGTGATGTCGGTGGTGGCATGGGAACTAGGATGTCGGGATGTGTGGTGAAATCCAATAACATCGCGGGTGGCCCCATTCACGTGTTCTCGCCACCCAAGATGGAAACGTTTAGATGACATGCAAGGAAGTCGCGTGAACGACCTACTTGCGTATTACTCTATTCTCAGTGTTTACGGATCTCTTCATCGTTGATTCGTGGTATTTTTTTTAAGGGTAATGTTGTATTTGACCAAATTGGATTTTTAAGTGGTCGACAGTAAATGATGGCTTTAATATTGGGTTTCCCCCACGTATATTAAGGCTTGAATGGAATGTGTCGTTTCCACGTGTCGGTTTTTATTTTAGTTCATTTCATGGTCGTGTGAGTTTTGGGTCTAATGTCGTGGTCATGGCGATATTAATTATATAGAATTCACCTATGATTTTCGGGTTGTGTGTCACGTTTCACCCGTGTTGGGTATTTCAAGTTACAATGTGTTAACCGTGTTTTATAAAATTGGGAGTCCGTCCTCTATTTTACCTTTTAGCAAGTTCCAGTTTATAATACATAAGTGCGTCTCATATTAAGATTCTCGTCTTTAAAACAGTTTGGTTTTGATAACAATTAACTCGGCGTCTCTTTCGTACAAAATGCATAGTTATTGATAAACGAGTTGTTTTCATAAGTGAAGCATATCATTTTGAAAGATTATGATTTTATTCGCATCCTTCCTTTCTAAATTATTAAATTATATGTGTTGAAAACTCTTGAGTTCACTAGGCGTTAAGCCTAACCCTTTTTATTTGTCGGCATGTGCATCAGGTTCCAGTTGGGAGTTGGGTTCTAGCAGTTCTATGAAGCGTAGAGCCTTAGCTAGACACTAAAGTAAGTAATTGGTGAAGTATTCCGCAAGTTGGAGATAGTGACTATTATTGGGTTTTAGTAGCACCCGTCCTTTTATAGTTTGTATGTAAAGATTGAATGTCTGTGTATTGAAGTTGAATCTAATTTGTGATTGTAGATGATTCAATTATTGATGTATTTAGAAAATTTTAAATAAGTTGTTATTTCCAGATTTTAGGGTGTTACAAACGCTTAATGAACTTCAGTGGGCTTTCATCGGCTATAGAACCCTTTAAAACCCAATATAACCCTTTAAAACTCGATAGATCCATTAAGGCCCAATAAAACCTTTTAAAGCATATTAGAACCCCATAAAGCCCGATGGATCCATTAATGCCCAATGAAACCCTTTAAAGTCCTAATAGAACCCTTCAAAGCCTGATAGAATCCCTTAAAACCCGATAGTCTATTAAGGCCCAATGAAACCCTTTAAAGCCCGATAGAATCCCTTAAAACCCGATAGTCCATTAAGGCCCAATGAAACCTTTTAAAGCCTAATATAACCTTTTAATGCCCGATAGAATCCTTTAAGGCCCAATGAAACACTTTAAAGCCCAATAAAACCTTTTAAAGCCCGATAGAATCCCTTAAAACCCGATAGTCCATTAAGGCCCAATGAAACCCTTTAAATCCCAATATAACCTTTTATTGCCTGATAGAATCCCTTAAGGCCCGATGAAACCCTTTAAAACCCAATAGAACCCTTTAAAGCCCGATCGAATCCCTTAAAACCCGATAGTCCATTAAGGCCTAATGAAACCCTTTAAAGCCTAATATAACCTTTTAATGCCCGATAGAATCCCTTAAGGCCCAATGAAACCCTTTAAATCCCAATAGAACCCTTTAAAGCCCGGTAGAATCCCTTAAAGCTCGATAGATCCATTTAGGCCCAATGAAACCCTTTAAAGCCCAATAGAACCTTTTAATGCCCGATAGAATCCCTTAAGGCCCAATGAAACCATTTGAAGCCTAATAGAACCCTTTAAATCCTGATAGAATCCTTTAAAGCTCGATAGATCCATTAAGGCCCAATGAAACCCTTTAAAGCCTAGTAGAACCGTTTAAACCCCGATATATCCATTAGTTCCAATGAAACCATTTGAAGTCTAATAGAACCCTTTAAATCCCGATAGAATCCTTTAAAGGCCGATAGATCCATTAAGGCCCAATAAAACTCTTTCAAGACTAATAGAACCGTTTAAACCCCGATATATCCATTAAGTTCCAATGAAACCATTTGAAGCCTAATAGAACCCTTTAAATCCCGATAGAATCCTTTAAAGCCCGATAGATCCATTAAGACCCAATGAAACTCTTTAAAGCCCAATAGAACCGTTTAAAACCCGATAGATCCATTAAGGCCCAATGAAACCCTATAAAACCCAATAGAACCCCTTAAAGCCCGATAGATCTATTAAGGCCCAATGAAACCCCTTAAAACCTAATAGAACCCTTTAAACCCCGATAGATCCATTAAGGCCCAATGAAACCCTTTAGAGCCCAATAGAACCCTTTAAGACCGATAGATTCATTAAGGTCCAATGAAACCCTTCAAAGCTCAATAGAACCCTGTAAGCCCAATAGATCCATTAAGACCCAATGAAACCTTTTAAAACCCAATAGAACCCATTTAAAGCCCAATGAAACCCTTTAAAGCCCAATTAGACAACTAAGCACCATTATACCCCGCTATGAACCACTCAACCACCAGTATAGTACAATATGAAATTTTATGACTTATTAAGGCCAATAACACCCGTGGTGACTTATCATGTGTTTGTATGAAAATGTCCCTTTATACGCGGTTGTTTATTAAAAATCGCGTACAAAAGGGTTACTTTTATACGCAGTTTGTTGCTAAAAACCGCGTGTCAATGTAGCTTTTACACACGGTTTTGTTAGCAATAACCGCGTAGAAAAATGACCCTTTTGTACGCGATTTTTAATAAACAACCGCGTAAAAATATCCCTTTTATACGCGATTGTGTATTAAAAACCGCATACGAATGTCCCTTTATACGCGGTTGTTTATTAAAAACCGCCTACGAAAGGGTTACTTTTATACGCAATTTGTTGCTAAAAACCGCGTGTAAATGTAGCTTTTACACACGGTTTTGTTAGCAATAACCACGTAGAAAAATGACCCTTTCGTACGCGGTTTTTAATAAACAACCGCGTATAAAAGGTAACATTTGTACGTGGTTTTATCGATGCAACCGTTTGTAATTGTCGAGTACCCTTTTTACACGTTTTTTAATCTAGAACTGTGTATAAAACCATATTTTTAGCAACGGTTCGAGTTGAACCGTGTAAAAAGGTTCTATATTCATCCTTTATACGCGGTTTTTGTAAAAACAACAAAAACCGTGTATAATTAGGCGCATATAAAAGTCATATTTGTAGTAGTGATGATACAGGTTAATGAAAATGGATGTTTTTCTCCACTGTCGTCCTTTCCAGCCTTTGAAGTTTTGGAGATGATTCACGGTAATCAATACAATGGATATGGATGCTTTTTTCCAAATTGGTTTAATGGTATTTTTTTGAATAAATTCTTTTTATTTATAAATGTATATAATATATTAAGATTCTTTTGTCCCTGTAATTTTTAATAGAAATAAATAAATTATTGGAAATGACTAAATTACCCTCTTAATAAACCTATTTAACAAATTCATGTTAACGGAGTTAGGATAGAGGGACCAAAGGCATGTGAAAATGTAAACCACATGGACGTTTTCCATAATTTTTTTGATTTAAGGACGCAGAATGCAATTTTGTGTAAACTACAGGGACCAATCATGTAATTTACTCTATATAATATTATATATGAATTAGAAATTTGATGACATAAATTTCGCCTTGAAAATGCCATTACTTTGTCGTGGCTCTTAAGACTTAAAGTTTGGCCTTGTCGCCACGCCTCACGCCATTTAGACTTTTGGTCTTACTTAATGACTGAGGCTAGCAGAGGACGGAATCAAAACCGAGACTTGTTTTACATTTAAACAAAATTGTTCCATTCTTTACTAATTGAACTATATGTCCAAGGCGTTAGTTCAATACATTAAAATGAAATATATCTCTTCTTAAAAATAATTTACGAATAAAAAACCATAAAATTAATACGTGTTTTATCTATACTATATTATAAAGATGGTATAAAAAACTCTTAATTACAACTCACTAAGCTTTATGTACTATCATTTAAAGTTATCTACTTAAAATCTCTTAAAAATAACTACTAAAGCCTAATGTACTACTTGTAAAGCTTTTAACCCTAATTAATATATTTCATCATTTTCCCCCAAAATCCTTATCTCTAATCCCCAAACCCTAAAATTATGAAATTTGAATTCTGATAAACATAATCAAAACAGGATAAACATCTCAATTTAAATATAAAAAATTTAAAATATATAAGATAATTAATGAATTTTAACAAACTACTTAATTCTTTTTATATAAAAAAACATTATATTGTTAAGCCTAAATTAAACAAATTTATATATAAAAAACCATTATCACTCAATAAAAATCATCCAAAATCGTACTGTAAATCAATAAAAAACAAAAAATAAAAATAAACATTAAAATCGTGATGTATTAAGCATTATGTACTATTATTTAATGTTAATCTACTTAAAATCTCTTAAAAAACAATTAATGAAGCAATATGTACTACTTTTAAATGATTTTAACTCTAATTAATAAATTTCATCCTTATACCCCAAAATCCTTATCTCTAATCCCCAAACCCAAAAATTATGAAATTTGAATTTTGATAAACATAATCAAAGCAGGATAAACATCTCAATTTAAATATAAAAAATTTAAAATATATAAGATAATTAATGAATTTTAACAAACTACTTAATTTTTTTTATATAAAAAACATTATATTGTTAAGCCTAAATTAAACAAATTTATATATAAAAAACCATTATCACTCAATAAAAATCATCCAAAATCGTATTGTAAATCAATAAAAAACAAAAAATAAAAATAAACATTAAAATCGTGATGTATTAAGCATTATGTACTATTATTTAATGCTAATCTACTTAAAATCTCTTAAAAAACAATTAATGAAGCAATATGTACTACTTTTAAATGCTTTTAACTCTAATTAATAAATTTCATCCTTATCCCCCAAAATCCTTATCTCTAATCCCCAAATCCTAAAATTATGAAATTTGAATTTTGATAAACATAATCAAAACAGGATAAATATCTCAATTTAAATATAAAAAATTTAAAATATATTTGATAATTAATAAATTTTAACAAACTACTTAATTTTTTTTATATAAAAAACATTATATTGTTAAGCCTAAATTAAACAAATTTATATATAAAAAACCATTATCACTCAATAAAAACCATTCAAAATCGTACTGTAAATCAATAAAAAACAAAAAATAAATATTAAAATCGTGATGTATCTCGCTGTATTGCACGAGTACGCTTCTAGTCTATAAAATACAAAAACCAACAAAAACAACGTTAACATATGGTTATTAAAATATGGAAAAGTAGGAACTCCAAAGTTGTAATGTTTCCGCAAAAAGTTGGAAAAAGGGATTACGATAACTTTTACTCTTCTTATTCGTATAGATAAGCATGGTAATCAATTCGATATTTACTTAGATTTAATATAATTTTATTTTGTCTCTTTCGATTTTTATTTTATGAATTTATGTTATTATAAATTAAATATAAAATTTAAATATATTAATAAATTATACATAATGCTTTAAGACTTGTGCTTTTTAAATTTATGAGTCTTTAAGAGAGTAAATCTAAATGTTTTATAATATAACTAGACTCGCACAATGCAGCGTGATATATCTCGATTATAATATTTACTTTTATTCAATGTTATAAAAAACTCGTTGCACAGCCGCCATAGCGCGTCATGACACCAAGGCTTGTGTGTCACGCCACGTTAATCCCATGGCACGCCATGACCTAATGCGCGGTTATCGTAATAAGATATTTGATTTTTCTTTACACTTTTAATGTCTTATTTGCAAGTTTTTAATATATAACCGAATTTAACTTGCTTATTACTATTGACTGATTGAGTAACACTACAAAACATATATTTTCATATATAATATATTATATATGGAATAGAAATTTGACGCCATAAGTCACGCATTGAAAACGCCATGGCTTCGCCGTGGCTCCTAAGGCTTGAGACTTGGCTTCGCCGCCACGCCACACCTCACGCCATTTAGAACCTTGCTTTTATTTTTTGGTTTTGTCGATTTTATAATACAGTTTACGTGGTTTTGAGAAATCAATAATGTTTTTATGTTTGAATAAAATATAAAACTGAAGACCCGATAAAAATTTAAAAAAATGTCAATATTATTATGAAGTTAACAATTTAAAAGTTCTTATTTTTTGTATAATTTGGTTAATTCAATTTGTTATTATAATTTAATTTAAGTTTAGTAACAATGTAATTTATTTTAGGTTTAATAATATAATATTTTTTCATAAAGATAATAATAACTATTCTATTAGAATTCAATTATTATCTTAATTATATTTTAAATTATTTATATTTAAAATAAGATTGTATCCTGATTTTATAATGTTTATCAGTTACTTATATGAATTTAAACATTCAACTTATAAAAACTGTACATATATACATCATTAGTTGTAATCTTGAATTTTAAATAATATGTATCAATAAACAACACTTAATACATAACAAATAGTTTTCAAAATTTTATCTCAAATACTTTATGACATAGTATTAATATAGATATTTATAAAATTCAAGCCGACTATATATTATATATACCAACATCATGAAATTAACACCTAAAATTGTTGATAATCATGGAAACCAATCCCTAATTATTGGATCAATTCCGTCCATGGTTTACGGTCAGCCTTTTTATTTTTAATTGAATAAGACATGCTACTAGTTTGTCATATAAACCTAAATTACAATTTAATTAAAGGAAATTGGTTCGAATAGCCTAATTACACAACCAATTGTACCTCTTAGCCAAATCTCTCCTTTTACAATTTTAGCCCTAGGTCTGCAATGACGGAGGTTGTGTGTCCCTAATTGTGCAAATCGATCAAGATAACAAGAATTTGATGTCACCATCCATATTATTGATCTTCAAATACACAGATTACAATATGTTCTCTCTGATAATATTTCTCTCTCTATGTATGCGAATTCTCAATCAGGTGCTACATGTCTAACAACAAGACAAAAGCCTTTTATACCTACAACAAATATAAGGAAAACAATTAAACTAAACTAGTTGACATTTACAATTGACTTTGATTTTCCTCTTTAATCTTCTTTGACTTTGATTTTGCATTTGAGAGTTTGACTTGGGTTTTTGACATTAATTCCCGTGATCTTAGATCCAACATATTTGTGCACTAACAATCTCCCCCTTTGGATTCAAGACCATCTTAAAAAAAAAATTAACATTAACGAGCAATCTCTTCTTTTGTCTGATCTTTAACAAATTCAAACTTTCACTTTAGCATCTTTACAAAGATAATCATGTCATCTCCCTTTCGTATTCAAAACGAATTTCAACAACAAAGAATGATCTTCCACTTTACATTTCAGACGAACAATTCTCCGTTGAAAATAAATCTCCCCTTTGAGTAAATCTGATCAAAGTCAATCTTCCCTTTCTTTGAAATATCTTCAGATTTTCAGAAATCTCCCCCAAAGTCTGTGACTATCTTCTTCAAGAATTATAGCAATTTCCCCTAAGGTTATGAAAATTCATTCAGACTTCAGAAAAGAAATTATCTTCAGATTCAGCTCTCTTTGCTTCAACAAATAATTTTCAAAGAAATTTTCAGCAAATTTCATCAAACTTTCAGAACTTATTGAATTTTCTATTTCATTCTGAATACTTCTCCTCATAACTCTTAAAATAAATCTTTCAAACTCAGTCATTTCTTGAACATCTTCCCCAAAACTACTTTTGTCATTTCTTGACTTTCTCCCCCTTTTTGATTATGTAGAGCATAGAAATCATCAAAACTTCTTCAAGAAATGTAATGAACCTTTTTTTGATCACTGCTCTTTCCAAAAGAGCCTATGAACATCCGTCAATTCACAAAGTATTCATTCAAATCTTTTCAAATCCAGACAAATAAGAATGTAACCCTGAATCAACAAATGAATCAGTTGAAATGCCTGTAAGCAGCACAAAGCTACTTAGTACAATGAATGTACCGTACAAGGAGTTTTATTGATGTTCACTCATCAAGTCTTCCATTCAATCATCGAATAACACAAGGTAATTCTATGAACGTTCTAACAGAAAAACAATTTTTTTGTGTGTTCGTGCTTCTTTATAAAGAATTTAAACATGAATGCTTTATAAGGCTCAAAATGTGTAAACCATTGAGACAACAATAGTAATACACAGACTCAATGTGCATGATCGAAATGTGAAGGTGGGGCAACTTTCCTTCTTTTTCAATATCCATATCTTCCTAATGAAGACGAGATAGATTATGTGGTACTTCCCTAATCAAATTGAAACATCTTTTTTTTTAAGAAAAAAGATGAGTAGCTGGTGGGGTTTAAATCAAGAGTTGGCATGGGCTAGTGAATGTTTCAATGAAGGTCACCAAAGAATGTGAACCAACAGATTATGTGGTTGCCCGACTCAGAAAAAGTTGGTGCAGAGTTTTCATATTCTTTTAACTCTGTTCTCACACCCTCTTTCTTTTAATCATTTACACTCTACTAACCAAATTCTCTTTTCATTTTACCTAATCACACACCCACACTCAGATATTGACCCCTCGCCTCTCGATCACTTAGGATAACTTATTGGGTAGGAAACACTTGTTATCGTGAATCCATAATAGTTCTATTAATCTCACACATTGATCCCGTGAATTTTGTCCTAATAAACACAATGTTGCTCAATAATTTAACTTTAGCAGTTAAATCACAATAGTATGAAATACATGTCAGATATATGTATGCTCAGAAATATAATCATGAAGATTTGAGCATTTTAAACATGGAAGATTTTCTTAAAACAAAGAAATTGAAAGAACGAAGTGAAATCAATAGATGTGTTTTGAGAATCTAACAATGTATGGAAAATATCAAATATAAATGATTTATCAATAAAAGCTTAGGTCATGAAAAGTTAGATGTTGTGTATGTTATTCCCAGTTTGTGCAATATTATCAAGATGAATGATCAAATTCGATTCAAATAGTCATTTGTCATTGATCTCAAAATCACATATTACAAACTCCCTCTCTCTATGATACAATGGAATATTTCTCTCACTAGATTCTCAATTGTACTCACACTATTAAGCTCTACTACTGAAATACAACATAAGGAAACCTATTTATACCACTAACTATTACAAGGAATACACAACTAAACTAATCAAACAAATTGACTTTGGTTGACTTTGACTTTCCACTTAGAGTAACTTTGACTTGCATTCTTGAGACTTTGACTTGGGCTTTAGACTTTTAATCTAGATGATCTTGAAGACAACAATCTATGCTCTAACATTCCCCCCCTTTGGATTCAAGATCATCTTCAACAACAAATTCTCCCTATTTGATTAAGAAACAAGTGAACTCCCCCTTTGGATAAACTTGCATTTATCTTCAAATGAATTTCATCTTTAAAGCATGTTCTCCCCATTTCAAGAACATTCTCCCCCTTTGGGACAAAAACTGATATTCTTAGGCAATCAACATCCTCCCCTTATTGAGATGAAAATTGATAATCTTCACTTTTAAACTGATAATGATAGCAACAACTATCTTGAACATTGATCTCCCCTTCGTGTGATATTTAATATTCTCCCCCAAAGACTTTGATAAACATCATCATCATCTCTAAGCAAAGAAAGTATCTTCAGTTGTAGCTCACTTTTATCTTTCCAAAATAATCTTCAAAGAAAATTTCTTGAACATTCTTGAAATCTTGAACTCTATCCACAATTTTTTTTCTCATTTCTTGACTTTCCCATAGCTTCTTTTCCATTTCTTGACTTTCTCCCCAAAACTATTACAAACTGTTCACCATACAACATTTCTTGAAATTATTTCTCCCCCTTTTTGATGATGTATAGCATAGAAATCATCAAAACTGTCTCCAAGAAATGTCATGTACGTAATCTCTGATCATGATTTTTCCTTATGAACATCTTAACCATCCATCAATTCATAATGTATTCATCCGAATCTTTTCAAATTCAGACAAATAAAAATGTAACTCTGAATCAACAAATGAATCAGTTAAAATGCCTGTAAGTAGCACTAAGCCACTTTGTGCAACGGATGCACATTGAAAAAGAAGCTTTTTGATGTTCACTCCCCTAGGGCTTCCATTCAATCATCGAAAAATCATAAAGAAATTTCTATGAACGTTATGACAAGAAAACGTATTCCTTGTGTGGTCGTGCATAGTGTAGAACGAATGAAGCTACTTAGGATTTTCAAATAGGCTCAAAATGTGTAAACCATTGATACAAAAACAGTAATACACAAACTCAATTGTGCATGATCGAAGTGCGAAGGTGGGGCAAACTTCCTTCTGTTTCAATATCCACATCTTCCAAATGAAGATGATATAGATTATGTGTTGCATCCCCAATAAAATATGAAACATCTTCTTGTTGAGAAAAAGACGAGTAGCTGGTGGGGTTAAGTCAAGAGTTGGCATGGGCTAGTGCCTGGTTCAATGATGGTTACCAAAGAATGTGAACCAACAGATTATGTGGCTGCCCGACTTATAAAAAGTTAGTGCAAAGTTTTTGATATTTTTTTGAACTCTGTTTTCATACCCTCTTTCTTTTAATCTTATAAGTTCACTTCTAACCAAGCTCCCTTTTCCACTTTTCCGCTCATCGCACTGAGGTTGTTCAACCGGATGAACTTCCTCCCCCACTCTTTGATTTATGACACCTCGCCTCTCGATCACTTGGGACAACTTCTTGGGTAGGAAACGCTGGTTATCGTGAATCCATTGAAGTTCTTTTAAGTCCTCACACTGATCCTGTGTATTTTGTCCTAAAAGAACAAAGTTGCTCAATCGTTTAACTTTAACAGTTAAAAAACAATACATATGTCAAATGTATGTATGCTCAATAAGATAATCATGAAGATTTGAGCATTTTAAAAACATAGAAGATTCTCTCAAAACAAGAAAATTGAATGAACGAAGTGAAACCAATAGATATGTTTTGAGAATCTGACAATGTATTGAAAAGATCAAATATGAATGATATATCAATAAAAGCTTAGGTCATGAAAAATTGGATGTTGTCAATACGAATCAAATATAGACATTCTTGAAAGAAATGCTTTGAATGAAATATCGCTCAACAAACTTTGAATATCAAAAGGAGTTTATTACCACCGAAAAACTGTTCCATTTTGAGACATGGTAATAAGAAAGTCAATAAAAATACTAAACCAGTGTGTGTGAATACTTGAAAATATATAGAAAAGATAATACACAAGTATTTATTTTTGGAAACACATGATTTGTTAAACATTAAAGTTCATAAAGTGAAAACATTTAAAATCACACTTCTGAATTCATGAAATCTGTTTAAGAATCGAGAAGTGGTTTGAACATTTAGAAACATATTTTCATGTCTGAAAGTTGTCCATCTTTCAAACATAATGAGATTAAGAGTAGAATAATCCTTACGCTCAGCATTAATCTCATAAAGTCAGCTCCAAAGTCATGATTGATATGATCATGTAAGCTTCCCCTTAAAATCTGCAAGTAGTCAAAAAGTCGTCAAAGTACAAAGTCTTATCACCAATTTTGAAAAACAGACAAATATAACAGTAAGACGCCTTTATAACATTGAATAACGAGTCCTGATCTGAAGTAATCAGAAGTTATATACTCCCCCTGAAATATTGCATTCACAATATTTGTCAGTAAGGATGATATGTACTCCCCCTTGAAGGTTGGTCATCTCTTATGCATCAGAGTACAATCTCTTTTGATCTTTTAAGTACAAGTCCTAAACTGTTCTATTTAGAAGTCAAACTTGATCTTTGAAGCACGAGTTCTGAGCTGATTTACTCAGAAGTCTAACTTCTTAACTTTGAGATGCGGGTTTTGAACTGTGTTGTCCAAAAGCCATGGTTCCTTTACTCCCCCTAGACTTGAGGTGCCTGCAACATAGATGGATCTTTTGGATTTGGTACCCACTGGTATTTGGATCCAGGTTTGTTAGTTGCAGTTATGTTAGGAGTAATATAATAAGAACCATACCAGTAATTAACAAAATTTTTGTTAACAAAATCATTTGAACCACAGTAAGAACAATTAATTTTCTTTTGAGCTAACCTGATCAATTGATTTACAATATAAACAAGATCAAGTTTACCTTTATGAACATTGTTCTTCTTGGCATTGGATGTTTGCACAAATGATTTTTTTATCATTCTTCTCATCAGAAGCTGCTTTTACTCTCCATACAAACTTCTCATTACCATTTCTTCTTCTAAATGTACCTGAACCATTAACATTTCGATCATAGAAAAGGTTAGTAATACGAATCTGATCTTTAGAATTAACTGACCTTTTTGTAGAAACAGTTTTATGATGTGAACTTGATGTTGTCTTGATTGAGCATTCAGAATCAACTGAATCATCTCTAGGTGTTTGAAGAATTGAATCTGGAGTCTTCTGCTCAGTCAAAACCACCTTAGAGACAATTTCTTCAAGTTCTGTTATCTTGGAAGATAAACGGTTTCTTTCCTTGGTGAGCAGGTCAATCTTTTTCTGAAACTCAGACTTCGTGTTCTGCTCTTTCATGGCTTTTGTTGACAATTCAGATAACTTTCTTGTCAGCTTGTTAATCTCCGTCTCAAAAACTTCCCTTTCTTCTTGTTAGTCCAAGATTCAAGCAAATCAATCAATTAAGCACTCAAGATTAAACACACAAAGAGAGGATTTATAGAGAGAGAAATTGTGTCATATATCTCTTGAAGTCACATATTACAACTCTCAATTACATGCTTACAAACACAAAGGAACAAAGCTTATATATGGGTCAAACAAGCCTTGACCTCATATAAAGCAACACATACAAAAATCAAACTATTACAAGACAAATTATCTAAACAAAATACATTAACACTTCTTCAAAATCTTTCTCGACATTCTTTCTCTGATCAGATATTTCTTTAAAAAATCCAACATTTTTCTGCTCAACTATCTTATTTTCCTTTGCAAACTTGTCTCTTTCTATAATGATCACTTTCTCAAAATCCGACACTTGTTGAGAAAGTTTTTGTCAGTGCACAAATATGTTGGATACAAGATCATAGAAGACTGAAGACTGAAAGTCAAAGTCAAAAGCTCAAGTCAAGCCCTTCAAGCAAAAAGTCAAAGTCTTTGTAATAAAGTCAAAGTCAAGTCAATGTTGTAAGTGTTTTTAGTGGTGTGAGTGTTTAGGGCAATAAGTGTTTTTTTTCTAAATAGGGATATGACTAATTGTATCAAGAGAGTTGTACGCGTATTGAGTTTTAGTGAGAGAAAGTTTGAGAGTTCTCTGTATTTGAAATTCAAGATCAATACAAATTGTTTCAATTGCTAATTGTGTCATCTTAGATTGATTTACACTGATTGTGGGACACACAATTGGTATCAGAGTAAACAGAAATTCAGAAAACATGTATTAAATTCGAAGATTTTGGGTCGACAGTTAAAGAACTCGCAAGTCGTCTGTGTTGGATTTGATTTTACGATTTAGTGGTGTTTTGGCTAAGAATTTGGTTTGATTGTACTCGTTTTTACATCTTGATTACTTTTTGTTTGTATTGTTTAGTCTAATTCACAAAAGATTCGTGTGAATTTTGTATTTTTTGTAAAGTTTAGTTTGAGTATGTAAATGAACTAAGTCTAGATCGAATTCGTAATTCTGTTGCTTCAGTTTGAAATTCGTTGATTGTAATCTGTTCTAGACATGGAATAGGAGATTTTTGCAAAGTTTCAGAGGATTTCGTGAAGATTTGGATCGAATTCTAGTGAAAAAGTGAAGTTTTTGTTCGAAAACTCAAAAACACGCTAGATCTGAAGAACACGCTAAGGCAAGAACGCGCAGAGGCTGAAGAACACGCACAAAGCTTAAACTTGCAAGAAAATGAAGAACACGCAAGACTTGGTGTGCGAGAAGTAGAAACGTGCAAGTCTTAGTGTGCGTATTTCTACTGTTCATTTCATTTGTTACAAGAAGTTGATTTTGCGAGAAGTTGTGCTTTGCGCGAAGTGAAAAATCAAAGTTTTTTCTAAGTGTCAAACACGCAACAACACTGCGAGAAGTGTTTGCGCGAAGTATTTTGGAGAAAATCGCAAGCAGTAGTGTGAGAGAAGTCGAAACACGCACAACCTTGTGTGCGCGAAGTCTGTTTTCGCATCCTTCAACGTGCGTGAAGTTCAAACGCGCACATTATATCTTACGCGAAGCTGAGTTTATTTGTCTTGCACGAAGCTCATATCCTTTGGTTTGCGAGTTCCATACTTAGAATTTTTCTGAGTTTTTCCAGTATTGACCAAGTCTGATTTTTTTGAAATTCCATTTTATTTCTGAATTTTTTGACGATCATTCTCAGTTTACAGTGCTTGTCAAAGATGACTTCCAGAGAAGCTTTAACTATCGGTACTGGCGTAAAGCCACCAGTGCTCTTTAAAGGAGAATACGAACAGTGGAATGATCGATTCCTAGATTTCATACACCGCAATGATCTGGGTGGTTACATTAGATTATCACTCAAAGAAGGAGTGAGGAAACCTCCCACCAAGATTCTATCTACTGAAGGAGAAAATGATGAGGAGATAGTCAACAAGGAATATCCTTTGCCACTTGATGAATATACAGATGAATAGAGAAAAGGAGTTAAAGCTGATAGATTGGCGAGGTCATTCATTCTGCAAGGGATTTCGAACGATATCTATGTAAAGATTGATAGCTACAATGCCACGGGCAAAGAGATGTGGGATCGGCTCAAGAAGATGATGTTTGGATCCAAGATCGGTAACCAACTGAAAGTCTCAAACTGCCTGAATAATTACGAAGAATTCAAGGCTAAGGAGGGTGAATCTCTTGAGGCAACCTATGATAGATTTGTGACACTTGTGAATGAACACAGGAAGAATAAAGTGAAGAAGTCTCATATAGAGCTGAATGTCAAATTCTTGAGTATACTGCAGCCGGAGTGGAAGAGATTTACAAGACATATGAAGCAGATGAAGGATTTAAACGAGATACCACTTCATGAGGTGTATGAGACTTTAAGGCAAAACGAGGAAGAGGTTGATGAGATTAAAGATGAGAAAAAGAAAGCTGAGAATGTGGCTGCAGATCAGATTGCTTTGGTGGTGAAAAAGAAAGAAAAGAGATCTGTGAGCATGAAGAAGAAAAAGAAGGTTGTAGTTTCTGAATCTGAGGAAGCTGATAGTGCGGAGGATTCTGACTCCGATGACTGTGAGAACCTGAAACAGGCCATGCTGTTAGTGACAAAAGCCTTCCAGAAGAAATTCTATAAGAAGCCAGGGTCGAACAGTCAGAGATACTCATCGGGTTCGAAAAATTACGAGCACAAAGAGAGGATTGAAAATAAGAGGTTTGAAGAGAAGAAGCCTGAAGAGAAGAGGTATAGGAGTGAGGAAAAGAAAGAGTCTGAGCCAGTTAAATGCTACAACTGCGCGAAAGTAGGCCACTATGCAAAGGATTGTCGAAAACCGAAGGTCCGCAATTCCGAATACTACAAGAACAAGATGCTTTTGGCCAAGCAACAGGAGGCTGGAAAAGCACTAATGGCCGAAGAGGAGTAATGGCTTGATCACTCTGAAGATGGAGAGGAAAAGGAAGAAAAGGCTCACATGTGCTTTATGGGTAAAAATGATACTGAAGCGGAAGCAGATTCTGATGGTGAAGACAATGAAGAGGTATGTGATATGTCTTAATCAGATCTTTTAAACCAAATGAATGTCATGATGATTGAACTTCAGGAATTACAATCTAAGCTTAAACGCGAGAAAGGTATTAATAAAGAGAAAAACCAGTCAATACTGAAAATCAACAATGATTTTGCTGAGAAAAACGTATTGATTGAGGCTTTACACAAGAACATTGACACCAGCGCAAAAGAGAAGACTATAATTCATAATCAATTGTCTGAAACTACTTCAAAATTTAAACTATGTAAATTTGAGGTTAAAGGAGTTGGGAAAAAGTGTTCAGCATTAAAGAAAGAAAATAAATCTTTAACTGAAAAAATGAATGTTTTGGAGGAAAAACTTTATACTTTGGGTCAAACTGAGCAAACCATTCACCTAAACAAACCAAATAAGAGTAGTGAGTGTTGGGGTCTTGTTTACGAGAACCCACACTATCTCAAAAAGGGTATTTCTAAAGTGCCTGCTTTGTACGATTTTGGATTTTTAAAATTGGCACCACAATACCCTGAACTCAAAGTTAAATGGACAAAACTATCAGATGAGGATGAAGCTAAGTAAAGGGAGAAAAGAAAGAACAAAACTAAAATGCAACTCCCATTTCGATATGAGAGGTTGAATTCTAGTTACAGTTCTGATCAAACAAAATTTCTTTCTAATGACTATTTCGAAAGCTATTCTACAGAGGAATTGGAGGCAAAACCGGTTGAAGGTAAAATTGATGTTCCTCCACTCGTGTTAGAAAGTAAAATTTCTGAACTTGAGAAAACTTTAGTAGAAGAAAGGATTTTGACTGATCTAGAAAAAATGGTATTTTCAACTGTTTTTCTTAACACCGATTTTTCAAAATCCTCTAAAGCTTCAAAATCTGATGATATTAAGAGTCTGTTTGAGGAAGAGTTTGATTTCCTTAACTCTGATGGTTGTTTAGATGATTGTGTTGATCAATTTGATTTTAATGCAAAACTTCCTGATCATTCGCAATTTATTATCAATTCTTTTGGATTACCCAATGTGTTTGAAAAGGGCGAAACATCAACAAAAGTTGATAAACTAGTCTTTGTGAATACCAAGGATGACAAAGGTAAGAAGAAGAAAACTAGGCATTCACAAAAACGGACAACCACGGGTAAATCTAAGAATAAGCAGTCTTTCAAATCTCACAGTTCTAACTTGAAAAGTTCATATGTTTCAGATATGACTAAGAGAAAGTCTGAAGTGAGATCAGAATGACGACCAAAGCAGAAAGTTGATGAAACTGCAAAATCATCTTCTGATTCTGATTGTAATAGAAAGACTAATAGTAAAACTGATGTAGTTGGCAATGTTGCTTTTCATAAACAAAAACTTGTAACTTCTTCCAAGAGATATTCAATAAAGCAATTAGTCCAATTATATCCGTCTATTAATAGGACTTCTACTTATAGTAGAAATGGTTTTGTGTCTTGTCAATATTATGATGATTGGTTTGGTTCATATCATGTATATCATTCTCATGTTTCAAAAGTTGTTAAAAATCAAAGAGGATCCAATTTCATATGGATGCCAAAATCATGTGCTAACCCTGTAGGACCAATCTTTAAATGGGTACCTAAACCAATTGTTTCTTGATTTCTCATGTGCAGACCCGTCATATGTGGTACTTGGATTCTGGTTGCTCCAAGCATATGACTGGGCAGAAAGATATATTGTCTAATTATACAGAGAAATTTTGTGGGAACGTTCGCTTTGGAAATGACCAGTTTTCACCAATTCTCGGATATGGTGATGTTGTACAAGAAAACGTAACGATCAAGAAGGTGAGCTACGTTGAAGTATTAGGACATAACCTATTCAGCATTGGTCAATTTTGCGACAAGGACTTAGAGGTAAATTTCAAGGCCAAGAGATGTTGTGTGAGAACTGAAGACGGAAGATAACTCTTGGTCGAGACGAGAAAGTCAAACATCTACACGATTAATTTGTCAAAAGTCAATATTGATCATGAGGTGTGTCTACTTTCAAAAGCTTCTATGCAACAGAGTTGGTTATGGCATAGACGACTATCTCACCTGAACTTTCGTTACATCAACAAGCTGGTCACTGGAAATTTAGTGAAAGGACTTCCGGAGCTTAAATATGTCAAAGAACATCTGTGTGCAACGTGCGAGAAAGGCAAGATGAAAAGAGCCGCTCATAAGCCGAAGACTGAGCCGAGTACAAGTTCTACTTTGGAGTTACTACATATGGATCTCTGTGGTCCGATGCGAACTCAAAGCATCAACGACAAGAAATATGTGTTAGTGATAGTGGACGATTATTCAAGATACACATGGGTCAAATTTCTAAGATCAAAAGATGAGACGCCTGATGTTATCATCACATTTACAAAAACTACTTAAGTGAATCTACAGAAGATAGTCAAGCTTCTTAGAATGGACAATGACACAGAATTCAAGAACAAAATTGTTGATGATTATCTCGAATCGGTCGGGATAACACACCAATTTTCTGCTGCCAGAACGCCTGAACAGAATGGAGTCGTAGAGAGACGAAACAGAACACTAGTCAAGGCCGCTCGAACTATGATAAGTCAATCAGAACTACCTCTATTTCTGTGGGCTGAAGTTGTGTCGACTGCCTGCTATACTCAGAATCGCTCCATTATCCATCGCCGGTTCGGTAAAACACTGTATGCTTTAATTAATAATCGAATACCTAGCATTAAACACTTTCATATTTTTGGATGCAGGTGCTTCGTACTGAATGACAAGGAGAACTTGAACAAATTTAGACCAAAAGCTGAAGAAGGCATTTTTGTCGGATATTCTCAAACATCAGCAACATATAGAGTTTATCTGAAGAAGTCAAAAATTGTAGTCGAGAGCGTCAATGTAACATTCGATGAAGAGATGGCTTCTGATTAAGACAGTTCAGAACCCATTCTTACCGGAGTATTAGCTTCTGGACAAATCAGTTCAGAACCTGTGACTAATGTTCCAAATTCTGATAAAGCGTCATAGTCGACATCTCATTTATCTGATTTAGATTTACTGTTTGAATTATTCTATGATGAATTTCTTGGTACTAGAGTAACTAAACCTGTTGTGGTTGACAGATCGGAAGATTCGAAGAACAATCATCCAACTACTTCAGATATATCAACTGAATCAAATTCACCAATTCAGCAAGAAATTCAAATTCAAATGCCTACTCCATCTGTTTAAGTTGTACATGTTAATGAAGATCCAGAAGTAACTCAAACAGTTGGGTGTACCACAACGTCTACTCAACAGACATCCAATGTCCAACTAATTGGAGCTTCTGCACCGCCTACTTCAACTGAACCCCTACAAGAACAAGATGAAAGTGGATATTTAGATGAACAACATGATCAATATACATCTAATCCACTCCCTCACAAACACAAGTGGACAAAAGAGCACCCAATACATCAAATCATTGGAGATCCGTCCAAGCCGGTGCATGCATTATTCCTTTCTGAGTAAGATAGAGCCTACTCGAGTATCTGAAGCTCTAGCTGATTCAGATTGGGTAACAGCGATGCAAGAAAAGCTTAATCAGTTCGAATCGCTTAAAGTCTGGAGACTTGTGCCTAAACCTGAAGGAAAGACAATTATCGACACGAAATGGCTTTTCAAGAATAAGAAAGATGAAGATGGTATCGTCATAAGGAACAAAGCAAGACTTGTGGCTAAAGGATATAGGCAATAGGAAGGTATAGATTATGACGAGACTTATGCTCCAGTTGCTCGCATCAAGGCAATTAGAATGTTTCTAGCCTAGGCCGCATACAAGAACTTCATCGTCTATCAAATGGACGTGAAGACTGCCTTTCTGAACGACATCTTAAAGAAGAAAGTCTACCTATCTCAGCCTGAAGGTTTTGTCAATCCAGATAAGCTAAATCATGTATACATTCTGGACAAAGCTCTTTACGGTCTAAAACAAGCCCCTCGCGCCTGGTATGAAGTTCTATCTAAATTCTTAGTCAAGTCGGACTTTTCTAAAGGTAAAACCGATACTACTCATTTCATTAAAAAGGAGAAAGTTGATATCATATTAATCCATATATATGTGGATGACATCATATTTGGCTCAACTAATCCAAAGTACTGTAAGAATTTTTCTAACCTTATGGTGTCAAGATTTCAGATGAGTATGATGGGAGAGATGAATTTCTTTCATGGATTACAAGTCAAACAATTTTCTATGGGGATTTTCATTAATTAAGCGAAGTACATTTTCGATATTCTCAGAAAATTTAAAATGGAAAATTGTACTCCAATTGGTACCCCGATGACACCTGGAACTAAGATCGGAGTTGATCCTTCTAGAAAAGCTGTCGATGTTAGAACCTACAGAGGTATGATTGGTTCCTTAATGTACTTGACATCTAGTCAGCCGGATATAATGTTTTGTACATGCTTATGTGCTAGATATCAGGCTTCACCTAAAGAATCCCATATGTCTGCAGTTAAGCGAATTTTTAGATATCTGAAGGGCATTGCAGATCTTGGTTTGTGGTATCCTAAGGATACTGGTTTTGAGTTTACGGCATATTTAGATACAAATCATGCAGGTTGTATGCTTGACAGGAAGAGTACTTCGGGACACATTCAATTCTTAGGCGATAAACTCGTGAGTTAGGCTTCGAAGAAACAACTATGTGTATCTACTTCAACAGCTGAGGCAGAGTACGTAGCTGCGGCTAACTGCTGCTCTCAAGTGCTGTGGATGCGGACACAACTCCGAGATTATGGTTTCAAGTACGACAAAATCCCGATTTACTGTGATTCAAAGAGCGCCATTGCAATATTTGCTAATTCTGTGCAACATACGAAAACCAAGCACATCGACGTGAGATTTCATTTTATAAAAGATAATGTTGAAAAAGGTACAATCGAACTTTACTTTGTAAACACAAATTATCAACTTGTTGATTTATTTACCAAGCCACTTGACGAAAAGAGATTTAATTTTCTCATTTCAAAACTTGGCATGTTAAATCTCAAGACTTAATCTGTTGTTACCTAGTACAGTTTAGATTTGGTTGTTTTTCTTTATTTCTTTATTTTTTACTCTGAAAGATATCTGCACTGAAAGGTTTGTTCATGATTTCAGGGGGAGTGTGAAACAAAGTTAAGATGATCTACATTTTAGGGGAAGTTCAAATTTTTGCATATATACTGACATATGTTATGATGCATAATTTCAGGGGAGTAAGGATATTGATTTCTGATTACATCTGATCAGAACTCGCTCTTAACACGTTTTATTGCTTTATGTCATTTACTTTTCAATAAATTTTGTGAATAAGACTTTGTGCTTTGACGACTTTGTGACTGAATGCAAATTTTGAGGGGGAGCTTAAACAATCATATCTTTTATGACTTGGAGCTGACTTCATAAGATTTAAGCTGAGCGTAAGGATCATTCTAAACTTAATCTCATACATGTCTGAAAAAAGGACGACTTTCAGATATGAAAAACATGTTCTTAAACGTTCAAACCACTTCTGATTCTTAAACAGATTTCATGAATTTAGAAGTGTGATTTTAAATGTTTTTCATTTTTCATGAGTTTAATTGTTAAAATAACCGTGTGTTTCCAAAGATAAATACTTGTGTATTATCTTTTCCATATACTTTAAAATATTCACACACACCGGTATAGTATTTTTATTGACCTAGTTCTTACCATGTCTCATATTCAAACATATTTTCGATGGTAAGACACCCCGTTTGAAATTCTTTGATATTTAAGTGTTGATTTTATTCAAAACATTTCTTTCAAGAATGTCTATAATTGTTCTTATAGACAACATCCAATTTTCCAGACCTAAGCTTTGATTGATAAATTATTCATATTTGATCTTTTCATACAATGTCAGATTCTCAAACAAGTCTTTTGATTTCATTTCATTCGTTCAATTTCTTTGTTTTGAGAAAATCTTTCATGATTAAAATGCTCAAATCTTCATGATTACATTCATGAGCATACATTTATCTGACATGTATTTCATTATGTACTTTAACTGAAAAGTTAAACCATTTGAGCAACACTTTGCTTATAGGATTACATGGGATCATTGTGTGAGGATTTAACAGAACTTCTATGTATTCATGTTAACCAGTGTTTCCTACCCAAGAAGTTAATCCTTGAGTGATCGAGAGGTGAGGAGACAAAATATCTGAGTGTGGGTATGTGTGATGAGGTAAAATGAAAAGAGAGTTTGGTTAGACGCGAGCTCAATGTTTAAAAAAAAAAGAGGGTGGGAGAATAGAGTAAAAGAATATCAAACTCTACACCAACTTTTTCTGAGCCGGGCAACCATATTACTGTTGTTTCACAATTCTTCGTGAACATCATTGAAAAAGGCAACTAGCCCATGCCAACTCTTGACTAAACCCCACCAGCTACTCATTTTTTTCTCAAAAAGAAGATGTTTCATATTTTAATGGGGATGCAACACATATGCTATCTCGTCTTCATTTGGAAGATGTGGATATTGAAATAGAAGGAAGTCTGCCCCACCTTCGCACTTCTATCATGCACAATTGAGTTTGTGTATTACTGTTGTTGTCTCAATGGTTTACACAATTTTGAGCCGATTATCAAAAGCAATCATCATGTGCTTAATTCTTTCTTACACAAGCACTTACACACAGGAAATTCGTTTTTTTGTCTAAACATTCATAAAATAAACTTATGTTATTCGATGATTGAATGGAAGCCCTGGGGGAGTGAACATCAAACAACTCCTTTCCAATGTGTATTCGTTACACACAGTGACTTCGATTTACTGACATGCATTATTAACTGATTTATTTGTTGATTCAGGTGTTACACTCTAATTTGTCTGAATTTGAAAAGATTCGGATGAATATACTTGGTGAATTGATGAATAATCAGAGGCTCATGTGATGAAAGATCAATGGTTGGAGAAAAGATTTATGACATTTCTTGAAGATGTTTTGATGATTTCTATGCTACAATCATCAAAAAGGGGGAGAAATTTTTGTTCAAGAAATGTTTGCTGAAGAAAAGTTTGTATCAATGTTGGGAGAAGTTAAAGAAATATGGAATTTAAAGGAGAAATCATTTCAAGAAAGATAATTTGAAGAAAATTCGTTGAAAGAATGTGTCAAAGAATGCAAGATATGGGAAGATTGTTCGGATTTGAAAGAGAAAGTTCAAGTGTTTCAGAATACTTATGAGAATTTACTGAAATTTTCTTTGAAGATTAGTTTGCTGAAACAAGCCGAGCTAAATCTGAAGATAATTTCTTTCTGAAGTCTGAAAAAGATTTTATTATCTTGGGGGAGATTGTTCAAGATTGTTGAAGATCATTATCACAGACTTTGGGGAGATTACAGAAAGATTGAAGACTATTTTTGAGCATAAAGTGGAGATTGTGCTTCAATGCTTATTTTTCTGAAGATGATCAGTTGTCTTAACAAACGGGAGATTAAATTTGTTAAAGATTAATCAAAGGGGGAGATTGTATTGCATATCTTTTTGAAGATGATCTTGATCCAAAGGGGAGATCGTCAGTGCACAAATATGTTGGATACAAGATCACATAAGACTGAAGACTGAAAGTCAAAGTCAAAAGCTTAAGTCAAGCCCTTCAAGCAAAAAGTCAAAGTCTTTGTAATAAAGTCAAAGCCAAGTCAATGTTGTAAGTGTTTTTAGTGGTGTGAGTGTTTAGGGTTATAAGTGTTTTTTTTTTCTAAATAGGGATATGACTAATTGTATCAAGAGAGTTGTACGCATATTGAGTGTTAGTGAGAGAAAGTTTGAGAGTTCTCTGTATTCGAAATTCAAGATTAATACACATTGTTTCAATTGCTAATTGTGTCATCTTAGATTGATTTGCACTGATTGTGGGACATACAATTTTACACACTTGATTTCAATGGCTTTCTTCTCTACAAATGATTTCCTTGAAAACTCAGAGAATTTATGTGCAAATGTAATTCTTTCATTCTCAAAACCTTCCTTTTCCTTGTCAAACTCTGCTCTGTCTTTAACAATATGTTGTTCCAAATATGAAGTCTTCCTTGTCATTTCAGTATTGTCAAATGAAATCTTTTCCTTGTCATTGTCTGAAACCTTTGATTTTTCTTCACTCTTCCTAGTAGCATCTTCCTCTATCTCAAGTAGCTTCTTTTTTAGTTCAACATTCTCAGTCTCCAATGCTTTTGCTTTTTCTTCAACCATCTTAATTTTATCTTGATCAGATTTCTCAACTTCCAACCACTTATCACTTTTCAAAGTTTCAAGAATTTCTCTTTCAAGCTCTTTTATCTGCTTTTTGTATTCAACAAAAAATTCTAAATAATTACTAGAACTAATTGCCTTTTTCTGATCTGCAATATGTACATGAAGCCATTCACTATGTTTGTTAGGTCCAATGATCACAGTTTTATTGATTAAGAATGATTAACTAGAGGATTGGGAAGGAATTGTTGTATTATTTAGTAAGTCTAGAGAGAGTCAAAAGTTTCTCTCTCTACTCTAGAAACACATAATTCGTACACGGCTACATTTTGGAATGACTTACTTGCTTACAAAACTACAAAACAAAACCTATATATACCCCAACACCCTTGTATACATTTTAAGCCCAAACCCAATTACAAGGCCCAAAATACAAAACACAAGATTACTTTACAAAACTTCCAAATAGAACATTTTATGTTCTAACATTCTCCCCCTAAGTTTTGTAAAGGAATCATCCTTTTCAGCTTCAGCTCTTCTCCCCCTTGATTTCTTTAAAAAACTTCGTGTTGCTTAAATATCAAAGCATCTCTGGCTCCCCCTTGAAAGTAGCTCTTAATCTTTGAAGTTTCAACTTTAATACCAGATCTGATCATCTTGCAGGAGGAAACATCTTGTATCAAACAGTACAATGCAAGGGTTAGAAGATAATTCTGATAATTGTTCAACAACTGATGAAAGACACTCATTTTCTAACTGCTTTTCAGAACACTGAACGAACGAACTCAGAACTCCTTTATTCACAAATCAGCTGGATGATTATAAGCACTCAAGATTCTGAATCACAACCAAAGCATCAGAACAATGATTCCAGTCACTCACACTTCTAATTTATCAGGTCAGAAGAATGATTAAGAGCACTCAACGGTCTAACATCGTAGAGAAAAACTCCAGACTGATGATTGCAGATACTCGAGCTGCTAATCCAATCCAATCAGAGACTAAATCCAAACATCCAGTATCTGAAAATCTTGACAAGCATGAGCACTCGTGAAAATTTAGATCAGTTGCTAAATATATGTGACCAACGGAAGATAGGAATGATGTCACATATGCAT
Source organism: Arctium minus (assembly GCA_954870635.1). Taxonomy (NCBI): domain Eukaryota; kingdom Viridiplantae; phylum Streptophyta; class Magnoliopsida; order Asterales; family Asteraceae; genus Arctium; species Arctium minus. Next base: position 29,540,246 of record OX941089.1, on the reverse strand, counting down.
TACGCAAAAAATCTCAGGAACATGGCAAACTTGTAGCAAAATGGTTCAGAACAGTCACTTTTCGCATAACATCAAAAACTTTTCACATAGCACACACAATTCGCAGACCATTGAACATTAAGGGCACAATTTGCATGAGGCTTTAGCCGAAATCTCCACAATTCGCATAGGCTTGCGTGCGAATTCTATCTTTTCGCATACGCCTATCTGCGAATTCCTCGCAATTCGCATATGACTTCATACGAACTCAATACTTAGAATATATTTTCATCCTGGAAGCCACTTCTCGCATATAACTGCATGTGAATTATTGACATTTTGCATCAAGTGACTTGCGAATTCTTCATAATTCACACATATCATATGCACAGTAGCATGCGAATTCTCCAGTTTTCGCACATGACTACCTGCGAATTCCTGACATAGAAAAATTGTTGTGTCCAAGGATGTTTCATGCTAATTCCTCAACCTTTTCATCATGAGAATTCTTCATGCGAGTTCTTCGATAATCATGCGAATTCTTGAGATCTACGAATGTTTTCCCAAAAAAATTTCGAATTAGGCTTCATTTCGTCGAATTTGAGTCTGAAAATTTGTATACATGTTCGAAATTAACATTGGAGCACTTTTGTAGTTGATGATCTTGTCTGGAATGCACTCTAAAAAGAAATTCGATCATCACACAATGATATAACATTTCGAACAAAAAAATGTCAAATTCGATCAATTCACTCAAATTAATTGAAATTAATGCTTGTAATTGATTCACTATAGATCGAATATGTCCTCTGAATCAATTTATCATAAAAGCTCAACCAATTAAGCACCAAATCAAATAATTCGAACTTCACAGAAACTGTTCATCGACAAAGTGAACTTTTCAATCAAATTTTTTTTGATCTTGATCGAATCGATGAAAGATTTCTTCGATTTAGGATCTGATACCACTTGTTAGGTCCAATGATCACATTTTAATTGATTAAGAAAGATTAACAAGAGGATTGGGAAGGAATTGTTGTATTATTCACTAAGTCTAGAGATAGTCAAAAGTTTCTCTCTAGAAACACAGAATTCATACACGACTACATTTTGGAATGACTTACTTGCTTACAAAACTACAAAACAAAACCTATATATACCCCAACACCCTTGTATACATTTTAAGCCCAAACCCAATTAGAAGGCCCAAAATACAAAACACAAGATTACTTTATAAAACTTCTAAATAGAACATTTTATGTTCTAACAAAAACCATGGAGGCTCCAAGGTATTGATATATCATATTTTTTCAACTTTGGCATGAATGAGGAGAGCTGGAAGGAATATTGCAAAGAACTGGAGCAAGATCGTCTTGAGGGGCTATAATGCAAAGAAAAATCCGTGTTTATGAAAGTGGGTGGACTGAACAGGAGTATGATCCGGATCTCCTGCCATAGCTAGCAGCAACAACATGTATTCATGACATCTTGTCTGAAAATATTAATATAGGAAAAACTGATTTGTAAGGTGACTTAGCAAAGGGATCTGCACGTTCTCGGACGCAACTGCTAACTGAAAAAGCAATAAAGGTGGAAATTGCTTTTGGTGAACGACTTCCATCCACTGATACACGGCCACCTCGAGTCCATGATTTAAATGATATTATTGAGATTGTCTTGTAGGCATCTACAAATGATGAATCTGATCTAGAAAATGATGGTGCTGAGCAGCCTGAAGATGTTTCCTCAAAAGAAAATCCTAGAGCAAGCCTTGAGATTACTGACGGTATTGGATCGGAAGATGATCATTTTGATAGACCACATGCTTATAATGGTATGAAGAGAAATGTTTATGGAAAAAGAGCACCTTGATGGGTTCTATGCATGACATGACAACGACAGGAGATAGGGCATCACATTTCTCAGAAACTGAAGTTGAAGATCATCTTGAATCAAGAGACAGGACCTCTTCATACTCCAAGAAGCTCAAACCTCCTCACAACCTCATAGAGAGGACGACGAAGAGAACAACAGCTGATAGATCACCCCGTTTGACTGATAGTGGAAATCTGCAGGATAAGAAGCTTATTGATAATCAAAAAGAAGAATCAACTGAAAGTGTTGGGCAAAAGAAGAGTCCTTCTTCTTCCTCTCTGATACTGGGAAGTGCTGAGGATCAAAGTTTTGACAAAAATGATGCTATTAAAGATGAGGTTGTAGTTGCTGATGAAATTTCAGGAATGGAGAGGGAGGGAAGAGGTTTAGATACAACAACCAATGATACCTTCAAAGAAGACAAATCAAGACATACATTGAAAAAACAAAGGCTGATTGCTTATGCAGAACATTCTTCTGTTGAAAGAGGTGAAGACAGAGAGGATTCAAAGGCCGAAAAAAGTAGTGAAAATAACAAAGCAAAATCAATAAGCAATAGAGATCAGTTGAACATGCGAGATAGTTTGGAGCAGGAAGTTATTCAAGATGGAGGTTCAATGCATAGTGGGATCATCAGGAGACCCATCAATGAAAATTAGCATACTGTTCGAAGCAGAGGTCGTGATGAGAGACAAGAGAGGGAAAGGCACCAAACTGCGATGAAGGGGAAGGAAGATCAATATTCTCATAGAAAGTGGGATTCAAACCTGGGGTATCGGTCACACATCAAATCTGAAAATTTTGATAGGAAAAACGGGAGAGATTCTGAAAGAGTTGGCAAGATGAGGATCCATATGTCGGAAGGATGAGAATTGAAGACATGAGGAAATAGAGCCGTGAGGAGGAAATGACATCTAGGAACCGACATTAGGTTCGAGAAAATGAGAGAAGTGATAAAAATGAGCATTGCTCAAGGAAAGTATTGGAAAACAGTGGTTGGAAAGGTGATCATTTGTAGATCCCAGTACAGTGCAATCACGAACAATAGTAATCAATCAATAAAGAACAAATATGCCACAACTTCTAGTCATATGATTAATATTCAATAAAGGGTTTAGGTTTACAGAGAGAATATCTGATCAGCAAATGTAAACCTATTGACTGAATGAATGACACTAGAAAACTAAATAATGAAACTAAAACACCCTTTATATATGGGGCGTACAAGCTTAATGAGCCTAAAGGGCTTTGGGCCCAACTATTAAATAAACTATGAAAGAATTGAAATTTGCACCCTGAACTTCTATTTAACATATAAATACCCTAACAATCTCCCCCTTTAAATAGAAGTTCGTAATCACGCCAGTTAGGAACATATGTTTTTCGAAACCCAAAACTGATCTCAAAATGGCGCATTGTCGTTCTGTACTCCAGCCTTTCCATGATCACACCCAGTGCTTCGAGAACAAGGCTCTTGTAATTCGGATCCAGGAGTTGAATACTTTTATCATCTTGATCAACAGAGTTCCTCAACTTGTTTCTAAGCAGCATCAAAGTACCATCGCAGAATTTAGCAATCTGATGAATCGGATAAAACGCATATCTCCTTTGTCGTTCTCGTATGTCATGCCTAATTCTGGAAAATTTAGAACTGTGAAAGCTGGTACATTCTGGGCGTCTGAAGGAATACTCAAATCCGGTTTCATCAAATTAATCTTCGGTTGGTTGCTTTCTAACCCGATCTGAAAATCTTCTACCGAGGCAAGCTTCATTGCACACTTCATGTATCTCTTTATGGCTTCGAGTGCATCTGTAACTTCCCCTGTTCGGATAGTTCTAGTCTTTAAGTCTCTAAGCAGGAATAGAAGATCTCGTGGTTCAAGACGTGGAAATTTATATTTAGAAAAATGCCACTGTTTATCATCTTCTCTTGTCATTATAAAGAAGGAATACTTTACGCTCTTGAAGTAGCAGGCGTGAATCTGATCGACAGATTTAATTCTGAGCTTTGTCTCTTTGAAACCGTCTTTGAAATGTTTATACACGAACATAAGTTCTCGTTGCTTCTCCCTGCTTTTCATCGACTGAAGACCATTTGCTACGATTACATCATACTTACGAATCCAATGGGCAAAGAGTTTCTTCTGACTTTCTTCAAGAAATGGAACTTTAATTTTGACTCTTTCCCATTTGGACGGATGAACTGGTAGAGTACGATCTGTTCCCAAAACTGGTGAAGCAGGAGATACAGGAGGAGATCGTTCAGGAACAACTGATTACGGAAGATCAGGATGAACTGCTGGGTAGGTCAAAAGCGGTACCTCGACAGAAGTTTGTTCTTCTGGCTGATAATCTTGAGCCGTAAATTCAGAATTGAAAAGCTCATCAATCTCGGCTTAAAATACTACTAGTGCTCTTTCGTTGTTGATCGGTTCTTCTGTCGGGTCTGTATCTGAATATGAATCAACGATTATAGCTCATTTTTCCGGATCCATCGATGAAACTTCATATTGTTCCTCAGGCTTTTCAACCGTTGGAATATCATAAAGTACCAAGTCCATCGTCTGCTCCTGTGCCTGTTACTGCCCTTCTGCTCGAGTCCTGGATCCCGAACCCCTATTCGGTTGTACCTGTTCTGTGCCCACTGTCTGTGTCTCCGGCTCGAATAGTCTTTGGCGCTTCTCCCCCTCATGGTCATCAGGATCATCCTGATCATCATGTTTGCGCTTGAGCCTCTCTACTTGGCTTCGGCAGGTGTCTTCCAATGATAAAACCCATTCAGTCAATACAGATACTGTGTGCTGCAAAGACTGAAGGAGCGATGTTTGGTGCTGGAAGGCTTCAGGAGATATCTTGGGTGGTGGTGGTGGTGTTGGAGTAGATGTTTGGGCACGTAGTAAGGAATGTAGATTGGCATCTTGGATGGGTTCGATTTGAGATTGGGCAAGTAGTTTGGATAGGAGGATGGATTTAAGGTCATCGATAGACATATCTGAAGCAGTAGTAAAGGGTTGTGGTCTAGAAGGTAGTGGTTCAGACTCAGTCGCTGGACCTTTGCCTTTGATCAGACGTTTCAGGGCATCTACCTCTTCCATCATTTCGGATCGCATGATAGAGTGGATAGCCTTTAGGGCGTCGTACATAAATTCCCTTGAGACGAACTCAGGGTGACTAACTCCTGGGTCACTCAGACTTCCAGTTGTGGTGACGACTGTAGAAGTCGCACCGCCTACGTTCACAACTGGCGTAATAATAGCTGTTGTAGGATTTCCACCCAATCCTCGTAAACCAACCGAAGTTGGAATTACTATGGGTGTTCCGGCCGGGCCACTAAGGCCTCCAGCAGTAGCCGAAAAAGGTACCTGTATCCTAGGCAAAGGAGATATAACATCAAAGGGCTCTAGATGCTGTGCACCCAAAGAAGGCGAGGACGGGGGCTGCTATCCTCTTGCTTCAATACCAGAAATCTCCAAGCGAGAGACTGGTAGCGTTTGTGATAAATCCCCGTGAGCAATTGAAACCAACATCTGTTGAGAGATGTCGGAGTGGCTAGGGGGGGTGTGCATTTGCGTCGCTAGGTCCACGACAGCTTCTTCAATACCCTGTCTCAACACATGAGACTGGGTAGCAGATGTGGCTACCTGGCTTGATGAGGTTTGGTGGAGGTCAACCGTAGGGGGTTGCCTCATTACTCGTGTTCGCTCAGAATTGTGTTTACTCTTCCTTTCCCTCTCTCTACTCACAGTTTCATGTTCAACTATAACTCCCTCCGCTCTCCTTGTCTCCCCAGGTGTAGGCTCGTCATCGTCACCATCAGATTCATATGACTCATCACTTGATTCCGATGCTTCGGTGGCTGATTCCGACTGGGTGCCGGATGGAACTGTTGTCTCCTCAGATTCGGTGGCAGAAGAGGACTGAACTTAAGCGGTTTCTGTAGGTGTGTCCTCTTCCACCGTCTGAGAGGCTGTCGGTGTAGGCGATCTGCGAGAAGTACTGGCCTAGCTTTGTCTAACGGCGCTGCCCGCTTCAGAACCCCTCACAATATTTTCTCTCTGCACACCTTTTCCGGGAGCCCCAGCCCTCCGGACTCTACCTCCTCTCGTACGTGGACCCTCACGTTGCTCAGGTCTCGCTCCCTAGGGAGGTCCTTCCGGATCTGGACGGACCATAGGAGCTGGTAGGTTGTGTGTGCGCATATAATCTATCACACTCAGCGCCGTCGGACTCACATAGGCCAGTAATCCGTCTGGAATTTGTCGGGTGACTATACCTTCGGGATCAGGACGAATCGGCGAGCAATGGTTGGATAAAGATCCATGTAGTGGCGGATGAAGATCTAGAGAAAACGCATGAACGGAATGAAGTTCCGTCGTTTTGTTGCATTGTCTCGGACCTTCTGGACTAGCTCGAACCAGAGAATGTCCTCATAATCGGCATGGCGGTGGAATGCCATGGCATGGAACAGGCAGAGGATGTTGATACTCGTCTGTTCAATGCCTTTCGTGATAGCCGACAGGCACCGATTGAGGTACGTGAATAGAGTGTACCATATGGTAGTCAGATTCTTCCTGTTGAAGGTGGATGGAAGACGGATAGGTGTGCAGTAACCCAACGACGGTATGTCTGAGCAGAATAGTGTCGAGAACGATTGGATCGAAACTATTTCTCCCTGTAAACGAGTTGGCGTTAGGCAGGTGGAGAAATTGGCGGAAGAGTTCTCGCGTGAGCAGTACGGTGGTGGTGTCAATCAGACCCTCCAGATTAAAGCCATCGTCGGCCTTAACCGGAGTGAGTGAGCGCCAGAATTGTTGCAAGTAGATATGGGGCACATCGGCGGTCTCCGTGAGAGCATAAGAGAGAGGGTGGCCTCGAAGGATCTCGACCATCACTTGGTATTGGCACTCAGGTTGAGTGAGGTCGAGATGGAAATTGTTCGGCGTGAGAGGAAGGAACTGATCCGGATGAATCAGTTCGGCGTCAGCTATGGGGTCAATATCCTGGTTCGGATTTTGAGCCATTGTACCTGTTAAGAGATAATATGTTAGAACTTAGGTACATTGAAAGCAACATCTCCTTGGAATTATACGGTGAAGGTTTAAAAGTCGATTCAACTCTGAATCTGGGAACCAGGATCAATAGCCAATACTCTCATAACAAAATAAATTCAACCAATTAATGCTTCTGAATCCCAACTATCACTCTCATCACATATTCAACTCACAAGCATATATATAAACTGTCAGGCACATAGGTTAACAACCAAACGACCGGGGTCTAGCAGCGACCGGGGTATAGCATCGACCGGGGTCAAGCATCGACCGGGGTCGACCGATCAATCGGTATAAAACCGACCGGTGTCAAAACGACCGGTACTCGACCGGTGTCTAAACTACCGGGGAATACGAACGACCGGGGTCAATTAGGTCGACAAAATGAACTATCCAAATAAACAACAACCTGATGGCCATCGATATTACTAAAGCCAATAAACCAAACTCAATCTTAACCACCAATGCCAAACGATAAAAATACCAAGACTATGGAAATCAAACTCCAACCAATAGAATAGCAAACTCACCTCGGTGACCGGGGTCTATGACCGGGGTCAATCGACCGGGGTTGACCGGTGGCAATCCAACCGACCAAACAAACCATAATCAGACATCTAACCTAGGTTTAAGACTGAAACCAAATCAATCGATGTTAACCATTAAAAAAACACAGATCAACTAATCGAAACCCTAAGACGATCGAGAGGGGTTTCGTGCGCCACGACCAAAGTCGATGGCGGTAGGTCGATCCAGAGCATTGCCAGCGGCGAGTCGACCGGTGGCGTTTTAACATCGACCGGAGGTCGATCGACTGGCGAGAGAGAGAAAGACAAAGTCGATTAACATACCTGAGATCGAAGATGCGTCGAGGACGAGAGAGAGAGAGAGCAGATCGAGAGCGAGAGTGATTGAGAGAGCGATAGAGAGATAGAGAGCGATTGAGAGGATTTGAGAGAGAGATAGATCGATGAAGAGAGAGCCCGGGGTTTTAAACGCCCCGGGTCGCGCTTTTAGGGCAAGACCCGTTTTGGTCGGGTCACGGGCTGGGTCGAGATATGGGCCGGTTACCGATGTTGGGCCGGTCCAAAATTCAATTAAAAGATTATTTTTATTTTTATTTTTTTTATTTTTTTTTTAGTTTTTTTCGATAAAAGAACAGAACTTAAACAAAATCTAAGGATTTAAAAAAAAAACTAAAAAATACTGAATCTGAAGGATTAAACGGAAACGGCTCTCGCTCAAAATAGGAATCACTTTCGCTCAAGGAAGAATCCTTACTCCCCCTCGACGATGGCAGGCAGGAAACGAGATAGAGGAATAACTTACCTGCTCCCCCTTGGAGTGAGAAGTCGAGAAAAACTTACTGATCATCTTGCGGTAGTGCTCCCCCTTAACACATGAACAACTCGAAACTTCACCACAAATGACATATTCTTTAAGTGATCGAACTAATGAACTGCACAAGAAAATGAGACACCACGAAGAACAAGGAAACACACAAGAAAAATAAAACAAACGAAATCTAAGTTATTAATACAGAAATTTGAAACTTGCACAGAACTGAACGAGTAAAATGCAACAACCAATGAGTGTGATCATGAACATCCAGAGACAAGTCACTGGGGCATTAAGTCACAGTCATTCGTCATTGAATGAGACTCGTATAGGTCTGTGGAAAGGTCAAACTTTCAGATTCAACATACCTAGCTTGGATACTAGATAATTAAAACGTTTTTCATCCAAGGCTTTGGTAAACAGGTCTGCTATCTGATGTTCTGTATTAACAAAGTAGAGTTTGATGGTACCTCTTTCCACTTGGTCTTTTATGAAATGGTTGCGCACATCAATGTGTTTCGTCTTCATGTGTTGGACGAGATTGCTTGATATAACAATGGCGCTCTTGGAGTCACAGTAAATGGGGATCTTAGAGTAGTGGAAGCCATAGTATTTCAGCTGGGTGCGCATCCAAATGACTTGCGAGCAGCAACTGGCGGCTGCTACATACTCTGCCTCGGCGGTAGAGGTTGACACGCAGTTTTGCTTCTTCGATGCCCAACTGACAAGACGATCACCCAGGAACTGGACATGTCCCGTCGTGCTTTTCCGATCCAGCATATTTCCGGCATGGTCAGCGTCTGAATAAGCTGTCAGTTCAAAACCTGTCTCTTTCGGGTACCACAAACCAAGATCAGCAGTACCTTTTAAACAATGAAATATACGCTTTACTGCAGCTAAATGAGACTCTTTCGGTTTGGACTGAAATCTTGCACACAAGAATGTCGAAAACATAATGTCTGGCCGGCTAGCCGTCAAGTACATCAGGGAACCTATCATTCCTCTATAAGTCTTAGCATCCACATCCTTTCCGTCAGGATCGGAGTGTAGCTTTATACTGGTAGACATGGGGGTTTTCATAGGTGAAGAATTTTGCATCTGGTATTTCCGAAGAATATCTGAGATGTACTTAGATTGATTAATGAAAATTCCTGTAGCTAATTGTTTAACTTGAAGACCCAGGAAAAAAATCATTTGACCCATCATCCTCATTTGAAAATGTTTACTCATGAGGGCTGAGAAGTTCTGACAGTACTTGTGGTTTGTTGAGCCAAAGATTATGTCGTCGACATAGATCTGTACAAGAATAATATCGCGCTTTTCCTTTTTAATAAATAGGGTGGTGTCGATCTTACCTTTGGAAAAGCCAGATTTAACTAAAAAGGATTAGAGTGCATCATACCAGGCTCGTGGTGCTTGCTTGAGACCGTACAAGGCCTTGTCAAGAAAGTAGACATGATGAGGTTTTTCAGAACTCACAAAGCCTTCGGGTTGCGAGACATAAACTTCTTCCTTGACGACGCCATTCAGAAACGCGGATTTCACATCCATTTGAAAGACAATGAAGTTCTTGTGATCGGCATAGGCAAGAAACATGCGAATCGATTCAATTCGTGCAACCGGTGAGAACGTTTCATCGTAATCTATTCCTTCCTATTGGCGATATCCTTTGGCTACCAGACGCGCTTTGTTCCGGACTATGATTCCGTCTTCGTCCTCCTTGTTCTTGAAAATCCATTTTGTCCCAATCACCGTATTATTCTTTGGCCGGGGAACAAGTCGCCATACTTTGAGGCTTTCAAATTGGTTAAGTTCCTCTTGCATAGCTATTACCCAATCCGGATCATTCAATGCTTCGGGGACGGTTGAAAGTTCGATACGGCTAAGGAACGAAGAGAATAGACAGTCATTCGCGGTAGTGGATCGAGTCTGTACAGGTGTATTAGGATCACCGATGATCTGATGTAGGGGGTGAGCTCGTGTCTACTTGGTGGCGTGTGGAAGAGGTTGATATGTCTGATGTGAGGTATCGGAATCCACATAACCACCTAGGGGCAGATCCTGAACTGCTTCGAGTGATGACGACCTGTGAGGTGGAAGCTCCTGAGCTGGAGTCGGGCGTGTAGCAGAGGACGACTCAATGGGTGATGAAACTATAACAGTATCCGGGATTGCCGGAGAGGGAACTTCGTGAGCACCTTCAGCAAGGGTCGGTTCAGGAGGTCCTACTGTTGTTGGTGCTTCAGTAGGAACTTGAGAGATCGGAGGGGGATCACTCGAGCTTGGGGAAGCTGATTCAATTACAGTAGAAGGGGAAACATCAGGCGAGGTTGGCGCACCTGAGTCGGATGGACCAGTGACCTGTGTCACTTCTGGTGCTTGAGCATCATTCCAGTTAAAGCGGGTTCTGAACTGAGGTGTTCAGAATCCATATCAGCGGCCTCGTCAAAAGTCACGTATACACTCTCAACGACGGTCTTTGTCTATTTGTTGTAGACTCTGTAAGCTTTGGCTTGCTGTGAATAGCCGATGAACACTCCTTCGTCCGCTTTTAGGCTGAATTTGCTGAGATCGTCCTTGTCATTCAGTACGAAGCACGTGCATCCGAATTAATGGAAATAGTTGATGTTCGGGATGCGTTTATTGATGATCTCGTATGGGGTCTTGTTGAACCGCTTGTTGATGATAGTACGGTTTTGTGTGTAGCATGCGGTAGCAACTGCTTCTGCCCATAAATATAGCGATAGCTTGGACTGAGATAACATCGTACGCGCGGCTTTGACAATAGTTTGATTACGACGCTCTACTACCCCGTTTTGCTGAGGAGTACGAGCAGCTGAGAAAGTGTGGGTAATACCCACCGACGTCAGGTAACTAGTAAGCACTTTATTCTTGAACTCTGTGCCGTTATCCGTCCTAATAGTCTGAACTGATTGGTTGAGACTGACTTGAACGCTCTTTAAGAGATGATCAGGTCGGGGGTTTCATCCTTTGAACGAAGGAATCTAACCCACGTGTAGCGAGAAAAATCATCAACCATCACTAGGACATACTTCTTGTGATTGATACTCTGAATGCGCATTGGTCCACACAGATCCATATGGATGAGTTCAAGGGACTGAGAAGTACTTGGAGTGGCTTTCGGCTTGTGAGAAGCCTTCTTCATCTTGCCCATTTCACTGGCAGCACACAAGTGATCTTTTTCAAACTTAAGATCTGGCATTCCCCTCACGTGTCCACCGAGCACCAACTTATTGATAGTCTTGAAGTTCAGGTGCGAGAGTCTACGATGCCATAACCAGTTTTGTTCGGCTGAGGCTTTGGACATCAAACAAACTTCCTTATCTGCTTTCAGAGACGAGAGGTCAATCGTGTATAGATTTGTGCTACGCGTTCCAACAAGAATTTCTTTTCCATCTTCAGTCCGAACGCTGCACCTATTTGATTTAAATGTGACCTCCAGATTCTTGTCGCAGAATTGACCGATGCTGAACAAGTTATGACCAAGACCTTCGACATAGGACACTTTCTTTATTGTGAGATTATCCTTGATAATATCTCCGTATCCCAAAATTGGAGAATAATGGTCATTCCCAAAGCGTACATTGCCACAAAACTTCTCGGTGAAGTTTGTGAGAAACTCCTTTCTTCCGGTCATGTGCTTGGAGCAGCCTGAATCTAAATACCACACATGACCATCCTGCAAAACAAGTTAAGGCTTTTTAGGTACCCATTCATAAATGGGTCCTTTGGGATTAGACTTAACACCCGACTGGGAGACCCATTTGGACTTGGGTCTGTTCCTATGGCGGGGAGCATCAAACTTTGAATGATAATTAGAAACATGATACGACCCAAACCAATCAGATGGAAATCTACTATCAACAAAATCATTTAATCCACAATAGGAGCAACAAACACAATCATGAGATAGGTGAAGTAATTGCTGAATAGAATAAACTTTTAAAGGAAATAGTCTATTACATTCAACCAAAGGTTTAGAATTAAAAACATCATGACTGTTATTGTTTTTCCTAGAATTTAAAACTGGATTAACTAATTCCGTCTTCTCCATGCTTTCCTTAGACTTCTTAGCTACCCACTCGTGCTTGACTTCTTTGCGTCGACCAAAAGTATCTGAAAGACCGTTAAACCCATAGTCAGAATATTTGAATTTTGATGATTGTTTCTTTTTAGAGCGACCTGTCTTTTTCTTCTTCTGTGAACGTCTTTTGGATTTAGAAATTGAAGAATTGTTCACAGAAGAGTTTTGTGGGGCAGATGTGGAACATTCACCCTTGTAAAATTTTACTGGAGGCTCACAAGTAGAATTTAGAAAATCAACGTGACTTGGAAGTGAAGGATTAAAATCAAATTGGTCTAATTGACTGTCTAGGCACACCTCAGAATTCAGAAAAGCTGAAAATTCCATTTCCTCATCAGAAGGAGCCTTATCACTTGACGAATTCAGAACATCAGAAGGATTTGTTTCTTTGAGCGGATCATAGGCGGACGCATTTTGAAAATCAGAACAATGATCCGTTTCTAAAGATTGAGGCTCTTTTCCTTTATTTGAAAGATTTGGTGACGAGTCACCCAAAAAGGCTTTACAGGAAGATGTATCCGAGGGTGGATAGGAATTTTCAGACAGATGAATTTTCTCAACTTGGAGAATTTCAGGCTTTGCTTGAGGCTGAGCTTTGTGAAGTCGCTCTTTCATCAGATATGCTGCCACAACACCCGGTTGTGAATTAAGCTTCTTTATTTCTGTCTGAAAGTATTCCTTTTCCTCCTCCGACACAGTTTCCTTTTTATCGGAATTGAGACACTCAATTTGGGATAATAGCTCTTGTTTTTCCTTTTGAAAAATGTTCCTCTCTTGTTCAAATGACTCTTCTAGCTGAACAATTTTCTTTTCTAAAATCAGAGGTGGAACATAAACTTTATGGTCTATTAGTTCCTCCTCAGTTTCAACGGTTTTAGTATCTAGTTCAGCTTGAGTGTAGCTTCGAAAATAGTCATTTGACAGGAAACAAGATTTTTCAGCGTTGTAAGATGCATTCAATGAATCATAAACAAAAGGAAGTTGCATTTTGGTAGAGTTCTTCCTTCGCAAATTGTTCTGTTCCGTTTCCTCATCATCAAGTGGCTTGGCCCAATTGATTTTGTACTCTGGGTAGTTTTTATCTATTCCAAAAAATTCGAACGCATGTAACGTAGGAACTTTGGATAAGGCCTTTTTTAGATAACGTGGGTTATCGTAACCGATACCCGTCTCTGAATATTTGAATTCTTTTTGTGTAATTAGATTCAGCGTTTGATGAGATTGACCAATTTTATAAAGTTTATGTTCAAGATCCTTTAACTGAGTAGATAACCTTTGATTTTTATTTTTATAAGCCACGCTTTGAGTTACAATATCAATTTTCTCATTTTTTGACATGCAAAGCTTATAGGTAAGATCATCTACTTTGGTCTTTAACTCTTTTGATTTTTTGAACAACTCTCACACTCTTCTTTTAGATTTGAAATTATGCACAGGTTGCCAGCAATTTCTATGCTTTGTTTTTCAATACCTTCAGACTGTGATGACACACGTTTTTTCAGAGATGAGATGAGTTGTTCATTTTCTTTTATGGTTCGCTTGCAGGAGTCTAATTTTTGCACAATGATTTTCATCTGATCAATTAAGGCTTCTTGGTAAGGAGCACATACCTGACATGGGGAATTACGATCATCATCATCAGTATCGGACTGTGTTGAATGCTTGCCCATGAAACACAAGTGTGCTTCTTCATCAGCTACATTTATCCAGTAGTCATCTTCTGCCATGAGAGCCTTACCTGCTTCCTTTTCTTTGGCCAGAAACATCCTGGCTTTGTAGTAATCTGAGTTGCGTACGACAGACTTTCGGCAGTCTTTGGCAAAGTGACCCAACCGACCACAGTTATAGCATTTGATCGGCTCCTCTTTTGCTTTCTCTTCAGGCCTTTTCTCAGTCTTCTTTCCTTCATCAACGCGTCTCTTCCCTTCATACTTCTCTTTATGATCACGTCGATTTAGAGGAGTAGTGGAGTATCTTTGCTTGTTTGATGAAGACTTGTTGAAGAACTTCCTTTTCTGGAACGCTTGGGTTAGGAACAACATTGCCTCTTTAATCTGAGTGTATTCTGGATCCGAGTCACTGTCAGGGTCTTCGGGTTCAGAATCACTTTTCATTGGCTCCTTTTCAGACGAGCGGCTGACAGATTTACCTCTTTTATCTGAGACAAGCGCTAACGGATCAACCATCGGCTTTTCATCTTTCCATCTTGGAGAAGCATTTCATATAGTTCAGGTAGTGCAATCTTCTCCAGGGCTTGAGTATGACGGATATGAGAGACGAACGTCTTCCACTCTGGCTGAAGATTGTTCATGAACTTGATGTTGTTCTCGGTATTCGTCTTCCTGATTTGGTTTTTATGCAGATAGTTCAGAAGCAGGTTGAACCGTTCATAGGTTTCAGTGAGCGTCTCGCCTTTTGTAGCTTTGAAGCCATCATATCGGGTGATGCAATTTGACACCTTCAGCTGAGTGTTTATTCTGCTACCCATCATCATGTTTTCAATCTGGTCCCACATTGCTTTTGCTGTCTCCTTGTAACTATCGATGCACGCATATATGTCGTTGGGTAGACTTTGGAGAATATAGGACCTTGCATGCTTTTCAGCATCATACATGCTCCTTTCTGGAGGAGTAAACTCACCGAGAGTTTTCCGAACATGACGGTCTGGTCGACCTTCATCTTGGTTTTCAGGCAGAACTTTCATCGGCCAGGGTTGCGGCCCCTCCTTCAGACACTTGAGTATTTCCTCGTAGTTTGGTTTCGCTTCGATAAAGTTCATGAAGCGATTATGCCATTGTGGGTATTCTCCCCGATAGAGCACCAGGGGTTTTTGATCTGAACCAATGGCTAGGGCGTCTCTCGAATTCATCTTAACTCTTTAACTCTTTAAATCTTAAAAGCAATGTAGCGATCATGAGACAAAACAAGATGATCAAAAAAATATATAATAAGCAAACAAGGACCCGGTCGAAGCAAGGACCCGGTCGAGACCTAGGTCAAAGCAAAGCAAGGACCCGGTCGAAGAGAGTTCGGTCGACACGAGTCCGGTAAACAGGACACCGACGCAAGGGCACCGGTCAACAAGGTACCGGTCGCGGTACCGGTCAACAAGAGACCGGTCGAATGAGTCCGGTCGAAGGGACGGGTCCGGTCGCAGAAACCGGTCAACAGGACACCGGTCACAGTCCGGTCGAAGGATTGTTCGGTCGCAGGGGTCCCGTCAATAGGGTCGGTCGATATCAAGATAAGCACTTTTCAAAAACAGATAATCACAATACGATAACAGATAATTCGATCAAATT
The DNA here is from genome assembly GCA_954870635.1 of Arctium minus. Classification (NCBI taxonomy): domain Eukaryota; kingdom Viridiplantae; phylum Streptophyta; class Magnoliopsida; order Asterales; family Asteraceae; genus Arctium; species Arctium minus. The sequence continues at coordinate 29,524,596 of OX941089.1, read as the reverse complement.
GATAACAGATAATCTGTCGATAAACTCAATCGAATTCAAACTTTGAACCCAGAAAATCAATTAATCGAACAAACAGCAAATTGAACACAGTAATCAATCGAACAAAAATCAACTTAAATCAGAAAATCCAAGAAATCAATCTTACTGAAACTTAAGATTTAATCTAAATTGAAACGACCGAACTTAACCCAGATTGAACACAGATCAACAAATCTCAACCCAGAAATCGATTTCAATAGGAAAAGAAGAAAAAAAATATGCAGACTTCTTAACTCAGATAATCAAGATAACCAGATTTAGCAGAAACCGATTTATGCAAAACTATCAAACTTAACCCAGAAATCGATCAGTGTAAACCCAATTAATCTCAGTTAAGCACATATATCAATCCAGAACATATATCAGTCCAAGAAAAAAAAATTATCGACAGGAATCCAAGAACTCAGATAGATCAGAATAACGATTGAGAGTTTTAGACAAACCTTTTTGGATTAAACCTTCTGTCTCTTTGCTCTGATACCAATTGTAGATCCCAGTACAGTGCAATCACGAACAATAGTAATCAATCAATGAAGAACAAATATGCCGCAACTTCTAGTCATATGATTAATATTCAATAAAGGGTTTAGGTTTACAGAGAGAATATCTGATCAGCAAATGTAAACCTATTGACTAGAATGAATGAGACTAGAAAACTAAATAATGAAACTAAAATACCCTTTATATATGGGGCGTACAAGCTTAATGGGCCTAAAGGGCTTTGGGCCCAACTATTAAATAAACTGTGAAAGAATTACAATTTGCACCCTGAACTTCTATTTAACATATAAATACCCTAACATCATTACAGACATTTGTATCCCAACAGAAGAGGGATGATAGTTTAAAGAGTTGTCATAACATTTCAGATGGTATGCACATCAAAAGAGCAAATGAGGAGTTTATTAGGAGAGGTGACCGTGATGAAAGAGAAGAAACTTTGCATGGCCACATAGAAAGTACCAGTCGGCGCAAGCCAGAAAGAGACGATAATTTGGATCAGTATAAGAGAGACGAGCAAGCAAGACCAAGAGATGATGACCAAAACTCTTTCAGGTACAAAGAAGAGGGTCGGTTGCAAAGGGAGAAGGTAGAAAGGAAGAGAAAAGGGAATAGAAAGAGAAAGAGAAAGAGAATGAAAAGAGTGATAGATGTTATAATTGTGGGAAGACTGGACATTTTGTCAGAGATTGTAAAGCCAAACAGATAAGTGATTATGAATACTACTCAAAGAAGGCACAACTAATGAAAGTCAAGGAGACTGGTAAAGTGCTTAAAGCTGAAGAGGAGACCTGCTGGATTTTTCGTCTGATGAAGAAGAGGAAAAGTTTCACTCAAGTCCATTACAATCTAATAGCAAAACTTGATAAGGAGCATTATGAATCTGAGGTAAATTCTATCCCTGACATGTCTGATGCTTATTCTGAAAATAATGAGGTCTTGAATTTGATGTCCCAATTAGAGTTGATGAAAAATGAATTTGAAATATTAAAAGATAATTTTTTGAAACAAAAGAACTCTATCCAAGGACATCAAGATCATGCCTTGTTGTTTAAAACTTTGGTAGAGGAAAGAGAAGAGAAAAAGAATCTTCTCAAACATGATAAGGTAAATCTTCAAACTAAAATATCTGAATTACAAAAGGAATTAAGTTTGGTGAAAGATAAAAATTTGGATCTAACTTTGAAATATGAGATTGTTTTGAAGGAGAGAGTCGAAGCATATGCAAAGATAAAGGAATTAGAAGATCTCAACTTCAAACGAGGTCAAATAGAGCAAACTCTTAAGCTTTTAACCAGCAACCCAAAAGATACCAGATTTTACAATCCAAAAATGGGTCTGGGTCTTCAAGATGCTGAGGTGTTAAAGAAAGCACCCGAAAAGCTTTGTAATTTTAAAACATCGGGTGAAGCTCCTACTGTTCTAATACCTCACATCTGCGAGACATTTGTTAAGTCTGATAGTTCAATACCTGAACCTCCAAAGATTGAAAAAGAAGTAATAGTGACAGTCAAATCAGAGGTAAATTTTGACTCAAGTTCTCACGATTTTAAAAATGTTAGTTTCAAATACGACAAACTGAATTCAAGTTATAAAACTAACAAGAATAATTTTGTCGAATCAGAACATCTTTTCCCAAAATATAGTGAGACAAGTGAATTAGAATCCAAATCTGATGAGACTGAATCTGTTATTTCTAACTCTATCAAGGAAGAAAAGGTAGAAGATTCTCATTCTGAAAACGAGTCTGTTTCTGATAAGACTTCAATTTTAACAGAATCTGATTACCAAACTGCTTTGACAAAAAATTCTGATTTGGAAAAGCAAATTTCAGTTCTCAATAGTTTCATTGATGAATTGGAAAATGCAAATGAAAATCTTGGGATGGAATTAGACTCAAGTCTGATAAAAACACTGATTTGCAAGAAGAGACCAGACACTTATGTTAGGACATTATTGTATTCAAGATTTAAGTGTAAAAGTCCTTGTAATAGAAAAGTCATAAAAAGTCAAAACTCAATTTTGTTTAGTTAAAAAGTCAAGTAGTTTTTGTATGGTCAATGTCTTTGTAATTAGAGTTAGCTATATGAGGTTTCTTAGTCATTAAGAATTAGGTTAGAAGCTTTCATTGTCATATTTGTAGAGAGAGAAAGTGAGGGAGCTTAGAGAGAGAAAGTTCATATTTCATGTAATTCTTCAAAGATCAATGCAATACAATGTCATTTACCTAATAGATCTGGTGTTTACAATTGGTATCAGAGCTTTGGGAGATCAAAATGTGCACAAATTCATTAAGATTTGAAGAGATGTGAAGAATTTTTGAAGAAATTCTCAATTTTTGAAGAATTGAAGAACACAAATGGGTTACACATTTCTTGTTTGTTTTTGAGTTTGATTTTGATTGCAAAAGTTTTTCAAAAACGAATCAAGATTTGAGGAATTTGAAGTTTTTTTCTTAAATTTGGTGTTCTTGAGAAAATCTCTCTGTGAAATTTTTGGAAATTGATTTTGTAAATTTGTGTTGATTTGATCCATTTTTGTGTAAAATCGTTTTTTAAAAAACAAGTTTAAACATGTTTCAATCATAAATTTCAACGTTTAAACTCTAAATTTCATTTTTGAATTTTTTTGATTGAATGTGTTCTTGAGGTGTTCTTAACAATTTTTTGTTAAAATCTGGATTTTGATCCGAAAATGTTGAAGTGAAATGTCAAAATATGTTTTTGAGTGTATTTGATTCGTAATACAAATATTAACAAGTTTTCTTTGTAGTATTTGTTGTTTTTACAGGTGATAGATTTGAATACGAAATGAAGAACTCTCAAACTTCATGCAAAGAACTCGTAACCTTTAAATGTAAAGAACTCACAAGTCTGTGAAGAACTCGCAAAGCAAAGCAAAAGAACTATATGTACCTGGAAGCTCATGATATCTAAAAGCATGACGTCTTAAATCATTTACATATCATAAGTCGTTGTTGCTAGCTGCTACTGTTGTTTTGCAGGTGATATCAAAATTAAATCTTGAGGTCATATTGTTGTTGCAAAAAGTCTCAAACTTCAACTATCAAAGAACTCTTAAGCTGCATGGTGCTATGAAAAACTCGTAAGCTTTCAAGAACTCATAAGGTCAATTTGAAGAACTCGTGAACTGAAATTGGTGTTCTCAAACCAAAACACATAAGCTGTCATCTACATCACCATCCACGGAGCTTCATGTTTATCTCTGAGTTCATATTTTCTCATCTGTTACGATCATAATTTCTAGTAGTCTTCAAAGTGGGTGTTTTTGTCTTGAAGAACTCGCATGATATACAACAAGAACTCGTATACTACATCATGAACTCATAAGCCACAGTTTACGACTTCCTACTTCATGCAAGCTTCGATTTGCGTCATCCTACTTCTCGTATACTGAAGGTTACGCATCATGAACTCACAACTCGCAAGTCACTGCATCGAACAGAACTCGTAAGCTTGTTTTTGCGACATCTACGGAACTCGCAAGGTTTTGAATGTGACAACCGTACGTCTTGTATGTTCTATACTTAGTTTTTTTTAGACTTAACTTTTTCATGTGTTTGCGACAACCATACTTAGCCTATTTTTCAGGTGTGTTAGAATTTTTTTTTCAGGTGAGATCATCAAGTTGGTCTACATTTTTGTTCATTTTAATCGATCTAATCAATTCTAAACTCTTCCTTTGTTGATTTAGAACACAACGCAAGTTTCAGAATCGATTTTGGTCGAGTATTCAACGAGATATAGGCATTTGAAGTTTCGTCAAAGCTTCGCCGGAAAAACGAGATTGACCGAAAGTTGGTTTTAATTGCTGTCTTTGATATCTTTACTTCGTAATCTTGTTGTCTTAATGATTTCTATCGTTTTACAGTCCATTACCGTCAATATCTGATCCAAAACGAGTTACCGGAAAATTACATCTTGACGGAGTTTCTTTACATTAGGATACACCTCTAAACTCGTTGCATGTTCGAAGATTTTTCGTTGCATTCGATGGGATTTTGATCAAGGATCATTTTGCAACAAACCTCATGAAACTTGGTGAAGAAACGAAGGAGTTATCGACATTTGAAATCTGCAAATCGTGTTCTTGAAGAAGATGAACAGTATCTAACACTGTTGCGTTAGTCTCATTAGATTTTTTTCGTTAAATCTCTTACAATTTGGACCTTTCCGTTAATTCTATTAGTCTAGTTACCTCTGTTAGTTTTTGTTACAATTTTGGTCTTAATTCTGTTAATATTCTTTACTGCAGTTAGTAGTCTGTTAAGTTGACAGTTTTGGTCCCTGTAGTTATTTTTTGTTAGTTTTTCTTTACTTTTTAGTCCTTTTCAGTTAGGTGTCATTAGTTCCGTTAAATAGTTTCTGAAGTTGTCTGTTTTAGTCCCTCTAGTTCAATTTTTAGTTTTTGGCACTTTTAGTCCCTGCAGTTTATAGTGTTAGATTTTTACAATTTTAGTCCTCATAGTTGTTAGTTTGTTCTTTTGTCGTTTTTGGTCCTTATAGTTTATAAGTTTCTTGTTTTTACATTTTTAATCCCTAGACTTTATACTTTATACTTTTGAGTTTTTGTCATTTTTAGTTTTCGTTTTTTTATCGGGTCTTAGTATTTTTCATATTTAGTCCTTGTTTTTCGTCTTAGTTTTATATTTTGTCGTTTTTCGTATTTTTTTTTTATATTTTAGTCATTATTGTTCAATTGTTTTCGTCATTTTTTTAAGTTTTTCGTTTGTGTCGTGTTTAATCCTCGTTTTTCATTTCCTATTCATTTTTAGTCATTTTAGTGTCGTTTTTAGCTGTTTTATCTGCTTTTTGCGCGTATCTGATATATTTTTCTGTATTTTTGCAGATTGAAGATTACAAGTCAAGTTTCCACGCTGATTTTCAGCTTTAATTTTTGGAAGACAAATTTACAATTTGTTTTTCAGATTTTAATTTTCTGATTATATTTCTAACTTTAATCTTTTCGTTCAAATATTTTTAAGAGCGTGCACATAACTCAACTTCTAATCGAAGTTTCTTTTGATGATCACTCTATTAGGTAATATTTTTGTTTGATATTTTTTTGCATGATTCATAACGATGTCGCATTTAGTAACCTCTGAAGAAGACCGTTATGTTGTTGTTCAAAAAGTTAAGTTGACTAAACTTGAAAACGAAATTGCAGGTATTGAAGCAGAACGAGAGGAAAATGCGAAGATTGTAACGAAACTGAAACTTGAGAACTCAAATATTCAGGATCAAATAAAGAAGCTTGAAGAGAAAGCTACCGTTTTGGAAAATGAAAATGCTTATCTGAAGAAACTGATTCCAAAGATATCATCCTTACATGAAATGTTTCTTTTAGAAAAGCATAATATTAAACTTTCTGAAAGGATTACTGATCTTGAATCTCATATTGCAGATATTGAAGCAAACAGAGAACACTCAACTCTTAAATCTGAGAGAGTTAAGTTTGAAGACAGAGTAAATGGTTTGGAAACTGAGAATGTTGAGCTGAAAAGGAAACTCTCGGTACTTGAAACAAATTGTGCTAAAGAAAAGAAGGAACTTGAGAATTGTTTCGTACAAAAGTTGTCAAAATTTTCCAAGAAATCTTTTGAAGAAAGAAGATTGTTTAGCTAAGATGTATCAAACTTTCAAAGCAAATAGCTGATTTTGAGAATGTTTTGATCACTGAAAGAGAAAAGTTTGAAAATGAGAGAGTTGATTTTGAGACTGAAGGAAAATCTTTCAATGAAAAGATTGCTAAGCTTTCTAGAAAAATTTCTGAGTTAGAAAGTTTGTTGTAAAAAGAAAGAAAAGACTTTGAGAAGGATAAGAAAAGTTCTGAGAAGAAGAACGTTGGGATTTTCCACGAAATATCCAACAAGAGTAAAATTCTGGAGAAAGATTTTGAAGAGGAAAGAAAATTCTTTGAGACTAAGATTATAAAGCTTTCAAAGAAGTTATCTGAACTATCAGCAACTGCACTGAAAGAACAGAATACGAAGTCTGAGTTACAAAAAAAAATTGATCTACTCACTGAAGAAAGAAGCAATTTGTCTACTAAGAGCACTGAACTTGTAGGGATTATCATCAAGGTAGAATTGAGTGAAAAAAAAGTCCAGAAACAATTGCTCAATCACCTCTGAATGATTTAGCTGACTCGGAATGTTCATTCAAGACAGCCTGAAGTTCATATCAGACAAATGTTTCTTCAAACAGGTCAGTCAATCATAAAGACCAGATTCGTCCTACTAATCTTTTCTATGTTAAATCTATTGATGGTTCAGGAAACTTTAGAAAGAACAATTCTCAGAAAAAGATGGTCTAGAGAGTTAAAGGTTTTGCTGATGAAAAAAAGACTGATAAGTCATCTGCATCCACATCAAACGCTAAGAAGAACAACGTACATAAAGATAAATCTTTTGACAAACCCGATATGCTTTATTCTACTAATCATCTTATCAGGCTAGCTCAAAAGAAGATTTGTTGTTCTTACTGTGGAGTAAATGATTTTGTAAGTAAAAATTTTGTTAATTATTGGTATGACTCATACTATATTACTCCCAAAAGAACTACAATTAACAAATTTGGACCCAAATACCAGTGGGTACCAAAAGCGACTCAATCTGTTTTGCAGGCACCAGAAGTTAAGGGGGAGTAAGAGCATAGACTTCTAATCACATCAGTTTAGGACTCGTACTTTAATGTCAAAGAATTATGGCTTCTAAACATAATAGTTCAAAACCCGTACTTCAAAGAAAAGTTTGTTCAGATAAGGATATTATGCAAATATCAAGGGGGAGCTTATCTGAATCTAACTCAGATTATCATGATTTGAGGGGGGGCTCAAATTTTTGTAAATATCTTCTGATCTAGATCTCTGATTGTTTGAAAGAAGAACAACTTTCGAACATGAAAAATGTTTTTTGAAATGTTCAAACCACTTCTGGTTCTCAAATGATATAATGAATTTAGAAGTGTGATTTTAAATATTTTTCATACTAGAGCTTTAATGTTTAACTGACCGTGTGTTTCCAAAGATCAATATTTGTGTATTATCTTGTCTATATACTATCAAGTATTCACACACACCGGTTCAATACTTCATTTGAATTAGTTATTACCATGTCTCGAAACGAAACAATTTTTGATGGTAATACCCTCGTTTGATTTCATTGGGCGTTCATTGCAAAAATGTTTATATTTGTTCATATAAACATCTATCAAGTTCTTTGATACCACAACCTTAAATGTTCACATTCATGGTATTTGATCTGTTTATACAATGTCAGATTCTCAAAACAATTCTCTTGATTTCATTTCATTCATTCGTTATTCTTGTTTTGAGAGATCTTCAATGTTCAATAGCTCATACATAAATGCTATTTCTTTTGAGCTTACATCCATTTGACATTGTTATCTTGTTTTGGATGCTTATCTGTTAAAGATAAATTGTTTAGCAACCATTCATTTTTAGGACAAAATTACATGGGATTCGTGTGAGAACTTAAACAAAACTTATGGATTCACGATAACCAGTGTTTCCTACCCAAGAAGTTATCCTTTCAATGATTGAGGGGCAAGTGTTAGAGCACAAATTGTTGTCTTCAAGATCATCTAGATTGAAAGTCAAAAGTTCAAGTCAAAGCCTTCAAGCTTGCAAAGTCAAAGTTGTTTAAAGTGGAAAGTCAAAGTCAACTTAAGTCAAAGCATGTTTAGTTACTTTTGTTGTTTGTTCCTTGTAATGTGTCTAGGTATAAATACCTTGTCCTTGTATTTGCAGTATGGACTTAGAGAACTTATTAGTGTGCGTATATAGTAGAATCATATTGTAGTGAGAGAAAGTAGAGAGAGAAAGTGATTGTACTGGGAACTTCAAGATCAATGAAAATGAGATTTGTGAATTGAAAATCATTGAACATCTTGTTATACTTGCACACTGGGAATAACAATTGGTATCAGAGCAGAACAAAGATTCAGAAAAATGATCTAAATCAGATTGTGTGATCGACTTTTTCAAGAATTCTCAAAGCGTCTGTCAAGATTTGATTTCTGAAATTTTGTGTTGTATTGGATTTGTAATTGATTCCTTGATGCTCGATTTGTTGTTTAGAACACTTTTCGTTTGAATTGGTTAGCTTAATTCACATCAATTCAATGTGAATTTTGGATTTTCTTGAATTTTTGTTCGAGTTGTTCATACGCACTGTAACTAGATCAAGATTGTAATTTTGGTGTTTTTGATTGTAATCACTTGATTGTAATCTGTTCAGAGAGTGTTCGTGGATGAATTGGTGAGTTTTCAGGATCTAATTTGGAGTCTTGGATCGATTTGAGTCAAAAATTGAAGTTTTTAGACCAAGATATGAAGAACTCGCATGAAAAATGAAGAACTCGCATGATGGAATTCGCATGGCACTCGATTTCTGAAAAGTATAAGTGATAAATTCGCATAGGGTTGTGTACGAGAAGTGAATAATTCGCATAAGGTTTTGTGCGAATTGTTCAGAATTCGCATAACACAGTATACGAAAAATTGGGAAAATTTTTCTAAGGGCAGATTTCGTATAGTGCTACGTGCGAAAAGTAAGGATTTCACATATAGTAGCATACGAATTCCTAAAATTCGCATTGTGCTTCATGCGAACTGCTCAGATTTCGCATAAGGGTTACATACGAATTCCTTAGATTTCGCATAGAAAATTGAAAATTTTTCTAAGTCTAGAATTCCTATCGATACAAATTGTTTGAGATTGAAAAAGTTTCTAAGTATATAATTTGTATCCTCATGTTGTGCGAATTCCTAAGGTTGTGCGAATTCCTAAAGCTTCTATGTGTTGTGCGAATTCTGTGTGTGGTGTGAGAATTCCTTACTTAGACAATTTGTTTTTGCAAAGTTCTGATTATGATCAAAGTTTCTGATTTTTGTTAACGATCTTTTGTGTAAGTGTTGTCAAGATGGGATATTTTGATGATGATGAAGAAGATCATATTTTTAAACTCAAAACAGAGAATGAAAATCTCATTTCATCTGTTGATTATTATTCAAAGAGATCAAATAAATATCATGTTGAAAAGAGATTGCTAAATGAAGAAGTAAATGTGTTAAAGAAGATTAATGAGGATCTTCTGAAGCAAATTTCTAGTTTGGAAATAGAAAAAGTACAGAGTTGAAAATACTGAGTTGAAAAGAAAGATCTCAGATTTGGAAGCTCAAATTGTCAAAATCCAGAAACTAGATTCTGTCAGAAAGAATGAGAAGACAATTAAGAGTTTGGAAAGTGCTAATGAAGAGTTGAGAAAGAAAGTTTTAGAATTAGAACAGAAGATTGTCAAAGACATAAATGAATTTAAGAAGGAAAAGAAAAGGTTTGCACATAAATTCTCTGAGTTCTCTAGAAAGACATTTGAAAAGAAGAAAGCAGTAGATCAAAAATGTGCAGAGCTTTCAAAACAGGTATCCGATTTTGAAAAGGTTATAATTGTTGAAAGAGACAGACTTGAGAAAGAAAAAACTGAGTTTGGATCTGAAGGAAAATCTCTCAAAGGAAAGATTTATGAGTTACAAAACCTGTTGGAAAAAGAGAGAAGAGATTTTGAGAAGGATAAGAAGGTAGTTGAGAAGAAAAATGTTGGATTTTTCAAAGAATTATCTGATCAAAGAAAGAATGTCGAGAAAGATTTTGAAGAAGAAAGGAATGTATTTGAGACTGAGATTGAAAAGCTTACAAAGAAACTATCCGAACTATCAACAAAGGTCTTAAAAGAACAAAACACGAAGTCTGAATTTCAGGAAAAGATTGACCTACTCATCATGGAGAGGAACAATTTATCTTCCAAGATAACAGAACTTGAAGAAATTGTCTCTAAAATGGTTTTGACTGAACAGAAGACCACAGATTCATTGATCAAACACCTAGAGATGATTCAACTAGCTCTGAATGTTCATTTAAGACAACATCAAGTTCATATCATACAACTGTTTCCACAAAAAAGTTCACTTAATTCAAAAGATCAGATTCGTACTTCTAACATTTTCTATGATCGGAATGTTGATGGTTCAGGTACGTTTTGGCAGAAGGATTGGAAAAGAAAATTTGATCTGGAAAGTGAAACCAGTTTCTGATGAGAAGAATGATGAAAAGAATGGTAAGAAATCATTTGTGCATACATCACATGCCAAGAAGAACAATGTGCGAAAAGGTAAACCTGGTCATGTTTATTCGAGAAATCAATTACTCAGGTTAGCTCATAAGAAAATTTATTGTTCTTATTGTCGTGCAAATGATTTTGTTCATTAAACTTATGATCATTACTGGTATGGTTCTTATTCTATTACTCCTAACAGAACTGCAACTAACAAACATGGACCCAAATACAAGTGGGTACCAAAGCTAAAAGATTCATCTGTGTTGCAGGCACCTCAAGTCAAAGGGGAGTAAAAGAACCTAGGCTTCTGAATACAACAATTAAGAACCCGTGCTTCAACGAAGAATGCCTCTTGAATAACACAGTTCAAGACCCGAACTTCAATGTCAAAAGAGTTTGACTTCTAAACACAACACTTTAGGACTCATACTTCAATGATCAAAAGAGATTATACTCCGATGCATGAATGAGATTGTACTCCGATGCATAAATGAGATGGTTAACTTTTAAGGCGGAGTACTTATTTTTCTTGTTGTTAAATATTGTGAATGCAATATTTTAGGGGGAGTAAATGACTTCTGATTACATCTGATCAGAACTCGTTCTTAACAAGTTTTATGTTTTCATGTCTTTTATTTTTCAATAAAAGTTTGTGAATAAGACTTTGTGCTTTGACGACTTTTGACTGAATGCAGATTTTGACGGGGAGCTTACATGATCATATCTAATATGACTTTCGAACTGACTCTATGAGATTTAAGCTGAGCGTAAGGTTCATTCTAAACTTAATCTCATACATGTTTGAAAGAAGGACAACTTTCAGATATTGAAAACATGTTCTTAAATGTTCAAACCACTTCTCAATTCTTAAACATATTTCATGAATACATAAGTGTGATTTTAAATATTTTCATTTTACATGTGCTTTCATGATTAACTAGCCATGTGTTTCCAAAGATAAATACTTGTGTATTATCTTTTTCATATACTGTCAAGTGTTCATACACACCGGTTTAGTACTTTTATTGACCAAGTTCTTACCATGTCTCATATTTGAAAATAATTTTCGATGGTAAGACACCCCATTTGAACTTCATTGATATTTGAGCGTTGATTCATTCAAAACATTTCTTTCAAGAATGTCTATAATTGTTCTTATAAACGAAATCCAATTTTTCATGACCTAAGTTTTTATTGCTATATCATTCATATTTGATCTTTCATACAATGTCAGATTTTCAAACAAGTTTCTTGTATTCATTTCATTCATTCAATATACTTGTGTTGAAAAATCGTTCACGATTGAAATGCTCAAATCTTCATGATTATCTTAATGAGTATACAAATATCTGACATGTATTTCACATTGTGCTTTAACTCAAAAGGTTAAACCATTTGAGCAACACTTTGCTTATAGGACTACATGGGATCAATGTGTGAGCTTAATTGAACTTCTATGTATTCACGTTACTAGTGTTTCCTACCTAAGAAGTTATTCCTTGAGTGATCGAGAGGCAAGGTGTCATTATCTGAGTGTGGGTATGTGTGCTGAGATAAAATGAAAAGAGAGTTTGGTTAGAAGTGAGCTTAAATGTTGAAAAGAAAGAGGGTGAGAGATCAGAGTTAAAAGAATATCAGAACTCTGCACCAAACTTCTTTCTGAGTCGGACAACCATATTTCTGTTGTTTCACAATTCTTTCGTGAACATCATTGAAACAGGCAAATAGCCCATGCCAACTATTGATTTAAAACCCTACCAGCTACTCATCTTTTTCTCAACAAAGAGATGTTTCAATTTTTCTGGGGATGGAACACATAATCTATCTCGTCTTCATTCGGAAGATGTGGATATTGAAAAAGAAGGAAGTCTGCCCCACCTTTGCACTTCGATCATGCACAATTGAGTCTGTGTATTACTGTTGTTGTCTCAATGGTTTACACATTTTAAGCCTATTTGATAAAAGCAATCATCAAGCTTAATTCTTTCATACACAAGTACGTACACACAGGAATTTTTTTCTGTCTAAACGTTCATAGAATAAACTTGTGTTATTCGGTGACTGAATGGAAGACCTGGGGGAGTGAACATCAAAAAGCTCCTTTCCAATGTGTATTTGTTACACACAGTGGCTTCGTATTACTGACAGGCATTCTTAACTGATTCATTTGTTGATTTAGATTTACATTCCAATTTGTCTGAATTTTAAAAGATTCGGATGAATACATTATGAATTGACGGATGATCAGTGGCTCAGTGATAAAGATCAATGGTCAGAAAAGATTAATGACATTTCTTGGTAAAGTTTTGATGATTTCTATGCTCTACATCATCAAAAAGGGGAGAAGCTAATTTCAATAAATGTTAGTTGAAGAAAAGCTTGTAACGGTTTTTGGAGAAATTATTTCAAGAAAGATGATTTGGAGAAAGTTTGTTGCAAGATTTTGTCAAAGAATGCAAGTTATGTGGAAATTGCACGGAATTGAAAGAGAAAGTTCAAAAGATTTTGGAAAGTTTGCTGGAGTTTACTGAAATTTTCTTTGAAGTTGATTTGTTGAAGAAAAGTGAGCTACAACCGAAGATAACTTCTTTGCTAAGGATGAAGATGTTTATCAAAGTCTTTGGGGGATAATATTAAAGGTCACAAGAAGGGGAGATAAATATTCAAGTGGAGATTACCAATTTTCATCTCAATAGGAGGAGTATGTTGATTGCCTGAGAAGATCAGTTTTTATCCCAAAGGGGGAGAACGTGCTTTCAACATGAAATTCATTTGAAAAATTAATGCAAGTTTATCCAAAGGGGGAGATTACTAGTTCTTGCATCAAAGGGGGAGAATTTGTGATTGAAGATGAATTTGTTTTAAAAGATGATCTTGAATCCAAAGGGGGAGAATGTTAGAGCACAAATTGCTGTCTTCAAGATCATCTAGATTGAAAGTCAAAAGCTCAAGTCAAAACCTTCAAGATTGCAAAGTCAAAGTTGTTTAAACTGGAAAGTGAAAGTCAACTTAAGTCAAAGCATGTTTAGTTAGTTTTTTTGTTTGTTCCTTGTAATGTGTCTAGGTATAAATACCTTGTCCTTGTATTTGCAGTATGGACTTAGAGAGCTTATTAGTGTGCGTATATAGTAGAATCATATTGTAGTGAGAGAAAGTAGAGAGAGAAAGTGATTGTACTGTGAACTTCAAGATCAATGAAAATGAGATTTGTGAATTGAAAATCATTGTACATCTTGTTATACTTGCACAAACTGGGAATAACAGCAAGGGGTCTAAATCAAAGAGTGGGGGAGGAAGTTCATCCGGTTGAACAACCTCAGTGTGTGATGAGGTAAAATGAAAAAGAGAGATTGGTTAGAAGTGAGCTTAAATGTTCAAAAGAAAGAGGGTGTGAGATCAGAGTCAAAAGAATATGAATACTCTGCACCAACTACATTCTGAGCCGGGCAACCACATAATCTGTTGATTCACATTCTTTGGTGACAATCATTGAAACAGGCAGTGAGCCCATGCCAACTCTTGCTATCACCTCACCGGCCACTCATTTCTTTCTTGACAAAAATTTGTTTCATTTTCTTTGGGGACGTAGCATATCTGTTATCTGGTCTTCACTCGGAATATTTAGATATTGAAAAAGAAGGAAAGTTGCCCCACCTTCACACCTCATTCATGCACATAGAGTCCGTGTAATAATTGTTGTTGTCTCAAAATTTACACACTTTGAGCATGAAAAACTAAGTAGCTTCAATCATTCATACACTTTCACGTACACACAAGGAATATGTTTTCTTGTCATAACATTCATAGAAAATCCCTTTGTGGTTTTTCAATGGTTGAATGGAAGCCCTGGGGTGTGAACATCAAAAATCTCCTTTCCAATGTACATCCGTTGTACAAAAGTGGCTCCGTGCTACTTACAGGCAATTGTAACTGTATCATTTTTTGATTCAGGGTTACAATTCTTATTTTGTCTGAATTTGAAAATATTCGGATGAATACATTTTATGAATTGACGGATACTCATATCAAAAGGGCGGAGATTGCCATTTTATCATAACGGGCGAGATTGGTTTTCAAAGACAGTGATGAAATTGAAAAGTTTTAATGATCATGATGCTCACAATCATAAAAAAGGTGGAGAAATAGAATACAGAAGAAAAAGAGAGATAATTCAATTTCAAAGTGAAGAGATTTGTCAAAGTCAAGAAATTTGTTTCGAAAAGATTCGAGATGTTTCGTTGTTCAAATACAGACAGTTCATAGATCAAAGAGATGAAGATACAAGCATTGAAAGATTCGTCAAAGTTCAAAGTCGCAAAGATCAAAGTTTCAAAGATTTCAAGTTCAAGACTTGATGACATTTCAAAGTGTTAGAGAATGACATTTCAAAGAGAATGTGAAAGACTTTTCAAGTTTATCTTAAGATTCTTCAAAAGCTGAATGTTTGAAGATTGTCAGAGCTTTAAAATTTAAAACTGTCAGAGTTAAAGTTTTGAAGTATCAAGAGCCGAAGACTGCTGTCAAATTTTTTTAAATCTTGAATCCAAAGCGGGAGATTGTTAGGAAATTATTGTATTTAAGATTTAAGTGTAAAAGTCTTTGTAATAGAAAAGCCATAGAAAGTCAAATAAAGTCAAAAGTCAAGTTTGTTTAGTTAAAAAATCAAGTAGTTTACTTTGTATGGTCAATGTCTTTGGAATTATAGTTAGGTATATGAGGTTTCTTAGTCATTAAGTAGTAGGTTATAAGCTTTCATTGTCATATTTGTAGAGTGAGAAAGTGAGAGAGCTTAGAGAGAGAAAGTTCATATTTCATGTAATTCTTCAAAGATCAATGCAATACAATGTCATTTACATAATCGATCTGGTGTTTACAACTTAGAATCCCAAATTTTTAATATTTCAAAAGACCAAGCAGATTGTACTAATCAATTTTCTAAATCTTCATTTCTTTTCAATGCTTGTGTCAAACTTGATTCTACAACAATTAATCCAAGTACTCCTCAAATGAAAACATCTTTGAAGATCTTAAAGTCTTCGGAAAATGAGCCAGGCTTATTTGAAATAGGAGAGTGTTCGAGAACCAAAGTTAACACTGTTTCCCAAACATCCTCTCACTCTGAATCTTTCACTAATCCTTTATTTGAATTTATTCCTGTTTGTTCTTTAGATGTGAAGGTGAAAGAAAAAGCTTCCAAGAAGAAAAGAAAGAAGACAAAGGTTATGACGAAGAGAACAGTGACAGATATATCAGCATGTAATAGCATAGCTAAATCCGTTTGTACAGAAAAATGTCAACATTGTTTCAATAAAACAAAAAATCTTTCAAGATCTCATTTGTTGACACAAGCTCATGCTATGTTATGATGCTCCTACTGTCATGATAGTTCATTTTCTTTAAAACCCAAGTTTTCTAAAAGGACAAAACCTGATCAGTTTGTTTGGAGGAAAATCCCTGACCAATCCTCTACTAAACAAAAAGTTAAGATTTTTCCAATAAAAGAAAAAAAATTGTTAAAGGTGGAGATGTGAAATTTGTGTGGAAGTTGATTCCAAAAGCTGAAATCAAAGCACAAGTTTCACCAAAAGAGCCCAAATTTGAATGGAAAATCAAAGGGTCGTCAACTGATTTGAAGAAATTGAAGGATACTAACAAAAAGGGACCCATATTCATATGGGTACCTAAGTTCAAGTGACTATTTCTTGAAGGCTTGTCATGTGTGGATAATAGATGATGGTACATCAAGACACATGACAGCACATAAGCACCTACTGTTCGATTATGTAGATCATCCTGCAAGTTCAGTTAGTTTTGGTAACAACATGAAAGGTTATGTTAGAGGATACGGTGTAATCAAGAACAACATGATCTCTATATCAAAGGTTCTGTATTTTGAGGGATTGGCACATAATTTGTTATCCATCAGTCAATTTGCTGAAAAGAAGTACAGAGTTGTGTTTGATGAAGACTATTGTTATATCCAAGATCAGAGTGGAGCTGAATTGATCAAAGCAGGAAGAATGGGCCAACTGTATGGTGTTCACTTTCTGACATTGTCAGCTACAAGACCAGTTTGTCTAATCTCTAAAGCTTCATTAGAGGACAGTTGGTTATGGCACCGAAGGTTATCTCATCAAAACTTCCGTGATATTAACAAGCTCAGAAGCCAAGAATTAGTCATTGGTTTGCCAGAACTGAAAATTGAAAAAGAGTCACTTTGCTCAGCCTGTGAGATGGGAAAAATGAAGAGGAGTTTTCATATGTCTACGATGTTATCTAGCTGCACAACACCTCTTCATCTCATACACATGGATTTTTGTGGGCCAATGCGGACACAGTCAATAAACGACAAAAAGTATATTCTGGTGATGATTGACGAATATTCTCAATATACATGGCTCGAATTCTTACGGCTAATGTCTGAAGCTCCTGATTTTATCATCAAGTTCATCAAAAGAATTCAAGTTCTTCTTCAAAGTCAAGTACAACAACTGCAAAGTGACAACAGAACAGAGTTTAAAAATGAGACTATTCGAAGTTTTTTATAGTCCGTTGGCATTTCACACAATTTCTTAGCAACAATGACACCTCAACAGAACGAGGTAGGAGAACGAAAGAACAAAAGATTGGTAGAAGCAGTCCGATCAATGCTAGCTTATTCAAATCTACCTCCGTTTTTGTGGGCTGAAGCAATAGCCACCGCATGCTTTACACAAAACAGGACTTTAATAAATAAGCGTTTAAATAAAACATCTTATGAAATTATTAGTGGTCGAAAATCTAATGTTAAACTTTTACGTGTGTTTGGCTGTAGGTGCTACGTGTTGAATGACAGAGAACATCTGTCAAAATTTCAAAAGAAAGCTAATGAAGGAGTGTTTATTGGATACTCGCTGCAATCTAAAGCTTACATAATCTACAACAAAAGAACCAAGGCTATAAGTGAGAGCATAAATATATCTTTTGACGAATCTTCAACTTCGACTCTTGGAGGTCCAGACAAGACATGTTGAGGAATTCTAACACACCCACAACAAGTCCAGACTTATCTGGTCCTTCTGAAGGAGGTGGTGATGCTTTTATAAGTTAAGGGTCGATTATCTCTAAAAACTCAATACCAGACAGTTCTTCTAAGCCGACTTCACCATCTGTTGAACCAGCATCAGAATCAGTTGTGTCTGTAGATTCACTAGCAGAGATACAGTTAGAAGAAGCAACTCATTCACCAAGTGCTGAAAGCCCAGAAGCACATGAATTTGATATGCCTACGGTTTCAAATGAGTTTGATGAAACGAATAATCAGACATAGATTCCGCATCTCCCGAGTACACACCGATGGACCAAGGTACACCCCCTATAAAACATAATTGGTGACCTAAATTCCAAAGTCAAAACAAGATCTGCATCTGCATCTGCCAACTACTGCATGTTTGTGAAATTTCTTAGCAGTATTGAGCCCAAAAAGCCGTCGGAAGAATTAAAGGATCCCGATTGGATAAATTCCATGCAGGACGAGCTCAATGAATTCAAAAGAAACGAGGTGTGGAGATTGGTACCTAGACCCAAAGACAAAGTAATTTTTGGAACCAAATGGGTATTCCAAAATAAGAAGGACGAGGGAGGAATTATCATCAGGAACAAGGCAAGGCTGTTTACAAAAGGTTACAATCAACAAGAAGGAATAGATTATGATGACACCTATGCACCAGTCGCTCGGATTGAGGCAATCATGATTTTTCTAGTATATGGCGCTCATAAGAATATCAAGGTATACTAGATGGACGTCAAATCAGCGTTTCTGAACGGTATCCTACATGAAGAGGTGTATGTTAGTCAGCCTGAAGGCTTTACTGATCCGATATATCCAGATCACGTGTACGTGCTTAACAAAGTTCTCTACGGACTGAAGCAGGCACCGCGTGCGTGGTATGAGACCCTGACGATATATATTACTGAATCTGGATTCCGGAAAGGTACAATCGATACAATTATATTTTTAAAGAAAAAAGGTGAGGATCTGATTTTAGTGCAAATCTATGTAGATGACATTATTTTTGGTTCTATGAATGCTAAGCTTTGTGATGAATTGCAAGACGTCATGAAGAGTAGGTTTCAGATGTCAATGATGGGAGAATTGAATTTTTTTCTTGGGCTTACAAGTAAAACAAACCCCTGAGGGGATTTTCATAAACCAGTCAAAGTATATCAAAGAAATGCTTAGGAAATTTAATTTTACTGATTCAACTCCCATGAAGACTCCCATGTCCTCTGGAAGTCTGTTGGATGCTGATATTTCTGGAAAATCAGTAGACCAAAAGACCTACAGAAGCATGATTGTATCTCTTCTATATCTGGCATCGAGTAGACCTGATATAATGTTTGCTACATGTTTTTGCGCTCGATATCAAGAGAATCCAAAAGAGTCCCACCTTGCTGCTGTAAAAAGAATCCTACAGTATCTTAAAGGCACACCAAATATGGGCCTTTAGTATCTGAAGAATTCAGGGTTTGAGCTAACAGTGTAAACAGATGCATACCACGCTAGAAATAAGTTAGATCGGAAGAGCACTCCTGGAGCTTGCCAGTTTTGTAGAGACAAATTGGTCAGTTGGTCCTCAAAGACGCAAAACTGCGTCTCAACATCCACGGCCGAAGTGGAATACATAGCAGATGCTAGTTGTTGTTCACAAGTCTTGTGGATGAAGACCCAGCTAAAAGACTACGACTACACACTAAACAATGTTTCCATCTACTGCGACTCGAAGAGCACGATTGCTGTTACGGCTAATCCGGTCCAACATTCCAAAATGAAACATATTGACATCAGGTACCATTTCATCAAAGATCATGTTGAAAAAGTGTAAGTCCACAATTCAAGCAATCAAACAGGATAATCAAGATTTGACAGTTTAAGAACAAGATCTAGAGAGAGAGTGTAGAGAGAGAAAACTCCAAAGTCGTATATCTAACAATCAATAACATGAATGATACAAGGAACTCTCTCACTACTATACTCTTATATACCTATATCTACTACTTCTAATACAAACACTCACATTACATGTAAGTTGACTTTACAACATTTGACTAGACTTTGACTTTACATGACCTTGACTTTTCTACTTAAATCTTAGATACAATTATACACTAACAATCTCTCCCTTTGTATTCAAGATTTAATAAAAAATTGACAATTATCTTCAGCTCTTGATTCTTCAAACTTTGACTCTAACAACTTTAAACGTTGAAGCTCTGACAATCTTTAAACACTTATGCTTTTGAAGAATCTTTAAAAGTCTTTCGCATTAGCTTTTTAAAGTCATCAAGTTTTGAACAAAACTTTGAAACTTCTTGAACTTTAAGGAATCTTTGAAACTTTGAGGAATCTTTTGATTTTGTTTGTATCTTCATCTCTGTGATCTCTGAGCTGTCTTTGGAAAACAAACTATCTCGAATCATTGTTCTTCTTCAGAATCCTTTTGAATCTTCTTGGTCAAAACTTTCATTTGTCTTGAAATTTTATCTGATATCTGACTTGAAAATCTGAATTATCTCCACCTTTTTTATGAACTTTCAACATATTTGATTATTTGAACTTCATATGACCTAAAAACTTCAGAATATCGCCCCCTTTTTGATGAGTTGTGAGCAGCAAAATCATCAAAACCTTTTTCAAGTCATCACTCTCATTGAGTAACAGTCTTCTCTTTTGTGATAAACTAACCATCTCCCCCTTTATAGTAATTTGAAAATTTCCGCCCTTTTGATCTGAGTATCCGTCAATTCATAAAATGTATATAACCGAATCTTTTCAGATTCAGATATAATAAGCGTTGTAATCCTGAATCAACAAATGACACGGTTAGTATGCCTGTAAGTAGTATGGAGCCACTTTGTACAACGAATGTACATTGGAAAGGAGTATTTATGATGTTCACTCCCCCAGGGCTTCCATTCAATCATTGAAAAAATCACAAGGAAATTTTCTATGAATGTTATGACAAGAAAACATATTCCGTGTGGGTACGTGAAAGTGTAGAAATGATTGAAGCTACTTAAGCTTTTTCAGGCTCAAATTGTGTAAACTGTTGAGACAACAACAAGTATTACACGGACTGAATGTACATGAAAGAGGTGCGAAGGTGGGGCAAACTTCTTTCTTTTTCAATACCTAAGTCTTCCGAGTGAAGACCAAATAGTAGATATGCTGTATCCCCAAAGAAAATGAAACATTTCTTTTTCGGGAAAGAAATGAATGGTTGGTGGGGTAATTGCAAGAGTTGGCATGGGATCACTGCCTTTTTCAATGATGGTCATTAAAATAATGTGAACCAATCAGAAGATGTGGCTGCCCGGCTCATAAAGTGGTTGGTGCAGAGTTTTGATATTCTTTTAACTCTGATCTCATACCCTCTTTCTTTTAAACATTTAAGCTCACTTCTAATCAAACTCTCATTTATATTTTTCTGCTCCACACACTGAGAAAAACTCAATCAGATGAGTTATCTCCCACACTCTTTGATTTAAAACCCCTCACCCCTCAATCACTCTAGGATTACTTCCGGGGTAGGAAACACTGGTTAACATGAATCCATGGAAGTTCTGTTTAAGCTCTCACACTGGTCCCATGTAAGTCCGAAAAAGAATGGGTGCTCAACAATTTAACTTAAACATTTAAGCACAAATATGATAACATTGTTAAAATGTATGCTCATCAAATATATGAATGAAATCTGAGCATTTGAACAGTGAAGATCTCTCAAAACAAGGATATTGAATGAATGAAATGAATTCGAAAGAATTGTTTTGAGAATCCGACAATGTATCAATCAGATCAAATATCATGAGATATGAACGTGAAATGGTTGTGGTACCTAAGAACTTGATAGTTTGTTTATATGAACGAATATAAACAATTTAAAAATGAACGTATAAAGATAGAAATGATGATTGATGCTCAACAACATTGAATTACAAACGAGGGTATTACCATCGAAAAATTGTTTCTTTATGAGACATGGTAATAACAAAATCAATATGAAGTACTGAACCAGTGTGTGTGAAGACTTGACAATATATAGAAAAGATAATACACAAGTATTGATCTTTGGAAACATACGGTCAGATAAACATTAACGCTCAATTATGAAAAATATTTAAAAATCACACTTCTAAATTCATGAAAACTTTTGAGAACCAGAAGTGGTTTGAACATTTAAGGAAACATATTTCATGTTTGAATGTTGTTCTTCTTTCAAACAAACATAGATCTAGATCAGAAGATACTTGCATTTAAGCTCCCCCTCAAATCATGATAAAATGATTTATAACAAAATAAGCTCCCCCTAGATATTTGCAAAATATCCTTATCTTTAAACATTGAAGACCGAGTCCTAAACTGATGTGTTTAGAAATCTAAGTCCTTTAACATTTAAGATCGGGTCCTGATCTGTTGTAATCAGAAGCCATTGTTCTTTAACATGAAAGTATGGGTCTTGAACTGAAATATTCAAGAGCCAAAATTCTGTGAGCTACGAGTCCTAGACTGTTTTGTCTAGAAGTCAACAATCTTACTCACCCTAAACCTGTGGTACCTGCAAAACAAATTTGACAGGTTTTGGTACCCACTGATATTTGGGTCCTGGTAGATTAGATTTAGGAATCTACTTCTCATTAGATTTAACACTTTTAAGTTTACTATTCTGAGAAGTAAACTTATCTGAGAAGTAGTCCTATAAGTTCCATACCAGTTATGAGCATATTCTTTCTGAACAAAATCATTCTCTCCACAGTAAGAACAACAGATCTTCTTTTGAGCAATCCTGATCAAATGGTTAGTAGAATAAAACATATTAGGTTTACCAAAACATTTACCTTTATGCGCACTGTTCTTTTTGGCGTTTGTTGTGGATGTGAATGATTTGTCCTTCTTCTTCTCATCAGGAGAACCCTTAACTCTCCAAACCATCTGTCTTTTCTTAGAATTCTTTTGAAGAGATTTTACATAAAAGCTTGTTGGACTATCAACAGATTTGTCATAAAACAAATTAGATGGACGAATCTGATTTGAATTATCAATGTTTGTTTTGACACTATTCTTTTCGAAAACATTTTCATGAATGGAACTTGAAGCTGTTTTAAAAGAACAAACTGATTCAGTTGAATTGTCATAAAGTGATTGACTAATCGCATCTGTAGAAATCTTTTCAGACAATTCAACATTCACAACTTCAAGTTGTTTTATCTTTTCAGCCAAAACGTTTCTTTCAGCAGTAAGAGTGTCAAACTTCTTTTTCAAATCAGATCTTGCCATCTGTTCTTTTTGAAAATCTGAAGATAGAACAGTTATCTTTGATGTGAGCTTAGATATTTCATTTTCAAAAATTTGACGTTCTTTTTCTAAGTTCTTGGTTTTCTCAGAAATTTCTTTGAAAATCCCAACATTTCTCTTTTCAGAGTTTTTCTTTTCAGCATCATAAGTCCTTTTCTTTTCTTGAAAAGATTTTCTTTCTTTATCAAGTAAGTCTTGTTGAGTGGAAATCTGTTTTGGAAGTTCAGTTGTTTTATCTTCAAGAATTTTTCTCTCCTTTGCAAAAGTATCTCTCTCAGGAATAACAATCTTTTCAAAATTGGATACTTGCTTGGAGAGTTTAATGCATCTTAGCTCCAAATCTTTCTTCTCTTGGATAGCTTTCTTAGAAAAGTCAGACAAATTTTGAGCATAAGTTTTCTCCAGATTTGCTTTGTCTTTATCTGCTTGGAGGCTTTTCATCAGATCAACATTTTTATCTTCCAAAGCAGATATCTTTTCTTCAAAATCTTTGAACTTTAGTTGAATATCAACTGATTCAGCTTTCAGCTCTGACGATTTTTGTTCAGTTGTCTTTAGTTTGCTTTGAAGATTGATTATTTCTCTCTCTTTTACTTTGATTTCTTTCTTTCTTGCCTTAATGATACCTGTAAAATCGGATTGAGAATCATTAGTAAATTTCGCACATTTAGAAGTTTTATCAAAATTTAACAATTTAGCTTTAAACTCCTGAATCTGATTTAGAAGCTTTAAGTTTTGAATTTTCAGTTTATCTCGTTCAACTTCTATAGCAGGTATCTCGGGCATGTACATGATTGCACAGTCTCTCCCTGATAAAATAGTAGACATCTTGATATCGGGACATCTTGATCTTAACAAACATTTTTGAGATTTGATTGCAGGTTTTCAATGTTTCGATCGAAATTCGTGGTTAAGACGAAGAAGACGCAAGATCCAAAGAATACCTAACATTCATCATGAAGAACACGCACAACAAAGAACACTCAAATGTTGAAGAACACGCAAGCTAAAGGACCATGTTTTATGTGAGTTCTTGATCAAAATGTGCAAAGCTTGATCTGCGAGAAGTGGAAACACGCACGAAGCTATTTGCGAGTTTGATTTTTGATTTCAGTATTTTGCGAGTTCTAGTGATCTGCGAGAAGTGTTTGCGAGTTCTAATTTGTTCAAATTTTTTCTAAGTATAGGAACACGAAAAGGAATAGTCAAAGTTAAAGTCAAAGAACGCCCACGTCTTGATTTGCGAGAACCAAGAACATGCACGTTATTGTTTGCACGAACAAAGAACACACACGTCCCTATCTGCGAGAACCTTGAACGCACATAAGCTTGTCTGTGCGAAGTAGTGTCTACAGTGATTTGCGAGTTTGTTCGTTTTGCACGAAGTAAAGTTTCTGCTACAATGTTCTGCGAGTTTGTGCCTTAGAAATTTTGTTTTAAGTTTTTCTCGTGTTGTTCAAGTTTGATTTTCATGTCAAATTTTTATCTGAATATTTTGGACGATCATTTCAAGCATACTATTCAAGACGTCTACTATTTTATTAGGGAGAGATTGTGCTATATTGTACATGCCTGAAATACCTGCTATAGAAGTTGAACGCGATAAACTGAAGATTCAGAATTCAAAGCTTCTAAATCAGATTCAGGAGTTGAAAGCTAAATTTCTAAATTATGAGAAAACTTCTGAATGTGCAAAATGTACTAATAATTCTAAATCTAATTTTTCAGGTATCATCAAGTCAAGAGAGAAAGAAATTAGATTGAAAGAGAGAGAAATATCTAATCTTCAAAGCCAACTGAAGACAACTGAAAAGAAATCGTCAGAGTTGAAAGTTGAATCAGTTGATCTTCAACAAAAGTTCAAGGCTTTTGAAGAGAAGATATCTGCATTGGAAGCAAAAAATGTTGATCTAATGAAAAATCTCAATGCAGATACAATAAAAGGTGATCTGGAGAAAATCTACACTCAAAAGCTATCTGATTTTTCTAAGAAAGCTTTTCAAGAGAAAAAGGATTTGGAGCTAAGATGCTTAAAACTCTCGAAGCAAATATCAGAATTTGAAAAGATTGTAATAACTGAAAGAGATACTTTTGCAAAAGAGACAAAAGTTCTTGAAAATAAAACAATTGAACTTCCTAAGCAGATTTCTACATTACAAGACTTACTTGAAAAGGAAAGAAAATATTTTCAAGAAAAGAAGAAGTCTTTTGATGCTGAAAAGAAAAACTCTGAAAAGAGAAATGTTGGGATTTTCAAAGAAATATCTGAAAAGAACAAGAACCTTGAAAAAGACTTTGAGCTAGAGCGTCAAAACTTTGGAAGTGAGATATCTAAGCTTACATCAAAGATATTTGTTCTATCATCATACATTCAAAAAGAACAGATGGCAAGATCTGATTTGAAAAAGAAGTTTGACACACTTTTTGAGAAAACGAACATTTTGTCCGAAAAGATAAAACAACTTGAAGTTGTAAATGTTGAATTATCTGACAAGATTTCAGCTGATGCGATTAATCAATCACCTTTTAATAATTCAACTTAATCAGTTTGTTTTTTCAAAACTGCTTCAAGTTCCATTGATGAAAATGTTTTCAAAAAGAACAGTGTCAAATCAAACATTGTCAAATCAAATCAGATTCGTCCATCTAATTTGTTTTATGACAAATTTGTTGATAGTTCAACAATCTTTTATGTAAAATCTATTGAAAAGAATTCTTCCAAGAAAGGACAGATGGTGTGGAGAGTGAAAGATTCTCCGGATGAAAAGAAGGTTGACAAATGATTTGCATCCACAACAAAAGCCAAGAAGAACAATGCAAATAAAGGTAAATCTTTTGGTAAACCTGATATGTTTTATTCTGCTAATCATTTGATCAGGATTGCTCAAAAGAAGATTTGTTGTTCTTACTTTGGAGAAAATGATTTTGTTCAAAGAGAATATGCTCATCACTGGTATGGAACTTACAGAATTACTTCTCATAAAAGTAAACTTAAAAATTTTAGATCTAATGAGAAATGGATTCCTAAATCAAATCAACCAGGACCTAAATACCAGTAGGTACCACAGGTTTATGGAGAGCAAGAAAAACGGTTTCTGATTACATTAGATCAGAACCCGTTCCTCATTGTTAAAGATGTTGGCTTCTGATTACAACAGATCAGGACCCGATCTATAATGTCAAAGAATAATGACTTCCAGACAAAGCAGTCTAGGACTCGATCTTCATTGTTTAAGGATAAGGATATTATGCAAATATCCAGGGGGAGCTTATATGAATCTAAATCATTTTATCATGATTTGAGGGGGAGATTAATCGTTTGTAAGTATCTTCTGATCTAGATCTCTGATTGTTTGAAAGAAGAACAACTTTCGAACATGAAGAATATTTTCGTAAATGTTCAAACCACTTCTGGTTCTCAAAAGATTTCATGAATTAAGAAGTGTGATTTTTAAATGTTTTTTTCATAATTGAGTGTTAATGTTTGCATGACCGTGTGTTTCCAAATATCAATACTTGTGTATTATCTTGTCTATATATTGTCAAGTATTCATACACACCGGTTCAGTACTTCATTTGAAATTGTTATTACCATGTCTCTAAACGAAACAATTTTTCGATGGTAATACTCCCGTTTGCTTTCAATGTTGACTGAGCATCATAAATCATTTCAACTTGAGCGTTCATTGCTAAATTGTTTATATTCGTTCATATAGACAAATATCAAGTTCTTTGATACCCTAACCTTTCACGTTCATATTTCGTGATATTTGATCTGATCGATACATTGTCAGATTCTCAAACAAGTCTTTCGAATTCATTTCATTCATTCAATATCCTTGTTTTGAGAGATCTTCATTGTTCAAATGCTCAAATTTCATTCATATGTTTGATGAGCATACATTTTGACAATGTTATCATATTTGTGCTTAATTTCTCAAGATAAAATTTTGAGAAACTATTCTTTTTAGGATAAAAAATTACATGGGATCAGTGTGAGAGCTTAAACAGAACTTCCATTGATTAACATTAACCAGTGTTTACTACCCCGAAAGTTATCCTAGATTGACTGAGGGGTGAGGGGTCTTAAATCAAAGAGTGGGGGAGATAACTCATCCGGTTGAATTTTTCTCAATGTGTGGAGCGGAAAAATGTAAAAGAGAGTTTGGTTAGAAGTGAGCTAAATGTTCAAAAGAAAGAGGGTGTGAGAATAGAGTTAAAAGAATATCAAAACTCTGCACCAACCACTTTCTGAGTCGGGCAACCACATTACTGTTGGTTCACATTCTTTGGTGACCATCATTGAAATAGGCACTAGCCCATGCCAACTCTTGCAATTACCCCACCAGCCATTCGTTTCTTTCTTAACAAAGAAATGTTTCATTTTCTTTGGGGACGCAGCATATCTGCTATATGGTCTTCACTCGGAAGATTTAGATATTGAAAAAGAAGGAAGTTTGCCCCACCTTCGCACCTCTTTCATACACATTGAGTTTGTGTAATACTTGTTGTTGTCTCAATAGTTTACACACTTTGAGCCTGAAAAAGCTTAAGTAGCTTCAATCATTCTACACTTTCACGAACACACAAGGAATGTGTTTTCTTCCCATAACATTCATAGAAATTCCTTCGTGTTTTTCGATGATTGAATGGAAGCCCTGGGGGAGTGAACTTCAAAAAGCTCCTTTCCAATGTACATCTGTTGTACAAAGTGGCTTTGTGCTACTTACAGGCATTTTAATTGTATCATGTGTTGATTTAGGATTACAATTCTTATTATATCTGAATTTGAAAAGATTTGGGTATATACATTTCATGAATTGACGGATACACAGATCAAAATGACGAAGATTCTTATATTATCACAAAGGGGGAAATAAATATTCAAAGACTGTGATGACTTGAAAAGGTTTTGATGATTTTGCTGCTCACAATTCATCAAAAAGGGGGAGATATTCTGGATTTTCAAGTCAACTGAAAGTTTAAGCGAAGTCTAAAATATTATTCAAAGGATACATCTCAAAAAAGGGAGAGATTTTCTGAAGAAAAAGGGGGAGATATTCAGAAATTTCAAGTCAAATGAATAAGTTCAAGACAGATGAAAGTTTTGATCAAGAATCTCATCAAAAAGGAGGAGATTCAAAAAGATTTTGAAGAAAATATTTCAAAGATGATTCAAGAATGTTTGTTTGTTCAAAGACAATTTAGAGATCACAGAGATGAAGATACAAGCTTTGTAAGATTCCTCAAAGTTCAAAGAAGTTCAAATTCAAGTTCAAGACTTGATAAGTTTTCAAAGACAAAGTGAGAGACTTTTCAAGATTCTTCAAAAGCAGATTATTTGAAGATTGCTAGAGCTTCATTGTTTAAAGTTGTCAGAGATAAAGTTTTGAAGAATCAAGAGCTGAAGAGTATTGTCAAAAAAAATTTAAATCTTGAATACAAAGGGGGAGAATGTTAGTATATAGTTGTATCCAAGATTTATGTAGAAAAGTCAAAGTCTATAAAGTCAAACATAGTCAAGTCTTGTAAGTCAACTTTGTATAAATAGGTATGTAGCTTTGTGAGTGTTAAGATGAACGTAGTATGAGAGTTTCATTGTTGTAAGTGCTCAAGAGATATACAACTTAAGACTTTCTCTCTCTATACTTTCTCTCTAGAATTCGTACATAATTATCATATCTGTTAATCTTGATTGTAATTGCTTGAAAACTAGGACTAACACTGTTCCTACTCCAAAAGAAAAACCCATAATTCCAATATGTCCTGATTTTATAGACATGTGTCTACAAGCAAAAACCTCTCTGGAGTTAGAAAAAGAGTTAAAGGAAAAGGCTAAGAATAAAACTAACACTTCTAAATTCTACACCTATAAACCTATCAAATTTACTCCTGAACAAAAAGACAAATGCCAAGAAATTAACCATTCTAATCCTATTTGTGCAGTGAGCAAGAAAGAAAAGAAGATGTTCTGAGCCAAGAAAAAGCAAGTTGAAAAGAAGGCCATTTCTCAAGCCAAAAAGAAAGAAATAGTTAGGAATACTTGTAATATTCCTAGTGCTAATTCTAAAAGAAAATTCAAAAGATATATGTACCCATTGTTTTAAATGAAATCAAAAACTTTGCTTCTACTTCATCTTGCTCTGTAAATTTCAATTGCATTCAACTCGTGATTAAACTAAATAATCATTTCAGAGGTTCTCATTGCTTTCTGAATCAATCTCTGATCAAGACTTCAGAGACAATGCCTCAGAAGCAAAAGAAAAACCATTCTGGAAAAGCATCAAAAGATGGAATGCCAAATGTTGATAAAAATCCTTCAAAGACTAACAAGAAAGGACCCACAACTTAACTAGCATAAGTCAACTGTGTGACCATGGTTTTGATGTGAAATTTCAAGAAAAACCTTATTCACTTCTTCACTTCTTCACTCAAAAACAGGTCAAGAAATGATGAGAGCAGACAGAAAGGGTAACTTATATAGAATGAATTTTACCAAAAAAATCAACACTGGCTCAGAGAAACTTTGTTTAGTATCTCTAACCAGTGAAGATGTCTGGCTCTGGCACAAAAAAGTTTTCTCATTTGAACTTTTCATCACTAGATAAGTTAGTCAAACTTAATCTGGTTAAAGGATTACCATCTTTGAAGTTCAACAAAGATCATCTTTGTTCTGCTTGTGAAATGGGAAAAATTAAAAGATCTTCCCATAAAACCAAAAGTGAATAACTGTCCTAGACCTCTGCATATGCTTCATGTGGACCTCTGTGGTCCTATCTCTGTGTAGAGTCTATCAGGTAAAAAGTATATTCTTATTTTGCTTGATGAATATTCTAGATATACTTGGATAGAATTTATCAGAGTCAAGTCTGATGTACCTGAAATTTTAATAAGGTTGTTAAAAAGATTGCAGGTTCTATTCAACATCAATGTTCAGAAGCTGAGATGTGATAATGGGACAGAATTCAGAAATGCCAAAATCAACTCCTATTTTTCAGAGGAATGCATAACTCCCAACTTCTCTGCAGCAAGAACCCCTAAACAAAATGGTGTTGTTGAGAGGAAAAATAGAATACTTATTGAAGCTGCAAGAACAATGCTTGCAGGATTTGATCTTCCAACCAACTTTTGGGCAAAAGCTGTGGCTACAGCCTGTTTTACTCAAAACAGAGCCACTATTGTCAAAAGATTCAAGAAAACATCATATGAACTCATTAACTACATAAAACCTAATGTTAAATATTTTCATGTTTTTGGGTGCAGATGTTATATCTTAAATGACAGAGTCTATTGGAAAATTTGACAAGAAGGAAAATGAAGGCAAATTCATTGGTTATTCATTAGCCTCAAAAGCCTTCAGAGTGTTCAATCTAAGAACAAGAACTATCCAGGAGAGTATCAAAATCTCTTTTGATGATACCAAAAGCCTTGACAACAGAGATGTCAACCCAACAGCTAAGAATATCTCTAAATCATCAAAGTTAAGGGAATCTGAGCTGAACAAAATCTTTAAAGATTTCCTTGATGATGATGATGACTCTGAATTTATCTTCAGAGATGTCCACAGAGATGTTTTAGAGGAACCACAGATTACAGGTACAACACTTTCTGGTCCCTCTGATGTCACTCCCTCTGCTTCTTTAAATACAGAACCAAGCAAGGAATCAAGACAAATTGAAGTACAAGTATCTTCAAAAGCAGAAGATGAACAAGAGACTTCTGAAGAAACTCCAGAGACATCTGTTGAAGAGACTCAAGAGCATGCTTCACTATTTCTTGAACAAACTTCAGAGCCTCTCAATAGCACAACAGAGATGTCCCCAACTATCATCTCTGAAGCTCAAACACCACCTTACATTCATGCTCCAATGACAAGATGGACAAGAGATCATTCCTATGATCAAATCATATGATCTCCTTCAGAAGGAATAACACAAGATCAACTACTGTCAATGAATATCTTTTTGTAAATTTCTTAAGCAAAATTGAACCCAAAAAGGTAAATGAAGCTCTTGAAGATCCTGACTGGATCAATGCCATGCAGGATGAGCTTCAAGAATTTGAGAGAAATAAAGTCAGGACCCTAGTTCCTTTTCCTAAAGGATAATTTGCTATTGGAACTAAATGGGTTTTCAGAAACAAAAAGGATGAAAATGGCATTATAATCAGAAACAAAGCTAGACTGGTTGCTAAGGGATATTGCCAAGAAGAGGGCATTGATTATGATGAAATCTTTACACCTGTGGCAAGGCTAGAAGCAATCAGAATCTTCTTAGCATATGCTACACACAAAGGGTTCAAAGTATATCAAATGGACGTTAAATCTGCATTTCTTAATGGAAAAATTAATGAAGAAGTATATGTCCAGCAACCACCTGGATTTGAAAATTCAGAGTTTCCAAACCATGTTTATCACCTTGATAAAGCTCTGTATGGGCTTAAACAAGCTCCCAGAGCATGGTATGCAATTCTGTCTTCCTTTCTGATTGATAATGGTTTTGACAAAGGAACAATTGATACCACACTGTTCATCAAAAGATATAAGAATGAAATGCTTCTAGTATAGATATATCTTGATGACATTATATTTGGCTCTACAAATCAAAAGTATTGTGATAAGTTTTCAGAGTTGATGAAAAGTGAATTTGAAATGAGTCTTATGGGAGAATTAACATTCTTTCTAGGACTGCAAGTAAAACAAACATCAGAAGGCACTTTCGTAAATCAATCCAAGTATGTCTCTGATATTTTGAAAAAGTACAAACTCAATGATTCAACTTCCATGAAAACACCTATTGCCACAGGAATCAAACTTGACTCTGATCCTTTAGGAAAATCTGTGGATGTTAAAACCTACAAAGTCTTGATAGGTTCACTTCTGTACTTAACTGCAAGTAGGCCTGACATAATGTTTGCAACATGTCTCTGTGCTAGATATCAAGAAAATCCAAAGGAATCTCACTTATCTGCAGTAAAGAGAGTGTTTAGATACCTCAGAGGAACACCTTCACTAGGTCTCTGGTATCCAAAACTCTCTGGTTTTAAGCTAACAACATACACTGATGCAGATCATGCAGGATGCAAATTAGACAGAAAGAGCACCCCTGGATGTTGTCAACTCTTGGGAAACAAGCTAGTGAGTTGGTCATCAAAGAAGCAAAATTGCGTCTCAACTTCTACTGCAGAAGCAGAATATGTTGCTGCTGCTAGTTGTTGTTCACAAGTCATTTGGATGAGAACCCAACTCAAAGACTATGGTCTGCAATTCAATAGAATTCCCATTCTGTGTGACTCCAGAAGTGTTATTTCCGTCTCTGCCAATACAGTGCAGCATTCAAAAACAAAGCATATTGATGTCAGGTATCATTTCCTAAAAGATCATGTTGAAAAGGGAACAATTGAGATGTATTTTGTACCAACTGATCTCCAACTTGCTGACATTTTCACAAAAGCTTTAGATGAACGTAGGTTCAATTTCTTAATTAACAAGCTGAGCATGCTGGATATGTCTACTTAATTTCACAAAAATCAGAGCTCTCTGAGTTGTTCTCTTTAGAGCTCTGACATTCAGAAGTAACATATTTCAAGTATTGGGGTCTCTGAGATTTCTTTCAGAACCTATTACATTACTAAAAGCATGTTTTCATGGTACCAATGCATAATTCAAGAGGGAGAGTGAAAAACATACCATCTATTGTCAAGGGGGAGAGAGAGTATAAAAGACCATCAAAGCCTCTGAACCTTTCCATTTATTTAGCAATCTCTCATATCATTGGCAATAGAATCTCAGATTCTTTGAATCATTCTACACTTATGAAATCTTAGATTACTTTAAAAAGGAGGGAAAGGTTCATTCAAATATATATATATATATATATATATATATATATAATGAAAGGTTAGTCTAGTCAGCAAGCATGGTTATCAAAATTCAAATATTTATAACTGGCACCCACTACGATATTTTGGTAACTATACACTTATGTGCAACAGTTACCAAAAACACGTGTCACCACAGGTATGAGAGAAAGGCAAAACGGCCTCAACCCAAAAGGTCAAAATCACTGTCGTTTCACCTTTTTAACACTCGAGTGTTATTTTCCACATTTGGTATAAAATCAGTTTTATATCTAAATGTTCATTTTTCACACGCTCAACAACTCTCGAGCATATTTTTCTCTCTAAAAGACCTTCATCTTCTTCACCACAATAATTCAAATGGCTAAACCCGCAACTACCACTGAATGGTGCAAACTGATCCCCAAATCAGGGGAATCCTCTCGCATTTATCGATTTCCAATCAAGGACAATAACCACATGGTCAGACTTGATTCACCAAAGCTTGAAGGGGCATATCACTTGATTTGTGAGTTTCTCGCAAACTGCGAAGTCACCCATGCCCTCACTGCTACAACAACTGATACACCACTCACATTCATCCAAGAATGGTTCTCCTCAAGCCACTACAACGATGCTCATAAAGGCATTGTTGCGGAGTTTGAAGTTTCTCAAGTGGTCAAATGTCAGGTTATCATCACACCATTTATTCTTCGTGATGTAATCTACCTACTGAAGGCTGAAGAACTCGAAATCCCGATATTCAAGCAAAGACCCTCTTTTGAAACCCTCATTCTATTCTTAAGGTTTCTAGGTTACAACACTGAAATTAATCGCCTGAGTTAGTTTCGAAGGAAACATCTACCCCCAATCTGGAACTTCATGTTTTTTTTTGGGGAAATGGGGACGGAACCCCCGGAAAAATTTATTCAAAACAAAAGAAAAGAGTACAAATTACGAGGGGCATACCCCAAGCAATACAATTTGAGAACCTAATGTGTGTTTAGGAAATAACCAAAAATGACGCCTTATTTTGAACCTCAAATCCACAAACTTGTACCAAAAATACACCAATAAAAGCCCATTACAATAACCCAAAATGACAACCCCTTAAACGAACCAAAATATAAACCCAATGAGCAGCAGCCTTTTTGCCATAAATTTTAATATCCAACTCCAAAAGAGGCCCATGGAGACAAATTATATGATGATCCATATAAATGGTCACATAATGAGCCCAACAAGCATCATCCGTAAGGCCACAATATTTGAAGAATTGATCCAACATAAAGCCCAATCTGGATATTATTCTTTCAACAAAGCCCATACTAATTTTAATATCATCAGCCCTCTCCATGAAGCCCAAGAAACCTTTTAAAAAAGAATGTGGTCCACCATTATCCCAACTCCATTTATAACCCAAATCCAATAATATCCATCCATCCTTATCCAATCCATTATTATATCTTCTCAACAAACAATTCCATCGATACCATCTATCTTTACGTATCATAAAAAAAAATCCACGCTACAGTATATTTTCAAGAACTGGAGGAAAATTCTTTGAGGATCAGACTGCTCAGGTGAAAATTTCAAACCAATCCATAATCCCAATCGCAAATCCAGGTTGTTTATTCCAATAATCAAAAGAATCCATCTTGTATCTTCCATTCTGATTTTCCACAATATCCAAACAAAAATCAGTCTTCTACTCCCTCTTAAATAGTCCAGATATAACAAGTCCTCAAAAATCAAACCCACCAACAAACTAAAGCAGTCTGATATTTTAATGATTTCCAGTCCATAATCATACCAAAATATAACAGCCCAATTATGAAAAACCCTTACAACAGCAACCAAGAAATTGGTGAATTGAATAGTGAGACCAAGGAAAATAGTAAGAGGCAAAAATTGGAAAGCCAGTTTAGCTTCCAACACATAGAAAAGACCAAAAATAAGGCTGAGAAGCAAAAATTGAGATAATATTGGGTCAGGTAAAACAATGATATCAGTATGGAGCCACACATCTGGACACCATTCACAATAATCATCATATGTACAACACCAAACCAAATTCCTCCAAATTACAGGCCATAATGAAACCACAGGTGCAGTTATTAACAAGGCATATGTGATAAATGATTTCCATCTCCAATCCCAATCTGAAATAAAAACCATGCCAGCAGATGCAAAGTAATAGGCAATTTGGCCACAGGCCATTGCAAATTTGGTAAAGATCCAGCTCAAGATATATAGAAACTGATAACAATTGCCAGTATGAACTCTCACCAATCGAAATTGAAACATAGGAACTGAGGGAAGATCAATATTAACACAATCCCAAAACCTAGCAAATGAATCTAAAATCCAATTAGAACCAAAAAGTTGTTCTAACATAGATTTGGATATAACAAGGTATACTAGAGCCCCCTTCCTGATTTTCACATACATCAATATAAGCACCAAAAATCCCATGTACACCAATATGAAGTAACTCCCAATAACCATCCAAACCCCCAAAAAAACCTCCTTATTACTCCATATCAATTTCAAAGATCCTAACTCCATTACCCTTCTCCTCTTTATAACTTCATCCCATAACCCAATCCCATTACCCCAAATATGCACCAATAGACTAATAAAATGGGAGAGGGACAAAAGTTGATAAACCAATATAGTGATCAACATTAAGAAAGAATATAGGCTCAAAGAATTAAACTTACTTGAAACCCTGCAAAATTGCACCTTCCCATATATCCTGAGGAACATAGTTAGTCCACACAAAGATAAACACATGCACTTGCAACTATATATAAACCAAGTATAATTTGTAAACCCAAGAAATGAATCCACACTCCAATTAGAACCAAGAAAATGTTCTAAAATAGAGTTGGCTGAAACAAACCTATATCTAAACACATTTCCCCAAATAAAAATATGCACACTCTTATAGTTCCTCCCCCTGTACATCAAAAGAATATGTCTCCATACAACCCTCCAATCCTCCCAAGAAACCTCCTTATCTCTCCATTGCAAATTCAAGTAGCCTATCACCCTTACCTTACACATCCTTATATAACCAACCCTTAACCCAATCCCACAATCCCAGTATAGTTTTAAAAGACCAAGAAATAGGTGAGGAATCAAGAGTTGATACATCATTAAGGCTATCAACAGGAAGAAAGAATTTAACAAGATAGTAGGCTTACTTGTATCATCTTTGAGTAACATATTCAACAAGATTCATCTCATCATAGTATTCTCCAAAGCACACCTTTCGACTCCCCAAAAGGTAAATGAACTGAAACACTGTCTCATTGATCTGAGGAACACAAATATATGAACCAAATAATTCCACAACCCCCAAAAATAAAAAATGAACCAAAATCCAAGTATATGTTCAAGAAAGAATTCCAACTTCCATATAGAACCAAAAAGATGTTCAAATATGGAATTGGCTGCAACAAAGCTATAACTAAACCCATACCCCGCAAAAAAATTATGCACACAGTTTGAGATAGTACACCAAAATAATAAAATTCCATATGCACCACCAAACCTCCCAAGAAACCTCCTATATCTCCCATGCACTTTCAAATAGCCTATCTCCACTACCCTGCACCCCTTTATACATTCAGCCCAAAAACCAATACGAAAAGCCCATATTAAGAAAAGAAAGTGGAGTAAACACCTGCACAAAAAATTATTAGTATGAAATTGTGCAGGAACCCTTCCCCCCCCCCCCATAATATCCCAAGTATTTCCCAATGCACCCCCCCCCCCCCAGAGGAAACCCACCCCAAAGGATCTCATTTGCAGCAATCTTTCCATACCTAGCAATACTCTCATCCAAAATATCTTTGAGGTCAGTGACCCTTACTTTTAAGATGATCCACCAGTTTAAACAAGCTACAAAATTCCCCCATAAGGCTGTTTTATTCATCATGATGAGAAAATATTTGCTTTTCACAAAAACCACCATCCTTAAGACAAAATCCCATATCAATGCAACCCTTTTCATCTGCTTGTTATTCTTTAGTCTTAATCCCAACAATTTCATCTTTGTAACATCCATTATCTGTCTAGCCAAGCAAACTGTAGACCTCTGCTTATCAGCATATATTCTCTTATTCCTCTCATGCCAAATAAAATAAATCACAACAGCAAAGAGAATTCTATGGACCACACTCCAGATGGAATTGGTGCAGGGAGCATCAGACAGAATCTCAATCAAATTAGACCAACTGTTAATAAAATTCTCCAATCCTTGAATTAATTCAAAAACACCAGAAAGGCTTTCTAGAGACATCCAGACCTCTCTAGTATAAGAACATTCAACAAAAAGATGATGGTGATTCTCAGCGTCATTATGACACAAGACACACAAGCTGCTATTAACAATTTTCCATTCAACAAGCTTATCCAAAGTTCTCAAACTTTCATTAGCAGCAAGCCATAATATAAAAGCATGCCTAGGAATCCCTTGACTTAACCAAATCAATTTAGACCATGGAGCAACAAGGAGGTCCAAAAACTTGTCTTTCCACAGATTTGAGACATTCAAATCTATCAAGCTTCCATCTTTGCACTTCCACATCATTTTATCTTTCATAGAGTCTTTAAGAGATGGCATATACTGCTGAAGAATATGACCATATTTGATCCAAATAACCATAGGCCACATCCACATATTATTAGTAATAATATCATGCACATTCAAATCAAGACTCAAACCAGCCATGTACACATCTCTTTTAGAAATAAGTGAACATAAAGGTCCACACGGGTGTCATGAATCAAAACATAAAGAAGTGGATTTACCATTTCCCAAAATATGAACAATGCCTTTTCTAAACATGTTCCTCATCCCAATAGCCTTTCTCCAAAAGCAATGAGCATCTTGAACATTTTCCACATCCCAGAAACTTATTCCTTTTAACCTATACTCATGTATCCACTTGACCCATAAGGAATCCCCATATTCAATGATTTTCCAGATTTGCTTAGCAAGAAGGATAGTATTCCAGCCTTTCAGATCTTTGACTCCAAGAACCCCTTTTTCTCTTGGAAGATAGATAATATTCCATGAAATTTTAGCCTTTCCCCTTATAGCTTGACCTCCACTTCAAAGAAAGCCTTTAAGAATTTTCTCTATTTCTTTAACAACAAAGATAGGAAGCAAAAAAGTAGAAGCCCAATATAAATTCAAAGAAGAGAGAACAGAGTTAATCAATTTTAACCTTCCAGCAAATGATAACCACTTATTCTTCCAATCT
The DNA here is from genome assembly GCA_954870635.1 of Arctium minus. NCBI lineage: Eukaryota > Viridiplantae > Streptophyta > Magnoliopsida > Asterales > Asteraceae > Arctium > Arctium minus. Next base: position 29,486,455 of record OX941089.1, on the reverse strand, counting down.
AAGATCCTTCTTCTGACTTTATCAATTAAACTCAAGCAATCTTTATGATACAACCTTGTGGACAACAAAGAAACTCCAAGATATCTCACAGGTAGTGAGCCCAATTTAAAAGGCAAAACTTTCAAAATTTGCTCTCTATAGTACCTTCAACATTCCCCAAAAAAGATGTACTCTTCTCAAGGCTTGGTTTGAGTCCTGAAACTTCACTGAACTCCATCAAAGCATCTTTTAGGACCATAACAGATTTAACATCCCCATGACAAAACATTAGAAAATCATCCGCAAAACAGAGATGAGTAATACCCAACTTTTCCCACTTTGGATGAAACTTGAAATCATTCTCCTTTACAACTCTTCTTTTAACCATGAGAGTTAAAACCTCTATAACCAAGGTGAACAAATAAGGAGATAAGGGATCCCCCTGTCTAATGCCTCTCTTCCCAGAGAAAAATCCATGATGCTCACCATTGACTCTGATAGTGTAGGAAGTAGTTGTCACACATTTCATGATCCAATTCACCATACAAGGATGAAAATCAAACTGAATTAGAATGAACTTAAGGAAACTCCAATTGACAGTATCATAAGCCTTCTGGATATCAATCTTGAAGGCACGCCTCTTAATTCCTCTCTTCCTATGATACCCCCTCATAAGCTCTTGAGCAAGGAGGATATTGTCACTGATTTGCCTTCCAGGGATAAAAGCTGATTGATTAGGATCAATAATCTGACCAAGAGAGCTTTGAATCCTGTTAACAATAACCTTACTGATGCACTTGAACAAAACATTACAACATGCTATGGGTCTGAATTGGGAAACATTCTTGGGAGCTTGAACTTTTGGGACCAAGGCTAAAACAGTAGCATTCACCTCCTGAAGTAACTTGCCATTATCAAAAAACTGTTTTATAGCATCACATATGTCTCCACCAATAATTGGCCAAGCTTTTTTAAAGAAATAGGATGAAAACCCATCTGGTCTAGGAGCTTTAGTATCATCAATACTAAATAAAGCCAGCTTGATCTCTTCATCAATCACTTCTCTAACCATGAAATCTGCTTGTTGACTAGAAAACGTTTTGAGAAATAAGGAAGCAGGACCACTTATACTCTTCACAGGTTCTTTCGTACCTAAAATGGATTTGAAGTGAGAAACAAATTGCTCAGGCACACTTTTCCCCACAAAACAGTTTCCATTCAAATCATCAATCATGTCAATTATGGCTTTATTGGATTTTGACTTGACAACTTTATGAAAAAAAAAACAGTGTTTGAATCCCCCTCCTTCAGCCAATGAATTTTGGCCCTTTGTTTAAGATATTTCTCCTCAGCAACTAAAGCATCCTTCAAAGCCTTCAAATAAACAGCCCCTTCAAAATGTAACTCACCATCTTCAGGATCAGCATCAAGATTAGATTATGCAGAGTCCAAGTCAGCCCTCAACTTTTTGACATTATAAAAAATATTACCATTAGAGTTATTGAGATTTCTAATCCCTTTCTTGACATCCATCATCCTAGAAGTAACAGAGAACATTAAGCATCCATCAACAGATTTCTTCCAAGCATTCTCTGTTAGATCCCATTTCCAGCAACAAAAGAACTCCATATAAAAGAAGATATAAGATAGAAATGAAGAACAATATTCATCAAAATCACATCCCATATGCTTAGATTGATTAACAACAATCCCATTTCCAGCAACAAAAGAAGAACTCCATATAAAAGAAGATATAAGATAGAAATGAAGAACAATATTCATCAAAATCACATCCCATATGCTTAGATTGATTAACAATGGAGGGGATATTTGGAAGAACACCACACTAAACATTAATCGACTCTCATATGATTCACCTAGTCTGTGTGTGTTAAAAAGTGTCTTCTCCAGCAATCTTTTGAAGAAATGAGCCATGGGAACCTTTATGTAGGGCCCATTTACAGTAAAAAGGCTCAAGCCCACACAACTAATTAAAATGCCCAAATACAATTTCTTTATAAAACATTCAATTAATTGGGGACTAATTTAAGCTAACAATCTCCCCCTAATATTTTATAAAGAAAGCATCATCTTGTAGTCTCCCCCTTGCTTTCTTTAGAAACTTTGGTGTGCCATTCTTCGAGTCTTCAAAGCATAACAAGCTCCCCCTCAAATGTAGGCTCATATTCTTGAAAGACTTAGACGAATTATCCCAATTTGTCTATCTTTCATGTCTCAACTTTACCACTGTTTTTGACCATCAAGGAGTCTTATTGAGAGAAACATAAAGCATTCACATTGAACTCCAGACTCATAGATTTTCAACAAACTTTGATTCATCCATTTTGGATGAAAACTGAGTGAGTTGTGCGAGATTTTCCTCAGCTGCGCAAAATGGTTGTCAAAACAGAAAATTTGACTCTTCGAACCTCGTTGAGTAAACGTTAAGCACCGAGCCTTAAACTTGAATAACGGAGGAGGGAGTTACAAACAATGTGTCACATATGTATCTTGAAACCATAAAGAACCGATGAGAGAACACCGTTCTTGAAAGCGGAAAGAGCATGAGTGAAATGTGATGCTTTTGGTCCAGCACTCTAATGCAGACTTTGAAACAGATTTTGGCATATCAGCTCAAGGAATTTGAGAAAACTCAAAACATCAAAGTCGTACGTCTGTGTTTTAGCGATTCAGCGCAACTGGACTCATGTAAATCGGAGCTTCGAGTAAAACGTTGTGTGCGTGTTTCTGAAACAGCGCAATGTTGTCAGAAAATTCGAAAATTTCGGGCTTCGGGCACTTGGCTCATTGCGACCTCTGGATCATCGACCTCTGATACGCATCCTCTGGTCTACCTTTGGTCCTCCCTTCTGGTCGCTGCTCTTCAGAGCTTTTGGTCCACAGAGGCTCTGTGAACAACTTAAGAGCATCTCTGAATTTTACTTTTGCATGCTCTGGACATCCTCAGAGGCTCTGCAATCTGCCTCTGATGTGTATTTTCTTCCCGAGCTTTTGCACATTGACAGAGGTTCTGTGCATGCCTCTATGCATAACAACCTCTACGCATGTTTGATCAATCTCTGGACACTCTTTGCACATGCCTCTACACATCATATTTTCAAAACATTTGCAGGTTGTGGACAACTTAAGAACTTGTTCTGGACCAATATGGACAGCCCTATGAAATTCTGAGTTATTCCAACATTAACATTCTGCTTTGACCACAACTTTGCATCATCGAACAACCTTTTTGTATCGGCATCGCACAACAGCAACTTCTGCGTTTATCTTCTGAGTTCACATAACCATCACAGCAGTTGCTCGTCTTGTAGACCTTCACTTTTTATAAGTTTGGATAGGTTAGACAATTTACACAAACATTCTACACAACCTGCTCAAGCTCCGTGTAGACTGTGATTAAGCTTTGGACGAATCTCTGAGTTTTGCACGTCTCTGAACATCTTCACAGAGGCTATGCACAGATCTCTGATCAGCCTCTGATCAAGCTATGTATTTCAGAGCTCTGAACATTCCACAGAGCATCTGACAGAACTTCATCGAAATCTGAAAAGCATGATCGAACTCTGGATAGCCTGCAGAGGCTCTGTGATCTCCCTCTGATGTGTACGTTCTGCATCTCGCAACCTCTGAAGGTTCTGGACGTTCACAGAGGTTCTGCGCATGCCTTTGTGCATGACAGCCTCTACGTGTCTCTGATCAATCTATGGACCAAACTCTGAGAATTCAGTCTCTGAATAGCCTTACTTAAAACTCAGCATCATTTTCGAAATGCACTTCTGCAAGCTTAATTCTGGATAGCAGCTATAAAGAACAGTTTTTGCACATGTACAACGAAAACTTTGTCATCAACATCAATCTAAGTGCCTCATCAACATCATTATGTCCAACACTATTTGAGAACCCCAGCCGAGCAAGTGCAGAAGATATCCGCAGAATGCTGAGAAGAGTTTTGACAGTAGTGTACGAGTGTGGGCAGTTTGATTTTGCTCAAACGGCCTGCTCATGCACATCTCACTTGGTTGAAGAATTCTTTCGCAGACCTGAACCTCTGATATCTAATGATCATCAACCAAGTTGTGGATTTGAACAATACTTCTCTATGCGAACAACAACCAATCCTTCTGCTGGGTACTTCGAACACAGTAAGCATATGCACAAATTAACATTCATACTTCTGCAGATTTTCGAACTCTACTCATATAAGCACCTATCAACCTTGAAATCTGAAAATTCGTTTGAAAACTCTGTAATAACATTCTTTGGTTGCATACAATCAAATTCTGCAACAACCAATTTTTCGAAGCAACAAATATTCTGCTGCAGGTTTTATCTAATAACTTTGAATGATCTTTGTCAAAACTCTGGATCAACAACAACAAATTAGCAGTCCAACAGCATTTGAGACGACCTCTGATTAAACTCTGCGTATAACCTACTGCTTTTATCAAGAGCTTGATCTGGACTGCCTCAGAGGCTCTGTGAACTGCCTCAGAGGCTCTGCACATAATCTAGAAGTTGAACAGCAGAAACTCTGTTTGGCTCGAACAACATAAACTTTATGTTTGATTCTCAAGTTCTGCACATGAGCTTGTTGTACTTCGACACATTTTGTACCACTCCACTGTTGTTGCACTTTTCGAATGGACAGATATGTCCATGGTGTTTTTAAACGTTCTGGACAACAGCCTTTTTAACATCCAATGAACAGGACCTACACTTTTCTACAATTTTTGAATCTGTACCAGTATAGACCGATCCTTCTGCAACACTTGACAGCAACTTTCTGTTTTGATCAACTCAACAACTTTGATCAAAACTCTGCACATTTAGAATAGACTAACAACAATCTGTTCGACATTTGTATGAACAGACATTGCAATATGTCTGTGTTTATCATTCTGCCATCATCTCCATAATCTGATTCCTTTTTTTTTAATCAAAACAGAATTGCACAGCACCTTTTGAACATATAAGCAACATGAACAGGACCTGTTGAACAGATCTGTGGATTTGGAAATCACTAGCATACGCAGATCTGTATAATTTAAGCTTGAACACTGTATCAAAAACAGGCGTCTAATCACATTCTAATTACTCTTGATCGAAATAGACAGCATCAATCAACCATTCAAAAACCATGATTTGTCTACTTTTCTGGACAGCAAATATAAATATCCTTATCATTCCAGATCATGAGAAAATCTGCCAATCCACAAACAAACCAAAAATTTCACAAACCAAAATCTGAATAACCAAAGAAAGTCCAATCTTGGATTAAGATAAAGCCATATCAGAGATCAACAACCTTGAATCCAAGATGCCATAAAAGCTATGGACTAAAGCACACACAAGGATGAGATCATAGATCAACCATCTACTTAGTGCTATCAAATATTAGACCAATGAATGAGAAAGGATCAAGTACACACACATGTAATAAAACTGATCAGATTTAACCAAAATGAAAATAAATCTTCTCATAGGCATTTCATCAAACATTTGGTGTGTAGAAACAGATTTTGTAAGAAATCAAGCAAATATTCTATCAAAGATCATCCAAATCATATCAAAGTTAAAAGATAGATCTTAAGTAAGCACAAAACAGTGAATAAATCACAGAAATGATATTTGGGTTAAGGCTCATGTGATTTAACCAATCAAAGCACCAAAACAACAAAATAATCATCCATCTTCAATTGTTGCCATTGATGACCGAAATGAAGAAGAGTTTCTTCATTTGGCTCTGATACCAATTGTTAGATCCCATTTCCAGCAACAAAAGAAGAACTCCATATAAAAGAAGATATAAAAGTGTCTTCTCCAGCAATCTTTTGAAGAAATGAGCCATGGGAACCTTTATGTAGGGCCCATTTACAATAAAAAGGCTCAAGCCCACACAACTAATTAAAAAGCCCAAATACAATTTCTTTATAAAACATTCAATTAATTGAGGACTAATTTAAGCTAACATTCTCAACCACAAGAGGGAAACCAGCACAATCACCCAAGTGATTATTAAATTTGAAAGGTATTGCTCTAGAAATAGCATGAGAGTGAAAGGTGACCACCACAGGAGAATGATCAGAGAGACCATAAAGGAGAAAAGCAGCAGAAATATTAGGGAAAACTTCAAAAAGAGCAGAATTACCAAGGACTCTATCCAACTTTTTTAGCAGTCCCAAATTACCCTCATCAGCCAAAGGTTTTTGAATCCATGTGAACCTTAAACCAGATTGATTTACGTCCTCAAGCTCAGCATCAAATAAACATTCTCTAAAGTCTTTCATTCCTCTAGAAACAAGAGAGGATCCCCTAGAACTATCACAGGGGTTAAGACCAACATTAAAATCCCCCATAACCAACCAGATTGGTTATAGGGGATTTTAACACCTCCATTACTTGATCCTTCTTTCATAAGATTTTTCTTCTCTTCCTTTCCCTTTTTACTAATAACAACTTTGAAATAGGGGTGAGCGTCGGCACCGAAAATACCGAACCGTACCGGAACCGGTACCGATTATATTTTTCGGTTCGGTACTCGGTACTTGTAATGTCGCTGATTTGGGATTCGGGAAATTCGGGATTCGGGACTCGGTACTAATACCAAACCGTCCTGATAAGACCAAAGGTCATTTTAATTACTTTCCTTCTTGGCTTCTTCACTTCTTCTAAATCATAATATTGATTCCTTTCCCATATTGATTCCTTTCCCTTCTAAATGATAATACCGAATACCAATTCCTTTCCCATCAAGCTAGCTGCTGCTTTGATTAATTGATTCTTCAAACTTTGAGCATTACTGGGTGTTTTAAGCATTGGAAGCAATTTTGAAATATTGCGCTCCAACGTTCAAAAAGGGTACATTGACTTGGACTCCAAGTTGAAATCAAAGGTTTGTATTTTATATTGATTTATATATTGATTTGTTTTATTTTATATTGATTTCTTTATTAATTTCTTCAATGAAACATTTATTTATTTATTTATATATTGATTTCTTTGTTTATTTATATATTGATTCAAAGGTGAATGGATAATCGGGTCCACTCCTCCATGGAAGAAACACAAGTAAGTCTTGAAACTTTTGTGTTTTTATAATATAAACTTGAATAATTTTTTAAAAAACTAGTTTTGTTGCTTGTCAACCGTAACGGATGCCAATCAGATGACAGAATCGGCTATTGAGCTCAAGGCGATACAAATGCTTAGGTGTGTTGAACAAAAGTTAGAGATGTTCTTTATGAAGTACAAGGATTTGTATGGCAATGGATCTTCTCAAGAAGAAAAGAATGAAGATGGGGCGTCTTGTGATGTAGGGAATGGAATTTTAGGTTCGTACCTCAACGTGGAAGAAAACAACTTGGCTTCAACGGAAACCGAGTTAAAGAAGTATTTGAGTAACCGAAATGAAAAATACACCAAAGACTTTGATATTTTAAGGTGGTGGAATCAAAACGCCATTCGTTACCCGATAGTTTTTCGGATGGCCAAAGGTGCATGAATTACTTTTTTAATATTTTGTGTGTTTATTTAATATAAATTATTAGGTATAATTTTTATCTTTTTTTGAAGATATTTTGGTGATACAAATATCAACTGTTGCATCCGAGTCGGCTTTTAGCACGAGTCGTCGTGTATTGGATCCCTATCGAACAAGTTTGTCACCACAAATCGTTGAGGCGTTGATTTGACGACATCTTAAAACAAATTATAGACGATGTTGACGACGTCTTAAAGGATGATGATATAGCGTTTGGTAATAACTAATCTTAGTGTTTGTTGTTTTATTTATAAAAAAAATGATAAATTAGATTATAATATTACTATTTGTTGTTTCATATAGAGATCGGTGAAGTAATACGCGTTGATTGCGGAAAAGCAAGGATGACGACGGATGATTAGTAGTTGATAGCTGTTTTGGAACGGATGGATTTTCGTATTTATGAATGTTTTTTTTGATATGGAATAGATATGGATTTTCGTATTTATGAATGCTTTTTTTGATATGTATTTTTGTATTTATGAATGTTTTTTTATATGGAATTGAAATGTTCGGGAAATTCGGGACGAATACTGAATACCCGGTACCAGTACCGTATATGATTACTCGGTTCGGTATTTGTTGGGTCTGAATATGCTAAGTATGGTTTATACTGCTGATTAATGTTGCTAAGTAATTACTACTGCCAGACTATCAAGATTACTACTGATAGTAGAATTAATACTGCTTGAAGAGTTAGTACTGCTAGTAGTTAGTACTGCTGAAGATTAATACTGCTGAAGATGGTTAATACTTCTGAAGATAATTAGTGCTGCTTCTAAAGATAAAGATGATTTGGAGATAAAGACAAGCTGGAGATAAGATTGAAGATAATTATGGTATTGATGCTGAAGATCAATTGTATTTTGATAATTATCTTGTATTCAGTTTTGTATATATAGTATAGAAGTATTTGATAGTAATAGAATATATTCATTCATATGTTTTGATTAGAGAGAATTAACCTCAAGACTAGTTTAGATCCTTTTTATAGAGAAGTATAGAACGTCTGTTGAGTCTGTTCAACAGATTGAGGTTTTGTGTGTAATCATCAAGTTGAATCAATATAAACTTGTGATTTGAGTTTGATATACTGTTTCATTGATTGTTAGTGTTAAAGTGTTTTTCCGCAACTTCTTTAGCATTGTTTCTGAGTGTGTGTGAATTAAATTCTTGTTTGAATTTTGATCCTGACAAGTGGTATCAGAGCATTGTTAAACTCAGAAAAAAAACAATCATCATGGACAGTTCAAGTGATAGTGTTCTGGTCTCAAAGGATCCAATGCTCAGATCTAATGAGTTTGACATGTGGAAGATTAGGATCAGGCAATACATCCTTCTCACAGATTACTCTATGTGGGACATCATTGAGAATGGCCCATCTAATGAAGGAAAGATTGGAGCAGATAGAAAAAGAATCCCACCAAAGACAGATGGAGAGAGGAAGATAAGGCAGACAGAGATGAAAGCCTTGAGCACACTGCTCTTGGCTATTCCTAATGAGTATCAACACCAATTCTGCAACTGCACTGATGCACAGATGCTTTGGAATGCTCTAGAGAAGAGATTCTCTGGTACCAAAAGTACCAAGAGAAATCAGAAGGCAATACTGAAGCAACAGTATGAAAACTTCATGTCAACTAAGAATGAGTCCATGACTCAAACTTTTGACAGGTTTAACAAGCTGATTGGTGAACTAGCTACTGTTGGAATGCAGATTGATCAAGATAATGTAAACAGAAAGTTCTTAAGGTCCCTTGGAGATGAATGGACCATGTATATTGTCTCCTTCAGACAGGATGACAAGATGGAGGACAAAGAACTAGACGATCTTTATAATGGCTTAAGGGTGTTTGAGGCTGAAGTTGAAGCCAAGAAAAGACCATCTGGATACACTCATAATGTTGCCCTTTTATCATCTTCTTCTTCTTCTACTGTTTCTGCTGCTAATACAGAATCAGTTAATACAGCTTATGTATCTAAGCAGGATGTATCTAATGACTCTGTATTAGAAGCTTTTCTTGCTAGTCATGCTAATTCTGGTTTAATTAATGATGATCTTGAACAAATTAATGCAGATGATCTTGAGGAGATGGATATAAAGTGGCAGATGGCCATGCTAACTATGAGGGTAAAGAGATTCATAAAAAGGACTGGAATGAACAACTTTTCTCAGAGGAGAGAAGATGGTGTTGGGTTTGACAAGTCAAAAGTGGAGTGCTACAAGTGTCACAAGACGGGACACTTTGCAAAAGAAGGAAGAGGAGGAACTCCTCAACAATATGGCAGCAACCACCAGCAAGCACATTCCTCAAGCTTCCAAAACAACAGAAACTCCACTCAAGCTCTTGTTTCTCAAGAAGGAATGGGATTTGATTGGAGTGATCAAGTAGAAGAAGCTGTTCAGAATCAAGCCCTGATGGCAGAAGTCTCAGAATCTTCAAGCACAGATATTCCAACAGAGGTAAAAACTAAACTGTGCACTAAAGAGTGTCTTCAGACTGTTCAAAAGTACAGGGATCATAACCAAAGCATGTGTGATGACCTTAAAAGGTTAGAGAGAGATATAAGAGAGTATAAAGTGATTGTGGAGAAGTTTGAAGATCAAATCAAGGCTTACAAGGCCAATGAACTTCAGCATTACTATGACACAAATTACTGGAAGTGGGAGAAAGATCAATTAGAGATCCAAATAGAAAAATCTAAAGAGGAGTGTGAGAAGATAAAGAGTGAGTATGAGAAATCTAAGCTTGACATTGAGAAGTTTTCTTATGCTTCCAAAGCAATGGACACTTTGCTTAAAGCTCAAGTTCATGATAAGATACAGAGTGGTATAGGATACAATGCAACACCTCCACCTTATAACAATAATTATATCCCTCCCTCTTCAGATCTCTTAGAAAACCAAAATAAGAAGGACTTACCTATAGGAGCAACAGAAGTAGATCCTATAGATAGTGTGGTGGTTGAAGAAGAGAATAAGAAAGAGAATTCTGAGAATAAGAATGTAGAAGAGATTCCTGTAGAGAATCATATTCTTACCAATAAAGTGGGAGGTAAACCATTCATCAAGAGTGAAAAGGTGGATAGCACAAAGAGTGAAAAGGTGGATAGCACAAAGAGTGAAAAGGTGGAAAGCTCAAAGAGAGAAAAGGGAAAGGTACAGGGAGTCCACTATATGCAGACCAAAGTTGTGAATCCCTGTACATGTAAACAGCATCAGCCCCAAAAACATGATAAAACAAGGGGTAATCAAAGAAACTGGAATAATCAGTGGGCACAAAAACAAGGGGTTGATCTGAGTAAAATCAATAGACCAAAACCTTGTTTTATTTGTGGAAAGCTTAACCATATTGCCAAATACTGTTATTTCAATCCTATAAACCAGACGATAAACTTTCAAAGACATATACAAAATCCTGTTGGTTATAGGAATCAAAGAAGGAATCATATGGCTGAAAATGTAAAAAGAGCACCTTTAAAAGCTCATGCTAAAAACAAGTTTGCAAAATCAAAGAAAAATACTCCAAATAAGTCAAGGAATAACTTAAAGAAAAATAAAGCAAACAATTTTGTTCAGGTTTGGGTTCCAATAGTAAAGAAATCTGTTAGTACTGCTACTTCAAATAGTACTGCTGACAAAAATAATACTGCTGCAAGCAATACTACTGCTAACAATGTTAGTACTGCTAATCCAATTAGTACTGCTAATGAAGTTAGTACTGCTAACAAAATTAGTACTGCTAATCCAATTAGTACTGCTAATGATGTTAGTACTGCTAACAAAGTTAGTACTACCAATCAAGTTAGTACTGCTTCCAGTAACAAACCCATTATTGTGACAAAGTATTCAAGCCATAAGATTCCCCAGTCTGAAAAGCTCATCAAAATTGATTGTGAATATGTTGATGAGAATGGGAAACCCAAGACCACTTTGGCTTGGGTTCCTACTAAAAACTAACTGTTCCACTTTATGTGCAGGGCAACCAACAACAAAAAGGGAAGAGCATTTGGCATATTGATAGTGGTTGCTCTAGGCACATGACAGGCAAGAAGTCCTGCATACAAAACTTCAGAAGAATTAATGGAGGACATGTTGCATTTGGTGATAATCCATCTGGAGGAAAGATTAGTGGAAAAGGTAATGTGTCAAAGGGTAAGATGACCTTTAAGGATGTCTACTATGTTGAGCAATTGAGATACAACCTGTTAAGTGTATCACAGGTTTGTGACAAGAAACATAGTATATTGTTTACTGATACTAAATGTATTATCCTTGCTAAAGGGTTCAAGGTAGTTGATGAAAGTATGATTCTACTGAGAACACCAAGAAAGGAAAATGTTTATTGCTTGGATTTAGAGAATGTATCTAATGATTCATCATTTAATTGTCTATTTTCAAAAGCTTCTTTTGATGAATCATCTCTATGGCACAGAAGGATGTGTCACATAAACTTTAAAACAATGAATAATCTTGTGAAAAACAACCTTGTAAGAGGTTTACCACAAAAGGTATTTTCATGTGATGATCATTGTGTTGCATGTCTTAAAGGCAAACAGCACAAAACTTCTCATAAGTCTAAAGAGATAAATACAATCTCTTCACCTCTTATCTTACTGCATATGGATCTGTTTGGCCCTACAAATGTGATGAGTATTGGCAAGAAATCTTACTTCTTAGTTATTGTTGATGATTTCTCTAGATTCACTTGGGTCTATTTTCTGAGGACAAAGGATGAGACAAATGGACTGATCAAATCCTTTATTCTCAGAGTTGAAAACCAAACAAATCAAAGAGTTAAATTCATCAGATCTGATAATGGAACTGAATTCAAAAACCATGATCTAAACAGCTTCTGTGAGGAAAAAGGTATTGAGAGACATTACAGTGCTCCTAGGACCCCTCAACAGAATGGAGTTGCTGAGAGGAGAAATAGGACACTGATTGAAGCTGCAAGATCCCTGTTGGCAGATTCAAAACTGTCGGTTACATTTTGGGCAGAAGCAGTTAATACTGCTTGTTATGTTCAAAACAGGGTTCTAATAGTTAAATCTCAAGGCAAGACACCATATGAACTTTTTAACAAGAAGAAACCTTTTATTGGATTTTTCGAACCATTTGGGTGTCCTTGTACAATTCTTAATACCAAAACTCACTTAGGCAAGTTTGATAGCAAAGCAGATGATGGATTTCTGGTTGGTTACTCATCCCATAGTAAGGCTTACAGAGTATTTAATACCTCTTCTAGAATAATTGAGGAAAGTGACAATGTCAAATGCAATGAGAGCACACCAAATAAACTTGGTACAGGCCCTGATTGGCTTTTTGACATTGATTCACTAACTAATTCTTTGGGTTTCAGTTATGAGAATAATGCAGGAACAGGGACAAAATCAGTTAAAACAAAAGACAAGAGTTTGTGTTATTTCCAATTCCTACAGCAGATTCTACTGAACTCTGTGTTCAAGAGAAGAAAGATGCTTCAGACTCAAAGGATACTGAAACTGCTCATAATGAAGAGGAGAGAGGTGAAAAGGAGGATCAACTTTTGACTTCAGAACAGCTAGAACTTGAGATGCCTGCATTGGCAAAAGCTGATAGTGATGATGAGAACTCCTCAGTGTTTGGTGGCAGCTCTCCTGGAAAGAATGACTCTAATCTGGACGCAGACATTAATGAAGAGGCTATTCATCAAACAAAAGTGCATAAAGATCATCCTCCTCAGTTGGTGATTGGTGACATAAATTCTTCAATCATCACAAGGAATCAGAGTAAGTTGGGAGGATTAAAAGACATACAATCAGGCTTACTATCTTGCTTTTTATCTCAGGTTTAGCCAAAAAAAAGGCACATGATGCAATGAAAGATCCAAGCTGGATAGAAGCAATGCAAGAGGAGCTGCTACAGTTTGTACTGCAAAATGTATGGGATTTGGTAGAACTTCCTAAAGGACACAGAGCTATAGGGACAAAATGGATTTTCAGAAACAAGCAGGATGAGAGAGGGATAGTGATCAAGAATAAGGCTAGATTGGTAGCACAGGGGTACACTCAAGAAGAAGTAATTGATTATGAAGAGGTTTTTGCACCAGTGGCTAGGATTGAGGCAATTAGACTATTTTTAGCCTATGCTTCTTTCATGAAGTTCAAAGTCTACCAAATGGATGTGAAAAGTGATTTTCTATATGGCAAAATTGAAGAAGAAGTATATGTCTGTCAGCCCCCAGGATTTGAAAATCCCAAGTACCCTGACAGAGTATACAAATTGAAGAAAGCACTGTGTGGACTACATCAAGCACCAAGAGCTTGGTATGACACTTCGTCTACCTATCTCTTGGAAAATGGTTTTGAGAGAGGAATCATTGACAAGACTCTGTTCATTCAAAGGAAGAAGAAGGACATCATGTTAGTGCAAATCTATGTGGATGACATAGATTGTGCAGAGATTTTGAAGAGTTAATGCATAAGAGATTCAAAATGAGTTCTATGGGTGAACTTACTTTCTTCCTTGGGCTACAGGTTAAGCAGAAACAAGATGGAATCTTTATAAGCCAAACCAAGTATGTGCAGGACATTTTAACCAAGTTTGGGTTCTCAGATTCCAAGCCTGCAAGCACACCCATGGAGACACACAAACAGATTACTACAGATCTTGAGGGGGAGGATGTGGATGTTCATTATTACAGATCCATGATTGGCTCTCTCATGTATCTCACAGCTTCTAGACCAGATATCATGTTCCCTGTTTGTGTGTGTGCAAGATTTCAAGTTAGGCCAAAGCAATCACATTTTCAAGCAGTCAAGAGGATATTCAAATATCTCAAAGGTCAACCCAGATTAGGACTTTGGTATCCTCATGACTCACCATTTGACCTACTTGCATATTCAGATAGTGATTTGGGTGGAGCTAACTTGGACAGAAAGTCTACAACTGGAGGATGTCAGTTTTTAGGTGCAAGACTCGTATCATGGCAGTGTAAGAAGCAGACCACAGTGTCCATTTCAACAACAGAAGCAGAATACGTAGCTGCTGCAAGCTGCTGCTCACAAGTGCTATGGATTCAGAATCAAATGATGGACTATGGTATGACATTTCTTCACACTCCTATTTTCATAGACAACAATAGTGCTATTAGAATTGTTAATAATCCTGTCAAGCATTCAAAAACAAAGCATATAGAAATAAGGTACCATTTTATCAGAGACTGTAATGAGAAGAAGCTAATTCAGGTTCAGAAAATACACACAAGTAACCAGTTTGCTGATCTATTCACAAAAGCTTTTGATGTGGGTAGATTCACATTCTTGGTCACAAGTGTGGGCATGATGAACAATGAATAAGTATATTCTCATTCTCTTTATGTACCTATATAGATTCCTCCTTAGTTGCTTTCATTAAAGTGGTGCTATTAACCCATGTGTGTTTAAGTGTTTCAGATTGTTTGGATTGGATACTTGGTACTTCTCGTTCAGTTAATACGGCTCACTGCATTACTCATAATAATAGTTCAAAATGGTTAAGTATGGTTACTACTGCTAGGTGGTTTATACTGCCAGTGCAAAGTTACTACTGCTTGCCTTATTTATACTGCTAATCATTGTTACTACTGCTGGTACATGTTAATACTGCTAGTATGTGTTGGGTCTGAATATGCTAAGTATGGTTTATACTGCTGATTAATGTTGCTAAGTAATTACTACTGCCAGACTATCAAGATTACTACTGCTAGTAGAATTAATACTGCTTGAAGAGTTAGTACTGCTAGTAGTTAGTACTGCTGAAGATTAATACTGCTGAAGATGGTTAATCCTTCTGAAGATAATTAGTGCTGCTTCTAAAGATAAAGATGATTTGGAGATAAAGACAAGCTGGAGATAAGATTGAAGATAATTATGGTATTTATGCTGAAGATCAATTGTATTTTGATAATTATCTTGTATTCAGTTTTGTATATATAGTATAGAAGTATTTGATAGTAATAGAATATATTTATTCATATATTTTGATTAGAGAGAATTAACCTCAAGACTAGTTTAGATCCTTTCTATAGAGAAGTATAGAACATCTGTTGAGCCTGTTCAACAGATTGAGGTTTTGTGTGTAATCATCAAGTTGAATCAATATAAACTTGTGATTTGAGTTTGATATACTGTTTCATTGATTGTTAGTGTTAAAGTGTTTTTCCACAACTTCTTTAGCATTGTTTCTGAGTGTGTGTGAATTAAATTCTTGTTTGAATTTCGATCCTGACAGTATTCGGTACCGCCTTTAGACCACATTCGGGATTCGGGAAAATCGGTACCGGTACCGGTCCGGTACCATGCTCACCCCTACTTTGAAAGGTTCTTTAGTCACCTGATTTTTCACCTCTTTATTCTAATTAACTTTCTACCCTTGATTTAAGATTGCTTCCCCCTGACTTTTACTTGAACTGCCTTTCACACCTTTGATTTCACCACTGTGTTGCCCCATTTCCATTGAAACAAAACCATCATTTTTTGACACAACTTTATTCTTATTCTGAGCAGCATCCACCTTTGCATTATCATTCCCTTGCACCATATTAGGATCAATAACAGGTTTTGTCTGCCACACCATATTACCATTTTGATACGACCCCTTACCAACATTTCCACCAGTATTCTTATGAACATTTTGACCCTGCTTCCGAGAACTAGAGTTAGAATTCTGACCCTGAGAATAAAACCTTTGATTAACCCAATTTTTAGTATTATTTTGCTGAGGACCCTACTGTTTGGCTGAATTTTGAGGCTGAACTGGTCTATTTCTCCTCCCAATTGTCATGAATCCATCAGCACTATCTTTATTGACCCTAATGAACTCATCCTTTTTTAGTTTAGCAATTTTCTCATCTTCACTTGATGGTCTAATCTTGCACTCAGAGAAAGAATGACCAAATTTTTTGCAATGCCCACACCTTGGAGGCTTCCACTTGTACTCAGCCTTGATGAGCACTTCTTTTCCAAAGACTCCATCAAGAGATGGTACTAGACCAATGACTGTATCTGGAATACTTTTATCCGCAGAAACTTCCACAATAATTCTGGCAAAACCAGCTCTACCAAATTGCGTAAAGCACCTTTCTTCAGTTGCTCTATCCAAGGTGAGAGGGATACCAATTCCACTAGCCAACTCACTCAGCCCTTGAACATTCCATACTTCAAGAGGAACACCAAATAAGTTTACCCATAGGGGAGAGTTTTCAATTCAGGCTTGCCAAGGTACACACCAACTTCCCATTTCCTCACAAAAAGGGGCACTCCATTAACTAACCAAGGACCATTTTCAATAACATAATTCATACCCTCATTATTAAACTTGAGCATATAATGACCCTCATAATTTGAAGCAACATTAACTAGTCCACATCTCTTCCACATTCTATTCAAATTGTTATTCACCAAGAAAAAAGGCAATGTAGTTCCAACAAAGTGAGCCACAAGCATCATAGAATTGGATTCTGCTCCCTCCATTATAACTTCTTTCGAAAACCTTATGGAAATTCTCCCATCACTTAATACCACAGGAGGTTTGAAGTTCAAAACAATCTTACTATCTGACTTTCCTTTTATTTTATCAGCAACAGTAATACCTCTGCTATTCCAGGCATTCACAGGTTTCTTATCAGAATTGACTTTAGGAGTAACAACATTATTATCTACCTTATCTTCCATAACCACATCTGAGATCTTTTTAGTATCCACTGTATTGGTCACCACAGGTACATAAATGTGTAAAAGGCTGCTAAATTCTAACATGATGATTATCACCATTACCCCTACCACCAACACCTCTTCCACGACTAGCTATGCATCCCCCCCCCCCCACCAACATGTTTTTAGTTCTAAACCGAACCCTCACCTGTAAACTTGGAAGCATGGATCAAACCACTCCTGAAAATCCTCACCATTAAGTATGCCCTATTCTTTAACCGAAACATTGATATGGCAGGCATCTTCTTTGATCAAATCTTAACTACAATAGAAAAGAAGAACAAATGCATAGCCAAGGATCCAGAGCAACTTCAATCCTCAACCACAATACCCTCAATTTCTTTCCCTCTATTCCTTGCACTGATCATCAAGGCTGCCATTAACAGACTTCATATTATGACTTATGACGATCAGAGCAAGACTCCTTTCTACATCATGAATAGCTTCAAGCCAACGATTCTTCTAGAAGGATATCCAGGGGCGAGAAGAATTCCTCAACTGATGTTGAAACAGGTAAACCCTAACTCTGTAGCCCTAGCTTCTTACCTCCGTGTTGCCCAAGGACTAGAACCAGTTCTAGGAACCCCAACACATTTAGGTCCTGCACCAGAAAGGGAGAGTCAGAGTGACTCTGCTTCAGAGGGATCAGAGGACCATGAAGTACAGAGTACTCCAAGGGGTGAACCAGAGGGTACCCCTTTAAGAGAAATCGAAGAGGAGATAAATGACAGAGAATCTAAGGAGCCTGTCATAGAGGAAGAAATGGAGATATCTCCAGAGGCTAGGGAAGAGAGTAGCTCTTCTAGCTCTGAAGAAAGTGAGGTAGAGTCTTTAGATTCTAGCTCTGAGGATTCAGAGAGGAGGGAGTCCCCTATGGACTATGAGATTCCAGAGATTTCTACCTTTATAGAAAACCAAGGAACTTGTAGTAGAAAAAGATGCCCCTAGGCACATACATTTTTTTTAGTGTGTTAATTGTATACAAGATTTAATTGGGAAAATCTTGTAAAAAGCCTTTGTATTTGAGTATTCAATGAAAGTCAATGTAAGTCAAATTGTAGAAAGTCAACATTAGTCTTAGAGGGTTTTAAGTAATTGAGTTGTAGAAGTACTTGAGAGAGTTTGTTCAAGTACTTGAGAGTTTTTAGTTGGACTATTTGAGTGTTTTAGCATGAGGTATAAATACCTTGTTTTAATGTTGTGAGTGTGTAGGAACCTTCATTGTAATACTTGCGATTGTAAAGAATACGACTATTGGACTTTTTCTCTCTACTCTCTCTCTAGTTCTTGAATACTGTCAAATCTATCTTGTTTAGTTTGCTTGATTTGAATCTGGGAATACAATTTTAATTGGTATCAGAGCTATACCAAATTGATTCAGAAAAGATTTGCACAGAGAATTGAATTGATTTTCTAAATTTCTGGAATTCTTAAATCACACTGTTGGATTTTCTTCAAAATTCTCAAGAACATAGATTTCTTGTAATCTTGTAGTGATCTGATTGTGAATTGTTGTGATTTGATCACATATCCATTGATTAAACAGATTGGATTGAAATTTTGGATTAATTGTTGGAAATCCTCAAAAACACAAAAGCACAGTCGACTTCTTGGTTCTGTGTTAAAATCAAATTCTCGATTCATAATCATTGATCGAGTGTAATCTTGATCAAAGTGTGATCGATTTGTTTAGAAACAAATTTCATTCATACAATTTCACCAATTAATGACAAAATAAGACTGTTTTTTTAATTTTTGAATCTTAATTGACAAAAATATCGAACTCTGATTCTTGATTACTGCACTGAAATTTGTTGGCTGTAGCAACTTTGGATTGATGAAAATATGTTTAGAATTGTTTTTCGATTGTATTGATGCATTATCAAGATTCAATTTGGTGGTTGGAATTGATTTGAATCGATCTGCACAACATGCAGCTTGCGAGTTCTTCAAGAACACGCAAACCACAGGGCTGAGATTCAATAATTGATATGCGAGTGTTGGGTTTAAATTCAAGTTCCAATTGATGCAATCTAGGAATACATGGGATTGAAATTCGATTGTATTGGTGTAATCTCAAGATTTAATTTGCAGATTTGAATCAAATCTGTGAATTATTGGAAGAACACGCAGAGTTCATAGTCTGCGAGTTCACATTTCTCAGTCCAATTCATTTACAATTTTCAATTCTGATTGAATAAACTGGGAATTATCATTTTCATCTCTGGTTGATTTGCAGATTCCAAATGTTGTTCGAATTAATTCTTTGGTCTGCGTGTTTTGAAGAACACGCACATCTCTTTTTGACTTGCGAGTTTATTTTAATTGATTTGCGAGTTCTGGTCAAGTGATTCAAATTGTTGAAATTCTGCGATTGCAAGTTCAATTAATCATATATTCAATCTGCAAGTTTTAAATGAGATTGATCTATGAAATTTTGGCAGCTTGCGCATTCAAGAAGAACACGCACAACACTGATTCCCAGCATGTGCGAGTTTTAATTCACAGCCCATGCGAGGTTTAAATTTGTTTAGTCTGCAAGTTTCTTAGTCAAATCATCTGCAAGTTCCAGCCCAGTCCTAATCTACACAACCTGCGAATCCAAGTTACTTGCAAGATCCAGATTAATGTAGCTTGGTCTGCGAATTCATACCCATTTGATTTGCAATTTCATGTTCAAATGATTTAGCGAGTTTCAATTGATAGATTTTGCGAGTTTGATTTTACATTTGAGTTCAGACTTATGCGAGTTTCATAGAACACACAAGCAACTGGGTTTCAACTTAATTGATGTAATCTGCATTTTTCAGTCCAATTCAGTCTGCAGATTATTCACAGCTTATGCAAGTTTGTGATCATCAAGTCTGTGCGAGTTTGCTTTCATAGTCATTTTAATCTGCGATTGTTCAAACTGATATGATCTGCGAGTTTAATTAATCTGCGAAACACTCAAACCACAGCTTGGTCTGCGTATTCATGGGTTATTAAATCTGCAGTTTTGATTTTAATTGGAGTTCTAATCATGAACAGTCTGCAAGTTCTATTTGATTTCGATTTCAATGATCTGGGTTCTATTTGATTTTCAATTTCATTTGATTGATTGACTTGCTAGTTCTAATTTCATGATTTGGTTTGCATGTTTCATCAGGTCAAGTGAGTTGCGTTAACAAGTTCATTTGATTTTGTCCAATTCACACAACTCATTCAATTGATTTGTGGGACACAACATTTTTGTGTGATTCATGATCTGTGGATTTGAATTTTCATATTCTGCACATTTGGTTCCAAAGTTCTTGTTTTACACAGTCTGAGTTCTTCGTTTCAAGCATAGAACACAGAACACGGAACTAAATTTAAAATTAATCTGTGCTTTTTCAATCTGTTTGGTTTGTGAGTGCTAATCTGTTTTAACTCATACAGACTGTGAACTCAAGTTCATGATTTAATCTGTTTGGTTTGTTAAAATCTGAGTTTCAATGCAACCTGAGTTTTAACAAGCATTTAATGCAACCTGTGTAATATGTGTTTTTCAATTTGTGCAGGGTTCATGATGTGGTTTGCGAGTTTGATGATTCAAGTGGTTTAAATCTGCAGTCTGTGATTTCTCAGCAAAACACGCAAACCATTGGGATTCTAATAAAGTTCCAAATCGATTGATCAGAAATCTTCAAGTTCATTTTGCAAGTTTTGTTCATTGATCTGTGATTTCATAACAAGTATGTCTGCAAATTCTATTGTGATTTCACTTGGTTTGAACTATGACTTTTTGTGTTTTATGATCTGTGTGTTTTCACTTAAAGAGATCAAGTGCTGATAAGTTTCAATTCAATTCAAGTTTCAAATTTGATTGATCTGTTAATTGTGAATTCAGGTTATGTGGCATTTTGTAAAAGTGATCTGCAAGTTTCATTTGAAAAGTTCAAATTTATGGTCTGCAGGTTTCAAATTTAAAGGATCTGTGTTTTAACACAGTTTGTGTTTTTAACAATCCATTTGACTGTAATCTGTGTTTTTAATAGTGCACAGTCTGCAAGGTTTAATTGTAAAGCATCTGTGATTTTAAAGATATGATCAAATGTATGCTTTAGTGAACTGATATGTGTGTTTAAAGATCAAATACAGCCTGCAAGTTCTAATCTGGTACAATTAATCTGTGTGATTGAGAGTTTTAAAGCAGTAAATTCATGTAGCCTGCATCAAACAATCTGCTAATTATTTAGTTTACACAGTCTGTGAGTTTTTAAACAGTCATCAAACATAGTATTTTCATTCAATCTGCAAATTGCTGTGATTTGTGATCTGTGAGTTTTTAAATAGTCTGTGTGTTTCATGGTCTGCTAGTTCAATTCAAGCATCTATGAAGTCTGTGAAGTTTGAGAGTTCATTTGACTTGTAAGTTTGAAAGGCCAAGTTTAATTGATCTGTGAATTCCAATCTACTCAATCTGCAAGTTCTAGTCTTGCCAACTCTTTTGAGTGTGACTAGTCCAGTTAATCTGAGAATTTCAAGATTCATTTGGTTTGAGAATTTCAGTTTTGTGATCTGAAAGTTCCATTGATTTGAAAGTTTCAGAGTTACAATTTTTCAGAGATTATTTTTTTTGTGCTGATATAAGTTTGACTTTCAGTTAAACTGTTCTGAACTGTTTGGGAACGATCTTTCATAATCAAGCTAATTATTCAAGATGTCTGCTACAGATAAACAGTCTGAGTGGAGAAAACATATGATCAACAAAGATTTGGAGCATATTGTTTTAATTCCACATATCATTGAACATCTGTTAAAGCAGAGACTATTTCAGATACATCAACTAAAATAGAAACAGAAACTATTGTTAAAGATAGTTCATTTGAAATAATAGTTACATGTCCTATTATAGTGGATGGAAATGAAAAGTCTCAATTTTTAAATAAATCTGTTATAGAAGCTGAATGTGACAAACTGAAAGATTAGAATTCAGAGCTTCTTAAGCAGATACAGGAGTTGAAGTCTAAATTGTCAAATTCTGATAAAACTCCTGTTTGTACAAAATGTACTAACCATGTTAAATCTAATTCTGTAGGTATCATCAGTACAAAAGAGAACGAGATAAGAGAGAAAGAGAAAGACATAAGAGAGATTAAAGAAAGATAGAAAATCATTGTTCTAAAAGAAAAAACAATTGTCACATGTGAAAAGGATTTAAAATTGAAAGAGAAAAAGATTGAAAAACTTCAAAGCCACCTGAAGAAAACTGAACAGAAATCATCAGAGCTGAAAGATGAATAAGTTGAGCTTCAAAACAAGTTTAAGGTTTTCGAAGAGAAGATATCTGCCTTGGAAACACAAAATGTTGAATAGTTAAAACGCATCCAAGCAGATAAAGAAAAATCAAAACTGGAGACATCTTTAATTCAACAGATGTCTGATTTTTCAAAGAAAACACTCCAAGAGAAAAAGGATCTTGAGCTAAGATGTTCAAAACTTTCTAAGCAAGTGTCAGAATTTGAAAAGATAATAATCACTGAAAGAGACACTTTTGCGAAAGAAAGACAAGTTCTTGAAGCCAAAATAACTGAACTTCCCAATCAGATTTCTACTTTACAAGACTTGCTCGAAAAAGAAAGACAGATTTTCAAAGAAAAGAAGCAGTCTTATGAGCTTGAAAAGAGAAATGCTGAAAACAGAAATACTGGGATTTTCAAAGATATTTCTGAAAAGAACAAGAACTTGGAAACAGAATTTGAGCAAGAACGTTTACATTTTGAATCTGAGATATCTAAGCTCATATCCAAAATAACTGTTCTATCATCAGATGTACAAAAAGAAAAGATGGCTAAATCTGATTTGAAACAAAAGGTTGACACACTAACTTCTGAAAGAAACATTTTAGCTACAAAGATAAAAAGACTTAGAAGCTGGAAACATTGAATTGTCTGATAAAGTAACAGCTGATGTGATTAGCCAATCACCTGTTGATCTTTCAACAGAATCAGTCTGTTCTTTCAAAACAGCTTCGAGTTCTATTCATGATAAAAATGTTTTGAAAAACAAAAGTGTCAAACCAATCATTGTCAAATCAAGTCAGATAAGACCATCAAATTTATTCTATGACAAATCTGTTAATGGTTCAGCAAATTTTTATATAAAATCTCTTGGAAAACATTCTAAGAAAAATCAGATGGTCTGGAGAGTGAAGAGTTCTTCAGATGAAGAGAATAAGGACAAAGCATTCAAATCCACAACCAATGCTAAAAAGAACAGAACACGTAAAGGTAAATCTTTTGGTAATCCTGATATGTTTTACTCTACTAATCATTTGATCAGGATTGCTCAGAAGAAAATATGTTGTTCTTACTGTGGAGAATATGACTTCATTCGAAAAGAATCTGCTCATAACTGGTACGGATCTTACAGAATTACTTCTCAGATTTCTGATTTTAAAATATATAAATCTAATGAGAGGTGGATTTCTAAATCTAACATACCAGGACCCAAATACCAGTGGGTACCAAAGCCTGTTAAATCTGTTTCGCAGGTACCACAGGTATAGGGGGAGCAAGATGTTTGACTTCTAAGTACTACAACTTAGAACTCGAACTTCAATGTCAAAGAACATTGACTTCTGAGTAAATCAACTCAGGACTCGAACTTTAAAGTATAAGTCATTGACTTCTAAGTACTACAACTTAGAACTCGGACTTCAATGTAAAAGATTTTGACTTCTAAGTACTACAACTTAGAACTCGGACTTCAATATCAAAGACAATGGCTCTTGAATAATTCAGTTCAAGACCCGAACTTTAATGTAAAGACTGTGGCTTCTGATCATATGACAGATCAGGACCCGTTTTTTAATGTTTAAAGACATGGATATTTTGTAAATATCCAGGGGGAGCTTAAAAGAAAACAAATCATGATATACTGATTTGAGGGGGAGCTTAAAGGTAACTATTTTCTGATCTTAGATCTCTGATTGTTTGAAAGAAGAACAACTTTCAAGCATGAAAAACAGTTTCTTAAATGTTCAAACCACTTCTCTATTCTCAAAATATTTCATGAATTAAGAAGTGTGATTTTAAATGTTTTTCATTATTAAGCTTCAATGTTTAACTGACCGTGTGTTTCCAAAGATCAATACTTGCGTATTATCTTGTCCATATACTGTAAAGTATTCGCACACATCGGTTCAGTACTTCATTTGAATTTGTTATTAACATGTCTCATAATGAACAACTTTTCGATGGTAATACCGCCGTTTGCTTTCAAATGTTGTTGAGCATCAATCATCATTTCTAATATTTATGCTTTCGTTGCTAACTTGTTTATATTTGTTCATAAAAACAAAATATCCAATTCTTTGTTACCCTAACCATTTTATTTGATCTGATTGATACATTGTCAGATTCTCAAAACAATTCTCTTTATTTCATTTCATTCATTCAATATCCTTGTTTTGAGAGATCTTCATTGTTCAATTGCTCAAATCTCATGAGCATACATTTTGACAATGTTATCATACATTTTGTGCTTAACTGTTCAGTTAAACTGTTGAGCAACTATTCTTTATAGGACTTACATGGGATCAGTGTGAGAACTTAAACAGAACTTCCATCGATTCACGTTAACCAGTGTTTCCTACCTAGGAAATAATCCTAGAGTGATTGAGGGGTGAGGGGTCATAAATCATAGAGTGGGGGAGATACCTCATCCGGTTGAGTTTTTCTCATTGAGCTGAGGTAAAATGGAAAAGAGAGTTTGGTTAGAAGTGAGCTTTAATGTTAAAAAGAAAGAGGGTGTGAGAACAGAGTTAAAAGAATATCATAACTCTGTACCAACTTCTTTCTGAGTCGGGCAGCCACATAATCTGATTGGTTCACATTTTTTGGTGACCATCATTGAAAAAGGCAGTGAGCCCATGCCAACTCTTGCATTAACCCCACCAACCACTCATTTCTTTCCCGACAAAGAAATGTTACAATTTTTCTTGGGGACGCAACATATTTGCTATCTAGTCTTCACTCGGAAGATTTAGATATTGAAAAAGAAGGAAAGTTGCCCCACCTTCGCACCTCTTTCATGAACATTGAGTTCGTGTAATATATGTTGCTGTCTCAACAGTTTACACAATTTGAGCTTTATGAAACACAATCATTGTGCTAAATTCTTTCATACACATGCACGAGCACACAGAAAATTTGTTTTTCTGTCAGAACATTCATAGATAAACCTTGTGTTTTTCACTGATTGAATGGAAGTCCTGGAGAGTCATCATCAAGCCAACTCCTTAAATTATACATTCGTTGTACACAGTAACTCCGTGTTACTGACAGGCATTCCTAACTGTTTCATTTGTTGAATCAGGGTTACCAAGTTCACTATATCTGAATTTGAAAAGTTTCGGGTATATACAGTTCATGATTCAGATACTTAGATCAAAAGATGGAAAATGTCAAATTATCATAAAGGAGGAGATTGTTATGTTGAATACAAAGGGGGATGATCAAAGAGAATGTTGAAATTTAAGATGTTTTGATGATTATGAAGCTCACAATCATCAAAAATGGGGAGAAGTCTACAAAGATCAAGTCTGTTGAAAAAGAAAATTCAGAGATGATTCAAAAGATTCTGAAAAAACAAATATGATTCAAGTCTCAAAGATGATTCGAGAAAGTTTGTTTTTCAAAGACAGTCAAGAGATCACATTGATGGAGATACATACAAGTTTTCAAAGATTCCTCGAAGTTTCAAAGAGTTTCAAAGTTTCATTCAAGACATGTTGCTTTTCAAATATACAAAGTGCCAAAGATTTTTCAAGATTCTTCAAAGACTGAAAGACTGAAGATTCAATGTCAAAGACAAAAGTTGAAGAATCAAGCGCTGAAGACAAGTGTCAAATTTTTTTTAAATCGTGAATACAAATGGGGAGAATGTTTGTGTATTAATTGTATACAAGATTTAATTGGGAAAGTCTTGTAAAAAGCCTTTGTATTTGAGTAGTCAATGAAAGTCAATGTAAGTCAAAATGTAGAAAGTCAACATTAGTCTTAGAGGGTTTTAAGTAATCGAGTTGTAGAAGTACTTGAGAGTTTGTTCAAGTACTTGAGAGTTTTTAGTTGGACTATTTAAGTGTTTTAGCATGAGGTATAAATACCTTGTTTTAGTGTTGTGAGTGTGTAGGAACCTTCATGGTAATACTTGTGATTGTAAAGAATACGACTATTGTGTCAGGATCGAATTCTCAACAAGAATTAATTCTCAGAAACAATATCAAAGAAGTTTGCGGAATAACACTTTGATATTTAATCAAACAGAAAATCAAAACATAATATAATCAACAAACTGTAAACTTGTATTGAATGCTTTGAAGTTACAAGATTACTCACTCAACCTCAATATTGATGAACAGGCTCACCAATACGAATTCCACTTCTCTAGAATTAGGATCTATGCCTTGAGGTTGATTTTCTCTCTAAAAGAATGAAAACAAAAGTTAACTCATTATTCTAAACTATACAATATATATACTGAATACAAAGATAATTACAATAAATAAAATATCTTCAGTATATCTTCCATGTATATCTCTAAGCTTCCATAATCTTCAGATTATCCAGCTGTCATTCTTTCCATCCGAATCTCTTTAGCAGCACTAACCATGATCAGCAGCATTAACTTCTTCTAGCAGCATTAACTACTAAGCAGCACTAACTACTAGCAGTACTAACTAGCTAAGCAGTACTAACTTTGTTCAAGCAGCACTAACTATGACTAGCAGTATTAATAGTACTAGCAGTAGTAACACTCAGCAGTATTAACCATACTTGATGAATTCTTCAGTTCCCAACAATCTCCCCCTAACTTGACTTTTAGGAAGAGAAGTCAAGTTCTTCAGAATTAATCTTCAAGATGCTCCCAAAACTCTATTATGGCCTAAATTCCAGTGTTTGCATCCAATCCCAAACTCTGATTGATGGTTCTTTGAATCAAGTATTTAGCCATTTCTGAATCTGGAACACACCTTAACTTTTTCTTCAGCATGGCATGTAGCTTCAATCTGCTATGATTGTACACTCTATCCACTAGGAAGTATTCAGTGTGATTTAAATCCAAAGTCACTCTATATACTCCACTACTTTCATATAGAGTCCAACTGTTTACTGATTTGAATACATCCTTGATCATATGCTTTACTTCTTCAGGTTTGAACATCATACACAGATACTCCATTACCAGTTTTGTAATTGAAATTCCTGGAGCCTTTAGAATATCTGCATACAACTTCATTCCTATCTCAAACATCTCTTCAAGATCTGATCTAGAGCATGTTCTGACAATTTTTGCCCATGTGTTGAACACTTCATACTTTTCATCCTTTCTTTTCAGCCTTATGTATTCCTTTCCATCCACTGTCAATGTATCCCAGAGAATGACCTCAGGAGGCTTAACTCCTACAGGTTCTGCTGAAATTGGTTCAGGCACTTTGTCCATCACTACCATATACAAATTTACATCATCAGTGTTAGATGGCTCTGTCTGTTTGGATGACTCAGGTGCCCCTTCTTCTTCAGCAACCTTATCAGCCTCTTCTTCAGATACTCTAGGCTTTTTGATTGTCTTTCTCCTTGCCATCATTTTTGATCTCTTTAAAGTCCTTAGACTTTCTCCCAGGGTGGACTATTTCTTAGGAGGTGTTTCTTGCTCATCTGGAAATGGCTTTTGACAATCAAAGTCATTACTTTCTTTTATTCTCTTCTCCATCTCTACCCTAGCAGTTTCAGTTCCCTGAAGCTTTAACATCTCTGAATCATAGAGCTCTTTGATCTTCTCAAAAGACATTTTGGAGAACATCTCCTTTTTGACTCCTACAGCACCTTTGAGAAATATAATCATCTTGTTTCTCTCTTGGGTACCTAGGAATGTCTTTGAGGGTCTTCTCTTCTTTGCAACTGTTTTTACCACAGATTTCTTCATACTTGCAGCTTTCTTCTGTGCAATTTCAGTTGCCATACTCTGTTGATAAGCTTCATTCAGTTCAGCAGCTAGAGCTTTTGCCATTTCCCTGTCCTTTTCCATCTGAACTCTTTCTTCTTTTTCAATATCCTCCTGCATCTTTTTAGCTAGGGCTTCATCTGATTCAACCAACCTTTGCTTTTTGATTGGTTGATCAGATTCTACCATCTTTGCTTTTCCTTTGTCTTTGCTCATTGCCTTCTTACTGTTATCTTTCTTGATCACTTCACCTTGTTCTTTTATGATTACACCTTTGGTCTTTGAAGTGACCTTGGGAGTATCATTCTTGGCTTTTAGTAAGGTTTCTGCAATCTCAAGATCTGTTAACACTTCTTTCACAGTTTCTGCTGCTTTATTAATGTCAGCAGTAGTAACTGTTTCTTCTTGCTGCTCCCCCTGAACATCAACTTTCTCTCCATCAAGCTCCCCCTTTCTTGTGGCTTCTTCCATGTTGATCTCCCCCTTTTTGGGAGCATCATCCTCAGTTGGCCTTCTCCTTAATTGGAATTGCTTTCTCTTCTTCCTTTGTACCAGACTAACCACCATCCTCTTCAGCTTAGCAATCTGTTCTTGTTGTGACAGAATTACTAGCTTCATTTCTTCAATTTCTTTGCCTTGTTTGAGAACATCTTGATTGATGTTCCCCATTGTTTCCATCAATTCATCGTACGTATATCTGTCCTCACCCTCTCCAGAAGTGTTACCCTCCTTTGAAGGATCATTGGATCTTTTATTTGTGGAAGTCTTCTGCCTTGCAGAGGCACTATCCACCCCTGTGGTTTCTTGGCACCAGGGACCTTCAAATGATTGCTCATTCAAAGTTGCCATGGGGGAGGTCTTATTGATGTTACCACTTTCCTCCTCTGTACTAGCAGGAGTAGTGGCAGCCTCATCACCCATATGCTCTACCTCCTCCTCAGAGAGCACCTCCTTTGGGTTGGGAGACACCCGTGTGGTTTCCCTTTGGATATTCTCTAGGGGAGAATTCTCCCTTAGAGGGCTTATAGGCTTAGTGGGTAATGGTACAAGAAGGGAAGGAGCCTTCTTTACCTGTTTTCTCTTGTAAGTTTGGGTGATGGGAGAGGTTGGTTTTTCAAGAAGGGACTGGGGAATTGATTTTGAGAGGGAAGGTTGGGCTTGGCTAGCAGTGGGTTGGTCTAATGGGGGCCTTGACCCTGCTGCCATACCTTCATTGGTTTGGGACACCACCATCATTGTAGAGAACAATGGGGTGTCAACTCCTTCAAAGTCCCCAGCAGATCTTCTCATATTTGAGAACACCTTGCCTTTGGGGGGTTTAGGTACATATACCCCAACAGGTTGAGGTATATCCGTCAATTCATGAGTAATAATTTCTTGAACAAACCTGGGATACATAAAGAAGCTCTTTTTGTTTCCCATGTTTGAGACAAGATCACTGAAAATCATTTTAGAAAAATTGTACTTTCTGGCAGTGGCCAAGCACACCAAAGCATAAGCAATAGTGCTGCTGAACTCACTCCATCCAGTAGTCTTTTTGGAGATACAATGCATAAGAGTATGGACAAAGAAACGCCATTGGGGTGAGAATTTTGCTTTAGAAAATTTGAACACTCCCAATGGGCCTCCATACCCCATTCTTGTAAGGTTTGAAAACAGTTCATCATTTGGGATAGAGGTTATACCAGAGGCATCGTCTAGACGTAGACTGATGCGAATAACCTCTTCAGTAACCGTGAGTGATTGATCACAGATTCTTGTCTTGATCATCTGCACACCATTCTCAACAACAATGGTTGCATTAGCCCAGAACTGCCTTTGATGCTCAATATAGATTGTAGGGAATACAATAAGAGCATGAGCAATGTGGCTTGTCTTGAGGAAATCCACAATCTGATGAAATCCTGAAGCTTGCTTTGGCTTTTGTAGCATCGCAATCTCGTTGTGCTCGTCGATGAAAGTCATGGATGCCATTGATCTTAGTGTAAAGCTTGCCTGAAAACTTCGAACTTGAGAGAGAAAAGGTTTTGAGCGCAAGAGAACAGTATGCAAAGAGTCGTTATGAACTTTTAGGCGGGCAAAAAGTATTTATAGTATTCGGAATATAAGCAGTATTAACCTAGAGCAGTATTAACTACTAGCAGCATTAACTGCTAGCAGTATTAACTAGCTAGCAGTATTAACTGACTAGCAGTATTAACTGACTAGCAGTATTAACTGCTAGCAGTATTAACCGACTTGCAGTATTAACTGCTAGCAGTATTAACTGCTAGCAGTATTAACTGCTAGCAGTATTAACTGAAAGCAGTATTAACCACTAGCAGTATTAACTGAAAGCAGTATTAACCACTAGCAGTATTAACTGAAAGCAGTATTAACCACTAGCAGTATTAACTGAAAGCAGTATTAACTACTAGCAGTATTAACTGAAAGCAGTATTAACCACTAGCAGTATTAACTGAAAGCAGTATTAACTACTAGCAGTATTAACTGAAAGCAGTATTAACTAACTTACTCCTTTTAAACTTGCTAAACACTGAGTACTGCTATGCAAATCCTGAAACAGACGATTAGTAACTCCAGGAATACTATACAGATATAAAACCACTTTTTGAGAAGGGGATTATTCAGAGTTTATCATTCCCACACTTGTTACCAAGAAAGTGAATCTACCCACATCAAAAGCTTTAGTGAATAGATCAGCAAACTGATTATCAGTGTGAACTTTGACAACTTGAATAAGTTTCTTTTCATTACAATCTCTTATAAAGTGATACCTGATCTCAATGTGCTTTGTTTTTTAGTGCTTGACTGGATTATTCACAATGCTAATAGCACTGCTGTTGTCAATAAAGATTGGAGTGTGTAGAAAGGTTACCCCATAATCCAACATTTGATTCTGAATCCATAAGACTTGAGAACAGCAACTTGCAGCTGCTATGTACTCTGCCTCTGTTGTAGATGTGGAACTGTGGTTTGTTTCTTGCACTGCCATGAGACTAGTCTATCACCCAAAAACTGACATCCTCCAGAAGTAGATTTTCTGTCCAAGTTTGTCCCACCTAGATCACTGTCTGAGTATGCTATTAGGTCAAAAGGTGAGTTATGAGGATACCAAAGTCCCAATCTGGGTTGCCCTTTGAGATATCTGAATATCCTCTTAACAGCTTGAAAGTGAGATTGCTTTGGCCTAACTTGAAATCTTGCACATACACAGACTGGAAACATTATATCTGGCCTTGATGCTGTGAGATACATGAGAGAGCCAATCATGGATCTATAATGATGCACATCCATATCCTCCCCCTCAAGATCTGCTGTGATCTGCTTGTGTGTTTCCATAGGTGTGCTGGCAGGTTTTGATTCTGAGAAACCAAACTTGGTTAGAATATCCTGCACATACTTGGATTGACAGATGAAAATGCCATCTGACTTCTGTTGAACTTGGAGTCCAAGGAAGAAAGTAAGTTCCCCCATGGAACTCATTTTGAACCTTTGATGCATTAAATCCTCAAACTCCTTGCACATGTTGTTTCTTGTAGATCCAAAGATAATGTCATCAACATAGATTTGGACCAGCAAAATATCCTTCTTCTTTCTTTTGATAAATAGAGTCTTATCAATGACTCCTCTTTCAAAGTCATTTTCCAAGAGATAGGATGACAGTGTGTCATACCATGCTCTTGGGGCTTGATGTAGTCCATAAAGTGCTTTCTTTAATTTGTATACCCTGTCTGGATAGCTTGGGTTTTCAAACCCTGGTGGTTGACAGACATATACTTCTTCTTCAATTGATCCATAGAGAAAAGCACTTTTTACATCCATTTGATAGACTTTGAAGTTCATGTAAGAAGCATAGGCTAGGAATAATCTAATTGCTTCTATCCTAGCCACAGGTGCAAAAACTTCTTCATAATCTATACCTTCTTCTTGAGTATAGCCTTGAGCCACCAGCCTTGCTTTGTTCCTTATGACAATACCTCTTTCATCTCTCTTGTTTCTGAAAATCCACTTTGTGCCAATCGCTCTGTGACCTTTAGGAAGGTCTACTAGATCCCATACATCTTGTAGCTTGAACTGTAACAGTTCCTCTTGCATTGCTTCTATCCAGCTGGATTCTTTCATAGCATCATGTGCCTTTTCAGGCTCAAGCTGTGATAGAAAACAAGAAAGCACTGTATGCTGTTGATCTTGCATTTCCTGAAGCCTGCTTTGATGTCTAGTCATCATAGGAGAAGAGATATCTCCTATTATCAACTGTGGAGGATGATTCTTTTGGACTCTGGTGTTATGACTAGGTTCTTCATTCAGTCCAGCCTCAAGATTAGATTCATGCAGCTTAACTGAAGTGTTTTCAGATTCCACTTCATTATTTTCTTGAGTCTCCTCATCTCTAGTGTCTTCTTCACTCTGACTTGGTTCAGTAATTGATTCCTTTTCACAGTCTTCACCAGAATTTACTGTGGGTATGGGAAAAATCACAGATTTAGATATACTTTCTTGAACTTGTGTGATCCCTGATCCTCCACTTCCTGTTCCTGTATACTCATTACTGAAACTAAAAGAGTTAGTTAGTGAATCAATGTCAAATAGCCACTGAGGTCCAGACCCAACAGGATTTGGTGTGTTCTCATTGCATTTGACATTGTCACT
Organism: Arctium minus; assembly: GCA_954870635.1. Classification (NCBI taxonomy): domain Eukaryota; kingdom Viridiplantae; phylum Streptophyta; class Magnoliopsida; order Asterales; family Asteraceae; genus Arctium; species Arctium minus. The sequence goes on along the minus strand of OX941089.1, from coordinate 29,453,556 downwards.
TTCTTCAATTATTCTAGAAGAAGAGTTAAATACTCTGTAGGCCTTACTCTGAGATGAATATCCAACAAGAAATCCATCATCTGCTTTGCTATCAAACTTACCTAAGTGAGATTTGGTATTTAGAATTGTACAAGGACACCCAAAAGGTTTGAAGAAACCAATAAAAGGTTTTCTTTTATTTAAAAGCTCATATGGGGTCTTGTTCTTTTGCTTGACCACTAGAACTCTGTTTTGGACATAACAAGCAGTATTAACTGCTTCAGCCCAGAAGGTAATTGGCAATTTTGAATCAGCCAACAGAGATCTAGCAGCCTCTATTAGTGTTCTATTCCTCCTTTCAGCAACACCATTCTGTTGAGGAGTCCTAGGAGCACTATATTGCCTCTCAATACCTTTTTCTTCACAAAAGGTGTTTAGATCATGATTTTTAAACTCAGTTCCATTATCTGATCTAATGACTTTTACTCTTTGATTAGTTTGGTTTTCAATTCTTAGAATAAAGGATTTGATAAGACCACTTGTTTCATCCTTAGTCCTTAGAAAATATACCCAAGTAAATCTGGAGTAATCATCAACAATAACCAAGCAGTAAGATTTCTTGCCTATACTCATAACATTTGTAGGACCAAACAGATCCATATGCAGTAACTGGAGACAAGAAGAAACAGAATTTAACTCTTTGGTCTTATGAGAAGTTTTGTGTTGTTTGCCTTTAAGACAAGCAACACAATGATCATCACATGAAAAGACTTTTGAAGGTAACCCTCTTACAAGGTTATTTTTAACAAGATTGTTCATAGTCTTGAAATTCATGTGACACATCCTTCTGTGCCAAAGAGAGGATTCATCTACAGAAGCTTTTGAAACAAGACAATTTAGAGATGAATCACTATCAACATTGTCCATATCAAGACAGTAAACATTGTCCTTTCTTGGAGTTCTAAGTAGTATCATGCTTTCATCAACTACCTTGAACCCTAGAGCAAGAATCATACACTCAGTATTAGTAAATAATATACTATGTTGTTTGTCACAAACCTGTGATACACTTAACAGGTTGTACTTTAATTGATCAACATAGTAGACATCCTCAAATGTCATCTTACCTTTGGTGACATTACCTTTTCCACTTATCTTACCACCAGTAAGATTGTCTCCAAATGCAACATGTCCTCCATTGATATGCTTGAAATCCTGAAGGCATGACATGTTGCCTGTCATGTGCCTAGAGCAACCACTATCAACATGCCAAATGCTCTTTCCCTTGAGCTGTTGGTTGCCCTGCACATTAGATAAATCAATTAGTATGAATTAGGAACCCAAGCCAAAGTGGTCTTGGGTACCCCTTTCTCATCAAAATATTTGCATTCTTTCTTGACAAGATTTTTGAACTTTAACTCCTCATTCTTGGAGTACTTTGTTACAATAATAGGCTTGGAACTATGTTTGCTAGAATCAGTACTAGTTTTAGAAGTACTAACTGCCTTGGCAGCACTTGCATGCTTAGCAGCACTAACCTTGTTAGAAGTAGTAACTGTGTTAGCAGCAGTAACTGTGTTGGCAGTATTAACCTTTGAAGAGGTATTAACAGTATTAGCAGCATTAATATTTTCAGCAGTACTAACACTGTTAGCAGTAGTAACTGTGTTAGCAGTACTAATATTGTTAGCAGTACTAACACTGTTAGTACTTCTAGGTACCCACATTTTGATACTTTCTTTTAAAATATTTTTCTTTAAAGTGCCTTTACTTTCAACAGATTTCTTTATCACATGTTTCTTTCCAGCCTTCCTATAACCAACAGGTTTTTGCACAAATCTTTTAAAGTTCATCTGTTGGTTAATTGGGTTGAAGTAACAATACTTAGCCAAATGATTCAACTTGCCACATATAAAACAAGGTTTTGGTCTATTGATTTTATTCAGATCAACTCCTTGTTTCTGAGCCCATTGATTATTCCAGTTTCTTTGATTTCCTCTTTTTAAACCAGAATTTAGGCTCTTGGCTTTATTGCAATCACACTGTTTACAAGATCCAGGATTCACAACTGTGATTTGTTTGTAATGGACCTTGTTATCATTTCTGTTAGTCTTCTCTATCTCCTTGGACTTGACCCAGATTTTCCCACATCCCTCATTGGTGATAATATTGTTTTCTAATGGTATCTTTTTACTCACATTATTATCCCTGTTCTCACTGGCTCCTTTTTCAGTCAAATCCTTAACTACTACCTCATCCAAAGGATCTATCTTAAAAACTTCTTCAGACAAGTCCTTTTTCTCCTTAGTTTCTAACAAGTCTGATGTAGGAGAAATATAGTTTTTATTGTAAGGAGGGGGTGTATTGTTGTATCCAATACCAGGCTTCATCTTATCATGTATCTGAGCCTTTAGAAGAGAGTCCATTGCTTTTGAAGCATAGGAAAACTTGTCTATGTCAAGCTTAACTTTTGACAGTTCCTCTTTCAGTCTATCATTCTCTTCTAAGGACTTAGACAGTTTGGTTTCTAACTCATTCTTTTCCCACTTCCAATAGTTTGTGTCATAAGAGTGTTGAAGTTCATTAGCTTGAAATCCTTTGATTTGCTCTTCAAATCTCTCTACTATTAACACATAATCTCTTCTGTCCTTTTCTAATCTTTTGAGGTCATCACACATACTTTGATTGTGATCCCTGTATCTTGTAACAGTGTCAATGCAAGATTTGGTGCAAAGATTAGAACTTACCTCAGTAGGGAGATCAGACACTTCTGCCATAAGAGCTTGGTTCTGAATGGCTTCCTCAGCTTGATCACTCCAGTCAAATCCCATTCCTTGTTGAGAAACAAGGGCTTGAGCAGGATTCTTGTTCTGATTGTATCCTCCATTCTGAGCTTGTTGGTGGTTATTGTTTGGAACAACACTCCTGCATTCTCTAGCAAAGTGTCCTTTCTTGTGACACTTATAACATTCCACCTTGGTTTTGTCAAAACCAGCTCCATCTTCTCTTCTTTGAGAGAAGTTATTTCTTCCAGTTCTTTTAATGAACTTTTTCACCCTCATGGATAACATGGCCATCTGCCATTTAATATCCATCTCCTCCAGATCATCAGGGTGAATTTGATCAAGATCATCATTAATCAGAGAATTGCTGCTATGACTGGACAAAAAGGCTTCAAATATAGTTTCAGTGCCTTTTTCTGAACTTACTCCACTGGCAGTACTTACTGTTTCAGGGTTGGCAGTAGTATCAGTGGATGCTGAAAGAAGTGCAGCATTGTGAATATAACCAGAGGGCTTCTTCTTGGTTTCTACCTCAGTTTCAAAAACTCTTAGATCATTGTATAGATCATCAAGTTCTTTCTCTTCCAGATTGTCACTCTGTCTATATGAGACAGTGTACATAGTCCATTCATCCCCAAGAGATCTGAGAAACTTTCTGTTGATATCATCTTGTTCCATCTTCACCCCTACAGTAGCCAGTTCACCTATGAGTTTATTGAACCTATCAAAAGTTTGAGTCATAGACTCATTCTTTGTGGAAGTGAAGTTCTCATACTGCTGCTTTAGAACATCTCTTTGATTTCTTTTGATGCTCTTAGTTCCAGCAAATCTTTTCTCTAGAGCATTCCAGAGAACTTGAGCATCAGTGCAGTTGCAAAATTGATGCTGATATTCATTGGGAATGGCCAAGAGCAGAGTGCTCAAGGCCTTCATCTCTGTCTGTCTGATCTTCCTCTCACCATCTGTCTTTGGTGGAGGTCTTTTCCCATCTGGTCCTATCCTTCCAGCTTCAGAAGGACCATTCTCAATGATATCCCACATTGAGTAGTCAGTGAGAAGAATATATTGTCTGATTCTTATCTTCCACATGTCAAACTCACTTGGTTTGAGCATTGGAACCTTAGAAACCAAAGTACTGCTTGATTCTGTAAGATTTTCCATGATGAATAACTGTTTCTGAGAGAGTTAGGCTCTGATACCACTTGTCAGGATCGAATTCTCAACAAGAATTAATTCTCAGAAACAATATCAAAGAAGTTTGCGGAATAACACTTTGATATTTAATCAAACAGAAAATCAAAACATAATATAATCAACAAACTGTAAACTTGTATTGAATGCTTTGAAGTTACAAGATTACTCACTCAACCTCAATATTGATGAACAGGCTCACCAATACGAATTCCACTTCTCTAGAATTAGGATCTATGCCTTGAGGTTGATTTTCTCTCTAAAAGAATGAAAACAAAAGTTAACTCATTATTCTAAACTATACAATATATATACTGAATACAAAGATAATTACAATAAATAAAATATCTTCAGTATATCTTCCATGTATATCTCTAAGCTTCCATAATCTTCAGATTATCCAGCTGTCATTCTTTCCATCCGAATCTCTTTAGCAGCACTAACCATGATCAGCAGCATTAACTTCTTCTAGCAGCATTAACTACTAAGCAGCACTAACTACTAGCAGTACTAACTAGCTAAGCAGTACTAACTTTGTTCAAGCAACACTAACTATGACTAGCAGTATTAATAGTACTAGCAGTAGTAACACTCAGCAGTATTAACCATACTTGATGAATTCTTCAGTTCCCAACATATTGGACTTTCTCTCTCTACTCTCTCCCTAGTTCTTGAATATTGTCAAATCTATCTTGTTTAGTTTGCTTGATTTGAATCTGGGAATACAATTTCAATTTTAGGACTCCATCGCCCACTCCTAGTGCTTCCACATCTACTAGCCAGCATGATCCAAATGCTAAGGCTATTAAATCAAAGGCGCACACCTCGAACCCTAACCTGCAAACCACTTCAGAGGTACTTCCTTCCACCTCTGAAGTAAACAAGACAGAAGAAACCATAATTCTGAACAAGTCCTCCCAAAAGGACTTGGTCATTGAAAATATAAGTACTCAATTGTCTCGGAGTACGTCAGAGATACCCACACATGATGATGCCTCTGTGGCACATCTCCTTCCATCCCCTAGACCTCTGAAATCTTTTAAGATTTCACGTAGCACCTGTCCAACTCAGAGACACTTGTAAATTATCCAGGCACAAGGATTGACCTGTCTGGATCACACAGTCAACTCTTACATTCATTTCTAATCCTCTGATTCTGAGGAAGAGGATCTGGAAATCAACAGAATGCTCGGAGGTGCTTCTAAAGAGCATCAAGGACTGAGCAGAAGTCCTTCCAGAGATAACATCAAACAATCTCTGATTGAAGTCTCCTTCGAACTTGAGGAAAAATTGGCAACATGTATTTTTGCCAAGTTACCCATCTCTGATCTTCTCACTAAGTCAGAGTTCGAAAGATTTAGTGAAGATATCAGAAGCTCCATGAAAGAGCATAAACTTCAAAGAATTGACGGCTTGGAGACCTCTGCCCTTGTCTCTGAAAATGAAAAACTCAAGGCAGAGGTTTCCACTCTAAAGACCTAACTTCTTGATTCTAACAATAGAATTCAGGGGTTGGAGAGGCAACTCTGGGAGCAGACCTCTATTTCTTCATTGGAGATAGTTACGCTGAAGGCAAAACTTACAGAGCTTCGAAGCCAATCCACTACTTCAGCATCTCTCTCAGCACTTCAAACAAAATTTCAATCTCTGAATTCAGCCATCTCTGAGTCCACTACTCAATCTCAATCACATACAGAGCAATTGCAATTAGAGGTACATAATCTCAGGTCAGAGATAGTCGCTAAACAATCATTGTCTCTATCTTCAGACCAAATGGCCTCTATCTCTAAACTTATTAAGACCTCTATCAAAGCCTCACTTCCCACCTCTGCACCAACATCAGAGTTTCCACCTCCATCACCACGGACTGCAGAGGACCTTATAACTAAGGTCGATCTAGCTGCTTTCAAAGAAGGGATCATGAGTCGAATGCTAACTTGATCTTCCAAAATAAGCATGGTATCACAGAAGAAGGTACAAGATACTCTTGACATTCACAGGTTCCATGTTGAAGATCAGGTCTCTAACATTCTCACAACTGCTGCTAATGCTATTGAGGCCATCAAAAAGGCCTCTATAAATGACAAAGTGAAAGGTATGATTGATGAGAACCCCTTCCCCAAATATCAGAAGAAGCGCGTTGCCTTTGATCTTTGCAAAGAGGAGTCCAACAGGGGTAAGTTTGATGATTCAGAGGACTCTAATAATGATGGAGCCTCTGATCATCAAAAGGGGGAGATGCAAGGGACAACACAAGGAAAATCATCTGATGTTGCGAAAGCCAGTGGCTCTGCTCCATCTCCTTCCACCAATAAAGATAAAGGAGTACAAGAGAGTGAACCAGAGAGGCACTCCACCTCTGATGAAGACAATCAAACAATCTCGAACTCTCCAATACCTATGGTATTTCTAGCACCATCAACTTCAGATGCACCTATAATCTAGGTAGTAAATGCTACTCCAGAAACTATAGGTGCTCTGGATGAAGAAGAAGAAGATGAGAAATTAATTGAATTCCCCAGCTCTTAAGACGCATTCTCATCACCTAAAAGGCCAACTATACTCATGGGAGATGCATTTCAGTCACAGTCTAAAAATGAAGCTGCTAATATGGAAAAAGCAAAAAAAGATGAGATAGTTGATGTTGAAGAGTATGTCTAAAAGAATGCTCAGGCTCATTTTCCTTCTACATCAGAGGTAGAGCACAAAGCTGAAGACACTGCTCAAATAGAAAATCTAATCTCTTCTGCATCAATGAAACCCCACCTAAATCCCCTCAAATCCAAAGGAAGGAACCATAGATAGCTCCACATATATCCTTTGAAGAATCCCCCATGATTGTTGATGAACAGGCCCCTTCAGAAGTACCTGTTCAGAAGACAAGAATTGGCATACCTACACTCTCTAAGCTCACTTAACCTCCAGCATTTCCTGCCTCTGAGCCAAAGACTTCAATAGAGGACCATTTCAGATATCTCTACTACGAGTTCAATTTAGAAGATACTCAAGCTCTTCTTCTGAATCCAAGAATCATAGAAAACATGGAAGATTTTGAGCAGAGATTTATCAGAGATAAGACCAGTCCAAGAGCAAGTGTTCTCTCGAAATTCCATATCACAGAGATAAACAAAGTCTCTGAAAAGACATTTGTTTACAATAAAATCACTTACAGACATTTTGAGGTGATTCGCTCTGATGGGAAGGTTTATGAGTTTAATGGCAATGATCTCGTAAATCTAAACCCTTGTGATCTACCTCATCTCTACGCCCACTGCTCAGCAAAATATGAACGAGGAAGGGCATTCAGAATGGGTCTATACGAAGTCGGGCGTGCTATGGAAGATCATGTCAAACTAAGGGCTAGACTTGATTTTCAGATTGCTCTAAATTTGGGAGAAGCAAGAGTTGGAGTTACTGAACTAGTGGAGACAATTGCAAATCTAAACAAACATAAGACTGTGTCGGTCCTGTATATTTGAACACGATCTTTACCAGACAATACAAATCACAACATGTAAGAGATTACCAACCTGTTCGATTAATAACAAAGGATTACACGGTTGATGTTCTTCAATAAAGCTCTCTCTCACTTTTCTCTCTGGTTGAATGTTGGTGTTGATGATTATGTGAGTTGTGTGTTGAGTGTGATCTGAGATATGATAGTATCTCGTCTAACAACAACCAACATAATATCTAAACAAGATATTATCCTAAAGTAAACTAAATATCTAATATCCTAAATATCTATTAATTAGATATTTAGGAATAATATAAAATACTATAATTAACACAATAATTAACTTTGACAATTATTACAAACTTAACATTAGACTAATATTGAGAGTGGCTTTTCAGTTTTAGCTTCAGATTCCAGTCTTCAGATTGGATGATCTTGAATCCAATAAATCTGAGATCTAACAATCTCCCCCTTTGGATTAAGATCATTACTAAAATGATTTAGCAATTCAGTCTTCTCTTTCAGCTCAGAAGATGCAATCTCTTTCTTTGTCTTCAATATGTAATAATCTTTAGTTTTAGCTCAGAATGCTTTAGCAAAGTATCTTCAAAGAAAATTTCTCTCAAATCAGCATGTCTTCAGAATACTTTGATCTCTCGCATTTCTTGGTTAGCTCTTCTCCCATTTCTTCAGAATAGTTTGAAGAATTCTCTAAACTTTTGATCTTTCCCATTTCTTTGTTGGCTCTTCTCCCCCTTTTTGATGAAACGATCAACGATTTCATCAAAACATTTAGCAAGAAATGTCTTTCATCAGGAGCTTCTGATCCGTCAATTCAAAAGATATTCATCCAGATTTTTGCAAATCCAGACAAAATAATCGTGTAACACCTGAATCAACAAAATGAATCAGTTAACATGCCTGTCAGTAACACTAAGTCACTGTGTAACGAATACACAATGGAAAGGAGCTTTTTAATGTTCACTCCCCCAGGGCTTCCATTCAATCATCGAAACACCACAAAGGTAAATTCTATGAACGTTATGACAAAGAAACAAATTCCTTGTGTGTTCGTGCATGTGATAGAAAGAGTTAAGCACGAATGATTGCTTATAGGCTCAAAATTGTGTAAACCACTAAGACTACAGTAAGTTAAACACAGACTCAATGTGCATGATTGAAGTACGAAGGTGGGGCAGACTTCCTTCTTTTCAATATCCAGATTTTCCAAATGAAAATCAGATAGCAAATATGCTGCATCCCCTTTGAAAATGTGAAACACTTTCCTGTTAAGAAGAAAATGAGTAGCTGGTGAGGTTAATCAAGAGTTGGCATGGGCTAGTTGCCTGTTTCAATAATGTTCACCAAAGAGTTGTGAAACATTAGAATTGTGGCTGCCCGACTCAAAAAAGTTGGTGCAGAGTTCTGATATTCTCTGAACTCTGTTCTCACACCCTCTTTCTTTTAAACATTTAGCTCACTCTAACCAAACTCTCTTTTTCTGTATACCTCATCACATAATCCACACTCATTTCTTCTCGACTCCTCACACTCAATCACTATGGATTAACTTCTTGGGTAGAAATAACTGGTTAACGTGATTCCATAGAAATTCAATTAAGTCCTAGCACAATGCAATCACTTGTTTTCCTAGAAAGCATGTGTTGCTCAAAATGGTTGAACTTGAAAACATTTAAAATCACACTTCCAAATCATGAAATCAGAATAAGACTCGGGAAGTGGTTTGAACATTTAAGAACAATGCTTTCTATGATTGAAAGTTGTCCTGCTTTCAACCATATATGAAATTAAGATAAAGAATTATACCTTTAAGTGCAATCTTATATCTCAAGAAGTCAAGCTTAAAGTCATAAAGATATGATCTTGTAAGCATCTCTCAAACTGCAAAAGTCTTATGTCATAGTCAAAACAAATTTATTCACTGAAATTAAAAAGACAAAAAGCAGTAAAATAATGAAAATACGAGTTCTGGTCAGAAATAATCAGAAGTCATAATGCTTTCACTCCCCCTGAAGTTATGCATCAGAAAAATTATCAGTTTAAAATATAAGCATAAAATTTCAGACAAATATGTACTCCCCCTTGATGGTTGATTTCCTCATTCGAGTATTGGAGTACAATCTCTTATCAGCACAGGAGTAAGGTCTTTTGATCACTGAAGTATGAGTTCTAAACTGTTGTGTTTAGAAGTCATTCTTGATCTTTGAGGTACGAGTCCTAGACTGCTTTGTCTAGAAGTCATTCTTCGTTGAAGTACGGGTCCTAAGCTGATTTACTTAGAAGCTTTCGTCTTGACATTTAAGTTCGGGTCTTGAACTGCTGTATTCAAGAGCCATTTTCTTCTTCCTACTCCCCTTTGACAGTAGGTGCCTGCAACACAGATTCATCCCTTTTCTTTGGTATCCACTTGTATTTGGATCCAACTGTGTTAGCACATGATTTTGGTACCCATTGAAATTTGGGTCCTCTTTGCTTTTGAGAATCAAATGAAGAGTTAGAATGATAAGAGTGTACATGATATGTGCCAAACCAATTATCAGAATCTTGACAAGAAGCATAATCATGTTTATCATAATTTGAAAACTTTCTAGTAGATGAAGATAACTGGAATAATTGCTTCATAGAATATTTCTTGCTAGAAACAACAAGATTAGGTTTAGAAACAGCAATATTCGCAATTATATCATCATTACTAGTAGTAATCTTATTACAATCAGCACTAGAACATGATTTATCCTTCTCATCTATCTTCTTCTTAGGTTTCCACTCAGACTTAACTCCCAACTTTTTCTTGCTCATTTCTGAAACATTTGAAACTTTTGAGTTAGAAATGAGAGAATCAAATGAATGCTTATTCTTTGGATTACCAGTAGTGATCGGTCTCTGTGAATGCTGAGATTTCTTCTTACCTTTAGCATTCTTAGTTTTCACAGAAACTGATTTATCAACTTTCGTTGATTTTGCACCTTTCTCAAACATACTGGATAATCCAAAGGAATTCACAACAAAAGACGAATGATTAGGAAGTTTGGCATTAAAATCAAATTGATCAAAACGATCATCTAAAACACCATTAGAGTTTAGAAAATCAAACCCTCCATCAGTTAAACCAAACATATCATCAGATTTTGAAGCTTTAGAAAGAACAGTATTTTTAAACACAGTTGAAAACACTTTTTGTTCAATATCAATCAAAAGTCTTTCATTTGTTAAAGATTTCTCAAGTTCAGAAATTTTACTTTCCAAAACGAGAGGAGGGACGTAAAGTTTACCTTCAATAGGCTTAGCCTCCATTTCTTTTACAAATAATTCTCAAAGAATTCATTTGAAAGAGATTTTGATTGAACATCATTATAACTATTATTCAACTTTGCATAACGAAATGAAAGTTGAACTTTAGATTTGTTCTTTCGTTTTTCGGTTTCCTTGGCTTCATCCTCTTTAGACAGTCCAGTCCAGAAAACTTTAAGGTCTGGGTATCTTCGAGCTAGTTTTAAAAATGTAAAATCATAAAGTGCAGGCACTTCAGATATACCCTTTTTAAGATAGTGTGGATTCTCGTATCCAATTCCCCAACTCTCTTTATTCTCTTTGGGTTTATTTAGATGAATGGTTTGTTCAGCTTCACCCAATGAGTATAACTTCTTTTCCAAAGCATTTAATTTTGCAAGTAAAGATTTGTTTTCTTCAGAACACGAAGAATACATTCTCTTAAGCTCTTTGAAATCAAAAATAGATGTTCTCAATTTAGAATTTGTTTCAGCAATCTCTTTAAGAATTATGGTCTTTTCTTTTGCGTTGGTGTCAATGTTTTTGTGTAAAACCTCAATCAATACTTTCTTCTCAGCAAGGTCATTGATAAGTTTTTGTATTGACTGGTCTTTATCAGTAATAACACTCGTTTCATGCTTGAGTTTCGACTCTAATTCTTGGAGTTTTATCATCATGGCATGCATTTGATTTAAGAAATATGATTCAGTTAAATCACATACCTCTTCGTTGTCCTCTTCATCGGAATCAACTTCACCTTCTATTTCTAGCTTGCCCATGAAGCATAGGTGTGTTGTCTAGTCCTTCTCTTCATTTTCATCTTCTTCGTCTGATTGATCAAGCCAGAACTCATCTTCTGCCATCAATGCCTTTCCAGCTTCCTGTTGCTTGGCTGGAAGCATTTTGTTCTTGTAATAGTCGGAGTTCCGAACTTTGGGTCTTCAACAGTCTTTGGCAAAGTGTCCAAGTCTACCACAGTTGTAGCACTTTAGAGGTTCTGGTTGATTGATCTCTACTGCTTTAAACCTTTGCTCTTCTGTCTTCCTTTCCTCTAACCTCTTTCCTTCGAATCTCTTTCCTTCAAACCTCTCCTTGTGAACATAGTTGCTTGGACAAGATGAATACCTCTGACTGTTCGAGCTAGGTTTTTTGTAGAACTTCTTTTGAAAAGCCTTAGTCAACATAAGCATAGCCTGCTTTAGTTGTTCACAGTCGTCAGAGTCAGAGTTCGCTTTAGTTTCAACCTCATCTGATTTAGACATATTCATCTTTTTCTTCTTCTTCTTCACAACAAGAGCAATTGAATCATCAACAGTCTTCCCAGTCTGTCTCTTTTCAGCCATGATCTCAACCACCTCTTCCTCATTCTACTTGAGGGTTTCATAGACCTCGTGAAGTGGAATATCGTTCAGATCATTGATTTTCTTCATCTGCCTTGTAAATCTTTTCCATTCAGGCTGGAGGATGCTGAGAAATTTGACATTCAGCTCTATCTGTGATTTATTGACCTTGTTCTTGCTTAACTCATTCAGAAAGGTCACAAATCTGTAGTATGTTTCTGCTAGAGATTCTCCAACTCTGCCTTTGAATTCTTCATAGTTGTTGAGGCAATTGGATATCTTGAGTTGGTTTCCAACTTTTGAACCAAACATCATTTTCTCTAGTTGATCCCACATCTGTTTTCCTGTAGCTATATAGCTGTCAATCTTCACATATATTTCATTAGTAATGCCTTGAAGAATGAAAGACTTGGCTAATCTATCAAGTTTTGCTCTCTTTAGTTCATCACCTTCGAGGTCATCAAACTTAAGTTGATATTCTATCTCCTCAGTACCCTTCGTGCGAGTCTCCATAACAAGTGACATAACTCCTTCCTCTAAAGATTTCCTGATTAATGCACCCAAATCATGTCTTTCTATGAAGTCCATGAACCGATCTTTCCACTGCTCATACTCTCCCCTGAAGAGTACTGGTGGCTTTGTGTCAGTTCCGATAGCTAGATTTTCTCTTGATGTTATCCTGTTCGATTAATGAGCAATAAGAACTTGTACTTGATCGTTAGTTCAGATAAAATCAAACAAATCAGAAAAACTTGAAATGAAAATCAGAAAATGAAATTTCCAAAATTCTCAAGTCAAGGATTCGCAAACAATAACAAGAAGTACGAAATTCGCAAATAATTCAGATAATCACACAGAATTCGCAAACACTCAGATAAGCACACAGAATTCGTAAACACTTAGAATTCGCAAGCAATTCACAAGCACTCAGAATTTGTAAGCAACTAAAATTCGCAACACATTCTACGAATTCTTAGGATTTCGCAAACTTCACACCTGCGAATTCTTCAGTTTTCGCAAACCACAAACCTGCGAATGCTTCAGTTTTCGCAAACCACACACCTGCGAATCTTAAGGATTCTCAATATAAAGGCCTGCGAATCTTGTACCTTTCGCAAACAATAAGCCTGCGAATTCTACACTTAAGCAAATTCAGAACTATAAGCCTGCGAATCCTGATTCAAAGGATCTGCAAATCCTTCAGATAGCTTTCTGCGAAACCTTTTCACCTTTGCGAGTTCTTGCCCAAACTTGCGAGTTCTTCCCTGCAGCTTCGAAAATCGACTTTGATTCACAAATTAACCTATCTAGACTTCGATTAGCAGTCCCAAATTTTGACAAAATGACCACTAACACTTCTAGAACATATTGCAAGCTTTTGATCTAAAAAACAATCACTTTTTGAAAAATAGATCGATGGAACAATGACTTGAAGATGTGAACAGTTAGACACAAAAATCACAAAATTTGAATCGATTAAAGTGCTACACTGAAATGAAACAATACCCAATCGATCTAGAACAGTTTTCGAACCAAGCCTGATCGATTTCAACACCAAAAACACATTAACACTCAAAAATGATTTTGAAGATGAAGAACACAGTGTCGACTTTTTTTTTATTTGAATCTGGTCTATGCTCTGATACCAATTGTCGGTCCTGTATATTTGAACACGATCTTTACCAGACAATACAAATCACAACATGTAAGAGATTACCAACCTGTTCGATAAATAACAAAGGATTACAGGGTTGATGTTTTCAATAAAGCTCTCTCTCACTTTTCTCTCTGGTTGAATGTTGGTGATGATGATTATGTGAGTTGTGTGTTGAGTGTGATCTGAGATATGATAGTATATCACCTAACAACAACCAACATAATATCTAAACAAGATATTATCCTAAAGTAAACTAAATATCTAATATCCTAAATATCTATTAATTAGATATTTAGGAATAATATAAAATACTATAATTAACACAATAATTAACTTTGACAATTATTACAAACTAAACATTAGACTAATATTGAGAGTGGCTTTTCAGCTTTAGCTTCAGATTCCAGTCTTCAGATTGGATGATCTTGAATCCAATAAATCTGAGATCTAACAGACTGGTTCAATAACTGTTGAGCCTCTGGGATTTGTCTACAGAGTCAATCTTGTCAAGAAAATCTTCCCGGCTTCAGAGGTGACCAAATATTCATATGAGACTTTGAGAGGCATATTAAGAATGATACATGTGAAGGAAGAACGACAAAAAGCTGATCTATTGGCGAAACTAGACATGGAAATTATGAAGTTCATTATGAAGTTCCATAGGATCTACTCTAGTGATCGGTCTTAGTTCTCTTCCTTTATTTATTTTGTTGTTATCTTCTCTGTTTGTAATTTCTATCATTTGAGAAGTACCATTTAAAGAGGATGACTTTCTCCTCTACGCTTTCTAGATTAAATTTTTGTCTCTACCATTTTTTTGCAATTTTTTATTTTTAATACTTAGGTGAGATTGTTAGCCCCAATTCAGTAATGTAAAAGTATTGAAAATATCCCAAGTCTTCCTCTGAAGACAATCAGAGACTGCTGCCAAGAAAGCCAAGTTGATGTTCCCTGCGATTTCAGTTTCTTATTGCATTAAATATATATTCACAACAAGAGATTAACAAACCTGTTTTGATTTCACAATCAAACGATTACACGTTCTCTCTTGAAGGATTTCTCTCTCTAAGCTCTCTCTCTCTCTCTCTCTCTAGAATGGTGTGCGGCTGATAATTCTATTTTGGGCACCCCTTTCACACAACCAACCCTAGCACCCTAATAACCATATACCTATTTAGGGAAAAACAAAAATACATAAAAATAACTTTGACTATTTATTACAAAAATGACCTAGACTATTTGTTGAGAATTGACTTTGCAGCTTTGACTTCTTGAATTCCGTCTTCAGTCTTGATGATCTTGAATCCAATAAATCTGTGATCTAACAATCTCCCCCTTTGGATCAAGATCATTACTAAAAAGATTTAGCAATCCAATCTTCTCTTTAAGCTCAGAAAAATAAAATCTCCCTCTTTTTCTTTAACACATCTTGTAATCTTCCCAAGAGTAGTAGAAAAACACTCTTTCAGTTAATGGAAAGAAATTATCTCCAGATTCAGCTCAGAATGCTTTAGCAGAATATTTTCAAAGAAAATTTCCTCAAAATTTGAACGTTTTAACTTGAACATTTCTTTAAAAATTGTATTCTCTCCATTTCTTTGTTAACTCTTCTCTTTTCAAACGTCTCTTGAAAACAAAACTTGTAATGGACATTTCTTCAAACTTTCTCCTCCCCTTTTTGATGAAAAATGCATCAATATCATCAAAACTTATTCAAGAAATGTCTTTGAAATTCTTTCTGACCACTGATCTTTGAAGATGAGCCACTGATTCGTTGCCAATTTGAACAATGTATTCATCTAGATCTTTTCAAATCTAGAAAAAATGAATGTAACACCTGAATCAACAAATGAATCAGTTAATATGCCTGTCAGTAACACAAAGTTACTGTGTGTAACGAATACACATTGGAAAGGAGCTTTTTGATGTTCACTCCCCCAGGGCTTCCATTCAATCATCAAAACACCACAAAGGAAATTTCTATGAATGTTATGACAAAGAAACAAATTCTTTGTGTGTTTGTGCATGTGATAGAAAGAATTAAGCACGGATGATTGCTTATAAAGGCTCAACATAGTGTAAACCACTGAAACAACAGTAGATAACACACAGACTCAATGTGCATGATTGAAGTGCGAAGGTGGGGCAGACTTCCTTCTTTTCAATATCCAGATTTTCCAAATGAAAATCAGATAGTAAATGTGCTGCTTCCCCTTTGAAAAATGAAACATTTTCTTGTTAAGAAGAAAACGAGTGGCTGGTGGGGTTATAATCAAGAGTTGGCATGGGCTAGTTGCCTGTTTCAATAATGTTCACCAAAGAATTGTGAAACATTAGTAATGTGGTTGCCCGACTCAGAAAGTAGTTGGTGCAGAGTTTGATATTCTTTTACTCTGAACTCACACCCTCTTTCTTTTAAGCATGAAGCTCACATCTAACCAAACTCTCTTTTCCATTTTACCTCAACACACAACCCACACTCATTTCTTTTAGACTCCTCACAGTCAATCACTAAGGATGAACTTCTTGGGTAGGAAACACTGGTTAACGTGAATCCATAGAAGTTTCAATTAAGTCCTAGCACAAAGATCCCATGTTTTCCTAAAAAACATGTGTTGCTCAAAATGGTTTAACTTTAACAGTTAAAGCGTAAATACAAGTCAGATGTTTGGATGCTCAAAATATAATCATGAAGATTTGAGCAATTGAAACATTGAAGTATTTTCAAACAAGTAAGTTGAATGAATGAACAAGAATGCAAGAGACTTGTTTGAAAATCTGACATTGTATGAAAAATGATCAGTAAAGAATGATATAGCAATCAAGGCTTATGCTCATGAATAATGGATATTGTCTATACGAATCAAAATACAGACATTCTAGAAATGACGTTTCGAAATGAAATGACGCTCAAAAATTCATTTGAAATACAAGTGGGGTGTATCACCATCGAAAAACTTGGTCATTATGAGACATGGTGATAACTTATTCAACAAAAGAATTAAACCGGTGCGTGTGAATACTTGAAAGTATATAGACAAGATAATACGCAAGTATTAATATTTGGAAACACACGGTTTGTTAAGCATTGAAGCACAAATAAAAATGAAAACCTTTAAAATCACACTTCCAATTCATGAAATCTGTTTAAGAATCGGGAAGTGGTTTGAACATTTAAGAATAATGTTTTCTATGATTGAAAGTTGTCCTTCTTTCAACCATATGTGAGATGAAGATAAAGAAATATACCTTTTTCGTGCAATCTTACATCTCATGAAGTCAAGCTTAAAGTCATAAAGATATGATCTTGTAAGCATCTCTCAAACTGAAAAAGTCTTGAAGTCATGTCAAATCAACTTTATTCACAAAAATTAAAAGACATAAAGCGGTAAAACAATTAAAGGTACGAGTTCTGATCTGAAGTAATCAGAAATCATAATTCTTTTACTCCCCCTGAAATTTTGCTTCAGAAAAATTATCAGTGTAAAAGATATGCATTAACTCCCCCTCAAATGTTGATCATCATATCTGTCGGATGCATAAAATTTCAGACAAATATGTACTCCCCCTTGAATGTTGATCTTCTCAGATATGTATCTAGGAGTACAATATCATTCAGCTTAGGAGTAAGGTCTTTTAATCATTGAAGTGCGGGTCTTGAACTGTTGTATTCAAGAGCCATTGTTCTTTCACTCAATCTTGACTTGACATTTCTGTAACACAAATTCATCCTTTTTCTTTGGTACCCATTGGTATTTGGGTCTAACTGTGTTAGCACATGATTTTGGCACCCATTTAAACTTGGGTCTGCTTTTCTTTTGAAACCCATTTGAAGAACGATAAGAGTAAACATGATATGTGCCGAACCAAACATCAGAATGTTTTCGAGAAACATAATCATATCTATCATAATTTGAAAACTTTCCATCAGACGGAGATAACTG
The DNA here is from genome assembly GCA_954870635.1 of Arctium minus. NCBI lineage: Eukaryota > Viridiplantae > Streptophyta > Magnoliopsida > Asterales > Asteraceae > Arctium > Arctium minus. Next base: position 29,435,914 of record OX941089.1, on the reverse strand, counting down.
GAATAATTGCTGTATGGAATATTTCTTGCGAGAATCAAAAAGTTTTGGTTTAGAAATAGCAACATTCACAATCAAATCATCTTTACTAGTAGTCTTCTTATTACAATCAGAACTAGAAAATGATTTAGCTTTCTCATCGATCTTCTGTTTCGGTATCCATTCCGACTTAACTCCAAGCCTTTTCTTTCTCAAATTTGAAACATTTGAAACTTTAGAGTTAGAATGGTGAGAATCAAACAAATGCTTCTTCTTTGACTTACCAGTGGTGATCTGTTTATGTGAATGCCCAGATTTCTTCTTCTTACCTTTGGCAACTTTGGATTTCACAGAAACTGATTTATCAACTTTCGTTGACGTTTCACCTTTTTCATACACACTTGGTAATCCAAAAGAATTAACAACAAAAGAAGAATGATTAGGAAGTTTAGCATTAAAGTCAAAACCACCAACACAGTCATCTAAACAACCATCAGAGTTTAGAAAATCAAACCTTTCATCAAGTAAACCAGACATATCAACAAAGTTTGAAGCCTTGAATGATTTAGAAAAATCAGTATATTTAAACACAGTAGAAAAAATAGTTTGTTCTAAGTCCATCAAGATCCTTTCTTCTTTGAGAGTATTCTTGAGTTCAGAAATTTTACTTTCCAACACGAGAGGAGGAACGTAAAGCTTACCTTCGATAGGATTAGCCTCCATTTCTTTTACAGAATAACTCTCAAAATAGTCATTTGAAAGAAATTTTGATTTATTAGAACCATAACTATTATTCAATCTCTCATAACGAAATAGAAGTTGAATTTTAGATGTGTTCTTTCTTTTCTCGGTTTCCTTGGCTTCATCCTTTTCAGACAGTCTAGTCCAGAAAACTTGAAGTTCAGGGTATTGAGGTGCCAATTTTAAAAATCCAAAATCATAAAGAGCAGGCACTTCAGATATACCCTTTTGAGACAATGTGGATTCTCGTATCCGAGTCCCCAATCCTCTCTGTTCTCTTTGGGTTTGTTTAGATGAATGGTTTGTTTAGTTTGACCCAAAGTATATAATTTCCCTTCCAAAACTTTCACCTTTTCAATTAAAGATTTGTTTTCTTTTGAAATCGAAGAATACATTTTAGAAAGCTCTTTAGATTCAAACTCACACAATCTATATTTTGAAACAGTTTCAGATAGCTCTTTGTGAATTATAGTCTTCTCTTTCGTGCTAGTATCAATGTTTTTATGCAACGCTTCAATCAATACATTTTTCTCAGCAATATCATTGCTAAGTTTATGTATAGATTGATTTTTCTCATTAATGACACCCTTTTCACGCTTAAGTTTAGACTCTAATTCTTGGAGTTTAGTCATCATAGCATGCATTTGATTCAAAAAATCTGATTCAGTCATATCACATACCTCTTCGTTATCCTCTTCATCAGAATCAGCTTCGGTTTCCTTCTCTATCTGACCCATCAAGCACAAGTGTGATATATCTTCCTTCTCTTCTTCCTCTTCGTCAGAGTGATCAAGCCAAAATTCATCCTCTGCCATCAATGCTTTTCCAGCCTCCTGTTGCTTGGCTAGAAGCATCTTGTTCTTATGGTAATCAGAGTTTCGAACTTTGGGTTTTCGGCAATCCTTAGCAAAGTGTCCGAGTTTGTCACAGTTGTATCACTTTGGAGGTTGTGGCTGTTTAGTCTCTTCAGCTCTGTACTTTTTCTCTTCTGGCTTCCTTTCCTCTATTCTCTTTCCTTCAATTCTTTCCTTGTGATCGTAATTACTTGAACCAGATGAATACCTCTGACTGTTAGAGCTAGGCTTTTTGTAGAACTTCTTTTGAAAAGCCTTGGTTAGCATAAGCATAGCCTACTTCAGGTTCTCACAGTCGTCGGAGTCAGAGTTATTCTCACTTTCAGCCTCTTCTGATTCTGAAACTATCATCTTCTTCTTTTTCTTGAGACTCACACTTTTCTTCTTTACAACAAGTGCAACCGGATCAGTAACTGTCTTCTCAGCCTTTTTCTTCTCATCCTTGATTTCATCCACCTCCTCTTCATTCTGCCTTAAGGTTTCATAAACTTCATGGAGTGGAATTTCGTTCAGGTCTTTCATCTGCTTCATCTGTCTAGTGAACCTTTTCCATTCTGGTTGAAGGATACTGAGGAACTTCATATTGAGCTTAATTTGTGACTTCTTTACTTTGTTTTTGCTGAGTTCATTAAGTAAAGTCACGAATCTATCATAAGTCGCCTCCAGAGATTCTCCAGCTTTGGCTTTAAATTCCCCATAATTATTGAGGCAGTTGGATATTTTGAGTTGGTTTCCAACCTTTGATCCAAGCATCATCTTCTCCAGTTGATCCCACATTTGTTTTCCTTTAGCTTTGTAGCTATCAATCTTCACATAAATCTCATTTGGTATGCCTTGAAGAATGAATGGTTTTGCTAGTCTATCAGCTTTGTCTCTTCTCGTTTGCTCTTCTGTGAACTCTTCTGGTGGCACTGGATACCCTCTCTCTTCACCTTCAACAGTATGTGTCTTCATTGGAATTGGCATGATTCCATCTTCCAAAGATTTCTTAATAAGAACACCAAATTCGTGTCTTTCAATGAAGTCCATGAATCTGTCTTTCCATTGCTCATACTCTCCCTTGAAGAGTATTGGTGGCTTTACATCTGTTCCAATAGCGAGAGCTTCTCTTGATGCCATCCTGTTTTGATTAAATATGCAATAAGAAACTTGAAATTGATCGTTAGTCCAGATAAAATCAAAAGAACTTCAGAAATGAAATTTCCAATTTTAATCAAGTCTAGAATTCGCAAAATATAAATACACAAAACACGTAAAACCCCGAATTGCGCTAAATCCAGAAATGCGCGAAATTCAGAATTGCGCTAAGGACAGTGGCGCAAAAGATACTTTTCGCCAAGAGAAACTGGCGCAAAAGCTATCTTGCGAAAAACTCTGATCACGCAAAAGTGATTTTGCGGTAAACACTTTACACATGAATCTGGCGCAAAGTTTGATGACTTTGATGCTGATGAAAACCTCAAGCAGATCTGGCGCAAAATCAATTTCTCAGATGATGTTGGCGCAAAACGTAGATCTGGTGTGTTCTTGATGAACTTGCGAGTTCTTCCACTTAGCTTCAAAAACCGACTTTGAATCAACCAATCAACCAAAACCTATCTAGACTTCGATTTGCAATCCCAAACTTTGACAATAAAACCACAAATATATCTAGAACAGATTAAAACCAATTAATTTCAAAAACAAACACTCTAAGAATGATTCGATCAATGGAACAGTGCACTTGAACTCGTGAAAACCAAAAACTCCAAAATCATCAAAAATCCTATCGATTAAAGTGCAATGCTCGAATAAACCAATACAATACCAATCTAATACTGATTTCGACCTCAAACCCAAATGATTTCTTATCAAATTTCACACAAAAATCCACGAACAGATATGAATATCGATGGAACAGTGTTCGACCAAATATTTTCTTTTGATTTCAATCTGGTTAGGCTCTGATACCAATTGATGTTCCCTGCGATTTCAGTTTCTTATCACATTAAATATATATTCACAACAAGAGATTAACAAACCTGTTTTGATTTCACAATCAAACGATTACAAGTTCTCTCTTGAAGGATTTCTCTCTCTAAGCTCTCTCTCTCTCTCTCTCTCTCTCTAGAATGGTGTGCGGCTGATAATTCTATTTTGGGCACCCCTTTCACACAACCAACCCTAGCACCCTAATAACCATATACCTATTTAGGGAAAAACAAAAATACATAAAAATAACTTTGACTATTTATTACAAAAATGACCTAGACTATTTGTTGAGAATTGACTTTGCATCTTTGACTTCTTGAATTCCGTCTTCAGTCTTGATGATCTTGAATCCAATAAATCTGTGATCTAACACAAGTCTACCTCTGAAGTCAGTTTAGAGATAGACTCTTCAGTCGAGAAGATATCAGAGATAGCTTCATCAGAGGTCTATGTCAGAGCTCTGAAGATATTCTCTCTGAAGATCAAGATGAAGAAATTCTACAAGTGTTGACAGAAGAACAGATGACATGTCATTAGTGATAAGATTCACTTTATAGAGTATGTCACTATTCAAGCATGTCTTGAGCTTACCTTTTAGGTAAGACATTGTTCAAGCATGTTTCTTATGTCAGGATAGTACATTGTTCACTTTATGGTCCTATAAATAGGACCATCACTCCATTGACAAAAGTGTGCTTTTATATATCTTGTATCTGATTCATCTTTAATATATTGGAAAGTATTCTAAAGAAGATCCAGTACGATTTATACATCTTATTTGAACTGTGATATTGAATCTGCTTTGATATTTAAACTGTATTGCTTCCGTTGTTCTTATTATTATTATTGTTTATATCATTGTTATAAGATTAAATCTGGGATCCAACATGACCTTATCCTCCTCGGCACACTTACTGGTGTCAAACGCCAGCTCCATTCCCTTGATCCATTTTATTTCCAACACGGGATCACACTCTTCTTCATAAGTAGGAGGCTTGCACTTGGCAAACTCCTTGTAGCTACATCCCTTCGCTGCAGACTCATTCATCACTAAGGTAGCCGACCGAGAATGACTACCTCCTTTTGCCACCGGCGGACTAGACATTTTCGATCCTTCTTTACTCTTCGATCTCTCTTTGTTTCTAGACACTAACTCATTGAGCCAACAACGCTTACAGAGTTTCTTGAAGTTTACCCATTTCAGCAGCAAATGTTTTATGGGGTTACAAAAGCTTGATTACGTCTACGTCCCCGCCCTCGAGATTGGCCTCCTCCCCTTACCGTGGCTGAACTCTCTTACTGAGACAATTCCCTATCGATAGGAATTTCTGCGTTTCTTGCTCGACGGGCACTGATTTCCAACTTCCGGTTCCACCTGGGTGGTATCTCTTCGGGTGGTTCTTCCCCGACCTCTTGCTCGATCCCTAACCCTTCCACGGGTGACGGGCTGCCTAAGTGGCTCCGCCGGTCCAACTATAGGAGTCTCGTTGGTTTGGATCGCCTCCTCAACCAGTACAGATCTGCTTCTCAATGATCTTCCATACATGACGAAAACTAATAAAACCACATGAAATAAACACTCAACCAACCTAGCATGGTAAGGTTATTTAAACATATACATGTACCTTAAATTTGCAATTACACTAGCCAGGTGTAATCCCAAATTTACCTTACATGATAATCCTTGCTACCTTATCATTAACGCACTTAAAGTGAGATCCTAAAGGCATCCTATATTCTCGGTTGTGTTCCTATGTTCACAATTTAAGTTTAGGCCCATCCGGTCACCTAAATCTCTTAAACTATGGCTCTGATACCAAATCTAACAACCACAATAAATTTAACTAAATTAACATAGCATAAATCCCAAAATGGGTCCCAATACAATCAGATTAAAATAAAGTATAATAAGGTTCAACAGCGGAAGTCTCAAACTACAGCCGAGAATTACTAAGACTAAATAAACTTCTAACTCCAGGACTATGTGCATGCTACTCAAGGTCCATTCCTCTGCTTTTACACATTTTTCTTCCCTTTGGAGGAAGCACCACAAGCATTCTTCCCTGAAAATGGGTTTTCAGTTTTAAAAAAACAGAGGTTAGACCATAAGGTCTAGTGAATTCCCAATAAAGCAGTTATAAACAAAAGGTATTTCATGAACAGTTAATAACACAATTGTTAACATATTAACACAGTAAATTTTGGGTAATGCACATTGATAGCTTCCAAGTATTTCACATTTGTAGACAACAACGATCGGGGCCCAAGCAGACTCCCCTCTCGCCTCAGGGCCCAAACAGACTCCCCAATCCCCACGTGCAGAAAACGGATCTCACACACATGTGTTTACTCATATAATTCCACGAAATCGAGAGATCCCACAACTCCTTTCACATAAACATAATCCAATTTATAATCATAATCAAAGTTGACATGTATGTAAAAAAATAAGCACACGGAATAATTGTGGAAATAAACGGGCTTCTCGGCTAATCTATTTTCAAGGTTTTCAACAATATAAACGTCAAACGAGTAAAGGAGTTGTCGGGAACTCACCTGATTACGATAAATGTGCTACACAAATAACACTCATCCGACACGAGAATCCCCTACAAATTAATTGTAGAAACGCTATTAACCCCACAAGATTTACATTCATTTAAATAACCAATTGATTCATGCTAAGGCTTGGTTCTCGGCCCAAACCATGGCCCGATGGATCTCCGCCCAGACCACACGGCCCGCGTACCACACCCGGGTGGGGAAAGGTCCGGGTCCCGGTTCAATTACCGGTCACGCCCGGGTTCCTCATCATCCCCGGGTAAATCCCGAGTAGAGGTGCACCCGGCTCATAGTCCCGGGTAACCCCCGATTGGAGAGCCCAGGTGAATCCGCCTGCTAGACCCGGGTGGCTCCCGGCTACAGATCAACGCCCGGGTGGTGCTCCCGGGTGACTCCCGGTCGAAGCGCCCCCGGGTTTGGCGACCCTAGGGTTTTCGACGAACAGATCCTCGGCGAGTCTCGAGGTGAAACCCCTTCTTCTCTAAATCGTTTGGTTTTAACACCAAAATGAGACCACAACTTAAGATTAAAGATTTATTCCACTAACATTAATCACCCAATCCCAAACATAATCCCAGCATCAGATGTCCTCTTTGGGTAAATTTAAAACTCAAACTAAGAACACACTAAGGTATTCATTAATCCACCAAATCAAACCCAACTTAGAGATTTCATTATTTAGATAGAAGATTTACCTGAGATGTTGAACCTCCAATTTCTTTCTCACCCTTGCCCAAAATCGCCTTCTTTCTTCCTAAACCTCAGCCGCCACACTCACAATTGCTAGAAATGAACATTTAGGGGTTTATTCTCTTTTTATGCCTCCAAGGAAATTACACCCTAGTCCTTCAAGTTCTTATTCTTCCACAAGACCCCAATTTAAATGAAAGAGAAATTTACAAATTATGCCTTTACATTACACACCAACCCCTAAACTTTCAATAATAAGCGAGAGGGTAAATTGAGTTGTTACACATAATTTTCCAATATTTTCAACAACAGAGCATACTTTTTAATGGGCCTCATTAAGTATTGAAACTCAAATACCCCTTCGATATACATTTTCTTTTATAAATAACAAATGATAAATTGATTTTATATATCAGATATAAACTATTTTTTTGAATGATGCTTTTAAGAAAATTATTAAATTATATGTCATTACTTATTATACTTTAATTTAAAGTTATTTATTAATATATCATTTTTCAATATTATTTGTTGTAATACTATGTAAATATTTCATTCTCTAATATTATGTTTTGTTTGAGTAATATTTATGCATAATGCACGTGTGTATGTGTACGTATTTCTTCGACTAGAATCTTTTTTTCAAGTTTAATATGTAGCATGGTTTAATAAAAATGTTTGGTTGTTTATCGAAACTCTGGTACGTTTTTGGTTTATAATTATAAAATATTTAAGGGGGTGTTTGGAATTGCGTTCGTTAAGTGTTTATCGACTTATTCCGGTGTGGTACTGGTAATAAGAAGTTTTTAGTGTTTGGACTTTGGATAGGAAAAAAAATGCTTATACTAGTTGGGTACCAGTAATAAGTAGTTTTTGATAAGTTATTCCCTTCTAACTTATTCCGATAAGGTGCCGCTATAAGTTATTTCTTTCTAACTTATTTGTTTATTTGTCAAACACTAAAAAACAACTTATTAGCCTATTACGTTTTGATACAACCATAAACTAATCCAAATGATTTTTATAGAACTTCGATTTAACACCACATAGGTTAATTAACACTTTTACAAAAAAACCATAAGTTATTTTAAATAAGCAATCCCAAACACCCCTTAAAAAAATATAAACGTGTCAATTGAATAAAACGTGTGAGATATAAAATTGAATTGAATTTGATTTGATCGCATACTTACTTTAAATATAAAGAAATAAAATTTAATTCTATTTATTTGAAATTTTTGTTTGACACGTATGATGTTAGTTTTGAAATTAAAATGTGAATAATGATAATTACAAAATTACCAATGTTTTAAAACTCGGTTTTTTTATTGACTCGGTGTGATGACCGGGTCACGGTTCAACCGGTTCAACCACCGGATAAACCAAATATATTAAAAAAACACACACATAACTGACATAAGCATAAGTTTTTCATCAATCCAAATACATCAACCGGTTCAACCACCTGTTTCGGTTCAACGACCGATTCAACCAGTTTTTTGATAAAATCGGTTGGTTCACTCCGGACCATAAATTGCCATATACCCGGGCGCAATTAGAGTTTTTTGGGAAAATAGAGTAGTTTAGAAAAAGTTTAGTAGAAATAGGGGTGTTTTAAAACCATTTGTAGAAATACGGGTGTTTTAAGGGGGGCCTACTATTTTTATAATCTAATTTTATGTATTTTCATTTTAAACCCTATATATTTACAGATTTAACCCTCTTTCTTACATCTTTCTTTTTATTTATCTTTATTATTTCTAAAGTTTTTATATTTAACCCTTATTATACAATGTTTTAAAAATCAGGTTGACCCGACCGGTCGAACCGGTTGAATCGGGAACCGGTGAAGAGACCGGGTCAATTGTGACCGGGTTGATGCCATTTTATGACTCGGATTGAACTGACCGGTTCTATTAAAAAACCGGTTGAACCGGTCATAACGAACCGGTATCGAACCGGTTGACCTAGTAACAAAAGTTAAAAACCAATAATCCAATAAGCAATACGTATTAGCATTAAAAACCAACACTCCAATGTCTCAAAATCCATGATTTGGTTTGATCGTTATGTTTCGTTTTGATGTATTTGGATTGATGAAAAACTTATGTTTATGTGTGTTTATTTAATGTTTTTGGATGGATGTAAAACTTGTTATGTATTTTTTTAATGTTTTTGATTGATGTAAAACTTGTTGTTATGTGTATTTTTAATGTTTTAACTTGTGGACATCAAATTTTTTGGTTATATATATATATATATATGTATGTATGTATGTATGTATGTATGTATGCAGGAAAATGAAAATTACATAGAAATTCTTGAAACCGGGTTGACCCGGTGGTTGAACCGGTTGAACCTTGAAACGGTCACCACACCGGGTCAACCAAAAACCGGTTTTTAAAACATTGTTATTATATATCATGTATGAATTGATTTATTTAAAATATATTATTAAGATTTATAGATTATTTTTAGTAAATTATATCATTAAATATATCTCATTAATACCTTTAAACTAATACCAATATTTAATATATTACAATTTTAGGAAACGAACTAAACGATAAATTAGAATGCGAATATATTAAAATGTTACAAAATTACCTTATTTTATTTTCTGATTCACTCCAAACATCTATATGAATGTTGTTTTTCAAATCAGTTATGTCATCATCTCCTACATCTCCAACATCATTCATAAAGTTCACTACCGGATTTTCACTCACATCATCAGAATCATCCTCAATATTAAACATTGACTCACTATCACTATACTCACTGTATTGTGAGTTGGGTTCATCAAATCCCAAGTTATTGTCTGACTCAAACGTATTGCCATTCGACAAAGAAAATGGTACATTTGAGGGGTTGGTCTCAAAGTTACAAGGAAGGTCTAAAAAACTAGTATTTGTTGGTGAACCGTCCATATTCAAAATGACAAGTATATCAAAATGTAACCGCAAAATAAATTATAAGATAAATTACATAAAGTACAATCATATATGATGTTTCATATTAATATATGTTAGAAATTTAGACAATGATACATACCTTGGATGAAGGAAGGAATGAAGGATGGATGGTATAACTTGGTATTCAAAAACGTAATTGATTTTTCTAGTTGAAGAAGAATTAAAGGAATGTAGGTTGAATCATCCGAATTTATAACCAAAAAAGTAATTGATTAGACAAGTCTTCTTATCACTTTTTTTGAATTCTCATGAAAAATGACAAAAATGTTTTTTACTTTTATAGACAATTGTTCTATTCAATATCAGTATTAATGAATAGTGACATTTTTTTTTTGCTTTTGAGTTTCAAAATTCCTTAGATTTTCTAGACAATTTATGATAAAGTTGGTATTAGTTAAAAGTATTAATGAGATATATTTAATGATATAATTTACTAAAAATAATATATAAATCTTAATAATCTATTTTAAATAAATCCATTCATACATAATATATAATAAGGGTTAAAAATAAAAACTTTAGAAATAATAAAGATAAATAAAAAAGAAAGATGTAAGTGAGAGGGTGAAATATGTAAATATACTAGGTTTAAAATGAAAAAATATATAAAATCAAATTATAAAAAAGGTGGTCCCCCTTAAAACACCTCTATTTCTACAAATGCTTTTAAAACACCCTTATTTTTACCAAACTTTTTCTAAACTACCCTACTTTTGCAAAAAATAAAACTCGTCGCAATTGACCCGCCCTCTTCCCCAGGTCCCGGTTCAACCGGCCGGGTCGACCCAATTTTTAAAACATTGAAAATTACTCTTTTATTATATAACTAGAAGAGTACTCGCGTAATGCAGCGAGATACATCACAATTTTAATGTTTCCTTTTATTTTTTTTTGTTTTTTTTAATGATTTACAGTACGATTTTGGATGGTTTTGAGAGAGTGATAATGGTTTTTTTTATAAATTTGTTTAATTTAAGTTTATTAATATAATGCTTTTTATATATAAAAAATTAAGTATTTTGCTATCATTCAATGATTATCTTATATATTTTAAATTCTGTTAGTGCACAAATATATTGGATATAAGATCATAAAGTTGAAGATGAAAATCAAGTCAATAACTCAAGTCAACTCTCAAGCTAAAGTCAAAGTCTTTGTAATAAAGATCAAAGTCAAAGCTTTTGTATTTTAGTGTTAGTGTTTTGTCTTTGTATTTTCTTAGAGAGTATAAATAGTTTTATTTTTGTTTGTAGACTCATATGACTAGAAGATAGTTACTATTTAGAGAGAGAAAGATGAGAGAGCATCCTATACGAATAGAATTGTGATTGAATCTTAATGAAAATTGTTTCGATCGATTAATCTTGTCATCTTGATTGATAATTTGTGATAAGAACTTGTTATTGTGGGACACACAAATTCTTTATATTCAAAATGAGATATTTATCCTGTTTTGATTATGTTTATCAATTAGTTACGAATTAAAACATATAGCTTTAGAAATTTATACTCATGCATCGACTTATAATCTTGAATTTTAAGTAATGTGTATCAATAAACTGTATTTAATGCATAAAAGTTTGTTTTTAAGAGTTTCTTCGATAATTTAATAATAATGTAATTTATTTTATGTTTTTTATAAAATAAACATTAAATATTCTGTTAGATTTTTTTAATTATATTTTAGATTTTTTATATTTAAAATTTGACTTTTATTCTGTATTTAGTTATGCGATGAGTGATTTTAAAGGGGTTGAAATGGGGAGTGATTTTAGGGGAGTTAAAGTGGTTAGAGATAAGGATTGAAAGTTAATAAATAAAATTAAATGTACTAATATAGTGCATAAAATTTTAATGGTTGTTTTTAAAAGATTTTAAGTAATTAACATTAAATAGCGGTATATTAAGTTTTAGCAACTGTTTTTAAGAGTTTTTTTTTATATAAATGTTTATAATATAGTATAGATTAACGTTTCTTATTTATAATAATAATAATAATAACAATAAATATTATTATTATAAATAATAATATAGGAATTGAAATGAATTCTCTCAAAAAAGTGATAGAAATGATAATATTTATATACGGCAAATGCAACAAATAAACTCACACACTCTTCTCACATTTGGTGTGGTTGAACCCTTAACCTTGTAGGAGGCCAAAGACTCCGATACCGTTAAGTTAAAGACCCTTTATTAATGGTAGAATTCTTGAAACTGATGGAACTAATATCTTTTAATTTTCCAACCAAACAGATCAATGGAATATGGTCAAAGTAATATATCATTCCGGTTTGTCCGATTTCCGATATATGAACAAAACACCTAGCTAGGCTTACATTGATGTTTAATTTGTTTTGTTTTCTACAAACAACTTTTTAAAAACATTTAATGAAATGGGACACATTTGCATGTTTCGGAAGGATAAAAATCTTCTGTCCCAAATTATCATGTCTCATTTCTGTCCACCAATCACATGAATACATGTCATCGGAGAGAGAATATAAACAGGAATGGGACATGGGATTTTGGGACAGGAGATTTTTATTCGTTTTGGAAGCATTCATACATACTCAAAATAACTGATCGAACAATATTTTTTTTCTTCAGAAAATCAACGTTAAACACTAAATTATTTACTTAATAGATAAGTTCGTTATTTGTTTTAATGGATAATATCTTCAATAAAACGAGTACCATCCATTCCTTGGTAAATTTGACCCAAAAACTTTGTGATCCCTTCCTAATCTCTCATGAATCTTGTATGCCCGACTTTTGCTCGTCAACTCTTGATCAAAATTCTCTTCAATACCATGGTGGCCCCAAATGTTAGGCCAAAGGATCTTTTGAAGGTGATCTTTGATCCTTAGAAGATGAAAGTAGCATTTGTCCTTATATCATCGTGAATTGTTTTAGCTTTAACGACACTCGAACCTATAATCATTGACTAGAAAATGCTCGATAAATGTTAGCCACATCAAATACCATCGATTTCTTAAGTTATGTTTGATAATCATAAATTGGCTTATAATTTTTCTAACTTATTGAAAAAGTATCATTTTAGCATAAACTAGCTTTCTAAAAAACTACTGTTGATAACGTAACTTACTGATTTTTTTTTCAATTATGCCCCCTATATTTTACATAAATTTCGTTTATAGTTTTCTTTTAAATCATTTTACATTGTTATATAGTTTATCAACTAGTTTTTTTCCAAAAACGACTGGTTTATGTTGCTTACTAGCTAACAGTTAACTTATTTATTGACTAGTCAACTCGTTCTTGACATTTTATTGGCCTGTGGCATATGAAACAAAGGGCCCTCGATAAGTACGGAAAAATCTTCAATAAATGGTGAATAGAAGGAATGATAATAATTTATAAAATGTGGAAAAATTATGTGTCATCATCAAAGGAAGTGATTGAAAGAATATTTTCTTTGTATTATAATTTACCATAATAAATGTTTCATTTTCTTTGTAAACTTCTCCCTATTTAAGGAGTTTATGATTAATGAGAATTACAGATTTCATTATCTCTATTTACTGTTGTTTTGTCCTGTTTTTCCTATAACACGTTATCAGCACGTACGCTCCCTAGAACCTTTTAGAATTTGATCATCGATTTCATTTTAGAATTTTCTTCTCTACAGAATATTTGAATGTCTATTTTAATTATAACTTCCTACTCATAATTTCCAATCTTACAGTAGTTTTTGGAAGTTACACTTCCAATCTCATATATCTTGGTCTTTTACCAAAAGCTCCAAAAGGAAAATACTATTAAGATGTTAAAAGTTTGATGTCGACTTTATGTCAAAACCAATATTTATTTGCCTCATAACAAAATCTCTCAAAATACCATTAAGGTATTAAAACATTGAAGTTGGGCTTCATACGCCAAACTCATATTATCTTTGGGCTCATGCCAAAAACTCTATAAATTAATAATGTCATCTTCAAATTAAATAAATTACAAGATATCGAAAGGATTTTGTCAAACGGGTGTAAATAGCCCTAACGTTTGTAGGGACTTAAAAATCCATGTGATTCCACTATTACCTGTAAATCCAATAGATTGAGTGGTTTCTTTTCGCATATCAAAATATTCATGAAGTATATTATCAACAAAATGTAAGCATACAAAAATCCAATATTGTTATGATAATGAAATTTCATACATAAAATAGTAATTATGACCAAAATCCATTGTCTTATCAAACAAAAAATCATATATTATCCCTTATATACGTAAATGGTTGAAATAACTCATTCGTGATTCAATGTCCTAAACTCAAAAGAACTTGAGTACAAATATGAATTTCCAATGTAAAAACTACTTTTGTCAGAAAAGTACAAGAATATACCTAAAGTCTATCAATTCCCTATTGACCCTAAAACCAACCTTCTGAAAAGGTACAAACAAATACCATCATGTTTTGAGACGACATATAAATCCTAACTTTCATAGGAATACTTTTACTAGAAACCCCTAAAGAACTGTGGGATGCTCCGAAAGGGAGAATCAAGAGTATTAGTGAATATGTACTTCCCGAACTAATCGTACTGCGGAATGAAATCCACTTACTCGATTACAAAAAGGTAACTAATTTTAACAAAGAAATGTTATATCCAAAGCACATCTCAATCTCTGTGGCAAGGAACTCATAGAAGATGACATGATTTATAACATTATTTCCACCTTTCACTTATATTAATGAACCAATATAAGTTGGAATGTAACTTTTAGACAAACTCATCAACCTATTGCAAGTGACTGAGAGATACAATAAGGTTCTTTCAAATAACAACATTAGATATGTCAGGACAAAAAAAATTCCCGAGATCAATAATGAAAGTGTTAGAGGTGGAAACAACTCTAAAGAATAGTAAGTGAAAGATAATTTCTCACACGCGTGACATCTATGTACCACGTGGACAAGACCATGGAAAGGGTCAGGGTCATGATAATAGTTGGAAGGATTTTCCAATCCTTAGAGCAGAGATGCAACTACTGCCCAGTTGATATTGGATAGTCAAAGAAGAAATACATTAATTACCAATCATTTCGAAAAGGGAACAAGTTGAAAATGAAATATATCATATCTAAGATTGGTTGAGTATAATTTTATTTGAATGTGTTTTAACTATCAAATTAATTGCTTCTGCAAATATACACCCAAGTTTATAACCATTATATATTAAAAAAAATTCCATCAAATAAATACATTCCATCAAATAAATACAAAACTCTCAATATTCTCTGTTCCGTGTAGGAATGTATTGAGGAGAACTTGAGTTTTTGTAGGACATTTCACACAATGTAAAGAGATAGACTAATATGGATTCATTCAACCAAATACTTAGATGATGTACTGTCATTTTCTTGTACAAGATTAATAGTCATTAAAACACTATATTAATAGAAACCTTGTTAAGATATTGGTATCAACTGGAAATCATAATATAAGAATGGAAATTGGTATATGTACACCAACTCTAATGATATGAAAGGAACATATATTAGAGAAGATAACGTGTCAAATTAGTGGATATCTAGGTCGTTAAATCATATTTTGTCACCAATAAAGAACTTTGGGACAACGACACATATATGTTTCAACATATATACCATGGTCATGACATAGTGATCGTGTATCACAAAATACATATAGACACATTCTCTTTCAAGTGAAAGACAAAATGAGGCAAATTACAACTATTGACTTTTGAAGCATAAGAAACACCACCACCATCATAATATGCCCTCTCGAATACATAAAACTTTCGTATATCCTGATCCTTAGCCAAGACAGGAATGAGACCATCCTAAAGCCATGGACATAATACAAAAATATTCCATTCTTATAACGAATACAAGATGATATTTATGGATATAAACATCCAGAATGTGGGACATTAAAGTACTTTATGGTTCTGGTTTCGACACGATGAACACATGTTGTATTACTATCCACATGAAATGTTGCACTCCAAGCACTAGCTATACGTTTAAGGGCTCACCACCCCTGATTATCTCATCAAGTCTACATGACTTGGAATGCTGGAGAATTTACATCACAAGGATTTGATGATTATTGCATTGGGATCAATGTAGAGTTTCCTATACCCCATGTGTATATATAAAATGGTCTCATAGAAGTTGTTATCAAAAGAATGTTGATGGTATCTATGATATTGGTAATGCGCACCAATTTACCAACATCTACCTGGGGTTATGCAATTATTATATGCAGTTTTTTCGTTTTTAGACCCATTACTAGCTAACCAGCCTCATGCGTACCAGTTGGTAAACTGGATATAAGCATGGCATTTTACATTTACGTATGTTTGGTTGTGTAGTATATGTGCCAATTGCTCCCCCACAACGCATCAAAATGGGTCCTTAAAGACGATTCGATATATGTTGGACATGAATCCCCAACAATTATCCACTAATTAGAATCCTTGACAAGTGATCTCTTTACCGCTAGATTTTTCGGTTGTCATTTTGATGAGACAGTATTCCCGTCGTTAGGGGGAGATAGGAAAAAAAGATTTTCCATGGGAACGACAGGAAATGTCGTTGAATATTCCCACTCTGTCTCATTTTTATCCCCAAATTTCACAACGTAATGTTGATGTCAAATGAATCAGACTCGATACCTGATACGTTTAATGTTATTCTAAAAGTGACAAGATCACATATACGAGTTGCAAATATACTTGCAAGGTCAAAAGTCCCCAAACAAGGGCATAACATCGTTGGAAAGTGCGTTGCAATCACACGTGGTGGAGGTGTGGTTGAGGTTGTAGCTCCCAAAAGGAAATAGGGGAAGTTATTTGGTTCGGTAGATACTCATCTAAAGGAAGAGAAGAGTAAGGAACAACTATTTATCATCAATACATAAACATGTCATGAGATTGTTCTGATTGTAACAATGTCTAGGAATCATCACTGGAGGACGCTCCGAAGTTTATATTGATTCCAGAGATCAAAGAAATCTCAAATGAATTATGAGAGTGCATATGAATCGATGGACATATCATACATACTCATTGATCATATATTTGTATATACTATTGCTCATGAAATGATAGAGCACATTGACATCGAACCATGCTTAGTTGAAGAATGTCAACAAAGAGCAAATTGGCCTACATGAAAATAAGCAATTAAGGAGAATTATATTATTTCACAAATGAACAGGTATTTGGTTTGGTAGTGCCCACCCACCAAGTGTAAAGCCTGTAAGACATAGATAAATCATTTGTCATAAAGCATTATGAGGATAATTAAGTCATAATGTATGAGGTTCTCCTTTGGCGCAAGTTTTCTCACAACGCCTTGGATTGACCACGAGAAGACTTACTATTCCGTGATGGACGTTATAGCATTCTGCTAATTAATTAGCCTAGTAGTTTCTGAAGGACTGGAAATGCAACTCATGAATGTGGTTACCACATATCTCTACGGGGATCTAGATTCAGAGATATATAAAAGTGCTTGATAATGTTACATGACCAAAATCAAGTAACTCTAAACCACGAAATGCGTTTGTAATAAAATTAAAACACTCACTTTATAAATTAAAATCAACTTATACGGATATGGTATACCCACCTAAGTGAATACTTGATTGGGAAATGATATATAAGAACGATGAATTGTGCCCTTGTGTATTTATTTAGGAAAACAAGTTCCAGATTTTCAAAGTAGCTTTATATGTCGCTGCTATGAACATAATAGGCACTCTTGACGAAATAAGAGAAACCACAAGCTACTTGAAATCTAATCTGAGATGGAAAATTTTGGGAAAACTTGGTTTTGTCTAGTTATTTTAGCTAGGACACCAAGTTTGTGAAATATTAATTCACCGATTGCATATGTCTAGAAAATAATCAGACAATTTAATATGGACAAATCTCATCCAGGTAGCACTCCCATGATCGGTCAAAGTGTTGGATATAAGGAAAGATCCTTTTCGTTTAAAGGATAATGAGAAAAAAGTGTTGGGAGCTGGAATTCCCTATCTAAGTACAATATGCACATTATCATACTTAGCACAATACACTTGACCGTATATTGTATTTCTCAGTGAACTTGTTAGCTAGATTTAGCTCAGCGCCAATGCAATGTAATTGGAGTGATATCAAGAGTTTTTAGAACCATTGACATGGGCTTATACTTTGCCTATAGAAAGAAAAATGAGATTGATAATGGAACTTCAATACCTACTTATAATGTAAGCAACAAAAATACTAGCTCTTATAGAAAAACACCAAATAATGTCTTGGTATGTCTTTGCTGATATTAGATATGTCTCTGACCGATACAAAGATTGTTCCCAAACTGGATAATGAATTACCTCAAGGAACACTACGATTGCTTGGAAGTAAGCTAAGTAAACCCTTGTAACTACCCCCTTGAACTATTCCAAGAATATTACTCTCCGTGAGATAATTAAAGAATGTATATAGTTAGGACTATCATTACACATATTAAAGGAACTTGTAATTTTGAGTTCAACCAATATCCTACCACATATATGGAAATAATGCATCACGTAGAGAAATGAAAGTAAGACACATCAAGGGTGATAACACAAAGCATATTCTGCTTAAATTTCTATACAATCAACAATAACAAACTCTTCTCTAGATTCAAATGAATCATGTAAGATGCTAGGAGAATGTGACATATTTGTTTTTACCAAATCATTACCTAAAACCATATTTAGGAAACCTGTAGTAAGTACTAAAATACAAATATTTTCCAAACTCCCTAGATTAATGCAGAAGTCAAGGGGAGTAATAGACAAAAGGAGGTGTCTACTAAACATGTATTATTAATGAGTTATGCTCTTTCCTTCACCCAAGGTTTTATTTTTCCCACTGGGTTTTGTTTCTTGGTGCCAGGTTTTTGTGAGGCAACGATTTATATATCATCTTGTTTTCTAAACCTTTTGATTGATGTACAAATCAAGAAAGATAGTAAACTAAATGAATTGTTTATTGGTGTCTTGTACTCTTTCCTTCGTATGAAGTTTTTATTTTTCCAACTGGATTTTGTTTCTTTGGCGTAAGGTTTTAATGAGGCAAGAATTATGTACCATCACTCATTTGATTCGACACAAGGGGGAGTGTTGAAGAATTATGTGCCATCATCAAATGAAGTGATTGAAAGAATATTTTCCTTGTATTATAATTTACCTTAATGAATGTTTCATTTTCTTTGTAAACTCCTCCTTATTTAATGGGCTTATGATTAATGAGAATTACATATTTCATTCTCTCTATTTACTGTTGTTCTGCCATGTTTTTCCTATAACATACAACTATTTTTTCGAAAATAATATTATTTAACATATCTTTTTCAATACATAATATCGTCAATCTGTTCCACCATTAAACACACCACATGGTACATATACCCTTCATATTATAAATTAGGATCCCTTGAATCATAATGTTCACTACTCGGAGTAACACTTTGTGTGAAACAATATTAAAAAATATTGGGTTTCTATTTCACGTCATATTAATGTTTCATGTCACTGCTTTTGAACCTTTAGGATTAAAACAATCTTTTTTGTAACCATTTTCATAATCAAAAGCCAATTTCGGTTATAGTTTGAGATCTTATTCTTGTTTTTTTATAGATAGGAGAGCGCTTAAACTTCACGTACATGATATTAGGTAATGTGAAGTCAAGAATTATGGAAAAACATATAGATATGAGTTGTGTTGGTTCCGGTTGGATAATAACTAAAATATAAAGAGTTTGTAGAAAGGGGGTTGAATACAAACACAACAAATACTCACCTTAGATTTTGTATGTTGAATGCAATAAAAATCCAAGTTTTCGATTTAAAGTCGATCTTGGCTTCACTTCAACTAGTCTTGAACTTTGCTGAAAACATTTTGTTTGGGACCAATATTGAATAGAAGAATTAGACTTTTACAATAAAAATCTTATTCTGACATTTTGTGTAACGCCCAAAAAATAGGGATAACAAAAATTTCCTGAAAATGGAAATATGGTATATAAAATTTGCCAAATCATGCCTCCCAAAAATTGTGGAAAGAATAAACACATGTTTAAGTATAAGTTACAAATCTAATAATGGGAAGAATAACAACCTAATAATCTAATTTCATTCGAGACCAGTTTACAATTCGGGTGTCATTCGAATTTCCCCAAAAGATAACTTCTATAAAGAAATGGTGTCCCAAAATTCTTCCCCAGGCTCACTTGTGACACCCCGAAATTTGGGAATTTGTGTAAAAGATTCAAACTTTTGTCAAGGGTCTATTGTAAAAGTGGAATCAGTTTCAAGATTAAGATTTATAATATTGAGATCACGAGCTGATAGTTCGTGTGCCATGATTGGCTTCGGTACCATGCTCGCGATAGTGCCCGCGATAGTGACATGGTGTCACTATCGCGAAGGCACAATCGCCGGGGGTTTGGGACTCTCGGTATGTCTCGCGCAATAGTGCCATGCGATAGTGCCTTGGTCACTATCGCGGTGTCACAACCGCACCACTTGTACCGAATGGTGTGTGGGTCGGTCGATTATGCCCCGTGACAGTGACAATGTCACTATCACCGACAGGTGATTTAGGTATAAAATGGTAAGTCGCAAATTTTAGGTCTTTTATCTGATTTTGAAGTTTAAGGCTGCGCTTTTTCTCTCTCAAAACCTGGTATGATCCATCTCCAAACCCTCCATTGTTATTAATGCATCCTACCAACCAAATCTCTTGACCATTAATGAAAATCTAGGTATTATTAAAGCATTCTTAGTTGAAGATTCAAGTCTCCTCAAAGATCTAGTCTTATCTCCTTATCTCTAGTTCTTAGTATTCTAGGGTTTGAAATATAATCCTACAAGGTGAGTTCATTCTCTTTACAAAACTTTATACATGTCAAAATGTGGGGTTTTAAACATCTAAACATCCCCAACTTTATATACTTGTCTTGTGTGGATTTTGTATCAAACCTAACTTTTGGAGATTTTAGGTTTTAAGATAAAAGTATGGTTATGGAATTAATGAACTTTTATGTTGAACTAATGGTATATTTGTACATGGAAAACTTGTTTACTTCAATTTTGGTTTAAACACTTGGGATCCCAAATTAGGGTTTCGAATATTGTTGGTGAAATTAATGAATGAGAACTTGGAATATGGGAATTAAAGTAAGGAAATGTTATTCATGTGACAACTAGGAATCTCTTGGTAAATTATGTGAGATATCACATGAAATCTTACACTTGTTATTATCTTGGGTAGTTTGTTAAATGTTGGATTGTCCGATTGACCTTATTGGCTTTATGTGGCATATTTGATATCAGTTG
The DNA here is from genome assembly GCA_954870635.1 of Arctium minus. Classification (NCBI taxonomy): domain Eukaryota; kingdom Viridiplantae; phylum Streptophyta; class Magnoliopsida; order Asterales; family Asteraceae; genus Arctium; species Arctium minus. The sequence goes on along the minus strand of OX941089.1, from coordinate 29,414,783 downwards.
GGAGTCACGACCCTATAATTGTTGTAACATTTGGTCCAATGATGGAACGCTAGTTTTCCACATTGAGGCACATTTAGGCATCAGATTGGGTTATAAGTCCTACGTGCTAGTATCACGATATTGGATGAGGATTTCAACGTAAGGACCCTATCTGGTTGAAGTTGACTTTCCGTGGGTGTACGTTTAAAGCCACCGAGCCTAACATCCCTTGCGTATACTTTCTATGTGTATTGGTTTTACTAACTTGTCAAGTGGCTTACTCTTGTGTTCCGTCACTTGTGTTAGTAAGAGGGTCTCCCCCGTTAACCCAAGAGGTATTTGTTTATGTTAAAGAGTTACATCATTATTATCCTAAATTCCTTTTCCTACTTACGCTTATTATTGATTATCTCTAAATTCAAATGTTTGATCTCACTAGGCTTTAGCCTAACACTTTTTCTTAAAATGACATGTATAACAGGTCAATCTAGCGGCGGGATTCGTCGGGAATGAGTGGATGACCTTGGGGTCGAGAGCGGTCTTTTTGGGAGATATATTGACCGATACTGAGATGATAGTGGATATACATTTTGGAAGGATAGCGACACGCGACCTTAATCTTTCTTGTCTAAGTTAGATTATTAGGTTGTCGAATCTTATTCTTCATTTGGTTTGGTTTGTAAATGTCATAACTCTATTTCCCATTTTGGGATGATACTTTGGGATTGATTTGACAGGTCCTTATTTATTCAGGTTTTACTCCTATTCTAGTCGTCATATTGCCAAATTTTTGAATTTTTATTTCCTCCAAAATTTAGGGTGTTAAAAGTTGGTATCAGAGCAGTAGTTTAAGTGAACTAGGTATGAATGTAGAATACCTAGACTTGAGCGGTGATTTTAAGTCCTGATTGTGTGAGAATGGGTAGAACTCTTAAGATAGGATGGTCTTAGGGTCAACAGAAATTACACTAATTGAGAGTTATGGTAATGGTGATGAAAATTTTTACGTATCGCATATTCATAATTTCACTTAGCTAATGTTATTATGAAGATGTTTTACGTGATTATACTTGTTTTCCGTTGTTATGATGATTAATGAATGTAATAGTACGTTTCCTTGTCTATAATTCTTATAATCTATATCTCATCTATGTTCTCGCATTTGTGTGGCAGACAATGGTAAATACTCGAAATCGGCCGAAGGGCCAAGAGGCATCGACATCTACGACCGACCACCCTAGAGTTACAACGACGGACTTGCCCCCTCGGCTGCAAAAAGTTTTGGGCGGAGGGCCCGAGCATGTGCCCCGTCACAACATAGTCTCATCCAAACCGATAATGGAGGAAGTGACCCCGGAATCAAGGATAATGGATCGGATGATGCAAGCCATGAATACGGAGATGGCCCAACAGCAAGAAATGTTCTAAAACTACTGGAAGATCGGGATGTTAGCAACCGTAGGCATGAAGCAGTCGCAGAAAACATTCTGGTGGCGGGATCCGGGGGTACTGGACCTGAAATCCCCACTAATAAGACCGCAACCCCGGAAGCAAGGCAAGTGGTGAAAACTTGCACCCTTAAGGCTTTCCTTGGTTGTCGACCACCGGAGTTCAACGGCTCAGACGACCCAGTGACATGCATGAAATGGATCCAAGAAATGGAGCAGGCCTTTCGATCAAGCGAATGTGGTGAAGGCCATAAATCTATATTCGGGTCTCAAATGCTTAAAGGTGCGGCCCTCACATGGTGGAATGTTTATTCCACTTCCGTTGAGGCCACTGTACTGGCCTGTGTGTCTCACAATCAATGCAAACTCAATCAAGATGACTCAATTCAATCAATTTCCTTTTTATTTCAATTTCACTTTTATACACAAAGAACTCTCTCAATACTTTCTCTCTCTAAAAACATAATACACGCTCAACTCTTGGTCATATGAGTCTACAAACAGAAAAACCTATTTATACTAGACTACAATACAAAAAACACACTAACTTTGACTTTGACTTTATTACAAAGACTCTGACTTTTAGCTTGAGGGTTTGACTTGAGCTCTTTGACTTTTATCTTCATCTTGAACTTTAGCCTTCATGATCTTGTATCCAACATATTTTGTGCACTAACAATATCCCCCTTTGGATTCAAGATCATCTTCCAAAAAGATTTGCAAAACAATCTCCCCCTTTAGCACAAAATTTATACAATCTCTTTCTTTGAATTAGAAACAAATCATCTTCAGAAAATTAACCATTGAAGCACAATCTTCCCTCTTTGTTCGAGCAGTCTTCTAACTTTTAGTAATCATCCCAACGTCTTTGAATAGCATCTTTTTCAACAAACTTTAACAATCTCCCCAAAAGGTTGTAGAAACCTCTTTCAGACCTCAGAAAGAAATTATCTTCAGATTTAGCTCGGTTTGTTCCAGCAAATCAATCTTCAAAGAAATTTTCAGCGAAATTTCATCAAATCGTCCTTCTTGAAATGATTTCTCCTTTAAACTTCAACATTTCTTTAACTTCTCCCCCATAACTGTTATAAACTTTTCTTTAGCAAACATTTCTTGAACAAAATTTTCTCCCCCCTTTTGATGATTGTAGCACATAAATAATCAAAACTTCTTCAAGAAATGTCATTAAAATTTTCTGACAATTGATCTTTATCACATGGCCTCTGATCATCCGTCAATTCATAAGATATTCACCTTAATCTTTTCAAATTCAGACAAACTGGAATGTAACACCTGAATCAACAAATGAATCAGTTAAGATGCCTGTCAGTAGCACAAAGCCACTGTGTAAAAAATACACATTGGAAAGGAGCTTTTTGATGTTCACTCCTCCAGGTCTTCCATTCAATCATCGAATAACATAAGGTTAAACTATGAATGTTTAGACAGAAAAACGAATTTCTTGTGTGTTCGTGCTTGTGTATGAAAGAATTAAGTACATCATGATTGCTTTTAATAATAGGCTCAAAATATGTAAACCATTGAGACAACAATAGTAATACACGGACTCAATTATGCATGATCGAAGTGCGAAGGTATGGCAGACTTCCTTCTTTTTCAATATCCAGACTTCCCAAATGAAAATCAGATAGATTATATGCTGCATCCCCATGAAAAATTGAAACATCTCCTTGTTGAGAAAGAAATGAGTGGCACGTGGGGTTTAAGCAAGAGTTGGCATGGGCTAGTTGCCTGCTTCAATGATGTACACAAAAGAATTGTGAAACAATAGTAATGTGGTTGCCCGTCTCAGAAAAATTTGTTGTAGAGTTTGATATTCTTTTACTCTGATCTCTCACCCTCTTTCTTTTTATCGTTTAAGCTTACTTCTAACCAAACTCTCCTTTTATTTTACCTCATCACACATACCCACACTCAAATATTTTGACTCCTCGCCTCTCGATCACTCAAGGATAACTTCTTGGGTAGGAAACACTGGTTAACGTGAATCCATAGAAGTTTTATTAAGTTCTCACACAATGAACCCATGTAGTCCTATAAGCAAAGTGTTGCTCAAATGGTTTAACTTTTCAGTTAAAGCACATAATGAAATACATGTCAGATAAATGTATGCTCATGAAGATGATCATGAAGATTTGAGCATTTTAATCATGGAAGAATTTTCAACACAAGTATATTGAATGAATAAAATGAATACAAGAAACTTGTTTGAAAATTTGACATGGTATGATAAGATCAAATATGAATGATTTATCAATCAAGGTTCAGGTCATGAAAAATAGGATGTTGTCTATAAGAACAATTATAGACATTCTTGAAAGAAACGTTTAGAAACGAATCAACGCTCAACAAACTTTGAATATCAAGCGGGGTTTATTACCATCGAAAAAAAATTGTTTCATTTTGAGACATGATAATAATAAAGTCAACAAAAATACTAAACCGGTGTGTGTGAATACTTGACAGTATATGGAAAAGATAATACACAAGTATTTATCTTTGGAAACACACGGCTAGTTAATCGTGAAAGCACATGAAACATGAAAACATTTAAAAACACACTTCTAAATTCATGAAATCTTTTTAAGAATAGAGAAGTGGTTTGAACATTTAAGAACATGTTTTCATATCTGAAAGTCGTCCTTCTTTAAGACATGTATGAGATTAAGTTTAGAATGATCCTTACGCTTATCTTAAATATCATGAAGTCAGCTCAAAAGTCATATTGAATATGATCATGTAAGCTCCCCCTCAAAATCTGCATTCAGTAAAAAATCGTCAAAGCACAAAGTCTTATTCACAAAAATTTATTGAAAAATAAAACACATGAAAGCAGTAAAACATGTTAAAAATGAGTTCTGATCAGATGTAATCAGAAATCATTGTCCTTACTTCCCCTGAAAATATGCATAAGATGACATTTCAGTTAAGAATATATGCAGAAATATCTAATTTCCCCTAAAATGTAGATCATCTTAACATTGTCTCACACTCCCCCTGAAATCATGAACAAACCTTTCAGTGCAGATATCTTTCAGATTAAAAGTAAATAAATGAAGAAAAATAACAAAATCTAAATTGTACTAGGTAACAACAGATTAAATCTTGAGATTTAGCATGCCAAGTTTTGAAATGAGAAAATTAAATCTCTTTTCGTCAAGTGGCTTGGTAAACAAATCAACAAGTTGATAATTTGTGTTTACAAAGTAAAGTTCGATTGTACCTTTTTCAACATTGTCTTTGATAAAATGATATCGCACGTCGATGTTCTTGGTTTTCGTATGTTGCACAGGGTTAGTTGATATGGCAATTGCGCTCTTTGAATCGCAGTAGATCGGAATTTTGTCGTACTTGAAACCATAATCTCGGAGTTGTGTTCGCATCCAAACACTTGATAACAGAAGCTAGCCGCAGCTACGTACTCTGCCTCAGTTGTTGAAGTAGATACACATAGTTGTTTCTTCGAAGCCTAACTCACGAGTTTATCGCCTAAGAATTGTATGTGTCTCGAAGTACTTTTCCTGTCAAGAATACAACCTGCATGATCTGCGTCTGAAAACGTTGTTAGCTCAAAACCAGTATCTTTAGGATACCGCAGACATATGGGATTCTTTAGGTGAAGCTTGATATCTTCCACATAAGCACGTAGAGAACATAATATATGGCCTACTAGCTGTCAAGTACATCAAAGAACCAATTATCCCTCTATAGGTTCTAACATCGACAACTTTTCCTAAAAGATCAACTCCGATCTTAGTTCCTGGTGCCATCGGGGTTCCAATTGAAGTACAATTTTCCATTTTAAATTTTCTTAGAATATCAGAAATGTTTGACTTGTAATCCGAGAAAGAAATTCATCTCTCCCATCATACTCATCTGAAATCTGGACACCATGAGGCTTGAAAAATTCTTACAATACTTTGGGTTAGTTGGACCAAATATGATGTCATTCACATATATTTGAATTAAGATGATATCAGCTTTCTCCTTTTTAATGAAAAGAGTAGTATCGATTTTACCTTTTGAGAAGCCCGACTTGACTAAGAATTTAGATAGAACCTCATACTAGGCGCGAGGTGCTTATTTCAAACCATAAAGAGCTTTGTCCAGAATTTAGACATGATCTGGATTGACAAAACCTTCAGGATGTGAGACGTAGACTTCCTCCTTTAAAATGCCATTCAGAAAGGCAGCCTTCACATCCATTTGATAAACGGTGAAGTTCTTGTGTGCGGCGTAGGCTAAAAACATTCTGATCGCCTCGATATGCGTAACTGGAGCATATGTCTCGTCATAATCTATGCCTTCCTCTTGCCTATATCCTTTAGCCACAAGTCTTGTTTAGTTCCTTATGACAATACCATCTTCATCTTTCTTGTTTTTGAAAACCCATTTCGTGCCAATTATGGTTTTACCTTCAGGTCGTGGCACGAGTCTCCAGACTTTAAGCGCTTCGAATTGATTAAGCTCTTCTTGCACTGCGGTTACCCAATCTGAATTAGCTAGAGCTTCAGATACTCGGGTTGGCTCTATCTTACTCAAAAAGGAATCATGCATCCACTGGTTCAATGTCGCAGACCTAGTTTGCACCGGTTTGGACGGATCTCCAATGATTTGATGTATTGGGTGCTCTTTGGTCCACTTGTGTTCATGAGGGAGTGGATTAGATGTAGATTGATCATGTTCATCATCTAAATATCCACGATCTTCTTGATCTAGTAGTGGTTCAGTTGAAGTAGTTGGTGCAGAAACTTCAGTTGGTTGGACACTTGATATCTGTTGAGTAGGTGTTGCCGTACATCCAACTGATTGTGTTACTTCTGTATCATCATTAACATTCATAGCTTCAACTGATGAAGTAGGTTTTTGAATTTGAGTTTCTTCCTGAATTGGGGGAACAGATTCAGTTGAGACATCTGAAGTGATTGGATGATTATTGCTTGAACCTTCAGGTCTGTCAATCACAACAGGTTTAGGAAAATTAGAACCAAGAAATTCATCATAGAAAAACTCAAACAATAAATCTAAATCTGTTAAGTGAGATGTTGATGTTGATGCTTTATCAGATTTAGTAACGTTAACCACAAATTCTGGACTGATTTGCCTAGAAGCTAAGACTCCAGTAAGAACGGGTTCTGAACTGTTATGATCAGAAGCCAACTCTTCATCGAATGTAACATTGATGCTCTCGACGACGATCTTCGATTTCTTCAGATAAACTCTATATGCTGCTGATGTCGGAGAATATCCGATGAAAATGCCTTCTTCAGCTTTCGAACTGGACTTATTCAAGTTCTCTTTGTCGTTCAGGACAAAACACCTGCATCAAAAAATATGAAAATGTTTAATGCTAGGTATTCAATTATTAATCAAAGTGTATGGCGTTTTACCAAACCGGCGATGAATTATGGATCGATTATGCGTATAGCATGCAGTAGACACAGCTTCATCCCAGAGAAATAGAGGTAGATCTGATTGACTCAGCATCGTGTGATCAGCCTCCACTAGAGTTCTGTTACGCCTCTGTACAACTCCATTCTGTTAAGGTGTTCTGACAGCAGAAAATTGATGTGTTATCCCGACCGATTTGAGATAATCTTCAACAATCTTGTTCTTGAATTCTGTGCCATTGTCTATTCTTAGAAATTTAGCTGTCTTCTGCAAGTTCACTTGAGTGGTCTTTAAAAATGTGATGATGACATCGGGCGTCTCATTTTTCGATCTCATAATTTAACCCAAGTGTATCTGGAATAATCGTCCACAATCACAAATACATATTTCTTACCGTTAATGCTTTGAGTTCGCATAGGACCGCATAGATATATATGCAGTAATTCCAACGTAGAACTTGTACTCAGTTCAGGCTTAGGCTTATGAGCAGCTCTTTTCATCTTGCCTTTCTCACACGCAGCACATAGATGTTCTTTGACATATTTAAGCTCCGGAAATCCTTTCACTAAGTTTCCCGTGACCAACTTGTTGATGTACCAAAAGTTGAGATGAGATAGCCGTCTATGCCATAACCAGCTTTGCTGCATAGAGGCTTTTGAAAGTAGACACACCTCATTATCAGTCTTGACTTTTGACAAATTAATCGTGTAGATGTTTGACTTTCTCATCCCAACCAAGAGTTCTTTCCTGTCTTCAGTTCGTACACAACACCTCTTGGCCTTGAAGTTTACCTCTAAGTCTTTGTCACAGAACTGACCAATGTTGAATAGGTTATGTCCTAGTCCTTCAATGTAGCTCACCTTCTTGATCGTTACATTGTCTTGTACAACATCACCATATCTATGAATCGGTGAAAACTGGTCATTTCCGAATCGAACGTTCCCGCAAAATTTCTATGTATAATTAGACAATATATCTTTCTGTCCGATCATATGCTTGGAGCAACCAGAATCCATGTACCACATATGACGGGTCTGCACATGAGAAATCAGGAAACAATCGGTTTAGGTACCCATTTATAGATGGATCCTACAGTGTTAGCACATGATTTTGGCATCCATATGAATTTGGACCCTTTGAATTTTTTAAAAACTTTTGAGATAAATTAATTGTATACATGATATGTTCCAAACCAATCATTAGAATATTGTCGAGTCACAAAATCATTTCGACCACGTGAAGACAACTGAGTAGTAAATGGAGATAATTGGAGTAATTGCTTTATTGAATACTACTTGTTAGAAGTTACAAGTTTTTGTTTATGAAAAGCATATTTACCAACTAAATCTCTATCACTAACAGAAATCCTATTACAGTCAGATTCAGGAAATGATTTCGTAAACTCTTCAACCTTCTTCTTAGGTCGCCATTCAAATCTAACTTCAGACTTTTTCTTGGTCAATTCTGAAACAAAAGATTTAGATTTGTTAGAAACACGAGATTTCAGAATTTGTCTATTCTTTTGCTTACCCGTGTTGGTCCGTTTCTGTGAGCGCCTTTTCTTTTGCTTTTTACCTTTATAATAATCGGTACTCACAGGAACTGATTCATCAATCTTAGTTGATGATTCACCTATCTTAAACACACTAGGTAAAGCTTCAGAATTGATAATAAAATCAGAATGAACTGGAAGTTTTGCAGTGAAATCAAACTTATCAACAATCTCATCAACACACCCATCAGAATTTAAAAATCATTTGCATTCACAAATAATTCATCAACATCATCCTTAGAAACTTGAGGTGCCTTGGAAGAGTTTGAACACATTTTAGATTCATATTTTAAAACAGTGTTCTTTAAAATTGTAGAAAACACAATTTTCTCTAAGTCAACCAAAGTTCTTTCATCATCTAAAGTGTTTTGAAGCTCAACAATCTTGCTTTCCAAAACAAGTGGAGGAACATAAATTTTAGCTTTAACAGGTTTTGCCTCTAACTCTTTAGTAGAATAGCTTTCAAAATAGTCATTTGACAAAAAACTTTGGTTGTACAGAAAGATAACTATCATTCAACGTTTTATACCAGAATGGTAGTTGCATTCTTGTTGTGTTCTGTCGGTTCTCGTCTTCCTTGGTCTCAACTTCATCAGAAGATTTGGAAACAAATTTGGGTTTTAAATGATGATGTTTACCATCCGCTTGTAGAAAATCAAAATTGTATAAAGCTGGCTGTTTTCTGATTGCTTTCTTCAAATAGTGTTGGTTATCGTAACCGAGACCCCACTTTTCTTTAAAATCACAATCCTCATTCTGTGTGTTTAGAAAGATGGTTTGATCTGTTTGACCTCGAGTGTAAAGTTTTGTCTCCAAACCATTAATATTTTTCAACAAATTTTTATTATCAATCTGTAATTTATGAACTTTCAGAACAAACTCTTGTTTCTCACATTCATATGAATTCAATTTTAAAACAGTTTCAGAAATTTGAGTTTCAAGACAGACTTTTTGTTTTTCAAAAACTGCAGTAGATTTGTTTAAAGAATCAACCAAGCTTTTGTTCCCAACAATTTCCTTGTTAAGATCAAAAATTGTTTGACGCTTCTTGGCAACTCTACTTTTCTCCTTTTTAAGTTTAGCCTGTAAGTCTTGAAGCTCAACCATCATGGCTTCCATTTTCTTTAAGAAATCAGATTTGGAAAAATTTTGTACCTCATCAGAAGTTTCTTCATCAGATTCGTCATACTTCACTTCCTTTCCCATGAGGCACATGTGAGCTGTATCTTCTTTTTCTTCATCCTCTGAATGATCTAGCCAAAACTCATCCTCAGCCATTAATGCCTTTCCAACCTCTTTTTGCTTTGCAAGGAGCATCTTATTCTTGTAGTAATCTGAATTCGTCACTGTTGGCTTCCGGCAGTCCTTGGCATAATGACCCACTTTACCGTAGTTATAACACTTGACCAGATCTTCAGACTTCTTCTCACTGTAATCATTCACATATCTTTTCTTCTCCTCTGGATTTCTTTCCACAAACTTCTTCTCCTCATACCTTCTGCCTTCAATTCTTTCTTTGTGATCAAAATTTCTCGACCCTGATGAGAACCTCTGATGATTAGATCCCGGCTTCTTGTAGAACTTTTTCTGGAATGCTTGGGTTAGCAGTAACATGGCTTGCTTTAAGTTTTCTCCATCATCAGAGTCAGAATCAGCATCATCAGAATCAACCGAACTTGAAATAATAACTTTCTTCTTCTTTTTCTTGTCCTTCTTCTCTTTCTCTTTCTTTGTAACTACTAAGGCAATCGGATCAGCAACTTTGACTTTTTCTTTTCTTCTCTTTTCTCTTCAACTTGTTCTTCATTTTGTCTCAGTGTTTCATACACTTCATGTAAGGGAATGTCACTGAGATCCTTCATATGTTTCATCCTTCGAGTATGTTTCTTCCACTCAGGCTGAAGGATGCTTAAGAATTTGACATTGTTTTCAATTTTCTTCTTCTTTACTTTATTATTTGCAAGTTCATTCAGCAACAGAACAAATCTCTCATAAGTTTCCTCGAGGCTCTCATTCTCCTTGGCTTTGAACTCCTCATAGCTGTTAATGCAATTAGCAACCATCATCCGATTACCGACTTTTGATCCCATCATCATCTTCTGTAACTGATCCCACATCTTCTTTCCTATTGCCTTGTAGCTATCTATCTTGATGTAGATCTCGTTTGGTATGCTTTGCAAGAGTATAGATCTAGATTGCTTGTCAGCTTTATATCTGTTTTTCTGCTCATCAGTGTACTGAGTAAAATCCTTAGGAACTGTCTTTGTCTTTTGTGCTCTGTCCACATTCCCATCTTCACTGTCAGAAGATTCATCATCTAGGATTTCCATGGTAAGAGGTACCATTGGACCTTCCATGATGGATAACAGAATGTTCTCTCCATTGGAACGCCTATCCACAAAATCCAAGAACCGGTCTTTCCACTGTTCATATTCACCTTTGAAGAGAATCGGTGGTTTGACATCCGTACCAATGGCAAATGCATCTTTGGAAGTCATCTTGAGCTTTACACTGTTTGAAATGATCGTCAGAAATTCAAAAACAAACTTGATCTGCAAAAGTCAAACTTGGTCAACCCGGAAAAACACAGAAAAATTTCTAAGTATGAAAAATTTTCACGCAAGTCACACAGAATTCGCACACACACAAAACACTTTAAGAATTCGCACAATCTTAGTAGAATTCGCACACAATAGAATTCGCAGAACTAGGAGAATTCACATGAAACTTTTCGTACAACAGAGATACGAATTCTATACTTAGAAAAAAATTTGAACCTTAAAGAATTCGTATCGATGCGAAATCAACACTTAGAAAAAATTTCAAGTTTTTATGCGAAATATGAGCAATTCGTATGATGCTAGATGCGAATTCTTAGGAATTCGTATTCTTCTATATACGAGTTCCTCTCTTTTCGCATACAGGCATATGCGAATTCTATCCTTAGAATATTTTCAACAAACTTTTCGTATCTGAGAGTTATGCGAAATCTGACTTTTCGTATGAAAGCTTATGCGAATTCTGAGGATTTCGCTCACAACTCTCATGCGAAATCTACACTTAGACTTTTTAGAAAACAAGTTCCATGCGAATTCCAACATGCGAGTTCTTCATGTTTATGCGAGTTCTTCTATTTTTATGCGAGTTCTTCAGATCTCAGTCTAAAAACTTCATATTCAACCTGATTTTGATCCAAAACTTCGAATTAGCTTCTGAAAACTTACCAATTCACCAACGAATACTCTCTGAATAGATTACAATCAAAAGATTACAAATTGATACACCAAAATTATAATCTTGATCTAGATACATTACGTAATACAAACTCAAACAAAAAAATCCAAGAAAATCAAAATTCACATAGAAGAAATGTGAATTAGACTAAACATTACAAATCAAAAGTGTTCTAGATGTGAAATCGAGTATCAAAACACTAATTTTAGATCCAAAACATCACTAAATCTCAAAAATCGAATCTCCACAGTCGTTTAGCAAGTTCTTGAAATGTTGACCAAAATTCCATCGAATTAGATCAAGTTTTCTGAATTTCTGTAAGCTCTGATACCAATTGTGTGTCCCACAATCAGTGCAAACTCAATCAAGATGACTAAATTCAATCAATTTCCTTTTTATTTCAATTTCACTTTTATACACAAATAACTCTCTCAATACTCTCTCTCTAAAAACATAATACGCGCTCAACTCTTGGTCATATGAGTCTACAAACAGAAAAACCTATTTATACGAGACTACAATACAAAGATAAAACACACTAACTTTGACTTTGACTTTATTACAAAGACTCTGAATTTTAGCTTGAGGGTTTGACTTGAGCTTTTGACTTTTATCTTCATCTTGAACTTTAGCCTTCATGATCTTGTATCCAACATATTTTATGCACTAACATGGCCAAACTGAGCTGGGAAACTTTCAAGAAGAAGGTAATGGAAGAATTATGTAATGAACGGGCCATGGATCGGATCATTGACGAATTTCGTGGCTTAAGGAAAGGGAACTTGTCGGTGAAGGAGTACAACATGTTGTTTATGGATAAACTGGGTTTGGTGGGACATCTGGTCCTAACTGAAAGAGAAAAGATCAAAGCCTACATCAAAGGTTTGCCTACCGAAATGATGAATATGGTATGAGTGTCAAAGACCTATACCCTCCGATAGGCGGTCGAGGAGGCACAGTTAGTGGAAGACTCTTATGGTCCAAGCAAGGTGGAGAGAAGCGGTGAAGTCGAGAAAAGAAGATGGGAAGGGGTTCAATGCCCTCCAAAAGACCGAGACCATTCAACAATAATCAATAGGGAGCCGGACCTAGATGGGATGTTCCATGGTGCTCCAAGTGTCGGAGCAAACATCTCAGCCCTTGTAACTCGGGGTCTGAACCGTGCTTTAAATATGGCAAGTCGGGCCACAACTTCCGAGATTGCCCGATCAGAGGACAAATTTGTTTTGGGTGCAAGAAGTCAGGTCACATTAGGAGCGAGTGCCCGAAAGTGAAGACGAGTTTTAGCGGAGGAAAGAAAGTGGACCTCCGAAAGCAACAGGGAGAGCGTTCCAGATGACTACTGAGGAGGCGAAGGCATCGACGGATGTAGTGTCGGGTACGTTTATCCTAAACTCCATACCTACATGCGTTTTATTTGATTCGGGAGCTAGCTTTTCGTTTATGTCAAGTTCTTTTTGTCTAAAGTTGTTCGTACCCACTACGAGTCTAAAGGATGCCTTAGTGGTAGAGCTAGCGGATGGTGATCTAGTAGTGGATCAGGATGTCCTTAGGGGTTGTAAGTTAGAAATCGAAGGGAAGGAATTCCCGGTCAACTTAATGCCAATGGACATCGAAGGTTTTGATGTGGTCATTGGAATGGATTGGTTAACGGATAACCATGCCGAGATTCTATGTGCAAAGAAGTTGATTAGGATTTCGATTTCGTATGATGAGTCGGTGACCGTGTATAGCGAAAGGCGAAAGGGAGAAGTAGCAATTACCAGCATGTTGAAAGCACGGAAGTGTTTAGCAAAAGGATGCTCCTCCTTTTTGGCGTACGTTATGGACGCCAAACTCGAAAAGAAAAGGCTTGAAGATGTGAAAGTGGTGAATGAATTCCCCGATGTTTTCCCGTACGACTTGCCTGCACTACCGCCCGATCGTCAGGTAGAGTTCAAGATTGATCTAGCACCGGGAGCGGCTCCGATAGCTAGAGCTCCATTTCTTTTGGCCCCGTCAGAGATGAAAGAGATGATCGGTCAGTTACAAGACCTTCTCGAGAAGGGTTTCGTGAGACCAAGCTCGTCGCCGTGGGGAGCACCGGTCTTGTTTGTGAAGAAGAAAGATGGCACCATGCAGATGTGCATCGATTATAGGGAATTGAATAAGGTGACCGTAAAGAATAAATACCTACTCCCTAGAATCGATGATTTGTTCGACCAACTTCAAGGAGCGGGTTGTTTTTTGAAGATTGATCTACGTTCGGGTTACAACCAAGTGAAGGTCAAGGAGGATGACATCCCGAAGGCCGCTTTTAGGACGCTCTATGGCCACTACGAGTTCTTGGTGATGCCTTTGGCATGAAGAACGCCCCGGCGGTGTTCATGTACTTAATGAACCGTGTGTGCCGACCTTTCCTTGATAAGTCGGTCATTGTGTTCATTGACGACATTCTCATTTACTCCAAGGACGAATCTGAACATGCGCGTCACCTTCGTGATGTTTTGGAGGTTTTGAGGAAGGATAAACTTTATGCGAAATTTTCCAAGTGAGAGTTCTGGTTGAAGGAAGTGCATTTTTTGGGGCAAGTAGTCACGAAAGATGGAGTGAAAGTGGATCCTGCGAAGATAGAAGCTATGATGAATTAGGAACCTCCCAAGAGTCCATCCAAAATCCGAAGGTTTTTGGGATTGGCAAGTTACTACCGAAGATTCATCCAAGATTTCTCTAAGATTGCTTCTGCATTGATCGCCTTAGCCAAAGAGAAGGTAAAGTTCGTATGGACCGAATCTCAAGAGAAAGCTTTCCGGACCCTGCAGAAGAAGTTGTGTGAAGCCCGGATCTTATACTTGCCAGAAGGGTTGGAGGATTTTGTAGTTTATAGCGATGCATCCAAGATGGGTCTTGGATGCGTACTCATGCAAAGGGTAAAGGTGATTGCCTACGCGTCAAGACAACTAAAGGTGCACGAAAAGAATTACCCCACTCATGACTTGGAATTGGCGGCGGTAGTGTTCGCGTTGAAGTTGTGGTGACACTATCTCTATGGCACGAAGTGTACTTTGTAAACGGACCACAAGAGTTTGAAGTATGCCTTCGATCAAAAGGGACTTAATATGAGACAAAGAAGATGGTTGGAGCTACTCAAAGATTATGACTGTGAGTTTCTTTACCATCCGGTAAAGCAAACGTGGTGGCCGACGCCTTAAGTCGGAAAGAATATAGTGGAAAGCTCTGATCCAAGCTCGCAAGAATCGAATTAGTGTCGAGCCTCATGGAGAAGATCAAGGCGTCACAAGCCGAAGCCTTGTTGGAAGAGAATGTCAAGGACGAGGTGATGACCAAACAATAACTACTTTTGACCGAAGATATCCGAGGAATAAAATGCTTCGATGGGCGCGTTTGGGTGCCAAAGATTGGAGGAAACCGAGAACAACTCTTGGAAGAGGCACACAAGTCCAAATACTCCATCCACCCGGGGAGCACAAAGATGTTTAGAGACTTGAAACTGCATTATTGGTGGCCGGTTACGAAATTAGATGTGGCTCACTATGTAGAGCGGTGTGTGACTTGTTCACAAGTGAAGGTCGAGCACCAACGACTCTATGGGAGTCTTCAATCGTTGGAAATACCTGAGTGGAAGTGGGACAAGATTACCATGGATTTTGTGACCAAATTACCAAAGACTTTGAGGGGAAATGACACAATTTGGGTGATTGTTGATCATTTGACGAAGAGTGACTATTTGCTAGCGATGAGGGAAACCTTACCAATGGATAAATTGGCAAAGCTCTACATTGATGAAGTGGTCTCTAAACATGACATACCCTTTTCTATAGTTTCCGATCGTGATAGCCGGTTCACATCGAGATTTTAGGAAGCCTTTCATCAAGAATTGGGTACTCGAGTGAATCTGAGTTTGGCTTACCACCCACAAACCGAAGGACAGAGCGAGAGGACGATACAAACTCTGGAGGACATGCTTAGATCATGTGTGATCGACTTTGGCGGTAATTGGGATACCCATCTACCCTTGGTAGAGTTTGCTTACAATAACAATTATCACTCCAGTCTTGGGGCGGCAACGTTTGAAGCCTTGTACGGGCGGAAGTGTAGAACCCTCGTGTGTTGTCTAGAGGGGGGTGAGAAACAATTTGCTGGCCTGGAAATTGTACAAGAGACAGCCGATAAAGTCAAATCAATCCGGGAAAGTTTGAAGGCGGTGCAAGATCGACAGAAAAGCTATGCCGATAAGAAGAGGCGACCGATAGAATTTTAAGTGGGCGACCGGGTGATGTTGAAGGTTTCCCCGTGGAAGGGCCTAATACGGTTTGGAAAATGTAGGAAGTTGAGTCCCCGTTTCCTTGGACCGTTTACCATCATTGAACGTATTGGGATGCAAGCCTACAAGCTAGATTTACCACCAGAGATGGACGGAATACACCCTACGTTTCATGTGTGCTACCTACGGAAGTGCTTGGTGGAGAAAGAAAGTGTCATACCATTGGCAGAGATTCGGGTGGACGACAATCGATGTGTTGAAATGCCCGAAGCTATTCTAGAGAAAGAGACCAAGAGACTCCGTCACAAAGAGGTCACTATGGTCAAAGTCCAATGGAAGCACCATCGTGGTGCCAACATGACTTGGGAAGCGGAAGAAGACATGAAGATACGATACCCCCATTTGTTTGGATAGTCGGGATTTCGGGAACGAAATCATTCCCAAGTTGGGGAGGATTGTGACACCCCAAAATTTGGGAACTTGTGTAAAAGATTTAAACTTTTTTCAATGGTCTATTGTAAAAGTGGAATCAGTTTCAAGATTAAGATTTACAGTATTGATATCGCGAGTTGATAGTTCGTGTGCCAAGATTGGGTTGGGTATCATGCTCGTGATAGTGCCCGCGATAGTGACATGGTGTCACTATCGCGAAGACACAATCGTCGGGGGACTCTCGGTACATCTCACGCGATAGTGCCAGGCGATAGTGCCTTGATCACTATCGTTGTGTCACAACCTCACCACTTGTACCGAATGGTGTGTGGGTCGGGCAATTATGCCCCGCGATAGTGACAATGTCACTGTCGCCGTGTCACTATCGCCGACGGGGGATTTAGGTATTAAAAGGTCAGTCGCGAATTTTAGGTCTTTTATCTGATTTTGAAGTTTAAGGCTGTGTTTTTCTCTCTCAAAACCTGGTATGATCCATCTCCAAACCCTCCATTGTTATTAATGCATCCTACCAACCAAATCTCTTGACCATTAATGATAATCTAGGTATTATTAAAGCATTCTTTGTTGAAGATTCAAGTCTCCTCAAAGATCTAGTCTTATCTCCTTATCTCTAGTTCTTGGTATTCTAGGGTTTGAAATATAATCCTACATGGTGAGTTCATTCTCTTTACAAAACTTTATACATGTCAAAATGTGGGTTTTTAAACATCTAAATATTTCCATCTTTATATACTTGTCTTGTGTGGATTTTGTATCAAACCTAACTTTTGGAGATTTTAGGGTTTTATGATAAAAGTATGGTTATGGAATTAATGAACTTTTATGTTGAACTAATGGTATATTTGTACATGGAAAACTTGTTTACTTCAACTTTGGTTTAAACACTTGGGATCCAAAATTAGGGTTTCGAATATTGTTGGTGAAATTAATGAATGAGAACTTGGAATATAGGACTTAAAGTAAGGAAATGTTATTCATGTGAGAACTAGGAATCTCTTGGTAAATTATGTGAGATATCACATGGAATCTTACACTTGTTATTATCTTGGGTAGTATGTTAAATGTTGGATTGTCCGGTTGGGTTAATTGGCTTTATGTGGCATATTCAATTTTAGTGGAGTCATGACCCCATAATTGTTGTAACAATTTGTCCAATGATGGAACGCTAGTTTTCCACATTGAGGCACGTTTAGGCATCAGATTGGGTTATAAGTCCTACGTGCTAGGATTTAGGATTTCAATGTTAGGACCCTATGTGGTTGAAGTTGACTTTTCCGTGGGTGTACGTTTAAATCCACCGAGCCTAACATCCCTTGCATATAATTTCTATGTGTATTGGTTTTACTAACTTGTCAAGTGGCTTACTCTTGTGTTCCGTCACTTATGTTAGTAAGCGGGTCTCCCCCGTTAACCCAAGAGGTATTTGTTTATGTTAAAGAGTTACATCATTATTATCCTAAATTCCTTTTCCTACTTACGCTTATTATTGATTATCTCTAAATTCAAATGTTTGATCTTACTAGGCTTTAGCCTTACATTTTTTCTTAAAATGACATGTATAACAGGTCAATCTAGTGGCGGATTCATCAGGAATGATTGGATGACCTTGGGGTCGAGAGCGGTCTTTTTGGGAGATATATTGACCGATACAGAGATGATAGTGGATATACATTTTGGAAGGATAGCGACACCCGACCTTAATCTTTCTTGTCTAAGTTAGATTATTAGGTTGTCGAATCTTATTCTTCATTTGGTTTGGTTTGTAAATGTCATAACTCTATTTCCCATTTTGGGATGATATTTTGGGATTGATTTGACCGGCACCACTAGAACCTGATATACACATCGACACCAAACAAGTGTTAGGCCAAAAAGCTTAGTGAGTTTGTACAACTAATGTTGGGAATTAAATAATTGCTTAAGTATGGTTAATGCTGCTAGCACAACTGATTACTACTGTTAGTAGATTTAATATTGCTTGACAAGTTAGTACTGCTACTTCAATAGATAGTACTGCTTGGAGAGTTAGTACTGCTAGTAGTTAGTACTGCTGAAGTTAGTACTGCCAGATCAAAGTTAATACTGCTGAACACAGTTACTACTGCTGGTGAAAATTAGTACTGCTTAGAGTGTTAATGCTGCTACAACTTAATACTGCTTAAGAGATAATCAAGATTCGTGCAGATCAAGACTGAAGATAATCATGGAAGGTTTGAAGATAATGATAGAAGAATATACTGAAGATCTTTTATTTTTTGTAATTATCTTTTATTTTCAGTATATGTATAGACCTGTTGAGAATAGTTTAGGACATCAAGTTAGCAAATTATTCTGAGTTTTGTTTTCATAGAGAGAATTAACCTCAAGGTTTAGAACCCTAGTTCTAGAGAAGTAGAATTCGTATTGGTGAGCCTGTTCATCAATATTGAGGTTTTGTTTGAAATCTTGTAACTTTAATCATTCAATAAAGTTTACAAGATTGTGATTTCTGATTCACTGTTACATTGAGTATTAAATATTAAAGTGTTATTCCGCAACTTCTTTAATATTGTTTCTGAGTTCATTATTCTTGTTAAGAATTAGATCCTTCCAAGTGGTATCAGAGCAAGTATTCTCAGAAACCTTCAGTCATCATGGAAAACACAGTTGAATCAAACAGTACTCTTGTCTCAAAGGTTCCAATGCTCAGATCTAATGAGTTTGACATGTGGAAGATTAGGATCAAGCAATACATTCTCCTCACAGATTACTCTATGTGGGACATCATTGAGAATGGTCCATCTGATGAAGGAAAGATTGGTGCAGATGGAAAAAGAATCCCACCAAAGACGGATGCAGAAAGGAAAACAAGGCAGACAGAGATGAAAGCCTTGAGCACACTGCTCTTGGCTATTCCCAATGAGTATCAACACCAATTCTGCAATTGCACTGATGCACAGATGCTTTGGAATGCTCTAGAGAAGAGATTCTCTGGTACCAAAAGTACCAAGAGAAATCAGAAGGCAATATTGAAGCAACTGTATGAAAACTTTATGTCAACTAAGAATGAGTCCATGACTCAAACTTTTGACAGGTTTAACAAGCTGATTGGTGAACTAGCTACTATGGGAGTACAGATTGATCAAGATGATGTAAACAGAAAGTTCTTAAGGTCCCTTGGAGATGAATGGACCATGTATACTGTTTCATTCAGACAAAATGATCAATTGGAAGAAAAGGAATTGGATGATCTGTACAATGATCTGAGAGTGTTTGAATCTGAGGTGGAGGCAAAGAAGAAGCCTACTGGGTATGTTCATAATGTTGCACTCTTATCAGCATCAATTGATTCTACTGCTAACCCTGAATCAGTTAATGCTGCTAATGGAGTAAATCAAGAAAAAGGCACTGAATCTGTTTTTGAAGCCTTCCTTTCCAGCCATGGAAACTCCTCTTTAATCAATGATGACTTGGAACAACTTCATCCTGATGATCTTGAAGAGATGGATATTAAATGGCAGATGGCCATGCTTTCTATAAGGGTGAAGAAGTTCATCAAGAGGACTGGGAGGAACAACTTCTCCCAAAGAAGAGAAGATGGAGCAGGCTTTGACAAGTCAAAG
Source organism: Arctium minus (assembly GCA_954870635.1). NCBI lineage: Eukaryota > Viridiplantae > Streptophyta > Magnoliopsida > Asterales > Asteraceae > Arctium > Arctium minus. The sequence continues at coordinate 29,394,839 of OX941089.1, read as the reverse complement.
GTGGAGTGCTATAAGTGTCATCAAAAGGGACACTTTGCCAGGGAATACAGAAGTGGAGTCTCTCACCACAACCACCAACAAGCTCAGACTGGAAGCCTCAACCAGAACAGAAACTCTGCTTAAGCCCTTGTTTCTCAACAAGGAATGGGGTTTGACTAGAGTGATCAAGCAGAAGAGGCTATTCAAAATCAAGCTCTCATGGCAGAGGTATCTGATCTCCCAACTGAGGTACTTTCGAATCTCTGTTCTCAAACTTGCATTGACACTGTTAAAAGGTATAGGGATCACAACCAGAATATGAGTGATGACCTTAAGAGGTTAGAAAAAGATATAAAAGACTATGTGAGAATTGTTGAGAGGTTTGAGGAACAAATTAAAAGTTTCCAAGCCAATGAACTTCAACACTCATATGATACAAATTACTGGAAGTGGGAGAAGAATGATCTAGAAATCCAACTGACAAAGTCCAAGGAGGAGAATGAAAAGTTGAGAGGAGAACTAGGCAAGGTTAAGCTAGATGTAGAAAAGTTTTCCTATGCTTCTAAAGCCATGGATTCAATTCTAAAGGTCCAAATTCATGACAAGCTTAGACCAGGAATTGGATATAATACCACACCACCACCATATAACAACAATTACATCCCTCCTAAATCAGATCTGCTAGAGACCAAGGATAGGAAGGACTTACCTGAGGGATCCACTAAGATAGATCCTTTAGATGAAGTAGTTGTTGAGGACAAGACAGAGAAAGAAACTAGTAAGGGTAAGAACAATGTGAGTGGTGAGATTCCTCTAGAGAATCAAATTATTACCAATGAGGGTTGTGGAAAGATTTGGGTAAAATCTAAGGACATAGAGAAGACTGAGGGAAAGTCTAAGAAGGACCATTACAAGCAAACCACAGTTGTGAATCATGTTCCTTTTGTGAATCCTGTTCCTTGCAAACAGTGTGCATGTAATAAGCCTGAACCCCTAAAACATGATAAAAGAAGGGGAAATCAAAGAAATTGGAATAATCAATGGGCTCAGAAACAAGGAGTTGATCTGAGTAGTATCATCAGACCAAAACCTTGTTTCATATGTGACAAATTGAATCATCTTGCCAAGCACTGTTAATTTAATCCCATTAACCAAAGGATGAATTTTCAAAGAGCTATGCAAAAACCCTTTGGTTATAGGAAGGATGAAAGGAACCATGTGCCTAAGAAACCTGTTAAATCTAAAAGCCACATGAAGAAAAAGACTGTGAAAGAAAGTGTCAAGATGTGGATTCTTAAAAGCACTAAAACTGTTAGTACTGCTACTACAAATAGTGTTGTTGACAAAGTTAGTGCTGCCAGAAGCAATACTACTGCTATCAATGTTAGTGCTGCTAACATTGTTAGTACTTCTTCAAATATTAATACTGCTAACTCTGTTAGTGCTGCTAACAAGGTTAGTACTGCTAAACCTGTTAGTACTGCTAACTCTGTTAGTACTTCTAAAATTAGTACTGCTTCTAGTGTTTGTGCTACTAGGCCTATTATCTTGACAAAGTACTCCAGTAATGAGTGCTCTGATTTTAAAAATCTCATCAAAAAGGAATGTAAATACTTTGATGAGAAAGGGAGACCCAAGACCACTCTGGCTTGGGTTCCCAATCAATACTAATTGTTTTATTCTATGTGCAGGGCAACCAACAGCTCAAAGAAAAGAGCATCTGGCATGTTGATAGTTGTTGCTCTAGGCACATGACAGGGAACATGGCTTGCCTCAAGAATTTCAAGAAAATTGATGGAGGACATGTTGTCTTTGGTAATACTCCAGATGGAGGTAAGATTAGTGGTAAGGGTGATGTAACAAAAGATAAAATGACCTTTGAAGATGTGTTCTATGTTGAGCAGTTAAGGTACAACCTGTTAAGTGTATCACAGGTTTGTGACAAAAAGCATAGTATATTGTTCACAGATACAGAATGCATTATCCTTGCTCCTGGATTCAAGGTAGTTGATGAAAAGATGATACTACTAAGAACTCCCAGAAAGGATAATGTCTATTGTTTGGATATGGAAAGTGTTTCAACTGATTCATCCCTAAACTGTATTGCTTCAAAAGCATCTTTGGATGAATCATCACTTTGGCACAGAAGGATGTGTCACATGAACTTCAAAACAATGAATAAACTTTTTAAAAACAACCTTGTAAGAGGTTTGCCTTCAAAAGTCTTTTCATGTCATGATCATTCTGTTGCCTGTCTCAAAGGCAAACAACACAAAACTTCTCATAAGTCCAAAGAGTTGAACACAATCTCTAATTCTCTTCAGTTGTTGCATATGGATCTGTTTGGTCCTACAAATGTTATGAGTATAGGTAAGAAATTATACTGCTTAGTTATTGTTGATGATTACTCTAGATTTACTTGGGTATATTTTCTAAGGACTAAGGATGAGACAAGTGGACTGATCAAATCCTTTATTCTAAGAATTGAAAACCAAACAAATCAAAAGGTAAAAGTCATTAGGTCATACAATGGTACTGAATTTAAAAATCATGACCTAAACACCTTTTGTGAGGAAAAAGGAATTGAGAGGCAATACAGTGCTCCTAGGACTCCACAACAAAATGGTGTTGCTGAGAGAAGGAATAGGACACTGATTGAAGCTGCTAGATCTCTGTTAGCTGATTCAAAACTTCCTATTACTTTCTGGGCTGAAGCAGTTAATACTGCTTGTTATGTCCAAAACAGAGTTCTAGTGGTCAAGCCTAAAAACAAGACACCATATGAGATTTTAAATAAAAGAAAACCATTTATTGGATTTTTCAAACCTTTTGGGTGTCCTTGTACCATTCTCAATACCAAAACTCACTTAGGAAAGTTTGATAGCAAGGCAGATGATGGTTTTCTTCTTGGTTACTCATCTCAGAGTAAGGCCTACAGAGTATTTAACTCTTCTTTTAGAATAATTGAGGAAAGTGACAATGTCAAATGCAATGAGAACACACCAAATCCTATTAGTTCAGGTCCTCAGTGGTTGTTTGACATTGATTCACTAACTAACTCTTTGGGTTTCAGTAGTGATGATCATCCAGGTTCAGGAAGTGGAGGATCAGGGGATGTACAAGTACAAGACATTATTCCTCAGTATGTGATCTTTCCCATACCTACAATGGAACCTGTTGAAATCTGTGAAAAGGAGACTGTTACTGAACCAATTCAGAGTGAAGAAGAAAGAAGAGATAAGGAGAATTCAGAGCATGAAGAACCAGAAGTAGCTGATGAGATCCCCTCAGCTGACTTAAATGATTCCAATCTAGAAGTGGGAATCAATGAAGAACCTAGTCATCAGACTAGAACACAAAAGAACCATCCTCTAGAGCTGGTAATAGGAGACATCTCTTCTCCTATGGTAACTAGGAATCAAAGCAGACTTCAAGTGATGCAGAATCAGCAACATACAGTACTCTCTTGCTTTCTATCTCAGATTGAGCCTAAGAAGGCTTATGATGCAATGAAAGATTCAAGTTGGATAGAAGCCATGCAAGAAGAGTTACTTCAGTTTAAATTGCAAGATGTTTGGGACTTGGTGGACCTTCCAAAAGGCCATAGAGCTATTGGCACCAAGTGGATTTTCAGAAATAAAAAGGATGAGAGAGGAATAGTAATCAGAAACAAAACAAGGCTAGTGGCACAAGGGTACACTCAGGAAGAAGGCATAGACTATGAGGAAGTCTTTTCTCCAGTTGCAAGGGTAGAGGCAATTAGGCTGTTTCTAGCCTATGCCTCATTTATGCAGTTCAAGGTATATCAGATGGATGTAAAGAGTGCCTTTCTTTATGGAACAATTAATGAAGAAGTATATGTCTGTCAGCCCCCTGGATTTGAGAATCCATCATATCCTGACAGAGTGTACAAACTTAAGAAAGCACTTTATGGTCTACATCAAGCCCCAAGAGCATGGTATGATACTCTGTCTACCTATCTCTTGGAAAATGGGTTTGAAAGAGGAATAATTGACAAAACCCTTTTCATTATAAGAAGTAAGAAGGACATCCTACTTATTCAGATCTATGTGGATGACATCATCTTTGGATCTACAAAAGAACAGATGTGTAGAGACTTTGAAAAGTTGATGCACAAGAGCTTTAAAATGAGTTCAATGGGTGAACTCACCTTCTTCCATGGGCTTCAAGTGAAACACCAGAAATATGGGATCTTCATAAGCCAATCAAAGTATGTGAAAGACATCCTGAACAAATATGGTTTAACAGACTTAAAGCCAGCAAGCACACCAATGGAAACTCACAAACAGATCACTGTTTATCTTGAGGGGGAGGATGTTGATGTCCATCTATATAGATCAATGATTGTATCTCTCATGTATCTCACAGCCTCAAGACCAGACATCATGTTTCCAGTGTGTGTTTGTGCCAGATTCCAAGTCAAGCCAAAGCAGTCACATCTACAAGCAGTTAAAAGGATTTTCAGATACTTAAGAGGGCAACCTAGATTAGGTCTTTGGTATCCTTATGAATCCAACTTTGACTTGATTGCATATTCAGACAGTGACTTGGGAGGTGCTAATATGGATAGAAAGTCTACTTCAGGGGGATGTCAGCTTTTGGGTGTAAGACTAGTATCTTGGCAGTGTAAGAAGCAAACCACAGTGTCCTTATCAACAACAGAAGCTGAGTACATTGCTGCTGCAAGTTGCTGCTCTCAGGTTCTAAGGATTCAGAATCAAATGCTGGACTATGGGGTAACCTTTCTTCACACTCCAATCTTCATTGACAATAGCAGTGCTATAAGAATTGTTAACAATCCAGTCAAGCACTCCAAAACAAAGCACATTGAGATCAGGTATCACTTTATTAGAGATTGTAATGAAAAGAAGCTAATTCAAGTTGCTAAAGTTCATACTGACAACCAGTTTGCTGATCTATTCACCAAATCTTTTGATGTGGGTAGATTCACCTTCTTGGTCACAAGTGTGGGCATGATCAACTCTGAATGAGCTCATGTTTAAAAAGTGATTGTATACCTGTTATTTGGTTGTTTTTTTTGTGTTACTAATCATCTTTCTCAGGAAGAATATTGCCTTGTTCAGACCAACACAAGATTCAAGAGTGTAAGTGTAGTTAATACTGCTAGTGGTTAATATTGCTCTCAGGTAATACTGCTAGTGGTTAATACTGCTCACAGTTAATACTGCTAGTTAGTTAATACTGCTAGTGGTTAATACTGCTCTCAGTTAATACTTCTCTCAGTTAATACTGCTAGTTAGTTAATGCTGCTAGTGGTTAATACTGCTCACAGTTAATACTGCTAGTTAGTTAATACTGCTAGTGGTTAATACTGCTCTCAATTAATACTGCTAGTTAGTTAATATTGCTTCTTTCCCGAATCGTATAAATACCCTTTTTGCCCGCCTAAAAGCTCATAACGACTCTTTGAATACTGTTCATTTTCTCTCTAACCCTTTTTCTCTCAAGCACCTAGTAAGTTTTAGGCAAGAACACTCAAGCTCGATGGCATCCATGGAGTTCATTGATGAGCACAACGAAATCGCAATGCTTCAAAAGCCAAAGCAGGCTGATGGATTTCACCAGATAGTCGATTTCCTCAAGACAAGCCATATCGAGTATGCTCTTACAGTGTCGCCATCCATCTACATTGAGCACCAGAAACAATTGTGGTCCAATGCCACCATTGTTACTGAAAATGGTGTGCAAGTTATCAAGACAAGGGTGTGTGACAAACCCTTGACAGTTTCTGAAGAGGTTATTCACATCAGTCTACGTGTAGACGATGCTTCAGGTATCTCATCTATCTCTAATGATGAACTGTTTTCCACTTTAACTAGAATGGGGTATGGAGGCCCATTGGGTGTTTTCAAGTTCTCAAAAGCTAAATTTTCTCCCCAATGGCCTTTCTTTGTCCATACCCTGATGCACTGTATTTCCAGAAAGACTACTGGATGGAGTGAGTTCAGTAGTACCATTGCTTATGCTTTGGTCTGCTTGGCCACTGCCAGAAAGTACAATTTTTCTAAAACAATTTTCAATGACCTTGTGTCAAACTTGGGAAACAAAAAGAGGTTTTATATGTACCCAAGATTTGTCCAGGCAGTTATAACCAATGAATTGACGGATATGCCTCAATTTGATGAGGTATATGTACCAAAAATCCCCAAGGGTAAGGTCTTTTCAAATATAAAGAGATCTGCCCTGGACTCGGAAGGAGTTGACACCCCATTGTTCTCTACAATGATGGTGGTGTCCCCCAATCAAGAAGGTATGGCTTCAGGGTCAAGGCCCTCATTAGACTATCCCACTGAAAGCCAATCCCAACCTTCAATCAGTATATCAATCCCACAGTCCCTTCTTCAAAAACCAACTTCACCAATCACCAATACGTACATGAGGAAAAAGGTAAAGAAGGCTCCTTCCCTTCTTGTACCTTCACCCACAGAGCCTTTAAGCCCTCTAATGGAGAATTCTCCATTAGAGAATATCTATAGGGAAACCACAGGGGTGTCTCCCAACCCCAAGGAGGTGCTCACTGAGGAGATGCACGAGCATATGGGTGCAAAGGCTGCCACTACTCCTGCTAGCACAGAGGAGGCCAGTGGTAACATCAATAAGACCTTCCCCATGGCAACTTTGGGTGAGCAATCATCCAAAGGTCCCAGGTGCCAAGAAACCAAGGGGGTGGAGGTGAGGACATATATGACTACAATGAATTGATGGAAACTATGGGCAACATTAATATGGATGTTATCAAGCAAGGCAAAGACATAGAAGAGATGAAATTGGTAATTCTGTCTCAACAAGTACAGATTACCAAACTGAAGAAAATGGTGACAAGATTGGTGCACAATAAGAGGAGAAGGCAATTTGTGTTGAAGAAGAGAAAAAATGCTAATGATGCTTTCAACAAGGGGGAGAATCAAGAGGCTGAAGCAGAGAAGGAAAGTACATCTGGGATGGGATTTGATTTTGAGGGGGAGAAAGAAGCAGAAACAGAACCACAAGCAGCAGAAACAGATGAGGTTCAAGCAGCAGCAGTAACATAACAGGTAGCAGCAGTAACAGGTCTATCTGTTGAAGAATTGGAAATAGCAGAAACTTTGGTAAAAGCCAAGAATGACACTCCTAAGGCTACTCAAAAGGCCAAGGGAGTGGTCATTAAGGAAGGAGGTATTGAAAAGAAAACAAGCAAAGAGATCAGTGATGCAGAGTTGAAAAGGAAAGGAAAAGCTAAGATGGTTGAACCTGAACTAGTTGTAAAGAAGAAGACTCAGATAGAATTAGATGTAGAAGTGGCAAAGCAGCTTCAAGCAGAGATGGAAAAAGAGGAACAACTATAATCTGAAAAGGACAGAGAACTTGCACTGGAGATGGCTAAAAGGCTAAATGAAGAGTATCAAAAAAGCATGCAAACTGCAGCTGAGGCCAAGAAAAGTGTAGCAAAAGCAACCAAGCAAAGAATGCCAGTCAAGAAGCAGAAAAGACAACCTTCTAAGACTTTTTTCGCCAATCAGGAAAGGAGAAAAATGATAAACTTCCTGAAAGGCTCAATTGGTGTCAAAGGGGAGATGTTCACTAACATGGCATACAACACGGTTGAGGAACTATACAAGAAGGAAATGGCTAAGCTTCAAGGGGACTCTTCTCAAAGGGAAGAAGCTGAAAGAAGGATGAAGGAGAGACATGATCTCAACATCCAACAACCATTCCCTGAGGAAGTCACTCCTACTAAAGAAAAGGCTGAAGACACTAAAGAAGAAAATGTTGTTGTGGAAGCCAAATCTGCAAAAAGAGTAAAGACTATAGCTTCCAAGAAACAGTCCAAGAAGCCAAGGATTGAAGAAGCAGAAAAAGAGGAAGAACCTTCAGTTACACCTTCAGCAGAATCTGTGCAGAACCCAGAGCAGTCCAATAAGCAATCTGATGAGCATGTGAGTCTGTATATGACTGTAATTGAACCAGTACAGGTTGTTCCCATTTCTGTAAAAGCACAGGAATCATCTTTTGGGATATTCTGAGGGACAACAGAAAGGAGTACTTCAGACTCAAAAGAGTTGGGGATGTATTTGAAGTATATTCAACTTGAGGGAAAGTAATCAGAAGTTGCTCCAGGGCTGACCTAGAATAAATGCGTAAGGTGGGAATGAAGCTTTATGAGCCTGTTTTGAAAGGAACTGAAGAAAGTCTACTCAAGATTGTACTGGAATACTTGAGTATGATGTTTGAACCAGAAAAGGTGGTGCACAGGATAAAGGATCTACATCATGGGTATGTGTTTAAGAAGATTGATAAGTGGATACTCTTTGAAAACTGTGGTGTATACATGATCACCATAGATAACTGTTATCATGAATACTACCTGGTGGACAAAGTATATGATCATAGAAAGGAGAAGATGAATGGGATGCTGAAAGCAAAGCTAGTGTGTGCAAAGGAATCAGAAATGGCCAGAATTGTGGTAAGAAGGACAATTAATCAAAGTCTGGGTCTGAATCCAAATTTGGGCAACTAAGCTGTAGTGTTGAAAGCATCTTGAAGACCATAATTGAAGAACTTGACTTCTCTTCCTAAAAGTCAAGTTAGGGGGAGATTGTTGGGAATTAAAGAATTGCTTAAGTATGGTTAATGCTGCTAGCACAACTGATTACTACTGCTAGTAGATTTAATACTGCTTGACAAGTTAGTACTGCTACTACAATAGATAGTACTGCTTGGAGAGTTAGTACTGCTAGTAGTTAGTACTGCTGAAGTTAGTACTACCAGATCAAAGTTAATACTGCTGAACACAGTTACTACTGCTGGTGAAAATTAGTACTGCTTAGAGTGTTAATGCTGCTACAACTTAATACTGCTTAAGAGATAATCAAGATTCGTGCAGATCAAGACTGAAGATAATCATGGAAGGTTTGAAGATAATGATAGAAGAATATACTGAAGATCTTTTATTTTTTGTAATTATCTTTTATTTTCAGTATATGTATAGACCTGTTGAGAATAGTTTAGGACATCAAGTTAGCAAATTATTCTGAGTTTTTGTTTTCATAGAGAGAATTGACCTCAAGGTTTAGAACCCTAGTTCTAGAGAAGTAGAATTCGTATTGGTGAGCCTGTTCATCAATATTGAGGTTTTGTTTGAAATCTTGTAACTTTAATCATTCAATAAAGTTTACAAGATTGTGATTTCTGATTCACTGTTACATTGAGTATTAAATATTAAAGTGTTATTCCGCAACTTCTTTAATATTGTTTCTGAGTTCATTATTCTTGTTAAGAATTAGATCCTGACAACTAATAACATCCCAATCAAATGCACAATTTTTATCAGCAGTTAACAATAAGTTCATCAAATGTGGAGTCAATGGGGGAGACCCATAGCACCAATCAAGTTCCACCCAAAGGGTCGATACACCTTGACGCCAACTACCATGAGTGACACCCAAAAGGCCCGGCACATCCGAGGACTACAACCATGGCATTACCCCGAATGGCGGAGGTCTAGGTACATACCATTACGGTGGCACCCAAGACTATATCCTCCTAGTGTCTGCCAACTTGGTTCGTCCAACATTATTATTAGTAGGTCTGAAGGCACATAATGCACATGAATAATCACAATTCCAACCATGGGTACAATATTAGACAATACCATCCATAAGTTACACATAGTCCATATCACAGCTAGTATAGAATTATTGTTAATAATGTAGTTATAACTCCAACTCATGAAGATTCAAGTAATAGGTCATCCCAATACCATGTTATGTGCTTCATCAAACTTTAACAAGTCATGTATTATCATGTAATCATCTAACAATCCAACTTCTAAAAATTAGGTCAAACCACCTATATAGCCCATTATCCAAAATTAACTCATACAAGCATATTTCCCATTTATCTAAGGTCAAGGAGTCCCAATACCATGTTAGGGAAGCTCAGTCAAGTAGAAAATGGGGTCATAGACTTACACACAAGGAGACCCACAAGAAATCAAGTTTTATGTATGAATAGTTCAAATAAAGATGAATGATAATAACATGTAATAGAGAAGGATGTGTATCTAGTTTTAACAAAATTTAGGAACTCACCAACTAGGTTTATAAAGAAAACCTAGAAAGTAGAAACCCTAGATGTAGATTGGATGGAGACTTGAAGACTTGAGATTCTAGATGAAACTGTGACACCCCAAAATGTGGCAAATAAATAAAAATGAAAAGAAAGGAAAAATAAAATAAAATGGGTTTTATTTTTTTAGATTAAAAAAATTGTGAAGAAAAACGTGTAAAAGAGCCAATCATGTCACTTAATAAAAGTGAGAAGTGAAGAAATGAGTTTATGATCATTGGACTAAAAATGAAAGAAAAAGTCAAGACGGGGATAAAAAGTGTAAATTTGACAAAACCTTTGAAGTCAGGGGGCTGAGAGTTATTATCTGGTAGCGTAGGGTAGTGTCAGTTGTCAAGTTCTTCAAACTTAAGGGACCTGTTATGAAAAAAAGGACAGAGCTGAAATTTTCAGAAAATCGAAAACGATCACTCATTTGGAGCTTCTTATTGGCTCGTTTTGTCAACTATTAGGACAAAAAAATCGTAGATAAATGAAGGTAACCGGTTAATGATCATTTTGGTTCAAGAAAATAGAGATTTGGTCGAGTTTAGAAGAAGAAATCGGAGGTTGAAGTTCGGTGTCGAAAAACTCCGTTTATCGACGATTGGAGGTAAAATACTCAACCAAATTTCAAGTTCTTTATATGGTTAGCTTCGTTTTTAAGTCCTTTATCGAACCTTAGTAGCCTTATGTCTCAAATTTTAGTCTTGGAGGTCCGATTTCGAGTTTTTTTTACTGATTTTCGAGTGGTTTTTAGGACCCAACTTTAAATGAGCGTGTGGGACTCAATACTTGATGGTTTTCGTTGATTTTTGTTCCTATGGTTAAGGAAAATTATTTTCTAGAGTTTTAGAAAGAAAAATCGTCGATAACGACGAAGAAATGAGGCCAATCGACCGATTTTTCCGGCTGGTGCTATTGGGACATGACCGGAGGCCGTGTCCGGCGTTGGGCCGACCAAGGCTGATCAACGAGATATGGGCCACATTATTCTTTTTCTAGTTGGGCCTTTATCAGATTGAAATCTGGATTCTTTTTTTTATTTTGTTAGATGTTGGGCCACTTAAATATTAAGATCTATTTTATATAGTTTGATGCATATAATAATTAAATATGGGCTAGACATCAAATTATTTTATTTAGATCTTTAATTTATTTAAAGGGTCCAATTAAAAAAAAGGTGAGATTAACTATTAAATTATTTATTTTATAATAAATGCTTTAATAATCGTATTTAAGGTTTCGTTTTAAGATTTATAAATTATAATACACGAGTCGGAATGGATGATTTTGTTAGTTATTAAAACAATCAATCGATATTAAGAATCGTTATTAAGCATGGTTCTTAGAGAATTATTAAATTATTTCGATGGTTTAATAATGAGATTAAAGCATCGTAATTTAAGTTAAATAATTATTGGGTCGCTTTAGTTTAGAAAGGTGGATTTATAAAATTATAAAATAATTATTTTGACGTTTTAAGGCGTCGTAGAGTTTTAGACTTGGGGGTATGACTAAAGTTGTTCGAGGTTGACCGTGTTGACCAATAGTTGACTTTTACCTCGTTTGACCCACAATTATTTTGACGATAAGATCAAATGGATATATTTGAGTCATTTAGAGACCTGATTTTAGAGTTGACTTTAGGTCGAGTCAGGTTGACTAAAGTTGACTTTTGAAGAAAATAAGCCATTAATTGGATATGGTGATATGAAATGTGTAGGTTTTCAGTTGAGAGCTATCAGTAGCTGATCTACACAGAATCAGGTGAGTCCTTATGAGACTTACACTGGGATGCATACCTATGTACAAATTTATTTTCACTATTATATGATTTATATGGTGATATATACTTATGCATGATGTTTCAGTTTACATACATGATGCAATATGTTTTACATGTATGTTATTTATGATCAGTTGCATGCTATGTGTTTATTTTGTTTTCAAATAGCTCTAGCATGCTATTTCATATGAAAATTTTATGACTGGTTTTAGTGGGTGGGCATTTGACCAGTAAGTCACGGACAAGTGGCACGACCCAGTCAAGTGGGTGATTAAATAGAACAGAAAGTTCAACCCAAGGCGTGTCAAAGGCAAGTGGCACGACCCAGTCAAGTGGGTGATCGAATAGAACAGAAAGTTCAACCCAGGGCGTGTCAGAGACAAGTGGAACGACCCAGTCAAGTGGGTGATCGAACATAATAGAAAGTTCAACCCAGGGCGTGTCAATGACAAAATGACCCTTACCTGACGAGACAGTTTATAAGATCTCTTTTCTTTCAACGCTGCATGTTTTCAGAAAATGCATACTATTTGATAAAATGTTTTGAAATTGATATGCATTATGTGAAATGATTTTATTCACGCAAACCATGAACTCACTGAGCTTTATAAGCTGACTATAGTATGCATCTCAAGGACAGAAGGTTTCAGGTTGCATAAAGGAAAATGGCACACATAGAGACTTGCCACTACCATTTAAGTTCAGTATTTATGTTCAGGAATTTATTATGAATAAATACTGTAACGCAACTCGGTATGGGACGGGTTAACAATAAAGTTACATATTTATTATTTTAAAGTCTTCCGCTGTAAACGGTTTTAATTTAGCCGTTAGTTTGGAGTATTTTGGAGAATTGTTTTAGATTACGTAACACTTTTCCAAGCAAAAATATAGGTGTTACAAGTTGGTATCAGAGTCGTAGTTCAAGAGAAATAGGTTATGATCTATAGCCTAAGCTTGAACCGTTAGTTGTAAGAATGATACTTCAGCTTTAGGTGTGAATCAATATCAATATCGTACATTGATCAATATGAGTATAACACATATTAGATGCACCATAATTCAACGTAAGTAGTGTATAACATTGTTGCAGCAACGCAATAAACTTAAGAGAAGTTATAATTGACCAAACTTCTTTTTCTTAAAGTTGATTGGCGTTAAGAATGCATGTAGGGTGCTGAGAAGTAAGCTTTTGCAGAGTATGACAGAACAATTATCATGAGCTTAGATCCAAAAGTTATCCAGGTAAGTGTTCAGATTTAGAAGCGTCAAGGGAGAAAAAAAAACTGATTTTAATAGCACGAGAAGTGTTAGTTAGAACTTCAGTTGTTTCATATATTATCAGTTTGTAGTCGTCAATTTCAGTTTCAGTTAGCTTCAGTAATGCATGTTAAATTGGGTGTGTGTGTGTTAAGGGGTCACGTACCGAGGTATCAGTAAATCAGGAACGACACTGTAAAGATGCATAAATGATACATGTACTGCGAGGGTGCCACTATACATATGTTTATTCTCAGTTAAGTAACTAGCTTATTTTGTGGTCGGTGCACATGGATGGTTCAAATATATAGATGACCCCTACACTGTGCCAAGATTGTCAAGATCTCAAAAGTGTCTAGCTTTGTGTGTTGTTTAAATACAAATTGTTCAGAGTTTTTAGACACCAGATTTTTTTGTTTCATATCAATTTAAAGGTTACTGCCTTGAAGTAGCAATTGCCCATATAATTTTTAGTTTAGAATCCTGGGCTTTCAATAGTGCCATCTTGGTTGAGGAGTGCAACAGTGGCGTTATGAACCTGGTGAGCATAATGTGTGGACCATACTTCGAGAAGTTGTTATAGTCATTATTTGTAGTGTGCCCAATTATTCGAGGAATAAACTAAAACAAGTATAATGTCAAAAGTTGGTCCCACGATGCAAAGTTTGAATAATCTTGGCCACGTAGTTGATAAGAAGGACATATAAGTAAAAGCTAACAAGCTTAGAGGTTGTGTCATATTTTAAAGTAGTCAAGATTAGTAACTGAGACAGAAGTTTAGTTTGGTTACTAGATTATTGTCGGAAATTCATTTAAGGTTCTCTAAATTGCAGACTTAATGTCAGCATAGACTCAAACAACACAATAAGTTAGATTGAGGTCAGAAAGAACAAGTCTTTCAGTTACTGAAAGCAAGAGTAAAGCAATGTATAAATTTGATGGTTGCCAGAATGACTAGAAAATCTTGTAGTTTTTTCAGTGATACTTCGAATTTCGAATTAGACTTAATATTAATGCAACGAGACAATTTTATCGCCTATGTATTAAGTCAATTGTAAGAACATGAGAAGACATACAACACATGATAGAGAGTTAGCAACATGGTATTTGCACTCAAGTTTGGTAGACATTATGGCTCAAAGTGTGTTATGATGGTTCAAAAGTTCCATGTTCGGTTGAAAAGGAAAAATTTTGTGCTAGAGACGGTGATTAACATCGTCGAAGAATTATAATGATGAAATTCACTGTCATCCAGATAGGTAAAGAAGGATCAGAAGTGATCGGACTACGAACTATGAAGGTAGATATCAAATTGAGTACAAACGATCAGATTCAAACAATTCAGTAAGACACTCTTCAATGAGAGAATTTGAGAAACAAAGAATGACTAACCACCTTGGGTTGCTATTAGTAGACTAAGATGAATTCTTAGATTTTGGAACAAAATTTAGGTTCCAACGTGGGAGGTCTTAGATAGACAATGTTATAAGGTTATGTAAATCCTTATGCTTAGGGCATACCGATAGTAATAAGATGTGCAGGAAATTGAAAAGGTGTTTTAGAATGTGTAAAAGAAAAGGACATCGAGACGTCAAATCGGCGACAGTAAGTCGGGACAAACTTTAAGTCTCAATAAGGACTAGTATATACCTGAGGGCCTATGTACTAAGTCTGATAAATAAGGCAATCATTGATCTGAGATCCTTCAAGCAAAGGTAAGTAAGTGATACAACATGTGTTCCCTACTATATAGAGAGTTGGTAAAGCGGGTTAGATTATGTACTATAAGTTTATCGCAATATCTCAACAGTGTTTAGTATGAATATTACGTAAGTATCAATGTCATCATCAATTATCATTATGTGCATTAAGTGTGGATCAGAGTATTAGCAAGAACATTAGCATTGTGCATGACATTTGATAAAATATTTCGAGTAATGCTCATTCATCGTGGATCATGGTTGATGAATATTTCAAGCAATGGTCAATTATGGCACGATAGGTTTAGTCTATTCATTTTCATCCATGAAAGGTTTATTGTATAACTTATGTAGTGATATGTGATGTACAAGAAGCTACCCAACATATGCATAGAAGTGCACCAGTCTGATATGTCACGAGTATGAGTTAAGTAACGATGTGAGAAAGTAGAAATACATAGTACATGAGGAGTTATGCTAATAAGCAGCATAGACCGCTAAAGTTTTAGACAACAGACAGAATGATGTTAAAGACTTCACGTTGAAAAGACATAATCATATAAGACGAGTAAGGTAAATATAGTTCAAAGTGTGTTGGATCGAAAAGTTAGTTGCAAGAGTTGATAGAGTGGTTTATCAAGTAAGTTGGCCACACAGTTATAAGTTAAATTATCGACCCTTTTCACGTGTCGAATCCAAGGAAATGTTTATATAATGAGTCAACTATAAGAATTTGGCACATGTCGAGGTTAACAACACACTCACTTATATAGAGGAAACAGTCAAAGTGTGGGTAAAGAAACGAAATGATTAAGGAACAAGAGTAGATATTTAATATTAACGTGGTGTTAATCAAATTAGAATCTTTAAGATTCAAAAATGACATGATAGTTGAAGTCATATAAGGACTGAGAATACTCAATGGTCTAAACAGTATAATTCCGAGGACGGAATTCCTTAAAAGAGGGGAGATTTGTGACACCCCAAAATGTGGCAAATAAAAAAAATGAAAAGAGAGGAAAAATAAAATAAAATGGGTTTTATTTTTTTTAGATAAAAAAAATTGTGAAGAAAAACGTGGAAAAGAGACAATCATATCACTTAATAAAAGTGAGAAGTGAAGAAATGCGTTTATGATCATTGGACTAAAAATGAAAGAAAAAGTCAAGACGGAGATAAAAAGTGTAAATTTGACAAAACCTTTGAAGTCAGGAGGCTGAGAGTTATTATCTGATAGCGTAGAGTAGTGTCAGATGTCAAGTTCTTCAAACTTGAGGGACCTGTTATGAAAAAAGGACAGAGCTGAAATTTTCAGAAAATCGAAAACGACCACTCATTTGGAGCTTCTTATTGGCTCGTTTTGTCAACTACTAGGATAAAAAAATCGTAGATAAATGAATGTAACTGGTTAATGATCATTTTGGTTCAAGAAAATAGAGATTTGGTCGAGTTTAGAAGGAGAAATCGGAGGTTGAAGTTCGGTGTCGAAAAACTACATTTATCGATGATTGGAGGTAAAATACTCAACCAAATTTCAAGTTCTTTATATGGTTAGCTTCTTTTTAAGTCCTTTATCGAACCTTAGTAGCCTTATGTCTCAAATTTTAGTTTTGGAGGTCCGATTTCGAGTTTTTTTTACTGATTTTCGAGTGGTTTTTGGGACCCAACTTTAAATGAGCGTGTGGGACTCAATACTTGATGGTTTTCATTGATTTTTGTTCCTATAGTTAAGGAAAATGATTTTCTAGAGTCTTAAAAAGAAAAATCGTCGAAAACAACGAAGAAACGAGGCCTATCGACCCATTTTTCCGGCTGATGCTGTTGGGACGTGAACGGAGGTTGTGTCCGGCATTGGACCGACCAAGGCTGATCAATGAGATATAGGCCACATTATTCTTTTTCTAGTTGGGCCTTTATCAGATTGAAATCTGGATTCTTTTTTTTTTATTTTGTTAGATGTTGGGCCACTTAAATATTAAGATCTATTTTATATAATTTGATGCATATAATAACTAAATATGGGCTAGACATCAAATTATTTTATTTAGATCTTTAATTTATTTAAAGGGTCCAATTAAAAAAAAGGTGAGATTAACTATTAAATTATTTATTTTATAATAAATACTTTAATAATCGTATTTAAGGTTTCATTTTAAGATTTATAAATTATAAGACACGAGTCGGAATGGATGATTTTGTTAGTTAATAAAACAATCAATCGATATTAAGAATCGTTATTAAGCATGGTTCTTAGAGAATTATTAAATTATTTCGATGGTTTAATAATGAGATTAAAGCGTCGTAATTTAAGTTAAATAATTATTGGGTCGCTTTAGTTTAGAAAGGTGGATTTATAAAATTATAAAATAATTATTTTGACGTTTTAAGGCGTCGTAGAGTTTTAGACTTGGGGGTATGACTAAAGTTGTTCGAGGTTGACCGTGTTGACCAATAGTTGACTTTTACCTCGTTTGACCCACAATTATTTTGACGATAAGATCAAATGGCACGACAAGTATGTGATCGAATAGAACAGAAAGTTCAACCCAGGGCGTGTCAGAGACAAGTGGCACGACCCAGTCAAGTGGGTGATCGAACAGAATAGGAAGTTCAACCCAAGGCGTGTCAGTGACAAAATGACCCTTGCCCGACGAGACAGTTTATGAGATCTCTTTTCTTTCAACGCTGCATCTTTTCAGAAAATGCATATTATTTGATACAATGTTTTGAAGTCCATATGCATTATGTGAAATGATTTTATTCACGCAAACCATGAACTCACTGAGCTTTATAAGCTGACTATAGTATGAATCTCAGGGACAGAAGGTTTCATGTTGGATAAAGGAAAATGGCACACATAGAGACTTGCCACTACCATTTAATTCAGTATTTATGTTCAGGCATCTATTATGAATAAATACTGTAACGCAACTCGGTATGGGACGGGTTAGCATTAAAGTTACATATTTATTATTTTAAAGTCTTCTGCAGTAAACAGTTTTAGTTTAGCCGTTAGTTTGGAGTATTTTGGAGAATTGTTTTTGATTACGTAACACTTTTCAAGGCAAAAATATGGGTGTTACAGAAACCACTCCAATAAATGGTCCTCAAGGTAGATTGAAGCTCAATAAATGTTGCATAACCACCCAAGGCTTGCAATAACTGATCTAAGGTAGAAAGAGAAAGAAAATCGCCCAAGAACCCTAAAAATCGCGGTTGAAAACGAGTAGGATTGTTTTTTGTGATTCAAAATCGGGCAAGAAGGGTTTTAGGGACGTGCAGGTAGCCCCGCGGCTTCGGCCACGGCTAGGAGGCCGCGCCATAAGTCGCGCGTGTGCCCTAAGGGCTTGCACTCCAGAGAGTTATGCGGCTTGGGTCGCAGCTTGGAACCCACGCCATAAGTCGCGCAACTCACTGTCTCAAGGTGTTAGTCAAGGTTTTGAAAGTTAAGAGATTACCCACACATCTACGCACTGATATACATACATTTATATAGGCAAGTTCTGAACGAAAAAACGGGTGCTACAATCCTCCCCACCTTAATTAGGATTTCGTCCCCGAAATCCCATTCTAGGAAAATAAGTGAGGGTGGCGATTCCTCATATCCTCTTTCGATTCCCATGTAACGTTGGCACCTCGGTGATGTTCCCATTGAACTTTAGCCATGACCACGTCTTTATGCCGTAACTTCTTTAGTTTTGACTCCAATATTGCTTCCGGTTCTTCCACACAACGATTTCCATGATCTACTCGTACTCTATCAAGGGAATCACACTATCTTCTTCGGATAGTTACTTCCGAAGGTAACACACGTGGAAGGTAGGGTGTATTCCATCCATTTCGGGTGGTAAATCCAACTGGTAGGCTTGTAACCCAATCTTTTCTAAAATAACGAAGGGTCCGAGGAAACGGGGGCTAAGCTTTCCATGCTTCCCAAACCGGATAATCCCTTTCCATGGAGATACTTTCAACATGACGCGATCGCCCACCTGAAACTCGACCGGTCTTCTCTTCTTGTCTGCGTAACTCTTCTGTCTGTCTTGAGCCGCCTTCAATACCTCTCGAATTTCTTTCTCTCTGTCCGTCGTCTCTTGAACGATCTCCAGCCCGGTGAATTGTTTTTCGCCTGCCTCAAGCCAACAAACTGGAGTTCTACACTTCCGTCCATACAACGCCTCGAACGGTGTCATTCCAATACTTGAATGGTAACTGTTATTATAAGAGAACTCCACCAAAGGTAGGTGTGAGTCCCAACTCCCTCCAAAATCAATAACACACGATCTCAACATGTCCTCAAGCGTCTGGATGGTCCTCTCACTTTGGCCATCCGTTTGAGGATGGTAAGTCGTGCTCAGATTTAACCTCGTGCCCAACTCCTTCTGTAGACTAGTCCAAAAATTAGACGTGAACCGACTGTCCCTATCCGACACAATGGATTGAAAAACTCCATGTCTCGACACTACCTCATCAATGTACAGTTTGGCTAATTTCTCCATTGGCAAGGTCTCCCGCATAGCAAGGAAATGTGCGCTCTTGGTTAGACGGTCCACAATCACCCAAATGGTATCATGACCTCGTAATGTCTTTGGTAGTTTTGTCACGAAATCTACGGTGATGTTGTCCCACTTTCACTCTGGAATGGACGGTGGTTGCAAACTCTCGTATGGACTTTGATGTTCCGCCTTGACTTGAAGACACGTGACGCACCTCTCCACGTAGTTGGCCACGTCAAGTTTCATCACCGGACACCAATAGTTTAACTTTAAATCCCTATACATCTTAGTGCTACCAGGATGTATAGAATATTTTGACTTATGTGCCTCTTCTAGGAGTGGTTCCTGATTTCCACCAAGCTTTGGCACCCAGA
Organism: Arctium minus; assembly: GCA_954870635.1. Lineage (NCBI taxonomy): Eukaryota > Viridiplantae > Streptophyta > Magnoliopsida > Asterales > Asteraceae > Arctium > Arctium minus. The sequence goes on along the minus strand of OX941089.1, from coordinate 29,375,116 downwards.
TCCAACCTCAAAAGAGTTTAAGTTCACGACCATCTTCAGTCAATAATCCACTTTGCCTTACCATAACTTCAAATTTGAGATTCTCTTCTTTAAGTGCTTCCGTTTGACATGACTTGATGCTCTCCAACAAACTGGATACCACATCGATCCTAGTGATGCATAGTTTAATACCACCTTCATAGCTCCTCCGAATCAACTCATCCGCCACCACGTTGGCCTTACAGGGATGATAGATTAAGTCACAATCGTAGTCCTTTAGTAGCTCAAGCCACCTTCTTTGCCGCATGTTGAGCTCTTTTTGATCGAAAATGTACTTAAGGCTCTTGTGATCGGTGAATAGAGTGCACTTCATCCCATACAAATAATGTCGCCACAATTTCAATGCAAAGACCACCGTCGCCAATTCTAAGTCATGAGTCGGGTAGTTCTTCTCATGGTCCTTTAGTTGCTGAGAATCATAAGCTATCACTTTTCCTCGTTGCATTAACACACACCCGAGTCCCATCTTGGAAGCATCACTATACACCACGAAGTCATCTGATCCCTCGGGTAGGGATAGAATGGGAGTTTCACACAATTTCTTCTTGAGCGTTTGAAAGGCTTGATCTTGCGTTTCGGTCCAAAGGAACTTGACATTCTTTCTTGTGAGGAAGGTGAGCGGCGAAGCTATCTTGGAGAAGTCTTGAATGAAATGTCTGTAGTAACCCGCCAATCCCAAGAAACATCAGATTTTCGTCGGACTCGTTGGCGGTTCCCAACTCATCATTGCCTCGATCTTTGTCGGGTCTACTTTCACTCCATCTTTGGACACCACGTGGCCCAAAAATTGCAACTCTTGAAGCCAAAACTCGCACTTCGAGAACTTTGCGAACAACTTTTCTCTTCGGAGAACTTCCAACACTTCCTGCAAATGTTTCCCATGCTCGGTCTCGTCCTTTGAGTAGATCAGAATGTCGTCGATAAAGACAATCATGGATTTGTCCAAGAAGGGACGACACATGCGGTTCATCAAATCCATCAACACGACCGGAGCGTTGGTCAAGCCAAAGGGCATCACCAAAAACTCGTAGTGACCGTATCTCGTTCGGAAAGTCGTCTTCGGAATGTCCTCCTTCTTCACCCTAACTTGATGGTATCCGGACCAAATGTCGATCTTTGAAAAACATATCGCGCCTTGAAGTTGATCAAAGAGATCATTGATACGAGGTAGGGGATGTTTGTCCTTCACCGTGACCTTATTTAACTCTCGATAGTCTATGCACATCCGCATAGACCCATTTTTCTTCTTTACGAACAAAACTGGAGCTCTCCAAGGTGACGAGCTCGGCCGGATAAATCCCTTTTCTAATAGCTCTTGAAGTTGCGTCATCATCTCTTGCATTTCTGTCGGAGCCAAGCGGTAGGGAGCATGGGCTATCAGAGCCGCTCCTGGAGTAAGGTCAATTTGGAACTCCACTTGACGTTCCGGCGGTATTCCGGGTAAGTCCTCCGGAAAGACGTCCGGGTAGTCTTGCACGACTTTTACGTCCTCTACAAACTTCTTCTCTTTCTTTGATTCCACCACATAAGCCAAATACGAAGGGTAACCCTTCGCTAGAAATTTACGGGCCTTAAGAGAGGAGATGATAGGGTTGCACCTCTTCCTTTTCTCTCCATAGATGGTGACTACACCAAATCCTGCCAAAGGCACTTAAATCATCTTCTTGGAACGGAGGATGTCGGCCTTGTACCTTGACAACCAATCCATGCCCATGACTACATCAAAACCGCCTATAGCCATTGGTAACAAATCTACTCAAAAGAAGTGCCCATCGATCTCTAGAGTGCAATCATTGAAACACTCACGAATGATCACTTGGTCTCCATTAGCCACCTCTACTACTAAAGCATCAGGAATGATGATACTATGAGTGACAAATTGCTTACAGAAAATATCCGACACGAAGGAGCAAGTAGCACCCGAATCAAATAACACACGAGCAGGCAAGGAGTTTACTAGGAACGTACCCAAAACGACATCGGCGATCTCCTTCGCCTCTTCAGTGGTCATCTGGAATGCTCGGATCGGCGCCCTCGAAGGTTATTCGACTCTTGTCGTCGATCCGAAAGAATTCCCATGGTTGCTACCCACTAGCTTCGGACAATCTTTCTTCATGTGTATCGGTTCCCGACATTCGAAACATACCGGCCCCCGGATGGGGCAATCTCGAATAACATGCCCTTTCTTCCCGCACTTGGCACACTCGACTGGACCCGAGTGCGACCTTGGGTTGCATGGGCCAAAGTTCTTGGCCTTACACTTGTGACATCATCTTGCCTCTCTACGGTTGTCCCCAAATCTTCCTCCCACAAATGATTTATTCTGACGAACGGGCCCCGACGACCCTTCCCACTTCTTCTTCTCTCTGGCTTGACCCCTTTCTTTCTTTCCTTGAGCAATGTCATCCTCTACAAGGAATGACTCTTAAATGACCTCTTCTATCGGTGACACTTTGGCGTTCCTTACCGTCGTCTTCATTTCGGCCAGTAACCCCAACAAATGGTCCTTGATCTTTGACTTCTCATCGGGAGCCAGATGCTCCACTAAGATCAACTTTTCCAGAAACTGTTTTGAGTAGTCGGAAATTGACATACTACCCTTATTGAGATTACGGAATTCTTGCTCGATTCTGTCCAATTCTCTTTCACTACAGTACTTGTTCAAGATTTTCTTCTTAAATGTTGGCCACAAGAGTTTGGCCAACACTTCCGGGGTAAGAGACGACGGGTGAGATTCCACCAAGTCAAGGCCTCTCCCTTGAGTAAATGAGAAGCAAATTTGACCTTCTGCGATTCATCACATTCGCTTGCCTCGAACGCTATCTCTATCTCTCTGATCCAATAGATGAAACTGATGGGATCTACCGTTCCTGTAAATTTGGGTAGCCTGTACCCCAGAAAAGTCTTATAAGTGCACCCTATCTCCTTTTGTTTCTCTCGGACAATAACATGTTCTTCCGTTCCCACAATGGCCGGTCCACCACCCGACCCATTCACGACATTCTCCGCCACCGTCTCGGGCCGTCGGTGACTGGCGTCACGATCCTCTAGGAGTTTCATAAAGAATTCTTGTTGTTGTGCCATGGCCGAGTTTATGGCTAGCATCATACTGTCTTTGATTCTCGTTTCCATAGTCACTTCCTCTATGATCGGGTTAGCGGGGGCAATATTGGTCCGTGGTACCTTCCCCCTCCCAAGACATTGGTTGCGGGTGGCTCTTCAATAGTCACGACAAAAGGAGGTTGGTCGGCGGTAGATTCGTCTTCAATTTGAGCCTCCCGCGGGTTTTTGCAGTATGTTCCATGTGTTTACCATGGTTATCTTCCATACACGTACGAGAAAAGAGGTTGAGATAAGACTAAGTGAATTAAACTTATGGTACGTACTACTACAATTATCAATCATCATAACAATAGTAATTCAAGCATGCTCACGTAAGAGCGCATTCATAATAGCATTAGCTATGTGATATTATGATTGCGTAATACACAAGGATCTGTCGTTACCGTCATCATAATTCTTAATTAATGTAATTCTGTATATCCTAACTCTCTCCCCACTTACGACTTTTACCCCAAGGTGGAAAACTTAATGATACATTTAAAGCTTAAGTCTAGATATGCTAAGTCAATACCTAGTTCACTTAAACTAAAGCTCTGATACCAACTTGTAACGCCCTAAAAATAGGGATAACAAAAATTTCCGAAAAATGGAAATATGGTATATAAAATTTGGCAAAGCAATCGAGCCTCCCAAAATTTGGGATAAGAATAAACACCTGTTTAAGTATAAGTGACAGATCTCAAAATGGGAAGAATAACAACCAAATAATCTAATTTCATTTGAGATCAGATTACAATTTAGGTGTCATTCGAATTTCCCCAAAAGATGACTTCTATAAAGAAATGGTGTCCCAAAAGTCTTCCCCAAGCTCATTCTAGTCCGGCTAAGCCTTCTTATCACCGGCACCACTAGAACCTGAGATACACATCGATACCAAACAAGTGTTAGGCCAAAAAGCCTAATGAGTATGTACAAGTAATAACATCCCAATCAAATGCACAAATTTTATCAGCAGTTAACAATAAGTTCATCAAATGGGGAGACCCATAGCACCAATCAAGTTCCATCCAAAGAGTCGATATACCTTGATGCCAACTACCATGAGTGACACCCAAAAGGCCCGGCACATCCGAGGACTACAACCATGGCATTACCCCGAATGGCGGAGGTCTAGGTACATACCATTACGGTGGCACGCAAGACTATATCCTCCTAGTGTCTACCGACTTGGTTCGTACAACATTATTATTAGTAGGTCTCAAGGCACATAATGCACATGAATAATCACAATACCAACCATGGGTACAATATTAGACCATACCATCCATAAGTTACACATAGTCCATATCAAGGCTAGTATAGAATTATTGTTAACAATGTAGTTATAACTCCACCTCATGATGATTCAAGTAATAGGTCATCCCAATACCATGTTATGTGCTTCATCAAACTTTAACAAGTCATGTATTATCATGTAATCATCTAACAATCCAACTTCTCAAAATTAGGTCAAACCACCTATATTGCCCATTATCCAAAATTAACTCATACAAGCATATTTCCCATTTATCTAAGGTCAATGAGTCCCAATACCATGTTAGGGAAGCTCACTCATGTAGAAAATGGGGTCATAGACTTACACACAAGGAGACCCACAAGAAATCAAGTTTTATGTATGAATAGTTCAAATAAAGATGAATGATAATAACATGTAATAGAGGAGGATGTGTATCTAGTTTTAACAAAATTTAGGAACTCACCAACTAGGTTTATAAAGAAAACCTAGAAAGTAGAAACCCTAGATGTAGATGGGATGGAGACTTGAAGTCTTGAGATTCTTGATGAAACCACTCCAATAAATGGTCCTCAAGGTAGATTTAAGCTCAATAAATGTTGCGTAACCACCCAAGGCTTGCAATAACTGATCTAAGGTAGAAAGAGGAAGAAAATCACCCAAGAACCCTAAAAATCGCGGTTAAAAACGAGTAGGAGTGTTTTTTGTGATTCAAAATCAGGCAAGAAGGGTTTTGGGGACCTGCAGGTATCCCCGCGGCTTTGGCCACGGCTAGGAGGTCGTGCCATAAGCCGCACGTCTGCCCTAAGGGCTTGCACTCTAGAGAGTTCCGCGGCTTGGGTCGCGGCTTGGAACCCGCGCCATAAGTCGCGCAACTCACTGTCTCAATGTGTTAGTCAAGGTTTTGAAAGTTAAGAGATTTCCCACACATCTACGCACTGATATACATACATTTATATAGGCAAGTTCTGAACAAAAAAATGGGCGTTACATTTTGGTCCAAAACATAAGATACATATTGTAACACCTTGAATTTCTATCCCAATTGAAGAAAAGTGTTGCACTGGGTGGATAGGTAAAGGAAGAACCACATATGGCGTATGGCTATAGTGTCATATGGTTGTGACACCAGTCACAATAGCACCAATGGTACTAAGAGTGTGGTCGTTTCGGCTATAGTGACATGTGGTTGTGACATCTGTCACAATAGCACTAATGGTACTGAAAGTGTGGTAGTCCCGGCTATAGTGTCATGCAGTTGTGACATATGTCACAATAGCAACGGCGATTACCAAGTGGTTGGTCGTCCCAACGAATGTGCCATGTAATTATGACAATGGCACGATAACTGACATAATAGCATCAAATGTTCTGAGAGAACGGTCGAGGAATGTCCGGGAGAACGGTCGAGGAATGTCCGGGAAAATGGTCGGGAAAATCCGTCGAGAAAGCGGTCGAAGAACGGTCGAAAAACTCTCGGTACGAGTCTGGCTACAGTGCCCAGTGACAGTGCCATAGGGCACTGTAGCATGGCAGGGTCGCACGAGGCAAGGGGCTCTCGGTACATCCCGGGTGACAATGTCCGCTACAGTGACAGATGGCACTGTAGCATGTCAGGGTCGCGCCAATCTCATAATACATAAAATCGGGATTTTGTTCATTTGGTCATATCTTGCTCATTTCTACTCCGTTTTGAGCGATTCAAAATCCTATGGTTCCGTTTTTTAGATATTTTCAAGGTTAGATTGTTAGTTTTGGGAAGATTAAAGAGTATTTGGTGGTGGATTCGAAGAAAAGGTCAAGAGCTCGTCATCTTCACTTCCATCTTCAATAATTTTGGGATTTTCTAGGTTTTCACCAAACCCTAAGTGGTGAGTTCATCCTCCTAACTTCTAAACCTTATTATAAATTATAAAATACTCCATTGATGATTTCCTAGTGTTTATGTTTCTCAAATTTCGGGTATGATTTTTTGGAGAAATTAGGTCAAAACTAGGGTTTTGGCCAAAATGGTGATTTTGGTATATAATGTTTGGGGAACGATTCTAAATGGTTGAATGTGGATATTAATGGATGGAAACTTGTGGATCTAGGTTTTTGAGAAGTTTTGGCTTGAAGATCCAAGTTTCTTCAAAGGAGCTCAAGTTGGGGAAAATATAGATTTAGCCTAAATCTAGCAAGGTGAGTTTAAGTTGATTTGTGAAAATGTTGTACATGCCAAAATGTTCATTTTAAAGTGTTTATATGTTTTGCATGAAATTATAATTAGTTGAGTCATTTGGTGAGTTTTGATTATTTGAGGTGATTGACTTTATAAACATTGCAAAACACCCACATTTGGGATTTTTGGGCATCTTAATGAATAAGACATAAATGAAAGTGTTTTGATGATTTATTGCAAAAATGGAAATTATTTGGTAAAAAGGCACTTTTAGTGTTTGTTTGGGAGGAAGGTTTGATTTTGTGTTATGGGACGTTTTGAAAGAATAAAGAGTATAAATCCATTTAGAAAACCATTTGTCCCAATCTAAACTGTATTGGAGTCTGCACATGTATTATGGAGTGTGTTTGCATGACGTGAGTCGATTGAGTTATTTATTTGGGGATTGTTAATCGTTGGTCAAAAAGGGTTTTGAGCATTTTAGCTCGGTGTTGACTTAAAAGAGTTTTGAGGACACTTGTCCGGTTTTAGTGGCTCAATGTAGAGCCCGGTTATGGTTTACATACTAATGCACTATGTTGCATATTGATGTTTATTACATGCTCGAGTGCGTTGGTCATTTCTGTGTAGTCATGTAATGTTAAACTGTGTTGCATTAGATCTATAGGCACGTAAGTTAGTCTGTTTTGGATGGTCAATTGGGTATTGCGGGGTTGAACTCTGGTACCCATGTTTTACAACCGGAAACTTTACAAGTAGGCACTAGGAGGGTTAAGTCTGGAGGTGTTACCTGGGAGGTAGTCACTAGGACCTCCGCCGCTTGAAGTAATGCCTGGGAGGTAGTCTTTAAGTGTGTTGGGCCTTCGGGGTGGAGTTCTTTGTAATGTTCACCAAGGTCAACTGTCTCTTAAGGTGAAACTTGTTAAGAAGCCATAGGGACACTTGGGCTTTTATGTCGTGAGGTGTCATGCGATTAACGTTGCAAGGGTGACATACTTTTGTCTTCCTCCACTCTCAACGGATACGGGTCTCCCCCGTCGTCGGTCAGCAGTATTTTATATGCTAACGTATTATTCTATTATCGTTGGATTTGTGTGGTTGATTGTAAATGATGACCATAATATTGGGTTTCCCCCACGTATAATAACGTTTGAATGAAATACGTTTTCCCCATGTTTTAATATTTGGTTTCCTTCCATCTTATGGTCACGTGAGTATTGGGCCTAGTGTCCATGTTTTCGGTGACATATTGTTTATATGATTTATTAACCATGACTTATGGGTTGAGTATCATGCCCCACCCGTGTTTTGGGTGTTTCGGGATATGAAGCTTTATTCACGTTTTTCATAAATTGGGAGTCGATTATATTCACGTTTTGAGTGAGTTTTGGGTTGCATCATTTTATAAAGAATGTTTTGTATTGGAGCATTGTCGTTAAAGATGCATGTTTTTGGAAAACGAGTCGCTTCCATATTTAAACTAAATCATTTTGAAAGATCATGATTTGAATTGAATTATTTTCTCTTAACGATATATTTATCCATGCTGAAAACTCTTGAACTCACTAGGCGTTAGCCTAACCTTTTTATTTGTCGGTATGTGCAACAGACTTCGTTTGGGAATAGTTCTTGTGGCACTATGAAGAGAGAAGTGCTAGTTGTGTGCTCGAAATTGTGACGTCTTCTGCGTATGTTTTGTGAAGAGCGACTTGTATTGGGATTATGTAGCACCCGACCTTGGTTTAGACCTTGTATCTTATTGGAGTTTATATTTGTCGAGGTTAATTATAGATTTTTAACTTGAGACATATTGAGTTTTGAATTATATCGAAATTTTAAATTAGTTGCTCTTACCAAATTCGAGGGTGTTACACATATAGGATCTAACACGATTACATAACATTTGATCGTTTAAATATTTCAGTCCCAAACATGTTTCAGATCCTTAAGATGTATCGAATCCTCAACAAAATTTGGATCATGATATATTCCAGATCGCATAGATATTGGATCCTATGAGACATATCGGATCCTTGATGAATTTCGGACACATGGATAAAATACAATCCTAAAACTTTTCTAAGTGCTTTATTGGATGTGTTTGTGTAATTATCAAATCAATTGGTTGAGACTAACAAGTTGAACCATCTATTATGGTTGATAATTTTCCAAAAGGCATAGTTGAAGACAATAAATATGTTCATTCTGAAACAAAAAGAGAACTCATGAGGCATAAATTAATCGAGCAAGTCAATGGGAGATAAATAATGGAAAAATTATCATGGTTTTATGGACAAGAAGACAAATGAAGATCAGTAAGAATATGAGAGAAAAGATGATTAATTGAGACCTAATAAGAAAAAAAATAAATAAATAGGGCTTATTATATGCAAGCTCAAAAAATGGTTGGTTGAACACTTAAACGAGATCTTTTATATGTAGTGGAGTCCCAATAAAAGATGAAAAAAAAATCAAACAACTGACAGAAGGATTTCAATTTCCCCCTTTTTATTGCTTTACAAATATAAGATGTTTTGATTAAAGTTTATGATCAATCCCTAAACATGGAACACGTTGTAACACATAAGAACAATAGATGGATCGTCAAACAACAAATAACAATAATTGGAAAAACAATAGTAGAATACCAACTATAGAAGCAAAGACAAATTGTAATCTCCAACAAAGTAGTTATACGAACAACATAAACAAATAACAATAACCAATAGAATGAGAAGAAGTCAAGTAGGCAACAAAAAGAAATAGAAATAGACAATACAAATATAAGTGAATAAAATGGCCTACAGAAACCAATAGTAATAGAGACAGCCCGCTCATGAGTCTATAGTTCAAAAGTTAAAGTAGTTATCCATTGAATTGTTGAAGTAAATTAACAAGAAATGGTAAAAAACGAAGGGCAATTTATCGTTTCATAGATTTTCTTCTTCAATGTAAACAATGAATACATTTTTGGTCTCTTGTATCTACTAAATTATTTTAGGTTCTTACTATAGGCTAAAAAATATTTGAGTCTCTTTTATCTACTAAATTTTTTGGACTACTACTGTATACTAAAAGAATTTGGGCATCTAATTTTTTGGACCCTAGGCATGTATCTGCCTCGGAAACTGGTTTATCAATTATTTTATTAAAAGACATAATATATAGTTTTGGAACCAATAATAACTTGGTTTAAAGACTAGGATCAAAACGGAAGAAATTACTCAAATATCCCAATTATATTAATGAAACAATAATTTGTTACAAGGGCATGGTGTGCTTTGCACAAATTGTTACAGCTTAATAATTTATAAATAAAAAAAATGGCAACAAACTTCAAAAAATTTTACAAGGAATACATCGACAAAGAATGACCTTTACCAAAGAGCTATCAAACCAACTCTTATTGGCCTCCGATGTTTCTTTTACTATAATTTTTCCACAAGAATACCCTAATGGTTTTAAACGTATATGTCTTCTTAAGCTGCACTTTTTACGGTTTGATCTATCACAAATTCTGCATCCTTCATACTCCAAGCACTCATCCTCGAAATTGTGACGCTTCGAGTCCCGTTGTTAAAAGCGAAAAGATGAGCGTCTTCATTGTAAGCAAATTTCGGGTAAACCCGACTGGTAATACATGTCTTTCCTTCCTCTCCAAAGCTCTCGATAATTGAGTGGTCAATCTATAAACATTCCGGAAACAAGGGGTCAAGATGTAAAGATGAAAACTATTAAATGAGAAAGATAAAAGATGTATAATAACCGAAATAAAGTTTAAAGACCTCTACTATTCGGCATGGATATTTATAACCACTATAAGAAACCAGTGTTGTTTCACCGATGAAAAAAACTGTTTGTGGGGCTCATTATTGAAGTCTTTTGACAAACTTTTTGTCGGAAAGGATTTGGTCAATAGATTATATGGATAAAGATTAAAATTTAGCAACAAACATAACGGTCAGTAATACATCATAAAGATTATACTTGTAATAGTAAAATACAAAATCGTGTTTTATTAACAAGTTATCAACAGTAACATTTACGTACCAAGTTTCTGAGCGAGATCTCATTGTTATTTTGTAGGTCTATGTCAACAAACGCACCATAACTCGTTGTGTCGATGTTGCTCCTGACCGTAGACCTTTAAACAAGAACAAAAAACAATTAGTTATTGAAAATGAGATCGTTTTTCCTACGATAAAGGGCATCTTATGCAACAGATATTTAACCATTGGATGAATAACGAACCTGCTAAGATCGCTACACATGAGTACCGAGTATCGTTTAATCTTTTGGTCATAAAACACCCTGAAGAAGATTGCAGTTTGCTCTTCGCGATCTTTAGAAGCCATGGCCAACAAGCCAAAAGGCCCAAATGCACCCTTGCTCGATGCACCTCTTTCGGTACAAAGTGCCTGTGGATCGGCCGAAGTCGTATCCAAATGCTCTGTGTCTTCAATGGTCAAGCCTTCCAATTTGAAAGAAATTGTAACATCCGCCTGAAATAAAAGGAAATATAAACTTTAGGACTATAAAAAACATCTTAATAAATATTTTTACTCCAAGAGATGCTTCAAAAACTAATTGAAAATGGAAAAAAAGAAAAAAAAAAAAAAAAAAAAAAAACTCAAAAATCTATAAAATTAACGAAAGCAAAGGGTACAAATTTTTAATGCATAGAGTACAAACCTGTGAAGCAGTAATCCCCTGGATTTCATAAACAGGGCTAGCAGAGTCGAGCTTTTTGTTTTCAAGTTTAACTTCATTCTGACGAAGGGTTTCAATCTCCTCCACCGGCCATTGAATTAGCTGCGATCCACTTCTGTCTATCCAAACTGCCCTCGGAAACGACTGCAACCAAACACAGTTGGATGATTCATATCGGTTTTATGCATTTTCCGGCAGCCCGAAAAGGAAAAAAAAAAGCAGTAAATCGTACCTGAAGGCCGGCCCATCCTTTCTCGATGTCGTCTTCTTGAGAATCGGATTCAGGGATCCAACCCCATAAAACCCTTCTGTTCTTGGAATCATCGAAGAATGATTTGGAAGCATAGAAATTGCCATAATCGTACCTCAAATCCAAGTTGCTTCCTGACAATCGTAACCCATTTTGGGGCAAAAAATTCTCACGATCTGGACTGTAAGTCCCAATCGTATACCAATCATGCCCTTGAAATCCAGCCTTCATCACGTGCATCACACTGCCGCTATACGTCGACGTATCGAGCCCGTTGGTGCTGTTCAACGGCACCGGATAAAAGTCCGGGCACTCCCAAGTTCCGGTTGCTTCCGCCGACGAAAGAGGATGTTCGTATCGCGTCCAGGTTTTGAAATCCGTACTCTGGTACACATACGCCATGCCGTTGTTGTCTCGGTCGGCGCCGACGACCATCCGCCAGAGGCCATCGGGGCCTTTCCAGGCCGTGCTGGGGTCCCGGAAACAGTCGTCCTTGACGCCGTTCGGCGGGGTTATGATCGGGTTGTGTTCGTATTTGACCCATTCTCTTAGGAACGGATCCGAGAGGTTTTTAGGCCACGCGAGATCTTGGACTTGACGCGACTTTGAATCGCTTCCGGTGTAGAGCATCATCGGAATGTTTCCCGGCAGGATGGTCGCCGATCCGGACCAGCAACTTTTGCTGTCTGCCTCATGGGTCGGGTAAATTGCCGGGTCGAGATGGATCCAGTTCACCAGGTCGTATGATACGGCATGGCCCCAGATGATGACGTCACCGAAAGTTGCCGCGTACGGGTTGTATTGGTAGAAAAAGTGGTACACGCCTTCGTATAACATTGGTCCTGCAATTGAAATGACGATTATACCCTTTATCCAAAAATTTATCATTCATTTATTTTCGTAAATATCACGTGGTATTAAAAACGTATAATTATCATATTTTTTTTATTTATCGAATAAAAATTGTATTCTATATATCACGAGCTCTTATACAATTGTACGTTTTAGTTTTTTAATAAGTAATTATTTTTAAAACTAAATATTTAAAAGTAAAAAAATGTTTATGTTTAAAATTACTTAATATTAATAACAAAGAAAATATTAAACAGAATCGGAATAAAAAAAAAAAGATAAAAAAGGAAAAAGCAAAAAGCAAAAATTTGGTGCATATATCCCAAACCATCGAGATCGAAAGTGGGAGTGGCCGGTGGGGAATGGAGTTTTCGACCATTCTTGCGTACATAGTGGGGTAACCTTTCCCTTTTTTTGTTTTTGAATATCTTTTTATTTTTAAAAAAATAAGGTTTATTTTGATTTTTAATAATAGTTATGTAATGTCATTTTTCTTGTATTTTACGACGATAACTTTTTATGTCGATTTTTGTAATGTTTCAATTAAAGAAATTACTTTAAAATCCAGCAAGCAAATTTCGATACTAAAAGAATAACATATTATAGAAAAGTGAACTCACCATTAGGATCTGTAGAAATTCAATCACCAACCATCCGATCCAATTTCGTTTCATGTCCACAGAAGGTAAAAAAATCAGCTACCGTATATTTAAATAATGAAAAATAAATAATCAAAATTTTGGATCATCATATTTGTTTTCTTTGGCAAAAAACGATTAACATATAGCATACTGTCGTTTTCCATGATCGTAAAAAGGGTTGGTTTGCATTAAGTAAACAAATACGATGGCTTTAACTTTTAAACGTCAGTATATCATAAAACATCTTGACGTGGAAAAAAATGCACATACCGTTCATCCAGTTGTTTGGTGGTTGGAAATGGTATCCAGTTCGGTACGGTTGTTGGAACCGCTGGCTCGGAAGCGATATGACATCTTTTAAATTTCGACCGGCGGCTTCGGTACCGATGATACCGAGAAAACATAATGCGAGAATCGAGACGAGAGACTTCATCGTGATTTATGCTTTGGGTGACGAGAGTAGGTGTGGAATGAGTTTGAAAATGGTCCATTGGTTGGTTTTATAGACGTTGAGTCCAACAGTAACTGCCGAATTATTTTCATTTTACACCCCTGAACTTTGTTTATTTTCATTAATACCACTAAGCTTTGGTTGTTTTAAAAAAGTTGGCAAGCGCTGCATATCACTTTTGCCAATATTCAGTGGGCCACCCTCAGTATGTAGTCTTTATCTAATTGTCTTTATAGGACCATATTTTTAGACTTTGAAATATCAAGCCGACTTACAATTACAACATATTTTATTTTTTGAAATAAATAAAAAATTATTAAATGATTTGATTCTTTTTAATTAGCTCTTATAGTTTAGATAGGTAAAAGACTTTGAGTATTATTTATTGAATTATTAGGTGTTCTTTAAAAATTTACTTCAGTAAAAGTAGGTTTTTTAAGTTTTTATTTAATTAGAAATATAATTTAAAAAATATATTGGACAATCCAAATTCACCTATTCATTTTTTGACATTAATCCTCGTCAATTTGTTTTTTTTAAATACATTTTCTTATATTATTTTAATTTGGTAGTTAATTATCAATCAAAGACTCTCATTAAGTTGCATGCCGTTTATTTTTAATGACAAATAAAAGGTGATTCTGAATTAAAACATTGTTTTAAACAAAATATTTTATTCATTTATGATTATATTTAATACAAATTAATTGGAACAGAAAATTCCAAAGTGAATAATGGGATGGGACAAGAGAAAGGGGTGAAATTGTAATACTAGATAGATGGAGGGAGCATATTGGAAGGTTTGGAAAGCCTCAGGGGTGGAAAATGGAGGAAAAAAGTCTTATTTTCCAGCAAGGCAGCATAAAAAATAATATGATAAGGTAATTGAATGGAAAAAGCAAGATGACGTGGCAATTTGGCAAAAATGGATAATGTATTGTTTTGTTGGATAGTGTACATGACTCACCTTCTAAAATAATAAGATTTACAAAATTATTTTATTTAAAAAGATTTTATAAATTGAATAAAAAATATAATTTTGTTAATTTTTAACTATGAATTTCACTTATTTTATGATTAGATGTTCCCTTAATACTTAATAGTACTTTAACGAGAGTCAAATAAATTATTTCAAAAAACATATATTCTTTAATATGACATTAATATTGAGGGGTTATTATTTATATTTTTTTTTATATACCACCTATTTATTACCTCATATTTCGTTCATATATTTTTATAAGAGGAGACATGAATAAAATTCACCTTATATTATTATGCTTTTATTAATTTTCTAACACTTTTTTTTACCATTCTCATAAAATAATATTTTAGATATTCTTAGTAATTTAATGAAATCATTAATTTTTTAAGATGGTACACCTTTAAGTTAGATCAATGGTTCATTAAGTAGCGGTTTGACCAGTGGGAAGTCAACACATTTTGAGTTGAGAAAAGTCAATTATGTTGATTTTATGGATAAAATTTACAAATTTTAAAATGGAATCGATCATGAACCTTGAATTAAATATATACTGCTTTGAAAACGCGATAAAAAACGACTTTTAAGATGAATTTGTAATGAAAATGAAATAAATCATAAAGAAAAGTAATAAAATCAAAATTGAAGAAAGATAAACAAGAAGCCGACCTAGGTATAGTGGTAAGTTATGTTTTATAATTATAATTAAGGTTGTAATTTAATATCTATTATAAATTTGGTTTCAAAAATATATTTGAGAGCATCCTTCAAAATCAAGCAGGTGAACCTTTTGGACGACTATTTTCTTTTTCTTACAATAAACAAGTGAAAAGATACCCAGAAGCCCGCTCAGCTCCTAATTAATAAATCCCATGGTTTTAGAAGATTCATCCCATATTTTAAGATTTTCAAAAAAACTATAAAATAAAATGTAGAGATAAATCATGCTTTATAACTTGTAAGAAATATGAAAACAAAGTTTTTTATTACGAGAAATTAACTAGTTGGCGTTTAATCAATAATTGTTACCTAATTTTGGTGAAGTGTTTTTGATCAAACTTAAGGTTTGATAAATCTTACAAGTATTATCATATATTCATATTCTCTTGTCACCACCACGTTTTTTATTTGTGTTAGTTTTGTTCACCTAATTTTATGCCATATTGAGGTTTACATTATTCATGAACATATGTATTATTTAGGCTAATTCACTTATAAACCAAAACAAGTTTACAAATCATAACACTAATCTATAGTCGTAGATGAATCTTTGAAAACTTTTCTAATTAAAGCGGTTGTAACTACCCTTATCGCCTAAAGAACATTGAAAAAAAAAGAAAGAACATCAAATCAATGGCCTAGATTGGTTTACAACCTTTATAAGGTTTACAAAATAATATCCCAATATATATATACTAGTAGTGTACTCGTGCGATGTAGCTCGGGTGAATCACAATTTTGAAACATTGGTCTTGAATCACAAAAGAAGAGTGACGGAAGGCCAAAGTTCCAAGTTGCTACTGTCACAACTTGTTAAAAAACTTGGAACTTTGGTCTATTTGTTGTTAAGAGTTATTTAACAAACCATAAAAAGGATTAGATGGCTTTATGTACAATGTTACCTTCGATCCAACTGCGTACTCGTTTGCCTTATATAATACAAAATATAAAAGAAATATGAATCCAACCAAGCTAACAAAATATATATTGATTATCTGCAATGTAGCTAGGCGATAAAAATCATCATTTCAATTCTAATACAGTGTGTTTTTCTAGTCCGCTAGATATGAATCAAATATGGATTGAAAGGTATACCATGAAACATCTTGGGTAATAAATCATGCAAGTATAGTACGCTTCTACAACTCTAACAAGTGCAATACAAATAAACTTACTTAAGACCAACATATGAGAGATGTAATAAACCATTTAGCATGAAAACCATCGCAGTAATTTCTTCGGTGCAACTCCAGTAGCATGACATAGTTATCAATATATGTGGTACATAACCATAGCATGACTTGATATAAGAAATCATGCATAAATCTGAGTGATTTTTTTTTCACATGGCTGCAAGAAATAAATAAAGCTCCCAATAAGCTAAAATAGTGTATGAGCAATAAAACAAACTCAATTATCAAGTGCATTGTAATATTTATTCAAGCTCTTGTTAGACAACTTAGTTATTTGTAAAGTAAGCATCTTGGGAGTAGAAAAAGTCCACTCATACAAAGTTAATAAGAATTAACATCACCTTAAGCTTGGGTAGCTAATCGAGAGAAGGTGCAACCCAAAGAAAACTTGATCATGACAACAGCAATAACAGAATCAAAAGTAGTAAGATTAATTAGCAGCATAATCAAGCTTCAAAAGCAAATTCAAAACATGTGTTTACAAATTAAACCTGCAAAAACAATAAACATTAGTGGGAAAATGGTTTTATCCCGGTAAGCATCGATTTCAAACAATGAAAGCACCCTTATAATCAAAAGCAAACAAGTACTCCCTCTATTATGCAAAACAAAGATAGATTTGAACTTAGTTTTAGAACCCATAGTGAGTGACTTATGTAGATTCTATTTCATTCAAGAATAAAAAGAAGAATTTGATATCTATGCAAGAGCATACGCCCAAGTTTCATACATCCTAGAAAACCATCCTCGAGAGTGTCAATCATCACCTTGAAGCCAAAGGCAAAGCCAAAATTTACTATTATTTTTTTGAAAATGAAAAAAGCAAAGATGTTATATTGATAAACACCGACCTTTACAAGACACAACAATAATATCGATGTGTTTCCATTGTTTGAAACTTATCTATGGACGTCATCTTGAATAAAAGGACCGTAGAGTTGGGTTCCGGTGAGAAGTTGAGTTAATGGTGAGAAGTATGAGAAGTGGTTATCGATCGTTGGATGAAAAATGGATGCACATTAGGATGAAATGCATCGAGATAAGATGCGCCGAGATGCACCATATCAATTCCCTTATAAGCCGCAATTCATGGGAGGGTTTGAGATTAAAAGAGATCAACAGTTCAGATCCACTTCCCACGCTTCTCACCGTTAACTCAACTTCTCACACGATCCTACGCCTATTAGCATTATTCTTATTTGGCATAAATAACAATCACCAATTGTTTTTTCATTTTAAAAAATATTTATCCATGATTGTTAAGGGTTGGGTTCCGGTGATAATGAAAGCTATAGTGAGAAGAGTAAGAAGAAGCACAGAGATGCACCGAATCAATCCTCGTATCAAGCGTGATTCATGGGGTGGGGGTGATTAAAAGAGTTCAAGGGTCGAAATCCCTTTGTACCTTAACTCTTTTTTCTCACACGATCCTTCGTCTGATTGTTAAAAGTTAAAATAGTTAACCATTTATATATAAAAATGACTGAAAAAACAATAATAAATTGAAATAACTGCAGCTTAAGAGTAATTCAACAAATCTTAGTAATTGCAATTGTCAGCATGTTTACAAAATTCCAAAGTCAAGTAATTTGGCCTTGGAGGTAGCAGATTGTGGAGAATAACCTATTTACCAGTAAACATATGGCTTACATATATCATATACCAAAAAAAAGATATAAACTTTCATGCCTTGAGAGGGAGCAAATGCCCTCCCTCGCTCTCAGGTGGCTCCGCCACTGCTTGAAGCGAGAATGGCAGAGAACTCGCTGTTTGAAATAAGAGATAAGTCCGAACATGATGTGGTAAACAAATTCCTGCATTCTAACTTCTCCATATACAGATGGGAATGGAAAAGGCTAATAGCATATCACCAAAATGATACTGCTTTAAGAGTACAACAAGGTCAAGTATAACAAGCTATAGTTGTAGCATCTCACCAAAATGGTCTTGCTTTAAGAGCGTTCAACAAAAAACCAAAGTAAAAAGATTTGAAATATAGTTCTTTTTGTTTAAGAATATCAGGAATATTGAACACATATCTACCAAGTAAAACATTCTAAGTTTAACATAGGACTAAAGAATCTATGATGAACCAAGTTGGTGCTAAGAATACAAAGCTCTAAAAGCTTCAACATTACTTTGTAGAGTTTCACATATAACTTTGATAAAGGAAACATAATAATATTGGGGAAAAGCGTCATCAAAATGTAAATATAAATATAAAATCTCAACAAAATCAAAAGCTTACCTCGTCAAGGAGAGATGTAGGGTTATGGAGAATTCAAAAGCTTGAGCAACAATTATATGCACCGTGTTCTTGGAGCAGAGCTATAAGTTGTTCCTTGGAGACATTTGAGACATCAAATGTCCTTTTGCTGGTGAGAGCCGAGAATAGGGAGAAATAAAAGTTATGATTGAAGAAAAATGGTTTTAATGAATGTTGTGTGAGTTATATTCATTGTTTGAGTTCCTAATTAGTTGTACACAATTCTTAGCTTTGTTGATACTCAAATTCTGTAGTTTCCCATGTATGGATGAAATTCATATCAATTCTAAAGTTGGAATAAATATAGTCCATTTGACCAACAAAAAACAGTAGAAGATCACTGATCGTCAACAAATTGAGTTTGGAACATATATGCATAGGTAGCCAACAAAAAGAACAAACCATCCTTATAACTCCCCCAATATATGCACAAGGCAGTTGTGATCTTTTTGAATGCACATATGTCCAAATTGTTGTTAATTGATCTATTGTGAACAAACCATCCTTATAACGGAGATATTCTTATATTTGCACCCTTCAGCTCATGTTAATCTCTTCACAATAGCCTTTGGCCATGTTGCAAATTCCCTGGACAGTGGTTGTTCCTGGAGGTTTGAAATATTTTGTTGATAAACTTGGGGCTTATTGGTAATCTTGATTTTGTTCCAATTGTTGTGACTATTGTTGTGTGAACTTACATCAAATTTCTCTTCATATGAGGATTGTTAATGATTTATGGGTTGAACAATTTGGCATAAGGGATAAGACATTAATTGTTTGAATTAATTTTAGTAAAATAGAAAATGACAACGCATTAATTAGCATAAGCAGTAAAGGTTGAGAAACATCAAAAAAAGATTGAAATATATTTGATTAGCAGGAGGAGGAGATGGAGTAAATGAGAAGCAATGAAATTAGGCACCAACATGAGGTTTATTTTTTGCCATTTCACATCATATCAATCAACAACCATTAAGCACCATATATATGTTTGTATGTATCTAAAACATTTTGCAGGATCAAAATCTTTAGCTAAAGTAGTAAGAGATGGATGGATGAAAGTGGTCATAGGATTCCAACCCAACCCAAGAAAATTAAAGGGAAACATATAAGAAACACCACATATTATACCAATTAATTCATGCTTAATTCTTCCACTTTCACTTTCTATCAACATCAATTTTTTTTACATTTCTATATTAAACAATTTTTCATCATCAAATTAAATGTCTATTTCAATGAAAATACATATACATATACATGTAAACAATTATTCGGTTAGAAATACTTGAAAAGAGGAGAACACAAATCGTGAACCCAAATTGTGAATCTCGAAAGTTGTACGTAGAAGCTCGAAAGTGAATATACCTAAACTTTGAACCCAAAATCAACAGATGCTGAGATGTTAAGATGCAAGTTGTGAACCCAAATCAAAACAAAAGCAAAAGCAAAATTAAAAAAACAAGTGTTATCAATGGATGAAATCAGGTGAAATCAGAAAGAATTAGGATTTTTTCATACACTACCTGAAATCAAAATTGGAGAGGAGAACTCGTGTAGGTTTCTTCAAATCAAAATCAAACAGACAAAACTTGAGAGATAAAGGAGATTTCACGGATGAAAAGAACTCTTAAGTAGGAAGCAGAAGATTTATATGCGTGAAATCTTGGGGTTATCAAGTAGCAGGTAGAAGGAAGTGAAGAAATCTTCCAATTCAGTATGGCTATCAGTATGGTGTGAGGTCTGAAAGAGATAGAAGAAGAACGCGTGTGGTATTGAAGGTATGGGTTGAGATTGAAGAGACTGAAGAGGTAGAACCGTATAAGGTGTCCTATTGTGGTTGTGTAAAAAAAAACTTTTAACTTGTACATCATGCATAATAAGTTGTAATTAAGAGTTTTTTGAAATTGTAGCATAAAATGATTGTAACTTATGCTTTCAAGGTAGTATTTAAGACTTTTGGTTAGAATACATATTAAGGTAGTATATATATATATATATATGTGTGTGTGTGTGTGTGTGTGTGTGTATATATAGGGGCCTAATCAAATGAGAACTAAGTAGTTTGTGATAACCGTGAGATCCAATTTGAGCCAATAATTTAAGATAATTAATGTTGTTTACTAAAATAAAATAAAGGGTAAATTGGTAATTTAATTTCATTTGACAACTCATAACCCTATAACTCTTTCCTGTCCCCATCACACCATTCTCTTTTCCTCCAAGCCACCATTCCACCATTTTCTTTATTTTCTAATAATATTTCATCAATTGAAGCATACCGAGATAGAATAAAAAATCTCTATTCGATTACGATAATGATAAGCCGAAGGGAGAGTGTAATGATGAGAAGCCGAGGATCCGACATCGTCACCGCCACACACTCCAATACTAGGGCCAAGAAGGAGCCGACATTATTGCGGCCGCACTGTAACACCTTCAAAATTGGAAATAGCGACTAATTTATAATTTTCAACAATACCTCAAAGTATAATAAAATCTCTTACGATAAGTCCATACTTGAAATACATTTCTAGGTCGAACATCAACAAAAATAAATAAGGTCTTACATAAAGACTAATTAAAGTCGGGTGTCACTAAAACCCAATAACAGTCTGGTTCCAAAATGCGGAAGACTTCACCAAGCTATTCACTTCTTCGAGCACACAACTATCACTCGTCTCTTCACAGTGCCACTCGAACTAATCCCGAAACGGACCCTGATGTACATGTCGGCAAATAAAAAGGGTTAGGCTAACGCCTAGTGAGTTCAAGAGTTTTCATCACTATATAATCAATAAAACGGAAATAATATAATTTAAATCACGATTTACATTATGCAAAACGTTTAGAGTAATTAGTGATGTCTTTCCCAAAAATCCCATTTTACGTATTAAAGTACTTAAATAGAAATACTCCAAAAATATGGAACTAAACCCTTTACTCACGTGAAAAATAAATAGGATAAAATTCAAATATCAAAACATGACAATAATTACTTCATGTAAACCTTAATATATGTGGAGGGGGTCTAATATTAGAGTCATCAATGGCAATTACTCGCGAAAGACCCAAACGATATTAAAACATGGATATTACAATACCCAAAAATAATGTTTGACAAAAAAGGGGGAGTGTTAATGCCAAAATTCGTCCAAAATGATAACTTAAGGTTGATGTGGAGCTTTTAACAACTAAAGAAAGAAATCAAGCGACAAAACGTGTATCATGTCCCAAATTCAAGTTCTAATTGCAATTAATCACAAACAAGATGATACGAATTAATCAAATACTTAACATGTTTCAATTCAATTAATGCAATTCGTATACAGTCTCTCTAAAGTACTTTCTCTCTCTAGAACACTTTTTGTGTACAATGACTTCTAACATCCAACTTCTAACTAGTCATATGTCAATTAAAACAAAACGTGCACAAAACACTCTTACAAAATACCAGACTTTGACTTTATTACAAATTGACTTTGACTTTGCTTTGATAGTTGACTTTGTCCTTCAGTCTTCATGATCTTGTATCCAACAAATATATGCTTTAACAATCTCCCCCTTTTGATTCAAGATCATTTCTAAAAAAATATTTTGTAATTCAATCTCCCTCTTTAAGCACAAAATTACAATCTCCTCCTTGTAGAACTCTTCCAACAAGAATTAACTTTCAGAAAATAAACATTTGAGCAATCTTCCCCTTTGTCAGATTAAGTCTCCCCTTTTACTTAGCAAACTCCTCTTTCTTTGATAAACCTGTCTTCAAAAACTTTTGTAATCTCCCCAAAGTCTGTCTTCAAGAATAATAACAATCTCCTCAAGGTTATAAAAACCTCTTTCAGACATCAGAAAGAAATTATCTTCAGATTCAGCTCAGTTTGCTTGAGCAAATTATCTTCAAAGAAAGTTTCAGTAAACTCTGCTCATATTCTGAAATCTTTGAACTTTTCTCTTTCAGTTTTCAACAATCTTTCTTCAAAATAAACACTTTCCCGTAAATGATACAAACTTTTCTTTATCAAACATATTTTACAAATCATCTCCCAACATTTCTTGAATCTCTCCCCCTTTTTGATGATTGTGGCTTTGAAATCATCAAAACTTTCACAAGAAATGTCTTTTACAAATCTGATCTGACCACTGATCTTTCACAAGAGCCTCTGATTATCTATCGATCCAAAATATATTCATCCAAATCTTTGCAAATTCAGAGAAATTATGAGTGTAACACCTGAATCAACAAATAAATCAGTTAATAATGTCTGTCAGTAACACAAAGTCACTGTGTGTAACAAATACACATTGGAAAGGAGCTTTTTGATGTTCACTCCCCCAGGTCTTCCATTCAATCATCGAATAACACAAGTTTATTCTATGAACGTTTTGACAGAAAAACGAATTTCTTGTGTGTTCGTGCTTGTGTTTGAAAGAATTAAGCACTAATGATTGCTTTTGTTAGGCTCAAAATTGTGTAAACCATTGAGACAACAACAGTTAAACACAGACTCAATTGTGCATGATCAAAGTGCGAAGGTGGGACAGACTTCCTTCTTTTTTAATATCCATATTTTCCAAATGAAAATTAGATAGATTATATGTTACGTCCTGTTATTCCCAATATTCAAGTTCTAATTGATTACAAACAATCAAGATGAGAATTCGTAATCACAAGTCTTTGATTTCAATCACATATTATTACAAATCTCACAACTTCCACTTTCTCTCACTACTCTCTCTCTAGAATGATTTTCTAATCATCTCTTCTCTAATCTGCTCACTCAATTACAATGACTTACAATCTTACGTCCAACTGAATTACAAAGACACCAAAGGTATTTATACCCACAACAATTATAAAGGAAACAAACAAACACAATATGTTGACTTTGACTTTTATTACAAAAAGACTTTGACTTTCCATGAGAGTTGACTTTCTCAGCTTTGACTTCTTGAACTTTTGTCTTCAATCTTTATGATCTTGAATCCAATAAATCTATGCTCTAACAATCTCCCCCTTTGGATCAAGATCATAACTAAAATGATTTAGCAATTCAATCTTAAGCTCAATTTGAATCTCCCTCTTTGATGTAAAAAATTTTTTTCTCAAGAATATCAGAACTCTGCACCAACCACTTTCTGAGCCGGGCAGCCACAAAATCGTATTGGTTCACATTCTTTGGTGACCATCATTGAAAAAGGCAGTGAGCCCATGCCAACTCTTGCAATTACCCCACCAGCCACTCATTTCTTTCTTAACAAAGAAATGTTTCATTTTCTTTGGGGATGCAGCATATCTGCTATCTAGTCTTCACTCGAAAGATTTAGATATTGAAAAAGAAGGAAAGTTGCCCCACCTTCGTACCTCTTTCATGCACATTGAGTCCGTGTAATACCTGTTGCTGTATCAACAGTTTACACAATTTGAGCCTGAAAAAGCTTAAGTAGCTTCAATCATTTCTACACTTTCACGTACACACAAGGAATATGTTATCTTGTCATAACATTCATAGAAAATTCCTTCGTGATTTTTCGATGATTGAATAGAAGCCCTGGGGGAGTGAACATAACAAAAGCTCCTTTCCAATGTACATCCGTTGTACAAAGTGGCTCCGTGCTACTTACAGGCATATTAACTGTTTCATCTGTTGAATCAGGGTTACATCGTTCATTATATCTGAATTTGAAAAGATTCAGGTATATATAGTTCGTGATTCAGATACTCAGATCAAAAGGGCAGAAAATGTCAAATGTATCTCAAAGGGCGGAGAATGTCAAATTATCATAAAGGATGTGATTGTTAAGTTGAATACAAAAGGGGGTGATCAAAGAGAATGTTGAAATTTAAAAGTTTTGATGATCATGAAGCTCACAATCATCAAAAAGGGGGAGATATCTACAAAGATCAATTTCAAAGACAAATGGTGAAGATAATCCTGAAGAGATAATTCTGAAAGTTCAAGACAATTCAGATGCTTACTATGTTTCAGAGACAAATTCTGAAGATGATTCGAGAAAGTTTGTTTTTTTGAAGACTGATCAGAGATTACAGAGACGAAGATACATAGTTTTCAAAGATTCCTCAAAGTTCCAAAGAAGTTTCAAAGAAGTTTTCAAAGAAGTTTTCAAAGATTTCATTCAAGACATGTTGATTTACAAAGATGCAAAGTGCAAAAGACTTAAAGACTGAAGACTGTTAAATCTTCAAAGTTGTAAAGATATCAGAGATAAAAGTTGAAGAATCAAGCGCTGAAGACGAGTGTCAAATTTTTTTTAAATCTTGAATACAAAGGGGGAGAATGTTAGTGTATTAATTGTATACAAGATTTAATTGAGAAAGCTTTGTAAAAATCCTTTGTAATAGAATATTCAAAGGAAGTCTTTGAAAGTCAAATAGTGAGAAGTCAACATTAGTTTTAGAGGGTGCTTAAGTACTTGAGAGTTTAAGTACTTGAGAGTTTGTGTGGATCCCTATTCAGGTTTCTTGAGAGTTTAGTTGGATTACTTGAGAGTTTATTAGTTCATATAAATAGGTTCATGACTTGTAATTTTGTAAGAGCTTACATTGTAATATCAGAATATTTCTCTCTCTACTCTCTCTCTCTAGACTTAACACTGTCATATTGATTCTTGATTGAGATTGTTGTTTAATTGCTTGATTTGAATCTGGGAATACAATTTCAATTGGTATCAGAGCAAACAAGAAGAAGCATATTCGATCAGATTTGATTTTTTTTGAAATATTTTTTTTGGCGGACTATTGTTTTTTTCACTGTTTGATCTTTAGTTTTCTTATTTTTGCACAATTAAATCAAGAAATTGATTTGATTGTGAACGTTTTATCATAAGGATCAACTTTCGTTCTGATCACATAGCCAAATTTTGACTCTAGATTGATCAATTTGATAAAATTGTTAGTTTCTTGAAAAGTTGAAGTCGAACACTGTAAATCGATTTGAGCACTGTAATTTTCGGTTTCTTTTGCAAATTCAGTGTTGTAATCTTGATTAGTTTGTTATCGTGGACTAATTGTGTGATTTGCAGAATCAGAAATCAAGTTTTACTTGATTTTTGATCGAACAAGTGAAGAACTCGCAAGGAAAACCCAAGAACGCGCTAGATCTGTAAAACGCGCAAGTTCTTCGCAAGAACACGCAAGATCTTGAAACGCGCAAGTTGAAGAAGGTTGTCTCAAACGCGCAAGTCGTTGCTAGTGAGTTCATAGAATGCGCAAGTCGAAGTCAGCGAGTTTTCTTCCATCTGCGAGTTTGCTTGCGAGTTTGCTAAAACGCGCGAGTAAGCATCTGTGAGTTTCTTAAACGCGCACAGTTCAGCTAGCGAGTTTGTTCGAAACAGTATTCTGTAAGTTTCTTCGGTCTGCGATTTTTACAAACACGCACGTCACGGTCTGCGAGTTTGTTCGAAACAGTGGTGTGCGAGTTTTATCAGTCTGCGAGTTTCAAGCAATTCAGTGGTCTGCGAGTTTGAGTACTTAGTCATTTTTGTCCGTTGTTTTCAAATTTGATCAGTCTTGAATTTTACACACCAAGTGTAATCTGCACTTCTTGAATGATCATTTCAAATCACATTTCTGTACCAAATGAAATTGTCCTCTCAAATCACACAAACACATCAATCAAAGAATAATGAGAATCATGGGGAAATCACATGTGTATTAATGTCACAAGTGAAAGGGTTACAAGGTTTCTCTCTCTAGGATTCTCTCAAGGATTACAATCAGGCTAGTTACTTCTAAAGGAAAGCAAGGAAGACCTATTTATAGGTCAAACAAGAAACAAAGGTAAACTTACAAAAGTCAACATAAAATGATCTAAACTAAAATACAATAACAATCTCCCCCTTTTAGATCATTTTGCAAATTTGCTCTGGTCCCATCTTCTAAAACAGATTCTTCTGATCCCAAGGTATGCTTCAAACCTCCTGATGTGCTATCTGAAATCAATCTTCTTGTTGATCTCTTCAAGCATAACTTCCATGTTAAGAGACTCAACTTTTCTGACAGCTTCATTCTTTCTAAATCTTTCCTGCTCTGACAGAAACAATTTGTCTTCAAGCACTTTCCGGACATACTTCAAAGTACCATCTGAATACTTTGCCAATTCTGATGCTCTGATGAACTGCTTCTTATGAGACTTGGTGTTTACATACATCACACCCAACTCTGGATATCTGGAGATCTGAAAAGGCTCTAGAACTCTGATCTTATGATGATTGAAGTTTGGTGCCAGCAGATTTACTCTGTTCTGATTGGTTTCAATGCCAAGCTGAAAGTCAAACGAATAAGCATTGTAGACACTCCTTGTCATGAATCTTTTAAAAGCATCCAAAGCATAAGCAACAACTTGTGATCTCCTCCTCTTACTCCTGTCTCTGAACTCATTCACAATAAACATGATGTCTGAGAAGTTCAAGTTATCAAAAGCAGCTTCTGTAAAGGTACTGATCTGCATATTTCTTCTTTGAACTGTAAACTTTGGATAGTAGACATTAAGAATCTTGCATATGTGAACATTTTGAACCTGCAGAATCTCTTCTCTTTTGGCATAAGGAGAAAGACTACACATTGTCTTCATGAATCTGATGTAATTGGCTTGATAAACTTTGTCTCTATCTCCAACACCATAAAAACAAGCTTCATCAATCGGTTGTAAAGAAGAAACAAAGATTTTGGTTGACTCTTCCAGGAATGGTACTTTGAGAGACTTTCTGATGATCTCATTGAACTTCAAAGAATCTCCCTCAATATCATATTCTGTATAAGGAATAGCACCAACTCTAACATCTCCTTTGAAAGTAACTTTCCCTATATTACTGATTTCATAAGAGATGAGCTCTTCTGCTTGCATTGTTTCAAGTTCTGGACCATGAGCTTTTGAGAATTCTTCCACTTCCATAGGAGTAACAAAAACAGGATTTGGCTTTAACTGTATAGAGGTTTCAGCTGCACTTAATATATTTGGACTATCTGGGTTTCAAATGTAAGGAAGTGCACTAGCTTTTGCTCTGGCTGCTTCTTCTTCTTCTTTTCTTAATTCAGCTTTTGCTTCACGAACTATCTGTCTTTCCTCCTTTTTTCTTTGCTTTCTTTCTTTGTACAACTTATTACTGAAGTCTTGGATATCAATAATGATTGGCCTTTCTTCTTTAAGATCTTTTGGTTTGGGCTTTGAGGCAGAAATTCTTGATCTTTTTGACTTTCTGGGCTTATCAGCTTTTGGTTTCTGCTTGGGTTGATCAGCTGGTTGTTCAGAATCAAAATCTTTTGGTAAAGGAAGAGCAACTCTTGGTTCAGAAGCATCAAGATTTTCAGGAACAGAGAAGTTTCTTGTGGGAGAGACAATAGTGTTAATCATAAAATCCCAATCAATCAAGCTAATTACTCAAGATTAAGCAATAAAGATCAAGAACTAGAGAGAGAAAGTCTAGAGAGAGAAAGTAGATCTTGAATATCACCAATACTGAATATTACAATACAATGCTCTAGACGTCGTTGTTACATGATTACAAGACAAACTCATATATATACTATCTAACTATTACAAAGCCTTAAAGGCTAAGGAAACTAAACAAGCTATGACTTTTACATCATTGACTTTACTATTAAATCTTGGATACAATATTTAGACTTAACAATCTCCCCCTTTGTATTCAAGATTTAATAAAAAAATTGATACAGATTTTCATCTCTTGATTCTTCAGCTTTTGTCTCTTTGAAGCTTTCACAATCTTTACTCTTTCAGCTCTTGAAGAATCTTGGTAAGTCTTTTTCTCTTTTTGAAGCTTTAAAAGTCAACAAGTCTTGAACAGGAAACAGATTTCTTGAAACTTCTGAAACACTTTAACAACTCTGAAACAAACATTGAAACTTCTGAAAATTCTTTGAAAACAACTTGATTCTGTATCTTCATCTCTTTGATCTCTGAATCATCTTTGGAAGAAACAAACTTTCACAAACCATCTTGATTAAACTTTGAACATTCTTCCTTCAGAATCTTTTGGCTTTGAATTTCTTTATCAGACTTGAACTTTAAATCAGCGGAAGCATTTTGAAATTGAACTTGAAATTGAACTTTGTATAATTCTCCCCCTTTTTTATGATATGAGTACCATGATCATCAAAACTTCATCAATTTAGGCACAAACTTTGATTTCTCCCTTTTTGATCAACTAACAATCTCCCCTTTTACAAATGTTGTACTTTGATCTGAAGAGCCGAATCATGAACTGTATATATCCAAATCTTTTCAAATTCAGACATAATGAGCGTGTAACCCTGATTCAACAAATGAAACAGTTAGAAGTGCCTGTCAGTAACACGGAGTTACTGTGTACAACGAATGTACAATATAAGGAGCTGGTTTGATGTTGACTCTCCAGGACTTCCATTCAATCATTGAAAAACACAAGGTAATTCTATGAATGTTCTGACAGAAAAATAGATTTTCTGTGTGCTCGTGCTTGTGTTTGAAAGAATTAGCACAATGATTGTGTTTCATAAGGCTCGAAGTATGTAAATCACTGAGACAACAATGATTATACATGGACTCAGTGTACATGAGAAAGGGTCGAAGGTGGGGCAACTTTCCTTCTTTTTCAATATCAGTATCTTCCAAGATAAGAACCAATAGATTATATGCTGCTTCCCCAGAAAATGTGAAACATTCTCTTTTTAAGAAAAGAATGAGTAGCTGGTGGGGTTAATGCAAGAGATGGCATGGGCTATTTGCCTATTTCAATGATGGTCACAAAAGAAATGTGAACCAATCAGTAATGTGGCTGCCCGGCTCAGAAAGATGTTTGGTGCAGAGTTCTGATATTCTTTTAACTCTGAACTCACACCCTCTTTCTTTTAAACATATAAGCTCACATCTAACCAATCTCTCATTTCCATTTTACCTCAGATCACTCCCACACTCCATTCTTTTAGACCCCTCTCCCCTCAATCACTCAAAGGATTTCTTCCGGGGTAGGAAACACTGGTTATCGTGAATCCATGGAAGATCTATTAAGCACTCACACTGAATCCCATGTTCCTAAAAGTACATGCTTGTCAATGATTTTCTTGATATTAAGCACAAGAAATCATATGTCAGTGTATGTAAGCTCATCAAAAATCAGAAATGAAATTTGAGCAATTTTAAACATTTAAGATTTCTCAAAACTTTATATGAATGAATAATCAAGAAAGAATAGAAATGTTTTGAGAATCTGACAATGATTAAAATCAGATCAAATGAAATAGCTAGGGTATCAAAGAACTGGATATTTTGTTTATATGAACAAATATAAACAATTTATCAATGAAAGCACAAATATGTAAACGATGAATGATATTCAACAACTTTGAAAGCAAACGGGGGTATTACCATCGAAAAATTGGTTCTAATTTGAGACATGGTAATAACAATTTCAAATAAAATACTGAACCAGTGTGTGTGAATACTTGACAGTATATGGACAAGATAATACACAAGTATTGATCTTTGGAAACACACGGTCAGTTAAACATTAAGCTCAAAAATTTTAGAAAAACATTTAAAAGCACACTTCTAAATTCATAAAACTTTTGAGAATAAGAAGTGGTTTGAACATTTCAGAATTGTTTTTCATGTTTGAAAGTTGTCCTTCTTTCAAACAATCAGAGATCTAGATCAGAAGATTTTTACCTTTTAAGCTCCCCTTCAAATCATGATATAATGATCTATGTCTTTTATGCTCCCCCTGGATATTAGCACAATATCCTTCTCTGAACATTGAAAAACGGGTCCTGATCTGTAATGTGATCAGAAGCCACTTTATTCACATTATTTATTCAAAAATAAAAGACAGAAAGGAGTAAAACATTTTATAGTATGAGTTCTGATCTGTAGTAATCAGAAGTCATCACCTTTACTCCCCCTTAAATTAGGCATCTGAAATATGTCAGATAAAACAGGATAGAGATCAAACACTCCCTTTTGAATTGTTAGACCATCAATATCAGAAAAATCTAGCAGTGAAAAAGAATAGGATAGAGATCAAATCAATTCACTTGGGGTGGAGACCATCAATATCCATCAGATGCAAAAACATAGGAGTAAGGTCTTTTTGATCGCTGAGGTCCAAGTCCTAAACTGTTGTGTTTAGAAGTCAAACTCCTTTGAAGACCGGGTCCTAAGCTGATGTGCTTAGAAGCCATAATCTTGACATTGAAATGCGGTTCTTGAGCTGATTTACTCAAGAGCCATAATCTTTCTTACTCCCCCTTGACGTGTGGTGCCTGCAACACAAAATCAATTTTCTTCTTTGGTACCCACTGGTATTTGGGTCCAGAAATGTTACTTGCAGTTCGTGTGGGGGATACAGAGTAAGAACCATACCACAAATGATCACTGGTTTTGTGGATGTGATCAAGTGTACAACAGTAAGAACAATAAAATTTATTACCTGAAAACCTGAGTAATTGGTCTTTTGAGTATTTAAGGCCAGGTTTATCTTTATGCTCTTTGTTCTTCTTGGCTTTATGAATATGTACACTTGATGTCTTCTCTTTCAGCTCATCTTTCTTGTCATCTTTGACAGATTTCTTCATCCAGACCAGTTTCTCTTTCTTGTAACTTCTTCTCCTTGGATATGTATCTGAACCATCTATATATTCATCAAAGAAAATGTTAGATCGACGAACCTGATTAAAGGATTTAACTGACCTTTGTGAAGAGACAGATTTTTGATTTGAACTTGAAGCAGATTTTTTAAGTTCTTTGATCTTTGAAGCAAAGTTGTCTCTTTCTTTCATAAGCAGGTCAATCTTTTTTGAAAACTCAGACTTCGTTTTCTGCTCTTTCAGCGCAGTAGCAGACAGTTCATATAACTTTGAAGTCAGTCTTTTGATTTCAGTTTCAAAGATGGATCTTTCTTCTTCAAATCCTTTCTCTGAATCATTTCTCTGGCCTGATAATTCTTTAAAGAATCCCAAATTCTTTTGTTCTATGGCCTTCTTTTCTTTCTCAAACTTCTCTCTTTCCAAAATCAATACTTTCTCAAAATCAGAGATTTGTTGAGAAAGTTTTAAGCATTTAAGCTCCACTATCTTTTTCTCTTCAAAACATTTCTTGGAGAAATCTGAGAACTTCTTTGAAAAACTTTTCTTTTCACTTTCAAAATTAGATTTATCTTCAGTAATCTTTTGCTCTAAATCAGATATATTCTTTCTAAGCTCAGCATTCTCAGATTCCAATTTCTTAACTTTCTGCTCATTGCTCTCAACAGAGACTGTCTGCTGAATTTTAGCTTCCAACTCAGAAATCTTTCATTTTAGATCTGACACAACCGTTGGCCCTAACATCGTCCATTCAAGATAGTCCCATATCTCCTTTCCTGTTGACTTGTAAAAATCTTTTCCTGTCAACTGATAGGTTTTTATGTGACCATTAATATCATGACGAATACTGTTAAACACAAAAGTTCGGGCTAAAATATCAGCTTTCTTTCTTTTCTCCCGATCCTCGGTACAATCTTCTGTTGGAGTAAGAGGTTTCATCTCTCCTTCATTCAATGACAATCTGATATAACAACTCAACTCATGTGTATTTACAAATTTGAAAAAATCAGCTTTCCACTGCTCGAATCTTCCTCTGAGCAAAATTGGTGAACTCATCCTGATTCAAAAAGAATTTGACAAAATTATCGTGAGTTGAAATGAATTCAAAAACAAAATACGAGCAAACTAAAATTCTCTCTCTCAGAAAACTTTGAATGAGAAACAGCTTGATACAAAAATGATCGTTCCCAAACTGTAAATCAGAAAATATTTGATCACAATCAGAACAAATTGAAATATTTCGTAAAAACTGAAAATTTGAACAACACTTGTTATGGCGCAAAGTTAAAAAAAAAATTCCAGACACTTTTTTTTTAACTTGAAAGATAAGGCGCAAAGTAAGTTCTCGCAAGTAGTGTGAAACGCAAAGTACGGTTCTCGTAACACGCTGGAAACGCAAAGTAGGTTTGCATAAGTGTCTTGATGCGCAAAGTGAGCTTTGCATACGCCGAAGGATGCGCAAATTGAGATTTGCGTATGCTGAAGGATGCGCAAAGTGAGCTTTGCGTACGCCGAAGGATGCGCAAATGTGACTTTGCGTATTAGCCTTGAAGCGCAAAGTAGCTTTGTGTGTTGAACTTGATGCGCAAAGTGAGCTTTGCATGTTGAACTTGATGCGCAAAGTATGGTTCTCGTAAGCAATGTGTTGCGCAAAAGGAGCTTTGCACAAGCAACGTGATACGTAAAGTAGCTTTTTCCTCTCAAGACTTGGATGATCTCACACAAACGTCTATGAATGTTGCGCAAACCATATGAAACTTGCGCAAACCATATGAACTTGCGCAAAGTCGAGTTCTTGGCTGTTACTTTCTCAAATCGATTCAAACCTGCACATTTGATCTCAAGAACTAGTCAGATTCATCAACAAACAGTACGAAACACAAAATTACAATTAGATTTCGATTAAAAACACCAAATCGCACATTTTCAATCAAGAACATAGTTCGGACAAGATATTTCCAGAAAACTCAAATTTCGAAAATTGACATTGAATTAGTTAAAATCACAAGATGTAATCAATACAAGTATCAAACCTAATCATAAAACGAACTCAATGGTTCCATTTTCTTGCAATAAAACTGATTTTTCACAAAAAAATCGGATGAAACAGTGAATATCACGAGTTCTTGAAAATTTTCAGAAAATTTCAAATTTTCGATTTAAAACTTCAGATTTCAATTCAAACTCTGATCAAATCATTTCCGAAAAGTTTGATTCAACTCTGATACCAATTGTTAATCATAAAATCCCAATCAATCAAGCTAATTACTCAAGATTAAGCAATAAAGATCAAGAACTAGAGAGAGAAAGTCTAGAGAGAGAAAGTAGATCTTGAATATCACCAATACTGAATATTACAATACAATGCTCTAGACGTCGTTGTTACATGATTACAAGAGAAACTCATATATATACTATCTAACTATTACAAAGCCTTAAAGGCTAAGGAAACTAACCAAGCTATGACTTAGACAATGTTGACTTTTACATCATTGACTTTCCTATTAAATCTTGGATACAATATTTAGACTTAACAAATAGGAATAGCAGTCAAGATTTCATCTTCATCAAAAAGTCTGTAGGTTGGTGGAGCATAATCAACTGTACTATCAATCTGTGCAACCTCTACAACTTCAGCTTGTTGAACTGGAAAAGTTTGATCAAGATCTGCAATCTCTTCATCTTGACTGTCAAGATCATCAAAATTCTCATCTAAAGTTTCTCCAAATAAATCATCTAGCACATTCTCACTATGACTCAGATTTCCTTGAGCAATTGAATTCTGTACAAATTCTTCAACTGTAACTGAATTCTTAGGATCTGGTCCATCACTTTGAATATTATGCTCAATAACATCCATTCCCTCCTGCTTTACTCTCCAATAACTGTCATACCTAGCAGCAGCCTGTTCATCATCATCACTTTCATAGTCATCTAGGTTGACAAAGTTTTCAGCAGTAACTCCCAACATCTCCATAACTTCCTCAACTGTGGCAATTGCAGGCTTTTCAACCATTGATTTCGTATTGTCATAGATCATCAACTCTACTTCAGCTTCTGGAACATTCTCATCCAACTGTTCTCCATGTATAGTTTCAGCTACTTCAGTTCCCTGCTCCTCATCAGTAACAATAACAATATCTTCTGCAGTTTTCTGTCTCTTATTCATCTCCCCCTCATGATCTTGATCAAAATCACGATCATGCCTTTTCTTTAAAACTGCATCAGATTGAGCCTTGCAAGAAAGTTGAACTGCTGTGGTTAGATCCTGTAAGTGCTTCTCCACTGAATCTTTGAACTGGTTGAACTAAGACTGTGTGAAATAATCTACTAGAACCTGAGGAACAATTGGTTGGGATTGTTGCCTCCGTAAACTAATAAGATCTGCTTCGGTTTGATCCGCTGGAGCTTCAAATAACAGCTGGGCTAGGAGTAAAGATTTCAGCTCAGAAACTGATTGAACTGGTGGTGGTTGTGGAATAGATGGTGGTGGAAGTGTTTGCTCAGGCTCCTCAACAACTGGATTTTTCCCTTTCAACATTCTCTCTTTTCTTCAAACCAGCTTTGAAATTTGAATCTTTCAGAAATTTCTTCCACTTTTTGACATCTCATCTCTGAAATTGTTCTTTGTAGATTTCTCCCCCTTTTTGATGATTGTGAACATCATAATCATCAAAACTTTCTCAATTTCAGCATCTTCTATGAATCTCCCCCTTTTTACCAATATAATCCCCTTTTGAGATACATTTGAGATAAAATAGTAACTGTCGGTCCAACAATACTTATCAAGTTTATAGAAACAACAACACAATAACGATTACCAACCTGTTTTGATTATAACAACGGTTACAGGATTGATCGATTTAAGCTATAGATGTGTTCTCTGTTTTCTCTCTGATTTTCACCTTTTAGTGTGTGTTTTTGTGTGTGTCTTAATCTGATCTGTGTTAGAGAGTTGTTGAGAGATAAGATCATATCTGATCTCATATCTCTCTCTAGCTTCTAACACACTCAAACTTACAAGTTGCAATAATAAACTAATATAAACTAACTAATATCTAACATACTAAACTAACCTAACTAATATCTAAATATCTATTTATAAGATATTTAAACAAAACATAAAATACAATAAACATTAATTACTTTGACATTTATTACAAATAAACATTAGACTATTGTTGAGAGTCGACGTTTCCGGCTTTAGCTTCAGATTGCGATCTTCAGTTTGGATGATCTTGAATCCAATAGATATGTGATCTAACAACCTCCCCCTTTGGATCAAGATCATTACTAAAAAGATTTTAGCAATTCAGTATTCTTGTTCAGCTCAGAAGATGCAATCTCTTTCTCTATCTCTGAAATCAGCATATCTTCAGAATACTTGCTTTTGAAGAGTTCAATCTTGGACGTGATTCTTGAAACATGTGATCTTTGCCATTTCTTGTGTAGTCATTCTCCCCCTTTTTGATGTTAAGTGCAACGACTTCATCAAAACTATTTGTAAGAAATGTCTATCTTTTGGAGCCTCTGATTCGTCAATTCATAAGATATTCATCCAGATCTTTGCAAATCTAGACAAAGTAGTCGTGTAACACCTAAATCAACTAATGAATCAGTTAACTTGCCTGTCAGTAACACTAAGTCACTGTGTGTAACGAATATACATTGGAAAGGAGCTGTTTGATGTTGACTCCCCCAGGGCTTCCATTTAATCATCGAAACACCACAAAGGTTATTTCTATAAACGTTATGACAAAGAAACAAATTCCTTGTGTGTTCGTGCTTGTGATAGAAAGAGTTAAGCACTTGATGATTGCTTATTTGGCTCAAAATTGTGTAAACCACTGAAACAACAGTAAGTTAAACACAGACTCAATGTGCATGATTGAAGTGCGAAGGTGGGGAATACTTCCTTCTTTTCAATATCCAGATTTTCCAAATGAAAATCAGATAGCATATGTGCTGCTTCCCCTTTGAAAATGTGAAACACTTTCTTGTTAAGAAGAAAATGAGTAGTTGGTGAGGCTTGATCAGGAGTTGGCATGGGCTAGTTCCCTGTTTCAATAATGTTCACCAAAGAATTGTGAAACACTAGTAATGTGGCTGCCCGACTCAGAAAAAGTTGGTGCAGAGTTGTGATATTCTTTTAACTCTGTTCTCACACGCTCTTTCTTTTAAACATTTTGCTCACTCTAATCGCACTCATTTGTTTTCGACTTCTCACACTCAATCACAATGGATTAACTTTTTGGGTAGAAATCACTGGTTAAGGTGATTTCATAGAAGTTGTGTTAATTCGTATCACAAAGAAATCCTTGTTTTCCTATTATGCATATGATGCTCATATTGGTTTAACTATTTTAGTTAAAGCACAATGTTGATCTTGAAAACATTTATAGTCACACTTCCAATTCATGAATTCGTTTTGAGAATCGGGAAGTGGTTTGAACAGTTAAGAACAATGTTTTCTATGATTGTAAGTTATCATTCTTTCAACCATATATGAGATTAAGATAAAGGATTGTACCTTTACGTGCGATTTTCAATCTCATGAAGCTAAGCTTAAAGTCATAAACATATGAACTTGTAAGCATCTCTCAAAAATTCTGCAAAAGTCTTATGTCAAGTCAAAGTAAAATTTATTCACTTAAATTGAAAAGACAAAAAACAGTAAAACTGTTAAAGTACAAGTTCTGATCAGAAATAGTCAGAAGTCATATCCAAACTCTTTTGACTTGAAGAGCTCCCCCTAAAATCTTGCATTACAAAAATTTGACATAAAAGGTAAATGCAGAAATCTTATGAGCTCCCCCTCAAAATAAGATTGACCACATGTCAATTTCTTCTCATACTCCCCTGTGGATCATGAACAGTATATAGAAGTGCAGATATCTTGCGGAAATGAAGAAATGATGAAAAAGTGTATAATTAGAAAACTTTGATAGGTAACTACTGATTAAATCATTAGATTTAGCATACCAAGCTTAGAGACAAGAAAGTTAAACCTCTTTTCGTCTAAAGGTTTGGTAAACAAATCGGCAAGCTGATAATCAGTTTTTACAAAGAAAAGTTCAATTGTTCCTTTTTCAACATGATCTTTAATAAAATGATACCTGACGTCTATGTGTTTGGTCTTGGTGTGCTGAACAGGATTCGCTGTTATTGCGATGGCGCTCTTGGAGTCACAGTATATCGGGATTTTGTTGAAGTGGAAACCGTAGTCGCGCAATTGAGTTCTCATCCATAAGACCTGAGAACAGCAGCTAGCAGCAGCTACATTTTCTGCTTCGGCCGTGGAAGTTGAAACACAAAGTTGCTTCTTCGATGCCCAACTTACGAGTTTATCACCGAGGAACTGTACATGTCCTGACGTGCTCTTACTGTCTAACATACAACCTGTATGAGCTGCATCTGTGTACGCTGTTAGTTCAAAACTAGTATCTTTAGGATACCACAGACCAAGATTTGCAGTGCCCTTCAGATACCTAAATATGCGCTTCACAGCAGACATATGGATTTCTTTAGGATTGGCCTGATATCTTGCACATAAGCATGTTGAAAATATTATATCTGGTCTACTAGAAGTAAGATACATTAAAGAACCTATCATCCCTCGATAAGTCCTAACATCAACAGCCTTACCCGAAGGATCGGTGCCAATCTTAGTACCTGGTGCCATTGGGGTACCAATCGGTTTTGAATTTTCCATTTTGAACTTCCGAAGAATATCCATAATGTATTTTGATTGATTGATAAAAGTACCCGATGAAAATTGTTTGACTTGTAATCCGAGAAAGAAATTCATCTCTCCCATCAAATTCATCTGAAATCTAGACACCATAAGGTTTGAAAAATTCTTACAGTACTTAGGATTTGTAGAGCCAAAAATAATATCATCTACATAGATTTGAATTAAAATGATATCGGCTTTTTCCTTTTTGATAAACAAAGTGGTATCCACCGTACCTTTAGAAAAAACAGACTTGACTAGAAATTTGGAAAAAACATCATACCATACTCGAGGAGCTTGTTTCAGACCGTAGAGTGCTTTGTCGAGAATGTAGACGTGATTCGGCTTCTCTTTATTGACAAAACCTTCTGGTTGAGAGACGTAGACTTCCTCCTTCAGAATGCCTTTCAGAAAGGCAGTCTTCACGTCCATTTGAAAGACCGTGAAGTTCTTGTGGGCTGCGTAGGCTAGAAACATTCTAATTGCCTCTAATCGCGCCACAGGAGCATATGTCTCGTCATAGTCGATTCCTTCCTCTTGTCTGCATCCTTTGGCTACTAGTCTTGCGTTGTTTCGGATAACGATACCACATTCGTCTTTCTTGATCTTGAAAACCCACTTCGTACCTATAATGGTTTTACCTTGAGGTTTTGGTACGAGTCTCCAGACTTGAAGTGCATCGAACTGATTCAACTCTTCTTGCATTGAGATCACCCATTTTGGATCAGCAAGTGCCTCTGATACGCGTGTTGGCTCGAACTTGCTCAGAAAGGAGTCATGCATGCACATATTCATTGATGCTGACCTAGTTTGCACCGGTTTTGATGGATCACCAATGATCTGGCTTAGCGGGTGCTCTTTGGTCCATTTTTGTTCATGAGGCAATGGATTATATGAATGTATGTCAATTGTATCATCTATAAATCCACTTGTACCTTCTTCAGCTTGTTCAGGAGGAATTGTCAGGATCAAATTCTTAACAAGAATAAATTCTTAGAAACTAATATCAAAGAAGTTGCGGAATAACACTTTGATATTCAATCAAGCAGTAAATCAAAACAGTATATAATCAACAACTTGTAAACTTGTATTGAATGCTTGAAGTTACAAGATTAAACACACAACCTCAATATTGATGAACAGACTCACCAATACGAATTCTACTTCTCTAGAATTAGGATCTATGCCTTGAGGTTGATTTTCTCTCTAAAAAATAGAATGAATGAATTAATCTCTTTTAAACTATTCTATCAAGTCTGTACATATACTGAATAAAAAGATAATTACAATAAATAAAATATCTTCAGTATATTTTCCATCATTATCTTCAAGCCTTCCATGAATATCTTGATTCTTTCCAGCTGTCATACTTTCCATCCGGTTCTTTAAGTCATAAGCAGTACTAACTATGCTCAGCAGCATTAATTTCTTCTAGAAGCATTAACTTGGTTTTAGCAGCATTAACTACTAAGCAGCACTAACCACTAGCAGTACTAACTATTTAAGCAGTACTAACTTTGTTCAAGCAACACTAACTTTGACTAGCAGTATTAATTCTACTAGCAGTAGTAATACTCAGCAGTCTTAACTTTGAAGTCTTCTAGCAGTAGTAATTCTGAACTAGCAGCATTAAAGACTTGTTCACATCTTCAGTTCCCAACAATCTCCCCCTAACTTGACTTTTAGGAAGAGAAGTCAAGTTCTTCAAATGCTTCCAAAATATTCATTGATCTACTCCAATGTTAGGATCCAGTCCCATGCTCTGATTAATAGTTCTTTGAATTAAGTACTTTGCCATTTCTGAATTTGGTGCACAACTCAACTTCTTATTTAACATGGCATGAAGCTTCAGATTTGTATGGTTGTATACCCTATCCACCAAGTAATACTCCCTGTGAAAAGTATCCAATGCTAGTTCGTAGACTCCACTCCTTTCATATAGAGTCCATCCTCTAACAGCTTTAAATACATCTCTTATCAAATGCTTTACTGCTTCTGGTTTGAACAACATACACAAATATTCCATAACTAGCTTCACAATTGGTAACCCTGGAGCTGTCAACTGATCTGCATGAACTTTCATCCCCACTGCAAACATTTCTTCCAAATCAGATCTTGAACACTCTCTGACAATTTTGCTCCAGGTGCTGTAGACTTCATACTTCTCATCCTTTCTTTTCAATCTAATGTATTCTTTGCCATCCACCTCCATAGTATCCCAGAGGATAACTTCAGGAGGTTTGAATCCAACAGGTTCAGCTGAAATAGGCTTTGGAATTTTATCCATTACCACCATGTACATGTTTACATATGAACTCTGTGGTATTTCTTCCTGAGATTCAACTTTCTTTTCTTCTTCTACTCTAGACTTCTTGACAACTTTCTTTCTGTTTGCCATCATCTTGGTTCTCTTCAGAATCCTTTGCCCTTGTCCTATAGTAGCATCCTTCTTCTTTTCTTCCTTTTTCCTTTCTTCTGATCTAGGGCCTTTAGAAGCAATAGACTTAACTCTTTTTATCTTCTTGATCTTCTGAGCTAGAGTCTCTTCTTCCTTAATCTCTACCTTTTTCTTTGTTGGAGTTCCCTCTTCAGATTCAGGGAAGGGTTTATTGATATTCACATCATGCCTCTCCTTAGCTTTCTTTTCAAACTCCATTCTGTCCTTTTCATTATTCTTCAACTTTCCCATTTCTTTCTCATATAGTCCCTTGACTTGATCAAAAGTCATCTTTATGAACATTTCTTTCTTCACACCAATTGCACTCCTCAAGAAAGTTATCATCTTGTTCCTTTCCTGAGTTGCAAGATAAGTTTGTGAAGGTCTTCTCTTCTTTGCACTTGATCTGGCCATCATAGCCTTTCTCAAGCTTATTGCTCTTTGCTTAGCTTTCTCTGTTTCCAACCCTTTCTGAAATGCTTCATTTAGTTCATTGGCTAGTGCTCTTGCTATCTCTCTGTCTTTCTCAACCTGCTCTTTCTCTGCTTGATCTAACTCTTCTTGCAGTTTCTTGGCTAATGCTTCATCTGATTCAATCATCTTTTGCTTTTTAGTTGGTTGATCAGTTTCTATCATCTTTTCTTTCCCTTTTCTTTTTACATCTGCAGCCATGTCTTTCTTTTCTGATTTCTTTTCTCCCCCTTCATTTATGACCACTCCCTTTGCTTTGGGAGTGTCATTCTTTGCTTTTACCAGCATCTCTGCTACTTCAACCTCTTCAGATGTCAATCCTGTTACTGCTGCTTATGTAGTTTCTGCTACTGGGGTTGTTACTGCTGCTGGTGTTGTTTTCGCTGCTGCCTTTTCTTCAACAAATTCAGCCCTTTCTTCAACAAACTCCCCCTCAAACTGTTGATCTATCTGTTCTGAGCTAGAATTCTCCCCCTTTTTGGAAGCATGTTTCTTATTTGACCTCTTCTTTAAAACAAACTGTTTTCTCCTCTGCTTATGCACCAACCTTGTCACCATTTTCTTTAATTTTGCAATCTGGATTTGTTGTGACAGGATGACCAACTTCATCTCTTCAATTTCTTTTCCTTGTTTGAGAACATCTTGGTTGATGTTCCCCATTGTTTCCATCAATTCATAGTAAGTATATCTGTCCTCACCCTCTCCAGAAGTGTTACCCTCTTTTGAAGGATCATTGGATCTTTTTGTAGTGGAAGTCTTCTGCCTAGCAGAAGCACTATCCACCCCCTTGGTTTCATGGCACCGGGGACCTTTGAATGATTGCTCATTCAAAGTTGCCATGGGGAAGGTCTTATGGATGTTACCACTGACCTCCTCTGAGCTAGCAGGAGTAGTGGCAGCCTTCTCTCCCATATGCTCTTCCTCCTCCTCAGAGAGCACCTCCTTTGGGTTGGGAGACACCTTTGTGGGTTCCCTGTAGATATTCTCTACTGGAGAATGCTCCAATAGAGGGCTTTGAGGCTCTTGGTTAATAGTAGGTACACCAAGGGAAGGAGCCTTGTGTACCTTTCTCTTGACATAGGTCTTGGATATTATGGGAGTGGGTTTAGCAGCAAAGGACTGAGGGAAAATTTGAGGGATGGAAGGTTGGGATTGGCTAGCAGTGGGTTGGTCTAATGGGGGCCTTGACCCTGCTACCATACCTTCATTAGTGTGGGACACCACCATCATTGTAGA
Source organism: Arctium minus (assembly GCA_954870635.1). NCBI lineage: Eukaryota > Viridiplantae > Streptophyta > Magnoliopsida > Asterales > Asteraceae > Arctium > Arctium minus. The sequence goes on along the minus strand of OX941089.1, from coordinate 29,333,016 downwards.
GAACAATGGGGTGTCTACTCCTTCCGAGTCCCCAGCAGATCTTCTCATATTTGAGAAAACCTTGCCTTTAGGGGGTTTTGGTACATATATTCCATCAGAATGAGGAATATCCGTCAATTCATGGTTGATTACTGCTTGAACAAACCTGGGATACATATAAAAGCCCTTTTTGTTTCCCATGTTTGAGACAAGATCATTGAAAATCATTTGTGAAAAATTGTACCTTCTGGCAGTGGCCAAACAGACCAAAGCATAAGCAATGGGACTGCTGAACTCACTCCATCCAGTGGTCTTTTTAGAAATGCAGTGCATCAAGGTATGAACAAGAAAACGCCATTGGGGTGAGAATTTAGCTTTTGAGAACTTAAAAACACCCAATGGGCCTCCATACCCCATTCTTGTAAGAGTAGAAAACAGTTCATCATTAGGGATAGAAGTTATACCAGAGGCATCGTCTAGACGTAGACTGATGCGAATTACTTCTTCAGTAACTGTCAATGGCTTGCCACATACTGTCGTCTTGATCATTTGCACACCATCCTCAGAAACAATGGTGGCATGTGCCCATAATTGCCTCTGATGCTCTATGAAGATAGTAGGAGACATAGTGAGAGCATGGGCAATGTGGCTAGACATCAGAAAGTCGACTATCTGATGAAAACCTTCAGCTTGCTTTGGCTTTTGGAGCATCGCGATTTCATTGTGCTCGTCAATGAACACCATTGATGCCATTGACCTTGAAGATTCTTGCCTGAAAACTTTGAACTTTGAGAGAGAAAGGGTTTAGAGTGCAAGTGAAAAGTATGCAAAGAGTCGTTATGAGCTTTTAGGCGGGCAAAGAGTATTTATAGTATTCGGAACATAAGCAGTATTAACCTAGAGCAATATTAACCACTAGCAGTATTAACTGAAAGCAGTATTAACTACTAGCAGTATTAACTACGAGCAGTATTAACTACGAGCAGTATTAACTAACTAGCAGTATTAACTGAGAGCAGTATTAACTACTAGTAGTATTAACTAACTAGCAGTATTAACTGAGAGCAGTATTAACTACTAGCAGTATTAACTAACTAGCAGTATTAAGTGAGAGCAGTATTAACTACTAGCAGTATTAACGAACTAGCAGTATTAACTGAGAGCAGTATTAACTACTACCAGTATTAACTAACTAGCAGTATTAACTGAGAGCAGTATTAACTACTACCAGTATTAACTAACTAGCAGTATTAACTATACTTACTCCTTTAATCTTGCGAAATACTGAGTACTGCTATACATATCCCGAAAAAGAAGATTAGTAACACCAAGAATAAACAATATACAGGTATAGAACCACTTTTTAAGAAGGGGCTTATTCAGAGTTGATCATTCCCACACTTGTTACCAAGAAAGTGAATCTACCCACATCAAAAGCTTTAGTGAATAGATCAGCAAACTGATTATCAGTGTGAACTTTTACAACTTGAATAAGTTTCTTTTCATTACAGTCTCTTATGAAGTGATACCTGATCTCAATGTGCTTTGTCTTTGAGTGCTTGACAGGATTATTCACAATGCTAATAGCACTGCTATTATCAATAAAAATTGGAGTGTGTAGAAAGGTTACCCCATAATCCAACATTTGATTATGAATCCATAAGATTTGAGAACAGCAACTTGCAGCTGCTATGTACTCTGCCTCTGTTGTAGATGTGGATACTGTGGTTTGTTTCTTGCACTGCCATGAGACTAGTCTTGCACCCAAAAACTGACATCCTCCAGAAGTAGATTTTCTGTCCAAGTTTGCTCCACCTAGATCACTATCTGAGTATGCAAGTAGGTCAAAGGATGAGTCATGAGGATACCAAAGTCCCAATCTGGGTTGCCCTTTGAGATATCTGAATATCCTCTTAACAGCTTGATAGTGAGATTGCTTTGGCCTAACTTGGAATCTTGCACACACACAGACTGGAAACATTATATCTGGCCTAGAGGCTGTAAGATACATGAGAGAGCCAATCATGGATCTATAATGATGAACATCCATATCCTCCCCCTCAAGATCTGCTGTTATTTGCTTATGTGTCTCCATAGGTGTGCTAGCAGGTTTTGAATCTGAGAAACCAAACTTGGTTAGAATGTCCTGAACATACTTGGACTGACAGATGAAGATTCCATCTGACTTCTGTTGAACTTGGAGTCCAAGGAAGAAAGTAAGTTCCCCCATGGAACTCATTTTGAACCTTTGATGCATTAGTTCCTCAAACTCCTTGCACATGTTGTCTCTTGTTGATCCAAAGATAATATCATCAACATAGATTTGGACCAGCAAGATATCCTTCTTCTTTCTCTTGATGAATAGAGTCTTATCAATGACTCCTCTTTCAAAGCCATTTTCCAAGAGATAGGATGATAAAGTGTCATACCATGCTCTTGGAGCTTGATGTAGTCCATAAAGTGCTTTCTTCAATTTGTATACTCTGTCTGGATAGCTTGGGTTTTCAAACCCTGGAGGTTGACAGACATATACTTCTTCTTCAATTGAACCATAAAGAAATGCACTTTTCACATCCATCTGATAGACTTTGAATTTCATGTAGGAAGCAAAAGCCAGGAATAATCTAATTTCTTCTATCCTGGCCACAGGTGCAAATACTTCTTCATAGTCTATTCCGTCTTCTTGTGTATACCCTTGAGCCACCAGCCTTGCTTTATTCCTTATCACTATACCTCTTTCATCTCTCTTATTCCTGAAGACCCATTTTGTTCCTATTGCCCTTTGGCCTTTAGGAAGGTCTACCAGATCCCAAACATCTTGCAGCTTAAACTGCAGTAGCTCTTCTTGCATGGCTTCTATCCAACTGGATTCTTTCATAGCATCATGTGCCTTTTTAGGCTCAAACTGGGATAAAAAGCAAGAAAGCACTGTGTGTTGTTGATCTTGTATTTCTTGAAGTCTACTTTGATTTCTAGTCATCATAGGAGAGGATATATCTCCTATTACCAGCTGTGGAGGATGATTCTTTTGTATTCTGGTGTGATGACTAGGTTCTTCATTAAGTCCCACCTCTAGATTAGAGTCATTCAACTCAACTGAAGTGTTTTCAGTAGCCACTTCTGGTTCTTTATTTTCTTGAGTCTCCTCATCTCTACTTTCTTCTTCACTTTGACTTGGTCCAGTAGATGGTTCCTTTTCACAGTCTTCAACAGGATTCACTGTGGGTATGGGAAATATCACAGATTGAGATATACTTTCTGAGACTTGTGTAGTCCCTGATCCTCCACTCCCTGTTCCTGTATAATCATCACTACTGAAACCAAAAGAGTTAGTTAGTGAGTCAATGTCAAATAGCCACTGAGGACCAGACCCAATTGGATTTGGTGTGTTCTCATTGCATTTGACATTGTCACTTTCTTCAATTATTCTGGAAGAAGAGTTAAAAACTCTGTAAGCCTTACTCTGAGATGAGTAACCAACAAGAAATCCATCATCTGCTTTGCTATCAAACTTACCTAAGTGATATTTGGTATTGAGAATAGTACAAGGACATCCAAAAGGTTTGAAAAATCCAATGAAAGGTTTTCTTTTATTTAAAAGTTCATATGGAGTCTTGTTCTTTTGCTTGACAACTAGAACTCTGTTTTGGACATAACAAGCAGTATTAACTGCTTCAGCCCAGAAGGTAATTGGTAGTTTTGAATCAGCCAACAGAGATCTAGCAGCCTCTATTAGTGTCTTATTTCTCCTTTCAGCAACTCCATTCTGTTGAGGAGTCCTAGGAGCACTATATTGTCTCTCAATACCTTTCTCTTCACAAAAGGTGTTTAGATCAAAATTTTTAAACTCAGTTCCATTATCTGATCTAATGACTTTTACTCTTTGATTAGTTTGGTTTTCAATTCTTAGAATAAAGGATTTGATCAGTCCACTTGTCTCATCCTTAGTCCTTAGAAAATATACCCAAGTAAATCTGGAGTAATCATCAACAATAACCAAGCAGTAAGATTTCTTGCCTATACTCATAACACTTGTAGGACCAAACAGATCCATATGTAGTAACTGGAGACAAGAAGAAATAGAATTTAATTCTTTGGTCTTATGAGAAGTTTTGTGCTGTTTGCCTTTAAGACAAGCAACACAATGATCATCACATGAAAAGACTTTTGAAGGTAAACCTCTTACAAGGTTGTTTTTAACAAGTTTGTTCATAGTCTTGAAATTCATGTGACACATCCTTCTGTGCCATAGAGAGGATTCATCCACAGAAGCTTTTGAAACAAGACAGTTCAGGGATGAATCACTATCCACATTGTCCATATCTAGACAATAAACATTGTCCTTTCTTGGAGTTCTAAGTAGTATCATGCTTTCATCAACTACTTTGAACCCTGGAGCAAGGATCATACACTCTGTGTTTGTAAATAATATGCTATGTTGTTTGTCACAAACCTGTGATACACTTAACAGGTTGTACTTCAATTGATCAACATAGTAGACGTCCTCAAATGTCATCTTACCTTTTGTGACATTACCTTTGCCACTTATTTTACCACCAGTAAGATTATTTCCAAAAGCAACATGTCCTCCATTGATATGCTTGAAATCCTGAAGGCATGACCTGTTACCTGTCATGTGCCTAGAGCAACCACTATCAACATGCCAAATGCTCTTTCCCTTGAGCTGTTGATTGCCCTGCACATTAGATAAATCAGTTAGTTTGAATAAGGAACCCAAGCCAAAGTGGTCTTGGGTACCCCTTTCTCATCAAAATACTTGCATTCTTTCTTGACAAGATTTTTAAACTTTGATTCCTCATGCTTGGAGTATTTTGTCACAATTATAGGCTTGGAAACATTTTTGCTAGAAGCAATAATGATTTTAGAGGTACTAACTGCCTTAGCAGCACTTGCATGCTTAGCAGTACTAACCTTGTTATCAGTAGTAACTGTGTTAGCAGCATTAATATTTTCAGCAGTACTAACACTATTAGCAGTAGTAACTGTGTTAGCAGCACTAATATTTTCAGCAGTAGTAGTAACTGTGTTAGCAATACTAATATTTTTAGCAGTACTAACACTGTTAGTACTTCTAGGTACCCATAGTAAAATACTTTCTTTTAAAACCTTATTTTTCATAGGGCCTTTACTTTCAACAGATTTCTTCATCACATGTTTCTTTCCAGCCTTTCTATAACCAACAGGTTTTTGCACAAATCTTTGAAAGTTTATCTGTTGATTAATGGGGTTAAAGAAGCAATACTTAGCCAAATGATTCAACTTGCCACATATGAAACAAGGTTTTGGTCTATTGATTTTATTCAGATCAACTCCTTGTTTCTGAGCCCATTGATTATTCCAGTTTCTTTGATTACCTCTTTTTATACCAGAATTTAGGCTCTTAGCTTTATTGCAAGCACACTGTTTACAAGATCCAGGATTCACAACCGTGGTTTGTTTGTAATGGACCTTGTTATCCTTTCCTTTGGTCTTCTCTATCTCCTTGGACTTGACCCAGATTTTCTCACATCCCTCATTGGTGATAATGTTGTTTTCTAGTGGTATCTCTTTACTCACAGTATTATCCCTATTCTCACTGGCTTCTTTCTCAGTCAAATCCTTAACTACTACCTCATCCAAAGGATCTATCTGAAACGCTTCCTCAGACAAGTCCTTTTTCTCCTTAGTTTCTAACAAGTCTGATGTAGGAGAGATATAGTTGTTGTTGTAAGGAGGGGTTGTATTGTTGTATCCAATACCAGGCTTCATCTTATCATGAATCTGAGCCTTTAGAAGAGAATCCATTGCTTTTGAAGCATATGAAAACTTTTCTATGTCAAGCTTAACTTTAGACAGTTCCTCTTTCAGCCTATCATTCTCTTCTAAGGACTTAAACAGTTTGGTCTCTAACTCATTCTTTTCCCACTTCCAATAGTTTGTGTCATAAGAGTGTTGAAGTTCATTAGCTTGAAAGCCTTTGATTTGCTCTTCAAATCTCTCTACTATCAACACATAATCTCTTCTGTCCTTTTCTAATCTTTTGAGGTCATCACACATACTTTGATTGTGATCCCTGTATCTTTTGACAGTGTCTATACAAGATTTAGTGCAAAGATTAGAAATTACCTCAGAGGGGAGATCAGACACTTCTGCCATAAGAGCTTGATTCTGAATGGCTTCCTCAGCTTGATCACTCCAGTCAAATCCCATTCCTTGTTGAGAAACAAGGGCTTGAGCAGGATTCTTGTTTTGATTGTATCCTCCATTCTGAGCTTGTTGGTGGTTGTTGTTTGAAACACCACTCCTGCACTCTCTAGCAAAGTGTCCTTTCATGTGACACTTATAGCATTCCACCTTAGTCTTGTCAAAACCAGCTCCATCTTCTCTTCTTTGAGAGAAGTTGTTCCTTCCTGTTCTTTTAATAAACTTCTTCACTCTCATAGATAACATGGCCATCTGCCATTTAATGTCCATCTCCTCCAGGTCATCAGGGTGAAGTTGATCTAGATCATCATTAATCAATGAATTGTTGCTATGACTGGACAAAAAGGCTTCAAAGATAGTTCCAGTGCCTTTTTCTGAATTTACTCCACTGGCAGTACTAATTGCTTCAGGGTTAGCAGTAGTATCAGAAGATGTTGAAAGAAGTGCAGCATTGTGGATATAACCAGTGGGATTCTTCTTGGATTCTACCTCAGTTTCAAAAACTCTTAGATCATTATATAGATCATCAAGTTCCTTCTCTTCCAGATTATCACTCTGTCTATATGAGACAGTGTACATAGTCCATTCATCCCCAAGAGATCTGAGGAACTTTCTGTTGATATCATCTTGTTCCATCTTCACCCCTACAGTAGCCTGTTCACCAATGAGCTTGTTGAATCTATCAAAAGTTTGAGTCATAGACTCATTCTTTGAAGAAGTGAAATTCTCATACTGCTGCTTTAGAACATCTCTTTGATTTCTTTTGATACTTTTAGTTCCAGCAAATCTTTTCTCTAGACCATTCCAGAGAATCTGAGCATCAGTGCAAGTGCAAAATTGATGCTGATATTCATTGGGAATGGCCAAGAGCAGAGTGCTCAAGGCCTTCATCTCTGTCTGTCTGATCTTCCTCTCACCATCTGTCTTTGGTGGAGGTCTTTTCCCATCTGGTCCTATCTTTCCTGCTTCAGAAGGACCATTCTCAATGATATCCCACATTGAGTAGTCAGTGAGAAGAATGAATTGTCTAATTCTGATCTTCCACATGTCAAACTCACTGGGTTTGAGCATTGGAACCTTAGAGACCAGAGTACTGTTTGATTCTGCAAGGTTTTCCATTATGAATGAATAGATGTTTCTGAGGGAGTTAGGCTCTGATACCACTTGTCAGGATCGAATTTTTAACAAGAATAAATTCTCAGAAACTAATATCAAAGAAGTTGCGGAATAACACTTTGATATTCAATCAAGCAGTAAATCAAAACAATATATAATCAACAACTTGTAAACTTGTATTGAATGCTTGAAGTTACAAGATTAAACACACAACCTCAATATTGATGAACAGACTCACCAATACGAATTCTACTTCTCTAGAATTAGGATCTATGCCTTGAGGTTGATTTTCTCTCTAAAAAATAGAATGAATGAATTAATCTCTTTTAAACTATTCTATCAAGTCTGTACATATACTGAATAAAAAGATAATTACAATAAATAAAATATCTTCAGTATATCTTCCATCATTATCTTTAAGCCTTCCATGAATATCTTGATTCCTTCCAGCTGTCATACTTTCCATCCGGTTCTTTAAGTCATAAGCAGTACTAACTATGCTCAGCAGCATTAATTTCTTCTAGCAGCATTAACTTGGTTTTAGCAGCATTAACTACTAAGCAGCACTAACCACTAGCAGTACTAACTAGTTAAGCAGTACTAACTTTGTTCAAGCAGCACTAACTTTGACTAGCAGTATTAATTCTACTAACAGTAGTAATACTCAGCAGTCTTAACTTTGAAGTCTTCTAGCAGTAGTAATTCTGAACTAGCAGCATTAAAGACTTGTTCACATCTTCAGTTCCCAACAGGAATAATGATCGCAGTTGAAGTGGTAGGTTCAGAAGGCTCAGTAGGTACAACTTTTTTTGGCCGTGGATGGATCTGTACAGAACATCCTACTGGTTCAACTACTTCTGTCTCTTCATCACATGGAACTTCTTCAACTGTTAGAGTCGACATTTGAATTGGAACTTCTTGTTGAATCGGGGCGTTGGATTCAATAGGAACATCTGAACTGGTTGGATGAGTAGTCGTTAAGTCTTCCATCTTGTCAACCATAACAGATTTCTTTAAATTAGATCCAAGAAATTCATCATAAAACAATTCAAATAATAAATCTAAATCAGATAAATGGTTAGTAGAAGTTGATGCTTCATCTAATTTATTCTGGTGAGACGCAGGTTCTGGACTGAGTTGCCCAGAAGCTAGTACTCCGGTTATAACGGGTTCTGAACTGTGTTGTTCGGAAGCCATCTCTTCATCAAACGTGACGTTGATGCTTTCAATCACCGTCTTTGACTTCTTCAGATAAACACAGAATGCAGTTGATGTCGAGGAATAACCAATGAAGATGCCTTCGTCTGCCTTGGCGCTGAACTTGTTGAGACTCTCCCTATCGTTTAGAATGAAACACTTACACCCAAATATATGGAAATATTTGATTGTCGGTGTTCGGTTGTTGATTAAAGCATAAAGAGTCTTCTTGAATCTGCGATGTACCATGGAGCGATTCTGTGTGTAGCACGCGGTCGATACAGCTTCTGCCCACAAAAATAGAGGTAAGTCTGATTGACTTAGCATAGTACGAGCAGCCTCGACTAGCGTACGATTTCTTCTTTCGACCACTTTATTTTGTTGAGGCGTACGAGCAACAGAGTATTGATGTGAAATCCCGACATATTCGAGATATTTCTTCAACCTTTTGGTTCTTGAACTCTGTGCCGTTGTCTGTTCTTAGAAACTTGACCGGTTTTTGCAGATTCACCTGGGTCGTCTTTAGAAATGTGATGAGAACATCTGGTGTCTCATCCTTTGAACGTAGAAACTTGACCCATGTGTATCGCGAGTAATCGTCCACGATCACAAGTATGTACTTCTTTCCGCCTAGACTCTGAGTTCGCATCGGACCACATAAGTCCATATGCAATAACTCTAACGGAGCGCTTGTACTTTGTTCAGGCTTTGGTTTATGAGGTGCCCTCTTCATCTTTCCCTTTTCACATGCTGCACAAAGATGTTCTCTTTCATATTTGAGCTCTGAAAGTCCTTTGACGAGCTTTCCACTGACCAGATTGTTGGTGTACCTGAAGTTGAGGTGAGAGAGCCTTCGATGCCATAACCAGCTTTGTTGCATCGAGGCTTTCGTCAGTAGACAAACCTGCTTGTCAGTCTGGATTTTTGACAAGTTAATTGTGTAGAGGTCTGACTTTCTTGAGCCGACCAAGAGTTCTTCGCATTTTTCAGTGCGAACTGAACACGTCTTGGCTTTGAAATTGACCTCTAAGCTTTTGTCACAGAACTGCCCGATACTGAACAGGTTGTGCCGTAAGCCTTCAACATAACTCACCTTCTTGATCGTGACATTGTCATGTTGTACATCACCATATCCCATTATTGGAGAAAACTGGTCGTTGTCGAATCTGACTGATCCGTAATACTTCTCTTTAAAATTGGACAACATATCTTTTTGTCCAGTCATATGCTTGGAGTATCCGCTATCCAAGTACCACATATGACGGATCTGCACAAAAGAAATAACGAAACAAGAGATTTAGATAGTCATAAATCAAAATTTAAGACTTTTGAGCATGGAAGAGTGGGTATTGAACTGATGTGTTCAAAAGCCATTATTTCTCTTAAGCACGGGTTCTGAACAGACGTGTTCAGAAACCATCGTTTTATCTTTGCAGTGCGGGTCTTGAACTGTTGTATTCAAGAACCTAGTTTCTTTGAGGAACGAGTCCTAGACTGTATTGTCTAGAAGTCATATCCGTAAGCTCCCTTTTTAAACTTTGTGTGCCTGCAACACAGATTTAGCCTTAGGTACCCACTGGAATTTGGGTCCTACTGTGTTAGCACAAGATTTTGGTACCCATTTCAAATTGGCTCCTCTTTTCTTTTGAAATGCATTTGAAGAATTAGAATGAGATGAATGCACATGATAATTGCCAAACCAATCTTCAGAATCTTGACAAGAAGTAGAAACATGCTTATCATAAGTAGAAGACTTTCTAGCAGATAAAGATAACTGAAATAATTGCTTCATTGTATATTGTTTACGAGAAACAAAAGTTTTGAGTTCAAAATGTCAACAACAGCAATTAAGACATCTTTACTAGGCGAAGTCTCACTACAATTAACACTAGAAAACGATTTAACATTCTTGTCAAGCTTCTGTTTCGGTTGCCACAGAGATTTAAATTCTGGCCTTTGCTTGCTCAGATCTGAAACATGTGAAACTGTTGAGTTAGACTTTTGAGCAACAAACAAATGCTTCTTCTTCGGATTACTAGTAGTGTTCGGTTTCTGTGAATGCCTAGATGTAATCTTACCTTTAGCATTTTTAGCTTTCACAGAGACTGAGTTATCAACTTTCGTTGATTTTGCACTGTTAACAGGCATACTGGTTTTTCCTAAAGATTTCTTAACAAAAGATGAATGGTTAGAAAGTTTTGCATTAAAGTCAAATTGATTAGAACAATCATCTAAACCACCATCAGCGTTCAAGAAATCAAACCCTTTATTTGCTAAACCAAACACATCCTTAGAGTTTGAAGCCTTAGAAATAATAACATTTTTTAACACAGTTGAAAAAACTTTTTGTTCAATATTCATCAAAAGTCTTTCATCTGATAAAGAATTCTCGAGTTCAAAAATTTTACTTTCTAAAACAAGAGGAGGGACATATAGTTTACCTTGAATAGGCTTCGCCTCCATTTCTTTTTCAGAATAACTTTGAAAGAAATCACTTGAAAGAGTTTTCTTCTTTTGATATATTGGATTTTCGTTGGCTTCATCCTCTTCTGATAGTTTAGTCCAGAAAGTTTTAAACTCAGGGATTCGTCGAGATTATTTCATAGAAAGATGATCATAAAGTGCAAGCACTTCAGACATTCCTTTTTGAAGACAGTGAGGATTCTTATAACCGATTCCCCATCTCTCTATTTCCTCTTTGGGTTTGTTCAGATGAATACTCTGTTCAGTTTGACCCATTTTGTATAACTTCTCTTCCAAACTTTTTAATTTACCCAGTAAAGAAAAGTTTTATTTGGTACAAGAAGAATGCAATTTTGTAAGCTCATATATATCAATCTCACTTTTTGTCAGTTTAGACTTGAGTTTAGAATTCTCTTTAAGAATTATTTTCTTTTCCTTTGCGTTGGTGTCATTATCTCTATGTAAAACCTCAACCAATACTTTCTTCTTAGCAATTTCATTGCTAAGTTTCTGTATTAGTTGGTTTTTGTCAGTTATAACACCATTTTCTCGCTCAAGATTCGACTCTAACTCTTGTTGTTTTAAAATCATGGCATGCATTTTATTCATGAAATCTGAATACGATAAATCACATACCTCCTTTTCTTCCTCATCTGAATCAGCTTCAGCATCTGATTCTTGCTTTCCCATCAAGCACATGTTGACGACTTCATCTCTTTCTTCTTCCTCTTCTTCCTCGTCTGAATGATCAAGCCAGTATTCATCTTCAGCCATCAGTGCCTTACCATCCTCCTGTTGCTTTGCAAGAATCATCTTGTTCTTGTAATAATCGGAGTGTCTGACTTTTGGTCTTCGGCAGTCTCTGGCATAGTGACCTGTTTTGCCACAGTTGTAGCACGTTGGTGGTTCTGTCTGACTGGATCCTTCAGCTTTAAACTTTCTCTCTTCTGGTTTCCTCTCCTCTATTCTCTTTCCTTCAGACTGATATCTTCTCTCTTCAGGTTTCCTCTCCTCTGTTCTTTTCCCTTCAAATCTCTTTCCTTCATATCTACTTCCTTCAACCCTTTCCTTGTGGACATAGTTGTTAGGACCAGAAGAATACCTCTGACTGTTTGAAGTTGGCTTTTTGTAGAACTTTTTCTAAAAAACATTTGTCAGTAGAAGCATTGCTTGCTTCAGTTGGTCATTTTCATCCGAGTCAGAGTTTGAATACGCTTCATTTTCTTCTGAATCATACACAATCGTCTTGTTCTTCTTCTTCCTGACAACAAGAGCAACTGTGTCTTCAACTATCTTTGCTTTCTGCCTCTTCTCATCTAGAATTTCATCCACCTCTTCTTCATTTTGTCTGAGGGTTTCATACACCTCATGAAGTGGAATCTCATTCAGATCCTTGATCTGCTTCATCTGTCTGGCAAATCTTTTCCATTCCAGCTGTAGAATACTCAGGAATTTGACGTTCAACTCTATTTGAGATTTGTGGACCTTGTTCTTGCTTAATTCATTCAGCAAAGTCACAAACCTGTCATAGGTTTCTTCTAAATATTCTCCCACTCTGCCTCTAAATTCTTCATAATTGTTCAGGCAGTTGGAGATTTTAAGCTGATTTCCAACCTTTGAACCCAACATCATCTTCTCAAGCTGATCCCACATTTCTTTGCTGGAGGCCTTGTAGCTGTGAATCTTTACATAGATTTCATTTGGAATTCCTTGTAGAATGTATGACTTAGCTAACTTATCACCTTTGGCTCTTCTTAGGTTATCTTCTTCTAGCTCATGATACTTAAGTTCAACCTGTGTCGGCACAGTTCCAACCAAACGAGTCGTCATAATTGGTTTCATAACCCCTTCTTCTATCGACTATCTGATGAAATCACCCAGCTCATGTCTGTCAACAAAGTTTAGGAACCTATCTTTCCACTGTTCGTATTCTCCTTTAAAGATAACTGGTGGTTTGGTGTCAGTTCCGATTGCAAGGGCTTCTCTGGATGTCATTTTGAAGAAAATTCAAAGTCTGGAAAAACTTTGCGTTTTAGAAGGTTTGCGCGAGAGGTTGATTGCGCAAAGTGAGGTTTGCGTGTCAAGTGGGTTGCGCAAAGTGAGCTTTGCGTTTCAAGAGGGTTGCGCAAAGTGAACTTTGCGTTTCAAGTTGAATGCGCAAAGTGAGCTTTGCGTTTCGAGTGGGTTGCGCAAACTTGACTTGAGCTTTTCGTGAAGAGAAGATCACTTGAACTGAGGTTTGCGTTTCCTTCTTGTTGCGAGAAGTAGTGTTCGAGGTTTGTGTTTCAAGAGTGTTGCGAAAAGTGGTGTTTGCGTAAGCCGTTGGATGCGAGAAGTGGACTTTGCATGTTGCTTGAGTTGCGCAAAGTAAGCTTTGCGTATCAAGTGCGTTGCGCAAAGTGGACTTTGCGTATGACGTTGGTTGCGCAAAGTAAGCTTTGCGTATCACGTTGGTTGCGCAAAGTAGGTTACGCAAAGTGAGCTTTGCGTGTGTTCTTCCTCTGGTTTGCGCAAGTTCGTCTGTACTTTGATAAATTCGACTTTTCAACCTGTTTTTCCAAGATTAACAGACCCAAACTCTACCAATATGACTACAACCACTTCTAGAACTGATTGTGACCACTCGATCTCGATAAAAATCACTTTTAAAAATGTAAATCGATGGCACAGTAACTTTATAAAACTCGAACTCAGAACACAAAATCACCAAAATGGAACTCGATTAAAGCTTTTTACTGAAATTAAATCAAGACAACTCGATCTAGCAACCTAATCGATCACAACTTGATCGATTTTAACACTTAAAACACCTTAAATCTCGAAAATGATTTTTCAATAAGAACACAGAGTCGGTTTTCTTTATAAACTTGATTTTGATCTTAATCAGGCTCTGATACCAATTGTCGATCCAACAATACTTATCAAGTTTATAGAAACAACAACACAATAACGATTACCAACCTGTTTTGATTATAACAACGGTTACAGGATTGATCGATTTAAGCTATAGATGTGTTCTCTGTTTTCTCTCTGATTTTCACCTTTTAGTGTGTGTTTTTGTGTGTGTCTTAATCTGATCTGTGTTAGAGAGTTGTTGAGAGATAAGATTATATCTGATCTCAGATCTCTCTCTAGCTTCTAACACACTCAAACTTACAAGTTGCAATAATAAACTAATATAAACTAACTAATATCTAACATACTAAACTAACCTAACTAATATCTAAATATCTATTTATAAGATATTTAGACAAAACATAAAATACAATAAACATTAATTACTTTGACATTTATTACAAATAAACATTAGACTATTGTTGAGAGTCGACGTTTCCGACTTTAGCTTCAGATTGCGATCTTCAGTTTGGATGATCTTGAATCCAATAGATATGTGATCTAACAGTAACATTCTCCCCCAAGGTTATAAACAAACCTCTTTCAGACATTGAAAGAAATTATCTTCATTTTCAGCTCTGAATGTTCTATTCAACTTTCTTCAAATAAAATTTCTCCAAAATATGCTTGCTTTCGAGATTCTTTGAACTTTCTCTTGTCAACTTTGAACAAACTTATCTTCAACAATTCTGAAATCTTTTAATTCTTTCAGCAAACTTTCTTTAACAACTTTCTTTCACAACTTCAATATTGCTTTGAATCACACATTTCTTGATATCTTCTCCCCCTTTTTGATTAATAGAGCATCTGATCATCAAAACTTTCCTCCAAGAAATGTCTTTGACCATTCTGATCTGTCAAACTGAACCTCTGATTCTGTGATCCATAACTGTGTGTAACTAATACACAATATAAAGGAGCTTTTTGATGTTCACTCCCCCAGGGCTTCCATCCAATCATCGAAACACCACAAAGGCAATTTCTATGTGTTCGTGCACGTGTAGAAAGAATTAAGCACGAATAATTGCTTTTATAAAGGCTCAACATAGTGTAAACCACTGAGACAACAATAGATAAACACAGACTCTAAGTGCATGATTGAAGTGCGAAGGTGGGGCAGACTTCCTTCTTTTTCAATATCCAGATTTTCCAAATGAAAACCAGATAGATTATATGATGCGTCCCCTTGAAAATTGTGAAACATTTTCTTTTTGAGAAGAAAATGAGTGGCTGGTGGGGTTTAGTCAAGAGTTGGCATGGGCTAGTTGCCTATTTCAATAACGTTCATCAAAGAGTTGTGAAACGCTAGTAATGTGGCTGCCCAGTTCAGAAAGTAGTTGGTGCAGAGTTTAATATTCTTTTACTCTATTCTCACACCCTTTTTCTTTTGATCATTAAACTCACTACTAACCAAACTCTCCTTTACATTTTACCTCATCACACCCACACTCATTTCTTTAAGACTCCTCACACTCAATCTCTATGGATTAACTTCTTGGGTAGGAGACACTGGTAATCGTGAATCCATAGAAGTTCAATTAAATCCTAGCACAAAGAACCCATATTTCCTATAAAGCATAATGTTGCTCAATATGGTTTAACTTTATCAGTTAAAGCTCGAATACAAGTCAGATAAATGTATATGCTCAGAATATAGTCATGAAGATATGAGCATTTTGAAACATGGAAGTATTTTCAAACAAGTATATTGAATGAATGAACATGAATGCACGAGACTTGTTTGAAAATCTGACATTGTATGAAAATGATCAGAAATGAAATGATATAGCATTTAAAGCTTATGGTCAAGAATAACATATACTGTCTATATGAACCAAAAATATAGACATTCTTGAAATGATCGTTTCGAAATGAAATAAAGCTCAAAATACATTGAAGTACAAGAGGAGTGTCTTACCATCGAAATTATGTTTCAATATGAGACATGGTAAGAACAATTTGAACAAAAAGTCAAATCGGTGTGTCCGAATACTTGAAAGTATAAAGAAAAGACAATACACAAGTATTTATCTTTAGAAACACACGGTTTATTAATCATTGAAGCTCAAAATGAAAAATGAAAACATTTAAAATCACACTTCCAATTCATAAAATCTTTTGAAGAATCGAGAAGTGGTTTGAACATTTTAAAAACATGTTTTCTATGATTGAAAGTTGTCTTTCTTTCAACCATATATGAGATTAAGATTAGAATTGTAAACCTTTACGCTTCGTCTTGAATCTCATGAAGTCAGCTGAAGTCATAAAGATATGATCTTGATAGCTTCCTCTCATCCTGCACAAGTCTCAAAGTCATGTCAAAGCAAATTTTATTCACACAAATTTATTCAAAATTAAAAGACATAAAGCAGTAAAACGATTAAAGTACGAGTTCTGGTATGAAATAATCAAAAATCATAATTCTTTACTCCCCCTGAAAATATGCATCTGAAATTTATCAGTAAAAGGCACATGATAGAGATCTACAACTCCATTTGAAGTGTAGTTCATCATATCTTCCGAATACATATTTCCATAAACATATATACTTCCCCTTGAAGGTTGATTTCCTCATCTGAGTCTCGGAGTACATCTTCTTATCAGCCCGGGAGTAACATCTCTTTTTCATCATTGAAGTACGAGTCCTAAACTATTGTGTTCAGAAGTCAAACTCCGTTGAAGTACGGGTTCTAAGTTGATGTACTTAGAAGCCTTGGTTCTCTTACTCCCCCTTGACAGTAGATGCCTGCAACACAAAATCATTCTTTGGTTTTGGTACCCAATGGTATTTGGGTCCATGTGTGTTAGTTGCAGTTCTTATGGGAGTAACTGAATAAGAACCATACTAGAAATGATCACTAGCTTTATGAACAAAATCATAAGTACTACAATAAGAACAATACCTCTTTTTAGATAACCTAATCAATTGATCTCTCGAATAAGCAATATCAGGTTTACCTTTTAGCACTTTGTTCTTCTTGACTGTTGATGCATGTATACATGATTTGTTACTTGTATTCTCTTCATTCTTTCCTTTCTTTTCTTTCTTCTTCTCATCATTCTTCTTATCTTCAACTGGTTTTACTCTCCATACCAGCTTTTCTTCTTCATATCTTTTTCTTCTCCTTCTTCTTTGTGTATTTGAACCATCTACATTTTGATCATAAAAAATGTTAGTAGTACAAATCTGATCAAATGAATTAACCGACCTTCTTGAAAAACAATTTTCAAATGTGAGCTTGAGGCTGGCTTGTTAGAACCAACTGAACTATTTCTAGGTGTGTGGATTTTTGACTCTAGAGTCGTTTGCTCAGTCACCACCACCTTGGAAACGATCTTTTCAAGCTCTTTAACCTTTGACGAATAACTGTCTCTTTCTTTGACAAGTAGGTCAATCTCTCTCTTAAACTCAGACTTCACTTTCTGATCTTTCAATGCACTTTCAGATAGCCCAGATAGCTTTGCAGTCAGCTTCTTTATCTCTTTCTCAAATATAATTCTTTCTTCTTCAAAGTATTTTTTAGTATTCTTTTGTCCATCAGATATCTCTTTAAAGAATCCAACATTCTTTTGTTCTATGGTCTTTCTTTCCTTTGCAAACTTTTCTCTTTACAGAATAATTACTTTCTCAAACTCAGAAATCTGTTGAGAAAGCTTTAAACATTTCAGCTCAACTGTCTTCTTTTCGTCAGCACATTTTCTGGAAAACACGGAGAATTTCTTAGCAAACTCTTTCTTTTCTTTCTCAAAAACTGATATTTCTTCAACAATTTGCAGTTCTAATTCAAAGATCTTCTTTTCATTAGCACACCCGGTTAATTCAGAAATCTTAACAATGTGATTTTCTAATTCAAAAATCTTGTTCTTAAACTTAGTGTTTTCAGCTTCCAAAAACAAGACCTTTTCTTCATTAAGCCCAGAAGTCTGTTTCAGAAGATCTTCATTTATTTTCTTTAACGCACTGACTTCTTCTCTCAGTAGCTTCCTTTCATCAGAATATTTCTTTAACCTCTTGGTGTAGTAATCAACTGAGGAAGTAAGATTTGTATTCGTTAATTTGAGCTTGACAATCTTCTTTTCATCATCATCAGAAAAATATCCCATCTTGAATATCTGTTACAAAAAGAACTTGAACTTGATCGTTAATCCAAATGAAATCTCAAAAATACAGAAAAACTTGAAAAAAAAATCAGAGATTTTGATCACAAAAAGAATTATGTCCCCCTTCGCAGACTTAGCAGGCGCTGAAACTCGCAAACCACTATTCACAGAAAAACTCGCAGGCTTAAACTTACGTGTTTGTGAAACTCGCATGTAAAGGGTTGTGTGTTTTGGCAAACTCGCTAAATGCTGAAACTCGCTAGTCGCTGAAACTCGCTGAATGTTGAAACTCGCAAGAAACTATTGACGTTGAAACGCGCTAATAAAGACGTGCGCGTTCCCAAAACTTGCTAGACACTACTTGCGCGTTTGAGCAAACTCGCTAACCACTGCTTGCGCGTTCCAATACTTAGAAAATTTTCTTAGATTTTCAAACTTGCAGATCACTGTTCCTGATGAAACTCGCACGCTTAGACTTGCGCGTTTGTAGAACTCGCTAATCACTACGTGCGCGTTTCCATACTTAGAATTTTTTTTTTCAATTTTCCAAACTCGCAGACTTCAACCAGCGAGTTTCTAGAACTCGCTAATAACGCCTTGCGCGGTTTGTCCAGAAAAAAGATATTCTTCAGCTTGCGCGTTCTATCGAAGAACTTGCGCGTTTCACAGATCTAGCGCGTTCTTCAGACTCCCTTGCGTGTTCTTCAGAAAGTCAACCAAAACTTCAGTTTTTCATTGAAATTCGATCCAAACCTTGTTCAATTGACTTGAAACTTTGTATGAAAGATCAATTACAATACTAGAACTAATTAGAATACAAGATTTACAAAAACAAACTCAAATTGTAACATTTTGATGCGATTTACAGTGCTCAAGAACTCGTGACTCAAAACTCAACAAAAAACACAAATTCGTGAGAATTACAGTGCAATTCGTGAAATTAACTAAACAAACTCTATCAATTACACTTTCCGAACAACACCTGAATGATTTCAACTCCTAATTCACACAAAACTCGAAAATCGATCTAGATATTCAAGAACACAGTGTCGACTTGTTTCATGATCTGATTTCATGAATTGGATATGCTCTGATACCAATTGTTATTCCCAATATTCAAGTTCTAATTGATTACAAACAATCAAGATGATAATTCGTAATCACAAGTCTTTGATTTCAATCACATATTATTACAAATCTCACAACTTCCACTTTCTCTCACTACTCTCTCTCTTTCTAGAATGATTTTCTAATCATCTCTTCTCTAATCTGCTCACTCAATTACAATGACTTACAATCTTACGTCCAACTGAATTACAAAGACACCAAAGGTATTTATACCCACAACAATTATAAAGGAAACAAACAAATACAATATGTTGACTTTGACTTTTATTACAAAAAGACTTTGACTTTCCATGAGAGTTGACTTTCTCAGCTTTGACTTCTTGAACTTTTGTCTTCAATCTTTATGATCTTGAATCCAATAAATCTGTGCTCTAACACGTCCCCTTTAAAATATGAAACATCTTCTTTTTTAGAAGAAAATGAGTAGCCGGTGGGGTTTTTATCAAGAGTTGGCATGGGCTAGTTGCCTGTTTCAATGATGTTCACGAAAAATTGTGAAACAACAGCAATAATGTGGTTGCCCGACTCAGAAAAAGTTGGTGCAGAGTATAATATTCTTTTACTCTGTTCTCACACCCTCTTTCTTTTAATCATTAAGCTCGCTTCTAACCAAACTCTCATTTCCATTTTACCTCATCACTCAACCCACACTTCGATCACTCAAGGATTAACTTCTTGGGTAGGAAACACTGGTTAACGTGAATCCATAGAAGTTTTGTTAAGCTCATACAATGAACCCATGTAATCCTATAAGCACATGTTGCTCAAGATGGTTTAACTTTGCAGTTAAAGCACATATATACAATGTGAAATACATGTAAGATATATGTATACTCATAAAGATAATCATGAAGATTTGAGCATTTTAAAACATTGAAGATATTTCAAAACAAGTATATTAAATGAATAAAAGGAATACAAGAAACTTGTTTGAAAATCTGACATTGTATGAAAAATATCAAAATCGGAATGATTTATCAATTAAGGCTTAGGTCAGCAAAAATTGGATATTGTCTATACGAATCAAAATATAGACAAGTCTTGAAATAAATGTTTGAAATGAAATCAACACTAAAAAATTCTTTGAAATTCAATCGGGATGTATTACCATCGAAAATTGGTTTCTATATGAAACATGGTAAGAACATTTCCAACTGAAATAGTAAACCGGTGTGTGTGAATACTTGAAAGTCTATGTAAAAGATAAAACACAAGTATTTATCTTTGGAAACACACGGTTTATTAACATTTAAGCACATGTAAATGAAAATATTTAAAATCACACTTCTATATTCATGAAATCCTTTTAAGAATCTGAAATGGTTTGAACATTTAAGAACATGTTTTCATGTCTGAAAGTTGTCCTTCTTTCAAACACATATGAGATTAAGATTAGAAATAAACCTTTCGCTCAGTCTTAAATCTCATCAAGTCAGCTCTAAGTCATATATGATATGATCATGTAAGCTCTCTCTCAATTCTGCAAAAATCACAAGTCTGTCAAAGTACAAAGCTTTATTCACAAAACTTATTGAAAATTAAAAGACATAAAGCAATAAAACTTTGAAAGTACGAGTTCTGATAAGATGTAATCAGAAGTCATATACCATACTCCTTATCTCTTACTCCCCCTGAAATTATGCATCATAAAATTTATCAGTGATAAACATATGCAAAATTTGTTAACTCCCCTCAAATGTAGATTCTCTTATCATCTTCTGACACCCCCCCTGAGATCATGAACAAACTTAAGTACAAATATCTTTCAGAATAAAAATAAAGAAATGAAGAAAAATAACAATAGCAAAACTTTAGTAGGTAATCACAGATTAAGTCTTGATATTTAACATACCAAGTTTTGAAACGAGAAAATTAAATCTCTTTTCTTCTAGAGGCTTGGTAAATAAATCAGCAAGTTGGTAATCTGTGTTTACCAACTTTTTCTACATTGTCTTTGATAAAATGATATCGGACATCAATGTGTTTCGTCTTGGTATGTTGAACAGGATTCGCAGATATGGCAATCACGCTATTCGAATCACAGTATATCGGGATCCTTTTGTATTTGAAGCCATAATCTCGGAGTTATGTTCTCATCCACAACACTTGAGAACAACAGCTCGCCGCAGTGACATACTCTGCCTCAGCTGTTGATGTGGATACACATATTTGTTTCTTTAAAGACCAACTCACGAGTTTATCACCTAAAAATTATATATTCCCCGACGTATTTTTCCTGTCAAGCATACAACCTGCATGGTCTGCATCTGAATATGCTGTCAGTTCAAAACCTGTATCCTTAGGATACCAAAGACCAGGATCTGCAGTGCCCTTCATATATCTAAAAATTCTTTTAACTACAGACAAATGGGATTCTTTAGGAGAAGCCTGATATCGAGCACATAGACATGTATAAAACATTATATCTGGCCTACTAGATGTTAAATACATTAAAGAACCAATCATCCTTCGGTAGGTTCTAACATCGACAACTTTTCCCGAAGGATCAATGCCAATCTTAGTTCCAGGTGCCATCGGGGTTCCAATAGGTGTACAATTTTCCATTTTGAATTTTCTAAGAATATCGAAAATGTACTTTGATTGATTAATAAAGATCCCCGTGGAAAATTGTTTGACTTGTAATCCGAGAAAGAAGTTCATCTCTCCCATCATACTCATCTGAAATCTTGACACCATGAGGTTAGAAAAATTCTTACAGTATTTTGGATTTGTTGAGCTAAATATGATGTCATCCACATAAATCTGAATTAAAATGATATCGGCTTTTTCCTTTTTGATAAACAAAGTAGTATCAATCTTACCTTTCGAGAATCCAGACTTGACTAGAAATTTAGATAAGACTTCATACCAGGCTCGAGTGGCTTGCTTTAGACCGTAAAGAGCTTTGTCTAGAATATATACGTGATTTGGTTTCTCTGGATTGACAAAGCCTTCAGACTGAGACACGTAGACTTTCTCCTTGAGAATGCCGTTTAAGAAAGCAGTTTTCACGTCCATTTGATAGACGGTGAAGTTCTTGTGGGCAACATATGCAAGAAACATCCTAATAGCTTCGATGCGCGCCACTGGAGCATAAGTCTCGTCATAGTCAATACCTTCCTCTTGCCTATATCCTTTAGCCACTAGTCTTGCTTTGTTTCTGATCACGATACCATCTTCGTCTTTCTTATTCTTGAACACCCATTTTGTGCCAATTATAGTCTTTCCTTCAGGCCTAGGCACAAGTCTCCAGAATTTAAGTGCTTCGAACTGATTCAGCTCTTCTTGCATTGTAGTTACCCAGTCTGAGTCGGCTAGAGCTTCAGATACGTGTGTTGGCTCTACCTTGCTCAGGAATGAGTCATGCATATACATGTTTAAAGTAGCAAACCTAGTTTGCACCGGCTTAGATGGATCTGTGTGCCCAGATTCTAGTTTCTAAATGCAAACAAATCAAACATAAACATAATTTCAATCAATTACCTGTTTGATTAACTTTCAAATCCAATGATTACAACTTTCTCTCTCTAGAACTATCTTTCTCTCTCTAACGTATTCTCTCTCTCTGAACTAAATTCTGTTAGTTACAAACCTAATGAAATACAATTACAAGAAGGTATTTATACCTCCAAACAATTACAAAGGAAAAACAAAATACAAAGACATTGACTTTGACATTTTATTACAAAGACTATGACTTTCATATGAGAATTGACTTTCTTAGCTTTGACTTCTTGAATTTTGAATTTTGTCTTCTTGATCTTGTATCCAACATATTTATGCTCTAACAATCTCCCCCTTTGGATTCAAGATCACTATTGAAAGATCTAGCAATTCAGTCTTCAGTTTAAGCTCTGTCAGTATAATCTTCTCTTTTCTTTGATGGTATTCTTTCCAAAACTGTCTTCAAATGATTAGCAATCTTCTCAAAACTTTCACAAAATACTTTCAGACTTTGAAAAGAAATTATCTTCAGAATCAACCCGAATTGCTTTAGCAGATAATTTTCAAAGAAAATTTCCTCAAATCTTCCGAAATTCTTTGATCTTCTTCAAATCTTTACTTTGAATCTTCTGACTTGGACATTTTTGAAAATCATCTCTCAAAACTTTATCATTTCTTGATACCATCTCCCCCTTTTTGATGATTTAAACATCGATATCATCAAAACTTTCAACAAGAAATGTCTTTGACCATTCTGATCTGTCAAACTGAGCCTCTGATTCTGAGATCCATAATCAATTATTCATCTAGATCTTTGCAAATCCAGACAAAATAAGAACATGTAACCCCTGAATCAACAAATGAATCAGTTAAAATGCCTGTCAGTAACACGAACTCACTGTGTGTAACGAATACACAATATAAAGGAGCTTTTATGATGTTCACTCCCCCAGGGCTTCCATCCAATCATCGAAATAACACAAAGGCAATTTCTATGAATGTTATGACAAAGAAACAAATTCTTTGTGTGTTCGTGCACGTGTAGAAAGAATTAAGCACGAATAATTGCTTTTTAAAGCTCAACATAGTGTAAACCACTGAGACAATAGTAGATAAACACAGACTCAATGTGCATGATTGAAGTGCGAAGGTGGGGAAAACTTCCTTCTTTTTCAATATCCAGATTTTCCAAATGAAAACCAGATAGATTATATGCTGCGTCCCCTTGAAAATGTGAAACATTTTCTTTTTGAGAAGAAAATGAGTAACTGGTGGGGTTTTATCAAGAGTTGGCATGGGCTAGTTGCCTGTTTCAATAATGTTCACCAAGAATTGTGAAACATTGGTAATGTGGTTGCCCGACTCAGAAAGTAGTTGGTGCAGAGTTTGATATTCTTTTACTCTGATCGCATACCCTCTTTCTTTTAATCATTATGCTCACTTCTAACCAAACTCTCATTGTTAAGTCTAAATATTGTATCCAAGATTTAATAGGAAAGTCAAATGTGTAAAAGTCAATATTGACCTTGTAATAGTTTGTCAAAGCAAGTTTAGTTTCCTTAGCCTTTAAGGCTTTGTTTTAGTTTGGTAGTATATATTGGTTTTGTTAGTAATCTTGCTGTAATGAACTAGAGAATGCATTGTTTGTAATAATCTAGAGTGTGTGAAATACAAGATTTACTTTCTCTCTCTAGTTCTTGAGCATATTAGATAAATCTTGAGTAATTAGCTTGATAGATTGGGATTTATGTTTAACAATTGGTATCAGAGCCGTACCAAACTTTTCAGGAATGATTTGATCAGAGTTTGAATTGAAATTTGTGTGTTTTTGGATTAATTTTTGAGTTTTTTTTTTCGAAAATATTTTCAAGAAACGAGTTCGTTACTGTTTCATCTGAATTTTTTGTGAAAAATCGTTTTTAATGCAAGAAATTGGTTTCATTGTGATCGACTAGTGTTGGTGACTGTTTCTTGTTTTGATTCCATATCAAAATTCATTCTAATTCGATGTCAATTTTCGATTTTTTGAGTTTTTCTTGAAAACGAGTTCGACCTTTGTTCTTGATCGAATTCCTTTGATTTGTTGTTTTAATCGAAAATTGATTGTGTTTGTGTGTTTAGAATTGTTTGTCGATGTTGCTAATAAGTTTTTGAGATCAATTTTGCAGGTTTGAATCGTTTTGAGATAGAATCAGAAAAGAACACGGTTTGCGTGTCCTTCATAAAACTTTGCGTGTGTTCATCAAAGTATGCGGGTCATTCATCTTACTTTGCGTGTCATTCATATGATTGTGCGGGTCATTCATCTTAGTTTGCATGTTATTCATAGGTTTTGAAGTATGCGGGTTATTCAAGAAGTTATTGGTTCTCTTGGACACGCATATCATCAAGTGCGTATCCTACTGAATCCGCACAACATCAAGTGCGTGCCCCGTTGAACCCGCATAGCATATTGTGCGTGTCTTACTGAACCCGCAAAGCACCAAGTGCGTGTCATTCTGCACACGCATAGCATCAAGTGCGTTTCATCAAGGTCCCGAATAGTCCTTATTTCATCCGAGAAATCCTTGTTTGCGTATCATCAAGAACCTGGATAGTTTTCTTTGTGATATAAGCCAGAAACGCATTCCTAGAGTTGTGCGGGTCTTCAAGACTTGGTTAAAAAAAAAAAAACGCATTCCTGGAATTTTTTTTGTGTGTGTCATCTATTTTTTTTTGTTAATCTTTGTGTCTTTTTAAGTGTTTTTCAAATTTTCATTTTTTAATATTTTTCGAAAATTTTCAATTCTATCTGATTGTTGTTTTTCTGATATATAGTTTGGGAACGATCTTTCCTATCAAGCTTTTTCAAGATGTCAATTTACTACAGATCTGATATATCTGGTATTGAAGCTGAGCGAAATGATCTGAAATTGAAAAATTCAGAATACCTCAAAAAGATTCAGGAGTTACAACTAAAATTGTTCAATTGTATTAAAACTCCTGAATGTATAAATTGTACTAAAAATAGTTCTAATTTTGCAGGTATTCTTTATGAAAAGGAGAAAGAGATAAAAGAGAAAGAAAGAGAGATTATGAATCTTCAAAGCCAACTGAAGACAACTGAACAGAAATCACCTGAGCTACAAGCAGAATCAGTTGAGCTTCAAAACGAGTTGAAGGCTTTCAAAGAGAAGACGAAGAAATTGGAATCTGAGAACGTTGAGCTGAGAAAGAATTTATCTGATTTGGAAAAACAACTTGTTGCAAATAAAGCTGATTTTGATTCTGAAAAGAAAATTTTTTCGAAAAAGTTCTCAGATTTTTCAAAGAAATGTTTTGAGGAAAAGAAGTCGTTGGAGCTTAAATGTTTAAAATTTTCTCAACAAATCTCAGATTTTGAGAAAATCCTGATTTTAGAAAGAGAGAAATTTACTCAGGAAAAGAAGGCCATAGAAAAGAAGAATGTAGGAGTCTTCAAAGAGTTATCCGGCCAGAGAAATGAGTCAGAAAAAGGGTTTGAAGATGAAAGATTAATCTTTGAATCTGAAATCAAGAAACTAACTTCCAAGTTGTCTGAACTGTCTGCCAATGCACTGAAAGAACAAAAGACGAAGTCTGAATTCAAGATAAAGATTGATCTGCTTGAGAAAGAAAGGGACATCTTTGCGTCAAAGATCAAAGAGCTTGAAAAATCTGTTTCAAGTTCAAATCATAAATATGTCTCTTCAAAAAGGTCAATCAAATCATTCAATAAGATTCGTCACACTAACCTGTTCTTTGATGAATATTTAGATGGTTCAGATTCTTATCCAAGGAGAAAAAGTTTCAAGAACGAGAAACTGGTCTGGATAAAGAAACCTGTCAAAGATGATAAGGAAAATGAGATGAAAGAGAAGAAATCATGTGTAAATGTACACAAAGCAAAGAAGAACAAAGTACCTAACGGTAAGAAATATTATTGTTCCATTTGTTGTACACATGATCATATCCATAAGACCAATGATCATTACTGGTATGGTTCTTACTCCATATCCCCTACACGCATTGCAACTCACATTTCTGGACCCAAATACCAGTGGGTACCAAAGAAGAAAACCGATTCTGTTTTGCAGGCACCTCAATCCAAGGGGGAGTAAGAAAGACAATGGCTCTTGAATAACACAGTTCAAGACCCGCACCTCAATGTCAAGATAATGGCTTCTAAGCAAAACAACTTAGGACCTGTACCTCAGAGATCAAAAAGACCTTACTCCTGTATGCTTGCATCCGATGGATATTGATGGTCTTCATCCCGAGTGAATTGATCTGATCTCTATCCTATACTTTTTCTTTGCTAGATTTTTCTGATATTGATGGTCTAACAATTCAAAGGGAGTGTTTGATCTCTATCCTGTTTTAACTGACATATTTCAGATGCTTAATTTAAGGGGGAGTAAAGGTGATGACTTCTGATTACTTCAGATCAGAACTCAATCTATAAAGTGAATAAAGTAGCTTCTGATCAAATGACAGATCAGGACCCGTTCTTCAACAATCAAAGAAGGATATTGTGCTAATATCGAGGGGGAGCTTAAAAGACATAAATCATTATATCATGATTTAAGGGGGAGCTGAAAAGGTAAATATCTTCTGATCGTAGATCTCGGATTGTTTGAAAGAAGGACAACTTTCGAACATGAAAAAACCTTTTCTTAAATGTTCAAACCACTTCTTATTCTCAAACGATTTTATGAATTTACAAGTGTGATTTTTAAATGTTTTTCAATTTTTTGCGCTTTAATGTTTAACTGACCGTGTGTTTCCAAAGATCAATACTTGTGTATTATCTTGTCCATATATTGTTAAGTATTCACACACACCGGTTCAGTATTTTCTTTGAAATTGTTATTACCATGTCTCAAATTCGAACCAATTTTTCGATGGTAATACTCCCGTTTGCAATTTCACAGTTGTTGAGCATCTTTCATCTTTTTCATATTTGTGCTTTCTTTGATAAATTGTTTATATTCGTTCATATAAACAAAATTACCAATTCTTTGATACCCTAACCATTTGATTTGATCTGATTGATTCATTGTCAGATTCTCAAAACAATTCTCTTGACTTCATATTCATTCATTCAATATCCTTGTTTTGAGAAATCTTCAAAGAACAAATGCTCAAATTTCATTCATATTTTTCAATGAGCATACATACTCTGACATATCATTTCTTGTGCTTTACATGTCAAGAAAAATTATTGACCAACATGTACTTTTAGGAACATGGGATTCAGTATGAGTGCTTAATAGATCTTCCATGGATTCACGATAACCAGTGTTTCCTACTCCGGAAGAAATCCTTTGAGTGATTAAGGCGAGAGGGGTCTAAAAGATTTGAGTGTGGGAGTGAGCAGAGGTAAAATGGAAATGATAGATTGGTTAGATGTGAGTATAATGATAAAAAGAAAGAAGGTGTGAGATCAAAGTTAAAAGAATATCATAACTCTGCACCTACCACTTTCTGAGTCGGGCAACCACATTACTGATTTGTTCACATTTCTTTGGTGACCATCATTGAAATAGGCAAATAGCCCATGCCATCTCTTGCATACAACCTCACCAGCTACTCATTCTTTTCTTAAAAAGAGAATGTTTCACATTTTCTGGGGAAGCAGCACATAATCTATCGGATCTTCTCTTGGAAGATACTGATATTGTGTAACACCCCGAATTTTCGTTTGGTTTTGAGGGGTTGTAAAGAAGAAAAGAGAATGATGTTTCTGTCTACAGGGCGCACGGGTCGTGCGCCATCCTTCAGGAAATGCGCACGGGTCGTGCGCATGAAACAGTGTGCGAGTCAGTGGAAAACGCACGGGCCGTGCGCCCTTCCCTTTGGAAAACGCACGGGCCGTGTGCTGTGTGGGGAGGTGTGCAAAGCCTTGCTAAATATCTCATTCTTGTTGAGGTTTTCTAAAAATCTCAGGTTTTCTCTCTCTCTCCTCTTTTTCTCTTTTTTTCTTCTTCGTTCTTCAAGGCTCGTTTGGTTGCTAGTTTTCGGTGTTTCTAGCGAGGGGTCGGTGTTTTAAGCTTCACCTCTACGTCGTGGTCATTATCTGGTTTTTTGGGTTTTATTCTGAAAACCTACTGGTGAGTTCCTACTATCATTTTACAAACTTTATACATGTCAAAACTCTTATTTGCGAAATCTAAAGTATTTCTACGGTATGATTTTATGTTCTCTACATTTTGTTGTAAATAAAGTTTTTGGTGATTCTCGGGGTTCCCGGTCAGTTTTGACCAAAATGACGGGTTCCGCCCTATTGAAGTAAAATGATGTTTTACTTGCACATTACATGATTATGTAAAAAGAATGTTTATGAACTCATTTTAATGTTTTTCGTTCTTACCAGAAGTTGAACTGGAAGTAGCATTTTGTTTATAAAATGTACTTATTACCATATATTTATTTATGGTTGGTCACATATGTTGTTGTGACGAGTCCTTACCATTACTAGTGGATCCCTAGGTTTTGGAGTAGACTCTTTTGTTGGGAGGCTATATTTCCCAAATATGTAGCTATGGATCACATGTTCCGTGATGAGTTTATGGTACGGTTATGTGAGGCCGGTTACTAGCCATGGTTCATGGTGATCCTAGTGAAGGAGTATACATTGGTTTCCCTTGGGAGCGCGATCTCACCTCGTAGCACGGACTCTGGGTTCATTGCTGAGGACTCCAAGTGTTTAGCTCATAACTCGGATTTGTGGTCTACTTTGTGTTACACCACTCTCCTTGGTAAAATGGTCCTTTTATCACCGTTTAAGAGTTTTGGACCGAAGAGGCCCGGTTGTGGCGAAATGTTATCTTTACGAACTAAACCTTTATGAAAAGATTTCTTTATGATACTGACGTTATATCTTTTGAGCTTTATAAACTGTATGTTCTCACCAGGCTTTATAGTCTGACACTTTTCTCAAATGATGTGTATAACAGGTTTCCATTAGCGGTGTGTGTGCCGGGGTTTTTGGAGAGACGAGTTTTGAGTCTCGGGGTTTTTGGAGATGTTTTAAGTATTGTTGCTGGGCATTGTTAAGTCCCATTCTTTTGATGAAATCCTTGTATAGAATTGTATAGTCTTAAGGACTGATCCTATTTATGTGAAGTTAATGGAATTGCTTACGTCATATTGTCAGGTTTCCAGGTTTTAATTTACTCTGATTTTTGAGGTTGTTACAAGTTGGTATCAGAGCTCGAGTTTAAGCGAACTAGGCATGAATGTAAGATGTCTAGACTTAGACTGCGTATGTAAGATGGGTTAGTCTTAGAGTCAACGGAAAGTACGTTTATCATACGTTGTGGTGATCGTGACGAGAACTTTTATGTGTTATATGTTCATAATCTCACTTAGCTAATGTTATTATGAAGATATCGTACGTAAGTGTGCTTGAAATTCCATTGCTATGACAATTGGTAATGTGGTAGTACGTTTCCTTTGTGTTTATTCAATCTCTCTCTTATCTCTGTCTCTGTTCTGTGAAACAGTTCAGTATGGTGAATACGCGTGGTAGACCGCGTACTCGTGTTGATGGTCTGGAAGCGACAGCCTCTACAGCTGATCAGCCGGAAGGAGTTGAGGTTATCGTTCGACCACCCGTTCAGCAAGCACTAGGTGGGGGGGGGGGGCAGAGGTCATTCCGCGTGTGGACCTGGCTTCGTCCCACCCAGTAATCAGGGATGCTAGTTCCCCGTCTGAGATGATGGCCAGCATGATGTTGGCAATGAGGGAAGAGATGGCAAAGCAGCAAGAGTTTTTGCTAAAAGTGATTGAGGACCGTGATGTGAACAATCGTAGAAGTGAGACGGTTGTGGAAAACATCATAGAAGGTTCTAGAGGCGTTGGTACAGGGGTCAGGGCTGAGGAGAACAGGATTGTTGGTGCTCCGGGAGATAGGAAAAGTTGTTCCTACAAATCCTTTTTGGGTTGCGGACCGCCAGAGTTCTCTGGTTCTGACGACCCAGTCTTGTGTGTGAAGTGGATCCGAGCGGTCGAGCAAGCTTTTGGCTCTTCCGAATGCGGAGATGACCAGAGGGTGCGGTTCGGTACCCAATTGCTGAGGGACACTGCACTCATCTGGTGGAATATCATCCAATCCACTCTATCTCCTGAAGTGTTGGCCCAGTTGTCTTGGGCCGAGTTCAAGAAGAAGCTGATAGAAGAGTTTTGCAACGAGAGAACGATGGACCGAATTGAGAAAGAGTTCCGGTCCTTAGTGAAGGGAAGCCTGACGGTGAGGGAGTATACCCGTCAGTTCATGGAGAAGCTTGGTCTGGTGGGGCACGCTGCCCCAACAGAGAAGGATAAGATGAAGGCCTATCTGAATGGCCTACCTGCGGACATGCAATCGATGGTTCATAATTTCAAAGCTTCTAACCTCCGAGAGATGGTGGAGGAAGCTCAATTCATGGAAGAGATGTTCGCGAAGAGCAAATATGAGAATTCTGTGATAGTATCTGATAAGAGAAAGTGGGAGAGCAGTTCAGTACCTCCCAAGCGGGTCCGACCTTTTGTCGGAAACCGCAACTTCAACAGTTATCAGGAAGCGAAAGTGGTGCCCGAGGTGTCGGACCAAGCATCACGGTAACTGTTACAACAATTCTCAAACTTGCTTCAAGTGTGGGAAACCTGGTCATTTTTTCAGAGATTGCCCGGTCAGGGGGATCATCTGTTTTGAGTGCAAGAGACCGGGACACTCGAGGAAGGATTGCCCAAAGCTTGTGTCGGGTAGCGCGCCAACAAGGAAGGAGAACCCTCCGAAGGTTCCGGGTCGAGCATTTCAGATGACGGCCGAAGAGGCTAGAGCATCTGCTGATGTGGTATCGGGTACTTTTCTTATAAACTCTGTACCTGCTCGTATTTTGTTCGATACGGGTGCTAGTTTCTCTTTCGTATCTGAATTGTTCCGTCAGAAAATTTCTATGCCCACTACTAGTCTTGAGGATGCATTAGTAGTAGAAATAGCCGATGGTAGTCAAGTTCTGATCCGCGAGGTTCTGAGGCAGTGTACTCTTAGTATCGAAGGGAGAGAATTCTCGATCGATCTATTACCGATGTTAATCGGGGGTTTTGATGTGGTAATCGGTATGGATTGGTTGTCAAACAATCAGGCCGAGTTCGTGTGTTCCAAGAAGATGATTCGACTTCCCAACCTCTCTGGAGAGGTCGTGGTCATCTATGGTGAAAAGAGGAAGGGTGAAGTGGCAATAATCACAATGGCAAGAGCACGCAAGTGTTTAATAAAAGGATGTTCGTCTTTCCTAGCCTATGTGATCGATGCTAAGTTAGAGAAATCAAAGCTGGAAGATGTGAAGATCGTGCGTGAGTTTCCAGATATCTTTCCGGACGACTTGCCCGGGTTGCCACCCGATCGTCCGGTAGAGTTTCGGATTGATCTTGTGCCTGGCACTGCACCGATCGCAAAAGCACCTTATCGTTTAGCGCCATCGGAGATGCAAGAGATGGTAGCACAACTCCAAGAGCTATTGGAGAAGGGATTCATAAGACCGAGTTCGTCACCTTGGGGACCTCCGGTCTTATTTGTCAAGAAGAAGGATGGCACAATGAGAATGTGCATTGACTATCATGAGTTGAACAAAGCTACAGTGAAGAAAAGATATCCGCTTCCGAGAATAGACGATTTATTCGATCAACTTCAAGGAGCGGGTTGTTTCTCCAAAATCGACTTACGATCAGGTTATCACCAAGTGAAGGTAAGAGAAGAAGATGTTCCGAAGACGGCTTTCAGAATGCGTTACGGCCATTACGAGTTCCTTGTAATGCCTTTTGGCCTGACGAACGCACTAGCAGTGTTTATGGACTTGATGAATAGAGTGTGCCGACCTTTCCTCGACAAGTCGGTCATTGTATTCATTGATGACATACTAGTGTACTCCAAGAGTGAGTCGGAACACAAACAACATCTACGGGAAGTGTTGAGAAGAGAAAGATTGTACGCCAAGTTTTCCAAGTGCGACTTTTGGCTTAAAGAAGTACAATTTCTGGGGCACGTAGTCACTCGAGACGGAGTGAAAGTGGATCCCTCCAAGATTGAAGCTATGATGAATTGGGAGCCTCCTAAGAGTCCGTCAGAGATCAGAAGTTTCTTGGGTCTGGCAGGATACTACAGGAGATTCATTCAAGACTTTTCCAAGATCGCTTCTTCCTTGACAGTTCTGACTCGGAAGGATGTGAAGTTTGAATGGACCGAAACCCAAGAGAAGGCATTCCGGATCCTTCAAAAGAAGTTGTGTGAAGCTCCGATCTTGACATTACCTGAAGGGTCAGAAGATTTCGTGGTTTACAGCGACGCTTCAAAGATGGGATTGGGTTGTGTGTTGATGCAACGAGGTAAGGTAATCGCTTATGCCTCGAGGCAGCTTAAGATACACGAACAGAATTATCCAACCCATGATCTGGAGTTAGCAGCGGTGGTGTTCGCTTTGAAGCTTTGGCGACATTACCTCTACGGCACGAAATGTACTCTATACACGGATCACAAGAGCCTGAAGTATGTCTTTGATCCTAAAGAGCTGAATATGAGGCAAAGGAGGTGGCTCGAGTTGCTGAAAGATTACGACTGTGAATTGCTTTACCATCCCGGTAAGGCGAACGTGGTGGCCGATGCACTAAGTCGGAGGGACTATAGCGGAAGCATTCGAACTACCCATTCAAGAATCGAGCTTGTGTCTAGTCTTGTTGAGAAGATCAAGGCATCACAGGTGGAAGCACTGTTAGAAGAGAATCTCAAAGAGGAAGTCATGACAAAACAGCGATTGCTCCTAACGGAAGATAGCCGTGGAGTGAAACTGTTCAGCGGTCGTGTGTGGGTGCCCAAGATTGGGGGAAACCGGGAGCTGTTGCTAGAAGATGCACACAAGTCCAAGTATTCCATACATCCGGGAAGCACAAAGATGTACAGGGACTTGAAGTTGCACTATTGGTGGCCGATAATGAAGCTCGATGTGGCACGTTACGTTGAGCGTTGTGTGACGTGTTCGCAAGTTAAGGCCGAACATCAGAGACCATATGGGAGTCTTCAGTCTTTAGAGATTCCCGAATGGAAATGGGAACATATCACCATGGACTTCGTGACGAAGTTGCCTAAAACTCTTCGAGGTCACGATACCATTTGGGTGATAGTTGACAGATTAACGAAGAGCGCTCATTTCTTGGCCATGCGCGAGACTTTACCGATGGATAAGTTAGCAAAGCTTTATATCGATGAGGTGGTCTCGAGGCACGGCATACCATTGTCGATCGTGTCGGATCGCGACAGTCGGTTCACTTCGAACTTCTGGGATGGATTTCAGAAAGAGCTTGGTACTCGAGTGAAGTTGAGTACGGCTTACCATCCGCAAACCGACGGGCAGAGCGAACGAACGATCCAAACTTTGGAAGACATGTTGAGGTCTTGTGTCATCGATTTCGGGGGTAGCTGGGACACTCACCTGCCTTTGGTGGCGTTTGCCTATAACAATAGCTACCACTCGAGTATCGGAATGGCACCCTTTGAGGCTTTGTATGGGCGGAAGTGTCGGACTCCCGTGTGCTGGCTTGAAGCGGGAGAAAAGCAGTTTGCCGGATCTGAGATCGTGCAAGAGACTGCCGATAAGGTCAAGTGCATTCGTGAAAGAATGAAAGCAGCTCAGGATCGTCAGAAAAGCTATGCCGATAAAAAGAGGCGACCGATGGAATTCCAAGTGGGCGACCGCGTTATGCTTAAGGTGTCGCCGTGGAAAGGTATTATACTGTTCGGAAAGCGTGGGAAGCTGAGTCCCCGTTTCCTCGGACCTTTCAAAGTGCTTAAACGGGTGGGTTTGCAAGCCTACCAGTTGGAACTGCCACCGGAGTTGAGTAGAATACACAACACGTTTCATGTTTGCTACCTCCGGAAATGTTTGGCGGTGGAAGACAGCGTCATTCCCCTTTCAGAGTTAAGGGTTGACGAAGGAAATCGTTGTGTGGAAGAACCCGACGCCATCTTAGAGAGAAAGTCTAAAAATTTGCGTCGTAAAGAAGTCACCTTGGTCAAGGTGCAGTGGAAGCATCACCGGGGAGCAAATGTGACGTGGGAAGCCGAGGAGGATATGAAGCGAAGATATCCTCACCTTTTTGAGTAGTTGGGATTTCGGGGACGAAATCATTCCCAAGTTGGGGAGGATTGTAACACCCCGAATTTTCGTTTGGTTTTGAGGGGTTGTAAAGAAGAAAAGAGAATGATGTTTCTGTCTACAGGGCGCACGGGTCGTGCGCCATCCTTCAGGAAATGCGCACGGGTCGTGCGCATGAAACAGTGTGCGAGTCAGTGGAAAACGCACGGGTCGTGCGCCCTTCCCTTTGGAAAACGCACGGGCCGTGCGCTGTGTGGGGAGGTGTTCAAAGCCTTGCTAAATATCTCATTCTTGTTGAGGTTTTCTAAAAATCTCAGGTTTTCTCTCTCTCTCCTCTTTTTCTCTCTTTTTCTTCTTCGTTCTTCAAGGCTCGTTTGGTTGCTAGTTTTCGGTGTTTCTAGCGAGGGGTCGGTGTTTTAAGCTTCACCTCTACGTCGTGGTCATTATCTGGTTTTCCGGGTTTTATTCTGAAAACCTACCGGTGAGTTCCTACTATCATTTTACAAACTTTATACATGTCAAAACTCTTATTTGCGAAATCTAAAGTATTTCTACGGTATGATTTTATGTTCTCTACATTTTGTTGTAAATAAAGTTTTTGGTGATTCTCGGGGTTCCCGGTCAGTTTTGACCAAAATGACGGGTTCCGCCCTATTGAAGTAAAATGATGTTTTACTTGCACATTACGTGATTATGTAAAAAGAATGTTTATGAACTCATTTTAATGGTTTTCGTTCTTACCAGAAGTTGAACTGGAAGTAGCATTTTGTTTATAAAATGTACTTATTACCATATATTTATTTATGGTTGGTCACATATGTTGTTGTGACGAGTCCTTACCATTACTAGTGGATCCCTAGGTTTTGGAGTAGACTGTTTTGTTGGGAGGCTATATTTCCCAAATATGTAGCTATGGATCACATGTTCCGTGATGAGTTTATGGTACGGTTATGTGAGGCCGGTTACTAGCCATGGTTCATGGTGATCCTAGTGAAGGAGTATACATTGGTTTCCCTTGGGAGCGCGATCTCACCTCGTAGCACGGACTCTGGGTTCATTGTTGAGGACTCCAAGTGTTTAGCTCATAACTCGGATTTGTGGTCTACTTTGTGTTACACCACTCTCCTTGGTAAAATGGTCCTTTTATCACCGTTTAAGAGTTTTGGACCGAAGAGGCCCGGTTGTGGCGAAATGTTATCTTTACGAACTAAACCTTTATGAAAAGATTTCTTTATGATACTGACGTTATATCTTTTGAGCTTTATAAACTGTATGTTCTCACCAGGCTTTATAGTCTGACACTTTTCTCAAATGATGTGTATAACAGGTTTCCATTAGCGGTGTGTGTGTCGGGGTTTTTTGAGAGACGAGTTTTGAGTCTCGGGGTTTTTGGAGATGTTTTAAGTATTGTTGCTGGGCATTGTTAAGTCCCATTCTTTTGATGAAATCCTTGTATAGAATTGTATAGTCTTAAGGACTGATCCTATTTATGGGAAGTTAATGGAATTGCTTACGTCATATTGTCAGGTTTCCAGGTTTTAATTTACTCTGATTTTTGAGGTTGTTACATATTGAAAAAGATGGAAAGTTGCCCCACCTTCGACCCTTTCTCATGCACATTTAGTCCATGTACAATCATTGTTGTCTCAGTGATTTACATACTTTGAGCCTTATGAAACACAATCATTGTGCTAATTCTTTCAAAACACAAGCACGAGCACACAGAGAATATGTTTTTCTGTCAGAACATTCATAGAAGAACCTTGTGTTTTTCGATGATTGAATGGAAGTCCTGGGGAGTCATCATCAAGCCAGCTCCTTAAAATGTACATCCATTGTACACAGTAACTTCGTGTTACTGACAGGCATTTCTAACTGTTTCATTTGTTGAATCAGGGTTACACGCTCATTATGTCTGAATTTGAAAAGATTCGGATATATACTGTTCATGATTCGGCTCTTCAGATCAAAAGTACAGCAATATCAAGGGGAGATTGTTTGTTGTTCACAAAGGGGGAAATTAAAGCCTATGCTGAAATTGATGATATTTCGATGATAATGATGCTCACATCATCAAAAAAGGGGGATAATTATAAAGATTCAATTTCAGAGTTCAAGTTCAAAGTTCAAGCCTAAAGTTCAATTTGCTTCCGCTGTTTCAAACGTTGTTTCAAAGGATGTTTCAAAGGATGTTTCAAACGCTGTTTCAAAGGCTGATTCAAAGTCAAAAGCTTCTTCAAAAGTTTCTTCAAAAGAAAATTTCAAGAATTCAAGTAGGTTTGTTCTTCCGAAGACGATTCAGAGATCAAAGTGATGAAGATACAATTTTGTTTGAAGACGAAAGACTTTTCAGAAATGAAGTTT
Source organism: Arctium minus (assembly GCA_954870635.1). NCBI lineage: Eukaryota > Viridiplantae > Streptophyta > Magnoliopsida > Asterales > Asteraceae > Arctium > Arctium minus. The sequence goes on along the minus strand of OX941089.1, from coordinate 29,295,994 downwards.
CAAGTTTCAAAGAAGTTTCAAGAATTTCCTGTTTTGTTCAAGGCATGTTGACTTTCCAAAGCCTCAAAGATTAAAAAGACTTTCCAAGATTCTTCAAAAGCTGCAAAAGAGCAAAGTTTTTGAAAGCTTCAAGAGACAAAAGATGAAGAATCAAGAGTTGAAGATCTGCATCAAATTTTTATTAAATCTTGAATACAAAGGGGGAGATTGTTAAGTCTAAATATTGTATCCAAGATTTAATAGGAAAGTCAAATGTGTAAAAGTCAACATTGACCTTGTAATAGTTTGTCAAAGCAAGTTTAGTTTCCTTAGCCTTTAAGGCTTTGTTTTAGTTTGGTAGTATATATAGGTTTTGTTAGTAATCTTGTTGTAATGAACTAGAGAATGCATTGTTTGTAATAATCTAGAGTGTGTGAAATACAAGATTTACTTTCTCTCTCTAGACTCTCTCTCTAGTTCTTGAGCATATTAAATAAATCTTGAGTAATTAGCTTGATAGATTGGGATTTATGTTTAACAATCATTTCCATTTTCCCTCAACACATAACCCACACTCATTTCTTTTTAGACTCCTCACACTCAATCACTAAGGATTAACTTCTTGGGTATAAATCACTGGTTAACATGATTTCATAGAAGTTCATGTAAATCCTAGCACAAAGAACCCATATAATCCTATGAAAGCATAATGTTGCTTAAATGGTTTAACTTTAACAGTTAAAGCTCATATACAAATGTCAGATGAATGTATGCTCATAAAATATAATCATGAAGATTTGAACATTTTTTTTAGACGTTGAAGCATTTTCAAACAAGTATATGAAATGAATGAATATGAATGCAAAAGGCTTGTTTGAAAATCTGACATTGTATGAAAATGATCAGAAATGAATTATATATCAAATAAGGCTTATGGTCAAGAATAATGGATATTGTCTATATGAAACAAAAATATAGACATTCTTGAAATGATGTTTCGAAATGAAATATCGCTCAAAAATTCTTTAAAGTACAAGCGGGGTGTCTTACCATCGAAATTATGTTTCAATATGAGACATGGTAAGAACTATTTGAACAAGAAATCAAACCAGTGTGTGTGAATACTTGAAAGTATATGAAAAGACAACACACAAGTATTTATCTTTGGAAACACACTGTTTGTAAACTTTGAAGCAAAAAATAAAATGAAAACATTTAAAAATCACATTTCCAATTTATGAAATCTGTTTAAGAATCGGAAAGTGGTTTGAACATTTAAGAATATGTTTTCTTATGATTGAAAGTCGTCCTTCTTTCAACCATATATGAGATTAAGATAAGAAATTAACCTTTCTGTGCAATCTTAGATCTCATGAAGTCAGCTGAAGTCATAAAGATATGATCGTGTCATCTTCTCTCAATCTGCATAAGTCTCAAAGTCTAGTCAAAGCAACTTTATTCACAAAATTACTCGAAAAATAAAGACATAAAGCAGTAAAACGATTAAAGTACGAGTTCTGATTTGAAATAATCAGAAATCATAGTCTTACTTCTTTTGATATGATTTATATGCTCCCCCTAAAATCATGCATTACAAAAATGTTGTCAGTGAAATAAAATGCAGAAGTTAGATATGCTCCCCCTAAAAAAAATGTAGATCATCTTAAAAATGCATCTCACTCTCCCCTTGAGAACATGAGCAAACAATTAAAATGCAGATATCCTTCACACATAATGATAAAGAAAATGATGAAAAAATAACAATACGTAACTTTATGAGGTAACAACCGATTATATCTTAAGATTTAACATACCAAGCTTAGAGACAAGAAAATTAAATCACTTTTCATCTAAGGGTTTGGTAAATAAATCTGCAAGTTGATAATCTGTTTTTACAAAATAAAGTTCAATTGTTCCTTTTTCTACATTATCTTTTATAAAATGATACCTGACATCAATGTGTTTGGTTTTCCTATGCTGGACAGGATTAGCATATATCGCGATTGCACTCTTCGAGTCACAATATATTGGAATTTCATCAAACTTGAATCCATAGTCTCGCAGCTGTGTTCGCATCCACAGAACTTGAGAGCAGCAACTAGCAGCAGCTACGTACTCTGCTTCAGCAGTCGATGTGGAAACGCATAATTGTTTCTTTGATGCCCAGCTAACGAGCTTGTCTCCAAGAAATTGAACGTGACCAGAAGTACTCTTTCTGTCCAACATGCAACCTGCATGATCTGCATCTGAATAAGCAGTCAGTTGAAACCCAGTATCCTTAGGATACCACATACCAAGATCTGCAGTCCCCTTCAGATATCTAAAAATCCATTTGACAGCAGCCAAATGGGATTCTTTGGGAGCAGCCTGATATCTAGAACATAAGCATGTTGAAAACATAATATCTGGTCTACTAGATGTAAGATACATTAACGATCCTATCATACCTCTATAAGTTCTAATATCAACACTTTTACCCGAAGGATCAGTGCTAATCTTAGTACCTGGTGCCATCGGGGTTCCAATAAGTTTACAATTTTCCATTTTGTACTTCCGAAGAATATCCAAAATGTACTTAGATTGGTTAATGAAAATCCCCGTTGAAAACTGTTTAACTTGTAATCCGAGAAAGAAATTCATCTCTCCCATCATACTCATTTGAAAACGTGACACCATGAGGTTAGAAAAGTTTTTGCAAAATTTAGGATTAGTAGAGCCAAATATTATATCATCAACATATATTTGAATAAGAATGATATCGGCTTTTTCCTTTTTGATGAACAAAGTGGTATCAACTTTACCTTTGGAAAAACCTGACTTGACCAAGAATTTTGATAAAACATCATACCATGCTCGAGGGGCTTGTTTTAAACCATATAGAGCTTTGTCCAAGATGTAGACATGATATGGCTTATCTGGATTGACAAACCCTTCTGGTTGAGACACGTATACTTCCGCCTTAAGAATGCCATTCAGAAAGGCTATTTTCACATCCATCTGATAGACTGTGAAATTCTTATGAGCTGCGTAGGCTAGAAACATGCGGGTTGCTTCTATACGCGCTACTGGAGCATACGTCTCATCGTAGTCTATGCCTTCCTCTTTCCGGTAACCTTTGGCAACAAGTCTAGCTTTGTTCCTAATGACGATACCATCTTCATCCTTTTTATTCTTGAATACCCATTTAGTGCCAATTATGGATTTTCCTTCTGGTTTTGGAACTAATCTCCAGACCTTCAGGGCTTCAAACTGATTGATCTCTTCTTGCATAGCAGATACACAGTCCGAATCAGCAAGAGCCTCTGATACTCGCGTTGGCTCAATCTTACTGAGGAATGAGTCATGCATACATTGATTAAGAGTCGCTGACCTAGTTTGTACAGACTTGTTGAGATCTCCAATTACTTGATGTAATGGATGCTCTTTAGTCCAACGATGCTCATGAGGGAGTGGAGTAGATACTGATTGAACATGATCATCATCTTGAAATCCACTATCAGACTCTTCAGATTGAATAATAGGAAGGAGGTTTGCAGTTGAAGTTTCAGGTGCAGAATTATCAGTTGGAACAGCAGACTTTGGCTGTTGAGTAGACAATATATCACACCCAACTGAAACAGTTACTTCTGGCTCATCAGTTACTTGTGTATCTTCAACTGTAGGAGTAGATGTTGGAATGTGAGTGTTGGTCCCGAAGGTGCTTAACAAGTTTGTAGAAGGGGGGGGGGTTGAATACAAACACAGAAATTAAAGTTTAATAAATTGTTTATTGATAAATCAAAATACAATTTACAAGTTTGTTGCGGAATAAGATTAAGACAGACTCAATCTAAACAAACTTAAGAAACACTAAGATGGTTGCACAAGAAATTCAGAGAATGGGGGATTTTTAGAGAGATAGAAAACAAGGGTTTCTATTTTGGAGTTCAAGGATTGAGCACACCTTCAGATGAAGGAGTGAGCTTCCTATTTATACCCTATGCATTAAATGCATGGCAGGGTACTTTACACGTGGCATTCATAGATTGGCTTTGGTAGTCTCACTTTTGGAGACATGCTTTTGGCCGCTTTATGAACAGTGTAGTTGACAGAGTTGGTGTACGATTTGTGGCAGAGACGTGTCCGTTCTGACACATCGTACTGGTTGTGCAAGGTAAGACAAAAGAAAACTTGAGGCATAAGCTTTGTGATCGTTGATCGCTGAGTATCTCTTATTCCAGAGATAAAGAAGTTCAGCTATCGCTGAAGCTTTTCCTCAGGCTTCTTCGCGTAAGTAGATGTCTGATCTTCGCTGATATCCGCATCAGGTCACTAGTAGACTTATCTATTGTTTAGTGGCTTCGTCTTCGATTCAGCTATGAACTATGTTGACGCGAGACTTGTCTTCAGGGATTACGTTAACTGTGTTACATAGGAAACGATCAGTGATGACTGAACAGACTCAGTTTGATCGCTGAAAGTGAAACACATACATATTAATGTTTACAGAAAGGTCATCAGCGATAACTGAACAGACTCAGTCTGATCGCTGATGATGAAACACTAATACATATAATAACGTAATTTTCACTAAGTATAAAAGAGGGTCGTTATCAAATCACTGAGAGAGTTTGGATCAACAATCTCCCCCTATTTGATAATGACAAAGTAACAAAAGAAAATTACTTTGATTCAAAATATAGGAATAAAAAGGACTCATAGAATGCATGTCCCAATTACTATTTTGAGGGATCTTTTACAGTACTTATAGGGTTAAGTACATCACTGCTATTTTCATTTAATTCAGGGATGGAATTACAAGATATGAAAAACATTACAAGTGAGTAACTAACTACTCTAAGTATAACTAACAGATTACAGAGAAGAAAACTAATCTATCAGCTATTAAAAGAAGATTTAGGAGGATTGATCATATACTCAGGTATTTCTTCTCCTTTCTGTCTTCGTTCCAAAGATTCTTGACTGATAATTTCTTTAATTTCTTCAGCAGCAGGGAAGAAGTCACACCATAAGCATAAGAGATCCTTGAGATGATTCAGAGGACAGATAGGAATCTCAGAGATTCTTTGAAATCTGAGTTCCTCATCATCATCTCTGAAGAATATTCCATAAGGATTGTCGATTACTTGACCAGCTTGGAAAGGACCACCAGGAGGCAGAGATAAGTCCAGAACTGAAAGATCAGGAGGAGGACCAAACAGTGCATCTCTTGAAAATTTGATAGAAGTTTCATTCCTGATGATGGCGACATCTTCAGAGGAGGAGGACCCAATTTTTCTCTTGAGTTTCAAAGATTTGGGAGGAAGAGGAGATGGCAGCTTTAGTACAGAAACGACTCTATTTATGAGGGCTTCAAGAAGTCCTTCAACGTAGCCTCTGTATGTAGATTTGGATTTCTTCAGCGCATCCCAGAACTCTAACCATTCCGTAAATCCGAAGCTCTCAAGTTTTGATACGTACATTGCTTTTTGGGTTCCATCCTCTCTGGTAATCTCCATGGTCACTGAGAGTTGATCTTTCTTCTTGCGACCAGAGATAGTCACGGCTGATATTGGAAGAAGATCAGAACGATAATCCATCTTTTGTTTGCACCATTCGATAGACTTGTCGTTGATCTCTTGTTCTTTGAAGCGTTCCTCTTCAATTTCTTTCAGTAGTGCTGCTTGAACTTCCACAGGTTTGCTTTTCAGCTTTTTGTCCTTAACTTGAGAGGATTGAATCTTTAAAGCGAGTTGGGCATCTCGTTTGATTCAGCGATCAGCTTCTCAGCTTTGGCAGATTCTTCTCTTTCAGCTTCAGTGAGGAAGTCGAGCTCTGTGGATGTTTGAAGAGGGATTTTCAGCCATTAACTTTCTAGTTGAGCGATCATTTCAACTCTTTTCTTTACCACTTCCTCTGACCAATGAGATGGTCGAGAGGGCCTTCCTGGATGGACCATGGAATCTTCTTCGTCTTCTTCATCAATCTCAGCGATAGAGATTGGGATTATTTCTTCAGCGATAGCAGCTGGAATTATTTGTAGTTCAGAACCCTTAAGCAGGGGTGAGAACTGTCTGGTTAGAAAAAGAAGGAAAGAAGGGATAAGTGTATTTTTAGAATGAGAGAGATAAAGGCTAGAAAGAAATAGGGGTTTGGAAAGAGTAGAAGAGTGGTACAATTGAAAGACATACCTGAGAAGGATGCTCCCCCTCAGATTGTGATCCAGTCCTCAAGCATTCTTCAGCGATCGGTTGCTTGTCTTTGCTTTGCGAAGGAACACTTGAAGATGTATCACCTCTCACCCCTATTTTGACAACCTCTTGCGAAGTTGTCCCTGATACGACATTCGGCTTAGAGAACCACATAGATTGGTCTTCATCGTCGTCGTCGTCATCGGAGGGCTGATCCTTTTCTTGATCATCAAGATCTAGATCATCTTCCTCTTCATCGTCTTCTTCCTCATCCTCTTCAAAGAGAATGGAGTGAATTGATGAGGATTCTTTTGCCTTCTCCCCCTCAGATTGAGAGGGAGGTTCCTTTGGAGTCTTAGCTTCCCCAGCAGCAGCAATAGAAGTTTCTTCAGTTTTCTCCCCCACTTTGTCATTATCAGCGGTAGGGGATTGTTCAGCTGCTGGAGTAGCTGTTGAAGCTTTTAGCACTTGAACGTCAGCCTCCAGACGCTTAACCCGGTCTTCAACCACAGGGATGTCGCACGTGGCATCATGAATGAATTCCACAGCGATGTTGAGGTTGGTACGATCATCTTCAGTGAAGGAGGGAGGCAGCGCTGGAGCTGGTGCATTCACTTTCTGTAGAATTTGCTGAAGAAGGGACGTGCAGAGGTCAACCTTTGAAGAGAGACCCTGAACTTCAGCGGTAAGAGACTCAAATCGCCCTTGAAAGAGTCGAGAGGACTCTCTGAGTTGGACGACTTGTTCTTCAACAGCTGAAAGTTGAGAGTTCTCAGCTTTAGATGAGCAAGTGGCGGTCAACTTCTTCAGCTCCTCACCAGCCTGATTTACGGCGCTGGTGGTTTCATTGATGGTGTTGGTGAGTGCGTCCACCTTTTCTCCTAGACTGTTGACATGCGTGTCAACAGACGCCAAGCTAGGACCTGAAAATAATGTTAGTTCAGATATGGGCTTATTTGGAGAGGGGGGGAGAGAAGTGTTTAGGATTATAGGTGTACCTGACGTATCAAACATTTTGTAGAACTGCATAGATTCCTCAAAAGTTTGATGCTCAGGTCCTATAGGGAAAGAAGAGGTGGCGGGTTCAGAGACCAAGTGAGGAGAGAAGGGAAGAGTTTTGGGGATAGAAGTAGGGATGGGGTTAATCTCAGTGAATGAGATAGTAGGTGGGGTTACTAATGATGTGACAGCGAGTGAGATCGCTGACACGGCAGTATGAGTGACTGCTGAAGTTGTGGAGGAAAGACCCACAAATGCATCTAAGGTAGCTTGTTGAGAAGCTCCCTCAGGTATAGTACTAGAGGGTGTACTTTCCTTAGTCTTTTTGGCCTTTTTGGAAGGACCAATCGGACTAGCTGATGGTCGTTTAGAAGTAGTGGTAGCGACAGGGATAGCAGACGAAGGAACCGTCTGCGTGGTCGCTGAAGATGAAGAAGAATGGAGAGAGAGACGAGAGCGAAGGAGAGAGATACTTACCTCGTCGGCGAGTGGCTTGACCTCCAGTGATCGTTGACCTACCCTGGTAAAGGTGCCATCATCTTTGGTGGGATAGGTGTTGGGATAGAGGAACTTGATATACGTACATATGAAACGTACGTATGAGATCTTGGGATCTCGTTCAGGCTTCTCTAATCTCGACCTCAGATCTTCAAAGATGGTTGTGGCGTAGTCAAAGTTTTGACCAGCGATAACGGAGTAGGCCATCTGCAGTTGTGTTTTGCTGGCTTGATCCAGCGAACCACTCTTCCCACTCATGCACTGAATTATGTGCGAGAAGATAAAGTTCAGTTGTGATGGCATCTGAACTTTTAGGATCTTGGTGAGCTTCTTGTTGGGAATAGAAGATCTTGGTTTGTTTTCCCAACAATAGCCCATTGCGTCCAGGAATGATATCAGCTCATCATCAGTGGGGAGTGCGTCGAACCCACTCTTTGGTTTGTCAGGGAATCTTAAAGATTTCCTGAGGCTAAGAGCGGTCATGCTCCCTGGCCCTAATTCCGTGCTGAACGAGATAGCAGGGACTCGTTCGCCTTTCCTGTTGGTAAGTTAAGTTGCATCAGCAGTGAACCAGAACTGCTGAAGTAGAGTCTTAGAGGGCTTAGGATCCACAGTGATCGCGTAAGCTATGCATGACTGCTTGAGGAATTCAGCAGCTTCCACCAGATGTGGGTATTTGTCAGCTTTGAAGTCGAGTCTGGCCAAATGATTACATTTAGTAATCTCAACTTCAGTGAGAGCGAATCGTACATGCTTGGAAGCAACGATTGAAGACTGTGTCATTTCTGTTATGGAAAGAGGCATAATAGAAGAAATGATTTAGATTAAAAATAATATGATTACCAGTTTCCATAGAAGAAAGGAAACTGGAAAATTATCAAGTTATTTTTAGGAGAAAAATAGTGTTCTGGGTAGAAAGAATGAAGAACACTTTAAAACCAAAAGGTTTTTATTTAAACATAAAATCAGAAAGAATGATCTTTAGTTTTTACAAAAAAACGTTTTATAAAATCCATAGAAAGCGAGTAGGATTTTAAAAAGAATAAAAAGCATACGAACAAATCATATAAACATGAAATAAACCTGTGTATCTTGAAGAAAAAGAGTTGCAGATTCAATATTCAGGGTTTACTTGCTTGAGTGTTCTTGAGAGAATGTTTCTTGCTTTGAAAGTTTTGAAAGCGTAAACCGTATAAAGGAGAGAAGAATTCCTTTTATACGAAGAGAGAGAAGAGAGATAAGAGAGAGAATGAAGCGGGAAAAGAAAAAAGATCATCATGACATTGACACGTTCCACGAAGTTGATTGGATAGAAGGGCAACGGACGAACGTGTCAGAAAAGGCATGTCGTGGATTGTCGGTTCAAATGACGTCATAGAAGAGAGAGACTGTACATTTGTCCGTTTTGAAATGATCACTGAAGAAAAGTCAGCGATAGATTTTCCTTTTTAAAAGTATCCCTTTTAGTAAAGATAGGGATAGTTTTTCCTTTTAAAGGATCATTGACTAGAAATATCAGTGATTAATGTATTTTTCAAAAAGCTTTTAATCATTTGAAGAAAGTTCGGTGATTAAAGTTTATATTTTAAAAAAAACATCTTTGAGGGAAAGGAAAAAACATACCTGAGAGTCAGAATGTTTATCAGAGAGAATGATGAGAGGGGAACTTTTGATTACTAACATAATACATGAACGCTGAAGAATTATTCTTCGAGGTTCAGCATTCCAAGCTCACTGATGAGAAAGTTGAACCTTGTCTCATCAAGAGGTTTGGTGAATATATCAGCAAGTTGAAAGTCAGTAGGGATAAAGTGAAGTTCAATATCACCATTCATCACATGTGCTGTCTTTGAAAGTCAGTAGGGATAAAGTGAATCTGATCTCTATGTGTTTTGTCTTTGAATGTAGCACTGGATTATTTGCTATAGCGATAGCACTAGTGCTGTCGCAATAGATAGGAATCTTTGACAGCTGAAGGTCATAATCTAATAGTTGATTTCTCATCCATAAGATTTGAGAACAACAGCTTCCAGCGGCTACGTATTCAGCTTCAGCTGTGGAAGTGGACACAGAATTTTGCTTCTTGCTTGTCCAGCTTACCAGCTTTCCTCCCAAGAGTTGACATCCACCAGTGGTACTTTTTCTGTCAAGTTTACAGCCTGCAAAATCACTATCAGAATAACCAGTTAGATCGAACCCTGAGTCTTTGGGATACCAAAGACCGAGGTTAGGAGTTCCTTTCAGATATCTGAAAATTCGCTTTACAGCGATCAGATGGGATTCCTTGGGTTCAGACTGATAGCGTGCACATAAACAAGTAGAGTACATGATGTCAGGTCGGCTTGCTGTAAGATACAACAATGAGCCTATCATTCCTCTATAGGCAGTGACATTAACAGGTTTTCCAGATGGATCCTTGTTAAGTATCAGCGGTGGTGCCATAGGAGTTTTCATCGCTGAAGTTTGTGTGAGTTCAAACTTCTTCAGCATATCTTTAACATACTTACCTTGGCAGATAAAAGTACCTTTGTCAGATTGTTTAATCTGAAGACCAAGAAAATATGTCAGCTCACCCATCATACTCATTTTATATTCTTTCTTCATTCTTTCAGCAAAGCGAGTACAAAGAGATGGGTTAGTAGAACCAAATATTATGTCATCGACATATATTTGTACAAGAATTATATGACCTTTTATCTTCCTGAAAAATAACGTATTATCAATCTTGCCACGTTCAAAATTTTCAGAGATAAGAAAAGATGAGAGAGTGTCATACCAAGCACGAGGGGCTTGTTTTAGACCATAGAGAGCCTTATCCGATTTATAAACATAATTTGGATGCTTAGGGTCATAGAACCCTGGTGGTTGTTCTACATAAACTTCTTCATTCAGCTTTCCATTCAGAAAAGCTGATTTTACGTCCATTTGATAAACGATGAAGTCTTTATAGACTGCATAAGCTAAGAATAGTCGAATTGCTTCGAGCCTGGCCACAGGGGCAAAGGTTTCATCATAGTCTATGCCTTCCTCTTGTCTGTATCCCTGAGCAACAAGTCGAGCCTTGTTGCGGGTTACAGTTCCATGTTCATCTAACTTGTTTCTAAACACCCATTTGGTGCCTATTACAGTTTTATCAGATGGTCTAGGAACGAGATTCCAAACTTTGTTTCGAGAAAATTCAGTCAGCTCTTCTTGCATAGCGCTGACCCAGTTTGGATCTCTGAGGGCATCATCAGTCTTCTTTGGTTCTATTAAGGAGAGAAAGTTTACAAAGAGACAGATATTACCTGAGCTTCGTCGTGTCTGAATACCTGCATCTGGATCACCGAGAATTTGATCTATTGGGTGATCTCTTGTCCATCGCTGAGCAGGAGCATGATTGCTTAACTCAGAGGTTGGATCAACAATTGGAATGTTTACTGATGAGGACGTTTGAGGTTCATCAGCAATTAACTGTTGAGTAGGTTCACTAGAGAGGTTTCCAGATGAAGGCAGATTTGATGGTGGTAATGTGTTTAGAGGTTCAGCTGAAACCCATGAGGTGGATTCAGCGGTGGGAGGTATGATACTTGGTTCTTCATCAGCAATTGGAGTTTCAGTGTGCTGATGGTTTGAGAAAGGTTCAGTTTCTCTATAGTGAGAGATCATCCAAGTATTCAGTTCTTCATTGTCAGCGATTGGTTTAGAGTTCGCTGAGCGCGTTTCATCAAACGTGACATGAATGGTTTCTTCTACGGTTTGTCTTCTTTTGTTGAAAACTCTGTAGGCTTTGGAGATGGAGGAATATCCTAAAAATATTCCATCATCGGCTTTTGGGTCGAACTTTCCAAGTTGATCTTTGTTGTTTAAGATAAAGCACTGACAACCAAAGATATGAAGAAAGCTGATAGAAGGCTTCCTTCCAAGAAAGAGTTCATAAGCTGTCTTCCCAAATCGCTTTATTATCAGCGATCTGTTTTGAGTAAAACATGCAGTGTTTACAGCTTCTGCCCAAAATTGAGTAGGGAGGTGAGAATCGCTGAGCATTGATCTAGCAGCTTCTATGATCGTTCTGTTTCTTCTTTCAGCGACTCCATTTTGCTGAGGTGTTCTTACTGAGGAGAAGTTGTGAGAGATTCCCTTGTTCTCAAAGAAATTGTTCAGGGAACTATTTTTGAATTCAGTTCCATGATCACTTCTTATTGATCGAACAGTAAGATTATTCAGCACTTCCATCTTTTTGACAAAAGATATTAGTTCTTCTGGAGTATCATTCTTACAGCGAAGAAAAATAACCCAGGTGTAGCGAGAATATTCATCTACAATGACAAGCGTATATTTCTTTCCAGCTATTGATTGGATGTTGACAGGGCCAAATAGATCCATATGCAAGAGCTGAAGAGGACTTGTTACTGAGGAAACTTGTTTCGACTTGAAACTAGCTTTTGTTTGTTTTCATTTTTCACATGCTGAGCAGAGAGATTCTTTAGCATATGAGTGTTGAGGAAGACCAGTAACCAGTTCCTTAGATGAGAGAGAATTCAGGGTTTTGAAGTTTAGATGAGAGAGCCTTTTATGCCATAGCCAGTTGACATCAGAAGAGGCCTTAGAGAGAAAACATAGGTTATCAGTGATAGTAGAGTCCATATCTATTACATAGACATTTTCTCTTCTATAACCACTGAGAGCAAGTTTTCCTTTTTCATCTACCACTGAACATGCTTTCTTAGAAAAGCGAACTTCGTAGTCTTTGTCACATAGCTGACTGATGCTTAGAAGATTGTGCTTCAGTCCATCTACATAAGCGACTCTTCGAAAGGTAGTTGTCCCATTGCTGAGGACACCAAACCCACGGGTAAATCCTTTTCCATTTCCACCAAAGGTAACAGAGGGGCCTTTCTCTTCCTTGTATTCAGTGAGCAGGTTTCTTTGTCCAGTCATATGACGAGAACATCCGCTATCGAGATACCAGATGCCCTTTGATCCCTGCATACATAAGGAAGATTAAGCTTTGTTTGGTACCCACTTTTCAATGGGTCCTTCAGAGTTAGTGGATAAGGAAGATTCAGCAGTCTTCACCGCTGATGAAGATTCAGCTTCAGTGGTAATCTTCACTTTGGTTAATTTCTTAACCTTAGTGGTATTTTTCACTTTGGTGACTTTATTTGCCTTAGAGGCATTTTTCTTCACTTTGGCTGTTTTATCAGCTTCGGTGGTATTTGGACACTTGCTCGCAATATGGTCAGTGAATCCACAGTGATAACATTTTCTATATCTGATGGTGGTTTTATAACCAAAAGGTTTTGAAAACTTAAGATGAGCAGGTCCAGCTCCAAGAATGCCTTTAGCACGAGATCTGGGAGGAATTTTTATTTCTTCAGATTTCACGGGCTTTAGATCAACCTTCAGCTTTGGAGGACAGATATCAAAGATTTCTGTCACTGAGCTAGAGGGTTTATCCACTGAAGGTTTGGAGGGAACTTTCAGTTTGGTTTTCTTGGAAGCCTTCTGAGGGAGAATAGACTTTCCTTTATCTGCAGGCTTAGATCTTGCAGATATCTCCTCAGGGATGGGATTAGAAGAAGAACAGGGATAGAATTGATTATAAGAAGTGTCAAAGAAAGATGTGACAAAAGTTCCAAACTTAAGCGAGGAACTTTCTTCTCTAGGATCATCCTGTGGTGTCCAAAAACCAAGACCAGTTTTATCACTTTCAGGAGTTTGAGCATTTATTATCTCAGAGATCTTTGTTGATGATTTGCACCATTTTTCAACATGAGCCTTTTCTGCTTTTAGAGCAGCGATGGCTTGTTCGCGTTCAATGCTGATGATTTCATTTATAATGACTTGATCTTTTAGCTTTTCTTCTAAAAGATTTAGTTCACTGATCTTTTCATGACATTTCTCTAGCTCTTGTTTTAAATAAACATTTTTATTTTCAGCTTGAGTTTTGTCGTTTAGAGCATTATAAAGGTCAATCGTCAGCACATCAACAGCGCGACTTCTCTCAGCTTCAGGCAGAGAGGGATTTGTTGAGATAGATACCTGAGATGATATGTAGCTCATAGAAGGTTCAGATGGTTCTTCTACTTCTTCTTTAATCTCAGCCATGAGGCAAAGATTAGCGACTTCTTCTTCATCAGAAGATGATTCTTCTGATTCAGCCCAGTCATGTTCTTCAGCGATGAGACCTTTACCTTTTTGCTGATAGCTTTTCAGCTTTTGATATTTGTTCTTCAGCTTATGGTATTTGTCATCACTGGATCTTCTTGAGGTAGAAGGTTTGAAGACCTTTTTAGACCTGCACTCACTAGCAAAATGTCCAATTTTTTCGCAGTTATAGCAAGTGGCTGTAGCCTTATCAACCGGAGTTGATTTTGGCTTTTCAGTAAGAGAGAGAGGTTTACTTCTTCGGAAGTTACTCTTTCTTGCAAATCTCTTAAAAGAGTTTGTCAAGAGTGCTAAGGACTCATTAAACTCTGAAAGATCAGGGTCTGATAAATCCTCAGATTCAGAATCTAACTCAGTGATGGTGAGAGTAGATCGCTGGGATGGAATTATCTCTGATGAGACTAAAGCAACAGCAGTGCTTTTGGAGTCTTTAGAATCTTTTACAAGATTCTTCTTCAGGAGATTAGATTGCTCATAGTTGAGCAATATTCCATACAGAGTGCTTAGAGAGAGAGTATGTAAGTCTTTTGTCAGCTTAAGACATATTGAATAACTGTCCCAGCTTTCAGGAAGACTTTCCAAGAATTTTGTTAGGACCTCAGAATTAGAATAGGTCCTTCCAACAGTTCTTAGGTCAATGATCAGGCAGTTAAACCGCTGATGAATGTCAGAAAGAGATTCATTCTTACCAGCGATAAAACTTTCATACTGTCTTACCAAGTTAATCTTTCGGGTCTCTTGGATTTCAGTGGTGCCCTCATATTGAACACATATGGTTTCCCACATTTCTTTAGAAGTTTTTAGATGCATGATGGAATGGAAAACTTCATCAGGCAGAGCCATTGATATAATGGTCTTTGCTCTTGCATCTATGCCTACCTTCTTTTTATCTTCATCACTCCACTGTCTTATTTCCTTAACGACATATCGTGTAGGGACAGCTTCAGTGGTGGCAGTAGCGGGAACCGCAGCTATAATTCTAACAGGTTCATAGGGTCCGTTTTCTATATATTCAGGTATAGTAGGATCCGCACCTTCAAGAAATAGCATCATTCGATTTTTCCATAGAGAAAAGTTATCTCTGCTAAATCGAGGAGGTTTAGAAAGTGAACCATTATCATAGTAGTTTGTGTTTGTGTTTAGTGCCATTTTAGAATAGCAAGGAAGAGTATACAGCAAGATCTTGTTTATTAGATTAAACAAACTGCTCTGATACCACTTGTTGGTCCCGAAGGTGCTTAACAAGTTTGTAGAAGGGGGGGGGGGGTTGAATACAAACACAGAAATTAAAGTTTAATAAATTGTTTATTGATAAATCAAAATACAATTTACAAGTTTGTTGCGGAATAAGATTAAGACAGACTCAATCTAAACAAACTTAAGAAACACTAAGATGGTTGCACAAGAAATTCAGAGAATGGGGGATTTTTAGAGAGATAGAAAACAAGGGTTTCTATTTTGGAGTTCAAGGATTGAGCACACCTTCAGATGAAGGAGTGAGCTTCCTATTTATACCCTATGCATTAAATGCATGGCAGGGTACTTTACACGTGGCATTCATAGATTGGCTTTGGTAGTCTCACTTTTGGAGACATGCTTTTGGCCGCTTTATGAACAGTGTAGTTGACAGAGTTGGTGTACGATTTGTGGCAGAGACGTGTCCGTTCTGACACATCGTACTGGTTGTGCAAGGTAAGACAAAAGAAAACTTGAGGCATAAGCTTTGTGATCGTTGATCGCTGAGTATCTCTTCTTCCAGAGATAAAGAAGTTCAGCTATCGCTGAAGCTTTTCCTCAGGCTTCTTCGCGTAAGTAGATGTCTGATCTTCACTGATATCCGCATCAGGTCACTAGTAGACTTATCTATTGTTCAGTGGCTTCGTCTTCGATTCAGCTATGAACTATGTTGACGCGAGACTTGTCTTCAGGGATTACGTTAACTGTGTTACATAGGAAACGATCAGTGATGACTGAACAGACTCAGTTTGATCGCTGAAAGTGAAACACATACATATTAATGTTTACAGAAAGGTCATCAGCGATAACTGAACAGACTCAGTCTGATCGATGATGATGAAACACTAATACATATAATAACGTAATTTTCACTAAGTATAAAAGAGGGTCGTTATCAAATCACTGAGAGAGTTTGGATCAACAGTGAGTTTCTGACTGAACAGGGGATTCTTGTTCAGTTATGACATCTGAAGTGACTGGATGATTGCAACTTGTGTCTTCAGACTTGTCAGTCACAGCAGATTTAGGTATATTAGATCCTAGAAACTCATCATAAAAGAATTCAAATAACAAATCTAAATCAGTTAAATGTGAAATAGAAGTAGAAGCGTTATTCGAATGATTGGCTGTAGAAACAGGTTCTGGACTGATCTGCCCAGAAGCTAATACTCCAGTGATATCAGGTTCTGAAATGAGTTGTTCAGAAGCCATTTCTTCATCAAATGTTACATTGACGCTCTCGACAACTGTCTTTGACTTTTTCAGATAAACACAATATGTTGCCGATGTTGAAGAATAACCAATGAAGATACCCTCGTCCTCCTTAGCACTGAATTTATTCAGACTCTCTCTGTCGTTAAGCACAAAACATTTACACCCAAATATGGAGTCTTTTGAAAACGGCGGTGTATCATAGACCGATTTTGAGTATGACATGCAGTCGACACAGCTTCTGCCCACAAAAATAGAGGTAGATCAGACTGGCTGAGCATAGTACGAGCGGCCTCGACTAGCGTCCTATTTCGCCTTTCGACTACTCCATTTTGTTCAGGCGTACGAGCAGTAGAGTACTGATATGATATCCCGATCGATTCGAGATATTCTTCAATGGTTTTGTTTTTGAACTCTGTGCCATTGTCAGTTCGAAGAAACTTTACTTGTCGCTGCATTTTCACCTGGGTCGTCTTTAAGAAATTAATGAGAACTTCCGGCGTCTCATCTTTTGATCGAAGAAATTTTACCCACGTGTATCTTGAGTAATCGTCCACAATAACCAACACGTATTTCTTTCCACCCAAACTCTGAGTTCTCATTGGACCACACAAATCCATATGTAACAATTCTAACGGAGAACTAGTGCTTGGTTCAGGCTTCGGTTTATGCGGATCTCTCTTCATCTTACCCTTCTCACATGCAACACATAAGTGTTCTTTCTCGTATTTCAGCTCAGGAAGTCCTTTTACCAATTTTCCACTAACCAGCTTGTTGATATAACGAAAGTTCAGGTGTGATAAACGTCTGTGCCAGAGCCAACTTTGTTGCATTGAAGCTTTTGTCATTAATCAAACTTGATTGTCAATCTAAACTTTGGACAGGTTGATGGTATAGAGGTTTGTCTTTCGATGTCCACCTAAGAGTTCTGTGCCGTCTTCAGTACGAACCGAGCAACTCTTAGATTTGAAGTTGACCTCTAACCCTTTATCGCAGAATTGACCAATGCTAAATAAGTTGTGCCCCAAGCCTTCGACATAACTCACCTTACTTATCGTTATGTTATCCTATGATCTTATGTATCGGGTGCTCTTTGGTCCACCTATGTTCATGAGGGGGTGGATTTGATGTAGATTGATCGTTATTTTCATCTAAAAATCCACTCTCATCTTCATCATTTTGTTCAGGTAGGGGTGCAGTTGAAGTAGATGATGTAGAAGCTTCAGTTGGTACAACATTATCTAGCTGTTGATTAGTCGTTATAGTGCAACCAAGTGACTCAGAAACTTATGGATCTTCATGAATTTTCACAACTTCAACTGTTAGAGTAGGCGTTTGAATTGGCATCTCTTGCTGAATCGGGGAATTTGATTCAGTAGATATATTTGAAGTGGTTGGTTGATTTCTTTGTGAATCTTCTAATCTGTCAACCACAACAGGTTTAGTCACTTTAGTTCCAAGAAATTAATTATAAAACAATTCAAACAATAAATCTAAATCAGATAAATGAGAATTAGACGAGGACGCTTCATCTGATTTTTTATCAGTAGACACAGGATCTGGACTGATCTGCCCAGAAGCTAGTACACCTGTGATAACCGGTCCTGAACTGTCTTGTACAGAAGCCATTTCCTCATCAAATGTAACTTAGCCGATAAAGATGCCTTCGCCTGCTTTTGGACTGAACTTGTTTAAGTTCTCCTTGTCATTCAATACAAAGCACATGCATCCAAAAATATGGAATTGTTTAATGCTAGGTGTATGATTATATATTAAAGCATATGGAGTTTTACCAAAAGCGGCGGTGGATTATGGATCGATTCTGCGTGTAGCAAGCAGTCGATACAACTTCCATCCATAAAAACAGAGGTAGATCCAATTGACTCAACATAGTTCGAGCGGCCTTGACTAGCGTTATGTTACATCTATCTACGACTCCGTTTTGTTCAGGCGTTCTGGCAGCAAAAAATTGATGCGTTATCTCGACTGATTCGAGATAATCTTCTATAGTTTGGTTCTTAAAGTATGTGCCATTGTCTGTTCGTAGAAGCTTGACTGTCTTTTGCAGATTTAGTTGAGTGGTCTTCAAAATTTTGATGAAGACTTCGAGCGTCTCATCCTTTGTTCTCATAAATTTGACCCAAGTACACCGCGAGTAATCGTCTACAATCACTAAATCGGCTCAGGTTTCGTTTTATGAGCGACTCTCTTCATCTTGCCCTTCTCACATACTGCACAGAGATGTTCTTTAACGTATTTGAGCACTGGATGTCCTTTTACCAAATTTCCCGTTACCAGTTTGTTAATGTAACGAAAATTCAGGTGAGAAAGCCTTTGATGCCATAACCAACTTTGTTGCAGCGAGGCTTTTGACAATAGACAAACCTCATTGTCAGTCTTGACTTTTGACAGATTAATAGTGTAGAGGTTAGACTTTCGCGTGCCGACCAAGAGTTCTTTACCGTCTTCAGTACGCACAAAACATCTCTTGGCCTTGAAATTAACCTCTAGATCTTTGTCACAAAACTGTCCAATGCTAAATAGGTTATGTCCTAATCCTTCAATGTAGCTCACCTTCGTAATCGTTACGTTGTCTTGAATCACGTCACCATAGCCCAAAATTGGTGAAAACTGATCATTTCTAAATCGAACTATTCCGAAATATTTCTCTGTATAATTAGTTAATAAATCTTTCTGCCTGGTCAAATGCTTGGAGCAACCAGAATCCAAGTGCCACATATGACGGGTCTGCACAGGAGAAATCACAAAACAATAGGTTTAGGTACCCATTTATAGATGGGTCCTACAGTGTTAGCACAAGATTTTGGCACCCATTTAAATTTGGGTCCCCTTTTCTTTTGAAAAACATTTGAAGCATGAGAATGATAAGAATAGACATGATATGTGCCAAACCAAACATCATAATATTTCCGAGAAGCAAAATCATTTCTATGAGAAGTAGAAAACTTTCTAGTAGACGGAGATAATTGGAACAATTGCTTTATTCAATAATGCTTGTAAGAAGTTACAAGTTTTGGTTTTTGAAAAGCAACATTCTCAATTACATAAGTTGTACTATCAGTATTTCTATTACAAACAGAATCAGAAAATGATTTAGCAGTCTCGTCAATCTTCTTCTTTGGTAGCCATTCTGATTTAACTCCATATTTTCTCTTACTCACATCTGAAACATTTGAAACTTTAGAGTTAGAACAATGAGATTTGAAAGATTTCTTTTTCTTTGGCTTACAATTGGTTGTCTGTTTCTGTGAATGCCTAGATTTCTTCTTCTTACCTTTAGCATTATTGGTATTCACAGAAACTGGTTCATCAACTTTCATTGATATTTTACCTTTCTCGAACACACAGGGTAATCCAAAAGAGTTTATTATAAATTGTGAATGATCAGGAAATTTAGCATTAACATCAAATTGACCAACACAGTCATCTAAATCACCTTCAGAGTTAAGAAAATCAAACTCTTCATCAAGTAGATCATTTAAATCATTAGATTTTGAAGCTTTGGATGTTTTAGAAAGATCAGAATTTAGAAGCATAGTAGAAAACATAGTTTGTTCTAGATTAATCAAAATCCTTTCTTCTATCAGAGTGTTCTCGAGTTCAGAAATTTTACTTTCTAACACGAGAGGAGGTACATAAATTTTACCCTCAATAGGCTTAGCCTCCAACTCCTTTGAAGAATAGCTTTCAAAATAGTCATTAGAATGAAATTTTGATTTATCAGAACTATAACTATAATTCAACTTCTCATAACGAAATGAAAGTTGCATTTTAGTTGTGTTCTTCCTTTTCTCTTTTTCCTTAGCTTCATCCTCTTCAAACAGTTTAGTCCACTTAACTTTGAGTTTAGGGTATTGTGGTGCCAGTTTTAAAAATCCAAAATCATAAAGCGTAGGCACTTTAGAAATACCCTTTTTGAGGTAGTGTGGGTTCTCGTAACCAAGACCCCAACACTCACTACTCTCTTTTGGTTTGTTCAGTTTGACCTAAAGTGTAAAGTTTTTCCTCCAAAACATTCACTTTATCGGTTAAAGATTTGTTTTCTTTTGATAGAAACGAACACTTTTTAGCAACCTCTTTGGATTCAAATTGAGACAGTCTATATTTGGAAGTAGTTTCAGATAGTTCATTGTGAATTATAGTCTTTTCTTTCGCGCTAGTATCAATGTTTTTATGTAAAGCCTCAATCAACACGTTCTTCTCAGCAATATCCTTGCTAAGTTTTAGTATTGTTTGGTTTTTCTCTTTATTGATACCTCTCTCGCTTGTAAGCTTAGAATCTAATTCCTGGAGTCTAACCATCAAAGCTTGCATTTCATTAAGAAAATCTGATTTAGACATATCACATACCTCTTCATAGTCTTCATAGTCTAAATCAGCTTCATCTTCAGTCACTTCTTTACACAAGTGGGAATTTTCTTCTTTCTCTCCTTCCTCATCTGAGTGATCGAGACAGAATTCATATTCATCCATAAGAGCCTTGCCAGCCTCATGCTGCTTAGCCAAGAGCATCTTATTCTTATAGTATTCAGAGTCTTGAACTTTAGGCTTTCGACAATCCTTAGCAAAGTGTCCGAGCTTTCCGTAGTTATAGCACTTTGTTGGTTCTGGCTCTTTCTTCTCTTCAGATCTATATCTTTTCTCCTCAGGCCTCTTCTCTTCCATTCTTGTCCCTTCAATTCTCTCTTTATTTTCGTAGTTCCTTGAACCCGATGAGTATCTCTGACTGTTCGAACCAGGCTTTTTGTTAAATTTCCTTTGAAAGGCTTTTGTCAGTAACAACATAGCCTGCTTCAGATTCTCACAATCATCAGAATCAGAATTTTCTTCACTATCAGCCTCCTCGGATTTAGAAACTATTACTTTCTTCTTCTTCACTACCAGGGCAACTAGATCAGCAACCACTCTCTCAGCCTTCATCTTTGATCTCTTCCACCTCTTCTTCATTTTGTCTAAGAGTCTCGTACACCTCATGAAGTGGAATCTCGTTCAGATCCTTCATCTGTTCATTTGCCTAGTAAACCTCTTCCACTCGGGCTGCAGGATGATGAGGAATTTAACATTGAGTTCAATCTGTGACTTTCTGACTTTATTCTTGCTAAGCTCATTCAACAGAGTCACAAATCTGTCGTAAGTAACCTCTAGAGATTCACCCTCCTTGGCCTTGAACTCTTCATAGTTGTTGAGGCAATTTGAGACTTTGAGCTGGTTGCCAATCTTGGATCCTAGCATCATCTTTTCTAGTTGATCCCACATCTCCTTGCCTGTGGCATTATAGCTGTCATTCTTCACGTATATCTCATTTGGAATCCCTGAAGAATAAATGACCTCGCCAATGTATCAGCTTTCTGTCTCTTTCTTTGTTCATCCGTGTACTCCTCAAGTGGTAGTGGGTACTCTTTTTGTTCATCTTCTCCATTTTCTCCTACAACAATATGAGTCTTTGTTGGAGGTTTCATAACTCCTTCCTTGAGAGATATTCTGATATAGTCCCCCAAATCATTTCGATCAATAAAATCTTGAAAACGGTCCTTCCACTGCTCGTACTCTCCTTTGAATAATACCATAGGTTTCACATCAGTTCCAATAGCGAGTGCTTCTCTTGAATTCATCCTGTTTTAAAAATGTACAATAAGAACTTGAAAATGATCGTTAGTCCAAATGAAATCACAAAATATAGAAAATCTTAGAAAGAATTTTCAGAAAATAAATTTCCAAAAATCTACCAAGTATAGAATTCGCACGTCACTGTTACACACACAATTCGCATAAAGAATTCGCACACACAATTAGAACAACAACTAACTTTAGAATTCACATACAAAAGGAATTCAGAATTCGCATGCAACAGAATTCGCATGAAGTTATATGCGAGTTCTTAGGAATTCACATACAACACTTACGCGAATTCTAAACTTAGAAATATTTTGAAAAACAAACTTTTTGCATATACAATTCGCATAAAACTTTTCGCACAATAGAATCAAACGAATTCTGTACTTGAAAAAAATATTCAAACTTGAGCAATTCGCATACACTCTTATGCGAATTCAAAGAATTCGTATGACTCACATATGCGAAATCCTTACTTTTTGCACGACACTTAGATGCGAATTCTATCCTTCAAAATTTTCAAGAAAACTTTTTGTATTAAAGGCTTATGCGAATTCTGACAATTCGCATACAAAGTTATACAAATTCTGAGGAATTCTTATCTGTTGGGAATTTAAGATTTGTTCAATTATGGTTAATGTTGCTAGTATATCATGATTACTACTGCTAGTAGATTTAATACTGCTTGAAAAGTTAGTGTTGGAGATGAAAGCCTTAAGCACCCTGCTTTTGGCCATTCCTAATGAGTATCAACATCAGTTTCAACACTGCACAAATGCTCAGATTCTATAGAATGCTTTAGAGAAGAGATTTGCTGGCACCAAGAGCACTAAGAGGAATCAAAGGGATATTCTCAAGCAGCAATATGAGAATTTCATATCTTCAAAGAATGAGTCTATGACTCAAACTTTTGACAGATTCAATAAGTTGATTGGTGAGTTGGCTACAGTTGGAGTCCAGATGGAACAAGATGATGTCAATCGAATGTTCCTCAGATCTCTTAGAGATGAATGGACCATGTACACTGTTTCATTCAGACAGAATGATGAATTAGAAGAAAAGGAACTGGATGATCTGTACAATGATCTAAGAGTATTTGAATCTGAGGTGGAAGCAAAGAAGAAGCCTACTGGATATGTTCATAATGCTGCAGTTCTATCAGCATCAATTGATTCTACTGCTAACCCTGAATCAGTTAATGCTGCCTGTGGAGTAAATCAAGAAAAAGGCAATGAATCTATTTTTGAAGCCTTTCTTTCCAGCCATGGTAATTCTTCCTTAATCAATGATGACTTGGAGCAGCTTCATCCTGATGATCTTGAAGAGATGGATATCAAATGGCAGATGGCCATGCTGTCTATGAGGGTGAAGAAATTCATCAAGAGGACTGGGAGGAACAACTTCTCCCAAAAAAGAGAAGATGGAGCAGGCTTTGATAAGTCAAAGGTGCTACAAGTGTCATATGAAGGGACACTTTGCCAGGGAATGCAGAAGTGGAGTGTCTCACAACAACCACCAACAAGCATAGACTGGAAGCTTCAACCAGAACAGAAACTCTGCTCGAGCTCTTGTTTCTCAACAAGGAATGGGGTTTGACTGGATTGATCAAGCAGAAGAGTCCATTCAAAATCAAGCTCTCATGGCAGAGGTATCTGATCTCCCAACTGAGGTACTTTCTAATCTATGTTCTCAAACTTGCATAGACACTGTTAAAAGGTACAGGGATCACAACCAGAATATGAGTGATGACCTTAAGAGGTTAGAAAAGGATAGAAAAGACTATGTGAGAATTGTTGAGAGGTTTGAGGAACAAATCAAAGGTTTCCAAGCCAATAAGCTTCAACACTCATATGATACAAATTACTGGAAGTCAAAGAAGAATGATCTAGAAATCCAATTGACAAAGTCCAAGGAGGAGAATGAAAAGTTAAGAGGAGAACTAGACAAGGTTAAGCTAGATGTGGAAAAGTTTTCATATGCTTCTAAAGCCATGGATTCAATTCTAAAGGTCCAAATCCATGATAAGCTTAAACCAGGAATTGGGTATAATACCACACCACCACCATACAACAACAACTACATCCCTCCTAAATCAGACTTGCTTGAGACCAAAGATAGAAAGGACTTGCATGTGGGAGCCACTAAGATAGATCCTTTAGATGAAGTAGTTGTTGAGGACAAGACTGAGAAAGAAGCTGGAAAGGGTAAGGATAATAATGTGAATGTTGAGATTCCCTTAGAAAATAACATTCTTATCAATGAGGGTGGTAGAAGGAATTGGGTCAAATCTGATGGTGTAGAGAAGACTGAGGGAAAGTCCAAAAAGGTTCACTACAAGCAGACTACAGTTGTGAATCCTGTTCCTTGCAAACAGTGTGCATGTAATAAATCTGAGCCTCTAAAACAGGATAAAAAGAGAGGAAATCAAAGAAATTGGAATAATCAGTGGGCTCAGAAACGAGGAGTTGATCTGAGTAGAATCATCAGACCAAAACCTTGTTTCATATGTGGCAAATTGAATCATCTTGCCAAGCACTGTTATTTTAATCCAATTAACCAAAGGATAAATTTTCAAAGATCTGTGCAGAAACCCTTTGGTTATAGGAAGAATGAAAGGAACCATGTGGCTAAGAAAACTGTTAAATCTAAAAACCACATGAAGAAAAAGACTGTAAGAGAGAATGTCAAGATGTGGGTTCCCAAAAGCACTAAAACTGTTAGTACTGCTACCACAAATAGTGTTGCTGACAAAGATAGTGCTGCCAGAAGCAATACTACTTCTATCAATGTTAGTGCTGCTGAGAGTATTAGTACCTCTAAAACTAACATTGTTAGTACTTCTTCAAATGTTATTACTGCTAACTCTGTTAGTGCTTCTAACAAGGTTAGTACTGCTAAACCTGTTAGTGCTGCTAACTCTGTTAGTACTTCTAAAATTAGTACTGCTTCTAGTGTTTGTGCTTCTAGACCAATCATCTTGACAAAGTACTCCAGTCAAGAGGATTCTAAATTTAAAAATCTCATCAAAAAGGAGTGTAAGTACTTTGATGAGAAAGGGAGACCCAAGACCACTTTGGCTTGGATTCCCAGTCAATACTAATTGATTTATCTAATGTGACACAACCTACGATCTCAGTTCAACAACCTGAGGTAACTACCCCTATCCCTACATCTTCTATCCCCATCTCTAGTCCTTCTATTTCTTTGATCTCTAACCCTCCATCTATCTCTACTCCACAGTTTGGACCCATAGGACCTGAACATCAATCTTTTGAGGAATCTTTACAATTCTACAAAATGTTTGATAATTCAGGTCCTAGTTTGACGACTGTTGACACCAATGTCAACAATCTGAGTGCCAAGGTGGACTCTATGACTGCTTCTCTCAACAACAACACCAACGCTGTTCAATCAGCTGGTGAAGCACTGAAGACGCTGACTGCCACCTGCGCCTCCAAAGCTGACGTTTCTCAACTCGCTACTCTCCAAGAAGCGATTGACAAAGTCAAGGAAGACTCACAGCAACAGTTTGCAGCTCTGTCTACAAAGGTTGATGCCTGTGAAGTCCTTCTTCAGCAGATCCTTTCCCGCCTGAAGGAACCAGCTCCAACTCCTGATCCTTCATTTACAGAAGACGATAGAACCGCTCTAGACGTAGTTGTGGAGTTTATTCATCAAGCTACGTCCGACATCCCTGTACTTGAAGATCGGCTCAAAGGACTGGAAGCTGAAGTCCAGAAGTTGTCCACCGCTGAGACCTCTACTCCTTCCCAAGGTCTCTCCCTTCGTGATAATGACAAAGAGGGGGAGAAAGCGTCTGAAGAAAATAAGGAGAAAGAAGCTCATGCTGCTGAACAACTGAAGGAAACTCCCTCTCAGGTTTAGGGGGAAATAGCTGCTGACAAAGCCCCTCCCACCATCGCTGATCTAGTAGATGATGAACAGGAGGAAGAAGACGATGATGAAAACCTTGATTTTGAAGATCAAGAGGATGATTCTCATCAAGATGATGATGATGACGATGAAGATCAATCTCTATGGTGTTCTTCAGCCGTCACTTCTTCAGCGATAGCTTCGAAAGAAGTTATCAAAGCAGGGGGGAGTCAAGAAACACCTTCAGGAACCCCTTCCCAAAGCAAAGGTGCAACTGCTGAGGGAACCCTGAAGATGATTTCACTACCTGAGGAGAATCCTTCTCAGGTATGCCTTACTCTTGTTCCTTTTTCCTTCTATAAAAAAACCCACCCCTGTTTCTTTCTAGCCTTTATCTCTCTCCTTTCCTAAATATAAATCTAACATTTTTATTTTTCTGACCAGACAGTTCTCTCCCCTGCTTGAGGGTAAAGAGCTCCAAATAATCCCAATTACTGAAGCTGATGACCAAATAATCCCAATCTCTGTCAGAGAGATTGAGGAAGAGGATGAAGAAGAAGAAGAGTCCCTGCAACATCATGGAAGGCCCTCTAGACCATCTCACTGGTCAGAGGAGGAGAGAAAGAAAAGAACAGAGATGATCTCTCATCTGGAGGGTCAACGAAGAAATATCCCCTCTCAATCATCAGATCTGGAGTTCCTGACTGAAGCTGATATTGAAGAATCCGTCAGGGCTGAGAAGCTGATTGCTGACTGTCAAAGAGATGCCTCTCTGGCTCTCAAAATTCAGTTTTCTCAAGTCAAAGACAAGAAGCTAAAAAGCAAACCAGTGGAAGTCCATGAAGCTCTTTTGAAAGAGATTGAAGAGGAACGCTCCAAAGAAAAAGCAGTCAGCGATAATTCTGTCGATTGGTGCAAGCACAAAATTGACTATCGCTCTGACCCAATGTAGATCGTAGCGGTTGCTATCTCTGGAAGAAATAAGAAGGATAAACTCTCTGTCACCATGGAGATTACCAGAGAGGATGGAAGCTGCAAAGCTATGTTCATTTCAAAGCTGGAAGACCTTGGCTATATGGAGTGGCTTGAGTTCAAAGATGCGCTAAAGAAATCAAAGTCTACATACAGAGGCTATGTTGAAAGGGTAAATGATGCTCTCATCAACAGAGTCGCTGCTATACTAAAGGTGCCATCTACTCTTCCTCCAAAGTCAAAGCAAATCAAGAGAAAGCCTACCTCCTCCTCATCTAATAATGTCGCAGTGATCAGGAATGAAACCTCCATCAAATTCTCAAGAGAAGCTTTGTTCGGTCCTCCTCCTGATCTTTCAGTTCTGGATCTCTCTCTGCCTCCTGGCGGACCATATGCTGCGGGACAAGTTCTTGAAGAACCTTTTGGAATCTTCTTCAGAGATGACGAGGAACAGCTCAGATTTCAAAGGGTCTCTGAAATCCCTATCTGTCCCCTCGCTCTTCTCAAGGATCTCATGTGCCTATGGTGTACTCTCTCTCCTGCTGCTGAGCCAATCATAGCGATCATCTGCAAGGAATCTTTAGAGCGAAGGCAAAACGGAGAAGAAATACCTGAGTATTTAATCAATCCTCCTAAACCCTCTTTAGATAGCTGATAGATTAGTTTCTTTTCTTGTAATCTATTAGTTTAACTTACAGTAGTTAGTACATCACTTGTACTTGTAATTTTCATTCCTTGTAATTCTTTTCTTGGATTAATGAGAATTTCAGTGAAGTACTTAACTCCATCAGTACTGTAAAAGATCCCTCAAAATAGTAATTGGGACATGTATGTTATGAGTCCTGATTATTCCATCATTTTGAATTATAAAGTAATTTTCTTCAGTTACTTTGTCATTATCAAATAGGGGGAGATTGTTGATCCAAACTCTCTCAGTGATTTGATAACGACCCTTTTCTATACTTAGTGAACATTACGTTTTATGTATTAGTGTTTCACCATCAGCGATCAAACTGAGTCTGTTTAGTATCGCTGATAGTCTTCTTATAAACATCTAGTATGTATTAGTGTTTCACTATCAGTGATCAAACTGAGTCTGTTCAGTATCGCTGATAGTTTCTGATGTAAACAGTAACGTAATCCCTGAAGACAAGTATCGCGTCAACAGATGTTCATAGCTGAATCAAAGACGAAGCTGCTGAACAAAGACAAGTCTACTAGTGACCTGATGCGGATATCAGTGAAGCAAAGACGAATCTACTTATACGCGAAGGAACATAAGGAAAAGCTTCAGCGATAGCTGAACTTCTTTATATCTCTGAAGGAAGAGATATTCAGCGATCGATGATCACTTAGCTTATGCCTCAAGTTTCCTTTTATCTCTCCTTGCACAACCCAGTACGATGTGTTAGAACGGACATACCTCTGCCATAATTCGTACAACAACTCTGTCAACTACAATGTTCATTGCCCGGCCGAAAGTATGTCTCCCAAAACTCAGACTCCCAAAGCCAATCAGTGAACGCCACGTGTAAAGTGCCCTGCCATGCATTTAATGCATAGGGTATAAATAGAAAGATCACCCCTTCATCTCTAAATACCATACAGTGTATGAAGAGTGCTCAATTCTTTAACCCCATATAGAAATCCTTGTTTTCTATATCTCTTAATCCCCCATTCTCTGAATTTCTTGTGCAACCATCCTAGTGTTTCTTAAGTTTGTTTAGATTGAGTCTGTCTTAATCTTATTCCGCAACAAACTTGTAAATTGTATTTGATTTATCAATAAACAATTTATTAAACTTTAAATTTTGTGTTTGTATTCAACCCCCCCCCCCCTTCTACAAACTTGTTAAGCACCATAGGGACCAACAGTTAGTACTTCTTCAAATGTTATTACTGCTAACTCAGTTAGTGCTTCTAACAAGGTTAGTACTGCTAAACCTGTTAGTGCTGCTAACTCTGTTAGTACTTCTAAAATTAGTACTGCTTCTAGTGTTTGTGCTTCTAGACCAATCATCTTGACAAAGTACTCCAGTCAAGAGGATTCTAAATTTAAAAATCTCATAAAAAAGAAGTGTAAGTACATTGATGAGAAAGGGAGACCCAAGACCACTTTGGCTTGGATTCCCAGTCAATACTAATGGATTTATCTAATGTGCAGGGCAACCAGCAGCTCAAGGGAAAGAGCATTTGGCATGTTGATAGTGGTTGCTCTAGGCACATAACAGGGAATATGGATTGCCTCAAGAATTTCAAGAAAATTGATGGAGTACATGTTGCCTTTGGTAATACTCCAGATGGAGGTAAGATCAGTGGTAAGGGAGATGTAACAAAAGGTAAGATGACCTTTGAGAATGTTTTCTATGTTGAGAAGTTAAGGTACAACCTGTTAAGTGTATCACAGGTTTGTGACAAAAAGCATAGTATATTATTCACTGATTCAGAATGCATTATCCTTGCTCCTGGATTCAAGGTGGTTGATGAAAAGATGATACTACTAAGGACTCCCAGAAAGGATAATGTCTATTGTTTGGATATTGAAAATGTTTCAACTGATTCATCCCTAAATTGTCTTGTTTCAAAAGCATCTTTGGATGAATCATCACTTTGGCACAGAAGGATGTGTCACATGAACTTTAAAACAATGAATAAACTTGTTAAAAAAACCTTGTAAGAGGTTTGCCTTCAAAAGACTTTTCATGTGATGATCATTGTATTGCTTGTCTCAAAGGCAAACAACACAAAACTTATCATAAGTCTAAAGAAGTGAACACAATTTATTCTTCTCTTGAGTTGTTGCATATGGATCTGTTTGGTCCTACAAATGTTATGAGTATAGGTAAGAAATCATACTGCTTAGTTATTGTTGATGATTACTCTAGATTTACTTGGGTACATTTTCTAAGGACTAAGGATGAGACAAGTGGACTGATCAAATCCTTTATTCTAAGAATTGAAAACCAAACAAATCAAAAGGTAAAGGTCATTAGGTCAGACAATGGTACTGAATTTAAAAATCTTGACCTAAACACCTTTTGTGAGGAAAAAGGAATTGAGAGTCAATATAGTGCTCCTAGGACTCCACAACAAAATGGTGTTGCTGAGAGAAGGAATAGGACACTGATTGAAGCTGCTAGATCTCTGTTAGCTGATTCAAAACTTCCAATTACTTTCTGGGCTGAAGCAGTTAATATTGCTTGTTATGTCCAAAACAGAGTTCTAGTAGTCAAGCCTAAAAGCAAGACACCATTTGAGCTTTTAAATAAAAGAAAACCATTTATTCGATTTTTCAAACCTTTTGGATGTCCTTGTACCATTCTCAATACCAAAACTCACTTAGGAAAGTTTGATAGCAAAGCAGATGATGGTTTTCTTGTTGGTTACTCATCTCAGAGTAAGGCCTACAGAGTATTTAATTCTTCTTCTAGAATAATTGAGGAAAGTGACAATGTCAGATGCAATGAGAACTCACCAAATCCTATTGGTTCTGGTCCTCAGTGGTTATTTGACATTGATTCACTAACTAACTCTTTTGGTTGCAATAGTGATGATTATGCAGGATCAGGTAGCAGAGGATCAGGGGAAGAAAAGAAGACAAAAGATTACTCCACAGTCAGTGATCTTTCCCATACCTACAATGAAACCTGTTGAAATCTGTGAAAAGGAGACTGTTACTGAACCAATTCAGAGTGAATAAGAAAGAAGAGATGAGGAGAATTCAGAGCATGAAGAGCCAGAAGCAGTTGATGTGATTCCCTCAGCTGACTTAAATGATTCCAATTTAGATGTGGGAATTAATGAAGAACCTAGTCTTCAGACAAGAACTCAGAAGAATCATCCTCCTGAGCTGGTAATAGGAGACATCTCTTCTCCTATGATGACTAGGAATCAAAGCAGACTTCAAGACTTGCAGGATCAACAACATACAATACTCTCTTGCTTTCTATCCCAGATTGAGCCTTAGAAGGCTTATGAAGCAATGAAAGATTCAAGTTGGATAGAATCCATGCAAGAAGAGCTGCTACAGTTCAAATTGCAAGATGTTTGGGACTTGGTGGACCTTCCAAAATGTCATAGAACAATTGGCACCAAGTGGATCTTCAGAAATAAAAAGGATGAGAGAGGAATTGTAATCAGGAACAAAGCAAGGATAGTGGCACAAGGGTAAACTCAGGAAGAAGCTATAGACTATGAGGAAGTCTTTGCTCCAATTGCAAGGGTAGAGGCCATTAGGCTGTTTCTAGCCTATGCCTCATATATGCAGTTCAAGGTATACCAGATGGATGTGAAGAGTGCCTTTCTATATGGAACAATTGATGAAGAAGTATATGTCTGTTAGCCCCCTGGTTTTGAAAATCCATCATATCCTGACAGAGTATACAAACTTAAGAAAGCACTTTATGGTCTTCATCAAGCCCCAATAGCATGGTATGATACACTGTCTACCTATATCTTGGAAAATGGGTTTGAAAGGGGAAACATTGACAAGACACTCTTCATTAAAAGAAGTAAGAAGGACACCCTACTTGTTCAGATCTATGTGGATGACATCATATTTGGCTCCACAAAAGAACTAATGTGTAGATACTTTGAAGAGTTGATGCACAAGAGCTTCAAAATGAGTGCAATGGGTGAACTCAATTTCTTTTTCAACTTCAAGTGAAACAGCAGAAAGATGGGATTTTCATATGTCAATAAAAGTATGTGAAAGACATCCTAGATAAGTATGGTTTATCAAAATCAAAACCAGCAAGCACACCAATGGAAACACACAAACAAATCACTGTTGATCTTGAGGGGGAGGATGTAGATGTCCATCTTTATAGATCAATGATTGGATCTCTCATGTATCTCACAACCTCAAGACCAGATATCATGTTTCCAGTGTGTGTTTGTGCCAGATTCCAAGTCAAGCCAAAGCAGTCTCATCTTCAAGCAGTTAAAAGGATTTTCAGATACTTAAGAGTGCAACCTAGATTAGGTCTTTGGTATCCCTATGAATCCAAATTTGACTTGATTGCATATTTAGACAGTGACTTGGGTGGTGATAATATGGATAGAAAGTCTACTTCAGGAGGATGTCAGCTTTTGGGTGCAAGACTAGTATATTGGCAGTGTAAGAAGCAAACCACAGTGTCCTTATCCACAACAGAAGCTGAGTACATTGCTGCTGCAAGTTGCTGCTCTCAGGTTCTATGGATTCAGAATCAAATGTTGGACTATGGGGTAACCTTTCTTCACAGACCAATCTTCATTGACAATAGCAGTGCTATTAGAATTGTTAACAATCCAGTCAAGCACTCCAAAACAAAGTACATTGAAATAAGGTATCACTTTATTAGAGACTGCAATGAAAAGAAGCTTATTCAAGTTGCAAAGTACATACTGATAACCAGTTTGCTGATCTATTCACTAAAGCTTTTGATGTTGGTAGATTCACTTTCTTGGTCACAAGTGTGGGCATGATCAACTCTGAATGAGCTCATGTTTAAAAAGTGAGTGTATACCTGTTATTTGTTTATTTTTGGTGCTACTAATCATCTTTCTCAGGAATTGTATTGCCTTGCTCAGACTAACACAAGCTTCAAAAGTGTAAGTATAGTTAATGCTGCCAGTGCAGTCTTAATACTGCCAGTGCAAACTTACTACTTCAGGTATCAATTAATACTGCTAGTTTGTTAATACTACTAGTAGTTAATACTGCTCTCAGTTAATACTGCTAGTTAGTTAATACTGCTAGTTAGTTAATACTGCTGGTTAGTTAATACTGCTATTGGTTAATACTGCTCTCAGTTAATACTGCTAGTTAGTTAATACTGCTAGTTTGTTAATACTGCTTCTTTCCCGAATCATATAAATACCCTCTTTGTCCGCCTAAAAGCTCATAACGACTCTTTGAATACTGTTCATCTTCTCTCTAACCTTTTTCTCTCAAGCAACCAGTGTGTTTTTAATCAAGACTCCTCAAGCTCGATGACATCAATGGCGTTTATTGATGAACACAACGAGATTGCAATGCTTCAAAAACCTAAGCAGGCTGCTGGATTTAATCAAATAGTCGATGTTCTCAAGTCCAGCCATATCGCTCATGCTCTTACAGTGTCACCATCAATCTACATCAAGCACCAGAAGCAATTTTAGTTCAATGCCACCGCTATTACTGAAAATGGTGTGTAGGTTATCAAGACAAGGGTGTGTGACAAACCCTTGACAGTTTCTGAAGAGGTAATTCGCATCAGTCTACGACTAGACGATGCCTCAGGTATCACATCTATCTCTAATGATGATTTGTTTTCCACTCTCACTAGAATGGGGTATGGAGGCCCATTGGGTGTTTTCAAGTTCTCCAAAGCTAAATTTTCTCCCCAATGGCGTTTCTTTGTCCATACCCTTATGCATTGTATTTCTAGAAAGACTACTGGATGGAGTGAGTTCAGTAGTACCATTGCTTATGCTTTGGTCTGGTTGGCCACTGCCAGAAAGTATAATTTCTCAAAAATGATTTTCAATGACCTTGTGTCAAACTTGGAGAATAAAAAGAGTTTCTTTATGTATCCAAGATTTGTCCAGGCAGTTATCACCACTGAATTGACGGATATGCCTCAATTTGATGAGGTATATGTACCTAAAATCCCTAAGGGTAAGGTCTTTTCAAATATGAAGAGATCTGCCATGGACTCGGACGGAGTTGACACCCCATTGTTCTCTACAATGATGGTGGTGTCCCACAATCAATAAGGTATGGCATCAGGGTCAAGGCCCTCAATAGACCATCCCACTGAGAGCCAATCCCAACCTTCAATCACTATATCAATTCCTCAGTCCCTTATTCAAAAACCAACTTCACCCATCACCAATACTTACATAAGGAAAAAGGTAAAGAAGGCTCCTTCCCTTCTTGTACATTCACCCACAAAGCCTTTAAGCCCTCTAATGGAGAATTCTCCATTAGAGAATATCTATAGGGAAACAACAGGGGTGTCTCCTAACCCCAAGGAGGTGCTCACTGAGGAGATGCATGAGCATATGGGTGAGAAGGCTGCCACTACTCCTGCTAGCACAGAGGAGGTCAGTGGTAACATTAATAAGACCTTCCCCATGCAACTTTGAATGAGCAATCATTCAAAGGTCCCAGGTGCCAAGAACCCAAGGGGGTAGCAGGTGCTCCTGTCAGGCAGAAGACCTCTACTACTAAAAGATCCAAGGATCCTTCAAGGGTGGTAAACACACCCAAAGGAGGTGAGGACAGATATAACTACCGAGAATTGATGGATACAATGGGCAACATTAATCTAGATGTCATCAAACAGGAAGCAGGTATAGAGGAGATGAAATTGGTGATTCTGTCTCAACAAGTGCAGATTACCAAATAGAAAAAACTAGTGAAGAAGTTGGTGCAGAAAAGAAAAAGAAAACGGTTTGTCATGAAGAAGAGGGGAGATGCTTTCAAAAAGGGGGAGAAACAGGATGAAAAGGAGAAACTCGGTCCTAGTGGTATGGAAGCACAATTTGAGGGGGATCAGAATAGGGAAACAGAAAACAAAGAAGCAGAAACTAGTGAAGCAGCAGAAATTGAGAAAGCACAAGCAGCAGCAACAGAAAAGCAAGCAGCAGTAACAGGGCTTGCTATACTCAGAAAAGTGATGTGAAAACCCATTTCTTGATCGATTTCACTTTAAACTATGCTCTGATACCAATTACTATGACCCAAATTCAAGTTCTAATTGCAATTAATCACAAACAAGATGATACGAATTAATCAAAGACTTAACCTGTTTCAATTCAATTAATGCAATTTGTATACAGTCTCTCTGAAATACTTTCTCTCTCTAGAACACTTTTTGTGTATAATGACTTCTAACATCCAACTTCTAACTAGTCATATGTCAATTAAAACAAAATGCGCACAAAACACTATTACAAAATACAAGACTTTGACTTTGACTTTATTACAAATTGACTTTGACTCTGCTTTGAGAGTTGACTTTGGCTTTGACTTGGTTGACTTTGACCTTCAGTCTTCATGATCTTGTATCCAACAAATATATGCTCTAACAACGTGCGACAAGAATAAAAGTAAGGAAACAAAGGATTTGGTGACGCAGAAAAACCTCAACGAGGAAAAAACCGTGGACGACAAAGAGGAGTCGTCAATGCACTATGGTCGCCAAGCATGGGTGATATCCTTGCGTATTAAAGTATTTTATAAGATAAACAAAAATAAGTCAAAATGCTAGTAATAATCGTATATCGTGCATAAAATAATTTGGTCGTGTGTAAGATACTTCGGACGTGTATCTTTTCAGAAAGAGTTGAGAGAGTTCTTTGTTGTCAGCTTGTAATATCCAGACTCTCGTGGGTGTAATGAGGTATGGATCATTGTATTTATAATCTTGATCGTTATAAATGTGCCATTGAATTATTGGGTAACGGTCGGATATCTTAATGATCATAATATCTTCGATCGGTTATAGCCGTTGGTCTTTAAGAGCATTGATCCTGCATTGAATGAACAAAAGAGAAACGTTTCATCGTCTGTTACTACAATCGTGATCGTGAAGAGTCTTGCGACCATCATGTTATAGATATATGACCAGAGGCTGCTACTAACTCTCGACCCACGTCTTCGAAAGTGACGATGAATTTCTTAAATACATATGGTCGACATGACCTTATCTTAATACAAAGTTGGTCGTATGGGATGTATCATAAATGCTTTCTGTCGTGGTCGTGGATTTTGACCCAAACAGTTTACCCCATCCACCTCCACCTCCACCAGTGCAAACTGTTTATGAGATTATGTCTGTAGAGGAGCTCAAATCACTGTTGTTTGACAAGTTACTTTCCCAAGCACCTGCTGATCAATCTTATTCTGACTTGATAGTCTTTTGAGGTCTCAACAATCCCAGCGAATTCCTCAAGCTGTACCTCAAATGCCTGAAGGTGTGGTGACTGTAATAGAGTTCAATGCTTTCAAAAATGATGTGTTGAAATCCATCCAAGAGCTTAGCATAGTTGTTTAGAGTTCCTGTAAGTCTCAAGTAGTTTCTAAGAAAAGACATAACCATGATTCCGATCATGATCATGAGGGGATATGAGCAAGAGACAGAAAACTGTTGGAGATACGAATGTTAATGTTGATACTGTGAACTTGGAAGGTGAGGAGGATACACAACTTCAGACTTATGGCCATGGTGATCAGAATGAATGTAGAGAACTTGTGTTATATGTGGATCCTGAAGTAGAACCAAGGGTTGCAAAGCCTAAGGTTGCTACTAGAGTTGAAATTTTGCTGATTATTGGAATTGAAGAAGTTGATGTTATTGACTTATCCTTGGACGATGATGAGAAATATGATGAAAAGTATGTAAAGTTTTGGTAGTTAAAGGAAGAAGATAGAGAAAATTTTATGGGAGATTCAGATGATGATGTATAGAATGATGATATCCCTGATAATGAGGAGAATACGTTGGATACCTTGCTGGAGGAGAATAGAGATTCAGATGTTTTACAAGCAATTTATGAGCAGGGTACTCCAGAAGATATAAAATCAGTCTTGTGCATAATGAAATTCCTGAAGCCACAAATGAAGTTCCAGTGATTCCAGCGTTCAAAGAGTTCAACTTTCTAGAAGTTTCTGAAATGCCTGTAAGTCAAAGTCAACCAAGTCCTGTCAGACATCCAAGCCCAATTCAGAATGATCAACCTTATCAAGATGTTCAGACTGAGAATGATCAACCTTCTCAAAATGTTCAGAATGAGAATGAGCAAACTGAAGATGAAACTGTTCATGTTCTTGTCATACCAAACCAAGATGAAGCAGGCCTTTCTAATGCACCTGAGGCACCTCTTGTTTCTACTAAAGCTGAACTAAGGCATATGAGACATGTGCTAAGAGTTCCTTTTCTTGAAGAGCAGATGAAAAAGATGTTCGTGCATAGGATCATGCCAATGGATAAGTATAAAGTTTTGGGGGTTACCAATCAGCCAAAGGAATACCAAGAAGAGTCTGCAAGCATGATCAATTATCTGAGACAAACTGAAAGAGCTGTGAAAAACAAATTTGGAATTGTAACTGTCAAAGAAGTCAGATTGACGAAGTTTTTCCGAATTTGGTATCCATGATTCTATGTTCAGAGAAGAGACATGAGTGAATGCCAGTTTATTGAAGTTGATTTCAATTTTCTGAATATTGATGATCTTGATCATATGTACCACTTATTCAGATCTATGGCAATCAGAGATGGAAACATTATCTTTGGTTTGGAAGCTATAAAGAGGTTCATGAGAAGGCACATCTTTCATACTTACTGCTATGATTTTCAGCTAGGTATTGAAACTAATCAGAGGAAGGTGAACATGATTAAGCCAAATGACTCTATCTGATATTGAAAATTATGCTTTGTTTTCTGTTTCGGAAGAACCAGAGTTGTGTGTAGTCTACAAGAATAGTGAAAATGAAAAGAGGTTCTTCAGAGTTTCTAAGATTTCTAAGTTTTTTGATGGAACAATCAAGGTCATAAGATTACAACTCAATACCAGATATGCTGAATGTGAAAGGCAAAGAATGCAAGAAGGTGATCGTATACCAAGGAGAGAAAGGCTTGTGATGAAGAGGATTCTTGAAGCTTTAGATAACATAATTGACTTTAGAAGAGGCATCAGAAGGTTTGAATCACTTTTGGGAATCAGAGATAATCGTGGCAGGAGGTTTATAAATTGATCTAAAAGGGGGAGATTGTTAGAGTATTTGTTTAGATCATTTGTAATAGTTAAGTTTGACTTTTTCTATGCTTTGCTTTATATGGGGTCAAGGCTTGTTTGACCCATATATAAGCCTTGTTCTTGTAAGCTTTTGAGAAGCGTGTGTGAGACTTGTGACATTAATGAGACATATGAATTTCTCTCTCTAGAAAACTCTCTCAATATTGTCCATTTTGATCTTGATCTTAATTGTTGATTGCTTGAATTCTTGGACTAACAGACTTGAACACATTGAGTAAAGGTTTGTAACTGTTTGTCGTATGATTCAAAGTTTGTTTTTTTATTTCAAACTTTCTTTTTGTTTTCTTGTCATTAGCCTTCAAGTTTAACGAAGTGAAGCCGAACAATGATTCTGTCCTTAAGATCACTCGATTCTTGGAGTACAGTGCTGATGAGCGCTCATTCTTTTGTCGACATTTGGTGGACGAGGACGATGAGGACGTGACTATAATCGATCCTTCAGAGGTCGAGGTTGAAGGAGGTCGAGAGGTGGAAGAAGAAGAAGGAGAAGAGGAAGAAGAGATAGAGGAAGAGATGGCAGGTAAGAAAACTTTCGACCATTCTTTTCTGTTATCCCGTGTTGTCAATCTTCTGACTTTACTTTTGTTCTATCGACTGCGGCCACTAGGAGCGTGGACCAACTGAAATTGGCCCGTAAGGGTCGAGAGAAGAGGAAGGCGGCCTCGACCACCGGGTCGGGGTTTCCTCAAATGACGAGGATGGCGATCCCGAGGGAACCATCGTCGAAGGGTGGCAACACGTCGAAGATCACTACTTCCGAGAAGACGAAGACGTTTGAGGACATGATCACGGAGATCCTGATCAGTGTGGCGCATCCGGTGGTGATCTCTTAGGAAGCGTTGGATGTCACTCAAGCACCACCGGAAAAGGAACAGGCGACCCCGGTCTCTGATTCGATCCCTTCGTCGATCGACAAAGGGACGGGTCCTGCCGAGATCACGACAGTCAACTTTACGCTGCCGTCGGACTTTATGGATGTTGACGTCCTTGATAGGGCGAAGATTGTTCCTCATCTAGGGAAATATCATCTCCCTTCCTTCAGGGATCATTTCCAGGACATGTTGGTCGACGACATTGGGTCCAACGTCGCTGGACTCACGTTCATGGTAAGTGTCAGGACTTACCCTTTTGTTTTGTATTGTTTATCTTTGTCTTATACTAATGTCGTGTGTCTTGTGTCTTTGTTGAATATCTTTTTACTGGCGTTCCAGACCGTGCTCAACCACTATGCTCAGATGGAGAAGGTAAAACGTCTGGTGCCGAAGTCTCTTGAAAAAGAGAAGGCGGCCTCGACTAGCGTTCAATTACGTCGTTCGACTACTCCATTCTGTGTTGTTATCAGTCCTTAGAAACTTAACTGTCTTCTGCAAGTTCACCTGGGTGGTCTTCAAAAAGTTGATGAGTATTTAGGGCGTCTCATCTTTTGTCCTTAGATACTTTACCCATGTGTAACGCGAATAATCATCCACTATTACTAAAACATACTTCTTTCCTCCTATGCTTTGAGTTCTCATCGGACCACAAAGATCCATGTGTAACAACTCAACAGTAGAACTTGTACTCGATTCGGGTTTTGGCTTGTGAGTTTCCCTCTTCATTTTACCCTTTTCACATGATGCACACAGATGTTCTTTCTCATATCTCATCTCAGGAAGACCTTTCACCAATCTGCCTTTGACTAATTTGTTTATGTAGCAAAAATTCAGGTGCGACAACCTTCGGTGCCAAAGCCAACTTTGCTACATCGAGGTTTTTGTCAGTAAGCAAACCTGATTGTCAGTATGGACCTTTGAAAGATTGATTGTGTAGAGGTTGGACTTTCGAGTGTCGACTAAGAGTTCTTTGCCATCTTCAGTACGCACCGAGCAACTCTTAGCTTTGAAATTTACCTCTAATCCTTTGTCGCAGAACTGGCCAATACTAAATAGGTTGTGCCCTAAACCTTCTACATAACTCACCTTCGTTATCGTTACATTCTCTTGTATCACATCACCATAGCCAAGAATTGGTGAAAATTGATCATTGCCGAAACGAACATTCCCGCTGAATTTCTCTATATAATTAGACAATAAAACTTTCTGCCCAGTCATATGCTTGGAACACCCGCTATCAAAGTACCACATATGATGGGTCTGCAGAAGAGAAATCAGGGAAGAACAACTTTAGGTACCCATTTAAAATTGGGTCCTAACGGTTTAGCACAAGATTTTGGTATCCATTTATATATGGATCCTCTGAACTTTTGAAAAACATTTGATGTAAAAGACTTATAAGAACATACATGATAAGTTCCAAACCAATTATCAGAAAATCGGTGAGAATTAATATCATTCCGTCTATAATTAGATGACTTAGTAGTAGATTGAGATAATCGGAGTAATTGCTTTATGGAATATCGCTTGTAAGGAATTACAAGGTTTTGTTTGTTTGAAGCAACACTACCAACTACATCAGAAGAACTACTAGTATATCTATTATAATCCATATCAGGAGATGATTCAGAACTCTCATCGATCTTCCTTTTTGGTCGCCATTTCTTTCGTTCTTCACATCTTTTACTTTTCACTGAAACATAAGATTAAGATATGTTAGGAAAATCAGATTTCTGAAATTGTCTTTTCTTTTGCTTACCAGTGTCGTTCTGTTTCTGTGAGTGTCGTTTCTTTTGGTTCTTACCTTTAGCATAGTAATCAGCATTCACAGAAACTGTTTCACCAACCTTAGTTGATGATTCACCAACTTCATGCACACTTGGTAAAGCTTGACCATTAATGATAAAAGTAGAATGATCTGGAAGTGTAGCATTAAAGTCAAACATATCAATTTCATCTATACACCCTTCATCAGAATTTAAAAAATCATTTGCAGACGCAAATAAATCATCAAGATCAACTTCAGAGGTTTGAGGTGCTTTATAACACTTTTGAGATGCAACTTTTAAAACTGTGTTCTTTAAAACAGTTGAAAATACATTTTGTTATAAATCACTCAAAATTCTCTCATCAGATAAAGTATTTTCAAGATCAATTATTTTACTTTCTAATACGAGTGGAGGAATATAAAGCTTTGCTTTACCAGGTTTTGCCTCCATCTCAGTAGAAGAATAACTTACAAAGTAATCGTTTGAAAGAAATTTTGGTTTTTCAGAAAGATAACTATCATTCAACCTTTCATAACAGAATGGTAGTTGCATTTTCTTTAAATTCATTCTTTTCTCATCTTCTTTTGCCTCAACCTCCTTCGGTGATTTGGTAACAAATTTGGGTTTCAAATGAGGATATTTAGCAGCCGCATACATAAAATTGACATTATATAAAGCTGGTTGTTTTCTGATGGCTTTCTGTAAGTAATGGGGGTTATCATAACCAAGTCCCCGTTTTTCTTTAAAATCAGCCTCTTCATTAGGGGTGTTTAGAAAGATTGTTTGATCTGTTTGGACTCAAACATATAGTTTGGTTTCCAAACCATTTACCTTTTTCTCTAAAGTCTTGTTTTCAACCTGCAGTTTAAATGCTTTTAGAACACATTCTTGCTTTTCTGAATCAGACTTAGACAATTTAGATTCAAAATCTGAAATCTTACTTTCAAAACGATATTTTTCATTTTTAAAATCAGAAACAGATTTGCGAAGAGAATCAATCAGATCTTTGTTTCCAATAACTACTTTGTTAAGGTCAAAGATCTTTTGATTTTTCTTTTCAACTCTGCTCTTTTCCTTTTTCAGCTTATTTTGAAGATCTTGAAGTTCGACCATCATGGTTTCCATTTTGGTCATAAAATCATATTTAGATAAGTTCATTACCTCATCAGATGTCTCATCTTCAAAATCATTATCTTTCACTGTGTTGCCCATCAAACACATATGAGCTGATTCTTCTCTTTCATCATCATCTGAATGGTCCAACCAAAACTCATCTTCAACCATGAGTGCCTTGTCAGCTTCCTGTTGCTTGGATAAAAGCATCTTGTTCTTGTAATATTCTGAATTTCGAACTTTTGGCTTCCGACAGTCTTTAGCATAATGACCAACCTTGCCACAGTTGTAGCATTTGATTAAGTTATCTATATTCTTTTCAACACCAGTATAATCATTCACAAACTTCTTTCTTTCCTCTGGTCTTTTCTCCACATAACTATTCTCCTCATACCTTTTTCCTTCTATCCTCTCTCGGTGCTCATGGTTTTTAGATCTCG
Source organism: Arctium minus (assembly GCA_954870635.1). Lineage (NCBI taxonomy): Eukaryota > Viridiplantae > Streptophyta > Magnoliopsida > Asterales > Asteraceae > Arctium > Arctium minus. Next base: position 29,254,289 of record OX941089.1, on the reverse strand, counting down.
ATGACGAATATCTTTGAGAGTTAGATCCCGGCTTCTTGTAGAAATTCTTCTGAAATGCACGGGTCAGTAGAAGCATAACTTGCTTGAGGTTTTCACCATCATCACCATCTGATTCAGAACTGGAATCATCTGAGCTTGGAAGCACAATCTTTTTCTTCTTTTTCTTCTCTTTCTTTTTCTTCTCTGTTTCTCTAGCTACTAAGGCAATGGGGTCAGAAACTTTCTCATTTTTCTTCTTCTCATATCTTTTCTCTTCAACCTCCTCCTCTTTCTACCTCAAAGTCTCGTAAACTTCGTGGAGAGGTATCTCACTCAAATCCTTCATCTTCTTCATCCTTCTAGTATGTTTTTTCCATTCAGGCTGCAGAACACTAAGGAACTTGACATTGTTTTCTATCTGATTCTTCTTAATTTTGTTCTTACACAGTTCATTCAGTAGAAGAATAAATCTCTCGTACGTTTCCTCCAGACTCTCATTTTCTTTGGCTTTAAATTCCTCGTAGTTGTTGATACAATTAGCTACTTTCATCTGATTTCCAACTTTAGAACCCAACATCATCTTTTGTAACGGATCCCACATGGATTTGGCAGTTGCATTGTAGCTGTCTATTTTGATGTAGATGTCGTTAGTTATGCTTTGCAAAGGTAAAGATTTGGCTTGTTTGTCAGCTTTGAATCGATTCTTTTGCTTTTCAGAAAATTGAGAAATATATTTTTCAACAATTTTTGTCTTCTGAACTCCATCTGAATCATAACCCTCAGCAGGAATCTCATCAGTAGGCTTTTTCATTGGACCCTCGTGTGATTGATAACCAAATATTCTCTCCATTTGGGTACCGGTAAACAAAATCATTAAAGCGATCCTTCCACTGTTCGTACTCCCCTTTAAACAGAACAGGGGGCTTTACATCCGTACCAATCAAAAGAGCATCTCTTGAAGTCATCCTGATTCAATTAATCTTGATTAAGAACTTGAAACTGATCGTTAGTCCAATTTGAAATCAAGTAAAAATACATAATACTTGAAAGAAAAACATAAATGAATTTTTCAGAAAAAAAAACTCCAAGTCTAGAATTCGCAATCTTCACAAAAGAACAAAGAATTCACATTACTCAGAGACACACACAGAATTCGTAAAAAACACTTCAAAATTCGCAAGCAATTAACAATTCGTAAGAAGTAAAATTCAAAATTTGCAAGACTCAAACATGTTCCAGAATTCGCAGACAAAGAAAAACTCAGAATTTGCAACGCAAATATCTACGAATTTTGGAGAATTCGTAATCAACTATGTACGAATCTTTCAATTTCGCAATTAACACACCTGCGAATTCTATCCTTGTAAATTTTCTCAAAACTTATGCGAATTCTTGTCAAACAAGGTTTCTGCAAATTCTTGTCAAGCAAGGTTTCTGCAAATTCTTGAAAATTCACAGATATACCAATACAAAACTTAAAGAATTCTCAATGTTATGACTTGCGAATCCTGTAATTTTTGCAACACACAATCCTACGAATTGTATTCTTTTCACAGATATGAAACCTGCAAATTCTACACTTAAAAATATTTGAAACAAGAATATGCGAATATTAGAAATCCGCGAAATCTAATATAAAATTTGCGAAAGCTTTAAGATTTCTGCGAATCCTTTGATTAACTCTGCGAGTTCTTGAAGATAACTTGCGAGTTCTTCAGATCTGTTTGCGAGTTCTTCAACTTTCGAATGAAAAAACGATCTGAGACTCACAAAAACCTATCTAGACTTCGAATTTCAATTCGAAATTTTGACAATACAATCACCTAAACATCTAGAACAAATTATAATCAAAGAATTTCAACAACAAACACTAAAATGTACAAATCAATCCTTGATACAGTGTTCGAACTCGTGAAACTCAAAAACCAACAAATTCATCTAAATGATGAAAAATTATAGTGCAATTCTTTTCAAACCTATACAAAAATGATTCTAGACCATAATTCGAACACAATGAACCAATTATAACTCAAAATTTACACATAAAATTTCAAAATCGAATCTGAACTCGATGGAACAGTGTCGACTCCATATTTCTCTTGATTTCGATATTAGATCTGCTCTGATACCAATTGATAGTCCCTGATTCAAGTTCTTACCACAAACAATCAAACAAAACAAGAAATGTAATCTACCTAATTCAATTTCACTTTCACAAATCAAACGATTACAAATCTGTTTTTCACTTTCTCTCTCTAAACTCAACTCTTTCTCTCTCTACAAAAAGTTCTCTCTATCTCTCTAACAATATGTATCCGTATGAACTGTTACTAACAAAAACAAATACAAAAGATATTTATACCTACAAACAATTACAAGGAAAACAAAATACAAACTATTTTGACTTTAACTTTATTACACAAAGTGTAACACCCGAAAATTCTCAAGGTAAGTATTTGTTTCCCTTAATGCGTTAATTGTGCCTATGTGAGTATATGAGCCTTTGTATGCATTTTATGATATTTAATCTATATGTCCAAGTGTTTGTGTCAGGATCGAATTCTCAACAAGAATTAATTCCCAGAAACAATATCAAAGAAGTTGCGGAAAAACACTTTGATATTTGATAAAACAGTAATCAAAAACAGTATATAATTATCAAACAGTAAACTTGTATTGAATGCTTAAACCTACAAGATTACACACTCAACCTCAATATTGATGAACAGGCTCACCAATACGAATTCTACTTCTCTAGTATTAGGATCTATGCCTTGAGGTTGTTTTTCTCTAAAAGAATGAAAACTAAAGTTAAAACCTTGTTCTCCTATTCTAAACAATACTATATATATATACTGAATACAAAGATAATTACAAAGAATAAACAAATCTTTAGTATATCTTCCATGTATATCTTCTAAGTATATCTTCAGTATATCCAGCTGTAGTACATTCCATCCGGATCTCTTTAGCAGCACTAATAATGCTCAGCAGCATTAACTTCAAGCAGTACTAACTACTAGCAGTACTAACTAGCTAAGCAGTACTAACTTTGTTCAAGCAGTACTAACTTTAACTAGCAGTAGTAATTCTACTAGCAGTAGTAACACTTAGCAGTATTAATCTTCAACTTGTTCTGGCAGTAGTAACTACTCTTGTACTAGCAGTAGTAACTACACTTAGTAGAATCTTCAGTTCCCAACAATCTCCCCCTAACTTGACTTTTAGAAGAGAAGTCAAGTTCTTCAGATATTCTTCCAGATGCTCTTTTTGATGCTCCCAAAACTTCCAAGATCATGCTCCTAAGTCTGGATTCAGTCCCAAACTCTGATTGATTATCCTCTGAATTAGATACTTGGCCATTTCTGAATTTGGTGCACAACCCAACTTCTTCTTTAGCATGGCATGAACCTTCAGTCTGGTGTGATTATATACTCTATCCACTAGGAAGTATTCTGTGTGATTTCTATCCAAAGTCACTGCATATACTCCACTAGTTTCATATAGAGTCCAACTTGTGACTTCTTTAAACACACTCTTGATGACCTGGTCCACTTCTTCAGGTTTGAACATCATGCATAGATACTCCATCACCAGTTTTGTAAGAGAAATTCCTGGAGTATTCAGATGATCTGCATACAGCTTAATTCCTATGTCAAACATCTCTTCTATATCAGATCTAGAGCATGTTCTGACAATCTTGACCCAAGTGTTGAATACTTCATACTTATCACCCTTCCTCTTGAGTCTGATGTAATCTTTCCCATCCATTGTCAGTACATCCCAGTGAATGATCTCAGGTGGCTTAACTCCAACAGGTTCTGCAGAAATTGGTTCAGGCACTTTGTCCATCACTACCATATATAAGCTTACATCATCTTTGATTGATGACACTTGCTGACTTGATGACTCAGGTGCCCCTGCTTCTTCAGCAACATTTTGTTCTTCTTCTATTCTGGGCTTCTTATCTTTCTTTCTTTTGGCCATCATCTTGGTTCTTTTCAAAGTCTTTTGAACCTGTACTAGAGTAGCTTCCTTCTTCTTTTCTTCCTTTTCCCTTGCCATTTCTTTGATAGGAGTTCCCTCTTCACTTTCAGGGAATGGTTGATTCATATCTATATCATTACTCTCCTTGGCCTTCTTTTCAAACTCTACTCTTTTCTTTTCATTGCTCTTCAGATTCCCCATTTCTTTTTCATAGAGCTCTCTGATCTGATCAAAACTCATCTTCACAAACATTTCTTTCTTTACCCCAATTGCACTCCTCAAGAAAGTTACCATTTTGTTTCTTTCCTGAGTGGCAAGGTAAGTTTGTGAAGGTCTTCTTTTCTTTGCACTTGTATTAGCCATCATAGCCTTTCTCAGACTTATAGCCCTTTGTTTAGCCTTTTCAGTTTCAAGCCCCTTTTGATAGGCTTTATTTAGCTCAGCAGCTAAAGCCTTTGCCATTTCCCTGTCCTTCTCCACCTGAGCTCTTTCTTCTTTTTCCATCTCCTTCTGCATTTTCCTTGCTAAAGCTTCATCTGATTCAACCAACCTTTGCTTCTTGATTGGTTGATCAGATTCCACTATCTTTTCTTTTCCCTTATTCTTTGATTCTGCAGCTTTGTCTTTCTGTTCTGATTTTCTGTCTCTCCCTTCATTTATGACCACTCCCTTTGCTTTGGGAGTGTCATTCTTAGCTTTGATTAGCACTTCAGCTACTTCAATTTCTGTTGGTGTTAACTCTGTTACTGCTGCTTGTGAGGTTTCAGCAGCATTAACAGTTTCTGCTTCTTTTTGTACTGAACCTCTTTCTGTTTCTGCTTCCTTCTCCCCCTCAACTTCAACTCTCTCTTTATCAATCTCCCCTTCCCTTGATGCTTCTTCCATGTTGATCTCCCCCTTTTTGGGAGCATCAGTCACTGGTTTCCTCCTTCTGAGCACAAATTGTTTCTTCTTCTTTTGCAGAATCAGTTTCCTTACCATTTGCTTCAACTTGATGATTTGTTCTTGTTGTGACAGTACTATGAGTTTTAGCTCTTCTATATCTTTGCCCTGTTTGAGTACATCCATGTTGATGTTGCCCATTGCCTCCATCAATTCATCATAGTTATATCTGTCCTCACCTTCTCCAGGAGTGTTACCCCCTATTGAAGGATCATTGGATCTTTTAGTAGTGGAAGTCTTCTGCCTAGCAGAAGCACTATCCACCCCTGTGGTTTCTTGGCACCAGGGACCTTCAAATGATTGCTCATTCAAAGTTGCCATGGGGGAGGTCTTATTGATGTTACCACTTTCCTCCTCTGTGCTAGCAGGAGTAGTGGCAGCCTCATCACCCATATGCTCTATCTCCTCCTCAGAGAGCACCTCCTTTGGGTTGGGAGATACCCTTGTGGTTTCCCTTTGGATATTCTCTAGGGGAGAATTCTCCCTTAGAGGGCTTAAAGGCTTAGTTGGTGATGGTACAAGAAGGGAAGGAGCCTTCTTTACCTGTTTTCTTTGATAAGTTTGGGTAATTGTAGAAGTGGGCTTATTCAGAAGGGACTGTGGAATTGATTTTGAGAGGGAAGGTTGGGCTTGGCTAGCAGTGGGATGGTCTAATGAGGGCCTTGACCCTGCTGCCATACCTTCAGTGTTTTGGGACACCACCATCATTGTAGAGAACAATGGGGTGTCAACTCCTTCCGAGGCCCCAGCAGATCTTCTCATATTTGAGAAAACCTTGCCTTTGGGGGGTTTAGGTACATATACCCCAACAGGTTGAGGTATATCCGTCAATTCATGGTTAATTACTTCCTGAACAAATCTGGGATACATAAAGAAACTCTTTTTGTTTCCCATATTTGATACAAGATCACTGAAAATCATCTTTGAGAAATTGTACCTTCTGGATGTAGCCAAGCATACCAAAGCATATGCAATTGGACTGCTGAACTCACTCCATCCAGTGGTCTTTTTGGAGATGCAATGCATCAGGGTATGAACAAGAAAACGCCATTGGGGTGAAAACTTTGCTTTTGAGAATTTGAAAACACCCAATGGGCCTCCATACCCCATTCTAGTAAGATTAGAAAACAGTTCATCATTAGAGATAGACGTTATACCAGAGGCATCGTCTAGACGTAGACTGATGCGTATAACCTCTTCAGTAACTGTTAGTGGTTGATCACAGATTCTTGTCTTGATCATTTGCACACCATTTTCCACAACAATGGTTGCATTGGCCCAGAACTGCCTTTGATGCTCAATGTAGATTGTAGGGGATACAGTAAGAGCATGAGCAATGTGGCTTGACTTGAGGAAATCCACAATCTGATGAAAGCCTTCTGCTTGTTTTGGCTTTTGGAGCATTGCGATTTCATTGTGCTCGTCAATGAATGCCATTGATGCCATTGACCTTGAAGATTTTTGTCTGAAAACTTTGAACTTTGAGAAAGAAAGGGTTTAGAGCGCAAGGGAACAGTATGCAAAGAGTCGTTATGAACTTTTAGGCGGGCAAAGAGTATTTATAGTATTCGGAATATAAGCAGTATTAACTACTAGCAGTATTAACTACTAGCAGTATTAACTGAAAGCAGTATTAACCACTAGCAGTATTAACTACTAGCAGTATTAACTGAAAGCAGTATTAACTACTAGCAGTATTAACTACTAGCAGTATTAACTGAAAGCAGTATTAACTACTAGCAGTATTAACTACTAGCAGTATTAACTGAAAGCAGTATTAACCACTAGCAGTATTAACTACTAGCAGTATTAACTGAAAGCAGTATTAACTACTAGCAGTATTAACTACTAGCAGTATTAACTGAAAGCAGTATTAACTACTAGCAGTATTGGCTACTAGCAGTATTAACTATACTTACTCCTTTTAAACTTGCTAACACTGAGTACTGCTATGTATATCCTGAAAAAGAAGATTAGTAACACCAAGAATAAAAATATACAGGTATAAAACCACTTTTTGAGAAGAAGATTATTCAGAGTTTATCATTCCCACACCTGTGACCAAGAAAGTGAATCTACCCACATCAAAAGCTTTAGTGAATAGATCAGCAAACTGATTATCAGTGTGGACTTTGACAACTTGAATAAGTTTCTTTTCATTACAATCTCTTATAAAGTGATACCTGATTTCAATGTGCTTTGTCTTTGAGTGCTTGACTGGATTATTTACAATGCTAATAGCACTGCTGTTGTCAATAAAGATTGGAGTGTGTAGAAAGGTTACCCCATAGTCCAACATTTGATTCTGAATCCATAAGACTTGAGAACAGCAACTTGCAGCTGCTATGTACTCTGCCTCTGTTGTAGATGTGGATACTGTGGTTTGTTTCTTGCACTGCCATGAGACTAGTCTAGCACCCAAGAACTGACATCCTCCAGAAGTAGATTTTCTGTCCAAGTTGGCCCCACCTAGATCACTGTCTGAGTATGCTATTAGGTCAAAAGGGGAGTTATGAGGATACCAAAGTCCCAATCTGGGTTGCCCTTTGAGATATCTGAATATCCTCTTAACAGCTTGAAAGTGAGATTGCTTTGGCCTAACTTGAAATCTTGCACAGACACAGACTGGAAACATTATATCTGGCCTAGATGCTGTGAGATACATGAGAGAGCCAATCATGGATCTATAATAATGCACATCCATGTCCTCCCCCTCAAGATCTGCTGTGATCTGCTTGTGTGTTTCCATAGGTGTGCTGGCAGGTTTTGATTCTGAGAAACCAAACTTGGTTAGAATATCCTGCACATACTTGGATTGACATATGAAAATGCCATCTGACTTCTGTTGAACTTGGAGTCCAAGGAAGAAAGTAAGTTCCCCCATGGAACTCATTTTGAACCTTTGATGCATTAAATCCTCAAACTCCTTGCACATGTTGTTTCTTGTAGATCCAAAGATAATGTCATCAACATAGATTTGGACCAGCAAGATATCCTTCTTCTTTCTTTTGATAAAGAGAGTCTTATCAATGACTCCTCTTTCAAAGTCATTTTCCAAGAGATAGGATGACAGGGTGTCATACCATGCTCTTGGGGCTTGATGTAGTCCATAAAGTGCTTTCTTTAATTTGTATACTCTGTCTGGATAGCTTGGGTTTTCAAACCCTGGTGGTTGGCAGACATATACTTCTTCTTCAATTGATCCATAGAGAAAAGCACTTTTTACATCCATTTGATAGACTTTGAAGTTCATGTAAGAAGCATAGGCTAGGAATAGTCTGATTGCTTCTATCCTAGCCACAGGTGCAAACACTTCTTCATAATCTATACCCTCTTCTTGAGTATAGCCTTGAGCCACCAGCCTTTCTTTGTTCCTTATGACAATACCTCTTTCATCTCTCTTGTTTCTGAAAATCCACTTTGTGCCAATTGCTCTGTGACCTTTAGGAAGGTCTACTAGATCCCATACATCTTGTAGCTTGAACTGTAACAGTTCTTCTTGCATTGCTTCTATCCAGCTAGATTCTTTCATAGCATCATGTGCCTTTTTAGGCTCAAGCTGGGATAGAAAACATGAGAGCACTGTATGCTGTTGATCTTGCAATTCCTGAAGCCTGCTTTGATGTCTAGTCATCATGGGAGAAGAGACATCACCTATTATCAACTGTGGAGGATGATTCTTTTGAACTCTTGTGTTATGACTAGGTTCTACATTCAGTCCAGCCTCTAGATTAGAGTCATGCAATTCAACTGAAGTGTCTTCAGATGTCACTTCTGATTGTTGAGTCTCCTCATCTCTAGTGTCTTCTTCACTCTGACTTGGTTCAGTAAATGATTCCTTTTCACAGTCTTCATTTACTGTGGGTATGGGAAAAATCACAGATTTAGATATACTTTCTTGAACTTGTGTGATCTCTGATTCTCCATCATCTGTTCCTGTATACTCATTACTGAAACCAAAAGAGTTAGTTAGTGAATCAATGTCAAATAGCCATTGAGGTCCAGACCCAACAGGATTTGGTGTGTTCTCATTGCATTTGACATTGTCACTTTCTTCAATTATTCTAGAAGAAGAGTTAAAAACTCTGTAGGCCCTGCTCTGAGATGAATATCCAACAAGAAATCCATCATCTGCTTTGCTATCAAACTTACCTAAGTGAGATTTGGTATTTAGAATTGTACAAGGACACCCAAAAGGTTTGAAGAAACCAATAAAAGGTTTTCTTTGATTTAAAAGCTCATATGGGGTCTTGTTCTTTTGCTTGACCACTAGAACTCTGTTTTGGACATAACAAGCAGTATTAACTGCTTCAGCCCAGAATGTAATTGGCAATTTTGAATCAGCCAACAGAGATCTAGCAGCCTCTATTAGTGTCCTATTTCTCCTTTCAGCAACACCATTCTGTTGAGGAGTCCTAGGAGCACTATATTGTCTCTCAATACCTTTTCCTTCACAAAAAGTGTTTAAATCATGATTTTTAAATTCAGTTCCATTATCTGATCTAATGACTTTTACTCTTTGATTAGTTTGGTTTTCAATTCTTAGAATAAAGGATTTGATAAGACCACTTGTTTCATCCTTAGTCCTTAGAAAATATACCCAAGTAAATCTGGAGTAATCATCAACAATAACCAAGCAGTAAGATTTCTTTCCTATACTCATAACATTTGTAGGACCAAACAGATCCATATGCAATAATTGGAGACAAGAAGAAACAGAATTTAACTCTTTGGTCTTATGAGAAGTTTTGTGTTGTTTGCCTTTAAGACAAGCAACACAATGATCATCACATGAAAAGACTTTTGAAGGTAAACCTCTTACAAGGTTATTTTTAACAAGATTGTTCATAGTCTTGAAATTCATGTGACACATCCTTCTGTGCCAAAGGGAGGATTCATCTATAGAAGCTTTTGAAACAAGACAATTTAAAGATGAATCACTATTGACATTGTCCAAATCAAGACAGTAAACATTGTCTTTTCTTGGAGTTCTAAGTAGTATCATGCTTTCATCAACTACCTTGAAACCTGGAGCAAGAATCATACACTCGGTGTTAGTAAATAATATACTATGTTGTTTTTCACAAACCTGTGATACACTTAACAGGTTGTACTTTAATTGATCAACATAGTAGACATCCTCAAATGTCATCTTACCTTTGGTGACATTACCTTTTCCACTTATCTTACCACCAGTAAGATTGTCTCCAAATGCAACATGTCCTCCATTAATTTGCTTGAAATCCTGAAGGCATGACATGTTGCCAGTCATGTGCCTAGAGCAACCACTATCAACATGCCATATGCTCTTTCCCTTGAGCTGTTGGTTGCCCTGCACATTAAATAAATCAATTAGTATGATTGGGGACCCAAGCCAAAGTGATCTTGGGTCTTCCTTTCTCATCAAAGTATTTACATTTCTTTTTAATGAGGTTTTTAAACTCAGAGCACTCTTTATTAGAGTACTTTGTCAATATGATTGGCTTAGCAGAATCAACACTAGAAGCAGTACTAACCTTAGAAGTACTAACAGAGTTAGCAGTACTAACAGGTGTAGCAGTACTAACAGGTTTAGCAGTACTAACCTTGTTAGCAGCATTAACATTGTTAGCAGTAGTATTACTTCTAGCAGCACTATCATTGTAAGCAGCACTATTTGTGATAGCAGTACTAACAGTTTTAGTGCTTTTAGGAATCCACATATTGACACTTTCTTTAACAGAATACTTTTTCTTCATATGGCTTTTAGTTTTAACAGTTTTCTTAGCCACATGATTCTTTTCAATTTTCTTATAACCAAAGGGTTTTTGCATGGATCTTTGGAAATTCATTCTTTGGTTCATAGGATTGAAATAACAGAATTTTGCAAGATGATTCAATTTGCCACAGATAAAACAAGGTTTTGGTCTATTGATTTTACTCAGATCAACCCCTTGTTTATGTGCCCATTGATTATTCCAGTTTCTTTGATTTCCCCTCTTTTTGTCCTGTTTTTGGGGCTCATTCTTCTTACAAGCACACTGTTTGCAAGGACCTGGATTCACAACTGTGGTCTGTTTATAATGGACCTTACCAAACTTTTCCTCTGTCTTCTCTATGTTCTTGGATTTGATCCAAGCCCTTCCACAATCCTCATTGGTGATAATGTTGTTTTCTATAGAAATCTCACCACTCACCTTGTTCTCCTTACTCTTGTCAACCTCTTTCTCAGTCTTATCCTCAACAATTACCTCATCTAAGGGATCTATTTCAGTGGCTCCCTCAGGCAAGTCCTTCCTATCTTTGGTGTCTAACAGGTCTGAAGTAGGAGGAATGTAATTGTTGTTATATGGTGGAGGTGTGGCATTATACCCAATTCCTCTTCTCAACTTATCATGAATCTGATTTTGCAGTAAGGAGTCCATTGCTTTAGAAGCATTGGAAAACTTTTCCACATCAAGCTTAACCTTGGTTAACTCCTCTTTCAGTTTTTCACTCTCCTCTTTAGATTTGGTCAGTTTAAGTTCTAAATCCTTTTTCTCCCACTGCCAGTAATTAGTGTCATATGAGTGTTGTAGTTCATTGGCTTGAAAACCTTTGATTTGATCTTCAAATCTCTCTACTATCCTCACATAGTCTTTTATATCCTTTTCTAGTCTCTTCAGGTCATCACTCATCTTCTGATTGTGATCCCTGTACCTTTTAACAGTGTCTATGCAAGTTTTAGTGCAGAGATTAGAACTTACCTCAGATGGGAGATCAGATACTTTAGCCATAAGAGCTTGATTCTGAATAGCTTCTTCTGCTTGATCACTCCAATCAAACCCCATTCCTTGTTGAGAAACAAGGGCTTGAGCAGAGTTTCTGTTGTTATTGAAGCTTCCAGATTGAGCTTGTTGATGGTTGTTGTTGTGAGACATTCCACTTCTGCATTCTCTAGCAAAATGTCCCTTCAGATGGCATTTGTAGCATTCTATCTTTGATTTATCAAACCCTGCTCCATCTTCTCTTCTTTGTGAGAAGTTGTTTCTTCCAGTCCTCTTTATAAACTTTTTAACCCTCATGGAGAGCATGGCCATCTGCCATTTAATATCCATCTCTTCCAGATCATCAGGATGAAGTTGTTCTAAGTCATCATTGATCAAAGAAGAATTTCCATTATTAGAAAGAAGAGCTTCAAATACATAATCAGTGCCTTTATCTAAATTTGATCCATTTGCAGCATTAACTGATTCAGGATTAGCAGTAGAATCAATTGATGCTGATAGGAGTGCAGCATTATGAACATATCCAGAAGGCTTCTTCTTTGCCTCCACCTCAGCTTCAAATACTCTAAGATCATTGTACAGATCATCAAGTTCTTTGTCTTCCAACTGATCATTCTGTCTGAATGACACAGTGTACATGGTCCATTCATCTCCAAGGGACCTTAAGAACTTTCTGTTCACATCATCTTGATCAATCTGTACTCCCATAGTAGCTAGTTCACCAATTAGTTTATTAAACCTGTCAAAAGTTTGAGTCATGGACTCATTCTTAGTTGAGATGAAGTTTTCATACTGTTGTTTTAAGATTGCCTTTTGATTTCTCTTGGTACTTTTAGTACCTGAGAATCTCTTCTCTAGAGCATTCCAGAGCATCTGTGCATCAGTACAATTGCAGAATTGGTGTTGATACTCATTTGGAATGGCCAAGAGCAGTGTGCTCAAGGCTTTCATCTCTGTCTGTCTTGATTTCCTGTCTGTATCTGTCTTTGGAGGAGTTCTTTTGCCATCTTCATCAATCTTTCCTCCATCACATGGGCCATTCTCAATGATGTCCCACATAGAGTAATCTGTGAGGAGAATATATTGCTTGATTCTGATTTTCCACATGTCAAATTCATTGGATCTGAGCATTGGAACTTTTGAGACCAAAGTACTGCTTGATTCTGTAAGATTTTCCATGATGAATAACTGTTTCTGAGAGAATTTGGCTCTGATACCACTTGTCAGGATCGAATTCTCAACAAGAATTAATTCCCAGAAACAATATCAAAGAAGTTGCGGAAAAACACTTTGATATTTGATAAAACAGTAATCAAAAACAGTATATAATTATCAAACAGTAAACTTGTATTGAATGCTTAAACCTACAAGATTACACACTCAACCTCAATATTGATGAACAGGCTCACCAATACGAATTCTACTTCTCTAGTATTAGGATCTATGCCTTGAGGTTGTTTTTCTCTAAAAGAATGAAAACTAAAGTTAAAACCTTGTTCTCCTATTCTAAACAATACTATATATATATACTGAATACAAAGATAATTACAAAGAATAAACAAATCTTCAGTATATCTTCCATGTATATCTTCTAAGTATATCTTCAGTATATCCAGCTGTAGTACATTCCATCCGGATCTCTTTAGCAGCACTAATAATGCTCAGCAGCATTAACTTCAAGCAGTACTAACTACTAGCAGTACTAACTAGCTAAGCAGTACTAACTTTGTTCAAGCAGTACTAACTTTAACTAGCAGTAGTAATTCTACTAGCAGTAGTAACACTTAGCAGTATTAATCTTCAACTTGTTCTGGCAGTAGTAACTACTCTTGTACTAGCAGTAGTAACTACACTTAGTAGAATCTTCAGTTCCCAACAGTTTGGGATTTCTTTATGAAAATAGCTGTAAATATAGATATTGGGGATATACCATGATTTATGTTGTATGTACCATTGTTTGGGGCTTTTCTCATGGATACACAATGTGGGTACTTTGGTATGTTAAATGTATGCATGCCTTGGTATTAAGATAATTCTAGTTTGAACACTATTTTTGGTGATATATTCACATGCATGATGAGCATGATTGTCATTTTGGTCTTTTGTTAGACTTCACGAGGTTAGGATGGTAGTATTGTACCCGTAGTTGGTATTGAAATATGTTGGGTTGAAATACACCTAAAGGACCTCCTATATTCATTATGTTGGACGAACCAAGTCAGTAGACACTATGAGGATGTAGTCTTGGGCGCCACTGTGATGGTATGTGCCTAGACCTCCGCCATTCGGGGAATTTCCTTGGCTGTAGTCCTCGTGTGTGTCGGGACTTTTGGGTGTTCCTTGTTGAAGGTCATCAAGGTATATCGACTCTTGGGTGGAACTTGATTGGTGCTATGGGTCTCCCCTATTGACTCCACATATGTTGAACTCTGGTTAACTGCTGATAAGAATTATAATTGTCCATGCATGCTTATTATTGTTCAACTCACTAGGCTTTTTGTCCTAACACTTGTTTGGTGTCGATGTGTATCTCAGGTTCTAGTGGTGCCGGTCCTAAGCAGGCTTAGTAGCTTTGGGGTGAGATCTTGAGGTTTTGCACGTGGACGCATTATACTTTTGGAAATGAACCGTTTGGGTTTATAGATGACAACCCTTTTGTAATCTCTTTTCTAGTTGCAGAAATTAGATTAGTTGGTTGTTATTTATTGTCCGTTAAAGTACAAATGTAATTAAACAGGTCATTTATACATTTGTCATTTTTGGGAGGCTCTTGCTATGGAAATTTTAGTATACCTCATGTCCGTTTTCGGATTTTTGTTATCCCTATTTTTAGGGTGTTACAAGATGGTATCAGAGCTTTAGTTTAAGTGAACTAGGTATTGTTTTAGCATATCTAGACTTAAGCTTTAGACTTTATAGTTTCACTGTCCACTTGGGGTAGTAATCCTAGGTGGGGAGAGCGTTAAGATTTTGGAATTACTTTAATTGAAAGTTGTGATAATGGTGACAAGAATTCTTGTGTATGGTTCGTTCATAATTCCACTTAGCTACTGCTATTATGAATGCATTGTTACGTGAGCATGCTTGGTTTACTATTATTGTGATAATTGATGAAGGTATTAGTACGTACAATGAGTTCAACTCGTTTAGTCTTTTCTCAATCTATTTCTCGTATGTGTGTGGCAGATTGAAATGGTAAACACTCGGAGTAGGATGATGGGTACACCAGAGGGCCACGTGGAGGTGGAATCTGCCAGAGGGCCCAAGCTCCATATCTTTTGGCACCGACAGAAATGAAAGAAGTAGGGCCACGTGGAGTTGGAATCTGCCAGAGGGCCCGAGCTCCATATCGTTTGGCACCGACAGAAATGAAAGAAATGATGACGCAACTGCAAGAGTTGTTGGAGAAGGGCATCATTCGGCCGAGTTCGTCACCTTGGGGAGCACCGGTACTGTTGGTGAAGAAGAAGGATGGATCCATGAGAATGTGCATAGATTACCGGGAGTTAAACAAAGTCACGGTGAAGACCAAGTACCATCAATTTCAAGGCGCGGGATGCTTCTCCAAGATTGATCTTCGATCCGGTTATCATCAGGTGAAAGTGAAGAAGGAGGACATTCCGAAGACGACTTTCCGCATGCGATACGGTCATTACGAGTTTTTGGTGATGCCTTTCGATTTAACCAACGCTCCGGCCGTGTTCATGGATTTGATGAACCGTGTGTGCCGCCCATTCTTGGATAAATCCGTGATCGTCTTCATCGACGATATTCTAATATATTCAAAGGATGAGTCCGAGCATGGGAAACACTTGCGGGAAGTATTGGAAGTTCTAATAAGGGAGAAGTTGTTCCCGAAATTCTCTAAGTGCGAATTCTAGCGCCAAGAGGTGGAATTCTTGGGGCGTGTGGTATCAAAGGACGGCGTAAAGGTGGATCCGGCAAAGATCGAGGCAATGATGAGTTGGCAGCCTCCAACAAGTCCGACAGAGATTCGAAGCTTCTTAGGTTTGGCGGGCTACTACTGGCGTTTCATTCAAGACTTTTCGAAGATAGCTACACCGCTCACTTCTCTTACAAGGAAGAACGTCAAGTTTCTTTGGACCGACGCACAAGAGCAGGCCTTTCAGACGCTCAAGAGGAAGTTGTGCGAAGCTCCGATCTTGTCCTTACCTGAGGGATCGGAAGATTATGTTGTATTTAGCGATGCTTCCAAGATGGGGCTTCGGTGTGGACTAATGCAAAGGGGGAAGGTAATAGCCTACGCGTCGCGACAATTAAAGGATCATGAGAAGAAATATTCGACTCATGATTTGGAGTTGGCGGCGGTAGTTTTCGTGTTAAAGTTGTGGCGGCATTACTTGTATGGGACCAAGTGTACTATTTTCACGGATCACAAGAGTCTCAAGTATATCTTTGACCAGAAGGAACTCAACATGCGACAAAGGAGATGGCTCGAGCTTTTGAAGGATTACGATTGTGACCTACTCTATCATCCCGGTAAGGCCAACGTGGTGGTGGATGCGTTGAGTCGAAGGAGCCATGATGGAGGTGTCAAGATGTCCCTTACAAGGATCGAGGTGATATCAAGTTTGTTGGAGAGTATTAGAATGAGTCAAGTGGAAGCACTTAAAGAAGAGAACCTCAAGGCCGAAATTATGTCTTAGCAGAAGGAACTTTTAACAGAAGATGGTCGTGGACTCAAACTCTTTCAAGGGCAAATTTGGGTGTCGAAGGTTGGGGGAAACCGCGAATTACTTCTCGAGGAAACGCATAAGTCGAAATATTCTATACATCCCGGTAGCACCAAGATGTATACAGACTTGAAGTTGAATTATTGGTGGCCGGTGATGAAATTGGACGTGGCCAATTACATGGAGAGGTGTGTCACGTGCCTTCAAGTCAAAGCGGAGCATCAAAGACCGTATGGAAGTTTGCAACCATTGTCCATTCTCGAGTGGAAGTGGGACAACATCACCATGGATTTTGTGACGAAGCTACCAAAGACCTTGCGCGGTCACGATACCATTTGGGTGATCGTGGATCGGTTAACCAAGAGCGCGCATTTTCTTGCGATGCGGGAGACTTTGCCAATGGAGAAATTCGCTAAACTGTACATCGACGAGGTGGTGTCAAGGCACGGAGTTCCGCAATCTATAGTATCAGATCGGGATAGTCGCTTCACTTCGAACTTCTAGGATAGCTTGCAAAAGGAGTTGGGTACCAGGCTAAATTTGTGCATGGCGTATCATCCTCAAACAGATGGACAAAGCGAGAGGACGATCCAGACGTTAGAGGATATGTTGAGATCGTGTGTAATAGACTTCAGGGGAAGTTGGGATTCACATTTACCGTTGGTAGAGTTCGCGTACAACAACAGTTACCATTCTAGTATCGGAATGGCACCGTTCGAGGCATTGTATGGACGGAAGTGCAGAACCCCGGTTTGATGGGTAGAAGTGGGCGAGAAGCAATTCGCCGGGCCGGAAATTGTTCAAGAGACGCCGACAAAGTGAAAGAGATTCGCGAGAGACTAAAGGCGGTGCAAGACCGACAAAAGAGCTACGCGGACAAGAAGAGAAGACCGGTTGAGTTTCAAGTGGGCGACCGAGTCATGTTGAAAGTATCTCCGTGGAAGGGGATTATACGTTTTGGGAAGCGTGGGAAGCTTAGTCCTCGTTTCCTTGTACCTTTCGTCATTTTGGAAAAGGTTTGTTTACAAGCCTACCGGTTGGATTTACCACCGGAAATGGATGGGATACATCCTACATTTCATTTATGCTACCTTCGGAAGTGCCTAGCCGAGGAGGAAAGCGTTATTCCTTTGACAGAAATTCGGGTGGACAATGGAAATCGTTGCGTTGAGGAACCGGAGGCGATCTTGGAATCAAAGGTGAAGAAGTTGCGGCACAAAGAAGTAGTAATGGTTAAAGTCCAATGGAAGCACCATCGGGGTAATAACATTACGTGGGAATCGGAATATGATATGAAGAAGCGTTATCCTCACTTGTTTGTTGAGAGTAAGATATCGGGGACGAAATCCTAGTTAGGTGGGGAGGATTGTAACACCCGGAAATTCTCAAGGTAAGTATTTGTTTCCCTTAATGCATAAGTTTCGGAATGTCGGGGGCTTGGTGCGACAGTGACTCGCGATTGTGACATGGTCACTCTCGCAGTGTCACTCTCGCGGGAGATGTACCGAGAGTTCGGGGTTGCTCGCGATTGTGCCACGCGATTGTGCCATGGCAATATCGCGGAGGGCACTATCGCGCGGTTTGTACCGTAGGTATCATGGTGCTCGCCATTGTGACTCGCGATAGTGCCAATGGCACTATCGCCGAACACTATCGCCGTCGGGGTGCAGTGCCATAAATGAGCCCTTATCAAATTTTAACCTCATTTCTCTCAAACCCTCTCTTTTGGTTGCAATTTTGGAGCTTCCATTTCAGTCCCTATTCTCCACTTACCAAACCCTAACTCTCATAAATACTATCCTTTGGTGGTTGGGTTTTGGATTCAAGCATTAAACTCATCTACAGGAAGATTCTAGGGTTTCTCAAAGTGCATCTTCTCATCTCCAAGTTCATCCTCCAACTTCTAGGGTTTTCATCTTTTATAGGTTTTGGTTCAAAACCTAGATAGTGAGTTTACTAAACCTTTGTTAAAACTAGATACACATCATAATCTTCTATTTGTCATTTTATTTATATGTTCAAGTGTTTGGGATTTCTTTATGAAAATAGTTGTAAATATAGATATTGGTGATATGCCATGATTTATGTTGTATGTACCATTGTTTGGGGCTTTTCTCATGGATACACAATGTGGGTACTTTGATATGTTAAATGTATGCATGCCTTGGTATAAAGATAATTCTAGTTGGAACACTATTTTTGGTGATATATTCACATGCATGATGAGCATGATTGTCATTTGGGTCTTTTGTTAGACTTCACGAGGTTAGGATGGTAATATTGTACCCGTAGTTGGTATTGAAATATGTTGGATTGAAATACACCTAAAGGACCTCCTATATGTGTTATGTTGGACGAACCAAGTCAGTAGACACTAGGAGGATGTAGTCTTGGGCGCCACTGTGATGGTATGTGCCTAGACCTCCGCCATCCGAGGAATTTTTTTAGTTATAGTCCTCGGGTGTGTCGGGGGCCTTTCGGGTGTTCCTTGATGAAGGGTATCAAGGTATATCGACTCTTGGGTGGAACTTGATTGGTGCTATGGGTCTCCCCTATTGACTCCACATATGTTGAACTATGGTTAACTGCCGATAAGAATTATAACTGTCCATGCATGCTTATTATTGTTCAACTCACTAGGCTTTTTGGCCTAACACTTGTTTGGTGTCGATGTGTATCTCAGGTTCTAGCGGCGCCGGTCCTAAGCAGGCTTAGTAGCTTTGGGGTGAGAGCTTGGGGTTTTGCACATAGACGCATTATACTTTTGTAAATGAACCGTTTGGGTTTATAGATGACAACCCTTTTGTAATCTCTTTTCTAGTTGCAGAAATTAGATTAGTTGATTGTTATTTATTGTCCGTTAAAGTACAAATGTAATTAAACAGGTCATTTATACATTTCCCCATTTTTGGGAGGCTCTTGCTATGGAAATTTTAGTATACCTCATGTCCGTTTTCGGATTTTTGTTATCCCTATTTTTAGGGTGTTACACAAAGACTTTGACTTTAATGCTTGAGAGTTGACTTTCAGCTTTGACTTGCTTGACATTTGACCTTCAGTCTACATGATCTTGTATCCAACATATTTATGCCCTAACAAAGATCGATCCAAGAGTCATCCAAACCATCATCCCCTACATTTATTTCGAGAATCAAGCTTCTTACATCGAATATTTCAACCATGAATCTCAAGTCTCAATATCATCTTTTTCCTCCATCCGTACTTCTAGGGTTTTTGCAAGTTTCTAGGATTTTTCTATAAAACCTAGATTGTGAGTTTTCTAACCATTTTAAAAATGAGATACATATATTTATATGCTTTCTATTATTATATCTTGTTCCTTCTTATCATGTTAATCACCTGATAAGTTTGACCTATGTTTCTAAATTTGGAAATTTTGGAGTTTTGGTCATTATTCACTATATGGGCCTTGTTAAGGTTATTGTTGGCAAGATTTGGAAAATGTTATGTGATAACATGAGAATGATGGATATTATTTATAAACTAAAATGATTTAGGGTTTTTGGACCTAAATTGGGATTTGAATTATATGGGGTCTTATACATGTATCTTTACTTGATGTGGAGTATGTATAGTGATGGATGTTGTATGTACTGAATGAACCATGAGTAGGCACCAGGAGGATGTAGTTTTAGGGTTCCACCATGACGGTATGCACCTAGATCTCTGCCATTTGGAGTAATTCCTGGGAGGTAGTCTTCAAATGTGTCGGGCCTTTCGGATGTTGCTCATGTGAGTGAAAATCAAGGTACATTGACTTGAGGTGAAGCTCATTGGTGTGATGGGTCTCCCCCATTGATTACTTTGTGGTTCTTGTTGCTTATAATTGTTTAAATGATTATGCCATGTTAATATTCAACTCACTAGGCTCATTTGGCCTAACACTTGATTTGTTTGATATGTATCTCAGGTTCTAGCGGCGCGACCGCCGATAAGGTTTAGTAGACCTTAGATGTGAGCTTGGGAGCATTTTTGGGATGCCAACTATAAAAGATACTCATTTTGGAGACTTGGTTGACAACTTGACATAATCTCCTTCCTAGATAGGATTTAGATTAAAGGGTTGTTACCCTTCATTGTTTACTTATTACACACTTGTAATTAAAACAGGCTTGTATTGTTACCTTCTTGGGAAAGCTCGTGCTTTAACATTAATTGTTATACCACATTTCCTTTTTCGGAAATTCTTGTTAGTCCCAAATTTTGGGGTATTGTAGATTATCTCGAATCGGTCGGGATAACACATCAGTATTCTGTTGCCAGAACGCCTGAACTGAATGGGGTAGTTGAAAGAAGAAATTGGACTCTAGTTGAGGCTGCACGTATAATGCTTAGCTAATCCGACGTAACTCTATTTTTGTAGGTTGAGGCTATTTCGACTACATGTTATACACAAAACCGATCAATCATTCATCGTCGCTTCGGTAAAACGCCTTATGCTCTTATAAATAACACAACATCTATCATTAAACATTTCCATATTTTTGGATGCAGGTGCTATGTGCTTAATGACAAGAAGAACTTGAATAAGTTCAGTCCAAAAGCTGAAGAAGGATTTTCATTGGCTATTCTCAATCATCTGCATCATATAGAGTTCACCTGAAGAAATCGAAGATTGTTGTAGAAAGCGTTAATGTCACATTTGATGAAGCAATGGAAGTGGCTTCTGAACAAAGCAGTTCAGGACCCATTCTTACAGGAGTGTTAGCTTCTTGACACATCAGTCCAGAACCTGATTCTAAATTTCTAATTCTGATAAAGCTTCAACGTCTACTTCATATTTAACATAATTAGATTTATTGTTTGAACATTTTTATGATAAGTTTTCCGGAACTAAAATGTTTAAACCTGTTGTGATTGAAAGTTCTGAAGATTTAAGGAACATCATCTAATCACTTCAAAAGTATCTACTGAACTTATACACCCAGTTCAGAAGTAAATCCAGTCAGTTCAAACAGAAACTCCAACAGTTGAAGATACAACAAATATTGCACAGACAGAAGTTGCACAATCATTTGGGCATGTGGAATTGCCAGTTCAGAAGGAAACCACCACTGAATGCGCTCTCACATTCATCCAAGAATGGTTTTCTTCCAGTCAATACAGTGAAGACCATGGCGGCATCATTGGCGAGTTTGAGATCTCTCAAACAGTGAAGTGTCAAGTTATCATCAACCCTGTTGTTCTTCGTGAAGTCATTCCACTCCTAACAACTGAAGAACTTCAAATCGCTCGATTTGAGAAACGCCCCTCCTCTGAAACCCTTCTTCTGTTTGTTCAAATGCTTGTCTACGACACTAAAATCACACGCCTAAGCAATTTCAGAATACAACACCTTCCTCTTATTTGGAACTTTATGTTCTCTGTTCTAAACCGAACCCTTACCTGCAAATTGGGGAGCATGGATCAGACAACTCCAGAGATCCTCTCAATAATGTATGCTCTCTTCTTCAATCGAAACATCGATATGCCTGGAATCATCTATGACCAAATCTTCACGGATATAGAGAAGAAGAAGAAGTGCATCACCAAGGATCCAGAGCAACTCAATCCTTCATCCAAAGTTCCATCAATCACTTTCCTAAGGTTTCTTGCTCTGATAATCAAGGCTGCAATTGATCAGCTTCACATCCTGACCTATCCTGATCAGAGCAAGGCACCCTTCTATATCATGAACAACTTCAAACCCACTATCCTCTCTGAAGGATACCCAGGAGCAAGGAGGATCCATCAACACATGTTGATACAGGTAAATCCCAATTCTGTAGCCCTAGCTTTTCACCTATGTGTTGCCCAAGGACTAGAGCTAGTCCTGGGAACCCTAACACACTTAGGTCCTATGCCTGAAATGGAAAGTCAGAGTATCTCTACTTTAGAGGGATCAGAGGACCCTGAAGTTCAGAACGCTCTGAGGAGTGAACCATAGGGTATTGCTATTAGAGAAGCCGAAGTTCAGAAAGATGACAGCGCACCAGATGGGGCTGTTAATGAGGGAGAAGTGGACGTCCCTTCAGAGACTAGTGAAGAGATTAGCTCTACTAGCTCTGAAGAATGTGAGGATGAATCTTCAGAGGCTAGCTCTGAAGATTCTCAGAGTGAGATGAGAGAGTGCCCTATGGACTTGGAGAAACCTCAAAGTTTTAACCTCACCTCTGAAAAAGATCCCAGAAGGCACATCTATTTTAGGACTCCCACACCAACTACCAGTGCATCGACACCATCTAACCAACCTGATCCAGAGGTAATGATTATTGAATCAGAGGCACACACCTCGTTCCCAACCCAGCAAACCACTTCAGAGGTGCCTTTTTCTACCTCTGAAGTACACAAGCCTGAGGAAACCCGACTTCTGAATGAGTCCTCTCAACAGGACTTAGTCAATAATATAAGTACTCAGTTGCCTCAGAGTACGACACATATCCCCACACTTAATGATGCCTCTATGGATCATCCCTCACCCTTTAGGTTTTCCCGTAGAAATTATCCAACTCAGGGACATTGGTTAAACCTCCAAGCACAAGGATTGACTTGCCTGGATCGCAAGGTCAACTCCCACATTCACTTCCAGTCCTTTGAATCTGAGGAGGTAGACTTGGAACTGAACAAAACGCTCAAAGATGATTCTCCGGAACATCAAGGACCGAGCAGAAGTCCTTCCAGAGACAACATCCAACCATCTCTGAAAGAAGGCTCTTCTGGACTCGAGAACAAATTGGAGACATGTATTGTTGCCAATGTACCCATTTTTGACATTCTCACCAAGTCAGAGTTCGAAAAACTTTGTGAGGAACTCAGAGGCTCCTTGAAAGAGCATAAACTTCAAGGAATTGATGGTCCAGAGGCCTCTACACTCAACTCTGAGAATGCCAAACTCAAAGCAAAGGTCTCGACTCTGAAGACCCACCTTCTGCACTCTAATAACAGGATTCAGGGGTTAGAAAGACAACTTTTTGAGCAGTGCACTGTATCCTCTCTAGAGATTGGGGCCCTAAAAGCTCAGCTTGCCGAACTCAGAAGTCAATCCTCTACAACAGTGACTCTTGCAGATGTACAGAAGGAGGTTAAGGAACTCAGGACAGAGGTGGTGGCCAACCAATCAGCATCATTATCTTCAGAGCAAATGACCTCTATCCTTGAACTGATCAAGTCTACAATTCAAGCATCCATTCCAACTTCAGCAATGACTTCAGAGCTACCACCACCGCCACCCCGAAGTATTGAAGACCTTGTAACCAAGGTTGATCTTGCCACATTCAGAGAAGGCATCATGAGCCGCATGCTGACCTGCTCCTCCAAAATCTCAACGGTCACGCAGAAAAAAGGTTCAGGATACACTTGGTAACCATAAGTTTAATACTGAAGATCAGGTTGCTAAAATTATTCAAGCTTCTTTAGAGGCCATTGACTCGATCAAGAACGCTGCAATCGACACTAAGGACAAAGGCTTTATTGAACCAGAATCCCCGAAGTACAAAATGAAGATATCCCTTTTTGACGACACATGAAATGGAATGACCAAGAAACAACGGTTTGATGATTCAGAGGGCTATGATGATGATGGAGCCTCTGATCCTCGAAAGGGGGAGATACATAATATTGGAACAAGCAGAGGTAACACTTCAAAGGCTACCATAAAGATGGATACCTCTGCTCCTCCCTCATCATCAAATCAACAAACAGGAACTCAACATAACATCGATTCAGAGACAATCAATGCTCTAAAAGATGTTGATGAACAACAGGTTGATTACTTAAGTTCTAGCTCTGAGGATGCATTCCCTTCTCTAGAAAGACAAAATATAGTTATGAGAGATGCATTCGGCTCAGACTCAGAGGAAGAAGAAGCAGCAGCAGCAGCCAAGAACATACTAGAAGAAGAAGTTTTTGATGTGGATGCTTATGTCTACAAAAATGCCCAACCACATCATACTTTTACCGAAGCTGAGCTATAAGAAACTACAGAGCTTGACATGTTTATCTCTGAAACCACCTACGGTAACCCTCAATCATCTTTAGAGGCACAAGCGAAGGAACTAGAGACAAATCAATGGTCTGTTGTAGAAAGAACCATGGTTGTCGATGAGCAGGCTCCTCTAGAGGATCTTGTTCAGAAGGCAAGCATTGGTTTACCAGCGAAAGCCATCTTCACTCAACCTCTAGCAGTTCTTGCTTCCAAACCAGAGACTTCGATAGATGACCATTTCAGATATATCTACTGCGAATTCAGTCTAGAAGATACTCAAGTTATTCCTCTGAATCCAAGAATTAGGGAAAACATGGAAGACTATGAGCAGATATTTTTCAGAGATAAAACGAGTCCAAGAGCAAGAGTTCTTTCAAATTTCCATATCACAAAGATAAACGAAGTCTCTGAAAAGACATTTGCCTATAAAAAATCACCTACATAAATTATGAGGTGATTCACTCTGATGGGAAGGTTTATGAGTTCAATGACAATGATCTCATAAATCTAAACCCTTATGATCTACCTTGTTATTGTATTCCCAGATTCAATTATCAAGCAATCAAACCAACCTCAATCAGATTATGTGTGACAGTGATCAAGAACTAGAGAAAGATTATAATGTAGAGAGAGAAAGTATCCAAGTTTGTATTTCTCCAAATCAAATGTTACAATGTGAGATCTTTTAACAATTACAAGAAAAAACCTATTTATACCAAGGGTAAAACTCTCAAGTAATCCAACTAAACTCTCAAGTACTTGAACAAACTCTCAAGTACTTCAACACCTCTAATACTTATGTTGACTTCTCACTATTTGACTTTCAAAGACTTCCTTTGACTATTCTATTACAAAGGCTTTTTACAAAGCTTTCTCAATTAAATCTTGTATACAATTAATACACTAACATTCTCCCCCTTTGTATTCAAGATTTAAAAAAATTTTGACACTTGTCTTCAACGCTTGATTCTTCAACTTTTATCTCTGACATATTTAAAACTTTGAAGCTTTTAACAATCTTCAGTCTTTGAAGAATCTTTGAAAAGTCTTTTGCACTTTGCATCTCTGGAAAGTCAACAAGTCTTGAAAACGAATCATTTGAAGTCTTAAATCATTTGAACTTTGTAATTCTTTAAACTTCTTTGAAACACTTCATCTTTGAAACATTTGAAACTTCTTGAAGCTTTGAGGAATCTCTGAACTTTGTAACGTCATCTCTTCTGATCATTTCTTAATTTGGACTTGTCTTCAGAATCTTTTGAGAATGATTTCTTTTCATCTGATTTGAATTATCAGAAATTCTCCACAAGTCTTGACTTTATAACTATGAAATTCTTTTAAATTGATCTCTGTAGATTTCTCCCCCTTTTTGATGATTGTGAACATCATAATCATCAAAACTTTCTCAATTTCAGCACTTTCTTTGAATCTCCCCCTTTTTCAAATATTCTCCCCCCTTTGAGATATATTTGATATTATCTGCCCTTTGATCTGAATAGCTGAATCATGAACTGTATATACCCGAATCTTTTCAAATCCAGATATAATGAACGTTGTAATCCTGATTCAACAAATGAAACAGTTAGAAGTGTCTGTCAGTAACACGTAGTTACTGTGTACAACGAATGTACAATTTAAGGAGTTGGTTTGATGATGACTCCCCAGGACTTCCATTCAATCATTGAAAAACACAAGGTTTATCTATAAATGTTCTGACAGAAAAACAAATTTTCTGTGTGCTCGTGCTTGTGTATGAAAAAATTTAGCACAATGATTGTGTTTCATAAGGCTCAAATTGTGTAAACTGTTGAGACAACAACAAGTATTACACGGACTCAATGTGCATGAAAGAGGTGCGAAGGTGGGGCAACTTTCCTTCTTTTTCAATATCTAAATCTTCCGAGTGAAGACCAGATAGTAGATATGTTTCGTCCCCAAAGAAAATGAAACATTTCTTTGTTAAGAAAGAAACGAGTGGCTGGTGGGGTAATTGCAAGAGTTGGCATGGGCTTACTGCCTGTTTCAATGATGGTCACCAAAGAATGTGAACCAATTAGATTTTGTGGCTGCCCGACTCAGAAAGTAGTCGGTGCAGAGTTTTGATATTCTTTTAACTCTGTTCTCATACCCTCTTTCTTTTTAACATTAAAGCTCACTTCTAACCAAACTCTCATTTTCATTTTTCCGCTCCACACAATGAGAAAAACTCAACCGGATGAGTTATCTCCCCCACTCTTTGATTTTGACCCCTCACCCCTCAATCCCTCAAGGATAACTTCCGGGGTAGAAAACACTGGTTAACGTGAATCCATGGAAGTTCTTATAAGCTCACACATGAATCCCATGTAAGTCCTATAAAGAATGGTTGTTCAACAAATTTAACTATAGCAGTTAAGCACATATAAGATAACACTGTCAAAATGTATGCTCATTAAAGATATGAATGAAATTTGAGCATTTGAACAATGAAGGTCTCTCAAAACAAGAATATTGAATGAATGAAATGAAATTAAGAGAATTGTTTTGAGAATCTGACAATGTGTCAATCAGATCAAATAAAATGGTTAGGGTATCAAAGAATTGGATATGTTGTTTATATGAACAAATATAAACAATTTAGCAATGAAAGCACAAATTAGAAAATGATGATTGATGTTCAACAATAATTGAAAGCAAACAGGAGTAGTGCCATCGAAAAATTGTTTCGATATGAGACATGGTAATAACGATTTCAAATGAAGTATTGAACCGATGTGTATGAATACTTTACAGTATAAAGACAAAATAATACGCAAGTATTGATCTTTGGAAACACACGGTCAGTTAAATATTAAAGCTCAAAAATGAAAAACATTTAAAAACACACTTCTAAATTCATAAAATCTTTTGAGAACCAGAAGTGGTTTGAACATTTCAAAAACTGTTTTTATTGCTTGAAAGTTGTTCTTCTTTCAAACAATCAAAGATCTAGATCAGAAGATATTTACCTTTAAACTCCCGCTCAAATCAGTATATCATGATTTGTTTTCTTTTAAGCTCCCCCTGGATATTTGCAAAATATCCATGCCTGAACATTAAAGAACGGGTCCTGATCTGTTGTAATCAGAAGCCACAATCCTTTACATTAAAGTTCGGGTTTTGAACTGTGATGTTCAAAAGCCATTACTTGTACTTTGAAGTACGAGTCCTAGACTGATTTGTCTAGAAGTCATTGTCTTTGACATTGAAGTTCGAGTTCTAAGTTGTAGTACTTAGAAGTCATTCATCTTGCTACCCCTAAACCCGTGGTACCTGCAAATCAGTTTTAACAGGTTTTGGTACCCACTGGTATTTGGGTCCTGGTATGTTAGATTTAGGAATCCACTTCTCATTAGATGTATATATTTTAAATCTAGAATTCTGAGAAGTTATTCTATAAGAACCGTACCAGTTGTGAGCAGTTTCTCTTTGAACGAAGTCATTCTCTCCACAGTAAGAACAACATATCTTCCTTTGAGCAATCCTGATCAGATGATTAGTCGAGTAATATATATCAGAATTACCAAAAGTTTTACCTTTATGCACACTGTTCTTTTTGGCATTTTTTGTGGATTTGAATGAGTTGTCATTCTTCTTCTCTTCATCAGAATCTTTTACTCTCCAGACCATCTGATTTTTCTTTGATTGCTTCCCAAGAGATTTAACATAAAAAAAAATATCGCAAAAAAAAATTTAAAATTCAATTGATCTAGTGATTAATCCATGTAATGATATGAATACAAACTGATCACTTGCTCTAATCGATCAAAGCAAAGACAATTAATCAGTCTAATCACAACAAGATAATATGAATTTGATTCAATAATGAATCATAGAAGTCGACTGTGTATTTGTGAGATTTTAAAAATTTCCAGATTTGATCCAACTTTGATTTCAATCTGTTCAAACCATGAATTTGTGATTGAATCACAACAATTCACAATCAACGAATTAGTCAATTAAATCTCAAATCAAGAAAATTCAACAGTTTGTTCCAAAATTCCAGAAAATCAATTAATTTTCTGTGCAAATCTCTTCTAAATCTGTTTGGTATTGCTCTGATACCAATTGTTATTGTATTCCCAGATTCAATTATCATGCAATCAAACCAATCTCAATCAGATTATATGTGACAGTGATCAAGAACTAGAGAGAGATTAGAATGTAGAGAGAGAAAGTATCCAAGTTTGTATTTCTCCAAATCAAATGTTACAATGTGAGCTCTTTCAACAATTATAATAAAAAAACCTATTTATACCAAGGGTAAAACTCTCAAGTAATCCAACTAAACTCTCAAGTACTTGAACAAACTCTCAATTACTTCAACACCTCTTATACTTATGTTGACTTCTCACTATTTGACTTTCAAAGACTTCCTTTGACTATTATATTACAAAGGCTTTTTACAAAGCTTTCTCAATTAAATCTTGTATACAATTAATACACTAACATGCCTCATCTCTACGCCTACTGCTCAGCAAAATATGAACTAGGAAGGACTTTCTGAGTGGGTTTATACGAAGTCAGGCGTGCTATGGAAGCTCATGTCAAACTAAGGGCCAAACTCAATTTTCAAATTGCTTTGAATCTAGGAGAAGAAATATTTGGAGTAACTGAACCTGTGGAGACCATCGAGAATCTTGAGAGATGTAAGACTGGATCAATAATTGCATAGCCTCTAGGATTTGTCTACAGAGTTAATCTAAACAAGAAGATCTTTTTGGCTTCAGAGGTGTCCAAGTATTCAGATGAGACTTTGAGAGGCGTACTAAGGATGATACATGTGAAGGAAGAACGGCACAGAGCTGATCTATTGGTGAAACTAGACATGGAAATTAGCTTAATGATTAACTTCATAGAGCTCATTATGAAATTCCATAGGATCTGTTCTAGTGATAGGTGTTAGTTCTCTTCTTTACTTTGTTGTTACATTCTCTGTTTGTAATTCCTAATATTTTGAGAAGTAACATTTAAGAGGATGACTTTCTCCTCTATGCTTTCTAGATTAATTTTTTTTTCTCTCTCTGTTATATTGAATTTTTTATTTTTAATACATAGGCGGAGATTGTTAGACCTAATTCTGAATTGTAAAAGTATTGAAAATATCTTAAGTCTTCCTCTGAAGACATTCAGAGACATCAGCAGAGAAAGCCAAGTCTAGATCTGAAGTCAGTTCAGAGACAGACTCTTCAAATGGGAAGACATCAGAGATCTAATTCGGAGCTCTAAAGGTATTCTCTCTGAAGATCAAGACAAGATTTATACAAGTGTTGACAGAAGAACAGATGACACGTCACCTAGTGATAAGATTTACGTTTTAGAGTAGGTCACTGTTCAAGCATGTCTTGAGCTTACCTTTTAGGTAAGTCACTGTTCAAGCATGCTTCTTATGTCAGGATAAGTACACTGTGCACTTTATGGTCCTATACATAGGACCATCACTCCATTGACAAAAGTATGCTTTTCATATATCTTGTATGTGCTTTATTGTTAATATATTCAAGAAGATCGTGTATGATTTATCCATCCTTATGGTGTTCTTCTAATCTACATAATTTATCTAGTAAATAAAAAGCTTGTTCCTATCTTTACATCATTGGATATCTTATTGCATAAACTGTGATATTGAATCTGCTTTGACATTTAAACAATATTGCTTCCGCTGCTGTTATTATTATTGTTTGTTTATATATCATTTTTATAATATTTGTTAAATCTGGGATCCAACAATTCTTTTATTAATCAAAGCATATGGTGTTTTATCAAACCAACGATGAATAATGGAGCGATTTTGAGTATAGCATGCAGTTGACACAACTTCAACCCACAAAAATAGAGGTAGATTAGATTGACTCACCATAGTGCGAGCAGCCTCAACGAGAGTACTGTTTCTCCTTTCTACTACTCCATTCTGTTCTGGTGTTCTGGCAGTAGAAACTTGGTGTGTTATCCCGACCGATTCGAGATAATCATCTACAGTCTTGTTCTTGAATTCTTTGCCATTGTCTGTTCTGAGAAGCTTAAATGTCTTCTACAAACTCACTTGAACGGTCTTTAAAAATGAGATGATGACATCGGGCGTCTCATCTTTCGATCTTAGAAATTTGACCCAAGTGTATCTTGATAAATCGTCCACAATCACTAAGACATATTTCTTGTCGTTGATGCTTTGAGTTCGCATTGAACCACAGAGATCCATATGTAGCAATTCCAAAGGAGTTCTTGTGCTCGGTTCAGGCTTAGGCTTATTAGAAGCTCGTTTCATTTTACCTTTCTCACACGCTGTACACAGATGTTCTCGTTCATATTTCAGCTCAGGAAGTCCTTTTACCAAGTTACCAGTCACCAATTTGTTAATGTATCTGAAATTGAGGTGAGATAGCCGTCTATGACATAACTAGCTACGTTGCATAGAGGCTTTTGTAAGTAGACACATAACATTATCAGTCTTGACTCTAGACAGATTAATCGTGTAGAGGTTTGACTTTCGCGTCCCGACTAAGAGCATCTTCAGTTCTCACACAACATCGCTTGGCCTTAAAATTCACCTCTAAATATTTGTCACAGAACTGACCAATGATGAACAGATTGTGTTCTAAACCTTCAACGTAGCTCACCTTTTTGATTGTGACATTTTCTTGCACAACATCTCCATAGGCAAGTATCGGTGAAAACTAGTCATTCCCAAATCTGACGTTCCCGCAGAATTTCTCTGTATAATTAGATAAAATATCTTTCTACCCGATCATATGCTTGGAGCAACCAGAATCCAAGTACCACATATGACGGGTCTGCACAAGAGAAATCAAGGAACAACAGGTTTAGGTACCCATTTATAGATGGGTCCTATCGTGTTAGCACAAGATTTTGGCATCCATTTGAATTTGAACCCTTTGATCTTTTGAAAAACTTTTGAGATATATGAATTATATACATGATATGAACCAAAACAATCATCAGAATATTGTCGAGTTACAAAATCATTTCGACCATGTGTAGATAACTGAGTAGTAAACGGAGATAATTGGAACAATTGCTTTATTGAGTAAGTCTTGTAAGAAGTTACAAGATTTGTTTTAGAAGAAGCAATATTACCAACTACATCAGTAAAACTATCATAAATCCTATTACATTCAGAATCAGAAAATGATTTTGTAGCCTCTTCAATCTTCTTCTTAGGTCGCCATTCCAGTCTTACTTCTGACTTTTTCCATCTCAATTCAGGAACTAGTTCATCAACCTTAGCTGATGACTCACCTTTCTTAAACACACTAGGTAAAGCATCAGAATTGACAATAAAATCAGAATGATCTTGAAGTTTTGCATTGAAATCAAACATATCAACACTTTCATCAACACAACCATCAGAATTTAAGAAATTATTATCTTCCGCAAATAAGTCATCAATATCATCATCATAAACTTGAGGTGCCTTGGA
This sequence comes from Arctium minus, assembly GCA_954870635.1. Classification (NCBI taxonomy): domain Eukaryota; kingdom Viridiplantae; phylum Streptophyta; class Magnoliopsida; order Asterales; family Asteraceae; genus Arctium; species Arctium minus. The sequence continues at coordinate 29,222,501 of OX941089.1, read as the reverse complement.
AGAATTTAAACACATCTTTTAATAAGAAATTTTAGCTTCAGATTTAAAAACAGTGTTCTTCATAACTGTAGAAAACACAACTTTCTCAAGTTCAACCAAAATTCTTTCATCATCTAAGATGTTTTCAAGCTCGATAATTTTGCTTTCTAAAACGAGTGGAGGAACATAAATTTTGGCTTTAACAGATTTTGCCTCCAACTCCTTAGTAGAATAACTTTCAAAATAATCATTTGACAAAAACTTTGGTTGTTCAGAAAGATAACTAGCATTCAGCTTTTTATAGCAGAATGGTAGTTACATTTTGGTTGTGTTCTTTTTGTTCTCGTCTTCCTTGGCCTCAACCCCATCAGAAGATTTAGTAACAAATTTTGGTTTCAAATGAGTATGTTTGTCAGCCACTTATAAGAAATCAAAATTATATAAAGCTGGTTGTTTTCTAATTGCTTTCTTCAAATAGAGTGGGTTATCGTAACCGAGACCCCACTTTTCTTTAAAATCATAATCTTCATTTGGTGTGTTTAGAAAGATGGTTTGATCCATTTGACCTCTAGAGTAAAGTTTTGCTTCCAAACCATTAATCCTTTTCTGCAAGTTTTTATTATCAACCTGCAAGTTGTGAACATTTAGAACAAACTCTTGTTTCTCACATTCAGACGAATTTAATTTTGAAACAGTTTCAGAAATTTGAGTTTCAGGACAAGCTTTTTGTTTTTCAAAAACAACAGTAGATTTGTTTAAAGAATCAAGCAAGTTTTTGTTCCCAACAATTTCCTTGTTAAGATCAAAAATTGTTTGACGCTTCTTTGCAACTCTACTTTTCTCCTTTTTAAGCTTATCTTGTAAGTCTTGAAGCTCAACCATCATGGTTTCCATTTTCTTTACGAAATCAGATTCAGAAAAATTTTGTACATCATCGAAAGTCCCCTCATCAGATTCATCATATTTTACTTCCTTGCCCATTAAGCACATATGAGCAGTCTCATCTTTTTCTTCATCATCTGAATGGTCCATCCAGAATTCATCCTCAACCATCAGCGCCTTTACTGCCTCTTTTTGCTTAGCCAGAAACATCTTGTTCTTATAGTAATCTGAGTTTCTCACAGTCGGATTCCGACAGTTCTTGGCAAAGTGACCAATCTTGCCGCAATTATAGCATTTGACTGGATCTTCAGACTTCTTCTCTCCATAATCATTCACATGCCTTCTTTTCTCTTTACGCATCTTCCCTTCAATATTTTCCTTGTTATCATAATTCCTAGATCCTGACGAGTATCTCTGACTATTAGACCCCGGTTTCTTGTAGAACTTCTTCTGGAACGCACGGGTCAACAGTAGCATAGCTTTCTTTAAGTTTTCCCCATCATCAGAATCTGAATCATCACCATCAAAATCATCAGAACTGGATATGACAACTTTCTTTTTCTTTATCTTGTCCTTCTTCTCCTTTTATTTCTTTGCAACCACCAAGGCAATAGGATTCGGTACTGGCTTCTCATTCTTCTTCTTGTCTTCTCTATCCTTTACCACTTCCTCTTCATTCTGCCTAAGTGTTTCATACACTTTATGTAGAGGAATCTCTATTAGAACCTATATCTGTTTCATCCTTCGTGTGTGCTTCTTCCACTCTGGTTGCAACACACTCAGAAATTTCACATTCTTCTCTATTTGTTTCTTCTTGACCTTGTTCTTTGTCAGCTCATTTATCAAAGAAACAAACCTATCATAAGTGTCTTCAAGACTCTCTCCAGGTTTGGCTTTAAACTCCTCATAACTGTTTATGCAGTTTGCAACTTTCATTTGGTTGCCAACTTTGGAACCTAACATCATTTCTCTAATTGATCCCACATCTTCTTAGTTGTTGCCTTGTAGCTGTCTATTTTGATGTAGATCTCATTTGGTATGCTTTGAAGGAGTAGAGATCTAGCTTGCTTGTCAGCCTTGTATCTGTTTTTCTGTTCTTCAGTATACTGAGAAATATCCTTAGGTATTGTCTTTGTCTTTTGTTCTCTTTCCACATTTCCATGTTCACTATCAGAGGATCCATCATCGTCTGGAATTTCCATAGTAATTGGAATCATTGGACCTTCCTCAATGGACATCTTAATGTTGTCTCCATTGGCATGTCTGTCTATAAAGTCCAAAAAATTGTCTTTCCACTGCTCGTATTCGCCTTTGAAAAGAACTGGTAGTTTTACATCTGTACCTATAGCCAGAGCCTCCCTTGAGTTCTTCACTCTTTGCGTGTTTTAACCCTGTGCGTGTTCTTGACTAAACACCTTGCGTGTTCTTCAGATCTAGCGCGTTCTTCATCATTTCGTACAAAAACTAACTTTTTCCACTTGAAAATGATTCAAACCTGAAAAATTGACTCTGAAACTTGCAAATTTGCTCTATACCAAATCTTGAACAGGTTACAAATAAGTAATTTCAATCAAAAACAACAATGATTACAGATTGAACAAGATACAGTACGTTTTCACACTTCGAACAAGAAATACAATAAAATCTAAAATTCACACCAAAAGTTGTGAATTAGACAAAGCTATTCAAACAAAACATGTTCTAAACATCAAATCGAGTACAAAGAAATCAAATTCAGATAAAAAACATCAATAAACAACGAAATTCAAATCTGCACAGTTTCTTTTGCGAGTTCTTGAAAATGTCGTCCAAAAATCATATTAAGATCTTGATTCTGAATTCTTGTAAACTCTGATACCAACTGTGTGTCCCACAATGAGTGAAAATCAGATCAAGATGACACAATCAATTAAACAAACGATTTCCATTAATCTCAACTTTGATTACACAGTATACTCTCAATACAGGCTCTCAATATTTCTCTCACTAAACAAAACGCGTACACCTCTAGCTATATGAATCTACTAACAAAAACAATTAATACCCACAACTTTACAAAGACAAACACTAACACTACACTTTGACTTTGACATTACTTATTACAAAGACTTTGACTTTAGCTTGAGAGTTGAGTTGAGCTTTTGGCTTTGACCTTCATGATCTTGCATCCAACATCTTTTTGCACTAACACATTTTTAACCCAACCAATATTTTGGGTACAAACATGGTAATTAAGTAAACCTTCCATTGTGCTATCATGACCCAACATGGAAGGATAACCATTTAGTTCCAAGGTTCATCAAGCATCAATATGAGTATTTTAATACATAAGAAACCATCATTCATAACCTTTTCATCAAAACCTCCGAATAGGTCAAAACCCTAGTTTAATCTAGGTTTTCTCAAAAATCCATATGTGTAACATCCCGCCTGCCTCGACAACAATATTGTCCGCTTTGCCCCTGGATTTAACAAAGTGTAGCGCACGAATTTGTTTCTGGAGACCTGGTGAGAAACTTCCCAGGGGTCACCCATCCTGGGACTACTCCCACCCAAGCACGCTTAACCTCAGAGTTCCCAGAACCTGACGTGCTTGTGGCCCCAAAACGCGTTGTTGTTAGGAAGGCCAAGATATTACTTATAACACCCAGCATCACTCCTGTCCACGGCCGATATGGGATATGCCTAAGGTGTTACAAACACCCCCCCTTGGGACTCATCGTCCTCGATGAGGTTTGCCTCATATCTCGAACGGCACAAGAGTGGCTCTGATACCATCTGTAACATCCCGCCTGCCTCGACAACAATATTGTCCGCTTTGCCCCTGGATTTAACCAACGTGTAGCACACGGATTTGTTTCTGGCGACCTGGTGAGAAACTTCCCAGGGGTCACCCATCCTGGGACTACTCCCACCCAAGCACGCTTAACCTCAGAGTTCCCAGAACCTGACGTGCTTGTGGCCCCAAAACGCGTTGTTGTTAGGAAGGCCAAGATATTTACTTATAACACCCAGCATCACTCCTGTCCACGGCCGATATGGGATATGCCTAAGGTGTTACAATATGTATGAGGAAAGAGCTATACCCACCATGAGAAATCATAAATATGTATGTTTAAACTCATTATATATTAGTAAATAAACATCTCTAGTAAAGTTAACCAAAACCTTAAAATCATCCAAAACCAAGTTCTAAGTCAAAACTTGTAATAAATGGAACCAACATCAAAGAGATGATTAGACGTTCCAAAGAGAAGTTTGACATGTATAAAGTTTTGGAAAAATGAGAGTGAATTCATGTTATTAGGTTTTGTAGCAAAACAAAATACTTGATGAAGCTTTAGAGAAGGGAAGAGGAGTACTTGAAGCTTGAATCACTAGAGGTTCTCTTCACTTAATGTTGACCAACCCTATGATAACACCATAAATGATCTTAATGGTTCATCCAAATACTATGAATGAAGAGAGAGGGTTAGGGATGATAAATTTCCAAGAAATGGAGAGGAAATTCGACCTATGCAGCCCCAAATCTGATAAAAATGACTAGAAACCGGAGCTGGAAGAATTTATACTTCGGGTGCCTGACAACGACATTACCCGACGAGAGTGACAATTGTCACAATTGCTGGCATAATCTTCCGCATTGGGTACCTCTCGGTACACCCTCTAAGAGATTTCCAGGCGAGAGTGACATCTGTCACAATCGCCAACATTATCGCCAAACAGGTACCACGGGTAGTCCTTGGGTCGCGACATTGACATGCGACTATGCCCCTGGCACTAACTCCAGGCATAGTCACCCCACTTGTATTGAACCCAAAAATTTAGGTTTTCTCACTCGAACGGTTTGTGACTCGATTAGAAGGATGAGGTGAGACGTTCCACAATAAAATTCTAAAATTCCTTGGGTTACAACTAGAAAATGGAACCACATTTACTTACCGAAAGTACGGGTGTTACAATCCTCCCCAACTTGTGAATGATTTCGTTCTCGAAATCCAAACTACACAAATAAGTGGGGGCATCTCCGCATCATGTCCTCTTCGGCTTTCCAAGTCACGTTGGCCCCATGATGATGCTTCCATTGAACCTTGACCAAGATGACTTCCTTGTGACGAAGTTTCTTTGTTTTTTTCTCAAGGCTTTTTTCGGGTTCTTCAACGCAACGGTTTCCCTCGTCCAAACTTATTTCGGAAAGAGGTATAATGCTCTCTTCTTTCGCCAAACACTTTCGAAGGTAACAAATATGGAATGTGTTGTGAATTCCATTCATTTCATGTGGAAGTTCCAATTGATAAGTTTGGAGTCTCACATGTTTTAATAGTATGAATGGCCTAAGGAAACGGGGACTTAACTTCCCTCTTTTTCCGAACTGGATGATACCTTTCCAAGGAGACACCTTCAACATCACTCAGTCTCCTAATTGGAATTCCATCGATCGTCTTTTCTTGTCGGCATAGCTCTTTTGCCGATCTTGATCCGCCTTCAACCTTTCGTGTATGCCTTTAACCTTGTCGGACGTCTCTTGAATGATTTTTGGTTCGGCAAATTGTTTCTCTCTCGCTTCTAGTCAACACAAGGTAGTTCTGCACTTCCGCCCATATAATGCTTCAAAGGGAGCCATACCAAGTCTAGAATGATAACTATTGTTGTAGGAAAATTCCACCAAAGGTAGGTGAGAGTCCCAACTACCACCAAAGTCGGTCACACAATATCTTAGCATATCCTCCAACATTTGAATTGTCCTTTCGCTTTGACCTTCGGTTTAGGGACGGTAGGTCGTGCTTAACTTCACTCCCATACCTATTTTTTCAGTAGACCATCCCAAAAGTATGACGTGAAACGACTACCACGGTCTGAGATGATGGACAAAGGCACACCATGCCTATAAACCACCTCATCAATGTACAATTTTGCTAGCTTGTCCATTGGTAATGTCTCCCTTATAGTTAAGAAATGAGCGCTTTTAGTCAACCGGTCGACTATCACCCAAATGGTGTCGTGACCTCTTAGGGTCTTCGGGAATTTGTTCACGAAGTCAATAGTGATATGCTTCCATTTCCACTCGGGTATGTCTAAGGATTGGAGACTTCCATAAGGCTTTGTTGCTCAGAATTAACTTGCAAACAAGTCACATATCGCTCTACATAATGTGCTACATCTAGTTTCATTACTTGCTACCAATAGTGTGACTTCAAGTCTCTATACATTTTGGTGCTTCTCGGATGGATGGAATACTTGGACTTATGTGCGTCTTCTACAAGTAGCTCTCGGTTGCCTCCAATTTTGGGTAACCCAAACACGCCCATTGAACAATTTTACTCCACGACTATCTTTCATTAAAAGTAATTGTTGCTTTGTCATCACCTCCTCTTTCCTTCCAATAAAGCCTCGACTTGTGACGCCTTGATTCTTTCAATGAGGCTGAACACAATCTTGATTCTCGTAAGCCTGGCTCTTATGCTCCCACTATAGTCCTTCCAACTCAAAGCATCGACCACCACGTTTGCGTTACCCGGGTGTTAATCCGTTACGTTTATTTGATTCATTACATATATGTATGGTTTCCTTGTTTTTATTGAGATTCTTTTTGTTTTATTTGGTGTACAATGTGTTCTTCTTAAATCAAGTTGGTTTGCGTTCCCGTCAAATTAGTGGATCGTATGATCATGTATATCCTAGGGTGATTTCTCTTTTGGTTTTTGTGTGTCCTAGAATCTAGTTTCTAATTTCTAATCATAAACAATCAAACAAACAAGATTTACAAAACAATTACCTGTTTGATTTCAATTCACAAATCACAAGATTACAAACTTCTCTCTCTAGAACTCTCTTTCTCTCTCTACAAATTTCTCTCTCTAAACGTATTCTCTCAGATTCTTAATTAGACTTGTTAACTAACTAAAACAGAAAATACAAGGTATTTATACCTACATACAAAATACAAGGAAATAAAATACAAATGTTGACTTTGACTTTTATTACAAAAGACTTTGACTTTAATGAGAGTTGACTTTCTCAGCTTTGACTTCTTGATCTTTGACTTTTATCTTCTTGATCTTGTATCCAACATATTTCATGCTCTAACAATCTCCCCCTTTGGATTCAAGATCATTGTTAAAAAAATCTAGCAATTCAGTCTTCACTTTTAAGCTCTGTCAGTACAATTTCCCCTTAAAACTTTCACAAGATACTTTCAGACTTTGAAAAGAAATTATCTTCAGAATCAGCTCGGAATGCTTTAGCAAATAATCTTCAAAGAAAATTTCCTCAAATCTTCAGAAATTCTTTGATCTTCTTCAAATCTTTACTTAAAAATCTTCTGACTTGGACATTTCTTTAAAATCATCTCTTAAAACTTTATCATTTCTTGATACCATCTCCCCCTTTTTGATGATTTGAGCATCTGTATCATCAAAACTTTCACCAAGAAATATCGTTGACCATTCTGATTTGTCAAACTGAGCCTCTGATTCTGTGATCCATAGCCAAGTATTCATCTAGATCTTTGTAAATCCAGACAAAATAAGAACATGTAACTACTCCTGAATCAACAAATGAATCAGTTAAAATGTCTGTCAGTAACACAAAGTCACTGTGTGTAACGAATACACAATATAAAGGAGCTTTTTGATGTTCACTCCCCCAGGACTTCCATCCAATCAACGAAACACCACAGAGGCAATTTCTATGAATGTTATGACAAAGAAACAAATTCTTTGTGTTTTCATGCACGTGTAGAAAGAATTAAGCACTTGAAGATTGCTTTTTAAAAGGCTCAACATTGTGTAAACCACTGAGACAACAGTAGATAAACACAGACTCAATGTGCATGATTGAAGTGCGAAGGTGGGGCAGACTTCCTTCTTTTTCAATATCCAGATTTTCCAAATGAAAATCAGATAGATTATGTGTTGCGTCCCCTTGAAAATGTGAAACATTTTCTTTTTAAGAAGAAAATGCGTAGCTGGTGGGGTTTAGTCAAGAGTTGGCATGGGCTAGTTGCCTGTTTCAATAACGTTCACCAAAGAGTTGTGAAACATTAGTAATGTGGCTGCCCGGCTCAGAAAGTAGTTGGTGCAGAGTTTGATATTCTTTTACTCTAATCTCACACCCTCTTTCTTTTAATCATTAAGCTCACTACTAACCAAACTCTCTTTTCCATTTTACCTCATCACACCCACACTCATTTCTTTTATACTCCTTACACTCAATCACTAAGTATTAACTTCTTGGGTAGAAATCATCGGTTAACGTGATTTCATAGAAGTTCAGTTAAATCCTAGCACAAAGAACCCATATTTCCTAGAAAGCATATGTTGCTCAGATGATTTAACTTTATCAGTTATAGCTCAAAATACAAATGTCAGACGAATTCATTTTAAAACATTGAAGTATTTTCAAACAAGTATATTGAATGAATGAACATGAATGCAAAAGACTTGTTTGAAAATCTGACATTGTATGAAAATAATCAGAAATGAATGATAAATCAATGAAGGCTTATGGTCAAGAATAATGGATATGTGTCTATATGAAACAAAAATATAGACATTCTTGAAAAACCGTTCCGAAATGAAATGACGCTCAAAAATTTATTGAAGTACAAGCGGGGTGTCTTACCATCGAAATTATGTTTCAATATGAGACATGGTAAGAACGATTTAAACAAAAAAATTCAAACTGGTGTGTGTGAATACTTGAAAGTATATAGAAAAGACAATACGAAAGTACTAATCTTTGGAAAACACACGGTTTGTTTATCAATTAAGCACAAAAATAAAATGAAAACATTTAAAATCGCACTTCCAATTCATGAAATCTGTTTAAGAATCGGGAAGTGGACTGAACCTTTCAGAACATGTTTTCTATATCTGAAAGTTGTCCTTTCAGATACATTTGAGATTAAGATAAGAAATTTTCCTTTTCACGCAATCTTAATTCTCATAAAGTCAGTTGTAGTCATTAAGATATGATCGTGCCAGCTTCTCTCATCCTGCATAAGTCTCAAAGTCTACTCAAAGCAAATTTATTCACAAAATTTATTTAAATGTAAAATACATAAAGCAATAAAACGTTTAAAGTACGAGTTCTGATCTGAGATAATCAGAACTCATAGTCTTACTCCTTTTGACTTTACTAATATGCAAGCTCCCCCTAAAATCATGCATATCAAAATAAATTTGTCAGTTAATCAAAATGTAGAAATTAGTTATGCTCCCCCTCAAAATAATGTAGATCATCTAAAATCTTCTCTTACTCCCCCTGAGATCATGAGCAAAAAATTAAAGTGCAGATATCCTTCAAACATAATGATAAAGAAAAATGATGAAAAATAACAATACTTAACTTTATTAGGTAACAATTGATTATGTCTTAAGATTTAGCATACCAAGCTTAGAAACAAGAAAGTTAAATATCTTTTCATCTAAGGGTTTGGTAAATAAATCTGCAAGCTGATAATCTGTTTTTACAAAATAAAGTTCAATTGTTCCTTTTTCTACATTATCTTTTATAAAATGATACCTGACAACAATGTCTTTGGTTTTCGTATGTTGAACAGGATTAACAGATATCGCGATTGCACTCTTCGAGTCACAATGTATTGGTATTTTATCAAACTTGAATTCGTAGTCTCGTAGCTGTGTTCGCATCCACAAGACTTGAGAGCAGCAACTGGCAGCAGCTACATACTCTGCTTCAGCAGTCGACGTGGAAACGCATAATTGTTTCTTTGATGCCCAGCTAACGAGCTTGTCTCCAAGGAATTGAATGTGACCTGAAGTACTCTTTCTGTCCAACATGCAACCTGCATGATCTGCATCTGAATAGGCAGTCAATTGAAACCCAGTATCCTTAGGATACCACAGACCAAGATCTGCAGTCCCCTTTAGATACCTAAAAATCCTTTTGACAGCAGCCAAATGGGATTCTTTAGGAGCAGCCTGATATCTAGAACATAAGCATGTTGAAAACATAATATCTGGCCTACTTGAAGTAAGATACATTAATGATCCTATCATACCTCTATAAGTTCTAACATAAACACTTTTACCCGAAGGATCAGTGCTAATCTTAGTACCTGGTGCCATAGGGGTTCCAATTGGTTTACAATTTTCCATATTGAACTTCCGAAGAATATCCAAAATTTACTTAGATTGGTTAATGAAAATCCCCGTTGAAAACTGTTTAACTTGTAATCTGAGAAAGAAATTCATCTCTCCCGTGACACCATGAGGTTAGAAAAGTTTTTGCAATATTTAGGATTAGTAGAACCAAATATTATATCATCAACATATATTTGAATAAGGATGATATCGGCTTTTTCCTTTTTGATGAACAAAGTGGTATCAACTTTACCTTTGGAAAAACCAGACTTGACCAAGAATTTAGATAGAACATCATACCATGCTCGAGGGGCTTGTTTCAAACCATACAGGGCTTTCTCCAAGATGTAGACAAGATCTTGCTTATTTGGATTCACAAACCCTTCTGGTTGAGACACGTAGACTTCCACCTTAAGAATGCCATTCAGAAAGGCCGTTTTCACGTCCATCTGATAGACTGTAAAATTCTTATGAGCTGCGTAGGCTAGAAACATGCGGATTGCCTCTATACGTGCTACTGGAGCATATGTCTCATTGTAGTCTATGCCTTCCTCTTGCCGGTAACCTTTGGCAACAAGTCTAGCTTTGTTCCTTATGACGATACCATCTTCGTCCTTTTTATTCTTGAATACCCATTTAGTACCAATTACGGATTTTCCTTCCGGTTTTGGAACTAATCTCCAGATCTTCAGGGCTTCAAACTGATTTAATTCTTCTTGCATAGCAGATACCCAATCCGAATCAGCAAGAGCCTCTGATACTCGCGTGGGCTCTATCTTACTGAGGAATGAGTCATGCAAACATTGATTAAGAGTCGCTGACCTAGTTTGTACGGGCTTGTTGAGATCTCCAATTACTTGATGTAATGGATGCCCTTTGGTCCAGCGATGCTCATGAGGTAGTGGAGTAGATACTGATTGAACATTATCATCATTTAAAAATCCACTGTCAGGCTCTTCAGATTGAATAGATGGAAGGGGGTTTGCAGTTGAAGTTTCAGGTGCAGAAGCATCAGTTGGAACAGCAGACTCTGGCTGTTGAGTAGACAATGTATTACACATAACTGAAACAGTTACTTCTGGCTCAGCAGTTACTTGTACATCTTCAACTGTAGGAATAGATGTTGGAATGTGAGTTTCTGACTGAACGGGGGATACAAGTTCAGTTAAAACTTCTGAAGTCACTGGATGATTGCAACTTGTGTCTTCTCCTAGAAACTAATCATAAAAGAATTCAAATAACAAATCTAAATCAGATAAATGTGAAATTGAAGTAGAAGCGTTATTCGAATTATTCGCTGTAGAAGCAGGTTCTGGACTGATCTTCCCAGAAGCTAATACTCCAGTAATAACGGGTTCTGAACCGAGTTGTTCAGAAGCCATTTCTTCATCAAATGTAACATTAACGCTCTCGACAACTGCCTTTGACTTCTTCAGATAAACACGATATGTTGCAGATGTTGAAGAATAACTAATGAAAATACCCTCGTCCGCCTTAGCACTGAATTTATTCAGACTCTCTCTGTCGTTAAGCATGAAACACTTACACCCAAATATGTGAAAATACTTGATTGTCGGTGTTCTGTTGTTAATCAGCTCATATGGAGTCTTTTGAAAACGGCGGTGTAATATGGACCGATTTTGAGTATGACATGCAGTTGACACAGCTTCTGCTCACAAAAATAGAGGTAGATCGGATTGACTAAGCATAGTACGAGCGGCCTCGACTAGCTTCCGATTTCGCCTTTCGACTACTCCATTTTGTTCAGGCGTACGAGCAGCAGAGTACTGATGTGATATCCCGACCGATTCGAGATATTCTTCAACAATCTTGTTTTTGAACTCTGTGCCGTTGTCTGTTCGAAGAAACTTGACTTGTCTTTGCATATTCACCTGGGTCGTCTTTAAGAAAGTAATGAGAACTTCGGGCGTCTCATCTTTTGATCGAAGAAATTTGACCCATGTGTATCTTGAATAATCATCCACAATAACCAACACGTATTTCTTTCCACCCAAGCTTTGTGTTCTCATTGGACCACACAAATCCATATGCAGTAACTCTAGTGGAGAACTGGTGCTTGGTTCAGGCTTTGGTTTATGAGGAGATCTCTTCATCTTACCCTTATCACATACAGCACATAAGTGTTCTTTCTCGTATTTCAGCTCAGGAAGTCCTTTTACCAAATTTCCACTAACCAGCTTGTTGATATAACGAAAATTCAGATGTTATAGTCGTCGGTGCCAAAGCCAACTTTCTTGCATCGAAGCTTTTGATAATAAGCAAACGTGACTGTCATTCTAAACCTTTGAAAGATTGATGGTGTAGAGATTTGTCTTTCGCTTGCCTGCTAAGAGTTCTGTGTCGTCTTCAGAACGAACCAAAAATCTCTTAGCTTTGAAGTTGACCTCTAACCCTTTGTGGTAGAATTTACCGATGCTAAACAAGTTGTGCCCTAGACCTTCGACATAACTCACCTTCCTAATCGTTATGTTGTCTTGATTGATATCACCATATCCTAAGATTGGTGAAACTTGATCGTTTCCAAATCTGACATTTCCACTGAATTTCTCTGCATAATTAGACAATAAAGCTTTTTGCCCAGTCATATGCTTGAAACATCCACTGTCCAAGTACCACATATGTCGGGTCTGCAAGAGAAATCAGGAAACAATAGATTTAGGTACCCATTTAAAAACGGGTCCTAACAGATTAGCACAAGATTTTGGTATCCATTTGAAAATGGATCCTCCTTTTCTTTGAAAACTTTTAAAGACATTTGATCTTGAAGAATACACATGATAAGATCCAAACCAATCAGTAGAATTATGAGAATAAGCAAAATCATTTCTCCGATAATGATAAGATTTAGTAGTAGGAGGAGATAATTGAATCAATTGCTTTATTGAATAACTCTTGTAAGAAGTTACAAGGTTTTGTTTAAGAGAAGCAAGTTGATCAACTACATCATTATCACTACTAACTGATCTATTACAATAGTTATCAGAAACTGATTCAGCTATCTCATCATCCTTCCTTTTTGGTCGCCATTCAGTTCGAGCTTTCGATCTTTTCTCGCTTATATCTGAAACAAAAGATTTAGATTTATTAGGAAATTCAGTATTCTGAGACTGAGTTTTCTTTTGTGTACCAGTGTATTTCTGTTCCTGTAATCGCTGTTTCTTATGTTTCTTACCTTGAGCATAGTAATCAGCAGTTACAGAAACTGATTCACCAACCTTAGCTGATGATTCACCAATATTAAAACCACTTGGTAACACTTTTTCAGTTAGAAGACAAGTAGAATGATCAGGAAGAGGAGCATTGAAGTCAAACATATCAATTTCTTCTATGCACCCATCATCGGAATTAAGAAAGTCATTTGCAGACTCAAATAAGTCATCAAAATTATCAGTCGAAGTTTGATGTGGCTTAGAAACTTTAGAACACTTTGTAGATTTAGATTGAAAAACAATGTTCTTTAAAACTGTAGAAAACACACTTTGTTCAATATCTACCAAAAGTTTTTCATTAAATAAAACATTTTCAAGCTCAATTATTTTGCTTTCAAGAATGAGTGGAGGAACATAAACCTTTGCAATTGCAGGTTTTGCCTTCATCTCAGAAATAGAATAACTAGAAAAATAATCGTTTGAAAGAACTTTTGGTGTTTCTGAAAGATAACTATCATTTAACTTTGCATAGTTAAATGGTAGTTGCATTTTATTTACATTCTTTCTATTTTTAGTTTCTTTGGCCTCATCTTCTTCTGGTAATTTGGTAACAAATTTGGGTTTTAAATGAATATGTTTACCAGCACAAGAAAGAAAATCAAAATTAGATAATGTTGGTTGTTTTCTGATGGCTTTCTTTAAGTAATGGGAGTTTTCAAAACCAAGTCCCTATTTTTCCTTAACATCAGCCTCTTCGTTAGGTGCATTGAGAAAAATGGTTTGATCTGTTTGGCCTCTTGCATAGAGTTTGACTTCCAGACCATTTACCTTCTTATTCAAAAGCTTGTTCTCAACCTGCAATTTATGAATAGTTAGTGCAGATTCTTTCTTCTCAAATTCAGACTTAGAAATTTTAATTTCAAAATCAGAAATCTTCTTTTCAAAACAATCTACTTGAAGTTTAGAATCAGAAACAGACTTGCATAAAGAATCAATTAGATCTTTGTTCCCAAAAATGGACTTATTAAGCTCAAAGATCTTATTGTTTCTTTTAGCAACTCTGTCTTTTTCCTTTTTCAGTTTTACTTGAAGGTCATTAAGCTCAACCATCATGGCTTCCATTTTGGTTATGAAATCTTTTTCAGTTAAGTTCATTACCTCATCAGTCGTCTCATCATCTGACTCATCATATTTCACCGCCTTTCCCATTAAGCATATATGAGTTGCTTCTTCTTTCTCTTCCTCTTCACCATCTGAATGATCCAGCCAAAATTCATCTTCAGCCATTAATGCTATGCCCGCTTCTTGTTTTTTGGCCAATAGCAATTTGTTCTGATAATACTGGGAGTTGCGAACCTTTGGCTTTCGACATTCTTTAGCAAAATGTCCAATCTTGCCACAATTGTAGCATTTGATTGGATCATTTGCTGGGTTTTCAGCAACGGTATAGTCATTCACAAACTTCTTTCTTTCTTCGGGTTTCTTCTCAACAAATCGGTTTCCTTCAACCCGTTCCCTGTGCTCATGGTTCTTGGAGCTTGATGAAGAATATCTTTAAGAATTGAATCCCGGCTTCTTGTAGAATTTCTTTTGAAATGCACGGGTCAATAATAGCATAGCTTGTTTGAGACTTTCTCCATCATTACCATCTGATTCAGATTCTGACTCAGAACTTGTAAGCACTTTCTTCTTTTTCTTCTTCTCTTTCTTTTCTTTCTTCTTCTCTCCTGCCACCAATGCAATAGGATCGGGAACCTTCTCTTCCTTCTTTTTCTCAACTCTTTTCTCTTCCACTTCTTCTTCATTTTGCCTCAGAGTTTCGTAAACCTCATGTAATTGAATGTCATTGAGATCCTTCATCTGTTTCATCCTACGTGTATGCTTTTTCCACTCTGGTTGTAGGATGCTCAGGAATTTGACATTGTTCTCAAGTTGCTTCTTTTTCACCTTATTCTTTGACAACTCATTCAGAAGCAAGACAAAACGTTCATAAGTGTCTTCCGAGCTTTCATTCTCTTTGGCTTTAAATTCTTCATAATTGTTAATACAATTAGCCACTTTCATTTGTTTACCGACCTTGGAACCCATCATCATCTTTTGCAACTGATCCCACGTCTTTTTAGCATTTGCCTTGTAGCTGTCTATTTTGACGTAGATGTCATTCGGGATACTTTGAAGAAGAAGGGATCTTGCTTGCTTGTCTGCTTTGAAACGACTCTTTTGCTCTTCATAATACTGATCATATTCAACTTAAACTGTTTTCATCTTCTGTTCTCTTTCCTCCGTACCATCTTCACTATCAGATGAATCATAATCAGGTATTTGAACTGTGATTGGTACCATAGGACCTTATGTAATTGACAGCAGAATGTTTTCCCCATTTGCATGTCTGTCTACAAAATCCAAAAATCTGTCTTCCCATTGTTCGTATTCTCCTTTGAACAGAACAGAAGGCTTGACATCAGTGCCAATGGAAAGAGCATCTTTAGAAGTCATCTTGATTAAACCTGTTTGAAAAATATATGCAATAAGAAACTAGAACTGATCGTTAGTCCAAATATGAAATCACAAAAAAAAATCTGAAATTTCGAAAAATTTGACTAAGTGACAAAACTCACAAGTCACTGTAGCTCAAAAACCCGGAGACTAAGGCTTGCGCGTTTGTGAAACTCGCACGCAAAGACTTGCGTGTTCTGATAAACTCACAGATGGCTAAAACTCGCTAAATGTTGAAACTCGCAAGTGACTATTCTTGAAGAAACTCGCTAATGCCTGAACACGCAGATCACTATTCACTGATAAACACGCAGGTTGAGGCGTGCGTGTTTGAGAAACTCGCTAGGCACTACTAGCGCGTTTTGGTAGAAACTCGCTAACCACTGTTTACTGAAAAACTCGCAAGCTGAGACATGCGCGTTTGAGAAACTCGCAAGATACTACTAGCGCGTTTGAGCAAACTCGCTAACCAAGACTTGCGCGTTTGAGCAAACTCACTAAACCCTAAACACTTAGACGATTTTCTGAGTTAAACTCGCACGATGAATAAACTCGCAGAACCCTGTTCCTGATGAAACTCGCACACTTACACTAGTGCGTTTGTAGAACTCGCTCAACACTACGTGCGCGTTTCCATACTTAGAAAAATTTCCTAATTC
Source organism: Arctium minus (assembly GCA_954870635.1). Taxonomy (NCBI): domain Eukaryota; kingdom Viridiplantae; phylum Streptophyta; class Magnoliopsida; order Asterales; family Asteraceae; genus Arctium; species Arctium minus. The sequence continues at coordinate 29,206,208 of OX941089.1, read as the reverse complement.
TTAAAACTCGCAGACTTCGATCTGCGCGTTTCTAGAACTCGCAGATAACGCCTTGCGCGTTTAAGACCAAAATCTTCAACTTGCGCGTTCTTGCGAAGAACTTGCGTGTTTCTTGGATCTAGCGTGTTCTTCAGTATATCGACCAAAAACTTCACTTTTTCCTCGATTTCAACTCAATTCTTCTTCAATTAAGTCGAAACTTTGCAGAACTTCTCAAAAACAACTTTAGAACATATTACAATTCACGAATTACAAAATCAAACACTCAAAAATACAATTTGATCTATGAAACATTGCTCAAGAACTTGTGACATAAAACTCAATAAAATCCAAAAATTAACAATCAATTACAATGCAATTGACAAATTTGACTATACAGACTCGATCAAATACACTCTACGATCATAACCTAATCAATTTCAATATCTAATTCGTTCTAAAACTCAGAATTTGATCCTTCGGCTGAAGAACACAGTGTCGAACATTTTCTTGATTTGATTTCAACTTTTGGATCTACTCTGATACCAATTGTGTGTCCTAGAATCTAGTTTCTAATTTCTAATCATAAACAATCAAACAAACAAGATTTACAAAACAATTACCTGTTTGATTTCAATTCACAAATCACAAGATTACAAACTTCTCTCTCTAGAACTCTCTTTCTCTCTCTACAAATTTCTCTCTCTAAACGTATTCTCTCGGATTCTCAATTAGACTTGTTAACTAACTAAAACAGAAAATACAAGGTATTTATACCTACATACAAAATACAAGGAAATAAAATATAAATGTTGACTTTGACTTTTATCTTCTTGATCTTGTATCCAACATATTTCATGCTCTAACAGTTTTGTATGCGATAAATCGAGTTATGAATATGTTAAAAACGTCAAAATCTATTTTTAAATCAGCTGAATTTCACTCTGAAAATTTCGTGTTATTTATAAAAATCATAACAAATCGCTCGTTCATCGGATTAATTTATATGATATATTTTTGAAAACCTGGAGATATCTACAACGATTTATCGTCACACGAGTAAACTGTGATTTTTATGCTATAGTGCCAAAAATCTAAATTTTCCGAAACTGGTCTCGTTTTAGATGAGAAAAGCACAATTGTTTTCACAAAATCGTATAAAATCCATTTAAAATCCGATTCAGTCTATTCTTAATTCGTTGGAATCCTAAGGCATTTATCTAAAACTTATGTCTTTGTTTCCTAAAACTTACTGGAATTATGATGAAATGTTGGATTTGTACATGTGTAAAGTGCTGAAAATAATACACCTTGATTTAGAAAAGTTGCAAGTGTGAAATTCTTAGTCTTTCAGATTTCATTGCCCATGTGTTATTGGTTTTAAATCTTTTTCAAGAGTTCGTATAAGGGGAGCGATCAATATTTTTGTACATTCAAATCCTTTTTAATTCGTTTTGTATTTGTATGATTTTATATTCACCTAGTGTGATCACTTGTGTGGTGATATACTTTTGAAGTTTATGTGTTAAGGTATACCGAGCTACTAACCACTTATGGGGGTATCATAGTCTTGTTATTGTGGCACCGATAGCATGACACCAATCGTGGCGGTGTGATCAGTCCACGACATCTCCTTTCGATTTATTTTTGTGCTTTGATGAGAGCTGACCATGGTGTGATGGGTGATTTTGTTCAAGAGGCGTATGGGTCAGCCTTAGCATATTTGATTTATTTATAGGGTAGATAGCGGCGTAGTGCCCAACACCGCATCTCACATTATTTAGTACAGTTGGATGTGCATGTCCAATATACGTGCCTGTGTGGCTTATGTCTGAAACTTATTGTATCTATCAATGTGTGACATGAAACACAAGTGTATGCGATTATTTGTTCGAGCTCGGTATGCAATCTTATGATATGGTTTTGATTTAAGCTTCACAGATTCGTTGGTATTTAGTTGACAATATTTGTTTTGATTTAATAGTCCTGAACTTTGACAAAATTCAATGTCTCGATATAATGAATTTGGATTTATTCATTTTGTTATGACTTTTGATTAAGCAATAAAATTTGAGTCATTTGATCTAACTTCTTTTGGTTTTGTTTCTTAGTTTTGGGGTATTTCGGTCTGTAGTTGAAGTTAAAATGTGGAATTATTATACTCAATTTATCTTTCATAAACACTCAAAGGTTCGAATCTTGTGTCCAATTCAGATTTTTATTATATATGGTATTGGGTTCGATTATTCGTTTGTTATCTATTGTATCTGTGCACTGAGCGTTTGGCTCAACCGCATTCCTTTATTCGCGGCAGATATTCGAAGGGAATCTAACGAGTTTAAGGGATTCAGAGTTTCATCCTATATAGGAGGTTTGTGATAACAATATGTAAATTTATTATTTTGTAAAACCTGTATTGGAAGAAAAAAATGTATCGTTCGAGAAAATTATTATATTTGATGGTGTTTTTTTTAAATCGGGTTTAATAGTGCTCTGTGTGCTTGTATTGATGGTTTGTTTTAGGTTGAGACATAACCTCCTTTTCCATCTCGGGAAGGGAGCATTACATTGACCCTTGGTATATGTTATGTCCCTCCGCCCAACGAGAATGGTCTAGATGGAATCATAGTTGCCATGGTCGCTTCCGGTTGATTAGTCATGGATGCAGGCGCCTCATTACCTTCCGGAGGAGTTTGACGTCTACTTCGAGTGTTTACCATACTATACTGTCATCCACACAAAAAGGGAGGTAAGAAATAGGCTATATGAATTAAACATGTAAAACAAACCACTACATTCATCAATTTTCATAACAATAGTAAGTCAAGCATGCTCATGTAACAACACATTCATAATAGCATTAGCTAAGTGAAATTATGAACATATCATACACAAGAATTCTCATCACCATCGTCACAACTCTCAATTAGTGCAATTCCATGGACTCTAAGACCAACCCATCTTAGGAGTTCAACCCAATCTCTCCAATCATAACTTACATCTCAACTTAAGTCTAGGCATCTTACATCATACCTAGTTCACTTAAACTAGAAATCTGATACCAACTTGTAACACCTTAAAAATGGGGGTAAATTTAAACCGAATAAATATGAAGAATGACATTCTAAAATAAACGGAGCACCCAGAATGGGGAAATAGTAAGGCGTTTACAACTATAACAAAAGAGATAAGTTTAACAACCTACTAATCTAAACTAGTCTAGTCTAGTCTAAATTATAGATGGGTGTGATTATCTTTCTTCAAAAGAATTCTAGTCAAAACAAAAGAATGATAACACTATACATCACCAAAAACACTATTCCTGACCATAAAGCTCTTCCCTTAAGCTCGACGAGTCACATTGCTAGAATGACCTGATATACATGTCATTTTAAGAAAAAATGTTCTTTAAAGCCTAGTGAGATCAAACGAATATAATTTAAGGTAAGCATAAATAAGTTGGAAAATGCACTTTCAAACCAACATCATAAACTAATTGAGTAAAAAACGCTTATAAGGTAACACATAAATCTTTCGATAAGTGGGGAGACCCGATTTCCACGATTGGTGATGTAACAGGAAAGTAGGTCACATGTCATGTTAGTTAAGTCATACTCTTAGATTACAATCAACTGATATGTCAAGCTCAACTCCTCTAAGTCTATAGTTGTAGAGTCTCAAGTTCAACCCCTCTAGATCTATACCTTGAGATATCTAAATCTGAGAATTAATTTCTTTTCAACATAATTACATCTTACTACTCATGGGACGATGCCCGACTATATAGGTCCACACTTTACTTACCATGGAGACCCAATGCCTATTTCGTACCACAACAAGGGAAAGTAAAATTCCAATAAAATTCAATATGCAGAGACTCCATGTCTATGGATCTATTACACTATAGTGAAACGTAATTGTACATACAAACTTGCCATACCATTTTCAATCCAGTAAATATGTTGGGTACGAACATGGTAATTAAGTAAACCTTCCATTGTGCTATCATGACCCAACATGGAAGGATGACCAATTAGTTCCAAGGTTCATCAAGCATCAATATGAGTATTTTAATACAAAAGAAACCATCATCCATAACCTTTTCATCAAAACGTCCAAAATTGGTCAAAATCCTAGTTTAATCTAGGTTTTCCCAAAAATCCATATGTATGAGGAAAAAGTTATACCCACCATGAGAAATCATAAATATGTATTTTTAAACTCATTATATACTCGTAATTAAACATCTCTAGTAAAGTTAACCAAAACCCTAAAATCATCCAAAACCAAATTCTAGGTTAAAACATGTAATAAATGGAATCAACATCAAAGAGATGATTAGAGGTTTAAAAGAGGAGTTTGACATGTATAAAGCTTTGGAAAAAAGAGAGTAAACTCACCTTATTAGGTTTTGTAACAAACCTAAATACTTTTTGAAGCTTTAGAGAAGGGAAGAGGAGTACTTGAAGCTGGAATCACTAGAGTTTCTCTTCACTTAATGTTGACCAACCCTATGATAACACCATAAATGATCTTAATTGTTCCAAAGACAATGAATGAAGAGAGAGAGTTGGGGATGAAGACTTACGAAGAAATGAAGAGGAAATTCGACATATGCAACCCCAAATCAGATAAAAATGACTTCAAACCGGAGCTGAAAGAATTTATACTTCGGGTGCCTGACAACGACATTGCTCGACGAGAGTGACACTTGTCACAATCGCTGGCATAACCCCCCGCATTAGGTACCGCTCGGTATACCCTCCATAAGATTGTCCGGCGAGAGTGACATATGTCACAATCGCCGACATTATCACCCAACAGGTACAACCGGTGCTCCTTGGGTCGCGACATTGACATGCGACTATGCCCCTGCCACGAACGCGGGGCATAGTCGCCCTACTTGTATCGAATCCAAAAAGTTGGGTTTTTTCCCTCAAAAGGTTCGTGACTCGATCAGAAGGATGAGGTGAGACGTTCCACACTAGTCTGGGTGTTACAATATATACTATGAATAACAATAAAATTGGTCGACCTCACATATTCTAATTAATTAATATTTTTTTCAAAAATATAATTAATAATTAAATTAAATAGTTTGTTAAAACTATTTAGCATATTTTAATGGGAATTTAATTAAAATACCCAAACATCAAAAATCAGTACCCAAAATCTTGAAGTTTTTGCCAAAATACCCAACAACCCCGTGTTGTTGGGCCGTGTAAATGGAAAACGTGGGGTTGCGATTTTTGTCCACATATTCAAATCAAACACGGGGTATTTGCATGGGGTGGAACGATTTTGGTTCGCGTATGGGACAAAACACAAGGTTACCCCGCGTTTTAAAGGTGTAACGCGGGATTGGGGGGCACACTTATAACCCTTCTTCGACCTTTCTTAGATCAACGGTGAGATTGGGTTTTGAAGTAAGTTAAGGGTGTCTCCATCCCTTATAAATTAAGGTCCCCCATTTTGAAACCCCACCACCATCACTCTCAAATATATCTCTTTCACTCTCTCAAATATATCGTGTATTCCACACGCTCGGATCTCGACTCGGTTCGTTAGCGTTTTCAGAAATCAGATATGTCTCGGTCACTTTGTTCGGTAAGTTTCCCTTAACCGCATTTTAATTTTATATTTTAGTGATTATGTGTTAATTTTAGAGTATTGCGTTTATGTTGATAATATGTTAGAGATTGCGTTTTTTTTTAAATATTGTAGAGATTACGTTGAATTTGGAGATTGCGTTAATTTTAGAGATTGTGTTTTTTTTTGAAAAATATTGTAGACATTGCGTTAATTTTAGAGATTGTGTTTTATTTAGAAAAATATTGTAGAGATTGTGTTGATTTTGGAGATTGCGTTAATTTTAGAGATTACGTTTTTTTAGAAAAAATATTGTAGAGATTAGGTTAATTTTAGAGATTTCATTTTTTTTTGAAAAATATTGTAGAGATTGCGTTGATTTTGGAGATTGAGTTAATTTTAGAGATTGTGTTTTTTTTAGAAAAATATTGTAGAGATTGCGTTAATTTTAGAGTTTGCGTTTTTTTAGAAAAATATTGTAGAGATTACGTTCATGTTAGAGATTGCGTTAATTTTAGAGATTGCATTTTTTTAGAAAAATACTGTAGAGATTGCGTTCATGTTAGAGATTGCGTTAATTTTAGAGATTGCATTTTTTTTATTGAAAAATATTGTAGAGATTGCGTTGATTTTGGATATTGCGTTAATTTTATAGATTGCATTTTTCTAGAAAAATATTGTAGAGATTACGTTCATGTTAGAGATTGCGTTTTTTTTAGAACAATATTGTAGAGATTGCGTTCATGTTTGAGATTGCGTTAATTGTAGAGATTGCGTTTTTTTTTTTAAATATTGTAGAGATTGCGTTGATTTTGGAGATTGAGTTATTTTAGAGATTGTGTTTTTTTTAGAAAAATATTGTAGAGTTTGCGTTAATTTTGGAGATTGCGTTAATTTATTTTAGGCCCCGTAAATTTTAGAGAATACAAATGTGGTCCCTTAACTTTGCTAAACCACAACTTAGGCCCCTTAAGTTTGCTAAATTACAACTTAGACCCCTTAAATTTGCTAAACTACAAATGAGGACTTTTAAATTTACCAAATTACAAAATGTACACCCTTAACATTGAAAAAACCGAAATAATAAATATAAGCATAAGCCTTTTAATCGCAACATATCGATTTGGATTTTGTCAAACGGGTGTAAATAGCCCTAAGGTTTGTAGGGATTTAAGAAATCCACGTGATTCCCCTACTACCTGGAAGTCCAATAGATTGAGTGGTTTCTTTTTTCTAAAATTAAGCAATAGACAAAATCAACAAAATATACACCCTTAACATTGCCAAAAAACCCAAATAATAAATATAACCATAAGTCGTTGTCTTTTATTCCTTATTATAAGTTAGGTGCATTGACAACATCTCTGCATTACTATGTAGGATGATTTTGATTACACTGATATGTCGTTCAAATGTCGCCTTGCCTTCGTCAAGGAAATTAGAGATGCTCTGGTGAAGTAGTAATTCACAACTTGTTATCTATCCTTTCTACCCTCTACGTCGTTGACAAACATTCTCTACATTTTCATAACTTAATGGCTGGAGGTTCAAGCTCTAGGGGGAAAAGGTCAGCGAATGGGGTTGGCACTTCACGCTCCGCCTACATCGAACAATTAAAGATGGACCTACAAGGGTTGACTAGGGAGTACCAGACACAACGGAGGAATGGGCGCAGTTTGGGATGACTGCTTACGATGCACCAATTACGCCTCAGGAGTAGGAGCAGTTTGACAATGCACGAGAGGCATACTACACTGCTCATGGGGGAGAATCCCCACCTAGGTATCAATCTAACCTGGGACTGAGTCTACCAATGTCTCAAGTACTGCCTGCAAAGTTGAAAGAGTCATGTGATGAGGCAAATTCGGAGATACGAAATATAGGCAGGAAGTGGCTACGCAACATGGAATTGCAGAAAAAGAGAGGCAATTATTACGGAGCAGAAGGAGTTCTTGGAGATGATGAAGCGCGATGTTAGGGAGAAGCAAAAAGAGATTACGTAGTTAGAAGATGAAGTGATAGAAATCAAAGACAATTACACCGGCATGGAGGAGCATATGAAGGAAAAGGCTGGTTGGATCCGGAGGATCCGGGAAATCTACTCGTAGTAGGTTTGTCAGGATCTAATTCTCAACAAGAATAAAATCTCAGAAACAATATCAAAGAAGTTGCGGAAAAACACTTTGATATTCAATGTAACAGTAAACAAACAGTATATGATTAACAACTTGTAAACTTGTATTAAAATCACAAGATTACACACACAACCTCAATCCTGAAGAACAAGCTCTTTCAAGACAAATTCTACTTCTCTAGAATTAGGAACTATGCCTTGAGGTTGATTCTCTCTAAAACAAAAAACTTAGAATTAAAACTGTATCTAAACTATTCTGTCAAATCTATACATATACTAAATAAAAAGATAATTACAAAACATAAAATATCTTCAGTATATCTTGCATAGTTATCTTCAATCCTTCCATGAATATCTTTATTCTTTACAGTTGTCATCCTCTCCATCCGGATCTCCAATTCATAAGCAGCATTAACTACTAAGCAGTATTAACCACTAGCAGTACTAACTAGCTAAGCAGTACTAACTTTGTTTAAGCAGCACTAACTTTGACTAGCAGTATTAATTCTACTAGCAGTAGTAACCATACTTAGCAGTATTAACTTTGAAGTCCTCTAGCAGTAGTAATTCTGAACTAGCAGCATTAACCATACTTGAGCTTTTCTTCAGTTCCCAACAATCTCCCCCTAACTTGACTTTTAGGAAAAGAAGTCAAGTTCTTCAGATCTTCTTCAAGATGCTTTCAACACTTCAGTTCACACTCCTAGATTAGGATCCAAACCCAAACTTTAAACATCTCTTCTAAATCTGATCTTGAACAGCTTCTTATGAGTCTACCCCAAGTAGAGTACACTTCATATATATCTCCCACTCTCTTAAGCCTGAAGTATTTCTTCCTTTGATCTTCCAAAATATCCCAAAAGATGACTTCTAGCGCTTTCATAGAAATGGGATCAGCTGAAACTGGTTCATCAGCTGTTGTAGTTATATATAGATCAAGATTATATTGCTTAGTGGATTGTTCTGGGTTCTTTACAGATTCAGTTGTAGAAGTAACTGAAGGTTATGCTGTTTCTGCTATTTCTTCAACTATTGGCCTTTTGTTCTGCTTCTTGGAGGCTATAGTCTTCATCCTCTTCCCAGATTTGGCTTCTACACCAACACTCTCAGATTCTTCCTTCATCTCCTCAGCTTTGTCTTTTGAGGGTGTGGTCTCCTCAGGGAATGGCTTTTGAATATTAAGGTCATGCATTTCCTTCATTCTTCTCTCAGCCTCTTCCCTTTGGACTGAATCCCCTTGAAGCTTGAGCATCTCTTTCTGATACAACTCCTCAACCTGAGTGTATGCCATGTTTGTGAACATCTCCCCCTTAACACCAATTGCACCTTTCAGGAAATTTATCATCTTTCTTCTTTCCTGATTGGCCAAAAATGTTTTGGAAGGTTGTCTCTTTTGGTTTTTGAATGGCATTCTTTGCTTAGAAACTTTCACAGAGCTTTTCTTGGCTTCTGCTGCATCTTTTAAACTCTCTTGATACTCAGCATTGAGTTTTCTTGCCATTATCTGTGCAAGCTCTCTATCCTTCTCTGATTGAAGTTGTTCTTCCTTTTCCAATTCAGCCTGAAGTAGCTTTGCCATTTCTTCATCCAACTTAATCTGACTCTTTTTCTTGGCAGGCAGTTCAGCTTCAATTATCTTCTCCTTTCCTTTTCCTTTTGACTCCTTTGCCTTTTCTGTTTCCTTCTGTTGAATTTCTCCTTCATTTATGACCACTCCCTTGGCCTTTTGACTAGCCTTAGGAGTGTCATTCTTTGCTTTGACCAATGTTTCAGCAATTTCCATTTCTTCAACAGAAAGCCCTGTTACTGCTGCTTCAGCAGTATTAACAGTTTCTGTTGCTTCAGCAGCATTAACAGTGTCAGGATCGAATTCTCAACAAGAATTAATTCTCAGAAACAATATCAAAGAAGTTTGCGGAATAACACTTTGATATTCAATGAAACAGTAAATCAACACAGTAAATATGAAGAACAAACTGTAAACTTGTATTGAATGCTTTGAAGTTACAAGATTACACACTCAACCTCAATATTGATGAACAGGCTCACCAATACGAATTCTACTTCTCTAGAATTAGGATCTATGCCTTGAGGTTGATTCTCTCTCTTAAAGAATGAAAAAACAAAAGTTCTACCTTCTATCTATTCTATACATTCTATATATATACTAGTCAAAAGATAATTACAATAATTAAACAAATCTTCAGTATATCTTCCATGTATATCTCAAAGCTTCCATAATCTTCAGATTATCCAGCTGTCAGCTGTCATTCTTTCCATCCGAATCTCTTAAGCAGCACTAACCATGATCAGCAGCATTAACTTCTTCTAGCAGCATTAACTACTAAGCAGCACTAACTACTAGCAGTACTAACTAGCTAAGCAGTACTAACTTTGTTCAAGCAGCACTAACTTTGACTAGCAGTATTAATAGTACTAGCAGTAGTAATACTCAGCAGTATTAACCTTAAAGTCTTCTAGCAGTATTAACTCTGAACCAGCAGCATTAACCATACTTGAGTTTTTCTTCAGTTCCCAACAAACAGTTTCTATTGCTTCAGCAAATTCTGTTTCTTTTTCTGCCTCTTCCTCCCCTTCAACCTCAAATGCCCTCTCAGCTGTATTTTCTTTCTCTGTTTCAGCCTCTTTCTCCCCCTTGTTGGAAGCATCTTTATTATTTGACCTCTTCTTCAACACAAACTGTTTTCTCCTCTGCTTGTGCACCAACCTTGTCACCATTTTCTTTAATTTGGCAATCTGTACTTGTTGGGACAAGATTACCAATTTCATTTCCTCTATCTCTTTGCCTTGTTTAATAACATCCAGGTTGATGTTACCCATTGTTTCCATCAATTCATCATAGTCATATCTGTCCTCACCTTCTCCAGAAGTGTTACCCTCTTTTGAAGGATCATAGGATCTTTTTGTAGTGGAAGTCTTCTGCCTGGCAGAAGCACTATCCACCCCCTTGGTTTCTTGGCACCGGGGACCTTTGAATGATTGCTCATTCAAAGTTGCCATAGGGGAGGCCTTAGTTATGTTACCACTGTTCTCCTCTGTGTTAGCAGGAGTAGTGGCAGCCTGCTCACCCATATGCTCTTCCTCCTCCTCAGAGAGCACCTCCTTTGGGTTGGGAGACACCTTTGTGGTTTCCCTGTAGATATTCTCTAAGGGAGAATCCTCCCTTAGAGGGCTTGAAGGCTTAGGGGTTGATGGTACAAGAAGGGAAGGAGCCTTCTTTACCTGTTTCCTTTGTATGTTTGGGTGATTGGTGAAGTTGGTTTATCAAGAAGAGACTGGGGAATTGATTTAGGGTGGGAAGGTTGGGATTGGCTAGCAGTGGGTTGGTCTAATGGGGGCCTTGACCCTGCTGCCATACCTTCATCAGTTTGGGACACCACCATCATTGTAGAGAACAATAGGGTGTCAACTCCTTCCGAGTCCAGAGGAGATCTTTTCATGTTTGAAAAGACCTTACCTTTGGGAATTTTTGGTACATATACCCCATCAAAATGAGGTATATCCATCAATTCATGGGTAATAACTTCTTGGACAAACCTGGGGTACATATAAAAACTCTTTTTACTTCCCAGGTTTGAGACAAGATCATTAAAAATCATTTGGGAAAAATTATACTTTCTGGTAGTGGCTAAGCATACCAAAGCATAAGCAATGGTGCTACTGAACTCACTCCATCCAGTAGTCTTTTTAGAGATACAATGCATAAGGGTATGGACAAAGAAACGCCATTGGGGTGAAAATTTGGCTTTTGAGAACTTGAACACACCCAATGGGCCTCCATACCCCATTCTTGTAAGGGTAGAAAACAGTTCATCATTAGAGATAGAAGTTATACCAGAGGCATCGTCTAGACGTAGACTGATGCGAATTACCTCTTCAGTAACTGTCAAGGGTTTGTCACACACCCTTGTTTTGATCATTTGCACACCATTCTCAGTAACAATGGTGGCATTTTCTCAGAATTGCCTCTGATGCTCTATGAAGATGGTAGGAGATATAGTGAGAGCATGGGCAATGTGGCTGGACTTCAGAAAGTCGACTATCTGGTGAAAACCTTCAGCTTGTTTTGGCTTTTGGAGCATCGCGATTTCATTGTGCTCGTCAATGAACGCCATGGATGCCATTGACCTTGAAGGTTCTTGCCTGAAAACTTGGAACTCGAGAGAGACAGGGTTTAGAGCGCAAGTGAACAGTATGCAAAGAGTCGTTATTAAAAAGAGTGTATAACTAAAGCATATTCAACACTTGCTATTAAAAATTCTGTAGAGTAAATTACATATTCAGTCCCTATGTTTTAATGAAAATTACGACTAAGGTCTTTACAGTTCATTTATAACACTATCGGTCATCATGGTTTGCAACATTTGGTTCCTCTGACTAACAACTAAAAATCCATTATGTGTCTCTATGTGTCTCTCATGTGAAAGCATTTTTCGTATTTTTAAGTGTCCCTCTTTACGATCGATTTGTGAAACCCTTGTTCACTCTGTTCTCTGTTTTAAAACTTCGACGACCACCACTCCGTCAACCACTATTGATCAAAAGCAACACGAAGCATTGAATTGACATCAGAGTTTGATACTGCTACGATTTTTACTCCTACTCCTCCATAGAAAACAACCGAATCACCTAGCCTCTAACCAATTGCGAAACAGGGCCACTTTTCACTAAAATCAATAATAACGAGATACAGGTTCAAGTTGCAACCCATGACCAATAGGTTCAAGAACTGACATCCTCCAGAAGTAGATTTTCTGTCCAAGTTTGTTCCACCTAGATCACTATCTGAGTATGCAAGTAGGTCAAAGGATGAGTCATGAGGATACCAAAGTCCCAATCTGGGTTGCCCTTTGAGATATCTGAATATCCTCTTAACAGCTTGATAGTGAGATTGCTTTGGCCTAACTTGGATTCTTGCACAAACACAGACTGGAAACATTATATCTGGCCTAGAGGCTGTAAGATACATGAGAGAGCCAATCATGGATCTATAATGATGAACATCCATATCCTCCCCCTCAAGATCTGCTGTTATCTGCTAGTGTGTCTCCATAGGTGTGCTGGCAGGTTTTGAATCTGAGAAACCAAACTTGGTTAGAATGTTCTGCACATACTTGGACTGACAGACAAAGATTCCATTTGACTTCTGTTGAACTTGGAGTCCAAGGAAAAAAGTAAGTTCCCCCATGGAACTCATTTTGAACCTTTGATGCATTAGTTCCTCAAACTCCTTGCACATGTTGTCTCTTGTAGATCCAAAGATGATATCATCAACATAGATTTGGACCAGCAAGATATCCTTCTTCTTTCTCTTGATGAATAAAGTCTTATCAATGACTCCTCTTTCAAAGCCATTTTCCAAGAGATAGGATGACAGAGTGTCATACCATGCTCTTGGAGCTTGATGCAGTCCATAAAGTGCTTTCTTCAACTTGTATACCCTGTCTGGATAGCTTGGGTTTTCAAACCCTGGTGGTTGACAGACATATACTTCTTCTTCAATTGAGCCATAAAGAAATGCACTTTTCACATCCATTTGATAGACTTTGAATTTCATATAAGAAGCATAAGCCAGGAATAATCTAATTGCTTCTATCCTGGCCACAGGTGCAAACACTTCATCATAGTCTATTCCCTCTTCTTGTGTATACCCTAGAGCCACCAACCTTGCTTTGTTCCTTATCACTATACCTCTTTCATCTCTCTTATTCCTGAAGACCCATTTTGTTCCTATTGCTCTTTGGCCTTTAGGAAGGTCTACCAGATCCCAAACATCTTGCAGCTTGAATTGCAGTAGCTCTTCTTGCATTGCTTCTATCCAACTGGACTCTTTCATAGCATCATGTGCCTTCTTAGGCTCAAGCTGGAATAGAAAGCAAGAAAGCACTGTATGCTGTTGATCTTGCATTTCTTGCAGTCTGCTTTGATTTCTAGTCATCATAGGAGAGGATATGTCTCCTATTACCAGTTGTGGAGGATGATTCTTTTGAATTCTGGTGTGATGATTAGGTTCTTCATTAAGTCCCACCTCTAGATTGGAGTCATTCAACTCAACTGAGATGTTTTCAGCAGCTACTTCTGATTCTTTAATGTCTTGAGTCTCCTCATCTCTACTTTCTTCTTCACTCTGACTTGGTCCAGTAGATGGTTCCTTTTCACAGTCTTCAACAGAATCCACTGTGGGTATGGGAAAGATCACAGATTTAGACATACTGTCTTGGACTTGGGTAGTTCTTGATTCTCCACTCCCTGAACCTGCATAATCATTACTACTGAAACCAAAAGAGTTAGTTAGTGAATCAATGTCAAATAGCCACTGAGTACCAGACCCAATTGGATTTGGTGTGTTCTCATTGCATTTGACATTGTCACTTTCTTCAATTATTCTAGAAGAAGAGTTAAAAACTCTGTAAGCCTTACTCTGAGATGAGTAACCAACAAGAAATCCATCATCTGCTTTGCTATCAAACTTACCTAAGTGAGATTTGGTATTGAGAATAGTACAAGGACACCCAAACGGTTTGAAAAATCCAATAAATGGTTTTCTTTTATTTAAGAGCTCATATGGGGTCTTGTTCTTTGACTTGACCACTAGAACTCTGTTTTGGACATAACAGGCAGTATTAACTGCTTCAGCCCAGAAGGTAATTGGCAGTTTTGAATCAGCCAACAGAGATCTAGCAGCCTCTATTAGTGTCCTATTTCTCCTCTCAGCAACTCCATTCTGTTGAGGAGTCCTAGAGGCACTATATTGTCTCTCAATGCCTTTCTCTTCACAAAAGGTGTTTAGATCAAGATTTTTAAATTCAGTCCCATTATCTGATCTAATGACTTTTACTTTTTGATTAGTTTGGTTTTCAATTCTTAGGATAAAGGATTTGATCAGTCCGCTTGTCTCATCCTTAGTCCTTAGAAAATATACCCAAGTAAATCTGGAGTAATCATCAACAATAACCAAGCAGTAAGATTTCTTGCCTATACTCATAACATTTGTAGGACCAAACAGATCCATATGTAGTAATTGGAGACAAGAAGAAATAGTGTTTAACTCTTTGGTCTTATGAGAAGTTTTGTGTTGTTTGCCTTTAAGACAAGCAACACAATGATCATCACATGAAAAGACTTTTGATGGTAAACCTCTTACAAGGTTGTTTTTAACAAGTTTGTTCATAGTTTTGAAGTTCATGTGACACATCCTTCTGTGCCAAAGAGAGGATTCATCCACATAAGCTTTTGAAACAAGACAGTTCAGGGATGAATCACTATCAACATTGTCCATATCTAGACAATAAACATTTTCCTTTCTTGGAGTTCTAAGTAGTATCATGCTTTCATCAACTACTTTGAACCCTGGAGCAAGGATCATACACTCTGTATTTGTAAATAATATGCTATGTTGTTTGTCACACACCTGTGATACACTTAACAGGTTGTACTTCAACTGATCAACATAGTAGACATCCTCAAATGTCATCTTACCTTTTGTAACATTACCTTTTCCACTTATTTTACCACCAGTAAGATTATCTTCAAAAGCAACATGTCCTCCATTGATATGCTTGAAATCCTGAAGACATGACATGTTGCCTGTCATGTGCCTAGAGCAACCACTATCAACATGCCATATGCTCTTCCCCTTGAGCTGTTGGTTGCCCTGTACATAAGATAAATCAGTTAGTATGAATTGGGAACCCAAGCCAAAGTGGTCTTGGGTACCCCTTTCTCATCAAAATACTTGCATTCTTTCTTGACAAGATTTTTAAACTTTGACTCCTCATTTCTGGAGTACTTTGTCACAATGATAGGCTTGGAAACACTTTTGCTAGAAGCAGTACTGGTTTTAGAAGTACTAACTGCCTTAGCAGCACTTGCATGCTTAGCAGTACTAACCTTGTTAGAAGTAGTAACTGTGTTAGCAGCAGTAACTGTGTTGGCAGTATTAACCTTTGAAGAGGTACTAACAGTATTAGCAGCATTAATATTTTCAGTAGTACTAACGCTGGTAGCAGCAGTAATGCTTCCAGCAGCACTATCCCTGTCAGCAGTACTAACAGTTTTAGTACTTCTGGGCACCCACATTTTAATACTTTCCTTCAAAACCTTTTTCTTCATGGGGCCTTTGTTTTCAACAGATTTCTTCACCACATGTTTCTTTCCAGCCTTCCTATAACCAACAGGTTTTTGCACAAATCTTTGAAAGTTCATCTGTTGGTTAATAGGGTTAAAGAAACAATGCTTAGCCAAATGGTTTAATTTTCCACATATGAAACAAGGTTTTGGTATATTGATTTTACTTAGATCAATGCCTTGTTTTTATGCCCATTGGTTATTCCAGTTTCTCTGATTTCCCCTTGGTTTATCATGTTTTTGGGGCTTAGATTTATTGCATGCACACTGCTTATAATGAACTTTCTTGTTCTTTCCCTCAGTCTTCTCTATCTCATTGGACTTGATCCAATGCTTTCCACATCCCTCATTGGTGATTATGTGGTTTTCTATAGGAATCTCACCACTCACAGTGTTGTCTTTATCCTTGACAACTTCTTTCTCAGTTTTATCCTTAACAACTACTTCATCTAAAAGATCTATCTCAGTGGCTCCCTTAGGTAGGTCCTTCCTATCCTTTGTTTCTAACAAATCTGAACTAGGAGGGATGTAGTTGTTGTTATAGGGTGGTGGTGTGGTATTGTACCCTATTCCTCTTCTCAGTTTATCATGAATCTGAGTTTGTAGCAAAGAATCCATTGCTTTGGAAGCATTGGAAACCTTTTCTACATCTAGTTTGACTTTGGCTAGCTCTCCTCTTAGCTTTTCACTCTCTTCTTTGGATCTGGTCAGTTGAAGTTCTAAGTCATTCTTTTCCCACTTCCAGTAGTTTGTGTCATAAGAGTGTTGAAGCTCATTGGCTTGAAAACCCTTAATCTGCTCTTCAAATCTCTCAACTATCCTCACATAATCTTTTATGTCCTTTTCCAATCTCTTAAGGTCATCACTCATGTTCTGATTGTGATCCCTATACCTTTTAACAGTGTTAATGCAATTTTGAGAACAAAGATTGGAAGTTACCTCTGTTGGGAGATCAGACACCTCTTCCATTAGAGCTTGGTTCTGGATGGCCTCTTCAACTTGATCACTCCAATCAAACCCCATGCCTTGTTGAGAGACAAGGGCTTGTGCAGAGTTTCTGTTATTATTGAAGCTTCCAGATTGAGCTTGTTGGTGGTTATTGTTTTGCGGCATTCCACTTCTGCATTCTCTAGCAAAGTGTCCCTTCTGATGGCATTTATAGCATTCCACCTTTGACTTGTCAAAACCTGCTCCATCTTCTCTTCTTTGTGAGAAGTTGTTCCTTCCAGTTCTTTTGATGAACTTCTTAACTCTCATAGAGAGCATGGCCATCTGCCCTTTAATGTCCATCTCTTCAAGATCATCTGGATGGAGTTGTTTCAAGTCATCATTAATGAGAGAAGAGTTTCCATGACTTGCTAGAAAGGCTTCAAATACAGTTTCAGTGCCTTTCTCTTGAGTTGCTCCATTGGCAGCACTAACTGATTCAGAGTTGGAAGTAGAATCAGTTGATGCTGAAAGGAGTGCAGCATTGTGAACATATCCAGAAGGCCTCTTCTTAGCCTCTACCTCAGATTCAAAAACTCTTAGATCATTATATAGATCATCAAGTTCCTTTTCTTCCAGTTGATCATTCTGTCTGAAAGCCACAGTATACATGGTCCATTCATCACTCAGGGACCTTAGAAACTTTCTGTTCAGATCATCTTGATCAATTTGTACTCCCACTGTAGTAAGTTCACCAATAAGCTTGTTGAACCTGTCAAAAGTTTGAGTCATGGACTCATTCTTGATTGACATAAAGTTCTCATATTGTTGCTTCAGAATGGCTTTCTGATTTCTCTTGGTACTTTTGGTACCTGAGAATCTCTTCTCTAGAGCATTCCAGAGCATCTCTGCATCAGTGCAGTTGCAGAACTGATGTTGATATTCATTGGGGATAGCCAAGAGCAAAGTGCTCAAGGCTTTCATCTCTGTCTGTCTAGCCTTTCTTTCTGCATCAGTTTTTGGTGGAGTTCTCTTTCCATCTGCACCAATCTTTCCTGCTTCAGAAGGACCATTCTCTATGATATCCCACATAGAATAGTCAGTGAGGAGTATGTACTGCTTGATTCTGATCTTCCACATATCGAATTCATTGGGTCTAAGCATTGGAACCTTTGAGACTAGAGTACTGTTTGATTCTGCAAAGTTTTCCATGATGAATGAATAGATGTTTCTAAGAGAACAGGCTCTGATACCACTTGTCAGGATCTAATTCTCAACAAGAATAAAATCTCAGAAACAATATCAAAGAAGTTGCGGAAAAACACTTTGATATTCAATGTACCAGTAAACAAACAGTATATGATTAACAACTTGTAAATTTGTATTAAAATCACAAGATTACACACACAACCTCAATCCTGAAGAACAAGCTCTTTCAAGACGAATTCTACTTCTCTAGAATTAGGAACTATGCCTTGAGGTTGATTCTCTCTAAAACAAAAAACTTAGAATTAAAACTGTATCTAAACTATTCTGTCAAATTTATACATATACTAAATAAAAAGATAATTACAAAACATAAAATATCTTCAGTATATCTTGCATAGTTATCTTCAATCCTTCCATGAATATATTTATTCTTTACAGCTGTCATCCTCTCCATCCGGATCTCCAATTCATAAGCAGCATTAACTACTAAGCAGTATTAACCACTAGCAGTACTAACTAGCTAAGCAGTACTAACTTTGTTTAAGCAGCACTAACTTTGACTAGCAGTATTAATTCTACTAGCAGTAGTAACCATACTTAGCAGTATTAACTTTGAAGTCCTCTAGCAGTAGTAATTCTGAACTAGCAGCATTAACCATACTTGAGCTTTTCTTCAGTTCCCAACAAGGTTTCTCAAATGGTGGTTAATCTACCCATAACGATGATTTAATGTTTTCTTTTTTGTATTAAGGTTTACTTTATCGATGCTTTAATGTTGTATGGATGCACCTTATCGTTTTCTTTGATTTCAATAAAACGATGCTTTAATGTTTAACTAGTTTTTACACAGAATATAATTTCACAACCACGATAAGGTAGATAAAATCAACAATGAACATAAAAACTAGTTCACTTAGCATACAAGATGAGGTCATTACAATCAAGGGAAGTCAATGTTAAGGTCAATGCTATCATGCCTTAGGGTTCTATGTGGTTCTAGGTTCGATGGCCCCTGAGAGCGAAATCTTTGGCTACTTGAAGCTCTACTCCTGGGCACGATTGAAGGGGTAGGAGTTGGACATTCACCACGAGTATGTCCTATTGTTCCACACCTGGTACACGTTCTCTGTATCGGATCCCCACCACGAGATGGACGTCGATCGTTCTTTCTTGGTCTCCCCGCACATCTCTTGGTTATTAACGGTGGATAGCATGCCGGAAGGGGGACGTGTGGCAAAACTCATGATTGAGGGGGTCCAACAGGATAGATCGCCTCATGATATGTTGACCGGTAAGTATTGGACTTGTAGTAAGATATAGCCAGATCGCTGCAATCTCTACGATTCATATACCTTGCAGCAGCGATGGCATGACTGCATGGTAAACCAGAATATTGCCATTGATTACATTCACAAACACGGTTGGCCATATCCACAGTCGCGTGATAATGGATATCACGAACGTGGAACTTACCATAGCCAATCTTTCTTACCGTCCATGTCGCAGACTTTCCCAACCTTCTGCGAATTATCTCCTCCGCCATTGGTGTGAGATCATTACGCATTTCATCTACAAATATGGGTTAATTGTGTTACGATCCATACAGAACACGAAAAAAGTAATTAACATATAAGTTCAAGATTTCATAGTTTATCAACCTCCCTTTTGTCGTCGAAGTTGGTACCACTCTTGTTGAAAATCTCGGAAGTACTCCATAAGGCCGACAAACGGTAACCTGCACGCAAAACGGGACAGTGCATTCACCGACTCCACACTATTGGAGGTCATTATGTTATATCTTTGTGCAGGAAAATAGGCCCTTGACCACCTTTCCTTACCAGCATCGTCCATAACTTGTGCTCTACGATCTACTTCATATCGTTGTGCATTCATGTAGATCTCAAACTCGTTAATCGTATATGCTTTGCATGCCTTCCAGTAGGTGGTCTTGTTTGTTGTAATACGTTTGTCCACGCTTTTCACGTTCATCTCCAAATGTCGACAACATAGGGCGTGAGGGGTGGAGGGGTACACGGCAGAAATTGCGACGCTTATGGAAGGAGTCCTGTCGGACATAAACACCAACCCTTCCGGGGCTCCGATACATTCTCTCAACATCTTCAGAAACCAACCTCACTCCTCCCTCGTCTCGGACTTGCCTACTCTGAAAGCCAAGGGCACAATATTGTTATTTTCGTCCATGGAAACCGCCAAGAACATCATACCCAGGTAAGGCCCCTTTAAATAGGCAACGTCTATTACGAGGACAGGACGCAGATTTGTCAAAAACGTCCGGATCTGCGAAAAACGTATGTGGTTATTATTTGTAAATGTTATAATATATAATATGTAAAGATATAACATGCTAATATACGTACCGCACATCCAAGTGCAGCGAAACTGTTAAACATAAAATCCCAATCACATCAAACAATTATTCAAGATTTATCATAAAAGCTCAAGAATTAGAGAGAGAAAGTAGATCTCGTATTCATCAATCTCTGAATTACAATACTATCACAGTTCTCTAGCTCGTTATTCCAAAATTACAAAGACAACACTATTTATACCATCTAACTAATCAAGACTTAATCTCTAAGTAAAACAAATACAACTTTGACTTAGACAATGTTGACTTTTACATCATTGACTTTCCTATTAAATCTTGGATACAATATTTAGACTTAATAATCTCCCCCTTTGTATTCAATATTTAATAAAAATCTGATACTGATCTTCAGCTCTTGATTCTTCAGTTTTTGTCTCATTGAAGCTTTCACAATCTTTACTCTTGCAGCCTTTGAAGAATCTTGAAAAGTCTTTTTTATCTTTGAAGCTTTGAAAAGTCAACATGCCTTGAAACTTCATCTTTGAAACATCTTTGAAATGTTTACGGAAAAGTAATCTTTGACAAACAAGTATCTTCATCACTTTGATCTCTGAACCGTCTTTGGAAGAACAAACCTTCTTGAATCTTTGAATTTTCTTTTCAGAATCTTTTGTCTTTAAATCAGCGGAAGCAATTTGAAATATTGACTTGGACTTTGAACAAGAACTCTTGAAATTGAACTTTGTATAATTCTCCCCCTTTTTGATGATGTAAGCATCATTATCATCAAAACTTCATCAATTTCAGCTCAGACTTTGATTTTCCCCTTTGAGATCAACTAACAATCTCCCCTTTGACAATTTCCGCACTTTGATCTGAAGAGCCGAATCATGAACTGTATATATATCCAAATCTTTTCAAATTCAGACATAATGAGCGTGTAACCCTGATTCAACATATGAAACAGTTAGGAATGCCTGTCAGTAACACAAACTTACTGTATACACCGAATGTACAATATAAGGAGCTTGTTTGATGATGACTCCCCATGACTTCCATTCAATCATTGAAAAACACAAGGTAATTCTATGAATGTTCTAACAGAAAAACAGATTTTCTATGTGCTCGTGCTTGTGTATGAAAGAATTTTAGCACAATGATTGTGTTTCATTTGGCTCAAATTGTGTAAATTGTTGAGACAGCAACAGATAATACACGGACTCAATGTGCATGAAAGAGGTGCGAAGGTGGGGCAACTTTCCTTATATCCAAATCTTCCGAGTGAATATTAGATAGCATATATGCTGCATCCCCAAAGAAAATAAAACATTTCTTTGTTAAGAAAGAAATGAGTGGTTGGTGGGGTAATAGCAAGAGTTGGCATGGGCTCACTGCCTTTTTCAATGATGGTCACCAAAGAATGTGAACCAATCAGTAGATGTGGCTGCCCGGCTCAGAAAGTGGTTGGTGCAGAGTTCTGATATTCTTTTAACTCTGATCTCACACCCTCTTTCTTTTTAACATTTAGCTCACTTCTAACCAAACTCTCATTTCCATTTTTCCACTCAGCACAATGAGAATAACTCAACCAGATGAGTTATCTCCCCCACTCTTTGATTTTAACCCCTCACCCCTCAATCACTCAAGGATAACTTCCTGGGTAGGAAACACAGGTTGCGTGAATCCATGGAAGTTCTGTTTAAGCTCACACACGAATCCCATGATATTTCCTAAGAAGCATGGTTTCTCAACAATTTAACTGAAACAGTTAAGCTCAAAAAGATAACAATGTCAGAATGTATGCTCATTTAAAAATATGAATGAAATTTGAGCAATTGAACTTTGAAGATTTCTCAAAACAAGGATATTGAATGAATGAAATAAAGTCAAGAGAATTGATCAGATCAAATGAAATGGTTAGGGTATCAAAGAACTGGATATGTTGTTTATATGAACGAATATAAACAATTTCGCAATGACAGCACAAATATGAAAAAGATGAATGATGCTCAACAACTTTGAATTTTCAAACGAGGGTATTACCATCGAAAAATTGGTTCGAATTTGAGACATGGTAATAACAATTTCAAATAAAATACTGAACCGGTGTGTGTGAATACTTGACAGTATATGGACAAGATAATACACAAGTATTGATCTTTTGGAAACACAGGGTCAGTTAAACATTAAGCTCAAAAATGAAAAACATTTAAAATCACACTTCTAAATTCATAAAAACTTTTGAGAATAAGAAGTGGTTTGAACATTTAAGAAAATTGTTTTTCATGTTCGAAAGTTGTTCTTCTTTCAAACAATCAGAGATCTAGGATTAGAAGATTTTTACCTTTTCAACTCCCCCTCAAATCATTATTAAATGATTTATATCTTTTAAGCTCCCCCTGGATATTAGCACAATATCCTTCCTTGATCGTTGAAAAACGGGTCCTGATATGTCATGTGATCAGAAGCCATCACCTGTACTCCCCCTATAATTTATGCATTAGTAGATATATCAATTAAAACAAGATAGAGATCCACAACTCCTTCTGGAATGCGGTCCGTCATATCAGAAAAATCTATCAATGAAAAGTCTAGGATAGAGATCCACAATTCCTTCTGGAATGTAGTCCATCATATCTCTCTATTGCAGAAAGAGTGTACTCCCCCTTGAAGGTTGATGTCCTCATTTGAGTGTTGGAATACGATCTCTTATGATATCACGGGAGTAGAAGGCTTTAATCCTTTGAAGTACGGGTCCTAAGCCGATGTACTTAGAAGCCACAATCTTGACATTGAGGTGCGGGTCTTGAACTGTGTTATTCAAGAGCCATTGTTCTCTTACTCCCCCTTGACTTGAGGTGCCTGCAACACAGAATCAATTTTCTTCTTTGGTACCCACTGGTATTTGGGTCCAAAAATGTGAGTTGCAGTTCGTGTGGGGGATATGGAGTAAGAACCATACCAGAAATGATCATTTGTCTTATGGATATGAGCATGTGTACAGCAGTAAGAACAATAAAAATTATTACCTGAAAACCTGAGTATTTGATCTTTTAAGTATTTCAAGTCAGGTTTACCTTTATGCTCTTTGTTCTTCTTTGCTTTATGAACATGTACACATGATGTCTTTGCATTCAGCTCATCTTTCTTGTCATCTTTGACAGATTTCTTCATCCAGGACAGTTTCTCTTTCTTGTAACTTCTTCTCCTTGGAGATGTATCTGAACCATCTAAAAAATGATCATAGAAAATGTTAGATCGACGAATCTGATTAAAGGATTTAACTGACCTTTGTGAAATGAAAGATTTCTGATTTGATCTTGAAACAGAATTTTCAAGCTCTTTGATCTTTGATGCAAAGTTGTCTCTTTCTATCACAAGTTGGTCTATCTTTGTCTTGAATTCAGACTTCGTTCTTTGTTCTTTCAGTGCATTGGCAGACAGTTCAGACAACTTGGAAGTCAGTTTCTTGATTTCAGATTCAAAGATTAATCTTTCTTCTTCAAACCCTTTCTTTGACTCATTTCGCTGGCCAGATAATTCTTTAAAGAATCCTACATTTTTCTGTTCTATGGCCTTCTTTTCTTTATCAAACTTCTCTCTTTCCAAAATCAGTACTTTCTCAAAATCTGAAATTTGTTGAGAAAGCTTAATGCATTTAAGCTCCACTGACTTCTTTTCTTCATAACACTTCTTTGAGAAATCTAAGAATTTCTTTGAAAAACTTTTCTTTTCTTTTTCAAAATCAACTTTATCTTCAGTAATCTTTTGTTCCAAATCAGATATAGTCTTTCTAAGCTCAGCGTTCTCATATTCCAATACCTTCGTCTTCTCTTTGAAAGCCTTCAACTTGTTTTAAAGCTCAACTGATTCTGCTTGTGGTTCAGATGATTTCTGTTCAGTTGTCTTCAGTTGGCTTTGAAGAGTTATAATCTCTTTCTCTTTTTCTTTTATCTCTTTCTCTTTTTCATAAAGAATACCTGCAAAATTAGATCTATTTTTAGTACAATTTATACATTCAGGAGTTTTAACACAGTTGTACAATTTCAGTTCCAACTCCTGAATCCTTCTTAGATACTCTGAATTTTTAAATTGCAGAGTCCTTCGTTCAGCTTCTATTACAGATATATCAGGCTTGTACAGTATTGACATCTTTAAAAAGTAATCAGCTTGATGTGTATGATCGTTCCAAACTATGTATCAGAAAATCAAAAATCAGATCAAATTGAAATCTTAAAAAAAATATTTCGTAAAAATTGAAAATTTGAACAACACATGTTATGGCGTAAAGTAAAAAAAAATCCATATATGACTAAAAAAAAAATTTCAGACTTTTTTTTTTTAGAGAGAGATATTGTGCAAACTAGAGGTTTGCGTTTCAGTAAGGATCCACAAACTGAAACTTTGCGTTTACTTTGAGAAGTGCAAGATGAGACTTCGCGAGTGATGTGAGAAACGCAAACTGAACTTTACGTTTGATGAGAGACGCGCAAAGTTAGACTTTGCGTGTAAAGAGAGACACGCAAACTTAGACTTTGCGTGTACCGAGTGATACGCAAACTGATGTTTGCGTATGAAGCTTAGAACTGCGAATCTTGAAATCCTTGATACTCAAGAGGAGCTTTGCATTTCAAACTAGACCTGAAAAATACACTAACACGCAAATTAGATCAAAATGAACCTTATACAAAGAATAAGAATGAAACGCAAATCATGATGAATGAAGCGCAAAGTAGCATGAATGAGGAGCAAACTTTCATGAATGAAGCGCAAACTGTGGATCTTGACTGATTCTAACTCAAATCGATCAAAACCTGCACATTTGATCTTAAGAACTTGTCAATATTATCGATAAACAGTACGAAACTCAAATATACTAACAAATTCAGATTGAAAACAACAATTTGCACAATTTTAATCAAGAACAGAAACCGAACTCGAGTTCAAGAAAATCTCAAAAAACGAAAATTGGAATTGATTTTGAACGAATTATGATATGAAAGCAAAACAAGAATCAATCACCAACATAAATCGCATCCAATGAATCCATTTTCTTGCAACAAAAATGATTTTACACAAAAAAATTCGATTGAACAGTGAAAAACTCGTTTTCTTGAAAAACTTTTAAAAAAATCAAATTTTCAATTCAAAACATCAGATTTCAATTCAAATTATGATCAAATCTTTTCTGAAAAGTTTGGTTCAGCTCTGATACCAGTTTTTAAACATAAAATCCCAATCACATCAAACAATTATTCAAGATTTATCATAAAAGCTCAAGAATTAGAGAGAGAAAGTAGATCTCGTATTCATCAATCTCTGAATTACAATACTATCACAGCTCTCTAGCTTGTTATTCCAAAATTACAAAGACAACACTATTTATACCATCTAACTAATCAAGACTTAATCACTAAGTAAAACAAATACAACTTTGACTTAGACAATGTTGACTTTTACATCATTGACTTTCCTATTAAATCTTGGATACAATATTTAGACTTAACAGAAACACAACTCGAAACGTCCGTTTGAATCCATCCTTATTCTGGTGTGTGTACCCGGATTCTTCAGCTCCAAGTAAAATAAATACGTAGGGAGTCATTCGTACGACTCCTTTGGAGTGCCTCTCACTAATAGTAGTGCCTTGCATCGCGCACGCCATCCTTGGTGGTAACCGCTGTTGACCGCGTACTGCTGGTTTATATCGTTAACGATGTCCTTCGGCCGAAATGCCCTACTAGCGTCAAGAAACTTGTCTTTCAGTGTGTGGCCCAAAGTCCTTTTGTTGGCCTGTCGGTGGCTGGCATTCAGTTGCATCCTCGAACAAGTGTGTACGTCGTTTAGATTTCTAACGGCAAACAACCCTCCTTTAGGTCCCACGGACTTCGCCGACATAGGCCATTCACAATTTCTTTGGTCACAGACATCCTTGTATCTGGTTTTGTCGGATTTCTTTGCTCTAAACACGAAATCCTCTAACAAGAACTTAATTCCGAGTTGTATGGTCATTTCCTCCTTCGTATGAAATAGTTGACCTTCGTCTATACTTGTACTGCGATTGTAAGGTGCGGGTTGGTAGGCTGGTATATAGGTCTCCGGGTTAGGAGGGGAAGGGAGCATATCAAAATAATCGTTTAACTCACCAAATGATTTATTGCTAGTGGTATATGTTTCTTTTTCTTCGTCCTCATCATTATCGTTATTTGATCTGTCCAGATCAGATATACCAGTTGTGAAAACATGGGTTTCATCATCAGCAACTCCAATAAACCGTCTTTTTGGGTTTTCTTCTTCTGCTTCTTCTTCTTCTTCTAGTTGCATCTCCGGAACAACATCGGGACAAGAATCGTTAGGACGATATGCATGATCAGAATAAAGTGTGGTGTTGTAGGATGCCTGAAATTGAGAATCAGGCTCCAGTTGACTACCACTGACATGGATTTCATCATCACCTTCCTCATCACCTCCATCATCATCTTCATCATCACCTCCGTCATCATCTTCGTCATCGCACATCAATGATGAGACAAACACAAAAAGTTCTAGAGGTCTTTCTGAATAGGCTTTAAGTTGCATAAAACCAAGGATTTCATCATTGTTGGTTAGCTCCTTCAGTGAGCCATCTTCACGTCTGAACACCAACTTGCAAGCAGCAGAATCTTCGATTCCACACTTTCCCATGGCGTAATCAATAAACCTCTTATATGAAAGCGTTATTGGAATATATACACCGCGCTTTGTGTAGCCAATATAATCCAACTCATTGTTGTTTTGCACCCATTGACCATCGAAACATAAATAGAGCCTAGCTCTTTCAACAGATGAACTCTTTTTTTCAGTAGTATGAAAAATGAAGCAATTCAAGTGGATGTGATGAACGAATTTGCATGTAATCTTACTGATCTTTATAGACAATATTGAATGGAGAAGATGAATGTGAACCACAAATTCAATGACAATGGTACAATTATTGTATGACAATCAGACCAAAGTGTGGAAAAAACAGTAAAATCATGCAAAAAAAAGTGAAAAACAGTTTACAACACATGAAGTAATAAACCCTGAAACCCTAATTTCCCAACCCCATGTAAAACAAGAAAAACGTGGCCCCAACCCCACGTTACACCATTAAAACGTAGGGTAACCCCGTGTTTTGTCCCATACACGGACCAAAATCGTTCCACCCCGTGTTTGATTTGAATACGCGGACAAAAATCGCAACCCCGCGTTTTCCATTTACACGGCCCAAAAACACGGGGTTGTTGGGTATTTTGGCAAAAACTTCAAGATTTTGGGCATTTTGGGTACTGATTTTTTATGTTTGGGTATTTTAATTTGTTAATTCCCAGATTATCAAGTTCTTACTACCAATTACAAATAACAAGAATCAAGATGAACAATTTCGTAATCACATGTCATTGAATAAAACTCCACAGATTACAAGTATTTCTCTCTCTACTTTCTCTCACTAGAATATTCAATCTCAGCTCTTCTCTAATAAGCTCTGCGTGTGTACTTACAAGATTACAAGGACAAATACAATTTATACCTACTATCAATTACAAGAAAGCAAAACATAACTACTTTAACTTTGACATTATTACACTTGACAATTACAAGTATCCAACAAATATGCTTTAACAATCTCCCCCTTTGGATTCAAGATCATCTCTAAAATATTTTGCAATACAATCTCCTCCTTTAAGCTTAGTTGATCTTTAACTCTAATCTCCCCCTTTGTTAAGATGAAGAACTTTATCAACTTGTCTCCTCCTTTGTAGACTTCTTGTCAACTCAGAAAACAATATAAGCATTGAAGTACAATCTCCCCTTCTTATACTAAGAACAATCTCCACCAAGGTTGTAAAACGTCTTTCAAACATTGGGAAGAAATTATCTTCAGGTTTAGCTCGGATTGCTTTAGCAAATTGTCTTCAAAGAAAATTTCAGTAAAATCAGCTTGTCTTCAAAATTCTTTGAATTTTCTCTTTCAGCTCTCAACAGACTTTCTCCAAATTCACTGTCTTGACAAAACTTTCTTGATCACTTCATACGTTTCTTGATCCTCTCCCGTATCTATAACATTTCTTGAGTCGCTCTCCCCCTTTTTGATGAATGAAGCATGAAATCATCAAAACTTTACAAGAAATGTCTTTAAACTGTTTTGACCACTGATCTTTATACTGAGCCTCTGATTATCTATCGATCCAAAAATATATTCATCTGAATCTTTACAAATTCAGACAAATTATGAGTGTAACACCTGAATCAACAAATGAATCAGTTAAAAATGTCTGTCAGTAACACGAAGTCACTGTATGTAACGAACACACAATGGAAAGGAGCTTTTGTGATGTTCACTCCCCCAGGTCTTCCATTCAATCATCGAATAACACAAGTTTATTCTATGAACGTTTTGATAGAAAAACGAATTTCCTGTTTGTACGTGTTTGTGTTTGAAAGAATTAAGCACAGATGATTGCTTTTATAGGCTCAAAATTGTGTAAACCATTGAGACAACAATAGTATAACACAGACTCAATTGTCCATGATCGAAGTGCGAAGGTGGGGTAGACTTCCTTCTTTTTCAATATCCAGATTTTCCAAATGAAAACCAGATAGATTATGTGTTGCGTCCCCTTGAAAATATGAAACATCTTCTTTTTGAGAAGAAATTGAGTGGCTGGTGGGTTTTTTATCAAGAGTTGGCATGGGCTAGTTTCCTGTTTCAATAATGTTCACGAAAAATTGTGAAACACTAGAAATGTGGCTGCCCGGCTCAGAAAAAGTTGGTGCAGAGTTTGATATTCTTTTACTCTAATCGCTCACCCTCTTTCTTTTAATCATTAAGCTCGCTACTAACCAAACTCTCATTTACATTTTACCTCATCACACAACCCACACTCAGTATTTTGACTCCTCACACATTCGATCACTCAAGGATTAACTTCTTGGGTAGGAAACACTGGTTAACGTGAATCCATAGAAGTTTCATTTAAGTCCTTACACAATGAACCCATGTAGTCCTAAAAGAACATGTTGCTCAAAATTGTTTAACTCTACAGTTAAAGCACAACAATATGAAATACAAGTCAGATATTTGTATGCTCATAAATATAATCATGAAGAATTGAGCATTTTAAACATTGAAGATATTTCAAAACAAGTATATTGAAATGAATACAAGAAACTTGTTTAAAAATCTGACATTGTATGAAAAAGATCAAATAGAAATGATTTATCAATTAAGGCTTAGGTCAGCAAAAATTGGATAATGTCTATCCGAATCAAAATATAGACAAGTCTTGAAATAAATGTTTTGAAATGAAATCAATGCTAAAAATGTGAATATCAAGCGGGGTGTGTCACCATCGAAAAAATTTGTTCAACTTGAGACATGGTGATAACATATTCAACAAAAGTTAAACCGGTGTCTGTGAATACTTGACAGTATATGAAAAAGATAATACGCAACTATTAATTTTTGGAAACACACGGTTTGTAGACATTAAAGTACAAGTAAATGAAAACATTTAAAAAATCACACTTCTATATTCATGAAATTTTTTTAAGAACCAGAAGTTGTTTGAACATTTAAGAACATGTTTTCATATTTGAAAGTTGTCCTTCTTTCAGATACGTATGAGATTAAGATTAGAAATAAACCTTTTCACTCAGTCTTAAATCTCATCAAGTCAGCTCAAAATCATATATGATATGATCATTTAAGCTCTCTCTCAAATCTGCAAAAATCACAAAGTCGTCAAAGTACAAAGCATATTCACAAAATTTATTGAAAAATAAAATGACATAAAGCAATAAAACTTTGGATGTACGAGTTCTGATCAGATGTAATCATAAGTCATATACTCCCCCTAAAATTATGCATCAGGAAAAATATGTACTCCCCCTTGAAGGTTGATCTTCTCATTCATATATAGGAGTACAATCTCGTTCAGCTTGGAGTATAATATCTTTTGTTCGTTGAAGTACGAGTCCTAAATTGTTGTGTTTAGAATTCAAACTCCTTATCTTTGAGGTACGGGTCCTGAACTGTAGTATTCAGAAGCCTTGGTTCTCTTACTCCCCCTTGACTTGAGGTGCCTGCAACACAGAATCATCTTTCGGCTTTGGTACCCACTGGTATTTGGGTCCATGTTTGTGAGTTGCAGTTTTATTAGGAGTAATTGAGTAAGAACCATACCAATAATGATCACTAGTTTTATGAATAAAATCATAAGTACGACAGTAAGAACAATAATTCTTCCTTTTTAGACAACCTGATCAATTGATCTCTCGAGTAAGCAAAATCAGGTGTACCTTTTCGCACATTGTTCTTCTTTGCTTTTGATGCATGTACAAATGATTTGTTTCCTTTCTTCTCATCCTTCTTCTCATTATTCTTTTCATCATCAACTGGTTTCACTTTCCAGACCAGTTTCTCTTCTTCATATCTCTTTCTTCTTCTTCTTCTTCTAAATGTATCTGAACCATCTACATTTCTATCAAAGAAAATGTTAGTAAAACGAATTTGATCAAATGAGTTAACTGACCTTCTTGAAGAAACGGTTCTCTGATGTGAGCTTAAGGCTGTCTTTTTAGAGTCAGTTGGATCATTTCTAGGTGTGTGGATTTTTGACTCTGGAGTCGTTTGCTCAGTCACCACCACCTTCGAAACAATATCTTCAAGCTCTTTTATCTTTGAATATATATTGTCCTTTGCTTTGATATGCAGGTCAATATCTTTCTTGAATTCAGACTTCGCTTTCTGATCTTTCAATGCACAAACTAACAGTTCAGATAACTTATCAGTAAGCTTCTTTATATCTGCCTAAAAAATGTTTCTTTCATCTTCAAAGTCCTTCTCAGCATTTGTTCTCTGACCAGATATTTCTTTGAAGATTCCAACATTCTTTTGTTTATTGATCTTATTTTCTTTTTCAAACTTGTCTCTTTCTAAGATGATCACTTTCTCAAAATCAGTAACTTGTTGAGAAAGCTTGGAACATTTAAGCTCGATAATTTTCTTCTCTTTAAAACTCTTCCTTGAAAATTCTGAGAATTTCTTTGCAAATGCTTTCTTTTCTTTCTCAAAATCATCTCTGTCTTTGGCCATCTTCAGCTCCAAATCAGTTATCTTCTTATTCAACTCTTCATTAGCATAGTCTAAATTCTTAATTTTCTCAGTATAACTATCAACAGAGTCTGCTTGCTGGATTTGGACAATTTGATTTTCCAAGTCAGAGATCTTTCTTTTCAGCTCAGTATTCTCAGTTTCCAAACTCTTTACTCTTTCTTTTGAAGACATCTTTGATCCTCCCATCATCTTCTCAAGTTGTTCCCACAACTATTTTCCTGTAGCCTTTTTACTATCTAATTTGATAGAAATCTCATTTGAAATTCCTTGCAATATAAAAGCTTTGGCCAATCTGTCAACTTTATGTCTCCATCTCTGCTCATCTGTGTATTCCTCAAGTGGTAGTGGGTACTCTCCTCGTTCCATTGTTCCATTTTTCCCAGGAAAACTGTAGGTCTTTGTTGGAGTTTTCATCTTTCCTTCCTTCAGAGATATTCTGATATAGTCTCCCAAAGTATTGCGATCAATGAAATCCAGAAAACTATTCTTCCACTGTTCGTACTCTCCTTTGACTAAAACAAGAGGTTTCACATCAGTTCCGATTGTGAGAGCTTCTCTGGAAGTCATCCTGTAAACATTGGTACAACAAGAACTTGACAATGATCGTTAGTCCAAGTGAAATCAGAAAAATACAGCAAAACTTATGAATAAATTCAGAAAATTAAATTTCCAAAAAATATCACAAGTATGGAATTCGCATACAAGAGTGAAGTACACAGAATTCGCACAACACAATTCGTTTGTAAGACAAACCAACAAGAATTCGTAGACAATCAAACAAGAATTCGCACATAAACAAATCTAACAAGAATTCGCACACAAGACCAATCAAACAAGAATTCGCACACAAGAATAATTCAGAATTCGCATACAACTTTTCGCAAGATAGACACACACGAATTCAACACTTAGAAAAATTTCAAAACTTTTAAGCACAAACAAGGGAATTCGTATGATACCCTTATGCGAATTCTTAGGAATTCGTATCTCACTGTTATGCGAATTCTAGGAATTCGTATAATGTGATATGCGAGTTCTTTCACTTTTCGCACAACTAGCTTATGCAAATTCTTACCTTGGAAAGATTTTCACTAAAACATTTCGCACAAACACCTATACGAAATCTGTCAATTCGCACGACTCACACGAGCGAATTCTAGACAATTCGCATATCTCATATAAGCGAATTCTACACTTGTAAAATTTCAGAATCAAAATTATGCGAAAATTAAGAAATCTGCGAAATCCAATGATCTGCGAGTTCTTCTTGCGAGTTCTTGAGAGATCTGCGAGTTCTTCAGAACTTCGAACAAACTACACACTGGTTCACTCAAAAACCCATCTATATTTCAAATTTTAATCCAAAACTTCAACAATTAGACCACTAGAACATCTAGAATCGAAATCTATCAATGAATTTCAAAGAAATTCATTTAACAATACAAATTGATCCAAATACAGTGTGAAAGAACTCGTGGACTCAAAACTCATGAAATTCCAAAATTGATGAACAATTACAGTGCAAATTACTATCAAACCTATACAAGATTTGTCTAAACGACTATACGATCTCAATGAGTACAATTACAACACCAAAAACGCATAAAGATTCAAAATTCGATCCACACTCAAAAAACTCAGTGTCGACTCTATATCTTGATTGATTTCAACTTAGATTTGCTCTGATACCAATTGTTAATTCCCAGATTATCAAGTTCTTACTACCAATTACAAATAACAAGAATCAAGATGAACAATTTCGTAATCACATGTCATTGAATAAAACTCCACAGATTACAAGTATTTCTCTCTCTACTTTCTCTCACTAGAATATTCAATCTCAGCTCTTCTCTAATAAGCTCCGCGTGTGTACTTACAAGATTACAAGGACAAAGACAATTTATACATACTATCAATTACAAGAAAGCAAAACCTAACTACTTTGACTTTGACATTATTACAAAGATGACTTTCACTTTCACTTTGAGAGTTGACATTGAGCATTTGACTTGCCTTGACTTTCAGCTTCAGTCTCTATGATCTTGTATCCAACAAATATGCTCTAACATAATTAAATTCCCTATTTTAATTATCTATGAAATAAAATAAATGTAACATTAATTTTTATGTAATTTATACAGATATTTTTAGAAATTGTTATATTTCCTTTTTTATATTAAAATATATTGAATAAAAATTTAAAAAGTAATTAATATAATTAATCACATTTATAAATAATTAATAAATACTATTAATATATATTATGTAATTGAAATTAAGTAATAATGTATAATTAAAAATAATTAATAATTCTAATTCCTATATAATTAGTATTTATGAATAATTAATATTTATTTACAACAAAAATTAATATTAATGGGGTTTATAATTGAAAATAATGTCAAAAAGCTCCATAAGTTACTCTAAGTAGTTTATGAATAATCCAACTTATAAGTTAACTTATGTGCATCCAAACGATTACTCGAAAAATAAACTAGCTTAGAAGCTAACTTATAAGCTAGCTTATTTTTGTCAAACAATGTCTTATATGTATTTGATCCAATAAATATGATTAATTTAAGTTTTTTGTGCTTAGAAGCGGTAGATTAATATTTTATATTTTATTAAAATTTTAATTTTAAAAAGTTAAAGTAAATTAGACCATTTCCAACCGAAATTGTTAAAGGTAACATTAGTGTTAAATTTTAGCATTCAATTTTTTTTATTATTCACTATAATAGCACTAATAATTTAAATAATAGCATTTTTATATATTTATTAATTTATCATTTAAATATAATCATTTTTAGTGTATATTAATTTGTTTAAGTAAATTAGTTAATTCATATTTTTATAATTATTCAACTCTAATAACTTTTTGTGTATATTAATTAAAATTATGGACCAAATCTGTTATAAACTTGAAAATAGAGGGAGAGACTAAATTAGTTATTAAAATAAAAGTTGATGAATGGACCAAATATGTTATAAAAATGAAAGTAGATGGAGAGAAAGGGTTACTGGACTATACTACCCCTCATTAACTACATTCTAATTTACGATACTGTTATTAGGAGGGATCATATCCAGGGACGGATCTAGAAATTTTTTCATACGGTGGCACTATAAAATATAAACAAAAAATAATTACAAAAAACACGGTTTTTATCAACATGTCTTCATCTTTTTAACGTTCAATATTTCTTGATGTGTTTTTATCCTCATTCCACCATTTCGAGAGATTTCTTAAAGTTTTTTGCTTGATTTCGAGGGATTTTTAGGGTTTTTTTTATCGATTCCGAGATATTTTTTCGATTTTTTTGGTTGATTTCAAAAGTTTTTTTCGGTTTTTTGGTTGATTTAGAAAGTTTTTTTTGTTTTTTGGTTGATTACGAGGTATGGTTACACTTTCTTGAAGTTTCCGAAATAATACGGTAGCACCTTCCAAAACGATACGGTTGCACCTTTCACGAACCTAAATTTTTTTACCCTTTATCGGAGAAATGATACGGTGGCACGTGCCACCGTGGCCACAAAGCTAGGTTCGTCCCTGATCATATCATTATGAAAATGAAACCATAGGGATGCTATTCATTAAAAATTCTTCTCAAAAATCTTACTCGTTAATTTATACAAACCACATGGACTAAATTTGTATTTAACTCTTACTTTTAATATGTTTGATTGTCAAGTAATTGAACATACTAAAGAAAACTTATGAACCTTAATAAAAATTATTACTACT
This sequence comes from Arctium minus, assembly GCA_954870635.1. Taxonomy (NCBI): domain Eukaryota; kingdom Viridiplantae; phylum Streptophyta; class Magnoliopsida; order Asterales; family Asteraceae; genus Arctium; species Arctium minus. Next base: position 29,171,008 of record OX941089.1, on the reverse strand, counting down.
GAGCAAAAACATAACTTGGAATATGTTTAAAAACACATGTTAAACACAAATATTGTATTTCTTTAAAATCATAATTATAAAATAATTGATAAAAATCAATAAATCAACTTATTAAATACTATGTACTACTTATTAATACATAGTCTTTTAAGTTTTCACGTTTACAACTTATTAATTGTTATTGTATAGGTATAATTTCTTATAACTTTATGCTTAAACTCCATAAACCAACTTATAAAAACATTTTTTTTTGAAAGGCAACGGAATTTTATTAAGAAAGAAAGAAAGAAATACATTAAAATTCACATGTTTTCTGCAAGCTGCAGAAAACAACAGACCATAGCAGAACAAGAGTTTATTGGCGGGGACCCATGGCCCCGTGGCCCACAATTGTGGACCCTACAGGCCCTACCTTTATAAGCTTGCACCGGAAAAGACATCCTGTCTCCCCCCGGATTCGAACCCTAGTACGGGAACCCCAGCTAACGATCAACAAACTTCACAACTTGTAAAAACATTTTAAGACAAGATAAACATCGATTATTATTAATACAATAATATACTCTGTAAATTTCGGATTTTAGTAATAAGGAATTGTATTAGTTTTCTACTTTGAGTTTAAACTTAAAAGTAAGGAGGCGTTTGGTTCACAGAAAAGAATTTGAATCCATTGAAAGAATTTGACTTTAAAGAAATTTGAATTGAATTTGACCACGCATTTGGTTTGTAGGAATTCAATTCTTTCACTTAAGTTAATAATTGATGAATTCCTTAATTTGTGGAATTCAATAGAATTGGAAGGATTCCATCACTTCCATTTCTTGAACCAAACATGAGCTTGGAATTTAGTCAATAGAATTGATCATTCCAATTCAATGCATTACATAGATACATGAATTTAATTTTTCTTAAACAACAAAATATAATTATCCCACATATTCTCTTAAAATGACACTTAACAATATCCATATTTAAGAAAAAATTTAAATTATTTTTTTCATGTATTTCTTAAAAAATTAATATTAACTTTTTCATAACTTTATTATTTTTCATTATTTTTATTTTAAAATAAAATTCATCAAATTTATAGGTAGGCAAAAATGAGAATTTTTTATTTGAAACACAAAAACGTGGATAAGATTGTAAGCATCGTGATTCATGAATTTGAAGGAATAAGTGAATTAATAATTTATGTATTTATTATTAAATGAATTTGGTCTCCATCACTCGCACCAAATTAGAAAAAAAGGCCTCCCTCGATTGGTCCTTCAACCCATTTCCACGAATACCTAAAATTCTTGTTTCCATCCAACCAAATATTTGTACTTTTTCTATTCAATTATTTAGGGTCAAAAAATTAAATGAAAATTGCAGTCGTTTATGTTGTGTTCAGTGTTTGCAGAAGAGTTTAAATCAAATGTTGTAATAAGAAATGACACGTCAGTGATACGTTATATATGGACAATGACATAAGATGAAAACCTGATAACCTATGTCATATCATCTTAATTCAAATCAAAAGGTAACCCATTGTATTCGGAGATCTCCCGGTTCAAAAAGGAAGTTATAATGATATCCACAATTTAAGGAATTTTGGAGGCTATCCATATCCTAGATTATCATTCCTTGATTTATTTATTTTAGTTTCCTATTACGATTATGTTTCCCTTTAGGATTATGCTTTTCTTTCTTTTATCATTTATGTATTTATATAAAGGGGTATTTGGTTCTTGAATAAAGTCAAGAAAATATTGTTCTCAAAACATTGAAGTTTACATGGTATCAGAGCGGTGACAACTTAAAGACAAAACTACAGCCATGGTCGGCGGAGAAGAAGCACCACCACCGCCACCGTCAAAAAATCGAATCAAGCTCCCCATTCTTTCTTGGTCCACAAGACCAGCTAGGAGATTTTAACACAAACGCGTCTCAAAGGCAATAACTATGACGACTGGTCCGGCGATATACAGACGGCACTCGAAGCACGACGAAAGTTTGTGCTCTTAGACGGAACCATTACCAATCCTGAACCGCCATGTACGCAATCAGATTGGAACTTAATTAATGCGATGTTGGTGTCATGGATCATGAACACTATTGATCTAGAAGTGAAGTGTTATCTCTCCAAATACAAGGATGCAAAAAGATTGTGGGAAACCTTGAGATCAAGATATGAAGTGGTCATTGACCAAGAATTCAACAGTTAAAAACATCAATTGCCATGTGCAAACAATCTAAACTCATGGCCGTTGCCGAGTATTTCGGAAAGTTGTCAGTCCTGTGGGAAGAATTGAACAACCATGAACCACTCATCGAATGCTCCTGTTGCAATCAATGCTCGGCAAGAAAACAACAAGAAGAACGACGCGAAAACGGTATGTTCGACGAATTTTTAATGGGTTTACATTCAAATTATTATGGAACTCTTCACACGAGCATTATGTCTTAAGATCCATTGTCGTCTTTGGATTGAGCTTTTCAATTGGTAGCACAATAAGAAAGAGTGCGTTTGGCAAAAACCATTGACAAAAAACGACTGAAGCAGTTGGGTGCGCTATCCATACCGGTGGAGGAAGAGGTCGTAGTAGTCGTGGAGAAAAACCCGATCAAGAAAACCTTACATGCATGCACTCCAAGAAAACGGGACATGAAGCATCTCATTGCTTTGAAGTAGTCGGTTATCCTGTACGGTATTGGGAATATCGAACCAAATCTAGAAATATTACTAGTAATCGAGGACGATCGGGAGGATGAGGTCGCGACAATGTACGAACAAATGCAGTCACAACTGCAAACAAGAAACACCGAAGGTTTTCTTGGCTGAACAATGGAAAACTTTGGCGGGATTCATTGGTAATGCAAAATTCTAGACAATCGATAAAATGGAATGTTTAATAAAAATTAATGGATTGTTGACTTAGGGGCACTCATCACGTTACGGGTAATGCCTCTTCGTTAATTGATCCTAAAGAAATTATTGTCCACTTGGTCTTCTAAACTGAATGACGGTTGTTGCATCTCATGAAGGAAGCATTCGCTTGATGGAGAAAGTTCATTCAAACGTGTTCCTTCAGTTCCCCAACTCACTTGCAATTTAATTACGGTTTCTCAGTTAAATGATGACATGAAGTGCACTCTTCCATGTGTGTTATACAAGACCGAACGAAGGAGCTTATTGAAACGGGTATTATGCGGGATGGACTTTACGACTTTAGAGAAGAAGGTTTGGTTCAACATATCTCAACAAATGGACAACTTCAACTTTAGATCTTTGGCATAAAAGGATGGGGCATCCTTCCAAAAAAGTGGTGAAGTTACTTCCTCCAGTTAGCAATACGACAAGTATTTTAAACAAAGCATATGACATTTGTTTTCGTGCCAAACATACTAGAGATAAATTTCCTTTGAGTAATAATAGAGCGAATTGAATTTTTGAGAAAATAAATTGCGATTTGTAGGACCTTACTAACATGCCTCCTCGTGTGGTGCACGATATTTTTTAACCTTGGTTGACGACTATTCGCGTGCAGTTTGGGTTTACTTATTGGTGGACACGATGGAGGGTTTTCGAACGTTTGTCATTTGTTTCCATGATCGATCGTCAATTTTATCAAACTATTAAAATAGTTCAAAGTGATAACGGCACCAAATTCAATTGTTTGTTGGACTACTTTTCCGCGAATGGAATCCTATTTCAAACGTCATGTGTTGGGACACCACAACAAAATGGGCGCATTGAAATAAAACATCGACACATTCTCAATGTTAGTCGTGCTCTTCTTTTTCAAGCAGGTATGCCTATTTTCTTTTAGGACGAAGCAGTTCTCACAGCTGCCCACCTAATCAGTCGGACTCCCTTTGTGTTGCTCAATAACAAAACCCCTTATGAACTTCTGTTTGGGAATGCTCCATCCTTTAACACTATAATAACATTCGGATGTTTATGTTTTGCTCATAACCAAAAATCTAAGGGTGATAGATTTGCAAGTCGAAGTCGCAAATGTTTGTTTGTTGGTTATCCCTTCGGCAAGAAAGGATGGAACTTATTTGACTTGGACACCAAAGAATTCCTTGTGTCACGAGATGTCAAATTTTTTGAAGATCTATACCCGTTCATTGATCACGAGTCTACAAACATTATGCCACCTATTATTATTCCTCACAACAACGATGTTCATGAAGATTTCTGTTACAACGAAACCGAGATCGACATGGCTTCTAACATTCCTTCTACTAAGCAACTCTCATTGAGTACAAATCCATCGGATCATGAATATTAAATCATGGCAGACACCTTCGAGCCTGCCTTAACCAAGACGAGCCCGTTCAGCCCTTCACTCCTGCGGCCCAATCCTCGACCTAACCTGAGTCTGCTTCTCTAGCAACACATCATGGAGTTAAACACACATTTGTTCCATCTACTGATCAGTCCCTTGGTTGTTTTTTGTGCAATAAAATTCCTTCTATCCATTTAAAAGATTATGTCACTCATACAATTGCTCCAAAAAGTCCATCCATCGCCACCCCGTCTCCACTCGGCTCCTCAGGTACTCCACATCCTCTAGCACATTATATAAATTGCAATAATTTTTCCATGCCACACTAAAGCTTTCTTGAAACTATCACCTCCGGTCATGAGCCGAGGACGTTTAAGGAGGCAATGAAACATGATGATTGGAAGAAATCTATGCAACAAGAAATTCAAGCTTTGGAAGATAATGGTACGTGGACTCTTGAACGTCTTCCTCTCGGCAAACGAGCTTTAGGTTGTCAATGGGTGTATCGAATCAAAAATCTTTCCTCAAATCTCGTTTGGTTGTCCTTGGAAATCATCAAGAAGATTACACCAAACCTTTTGTCCGGTTGCCAAAATGACCACGATTCGAGTCTTTCTTGCCATTGTTGCTTCCAAAAACTAGGAACTTCACCAAATGGATGCGCATAATGCGTTTTTGCACGTCGGCCTTGAAGAATAAATTTACATGAAACTTCCTCCCGGATTTCAAAACTCATTTTGAATCTTGTATGTGGTTAAGAAAATCCTTGTATAGATTAAAACAAGCCCCAAGGTGTTGGTTTGCTAAACTTGTCACGGCCTTGACAAATTATGGTTTCTTACAGTCCTACTTAGACTATTCCCTGTTCACTTATACATGTGGTAACATTCAAGTCAATGTCCTACTCTATGTTGATGATTTGCTTATCTCTAGAAATGACTTTGCTGCAATATAGACTTTCAAGGCCTATCTCAATGATTGTATCAAAATGAAGGATTTGGGCAACATAAAGTACTTTCTTAGCATAGTAGTTGTAACGCCCGTAATTTTGCTTGCACCTTATGGATCATATGTATACTTTTATACTCTCTGAAGTTAATCATTGAGCTAATTTTCAAGTCTAGTTTCGCCAATAGATCAGCTTTGTGTCGTTCTTCCTTCACATGTATCATCCTTAGTACGCCTCTCAAAGTCTCATCTGAATACTTGGACACCTCTGAAGCCAGGAAGATCTTCTTGTTTAGATTAACTCTGTAGACAAATCCTAGAGGCTCTGCAATTATTGATCCAGTCTTGCATCTCTCAATATTCTCGATGGTCTCCACAGGTTTAGTTACTCCCAATGTTTCTTCTCCCAGATTCAGAGCAATCTGAAAGTCGAGTTTGACTCTTAGTTTGACATGAGCTTCCATAGCACGCCTGACTTCGTATAAGCCCATTCTGAAAGTCCTTCCTAGTTTATATTTTTCTGAGCAGTAGGCACAGAGATGAGGCAGATCATAAGGGTTTATGATTTACGAGATCATTGTCATTGAACTCAAAAACCTTCCCATCAGAGCAAATCACCTCATAATGTCTGTAGGTGATTTTTTTGAAGGCAAATGTCTTTTTAGAGACTTTGTTTATCTTCGTGATATGGAAATTTGAAAGAATGCTTGCTCTTGGACCGGTCTTATCTCTGATAAATCTCTGCTCAGTCTTCCATGTTTTCTCTGATTCTTGGATTCAGAGGAATAACTTGAGTATCTTCTAGACTGAATTCGTAGTAGATATATCTGAAATGGTCCTCTATCGAAGTCTCTGGTTTGGAGGCAAGAAATGTTGGAGGTTGAGTGAAGATGGCTTCCGCTGGTAAACCAATGATTGCCTTCTGAACAAGATCCTCTAGAGGATCCTGTTCATCGACAACCATGGTCCTTTCTTCAGCAGACAATTGATTTGTATATGGTTCCTTCGCTTGTGCCTCTGAAGATGATTGAGGGTTACTGTAGGTGGTTTCTGAGATGAACATGTCAAGCTCTGCAGTTTCTTTTACCTCAGCTTTGGTAGAAGTATGATGTGGTTGGGCATTTTTGTAGACATAGGCATCCACATCAATAACTTCTTCTTCAGGTATGTTCTTGATTGTTGTTGCTGCTTCCTCTGAGTCTCAACCGTAATCAACCTGTTGTTCATCAACATCTTTCAGAGCATCGATTGTTTCTGAATCGATGTTGTGTTGAGTTCCTGTTTGTTGATTTGATGATGAGGGAGGAGCAGAGATATCCATCTTTATAGCAGCCTCTAAAGTGTTACCTCTTCTTGTTCCAATACCATGTATCTCCCCCTTTTGAGGATCAGAGGCTCCATCATCATCAGAGCCCTCTGAATCATCAAACCTTTGGTTCTTGGCCGCTCCACTGCAAGTGTCGTCAAAAAGGGATCTCTTCCTTTTGTACTTCAGGAATTCTGGTTCAGTGAAGCCTTTACCCTTGGTGTCGATTGCAACGTTCTTGATCGATTCAATGGCCTCTGAAGCAACTTGAATAATTTCAGCAACCTGATCTTCAATATTAAACCTATGAACCCCAAGTGTAGCCTGAACCTTTTTTCTGCGTGACTATTGAGATTTTGGAGGAGCGGGTCAGTATGTGGCTCATGATGCCTTCTCTGAATGTGGCAAGATCAGCCTTGGTCACAAGGTATTCAGCAGTTCGGGGTGGCGGTGGCGGTAGTGGTAGCTCTAAAGTTGTTGCTGAAGTTAGAAGGGATGCTTGAATTATAGACTTGATCAGGTCATAGATAGAGGCCATTTGCTTTGAAGATAATGATGTTGATTGGTTGGCCACTACCTCTGTCCTGAGTTCCTTAACCTCCTTCTGAACATCTGCAAGAGTCACTGTTGGAGAGGATTGTCTTTTTAGTTCAGCAAGTTGAGCTTTTAAGGCCGCAATCTCCAGAGAGGATACAGTGCGCTACTTAAAAAGTTGTCTTTCCAACCCCCAAATCCTGTTATTGAAGTGCAGAAGTTGGGTCTTCAGACTAGAGACTTCTGCTTTGATTTTGGCATTCTCAGAGTTGAGTGCATAGGCCTCTGGACCGTCAATTCCTTGAAGTTTATGCTCTTTCAAGGAGCCTCTGAGTTCCTCACAAAGTCTTTCGATCTCTAACTTGGTGAGAAAGTCAGAGATGGGTACATTGGCAACAACATATGTTGCCAATTTATCCTCGAGTCCAGATGAGCCTTCTTTCAGAGATGATTGGATGTTGTCTCTGGAAGGACTTCCGCTCGGTCCTCGATGTTCCGAAGAATAATCTCTGAGCGTTCTGTTCAGTTCCAAGTCCTCCTCCTCAGATTCAGAGGACTGGAAGTGAATGTGGGAGTTGACCTTGCGATCCAGGCAAGTCAATCCTTGTGCTTGGAGATTTAACCAATGTCCCTGAGTTGGAAAATTTCTACGGAAAAACCTAAAGGGTGAGGGATGAGCCATAGTGTAACACCCGGAAAATTCAAATAAATATCACCGTTCAAAATCCCCGTTTTAGGTGATGTCTCGCTTTGGAATCTGTGTAAGAATCCCGTAGTTTCAGTTTGGGCACTTGGATCGACAAAGCGAAGAAATCTGGGCGATTAGTGTATGGCGCGAGAGTGTCACGCGACTATGACATTGGTCACAATCGCGGAAGAAGGGAAGGTCGCGGTACGTACCAGGCGACTATGACCCGCGATAGTGACAATGGCACAATCGCGTGCCACTGTCGCGGAGATGCTACCAAACATTGGGTGAGGATCGCGACTATGACCCGCGACAATGCCCTTGGCACTGTCGCCGGGCATTGTCGCCCACGGGGTCCAGATGGGTTAAAATCCATTTTTCATCCCAATCAACCTTATTTCTTTCCCAACTCGTTTCAGATCCGATCTAGAGAGCTTCTTAGGCGATTTTCTCTCCATAAACCCCTCTCCTCATTCCTTGTCAACCTAGGGTTTGTTGAGACCAAGTGTGGATCACCAAGAACTTAAGCTCAAGAGTTCAAGTGTATGCCTAAGGTAATCTCCTCCACTCTTCACCTTAAAATCTAGGGTTTTGATATTACTTTCCTTCTCCCATTTTGTTGGGATTTAATGTAGCTATGAGAATGTTGGTGTCTAAGGATCTTGGTTGAGAGTTGGAGCTAAGGATCTAGAAGATTTCAAGTCTTCCTTTAAGGAGCTCAAGTTGTGTTGGTAAAACCTAGATTTGGTCTAAATCTAGCAAAGTGAGTTCTAGTTGCTTTGAAAAACTATATATACATGTCAAAATGCTTATATTTTGGGATCTTGAAAATATATATATGGGTTACCTTAATCTAATAAGTTTTGGAAATATTTGTATACTTGCACATTTTGTGCTATCAAACTCTTGGGAAAAAGGTTTACGATATTTTATGAAGGATTTAAGTCACATAAAGGGATTCTTGAACATATGATACAAACATATTTTACAATTGATGAGTTTCATGGTAAATGGGTATTTTCACATATTTGGAATGTTAAAGCTTTATGTGAGTTGTTAAGTGTATTTGAGGTGTTTTAGCGTCAAAATGATATCTCAATCCATTAAAGAAGTTTTATTGGATTTATTAAAGAAATTGGACAACATAAGGTGTTGAATTTAATTTTGGTGAAAAGTTGGGTACAAGTAGGAGTCTTGGGATCTTACTTTACGTATGAGTTAATTTGAAATATCGGTGTTTTTAAACAAGGTTGGCCTCAATGGCGTGAGTAAACGGAAATCATCATTTTGGGGACACTACAAGCTTTTGAGAAATGATGAATCCTACTGTTTTGGCCTTCGGCCGACAATACATTGATGGAAATGCATATTTTGGGAAAATTATACTTTGACACGTATGGTCATATTGGTTTTGCTTTATTAGAAAACGTTTTAAGATGCCTTGTGGTTTGAGTTATTCTCTAATGAGTTTTGGGATGTTGACCCGTTTAAATAGTTCAATATGGGTGCTTTATGGAAATACAATTATTATACAATTATCGGTTATTACATGTTTTGGATGTGTTAGTTCATTCATATGGAATCATGTAATGTTTAGACTGTAATGCATTGGATCCATAGGCATATGAGTCATTATGTTCTTCATGGAGTTTTGATGTCCATGTTTGAGTCTAGTGAGTGGTCCCCAAGTCATGTTGTTATATAAGCTTGTGGTGGTGCTCTTGGAGAGCCGTATACGGAGCTAAGTCTTGCGGTGGTGCCCAGGTGAGCCAGATACGGAGACTTGTGACTTTGTGGTGAGACTCATCTAGAGGTCGAGTTGTTGCTAGGTTCATTTTGGGATCTTGCGGTGGTAGCTCAGAGGAGTCGGATACGGGGATCTGTGGTCTATGTGAAACTTGAGAACGTTGATAAGTGGCTTAACTTTGTGTGCCCGCCACATTCGATGGAATCGGGTCTCCCCCGTCACCGAAAGGTGTTATTTTGGGTATTCCCTTACTAGTTCCTTCGGTGTTAAAACGTCCCATTTTATTTACACAAAGAGTCTTTTGACGAAATACCGTGTGGGTGCGTTTTGGGAGATTTGGGTGTCGAATAATTATTTAAAATGGGTGTCTGGAAATTAGGAGTAACTTGTTTAGCAAATAAAGCCTCTTCATAATCAGTATTTCTAAAATGGCCTTATTTGGAGTAAAACGTTCACTTTAAATGTTTTATGTTTTATATGATGAAAACTGCTTTAATTCACTAGGCGTTAAGCCTAACACTTTTTCTTTTCGACACGTATATCAGGTCTTAGATGGATCTGTGTGGCGAGTGGAACTTGGTAGAAGCTATGGTAGGATGGCTTTAGTGACGTCATCCGGTTTGGTGAAGATAGCAGCTTTGGTGGTTTTAGTAACACCCGACTAATGTTTTCCCTAGTTTATGGGACTGGATAGTTCCGTTAGAACTCTGATACATTGTTGTAGTGGTTCTTCCTTGTAACTTTAGATATTTGTTGTTTCAACTCTTTGTATTTAAGAGTTTTTGGAAGTTTTAATTTGTCTGCTATTTTCGAATTTTAGGGGTGTTACAAGTTGGTATCAGAGCTCTAGTTTAAGTGAACTAGGTATGGATCTTAGATGCCTAGACTTAAGCTGAGACTTTAAGCTATGACATGTTCGTTATGGGTAGAACTCTTAAGATGAGTGCGGGTTGTGGTGATCGATAGGAACGCACTAATCATGGGTCGTGGCTATGGTGACGAGGATCCTTATGTATATTATGTCCATAATTTCACTTAGCTACTGCTATTATGAATATACTGTTACGTGAGCGTGCTTGACTCTACTATTACTACGATGCTTGAGATATGCATTAGTATGTCATAAGATGTGACTATAGTATTGGTCTAAGATTCTTAATCTCTTTCTCGTGTGTGTCAGAAAAGAATGGCGGATGCAGGAAAAGAAATGCAAACTCAAGAGGCAAATCCTCAAAGTGAGTTGTTGGATAATGTGGTTCAATTGATGAAGACGGCTATGGAGGAACAAGAGGAAAGAATAATGAAGGCGTTAGAGGTCAGAGATGCGAATGACCGGAGACGTGAGGTAATTAACGAGCCTGTTGTACGGAGTCCCGGTGACACCGGGAATGTGACCCGGCTGGAGGATCTTGTTGCTGCTAACATGAAATATAACGAGAGGACTCACGCATACAAGAATTTTCTGTGCAGCAAGCCGCCAGAGTTTTCAGGGACTGACAGTCCAGTGGCGTGCTTGAATTGGATCCAAGAGATGGAACAAGAGTCTGACACTAGCGAATGCGAGGAGGTGCAGAAAGTGAAATATGTCTCCCGCATGTTAAGGGGTCGAGCTCTTACTTGGTGGAACGTCACCAAAACCACTATAGGAACTTGCTATTGCTTCGTCACTAACGTAGGATGCCTTCAAGAAGCAAGTGTTGGATGAATATTGTAACGAAAGGGTGATAGACATAATAGAAGATGAATTTCGAGCCCATAAGAAAGGAGATATGTCGGTGAGAGAATACTCCAATCTCTTCATGGAAAAATTGGATCTGGTAGGACATATTGTTCCAAGTGAGAAGGACATGGTCAAGGCTTACATGAACGGACTACCAGCCCGCATGAAGGCGATGGTCCGATGTTCCAAGGCTTCCACTCTTCAGGAAAGCGATAGAAGAATCGCAATTTATGGAAGATGCTAATTCCCGGGGTGAAGAAGAAGAGACAGAGTTTTCGGAAAATAGAAAACGGGAGGACCGATGGAGTCCACCCCATGAATACCATAATTATGAATAAGAGAAGAAAAGTAGCCATCGCAGGAAGTCGAAGTGGTGTCGGGAATGTCGAGCCAAGCATGTGGGGAGGTGCAACCCCAACCCTTTGACGTGTCTCAAGTGTGGCATGTTAGGTCACTCCCATCGGGATTGTTCCATCAATGGCACTATCTGTTTTGTGTGCAAAGAGTCGGGCCATATCAAGAAGGATTGCCCTCGTGCATAAATCAGTGAAGGATCGAGAAGCGGGCACGGTGTGCTCAAGCTGGGATGGCATGTCGGTGATGACAGGTACGTTCCCCACTTGTTGAGTTCCATAGAGTAGTTAAGTTATCGTGTTCGAGTCCTTGTTAGAATGGTTTGCCGCTATCTCGTTTAGTGGATAAGTGGTACAGGTTTCTGGTACCTGATGCTAGAGATCGATGTTGATAGCGTTTCTGGGAGCTCTATAGGAGTAGGCAAGAGGGCTTTGAGTGTTAAGTCATGTAGTCGAGGCTTGAAATCGATAATAGGTAGAGAGTAGGAGTTTTAATAGGTAAGCTTTTGGGTCGGAGATCGATTGATGTGGTTGTTTTAATTGAGAACCAGGATGGGAATTTTAAATCGAAGACCTTGGTAGTTGGAGTTTTATAGTACCGGTGTTAGAGGAGGCTTCTTGAGATGAGTCGAGCGTCGGTTGTTTAGAAAGGTCAAGAAATGTTTCCACCCGTAACCGTAAGAAGGGTCGTTAGCAAGCGACCGCTAAGAATTTGGGATGTTGCCTATAGAAGCTAATAAGATAAGTGGAAGATAGTATTTGGTCATAGAACGCAAGGAAGATTTGCGTGACGTTTTGGGAGACTCCGTTAAGCGAGACTTTTAAAAGATAATGAATCCATGAGTTGGTCGACTTGATGCTATCGCGGAATTGCAGACCCAACCAAATCCTAGACTTAAGATTTTGGCGCATTGTAAGTTAAGACACCCTCTAATATGATATGTTGAATAAACCTCCAAGTGGTGTCGATACTCGATTAGGTATGACCAAGTAAAAAGGTTGTAGTGCAGTCGATTAGGAGCCTAGAGGGACCTTCTAGGCAAGGGATAGATCTAAGTTGTAAATGCCATAAGGATTGTGGAAATTTTGGAGGATTTTTAACTCTAAGAAAAGTTGGGAACCTTAATGATCTGGTCGGTGGCTCATGTGTAGGACCTTGCCTTCTTATTTGATAGCGATTTTATCTTTTGTTAGTATGCTAGGCCTTTCGTGCAGCTTGTTGGGCGAGAGCTAAGTCGAGACCAATGGTGGTCTTAGGGATGATCTTAGGGTTGTAGGAGGTATCCTCAGGTTTGGGCTCCGTTAGAGAGTCTTGTGGCAAAGGCCATCCTTAGGGTCGTTTCCTAACCTAGGTTCTTAGTTGGAGAATCCTATCGAAGTCTACCGTGGAACGCGAGTCGATGGTGTATCTTTTGAATGAAACCTAGATCGGCAAGTCGACGACCCCTCATGGAAACTGGTGGACCGAGAAATGGAGAAAGGTGGTGAGCTAGTAGTCCGCCTAAATCGTTCGGGTGAAAGACTTTGGGAAGAGTTGTTGATTGCCCATGAAGGGTAAAACACTTCTTGTAGCCCCTGCCCTAGTAGATAGAAAGGGGTATCATCCTAATTAGATTCACCGAGGAAGTTTTCTATGGAAAAATCAAGATTTCGGGGCTCATTAGGACCTGGACAAGTATGCCCAATGATTATGCCCTCTGGCATAATCGCATGTCATTGTCGCCGAGGCTAGGGACCTCTCGGTACGTATCGCGCGAGTAAGCCCCACGATTGTGACAAGGGCACTTTCGCCCTGTCACTCTCGCGCCATGGGGACGAGCCATTGTACCTTTTGGGTGAGAATGCCCCACGATAGTGACAATGTCACTATCGCCGAGTCAAGGTCGCCAGCAGGGGGCTGGGTTATAAATTGAGCAGCTCTGATTTCTAATTCATTTATCTGATTTTGGGGCTGCATTCAATACGTTTTTCTCCCAACCTTTGGTAGGTTTCCATCCTCAAATCCTACCTCTTCATTAACTCCTCCTCTAGCTACCTCTTATGTGAATCCTTATGGCTCATCTTAGGTTTATTTAAGCTTAAAGGAAAGGATTCAAGTCTCCTCACCTAGGGCAAATCACTTCCTTTCATTCTAGGGTTTGGAGAGTATAAAACCCTACAAGGTAAGTACATTCAACTTTTTACATTATATACATGTTAAAACAATGACTTTGAACTTACTAACATCTCCTTGTTTACATTTTTACAACTTGCAAATATTTGACCTAAAAGTGAATTTTGGAGATTTTAGGGTTCCATCTACGTTTTGGGATATGTTGTGAAGAACCATGTTTTTAGTCATAATAAATGCTTTACTTACACATTTGTGTCTACACGTATGAGTTGAGACATTTTGATGAACATCTAAGGTATTCCCTAAATTTGAGATTCTTTCTTAAACATCAATGGCCACCTATATGGTGCCAACTATTATTGGAAAAATGACTTATACATGAAATGATATTGTGGAGTTTCTTTAAAGGCAAATATATGTGTTATCTTCGTTTAGTCACCAAATGAAATGGTGACTTTTATAGACTATCACTAATGGATCCATAAGTATAAGAGTCGGTTTATTTGGGATGTCTTTCCCCTATGTAGCTAGTTGAGACATTGGATCCTCGGAGGCAATTTGGTACGGTTATATGGGACCGGATACTAGCCATGGGTCGTAAATGTAATCTTAGTGAATGAGTATGACTTGGATCCTCGGGTGCCCTCCCCCACATCTGAGTACGAGTCGGCGATGTTCGTGGCCATGGGTCCAAGTATTTAGCTCACAACTCGGAGAGTGACTTACTTTTGTGTTCCGCCACGATCCTTTGAAATCGGGTCTCCCCCGTCATCGTAAGATGTTTTGGGCCGAAAGGTGCTTATATGATAAATGGTTACACTTCAACTATCCAACTCTTTGAAAAGTTATTTAATTGTATTCAATCATTTCCAAATTATTTATATAAACTGTTTGTTCTCACTAGGCGTTAAGCCTAACATTTTTTCTCAAATGACGTGTATAACAGGTTCGCTTAGCGGTGGGGCGCCCAAAATTTGAGGGAAGAGTGTGGAGCTATTGAGGCATTTTTGGGATAGGATTCTCTTGGAGATTGGCGACAGATAGATTGAAACATTTTGGAATTTTGGAATAACAACCGGCATAATCTAGATAGATGATGTTTAGATTAGTTTGTTGTTAATTTCCATATTCATTTTACAGGTTTTGCAAACGATTACACTTTCCCTTATTGGACGGTTTCCTCCATTTATAAACGTTATATTGCGAAAATTCTAAGTTTTAAATTTCCCAATTTTTAGGGTGTTACAAGCGGTGGGGAAGCATGATAAATCAATACAAAAAATACGAATGTTTCTAATGTCAGATCACATTAAGAAAGGGAATATCGTAAGAAGAATGTGCTCGATCCATCCAATGCTTGATGAGCCAAGATTGGGCAACAAGAATCCACAAAGATGATCAACAACTTTGTATTCGTTATCTTTGCAATAATAGTTAAAAAGAAACGAGATTTCCAAGAAATGGTGGAACAGTTGTACATTGAAGAAAAAACAATCTATGTGGGAAATTTGAACATCTGTCTAGGGACAATAACAATGCATTACGAGAAGCCAAGACATGTGTGAGAGAGAGATAAAATACAAATGGATGAGGAGGCACGTAAGATCTTAAAGCCACATGCCACAATAATGGAGTTGCAACATGGTATAGTTAAGTTGTAACTTGATCATAACTTGAAATGCAAGCTTAAACTAACTAATACACACAACATATAAACAAGCACACATGAATTAGCTATTATGTAGTTTTGGGAACTCACCTCTATACATCTGGATGGCCATGTCGGTCGATCGAGCGTAGCCAATTAAGCCACTAAAATAAATATATAAGAGCTACAAGATATCAATGATCTTAACCTTTACTTTTCTGCTATTTGTTAAAACAAAACTTCCTTTCAAATAACGTTCTTCCGAGACATGGACATGTTAATGCTGAACTCTCTCTAATTTCTTACCAATCTTCTATATATCATCCCATTGATCCCCTCTATTTATAATTGTTCATGAATGCTAATCTCTCTCTCAAAGCATCTTAAGATAAATATTGGAGTATATAGTATAAATAAAACTCCTTAGATCTTGGTCCCAATCGTTATCCAACTGAGTTGTTTCCTATATATAGGATAAGTCATACGATTCATACTATGCGAAATATCTAAATAATATATTTTAATAAAATATGATCAATATTTATATGGGAAATTGGCACAAATAGTCATATTACACATCCATTTTCACCTCCTAGCCATGTTTCTCCCGTATTTGCAGATTTGGCCCTAGGTCCGCAATATCCCGACATGTGTCATTCCCATAACAAACATTAATGCAAGTCCACAATCAGTCCTAGGTCCGCAATGGAGGACCTAGGGCCAAATCTGCAAATATGGGAGAGACATAGTTAGGAGGTGAAAATGGAGGTATAATATGGCTATTTGTGCCAATTTCCCTATTTATATTTGTATAAAATATTAAATATTTTGAATTCTCATGCCAATGTACAATTGTTCCTCATTGTCTTCAAATATCCTCCACTTATCTTGGTGGTTTCCATAATTATGCTTGTTGAGTTGCTTAGATCTCTCAACGAATGCAAACTCTCGATATAGAAATTGCATAGAGCTTTTTAATGAAGCTATCAATACTAGGTAACATATGGATGATGCCGGAAGAACAAAACCTAATATGAACAATGGGTCAAGTTCAGGGGAAAATATCAAGAAAACGAAAAATTTAGGAACATCTTAGTAGCCTTTCATCTGGACAGTATGCACTTGTGCATAAAAGTAATTTGTATGATACACATGTGCATAAGTGCATAAAAACCAAAAAACAACTTAATTTACTTGTATGCATAAGTACATACCGTCCAGATCAAAGGTTAAGAGTGTGTTCCTTTTGGCTTACTAATCCTTCCCTTGTCATTACTTCGATGTAATTGTTTCTTTTTCTAGCTTCTTGTTAGTTTTATATAATTCCGTCGTTCAAAAAAAAACAGTGTGTTCCTCAGTTTTCCATTTTTTTAGATTTTCTCTTGAACCTCCCTCTATGGACAATAAGCTACAAAAATTAACACAAGTTGATAAGTAATCCAATTTTATCGTGCTTGGGAAGAAGAATATAAAAGCAATCAACTTTTTTTTGGAAGGCATAGCGGCATTGAACCAACGAACGACTACCACGAACACACGCACACATGCACGCACACCTCCCCGGTGGTATCGGGCAGCCCACTAATCTGCCGCTGTCCCGGCCCAGCTTACGCTGAACCTAGAGCCCAACCACAGTCTTAAGACTGGGTTGGGGGGCAGCCCAGTCAACGACTGGACCGGCCCAAAGACTGGGCACCCTTCATGTCCTCAAAATGACTCCCCTTGGATTCGAACCCGGGTAGATTGGGATACCATCCACAACCCCTCCCAGGATGTTACCGCCCTTTAGGTATCATATCATCACATACCAAATCCTGTTAAAATGAAAAATCCAATTGGCATGTAAATAGATTGTATGCCTACTGATTCGTGAATAAGTGCAACAAATACTACCAACAATTTTTTTTTTAAATTTGATAAAACTTTATAATATTAATTTTTTCCTTATCGCATGATACTATATATAACTAAAAAAGTTCAATAAAATAGACTATATTTAGAAGTCAAAAGACACTTTTTTGAATGGCAACTTTTACAATGTTATATTACTTTAATAGGTCAATTATATTCAATATAACATAATTGATTATTTGTTAATTCACAATCACATATGTTAGGATGAGAAAAGAAACCCAACTTTTGATTTATTTGAAAATTAGAGGCATACTCGTGCAATGTAGCGAGATACATCACAATTTTAGTGTTTCATTTTTTTTTTATCTATTTACAGTACGGTTTTGGATGGTTTTGAGAAGATGATAATGTTTTTTTTATAAATTTATTTAATTTAGGCTTAATAATATAATGTTTTTTATATAAAAAAATTAGTATTTTGTTAGAATTCAATGATTAACTTATATATTTTAATGAAATCTAGAAAAAATAACCAATTACATATTTAATAATATAATTAAAACAAAATTATAGTAATATAATATATTAATTAATAGTGATACATGAAAAGATCTGCATAAAAGGAATGTTCTGTACATACCAAATTGGTGGGTGTTTGAAGCCTACAGTAGTAATATGTATTTTGTGCTTTATTACTTGTAAATTAAGAGATTTTTAAAATCTTACATAAAATTATGGTACCTTGTGCCTAATAATTTATATTTAAAAGTTTTTTTTCGGTGCTTTATAATATAGTATAGATATCTATTCAATTTAACAAACATCAAGGACCTATGGTGACGTTTCTCTCTAAAATATAAAATTAAAAGCATGCCACCCAAATAATCGGTGTGCCGACCTTATCCAAATCCTACGTGTGAATGAATGTACCTAATTAATAGATTTTAGAGTCATTCGTGGATTTGTTCCCTTTATTTTGATATTCTTTTTTATTAGGGGATTTATATATTGTTTATTCTAATTTGGTTTTTATGGTATTCAATTCATTTTGATCATAATCCCTTTAACTAACGACTATTTTAAATCAAGGGCCATTTTAGTTTTGTTGTCTATTCTTTTGTCTTTTTTTTATAAAAAAATGTAAAAACAATATTTTTGACACAACTATATATATAATGATATTAAAATAAATAAAATAATATATAATATTTTATGATTTGATTTGATTTGACTAAATTAAAAAATCAATTATATTAAATTTGATTTAATTTTATTGTTTTAGTATTTTTGCTTATTTGAGAATGAAAACCTGGTTGAAGTTTATATAAGGATTTGTTCAATTTTAAGTTACAAAGATGATAGCATGTATAAATCTGTCATTTGGTTAAAATTTAAATAATTGATGTTGAGTTTTTGAATGAAAGCAATATGAAAAACGAAACCCTTAATTTTTGGATGATAAAGTTGGAGTTTATTTCTTAGTGGTTTTCAATGATTTTAGTGTTAAAATATCAATAATAAGTTTGTTTATTGTAGTGATAGAAAAAAAAACAATAAAACTTAATCGTTCTTAACATAATTATTTTTTTAAAATTTTAAATAAATTAAATCATAAAATCATGTCATATTTTATTCGTTCTAAATATAATAAGATATAATATTATGATTTGATTTGTATAATTTAAAATTTTAATTACATTAAAGCAAAAAAAAACATATTCTTTTCCACAATTACAATAAAACAATAAAATTAAATCGTATTAATTATAATTATTTTTTTAAAAAATTTAAAGAAATCAAAACATACAATCACTACTAAAGTTAATCGGCTGAAACAGTCGGTAAACCGTCAGAAAAAGACTTTAGCGACGGTTTTTTGACGGGAATGGCCGTTGGTAAAAAGTTGGTCGGTAATATTTAGCGACGGTTTTCCGACGACAACTTACCGACAGTTCCAATTACCGACGGTTTTCCGACGGTATTTACCTATTAAAAATAAATATAAAATAAAATGAAAAACCAATCGTCGGTAAGCCGTCGGTAATCACCAATTCTTCCGACGGTTTTCTGACGACTTATTAAAAATAAATAAAAAATAAAATTAAAAAGATACCGTTGGTGGGCCGTCAGTTTACCGTCGGTAAATACCGACTGTTTTTTGCCGTCGGTATTTCACAATTTTCTAGTAGTGAATATTTGTTTGTTTATTTTGATATCGTTATAGGGGTGCTTTAATATAAAACCCCGAAAAAGGTTGCAACCTTCCTATACACCATAGATCTCATGGGGAATGGTCCAGATCATTTGATGAAAATTGTAATTAATAAAATTATTTTCCTTTTTTTTTAATGAGATATCCCCGATAAAGGGCAATTTGGGAATAACATAATGATTCAAACATCATCTATTCATGAAATCGTGGGTTTGAAAAACTGTAATCCCGTAATCGTCGCCATTAATTGAAGTTCATACCAGAAACAAAAATACACATAAAATAGAAATTACATACAAAATGCTTATGGACATTCAATAAAAACATTTTTTAATATATTTCTCATAGTCTAATTACTTACATTACACCAAATAATTATGGCAATAATGAGATCCCTCACCAAGCATCACCATAGACTTACGTTACATGAAAACAAATTTATGATCGTTTCGACACCTTATTGACAGATGACATATATGATGAAGAGTGTGTCATAAATGTAGCATGATTCATGAACAGAACAGATATTCATGAATTTATCATCACACGATAAATACAAACCGTGAAAACTAAGATTTGATTCGATGTACACACAAACTAAAAATCTCCCATGAAAACAAAAACATAACATATATCATCAAACATGAAATACAATTCATGAAACGAAATGCCTGATTCGTTGTACACACCAAAAAAAAACTCTCATGAATCAAAAAACGTAACATATAAATCACAATATACACTCGTACTAAACCAACCTATATTGGAGATAATAAAGAAACAGAAGAGTAATAGATATCAACTTAGAGTTGTTGTTGTTGTATATTTATTGGAAAACAGAGACAGCCTTTTTATAGGCAGAAGTACAAAGGAAAGAAAGATTAAAAAGATAAGATCAAGCCTAAAAAATCTCAACAAATTTGACTACCTCTACAACGGTACAACCATGTAGACTTATTCAAAAAACTAACTACCAACTTCAAACTAAAAGAAAAAACGTGAGAATTAATTTCTTCCAACACTCCCCATTCATTCGAACGTTGAGATTCCCAGTTGAGAACTGAAGTCTTCATGCTTCATTTGAGGCAAACTCTTGGTGAACAAGTTTGCCACCTACTCGTTAGTTAGACAATTGTCAAGCTGAACTTCTTCGGTTGCTATCAGCTCCCTTATAAAGTGATGCTTAATTTCGATGTGTTTTGTTCGGCTATGATGGACCGGGTTCTTTGCTAACATCACCGCTGATTGGTTATCGCACTTAATGTTGTTGGCCTTGGTCTGCTCTTCTCCCAAGTCCTTAAGAACTCCTCTCAGCCAAATTGCTTGGCAAGCTGATGTCGAGACAGCCACATACTTCGCTTCTGTTGACGATAAGGCCACGGTTGCCTGCTTCTTTGAACTCCAAGATATGGCAACGGTGCCAAGAATGAAACAATTTCCAGATGTGCTTTGCGGTCATCTATGGAACCAGCCCAATCACTATCGCTGAATCCTTTAAAACTGAAATCCTCCGTCTTCCAGAACCAAATGCCATAACTTGTGGTACCTTCCAGGTATCGAAGGACTCTCTTTGCCGCTCTAAAATGATGCATCGTTGGACTATGCATAAATCGAGACAAAACACCAATTGAGTAAGCCACATCAAAATGAGAGTGAGTGAGTGTAACACCCGTAATTTTCTAAAGAACCATTTATGATCAGCTAAGCAAATCAAGCAGCGATCGACCGAGAGAAACGATCGGGGAGAGGTTTAACACGAGAGGTGAGAAGGCGCACCAGGGACATGAGCGGCTTAGCCCGCGACCTCAAAGCCATGGCTAAACCCACGCAACCCACTATTGTGTACAGCTATGTAGCACACGCGGCTTGGCCCGCGGCTTGGAGGCCGCGGCCAAGGCCGCGAGAGCTACCTGATCGATTAAAACCCAACTTTTTAGGGTTTTCTCTCATTTCCATTTCTCTTCTCCATTCTTCTTCTTCTTGGGACAATTTTGGGAACTCCAATATCAGTTTGGGAGTTTCATGGAGTGAAGCCACCTCAAAGAGATCAAAGATTTGTGTTTTGGAAGCTTGAGTTCGGAAAATAGGAAGATCTCATGGAAGTGAGTTAGTTGGAAGGTCAAAGATTTGAATGTGGTAAGTTTCTTGTATATTTCAAGTTATTATATGAGGATCCTTGTAGATCTAAAGAGTTTTACTTGTTGGTGGTCTATTTTCTTAGATTTGGAGAAATGGGTTATTTGAAAACCCTAGCTCATTGTTGATGATGATGTGTTGATGATGGATGCTTCATTCTTGGAGGCTAAGGATGTGGGTTTGAAACCTAGGTTTAACTTAACCTAGCAAGGTGAGTTCAAGTTGATTTGTGAAAACGTTGTACATACCAAAATGTCCATTTTAAAGTATTTATGTGTTTTACATGAAATTGTCAACTGTGGAGTTATTTGGTAACTTTTGATTATTTGAAGTGTTTAGTTTATTAAACTTTGTAAAACACCCATATTTGGGATTTTTGGGTATTTTGTTAAATGTGTCATAATAAATGTGTTTCGACGATTTATTGCATAAATAGATATTTGGTTAAAAACGCACTTTTAAGTGTTTGTCGGGTTTTATGCATCATTCATGAAATGGGATGTTTTGAAAAGTACGAATGTGTGAGTCCTTTGGTTTTGGATCGATCCCGACTTTGGGAACACTTTAGAAAATGATAATCCTTTTTGGGTTTTGGGCCGAAGGCCAATTGTGATTTGAGAAACAAAGTTTTGGGGAAAGATGTATTTTGGTTTATGTAACCACATTGGCTCTTGTGTTTTAGCCAAACGTCTATTAAGCCTTTTGGGGCTTGATTTGTACTCGGTTGAGTCTTTGGAACATTTGTTCAGTTTTGGTAACTCGTAAAGGAGCCTTAGACGTATGGTGTACTTAGTTGCATCTTATTTGAGAGTTACATGTTTTGAATGCGTTAGTTTATTCTTTTGAGTCGTGTAACGTTTTAGACTGTAATGCATTGGATCCATATGCATATGAGTCAGCCAATTGGTTTAGTGGGGACTTTATCCCCGTTTTGGGACTGGATATTGTTTATGGCTAGCGGGAGCTCGAGGTACAGATCGTGGGTGGTTGAAATCGATAATCGTGTAACCTTTATTGAAGGGCTTGAGGTACAAATCGTGGGTGGTTGAACTTGATGCCCGTTTGTAATCCAGTCTGGTTACTCATCGTGGAATTTAGTGTCTACGTTTGAAGTCTAGTGAGTGGTCCCCAAGTCAAGTTTTTATGGAAGCTTCTGGTGGTGCTCTGCAGAGCCGTATACGGAGCTAAGTCTTGCGGTGGTGCCCATTGTGAGCCGGATACGGGGACTTGTGGCTTTGGTAGTGACACTCATTTAGAGGTCGAGTAGACACTAGGGTCATTTCGGTATCTTGCGGTGGTAGCTCGGTTGGGAGTCGTATACAGGGATCCATGGATTTATGTGAAGCTTGAGAACATTGATAAGTGGCTTAACTTTGTGTGCCCGCCACTTTCAATGGAATTCGGGTATCCCCCATCACCGAAAGGTGTTGTTTTTGGGTATTGAGTTTATTATCCAAGTTTTCGGTGACGTTTTATATAAATAGGTCTTTATCCATGTTTTATGGGTTGAGTAGTTTGCCCCACCCGTGTTTTGGGTGTTTCGGGATGTAAAGTTTTAACCGCATCTTCATAAATGGAGGGTTCAATTTCTATTCACGTTTTGAGTGAGTTTGGGGTTAAATTTAATTTACGAATGAGCGTTTTATATTGAGATCTTTGTCCTTGAGGTAGTTTGGATTGGAAAACGTTTATATTAGTGTTTCTTTGCTAAAATGCATATTATTGGAAAACGAGTCATTTTCATACTTGAGAAATATCAAATTGAAAGATTATGATTTAAACTGCATTACTTCTTTTCAATGATATTTTTATCCATGTTGGAAACTCTTGAACTCACTAGACGTTAGCCTAACCATTTTATTTGTCGGCTTGTGCAACAGGTTTCGGTTGAGAATAATCCTAGTGACACTGTGAAACGAAGAGTGCTAGTTGTGTGGATATCTTAGTGAAGTCTTCCGCATTTAGAGCAACTTGCGTTTGGGAGTTAAGTAGCACCCGACTATTGTTTAGTCTTTGTGTATTATTGGAGTTTGTTTTTATTGAGGTTATTTATCGAATCTTATATTTGAGGCATATTGAGTTTGATTTGTGGGAAGAGATGTTGTCTTTTATTTGATGTTTTATCGAAAATTTTATTAGTTGCTCTTACCAAATTTGAGGGTGTTACAGTGAGATAGATCAATCTCCCAACCAAGCTTCTGTAGATTCTTGCATCTGTCAACCCTGTGCCATCTTCTTTTTTCAAATTTTCATCGATATTCATTGGCGTTGCAGCAACCTTGCATCCCAGCATATTGTACTTCTTCAAGGTGTCCTCCACATACTTTCTTTGCGATATGAATATTCCCTCTATGAACTTGAACTATTTCCAGCCCCAAGAAATATTGTAATTCTCCCAAATCAGTCATCTTAAACATCATTTTCATAGATGCTTGAAACTCATGTATAAGTTCCAAAGATGAGCTAGTGTAGATCATATCATCCACATAAAGACTCACAATCAGTAAATCATTCATACCTTGCTTCTTCACATAGAGATTTGGTTCATGGAGGCTTCTTTCAAAACCATTGTCATGAAAAAATTCCTCGATTTTGCTATACCAAGCTCGTGGAGCTTGTTTAAGCCCGTAAAGAGCTTTTCTTAAGTGAAGTACCTTGTTCTTCTCGATCTTGCTTTCGAAACCCAACGGTTGACTCACGTACACCTCCTCCTTCAAATCGCCATTCAAGAAAGCGAATTTAACATCAAACTGATATATTTTCCATTGCTTTTGAGCTGCTATGTCCAGAATCATACGGACAGTTTCAAACCGCGCTACCGGAGCAAACGTTTCTTCATAATTGATTCCTTGTTGTTGGGTAAATCCTCTGACCACCAGTCTGGATTTATGTTTCTGTACACTCCCATCTGCCAAATATTATGTCTTGAAAATCCATTTTAAACTAATGACATTTTTACCTCTTGAAAGATCAACTAACTCCCATGTTTGATTCTTTTGTATTGCTGATAATTCTTCTTCCATTGCTTTTATGCACTCTTCACTTTCCATGGCTTCCTCCACAGTGACCGGGTCTCCAGCAAATAGAACCATTGATGAAGAATCCTCCCCCTCAATCTCAAAACGGCGTCGAGGAACTTTGCCTCGTTCACTTCTACGTAGTTGAGATGAATCTTTAGGAGGCTCTTCAATTGAAGGAGTTGAATCTGAGTTCTCCGGGGTTGAAGATTGAGATCCTCCAACATTGTCTTCGGGATCGACTTGCTCACTGGTGCTTTCCTCTTCTTCCATCTTGATTTAAGGAATTTTCTCATTATCTTCTGGCTTCCAATCCCAGCTTGTGTGCTCATCAAAAACGACATCGCGACTGATGGTGATCTTACCGCTCAAAGGCTCATAAAGACGGTAAGCTTTAGACTTGGTGCAATAACCAACAAAAACATGTTTTTGAGACTTTTTGTCTAGTTTGTGACGATCAGTGGTAAGCAAAGCGTAATAAATGCATCCAAAAACTCGCAAATGACTTACAGAGGGCTTGTTTCCATTCCATGCTTCATAGGGAGTTTGATTCCAAACAACTTTGGTTGGTGGAATGTTTAGAATATGAACCGCCGCAACAACTGCTTCAGCTCAAAAACAATCTGGCATCTCCTTTTGCTCAAGCATGGATCGAGCCATTTCCACAACCGTTCGATTCTTGCGCTCAGCTACGCCATTTTGCTCGGGAGTATATGGGGCTGTAAGTTGCCTTTTTATTCCTTGTTCGTCACAAAAAAGTTCAAAAACTTTCGAAGTAAACTCACCTCCACGATCTGTACGCAACACTTTGACCGCTTTTTCACTTTGCTTTTCCACAAGAGCCTTGAACTTCTTAAAGCACTCGAAACTTTCTGATTTGTGCTTCAAGAAATACACCCAGCTCATCCTACTATAATCATCAGTGAATAGAAGAAAATATTTACTTCCGGCTAGAGATTCCGTTCTCATAGGTCCACATAAGTCGGCATGAATGAGCTCGAGTATTACTTCAGCCCTTTTTGATTTTGCTACTGGAAAAGATTGCTTTGTTTGCTTGCCAACCATGCATCCTTCACACACTTTCTCTGGTGGCTTGATCATAGGAAGTCCACTCACCATTTGCTTGTTCTTTAGAAGTTGCAACCCTTTTATGTTTAAATGTCCATATCGTTGATGTCATAACTCGTTCTCTGTTAATGTCTTGCTTACCATAGTCGTTTCTATTCTTTCAGAAAAATCAAGAGCAAACATATGATTAGATGACATATGAGCACAAGCAAGGATTTTACCTGTGGTTTTGTGTTTCACCGTACATATACGATCGTCAAATACGATTATATAACCAGACTCAATGAGTTGACCAACGCTCAATAGATTATGTGCCAAGCGAGGAGCAAAATGAACATCTTTAATACATTTTTTTTTGGTTGTCGACTGTGATCTCGACCATCCATTTACCTTCAATTCGTAGTTGTTCATCGTCTCCAAGCCGCACTTGTGACTTCGTTCTTCTTCTCTTTTCCTGTGATTATCGACATGAACAAAAAATTATCTTCTTCTTGTTCAGCATAATTTATCTCTTCTGGTTTGGACCAACAATGCTTATCGGAATGCCCATATTTGTTACAATATGAGCACTTTAGCATATTGCTTCTGCCTCGGCCCCTTCCTCGATAACTTCCTCGGCCTCTTCCTCTTATGTGTGATTCGAGGATTCGAACTCCACTTTCGTTTGAAAATCCGCTTCCTCCTCTTTCTCGCTCGATCGATTTATCCTTGCCTCATGAGCTTGAAGCGAGCCCATTAATTCATCATACGAAAAGTGGAGAGATCCTTAGATTCTTCAATCGCTGCCACTACATGATCGAATTTTGACGGTAAGCTCCTTAGAACTTTAGCGACCACCATAATTTATCTCTTCTGGTTTGGACCAACAATGCTTATCGGAATGCCCATATTTGTTACAATATGAACATTTTAGCATATTGCTTCTGCCTCGGCCCCTTCCTCGATAACCTCCTCGGCCTCTTCCTCTTATGTGTGATTCGAGGATTCGAACTCCACTTTGGTTTGAAAAGCCTCTTCCTCCTCTTTCTCGCTCGCTCGATTTATCCTTGCCTCATGAGCTTGAAGCGAGCCCATTAATTCATCATACGAAAAGTGGAGAGATCCTTAGATTCTTCAATCGTTGCCACTACATGATCGAATTTTGACGGTAAGCTCCTTAGAACTTTAGCGACCACCGTTTCTTCCTGTAGTTTATCTCCATACAATCTCATCTGTGCTACAACCGTTGAAACTCTTGCCAGAAAAACTTGTATCGATTCGTTACTCTTCATCATGGAAGTTTTAAACTTGCGTCTTAGTGCTTGCAATTTGACAGTGATCACTTTGGAGGAGCCCTGAAACTCCGTTTTGAGTGTCGTCCATGCTTCCTTGGTTGTGTTAGCAGCTGCTATCCTCGGAAAAATCGCCTCGTCTACTGCTTGCTAGATGAAGAAGAGTGCTTTGGCATCCTGCTTCTGATGCTCTTTGTTGCGGGCCTCATCATCTTTACTTTCCTCATAGCCTGTTTCGATATAGTACCAAAGGTCTTGTGATCGAAACAGATTCTTCATTCTGATGCTCCAAAACTCATATGACTCTCCTTTAAACATTGGCATTTGTGGCTGATAAATGCTAACACTGTTGTTGGCTGCCATTCTTGCACAAAAGAAATTCCCAGTTCAGAAAGAACAAGGCTCTGATACCAAAATTGTTGGAGATAATAAAGAAACAGAAGAGTAATAGAGATCAACTTAGAGTTGTTGTTGTTGTATATTTATTGGAAAACAGAGACAGCCTTTTTATAGGCAGAAGTACAACGGAAAAATGAATAAAAAGATAAAATCAAGCCTAAAAAATCTCAACAAATTTGACTACCTCTACAGCGGTACAACCATGTGGACTTATTCAAAAAACTAACTACCAACTTCAAACTAAAAGAAAAAACGTGAGAATTAATTTCTTCCAACAACCTAAACCAACATCACCCCACTTTACAACAAATGATTGCACAACAAAAAAAAACAACCTTCTTCACCAAAACCCTCATCGGGAACAAAACAATCTTCAACTCGAAAAACTTCGACCGGTCTCGAGACGCCATCAACCACTTCGACAATGTTACATTGAAGAGAATCAAAAGCCAATACAACATCCTCGTTGTTAGAGGTCAGCGCATTCAACGTTCCAGCGTCTTCTTCGAGTGCAGCAACTTCTTTGTCTAAAACATCAACATTCCCAGTCCCCGGAGCTTCATCCAATGGTTCCAACACAACGCCTCTGATGCAACTTCCGACAATCTCTTTATCATTATCCATTGAAAATTCAGCACACAAACAAGAAACTTGTTCTAAAGCAACACCTATATTCGACTCCAACCAAAATCTTCACAACGTTTACCGAAAATCATAAGAATCCTCTAAAATGAAAAGTGGATAAACTTGAAGAAGTCAATGATTGATGAATATAATTAAAAATAAATAAACAAAACCGGTTAAAGAAAAAATGCCATTAATAACTGCTAATTTTAAGGAAACCATAACCACTATTAATTAAAAAATTAAAAATTATACAATTACGTAAAAGATAGATATGCCCTTGAGAATTTAAAATTAATTATATATTAATTAAAAGCATTCTAGATTAAACGGACGGTCCAGATCAAGGTTGCAAAATATACTCCCTCTATCGTTATATATATATATATATATATATATATATATATATATATATATGTGTGTGTGTGTGTGTGTGTGTGTGTGTGTGTGTGTGTGTGTGTGCGCGCGCGCGCGCGTAAGAATATTGTTTTACTTTTTTGTAGGAAAAAGACAAAATAGCTAAAACGGTCATTGATTTAACAGAATTAACGGAGGTGTTAATTAGAAAGAGCATGACTAAGATAAAATGAATACCACAAAAACCAAATTTGCAATAAACATACGGACACTAGTAAAAAAAGTTATCAATACACCACAATTCACTCTAGATTTTATTTATATTTAAAAGATACAAATTTAATTTGATATATAGTTTAACAAGATTCTTGAATAATAATTAAAATTAAAACTAAAATAAATAAAAAATTATAGATCACCATAAATTTAACTTATATCGTCTAATGGTTATTAAAAAACTGCTTTTGTTTAAAATACAACCCTCGCCTTTTGTTTTCTTTGTTAATGTAGTGTTTGGTACGCAGACATGATTGGACGGGATTGGACTAGACAAGAGGCTAGGATTGGACAAGACAAATATATGTATTGTTTTTTCTTGGTAACCGTGGGTTTCCGGGCCAGCTTACGTTGGGATGGTAATGGGGCGGGTTTGGGGCGGGGATCCCCTTACCCGACCCCAGCCCCGGTTTTGTGTACATGTACCCGACCCCAGCTCCGGTCCCCGGCGGGTACAGGGATCAAATACCCATCCCCGGTCTAAATCCGGTCAAAACCCCCGCCCCCGGTACCCGCTTACCTGGCCCCATTTAGACCCCCTTTTTTTGGAATACTCTAAATCCACTATCCACAGTTCCACACTCCACAGTCCATAGAAACAGAATCCACAAAATCCACATAAATGCATAAATCATAATTAACTAATTAAGTAACATAAATCCACAAAAATCCACAAAGAAGTGATGACTTACTGTTGTCGATGAAACCTGAAGAGCATAAGTGAAGAACAGAAGAACAGAAGTACTCACTGCTGTCAATGAAACCTGAAGAACAGAATAAGTGAATCAATGGAGGGGAATGGGGATTAGTGTGAAGAACAGAAGTGAAGCCTGAAGAAAGGAAGAGTGAATTGATGGAGGTGAGTGGTGACTTACTGCTGACTGAAATCGTGAAATCGTGAAATCGTCGTAATCGTCGTGAGTCACCACTCGTCACCGACTGCTGCGCTGCGAGGATGCCGCCAGTGGCCGGTGCTGCTGACTGATGTGCTGCGATGCTACCGCCGGTGGCCAAGACTCAAATCTGAAAGTAGAATCGTTCGTGGAAGTTGGAACCATGCGTGGAACGGTGGAACTGGAAGTGGAAAAGTGAAAATTGGAAAACCTAATTTCGGGGAATATTATTATTATTGTAACACCCCGAGTTTCGTTTGACCAGTTTGGAAGAAGAAGCAATGGTAGTGGCCGGCGCGAGTTGCCGCGCGGCTTAGCCTGCACCATAACCCGCGCGGTGCACTGCTTGTTTGGGGTTTGTCCAGTGAGTGGCGCGAGTCACGGCGCGAGTGTACCCGCGCCATAACCCTCACGGTGTGCTGATTGGTTGCGAGTTCCAGTGGACGGCGCGAGTCACGGTGCGACTTAGCCCGCGCCATAACCCGCGTGGTGGCTGGGTGGTTTAAAAGAGATATTCCTGAGAAATATCTCATTTGGTTTTTATCTCTCAAGTCTCTCTTTTCTCTCTCTATTTCTTGGTTTGCGAGTTTGGTTCTTCGGTTGCCGTTTGTTTCTAGTATTGAGTATATCTAGCAAGGATTCGGTATAGAAAGCTTCGTCTTCACTCGGTGGTCGATATCTGGTTTTTCGGGTTTTCGTCTAAAACCTATTGAGTGAGTTCCTACTACCTTTTATAAACTTTATACATGTCACAACTTATATTTTTGAAATCCAAAGTATTTCTACGGTATGGATTTAAGTTCGCTACATTTTGACATAACTTGAGTTTTTGGTGATTTCGGGGTTCCCGATCAGTTTTGACTAAAATGATGGGTTCCGCCTTGTTTGAAGTAAAAGGAGGTTTTACTTGCACATTTATGTGGGTTACTTGAAAGAATGTTTATAAGTTCATTTTGATGATTTTCATTCTTACCAGAAGTTAAACTTGAAAATGCATTTCTGTTTATAAATGTTGTTTTATACCATATGACTATCTATGGTTGGTCATATATGTTGTTGTGACGAGTCTGTACATTTACAAGTGGATCCCTAGGTATTGAGTCGACTTATATTTGGGATGTCTTTTCCCCTCTTTGTAAATGGATGTATATGATCCTCGGGGGCCATTTGGTACGGTTATGTGAGACCGGTTACTAGCCATGGATCATATCTTCCCTTATTTGTAACTATGGATGCATGTGATCCTCGGGGGCCATTTGGTACGGTTATGTGAGACCGGTTACTAGCCATGGGTCATAGTGTAGTCCTAGTGAACGAGTTTTGAATTGGTTTCCTTGGGGGGCCTCACTCACATCATAGTACGGACTTTTGTAGTTCGTGGCCATGGATTCCAAGTGTTTTGACTCATAACTCGGATTGTGGCCTACTTTGTGTTACGCTACAATCCTTGGTAA
The DNA here is from genome assembly GCA_954870635.1 of Arctium minus. Taxonomy (NCBI): domain Eukaryota; kingdom Viridiplantae; phylum Streptophyta; class Magnoliopsida; order Asterales; family Asteraceae; genus Arctium; species Arctium minus. The sequence goes on along the minus strand of OX941089.1, from coordinate 29,140,113 downwards.
AATTGGTTATCTTTGTCATCGTATGATGAGTTTACATTGAAAAGGCCCGGTTGTGGCAAAGGTTTCATTTGAAAACTAAACCTTATTGAAAAGATTTCCTTATGATACAATTGTTTATATCTCATGAAATTTATAAACTGTATGTTCTCACTAGGCTTTAAGCCTAACACTTTTTCTCAAATAATGTGTATAACAGGTTCCCATTAGCGGTGGGTTGCCAAGGGGATTGTGTGATGAGCTTGGTCTCGGGGGCTTTTGAGATGACTAATATTTGATGTTGGGCAATTGTTTAAGTCCCATTCTTTTGGTGATATTGGATTGACAACTGATGTAATCTAGATAGGTTATGTTTAGATTAGTTTGTTGTTGAATTTCATATCCGTATCCAGGTTTTGTAAATGGATTAGTACATTACCCCTTTTTGGGAGGTTTATACCAAGTGTTGATGCTTATTTGTCCAGTTTCCGCGTGTTAAATTCACTCTGGATTTTAGGGTGTTTCAATTAGATATATATATATTTAAAATAATTGTATAATATTTCCGGGTATCGAGCGGGTCGGGGGGTAGGCTATCCGGCCCCGGCCCCAACCCTGGTTTGAGAGTACCGGGTATCCCCGGACCCGTTTTTGCGGGTATTCCCCGGACCCGTCCGGGTCGGGTGAACCGGTTTCCCCAACGGGTCGGGTCAAATCATCATCCCTAAGCTTACGCGCACCAACTAATCCCCGGGCGACCACGAATGGCTTGGAGTCATCGCAGGTGAACCTTCATGGCCACTAGGGCTTTGGCAGCGCCTGGATTTGAACCCTGGGTAGATGAGATTTTCCACTACATCCCCCAAAGGCTTACCAGTGCACCACAACCTAAGTGGTTTTATCTATATTGTGTTTGGTACGACTAGGACTGTATAGGACTGGACTGGACAAGTTTCCCTAAAAGTTGTTTGATGATTTTATATGTCATATAATAGTTATAAATATCACAAATAAAATATATTTTTAAATAATTTAATTAAAAACATTTTTTACACAATTTTCAAACATATAAATACATACAAAAACAAGGGTACAAAATTTGAATGAAAAATCTGAAATAATTGATACATATAAATACTCTAAAGAAAATATAATATTTGATTCAATTTGGAAGATCTTTATGAATTGGTTGAGGCATAATTGCAGCAACGGGTAAAGGTAAATGCGATGGGTGGCTGGTAAAAGACGGTAGTTGTGAAGGACGTGAAAGATAGTGGATAGTGGTGGTGCAGAAGGTAGTTGTGGTTGATGTGGCAGAGATATAGGTGGTCGACGATGGTAGTGGTGGTGGAAGTGGACAATGGCAAAAGAGGTTGTAGTGGAGGAAGAGGCGGAGATGGCCGACGATGGTTGGCGGTGAGCGTCGGTGGTGGTGGCGGCAATAGGTGATAGTAATCGGTGGAGGTGGTGATGAGGCGGTGGTTGTGGAGGTGGTGGAGGAAGTTGTTGTAGCGGAGGAAGAGGTGGAAGTGGTCGACGATGGTTGGCGGTGGCTGCCAGTGGTCATCAATGGTTGTGGCGGCCATGGGTGGTGGTGATCGGTGTTAGTGGAGATGGTTGACGATGGTAGTGGTGGTGGGGATGGTCGATGGTTGTGGAGGTGGTGGAGGGGGTTGTTATAGTGGAGGAATAGGTAGAGGTGGTCGGCGATGGCTATTGGTGGTCGTCGATGGTGGTGGTGACCCTTAAGACTAATACCATATTAGGATTATATATCAAATGATGGTAAATCAGTAATTTATAGTTTTTGTCTCATTTTTGTCCCATGTTGTTCCACCTATTTTAGTGGAACAAGAAAAAAAACTTTTTTTGTCTCATCTTGTCCCATCATGTCCAGTCCTTTTCACTATCTCATGTCGCCCCAAACGCGGGACAGTGAATTTTTATCATATCCCATGTCAAGCGAAACATAGGACAGTGAGTTTTGTCTCGTCTCGTTCTGTTATGTCCCATGTACCAAATGCAATCCTATTACATTTTTAATTTAATTGTATCGAATTAGTTTAGATATCCTATTACAAAATTAAATAACAAATAAAAAATTAAACTATCATCTCCCTTTTTTTATTAAATATCCCATAAAATAGTTTTTTTAAATTAAAAAATATATATGTTAAAAAACTAAAAAATATACACCAAGACTTTTTTTAGATCTTAAAGAATTAGAAAATATATTGTTTTTTTTTTTTGTTCAAATAACCCATTGAAAGAATGAAAAAAATGATTTTTTTTTCTTTTTGTGTAATATATCCAACTAAAAGATTTAGGTTGTTTGATAAACTAGCTGAAAATTAGTTGATAACTTATAAGTTATCAGGTAGTTGATAAGCTAGTTAATTATCAAATTATGTTTGACAAAAATTAGTTTATAAACATGTTAAGGACCAAAAAATCATCTTCAATAAAATAGTCAATTACAAATATTTCATAATATAATTCAAATAAAATTCTAATAATATAATATGTTAAATACAAACAAGACAATAAAGAAAAATAAATGATATAATATGTTAATTGAAAGAATTTAAAATTAATTATTATATATATATATACTATAAATTTTGAATTTGTTAAAACAATTTTAAAAAAAAAACTACATTACTCTATAATTTTAAATAACCATTATATATAATATGAATAAAAATAAAATTGGTCAACATCACATATACTAATTAATTAATATTTTAAAATTATTTAACATATTTTATTTATCTATAAAATAAAATAAGGAGTAAACTACGATTTTGGTTCTTGTGGTTTGATTTTATAACCATTTTTATCCATGACTTTAAAAGTTGCTTTTTTAGTTCTTGTGATTTGCAATTCCTTTCAATTTTCGTCCCTTAGGGGGCGTTTGACTCGCAGATTCTGATGGAATCTGATGTAATTGGAATGTTGAATTCCGTTGACCAGATTCCATTACATCGTTTGGTTCATTCATTTTAAGGAAATGGAATGTTGAATTCCAATGAATTCCACAAATGAAGGAATTCAACATTCTTTGGGGAGGAGGTGGTATTTCATTGGAATGGAATGTCATATTTTTTTTGGACAAATATGCCCCTCATCCTAATATGCACCACCACCTCCGGTCACCGCCACCGGCCACCATTGACCACCACCTCCGGCTACCAACATCGGCCACCACCTCCGGCCACCATCGACCACCTCCGGCCACCACTACCACCACCTCCGGCCACCATTGACCACCACCTCCGGCTACCAACACCACCTTCGGCCACCACCGCCACCGGCAACCACCACCACCGACCACCACTACTATTCAACATTATTAGCAGGCACTAACTCTCTCTCTCTCCTCTCATATCCTCTCTCTCCTCTTCTCTCTCCCCCTCTCTCTCTCTCTCTCCTCTCTCCCTCTCTCTCTCTTTTCTCTCTCTCTCTCTCCTCTCTCTACTCTCTCTCAATCTATCATCTCTCACTCTCTCTCCTCTCCTCTCTCTCTCTCCTCTATCTCTCCTCTCATTTCTCTCTCTCCTCTCTCTTTCTCCTCTATCTCTCCTCTCATCTCTCTCTCCTCTCTCTCTCTCTCCTCTCTATCTCCCTCTCTCTCTCTCATCATCATTCGTGTGCTAAAATAATCAAAGCAATTTTAGTTAAAAATTAAACTATTTAATTAAAGTATTTTTTGTTGAAAAAAATTAAAATAAACAAAAAGGGTATTTTGGTCATTTACCAAAATTCCATTCCAATTCTAAAGCTGCAATATGTGAACCAAACAGAAAAATTCCAATTCATTTAACAGATTTCATTCCAATTCTGTCAACCAAACAGGTAGTCAAACCTGACAACATTCCATTCCAATTCCTTCAAAGTGAAATTCCTTTGACAGATTTGATAGGCGGGTTTACATCCCCCTAATCTAACCGCAAGTGTACGGGTCGAATCAAGTAATATATACTTAGAAGTACGAGTATCAAACCAAGGGAACTAGGAACTGAGTATCACAATTACTATAATCACTATTTACTGGATGATCCAATTGATGAATTGTTAATGATTAAATAATAACTAAATTAATAACAATAAACTCGAGAGTAAAAGCAAGAACAAAGTTGGAAACTTTTTCGGGAAGAAAGCAGTTGAGGCTTGGAATTCCAATGGTTTTCACAAAGAACACTCCACTAATGACTATTATCAGACTAATCCAATTAAATGAATACACAATCACCAAAATAACTGCTATTCTCTCTCGAGCAACAACAGAGTTATCTCTAAAAAGATAAGTTTCATCTCTCGATCTCAACCTATGAGTTCAGAAGTTCATTAAGAACAAGATTGTAAAATAGGTACTAAGGTTTACTTGATATATCTCTATCCAAATTCTCACCTTAGGCATACAAATCCAATTCAAGTTATAAACTAGTTCTCCCAAATCTAATCCATAACAAATAAATCAATTTGTAAGTTGATCAGGCTCACAAAAGCATTAAGACCAAATTCATATGCTTCATTAACTAGAAAAACTGATAAAAGTCACAAGATTTCGTGTTCATATGCTTAAAAACCAAAGTTCATCCAACCCCCAACATCTAAAGATTAGTTCATGTTGGGGGTGTTAAAACTCAAAGCAATAGGAAGAAAAATCACACTAAACATGGTCTCTCGAACAAAAGATCTATATATGAACAAACTCCCCTTTTGTTGAATCGCAATACCCACGAACAATGCTTTGATCTTCGTTAATCTTGTGTTCCCGGATGATTTCCCCGCGTCAATTCGGTGTGTTCTTCGTGTAAAAATCGCCCCAAAGTCGCCCTCGCTTCTCTCCCGTCGCCAATTTTGAGAATCGAATGAAAAGTGATTGAAAACCCTAAGAGATAAGGCTTAAAAATGATTTCAGCATGTCATTGCTACTTTCACCGATAGTTAACTAGCGGTGAAAGTAGCATTGGGCTCTGTTTCATAAAAATTGCACTGGTGCTAGTTGTACCGAGACTTAAGTCTCGGTCAAAGTCTCGGCAGGCACTTTTCTCTAAAATCAGATTTTGATGCTAGTTACACCGAGACTTAACTATCGGTCAAAGTCTCGGTGAACAATTTTTCTCCAAAATCAGACTTTGATGCTAGTTACACCGAGACTTAACTATCGATCAAAGTCTCGGTGAACACTTTTTCTCCAAAATTTCACTTTGATGCATTTTCCGAGCCTTGACCCAAGATTTGACTTGCACGAGCTTTGCTTTGCCATTAAACTCATCGGGTATGCCATTCTCGTCTATAATTAGCTTCTTTTGGACCCATTTTCTTAATTTATTCCCAAAAGATAGATACCTGAAAAACTCACGAATAAATGTGAAAAGACGCTTCATTTGTTTGGAGAAACAAGCATAATTACTCGACACGTGGCTCTAAAATAACGCCAAAATTGGCGTTATCAACGACCCCAAACCGAGCGTTGCTTGTCCCCAAGCAAATTAGCGACAAAGATAAAATAAGAAAAGATCAAAAGCAAGCTGATTCTGCAACAGTGGCCAATGGGTATACTTATCATGAAGTTTGAACCATTATTGTGCCAACTAGTAGTGAAAAATAAGAAGAAGACAGCAAGAATTCAATCATAGCACGATTAACAACAAACTAAACATTGAAGATTGAACTGAAAACAACGACACCATACTGAACTACAACTATTCAACTACACTTTCGGAAAGGATTTCGCCTCGACCTACCTCACGGGATGCACTCGATTCACTTGAATCCTAGGCTATCACATATATTTCATGCAGGTGGAGCTTATAGACAAAGAAAATCAATTAATAATTGCATGATGTATAAGTTGAAAAACGCACATATGAAGTCAAGGTGATCTCGGAAGGGAATCAAGCAACAAGACAAGGAATATTAGTAAAAGAGTTAGTCTACCTTTATCATATTTTCTAAAAGATCATTCAGGTCTTTTAACGGGTTGTAATGGGGCTAGAGGTTATGGCTAAGAAACGATGGGTAAAGTGGAACAAAAGTCCAGATGTGTCAATAATTTGTGCGGTCCTCCGACTTTTCACCTTACTCACCCTTTTTCTTTTCTTTTCTTCTATTTTTTTCTTTCTTCCACCATTACACCCTTTGGGTGTATTTCTCTACCTTGCTGCTTTTTCTTTTCTTTTTTTTCAATTTTTTTTACACTTCCTTCTTCCACCATTACACCCTTTGGGTGTATTTCTCTACCATGCTGCTCTCTTTTCTTTCTTTTTTTTCTTTCTTTTTTTCTTTTTTTTTCTTTTTTTTTCCCGGGTAACTACCCGCTCTTTCTTATTTATTTATGGGGCACCATTGGCCCTCTTTTATTAGCAGCTCTATAATCTGATTGGCTATGATTTCTTTTTTTTTTTCAATCCTTTCCCCCTTTTTTTCATTCATTTCTATCTACCATCACCATGACTACTAACCGCTTGTGATTGACACGTCTTAGGACAAGGGTAGGTTAGTGTTTAGGCTGGGGTCAAAAGTGGGTTAAGAAACGAATATTTAACCAGTAAAAGGCTGCAAAAGGGGTTGGGTTCACACAATTAAAACAAGAGAGCGATAGCCAAAAGAATTAAATCATAGAATTCACACACAATGCCTGAAATCATGTCTTAAGGTCCACACGAGTAGGTGACTAAACCTTTACTCAATATCCTGATGGGCGTCTTTGCTACTTGATGCAATTTATAGTGAGATCAAGCTATAACTACAATGAAAGAGTAACAGATAAGTGTATAAACTATTTTGAATTATATCTCTCAGAATCGAATCGGTGTTTATTAGGCTCAACATCTCACAGGTGGTCTCCACTAATGTCTCCTAATCATGCAATCTCCTAATTGTTGGTCCAGACTATATCATCGTTCTCAGATTCGCAAAACAATATAAATTTTGTGAAAATTGTGCTTTTCATAGAATCTCGTGTCCTCATCCAAAAAGAAAAATTTTAAAATGTTGACCCAAAACAGTGTAATGCAATTATACACAGTAATGAGTATACCCGTGCCTACAACCCCAAACCTTACCAACACATTGTCCCCAATGTGTCGGCTTGGTTTTGATTAAAGATAGTAAAATGTGCAGAATTTAACAAAAGACAGCAGTTCATATCAGAAAATGGCATGAGTGCGAGTAGCGACAGAAGTATTAGTTAGGTACAGTTATCCATACGGCCGATAAGTAGAATGTACAAGGAACTCAAGGAGTCCTTGAATTCGGATCCCACGCTCGTTTAGTACCCTTCTCTTTTTTCAGTTAACGCTCTTCTTCTTGTGATATATGTGTTTGGCTCTTGACGTACTCGGGCCTTTTCCACTGCTAAGCTTGCCATAAGCCGACCATCTCGGGATCGTAGTGGTCGGGTTGCTTCTTCCCATTTCCATCGAAATTGCGTTAATCGCTGGGAATCGTTCAAAACTCGGATCCTTGACAAGAGACCACAACGACACGAAACTGAAACATAATGAACAACTAAAACATAACGAAATTAAAACTATGAAACTTAAACGAAAATAAACCTGGTGGGTTGCCTCCCACCTAGCGCCTTATTTATAGTCGTGGCACGACTGTGTGACTCTCAACTTGGCTTGATATCGCTTGCGGATTTGAACCGCCCATACATACGGTTTTCTGCAGATTCTCCCACATCTGGTTTTCCGTGATCACCCGTTTCTTGTCCAGTTCGACCCTTTACACTCTCTAACACCTTGAAAGTCACTTTTTCACTTCCAACTCTTAATGTCATCTCACATTCCTCCATGTCAATAAGCGCTTTACTCGTGGCCAGAAATGGTCTTCCCAATATTAGCGGGACCTCCTTGTCTTCATCCATATCCAGAACCACAAAATCAACCGGAAAGTAAAACTTACCGACTCTAATCAGCACATCTTCAACTACTCCATGTGGGTGCTTTAATGACCGATCTGCGAATTGTAATGTCATTGAAGTCGGCTTTACTTCTCCAATACCCAACTTCCTGAAAATTGATAAAGGCATTAAATTAATATTAGCTCCTAAATCACATAACACCTTATCAAAACAAAATTTTCCAATTTGTATAGGTATAGAAAAGCTCCCTGGATCTTGAAGCTTCAGGGGAAGCTTATTCTGAATAATCGCGCTGCACTCCTCAGTGAGTGCCACAGTAGCCTTACCCTCGATCTTCCTTTTCTTGGATAGAATATCTTTCATAAACTTGAGATATGTCGGCATCTGAGCAAGGGCTTCTGCAAAAAGGAATGTTGATGCTTAATTTCTTGAAGACATCAATAAGTTTCTTGAACTGTTCCTCATCCTTGTGTGCCTTCAATCGATTTGGAAAAGGTAGCGGTGGCACATAAGGGTTGACTATCGGCTTTGGTGGAGGTGTCACATCTTTATCCTTTGGCTCTTTAGGATCAACAATATCATTAGGATTACCATCTTTCAGCCCAACATCTTCAGCCTTGATCCTTTTCGTCTCTACATGCTCATTCTCGGATTTATCTATATCTGGCTCATGAGTTGAATCTTTGATCAATTCCGTGCCACTTCTCATATGAATGGCATTGCAATGTTGCCTTGGTTTTGGTTCAGTCTGACTAGGGAATTTACCTTGAGCCCGAGATTGTAGGGCTTCAGCTATTTGGCCCACTTGTCTCTCTAGAATCTGGATTGAAGCGGTATTCTGCTCAGTTGCTGCTTTTACGGTGCCCACAGTGGTAGTCAAAGTGCTCACGGAAGAAGTTATCCCTTCAATAGTATTGTCCATCTTCGAGATGAACTTCATCAAAACATCTTCTAATCCAGGCTTCTTATCTCCAGATTGTCCTTCCTCCTGCCTTCTCTGATTATAACCTGGGAGACGATAAACATTATTAGCATGAGAGGAAGAAGAAAAATTAGAATTGTTACCATACTGTTGTTGTCCCATAGTCTCTCTTGCTTGATTTTGCGGTTGGTTCCATGAAAGGTTAGGATGCCTCTTCCATCCTTCATTGTAGGTATTAGAGAATGGATCATTCCGAGGGTGATTGTTCCGATTTTGTAAGAATTGAACCTGCTCAGGTTCATGAGAAGCGGGCAACAAGTCAGGAATGTCTCCATCATAATTAAGTGCAGGTTGGATGGAAGCTCCTTTCATCTGGTTTGTGATGGTGGCCAGTTGAGTTTTTATCGCCTTTAGCTCATCAGATTCCTGAACCTTAGCTACACGTCTGGTATCGGATCGTGGAGTGGCATAACTGTGTTCAGCCAAGTTTTCAATCAGCTCAACTGCCTCTTCATAGGTCTTATTCATCAAGGCACCACCCGCTGCTGCAGTAATATCATTCTTGTACTGCGGATGAAGCCCACCAAAGAAGGTCTGGATGATTACCCAACCATGTAACCCATGATGTGGACACCTTTTCAGCATATCCTTATACCTTTCCCATGCCTCATACAGTGTCTCCTATTCCCACTGAGCAAAGTGGGTAATCTCAGCCATTAACTGAGTTGTTCTACCCGGTGGAAAGAATTTATGTAGGACCGCTGCAACCATGTCTACCCAAGTAGTGATCTGACCTGTGGGTATTCTCTCCTCCCATATCTGAGCCCTTCCCTTCAGTGAGAAGTTAAATAACCTCAATTTGATGGAATCATCCGACACTCCATTGATCTTGAAAGTGTTGCAAATATTTTCAAATGCCCGGAGGTGTCCATGAGGGTCCTCTGTTGGTGCTCCCCTAAATTGGTTTTGTTGTAGTAGCTGGATAGTGCCATATCTTATCTCGAATTTATTTGCTCCTACCGCGGGGGCTTGAACACCTCGGTTGAGGGCAACCACATTTGGATTGGCAAAGGATCTCATCGGAACTCTTGCTGGTGCTTCCTCTCCCATTATATGATTTTTTTTTTCAATAAATCTGAAACAGGGAAAAGAGAGGATCACAGAATGTGTGGAAAATAAAATAAAGCAAAATAAAATGTCCAATGCAATAGCGCTTATAGTTAGTAGTGCTATCAGTGCAAACTAGTTCCCCGACAACGGCGCCAAAAACTTGATAGGCGGGTTTACACCCCCCTAATCTAACCGCAAGTGTACGGCGCCAAAAACTTGATAGGTGGGTCTCTCTACTCTCTCTCAATCTATCCTCTCTCACTCTCTCTCCTCTCCTCTCTCTTTCTCCTCTATCTCTCCTCTCATCTCTCTCTCCTCTCTCTCTCCTCTCTCTCTCTCTCTCTCCTCTCTCTCTCCCATCATCCTTCGTGTGCTAAAATAATCAAAGCAATTTTAGTTAAAAATTAAACTATTTAATTAAAGTATTTTTTGTTGAAAAAAATTAAAATAAACAAAAAGGGTAGTTTGGTCATTTACCAAAATTCCATTCCAATTCAAAAGCTACAATCTGTGAACCAAACAGAAAAATTCCAATTCATTTAACAGATTTCATTCCAATTCTGTCAACCAAACAGGTAGTCAAACCTGACAAATAAATCAATTTGTAAGTTGATCAGGCTCACAAAAGCATTAAGACCAAATTCATATGCTTCATTAACTAGAAAAACTGATAAAAGTCACAAGATTTCGTGTTCATATGCTTAAAAACCAAAGTTCATCCAACCCCCAACATCTAAAGATTAGTTCATGTTGGGGGTGTTAAAACTCAAAGCAATAGGAAGAAAAATCACACTAAACATGGTCTCTTGAACAAAAGATCTAGATATGAACAAACTCCCCTTTTGTTGAATCGCAATACCCACGAACAATGCTTTGATCTTCGTTAATCTTGTGTTCCTGGATGATTTCCCCGCGTCAATTCGGTGTGTTCTTCGTGTAAAAATCGCCCCAAAGTCGCCCTCGCTTCTCTCCCGTCGCCAATTTTGAGAATCGAATGAAAAGTGATTGAAAACCCTAAGAGATAAGGCTTAAAAACGATTTCAGCATGTCATTGCTACTTTCACCGATAGTTAACTAGTGGTGAAAGTAGCATTGGGCTCTGTTTCATAAAAATTGCACTGGTGCTAGTTGTACCGAGACTTAAGTCTCGGTCAAAGTCTCGGCAGGCACTTTTCTCTAAAATCAGATTTTGATGCTAGTTACACCGAGACTTAACTATCGGTCAAAGTCTCGGTGAACACTTTTTCTCCAAAATTTCACTTTGATGCATTTTCCGAGCCTTGACCCAAGATTTGACTTGCACGAGCTTTGCTTTGCCATTAAACTCATCGGGTGTGCCATTCTCGTCTATAATTAGCTTCTTTTGGACCCATTTTCTTAATTTATTCTCAAAAGATAGATACCTGAAAAACTCACGAATAAATGTGAAAAGACGCTTCGTTTGTTTGGAGAAACAAGCATAATTACTCGACACGTGGCTCTAAAATAATGCCAAAATTGGCGTTATCAAGATTCCATTCCATCCAAAAACATTCTGTGAACCAAACGCCCCCTAAAACTAGGAGGCGTTTGGTTCGCAGAATGTTTTTGGATGGAATGGAATCTGTCAAAGGAATTTGACTTTGAAGGAATTGGAATGGAATGTTATCAGGTTTGATCACTTGTTTGGTTGACAGACATTGGAATGGAATTTGTTAAAGGAATTGGAATATGTTTGTTTGGTTCACATAATGTAACTTTGGAATTGGAATGAAATATTAGTAAATGACCAAATTACCCTTTATAAAACTTTTGAAATCAAAATCCAACTATTGTGGTTCAAATCGGTGGTGGTTGGCGGTGGTTCAGATCGGTGATGGTCGATGACGGTTCAGATCGGTGGTGGTCGGCAGCGGTTCAGAACGATGAGATTGGTGGCGGTTCAGAACGGTGGTGGTCATCGGCGGTTCAGATTAGTGGTGGTCAGCGGCGGCTCAGAACGATGGTGGTCGGGCGGTTCAAATCGGTGAGGGTTGGCGGCGGTTCAGAACGATAAGGGTCGGTGGCGGTTCATATCGGTGGTGGTCGGCGGTTCATATCGGTAGCCGTTTAGAACGATAGTGGTCGGCGACGGTTCAAATCGGTGGTGGTCAGCGGTTCAGATCGGTGGCCGTTTAGAACGGTAGTGGTCGACGACGGTTTAGAACGGTGGTGGTCAGGCGGTTCAGAATGGTGAGGGTCGGCGGCGGTTCAGAACGGTGATGGTTGGTGGCGGTTCAGAACGGTGGTGGTCGACGGCGGTTCAGAACGATGGTGGCGGTGGTTCAGATCGGTGACGGTCGGCGGCGGTTCAGAACGGTGGTGGTCGGTGGCGGTTCAGATCGGTGAGCGTCGGCGACGGTTCAGAACGGTGGTGATAAACGACGGTTTATATCGGTGGTGGTCGGCTGCGGTTCAGATCGATGAGGGTCAACGGCGATTCACAATGGTGGTGGTCGACGACGGTTCACAACGGTGGTGGTCGGTGACGGTTCAGACCGGTGGTGGTCGGTGGTCGTTAAGACCGGTGGTGGTCAACGGTGGTCGGTGGTCCTTCAGATCGGTGGTGGTCGATGGTGGTTCAGATCGACGGTAGTCGGCATAAGTTCATATAGGTTTGGGTAAATCAAGTAGGGAAGATGAGGGTAGTTTTGTCGTTTTGAGAAAATGTGATGGAATGGAATTAAATTCCTTCTCAATTGTGATGGAATGACCAAATCCATGAATTGTGGAATTCAATTCCATTCCATAGGTAACCAAACGCCTGAATGGAATTTGGTCAATGTAGTTGATCATTCCAATTCCTTCAGATTCCATTGGAATCCTACGAACCAAACGCCCCTTAATATTCTCAAGAACTAAAAGGGAAAGGAGTTATAAACCATAAGTACCAAAAAAACAATTTTTAAAGATCAGAGACGAAAATAGTTATATACAACAAACCACATGGACGAAAATAAGTAGTTACTCTAAAATAAGTATAACTTTAATTTTTATGTAACTTACGTAAACATTTTTAGAATTGTTATTTTTGCTTTTTGATATTTTAAATATATTGAATAATGATTAAAAAATAATTGATATAGTTAATAACATTTATAAATAATTAATAATTATTGTTAAGATTTGCTGTATAATTAAAATTGATTAATAATATGTAATTAAAATTAATTAATAGTTTATTAATTAATTTGATTACTATAATTTAATATTTATAAATAATTAATAGTTAATTTTTATTTATAGTTAATAATAATAATTGATAAAATTTAATCTAAGTTGTAACTTAAAAAGAATATTAAAAATCTTTTCATAATTTGTATATTGAAACGATTAGTCAAATTATGTTTACGAGGCATTAAGATTAAAAAAGTTTACTTAATTTCAAGAGTAAATTACGATTTTCATCCTTGTGGTTTGTAATATATTTCTATTTTTATCCCTATGGTTTTAAAATTGCATTTATAGTCATCATGGTTTGCATTTTATTTTTCTTTTCGTGCTTCAAACTAACGGCGTTAATGGAAAGTGTTAACCCCACGGAAATATGTTTTTTTCTGTTTCTTTTTACTATTTTGACCACCGACCCACTCCTTTTACCCGGTACACACACATTCACTTTCCTCTTTTCAATACCACCCCTACAACTGAGAGTCTGAGATGGTTTTTTTTTTAGAAAATCATTATTTAATAATGTACAATTATATCTATTATTTAAAAAAATGTTAATTATTTCATTAAAACTTAAAACAAAAAATAATTCATAAACTATTAATTTTATAACTCCTATTTTTTTTTACTGCGTTATATGTTTTATTATTATTATAGAAAATTCGTTTTAGCATTATTTGGTTATAATGATCGTATTTCTAATCAATTATACATTTTTTTTATCAAAATTATATTGTATTTTTTTGGTTAATAATTCCCACATTGTTTGAGTTTTTTTTTCTTCTTATTATTGAAGTAAGATATTATGAACTTAAAAGATGAACGAAATAAACATGTAAAATTGTTAGCTTTGGTAATAATAAACTATCTCATATGCATGAACATTTAATTGATTAGTCAACATATTACGAATCTATAAATCCTTTTTTTCATAAAAACTCTTCCACTAGACACTAGCTATAAACTTAAAGGTTTATAAACAAGTTTCACATAATTAATTAATTCATTTATTATTTAGATATTTTATAGTAATTGAAAAATTAATGCATTGCATAAGAAATCATATGGATGCAAAAATGGTGTATTCATTATAAATGTCTTAATAATGCAATTTAGATCGATTCACATTAGAAATATTACGTATATTTAAAAATGGTCTATTTAATTTATTATTAAGTTATACTAATATTTAGTAAAAAAAGTATTACAATTATTTATTTTTCAAATAACTAAAAATTATATTCATTAAATAATAATAATAGTTATGTTAAAATATTACATTTTTTGTTATTTTAAATTTTAATCAATAAAGATAAAAATAAAAAGTATGTGTTTTTATAAACTGATCAAAACATAATAATAATAATAATAATAAATGCCAGAAATATGTAAATAGTAATTTTATTATCAATAGTAATAATAATGGAAATACTAAAATTAAAAGTAAAATTAAAATAAATAATTGATAATGGGTGATGAAAAGAATAAAAAGGGATATATGCCAGGAAGGTGGCTTTTGGATGGGTGAGGGTGGGGTTTTAACGGCTTTTAATCACAGTGTTAAGTTTAGGACTACAAGAGAAATGAAAAACAAACTATATTGACCATAAATATAATTTTGAAACCACAGGGAAAAAAATAGAGATCTTACATAAACCACAGGGACGAAAATAGTAATTTACTCAAATTTCAATTATGTCCAATCGAAATCAAAAGGATACATACAAATACCTTAGAACAAGAAAGTCAAACATTTGACTAAATTAGTTGGTGAGAACGTCGATTCCGTGTTACGTTTGTTTTACCGCCCCAATATTAATATTTTGTTGTCATACAAATGGGAACACCTCATTAGCCAACGTGTCTCTAGAAACTGCTTTACATTTCACCAATGTGACAAGTGGCCTGATCTCATTGGCTGCTTCCCATCCGCCCAATTGCCTTCTCATTTCTCTTCAAATTTTCCCCATTGTCGACTTAAATAAGAACTTTCCTATTTTTTTGTGTAATATAATGTAATAATACTATATATATATATATATATATATATATATATTGGAAGGATATTTTGCAACCCTTCAAAAGGTTGCAACCCTTGCAACCCACATCTTAACCGTTGGATTCTTAAAAAATGTTGCAACCCTTAAAAATGTTGCAAACTTAGCAACCCACATCTTAACCGTCGGATTCATGATCGGCGGTTACAATAGATATGGGGCCCAATATTTTTAATTAAAAAAACAAAAAAATAAAAATAAAATAACTGCCGATCATGAATCCAACGGTTAAGATGTGGGTTGCAAGAGTTGCAACCTTTTTCAGGATTGCAAAATATCCTTCCACTATATATATATATATATATATATATATATTTTTTTGAATGACAAGTTAACACACGCACACGTTCCTGGGGTATCCGGGCTCCCACTTAAGGGTGTCACCCGACTAATCCCCGTCGACCACGACCCAGCCCAATTAAAGGTACCACTATTTGGCAGACCCATGATCATGTATGTCACAGGATGTTCACCACGGGGTTCGAACCTGGGTAGTCAGGGATACCATCCACTGACCCCCAGGATGTTACCTTAACACTGGGGGCTATAACATGAAGGACAATACTATATTATTTTAAATAGTCTAAAATAAGATTGTTTCTTCATTGATAAATGTATGAAATACTTTTTAATTCAGATAAAAAAAAATATTCATGTATCCGCCCAATTGCTTTCTCGTTTCTCTTCAAATCTTCCCCCCATTGTCGACTTAAATAAAAACTGTCCTATTTTTTGTGGAATATAATGTAATATATTATTTTAAATAGGAGTAAACTACAATTTTGGTCCCTATGGTTTACACTTATCTCTAAAAGTAGTCCTTAGACTTCAATAACTATATTCATCGTCCCTACTGTTTATATTTTGCTTTGAAAATAAATTAATAATCTCTGATCACTAACACCGTTAAAATGGTTCGTTAAGTAAGGGGCATCTTCGTCTTTTCACCTTTTTTTTTGTTTTCCTCTTAAAAAGTTAAAATTAAACTATATTATCATTATATATATATATATATATGTATGTATCGCCTTAAAAAGTTAAAATTAAACTATATTATATATATATATATATATATCCCCCCTTTCCCTCCATCCCCCCGTGAAATTCAACACAACCACCACCACTAACCTCCATCGCCGACCAAACCCTCTGTCCCATATGTCTCCTCCAGCCCACTCCCTCTCATCTCTTCATCTTCTTTCTCTCCCTCTATTTATTCCGACCAAAAAGGGACCATCAAACAAGAGAACACTGTCGACGATAGACCACGGCAACACCCTTCGTCCATCGTCACCCCCCATCCCCCGTGGACCACCGATCTGCACAACCGATCGATTTAAAGCACAACCCCCTAGGCCCATCTCCGGCCACCAATCTGATTCAAAGCATTGTCGATCAATTCCCTGTGCTAAACCTGTAACTCCACCTCTGCTACCATACCCAAACCTGCAACAAACACAGGGACAAAACCACAAGAAAGATACCACAGGGACGATGAGTTACAGAGACAAAACCACACATGGGGTTGATCACGGGAGGTGGGTTGTAACCGTTTTGGGGTGTTGCCGGCGACGGGAAGGGGAGAGGTGGCCAGTGATGTGGGTTACCGTTTCTGGATATGAAAAACCGATGTCCCTGTTAATATATGTATATATATATTATTTAATTACATAATAGGCCCCTAATGTTTTGTGGAGTTTACAAAAATAAAAAAACAAAGAACAATTGCAAAAAATTAGAAAAAAACATGGTTTGGACAAAAATACCCTTGACTCTAACAGACAATTTTAACGGAGTTAGTGACCAGGGACGATTTTCAAATCAAAATGTAAACAGTAGAGACGATAATTGTAGTTATTGAAGCCTATAGACCATTTTCGAAGCAACGTGTAAACCTCAAGGAAAAAATTATTTCTTCATCGATAAATGTATGAAATACTTTTTAGTTCAGATAAAAAAAATCATGTAACACTATCAACTAAATAAGATAACGTGCATAAGAAAAATTAAAAGGCTACAATAACATATTGAAAAAAATTGAGTTTTAATTGTTAACAATAGGAAACACAAAAACCTTATTTGTAATTCGTTGAAATTAAAATTAAATTCATGGTATTTTGACTGTATTTGGTACTCTTTTGTTTTATTTTATATTACGAAAATTATTTTATGTCACTAGAAAAAAATATGTATCTACCACAACATACAGATAGCATGTCTTATGTATGTATATGTATGTGTGTATATATAAAGTTGGGATCTTTTGAGACTACCGGTTTTTGTCAGGCCAATGAAAACACCTCGAAGTTGTTGGATGAGTTGATAAGCTCATTGAATCATCACAACAAAAAAATATTGAACGTTCAAAGCAAAATATCAAATTATCACTTGAAAAAACCGAACAATCACTTAAAAGAACTTGAATATTCACAAGAAAAACACAATGAACCTTCATAGAAAAAATACACCAAACCTTGACATAAAAGCACACATCAAACCTTAATAATGGCCTTACGGATCTAAAAAATTGTATAATCTCACTAGTCACTAGTACTCAACCTAACGTGTTTGTAGTGTTATATATATACTAGAAGCGTACTCGCGCAATGCAGCGAGATACATCACGATTTTAATGTTTCATTTTATTTTTTGTTTTTTTGTCGGTTTACAGTACGATTTTGGATGGTTTTGAGAAAGTGATAATGTTTTTTTTATAAATTTGTTTAATTTAGGTTTAATAATATAATGTTTTTTATATAAAAAAAATAAGTATTTTGTTATAATTCAATGATTATCTTATATATTTTAATGACATATAGAAAAAATAACCAATTAAATATTTAATAATATAATTAAAACAAAATTATAGTAATATAATATATTAATTAATAGTGATATATGGAAAGATCTGCATAAAAGGAAGGGCCTACACATACCAAATTGGTGAGTGTTAGAAGTCTGCAGTAGTAATATGTATCTTGTGCTTTGATACTTGTAAATTAAGAGATTTTTAAAATATTGCATAAAATGATGGTACCTTGTGCCTAATAGTTTGTATTTAAGAGTTTTTTATCCCTTCTTTATAATACAGTATATATATATATATATATATATATATATAGAGAGAGAGAGAGAGAGAGGGGGTTGGTTTCATTTGGAAACCATTCATTTTGTGTAAACTATGGAAACCAATCACAACCCTTAGAATATTAGATCCACGACTATGATTTAAGGATGACAATTATTGTAATTTGTAGAAAAAATAGAATTTTTTTCACAAAAAAAAAAACCCGCCCAGGGGTATTCAGGGAAAACCAAAAATTTGGGATTCCTAATCTAAAACACGCTTCAATTAGAGATTCTGAAATCCCTAACTTATCGGCTTCATTCTTGAGACGGATTTGGGAAAAGAATCACAACCAAAATTATGTTTGAGTAATCATCACCGATCGAAAAAGGAGGAGATTTTGATTAAAGCGAAATGCATCCAAAAAGAGGTTAGTATCGTATTCATCTTCACAACAAGGTTTTTCGAATCTGTTGATTAATCATCTACGGTGTCAACCGATTCATTCAGTTCGCCGGCCGAGTGAGAGAATAAGGATGAAGACATCCTTCTCAAGGTTCACCAATACTGCCGACAATCCTGTCCTGCTTGACGAAGACGACACCCTGGAATCAAAAATGTGAAGCATGGTGATGAGAACATACCGGAGCTAAAACCATTACAGGATCCGACCACCAAAGACACCCCGAAAACACACGGTAAAACCCTAAAAGGAATGCTTTATTTCATTATTAGTTATGTGTTCAGTATTTTGGTTGCCTATTTGGTGACGTAGATACAATAAAAGCCTAATTCCCAATCAGGAATTAAAAAATATGGAATTACAGTTTTCTACCAACTACAAGAGTGGGCTTATGTGAAATGTCATTCAAATATTGGGTTTGAAATAAGATTCATCATGAATATGGAAGTACAATTAATTATTTTGCAAACTGTAATCTTTATTTCACTTGCAATCATCAAGATTTGTGATAATGAGACTGGAATTACATTTAGTCCTTTTGAAAACTATAAGTTTAGGTTTATGTGAAAAGTATCTTGTTTTGGAAATTAGTGAATCATGCATACTGGAATCTTTAATATGGAGAATGAGTCATGCATTAGGGAATCATGAATATGGATAATGAGTCATAAAATATGGAATTATGAATATGGATAATGAGTCATGAATATAGGAATCATGAATATGGGTGAATTTTTTCTGAATCATGATGCAATGGATGGTTTTTTTCTGTTTCTGAATCATGATGCAATGGATGAATATGGATGATTTGTTTCTCTTTCTGAATCATGAATATGGATGAATTGTTTTTTGTTGCTGAATCAGGAATCAATTTGTGTAATAACATGAAACAAGAGTCGACAACAACAAACCCAACTAGATGACCTCAGAAAGAAGTACGTGTCGAAAATCACCATGCACAACCATAACTTGAAGAAAGATGTGATGAGTAAAGAGGTTGGAAGGTTTAGTTCAATGGATGCCGACATTAAAAGTCAAATGCTTCGGCAGGCAAGAGATAGCCGTTTTGAAAGAATAAATGTGTGATTGCGATAAGAAACGGAAGCTCCATCTTTATCGGGTTGTTTTAGGTTAATCATCAACTCAGATTAGAACTTTTGCTTTCATGAATAATACTTTATGTATCCTGGTTTCCAAGGATTAGTTTTTTTAATTTTATAATGCTACTTGAATATTTGGTGTTTAAGTTTGAAGTTTAATTCTATTACACTAAAGTTGGAGAAATTGGTTTCGAACTAGATGACTAAGATTACATTCTATTATTACGACGTAAAAATATCAATGACCCAAACACATTATAAAAACTATTATGAAAAATACTAGCAAACAAGTATGTAAAATATCAATCGAAAAATTATTACGACGTAAAAATATCAATGACCCAAACACATTATAAAAACTAATATGAAAAATTATTACGACGTAAAAATTTCAATCCAAGTACGGTCGTGATACCCATACACGAACAGAAAAATACTAGCAAACAACCGGAAACACATTACACATGGATAAAGATGAATCGAATACATTAATAAAAAATAAAAAATACCATCGACGTCGCAATCATCTCCTTCTATATCATCTTGTTCCTCTTGACGCCCTGAAATATTAGAATTCGATGAAGCACCGGTTAGTCCATCGACATTTGAATCTTCTTCGGCCTGAAAACTCGATGATGACCCAACAACGTCTTTAACGTATATCTCATTCATCGAGTAGGTATCGTCCATAATGAAACCACTATTTCCAATTAAACGATGAAGTAAAAAAGAGTAATTTTTATACGATGATTAGCACTACTGCGAAAGAGATGATGATATGAAGATGGTGATGAGATGTAGATTATGGAAGGAGATAACCACAAAAAAGAAAAGAAAAATCGTCCAGAGCAAATCTTCCATATTTTGTTAATATAACAATCTAATCCCTAATTACGTGGAGGTTGCCATGCTTAAATTTTTGGATATTAATAAAATAATAATATATCAGAATTTTAAATAGACCAATATACCCTTCAAATTAATTATGAAATTGGAAAAAAAATTGTTTAAATCTATAAAATGATTGGCTAGGATTGGTTTCCATAGTTTACACAAAATGATTGGTTTCCAAATGAAATGCATCCTATATATATATACATATATATATATATATATATGTGTGTGTGTGTGTGTGTGTGTAATTTAAACACAAGATGTATCATTTTAAGAGTTTATAGGATACTAGAAGCGTACTCACGCAATGCAGCGAGATACATCACGATTTTAATGTTTTTTTTTTATCAATTTACAGTACCATTTTGGATGGTTTTGAGAGATTGATAATGTTTTTTTTATAAATTTGTTTCATTTAGGCTTAATAATATAATGTTTTTTATATAAAAAAATTAAGTGTTTTGTTAAAATTCAATAATTATCTTATATATTTTAAATTCTTTATATTTAAATTGAGATGTTTATTTTGTTTTGATTATGTTTATCAGTTAGTTATGAATTCAAACATATAGCTTTAGAAATTTGTACTCATGAATCATGACTTGTTGTAACACCCTGAATTCTGGAAATAGCAACTTATTTAAAATTTTCTAAATACATCAATAAATAAATCATCTACAACCACAAATTAAGATTTAACCTCAATACAACCAATCATTCTATACAAAAGTCTATGATAAGGACGGGTGCTACTAAAACCCTATAACAGTTACTATCTCCAACGATACGGAAAACTTCACCAACTACTTACATTTGCTCAAAGCTAAGGCTCAACTCTTCATAGCTGCTAGAACCAAAACCCAACTGGAACCTGATGCACATGCCGACAAATAAAAAGGTTATACTTAACGCCTAGTGAGCTCAAGAGTTTTCAACATATATAAAGATGTCTATGAAAATGGATAATGCAGTTTAATTCATAATCTTTCAAAAGGTATGTTTTGAATATGCAAACGACTTGTTTTCCAATAATATGCATTTTAGACGGAGAACATCAATTTGGACATTTTCCAAACCAAACTACTACAAAATGATGATACTAATGTGAACCGCCCCTTCATAAATTAGCTTTAACCCAAAACTCACTCAAAGCGTAAATATAAATTGAACTCTCCATTTATGAAAATACGGTTAGAACTTTATATCCCAAAACACCCAAAACACGGGTGGGGCATAATACTCAACCCATAAACCAAGGATAAAACCCAATTATACAAACGCCACCGAAAACTTGGATAATAAAACTCAATACCCAAAAACAACACCTTTCGGTGACGGGGGATACCCAAATTCCATCGAAAGTGACGGTCACACAAAGTTAAGCCACTTATCAATGTTATATGAGCATCACTTAGGGATAAAACACTCGTTAACATCAACCTTTCCGGGTCTATAGCTAACAAACCAACAAGCTCAACAACTCCATGTCTATTGCCTGGATAATCACCAAGTTCAACAACTCCATGTCTGTACCTTGGGAATCTTCGTGCACTCATCAAGTTCAACCCCTCCAGGTCTTTACCTAGGAATCCCAAAACATCCCAGTTAAGTTCGTTCACAAGAAAGTCGCAATTATTGATCATAAGACCTCATGCCAATTTCAAGTTACAGTACGGGGATAAAATCCCTAACTAAACCAACCGACTGACTCATATGCCTATGGATCCAATGCATTACAGTCTAAAACGTTACATGACTCAAACGAATGGACTAACGCATTCAAAACATGTAACTCTCAAATAAGATGCAACTAAGTACACCATACGTCCAAGGCTCCTCAACGAGCTACCCAAAACCGAACAAATGTTCCAAAGACTCCACCGAGTACAAATCAAGCCCTAGAGGCTAAATAGACGTTTGGCCAAAACATACGAGCCAAAATAGTTATATAAATCAAAATACACATTTTCCCAAAACCTTTAATTCTCAAATAACCATTGGCCTTCGGCCCCAAACCCCAAAAAGGTTTTTCCATTTCTAAAATGTTCCCCATAGCCGGGAATGACCCAAACCCAAAGGACTCACGTATTCGTACCTTTCAAAACATTCCATTTCATGAACGATGCATAAAACCCGACAAACACTTAAAAGTGCATTTTTGACCAAATACTTATTTATGCAATAATTCCTCAAAACCCGTTCATTTATGACACATTTAATGAAATGCCCAAATATCACAAAGATGTGTGCTATATAAGTTTATAAAGTTGACACTTTCAAAATAATCAAACTTATCAACAGTTAACAATTTCATGTAAGACGCAAATCCCTTTAAAATAAACATTTTAGCATGTACACCGTTTTCACAAATCAACTTGAACTCACCTTGCTAGATTTAGGCTAAATCTAGATTTCACCCAACGAGCTCTTTTGAAGGCCGCTTGAATCCTCAAGCCGAGAACTTCCAAAACCTAGATCCAAACATTTCAAACCATAAATAACTATATCCAACCATTTAGAAACATCCTCCAAACAAATAGATACCATAATCCCAAACAAGATCAAAATCCTAATTTCTCCAAAACCATCAAATCCGAGATTTGAGATATCAAACCTTAAGAAACCACCAGTGGAGTATTTATAACCTTATTACAAGAAAACTTACCCTTGAAGACAAATAGGCTTTCGAGAACACCCAATCCAACACTTCAACCCAAGCTCCCAACCGTTGAACTTGACGAGGAAGATGAAGATGAAGGTTTTGTGGGTTATCATCCCAACTAGCTAGATGATTAAGAATCATGTGGTAGGAAGAAGAAAAGCCTCCAAAATGGGTTAGGGTTCGGTTTTAGGGTTTGGGATAGAAAAGGGAAGAAGATAGAAGTGAGAAATGAGGAGAATGGTGAGAAATTCGGATTTAACAGCCTCTCAGCCCCCGCCCGCGACATTGCCACGGCGAATATGCCCTTGGCATAGTCGCAGGGCATAGTCGCCCGCTCCCTATGGGCCGCGGTACCTCTCCCGCGAGAGTGACACGGGCATAGTCGCGGGGCATAGTCGCCCAAACTTCTTCAAGTCCCAAAACTTGACTTTTTTCATGCCAACACTCTCGAAACCCTTAGGAACTTTAAACGAAGCATTTCCCAACAAAACCCCAAGGTTTACGAGTCACAGAAACGTCCGGTGACAATTACTTACCGAAGAGATTACGGGTGTTACAATCCTCCCAACCTTGGATTGATTTCGTCCTCGAAATCTAGATTCCCATGGAACCTTGCCCGCAGAAGGATTTCCCTGAACCCTTCTTTCGGCATCACTAACATGACCCTTATACCGATACTCGCCAATTGCCCCTCATGGGCAAGTTACACCCATAGCCAAGCGAACACTCAATTTGCCAAAGTAACCTTTACCCACAAGGTTACGGTCGTCTCCCAACCTTGGATGATAATTACTACCTCCAGGTAATTTGTGATCACACTTTTCACCGACCGATTCTCTTCGAACCTACACGGATCCGAACCCAAAGACGAAGGTGGCAACCAAACTCTCATGAATCCTCAGATTCCTACCGATCCATTCCTAATATCTATAAATACATCCTTCCAAGGCGCACCAATACGTCCTTCATGTAACCGGTTAACACAGATTCGGCTGTCACCCGACTCCGATCCAACACCAATCTCACAACAACCTAAAGTAAAATCCTTATCACCACAGGGATGCTTGGCACATCGATACTTAATCCTCAATACCCAAACTCTTTTCCAATTCCGTCACCGAAAAGTCGATATTTTTCCATAAACCAACCGGGTTACATCCATACATTCCAAGGTCCAATGACCTCAAGAAATCAAGTCGACGCCTAGGACTAAACGGTGACTTCGAAAACGTGGACATCCCGTCCAAGACTCCATTCCAGACGGATGGTCGCACTAAGGTTGACACCTAACAGAGTGCTAAAAATCCCAAACCTTACATTTATAACAAACAGACCACAAGAATGTTCCTTGATCGTGAAACCCACCGGGACGGTACACCATCAACCGATAACATGATGTCACACCGACGAGCAATTTCCACCAAATCGAACTCCATTTAAGCGCAGATAATCACCTAAGGCCTTATCCCGCATGGTTACCGAAATATAAAATCACTCCTTAATAACTGAGAAACTTAAATCTACTATTTCCATAATACAAGCGCACACAAATTCCAAAAGCTCCACACCCAAAATATCAAGGCTGACCATGAGTCGGATCATCCGACGCTTCAGATCCCAAGGATTC
This sequence comes from Arctium minus, assembly GCA_954870635.1. NCBI lineage: Eukaryota > Viridiplantae > Streptophyta > Magnoliopsida > Asterales > Asteraceae > Arctium > Arctium minus. The sequence continues at coordinate 29,115,170 of OX941089.1, read as the reverse complement.
CATTAATCCTAATACAACTTCTTTCACTACAGGGTTTAAATCTATATGCCTAATGAGTTCAAGGTTTTTCAACCAGTATGCCAATTTGAGTTTATAAAACCTTCGAATACAAAAGCTTCTTGACGATTAAATGTGCGGCAAAATACACTACCATTCATTCGATAGGTTTCAAAAAGTAGTCATTAACACAGCGCATATGAAATCATTTCCAAAATTCACTTGTTTAATACTTACGTTAATAAACACAGTCATAAAACATGCGCAATAATTTACACTATACGTGAAAATAGGTTCCTGCATTACAACACGTGCAGTAAATGTTTTGTACAATCCGAAAGAGAAGTTCGCAATTTTAACTTTAACTTTAAAATTCTCTCTCCTTAACCAAAAGACGTTGTGGCAAAAGAATTCTCAACAATCCCATAAGCAACAGTTTAATCTCCAAAGCCAAGTAAAAATGATGGAAATGCAAATAAGATTTCAAATAGAGTTTAAAGCTTTAGGTCGTGAAGATAAACACATTTGACCGAAACAGAAATTACAACGGCATGAATGTCGTTAACTCGTTACAAGCATTACGAAAATTACTTAGCAGTAAAAGTTGATGATTGAAATACGATTAGAACAAAAGCCATGTTTTAAAACAACGTAAATCGTTTATGCAATCACTCACACCAACGTTACACTTAAATCCAATGCACATAGCATGCGACGATTGACGTTTGCATAAAGTCAAAGATAATTTACATGATAATGAAACCCCCAACCAACATGTGGAATAACGTCCATTAACAATCTTCATAAAATACGCACACCATGATGCACAAGTACATGATCCCAAAATTATTTACGCGACGCAAAAGGCGTAAGGTGAGACATCATAAACTCAACTGAATTTTCGCAAAACTCATAAATGCTAAAATCAAGTGGTGTCAAAATTTCCATTTCTCAACAAAGTGTGTAAGACGACGATATGGCTAGAATATTAAACCCTTGAGAGTTTCCTCTTTTGAATGCAATGAAAGGTAAAGTGACACTTTTTGACAAAATTTACATGGAACGCGACGCCGAATATACTCGCAAGTTTATACGAAACAAAAATTAAAACTCACGCATCGAAATAGACATGCAAAACAATACTCCATGAAATTTAACAAAACTCACACAAACTAAAATTCTCAATAAATTCTGACTCAAAGCATGGGAATAACTTTTCCTTTAAAACCATTGACATACGTGGAGGTGATCCATTGTCTAGGTTAAAATCTCATAGCTACTTGCCCAATACCCAAATGACGTTAAAACATGGATATTACAATATCCGGAAATAACATTAAACATGAGGCGTGAAAGAAGAGAATTTAGATAACACTTTGCAATTACGTGCAACAGACAATTTCATGCAAGATTAAGCTCACAGTTTAAAATCTGATGAGGGCTAAATGTTTTACTAAAACTTTATAATCCAAAACACTTTAAGTTTGGCGAACATGAGAAACAATTTATGCAAACTCATTTTAGAAATAGCTTTAGTGCATGAATTTGGTCGGCATTCACCCCTCTGGACTACGCTTCTCAACAACCCGACACACTAATTCATCCGGGTGTATCAAGCCTCTTAGGACAACAATCTCAATTTCCCACTATTGTCATCCGGATACTCCACATCTTAAAGCAACACTCGGACATTTCATCGGTTCACCTTACAATCTCTCTTCGTATAACGTCAATTCCATAAGCTTAAGGTTCTACTCCAACCAATTATTCTTACTCAAAACGATCAATCTTAATGCATTCAACGCACTTAACTATCACTTCAACGTGACATTGCTACAGACATCAACGTTTCCTTAGATTACTCACTTAGAAACCTTCTCACTACCCCAACGGTAATCATACCAAGGTAGTTCAAGTATACACATGTAGTATGTAGGTTCACCATAACACTGGCCAGGTGCCATTATGAACGTACCGCACATGCTCATCCTTGCGACCCTCGACAAGTTTCCCGTTTCTAGTGACTCGATCACTCCATAATATCTTATCTTAAGGTTCCTAATGTGCAACTTCACTTACAATCACTTATAAAAACGCTAGTTTGAGTCTAGGCATCCTACAATCAATACCTAATTCCCTCAAACTTAAGCTCTGATACCAACTTGCAACACTCTTAATTCTGGAAATAGCAACTTATTTAAAATTTTCTAAATACATCAATAAATAAATCATCTACAACCACAAATTAAGATTTAACCTCAATACAACCAATCATTCTATACAAAAGTCTATGATAAGGACGAGTGCTACTAAAACCACATAATAGTTACTATCTCCAACGATGCGGAAGACTTCACCAACTACTTACATTTGCTCAAAGCTAAGGCTCAACTCCTCATAGCTGCTAGAACCAAAACCCAACTGGAACCTGATGCACATGCCGACAAATAAAAAGGTTAGGCTTAACGCCTAGTGAGCTCAAGAGTTTTCAATATATATAAAGATGTCTGTGAAAATGGATAATGCAGTTTAATTCATAATCTTTCAAAAGGTATGCTTTGAATATGCAAACGACTCATTTTCCAATAATATGCATTTTCGACGGAGAACAACAATTTGGACATTTTCCAAACCAAACTACTACAAAATGATGATACTAATGTGAACCGCCCCTTCATAAATTAGCTTTAACCCAAAACTCACTCAAAGCGTAAATATAAATTGAACTCTCCATTTATGAAAATACGGTTAGAACTTTATATCCCAAAACACCCAAAACACGGGTGGGGCATAATACTCAACCCATAAACCAAAGATAAAACCCAATTATACAAACGCCACCGAAAACTTGGATAATAAAACTCAATACCCAAAAACAACACCTTTCGGTGACGGGGGATACCCGAATTCCATCGAAAGTGACGGTCACACAAAGTTAAGCCACTTATCAATGTTATATGAGCATCACTTAGGGATAAAACACTCGTTAACATCAACCTTTCCGGGTCTATAGCTAACAAACCAACAAGCTCAACAACTCCATGTCTATTGCCTGGATAATCACCAAGTTCAACAACTCCATGTCTGTACCTTGGGAATCTTCGTGCACTCATCAAGTTCAACCCCTCCAGGTCTTTACCTAGGAATCCCAAAACATCCCAGTTAAGTTCGTTCACAAGAAAGTCACAATTATTGATCATAAGACCTCATGCCAATTTCAAGTTACAGTACGGGGATAAAATCTCTAACTAAACCAACCGACTGACTCATATGCCTATGGATCCAATGCATTACAGTCTAAAACGTTACATGACTCAAACGAATGGACTAACGCATTCAAAACATGTAACTCTCAAATAAGATGCAACTAAGTACACCATACGTCCAAAGCTCCTCAACGAGCTACCCAAAACCGAACAAATGTTCCAAAGACTCCACCGAGTACAAATCAAGCCCTAGAGGCTAAATAGACGTTTTTCCAAAACATACGAGCCAAAATAGTTATATAAATCAAAATACACATTTTCCCAAAACCTTTAATTCTCAAATAACCATTGGCCTTCGGCCCCAAACCCCAAAAAGGTTTTTCCATTTCTAAAATGTTCCCCATAGCCGGGAATGACCCAAACCCAAAGGACTCACGTATTCGTACCTTTCAAAACATTCCATTTCATGAACGATGCATAAAACCCGACAAACACTTAAAAGTGCATTTTTGACCAAATACTTATTTATGCAATAATTCCTCAAAACCCGTTCATTTATGACACATTTAATGAAATGCCCAAAAATCACAAAGATGTGTGCTATATAAGTTTATAAAGTTGACACTTTCAAAATAATCAAACTTATCAACAGTTAACAATTTCATGTAAGACGCAAATCCCTTTAAAATAAACATTTTAGCATGTACACCATTTTCACAAATCAACTTGAACTCACCTTGCTAGATTTAGGCTAAATCTAGATTTCACCCAACGAGCTCTTTTGAAGGCCGCTTGAATCCTCAAGCCGAGAACTTCCAAAACCTAGATCAAAACATTTCAAACCATAAATAACTATATCCAACCATTTAGAAACATCCTCCAAACAAATAGATACCATAATCCCAAACAAGATCAAAACCCTAATTTCTCCAAAACCATCAAATCCGAGATTTGAGATATCAAACCTTAAGAAACCCCCAGTGGAGTATTTATAACCTTATTACAAGAAAACTTACCCTTGAAGACAAAGAGGCTTCCGAGAACACCCAATCCGACACTTCAACCCGAGCTCCCAACCGTTGAACTTGACGAGGAAGATGAAGATGAAGGTTTTGTGGGATATCATCCCAACTAGCTAGATGATTAAGAATCATGTGGTAGGAAGAAGAAAAGCCTCCAAAATGGGTTAGGGTTCGGTTTTAGGGTTTGGGAGAGAAAAGGGAAGAAGATAGAAGTAAGAAATGAGGAGAATGGTGAGAAATTCAGATTTAACAGCCTCTCAGCCCCCGCCCGCGACATTGCCACGACGACTATGCCCTTGGCATAGTCGCGGGGCATAGTCGTCCGCTCCCTATGGGCCGTGGTACCTCTCCCGCAAGGGCATAGTCGCCCAAACTTCTTCAAGTCCCAAAACTTGACTTCTTTCATGCCAACACTCTCGAAACCCTTAGGAACTTTAAACGAAGCATTTCCCAACAAAACCCCAAGGTTTACGAGTCACAGAAATGTCCGGTGACAATTACTTACCGAAGAGATTACGGATGTTACACTTGTAATCTTGAATTTTAAGTAATGTGTATCAATAAACAGTACTCAATGCATAAAACTTCTTTTTAAGAGTTTTATTCGATAGTTTAATAATAATGTAATTTATTTTAGGTTTAATAAGATAATGTTTTTGTTGGTCCCAAGTAGCAGTAAGTAAATAAGAAAAGTATTGTAGAAGGGGGGGGGGGTTGAATACAATACCGACAGTTTTTCATTTAATTTAATTCTTATTGATTTGAAATCAAGAATTACACATAGAAAACTTTTGATTGTTGCGGAAGAGAACAGAAGAATCTGCTCAAACAATCTAACACTAAGAGAAATGAAGACCAATTTTAAAACACTTAGAAAACAATAAGAACTTCGTAGAGAGGAGAAAGCCAGTCACTTAGAGAACTTGAAGGTTGTAGAACTGGTTATCTTGCATGTTGAACCATCCTCCATATTTATAGTGACTTATGCATTAAATGCATGAGACACCTGTTGACCAAGGGATGGACACAGGTCTTCAGCATGGTACATGATGTACCTTTTGTCTTGAGGTGTTTTGGCTTGAAGTGTTGACCTACAGAGGATGGTGGAGACCTTTCCTTAAAATAGTGTAAAATACAAAACATACTTTTTCTGATCTTCGGATGAGGTCCACGTCAATGCAAGATATCACAAAGATACTTTATCAGAAAAGTACAATGTGTTTGAGAAATCTTCAGGCCTTGAAGATTAAGAAGTCTTCGACTCTTGAAGATTGAGAAATCTTCGGCTTCCGAAGAGGTCTTTGGCTCCTGAAGACTGAGAGGTCTTCGGCTCCTGAAGACTGAGAAGTGTTAGACAGTAATTGTATTCAAGATTAAATGAGGGTCATTGTTGTAATTAGTGTTTGTGTGTGAGTTGTAATGAGCTTAAAAGGCTTGACCTTGCTTGGTCATGTTGACCTATATATAAGCAAGTCCTTGTGTTGTTTCTAGTGTGCAAGAGAGTAAGTGTGTGAAAGTGAAGGTGTAATCTTGGTGGTTGTTGAGAGAGAGTAAGAACACATAGTTGCACACATTGAGTACACACACAAACACATTTTATCTTGAAAGATTAATCGTTAATAGATCTATGGCTTGATGTAATTCTTGTGATTAATAAACAAAGTGTTTTGTGATAATTTGTATGTGTTTTATGCTAGTAATTCTTGGGCCACAATTGGTATCAGAGCATCTAATTTTGAGAAACAAAGTTTGGCGACTTATACCACTTCCAGAAGGAAAATCCGTTATTGGAACAAAGTGGGTTTTCAGAAATAAGAGAGATGAATCTGGAGTTGTAGTTCGAAACAAAGCTCGCCTTGTTGCAAAGGGTTATTGTCAACAGGAGGGGATTGATTATGAAGAAACATTTGCTCCTGTGGCACGACTGGAAGCGATACGAATCTTCTTATCCTATGCAGCGCATAAAAATTTTACTGTCTTCCAAATGGACGTAAAATCAGCATTCTTAAATGGGATATTACATGAAGAAGTATATGTTGCTCAACCAGAAGGATTCATTGATCCAAAGAACCCTGATCATGTCTATGTCTTAGACAAAGCCTTGTATGGATTCAAACAGGCACCAAGAGCTTGATACGAAACTCTAACTCAATTCCTACTTGCTTCAGGATTCAAGAAAGGTACAATTGATACTACTCTCTTTCTGAAAAAGCAAGGTGATGATATGATTCTAATCCAGATTTATGTAGATGACATAATTTTCGGTTCTACAAATCCAAAGTTTTGTAAAAATTTTTCAAGAATCATGGAATCTCGTTTTGAAATGTCGATGATGGGAGAACTAAATTTTTCCTTGGTCTTCAAGTGAAACAGTTACCCGAAGGAATTTTCATTAATCAGTCAAAATATATTCGAGATATTTTAAAGAAATTTAACATGAGTGACAGTTCAGTGATGAAAACACCGATGGCAACGGGTACACTTTTAGATGCAGATCTTTCTGGCAAATCAGTAGATCAAAAAGTGTATCGTAGTATGATTGGTTCACTGGTGTACTTAACTGCGAGTAGACCGGATATTATGTTTGCTACATGTTTCTGTGCGAGATATCAAGCTAATCCGAAGGAATCACACCTGGTCGTTGTTAAACGGATTCTTAGGTATCTTAAAGGTTCTACTGAGTTAGGCCTTTGGTATCCTAAGGATTCGTCTTTTGATTTAACTGCCTATACTGATGCTGATCATGCAGGATGCAAACTGGATAGAAAGAGCACCTCTGGTTCTTGTCAGTTCTTAGGTGATAAGTTGGTTAGTTGGACATCTAAGAAACAAAATTGTGTTTCTACATCAACCGCTGAGGCTGAATATGTAGCTGCCGCAAGCTGCTGTTCACAAGTCCTCTGGATGCGAACACAGTTAAAAGATTTCGGATATACTTACCAACGAGTCCCTATCTACTGTGATTCTAAGAGTGCGATTGCAATTACTGCTAATCCAGTGCAGCATTCCAAGACGAAACACATCGACGTGCGTTATCATTTTATAAAGGATCATGTCGAAAAGGGCGATATTAAGATGCACTTTGTGACTACAAACTACCAGTTGGCTGACCTTTTCACCAAGCCATTGGATGAAAAGAGGTTTAACTTTTTAGTTAGCAAACTTGGTATGTTAAATGCCACTTCATGATTCTAGGGGGAGTGTTCTAATCTTGTGTTTTATTTGAATATATCTTGGATATTTCATTATATGCTAACTGACTAAAGCGGTATCATTTGTATAATGATGGCTTTTGGACAATTCAGTTCAAAACCCGTATTCAAATGTTATCTTCTGAAGGATGCTTTCAAGATTACATCTTTTCAGGAAGTTTTTTCGTTTGAAAGGGAGTTTAGAAATTATATTGCTATATCTTTTATAAGAATATTTCTAAAAAGATTGATGTTTTACAGATATCAAGGGGGAGGATATCTATTCAAGGATACTTTAATTGCTATATTCATTCTAGGGGGAGTTAAGGACTCTAATCCATAGGTATAACATTCTAATCCTTATACTCTAACACTTGTGAAAAATGTTTTTAAAATGTTCAAACCACTTCACGATTTTAAAATGTTTTTCTGATTTGAGAAGTGTGAATTTTAAATGATTTTGGATACTTGTGAATTTTATTGTTTATCTGGCCGTGTGTTCTTTAAAGAATAATACTTGTGTATTTTCTTTTCTATATACTTTGTCAAGTATTTATACACACACTAGTTCAATATGTTCAAATTGACTTTGTTATTACCATGTATCAATGATATATCTTTCTATGGTAATACTCTCGTCGTTTGGTATTCACAGTTGTTTGAATCAAACGTCATTTCATTTTAATGTGCTTTCATTGATAATATGTTTATATATTGTTCATATAAACAACATACGTCTTTGAATTCCCAAAAATTTTTTCTTCATGATAATTTGATCTGATATTAATCATTGTCAGATTCTCAAAACATTTCTATTCTTTTCATTCATATAAAGTTTTGAGATATCTTAAATGTTTAAAATGCTCAAATTTAATTTCTGATTTTTGAATGAGCATACAAACACTGACATATGATTTCTTGTGCTTTACATCTCAAGAAAATCATTGAACAACATGTACTTTTAGGAACATAGGATTCAGTGTGAGTGCTTAATAGATCTTCCATGGATTCATGATAACCAGTGTTTCCTACCCCGGAAGAAATCCTTTGAGTGATTGAGGGGAGAGGGGTCTAAAAGAATTGAGTGTGGGAGTGAGCTGAGGTAAACTGGAAATGAGAGATTGGTTAGATGTGAGCTTATATATGATTAAAAGAAAGAGGGTGTGAGATCAGAGTTAAAAAGAATATTAAAACTCTGCACCAAACATCTTTCTGAACCGGGCAGCCACATTACTGATTGGTTCACAATTCTTTCGTGACCATCATTGAAATAGGCAAATAGCCCATGCCATCTCTTGAATACAACCTCCCTAGCTACTCATTATTTTCTTAAAAAGAGAATGTTTCACATTTTCTGGGGAAGCAGCATATAATCTATCAGATCTTCACTTGGAAGATACTGATATTGAAAAAGAAGGAAAGTTGCCCCACCTTCGACCCTTTCTCATGCACGTTGAGTCCATGTACAATCATTGTTGTCTCAGTGATTTACATACTTTGAGCCTTATGAAACACAATCATTTGTGCTAATTCTTTCAAACACAAGCACGAGCACACAGAGAATATGTTTTTCTGTCAGAACATTCATAGAATTACCTTGTGTTTTTCAATGATTGAATGGAAGTCCTGGGGAGTCAACATCAAACAACCTCCTTAAATTGTACATTCGTTGTACACAGTAACTTCGTGTTACTGACAGACATTTCTAACTGTTTGATATGTTGATTCAGGGTTACAACTCTTATTTCGTTTGAATTTGAAAAGATTCAGATGAATACATTCACGGTTCAATGGCTCTTTCAGATCAGATGACAGATTTTTTTCACATCAGAATTTTCCTATTTGTGGGAGATTGTCTATTATCATAAGGAGGAGATGAAAGTTCATGAAGATTGTGCTTATCAGATGGTGGGAAGTTCATTCAATGACAAATCTGACCTTGAAGTGTTTTAATGATGTTGATTCTTACAAATCATTAAAAAGGGGGAGAATAACCAAAGTTCAAGATCAGATTGAGGTTTTAAAGATTTCAGAGGAGATAAAAGTTTTTCAGATGATCAAAGTCAAAGATTAAAGAAAGCTTGTCAAAGAGAAAGTGAAAGAAAGTCAAAGTTTGAAAGAAAGTCAAAGTTTGAAAGAAAGTCAGAGTTTATGTAAAAGCAAATTCAAAGGGAGACAAGTTTGAAGTTTTGTCAAAGTTTTCAAGATGTCAAAGTCAGAAAAGATTTGAAGATAAAGATCAATTCTGAAGATATGAAGACCTGAAGATTATTGCCAATTTTTTTTTAAATCTTGAATCCAAAGGGGGAGATTGTTAGACAGTAATTGTATTCAAGATTAAATGAGGGTCATTGTTGTAATTAGTGTTTGTGTGTGAGTTGTAATAAGCTTAGAAGGTTTGACCTTGCTTGGTCATGTTGACCTATATATAAGCAAGTCCTTGTGTTGTTTCTAGTGTGCAAGAGAGTAAGTGTGTGAAAGTGAATGTGTAATCTTGGTGGTAGTTGAGAGAGAGTAAGAACACATAGTTGCACACATTGAGTACACACACAAACACATTTTATCTTGAAAGATTAATCACTAATAGATCTATGGCTTGATGTAATTCTTGTGATTAATAAACAAAGTGTTTTGTGATAATTTGTATGTGTTTTATGCTAGTAATTCTTGGGCCACAAGAAGTCTTCGGCTTCTGAAGAATGAGAAATCTTCGGCTTCCGAAGAGGTCTTCGGCTCCTGAAGACTGAGATCGGAACCATCCTGGCCAATGGTGTTGATCAAGTAGGCATACTTGGCTTTAGGCTGAGGAGTTTATCTTCAACCGCTTTTAGAGATATATACTCCTTCTTTGTCTTCTTCGGCTGATCTTCGACTTCACCGAACATTTGTATAGAAACCAAGCTGCTAAAAGAACCTCAAAATATTCTAAGTATGATGATATAAAATGGAAGATCAGGAGGTCATCTTCAAATTTTCAGATGACCCAACAGTTTTTTTACATAAAATAAACATTAAATATTCTGTTAGATTTTTTTAATTATATTTTACGTTTTTTATATTTAAAATTTGATTTTTATATTGTATTTAGTTATACGGGAGTTAAAGTGGTTTGAGATAATGATTGAAAGTTAATAAATAGCAACAAATGTAATACATAAAACTTTAATGGTTGTTTGTAAGACATTTTAAGTAATTAACACTAAATAGCGGTACATTAAGTTTTAACAATTGTTTTTAAGAATTTTTTTAAATGTTTTTTAATATAGTATAGATATACATGGATTTAGATATATAATATCTTATCCAAACTCATACCAAAACAAATATATATATATATATATATATATATATATATATATATACATACTTAGCAACGAAGTAAACGATTTAGGCTATGTTTGGCAAACTAGCTGATAAGGTAGCTGAAAACTGATAAACTAGCTGATGAAAAAGTCAAGTTTGGTAAAAACTAGATTATAAGATGTAAAATTACCAAAAAGAACATCTAGCAAAAATAATCAATTACAATATTTAATAATATAATTAAAATAAATTTATAGTAATATAATATATTAATTGATATAAATAAAGTAGTAAATAATATAATATGTTAATTAAATTTTTTTGAAATTTATTATATATATTATAAATTTTGAATTTTAAACCAAATTTAAAAAAAAATATACATTAACTTATTATTTTAAAAAACTGTTACAAATAATATGAAAAAAAATAGTCAAATAATAATTACAAAATTATTTATAATTGATGACTAAAATATATTGATCAATATTAAAAAAATTGATATAACTATCAATAATTCTAAATAATTAAAAATTTATATCAATGTATAATTAAAATTTATGTAATAATTTTCAGATAATATTAATTAATAATAATAAATTTAATAATTAATATTTATTTATAATTAATAGATAATACTATAATAATAGATATTAATGAGAGAATAATGAAAATAATCACAAAAAGCTCCTCATAAGCTATTCCAAACAGCTTATAAAAAAGCTAGCTTAGAACATCTCCAACAATTTCCCTAAAATTTCTCTATAATTGACAACCAAAAGTCAAAATTTCCAAAAAAATTACAGCCATCTCCAACAGTTTCCCCATTTTAAAGATAAATTATTGATTATATTATTAAAATATTCTATATATTTAATAAAATATTATTTCTCTCACTTAAACAATTCATTTCAAAATTTCTCATTGGTGAAATGTAATAAAAAATAATTTCTCTCTCTTGGTAATAATTTTTGGGGATATCTTCAAATTTGAAAAAAAATATACTCTCTCTTCTACTTTCTCCATTTTTGAGAGAGTTTTGGGGAAGATATTGGAGTTCATTTTCACCCAAAATATCAATTTTCTTCAAAATAGAGAATCAAAAGTCAAAATCTCCAAAAAAAATTACATCTATATATCTCCAACAGCTTCCCCATTTTTGGAGATAAATCATTGATTATAATATTAAAATATTATATATATTTAATAAAATATTATTTTTCTCACATAAACATTTAATTTCAAAGTTTCTCATTGATGAAATATAATAAAAAATAGTTTCTCTCTCTTGGTAATAATTTTTGGGGTTATCTTCATATTTGGAGAAAAACTCTTTCTCTCACATACTTTCTCTATTTTAGGGATAGTTTTGGGGAAACCGTTGGAGCAAAATTATAGCTCAAACTCCCCATATTTCCTATATTCTCCATTTTGGAGAAATTGTTGGAGATGCTCATCCATTCCAAATATGTACACAGAAAATAAAATAGCTTATAAGCTAGCTTATTTTTGCCAAAAGCAATCTGTATGTAGTTTTTTTATTAACAAAAAAAAAATAGCTTGAGAAACATGCTTTCAAAAATGCAGTTTAAAAATCTTTACTTTGAGAAAACTATATCTTTATGTTTTTGTATTTTGCAAAACGTCTGTTTATAAGGACATATTTTTAAAGTCACGTTAAAATAAAAACATTTTTCAAACTAAAAATCTTTTAAATATATCTTTTAAAAATATATTCTTTTAAATAACAGTAAATGAATATATCTCTAAGGATGATATCAGAAAGAACCTTAAAAAATGAACTAAATAACCATTAAAAAAATAGATAAAAAAATAGATTACTCTAGATGTCAAATTAAAAATAAAAATATGATCACATGTAATTTGTTTCGTCCCAAATTAAAAATTAAAAAATGAATATATTTGTTTCATACGGTTTTATGGACGTGTCTTCAATTTTTTTACCGGTGTTCAATATCGTCGGATGTATTTTTAGCCTAATTCCGCCGTTTCGAGGGATTTCTAAAGTTTTTTTTGCTTGATTTTGCTTGATTTTTAAGTTTTTTTTTTTTATCAATTTCGAGAGGTTTTTTCGGTATTTTTGGTTGATTTCAAGTTTTTTCTTGGTTTTTTGGTTGATTACGAGGTACGGTTGCACTTCTAAAATAATACGGTTGCACTTCTAAAATAATACGGTTGCACATTCTAAAACTATACGGTTGCACCTTTCACAAACCTAATTTTTTTTACCTTACGATGGAGAAATGATACGGTGGCATGTGCCACTGTAGGCACTTATGTAGGTCCGTCTCTATTTCCGATTAAAAAACTTGGGGGTATTTTAATTTTTTAAAAATAATGGTTATAACAATATATATTTAAAAACATCTGTTAAATGATCTCAATCTAATATTCTTTATTTTTCGAGCGTTGTCTCTGTATCTTTCTTCAATATCACAGTACATTGTAAAAGAACAAGCGTCATACGATTGAAACCAAATCCATAATTTACTAAAAAATTAAAAATGTAATTTGAAAGAAGGAGGTGGACGTGACGCGTATTTTAGGTGGAAGGTAGAATCCAAATATTCCACGTCATGCATGTGGACATGAATGATTTAGTCCAGGTCATCGATATTATCCATTGAACAGTTGGACCACCACATGTTCCCGACAATTTCATAGGTTCTTTTTTAGGTAAATGACTCAATTAATATTGCATTTTAATAAAAATATTTGATGAATAATTAAAAATACGACATATTATATCTGAATTAATGTGTAATTTAGTAATAATATTTTATTATTATTAAAATAGTAGAAATGTTATCTGATTAATATATATATATAGGGTTGGGTTTTACTGAGAAATTGAGCTAATTTGAGAAGCCTGAGAAGTGGTTATTACCCCTTGGATGCACATTAGAATGAGATGCATCAATTCCCTTATGAAGCGCAAATAAACCAAGAAGGTTTTTGTATATTGATTGATTATAACAGATACAAGAGATCTCTATATATAGGGATACTAATTACATAGAGGTGCCCTCTACATTACACTAATTACACATAAGTCCATACAGTCTAATACGCCCCCACAAGCTAAGGGCGGGTAACGACCTGTAGCTTGGATCGTAAAAATAGGAATTTAGGAGTCGGCAACGGCTTCGTGAAAATATCAGCAATCTGATTTTTTGTGTAAATGAATTGTACACGAAGACCTCCTTGAGCTACCTTTTCTCTGACAAAATGAAAGTCAACTTCCACATGTTTTGTTCATGCATGAAAGACCGGGTTGGATGAAAGATACGTGGCACCTAGATTGTCACACCATAGGATAGGAGTTGCTAGTGCACGAATGACAAGTTCTCGAAGGAGAGCTTGAAGCCAAGTTAGTTCGATAACGATATCAGCTAGAGTTTTGTACTCGGATTCGGTAGAAGATCAAGAAACTGTGAATTGTTTGCGAGAGGTCCAAGATATAAGGTTGGAACCCAAATAGATGGAAAATCCCCCCGTGGACCGACGATCATCTAGACACCCGGCCCAATCAGCATCGGAGAAGGCTTCGAGAGATGAAAAACCATCAGAGAAGGCTTGGAGAGATAAAGTAGATGCTTGACGAATGAGTAAGCGATAGTCGACCGTCCCTCGAAGGTAGCGTAGAATCCATTTGACCGCAACCTAGTGGAATTGAGTAGGATCATGCATGAACTAACATACCTTATTAACCGCAAAAGCGATATTCGGTCGAGAAAGAGTAATGTATTGAAGAGCTCCAACGACCTGTCTATATTTAACTGGGTCAGAGAAGGCAGGACTGTCGACTAAAGATAACGAACTGGATGAGGACATGGGGGAAGGCATGGGCTTAGTGTCTGAGAGGCCTGCTCGTTGTAAAAGCTCCAAAATGTACCGTTTTTTAGAAAGGATGATGTTTGATCCTTGAGGCACGATTTCAATACCCAAGAAATAGTTTAGAGGGCTGAGATCCTTTATCGCAAAATGTAACACCCTCAAATATGGAAATAGCAACTAATTAAAAATTTTCTAAATACACCAATAAATGATTCATACACAATCATAATTTAAGGTTTAACCTCAACACACACAATTTATTCTCTACATACAGTCTATAACAAAGACGGGTGCTACTAAAACCCAATAATAGTCACTATCTCCAAACTGCAGAAGACTTCACCAAATACTTACACTTGTGAAAACTAAGCACATCTCTTCATAGTACTGCTAGAACCAAACCCCCATCTAGAATCTGATGCACATGCCGACAAATAAAAAGGTTAGGCTTAACGCCTAGTGAGCTCAAGAGTTTTCATCGGTTCACCTCATAATTTCTCCTCGAATAACGTCAATTCCATAAGTCTAAGGTTCTACTCCAACCAATTGCCCTGACCCACAATGGTCAACTTCCAACATTCATCATGTCTTAACTGTCACTACAAGTGATAGTGCTATAAACATTAACTTCTTCGAGCCACTAATCCTCGGAAACTCATCCACTACCCCATCGATCCTCACACAAGGGCGGTTCAAGCACACACATGTAACATGTAAGTTCACTACGACGCTGGCCAGGCGTAATTATGAACGTACCGTACATGATTATCCTTGCTACCCTCGTCATGATTCCCGATTCTAGTGACTCCATCAACTTCAAAATATCTTATCTTAGAGTGTCTAGTAGTGCAATCTCACTTTCTCATACTTAGAAGAACGCTAGTTTGAGTCTAGATATCAGAAATCAATACATAAATCTCTCAAACTTAAGCTCTGATACCAACTTGTAACACCCTCAAATCTGGAAATAGCAACTAATTTAAACATTTCTAAATACACCAATAAATGATTCATACACAATCATAATTTAAGGTTTAACCTCAACACACACAATTTATTCTCTACATACAGTCTATAACAAGGACGGGTGCTACTAAAACCCAATAATAGTCACTATCTACAAACTGCGGAAGACTTCACCAAATACTTACACTTGTGAAAACTAAGCACATCTCTTCATAGTACTGCTAGAACCAAACCCCCATCTAGAACCTGATGCACATGCCGACAAATAAAAAGGTTAGGCTTAACGCCTAGTGAGCTCAAGAGTTTTCAACATATATAAATTTACCGTTTAAAAAAAAGAATACAATTGAAATCATAATCTTTCAAAATGATATGCTTCAAATGTGAAAACGACTCGTTTTCCAATAATATGGATTTTAGACGAATGAGGTACCATAATAAATGTTTTCCAAACCAAACTGTTTTAAGGACCAAGACCACAAAATAACAACGTTCCTTCGTAAATTAATTTCAACACAGAACTCACTCAAAAGGAGAATAGAAAGCGGACTCCCAATTTATGAAACGTGGATAAAACTTTATATCCCGAAACACCCAAAACACGGGTGGGGTATAATACTCAACCCAGAAATCATGGATAAGATCCATATATACAAAACGTCACCGAAAACTTGGATAATAAAACTCAATACCCAAAAACAACACCTTTCGGTGACGGGGGATACCCGAATTCCATCGAAAGTGGAGGGCACACAAAGTTAAGCCACTTATCAATGTTCTCGATCTTCACATAGAGCCATGGATCCCCGTATACGGCTCCCAACCGAGCTACCACCGTAAGATACCCAAATGACCCTAGTGTCTACTCGACCTCTAATGAGTGTCGCCACAAAAGCCACAAGTCCCCGTATCCGGCTCACAATGGGCACCACTGCAAGACTTAGCTCCGTATACAGCTCTGCAGAGCACCACCGCAAGCTTACATAAAAACACGACTTGGGGACCACTCACTAGACTTCAAACGCGAACACTAAATTCCACGATGAGTAACTAGAGTGGATTACAAACGGGCATCGAGTTCAACCACCCACGATCTATACCTTGAGCCCTTCAATAGAGGTTATGCGGTTATCGAGTTCAACCACCCACGATCTATACCTCGAGCCCTCGTTAGCCATAAATAATATCCGGTCTCAAAACGGGGATAAAGTCCCCAACTAAACCAACTGACCGACTTGTATGCCTATGGATCCAATGCATTACAGTCTAAAATGTTACATGACTCAAATGAATGAATTAACGCATTCCAAAACATGTAACTCTCAAATAAGGTGCAACTAAGTAAATCATACGTCCAAGGCTCCTTAACGAGGTACCAAAACTGAACAAATGTTCCAAAGACTCAACCGAGTGCAAATCAAGCCCCAAAAGGCTTAATAGACGTTTGGCAAAAACACGAGAGCCAATATGGTAACATAAACCAAATTACATCTTTCCCCAAGACCTTTGTTTCTCAAATCACCATTGGCCTTCGGCCCAAAACCCAAAGAAAAGATTAATTAATTCTAAAATGTTCCCAAGGTCGGGAATGATCCAACCCAAAAGACTCACACACTCTTACTTTCAAAACGTCCCAATACATGAATGATGCGTGAAACCCAACAAACACTAAAATGCATTTTGACCAATATCCATTTATGCAATAAATCATTAAAACACATTCATCTATGACACATTTAACAAAAATGCCTAAAAATCCCAAAGATGTGTGATATATAAGTTTATAAAGTTAAACACTTTCAAAATAACCAAACTTATCAGCAGTTAACAATTTCATGTAAGATGCAAAACACTTTAAAATAAACATTTTGGCATGTACACCGTTTTCACAAATCAACTTGAACTCACCTTGCTAGCTTTAGGCAAAATCTATATTTTACCCCACTTTGAGCTCCTTTGAAGAAACTTGAATCTTCAAGGTCCAAAACTTCCATAAACCTAGATACATAAATTTTCCATCATAAATATACATCCCAAACCATATAGAATCGATCCCCGAACACGTTACATCAAAACCTCCATTTTGGGCAAAACCCTAATTTTGGACCCAAATCTTCCAAAATCTTACAAACCGAAATTGAAGGAATCAAACACTAGGAAACCATAAATGGAGCATTTATATCACCTAACAAGGTTTAGAGATGGAGAAAGTAAACTTACCACATAGGTTTTGGTGAAAACCTAGAAAACCTAGAAAACCCAAAAATGAGCTAGAGGTTGAAGATGAAGATGGAGATGGTGAATAGCCTTCCATTTTACCACTTGATGGTGTTTTATCTCCATAAGATACAAGGATTTGAGCCAAAAATAAGTTAGGGTTTGAAGGGGAAAGAAGGAAAACGTTTTGGGAGAGAGTAGAAGAAGTTTGGATGAGAGAAAATGAGAAAAAGGCTGGAAAACTCGACTTAACAGCAGACTGACCCTACTTGGCGACATTTCCAAGAGACTATGCCAGGGAAACGTCGCCTAGAATAGTCGCCAGCATGCCCCAGGCCTCTGCTTCTCTTCTGCGACTGTGCCATGTGCGACTGTGACTCGTCATAGTCGCCGGGCATTGTCGTGAGACCTTTCCGGAGTCCCGAAACCCGACTTTTTCACTGCCAACGCTCCCGAATCCCCGAGGGATTTTAAACTGTCAGGATTGTAATTCAAACAAGAATTTAATTCTCACACACTCAGAATCATTGCTAAAGAAGTTGCGGAAAAACACTTTAACACTAACAATCAATGAAACAGTATATAAAACTCAAATCACAAGTTTATATTGATTCAACTTGATGATTACACACAAAATCTCAATCTGCTGAACAGGCTCAACAGACGTTCTATACTTCTCTATTGAAAGGATCTAAACTAGTCTTGAGGTTAATTCTCTCTCAAAAACCTTATGAATTATTCTATCAGAGTGTACTATATAATCTATATCATCTAGACTATATTTACATAGTAGATTACAAGATAATTATCAAAATAAACTTGATCTTCAATATCAATCCCATAATTATCTTCAGCCTTATCTCCAGCTTGTCTTTATCTCCAAGGCATCTTTATCTTTATAAGCAGCACTAACCATCAACAGAAGTATTAACTATTTCCAGCAACATTAAGCTCCTCAGCAGTATTAACTATACTTGCAGTAGTAATCACTTAGCAGTACTAACTCTCCAAGCAGTACTAACTATTCAAGTAGCAGCACTAACTCTTCAACCAGTATTAAATCTACTAGCAGTAGTAATTACTTAGCAAAATTAATTAGCAGCATAAACCATACTTAGCTCATTCAGACCCAACAATCTCCCCCTAACTTAACTTTTCAGAAGGAGAAGTTAAGTTCTTCATGATATGGTCTTCAAGATGCTTTCAACACTTCAGCTTAGTTGCCCAAATTTGGATCCCGTCCCAGACTTTGATTGATTGTCCTTCTGATCACAATTCTGGCCATTTCAGATCCTTTTGCACATACTAGCTTGGCTTTTAGCATCCCTTCCAGCTTCTCCTTGCTATGATCATATACCTTGTCAACCAGAAAGTACTCATGATAGCTTTTATCTATTGTGATCATGTAGACACCACAATTTTCAAATAACATCCAATGATCAATCTTTTTAAATCCATATTCATGATGAAAATCCTTGATCCTGTACACCACTTTTTCAGGCTCAAGCATCATACATAAGTACTCCATGGCGACTTTAAGTAAACTCATTTTAGTTCCTTGCATCACAGACTCATACAGCTTTATTCCCAACTTGTGCATTTCCTCTAAGTCAGCCCTTGAACAGCTTCTGATCACTTTGCCCCCAAGATGCATATACTTCAAACAAATCACCAATTCTTTTGAGTCTAAAGTATTCTTTTCTGTTGTCCTTCAGAATATCCCAAAAGATGATTTTTGGTGCCTTCATAGAAATGGGAACAGCTTGTACTGGTTCTTCATCAGTTAAGGTCATGTAAAGACCAAAATGCATATCAGATTGACTTGGTTGTTGTGCACTTTGACTTGCAACAGATGGTTCTGCCTCTTTTTCTGCTTCTTCAACTCTTAGCTTTTTGGACTGTTTCTTGGAAGCTATAGTTTTCACCCTCTTAGCAGATTTGACTTCCACAGCAACAGGTTCTTCCTTCTTTTCTTTACCCTTTTCTTTTGAAGGAGTGGTTTCCTCACTCTCAGGGAAGGGTTGTTGGATATTGAGATCATGCCTCTCTTTCATCCTCCTTTCAGCTTCTTCCCTTTGAGTGGAATCCCCTTTCAGATTTGACATCTCCTTTGTATACAGTTCCTCAATCCTACCATAAGGCATATTTGTAAACATTCCTTCAGGAACTCCAAGAGCTCCTTTTAGGAAGTTTATCATCTTCCTCCTTTCTTGATTGGCCAAATAGGTCTTAGAAGGTTGTCTTTTCTGAGTCTTTGCTGGCAGTCTGTGCTTGGATGCTTTCACTGTACTTTTCTTGACCTCAGCTGCAACTTTCAGGCTCTTTTGATATTCCTCATTCAGCTTAGTGCACAGTTCTAGAGCAATCTGCCTATCTTTGGCCTGTTGAGTCTCTTCTTCTTGTTCTATCTCAGCCTGCAGCCTCTTTGCCAATTCCTCATAAATCTCTATCTGTTTTAGCTTCTTGGGAGGTTGTACAGATTCATCCACTTTTGCCTTGCCTTTTCTTTTCATTTCTGCCTCACTGATTTCTTTTCTTTTCTGCTCAAGACCTCCTTCTTTAATTTCCACTCCCTTGGCCTTTTGAGTGGCTTTGGGAGTGTCTGTTTTGGCCTTTAGAAGAGTTTCTGCTATTTCTATCTCTTCAATAGATAGCCCTGTTGCTGCTGCTGGCTCTGTTACTGCTGCTTGTGCTTTTTCTGCTGCTAGTTTAACTGTTTCTGCTGCTTTGGAACTTTCTGCTTCTGTATTTTCTTTTTCTGTATTCAGCTCCCCCTCAAACTGAGTTTCCATGCCAATGGGACTGTGTTTCTCCCCTTCATCTTGTTTCTCCCCCTTGTTGAAAGCATCTCCCCTCTTCTTCAAAACATACTGCTTTCTTTTCTTTTTCTATACCAACTTCATCACCATCTTTTTCAATTTGGTAATCTGCACTTGTTGAGACAGAATTACCAATTTCATCTCCTCTATATCAGAGCCTTTCTTGATGACATCAAGATTTATGTTTCCCATAGTTTCCATCAATTCATTGTAGTTATATCTGTCCTCACCTCATTTGGATGTGTTTACCACCCTTGAAGGATCCTTGGATCTTTTAGTAGTAGAGGTCTTCTGCCTAGCAGAAGCATCCTCTACCCCCTTGGTTTCTTGGCACCTGGGACCTTTGGATGATTGCTCACCCAAAGTTGCCATGGGGAAGGTCTTAGATATGTTCACACTGTCCTGCCCTGCACTTTGTGCAAAGTCAGTAGTGTGAGCCTTACAACCCATATGCTCTTCCTTCTCCTTATTGAGCACCTTCTTGGGGTTAGGAGACACCCCTGTGGTTTCCCTTTGGATATTCTCTAATGGAGAATCCTCCATTAGAGGGCTTGAAGGCTTTGGGGTTGAAGGTACAAGAAGGGAAGGAACCTTCTTTACCTTTTTCCTTATATAAGTGTGAGTGATGGGTGATGTTGGCTTTTTAAGAAGGGACTGAGGGATGGTAATAGAAATGAGTGGTGTTGGTAGATCATCAGTTTGGTTGTCAGATGAGGGCTTTGACACTGATGCCTCACCATGGGAAGGAGACACACCCATCATTGTAGAGAACAATGGTGTGTCAATACCTGAGAAGTCCTTACTAGGCCTCCTCATATTAGAAAACACCTTCCCCTTTGGGGGTTTTGGTACATATACCTCATTGAAATGAGGTATATCCGTCAATTTATTCAGTATAATCTCTTGTACAAACCTGGGATACATATAAAAGCTTTTGGTTTTGGTATCCAGGTTTGACATAAAATCATTTAAAATCATTTGAGCAAAATTGAACTTTCTAGAGGTAGCTAAGCAGACCAAGGCATAGGCTATGGTGCTGCTAAACTCACTCCAGCCAGTTGTTTTCCTTGAAATACAGTGCTGAAGGGTATGAACAAAGAATCTCCACTGTGGTGCAAACCTGTTCTTGAAGAACTTGAATACATCAGTGGGACCTTCATACCCCATTTGACTAAGAGCTTGGAAGAGATCTTCCTTGGGTAAAGAGGTTATACCTGAGGCATCATCTAGTCGTAGATGAATGTGAATAGCTCCTTCTGTGATTGTCAGAGGTTTATCACACACCCTGGTTTTGATGACCTGATTGCCATCTTCAGTATGAATAGCAGCATTGGCCCAGAACTGCCTTTGGTGTTCCACATAGATTGTGGGATTGACAGTTAGAGAGTGGGTGATGTGTGAGGATTGTAGAAAATCTACAATATGATGAAATCCTTCTGCTTGCTTCGGTTTAAGTAGCATTGCCAACTCATTGTGTTCATCAACAAACATCAGTTCTGCCATCTTCTTGAGCGATTGGTCGAAGCGAGGGTTACGCACTGGTAAGAGAGAATTCAAGAGAACAAGAGAGAGAGAGAGAGTACACTAGTAGGAGATTCAAAGAGCCGTTTGTAATTGGGCGGTCATACAGGGTATTTATAGGTGGAGGATTTCAGTTAGAAGCAGTACTAATTACCCTAGGAGTATTAACGAACTCGCAGTATTAATTCACAATAGCAGTGGTAACACATACTGGCAGTACTAACACAGACTAGCAGTATTAACACAAACTAGCAGTATTAACACAGACCAGCAGTAGGAACACTGATTAGCAGTATTAAATAAGTCAAGCAGTAGTAACTTTGCACTGGCAGTATAAACCACCGAGCAGTAGTAACCATACTTAACCATTTTTGAAAATTTATCATGAGTAATATAGCGAGCAGTATTAACTGATTTAGAAGTACTAAGTATCCAATCAAAACAACCTGAAACACTTAAACACACAGGGGTTAATAGCACCAATTCAATGAAAGTAACTAAGGAGGAATCTATATAGGTACATAAAGAGAATGAGAATATACTTATTCATTGTTCATTATGCCCACACTTGTGACCAAAAATGTGAATCTACCCACCTCAAAAGCTTTTGTGAATAGATCAGCAAACTGGTTACTTGTGTGTACTTTCTGAACCTGAATTAGCTTCTTCTCATTACAGTCTCTAATAAAATGGTACCTTATTTCTATATGCTTTGTTTTTGAATGCTTGACCGGATTATTAACAATGCTAATAGCACTGTTGTTGTCTATGAAAATAGGAGTGTGAAGAAATGTCATACCATAGTCCATCATTTGATTCTGAATCCATAGCACTTGTGAGCAGCAGCTTGCAGCAGCTATGTATTCTGCTTCTGTTGTTGAAGTGGACACTGTGGTTTGCTTCTTACACTGCCATGATACTAGTCTTGCACCCAAAAACTGACATCCTCCAGTTGTAGACTTTCTGTCCAAGTTAGCTCCACCCAAATCACTATCTGAATATGCAAGAAGGTCAAATGGTGAGTCATGAGGATACCAAAGGCCTAATCTGGGTTGACCTTTGAGATATCTGAATATCCTCTTGACTGCTTGAAAATGTGATTGCTTTGGTCTAACTTGAAATCTTGCACAAACACAAACAGGGAACATGATATCTGGTCTAGAAGTTGTGAGATACATGAGAGAGCCAATCATGGATCTGTAATAATGAACATCCACATCCCCCCCCCCCTCAAGATCTGCAGTAATCTGTTTGTGTGTCTCCATGGGTGTGCTTGCAGGCTTGGAATCTGAGAACCCAAACTTGGTTAAAATGTCCTGCACATACTTGGTTTGGCTTATGAAGATTCCATCTTGTTGCTGCTTAACTTGTAGCCCAAGGAAGAAAGTAAGTTCACCCATAGAACTCATCTTGAATCTCTTATGCATTAATTCTTCAAAATCTCTGCATAATTGATCTTTTGTGAATCCAAAGATGATGTCATCCACATAGATTTGCACTAACAAGATGTCCTTCTTCTTCCTTTGAATGAACAGAGTCTTGTCAATGATTCCTCTCTCAAAACCATTTTCCAAGAGATAGGTAGACAATGTGTCATACCAAGCTCTTGGTGCTTGATGTAGTCCATATAGTGCTTTCTTCAATTTGTATACTCTGTCAGGGTACTTGGGATTTTCAAACCCTGGAGGCTGACAGACATATACTTCTTCTTTAATTTTGCCATATAGAAAAGCACTTTTCACATCCATTTGGTAGACTTTGAACTTCATGAAAGAAGCATAGGCTAAAAACAGCCTAATTGCCTCAATCCTAGCCACTGGAGCAAAAACCTCTTCATAATCAATTCCTTCTTCTTGAGTGTACCCTTGTGCTACCAATCTAGCCTTGTTCTTAAACACTATCCCTCTCTCATCCTTCTTGTTTCTGAAAATCCATTTTATCCCTATAGCTCTGTGTCCTTTAGGCAGTTCTACCAAATCCCATACATTTTGCAGTACAAACTGCAGCAGCTCCTCTTGCATTGCTTCTATCCAGCTTGGATCTTTTATTGCATCATGTGCCTTTTTAGGCTCAACCTGAGATAGAAAGCAAGATAGTAAGCCTGATTGTATGTCTTTTAATCCTCCCAACTTACTCTGATTCCTTGTGATGATTGGAGAATTGATGTCACCAATCACCAACTGAGGAGGATGATCTTTATGCACTTTTGTTTGATGAATAGCCTCTTCATTAATCTCTGCATCCAGATTAGAGTCATTCTTTTCAGGAGAGCTGCCACCAAACAATGAGAAGTTCTCATCATCAGTATCATCTTCTGCCAATGCAGGCATCTCAGGTTCTAGCTGTTCTGAATTCAAAAGTTGATCCTCCTTTTCACCTCTCTCCTCTTCATCCTGAGCGGTTTCAGTATCATCTGAATCTGAAGCATCTTTCTTCTCTTGAACACAGAGTTCAATAGGATCTGCTTTAGAGATTGGGAACATCACAAACTCTTGTCTTTTGTCTTGTACTGATTCTGTCCCTGTTCCTGCATTATTCTTATAACTGAAACCCAAAGAATTAGTTAGTGAATCAATGCCAAAAAGCCAATCAGGGCCTGTACCAAGTTTATTTGGTGTGCTCTCATTGCATTTGACATTGTCACTTTCCTCAATTATTCTAGAAGAGGTATTAAATACTCTGTAAGCCTTACTTTGGGATGAATAACCAACCAGAAATCCATCATCTGCTTTGCTATCAAACTTGCCTAATTGAGTTTTGGTATTAAGAATTATGCAAGGACACCCAAATGGTTTGAAAAAACCAATAAAAGGTTTCTTCTTGTTAAAAAGTTCATATGGTGTCTTGCCTTGAGATTTAACTATTAGAACCCTGTTTTGAACACAACAAACAGTATTAACTGCGTCTGCCCAAAATGTAACTGGCAGTTTTGAATCTGCCAACAGGGATCTTGCAGCTTCAATCAGTGTCCTATTTCTCCTCTCAGCAACTCCATTCTGTTGAGGAGTCCTAGGAGTACTGTATTGTTTCTCAATTCCTTTTTCCTCACAAAAGCTGTTTAGGTCATTGTTTTTAAATTCAGTTCCATTATCAGACCTAATGACTTTAACTCTTAGATTTGTTTGGTTTTCAACTCTAAGAACAAAGGATTTGATCAGTCCACTTGTCTCATCCTTTGTCCTTAGAAAATAGACCCAAGTGAATCTAGAGAAATCATCAACAATAACCAAGCAGTAGGATTTCTTACCAATACTCGTCACATTTGTAGGACCAAACAGATCCATATGCAATAATTTAAGAGGTGAAGAGATTGTATTTATCTCTTTGGACTTATGAGAAGTTTTGTGCTGCTTGCCTTTAAGACATGCAACACAATGATCATCACATGAAAATACCTTTTGTGGCAAACCTCTTACAAGGTTATTTTTCACAAGTTTATTCATTGTTTTAAAGTTCATGTGACACATCCTTCTGTGCCAAAGAGATGATTCATCAACAGAAGCTTTTGAAAATAGACAATTAAAAGATGAATCATTAGATACATTCTCTAAATCCAAGCAATAAACATTGTCCTTTCTTGGTGTTCTCAGTAGTATCATACTTTCATCAACTACCTTGAACCCTTTAGCAAGGATAATACATTCAGTATGAGTAAACAATATACTATGTTTCTTGTCACAAACCTGTGATACACTTAACAGGTTGTATCTCAATTGCTCAACATAGTAGACATCCTCAAATGTCATCTTACCCTTTGATACATTACCTTTTCCACTAATCTTTCCTCCAGATGGATTATCACCAAATGCAACATGTCCTCCATCAATTCTTTTGAAGTTTTGTAGGCAGGACTTGTTGCATGTCATGTGCCTAGAGCAACCACTATCAACATGTCAAAAGCTCTTCCCTTTTAGCTATTGGTTGCCCTGCACATAAAGTAGAACAATTAGTTTTTAGTAGGAACCCAAGCCAAAGTGGTCTTGGGTTTCCCATTCTCATCAACATATTCACAATCAGTTTTGATGAGCTTTTCAGACTGGGGAATCTTATGGCTTGAATACTTTGTCACAATAATGGGTCTATTACTGGAAGCAGTACTAACTTGATTGGCAGTACTAACTTTGTTAGTTGTACTAATATTATTAGCAGTACTAATTTGATTAGCAGTACTAACTTCATTAGCAGTACTAATTGGATTAGCAGTACTAACATTGTTAGCAGTAGTATTGCTTGCAGCAACATTATTTCTGTCAGTAGTACTATTTGAAATAGCAGTACTAACAAATTTCTTTACTATTGGAACCCAAACCTGAACAAAGTTGTTTGCTTTATTTTTCTTTAAGTTACTCCTTGGCTTATTTGGAGTATTTTTCTTTGATTTTGCAAACTTGTTTTGAGCATGAGATTTTATAGGTGCTCTTTTTACATTTTCAGCGATATGATTCCTTCTTTGATTCCTATAATCAACAGGATTTTGAACATTTATCCTTTGGTTCATAGGATTGAAATAACAGTATTTGGCAATATGATTAAGATTTCCACAAATAAAACAAGGTTTTGGTCTATTGATTTTACTCAAATCAACCCCTTGTTTTTGTGCCCACTGATTATTCAAGTTTCTTTGATTACCCCTTGTTTTATCATGTTTTTTGGGCTGAGACTGTTTACATGTACAGGGATTCACAACTATGGTCTGCATATAGTGGACTCCATGTACCTTACCCTTTTCTCTCTTTGAGCTATCCACCTTTTCACTCTTGATGAATGGTTTACCCCCCCCCCCCCTTCATTGGTAAGAATATGATTTTCTACAGGAATCTCTTCTGCATTCTTACTCTCAGAATTCTCTTCCTCATTCTCTTCTTCAACCACCACACTATCAATAGGATATACTTCTATTGCTCTTATAGGTAAGTCCTTCTTATTTTGGTTTTCTAAGAGATCTGAAGAGGGGGGGATGTAATTATTGTTATAAGGTGGAGGTGTTGCATTGTATCCTATACCACTCTTGATCTTATCATGAACTTGAGTTTTAAGCAAAGAGTCCATTGCTTTGGAAGCATAAGAAAACTTCTCAATGTCAAGCTTAGCTTTCTCATACTTACTCTTTATCTTCTCACACTCCTCTTTAGACTTTTCTATTTGAATCTCTAATTGATTTTTCTCCCACTTCCAGTAATTTGTGTCATACATGTGCTGAAGTTCATTGGCCTTGTAAGCCTTGATTTGATCTTCAAACTTCTCAACAATCACTTTATAATCTCTTATATCTCTCTCTAACCTTTTAAGATCGTCACACATGCTTTGGTTATGATCCCTATACTTTTGTACAGTCTGAAGACAATCTTTAGTGCACAGTTTAGTTTTTACCTCAGTTGGAATATCTGTGCTGGAAGATTCTGAGACTTCTGCCATCAGGGCTTGATTCTGAACAGCTTCTTCTGCTTGATCACTCCAATCAAATCCCATTCCTTCTTGAGAAACAAGAGCTTGAGTGGAGTTTCTGTTGTTTTGGAAGCTTGAGGAATGTGCTTGCTGATGGTTGCTGCCATGTTGTTGAGGAATTCCTCCTCTGCATTCTCTTGCAAAGTGTCCCATTTTGTGACACTTGTAGCACTCCACCTTTGACTTGTCAAACCCAGCACCATCTTCTCTCCTCTGAGAAAAGTTGTTCTTGCCAGTCCTCTTTATGAATCTCTTGACCCTCATAGTTAGCATGGCCATCTGCCACTTTATATCCATCTCCTCAAGGTCATCTGCATTAATTTGTTCAAGATCATCATTAATTAAACCAGAATTAGCATGACTAGCAAGAAAAGCTTCTAATACAGAGTCATTAGATACATCCTGCTTAGATACATAAGCAGTACTAACTGATTCTGTATTACCAGTATAAACATTAGTAGAAGAAGATGATAAAATAGCAGCATTGTGAGTGTATCCAGATGGTCTTTTCTTGGCTTCAACTTCAGCCTCAAACACCCTTAAGTCATTATAAAGATCGTCTAGTTCTTTGTCCTCCAGCTTGTCATCCTGTCTGAAAGAGACAGTATACATGGTCCATTCATCTCCAAGGAACCTTAAGAACTTTCTGTTTACATCATCTTGATCAATCTGCACTCCAACTGTAGCTAGTTCACCAATCAGCTTGTTAAACCTGTCAAAAGTTTGAGTCATGGACTCATTCTTAGTTGACATGAAGTTTTCATACAGTTTCTTCAATATAGCCTTCTGATTTCTCTTGGTACTTTTGGTACCAGAGAATCCCTTCTCTAGAGCATTCCAAAGCATCTGGGCATCAGTGCAGTTGCAGAATTGGTGTTGATACTCATTAGGAATAGCCAAGAGTAGTGTGCTCAAGGCTTTCATCTCTGTCTACCTTATCTTCCTCTCTCCATCTGTCTTTGGTGGGATTCTTTTTCCATCTGCTCCAATCTTTCCTTCATTAGATGGGTCATTCTCAATGATGTCCCACATAGAGTAATCTGTGAGAAGGATGTATTGCCTGATCCTAATCTTCCACATGTCAAACTCATTAGATCTGAGCATTGGAACCTTTGAGACCAGAACACTATCACTTGAACCGTCCATGATGATTGTTGTTTTTCTGAGTTTAACAAAGCTCTGATACCACTTGTCAGGATCGTAATTCAAACAAGAATTTAATTCACACACACTCAGAATCAATGCTAAAGAAGTTTCAAAAAAACACTTTAACACTAACAATCAATGAAACAGTATATAAAACTCAAATCACAAGTTTATATTGATTCAACTTGATGATTACACACAAAACCTCAATCTGTTGAACAAGCTCAACAGACGTTCTATACTTCTCTATAGAAAGGATCTAAACTAGTCTTGAGGTTAATTCTCTCTAACAAACCTTATGAATTATTCTCTCAGAGTGTACTATATAATCTATATCATCTAGACTATATTTACAGAGTAGATTACAAGATAATTATCAAAATAAACTTGATCTTCAATATCAATCCCATAATTATCTTCAGCCTTATCTCCAGCTTGTCTTTATCTCCAAGGCATCTTTATCTTTATAAGCAGCACTAACCATCAACAGAAGTATTAACTATTTCCAGCAACATTAAGCTCCTCAGCAGTATTAACTATACTTGCAGTAGTAATCACTTAGCAGTACTAACTCTCCAAGCAGTACTAACTATTCAAGTAGCAGCACTAACTCTTCAAGCAGTATTAAAACTACTAGCAGTAGTAATTACTTAGCAGTATTAATCAGCAGCATAAACCATACTTAGCTCATTCAGACCCAACATAAACAATGCATTTCCCAACAAAACCCCACTGTTTACAAGTCACAGAAATGTCCAGGTGACATTTACTTTCCGAAAATTACGGGTGTTACAATCCTCCCAACCTTAAAGGAGATTTCGTCCTCGAAATCTAAATCTCTTTGAAGCGTTGCCCGCGGGATAGATTGCCACTACTCCACTTGCCAATATTACCACCATAATCTTATATTGATCCTCACGATAAATGTCCCCTTGGTCACATCACACTTATGTCCGAATGAACAATCATCTTACTAATGTAGCTTTTAACCGTGCGACTGCAGTTGTCTCCCAGCCTTGGGTGACACATACTACCTCACGGTTAGCTTGTGATCTCTACATCTCACCGGCCAATTAACCTCAAATCCACATGATTCTGAACCCAAAGCCAAAGATCGACACCAAGTTCCCATGAATCCTCATATTCCTACTTATCCATTCTTAATATTGATAAAGATGTCCTTCCAAGACGCACTAACGCGTCCTTCAGGTAACCGGTTAACACAGATCCGGCTATCACTCAACTCCGTTCCAACCCCAACCTCATTCCCTTAGTAAGACCTTTATTACAACGGAAAACTTATACACATCGATGCTTAATCAATAACATCTAACCTTCTGCTAAGTTCTACTTCAGAGAGGTCAACATTCCCAAGACCCAACGGGGTACTTCCAAGCATTCCCAGATTCATGGACTTCAAGAAAACAAGTCGACGCCTAAAACCAAACGGTGATAACGAAAACGTAGGCATCCCGTCCGATATTTCATTCCGGAGGTATTGTCGCTTTAAGGTTGACACCTAACAGAGGGCTATTATTCCCGATCTTACATTCCCAACAAACGGACCACCATAATTCCTTTAATCACGGAACCCACTAAGACGGTACACCATCAACATACACCATGATGTCCAACAGACAAGTAACTCATTAAATCGAACCCAACCAGGCGCCAATAATCACTCAATACATTTTCCCGCAGGTTTACCGAAACATAGAGGCCACCCCTAAGATAACGGGGAAGGCATGAATCTATTACCTCAACTATTCAAACGTGAACCGATTCAAAAATTGAAACCCAAATTCAAGATTGACTACAAGTCGGATCATCCGACGCTTCAACTCCCAAGGACTTCTCTAGTCCTTTAATTACAACTCCTTCCACGATAGGGGTTTAAATCTATAGGCCTAATGAGTTCAAGGTTTTCAACTAATATGTCAATTTAAACTTTTATAAAACTTTCAAATACATAAGCTTTATAACAATTAATCGTGCGGTAAAATCCAATACCGATCACTCGATAGATTGAAAGTTGATCACCGACGCTACACATATAAAACCATTTCCAAAATTTGTTTGATCATTATTTACGTTAATAAAACGATAACAAAAGATGTGTAGCAAAATTTACACTATAAACATGTAAATAAATTCCTGCACCACAACACGTGTAATAAATGTTTGTATAACTCCAAAAGAGAACTTCACAATTTTAACTTTAAAATTTTCCCTCTTTAACCAAAAACGTTGTGGCATAAAATTCTCAACAACCCTATATGCATCAGTTTATTCCCCAAAGCTCGGTAGAACGATGAGAAAGCAAATAAATTTCAAATTGAGTTTAAAACTTTGAGCCGCACAGAAGAACACATTTGACCAAAATAGTAACTACAACGACATGAATACCGCTAACTCGTTTAATGCATTGCGGAAAATTTCTAACAGTAAAATCAATAACTGAAATAACATAAATCCTTTATATGCTTACTCACACCAATAGTATAATTTAATCCAAATACAAATAGTATACAACGATTGACACT
Source organism: Arctium minus (assembly GCA_954870635.1). Classification (NCBI taxonomy): domain Eukaryota; kingdom Viridiplantae; phylum Streptophyta; class Magnoliopsida; order Asterales; family Asteraceae; genus Arctium; species Arctium minus. Next base: position 29,083,936 of record OX941089.1, on the reverse strand, counting down.
TGCATAAAGCCCAAAGATAAATCACATGATAATGAAACTTCTCCAAAATAACATATGGGGTGACATTTATTAACAAAACCCATAAATTAACGCACACAATAATGCATGTACACACGTTCCAAGATTTATCTACGCGACGCAAAGTCGTACGATGAGATACCATAAAACCCAACTGAATTTTCATAAAACTCATTAACGCTTAAATCAAGCGGCGTCAAAATTTCCATTTCCCAACATAAAAGCATAAGACGACAATAAGTCTAAAAATGTTAAAATTCTAAAACCACCACGTACAATAAAGTGACCCTTTTCAACAAAACTTTCATGAGATACGACGCCCAATAAGCTCGTAAATTTACACGCAATAAAATTAAAACACACGCATTTCGAAGTACACTCACGCGCCCAAAACGTCGCAAAACAATATTCTATAAAATTCAACACGACTCGTACATACTAAAATTCCCAAGAAAATTCCGACTCAAGAACATAGGAATAACTCTTCCTTTAAAACCTTAACATACGTGGAGGAGATCCAATGTCAAGGTTAAAAATTCTACAGTTACTTGCCCAATACCCATATGGCATTAAAACACGGATCTTATGATATCCAAAAATAGCATTAAACACAAAACAGGGACGGAGAGATTTTCAATATAAATTTGCAATCACATGCAACAAAACAATTCCATGCATGCTTAAGCTCACGGTTTAAAATATGATGAGTGCTAAATGTTTTACCAAGACTTAGTGACATAACTTACTTTATACCTTGAAAACATGAGAAACAATTTATGCAAACTTATTTAGAAATAAATTTCGTGCATGAAATTGGTCGACATTTAACATCGTGAAATCACGCTCCTCAATTGTTAGGATCGAATTCTCAACAAGAATTATGAATACTCAGAAACAATATTAAAGAAGTTGCGGAAAAACACTTTAATATTCAATAAACAGAAAAACAGTATGAATCACAACTTGCAAACTTTACTTAATGATTTAAGTTACAAGCTTTTCACTCACAACCTCAATCTTGAAGAACAGGCTCTTTCAAGACGAATTCTACTTCTCTAGAATTAGGAACGATGCCTTGAGGTTGATTCTCTCTCTAAAACAAAAACTTAAAAAAATTCTCACAAAAGTTACTTAACTATTCTAAACAAATCTAAACATATATTGAAGAATAAAAGATAATTACTAAACATAAAAAGATCTTCAATATAAACTTCCATCTTTATCTCCAACTTCCATGAATATCTTCAGTCCATCCAGCTGTCATCCTTCCATGCGAGTTCTTTATCACATAAGCAGCATTATTCTTCAGCAGCATTAATACTCTGAGCAGTATTAACTCCAGCAGTACTAACCATGCTCAGCAGTATTAATCTCTTCAAACAGTACTAACTTTGAACTAGCAGTACTAAACTTGTTGAGCAGCATTAATCTGCAACTAGCAGCATTAATCACAGAAGTACTAACTAGAAGTAGTAACTATTTTCTTCTAGCAGCATTAACTTTACTTGTGCTGTACTTGTGCAATTCTTCAGTTCCCAACAATCTCCCCCTAACTTGACTTTTAGGAAGAGAAGTCAAGTTCTTCAGATCTGATCTTCAAGATGCTTTCAACACCTCACATTCAGTTGCCCAAATTTGGATCTAGGCCCAGACTTTGATTGATAGTTCTTCTCACCACAATTCTGGCCATTTCTGAATCCTTAGTACATACTAGCTTAGCTTTCAGCATTCCTTCAAGTTTCTGCTTGCTATGATCATATATTTTGTCAACTAGGTAGTATTCATGATAACATTTATCAATTGTAATCATGTACACACCACAATTTTCAAAAAGTATCCAATGATCAATCTTTTTGAACACATACTCATGATGAAGATCTTTAATCCTATGCACTACCTTCTCTGGATCAAACATCATACATAAGTATTCCATTGCTACTTTGAGAAGATTTTCTTTAGTACCTTTCAACACAGGCTCATAGAGTTTCATTCCCACTTTGTACATTTCCTCTATGTCTGCTCTTGAACAACCTTTGATTACTCTCCCCCAGGTTGAATATGCTTCAAATGCACCACCATTTCTTTTGAGTCTAAAGAAATCCTTTCCATTGTCTCTTAGAATATCCCAAAAGATGATCTCTGGAGCCTTCATGGAGATTGGAACAGCCTGTACAGGTTTTACTATAGTCATATACAGCCCCACATGCTCATCTGATTGCTCTTTGGACTATTCTGGGTTCTGCACAGGTTCTGCTGAAGGTGTGACTGAAGGTTCTGCTTCAGTTTCTGCTCTTTCTTCCACTCTTGGCCTTTTAGACTGGCTTTTGGAAGCAATTGTCTTCACCCTCTTTGCAGATTTAATTTCTATACCAGCATTCTCTTGTTCTTCCTTCATTTCTTCAGCATTGTCCTTTGAAGGTGTGGTCTCCTCAGGGAATGGTTGTTGAATATTTAGGTCATGCCTTTCCTTCATTCTTCTTTCAGCCTTTTCCCTTTGAGATGAGTCCCCTTGAAGCTTGGCCATTTCTTTCTTGTACAAATCCTCAACCTGACTGTATGCCATGTTGGTAAACATTTCCCCTTTTACACCAATTGCACCTCTCAGGAAGTTAATCATTCTTCTTCTTTCCTGATTGGCCAAAAAGGTCTTAGAAGGTTGTCTTTTCTGCTTCATTACTGGCATTCTCTGCTTAGACACTTTCACAGAGCTTTTCTTGGCTTCAGTTGCTGCTTTTAAACTTTCTTGATACTCAACATTTAGTTTTCTGGCCATTATCTTTGCAAGCTCTCTATTTGTTTCTGTTTGAATCTGTTCCTCCTTTTCCATTTGCTCTTGAAGCTGCTTTGCCATCTCCTCATCCATTTCAATCTGACTCCTCTTCTTTGAAGGCAATTCAGTTTCAATAAGCTTTTCCTTTCCCTTTCCCTTTGTATCTTTCAAAGTTGCTTTACTTGATTCTTTTCTTTTCTTTGAGCCTCCTCCTTCATTAATGATCACTCCCTTGACCTTTTGACTAGCCTTAGGAGTGTCATTCTTGGCTTTAACCAATGTCTCTGCAATCTCCAGTTCCTCTACAGAGAGCCCTGTTACTGCTTCTTCTGTTTCTGCTGCTTCTTTTGTTTCAGCAGCATTAACTGTTTCTGCTGTTTCAGCAGCATTAACAGTTTCTGCTGCTTGAGCAACTTCTGTTTCTGCCTCTATTGCATCCTCTGTCTCCCCCTCAACTTCAACTCTCTTTTCAGCTGAACTTTCTTTTTCTGTTTCCCTTTCTTGCTTCTCCCCCTTGTTGGAAGCATCTTGAGCATTGTTCCTCTTCTTTAGAACAAATTGCTTTCTCCTCTTCTTTTGCAATAACCTTGTCACCATTTTCTTTAGCTTGGCAATCTGGACTTGTTGGGACAGAACTATAAGTTTAAGTTCTTCTATATCTTTGCCCTGTTTGAGTACATCCATGTTGATGTTTCCCATGGTTTCCATCAATTCATAATAGTTATATCTGTCCTCACCTTCTCCAGAAGTGTTACCCTCTTTTGATGGATCATTGGATCTTTTTGTAGTGGAAGTCTTCTGCCTAGCAGAAGCACTATCCACCCCCTTGGTTTCTTGGCACCTGGGACCTTTGGATGATTGCTCACCCAAAGTTTCCATGGGGAAGATCTTATGTATGTTACCACTGACCTCCTCTGTGCTAGCAGGAGTAGTGGCAGCCTTAGCACTCATATGCTCAACCTCCACCTCAGTGAGCACCTCCTTGGGGTTGGGAGACACCCCTTTGGTTTCCCTATTGATATTCTCTAAGGGAGAATTCTCCCTTAGAGGGCTAGAAGGCTTAGTGGGTGATGGTACAAGAAGGGAAGGAGCCTTCTTTACCTGTTTCCTTGTACAAGTTTGGGTAATTGGAGAAGTGGGCTTATGAAGTAGGGACTGTGGGATAGATATAGAGTGGGAAGGTTGGGATTGACTAGCAGTGGGATGGTCTAATGAGGGCCTTGACCCTGCTGCCATACCTTCTTCAGTGTGGGACACCACCATCATTGTAGAGAACAATGGGGTGTCAACTCCTTCCGAGTCCAGAGGGGATCTTTTCATGTTTGAAAAGACCTTACCTTTGGGAATTTTTGGTACATATACCCCATCAAAATGAGGTATATCCGTCAATTCATGGGTTATTACTTCTTGTACAAATCTGGGATACATATAAAAAATCTTTTTACTTCCCAGGTTTGAGACAAGATCTTTAAAAAGCATTTGAGAAAAATTGTACTTTCTGGCAGTGGCCAAGCACACCAAAGCATAAGCAATGGTGCTACTGAACTCACTCCATCCAGTAGTCTTTTTAGAGATACAATGCATAAGAAACGCCATTGGGGTGAAAATTTAGCTTTTGAGAACTTGAACACACCCAATGGGCTTCCATACCCCATTTTAGTAAGAGTTGAGAATAATTCCTCATTAGGAATAGAGGTTATACCTGCAGCATCGTCTAGACGTAGATAGATGCGTATCACCTCTTCAGTAACTGTTAGGGGTTTTTCACATACCCTTGTCTTGATCATTTGGACACCATCTTCAGTAACAATTGTGGCATTAGCCCAAAATTGCCTTTGATGCTCTATGTAGATAGTTGGTGATACAGCGAGAGCATGGGCAATGTGGCTTGACCTGAGAAAGTCCACAATTTGGTGGAATCCATCGGCTTGTTTCGGCTTCTTTAGCATCGCAATCTCGTTGTGCTCGTCAATAAACACCATTGAAGCCATATGTACGCAAGGATTCTTGACTAGCGAGCACTGGATACTTGAGAGAAAAGAGTGAGAGAGAAAATGAACAGTAGACAAAGAGTCGTTATGATCTTTTAGGCGGGGAAAGGGTATTTATAGCTTGTGGATTATAAGCAGTATTAACCCTAAAAATTTAGTGAAAGCAGTATTAACAGTGAGCAGTATTAACTGAAAGCAGTATTAACTGAAAGCAGTATTAACTGAGAGCAGTAGTAACTGAGAGCAGTATTAACTGAGAGCAGTATTAACTGAGAGCAGTATTAACTGAAAGTAGTATTAACTGAGAGCAGTATTAACTAACTAGCAGTATTAACTACTTAGCAGTATTAACTGTGCACTGGCAGTATTAAAAATGCACTGGCAGTATTAAAAATGCACTGGTAGTATTAAAACTGCACTGGCAGCATTTACTACACTTACACTTTTTGACACCATCCTTTTACTCATACTTTTTACTACTTTGTTCATCCCCTGATCCTTTTCTTCTTGATCCTTCATGATCATTACTCCCTCTGGAGTATTACTAACTTCAACCTGAAACACTTAAACACACAGGTTAGTAGTATCATGCTCAATGAAATCTTCCAAAGGCAACTTATCTTTTAACTCATGCCCTGAGCATTTATTATTACTTCCCTCTGAATCAAATGCAACATGTCCTCCATCAAATCTTTTGAAGAATTTGAAGGCAGTCCATGTTACCTGTTGTGTGCCAAGAGCAACCACTATCTGCATTCCAAATGCTCTTCCTCTTGAGCTTTTGGTTGCCCTGCACACTTGATAAATCAGTTAGTCTTGGAGGGAACCCAAGCCAAAGTGGTCTTGGGTTGTCCTTTCTCATCAATATAATCTTTAAGTTTAGTCTGGATGAGTTGTTTAGGAATCTCATGGCTGGAATACTTTGTCAAGATTATAGGTTTGGCAGCATTACTACTAGAAGCAGCACTAGCCTTGTTAGCAGTACTAACTTGGTTAGCAGTACTAACTGAGTTAGCAGCACTATTTCTGTTAGCAGTACTATCTGGGATAGCAGTACTAACAGGTTTCTTTACAATTGGAACCCAAACCTGAACAAAGTTGTTTGTTTTCTTTGTCTTTAAATTACTTCTTGGCTTATTTGGAGTATTTTTCTTTATATTAGCAAACTTGTTCTGAGCATGAAACTTTTTAGGTGCTCTTTTCTCAGCCATTTGATTCCTTCTTTGATTCCTATAACCAGAAGAGTTTTGTGGTTGTCTTTGAAAAGTGACTCTTTGGTTAATAGGATTGAAATAACAGTATTTGGCAAGATGATTCAATTTGCCACAGATAAAACAAGGTTTTGGCCTGTTGATTTTACACAGATCAATCCCTTGTTTTTGTGTCCACTGATTATTCCAGTTTCTCTGATTTCCCCTTGGTTTATCATGTTTTTGGGGCTCAGATTTATTGCATGTACACTGCTTGCAAGGGACAGGATTCACAACTGTGGTCTGTTTGTAATGGACCTTACCAAACTTTCCCTCTGTCTTCTCTATGTCCTTAGATTTGACCCAAGTTTTTCCACATCCCTCATTGGTGATAATGTGATTTTCTAGGGGAATCTCACCACTCACAGTGTTCTCCTTACTCTTATCATTAGAGTTTTCTTCTTCAGAGTCTGTTTCAACCACCACTTTGTCTAATGGATCTACCTTAGTGGCTTCATCAGACAATTCCTTCCTATTCTTGGTCTCTAGCAAGTCTGATATAGGAGGGATGTAATTGTTGTTGTATGGTGGTGGTGTGGTATTATAGCCTATTCCTCTTCTAAGTTTGTCATGGATTTGAGTTTGGAGCAAAGAGTCCATTGCTTTTGAAGCATTGGAAAATTTCTCAATATCCAGCTTGGCTTTCTCAAACTCACTCTTTATTTTCTCATTCTCCTCTTCTTTCTGTTTCAGCTTCAACTCATACTGATCTTTCTCCCACTTCTAGTAGTTGGTGTCATATGAGTGTTGGAGTTCATTGGCTTGGAAACTCTTAATTTGTTCCTCAAAACTCTCAACAATTTTTGCATAGTCTTTTATATCTCTCTCTAATCTTTTAAGGTCATCACTCATTGTCTGGTTGTGATCCCTGTACCTTTTAACAGTTTCAATACAGGATTTAGAACAAAGATTAGATGTTACCTCTGTAGGAATTTCTGAGCTTGAAGACTCTGAACCTTTAGCCATGATGATGTGATTTTGAATGTAGGTTTCTGAGAATACTGGCTCTGATACCACTTGTCAGGATCGAATTCTCAACAAGAATTATGAATACTCAGAAACAATATTAAAGAAGTTGCGGAAAAACACTTTAATATTCAATAAACAGAAAAACAGTATGAATCACAACTTGCAAACTTTACTTAATGATTTAAGTTACAAGCTTTTCACTCACAACCTCAATCTTGAAGAACAGACTCTTTCAAGACGAATTCTACTTCTCTAGAATTAGGAACGATGCCTTGAGGTTGATTCTCTCTCTAAAACAAAAACTTAGAAAAATTCTCACAAAAGTTACTTAACTATTCTAAACAAATCTAAACATATATTGAAGAATAAAAGATAATTACTAAACATAAAAAGATCTTCAATATAAACTTCCATCTTTATCTCCAACTTCCATGAATATCTTCAGTCCATCCAGCTGTCATCCTTCCATGCGAGTTCTTTATCACATAAGCAACATTATTCTTCAGCAGCATTAATACTCTGAGCAGTATTAACTCCAGCAGTACTAACCATGCTCAGCAGTATTAATCTCTTCAAACAGTACTAACTTTGAACTAGCAGTACTAAACTTGTTGAGCAGCATTAATCTGCAACTAGCAGCATTAATCACAGAAGTACTAACTAGAAGTAGTAACTATTTTCTTCTAGCAGCATTAACTTTACTTGTGTTGTACTTGTGCAATTCTTCAGTTCCCAACATCAATTTCATACTATTGTCATCCGAGAGCTCAACATCGTAAAGCAATACTCGAATATTTCATCGGTCCACCTCATAATTTCTCCTCGAATAACGTCAATTCCATAAGTCTAAGGTTCTACTCCAACCAATTGCCCTGACCCACAATGGTCAACTTCCAACATTCATCATGTCTTAACTGTCACTACAAGTGATAGCGCTATAAACATTAACTTCTTCGAGCCACTACTCCTTGGAAACTCATCCACTACCCCATCGATCCTCACACAAGGGCGGTTCAAGCACACACATGTAACATGTAAGTTCACTACGACGCTGGCCAGGCGTAATTATGAACGTATCGTTCATGATTATCCTTGCTACCCTCGTCATGATTCCCGATTCTAGTGACTCCATCAACTTCAAAATATCTTATCTTAGAGTGTCTAGTAGTGCAATCTCACTTTCTCATACTTAGAAGAACGCTAGTTTGAGTCTAGATATCAGAAATCAATACATAAATCTCTCAAACTTAAGCTCTGATACCAACTTGTAACACCCTCAAATCTGGAAATAGCAACTAATTTAAACATTTCTAAATACACCAATAAATGATTCATACACAATCATAATTTAAGGTTTAACCTCAACACACACAATTTATTCTCTACATACAGTCTATAACAAGGACGGGTGCTACTAAAACCCAATAATAATCACTATCTCCAAACTGCGGAAGACTTCACCAAATACTTACACTTGTGAAAACTAAGCACATCTCTTCATAGTACTGCTAGAACCAAACCCCCATCTAGAACCTGATGCACATGCCGACAAATAAAAAGGTTAGGCTTAACGCCTAGTGAGCTCAAGAGTTTTCAACAAATATAAATTTACCGTTTAAAAAAAAGAATACAATTGAAATCATAATCTTTCAAAATGATATGCTTCAAATGTGAAAACGACTCGTTTTCCAATAATATGGATTTTAGATGAATGAGGTACCATAATAAACATTTTCCAAACCAAACTGTTTTAAGGACTAAGACCCCAAAATAACAATGTTCCTTCGTAAATTAATTTAAACACATAACTCACTCAAAAGGAGAATAGAAAGCGGACTCCCAATTTATGAAACGTGGATAAAACTTTATATCCCGAAACACCCAAAACACGGGTGGGGTATAATACTCAACCCAGAAATCATGGATAAGATCCATATATACAAAACGTCACCGAAAACTTGGATAATAAAACTCAATACCCAAAAACAACACCTTTCGGTGACGGGGGATACCCGAATTCCATCGAAAGTGGCGGGCACATAAAGTTAAGCCACTTATCAATGTTCTCGAGCTTCACATAGAACCATGGATCCCCGTATACGGCTCCCAACCGAGCTACCACCGCAAGATACCCAAATGACCCTAGTGTCTACTCGACCTCTAATGAGTGTCGTCACAAAAGCCACAAGTCCCCGTATCCGGCTCACAATGGGCACCACCGCAAGACTTAGCTCCGTATACGGCTCTGCAGAGCACCACCGCAAGCTTACATAAAAACATGACTTGGGGACTACTCACTAGACTTCAAACGCGAACACTAAATTCCACGATGAGTAACTAGACTTGATTACAAATAGGCATCGAGTTCAACCACCCACGATCTATACCTCGAGCCCTTCAATAGAGGTTACGCGGTTATCGAGTTCAACCACCCACGATCTATACCTCGAGCTCCCGCTAGCCATAAACAATATCCAGTCTAAAAACGGGGATAAAGTCCCCAACTAAACCAACTGACCGACACGTATGCCTATGGATCCAATGCATTACAGTCTAAAACGTTACATGACTCAAACGAATGAATTAACGCATTCCAAAAGATGTAACTCTCAAATAAGGTGCAACTAAGTACACCATACGTTCAAGGCTCCTTAACGAGCTACCAAATCTGAACAAATGTTCCAAAGACTCAACCGAGTGCAAATCAAGCCCCAAAAGGCTTAATAGACGTTTGGCTAAAACACGAGAGCCAATATGGTTACATAAACCAAATTACATCTTTCCCCAAGACCTTTGTTTCTCAAATCACCATTGGCCTTCGACCCAAAACCCAAAGAAAAGATTAATTAATTCTAAAATGTTCCCAAGGTCGAGAATGATCCAACCCAAAAGACTCACACACTCTTACTTTCAAAACATCCCAATACATGAATGATGCGTGAAACCGGACAAACACTAAAATGCATTTTGACCAATATCCATTTATGCAATAAATCGTTAAAACACATTCATCTATGACACATTTAACAAAATACCCAAAAATCCCAAAGATGTGTGCTATATAAGTTTATAAAGTTAAACACTTTCAAAATAACCAAACTTATCAGCAGTTAACAATTTCATGTAAGATGCAAAATACTTTAAAATAAACATTTTGGCATGTACACTGTTTTCACAAATCAACTTGAACTCACCTTGCTAGATTTAGGCTAAATCTAGATTTTACCCCACTTTGAGCTCCTTTGAAGAAACTTGAATCTTCAAGGTCCAAAACTTCCATAAACCTAGATACATAAATTTTCCACCATAAATATTCATCCCAAACCATATAGAATCGATCCCCGAACACGTTACATCAAAACCTCCATTTTGGGCAAAACCCTAATTTTGGACCCAAATCTTCCAAAATCTTACAAACCGAAATTGAAGGAATCAAACACTAGGAAACCATCAATGGAGCATTTATATCACCTAACAAGGTTTAGAGATGGAGAAAGTAAACTTACCACATAGGTTTTGGTGAAAACCTAGAAAACCCAAAAATGAGCTAGAGGTTGAAGATGAAGATGGAGATGGTGAATAGCCTTCCATTTTACCACTTGATGGTGTTTTATCTCCATAAGATACAAGGATTTGAGCCAAAAATAAGTTAGGGTTTGAAGGGGAAAGAAGGAAAACGTTTTGGGAGAGAGTAGAAGAAGTTTGGATGAGAGAAAATGAGAAAAAGGTTGGAAAACTCTACTTAACAGCAGACTGGCCCTACTTGGTGATATTGCCAAGCGACTATGCCCAGGGCAATGTCACCTGGCATAGTCGCCAGCATGCCCCAAGCCTCTGCTTCTCTTCTAAGACTGTGCCATGTGCGATTGTGACTCGACATAGTCGTCGGGCATTGTCGCGGGACCTTTTCGGAGTCCCGAAACCCGAATTTTTCACTGCCAACGCTCTTGATTCCCCGAGGGATTTTAAACAATGCATTTCCCAACAAAACCCCACTGTTTACAAGTCACAGAAATGTCCGGGTGACATTTACTTACTGAAAATTACGGGTGTTACATATAAGTTGAGCCGAGTTTGCAAACGATGGCGTCTATGGTAGCAGGATTGTTTCCCGTGACTATGATGTCGTCAACATACACTAAGATGTATAAAGGAGTGCCAACATGATGGAAAATAAACAATGAAGGATTCGTCTTGGTGCCTACCAAGCCAAGGGTGTAAAGGGCCTTGGAAAGGTGGTGAAACCAAGCCCGTGTGGCATGTTTAAGGTTGTAAATTGACTTGTGGAGTAGGCAAACATGATTGATCTTTGCGAGTCCGTGAAGCCGGGAGGCTGCTTGATATAGATTGTTTCAGTTAGTTGGCCATGAAGAAAGGCATTCTGAACATCAAGTTGTCTGAGCGACCATTTCTGAGAAACCGCAAGCGATAAAACAACCTTGATGGTAGTTGTCTTGATAACAGGACTGAAGGTCTCGTGAAAATCAGTATGATGTTGTTGCCGAAAACCTTTTGCGATGAGTCTCACTTTGTAACGAGCAATAACACCTGTCTTGTCCTGTTTTATCCTGTAAACCCACTTACAATCAATAACATTAGTATTAGGAACACAAGGAACTAGACGCCATGTAGCGTTTTTAACAAGAGTGGAGTACTCTTCGACCATAGCTTGACCCCACTCGGAAGATTTGTTGGCAATGGTAAACGAGAGTGGTTCAGTACGTGGAATGGAAGCAGTGGCATGATTAGCCGATGGACTGAAGGGAACCCGTTGTTTGGGCTTGGGCCAAAGATTAGAAGGACGTTGTCGCGAAGGCGGTGGTGGTGGCGGTGGTGGTGGTGGTGAAGTTGGCGGAGTGAATGGTAACGGAGATGATCTGCTTGTATCTGAATCGGGTTGTGAGGAGGGAGTGGGTGTAGGAGAGAAGCTAGAGGTAAGTGAGACACTAGGTGGTGAACTAGGCCGACCAGGTATGATAGGAGATGGAGCGATGGGTGGATTGTTGTCGGATACCACGTGAGGTGATACCAAGGAGGTATAGGGACAGGATAATGTTGATGAGGAAGGAGGGACCGAAGGAGAGGTAAAGGGGAAGTGCTCTTCATTGAAGCGAACATGACGAGCAATGCATAAGCGCTCAGTGGATAGGTCAAGGAAACAATAGCCATGATGAGAAGATCTATAGCCTAGAAAGACGCAAGGAGTTGACCAAAAATTCATTTTGTGATGGTTGTACGGTCGAAGGTAAGGAAAACATTGACAACCGAAGACCCGAAGAAAGGAGTAATCGGGAGATTTGTTGAAAAGATGTTCTAACGGTGATTTATTTGTGGAAATTCGTGAAGGCATGCGATTGATTATGTATACAGCGGTATCGAAAGCATAATGCCAGAAACGTTGAGGGACATTGGATTGAGCAAGCAAAGTGAGACCAGTTTCGACGACATGTCGATTGTGGCGTTCTACAAAAACCATTTTACTCACTGGTGTGAGGGAAAGAACGGCGATGAACAATCCCAATATATGAGAAGAAGGAAGATAGATTTCTGAATTCACCACCCCGGTCACTTTGAACGTTTTTGACCTTTGTAGTGAATTGTCTTTCAACCATGGTAAGAAAACCTTTGAAGGTGTTGTAGACATCAGATTTTTAAGCCAAAGGGTAGATCCACATATAACGAGAATGATGATCAACACATAGCATAAAGTAACGATGACCTTCAAAAAGATAGAACAGGTGCAGGGCCCCAAACATCACAATAAATCAAATCTAAAGTTTTATTACTTCGAAAGGAAGAAATAGGTAAGGACTGTTTTAATGATTTGCCCATTTGGCAAGACGTACAAAAAGGTAATAAATTATTTGTAACAGGAATAGAAAATCTAGAAAGCATAAACTTAAAGAGACACTGATGTGGATGACCGAGTCTCTTATGCCAAATGGTAGAGGATGCACAATCAGCAGCAAAAGCAATTTTAGGGATAGACTTGAATTTTGGTAGATGAACAGAATATAGACCATTCTCACTGGGGCTCGTGAGCAGGGTATTCCGTGTAGACTTGTCCTTCACAACAAAAAAATGGAGTGAAATTTAAAGAAAACATTGTTATCTGAACAAAATTTTTGAACAGAGAGAAAATTTTTGGTGATTTCTGGGACATGAAGAATATTAGACAGACAAAAAGTTTTATGTGGTGAGTAAATAGTTGAGGAGCCAATATGAAGTATAGGAAGTCCCTTACCATTACCAACATGGAGAGCGTCATTATCGTAGTACGTGTCAGAGTTATCCATGCTTGCTAAATCCGACGTAACATGATTGTTTGCTCCTGTGTCAGAAAACCATGAAGTTGATGCAACAGATGAGGAAGCACGACTGTTGGCAAAGTTAGTTGTATGCCGAGGATGAATGGTAGATGGGTCACGATTAAAACACTGTGATGGAAGGTGCCCAATACCACAACGCTTACAAGTTCCATATACTGTGTTTTGATTAGATGCCCAATTAAATTGACGACCATCACCACTTCCTCGATTGTTTCCACGAGAACCTCCACGACGACGATTACCACGGTTGTAGGTGTTGGGCTGTCGAGAGCCATAGAAAGCTTGTGGGCTTGAAGTTGTAGCATGCAACAATTGATAGCCAAGGGTAGATGCAATGGAACTGATCTGAGCCGCAAGTTGTTGATGAGAGGCAGAAGGCTGTAACAAACCAGTTGGTGTTGATGGTGAGGGGCCGATAGAGTCACCAAAGTTACCAGTTGTAATAAAAACCTGAGAGACGGATTGACTGGAAACATGAGTTTTTACAAGCATGTAGTCATGGTCACTAAGAAGGGCATGAAGTGCAGTGAAAGCCGTCGAAAATTGTCGTGCAGTGATGGTGGATTTAAGACCATTGTATTCTTCACAGAGACCAAAAACGACAAGCATAACCAGATCTTTGTCTTTGACTGGTTCGCCAATGGCTGTTAGAGCATCGACATATGTAACACCCGCAATTTCCGTAAGTAAATATTAATTTTTTTGACCTCCAATCCTTAGCAATAATTTGTGTTGTGAGTTTTAAAGGCAATTTACGAATCTCGTTTATGGAATCACCTTCGTACGTATTTCAAACCGAAAATCAGGCGCGTGCAGGTGGGGGGCGACAATGCCCGGCGATTGTGACAATGTCACTCTCGCCGTGGCACTATCGCGGGGTGCTATGGACTTACGGTACATAATGGGTGACTATGCCCGACGATTGTGACATTGTCACTCTCGCCATGGCAATGTCGTCGGGGCCTTTGTGGTTGCGGTACACTCAGGGCGATAATACCCAGCGACTATTCCCTTGGCATAGTCGTCTGTCAAGGTCACCGACGGGGATTTTTCTGATATAAATTCCTTAGCCCGTTTTTAGAATGGCATTTATCACAAATCAGATTGGGAGCCGACTTTCTCTTCGCATTTAGGGCGATTCCACCAACCAAACTCCAACCCTCATTTATTCTAAGCCTCAAATCACTCAAGATCATCTATAGCTTCTCTTCTAGGGTTTGTCAACACTTAGGAGACAAGGATTCAAGTGCTTAGTCAAGCTTGGTGGCACCCTCCTACACTACTTGGTGATTCTAGGTTTTGTCAAACCTAAGTATAGTGAGTCTTTCTACAAACCCTTCTCAAATATACATGCTAAATGTCATAAAAACACTTATCTTAAAGTCTTACTTCATTTTCTCATCTTTTGGTGATTTATGGAAATCTAGGTCAAAATTAGGGTTTATGGATAAACTTGATATTGTGATGAAATGGTTGGGAAGGATGGTTTATATGTGTAAATGGTAACCCTTTTTGGGTTTGATGGGTTTTGAGGAACAAAAATATATTAGTTGTACTTCATGATTTTGATGAATGGAAATCTACATTTTGGGAACTTTATGTTCTTGCAAATACATATACGTTGGTCACATCATGAATTATTTATGAGTACCATTTGGTTGGACAATAGTGTAATGGATCCATAGGAACTAGTCGTTTTGTGTGAAATATGTGGTAGCACCAAATTTGCTAAATACGGGGGTTTCATATTTGGGAGCTCGTGCTATAGACCATGGGTGGTTGAATACGATAACCTTGTACCTCGTCATATTTATAATCTAGCGAGCGAGTCCTTCTTAGACCATTGGGAGCTCGAACTAAAGATCGTTGGTGGTTAAACTAGATAACCTTTGGTGCTATAATAGAAGCTCCATAACATTGACGTGTGACCTACTTTTGTGTTCCATCACCTCAATGGTAATCTCGGGTCTCCCCCGTTTGATTTTGGCACTTTACCCCCTCCCAAGGGTGAAGAAGGTAAAGTCCATAAATGAATACTTGTTAATATCACGTACCAATACCAATTGTTTCTTTATGTAAAATTTATATGTTTGATCTCACTAGGCATAAGCATAACACTTGTTTTCTTGAATGGCATGTGTTTACATGTTTCATACATTTACCATTTCTCAAATGAACCTCTCCTTATATATATAGGGATGAGTTGTAGTGCAAACCAAGAGATTTGTACAAACCATACAAACTATTATATTAGGAAATAATTGAGATATTTATGGATAATAATCATGATTTATTAAATACGATTGAGATATATATGGAAGAGGATAAAGTTCATTTATTATGATCATGACATTGGTTAAGGAAACAAAATAAAATTAGATACTCATTAGACTAGATGGACGGCTGAGATTAGTTTGTACAAATAGAGGTGGTTTGCATTTGATCGCTCCTCTCTCTCTCTCTATATATATATATATATATATGTGTGTGTGTGAGAGAGAGGGGGGGGTCCGTTAACAAACCTCTCCATTAATACAACAAAACAATCTAAGGGGCCGTTTACAAAATGTTTACCCGATAAGTGCTTACCGGGGAATTTACCATAGCGGATGAACATGACAAGAGGATAGGATCTTACCCGGTAAGAGCGAGGATAAGGATGAAGAGTCTTACCCGGTAAGAGAGAGTGACAACTCTTACCCGGGTAAGCGCTTACCGGGTAAATTATTTATAAGATATCATCGTGATGATTAAAATATTACTTGGTAAAACAAGTTAGTGTGTCGAGTTTTATTGGTAAATGCTTACCGGGTAAATATTTGGTTAACGGCCCCTCAATAATTTCTTTAAGAATAAATGGCGAGATGTGTTTCCTTTTCTTTAGGGGGATTTAATTTCTTTTTCACTTGTCAACGTTTGATATTTAAATGAAAGTTATCTACAATCAAATTTTGTTTTTTACTTATGTTGATCGGTTTTTCTTATGATTCATACTCATACCTGGGGTTTTTCCTTCACCAAAGTGAGTTTGATACACAAAAAATTCATTTTCATGAATGAAGGAACTCATGAGTACTCTTGTTTTATGAATGAAATGGGGTTTTATACTGGTTTCATGCATGAAATTTTGAGTTATGTGTGTTAATATTCATATATGGTTTTAGGGGTGTTCGCGGTCCGTTTTGGACGGTTTAACCCACCAGACCACAATCCAAACCGCAATGGTGGTTTAAAAAAATTCCAAACCGAGCAATTTGGCACCAAATGACCAAACAGGACCACAAAAATGCGATTTGGCTTGACCGGTTTAGGCGATTTGGGCCACTTACGGATTTTAAGCTAAAACACAAAACATCTATATATAAAATAAAATTTCTACCAATATAACATTATTAAAAAATAATATACCGAATTAGAAAAGAAACTTCTATCTCTAAAATTTTAATTTTTTTTTAACAAGTTGAAAAGTTAAACAAATCCATCAACGATAAATGAATTTGGACAAATATTAAGCAAGTCGAAAGATGATTTGGAATTTTGGATTTGATATTTGAAGGATTTATGAATTTTGTCAATTTAGATAACGTGGTCAATTGAGAAATTAAAACTAAAAACATAATGTTTAAGACAAATTCTTTAAATTGAGCCATAAAGATTAAGCCTACAATATGAAAACTAAATATAATCCCTACATGCGTATTTTTGACAGTCGGTTCGGTTCAAACCGCTTGACAAAACGTTCAAACCCTAGACCAGACCGGACCGAGCGGTTTGACTATTTTTCATAACAGACCGGACCACCATACCGCTTTTTCGACCGGTTTAAACGATCCAATAGTTTTTTTGAACACGCCTACCTGGTTTCATGAATGGAATTGTGTTTTTTGGGTTTTGTGTTTTAAGATTCATACATGGTTTCATTAATGAAGTTGAGTCTTGTTTCATGAAACCAATACAAAACCAAAATAAAAATGATTGACAAACTGCAAAATCTGAAAATAAATTTTTTTTAATTGTAAATACATTTCTAAAAAATTGAATGATGGTTATCAATTAAAAAACAAATAAACTCCCCAAACACGAGGAAATGGTTTTACTAAATTATCTCATATATTTAATTTTATTATCAACTAAATAAGAAAAAGACAATAATACTCTTTTAATTATATAGTTATCACCAAAAAAAAGTGAAATGATGGATGACCATATTTAGTTTGTAAGATGTATACTAATGGGAGGTTTGTAAATGAAACGCACAATCAAATATATATATATATATATATATGAAAAAGTCCAGAAAAATCCAATGGACTTTAGTATTTGGAGTGATTAAGTCCCTGGACAATTTTTTGGAACAAATAAGTCCTTAGACAATTCAAAATACACTAAATAAATCCTTGGACTTTTGGAAACCTGTTAAATACATCATTATTTCTTAAAAATATAACTTGCAACTTAAATAACAGGTAAAACTACAAATTAAAAAAAAAGATATCATCGACTTTATCATCTTACAAATAAAAAAATGGAGAAATTAACTAAAATAACCAATCTCATCAACCAAATACATTTTTTAAGCATTTTTCAAAGTCTCTTCTTAAAATAGTCAAAGTTTAGACATAATTTACTTTATATTTTTTTTTTTTTCATTTTAACTCTTTTATTATATTAACACACGTAATCGTATATTAATAAAAATACATAAAAAATACGTTTTTTTTTACAAATTACACCATTATAATTTTCTCGTCAATACATTTAAAATGAGCCTATTATTAAATTTTTTTTGATTTAATCTCATATTATTAAATATCATAAATACGTACAAATTATATTTAATACTTACACTTTCTATCCTTTAGGTTATTTATTTAATAATATAAGATTAATCTGTAACTATTAAAGTATAAAGTGTAAGTATTAAAAATAATTCATATATATTTAGTAGGGGTGTCAAATTTGTACCATGACAAACCAACCAATTGCATTATCAACCGGACCAATTAATTTGGTACCAACTAAATTGGTTGGTATACCGTACCAACTTTATAAACTTGGTTGGTACGTGGTATTGAAAGTCGCCTACTACGGTAATATCGTACTGTACCGACTTCTATATATATATATATATATATATATATATATAATTATTTATTAAGTAAAAAATCAATTAAGTGAATTATATTTAATTATTAATCCTTTTCTTTTTGATGAATTCATCAATTTAACATCTTATCGTTTATTGTTTAGTACATTAACTCCTCCATGCCTCCTCATAACAACCCCAACTCATTACTCAGTAACTCATCGACTCCTCTCCTCAACGCATACCTCCAACCTCTATAATCCGCACTTCCATCGTTCGACAACCACACGACAACACCTTTACACTAGTACACGATCACGCGAATTTGCAATCGATCCTCAAAGACGCTCTAATGCATTTTCTATATCTATTCTTTAACCTATTAGAACCCATTGTAACTTCAACATTTGAGATGTTGGTACAAAACCGTACCAACATGTACTAACCGAAAAAAGTTGGTACCAAGTAGAGTTGATTGGTACATGGTATAAATATTTGTGTACCAATTATAATTGGTTGGTACACGGTATTGAGAGAAAAAAACATGGTACCGTACCATGTTCACCCATAATATTTAGGATATTGAATAATATAAGATTAAATTCAAAAACAATCTTGAATTCAATTTGAACGTATTAACGAAACGATTATTGTAATTTGTAAGAAAAAAAACTAATTTTTTTGATATATTTTAGTTAATATAATATAAAATGAAAAAATATTGGATATAAAATAAATTAAATAACTAATTATAATTTTATAAGGATGCAAAGTGTAAATTTGTAGGTGACATTTTTTTTAATTTGTAGTTTTATCTGATATGTAGGTTGCAAGTTGCATTTTTAAGTAATAAGAATGTATTCAACAGGTTATCAAAAGTCCAAGAATTTATTTAACAGGTTTTTGAAATATCCAATGACTTATTTGTTCGAAAAAATTGTCCAGAGACTTAATCAATCCAAACACTAAAGTCCATTGGTTTTTTTGAACTTTTCCCATATATATATATATATATATATATATATAGGGTGCGTTTCTTTTGCAAACCAAGCAATTTGTACAAACTATGCAAACCACTATATTAGGAAACAATAAATATATTTATGGATAATGATTATGATTCATTAATAATGATTGTGATATATATGGAAAATGTTAAGTTTATTCATTATAATCATGATTTTAAATTAGGAAATGTTAAGTTTATTCATTATAATCATGATTGTAAATTAGGAAACATAATAAAATCATATATTCATTAGACTTGATGAACGACTAAGATTGGTTTGCATAGTTTGTACAAATAGCTTGGTTTGCAAAAGAAACGCACCCTATATATATATATGTAGGGTTTGTTTAATTTGCAACCCTTAAAAAGGTTGCAACCCTTGCAACCCACATCTTAACCGTCGGATTCATAATCGGCGGTTATAAAAGACATGGGGCCCAATATTTTTAATTAAAAAAAGAGAAAAATAAAAATAAAATAACCGTCGATCATTAATCCAACGGTTAAGATGTGGGTTGCAAGGGGTTGCAACCTTTTTCAGGGTTGCAAAATATCCTTTCACTATATATGTATATATATATATATGGGTTGTTTTATTTGCAACTATTAAAAATGTTGCAAACCTAGCAAGCCACATCTTAACCGTCGGATTCATGATTGGCGGTTACAATAGATGTGAGGCCCAATATTTTTAATTAAAAAAAATAAAAATAAAATAACTGTCGATCATGAATCCAACGGTTAAGATGTGGGTTGCAAAATATCTTTCCACTATATATGTACTAGAAGTGTACTCGCGCAATGCAGCTAGATACATCACGATTTTAATGTTTCATTTTATTTTCTGTTTTTTGTCGATTTACATTAAGATTTTGGATGGTTGTGAGAGAGTGATAATGATTTTTTTATATAAATTTGTTTAATTTAGACTTAATAATATAATGTAATTTATTTTGGTTTAATAATATAATTTTTTTTTATAAAATATTCTGTAAGATTTTTTAATTATATTTTAGATTTTTTATATCTAAAATATGCTGAGAGTTATTTTAGGGGAGTTAAAGTGGGAAATGATTTTAGGGGATTTAAAATGGTTAGAGATAATGATTGAAAATTAATGAATAACATTAAATGTAGTACATACAGCTTTTATGGTTGTTTTTTAAGTAATTAGCATTAAATAGCGGTACATTAAGCTTTAAGACTTGTTTTTAAGAGTTTTTTATGTCATCTTTATAATATAGTATATATATATATATATATATATATATAGAGAGAGAGAGAGAGAGAGAGAGAGACTTGGGATCACGTGAGACCGACCTGTTTTCGTGAGACCGGTGAGACCAAGAATTTACACTTGAACCTTCACAGCAAACGCTGTGAAGGTTCAGATTTTTTTACCTTCACAGTGTTTTGCTGTAAAGTTTCAAGTGTAAATTATTGGTCTCACCGGTCTCACGAAATCATTTGGTCTCACGTGAACCCAACCCTATATATATATATATATATATATAGGGGAGCGATCAAATAGAAACCACTCTAATTTTGAAACCATGGAAACTCTCGATTTTATTGGTTAAGTTAACGAAATTGTTTAATTTGATGAAATTGTTTCATATAATTCTTTTATTGATGAAATTATTTCATATAATTCTTTTATTGATGAAATTGTTGTATATATTTGTGTTTTTTATGTAAAAATGAAAAAGTTTCATCAGACTGTGAAAATAATGAAACAATTTCATCAGAGTGAGAAAAATAGATGAAACTACATAAAAAACACAAATATATGAAACAACTTCATTAAGAAAAGAATTATATGAAACAACTTGATCATATTAAACAACTTTATGAACCAATTTCATTAATTTAACCAATAAAATTGACGGTTTCTAAAGTTTCCAATCTAATATAGTTTCTAATTGAAACCACCTCTCTCTCTCTCTCTCTCTCTCTCTCTCTCTCTCTCTCTCTCTCTCTCTCTCTCTCTCTCTATATATATATATATATATATATATATATATATATATATATATATATATATATATAAGGGTAGGTTATTATGCAACATTTTACATGGTGTAACCCATGCAACCCCTCTATCCATCACTCATTTTATTTTCACATTTTTTAATTAAAAAGTGAAAATAAAATGAGTGGTGAATATAGGGGTTACATGGGGTTGCACCATATAAAGGGGTTGCATTTGAACACCTATATATATATATATATATATATATATATATATATATATATATATACGGTAATCAAATGAGAACCATAAAAATGTTGAAAACTTTTAGAACAAAACTCAACCATCTAATCACTCCAATCTAACAACCTTAATTAATGTTCTATTTATAATGGGGGAGGCTATTTGCAAAAAAAAAATGCTATTTGCACCTTAATGATTTGGGTAGTGATTGTGTTTTTTTTTTTTTTTTTTGTCTTTTCTTTTTTGTCTTTTGTTATTTTTATTATATATTTTTATTTATTTGTATTATCTAGTTTTAAAATGTTTTTTTTTACTTTTTGGTTTGATTTAAAAAGAAATAAATATTTATAAATATAAATATTACTAACTTTTTATAATTATAAAAATAAAACATAAATATTGCGATTTAACATATAAATAGAACATAAAATAATCTATATTACATTCGATTATTCTAAAATAACATTATCCGTAGTACAATTAACACGTAAAAGTTGCATGTAATTTTGTATTCGCTCTGAATACGGGGTAACCCATCCAACAACACACGGATAACTGTAATGGAAAAAATGTCCTACAATTTGCGGAAACGAGTATCCTTCTGCCATATCTAATTTCACATAATGGTTACCATTAACGTTCCCAATTAGAATTATGATAGATGGGTGGTGGTGGAGACACGGTGCTTGAAGAGAGAGATTTTGTTGAAGAAAGTCTGCACAGTGCACTTGGGGAAGACGACTTGAATTTTGATATGGAGGTGGGGTTTGTTTCTATGGATTCCCAATTTATTCCCCATTTAATCGGTTTGCATATAATTTTAAATGATTTTACATAAATAAATTATAAAGTATGATTTATATAATTTATTTTAAGTTGTATAATTAAAATCATTAAAATTTTTAATTGATTTAGGGGTAATTTGGTCATTTTAACGGTTTTGTCCAGTCTTGTTCTAGTCGTACCAAACGTGGAACAAACAATTAGTTCTGTCCAGTTCAGTCTCGTCCTGTCTTGTTCTGTCATGTCCAGTCTCATCTAGTTTGCATACCAAACGCTACATAAGGGACGATTCGGGTAAGGCGTGAACTTACCAACTTATATTTATAATGAGTTTACTTAATTGGCGGGTTTAACCCCCCAACTATCTTTGGTTGTTATTTTTAATTATGGTTCAATTCGGGTAAGAAATAATTACACTTTTACAAAGTTATAATAAAATGTAATTGTTACAAAAAGAAAATTATATTTTACAAAGTTATAATAAAATCAAAAGTTACAAATTTATAAAATAAAATCAAAAGTTACAAATTTTATAAATTTATAAATAAATTTAATAAATTTATAAAATCAAAACACACACACACACACACATATATATATATACATATATATCATATATATATATATACATATATATCATATATATATATATAGGGGTGGGTTCAAACGAGAACATAGTGTATTTAAAAGAATAAAGGGATAGATCTCGACCCTTGATTAGATTAAATCAATGGTTGAAATTAATCATGGCATGTTATGTAGTTAATGACAACAAAATACCCTTTAAAATATGTTGGTAAATGACTTTAGGGGCAAAATTGGAATTTTTTTAATGATATCAATCAGGCGATTTTTTAGGGATGTGATGATCATATCAAATCAAAAAATTCCTTCCTAATTTATCTCAACACGTCTCAATCTCTCCCCATTTTTCTGAAAATAAATTCAAATTTCGTTTATCATGGTAATCACAAGTGATTCGCTGCTATAATGAATTCAAAATTGATTTATCATGTTAATCACAAGTGATCTGCTGGTATAATTAATTCAAAATTCGTTTATCATGGTAATCACAAGTGATTCACTGCTATAATGAATTCAAAATTGGTTTATCATGTTAATCACAAGTGATCTGCTGGTATAATGAATTCAAAATTCGTTTATCATGGTAATCACAAGTTATCTGTTGGTATAATGAATTCAAAATTCGTTTATCATGGTAATCCTCGTTTCTCCTTCGAGAATCCACCTATAAATCCACCATCAAAATGCTTCTTTCCTTAAAAGATCATCCATAACTCAAAATTAATGGATATCAGTCTTATTGGTTTCGACACCCCTTTCTTCCACAACCTCCACCACATCCTCGAAACCACCGATGATGCCAACAACAACCAATCAAGCAACGCCGGACCATTCTCGAGCCTACGTCCGTGACGCCAGAGCCATGGTTGTAACTCCAGCTGATGTGAAAGAGTATCCCAACTCTTATGTCTTCATCATCGACTTGCCGAGTCTCAAATCCGGTGATATCAAGGTCCGAGTGGAGGACGAGAACGTGTTGATGCTAAGTGGAGAGAGGAAGAATCAGGAAGAGAGTAAGGTATAGAACACCGAAACTGCCATTGGAGAGGAAGATTGGAGAGGAAGCATTATGAATTTTATGAGAGAGATGATGTGATCTCATGATTTGAATCGTATTAGATAGATGATGTGATCCCATGATTTTAGCAATTAAAATCTATCCATAAATAATGAATTGTAATATAAGACCAAAATACCCTTTTAACAAACTTTTTGAATAAATATTTTTGATATTTAATTCATTAAAATGATTGGACGAGAGCCGTTCCTTTATTCTTTTAAATTGATACCATTCTCGTTTGATCCTCCCTCTCCCTCTCCCTCTCTCTCTCTCTCTCTATATATATATATATATATATTGAGAGTCCAAGATCACTAAATCTCTAGAGAGAGAAAGTAGAGAGAGAGAGCAATGTAAGCGCAAAGTTACTGATGTATTGAATATGCGTGAAAAGTGTTACAAGGAACCAAGACCAAAGGGACTTAAATACCATTGGTCAATACAACACAGTATTAGACTTTAGACACAATATTTGACCAAGCCTATAAATACAATGATTACTATAAAATCAGACCTAACAATCTCTCCCTTATTAATCATTGGCGTTTTGGTCTTTAAAAATTATCTTCTAAAACAGCATGGACCAACTAAGCGACTTTGCGAAGCATTCTGACTTTTTGAAGAAATTTATTCTCATCATCTTTTATGCTCTGTTGTCTTTACTGCCTTGACAAGACTGGACCAGTTTGAAATAAACTTGAAAGAACAGTCGGTTCATCAGCTTGTGCTCTAGACAACACACCTCTTTTAAATGATCTTGAATGAACTGTGGTGGTCGGAGTAGGAACAGCGAAAGACAAGTAAAGTTGAAGAAATTTTGAATCTTTGAGCGAATCTTGATCAGCAGATAAACGTTTGAGCTCTTTGTCTCTTTATCATCTCCTTAACTTCTCCCCCTCATGACCTTGATGATCTGGATCAACTTGGTCATGCATATGTTGGAGACGAGACAACTTAAGATCTGCAAAATCAAAGAAACGGAGAAAACAGGAGAGGTTTGCGCGACACGCAGGTGGCGCAAAGTGAGGTTTGCGTTACACCAAGGTTGTGCAAAGAGAAGTTTGCGTTACACCAAGGTGGCGCAAAGTGAGGTTTGCGTTACACCAAGGTTGCGTAAAGTGAGGTTTGCGTTACACCAAGGTGGCGCAAATTTGACTTGAAGTCTGAAATTTTTTTTCCTGTTGAGCTCTTTAACTCCCCCTACACAAATGCACTAAATTTGACAATTCAAGTTAGCATTTATATAGAGAATCAGATACTCCCCCTCAAAAACAGATATGATCATTAAGAAAATTCTCCTTTTTCACTCCCCCTTGAATAATGCTCAAACCCATTTAAAAGGATATGAGAACACAATGAATGTAAACAACAATGTAGAAAGAAAAATATACTGAATATGTATTTTGAAACGACTAAATATATAAAAAATTTAAACAGAAACAAATAAAATTCTACTTAGTAAAATATCACAATAAAATCCATCAGATGAAATCAAATGTATGTGTTTGGATACAGAAACAAGTTTTATTGCATATCAAGTTAAACATGTTCAGTTTCAAAAACTTTCATCAATCTATTCAGTGTGCTCGTATGTGAACTTCGAATAGCTTCAAAAAAATGCAATCCTAAAAATATAATAGAGAACTTTGCATATAATCACACTAAGCCATCAAAAATTCAGACTTTCACAAATTTACAGGTTTATTGCAACTCAGAAATATATAACCAAGTATCATGAGATGTGTGCTCATTGGCATCTTTTAGCGTTGTGCACTATGGCATCTTTACATGAGTGTGCTATTTGGCATCTTTTAAGCTTGTGCACATTTGGCATCTTTTTAATCAAAAAGTTTATTAAGTAAAGAACATGTCGTAAACGTAACTTTCTATCTGACCCTATTGCAGGATTTGGGTCAGCCACTCCCAGACCAGTTAGTCTTAGGGGACTAGGTGTCAAGCACCCCTTGGAACTTACTTTCCCAGATCAGAAAGGCTACATTGACATATCCTAAACCCATTCATACCAGTAGAACATGACTTTCGATCTGGTTCTATAGAAGGATTTGGGTTCGATCACTCCCAGATCAAATGACCTTAGGGGACCAGATGACAAACATCCCACAGAACTTACTTTCCCAAACCATAAAGGTCACAGGTACAAACTTTTAAACTTAGAGATTTCTGATTTATAAGAATTTAATAATCATTTCAAACACAAGGTTTTACGTCTAAGTGCTTAGCCCATATTTTCATTACGATCCGAAATTCTGACTTTTTAGGTTTTCTAAGCATTGTAAACTATAAATATTCCGAATCACACAACTTTAAAGCAATATCAAAAGCTACAAACATGTTGCTGACTTTTCGACTTTTGTTAGAACTGAAATTTGAACATATAAAAAACTTCAATATAAACAAATCAACTTGAAAATTTATCCTAGACACACATTTTATTCAAAAGAAAGAAAATTGTAAAACTTTTACTTTATAGAATAAAATTTGTAAAGGTTTAAACTTTTAAAACAACATGCCAAATTTTTTTTTAAATAGAAATATTTGATCGGCAAGTTTATATTCAGTTGAAACAAAATATAATTCAATAATATCATCTATCACACAATGTAAAAAAAAATTGTGTCTCATTTGTAAAAATTGGGTTGAACAAATTCAGGGGTTGAATTGAAATGCTCATATTCTTTTAAAACATTTGAGAAAACTGGAACAACATCATTATTAGAGAAAAATGCAGCGGAAATTAAGTAGATGTACTCACAGTTTCTCATTAGTCAGAAGCTTAAAGCATTGAATAACGAGTCCTAGACTGATATGTCTAGAAGTCATATTCTTTGAAGCACGGGTTCTGAGCTAAATTACTCAGAAGCCAACTTTCTCTTACTTCCCCTTAACGTGAGGTGCCTGCAACTTTGAATCAGATTTAAATTTGGGAACCCACTTGAATTTGGGCCCGTGTTTGTTAGTTGCAGTTCGTATGGGGAAGTACTTATTAGATTTGATAGTTAAAGCATGAGAAATATGATCAGAATGATAAGCACAATCATCAGAAGAGAAAGAATAATCATCAGAACTAGAATCTGAAGAAGAACATGAGACATGTTTTGAAATTCGAATCATTTGCTTTATAGAATATTTTGAAATTTTATTACATTTAGTAAATGAATCACTTTTATAAAGTTTGTCTACACATTTATCCCCATCAAAAGCAGGTTCATCAGATGTCCGCTTTGTTCTCCAGATCTGCTTCGTTGACTTGCTCAAAGGCCTATCTGAAAAATTAGAATCGGAAGAATTAGAATTGTCAGAAATAACTTTATCTTGTTTCTTTGACTTCTTTGACCGTCTTCTTTTACGCTTAGGTTTATAATACTGATCATTGAGCGTAAAAGAATCATCAAGAATTTTAGACGAAATATTTAAATCAGAAGAAATAATTTTATCCAAGCAACCAATCTGATCAACTAATAAATCTGAATTTACTTCGGAGTTTGAAGAATTTTGAGAAAAGATTTTAAAATTTGAAACTTCCTTTTTATTTTCCTTAGAATCAGAAGTAAGGTCAGAAATAGAAACTGAATCTTGTTTTTGAGAAAATAAATTTTCTTCAAGACTAGAAGTCATGAAAGAAAGAATAATATCAGATTCAATTTCCTTTAAAATATTTTGATCTTCTATCTTATCTTCAAGATCGATGATTGTACTCTCTAATACTAATGGAGGAGTATATTTCTTAGAATCATAAATGATTGGAGAAATATTTTCCTTATCAGAATTAGAAGCATAAGGATCAATAAAATCATCAGATATTGAAGATTTGACAGGAGATATATTATTTAAAAATCTTCTTCCTCTCCTTGATTTTTCAGGAAAATATTTTGCATTTTCGCTTGTGTAAACAAAAGGAATTTCCTTTTTCTTGTTATTTGTCCTTTTCTCATTTTCGAGTTCTAACACTTGCTTTTCACTATTCCATTGTAATTTGAACTGAGGAGCATAATGTGCAAGAGTTAGATAATCGTATTTATATAAAGTAGGAACTTCGTTTATTACTTTGTTTAAACAATGAGGATTGTCAAAACCAAGTCCCCACCTTTGTTTTAAAGCTTCTTCACTCCTCGGTTTGTTCATAAAAATTGTTTGTTCAGATTGATTTCTTCGATAAAGCTTTTCTTCTAACTTATTTATTTTATCTGAAAATTCATCTTTTAAAGTAGTCATTTTAGTCAAAGACTCAAGATAAGTCTTATTTGAATTTTCCAAATCTTCCAATTTCTTTTGAAAGATGTCTTTTGTGTTTTCCAAAATAGATTTTTCATCTTTCAAAGAAATTTTCAGTTTGTCAATCAAATCTGACTTTTCGAAATTTGAATTCTTTTCAGATAATAACTTTAAGCGAAGATCAGATATAGCAGAAATAATAATATTCATCTGTAAGGCAATAAAGTTGTAATCAAAATCAGAATATACCTCATCTTCATCAGTTTCAGAATCGTCTGACTGATCATCTCCAACCAAGCACATCTTAGCGATCTCTACGTTTGCAGCTTCATCGTCAGAGTGATCTAGCCAAAACTCTTCTTCGGCTAGCAAAGTTGTTCCACTCTCTCTCTTCTCAGCAAGTTCCAGCTTCTTTCGATAATAAGCTGAGTCCCTAACTTTCTTCACTCTACACTCCTTAGAGATGTGGCCCGGCTTTCCACAGTTGTAGCAGGCAGCAGTCTTTGGCTCGGGCACTTTGACTCTTGAATCGGAAGTGAAGCGAAGATTGTTGGAACTCGATCGTGGTTGGAACTTTTTCTGATAATGCTGAGAGAGAAGGATCATTGCTTTCTGCAGTGCCTCGCCATCGTCATCAGTTGACCCGTTGTAAGCATTATCAGACAACGCTTGTTCAGCCAGTTGGCTCGTGAGGATTGCAACCGGGTCTACTGATTTCTTGTTTTTCTTATCCAGTTTGGCCTTTTTCTCAAGCACCAAGCTCTCATCAGTCATCAGAATTTCATAAAGTTCTTGGATTTGCATAGTGGAGATTCTGACATCGTTCCTCAATCTGTGACAAGTTTTGTTCCATTCAGGCTGAAGAGCATTGAGGAATTTCATATTTGTTTCAAGCTCAGTCTTTTCAACTTTAATCTTCCTCAGATCATTGATAATGGCACAAAATCTGTCGAAAACACTCTTTAAAGACTCACTGTCTTTGGCTTTGAACTCCTCAAAGTTGTTCATGAAGCGTGTATGTCTAAGTTGAGTTGCAACTGATGATCCAAGCATAATCTTTTCCAACTGTGTCCACATCTGATTTGGATAATTCTTGTAATGATCAACACGGTTGTATACAGAATTTGGCAATGCTAGCATTAGATTAGCAGATAATTCTCGATCAGCTTTCATTCTCAAAACCTCTTCAGGTGTTTCTGGAGTCTCTTTGTTAGTCTTTATGAATGGTCATTCATTTAGAGACTTCATCATGTTGTCTCCATTAACTTGTCGTTCAATGAAGTTGAGAAACCGATCTTGCCACTGAGTGAATTCATTTTCATCTATCAGTACCGGAGGACGAGTGTCTGTACCCAATGACATCATGAGGTTATTTTTGTAGAACTGAGTTTGAAAGGCTAACTTTGTAGAATCCATGTTTCAAATAATCCAAGAAAAAATTCAAGTCTGAGACTGGCGCAAAGTTGATGTTTGCGTGAGATGCAGAAAGCGCAAACTGAGTTTTGCGTGATAAGACTGAAGCGCAAACTATGATTCTCGTGAACAAGGGAAGACGTAAACTTAGGTTTGCGTGAGGTACTTAAGAAGCAAACTGACTTTGCGTGAGCAGACCGAGACGAGAACTTAACTTCTCGTAAGTTGTTGGAAACGCAAACCAACTTTGCGTGAGTAGTGGGAGACGCAAACTGAGCTTTACGTTAGTCGTTGAAGACGCAAAGTAAGCTTTGCGTGAGCTGTATGATACGCAAACGTTACTTTTCTTGAAACACTGGAGACGCAAAGTTAGCTTTGCGTGATTGGAGAGAGACGCCAAGTTTGAGCTTTGCGTGAGTAACCCAATGCGATAACCTGAAACACTAGCACAACGATTAGAACAATGAAACTAGCGCAAACTGATATGAACTCGCGCAAACATATATGAACTCGCGCAAACTTTAGATCTAGCGCAAAGTTCACAAAATCAAGAAAACATTGCAGAAATCGAATGCAAACATGAAATTAATGAAAATTTTCACACTCAATATGAACAAAAACATTTTTCTAACACATTTTAATGAACAAACTCGATCAAAAACACCAAAATCATGATTTTGAAAATAGAACAGTTCGTGAAAGCTCGTTTTCAGAAAATTCGAAAATTTTCAAAATTAACCTTCAAATCATGAAATTCTTGAAAGATGGTGTGAATATAAAATGATCCTCTACCAAAATTGAATTCAACAAACTGATTTTCAAATAAATTAGTTCAAAAACAAAGCCGAATTTGATGAAAAATCTGAAAAAGAGATTTTCTTGAAAAATTCAAGAAAATCGATCAAATTTTCGATTTAATCCACAAATTCAGTATCGAAAAATCAATCTCTCAATTCTCTCAAGATCTAGAACAGCTCTGATACCAATTGAGAGTCCAATATCACTAAATCTAGAGAGAGAAAGTAAAGAGAGAGAGAGCAATGAGAAGCGCAAAGTAATGTGAATTGAATAGAATGCGTGAAGTTCTTACAAGGAACAAAGACCAAAGGGACTTAAATACCCTGGTCCAATACAACACAGAATAAGACTCTAAACACAGTATTTGACCAAGCCTATAAATACAATGATTACTATAAAATCAGACTTAACATATATATATATATATATATATATATATATATATATTTCAAGTGAAATAACATTCACTAAAAATAATTGGATCGGAAAACAATGCATTCAATATTTGCACTTTTTGATGCAAATAGCACCCCCCCTTTATAATTAATAAAAAACATGATGATAATTTTTCTTTTTCTTTTTATTGTTTTCCACTCCCCTTTTTTATAGATATCAAAATTTATAATCAATTATTATTTTATTTTTATTCAATCTTATGCGATGTAATTTATATGTAATAATAAGATATTTTAATTTTTATTAATCGATAATAATCTTTTATATTTCATTAGTTGATTGTATAATTAATTTAATTTTTATTTGTTTACTTTCTCACATATATATATATATATATATATATTATTTAATGGTAACGTATAGAAAAATATACATCTTTATAAAATATATTTGACTATTTAAAATAATAAAAACATCACATGGTAAAAGAAAATATAGTAAATATAAAAATATTGTAATTAAAACATCACCTGGAATTCTGAAACATCAAAGTTTTATTTCACATAATGAATAATACAATGTCGCTAAAATTTAACAAATTTAGTGTTTTTTGAGATTGTGAAAACAAAACATAGTTGATGTAAAAGGTGATATGAAATTGAAACATTGAAGTATTCCTTCATATTGTGAAACAATATAATGTCACTAAAGTGAAACAATAAAATGTTGTTTCACAAGGTGAAACAATGTAGTTTTTTTGAAAAGCAACATAATATACCAATACCAAACCAAATATCAGTACAAAGGCCAACCATAGAAGGCTAAGTTTGCTAGCAGCAAACTAAGAGATACAACAGAAAACAAAAACAGAGGAATGTCACACCGTCCAACCGAAACAACAACTACAATGCTACTAACTGAGGTGCGACGCACCAAAGCTCATGAGATACATCCTCCGGTGGTCTGCAGCAATGAACAAAGTTCACGTACAGTCGGCAGGTTCGAGTAGCCACTTGATCCAATCAACTCTTGCGTCACTTTTCCGCTTATCGATCCATTCATAACACGTGTGTTGCAGCTCCATGAATCTGTCTTCCATCTTTCTTTTGTCATTTTGAAACACTATTTGATATCGATGCGTCCAAATCATATATGCCACGCTCCATACCGTTTATGTCCAAAGTTTAAAACACGTTCTAATACATGTCATTTTGAAACAATGTAGTGTTGTTTCACAATATTGAAAACAAAATCTAACGTGAAATTTGATGTGAAAAATTAAAGTATTGTTTCATATTGTGAAACAACACAATGTTGTAATGTGAAACAACATAGTGTTGTTTCACATGGTGAAACAATGTAGTGTAGGGTAAAACAATGTACTCCTGTTTCATATAGTGAAACAATGTAATGTTCTTTCATGTTATGTGTAACACCCTTAAATCTGGAAATAACAACTAAATTAAAATTTTCTAAATACATCAATAAATGATTCATTAACAGTCATCATTAAGATTTAACCTCAATACACATTCATTCTATACGTACAGTCTATAAAAAGGACGGGTGCTACTAAAACCCAAACATAGTCATTATCTCCAAACTGCGGAAGACTTCACCAAATACTTACGCTTGTGAAAAACTAAGCACATCACTTCATAGCACTGCTAGAACCAAACCCCCATCTGAAACCTGATGCACATGCCGACGAATAAAAAGGTTAGGATTAACGCCTAGTGAGCTCAAGAGTTTTCAACATAAATAAATTAATCATTTAGAAAGGAAGGATGCAACAAAAATCATAATCCTTCAAATGATATGGTTCACTTACGAAAACGACTCGTTTATCAATAATTATGCATTTTAAACGAAAGAGACACTGAATAATCGATAACCAAACCAAACTGTTTTAAAGGTGAAGATCCCAATATAAAACGTTCTTTCGTAACTTTAAGTTCAACTCAAAACTTGCTCAAAATGAGAATAGGAAGAGGACTCCCAATTTTATAAAACACGGGTAAAATGTTATGTCTCGAAATACCCAACACGGGTGGAACATGACCCACAACTCATAAAGCCAAAGATAAAAACCCATGTAAATAAATATCTCCGTCAACACGGACATTAGACCCAAAGCTCACACAACCATAAAATGGAAAGAAACCAAATACTGAAACGTAGAACTGACGCATTCCATTCAAACCTTAATATACGTGGGGAAAACCCAATATTAAGGCCATCATTTATCGTCGACCATACAAAACCAAAGTTGGTAAAAATACGACACCAACATTTAAAATACCACGGATCTACGACGGAGAGATCTGTATACAATGAGAATAGAGGAACACGCAAGTAGGCCGCCCATACAACTTCCTCGCGTGTCATCTAAACGTTTCCATCTTGGGTGGCGAGAACACGTGAATGGGGCCACCCTTGATGTTATTGGAATTCACCACGTATCCCGGACTTAGTTCCCATGCCATACCATACATCACAACCTCAATCCGTTTACTGCCTCTAGCCATACTCCGTCGAGTTCCACCCCAAGGACTTACGGACACTGGTGCCTATCCAATCTAGACGAGTTTCAACTCGGAGGCTCGTGCCACCTATTGCCTACTCGCTAGCGAACCCAAGCGGTCAACTGTCATAACCAACCTTACCCACTTTCCCAAACCAAACAGACTTATGTGCCTATGGATCCAATACAACACTGTCTAAAATTACATGACTCCAATTGAAATACCAGAGCTCCCAAAACATGTAACTCTCAAATGACACGAAATAAACGCCATCATACTCAAACCCCACAACTGTTTTTAAACCGGACAAATGTCCTCAAGACTCCATTTAGTCAAAACTGAGCCAAAGGCCCAATAGTTTACGTAAATATCCAACGAAAGCATTTGTAAACATTAAACCACGTTTAACCAACGGTGGTGTAAACATCAAACCGAATGGGTTTTATGCTCAAACAGGGCTTCGGGCGGGTTACCGGGCGGCCTAAGTCGCCCCGTGCACTGTTTGTTCGGTTTCTTCATTTTTCATGCCCGATCACTGTTTTGGCTATAACTTCTTCGTTATAGCTCCGATTTTGCTCCGGAAAGAACCGTTGGACTCGTAATTGAATCCTTCATCCAACAAGACTATAAAATCTAAGATTCAAGCCCAAAACCCCATATCTTATTTTTCCCTTAAAATACCGATTCTGTATTAACTTGAAATGATACTTTTCGAAATTTGGGGTGTTACAATCCTCCCAACCTTAAAAGAGATTTCGTCCTCGAAATCTGGCACCAACCAAGCACCCAAAATCTCACTTGGCAAGATTGATTTATTTCTTATCCAAAAGGAATGCCTTCACGAACCCTTACCTCATATACGTACCCGAATACATCTCGGTTGAGGTTGTCGCTGCGTTTCTCATAACGAGCCATCGCAAACTCAACTTCAACGTTCGATATAACCCACCCATGCCGGGATGAACGTTGAGTCTTTGCTTAATCACTTTCTTAACATTAACCCCAGTTGCCTCCCAACATCTTCTGACAAAAGGAATGGAACCTTCTATTGCACAGAGGATATCCACTCAAGTTCTGATCTGATAGAGACTTTCTTCTCAAAGATCTCAAAAAGATTTGTACCAGGAATATTTTATTGGGATATTGTCTTATCATAGTACAAAAGTTACCTTTTGTATTTTGATAAGTCACTTCAAATATCTCATAATTTATTGAAGATATCTTAAGGATCCACTCAACAAATGACAAGTGTCATTTGCATTCAATGCATTGGGTACTATAAAAAGGGTGAAGACCTCTCCATGCAACTCACGCTTTTCAGCTCAAGAATTCTCAGTGCTTTCAAGCAATTTGATAGTTACTTCTCTCCTCATAGCTTTTTAATCTTTGTGCAACATAAAGCATATTATACTGAAGTTTCTATACAATCAACAGTAACAAACTCCCGTGATTAATGCACGAATCAGGGGGAGTAGTAGACAAAAGGGGGAGTCTACTATACATGTGACATTGGTATGTTGTGTTCTTTCCTTCACACAAGGTTTTATTTTTCCCACTAGGTTTTGTTCCTTGGTGCAAGGTTTTAGTGAGGCAACAATTTATAAACCATCTTGTTTTATAAACCTCTTGATTGATGTACAAATCAAGAAATATAGTAAACTAAAGGAATTGTTTATTGGTGTCTTGTACTATTTCTTTCATCCAAAGTTTTTATTTTTCCCATTGGGTTTGTTTCTTTGTCATAAGGTTTTAACAAGGCAAGAACTATGCACCATCACTCATTTGACTCTGTACAAGGGGGAGTGTTGAAGGATTATGTGTCATCATCAAAAGGAAGTGATTGACAAAATATTTTCTTAGTATTAGATTACCATAATTAATGTTTTATTTTCTTTGTAAACTTCTCCATATTTAAAAAACTTATGATTATGATTAATAAGAATTACAGATTTACATTTCTCTACTTACTGTTGTTCTATTCTGTTTTTCCAATAATAAATTCTAAATTTTATATTAATTATTTATGGAATCATATATATTGTTAGATAAAACATAAGTGGTCATGAAACTTTTCTTTATGTAGTAGTCATAGATACCATCAAATATTCCACGTCATGCCAAGTGTAATATAGATAAATTAATACACGTCAACGATATTATCCGTTGGAACAGTGGACTCACAGAATAATCGACTTTTTATTTTTCGTCTTTTTAACATGATATTCCCGACAAAATCGTGGATGCTCGCATAATAAAATAATAAAATGTAAATTGAATATATATATATATATATATAAAATATATATTAGGTTGGGTTCCGGTGAGAAGCTAAGTTCACGGTAAGAAACATGAGAAGTGATTATCAACCGTTGGATGTGTAATCTATGTTGTTAATATCGGATATCAGTGCTATATCGGTCAGGGACCGATATTTGATATATCGAAAATATCGATGATATATCGGTCCAAAAATATCTGTTAATATAATATTTTTTAGAATTATATATATAATATATATATATATATATATATATATCAGGGACGGACCCAGAAAAATTTTCATGTGGTGACACCATATAATACAGACAAAAAATAATTACAAAAAACACGGTTTTTATCGACATGTTTTCATCTTTTTACTGGCATTCAATATTGTCCGATGTGTTTTTAGCCTAATTTCACAATTTCGAGGGATTTTTAAAGTTGTTTGATTGATTTCAAGAGATTTTTAAGTTTTTTTTATCGATTTCGAGAGATTTTTTCGATTTTTTCGTTTGATTTCGATAGTTTTTTTTTTTTGGTTGATTATGAGGTAAGGTTGCACCTTCTTGAAGTTTCCAAAATAATACGGTAACACCTTCCAAAACGATACGGTTGCACCTTTTACGAACCTAATTTTTTTTACTTTTCGTCGGAGAAATTATACGGTGGCACGTGCCACCGTATTCAACACCACAAGTCCGTCCCTGATATATATATATATATATATATATATATATATATATATATATATATATATATATATATATATATATATATATATATATATATATATATATATATAGGCCCATTCATTTGCTAACCACGACATTAGTGCTAACTGTGCTAATGATTGATGAGATCAATGGTCCACAATTAATTGATTTTTTATTAAATATATACTATATTATAAAAACGGTATAAAAAACTCTTAATTACAACATTTTAAGCACAAGTTACAACTAATTAAAGTCAATTACTTAATTTACAATTTCTTAATGCTTTGGTATAACCTTTCCAAGCACAGTATCTCACACAATCATCTATTTGTAGAATGGATACTCATTTATTAATATAACTATTTGTTTTTTTGTTGGAGGATTTTATAAAATAGATTTTATATTGCATAATCTATTTTAAATGTAGGTTTTACATTTAAATCTATATTAATGAGATGTAATATAAAATATTTTTTCTTCCGTATTTTTTTTATATTACATCTCATAATGATTTTCCATATTTTATTTTATAAAATCTTTTTCCATATTTTATTTTATAAAATCTTTTTACTAGATGTAATATAAACTCTTTTTTCTTCCGTATTTTTTTTGCTAATATAAAATCTATTTTATTTTATAAAATCTACACGTATTTTATATTAGCATAATATAAAATCTACACGTATTTTTTTTATAATATAAAATCTACACGTATTTTTTTCACGAGCATTAAAAGAAGAAAAAAGAAGGTTGATATGAATTAAAAATAAAAAATAACGAGATACACTAATAAATTATTGTATTCTTTAAAATAAAAATATTCCGCAATACTTTCCACATTAACCAAGTGTAAAGAAAATAAAATAGAAACGATGTAGATATAAAAATATTCTTCCATATTTTTAATATATTTACATTTAAATGTAAAATCGAAAATGAAAATAAAAGATTTTAAAATATTCTCTACATTCACTATAAATATATATAACTTCTCTATGTATCATCCGAGTACAGGAAGAAGACGAACGGTCGGGTGTCAATGGCGGAACCTGCAACTGAACAAAAGGTATTCCACTATATTTTTGTTTCTTTGAAAAACTATTTTTTTATATTTAGTGAGGATTTGTTTATATTTTTCAAAACCCACAATCATATTTTTCGAAGTAAGGGAATAAGATATATATACATATCTTTATTTTTATCGATTAATACTATGAGGTCTTGAAGTCAATAGTCAGATAAATATGTTGTGATACATGTCGTTTGAGTTTTAAATAATATAATACAAAACTATTACCAATATTATTGCACAAACTCATAACAACAAACGATTAAGAATATATGTAAGTTAACCACTCATGAAAATACATTCGTTTTTCACATTGTATTTCATTAACTGTTAACAGAGAAATTACGTTTCATTTTAAATCGATTCAATATTACAACAAAAAATGTATCCTCCTGTGCAATGCACGGGCCCAACACTAGTCTATATTATAAAGCAGACATAGAAACTCTTAAAAACAAGTTTTAAAGCTTAATGTACCACTATTTAATGTTAATCACTTAAAAAACAATCATTAAAGCTGTATGTACTACATTCAATGTTATTTATTAATTTTCGATCATTATCTCTAACCATTTTAACTCCCCTAAAATCGTTTCCCACTTTAACTCCCCTAAAATGACTCTCAACATAATTAAATATAGAATAAAAATCAAATTTTAAATATAAAAAATCTAAAATATAATTAAAAGAATCTAACAGAATATTTTATAAAAAAAATTATATTATTAAAACAAAATAAATTACATTATATTATTACGTATAAATTAAACAAATTTATATAAAAAAATCATTATCACTCTCTCACAACCATCCAAAATCGTAATGTAAATCGACAAAAAACAGAAAATAAAATAAAACATTAAAATCGTGATGTGTCTAGCTGCATTGCGCGGGTACACTTCTAGTTAAAATATTAAAAACGGTTGTAAAAAAAAAATGCATGTATGCACAGGGGTATTTCGGTCAAAATACAATTTCTTTTAATTTGGGAAACATGCTTACCAAATTAAAAACCCAAATAATTAGGTATTTGATCCCCCAAAATCGTTTTATCCAACTCCAACACATTTTATCCATCAGAGCCCACACCATAGCCTCCCCTATCGTGGGGGAGATTAGATTTCTTTACAACAAAAATCCATTTCAACGTTCTTCAATCTCTCTCTCTCTCTCTCTCTCTCCATCCAGGTGAAACCCTTTTCTCTCTCTCCTGAAATTAATGAATTTTGAAACTTTTTCTTCAATGGAAATTTATTTTCTAGATCTGGGTTGTCGTCTTTTTAATTGAATCTTGGTTGGTTTGTCTTGATTTTATGTTTTCTAATACTTTTGAGGTTCTACTGTTAATGGGTTGTTTTTGTTTCTACTTTTTTTTGTTTTGTTAGGGTTTTGAAGTGGTTTTAAGTTTGTTTTTCTTCTCTATTTGAATCATTCAGTTTGAGTTCTTATGGGTTTTGTTTATTGTTTGTTTTTCAAAAAAAAAAAAATATGCATCTTGTTCGGTTTTTGAGCTTTCAATTTTGGAAATTTGAAATTTGAAAAAAAGTTCAAATCTTGACATGTTTTTTTTCTAATTTCAGATCCAAGCTCCAACAGGGGTTGTTTAAAGATTTGATTTATGTCAAATCTTTCATGACAGCTACCCAAAATCACATTTGTAAGTTTCAGAGGAACCATGTTTCTTGAATTTTAGCTACAAGATTCCATATACCAAAGACGTCAAAAGTTTGACCTAACTTACATGGCTTTGATAACTTGATTCCAAGATAAAAGTCTATAAATCAGACTTTAGAAACCCCGTGTTCGAATTCGAAAACGAAAGGGTGATTCATATTTCATAGTCAACAAGTGGGGGCTGCTAAAAGGTTTGAATCTTTACAATCACAATTAAAGGTTTTTAGATTTCTAGGGTTTTATCAAAGATTTCGTATGGCTGTTGCCAAGAGTGACAATGCATATATGCATATGTTTGCTAAAATATTGTATGCATATGTGCATATTGAGTCTATGCATATGTGCATATTGAGCATATGCATATCTGCACACTGGTATCTAATATGCATATGTGTACATTGAGTATTGTGAATATATACATGTTATATATGTGCATATGTGCATATCAACTGATCTATTCTGCATTGGTGAGATACACACTGACATCTAGACATACATATATGCACACTCGAAATATGGAAATACATTAAATATTATATTTAATATTTAGATAACTACCAAATTAATAACTCCTTGAAATATGGAAATACATTAAATATGAAAATATATTAAATATTAAATATTATATTTAATATTTAGATAACTACCTTATTAATAACTTCTTGAAATATGGAAATATATTAAATAAGCCTGAATTATGAAATGTCCATATTACCCTTTGAGGACATAAACTCTAGGATGATTCTGATTGGTTGAAAATTGGTTAGCACGGTTAACACCAATGCCGTGGTTAGCAAATGAAGGGGACCCTATATATATGTATGCATCAATAACATATCATATGCATTAACTAAAAACATAGTTTCAACATCAAAACATCAACTTAAAATAGTTTCAACATCAAATCACCAAATTAAACAAGTTTCACAAAACAAAATATAGGAAAAGTGTTCATAAACAAGCTAATCGCAAACAATTTTTTTATCGCACAAAGCATACCACACATAATTTTTTTTATGGATCTTTCGATACCCCCCATTCCCAAGCCATGTCGTGCCCGGCCATGTTTTTTGTCCCCGCATCTGATGAAGTAGTATTAGTCGGGGTCGCAGATGCTCGTGATGATTGACCCCCTTCTCTATTTTCCATTGCTTTCTTTACTTAAGCCTTAACAACAGACTGTTGGTTTAGATAATCCAGCAAGTTTTTAATAATTGACAAGTCAATAGATTATAACTCTAACTAAAAACAGATTATAAGTTTATAACTCTATAACTAAAAACAGATTATCTATACTATATTATAAAGAAGATATAAAAAATTCTTAAAAACAAGTCTTAAAACTTAATGTACCGTCATTTAATGCTAATTACTTAAAAAACAACCATTAAAGCTATATGTACTACATTTAATGTTATTTATTAATTTTCAATCATTATCTCTAACCATTTTAACTCCCCTAAAATCATTTCCCACTTTAACTTTCTTAAAATAATTCTCAACATAATTAAATATAGAATAAAAATCAAGTTTTAAATATAAAAAATATGAAATATAATTAAAAAAATCTAACATAATCTTTTATAAAAAAAATTATATTATGAAATCAAAATAAATTACATTATATTATTAAGTCTAAATTAAACAAATTTATATAAAAAAAACATTATCACTCTCTCACAACCATCCAAAATCGTAATGTAAATCGACAAAAAACAGAAAATAAAATGAAACATTAAAATCGTGATGTATCTAGCAGCATTGCGCGAGTACACTTCTAGTAACTCTATAACTAAAATGCAAAAAACAGATTATAACTCTAATTTAATAGAATGTAGAAGAAACAGATTATAAGTTTATAACTCTCTCTAATTTAACTATAATTTAATAGAATGCAAAAAACAAACTATAACTCTAATCTAACTCTAATTTAATAGAATGCATCTAAGCAAAAGACAGATTATAAATTTATAACTCTAATCAGTACCTTCTGTGTTGGAAGAGAAGAAATAGCATATGAGTAGAAGAAGTCGAATGGAGAAGAAATAGCAGAATGAAGAAACAGCAGCAGGAAAGAAGAGAAGAAGTCGACCACCTCTAACCTCACTAAACAGTAGAAGAAGAGAAGAAGGGAAGAAGTCGATGTAGAACTGTTAGAAGAAGAAGT
The DNA here is from genome assembly GCA_954870635.1 of Arctium minus. Lineage (NCBI taxonomy): Eukaryota > Viridiplantae > Streptophyta > Magnoliopsida > Asterales > Asteraceae > Arctium > Arctium minus. Next base: position 29,042,618 of record OX941089.1, on the reverse strand, counting down.
CGATGAAAGAACTGAAGAAGAATAAGTCATCTATGTAAAAACCTAATTTAGATTTCTCACAAATTAAAAAAAGGCCCATATAACTCTAACAAAAAGTTATTACAAGAAAAGCCCAGCCCGATAATAGTAGTACAAAAAAATAGGCCCAAATTTGTATTACCAAAAAATCGGTATTATCGACCGATATTTTGGTCAAAATATCGCCGATATATCGATGAATATCGCCGATATATCGGGTGACGATATAAGGAGCGATATTTGAACACCGAGATTTTGTAAAGGAGCGCTATACGATATATCGCGATGTTAACAACACAGTGTTTAATGAATGTACATTAGGATGAGATGCACTTAGATAAGATGCACGAGATGCACTAAATCAATTCTTTTTTAAGCCGCCAATTAATGGGAGAACTTGAAATTAAAAGAGATCAACAAATCCACTTCCCAGGCTTTTCATCGTTAACTCAACTTATCACACGATCTTTCGCACTAGATCTTTCACATTGAATGTACATTAGGATGAGATGCACTTAGATAAGCTGCACGAGATGCACTAGATCAATTCTCTTTTAAGCCGCCAATTAATGGGAGAACTTGAAATTAAAAGAAATCAACAAATCCACTTCCCAGGCTTTCCATCGTTAACTCAACTTATCACACGATCTTTCGCCTAATACCTCTTATATATATTACTAAGAAAGTGCATTTTTTGACTAGGGCCTCTATGTTATATTTACTGTGGATTTGGTCGTCTTTGTGGTATTCAATTTGTTCTTGTTATTGTTACTCTAACTAACGCTTCTGTTAAATCAAGTGTCATTTTAGCCTTTTACTTATTCTTTTATCTTTAGCCTTAAAAAATAAAAAACTATATTTTTATACACACACATATATATATATATATATATATATCAAAATAATAAAGATATTTTTTATGATTTGATTAATTCAAAAAATTAAATATATTAAATACTATTTAATTTTATGGTTTTAGTATTTTTGGAAATTTAGGTATGAAAACCTGATTGAAAGTTATATTGGAATTTGTTCAATTTTAAGTTACAAAGAAGATAGTATGCATGAATCTTTCATTTGGTTAAAATCTAAATAGTTATTTTTTGAGTTTTTGAATAAAAAACATTAGGAAAACTAGAAACCCTAATTTTAGAATGATAAAATTGAAGTTTATTTCTTAGTGGTTTTCAATGATTTTGATGTTAAAATATCGATAATAAGTTGTTTATTGCAATGATAGAAAAAAAAACAATAAAATTAAATAGTTTTTAAAGTAATTAATTTTTTAATTTAATCAAATCAAATCATTAAATATCATATTTTATTTGCTATAAATAAAATAAAATATGGTTTTATGATTTGATTTGTTTAAATTAAGATTTAAATTACATTAAAACAATAAAACCACATTTTGTTCCATCATTGCTATAAAACAATAAAATTAAATCATATTTAACATAATTAATTTTTAAAAATTTAAACAAATCAAATCATACAATAATATCTTATTTTATTTATTTTGATATTGTTACATCTATCAAAATATTTATTGTACTAACCTTATTAACCCATATAATAACCCTTGATCTTAGAATGAACGGTGGAGATTAATCAGGCTTAGATAAATTAGTTATAAAAAAGTAAATTGAGTAATTAATATACTGAACATGTGTGATTCGTATTTAGGGGAAAACCATCTTTTTTTCAATTTGTAACCCTCGCATAGTAATCAAATATAGAGTCGAGTACTTAATATACTGAACAATGTATGAAGACATAAGACATAATATTCATGAACAAATATGAACCAGGGGTGTTCAAAAAAACCGTCAGACCGCTCAAACCGGTCGAACCAAGTCAAACCGGACCGTTTTTCTCGGTTTGAGCAGTCTGGCGGTCTGGTCTGGTTTGAAAAATAGTCAAACCACTCGGTCTAATCTGGTTTGCGGTTTGAACATTTTTTTGAGCGGTTTGGACCAAACTGACCGCCAAAATTATATTTAGTTTTCGCGTTATATGTTTACCTATTATGTCTTAATTTAAAAAAAAATCATCCAAGACATTAATTTCTTAGTTTTCACTTCAATTGTCCGTGTTCCATACGTCGGCAAAATTCTAAAATCCACGAAAAATCAAAATCTAAAACTTCAAATCGTTTTTCAACTTGCTAAATATTTGTCCAAAATTCCAACTATTATTGGTGTATTTGCTTAACTTTTACTCAACTTGCTCAATGTTTTTTAATTTTGAAGATAAAATTTTCTTTTATAATTCCGTATACAATTTTTTTAATAATGTAACATCGGTGGAAATTTTAAATCGGAGATAAATTTTATGTTTCTTTAGTTTAAAGCCATAATAAAACCGCCTAAACCGGTCATACCAAACCGTTTTTTTGTGGTATGGTTTGACTGGTTTGGTCACTTGCTTCCAAACCGCTCGGTTTGGAAAATCTCTAAACCGCCATTATGGTTTAGTTTGTGGTTTGGGGGGTTAAACTGCCCAAATCGGACCACGAACACCCCTAATATGAACGTACGTAGGAACACTCCAACTCTATCAAACATAGAGGTCATTTGTTTGAATGCACACAGGGCCGTTCTCTGGCCCGTTAAATTTGTTCTTTGGAACAGGGCCCCCAAACACATAAAGGGCCCAATTTTCATTCATGTTGTTGCCTTATTTGTAGCCGAAAGAACACATCAGATCTTCCCTAAATTCCTAAAATATTTTGGGCCCTAATTTCCATCATTATCAAAGAGCGGACGCAACAATATCGTCTTCAATCTACTATTCGGCAGCTCGACTAATCTCCTTCTCCGGTTCGAGCGTTCTATTCCCTATTTTGCATGGACGATTGTCGATTGAAATTCTCAACAATGGACGATTCAGTTTTTCAACGGCTAATTCCAATACGACCCATAAATCTCAGATTCTTCATCCTACTCCTACAAATCTACAATCGACTCCAAAGTCCAAACATCCAGCCCTTTCAATTTCATACAACAGTCCACAAGTAACAGGTTCGATGGTTCCAAACATCTAACTCTAAGCTTTCAATTTGGAGTTTTGTTGTTAGTTCGGTGGTTCCAAACAGGCAAACATCTAAGCTAGTTAGCTTTTAATTTGGGGTTTTGCTGTTTTGGACTATTTGGCTCTTGAATTCTTGATATCGGTGGAGTTTTGACCAAAGTAGAAGCCTCAAGATTCAAGCATCGACTCACAGCCTCACATACACAGTAGGTAAATTCATGACTTAGATTCAATTTTTTTTTCTCTCTTTTTTTAAACAAGAGTTGTTTTGTGTAAATTAGATTATGAATTTATGATTTTTACTTGTTTAGGTTAATAGGTTTAGGTAATAGTTCATTGAAAAACGATGATTGATTTAGAAATTAACAATTTAACATACTCAGATTATGTTCATATTATTTACTTTAAGAAATCAAAAATTCAAAATTAACATAGTGTTTAGTACTTCTGTTTGAAAAATTAGAAATTTATATTCTTTAATGTTTGTCGCATTTCGCAATCTGCAGTTTAGTTAAAACTCAAAAGCTTTGGGCCTTTGGCATTGGCACTTGGGAGTCGGGACTCGGAACCAGGTTTTTTTTGTTCATTTATAGCTTTTTAGTTTTACTTATTTTAGACTCATTAGTCATTATGTCTTCTAGGGTTAGAAAGTATGATTCTGGATGTGTAACAGGGCCCCCAAAAAGTTAGGAACAGCCCTGAATGCACATGATTGATGAACTTTAGTGTTCTTGGTGTTCATTTGAGAAATGTATGGAAAGAACAATAATGAACATCTATGAAACACTTCTACTCTATGAGCACATGCACTCACTCATTTTTAATAAATATGCATTACGTTCATGGTTGTTCATATGAACAAATATGAACATATGAACACTCCAACTCTATCAATCGTGGATGTCATTTGTTTTGAATGCAGATTATCGATGAACTTTATTGTTCTTGGTGTCCATTTGAGAAATGTATGGAATGAACACTAATGAACATGGTTGTGAATAGTTCGACTGTAAAACATTGAGATCTGATTGGTTTGCATGTTCATGAACACTCAACTTTTGGGTTCACGTGTATTCATGTGTGGTAAAGAATATATGATTTCTCAAATTCAAAGTTCATTCATGTTCATCAAATAAAATCAAGGAAAATATAAGATTTGTAACATAAGACTAAAATCAAGGAAAATATAATATATGTAACTCCTCATTAAATGAGTGTTAGAAATATATAAAATACCATTCGTACCCCTATTTATATATTGCACATGCATGTCAAACCACTAATGAAGATGATTTTTTATTGGTTGAAAATGGTTAGTAAATTTAACAAGAATTAGGAGGTTAACAAAATAACCTCCCTCTCTCTCTCTCTCTATATATATATATATATATATATATATATATATATATATTTATATTTGTGTATAAAATATTATTTTATTTTTTTATAGGAAAAAAGACAAAATAATAAGCAAAAATGACTAAAATGATTATTGATTTAACGGTGATATTAGTTAGAGTATCAGAGCCAAAACAAATTGATTACCACAATGATCAAATCCACAATAAATATACTATAGGGATGCTAATAAAAAGAAACTATCAAAACAGAGGACCAAATGTCCAAATCCACAATTCACACCTACTATAATATCACATATCTCAAAAATATCTAATTTTGATATTTAATATCGACATGATGCTTACCACAGTTGGATTTTAAAAAGTCAATTATTACACAAAATTATTACTGCAAGAGTGAATTACGCTGGTGGTCCCTGTGGTTTGTTTAAATTTTGGATTTGATCCCTCAAACAAACTATCTACACTAGTGGTCCATAACTTTTCATTTTTATAACACTCTTGGTCTCTCCACTTAACAACATTAGTTAACAACAATTAGGAGGGGCTAATCGATCTTTAAACAAACTATAAGGACAAAAAATGTTCTACTCTAAAATTTAATGTCATTCACGCTTTATTCTATTTTTTATTAAAAAATATTTTATATATTCAATCACAAATCAAAATTCTTAAAATAAATTACATATTAAATACAAATCTTTATATTTATTTAAAAACTATTAAATTTACATAAAAAAAGGTTAGCATTAAAAAATCTCAAATTTAAAAAAACAAAGAAACCAAGATAAATTCACATATTTTGAGTTGAGAATTGATATATATGAAAAAAATATTGAAAATTAAGTTCGGTTAACGAGAGATTATTAATATATGGTCAAACTACAAATAAATAAAAATCACAACAAAATAAAAATTATAAATTAAGATTAAAAAATATTGATTATTCAAATAATTAAGAAAAAATATTACCACGACTAAATTAGGTTTATATGATGCAAAAAGAAAAAAAAATTAAGTCTCCTAATAAACCAATTTATACGACTTAATTTATATTATCAAAAAATAAAACGTTCGATCTAAAAATCGTTGCAATAAGTTTATAAGACTTTTTGAACGTTCTAGCAAGTTTTTAGAACATTTAAAATATAAAGCGTCACATTAGCAATTATATATATATATATATATAAATATATATATATATATATATGACACTATTTAAAAAAATTTCTTATAAAAACAAGTGTTTTATAAAACGATGGGTTTTTATGATGCTTAACTTTTTTTTGACGTCATATATATCAAATTTTGTTGTAGTGATAGTTTTTTTAATTGTTCAGATATCAATTTTTTTAATATTAATTTATAATTTTTATTTTGTTGTTATTTTAATTATTTGTTGTTTGACCATATATTAATAATTTCACGTTAACCGAACTTAATTTTCAATATTTTGCTCGCATATTTTAATTCAGAATTCAAAAAATATATGAATTTATCTTGGTTTTTATTTTCTTAAACTTGTGATTTTTTATCGCTAATTTTTTGTTTTGTGAATTTAATAGTTTTTAAATAAATATAGATTATTATTTAATATGTAATTTATTTTAAGAAATTTAATTTGTGATTGAATATAATATAATATCTTTTAATTAAAAAAATAAATAAAGCATGAATGACATTAAATTTTAGAGCATAACAATTTTGGTCACTATAGTTTGTTTAATGATTGATTAATCCCTCATAATTGTTACTAACTAACGTTGTCAAGTGAAGGGACCATTAGTGTTATGGAAATAAAAAGTTAGGGACCTCCAATATAGATAGTTTGTTTTAGGGACCAAATATAAAATTTAAGCAAACCACAAGGACCACTAGCGTAATAAAAACTAATTATAAAATAAAAAATAATTATAGTTGAAAAAAATACAATACAAAAAATTAAAAAATCATATCAAATTTTAACGATTTACAGTTAAATCTTTTGTGTTTCACAGTTACCATCATAACTCATTGAAGTTTCGATAAACTATTGGACACTCTCACTTTTTAATTTGAAGACCATACAATGTGGTGGCATATATCGAATCACAACAGTGACATATTTAAGAGAGAAACTTTTTTCTCCGTTATGTTGGGATGACTAAGCAGTTGCATTGGACTCCCTAGCCTCTACATAGATCCGACCGACTTTGTTGTTTTATGACTTTGTATAAGATAAGTGAAACTTGATGTGTTATAAAAATACGTTATCTAAAATAAATATTTTTGAACTACTCATAAACGTGTTGAAATTATTTGCTATTTACTTAGTTTTTACTTAATATTTTAATTACTAAAAAATATTTATTGATAAAACAAAATTAAAACAAACATGTTAACACCAGTTAATTGTAGCTGGTAATGATGGTTAGTGAATAAATATGGTTACTAGAAGTGTACTCGCGCAATGCAGCTAGATACATCACGATTTTAATGTTTCATTTTATTTTATGTTTTTTTGTCGATTTACATTACGATTTTGGATGGTTGTGAGAGAGTGATAATGATTTTTTTATATAAATTTGTTTAATTTAGACTTAATAATATAATATAATTTATTTTGGTTTAATAATATAATTTTTTTTTATAAAATATTCTGTAAGATTTTTTAATTATATTTTAGATTTTTTATATCTAAAATATGTTGAGAGTTATTTTAGGGGAGTTAAAGTGAGAAATGATTTTAGGGGAATTAAAATGGTTAGAGATAATGATTGAAAATTAATGAATATCATTAAATGTAGTACATACAGCTTTTATGGCTGTTTTTTAAGTAATTAACATTAAATAGCGGTACATTAAGCTTTAAAACTTGTTTTTAAGAGTTTTTTTATACCATCTTTATAATATAGTATAGATAATTAAATACCTGAATATCTTTTATAAACAAATTAAAATATATATATATATATATATATATATATTTTATAAGTGTTTGGTTCATTTGAGAAATGGTAAATATATGAGAAATAGAGAAGTAATCCTAGTCATTCATATGGTCAAGATCGGATTTGACTAGTCAAATATTGCGGCTTTGACCGGTCAAAAGTTGCGACTTTGACTGGTCAAAAGTTGCGGCTATCCCAAAAATAGAAGGACAATTTCGTAAATTTTACAAAACACATGGACTGTGTTCATATATGAACATGTATAATTCACATATGAACTATATGTTCATATATGAACCAGTATAATTCACAACTGAATTCTTTTAACTTATTCATATATGAACCTTTTTGTGATTCATATATGAATCAGTTGAACTAACTAACAGATTCATATATGAACCTTTATGATTCATATATGAATCTGTACGAATCACAAAGATTCATATATGAATCAGTTGAACTAATTAACAGATTTATATATGAATCTTTGTGATTTATACAGATTCATATATGAATTCATTCTGTGTATTTTACGAAATTACCCCTCTACCTTCTATAGATCACACAAGGAATTATCCGGTGCTTCGCGGTCAAAGCCGCAAATGTTGACCAGATGAATGGCTAAGATTACTTCTCTATTTCTCATATATTTATTATTTCTCAAATGAACCTCTCCCTATTTTATAAATACCCTATATATATTTTGTTATAATGGATAAGGCATATTTTATTATTGTAAAGCAAAATTAGCGAAGTGCCTTTTTGGGGACATGAAATCATTTTTGATACTAAAAGATATTGTGTCCAAAGTAATGATTGGATGGTTGGGAATTTTTTAGTTGTGTTTTTCTTGATTTAATTGTTTATATATTTAATAATTTCGTGATCATAATAATGTTTTTGAGTATCGAGATGGATGCTACATGCATACATGGAATGGGTCATTCTCGAAGCAATAAAAACTTCTCACACTTTGTTAATAAATCACGGCCCAAACTAATGACGCTCTGTAAGGGTTGTTATTGACACCCCTAAACTAGAAACTATTATTATTATTATTATTATTATTATTATTATTATTATTATTATTATTTTTTTGTTGTTTTTTTATATACAATATTTCTTTTTTTCTATTTTATTTATTTATATTATATATTTTAGTTGAGTTTTTTTCCTTTTATTTAAAAATAAATAAATACTTGTAAGTATAAATATTACTAATTTTTTATAATTATATAATTGTAAAAATAAAACATAAACATTGCGATTTAACATATAAATATAACATAAAGTAATCTATATTAAATTCGATTATTCAAAAATAACTATCCCTAGTACAATTAACACGTAAAACCCGCATGTACTTCTGTATTTGCTCTGAATACGGGGTAACCTATATAACAACACACGGATAACTATAATGGAAAAAATGTGTTACAATAGTAAAAAACGGGTATCCTTCTGCCATATCTAATTTCACATAATGGTTACCATTAACGTACTAATTGTAAAAACAACATGTTGATACCACGCTGGCGGAGTGGACCTAAGCGGAAAGTACGTCCCACTGCCATCCATACTTATAACGTGTAATATCACATTATACTTTGAAGCAATCAAGACACTTATTTCAGACATTGTCATCCAGTCTTCAACTGGTGCACCTTGATCTGATCAAAAGAAGTTTAAAGTGTTGTAAGCAATAATCCAATGTTCACCTCCAAAAGCGTTGATGTATTCTGTCTTGTGTGTATCTATGTAACACCCGTAATTTTCGGTGAGTAAACGTCACCCGGACGTTTTCACAACTTGTAAATGGTGGGGATTATGTTGGGAAAACATTACTGTGAGTCCCTTAGAGTATCAGGAGTATTGGCATAGAAAAAGTTGAGTTTCGGGGCTTGGAAATGATCCCGCTACAATGTCATAGTCGCATTGTCACAATCGTATAGAGTGTACCGAAGGCTGGTACACCGACTATGCCAACGACTTTGCCACTGGCATTGTCGACTAACAATGTCGCCAGGTGTGTCAGGCCTCCTTAAAGTTGCGATTTTCAGCCTTTTCTCATTCCCTCTTCACCCAAATCAGTTCCAAACTCTCTCAAAACCTCCCAAGAACGACCTAGCATCATCCCTTAATATTTTGGGGAATATTTGGCTCAAATCTTTGGATATTATGGTGGTAAACCGTCATCAAGCTCAAGGGTAGAATCTAGACATCAAGAATCTTCAACCTCAAGCTTCATTTAGAGTTTTATAGGTTTTTTCCAAAACCTAAGTGGTGAGTTCATCCTCTTAGTTTCTAAACTTTATCATATGTTATAAACGCTCCATTGATGATTTCCTAGTGACTGGTTTATTAAATTTCGGATTTGATGATTTTGGAGAATTTAGGTCAAAATTGGGGTTTTGGCCAAATTGGGGATTTTGAAATAAAATGTTTGGGGATCGATTCTAAATGGTTGAACATGATTATTTATGGTTGGAAACTTGTGGATCTAGGTTTTGGAAGGATTTTGCTTGTGGATTCAAGTTTCTTCAAGGAAGTTCAAGTTGGGGAAAAATCTAGATTTAGCCTAAATCTAGCAAGGTGAGTTCAAGTTGATTTGTGAAAACGGTGTACATGCCAAAATGTCAATCTTTAAATGTTTATATGTTTTACATGAAATTATTAACTGTTAAGTTATTTGATGAGTTTTGATTATTTGAAGTGTCTAACTTTATAAACTTGTAAAACACCCACATTTGGGATTTTGGGCATTTTGATAAATAAATCATGAACATTGGTATTTTAATGATTTGTTTTATGGAAGTAGATTTTTGAGTGTCAATGTATTTTCATTTTGTGTTGTGGAGAAATGCTCGATTTTGTGTTATGAGACGTTTTTGAAAGAATAAATGGTATAAACTCACTTGGAAAAGGATTTGTCCAAATCTAAACTATTGTGTGTCCCTTAAGTGCAATTAATCAAGATTATAATACGAATTCAATCACAAAGTTCATTTTTTTGATCTTGAATTCAATATTACAAAGATACTCTCAAATGATATATTTCTCTCTCTACAAATACAAATTCTATTAAGGTGCCTAATGCTTACAAAGAAAAGAAAACTATTTATACAAACAAGCTTACAAAGACAAAAACTAAACTAGACTAGTTGACTTTCCTTATTAAGAAGCTTTGACTTTGACTTTTGCTTTAAAAGGCTTTGACTTGAGCATTGACTTTGACTTTTGTTCTTCATGATCTTGGATCCAACATATTTATGCATTAACAATCTCCACCTTTGGATTCAAGATCATCTCCAAAAAGAATAAGCATTGAAACTCCCCCTTTGATTTAGAAACAAATCATCTTCCCCTTTTGGATAAGCAAAATCAAATTTCAGCATTCACGAACAATCTTCTCCTTTTTTTTCTGATCTTTGAAAAATTCAATCTCTTCCTTCAAACTTCTTCACAAAGATAAAAATTTCATTTCCCCTTTCTTTGAACAAAGCAATCAAAGTCAATTTCCCCCTTTCTTCTTTATCTCTCTCTTTATATCTTGACAAACAATCTTCAGAATTACAATATTCTCCCCCATAGTCTGTGAATGTCGTCTTCAATACTCTTTAACAATCTCCCCCAAGATTATACGAATCTCTTTCAGACTTCAGAAAAAAAACATTATCTTCAGATTCAGCTCACTTTTCTTCAGTAAATAATCTTCAAAGAAAATTTCAGCAAATATTCATCAAGTTTTCAGAATTCCTTGAACTTTCTTTATTATTCTAACCATTCTCCCCATAACTCCTTATCCATTTCTTGACCATCTCATTTCTTGAATATAATTCTCCCATATTCCAAACATGTAACTTCCTCAAATTCAAACATTTCTTGACATCTCCCCCTTTTTGATGATGTAGAGCATAGAAATCATCAAAACTGTCCCCAAGAAATGTCATGAAACTTTTTCTGACCAATGATCTTTTGAAAATGAGCCACTGAACATCTGTCAATTCACAAAATATTCATCCAAATCTCTTCAAATTCAGGCAAATAAGAATGTAAACCGGAATCAACAAATGAATCAGTTAATATGTCTGTAAGCAGCACAAAGCTACTTAGTACAATGAATGTACTGTACATGGAGTTTTATTGATGTTCACTCCCCAAGTCTTCCATTCAATCATCGAATAACACAAGATTATTCTATGAACGTTCCGACAGAAAAACAAATTTTCTGTGTGTACGTGCTTGTATATGAAAGAATTTAAACATAAATATGTTATAATAGGCTCAAAATGTGTAAACCATTGAGACAACAATAGTATTACACGGACTCAATTATGCATGATCGAAATGCAAAGGTGGGGCGAACTTCCTTCTATTTCAATATCCACATCTTCCAAATGAAGACTAGATAGATTATGTGTTGCGTCCCCAAGAAAATTGAAACATCTCTTTGTTGAGAAAGAAATGAGTAGCTGGTGGGGTTTAAGCAAAAGTTGGCATGGGCTAGTGCCTATTTCAATGATGTTCTCGAAAGAATTGTGAAACAACAGTAATATGGCTGACCGACTCAGAAAAAGTTGGTGCAGAGTTCTGATATTTTTTTTAACTCTGTTCTCACACCTCTTTCTTTTTATCAATTGAGCTCACTTCTAACCAAACTCTCTTTTCATTTTATCTCAATACACACCCACACTCAGATATTGACCCATCGCCTCTCGATCACTCAAGGATAACTTCATGGGTAGGAAACACTGGTTAACGTGAATCCATAGAAGTTCAGTTAAGCTCACACAATTCCCATGTATATTGTCCTATAAGCAAAATGTTGCTCAATAGTTTAACTTCAACAGTGAAATCATAGTACATATGTCAGATATATGTATGCTCATGAAGGTAATCATGAATATTTGAGCATTTTAAACATGGAAGATTTTCTCAAAACAAGTATATTGAAGGAACGAAATGAATACAAACTGTCTGTTTGAGAATCTGACAATGTATCAAAAGATCAAATAAGAATGATTTATCATTAAAAGCTTAGGTCATGAAAAATTGGATGTTGTCTATACGAAACAAATATAGACATTCTTGAAAGAAACGCTTTGAATGATTTAACGCTCAACAAACTTTGAATTTCAAACGGGGTTTATTACCATCGAAAAATTGTTTCATTTTGAGACATGGTAATAATAAAGTCAACAAAAATACTAAACCGGTGTGTATGAATACTTGGCAGTATATTGAAAAGATAATACACAAGTATATATCTTTGGAAACATACAGTTTGTTAAACATGAAAGAATTTTTAGGTTATGAGCTTTCATCATAAGTGAAAACATTTAAAATCACACTTCAAAATTCATGAAATCTGTTTAGGAATCGAGAAGTAGTTTGAAAGTTTAAGAAAAATGTTTTCATGTCTGAAAGTTGTCCTTCTTTCAAATACAACGAGATTAAGATTAGAATATGCCATATGCTTATCTTTAATCTCATAAAGTTAGTTCGAAAGTCATGATTGATATGATCATGTAAGTTCCCCCTCAAAATCTGCATGTAGTCAAAAAGTCGTCAAAGCAACAAAGTCTTATTGAAACAAAAACATTTATTAAAAAATTAAAGACATAAAAGCAGTAAAACGTTTAAAAAACGAGTTATGATCAGAAGTCAATGTCCTTACTCCCCCTGAACATATGCGTCACAAAATATGTCAGTGAAAAATATATGCAATTATTCATACTTCCCCTTAAATATTGATTATCTAATCGTTGTCTCACTCCCCCTGAAATCATGAACAAACTTTAAGTGCATATATCATTCAGATTAAAAATAAAGTAATGAAGAAAAATAACAAAAATAAACTGTACTAGGTAACTACAGATTATGTCTTGAGGTTTAACATGCCAAGTTTCGAAATGAGAAAATTAAATCTCTTTTCGTCTAACGGCTTGGTAAACAAATCTGCAAGTTGATAATATGTGTTTACAAAGTAAAGCTCAACTATACCTTTTTCAACATTATCTTTGATAAAGTGATATCTGTTAGAGCACAGATTTGTTGGATTCAAGATCATAAAGATTGAATATGAAAGTTCAATAAGTCAAAGCTGGAAAGTCAACTCTTAGTGAAAGTCAAAGTCATTTTGTAATAAAAGTCAAAGTCAATGTTGTTTTGTAATTGTATTTTGTTTGTTTCCTTTGTAATTGGTTGTGTGTATAAATAGGTTCTTGTAAGTCTTTGTAAAGGAAGTGATTGTGATTGAGAGTGGTAATAAGTTGTAGTAGAGGGCAGATTAGAGAAGAGGCGATTAGAAAACATTTCTAGAGAGAGAGAGTAGTGAGAGAAAATTGAGATTGTAATTGTTGAATTGAATCAAAGACTTGTGATTACGAGATTCTCATCTTGATTGTTGTTTTTACAATTAGAACTTGAATAGATTTGGGAATAACAATTGGTATCAGAGTAGAAGAAATTCAGAAATCAAGATTCAATTTGAAGAATTTTGATCGACCTTTTCAAGAACTTTCAAAGTTTCTGTGACAGATTCGATTTTGTTGTTTTGTGATGTTTTTGGTCTGATTTGACTCATGTGTAATTGTTTTAGTATATAGAATAGTTTTGATTTGAGTAACTTTGTTCAATTCACATCAGATTGTTTGAATTTTGGATTGTATTGCATTTTTTGTTCGAAGTCTGAAAACGAACTGGTATAGATCGAATTTCAAATTTTGATGTTTTAATATGAAATTCTTGGTTTGTAATTTGTTCGTGAGATGGAATAGACACAATATGCAAGTTTTCAGAGGGATTGGACAAGGTTTGATCGAAATCAGATGGAAAAATCAAGTTTTTGTTCGACAGACTGAAGAACACGCAAGATCTACAAAACGCGCAAGCTTCATCAGAAGAACGCGCAAACTGAAAGACTTTTGATTTTGGCTAGAAACGCGCAAAGTGTTATTTGCGAGTTCTAGAAACGCGCAAATCGAAGTTTGCGTGTTTGTTATTCAGTCTGCGAGTTTGAACATCGTTCTTTCTGCGAGTTTAGCTTGCGAGTTTGGTAAACCACGCAAGTAGGCATCCGCGGATTCTCCAAACACGCACGACTCAGTCTGCGAGTTTAGGCGTCTGCGAGTTTCAAGCTTTTTTTAGAGATCTGCGAGTTTCTCAATAAATAGTGATCTGCGAGTTTATGTGTTTGTGAGTTTCAAGTTTTTTTTAGTGATCTGCGAGTTTGGTGAAAATTTTCAAAACTGTAATATGCCCTTTAATTGTCAAAATTTTTTCTCTCGGGGCGTTGCCCCCAGACCCCGCAAGGGCGTTGCCCCTTGACCCCACCCGCTAACTGGGGTGCTAAGTCTGCGGAGGGGGACAAAGTTCTGATTGTGATCAAAGATTCTGAATTTCTAACGATCAATTTCAAGTTCTTTTTGTAACAAAATGACTGCAAGAGAAGTTCCAATGCTGTTTGAAGGAGAATACGAACAGTGGAAAGATAGATTCTTAAAATTTACAGATGGACAAGTTCTGAGTTTCAACATCAGATTTTTATTGATAAAAAGAGTGAAGAAACCTCAAATTCCAATAGAAAAGTGTACTGAGGAACAGAAGAGATATCTGGAAGCTGATAGAATAGCTAAAAATTTCTTGCTGCAAAGTATGTTTGATAAGATTTTTAGTAAAATTAATATCAACAATTCGACAGCGAAGGAGATGTGGGATTATCTTGAATGGAGGATGATAGGATCAAAGATGTCATCAAGAGTTAAGATTTTGGAAACTAAGAACTCTGAGCTAAAAGAGAAGATTTCTGTCGGTCCACAATATTATCAAGTTCTTATAGACTCAAACACATATACGATTACCAACCTGTTTGATTAATAATCAATCGATTACAAGGTTGATGTTTGTTCTTGAAGCTCTCGATGTTCTATCTGATGAACAATAAAGTGTGTGTGTGTGTGTGTTCTGATTTCTCTTACTTGGCTTGTCTAACACACTAACATCAACTTGATAACAAAACTAATATCTAAATAATATCTAACTAATATCTAATAACTTAGATATTTAGAAATAATAATAAAATACTAAAAACTAAACTTTGACATTTTATTACAAACGACATTAGACTTATATTAAGAGTTGACTTTCCAGCATTAGCTTCAGATTGGATCTTCAGATTGGATGATCTTGAATCCAATAGATCTGTGCACTAACAATCTCCCCCTTTGGATCAAGATCATTACTAAAAAGATTTTAGCAATTCAGTCTTCTTTTTCAGCTCAGAAGATGCAATCTCCTTCTCTGTCTTCCATATGTAATAATCTCCAGGTTTTAGCTCAGAATGCTTTAGCAAAGTATCTTCAAAGAAAATTTCTCTCAAATCAGCATGTCTTCAGAATACTTTGATCTATCGCATTTCTTGGTTAGTTCTTCTCTTCTCCAATGTCTTTGGAATGTAATGGACATTTCTTCAAGCTTTAGGTTTCCCCCTTTTTGATGAATAGAGAATCGACATCATCAAAACTTCTATCAAGAAATGTCTTCTCTTTTGGAGCTACTGATCCGTCAATTCAAAAGATATTCATCCAGATCTTTGCAAATCCAGACAAAATAATCGTGTAACACCTGAATCAACAAATGAATCAGTTAAAATGCCTGTCAGTGACACTAAGTCACTGTGTGTAACAAATACACATTGGAAAGGAGCTTTTTGATGTTCACTCCCCCAGGACTTCCATTCAATCATCGAAACACCACAAAGGCAATTTCTATGAACGTTATGACAAAGAAACAAATTCCTTGTGTGTTCGTGCTTGTGATAGAAAGAATTAATCACTTGATGATTGCTTAAAAGGCTCAATATTGTGTAAACCACTGAGACAACAGTAAGTTAAACACATACTCAATGTGCATGATTGAAGTGCGAAGGTGGGGCAGACTTCCTTCTTTTCAATATCCAAATTTTCCAAATGAAAATCAGATAGCAAATGTGCTGCTTCCCCTTTGAAAAATGAAACATTTTCCTTTTAAGAAGAAAATGAGTAGCTGGTGGGGTAATTCAAGAGTTGGCATGGGCTAGTTGTCTGTTTCAATAATGTTCACCAAAGAAATGTGAAACACTAGAAATATGGCTGCCCGACTCAGAAAGTAGTTGGTGCAGAGTTTTGATATTCTTTTAACTCTTTCTCACACCCTCTTTCTTTTAAATATTTAGCTTACTCTAACCAAACTCTCTTTTTCTGTATATCTCATCACACATCCCACACTCATTTCTTTTCGACTTCTCACACTCAATCACTATGGATTAACCTCTTGGGTAGGAAACACTGGTTAAGGTGATTCCATAGAAGTTCAAGTAAGTCCTAACACAATGAAATCCTGATTTCCTAGAATGCATATGCTGCTCAAAATGGTTTAACTATTTCAGTTAAAGCACAAATAGATCTTGAAAATATTTAAAATCACACTTCCAATTCATGAATTCGATTTGAGAATCGGGAAGTGGTTTGAACTTTTAAGAACAATGTTTTCAATGAATGAAAGTTATCCTTCTTTCATCCATATATGAGATTAAGATAAAGGATTATACCTTTACGTGCGATCTTACATCTCATGAAGCTAAGTTTAAAGTCATAAAGATATGATCTTGTAAGCATCTCTCAAAAACTGCAAAAGTCTTATGTCATAGGCAAAGCTAATTTATTCACTGAGACTGAAAATGACAAAAAGCAGTAAAACAATGAAAGTACGAGTTCTGATCAGAAATAATCAGAAGTCATATCCTAACTCCTTTGACTTGTAAAACTCCCCCTAAAATCATGAATTACAAAAATTTGACATAAAAGGTAATTCCAAAAATTTTATGAGCTCCCCCTCAAAATAACAATGATCATCTTTGGAGTTTCTTCTCACACTCCCCCTTAGATCATGAACAGACTAACAAAGAACAAATATCTTGCGGAAATGAAGAAATGATGAAAAATTTACAATTAGAAACTTTAATAGGTAACCACCGATTAGGTCTTAAGATTTAGCATACCAAGCTTAGAGACAAGAAAATTAAATCTCTTTTCGTCTAAGGGTTTGGTAAACAAATCTGCAAGCTGATAATCAGTTTTTACAAAATAAAGTTCAATTGTTCCTTTTTCGACATGATCTTTTATAAAGTGATACCTGACATCGATGTGTTTGGTCTTTGTATGCTGAACAGGATTAGCTGTTATCGCGATTGCGCTCTTCGAGTCACAGTATATCGGGATATGGTTGAAGTTAAAACCATAGTCTCGCAGTTGAGTTCTCATCCACAAGACTTGAGAACAGCAGCTAGCAGCAACTACATATTCTACTTCGGCCGTTGAGGTTGAGACACATAATTGTTTCTTCGATGCCCAACTGATGAGTTTATCACCGATGAACTGTATATGACCTGACGTGCTCTTATTGTCTAACATGCAACCAGCATGATCTGCATCTGTATATGCTGTTAGTTCAAAACTAGTATCTTTAGGATACCACAGACCAAGATCTGCAGTGCCCTTCAGATACCTAAAAATGCGCTTAACGGCAGACACATGGGATTCTTTGGGATTGGCCTGATATCTAGCACATAAGCATGTTTAAAACATTATATCTGGCCTACTAGAAGTAAGATACATCAAAGAACCTATCATACCTCTGTAAGTCATAACATCAACAGCCTTTCCAGAAGGATGGGTGCCAATCTTAGTACCTAGTGCCATTGGGGTACCAATCGGTTTAGAATTTTCCATTTTGAACTTTCGAAGAATATCAAAAATGTATTTTGATTGATTGATAAAAATCCCCATTGAAAATTGTTTGACTTGTAATCCGAGAAAGAAATTCATCTCTCCCATCATATTCATCTGAAATCTTGACACCATAAGGTTTAAATTTTTTTACAGTACTTAGGATTTGTAGAGCCAAAAATAATATCATCCACATAGATTTGAATAAGAATGATATCGGCTTTCTCCTTTTTAATAAACAAAGTGGTATCTACCGTATCTTTTGTAAAACCAGACTTGACTAAAAATTGATATAGGACATCATACCAGGTGCGAGGAGCTTGTTTCAGTCCATAGAATGCTTTGTCGAGAATGTAGACGTGATTCGGATTCTCTTGATTGACAAATCCTTCTGGCTGCGAGACGTAGACTTCTTCCTTTAGAATGCCATTCAGAAAGGTGGTCTTCACGTTCATTTGAAAGACAGTGAAGTTCTTATGAGCAGCGTAGGCTAGAAACATTCGAATTGCCTCTAAACGCGCCACAGGAGCATAAGTCTCGTCGTAGTCTATTCCTTCCTCTTGCCTATATCCCTTGGATACAAGTCTTACTTTATTTCTGATAACGGTACCATCTTCATCTTTCTTGATCTTGAAAACCCATTTCGTACCTATAATGGTTTTACCTTGAGGTTTGGGTACGAGTCTCCAGACTTTAAGTGCGTCGAACTGATTCAGCTCTTCTTGCATTGCAGTCACCCAGTCTGAATCGGCAAGAGCCTCTGATACGTGAGTATGCTCGATCTTGCTCAGAAAGGATTCATGCATACACATATTCATTGACGCTGACCTAGTTTGCACCGGTTTTGTTGGATCGCCAATGATCTGGCTTATCGGGTGCTCTTTGGTCCATTTATGTTCATGAGGGAGTGGATTATATGAATATATATCAATATTATCATCTATGAATCCACTTGTACCTTCTTCTGGTTGTTCAGGAGGAATTATGGTTGCAGTTGAAGTAGTAGGTGCAGAAGTCTCAGCAAGTACAACTTGGTCCGGTAGTCTGTACAGAACATCCTACTGATACAACAACTTCTGTCTCTTCATTATTTGTCACAACTTCAACTGTTGGAGTCGGCATTTGAATTGGAATTTCTTGCTGAATCGAAGAGTTGGATTCAGTAGAGATATCTGAACTAGTTGGATGAGTAGTCGTTGAGTCTTCCATCCTGTCAACCATAACAGATTTCTTCACATTAGATCCAAGAAATTCATCATAAAACAATTCAAATAATAAATCTAAATCAGATAAATGATTAGTAGACGTTGATGCTTCATCTGATTTGATCGCTTGAGACGCAGTTTCTGGACTGATTTGCCCAGAAGCTAGTACTCCGGTTATCACAGGTTCTGAACTGTGTTGTTCAGAAGCCATTTCTTCATCAAATGTAACATTGACGCTTTCAATAACTATCTTTGACTTCTTCAGATATACACGGTATGCAGTTGATGTAGATGAATAACCAATGAAGATGCCTTCGTCCGCCTTGGCACTGAACTTGTTCAGACTCTCTCTATCGTTTAAAACAAAACACTTACACCCAAATATATGGAAATATTTGATTGTCGGTGTTCGGTTGTTGATCAACGCATAAGGAGTCTTATTGAATATGTGGTGTATCATGGAGCGATTCTGAGTGTAGCACGCAGTCGATATAGCTTCAGCCCACAGAAATAGAGGTAAGTCAGATTGACTTAGCATAGTACGAGCAACCTCGACTAGCGTACGATTTCTTCTTTCGACCACTCCATTCTGTTAAGGCGTACGAGCAGCAGAGTATTGATGTGATATCCCGACTGATTCGAGATATTCTTGAACTGTTTTGTTCTTGAACTCTGTGCCGTTGTCTGTTCTTAGAAGCTTGACCGGTTTCTGTAGATTCACCTGGGTCGACTTCAGGAATGTAATGAGAACATCTGGTGTCTCATCTTTTGAACGTAGAAATTTGACCCAAGTGTATCGCGAGTAATCGTCCACGATAACTAGTATGTACTTCTTTCCGCCTAAGCTTTGCGTTCGCATCGGACCGCATAAGTCCATATGCAACAACTCTAATGGAGAGCTTGTACTCGGTTCAGGCTTTGGTTTATGTGGAGCTCTCTTCATCTTTCCTTTTTCACACGCTGCACATAAGTGTTCTTTTTCATACTTCAACTCTGGAAGTCCTTTAACTAGCTTTTCACTGACCAGCTTGTTGATGTACCTAAAGTTGAGGTGAGAGAGCCGTCGATGCCATAGCCAGCTTTCTGCATCGAGGCTTTAGAGAGTAGACAAACCTGCTTGTCAGTCTGGACGTTTGACAAATTGATTGTGTAGAGGTCGGACTTTCGAGTGCCGACCAAGAGTTCGTTGCCTTCTTTAGTGCGAACAGAACACCTCTTGGCTTTGAAATTGACCTCTAAGCCTTTGTCACAGAACTGGCTTATACTGAACAGGTTATGTCCTAAGCCTTCAACATAGCTCACCTTCTTGATCGTGACTTTGTCATGTACCATATCACCATATCCTAGTATTGGTGAAAACTGGTCGTTGCCGAATCTAACTGTTCCGAAATACTTCTCTGTAAAGTTGGTCAACATACCTTTTTGTCCAGTCATATGCTTGGAACATCCGCTGTCCAAGTACCACATATGACGGATCTGCACAAGAGAAATTACGAAACAAGAGATTTAGATATCCATAAAACAAAATTGGAGTAAAGACTTTTGAGCTTTGAAGTGCGGGTATTGAACTGTTGTATTCAAGAACCATTGTTCTTTAAGGTACGAGTCCTAGACTGTTTTGTCTAGAAGTCATACTTCGTTGAAGTACGGGTTCTAAGCTGAATTGCTTAAAAGCCTCCATCTTGACATTTAAGTCCGGGTTTTGAACTGTTTTGTTCAAAAGCCTAAGTTCTATGCTCCCTCTTAAACTTTGGGTGCCTACAACACAGATTTAGCTTTTGGTACCCACTGGTATTTGGGTCCAACTGTGTTAGCACATGTTTTTGGTACCTATTGAAATTTGGGTCCGTTTTGCTTTTGAGAATCAAATGAAGAATTAGTATTATAAGAGTGAACATGATAAGTGCCAAACCAAACATCAGAATCTTGACAAGAAGCATAAACATGTTATCATAATATGAAGACTTTCTAGCAGATAAAGATAACTGGAATAATTGCTTCATAGAATATTGCTTGCGAGAAACGACAAGTTTTGGTTTCAAAATAGCAACATCAGCAATCAAAACATCTTTACTAGGCGTAGTCATATTACAATCAACACTACAAAAAGATTTATCAGTCTTGTCAATCTCCTGTTTTGATTTCCATTGAGATTTAACTCTTATCCTGTTCTTGTTCAGATCTAAAACATTTGAAACTTGTGAGTTAGACTTTTGAGCAACAAATGAATGCTTCCTCTTAGGATTACCAGTAGTAATCGGTTTCTGTGAATGCTGAGATTTATTATTCATACCTTTTGCATTCTTAGTTTTCACAGAAACTGATTTATCAACTTTCGTTGATTTTGCACCTTTTACAAACATACTGGTTTTTCCCAAGTATTTCACAACAAAAGATGAATGGTTAGGAAGTTTGGCATTAAAATCAAATTGATCAAAACAATCATCCAAACCACCGTCAGAGTTTAGAAAATCATACCCTTCATCAGTTGAACCAAACATGTCATCAGATTTTGAAGCCTTTAATGATTTAGAAAGAACAGTACTCTTAAGCACAGTTGAAAAAACTTTTTGTTCAATATCAATCAAAAGTCTTTCATCTATTAAATATGTCTCAAGTTCAGAAATTTTACTTTCCAAAACGAGAGGAGGGACATATAGTTTACCTTTAATAGGCTTCGCCTCCATTTCTTTGACAGAATAACTCTGAAAGAAGTCATTTGAAAGAGATTTCTTTTGATATATTGGATCATCATTATAACTATTATTCAGCTTCGCATAACGAAATGGAAGTTGAACATTAGATGTGTTCTTTCGTTTTTCTGTTTCCTTGGCTTCATCCTTTTTAGACAGTCCAGCCCAGAAAACTTTAAGCTCAGGGATTCG
Source organism: Arctium minus (assembly GCA_954870635.1). NCBI lineage: Eukaryota > Viridiplantae > Streptophyta > Magnoliopsida > Asterales > Asteraceae > Arctium > Arctium minus. Next base: position 29,020,420 of record OX941089.1, on the reverse strand, counting down.
TCGAGCTAGTTTCATAAATGTAAAATCATAAAGTGCATGCACTTCAGATTTAGCATTTTTAAGGTAATGAGGATACTCGTAACCGAGTCCCCAACTCTCTATTTCCTCTTTGGGTTTGTTTAGATGAATGGTTTGTTCAGTTTGACTCATTTTGTATAACTTCTCTTCCAAAGCTTTTAATTTTGCAAGTAAAGATTCGTTTTCTTTGGAAGTTGAAGAATGCAATTTCGTAAGCTCTTCGAAATAAAACTCACTCTTTCTCAATTTAGTCTTTGTTTCAACAACCTCTTTAAGAATTATGGTCTGTTCTTTTGCGCTAGTGTCATTGTTTTTGTGTAAAGTCTCAATCAATACTTTCTTCTCAGCAAGGTCATTGCTAAGTTTCTGTATTGACTGGTTTTGTTCAATAATGACACCCTTTTCTCGCTTAAGTTTCGACTCTAATTCTTGGAGTTTTAACATCATGGCATGCATTTGATTTAAGAAATCTGATTTATCTAAATCACATAACTCTTCGTTGTCATCTTCATCGGAATCTGCTTCAGCATCTATTTCCATCTTGCCCATGAAGCATAGATGCACTTTCTCATCCTTCTCTTCATTCTCATCTTCTTCGTCAGATTGATCAAGCCATAACTCATCTTCTGCCATCAACGCCTTTCCGGCTTCCTGTTGCTTGGCAAGCAACATTTTGTTCTTGTAGTAGTCTGAGTTCCTGACTTTCGGTCTTCGGCAGTCTTTTGCAAACTGTCCAGGTCTACCACAGTTGTAGCACGTTGGAGGTTCTGGATGTTTGATCTCTTCTGCTTTATACCTTCTCTCTTCTGGCTTTCTTTCCTCTATTCTCTTTCCTTCAATCCTCTTTCCTTCAATCATCTTTCCTTCAACCCTCTCCTTGTGAACATAGTTGCTCGGACCAGAAGAATACCTCTGACTGTTTGAACTTGGCTTCTTGTAGAACTTCTTCTGAAAAGCCTTTGTCAGCATAAGCATAGCCTGCTTTAGTTGTTCACAGTCGTCCGAGTCAGAGTTGTCTTCATTTTCAACCTCATCTGATTCAGACATAAGCATCTTCTTTTTCTTCTTTCTCACAACAAGAGCAACTGAGTCAGCAACTGTCTTCTCACCCTGTTTCTTTTCATCCAAGATTTCATCCACCTCTTCTTAATTTTGTTTGAGGGTTTCATATACCTCATGAAGTGGAATCTCGTTTAGATCCTTGATTTGCTTCATTTGTCTGGAAAACCTCTTCCATTCAGGCTGGAGGATGCTTAAGAATTTGACATTCAGCTCTATTTGTGATTTAGTGACCTTGTTCTTGCTTAATTCATTTAGCATGGTCACAAACCTGTCGTATGTTACTTCTAGTGACTCTCCAACTCTGCCTTTGAATTCTTCATAGTTGTTTAGGCAGTTGGATATCTTAAGCTGGTTCCCAACCTTTGAACCTAACATCATATTCTCTAGCTAATCCTACATCTGTTTACTTGAGGCCTTATAGCTGTCTATCTTCATGTATATTTCATTTGGAATGCCTTGAAGAATGTAAGACTTTGCTAATCTATCACCTTTTGCTCTTTTTAGGTTATCACCTTCTAGTTCCTCAAACTTAAGTTGAAACTCTGTTGCCACAGTTCCTTCCGTACGAGTCTCATAAACTAGTGTCATAACTCCCTCTTCTATTGATTTCCTGATGAATACTCCCAAATCATGTCTTTCAATGAATTCAATGAACCGATCTTTCCACTGTTCATACTCTCCCCTGAAGAGTATTGGTGGCTTTTGAGTCAGTTCCGATTGCTAGAGCTTCTCTTGAAGTCATTCTGATTGAAAAAGACTTGGTACTGGCGCAAAAGAGTTTTGCGCTAGACGAAGGTGGCACGAAGTAACACTTTGCGCTAGTAGAGGTTGGCGCAAAATATGGTTTGCGCTACAAGGAGTTGGCGCGAAAGTACACTTTGAGCAAAGTTTGCGTTCTGAGTTTTGCGCGAGATGCAGGTGGCGCAATCTGAGTTTTGCGCGAGTCGAAGGTTGCGCGAAAGAACTTTTGCGGGTAGATTTGCGCGAGACGAAGCTGGCGCAAAAGATACTATGAACTAGCACAAACTTTCACTTCTCTCGAGTTCGTCCCTGTAACTTCGAAAAATCGATCTGATCGCTCAAATAACCCTGTTTGGCAACGATTAGCAGTCCCAAAATCTAACAAATTGACCACTAATCAATCTAGAACAGATTATTAACACTTGATGTCGAAAACAAACACTTTTTGAAGTTTAAAATGATGGAACAGTGACGCTCTCAAAGTCGACTTTCAGACACAAAAATCACAAATTGAACTCGATTTAAGTGCTATTATGAAATTAAACAATACCACAACGATCTAATACACCTATCGATCACAACCTGATCGATTTCAACACCTAAAACACACTAAAACTCGAAAAAGATTTTGAGATGAAGAACACAGAGTCGAGTTTTAAAACTTGATTTGAATCTAATTTCAGGCTCTGATACCAATTGTCGGTCCACAATATTATCAAGTTCTTATAGACTCAAACACATATACGATTACCAACCTGTTTGATTAATAATCAATCGATTACAAGGTTGATGTTTGTTCTTGAAGCTCTCGATGTTCTCTCTGATGAACAGTAAAGTGTGTGTGTGTTCCGATTTCTCTTAGTTGGCTTGTCTAACACACTAACATCAACTTGATAACAAAACTAATATCTAAATAATATCTAGCTAATATCTAATAACTTAGATATTTAGAAATAATAATAAAATACTAAAAACTAAACTTTGACATTTTATTACAAACGACATTAGACTTATATTAAGAGTTGACTTTCCAGCATTAGCTTCAGATTGGATCTTCAGATTGGATGATCTTGAATCCAATAGATCTGTGCACTAACAATTTCAAATCTGGAAACTCAAATTGTCCAAGTCCAACTACAAGCAAAGTCTGATAAGCAGTATGAGGAGAAGATTAACAGTTTGGAAGATGCTAATGCTGAGCTTCAGAAGAATATATCTGATTTGGTGCAAAAGCTTGCCAAAGACAAATCTGATTTTGAAAAAGAAAGATCAAAGTTTGCACAAAAGTTCTCAGAATTTTCTAGAAAATGTGCTGATGAGAAGAAGACAGTTGAGCTGAAATGTTTAAAGCTTTCTCAACAAATTTCAGATTTTGAGAAAGTCATTATTTTGGAAAGGGAAAATTTTGCCAAAGAAAGGAAGGCCATTGAACAAAAGAATGTTGGATTCTTCAAAGAAATATCCGGCCAGAGAAATAATGCTGAAAAGTGATTTGAAGAAGAAAGAAATATGTTTGAAGCAGAGATAAAGAAGCTGACAGAGAAGTTATCTGAACTATCTGAGTGTGCACTGAAAGAGAAGAAAATGAAGTCTGAGTTTGAGACGAAGATTGACCTTCTCGTCAAAGAAAGAGACAACTTTGCTTCAAAGATTAAAGAGTTTGAAAAGATTGTTTCAAAGGTGGTGGTGACTGAGCACACAACTCCAGAGTCAAAAATCCACACACCTAGAAATAGTTCAGTTGGTTCTAACAAGCCAGCCTCAAGCTCACATCAGAAAACTGTTTCTACAAGAAGGTCAGGTAAATCATATGATCAGATTCGTAGTACTAACATTTTCTTTGATAAAAATGTAGATGGTTTAGATATATACAGAAGAAGGAGAAGAAGGGAATACAAAGAAGAAGAACTGGTATGGAAAGTGAAACCAGTTGAAGAAGAAAAGAAAGATGAGAAGAAAGGAAAGAAGTCATGTGTACATACACATCAAGCCAAGAAGAACAATGTGCGTAAAGGTAAACCTGATCATATATACACGAAAGATCAATTAATCAGGTTATCAGGTAAGAAATACTATTGTTCTTATTGCCGTACACATGATCCTGTTCACAAAACAAGTGATCATTACTGGTATGGTTCTAATTCAGTTACTCCTATTCGAACTGCAACTAACACACATGGACCCGAATACCAGTGGGTACCAAAGCCGAAAAGTGAATCTGTATTGCAGGCACCTACTGTCAAGGGGGAGTAAGAGAACCAAGGCTTCTAAGTAAATCAACTTAGGACCCGTACTTCAACGAAGTTTGACTTCTAAACACAACAGTTTAGGACTCGTACTTTAGTGATCAAAAGACCTTACTCCTGTGCTGATAAGAGATTGTACTCCAATACTCGAACAAGGAAATCAACCATCAAGGGGGAGTACATATTTTTCTGAAATATTTTGCATCCGATAGATATGATGAACTACATTTCAAAATAGAATTGTAGATCTCTATCATGTACTTTTTCACTGACATATTTTAGATGCATAATTTCAGGGGGAGTAAAGGATATGACTTCTGATTACTTCAGATCAGAACTCGTACTATAATCGTTTTACTGCTTTATGTCTTTTAATTTTGAATAAATTTGTGAATAAAGTTGCTTTAACATGACTTTGAGACTTGTGCAGAATGAGAGAAGCTTTCAAGATCATATCTTTATGACTTCAGCTGACTTCATGAGATTTAAGACTGCACGATAAAGGTTAAATTTCTTATCTTAATCTCATATATGGTTGAAAGAAGGACATCTTTCAATTATAGAAAACATGTTATTAAATGTTCAAACCACTTCCCGATTCTTAAACAGTTTTCATGAATTGGAAGTGTGATGTTTAAATGTTTTTCAAGATTTATTTGTGCTTACCTGATTACAAACCGTGTGTTTCCAAAGAGAAATACTTGTGTATTGTCTTTTCTATGTACTTTCATGTATTCACACACACCGGTTTGAACTTTTATTCAATATGTTCTTACCATGTCTCAAATTTGAAACATATTTTTCGATGGTAAGACACCCCTCTTGTACTTCATTGAATTTTGAGCGTCATTTCATTTCGAAACGTTCTTTCAAGAATGTCTGTATTTTGATTCATATAGACAATATCCATTATTCTTGACCATAAGCTTTGATTGTTATATCATTCATTTCTGATCATTTTTTATACAATGTCAGATTTTCAAACAAGTCTCTTGTCTTCATGATTATTCTTTCAATATACTTGTTTGAAAATACTTCAATGATTAAAAATGCTCAAATCTTCATGATTACATTTCTGAGCATACATATATCTGACTTGTATTTCATACTTTGTGCTTTATTTGATAAAGTTAAACTATCTTGAGAAACATATGTTTCATAGGAATATGGGTTCTTTGTGCTAGGACTTAAAATGAACTTCTATGGATTCACGATTACCAGTGTCTCCTACCCAAGAAGTTAATCCATAGTACTTGAGTGTGAGGAGTCGAAAAGAAATGAGTGTGGGTTGTGCGTTGAGGTAAAATGGAAATGAGAGTTTGGTTAGTTGTGAGCTTAATGATTAAAAGAAAAAGGGTGTGAGATCAGAGTAAAAGAATATCAAACTATGCACCAACTACTTTCTGAGCCGGACAGCCACATTACTAATGTTTCACAATTCTTCGTGAACATTATTGAAATAGGCAAATAGCCCATGCCAACTCTTGTTATTAACCCCACCAGCCACTCATTTTCTTCTTAAAATGAAAATGTTTCATATTTTTCTGGGGACGCAACATATAATCTATCTGGTTTTCATTTGGAAAATATGGATATTGAAACAGAAGGAAGTCTGCCCCACATTCGCACTTCAATCATATGCACATTGAGTCTATGTTTATCTACTGTTGTCTTAGTGGTTTACACAAATTTGAGCTTTATAAAAGCAATCATCAAATGCTTAATTCTTTCTACACTTGCACGAACACACAAGGAATTTGTTTTCTTGTCATAACATTCATAGAAATTTCCTTTGTGGTGTTTCGATGATTGAATGGAAGCCCTGGGGGAGTGAACATCAAAAAGCTCATTTCCTATGTGTATTCGTTACACACAGTAACTTAGTGTTACTAACAGGCATATTAACTGATTCATTTGTTGATTCAGGTGTTACATGATTATTTTGTCTGGATTTGAAAAGATCTAGATAAATACTTGGTTACGGATCAATGAATCAGAGGATCTTGGACAGATCAGAATGGTCAAAGACATTTCTTGGGAAAAGTTTTGATGATATCGATGCTCAAATCATAAAAAAGGGGGAGATGGTATCAAGAAATGTTAAAGTTGGGAGAAAAATGTTCAAAAATTGATTGTTAAAGAAAGTTTGCTGAAAGAGGTTAAAGATTTCAGATTTGTTGAAGATAATTTGCTAAAGCAATCAGAGTTATGTCTGAAAGAGGTTGTAAAGGGAGAATGCTATTATTATTGAAGAACAGATTTTTTGGATGATTGCTGAAAGTTTTTGAAGATATAGAGTTTATCAAAGAAAGGGGAGAATGTCAGAATTTTCATATGAATAAGGGGAGAATGTGGATTGTTTGAGAAAATCATTTTTGTATCAAAGGGGAGATTACAAGAAATGATAAAGGTTGATAAAAGGGGGAGTTTATTCAAATTGAGCTTAAAGAGAGAAGATCGCATTGCTAAATCTTTTAGTAATGATCTTGATCCAAAGGGGGAGAATGTTAGAGCACAGATTTGTTGGATTCAAGATCATAAAGATTGAAGATGAAAGTTCAAGAAGTCAAAGCTGGAAAGTCAACTCTCAGTGAAAGTCAAAGTCATTTTGTAATAAAAGTCAATGTTGTTTTGTAATTGTATTTTGTTTGTTTCCTTTGTAATTGGTTGTGTGTATAAATAGGTTCTTGTAAGTCTTTGTAAAGGAAGTGATTGTGATTGAGAGTGGTAATCAGTTGTAGTAGAGAGCAGATTAGAGAAGAGGCGATTAGAAAACATTTCTAGAGAGAGAGTAGTGAGAGAAAGTTGAGATTGTAATTGTTGAATTGAATCAAAGACTTGTGATTACGAGATTCTCATCTTGATTGTTGTTTTTACAATTAGAACTTGAATAGATTTGGGAATAACAATATCTCACGTCAATATGCTTGGTTTTTGTGTGTTGGACAGGGTTCGCAGATATAGCAATAGCGCTATTTGAATCACAGTAAATCGGAATTTTGTTGTAATGGAAGCTATAATCTCGGAGTTGTGTTCCCATCCACAACTGTAACACCCTTAAATATGAAGATAACAACTTATTAAAATTTTTCTAAATACATCAATATTTACTTCGACTACAAACATAATTTAAGAGTTAACCTCAATACACACATTCATCCGATACATACAATATATGACAAGGACGGGTGCTACTAAAACCCAATACAATTACTATCTCCAACATGCGGAAGACTTCACCAACAACTTACTCTTGCATAATGCTAAGGCTTAACTCTTCATGACGCTACTAGAGTCCGAACCCCCAACTGAACCTGATGCACATGCCGACAAATAAAAGGTTAGGATTAACGCCTAGTGAGCTCAAGAGTTTTAGCATGAATGAATATATCTTTAAAAGAAAGGAATTCAGTTTTAAAGCAAGATCCTTCGAAATATTATACTTCAAAATGGAACGACACATTTTCCCATAATATGCACTTTTAAAGACAATGCTCCCAAACACATATTTCTTATAAAACGATGCAACCCGTAACTCGCCCAAACAGGGTCATAGTTCAATACTCACATTTATGAAAATGTAAATAATACTTCATAATCCAAAACACCCTAAAACACGGGTGGGACATAATACTCGACCTTTAAGTAACGGAAAACAATCCATGTAACTATGATACGCCATTAAAACACGGAATTGAGACGTAATATTCACGCGACCATGAAATGGAATGAAATCCAAGTATTAGAGCATGGACAATTAAATATCCAAAATACCGCGGGCCGACAACGGGGGATACCCGTATCCGTTGAGAGAGGAAGAACACAAAAGTATGACACTCAAACAACGTTGTCGCATGACACTTCACGACACGAATGCCCAAGTGTCCCTACGACTCCTTGACAAGTATCACCCAATAGACAATTGACCTTAGCGAATACCACCAGAAATTATCGCTCAAAGGCTCGGCACACGGGGATACCCCGAAGGCATTGCCCCACACGGCGAAGGCCCCAAACGCCCATCAGAGGACCCCCCTTAGTCATGATAGCTCACCCGGGCTCAGCCCTCCTAGTGCCTACTTGCAAAGACAAGGTCATAACCCAAGAGTCCCGGAGTCTAACCCCGTACCACTCAAATGACCATCAAATAAGACTGACTCATGTGCCTATGGATCCAATGCAACACAGTCTAAGATTACATGACTATACCTGAATGAGTAAAGCACTCGAGTCTGTAATTGTCAATAATATGCAATAAAATGCATTAAGATGTAAACCATGAAATGGGACTCTACATCGAACCATTAAACCCGGACAAATGTCCACAAGACTCCTTTAAGCCAACACCGAGCTAAAATGCTCAAAATCCATTTGACCAATAATCAATGGTCCTCCAAGTAATGAAATGTCTTTAAACAACGTTTATAAAGACACATGTCTCAAAGACGAGATTAACCCAAAACTCCACACGAGATGGGACTAAAGATTTTCCAAAGGGTTTATGAATGCAAATACACCAAAATGCATATAACATGAAATAGACTCCATTTGTATAAAATCATCAAAGATGCATAAATCATGAAATAGATTTTACTTGTACAAAGTCACCAAGAATACGTAAATCATGCTATTTAGTTGCTAAAATGTTCAAACCCAATATAAGCATTTTAAGAGGTTAACACAACCCAAGTTTACCAAATATGAAAACTTATCAAAATACTCACACTTTGACGAATAACCAAGTAAAATATATTTTACTTCGAAATACCCAAAACTCATCAGCAGTTAACCATTTCATGTAAAATACTTTAAAATAAACATTTTGGCATGTACACCGTTTTCACAAATCAACTTGAACTCACCTTGCTAGATTTAGGCTAAATCTAAGTTTCACCCAACACGCTCTTTTGAAGGCCGCTTGAATCCTCAAGCCGAGAACTTCCAAAACCTAGATCCATACATACCAAACCACTTAGAAACATTTCCCAAACATTAAAAATACCAAGATCCCAAACAAGATCAAAACCCTAATTTCTCCAAAACCATCAAATCCGAGATTTGAGATATCGAACCTTAAGAAAACACCGATGGAGCATTTATAACCTTATTACAAGAAAACTTACCCTTGAAGACAAAGAGACTTCCGAGAACACCCAATCCAACACTTCAACCCGAGCTCCCAACCGTTGAACTTGATGAGGAAGATGAAGATGAAGGTTTTGTGGGTTATCATCCCAACTATCTAGATGATTAAGAATCATGTCGTATGAAGAAGAAAAACCTCCAAAATGGGTTAAGGTTCGGTTTTAGGGTTTGGGAGAGAAAAGGGAAGAAGATAGAAGTGAGAAATGAAAAAATAGGCTAAAATCCCGCACTTAACAGCACCTTTATGCTCTGGTGCGACATTGCCCTGGGCAATGTCACTGGTCATAGTCGCTGGTATGTACCAGCTCGCGGTACACCCCCTACGACTGTGACAGTGCGACTGTGACTCGTCATAGTCGCCGGGCATTGTCGCGGGACATTTCCGGAGCCCTGAAACTCGACCTTTTCGCTGCCAATACTCCCGATACCCCAAGGGACTTTAAACAATATATTTCCCAATAAAACCCCACTATTTACAAGTCACAGAAATGTCTGGGTGAAATTTACTTACCGAAAATTACGGGTGTTACAATAACACTTGAGAACAGCAGCTAGCCGCAGCTACGTACTCTGCCTCGGCTGTTGAAGTAGATACGCATAGTTGTCTCTTCGAAGACCAACTCACGAGCTTATCTCCTAAAAATTGTATATGTCCTGAAGTACTTTTCTTGTCTAACATACAACCTGCATGATCTGCATCTGAATATGCGTTGAGCTCAAAGCCTGTATATTTAGGATACCACAAACCACGATCTGCAGTTCCCTTCAGATATCTAAATATTCGCTTTACATATAAAAGATGGGATTCTTTAGGTGAAGCTTGATATCTAGCACATAAGCATGTAAAGAACATAATATTTGGTCTACTCACCGTTAAGTACATTAAAGAACCAATCACTCTTCTATAAGTCCTAAGATCAACAACTTCTCCCGAAAGATCAGCTCCGATTTTAGTACCTGGTGCCATCGGGGTTGAAACGGGAGTACAATTTGACATATTACATTTCTTTAAAATGTCAACAATATATGTAACACCCTGAAATCAGAAAGGAGCAACAAATTTAAAATTTCCAAAAATGCCTCAAAGAAAGACAAAGTATCTTACAACAAGTCTATTCATGAAATACTGTTCTAGATTTAACCATCAACAAATATAAATAAAGCCTTACACATAGACTAATCAAAGGTCGGATGTTACTAAACCCAAATACAAAATGCTATAACCCAAGATAACGGGGGAAGGCTTCACCAAACTACTCACCCTCGAGCATAATCTATTTCTCATCTCTTTACAATGTCGCTAGTACCACACCCAACCGGGACCTTATGCACATGCCGACAAATAAAAAGGTTAGGCTAACGCCTAGTGAGTTCAAGAGTTTTCAACATGAATAAAAAAATCGTTAAAAGAAAAGAATGCAATTTAAATCATAATCTTTCAAAATGATTTACGTCAAATATGAAAACGACTCGTTTTTCAATAACATGCATTTATAAGGGCAAACGCCCCGATACAAAATATTCTTTATAAAATGATGCCGCCCAAAACTCACTCAAACATGAATAGAAAACGGACTCCCAATTATAAAAACGCGGATAAAACTTTGCATCCCGAAACATCCAAAAACACGGGCGGTGTGTAATACTCAATTCATAAATCATGGAAAGCAATCCATATAAATGTAATATGCCATCGGAAACATGGAACTAAAATCAAATACTCACGCGACCATAAAATGGGATGAAACCCAATGTTAAAACATGGACAATTAAATATCCAAAATACTGCTGGTGGACAACGGGGGAGACCCGTATCCGTTGAGAGTAGAGGAACACAAAAGTATGCCACAAATACAACGTTAATCGTATGACACTTCACGACATTAAAGATCAAGTGCCCCTACGACTCCCTTCAAGATACACCCAAAGAGACAACTGACCTTAGCGAATATTACCACGAATACCGCCAAAGGCCCGACAACATTCGAGGACTACAACCATGGCATTACCCCGAATGGCGGAGTTCCAAAACTCCCATCAATCATGATAGCACAACCGGACTCAGCCCTCCTAGTGTACACTTGAAAGGTTAAGGTCATAAAACATAGGTTCCGGAGTCCAACCCCTTAATATCCATTTGACCATCAAATAAAGACTGACTTACGTGCCTATGGATCCAATGCAACACCGTCTAACATTACATGACTACATATGAATGACCAACGCAGTCGAGCATGTAATTATCATAATTATGCAATAAGATGCATTAAGGTGTAAATCGTACATGGGCTCTACATAGAGCCATTAAAACTGGACTAGTGTCCACGCGACTCTTTTAAGTCGAAACCGAGCTAAAATGTTCAAACCCCCATTCGACCAACAAACATCGGTCCCCAAATAGAAAAACGCATTCAAACGGCGTTTATGCAGACACATACCTCAAAGATGTGATTAACCCAAAACTCGTCACGGATTAGGACAAAAGGTTTTCCAAATGGGTTCATACCCTTATGTTTTTCCAAAATGTCTCATAACACAGAGACAAACATTTTTCAAATGATTTATGAAATCAAATACACCAAAATGCATAAATCTAGATTAGACTTCATGTGTACAAAATCACCAAAAATGCATAAATCATAAAATATACTTCATTTGTGGAAAATTACCAAATGCATAAGTCATACTATTTACTTACCAAATATTCAAGTCCCAAATATGGCTTTTCATGAAATTTAAATAACCCAAGTTTAATAAATATGAAAACTTATCAAAATACTTAACACATTGACAATTACCAAGTAACACATATTTTTACTTCAAAATATTCATTTTGGCATGTACATAGTTTTCACAAAGCAACTTGAACTCACCTTGTTAGGTTAAGTTAAACCTAGGTTCCAAACTCAACCATTTGCCTCAAAAAGTGTAGATTCCACCATTTCCAAGTCATCACCAATAACAAGCTAGGGTTTCCAAACAACCCATTCCTTCAAGTCTAGAATAAACCATTAACAAAGAAAACCTTTAGATCTATGAAGATCCTTATATTAAAGCTTAGAATATTCAAAGAAACTTACCACTTTAGATACTGAGACTTTCGACCCAAAGCTATTCAAGGAACCCATCCAACTCTTCAACCCAAGATTCCAAATACCGAACCTTTATACTTGTTTGTGATAAACCCACCATGTATGATATAAATCTGAGATAAGAGCTCTCAAAACTCTCACCAATGGAGAGGAGAGAAATAGGGATGGAGGCTAATGAGAGAAAACCCTAAAATTTGGGTTTTAAATCGATCAGGCCTTTCCCGCGGCCTTGGCCGCGACCTCAAGTAGCGGGCCAAGCCGCGCGTGTCTCTAAGCCACGAACCACAGTGAGTTGCGCGGGCCTATCCATGGCTTGAAGCCGTGGGCCAAGCCGCACGTGTTCCTGTTGTGCCTCCTCATGTCTTATGTTAAATCGTTCCCTGACCGTTTCCCTCGACCGGTCGCTGACCGTTTTCCTTGGTCGGTCATTAATCGTTTCTTTAGGAAATTGCAAGTGTTACAATCCTCCCAACCTTAAAGAGATTTCGTCCTCAAAATCTGGCACTGACCAAACAACAAAACGTCACATTTAGCGAGACCTATTGGTTCTCAATCCAAAAAGGGGTGCCCCACAATACCTTGCCTCATATATGAACCCGATTACATCCCAGTTAAGGTTGTCATCATATTTCTCATAACAGGCCGCCACACACCCAATCTCAGCATTCATTATACCTTACAGAGGACGGAAAGAACATCGAGTCCTCATCGAAACATTTCCTATCATTAGTACCTCGGTTGCCTCTCAACCTTAGATTTTTCATAATGCCTCAAGAGTAGCTTACGACCTTAACCAACGATTCCTACTAGGGATGCCTCGGAGCGGACTTCACCCTTAAATACTTCTAATCAACTCTCGGCGAACCGCGATACACCCTTGCCTGCCTTTAAAACCATAACAACCTTTGTAGCAACAAACTAATTACAATTTACTAAACTCCTTTCGATTCCGAGTATTGTCAACCAAGATGACTCTACCCGGGAGATAAGGAACCCGTATATAGAATTGCTGAGTCGATCTCCCGCTGCTGTTATAAAAATGATATTTCTAATTGCAATAAATCAAGATCTCCTCAATAAACTATTTCTACCTACGTTCTACCTCGACATCTTCACCAAATTCCCAATAATCCATATCATAAAAGATTTATCGTCCCCTCCTTGACGAAGTTCCTAACACTAGTTTGGTCCGATCCAAACTACAAAATTAACATCCGTAGACAGAGGGTTGCCCCAAACCCCACGGTTATACATCTCTCGATATGCATTCAAATATCGATTGTTAAATCAGCGAAAACCTCAATGATTACAGGATTACAATGATTGATCCCTAATTGCCAGCATCTAATATCCTTAAGGTTACCACCTAACTTGCAGACACACCAAATTCAACGAAAGTGCACTGAAGCACCCAAACAGTCACCGTCTTCAAAGTCGAAAGTCGACACTTATCCTCAAAATGTCTACACTGCAAACGTGTATATACCACCACATATTCCATCCCAGATTGCATCGAAGAATTAAAGTTGACACCTATCACGACACTAAAATTTCGGACAAGTGAATCACCATATTTTCCTTATTCCTGAAGACTCACCCGGATGGCACACACCCAAACCATACATGACGTGGTTCCCAGTCAGTTCATAGCCAACCATAAGCAAGCAACACCTAAGGCTTAACCCGTAGGATTAACCGAAATGAAAGATCACCACTTAAATGACTGGGAGAGTATATAATTCTAATACATCAATTATTCATTCGTACACCGGTTTGTAAAACTGAAATCCAAAATTCAAAACTAACCATGAATCAGATCCTCCGACACTACGATCCCAAGGATTCCTCTAGTCCTTAATTACAAATCCTTTCATGATAGGATTTTAATTCTATAGCCCTAATGAGTTCAAGGTTTTTCAACTGCTATACCAATTTGAAATTTTATAAAACTCTCACATACAACGGTTTTATTACAATCAATCGTACGTATAAAAATCCACTACCGTTTACTCGGTAGGTGTGCAAAGTGACAACAAACACCACACGTATAAAACCATTTCAAAAAGCCTTTAATCATTACTTATGCTAATAATGACAGTAGATAAGGATATACAACAAGCTTTTCAAATGGACCACTATGGTCCTAGTATAACACCCGGATTTTTGGGGTAAGTATAATTTTAAGTTTAATATGTAATTTAACCTTAAATTGGTCTTTTGGAAGTATTAGGAGTGTTGGTGAGGTTGGATATCGCTTTTGGAAAAAAAATCAATCTTCGGTCGAAAGTTGCACTGCTCGCGCCTACGCAGCAAAATGCTCGCGCCTACTCAGCCAAATGCTCGCGCCCGCGAGCATCTGTGCTGGTAGTCTCACTTAAATCCGACTTTTCCTCTCATTTCTTCATTTGTTCCTTCACCAACCCTTCTCCCCTCTCTTCCAAATCGGTCCAAACCCATTTATTTCACCAAATCAAAATCTTCAAGTGCTTTTAGAAGATTGGGAGCTACATATTCAAGCCTTGCGGGTGGAAGCTCAACATCTTCATCTTCTTCATCTTCCTCACCAAGCTTTCCACCATTGTTGACCTAGTTTTTGGGGTTTTTCCTAAAAATGAATTGTAAGTTAATCTTAATCTTCTGAACCTTTATCCTTGTTAAAACCTTTCATTTTAACCTACTAAAGCATCTCTTTTGACGTATCTTCCATATTTTAAAGTTTTGTCAAACTTTGGGTATTTTAGATGATTAAGGGATTTGACTAAAGTTTCTTATGAATCTGATTTTGGGGTTACTTTTGGTACATCTCTAGGCTTTGGTTGTGACCCAGATAAAGTTTCAAAAGGTGGGCGTTGATGGATCCAAAGTCTTCACCAAAGGAAGCTCAAGATTTGGGGTAAAACCTAGATTTAGCCTAAATCTAGTAAGGTGAGTTCAAGTTGATTTGTGAAAACGGTGTACATGCCAAAATGTTTATTTTAAAGTGTTTTGTGTTTTCCATGAAATTGTTAACTGCTGATAAGTTTTGTGTATTTTGAACTAAAAATATATTTTACTCGGTAGTTGTCAAAGTGTGAATATTTTAATAAGTTTTCATATTTGGTAAACTTGGGTTGTAGTAATCTCATGAAATGCTCATATACAAGTTTTGAATATTTCAACAAGTAAATAACATGACTTATGTATTCTTGGTGATTTTGTACAAATAAAGTCTATTTTATGATTTATGCATCTTCGGTGATTTTTGTACAAATGAAGTCTAACTCATGATATTCGGTATTTTGATGTAGTTGAGTTCATAAACCGTTTGGGAAAATCCTTGGTTCCAATACGTGACGAGTTTGGGTTAATCACATCTTTGGGTCACGTGTATGCATGAACGTCGTTTAAAGGCACTTCATTATACGGGGGTCCATTGTTTATTGGTCAAATGGATTTTGGGCATTTTAGCTCGGCGTTGACTTAAAAGAGTCTTGAGGACATTTGTCCGGTTTTAATGGCTCGATGCAGAGTCCAATCTATGAGTTGTATACTAATGCATTTTATTGCATATTTATGATAATTACATGCTCGAGTGCGTTGGTCATTCATGTGTAGTTATGTAATGTTTAGACTGTGTTGCATTGGATCCATAGGCATGTAATTCAGTCTTATTTGATGGTCAAGTGGGTGGTACGGGGTTGGACCCCGGGACTCATGTTTTATGACCAAAACTTGACAAGGAGGCACTAGGAGGGTTGAGTCTGGATAGTGCTGCCTGGGAGGTGAGTATTGTGACCTCCGCCATTTGGGGAATTTCCTTAGTTGTAGTCCCCGGTGTGCCGACCCACTTGGGGAATTTCCTTAGTTGTAGTCCCCGGTGTGTCGAGCCTTTTGGGGTGGAGTTCTTTGTAACGACCACCAAGGTCAACTGTCTTATTTGGTGAACTTGTCAAGAGGTCGTAGGGGCACTTGGGCTAGCGTGTCGTGAAGTGTCATACGATCAACGTTGTTTGAGTGGCATACTTTTGTGTTCCTCCGCTCTCAACGGATACGGGTGTCCCCCGTTGTCGGCCCGCTGTATTTTGGATATTTAATTGTCCATGCTTTAATATTTGGATTTCATTCCATTTTATGGTCGCGTGAGTATTAAGTTTCAGTTCCATGTTTTAATGGCGTATCATATTTATATGGATTGTTTTTCGTTATTTAAGGGTCGAGTATTATGTCCCACCCGAGTTTTGGGTGTTTTGGGATATGAAGTATTATTTACATGTCACAAATTTGAGTATCGAACTATGACCCCGTTTTGGGTGAGTTACGGGTTGCATCGTTTTATAAGAAATGTGTGTTGGGAGCATTGTCTTTAAAAGTGCATATTATGGGAAAATGTGTCGTTTCCATTTTGAAGTATAATATTTCGAAGGATCTTGCTTTAAACTGAATTCCTTTCTTTTAAAGATATATTCATTCATGTTAAAACTCTTGAGCTCACTAGGCGTTAAGCCTAACCTTTTTATTTGTCGGCATGTGCATCAGGTTCCTGTCGGGGGTTCGGTTCTAGCAAGTGCTATGAGGAGTTGAGCCTTAGCTTTATACAAGAGTAAGTAGCTGGTGAAGTCTTCCTCAGGTTGGAGATAGTGATTGTTATTGGGTTTAGTAACACCCGTCCTTTTCATAGATGGTTGGTATAGGATGAATGTGTGTATTGAGGTTAATTCTCAAATTGTGTCTGTAGTCAAAGTAATTATTGATGTATTTAGAAATTTTTTAATAAGTTGCTATCTTCAGATTTAAGGGTGTTACAAGTTGGTATCAGAGCATAAGTTTAAGAGAATTAGGTATTGACTTTTGGATGCCTAGACTCAAGCTAACGTTCTTATAAGTGATTGAAGGTGAAGTTGCACATTTGAAACCTTAAGATAAGATATCTTGGGGTTTGATCGAGTCGCTAGAAACAGAAAACTTGTCGAGGGTCGCAAGGATGATCATGTACGGTACGTTCACAATGGCACCTGGCCAGTGTTATGGTGAACTTACATGCTACATGTGTATATTTGAACTACCTGGGTATGATGACTATTGGGGTAGTTAGAAAGTTTCTAAGTGAGTAGTCTAAGGAAGGGTTGATGTTTATAGTAATGTCACTTTGGAGTGATAATTAAGTGCGATGAATACATTAAGTTGACCATCTTGAGTCAGAATTATTGGTTGGATTAGAACTATAAGTTGTTAAACCAATTCTATTTCGAGGAGAAAATGTAAATTAACCGAATTAGTGGGATTGTTGCTCTAAGATGTTCGATGCATCCGGATGGCAATAGTATGAAGTGAGAAGCATAGTCCTAAGATGTTGCGTGCCAACCAAATCCATGCACGAAATTTATTTCTAAATAAGTTTGCATAAATTGTTTCTCATGTTCTCAAGGCATAAAGTGAGTTACTTCACAAAGTTTTGGTAAAACATTTAACACTCATCATATTTTAAACCGTGAGCTTAAACATGCATGGAATGGTTTTGTTACATGTGATTGCAAATTTATATAGATAATCTCTCCGTCCCTACTTTGTGTTTAACGCTATTTTTGGTACATCATAAGACCCGTGTTTTAATGCCATATGGGGCATTGAGCAAGTAACTGTGGAATTTTTAACCTTGACATTGGATTTCCTCCACGTATGTTCAAGTTTTAAAGGAAGAGTTGTTCCCATGTTTTGAGTCTGAACTTCTTGGGGATTTTGGGTCTGTATGAGTCGCGTTGAATTTTATGGAATATTGTTTTGCGACGTTTTGGGCGCGTGAGTGTACTTCGGATTGCGTGTGTTTAAAATTTTATTGAGTATAAATTTACGGGCTTATTGGGCGTCGTGTCTCATGATAGTTTTGTTGAAAAGGGTCACTTTATCGTACGTAGTGGTTTTAGAATTTTAACACTTTTGGACTTGTTGTCGTTTTATATTTTATGTTGGGAAATGAAAATTTTGACACCGCTTGATTTTAGCGTTAATGAGTTTTATGAAATTTCAGTTGGGTTTTATGGTGTCTTATCGTACGACTTTTGCGTCTGTTGGGAACTGAAGAATTCATCAAGTATGGTTAATGCTGCTGGTTCAAAATTACTACTGCTAGAAGACTTAAAGGTTAATACTGCTGAGTGTTACTACTGCTAGTATTATTAATACTGCTAGTCAAAGTTAGTGATGCTTGAACAAAGTTAGTACTGCTTAGCTAGTTAGTACTGCTAGTGGTTAGTACTGCTTAGTAGTTAATGCTGCTAGAAGGAAGTTAATGCTGCTGAAGATTAATACTGCTTATATGATGAAGATTCGTATGAAAGGATATACATGGAAGCTTAGAGATATACATAGAAGATATACTGAAGATATTTTATTTATTGTAATTATCTTTGTATTCAATATATATATTGTATAGTTTAGAATAATAATTTAATTTTCAGTTTTCATTTTTTTAGAGAGAAAATAAACCTCAAGGCATAGATCCTAATTCTAGAGAAGTAGAATTCGTATTGGTGAGCCTGTTCATCAATATTGAGGTTGAGTGAGTAATCTTGTAACTTCAAAGCATTCAATACAAGTTTACAGTTTGTTAATTATATTCTGTTTTGATTTCCTGTTTGATTAAATATCAAAGTGTTATTCCGCAAACTTCTTTGATATTGTTTCTGATAATTAATTCTTGTTGAGAATTCGATCCTGACAAGTGGTATCAGAGCCTAACTCTCTCAGAAACAGTTATTCATCATGGAAAATCTTACAGAATCAAGCAGTACTTTGGTTTCTAAGGTTCCAATGCTCAAACCAAGTGAGTTTGACATGTGGAAGATCAGAATCAGACAATATATTCTTCTCACTGATTACTCAATGTGGGATATCATTGAGAATGGTCCTTCTGAAGCTGGAAGGATAGGACCAGATGGGAAAAGACCTCCACCAAAGACAGATGGTGAGAGGAAGATTAGACAGACAGAGATGAAGGCTTTGAGCACTCTTCTCTTGGCCATTCCCAATGAATATCAGCATCAATTTTGCAACTGCACTGATGCTCAGATTCTCTGGAATGCTCTAGAGAAAAGATTTGCTGGAACTAAGAGCATCAAAAGAAATCAGAGAGATGTTCTAAAGCAACAGTATGAGAACTTCACTTCCACAAAGAATGAGTCTATGACTCAAACTTTTGACAGGTTCAATAAACTCATAGGTGAACTGGCTACTGTAGGAGTGAAGATGGAACAAGATGATATCAACAGAAAGTTCCTCAGATCTCTTGGGGATGAATGGACTATGTACACTGTCTCATATAGACAGAGTGACAATCTGGAAGAGAAAGAACTTGATGATCTATACAATGATTTAAGAGTTTTTGAAACTGAGGTAGAAACCAAGAAGAAGCCCTCTGGTTATATTCACAATGCTGCACTTCTTTCAACATCCACTGATACTACTGCCAACCCTGAAGCAACTAGTACTGCCAGTGGAGTAAGTTCAGAAAAAGGAACTGAAACTATCTTTGAAGCCTTTTTGTCCAGTCATAGCAGCAATTCTCTGATTAATGATGATCTTGATCAAATTCACCCTGATGATCTGGAGGAGATGGATATTAAATGGCAGATGGCCATGTTATCCATGAGGGTGAAAAAGTTCATTAAAAGAACTGGAAGAAATAACTTCTCTCAAAGAAGAGAAGATGGAGCTGGTTTTGACAAAACCAAGGTGGAATGTTATAAGTGTCACAAGAAAGGACACTTTGCTAGAGAATGCAGGAGTGCTGTTCCAAACAATAACCACCAACAAGCTCAGAATGGAGGATACAATCAGAACAAGAATCCTGCTCAAGCCCTTGTTTCTCAACAAGGAATGGGATTTGACTGGAGTGATCAAGCTGAGGAAGCCATTCAGAACCAAGCTCTTATGGCAGAAGTGTCTGATCTCCCTACTGAGGTAAGTTCTAATCTTTGTACTAAATCTTGCATTGACACTGTTACAAGATACAGGGATCACAATCAAAGTATGTGTGATGATCTCAAAAGATTAGAAAAAGACAGAAGAGATTATGTGTTAATAGTAGAGAGATTTGAAGAGCAAATCAAAGGCTTTCAAGCTAATGAACTTCAACACTCTTATGACACAAACTATTGGAAGTGGGAAAAGAATGAGTTAGAAACCAAACTGTCTAAGTCCTTAGAAGAGAATGATAGACTGAAAGAGGAACTGTCAAAAGTTAAGCTTGACATAGACAAGTTTTCCTATGCTTCAAAAGCAATGGACTGTCTTCTAAAGGCTCAGATACATGATAAGATGAAGCCTGGCATTGGATACAACAATACACCCCCTCCTTACAATAATAACTATATTTCTCCTACATCAGACTTGTTAGAAACTAAGGAGAAAAAGGACTTGTCTGAAGAAGCATTTAAGATAGATCCTTTGGATGAGGTAGTAGTTAAGGATTTGACTGAGAAAGGAGCAAGTGAGAACAGTGATAATAATGTGAGTAAAAAGATACCATTAGAAAACAATATTATCACCAATGAGGGATGTGGAAAAATCTGGGTCAAGTCCAAGGAGATAGAGAAGACTAAAGGAAATGATAACAAGGTCCATTACAAACAAACCACAGTTGTGAATCCTGGATCTTGTAAACAGTGTGATTGCAATAAAGCCAAGAGCCTAAATTCTGGTTTAAAAAGAGGAAATCAAAGAAACTGGAATAATCAATGGGCTCAGAAACAAGGAGTTGATCTGAATAAAATCAATAGACCAAAACCTTGTTTTATATGTGGCAAGTTGAATCATTTGGCTAAGTATTGTTACTTTAACCCTATTAACCAACAGATGAACTTTCAAAGATTTGTGCAAAAATCTGTTGGTTATAGGAAGGCTGGAAAGAAAAATGTGATAAAGAAATCTATTGAAAGTAAAGGCAGTTTAAAGAAAAAGATTTTAAAAGAAAGTGTCAAAATGTGGGTACCTAGAAGTACTAACAGTGTTAGTACTGCTAACAATATTAGTACTGCTAACACAATTACTACTGTTAACAGTGTTAGTACTGCTGAAAATATTAATGCTGCTAATACTGTTAATACCTCTTCAAAGGTTAATACTGCCAACACAGTTACTGCTGCTAACACAATTACTACTTCTAACAAGGTTAGTGCTGCCAAGCATGCAAGTGCTGCCAAGGCAGTTAGTACTTCTAACACTAGTACTGATTCTAGCAAACATGGTTCCAAGCCTATTATTGTAACAAAGTACTCCAAGAATGAGGAGTTAAAGTTCAAAAATCTTGTCAAGAAAGAATGCAAATATTTTGATGAGAAAGGGGTACCCAAGACCACTTTGGCTTGGGTTCCTATTACATACTAATTGATTTATCAAATGTGCAGGGCAACCAACAGCTCAAGGGAAAGAGCATTTGGCATGTTGATAGTGGTTGCTCTAGGCACATGACAGACAACATGTCATGCCTTCAGGATTTCAAGCATATCAATGGAGGACATGTTGCATTTGGAGACAATCTTACTGGTGGTAAGATAAGTGGAAAAGGTAATGTCACCAAAGGTAAGATGACATTTGAGGATGTCTACTATGTTGATCAATTAAAGTACAACCTGTTAAGTGTATCACAGGTTTGTGACAAACAACATAGTATATTATTTACTAATACTGAGTGTATGATTCTTGCTCCAGGGTTCAAGGTAGTTGATGAAAGCATGATACTACTTAGAACTCCAAGACAGGACAATGTTTACTGTCTTGATATGGACAATGTTGATAGTGATTCATCTCTAAATTGTCTTGTTTCAAAAGCTTCTGTAGATGAATCCTCTCTATGGCACAGAAGGATGTGTCACATGAATTTCAAGACTATGAACAATCTTGTTAAAAATAACCTTGTAAGAGGGTTACCTTCAAAAGTCTTTTCATGTGATGATCATTGTGTTGCTTGTCTTAAAGGCAAACAACACAAAACTTCTCATAAGACCAAAGAGTTAAATTCTGTTTCTTCTTGTCTCCAGTTACTGCATATGGATCTGTTTGGTCCTACAAATGTTATGAGTATAGGCAAGAAATCTTACTGCTTGGTTATTGTTGATGATTACTCCAGATTTACTTGGGTATATTTTCTAAGGACTAAGGATGAAACAAGTGGTCTTATCAAATCCTTTATTCTAAGAATTGAAAACCAAACTAATCAAAGAGTAAAAGTCATGAGATCAGATAATGGAACTGAGTTTAAAAATCATGATCTAAACACCTTTTGTGAAGAAAAAGGTATTGAGAGGCAATATAGTGCTCCTAGGACTCCTCAACAGAATGGTGTTGCTGAAAGGAGGAATAGAACACTAATAGAGGCTGCTAGATCTCTGTTGGCTGATTCAAAATTGCCAATTACCTTCTGGGCTGAAGCAGTTAATACTGCTTGTTATGTCCAAAACAGAGTCCTAGTGGTCAAGCAAAAGAACAAGACCCCATATGAGCTTTTAAATAAAAGAAAACCTTTTATTGGTTTCTTCAAACCTTTTGGGTGTCCTTGTACAATTCTAAATACCAAATCTCACTTAGGTAAGTTTGATAGCAAAGCAGATGATGGATTTCTTGTTGGATATTCATCTCAGAGTAAGGCTTACAGAGTATTTAACTCTTCTTCTAGAATAATTGAAGAAAGTGACAATGTCAAATGCAATGAGAACACACCAAATCCTGTTGGGTCTGGACCTCAGTGGCTATTTGACATTGATTCACTAACTAACTCTTTGGGTTTTAGTAATGAGTATACAGGAACAGGAAGTGGAGGATCAGGGATCACACAAGTTCAAGAAAGTATATCTAAATCTGTGATTTTTCCCATACCCACAGTAAATTCTGGTGAAGACTGTGAAAAGGAATCAATTACTGGACCAAGTCAGAGTGAAGAAGACACTAGAGATGAGGAGACTCAAGAAAATAATGAAGTGGCATCTGAAAACACTTCATTTGAGTTGCATGAATCTAATCTTGAGGCTGGACTGAATGAAGAACCTAGTCATAACACCAGAGTTCAAAAGAATCATCCTCCACAGTTGATAATAGGAGATATCTCTTCTCCTATGATGACTAGACATCAAAGCAGGCTTCAGGAAATGCAAGATCAACAGCATACAGTGCTTTCTTGTTTTCTATCACAGCTTGAGCCTAAAAAGGCACATGATGCTATGAAAGAATCCAGCTGGATAGAAGCAATGCAAGAGGAACTGTTACAGTTCAAGCTACAAGATGTATGGGATCTAGTAGACCTTCCTAAAGGTCACAGAGCGATTGGCACAAAGTGGATTTTTAGAAACAAGAGAGATGAAAGAGGTATTGTCATAAGGAACAAAGCAAGGCTGGTGGCTCAAGGCTATACTCAAGAAGAGGGTATAGATTATGAAGAAGTTTTTGCACCTGTAGCTAGGATAGAAGCAATCAGACTATTCCTAGCCTATGCTTCTTACATGAACTTCAAAGTCTATCAAATGGATGTAAAAAGTGCTTTTCTCTATGGATCAATTGAAGAAGAAGTATATGTCTGTCAACCACCAGGGTTTGAAAACCCAAGCTATCCAGACAGGGTATACAAATTAAAGAAAGCACTTTATGGACTACATCAAGCCCCAAGAGCATGGTATGACACACTGTCATCCTATCTCTTGGAAAATGACTTTGAAAGAGGAGTCATTGATAAGACTCTATTTATCAAAAGAAAGAAGAAGGATATTTTGCTGGTCCAAATCTATGTTGATGACATTATCTTTGGATCTACAAGAAACAACATGTGCAAGGAGTTTGAGGATTTAATGCATCAAAGGTTCAAAATGAGTTCCATGGGGGAACTTACTTTCTTCCTTGGACTCCAAGTTCAACAGAAGTCAGATGGCATTTTCATCTGTCAATCCAAGTATGTGCAGGATATTCTAACCAAGTTTGGCTTCTCAGAATCAAAACCTGCCAGCACACCTATGGAAACACACAAGCAGATCACAGCAGATCTTGAGGGGGAGGATATGGATGTGCATCATTATAGATCCATGATTGGCTCTCTCATGTATCTCACAGCATCAAGGCCAGATATAATGTTTCCAGTCTGTGTATGTGCAAGATTTCAAGTTAGGCCAAAGCAATCTCACTTTCAAGCTGTTAAGAGGATATTCAGATATCTCAAAGGGCAACCCAGATTGGGACTTTGGTATCCTCATAACTCACCTTTTGACCTAATAGCATACTCAGACAGTGATCTAGGTGGGGCAAACTTGGACAGAAAATCTACTTCTGGAGGATGTCAGTTTTTGGGTGCTAGACTAGTCTCATGGCAGTGCAAGAAACAAACCACAGTATCCACATCTACAACAGAGGCAGAGTACATAGCAGCTGCAAGTTGCTGTTCTCAAGTCTTATGGATTCAGAATCAAATGTTGGATTATGGGGTAACCTTTCTACACACTCCAATCTTTATTGACAACAGCAGTGCTATTAGCATTGTGAATAATCCAGTCAAGCACTCAAAAACTAAGCACATTGAAATCAGGTATCACTTTATAAGAGATTGTAATGAAAAGAAACTTATTCAAGTTGTCAAAGTTCACACTGATAATCAGTTTGCTGATCTATTCACTAAAGCTTTTGATGTGGGTAGATTCACTTTCTTGGTAACAAGTGTGGGAATGATAAACTTTGAATAATCCCCTTCTCAAAAAGTGGTTTTATATCTGTATAGTATTCCTGGAGTTACTAATCTTCTGTTTCAGGATTTACATAGCAGTACTCAGTGTTTAGCAAGTTTAAAAGGAGTAAAGTAGTTCATACTGCTAGTGGTTAATACTGCTTTCAGTTAATACTGCTAGTGGTTAATACTGCTTTCAGTTAATACTGCTAGTGGTTAATACTGCTTTCAGTTAATACTGGTAATGGTTAATACTGCTTTCAGTTAATACTGCTAGTGGTTAATACTGCTTTCAGTTAATACTGCTAGTGGTTAATACTGCTTTCAGTTAATACTGCTAGTGGTTAATACTGCTTTCAGTTAATACTGCTAATGGTTAATACTGCTTTCAGTTAATACTGCTAGTGGTTAATACTGCTTTCAGTTAATACTGCTAGTGGTTAATACTGCTTTCAGTTAATACTGCTAGTGGTTAATACTGCTTTCAGTTAATACTGCTAATGGTTAATACTGCTTTCAGTTAATACTGCTAATGGTTAATACTGCTTTCAGTTAATACTGCTAGTGGTTAATACTGCTTTCAGTTAATACTGCTAGTGGTTAATACTGCTTTCAGTTAATACAGCTAGTAGTTAATACTGCTGTAGGTTAATACTGCTTATATTCCGAATACTATAAATACTTTTAACCCGCCTAAAAGTTCATAACGACTCTTTGCATACTGTTCTCTTGCGCTCAAAACCTTTTCTCTCTCAAGTTCGAAGTTTTTAGGCAAGCTTTTCACTAAGATCAATGGCATCCATGACTTTCATCGACGAGCACAACGAGATTGCGATGCTACAAAAGCCAAAGCAAGCTGCAGGATTTCATCAGATTGTGGATTTCCTCAAGACAAGCCACATTGCTCATGCTCTTATTGTATCCCCTACAATCTATATTGAGCATCAAAGGCAGTTCTGGGCTAATGCAACCATTGTTGTTGAGAATGGTGTGCAGATGATCAAGACAAGAATCTGTGATCAATCACTCACGGTTACTGAAGAGGTTATTCGCATCAGTCTACGTCTAGACGATGCCTCTGGTATAACCTCTATCCCAAATGATGAACTGTTTTCAAACCTTACAAGAATGGGGTATGGAGGCCCATTGGGAGTTTTCAAATTTTCTAAAGCAAAATTCTCACCCCAATGGCGTTTCTTTGTCCATACTCTTATGCATTGTATCTCCAAAAAGACTACTGGATGGAGTGAGTTCAGCAGCACTATTGCTTATGCTTTGGTGTGCTTGGCCACTGCCAGAAAGTATAATTTTTCTAAAATGATTTTCAGTGATCTTGTCTCAAACATGGGAAACAAAAAGAGCTTCTTTATGTATCCCAGGTTTGTTCAAGAAATTATTACTCATGAATTGACGGATATACCTCAACCTGTTGGGGTATATGTACCTAAACCCCCCAAAGGCAAGGTGTTCTCAAATATGAGAAGATCTGCTGGGGACTCTGAAGGAGTTGACACCCCATTGTTCTCTACAATGATGGTGGTGTCCCAAACCAATGAAGGTATGGCAGCAGGGTCAAGGCCCCCATTAGACCAACCCACTGCTAGCCAAGCCCAACCTTCCCTCTCAAAATCAATTCCCCAGTCCCTTCTTGAAAAACCAACCTCTCCCATCACCCAAACTTACAAGAGAAAACAGGTAAAGAAGGCTCCTTCCCTTCTTGTACCATTACCCACTAAGCCTATAAGCCCTCTAAGGGAGAATTCTCCCCTAGAGAATATCCAAAGGGAAACCACACGGGTGTCTCCCCACCCAAAGGAGGTGCTCTCTGAGGAGGAGGTAGAGCATATGGGTGATGAGGCTGCCACTACTCCTGCTAGTTCAGAGGAGGAAAGTGGTAACATCAATAAGACCTCCCCCATGGCAACTTTGAATGAGCAATCATTTGAAGGTCCCTGGTGCCAAGAAACCACAGGGGTGGATAGTGCCTCTGCAAGGCAAAAGACTTCCACAAATAAAAGATCCAATGATCCTTCAAAGGAGGGTAACACTTCTAGAGAGGGTGAGGACAGATATACGTACGATGAATTGATGGAAACAATGGGGAACATCAATCAAGATGTTCTCAAACAAGGCAAAGAAATTGAAGAAATGAAGCTAGTAATTCTGTCACAACAAGAACAGATTGCTAAGCTGAAGAGAATGGTGATTAGTCTGGTACAAAGGAAGAAGAGACAGCAATTCCAATTAAGGAGAAGGCCAACTGAGGATGATGCTCCCAAAAAGGGGGAGATCAACATGGAAGAAGCCACAAGAAAGGGGGAGCTTGATGGAGAGAAAGTTGATGTTCAGGGGGAGAAGCAAGAAGAAACAGTTACTACTGCTGACATTAACAAAGCAGCAGAAACTGTGAAAGAAGTGTTAACAGATCTTGAGATTGCAGAGACCTTACTAAAAGCCAAGAATGATACTCCCAAGGTCACTTCAAAGACCAAAGGTGTAATCATAAAAGAACAAGGTGAAGTGATCAAGAAAGATAACAGTAAAAAGGCAATGAGCAAAGACAAAGGAAAAGCAAAGATGGTAGAATCTGATCAACCAATCAAAAAGCAAAGGTTGGTTGAATCAGATGAAGCCCTAGCTAAAAAGATGCAGGAGGATATTGAAAAAGAAGAAAGAGTTCAGATGGAAAAGGACAGGGAAATGGCAAAAGCTCTAGCTGCTGAATTGAATGAAGCTTATCAACAGAGTATGGCAACTGAAATTGCACAGAAGAAAGCTGCAAGTATGAAGAAATCTGTGGTGAAAAAAGTTGCAAAGAAGAGAAGACCCTCAAAGACATTCCTAGGTACCCAAGAGAGAAACAAGATGATTATATTTCTCAAAGGTGCTGTAGGAGTCAAAAAGGAGATGTTCTCCAAAATGTCTTTTGAGAAGATCAAAGAGCTCTATGATTCAGAAATGTTAAAGCTTCAGGGAAGTGAAACTGCTAGGGTGGAGATGGAGAAGAGAATAAAAGAAAGTAATGACTTTGATTGTCAAAAGCCATTCCCAGATGAGCAAGAAACACCTCCTAAGAAAGAGTCCACCCTGGGAGAAAGTCTAAGGACTTTAAAGAGAACAAAAATGATGGCAAGGAGAAAGCCAATTAAAAAGCCTAGAGTATCTGAAGAAGAGGCTGACAAGGTTGCTGAAGAAGAAGGGGCACCTGAGTCATCTAAACAGACAGAGCCATCTAACACTGATGATGTAAATTTGTATATGGTAGTGATGGACAAAGTGCCTGAACCAATTTCAGCAGAACCTGTAGGAGTTAAGCCTCCTGAGGTCATTCTCTGGGATACATTGACAGTGGATGGAAAGGAATACATAAGGCTGAAAAGAAAGGATGAAAAGTATGAAGTGTTTAACACATGGGCAAAAAATTGTCAGAACATGCTCTAGATCAGATATTGAAGAGATGTTTGAGATAGGAATGAAGTTGTATGCAGATATTCTAAAGGCTCCAGGGATTTCAATTACAAAACTGGTAATGGAGTATCTGTGTATGATGTTCAAACCTGAAGAAGTAAAGCACTTGATCAAGGATGTCTTCAAATCAGTAAACAGTTGGACTCTATATGAAATTAGTGGAGTATATACAGTGACTTTGGATTTAAATCACACTGAATACTTCCTAGTGGATAGAGTGTATAATCATAGCAGATTGAAGCTACATGCCATGCTGAAGAAAAAGTTAAGGTGTGTTCCAGATTCAGAAATGGCTAAATACTTGATTCAAAGAACCATCAATCAGAGTTTGGGATTGGATGCAAACACTGGGATTTAGGCCATGATAGAGTTTTGGGAGCATCTTGAAGAAAATTTGAAGAACTTGACTTCTCTTCCTAAAAGTCAAGTTAGGGGGAGATTGTTGGGAACTGAAGAATTCATCAAGTATGGTTAATGCTGCTGGTTCAAAATTACTACTGCTAGAAGACTTAAAGGTTAATACTGCTGAGTGTTACTACTGCTAGTATTATTAATACTGCTAGTCAAAGTTAGTGCTGCTTGAACAAAGTTAGTACTGCTTAGCTAGTTAGTACTACTAGTGGTTAGTACTGCTTAGTAGTTAATGCTGCTAGAAGGAAGTTAATGCTGCTGAAGATTAATACTGCTTATATGATGAAGATTCGTATGAAAGGATATACATGGAAGCTTAGAGATATACATAGAAGATATACTGAAGATATTTTATTTATTGTAATTATCTTTGTATTCAGTATATATATTGTATAGTTTAGAAGAATTTGAAATTATTCATTCTTTTAGAGAGAAAATCAACCTCAAGGCATAGATCCTAATTCTAGAGAAGTAGAATTCGTATTGGTGAGCCTGTTCATCAATATTGAGGTTGAGTGAGTAATCTTGTAACTTCAAAGCATTCAATACAAGTTTACAGTTTGTTAATTATATTCTGTTTTGATTTCCTGTTTGATTAAATATCAAAGTGTTATTCCGCAAACTTCTTTGATATTGTTTCTGATAATTAATTCTTGTTGAGAATTCGATCCTGACAGCGTCGCGTGGATAAATTTTGGAACATATGTACATGCATCATTGCGTGCATTAATTTATGGGTTTTGCTAATAAATGTCATCCCATGTGCTATCTTGGGAGGTTTCAAAATATTGTGTTTTTCTCTTTCGGATTTTACACAATTGCTACTCGTTATACACTATTTGCATTTGGATTAAGTAGTGTTGTTGGTGTGAGTAAGCAAGGATTTATGTTATTTCAGTTATTGATTTTACTATTAGAAATTTTCTGCAATGCATTAAATGAATTATCGGTTTGTATGACGTCATAGTTATTGCTTTGGGTATGTGCGTCTTACCTGTGCATCCCAACATTTGAACTCGATTTAAAATTTTATTTACGTTCCTACCGTGTTGTTAAATTCGGGGAAAATAGACAGACGTATATGAGCCTTGTTGGAGATTTTATCCTCCGTTGTTTTGCGTTTTTAAAGGAAAAAGATTTTAAAGTTGAAGCTGTGAAATTTTCCTTTGGGAGTTGTACAAACTTTTATTGCACATGTTATAGTGCAGAAAATTATTTTCATATGCATAATATAAATCGATGCATGCTAAGACCATGGCAGTCCGTTTGAAAATTTTGTTGCGCATCTTTTGTTACCGTTTTATTGACGTAAATATTGATCAAATGCTTTTCGAAATGGTTTTATGTGTGTGACGTTTGTGACTACTATGTACACCTACCGAGTGAACGGTAGTGAATTTTTATTCGTACGCCTAATTGTTATAAATCTTTTGTATTTAGAAGTTTTATAAAATTTCAAATTGGCATATTAGTTTGATAAACCTTGAACTCAAGCGAGGCTATAGATTTAAACCCTTATGTGATAGGAATCGTGATTAAGGGCTAAAAGAGTCCTTAGGATTTGAAGCATCGGATGAGCTGACTTGTGGTTAGTTTTGAATTTTGAATTTCAGTTTTATGGATCGGTGCACGCATGAATAATTGATGTATTAGATTTATGCATTCTTCCAGTATCTAAGTGGTGATCTTTCTGTTTCGGTAAGCCGTCAAGTTAAAGTATTGTGTGGTTGCTTGCTTATGGTTGGATGTGAATGGTTGGGTTGAATTTCAACATCATGTATGGGTCAGATGTGTGCCATTCAGTTGAGTCTTCCGGAATAAAGGAAATATGGTGATTCGTTTGTTGGATATGTAAGAGTTGAATTTTAGTGTCATGATAGGTGTCAACTTTAATGCGTCAGTGCAAATCTGGAATGAAATATGTGGTGGTTTGAATCTTTATGCATAAAGCTCTATAGCAGTTCGAATCTCGGAGAATCGTTAGGGGTCAACTTTTGGGTTACGAAACAGGAACTGTTAGTGTATTTGGAGTGCTGTAGTCCGATCTTAAGGGATTTTGTATCATATGTAGTAATTTTAAGAAGTTCAGATTGTGATCAGTGGATATAGTTGAATGATTTTCCTTGCCTAGTAAGAGATTTGGCAGTTGAATGTTTGGTGGTTGGGCGTATTCTGAGAGTTGTATAATCTTTAGGTCAAGGACGATCTTCCGTTTTGGATGTCTAAAGGAGCTCATTAAAACTAAATGGCAGTGCAGTAGCGGGAACAGTCGTATTTGGAATTTTGTTGGTTTCAATAGTGTTCAAATTTTGGATTGATTGGAGAAATAGTTTAAAAGCGTGTAGATCTGTACTGATGGGAAGTGGAGATCTGCCGTTGGAAAAGTATGGATCATCTAAGGTTGGGAGATAACCGAAGTCTTGTGTTAAGAAGCTACTGTAGTAAGATTAAGCGATCTCTCGGATATAAGTGTAATGTGCCTAAGGGGACATTTGTTGTGAGTACTAGTATAAAGTTATCGGGATTGTTCTGTCATGTGGTTTAGAGGCAACTCCTTGTAAAACAGAGACAGGCAATTATGAGGGTAACGTTAAATGGGAAGCTAGATTTCGAGGACGAAATCTCTTTAAGGTTGGGAGGATTGTAACACCCGGATTTTTGGGGTAAGTATAATTTCAAGTTTAATATGTAATTTAACCTTAAATTGGTCTTTTAGAAGTATTAGGAGTGTTGGTGAGGTTGGATATCGCTTATGGAAAAAAAAATCTATCTTTGGTCGAAAGTTGCACTGCTTGCGCCCACGCAGCAAAATGCTCGCGCCCACGCAGCCAAATGCTCGCGCCCGCGATCATCTGTGCTGGAAGTCTCACTTAAATCCGACTTTTCCTCTCATTTCTTCATTTGTTCCTTCACCAACCCTTCTCCCCTCTCTTGCAAATCGGTCCAAACCCATTTATTTCACCAAATCAAAATCTTCAAGTGCTTTTAGAAGATTGGGAGCTAGATATTCAAGCCTTGCGGGTGGAAGCTCAACATATTCATCTTCTTCATCTTCCTCACCAAGCTTTCCACCATTGTTGACCTAGTTTTTGGGGTTTTTCCTAAAAATGAATTGTAAGTTAATCTTAATCTTCTGAACCTTTATCCTTGTTAAAACCTTTCATTTTAACCTACTAAAGCATCTCTTTTGACGTATCTTCCATATTTTAAAGTTTTGTCAAACTTTGGGTATTTTAGATGATTAAGGGATTTGACTAAGGTTTCTTATGAATCTGAGTTTGGGGTTACTTTTGGTATATCTCTAGGCTTTGGTTGTAACCCAGATAAAGTTTCAAGAGGTGGGTGTTGATGGATCCAAAGTCTTCACCAAAGGAAGCTCAAGATTTGGGGTAAAACCTAGATTTAGCCTAAATCTAGCAAGGTGAGTTCAAGTTGATTTGTGAAAGTGGTGTACATGGCAAAATGTTTATTTTAAAGTATTTTGTGTTTTACATGAAATTGTTAACTACTGATAAGTTTTGTGTATTTTGAACTAAAAATATATTTTACTCGGTAGTTGTCAAAGTGTGAATATTTTAAGAAGTTTTCATATTTGGTAAACTTGGGTTGTAGTAATCTCATGAAATGCTCATATACAAGTTTTGAATATTTCAACAAGTAAATAGCATGACTTATGTATTCTTGGTGATTTTGTACAAATAAAGTCTATTTTATGATTTATGCATCTTCGGTGATTTTTGTACAAATGAAGTCTAACTCATGATGTTCGGTATTTTGATGTATTTGAGTTCATAAACCGTTTGGGAAAATCCTTGGTTCTAATACGTGACGAGTTTGGTTTAACCACATCTTTGGGTCACGTGTATGCATGAACGTCGTTTAAAGGCACTTCATTATATGGGGGTCCATTGTTTATTGGTCAAATGGATTTTGGGCATTTTAGCTCGGCGTTGACTTAAAACAGTCTTGAGGACATTTGTCCGGTTTTAATGGCTCGATGTGAGTCCAATCTATGAGTTCTATACTAATGCATTTTATTGCATATTTATGATAATTACATGCTCGAGTGCGTTGGTCGTTCATGTGTAGTCATGTAATGTTTAGACTGTGTTGCATTGGATCCATAGGCATGTAAGTCAGTCTTATTTGATGGTCAAGTGGGTGGTACGAGTTTAGACCCCGGGACTCATGTTTTATGACCAAAACTTGACAAGGAGGCACTAGGATGGTTGAGTCTGGATAGTGCTGCCTGGGAGGTGAGTATTGTGACCTCCGCCATTTGGGGAATTTCCTTAGTTGTAGTCCTCGGTGTGCCGAGCCTTTTGGGGTGGAGTTCTTTGTAACGGCCACCAAGGTCAACTGTCTCTTTTGGTGAACTTGTCAAGAGGTCGTAGGGGCACTTGGGCTAGCGTGTCGTGAAGTGTCATATGATCAACGTTGTTTGAGTGGAATACTTTTGTGTTCCTCCGCTCTCAACGGATACGGGTATCCCCCGTTGTCGGCCCGCTATATTTTGGATATTTAATTGTCCATGCTTTAATATTTGGATTTCATTCCATTTTATGGTCGCGTAAGTATTAAGTTTCAGTTCCATGTTTTAATGTCGTATCATATTTATATGGATTGTTTTCCGTTATTTAAGGGTCGAGTATTATGTCCCACCCGAGTTTTGGGTGTTTTGGGATATGAAGTATTATTTACATTTTCACAAATTTGAGTATCGAACTATGACCCCATTTTGGGTGAGTTACGGGTTGCATCGTTTTATAAGAAATGTGTGTTGGGAGCATTGTCTTTAAAAGTGCATATTATGGGAAAATGTGTCATTTCCTTTTTGAAGTATAATATTTCGAAGGATCTTGCTTTAAACTGAATTCCTTTCTTTTAAAGATATATTCATTCATGTTAAAACTCTTGAGCTCACTAGGCGTTAAGCCTAACCTTTTTATTTGTCGGCATGTGCATCAGGTTTCTGTCGGGGGTTCGGTTCTAGCAAGTGCTATTAGGAGTTGAGCCTTAGCTTTATACAAGAGTAAGTAGCTGGTGAAGTATTCCGCAGGTTGGAGATAGTGATTGTTATTGGGTTTAGTAACACCCGTACTTTTCATAGATGGTAGGTATAGGATGAATGTGTGTATTGAGGTTAATTCTCAAATTGTGTCTGTAGTCAAAGTAATTATTGATGTATTTAGAAATTATTTAATAAGTTGCTATCTTCAGATTTAAGGGTGTTACACCTAGCTTGCATCAACATACGCCATAAATGGGGAAATAATTTTGCGTACCAAAACAGTTTATAACAAGGCGTTTGAACAAAACTCCCAAGAGACAATTTACGTAATCGAGTTCCCAAAACTTCTCATTTGACAATATAAGGATATGGAATAAAATTCCCAACAAGACTTGCATGTTGAGTTCGTTTCTCAAAACTTAGCGAGACAAAATATGCATGAGATTGGTCAAACGTACAATAAATTTAAATCAATTTTCAAGCTTTAGGCCGTACAATATAATGATCTTGTCCGAAAATAGTGACTACAATGACATGTATACCGATAACCCATTTAATGCATTACGTGAAACTATAACAACAAAATCAACAACTGAAGAAGGCATAAAACAAAAGTTCAACTCGAACCATTAAAGATCTTTCCCATGCATTACTCATGCAAAAATATAAATGATTTCAAATACCAAACAGCGTACCACGAAATATTTATATAAAACTCAAAACAGAAATCACATGATATTGAAACTTCCCAAAATAACATACGGAAAATCATTTACTAACAAAACTCTTAAGACGTCTCTTACGGTTGCGAAATGAAATATGCAAAACTCACAGGAGACAAAAGGTTAAACAAAAACCCGTAAGTTAACGCACACAATAACTCAGTAAAATTCATCTAAGCGACGCAAAATGTCGTAAAGTAAAACTCCATAAGACCCAACTAGATTCCCATAAAACTCAATGAGACTCAATGAAACTCAATGAAACGCAATGACACCAAAAACCGATTGGTGCCAAAATCTTCGTCCCCAAAAATCTAAAAGCATAAAACAGAGTTATGACGAAAATATCACAATTACAAGAATTTCCCTTTTTTTCTCAACGTGGTATAAAGTGACGCCTTATAACAAAACTCGCAAGTAAAATCCCAATAAAACTCAAACACCAAAATAGTGGGAATACCTTTTTCCTTTAAAATCTTAACATATGTGGAGGAGATCCAATGTCAAGGTCATAAATCGAGTTACTTGCCCGAGACCAAAAACAAGGTTAAATCGTGGATACTTACAACATCCGAAAATAGCGTCCGACAAACAGGGATAAAGAAGATTTGAACAAAGTTTGCAATCTTGAGTAATAAAACAGTTTTTATGAATGTTCAACTCACGGTTTAAAATATCGTGCATATTAAATGCCTTTCCACGGATCCGAAATACGACCCACGTGGAAATTTGGAAAAGTATGAAACACTTTATGCAAAATAATTCAAGTGTAAGTTTCGTGCATTAATTTTGGTCGAGACCCAAAACCTTAGGACCGAGCTCTCCAAGTCCAACGATCTCGCTACCGATACCCGGACGCTCAACATCTTAAGGTGACGAGAGACAACTAGACCGGTTAACCTCACGATTTCTCCTCGAAATAAAATCGATTCAATAGACCTATGGTTCTAATTCAACCAATGATTGGGACCCGAAGCATTCTACTTAATGCAATCACCATGCTTACCGTTACTCCAAGGGACGAATGCTAAAATCATCAACTCCTTCTAATGGTTACCCGTTTAGAAACTTCTTCACTACCCCAACGGTCATCATACCGAGTCAGTTCAAGCATACACATGTACCATGTTGGTTCACCATTACACTGGCCATGTGCAATTATGAACGTACCGTACACGATCATCATGGCTACTCTCGACGTGATTCCCGTTCCTAGTGACTCCATCAACCCCAAAATATCGTATCTTACGGTACCTATTGGTGTAACTTCACCTTCAATTACTTAAAATAACGCTAATTTGAGTCTAGGCATCCAAAATCAATACCTAATTCTTTTAAACTTAAGCTCTGATACCAACTTGTAACACCCTCAAATCAGAAAGGAGCAACAAATTTAAAATTTCCAAAAATGCCTCAAAGAAAGACAAAGTATCTTACAACAAGTCTATTCATGAAATACCGTTCTAGATTTAACCATCAACAAATATAAATAAAGCCTTACACATAGACTAATCAAAGGTCGGATGTTACTAAACCCAAATATAAAATTCTATAACCCAAGATAACGGGGGAAGGCTTCACCAAACTACTCACCCTTGAGCATAATCTATTTCTCATCTTTTCACAGTGTCGCTAGTACCACACCTAACCGGGACCTGATGCACATGCCGACAAATAAAAAGGTTAGGCTAACGCCTAGTGAGTTCAAGAGTTTTCAACATGAATAAATAAATGATTTATGAAATCAAATACACCAAAATGCATAAATCATAGATTAGACTTCATGTGTACAAAATCACCAAAAATGCATAAATCATAAAATATACTTCATTTGTGGAAAATTACCAAATGCATAAGTCATACTATTTACATATCAAATATTCAAGTCCCAAATATGGCTTTTCATGAAATTCAAATAACCCAAGTTTAATAAATATGAAAACTTATCAAAATACTTAACACATTGACAATTACCAAGTAGAACATATTTTTACTTAAAAATACTCATTTTGGCATGTACATAGTTTTCACAAAGCAACTTGAACTCACCTTGTTAGGTTAAGTTAAACCTAGGTTCCAAACTCAACCATTTGCCTCCAAAAGTGTAGATTCCACCATTTCCAAGTCATCACCAACAATAAGCTAGGGTTTCCAAACAACCCATTCCTTCAAGTCTAGAATAAACCATTAACAAAGAAAACCTTTAGATCTATGAAGATCCTTATATTAAAGCTTGGAATATTCAAAGAAACTTACCACTTTAGATATTGAGACTTTCCACCCAAAGCTATTCAAGGAACCCATCCAACTCTTCAACCCAAGCTTCCAAATACCGAACCTTTATACTTGTTTGTGATAAACCCACCATGTATGCTCTAAATCTGAGATAAGAGCTCTAAAAAATCTCACCAATGGAGAGGAGAGAAATAGGGATGGAGGCTAATGAGAGAAAACCCTAAAATTTGGGTTTTAAATCGATCAGGCCTTTCCCGCGGCCTTGGCCACGACCTCAAGTAGCGGGCCAAGCCGCGCGTGTCTCTAAGCCACGAACCACAGTGAGTTGCGCGGGCCTATCCACGGCTTGAAGCTGTGGGCCAAGCCGCACGTGTTCCTGTTGTGCCTCCTCATGTCTTATGTTAAATCGTTCCCCGACCATTTCCCTCGACCGACCGTTGACCGTTTTCCTTGGTCGGTCGTTAAACGTTTCTTTAGGAAATTGCAGGTGTTACAATATACTTCGATTGATTTATAAAAATCCCCGTGGAAAATTGTTTAACTTGTAATCCGAGAAAGAAATTCATCTCTCCCATCATACTCATTTGAAAACGTGACACCATGAGGTTAGTAAAATTCTTACAGTACTTCGGATTAGTTGAACCAAATATGATATCGTCAATATATATTTGAATTAAAATGATATCAACTTTTTCCTTTTTAATAAAGATAATAGTATCGATTTTATCTTTTGAAAAGCCAGACCTGACTAAAAACTTTGATAGAACCTCGTACCAAGCACGAGGAGCTTGCTTGAAACCATAGAGAGCTTTGTTAAGAATGTAGACATGATCCGGTTTTTCTGCATTGACAAACCCTTCTGGTTGGGAGACGTATACCTCCTCTTTCAATATGCCATTTAGAAAAGCAGTTTTCACGTCCATTTGGTAGACAGTGAAGTTTTTGTGTGCAACGTAGGCTAGAAACATTCTGATTGCCTTTATACGTGCAACTAGAGCATATGTCTCATCATTATCTATTCCTTCCTATTGTCGGTATCCTTTAGCAACAAGTCTGGCTTTGTTTCTTACCACGATACCATCTTCATCTTTCTTGTTTTTGAATACCCATTTCGTACCTATAATTGTTTTGCCTTCCGGTTGAGGTACGAGTCTCCAGACTTTAAGCGATTCGAATTGATTGAGCTCTTCTTGAATATCTGTAATCCAATCTGGATCTTTTAGAGCTTCGGATACTCGTGTAGGCTCTATCTTACTCAGAAAAGAATCAAACATGCACTCGTTAGCAGTTGCAGACCTCGTTTGCACCGGTTTTGAAGTATCTCCAATAATTTAATGTATCGGGTGCTCTTTGGTCCACTTATGTATATGAGGGAGTGGACTAGATGTAGACTGATCATGTTGATCATCTAGATATCTAGTATGTTCTTCATGTAGGGGTTCAGTTGAAGTAACTGGTGCAGAAGTTTCAATGGATTGGAATTTTGATGTCTGTTGGATAGGTATGACAGTACATCCAACTGAATGTGCAACTTCTGGCTCATCAGTGTCATGTGTAACTTCAACTGATTGAGTAGGTGTTTGAACTGGAGTTTCTTCTTGAATCGGGGATTTTGATTCAGTTGAGACATCTGAAGTGATTGAATGATGATTACTTGAATCTTCAGATCTGTCAATCACAACAGGTTTAGTCACTCTAGAACCAAGAAACTCATCATAAACATGTTCAAAAAATAAATCTATTCTGTTAAATGAGATGTAGACGTTGACGCTTTATCAGAATTAGAAACTTTAACCGCAGGTTCTGGACTGATCTGTCTAGAAGTCAATACTCCTGTTAACACGGGTTCTGAACTGATTTGATCAGAAGACATTTCTTCAACAAATGTGACATTTACGCTCTCAACCACAATCTTTGAATTCTTGAGATAAAATCTGTATGTCGCAGATGTTTGAGAATATCCAATGAAAATGCCTTCATCAACCTTCGGACTAAACTTGTTCAAGTTCTCCTTATTATTCAACACAAAACATCTGCATCCAAAAATGTGAAAATGTTTAATGCTAGGTATTCTATTATTTATCAAAGCATATGGTGTTTTACCAAACTGGTGATGAATGATTGAACGATTTTGAGTATAACATACAGTTGAGACAACTTCGGCCCACAAAAATAAAGGTAGATTGGACTGGCTCAGCATTGTTCGTACAACCTCAACAAGAGTCCGATTTCTTCATTCAACTACCCCATTTTGTTCCGAAGTTCTGGCAGCAGAAAACTGATGAGTTATCCCGACCGATTTGAGATAATTGTCAACCATTTTGTTCTTGAATTCTGTGCCATTATCTGTTCTAAGAAGCTTAACTGTGTTCTACATGTTCACTTGAACGGTCTTTAGGAATGAGATGATGACATCGGGCGTCTCATCTTTTGATCTTAGAAATTTGACCCAAGTGTATCTAGAATAATCATCCAAAATCACCAAGACGTATTTCTTGCCATTTATGTTTTTTGTTCGCATTGGACCACAGAGATCCATATGCAGGAGTTCTAAAGGAGTACTTGTGCTTTGTCCAGGCTTAGGCTTATGTGAGGCTCTTTTCATCTTACCCTTGTCACACGCGTCACATAGATGTTCTTTGACGTATTTCAGCTCATGTAATCCCTTTACCAAATTTCCAGTCAACAACTTGTTAATATAGCGAAAATTGAGATGAGATAGCCTTCTATGCCACAACCAGCTTTGTTTCATTGAGGCTTTAGAAAGTAGACACACCGCATTATCAGTCTTGACATTTGACAGATTGATCCTGTAGAGGTTTGACTTTCGCGTCCTGACCAAGAGTTCTTTACCGTCTTCCGTTCTAACACAACATCTCTTAGTCTTAAAATTCACCTCTAAATCCTTGTCAAAGAACTGACCAATGCTGAATAGATTTTATTCTAAACCTTCAACATAGCTCACCTTCTTTATCGTTATGTTCTCTTGCACTACATCTCCCTATCCCAAGATTGGTGAAAACTGGTCATTCCCAAAACGAACATTGCCACAAAATTTCTATGTATAATTAGATAGAATATCTTTCTGCCCTGTCATATGCTTGGAACAATCTGAATCCAAGTACCACATATGACGGATCTGCACAAGAGAAATCAAGCAACAAAAGGTTTAGGTACCCATTTATAGATGGGTCCTTTCATGTTAGCATAAGATTTTGGCACCCATTTGAATTTGGGTCCTCTTTTCTTTTGAAAAACATTTGAAGAATAAACATGATA
The DNA here is from genome assembly GCA_954870635.1 of Arctium minus. Classification (NCBI taxonomy): domain Eukaryota; kingdom Viridiplantae; phylum Streptophyta; class Magnoliopsida; order Asterales; family Asteraceae; genus Arctium; species Arctium minus. The sequence continues at coordinate 28,980,317 of OX941089.1, read as the reverse complement.
TGATCCAAACCTGAAATTGTAATTTCCCAATCAATCAAGCAATTCTAACATTCAAGATTTGACATTCAAAGTCTAGAGAGAGAGTAGAGAGAGAAAGTCCTTGTTTCATATATCTTTCCGAAGTCTGAAAGAATTGTGTGGTAATTTTGAAGAGATTATTAAAGATCGTTTCTATCATATTTGGGGGAGATTGTTAATATCTTTCAAAGACAGACTTGGAAGAATATAGTCAGAGATTGTCCAGATTGAACTGAAAGGGGATATTGTAATGTTTTGTGCTTATTGAAGAAAACTTGTTGCAAAGAAGGAGATTGTATTTTTTGAAACATAAAGTGAAGACTGAATTGCAAAATATTTTTGAAGATGATCTTGAATCCAAGGGGGAGATTGTTAGAGCAGAAATATGTTGGATGCAAGATCATGAAGACTAAAGGTCAAAGTACAAGAAGTCATAGCTGGAAAGTTAACTTTCATGGAAAGTCAAAGTCTTGTGTTAATAAAAGTCAATGTCAAATTGTATTTGTTTTGTTTCTTTGTATTTTGTTTTAGGTATAAATAGTTTTATTTTTCCTTTTAATAGATAGATGACTAGAAAGATATTGTACACGTATTCTGAGAGAGAGAGAATGTAGTGAGAGAAAGTGAGATTTGTAACATTTTGATTCATATGATTTCTCATCTTGATTGTTTTGTTATGATTAGAACTTGAAATTGGTAATAACATATTCTTGCGAGTTCTTCAAGAAAGTCTGCGAGTTCTTCAGATCTAAATAAAAAATCGATCTGATCTGCCCGAAATCCTATCTAGACTTTGAATTACAATTCGAAATTTTGACAATACAATCACCTAAACATCTAGAACAAATTACAATCAAAGAATTTCAACAGCAAACACTAAAATGTACAAATCAATCCTTGACACAGTGTTCGAACTCGTGAAACTCAAAAACCAACAAATTCATCTAAATGATGAAAAATTACAGTGCAATAGTCGATTAAACCTATACAAATTCGATCTAAAACACTATACGCACATATACTGATCAATTACAACTCGAAACACAATTACAAACTCAGAAATGATCTACGGACTCGATGTAACAGTGTGAACCCTATTTTTTTTCTTTAGATTTCAAATTGGATCTACTCTGATACCAATTGTGTGTCCCTGATTCAAGTTTCTAATTACAATCAATCAAACAAAACAAGATTTGTAAACTACCTGTTTCAATTCAATTAACAAAACAAACGATTACAATCTGCTTCTCTATCTTTCTCTCTCTAGAACAATATTCTCTCTCTACAACTCTCTCTCTGGTTGCGTACAAAATCCCTTCTAGTCATATATCTATTACAACACAAGAAAACTATTTATATCTAGCCATATACCTATTACAACAAGGAAACAAAAACAAATACAATTAAAATTGACTTTGACTTTTATTACACTTTGACTTTGACTTTCACTGAGAGTTGACTTTCCAGCTTTTGACTTCTTGTCTTCATGATCTTGTATCCAACATAAACATGATCTAACACTCATGAACCTCTTTATATCTTCCAAAGCAAAGACAATATTCCCATCTCTGATAGCCATTGATCTGAATAAGTGGTACATGTGCCCAAGATCATCAATATTCAGAAAGTTGAAATCAACTTCAGTAAACCGACATTCAGTCATGTCCCTTCTTTGAACATAGAATTATGGATACCAAATTCTGAAGAACTTCTTCAATCTGACTTCTTTGACAGTTACAATTCCAGATTTATTTTTCATAGCTATTTCACTCTGTCTCAGATAGTTGATCATACTTGCATACTCTTCTTGGTATTCTTTTGGCTAATAGGAAACTCCCAAGACTTTGAATTTATCCATTGGCCTGATCCTATGCACAAACACCCTCTTCATCTGCTCTTCAAGGAAAGGAACTCTAAGAGCATGTCTTATATGCCTTAGTTCAACTTCAGTAGGAACAAGAGATGCTTCAGGTGCATTTACATTAGAAAGACCTGCCTCATCTTGATTTGGCATATCAGGAACATGAACAACATCATCTTCAAGTTGATCATTCTCAGTCTGAACATCTTAAGAAGGTTGATTATTATGAATTGGGCTTGGATGTCTGACAGGACTTGATTAAGTTTGATTGACAAGCATTTCAGTAACGTCAGGAAAGTTGAATTCTTTAAACACAAGACTCACTTGGACCTCATTAGTAGCCTCAGGAATTTCATTCTGCATAGGACTAAGTTGTATATCTTCTGAAGTTCCTTGCTCATAGAAATTTTGAAACACATCTAAATCTCTGTTATCCTCAAGTAAGGTATCCAAAACAATTTCTTCATTCTCAGGGATATCATCATTCTGGGAATCATCATCTGATCCCATCAAATTTTTTCTATCCTCTTCCTTTATCTTCCACAACTTTGCATATATTTCATCCACTTCCTCATCATCATCCGAAGATAAGTCAATAACATCAATTGCTTCAATTCCAATAATCATCAAAATTTCACCTCTAGTAGCATCCTTAGGCTTTGCAACCCTTGGTTCTACTTCAAAATCCACATACAATACAAGTTCTCTACATTCATTCTGATCATTCTGACCATGTGTCTGATGTTTTGTCTCCTCCTCACCTTCCAAGTTCACTGTTTCAGTATTAACATCAATATCTCCAGCAGTTTTCTGTCTCTTATTCATATCCCCCTCATGATCATGATTGGAATCATGGTCATGTATTTTTCTGATAATTGCTTGAGACTTGCAAGAACTTTGTACAACTCTGGTTAGATCTTGGATAGATTTCAAAGTATCATCTTTGAATGCATTATACTCAGATATAGTTACTACACTTTCAGGCATCTGAGGAGCAGCTTGAGGAACTGCTTATGGTTCCTGAGTCCTCTGAAGACCTATCAAGTCAACATCATATTGTTCTATAGGTGCTTGCAAAAGTAACTTGGCATACATAAGTGATTGGAGTTCCTCCACTGACATATCAATTGGTTGCATGGTGGAGGTGGAGGTGCTTGAGGCTCTTCAGTAGACAGATCCTTTCCTTTCAACAACCTCTTAACTCCAGACAACTCTTAAAAAATATGATCCTTCATAGATGATTCAACAACCTTTAAGGCGCTGTTGAGGAACTCCTTTGACACAAAAACTTGGATAGTAACTCCGGTGCCACTTAGTCTTTCCATTGTCACCGTAGTTGACGAAACAACTGTGTGGCCTGTGTTCAAAGTTGGCAAGTTGGTAGGAATTACAGGACTTCCATCTAATCCACGTAGTTCCGATTGCGAATCTACTATGGATGTTCCAATCTGGTCACGAAGACTTCCGATATTAGCAGTAGGTAACAGTGTCCTAGGAATAAGAATTGGTATTACAATGGGCTCTAGAATCGATTGTGCATTGAAAGATGGTGAGAACTGGGGCTGATGTTCTCTATTTTCAATATCTAAACTCTCCGAGTGAGATCCAGATAGCAGTGTGCTTCATCCCCGTGAATATTTGAGACTATCACCTGTTGTGAGGTGACAAAATGGCTGGCTTGGTTGTGCATATTCATAAGTGGGATACTTATGTCTGTTTCAATAACAAAACTCAACACATGAGTTCCAGTAGCAAATGTGGCTGCCCTTCTAGATTGGTAGGTTATGGTACGCACACGCTAATCATATTCTTTTTCTTCCCTTGCACTCAACCTCGCAGTGTTAATATTTTCAACAGAGTATCCCTCAGTTATCCTTATATCACTAACCACATTATGAATAGTGGTTTCAACATCAATATCCATGGCATCATCATTAAGACAAGCAAAGTCATGACCCAGGTCGTCATCATTGTCATCATTATAATAATCATCTCTATCAGCATTCAAGTTTGCATCTCTTTCCACATATGTATCAGCATTAAAACTGAAACAGAAGATTTAGATTTATTAGGAAAAACAGATTTCTGAGATTGATTTTTCTTTTGATTACCAGTGTATTTCTGTTTCTGTGTCCGCTGTTTCTTATGTTTCTTACCCTTAGAATAATAATCAGCAGTCACAGAAACTGGTTCACCAACCTTAGTTGATGATTCACCAATTTCAAAAACACTTGGTGTTAAAGCACATATTTATTGGATTGAAGATCATAATTATCTGAAGATGGAAGTCTGAAGTCAAAGCTGATAAAGTTGTCTCAATAAAGAGTCTAGGGTCCTTTTGTAATAAATAGTCAAAGTGTTTTTTTTTTGTATTTTCATTAATTGTCTTTTAATTTTAGTTATTTGTTTTTAGTTGTTGGGCCCTTGTCTAGCCAAGCCCATTAGGCCTAATCAAGCCTAAGTATAAAATGGCTTAATTTAGTGGTTTTTAGGTTAGAGAGCTAATTAGAAAAATTATCTTTGTGAAAGGAGGCTTATGGTGGTATTGGTGCGCCGTGAAGAACAAGAAGCAGAGAGAGTTTTGATTTTATCAAGAACACTTGTAATCCTTTGAATCAATTGAATAATCATATCAGGTTTGCATTATCGTTGTTGCTTAATTGTTTATTTGTTTGAATGATTACGTATTGGGACACACAATTGGTATCAAAGCAAGTTACAGATTGGATTGAATAAGTTTTTGTTCGGTTCTGTTTTCTGTCAAAGATTCAAAATTTTTATTGTGTGATTGTTCATTCAAGTGTTTATTTATTGGGTTGTAATTGATATGCATATTCTATTGATTTGGTATTGTTGGATTTGATTATTGCATTGTTTTTTATTATCAATTTGGTGATTTTGGAAATTCTGGGTTCGGTCTTGAGTCGACACTGTGTCTTCAATCGAATCTCTCTTAGAGTGGTTTTTATTGAAATTAATTGATTGCAATATGTTCTAGTTGATAAATTGATCATATTGGCAAAGTTTGGTACTTTAATTCGTGATATAGTGTGTTTTCTGGGCTGATTTTTGGCTTCTGGGTCGAAGAATATTAAGAACATATCGGTCTTTGTAAGTATCGGTCTTTGTGTTTTTCCTGTCGAAGACCTCTATCGGTCTTTGATTTCTTCCGGTCGAACATCTTTTATCGGTCTATTGCATTTGACCGATACACTCACAGTTCACTCCGGTCAAAGCCAATTACGGTCTATGATCTTTTTCCGGTCAAAGACAATACCGGTCGAAGCTTTAGCATTCTATCGGTCGAAGGTATATCGGTCCATAGCATTCTATCGGTCTTTGACACTATCGGTCTAAGCATACTTCCGGTCGAACAAGTTACCGGTCGAATCAATTTTACCGGTCAAGCAAAGTTCCGGTCTTACATATTATCGGTCGTTGCAATTCCCCGGTCGAACAAGTATACCGGTCGAGCACTTCACTGTTTGCGCCAATCACTGTTCCTATCTTAGAAGGGGGACAAAGTTCTGTTCGTGATCAAATTCTTCTGAATTTCATTCTAAGATTTTTAGTATTTCATGATTTTATCTTGACTTCTAACGATCTCATCCAGTTGATTGTTTCGTATCAGATAAGTTTGATTTCTAATCATATAAGCAAAGATGTCTCGGGAAGCTCTTGCTATTGGAACAAATGTGAAGCCTCCAGTACTCTTCAAGGGGGAGTACGAGCAGTGGAAGGACAGATTCTTGGACTTCATCGATCAACATGATTTGGGAGATTATATCAGAAAATCTCTGAAAGAAGGAATCATGACACCTCCAACCAAGGTTCTCACTGTAGCCGGAGAAAATGGTGAAGAAGAAGAGACAGAGTATAAGTTATCGATTGGTGAATATACGGAAGATCAGCTGAAGAGACACAAGGGTGACAAGCTGGCAAGATCATTCATTCTCCAAGGCATACCGAATGAAATATACGTCAAGATTGATAGCTACAACGCTACCGGTAAGCAAATGTGGGATCAGTTGGAGAAGATGATGCTTGGATCTAAAGTTGGCAATCAACTCAAAGTTTCCACCTGCTTGAATAATTATGAAGAATTCAAAGCTAAAGCTGGAGAATCACTTGAAGCCACTTATGACAGATTCGTCACATTACTGAACGAGCTGAGCAAGAACAAGATCAACAAATCTCACGTGAAGCTGAATGTGAAATTTCTCAGCAACCTTCAACCTGAGTGGAAGAGATTCACCAGACAAATGAGACAGCTGAAGGATTTGCATGGCATTACTCTTCATGAAGTTTATGAAATCCTCAGACAGAATGAGGAAGAAGTCGAAGACTGTGATCGAAAGCGTAAATGTTACATTTAATGAGGACATGGCTTCTGAGCACATCAGTTCAGAACCCGTCATTACCGGAGTATTAGCTTCTGGACCAACCAGTCCAGGACCTGCACCTCAAGAGAACAAATCATATGGCGCTTCGTCGTCTACTTCTAAACTATCTGATTTGGACTTATTATTTGAATTGTTCTATGATGAATTTCTTGGATCTAAGTTGCCTAACTCTGTTGTGGTTGACATAATAGAAGACTCGATGACTACTCATCTGACCACTTCTGATATCTCCACTGAATCAAATTTCCCGATTCAGCAAGAAGTTCCAGTTCAAAAGCCTACTCCGACAGTTGAAGTTGTGTTCAACACTGATGAGACAGAAGTAGCTGACTCTGTAGGATGTACTGTAAGGACTGATCAACAGACTGCCCAAGCTGTACCTATTGCCACTTCTGCAACAACTACTTCAACTGACACCCCCGTTAATTCTGAACCATCTGAAGGTGATAACAGTGGATTCCTAGATGCTGACAATGATCAACATGCATCTAATCCACTCCCTCATGAACATAAGTGGACCAAAGAGCACCCGATACATCAAATTATTGGAGATCCTTCTGCACCGGTGCAAACTAGGTCTGCAACTTCAAATCTATGTATGTATGAATCCTTTCTGAGCAAGATCGAGCCTACTCGCGTATCTGAGGCTCTTGCCGATTCAGATTGGGTAACTGCGATGCAAGATGAGCTGAATCAGTTTGAAGCACTAAAAGTCTGGAGACTCGTACCCAAACCGCAAGGTAAAACCATCATTGGTACGAAATGAGCGTTCAATTCAAAAGAGTATGGCAATGACTTCTGATTACTTCTGATCAGAACTCGTACATTAAGTATTTTACTGCTTTATGTCATTTCAATTTCAGTGAATAAAGTTACTTTGACTAGACTTTTAGACTTTTGTAGGTTGAGAGATGCTTCAAAGATCATATTTTTATGACTTTAAGCTTGACTTCGCGAGATGTAAGACTGTACTCAAAAGGTATAATTCTTAATCTTCATCTCATCCATGGTTGAAAGAAGGACAACTTTCAATCATAAGAAAACATGTTCTTAAATGTTCAAACCACTTCCCGATTCTCAAACAGATTTCTTGATTTGGAAGTGTGCTTTTAAATGTTTTCTTCTTCATCATTAAGTTTTAACTGATCAAGTTAAACTACCTGAGCATCATATGCTTCATAAAAAAACATGGGATCAGTGTGCTAGGACTTCATTGAACTTCTATGGATTCACGTTAACCAGTGTTTCCTACCCAAAAAGTTAATCCTTTAGTGATTAAATGTGAGGAGTCAACAGAAATGAGTGTGGGATGTGTGATGAGAGAATATGTCAAAAGAGAGTTCGGTTAGCTGTGAGCTTAAAGATTAAAAGAAAGAGGGTGAGAGATCAGAGTAAAAGAATATCAAACTCTGCACCAACTACTTTCTGAGCCGGGCAGCCACATTTCTAATGCTTCACAATTCTTGGTGAACATTATTGAAACAGGCAACTAGCCCATGCCAACTCTTGACATTACCCCACCAGCCACTCATTTTCTTCTCAACAAGAAAATGTTTCATTTTCAAAGGGGACGCAACACATATGCTATCTGATTTTCATTTGGAAAATCTGGATATTGAAAAGAAGGAAGTCTGCCCCACCTTCACACTTCGTTTATGCACATTGAGTCTGTGTTTCACTACTTGTCTCAGTGGTTTACACCTTTTGAGCCTTATAAGCAAACATCATATGCTTTATTTCTTTCTATCACTTGCACGAACACACAAAGAATTTGTTTCTTGGTCATAATGTTCATAGAAATTGCCTTTGTGGTGTTTCGATGATTGAATGGAAGCCCTGGGGGAGTGAACATCATAAAAGATCCTTTATATTGTGTATTCGTTACACACAGTGACTTTGTGTTACTGACAGGCATTTTTAACTGTTTCATTTGTTGATTCAGGTGTTACACTTCATTTTCTAATTTGTCTAGATTTGCAAAGATCTGGATGAACATCTTAATGAATTGACGGATAATCAGTGGTTCTGTTTGCAAGATCAATGGTGGAAGAAATTTCTTGAAGACACGTTTTGATGAACTCTTTGCTCTTTTCATCAAAAAGGGGGAGAAGCGTCAATCAAGAAATGGAAGATATTCTGAATAAATTTTCTTTGAAGATGATTTGCTAAAGCATTCCGAGCTGAAACTGGAGATAATTTCTTTCTAAGAGATTTATTTATTCTCATCTATTGGGGAGATTGTTACATTCTGAAGACAAAGAGGAAGATTACATTTTCTGAGCTTAAAGAATGATCTTGATCCAAAGGGGGAGATTGTTAAAGCACATATTTATTGGATTCAAGATCATAATTATCTGAAGATGGAAGTCTGAAGTCAAAGCTGATAAAGTTGTCTCAATAAAGAGTCTAGGGTCCTTTTGTAATAAATAGTCAAATTGTGTTTTTTTTGTATTTTCATTAATTGTCTTTTAATTTTAGTTATTTGTTTTTAGTTGTTGGGCCCTTGTCTATCCAAGCCCATTAGGCCTAATCAAGCCTAAGTATAAAATGGCTTAATTTAGTGGTTATTAGGTTAGAGAGCTAATTAGAAAAATTATCTTTGTGAAAGGAGGCTTATGGTGGTATTGGTGCGCCGTGAAGAACAAGAAGCAGAGAGAGTTTTGATTTTATCAAGAACACTTGTAATCCTTTGAATCAATTGAATAATCATATCAGGTTTGCATTATCGTTGTTTCTTAATTGTTTATTTGTTTGAATGATTACGTATTGGGACACACACTTGGTAACTCTTTTCCATTTATAAGAAAAGTAGAATGATCTGGAAGTGAAGCATTGAAATCAAACATATCAATTTCTTCGATACACCCATCATCAGAATTGAGAAAATCATTTGCAGACACAAATAAGTCATCAAAGTCATCAGTCGAAGTTTGAGGTGCCTTTGAAACTTTAGAACACTTTGTAGATTTAACTTGAAAAACTGTGTTCTTTAAAGCAGTAGAAAATACACTTTGTTCAATATCTACCAAAAGTCTTTCATCAGATAAAACATTTTCAAGCTCAACTATTTTGCTTTCTAGAATAAGTGGAGGAACATAAACTTTTGCAATTGCAGGTTTTGCCTCCATCTCAGAACTGGAATAACTAGCAAAATAGTCATTTGAAAGAACTTTTGATGTTTCAGAAAGATAACTATCATTGTGTGTCCCAATACGCAATAATTCAATCAAGTAAACAAATAATTAACACAATAATGCAAACCTGATATTGATTAATCAAAAGATTACAATTGTTCTTGATGAAATAGATCTCTTTCTCTCTGCTTCTCTCTTGTTCACGGCGCACACCACCACCACACTAACCTCTCTCAATAATTAATTCCTTCTAATTAAGATCCTTAACCTAATTAACCTAAACATAACTAATTTATACTTAGGCAAATTAAGCCTATTGGGCTTTGCAAGGCTTTGTAATGGGCTTTGCAATGCTTGGCCCAACAACCTAAAACAAACTAATTTAACTAAAATTAAAACTAACTAATAAATAAAATACGTAAACAGACTTTGACTATTTATAACAAAAGGACCCTAGACTATTTGTTGAGACGACTTTATCAGCTTTGACTTCAGATTTCCATCTTCAGATAATTATGATCTTGAATCCAATAAATATGTGCTTTAACAATCTCCCCCTTTGGATCAAGATCATTCTTTAAGCTCAGAAAATGTAATCTTCCTCTTTGTCTTCAGAATCTTTGTCTTCAGAATGTAGCAATCTCCCCAATCGATGAGAATATCTTTTAGAAAGAAATTATCTCCAGATTCAGCTCAGAATGCTTCAGCAAATCATCTTCAAAGAAAATTTCTTCATTTCAGCATATCTTCAGAATATCTTCAATTTCTTGATTAACGCTTCTCCCCCTTTTTGATGAAAAGAGCAAAGAGTTCATCAAAACGTGTCTTCAAGAAATATCTTCCACCATTAATCTTGCAAACAGAACCACTGATTATCCGTCAATTCATTAAGATGTTCATCCAGATCTTTGCAAATCTAGACAATTTAGAAAATGAAGTGTAACACCTGAATCAACAAATGAATCAGTTAAAATTGCCTGTCAGTAACACAAAGTCACTGTGTGTAATGAATACACAATATAAAGGAGCTTTTATGATGTTCACTCCCCCAGGGCTTCCATTCAATCATCGAAACACCACAAAGGCAATTTCTATGAACGTTATGACAAAGAAACAAATTCTTTGTGTGTTCGTGCAAGTGATAGAAAGAAATAAAGCATATGATGTTTGCTTATAAGGCTCAAAAAGTGTAAACCACTAAGACAAGTAGTGAAACACAGACTCAATGTGCATAAACGAAGTGTGAAGGTGGGGCAGACTTCCTTCTTTTCAATATCCAGATTTTCCAAATGAAAATCAAATAGCATATGTGCTGCGTCCCCTTTGAAAATGAAACATTTTCTTGTTGAGAAGAAAATGAGTGGCTGGTGAGGTAAAGTCAAGAGTTGGCATGGGCTAGTTGCCTGTTTCAATAATGTTCACCAAATAAATGTGAAGCATTAGAAATGTGGCTGCCCGACTCAGAAAGTAGTTGGTGCAGAGTTTGATATTCTTTTACTCTGATCTCTCACCCTCTTTCTTTTAATCTTTAAGCTCACAGCTAACCGAAACTCTCTTTTAACATTTCTCTCATCACACATCCCACACTCATTTCGTTTGACTCCTCACATTCAATCACTAAAGGATTAACTTCTTGGGTAGGAAACACTGGTTAACGTGAATCCATAGAAGTTTCTTTTAAGTCCTAGCACACTGATCCCATGTTTTCCTATGAAGCATATGATGCTCAGGTGATTTAACTTGATCAGTTAAAGTGCATAGATGAATCAGAAAACATTTAAAATCACACTTCCAGTTCAAGAAATCTGTTTGAGAATCGGGAAGTGGTTTGAACATTTAAGAACATGTTTTCTTATGATTGAAAGTTGTCCTTCTTTCAACCATGAAGGAGATGAAGAAAAGGAATTATACCTTTCTAGTACGGTCTCACATCTCGCGAAGTCAAGCTTAAAGTCATAAAGATATGATCTTTGAAGCATCTCTCAACCTGCAAAAGTCTAAAAGTCTAGTCAAAGTAACTTTATTCACTGAAATTGAAATAACATAACGCAGTAAAACACTTAGTGTACGAGTTCTGATCAGAAGTAATCAGAAGTCATAGCCATACTCTTTACTTGTATGCTCCCCCTAGAATCATGCATCACTAACAATTATCAGTAAGCACAATGCATTTAAATATGCTCCCCCTCAAACTAACATTGACCATCAAGGAAATACTTCTCACACTCCCCCTGAGATCATGAACAAACTATTAACGAGCAGGTATCATGCGGAAATAATAAGAAAGAAATGATAAAAAGATACAGTAAGAAACTTTAATAGGTAACCACCGATTAGGTCTTAAGATTTAGCATACCAAGTCTTGAGACAAGAAAATTAAATCTCTTTTCGTCTAAAGGTTTGGTAAACAAATCTGCAAGCTGATAATCGGTTTTTACAAAGTAAAGTTCAATTGTCCCCTTTTCTACATTATCTTTTTTAAAATGATACCGGACATCTATGTGTTTGGTCTTAGTATGCCGAACAGGGTTAGCGGTAATCGCAATAGCGCTCTTCGAATCACAATAGATCGGGATTCTATTGAAAAGAAATCCATAGTCTCGCAGTTGTGTTCTCATCCACAAGACCTGAGAACAGCAGCTAGCAGCAGCTACATATTCTGCTTCGGCCGTTGATGTGGAGACACATAATTGCTTCTTTGAAGCCCAACTAACGAGTTTATCTCCGAGAAATTGGATATGACCCGAGGTTCTCTTCCTGTCTAACATGCAACCAACATGATCTGCGTCTAAATAAGATGTTAGTTCAAAGCTTGTATCCTTAGGATACCACAGACCAAGATCTGCGGTCCCCTTCAGATACCTGAAAATCCGCTTTACAGCAGACAAATGGGATTCTTTAGGATTGGCCTGATATCTAGCACATAAGCAAGTAGAAAACATTATATCCGGCCTACTAGAAGTAAGATACATTAAGGAACCTATCATCCCTCTATAAGTCCTAACATCAACAGCCTTTCCCGAAAGATCGGTGCCAATCTTAGTACCAGGTGCCATTGAGGTACCAATCGGTTTACAATTTTCCATTTTGAACTTCCGAAGAATATCCAGAATGTATTTAGATTGATTGATAAAAATCCCCGTTGAAAATTGTTTGACTTGCAATCCGAGAAAGAAATTCATCTCTCCCATCATGTTCATCTGAAAACGTGACACCATGAGGTTTGCAAAGTTCATACAGTACTTAGGATTTGTAGAACCAAAAATAATATCATCCACATATATTTGAATAAGAATGATATCGCCTTTATCCTTTTTAATGAAAAGAGTGGTATCAACCGTACTTTTTGTAAAACCTGACTTGACCAAGAATTGAGATAGAATATCATTCCAGGCGCGAGGAGCTTGTTTCAGTCCATAAAGAGCTTTATCCAAGATGTAGACGTGGTTCGGCTTATCTGGATTTACAAACCCTTCTGGCTGTGAGACGTAGACTTCTTCCTTGAGTACTCCATTCAGAAAAGCTGTCTTCACATCCATTTGATAGACGGTGAAGTTCTTGTGGGCTGCGTAGGCTAAGAACATCCGAATTGCCTCTATACGCGCCACTGGAGCATAAGTCTCATCGTAGTCTATCCCTTCCTCTTGCCTATATCCCTTGGTGACAAGTCGTGCTTTGTTTCGGATAACGGTACCATCTTCATCTTTCTTGTTTTTGAACACCCATTTCGTACCAATGATAGTTTTACCTTGCGGTTTGGGTACGAGTCTCCAGACTTTCAGTGCTTCAAACTGATTCAGCTCATCTTGCATCGCAGTTACCCAATCTGAATCGGCAAGGGCCTCAGATACACGAGTAGGCTCGATCTTGCTCAGAAAGGATTCATACATACATAGATTTGATGTTGCAGACTTAGTTTGCACCGATGCAGAAGGATCTCCAATAATTTGATGTACCGGATGCTCTTTGGTCCACTTATGTTCATGAGGGAGTGGATTAGATGCTTGTTGATCATTGTCAGCATCTAGGAATCCACTGTTATCGCCTTCAGATGGTTCAGAATGAATGGGGGTTTCAGTTGAAGTAGTAGCTGCAGAGGTGGCAGTAGGTACAGCTTGGTCAATCTGTTGATTAGTCCTTACAGTACATCCTACTGAGTCAGCTACTTCTGTCTCGGCGTTGTTGGTCACAACTTCAACTGTCGGAGTAGGCTTTTGAACTGGAACTTCTTGCTGAATCGGGGAATTTGATTCAGTAGAGATATCGGAAGTGGTCGGATGAGTAGTCATCGAGTCTTCTATCCTGTCAACGACAACAGAGTTAGGCAACTTAGATCCAAGAAATTCATCATAGAACAGTTCAAATAATAAATCCAAATCAGATAATTTAGAAGTAGACGAAGAAGAGTCATCTGATTTGTTCTCATGAGGTGTAGGTCCTGGACTGGTTGGTCCAGAAGCTAATACTCCGGTAATTACGGGTTCTGAACTAATGTCCTCAGAAGCCATTTCCTCATCGAATGTAACATTAATGCTCTCGATCACAGTCTTCGACTTCTTCAGGTAAACACGGTATGCAGTAGATGTAGAGGAATATCCAACGAAAATGCCTTCATCTGCTTTAGCACTGAACTTGTTCAGATTCTCTCGGTCGTTTAGAACATAACACGTACAACCAAAAACATGAAAATATTTAATGGTTGGTGTTCGGTTGTTGATCAACGCATACGGAGTCTTCTGAAATCTGCGGTGTATCATGGAGCGATTCTGAGTGTGACACGCAGTCGATACAGCTTCAGCCCACAAAAATAAAGGTAAGTCAGATTGGCTGAGCATTGTTCGAGAGGCCTCGACAAGTGTACGATTTCGCCATTCGACGACTCTGTTCTGTTGAGGCGTGCGAGCAGCAGAGTATTGATGTGATATCCCGACCGATTCGAGATATTCTTCAACTATCTTGTTCTTGAACTCTGTGCCGTTGTCAGTCCTAAGAATCTTGACTTGTTTTTGCAGATTGACTTGGGTCGTATTCAGAAATGTATTGAGAACATCGGGAGTCTCATCTTTAGACCGGAGAAACTTAACCCAAGTGTATCGCGTATAGTTGTCCACGATAACTAGCACATACTTCTTTCCTCCTAAGCTTTGCGTTCGCATAGGAACGCACAAGTCCATATGCAACAACTCTAAAGGAGAGCTGGTACTCGGTTCAGGCTTTGGTTTGTGTGGGGCTCTCTTCATCTTTCCCTTTTCGCACACTGCACATAGATGTTCTCTTTCGTACTTCAGTTCTGGAAGACCTTTCACTAGCTTGCCACTGACCAGCTTGTTGATGTACCGAAAGTTGAGGTGAGAAAGCCGTCGATGCCATAACCAGCTCTGTTGCATCGAGGCCTTTGATAATAGACATACCTGATTGTCAGCCTGGACCTTTGACAAGTTGATGGTGTAGAGGTTTGACTTGCGAGTGCCGACCAAGAGTTCTTTTCCTTCTTCAGTGCGTACTGAACATGTCTTGGCCTTGAAATTAACCTCTAATTCTTTGTCGCAGAACTGGCCAATGCTGAACAGATTGTGCCCTAAGCCTTCAACGTAACTCACCTTCTTGATCGTAAGATTTTCATGTACAACATCACCATATCCCAGAATAGGTGAAAACTGATCATTCCCAAAACGAACTGTGCCGCAGTATTTGTCCGTATAATTAGACAACATACTCTTCTGCCCGGTCATATGCTTGGAACACCCGCTATCCAAGTACTACATATGACGGGTCTGCACAACACAAATCAGGAAAGAAGAGGTTTAGGCACCCATTTAAAAATGGGACCTCCACTGTTAGTACTTGATTTTGGTACCCATTTAAAATTGGGTCCGCTTTTCCTTTGAAAACCAGAAGCATGATAAGACGAATGATAACTATAAGATGAAACATTATATGAACCATACCAAACATCATAATATCTACGAGAAGCATAATCACATTCACCATAATTGAAAAACTTTTTATTTGATGGTGCTAACTGGAATAATTGCTTTATAGAGTACTTCTTGCGAGAATCAACAAGATTAGATTTAAAAGTAGCAACATTCACAATCACATCATCTTTACTAGAAGTCTTTTTATTCAAAATAAAACTAGAACTAGATTTAGCTTTCTCGTCAATCTTCTGTTTCGGTATCCATGCAGTCTTAACTCCAACCCTTTGCTTTCTCAAATCTGAAACATGTGAAACTTTAGAGTTAGAATGATGAGAATTAAGAGAATGCTTCTTCTTTGGCTTACCAGTGGGGATCGGTTTCTGTGAAAGCTGAGATTTTTGTTTCTTACCTTTTGCTTTCTTTGATTTCACAGAAACTGATTTATCAACTTTCGTTGATGTTTCACCTTTTTCAAACACACTGGGTAATCCAAAAGAATTAACAACACAAGATGAATGATCAGGAAGTTTAGAGGTAAAATCAAATTGAGCAACACAATCATTCGAAATACCATCAGAGTTTAAGAAATTAAGATCATTCTCAAGTGAACCAGATCTGTCATCAGAATTTAAAGCCTTAGAGAATTTAGAAAAATCAGTATCTTTGAACACTATTGAAAATACAGTTTGTTCTAAGTCCATCAAAAGTCTTTCTTCTGTAAGAGTATTCTCGAGTTCAGAAATTTTACTTTCCAAAACTAGAGGAGGTACGTAAATCTTACCTTCGATGGGTTTAGCCTCCAACTCTTTTACAGAATAACTCTCAAAATAATCATTTGAAAGAAATTTTGATTTATTAGAACTATAACTGTTATTCAACTTCTCATAGCGAAATGGAAGTTGAACTTTAGTTGTGTTATTTCTTTTATCATATTCCTTGGCTTTATCTTTTTCAGACAGACTAGTCCAAAAGGGTTTGAGTTCCTGATGTTGAGGAGCCAACAACATAAACCCAAAGTCATAAAGTGCAGGCACTTCAGATATACCCTTTTTGAGATGATGTGGGTTCTTGTAACTAAGTCCCCAAGTATCAGGTTTCTCTTTAGGTTTGTTCAAATGAATAGTGTGTTCAGTTTGACTTAAAGAATGTAATTTCTCTTCCAAAGCATTCACCTTTTCTATTAAAGATTTATTCTCTTTTGAAGTAGAAAAGTACCTTTTAGCAATCTCTCTAGTTTTAAACTCACATTCTTTAAACTTTGAATCAGTTTCAGATAACTCTTTATGAATTATAGTCTTTTCTTTAGCGCTGGTGTCTATATTTTTGTGCAAAGTTTCAATTAATACATTTTTCTCAGCAATATCATTACTAAGTTTATGTATAGATTGATTTTTCTCATTTATGACACCTTTCTCACGCTTCAGTTTTGACTCTAACTCTTGGAGTTTAGATATCATGGCATTCATTTGGATCAGTAAATCAAATTCAGTTAAGTTACATACCTCATCATTATCTCCATCATCAGAATCAACTTCAACTTCTGACTGGTTCTTTCCCATCAAGCACATATGTGCTGTCTCGTCCTTCTCTCCTTCTTCAGATTCGTCGTCCGAATGGTCGAGTCAGTATTCATCCTCGGCCATTAATGCTTTTCCAGCCTCTTGTTGCTTGGCTAGAAGCATCTTATTCTTGTAATAGTCGGAGTTTCAGACTTTTGATTTGGAACAGTCCTTGGCAAAATGACCGAGTCTCCCATAATTGTAGCACTTAATCGGTTCTTCCTTCTTGGTCTCTTCAGCTTCATCCTTCTTCTTGTTTTCTGGTCTCCTTTCTTCAACTTTCTCCTTATGCTTGTAGTTATTAGGACCAGACGAGTATCTCTGACTATTAGAGTTTGGCTTTTTATAGAACTTCTTTTGGAGAGCCTTGGTTATCAACAGCATGGCTTCCTTCAGTTCATTACAATCGTCAGAGTCAGACTTTGCCTCGCAATCATCTTCTTCCGATTCAGATTCTATCACCTTCTTCTTCTTAGACTTCTTAACCACAAGAGCAACTGGATCAACAACTGCTTTGTCAGCCTTTTTCATCTCAGCCTTGATCTCTTCTACTTCTTCCTCATTCTGTCTGAGGATTTCATAAACTTCATGAAGAGGAATGTCATATAGATCCTTCAACTGCCTCATTTGTCTAGTGAACCTCTTCCACTCAGGCTGAAGAATGCTGAGAAATTTCACATTCAGCTCCACGTGAGATTTGTTGATCTTGTTCTTGTTGAGCTCGTTCAGCAATGTGACAAATCTGTCATAAGTGGCTTCGAGTGACTCTCCAGCTTTGGCTTTGAACTCTTCATAATTATTCAAGCAGGTGGATACTTTGAGATGGTTGCCGACTTTAGATCCGATCATCATCTTCTCCAATTGATCCCACATTTGCTTACCGGTAGCGTTGTAGCTGTCAATCTTGACATATATTTCATTCGGTATGTTTTGGAGAATAAATGATCTTGCCAGCTTGTCACCCTTGTGTCTGTTCAACTGATCTTCCGAATATTCACCAATCGGTAATTTATACACTGTCTCTTCTTCTTGACCATTTTCTCCAGCTACAGTGAGAACCTTGGTCGGAGGTGTCATGATCCCGTCTTTCAGAGATTTTCTGATTTCATCTCCCAAATCATGTCGATCAATGAAATCCAAAAATCTATCCTTCCATTGCTCGTACTCCCCCTTGAAGAGTACTGGTGGCTTTACATCTGTTCCAATAGCAAGAGCTTCCCGAGACATCTTTACTTATACGATTAGTATCAAACTTATCTGATATTGAGACAATCAACTGGATGAGATCATTAGAAATCAAGATAAAATCACACAATACTGAAAATCGTAGAATGAAATTCAGAAAAAAGTGATCATGAGCAGAACATTGTCCCCCTTCGCAGACTTAGCACGGGTGGGGTCAAGGGGCAACGCCCTTGCGGGGGTATGGGGGCAGCGCCCCTAGAGAAATTTTTTTGACATTTAGATGCCCTATTACAGTTTGCAAAAATCGACCGGGGATGTGCTTCGACCGGTATTGAGTCGACCGGAGACTTGTAAAGACCGGTAGAGAGTTCGACTGGGATCTTGTTAAGACCGGTAGAGAGTTCGACCGGGAACTTGTTCGACCGGGGAAGTGCAAAGACCGGAACTTTGCTTGACCGGTAAAATTGATTCGACCGGTAACTTGTTCGACCGGAAGTATGCTTAGACCGATAGTGTCAAAGACCGATAAAATGCTATGGACCGATATACCTTCGACCGATAGAATGCAAAAGCTTCGACCGGTATTGTCTTTGACCGAAGTGAACTATGAGTGTACCGGTCGAATGCTATAGACCGATAAAAAAGTATTCGACCGGAAGTGAAAGGACCGATATAGTTTGACCGATAATGTGCTTAGACCGGGGTGACCTGTGAGTGTACCGGTCGAATGCTATAGACCGATAAAGAGGTATTCGACCGGAAGTGAAAGACCGATATGTTCTTGAAATTGTATCGATCCAGAAACCAAAAATCAGCCCAGGAAACACTCGAAACCTCGAATTAAACAACCAAACTTTGCTAAAATGATTGATTAACCAACTAGAACTTATTGCAATCAATTAATTTGAATAAAAACCACTCTAAGAAAGATTCGATTTCTGACACAGTGCGTACGAGAACGAACCCAAAACAGCAAAAAATCAACAAATTGATAATCGAAATCAATGCAATACTCAAAACAATCAATGCCAAATCAATAACATATGCATATAGATTACAACCCAATATATAAAAACTTGAATGAACAACCACACAATAAAAATTATGAATCTTTGACAGAAAAACATAACCGAACAAAAATTATTCAATTCAATCTGTACTAGCTCTGATACCAATTGTGTGTCCCAATACGCAAACATTCAATCAAGTAAACAAATAATTAACACAATAATGCAAAGCTGATATTGATTAATCAAAAGACTACAATTGTTCTTGATGAAATAGATCTCTTTCTCTCTGCTTCTCTCTTGTTCACGGCACACACCACCACCACACTAACCTCTCTCAATAATTAATTCTTTCTAATTAAGATCCTTAACCTAATTAACCTAAACATAACTAATTTATACTTAAGCAAATTAAGCCTATTGGGCTTTGCAAGGCTTTGTAATGGGATTTGCAATGCTTGGCCCAACAACCTAAAAGAAACTAATTTAACTAAAATTAAAACTAACTAATAAATAAAATACGTAAACAAACTTTGACTATTTATAACAAAAGGACCCTAGACTATTTGTTGAGACGACTTTATCAGCTTTGACTTCAGATTTCCATCTTCAGATAATTATGATCTTGAATCCAATAAATATGTGCTTTAACATAACTTTTCATAGTTAAAATGTAGTTGCATTTTCTTTATATTCTTTCTATTTTCTGTTTCTCTGGCCTCAATTTCTTCTGGTAATTTGGTAACAAATTTGGGTTTTAAATGAGTATATTTACCAACAACAGCAAGAAAATCAAAATTATATAATGCTGGTTGTTTTCTGATGGCTTTCTTTAAGTAATGGGGGTTTTCGTAACCAAGTCCCCATTTTTCCTTAACATCAGACTCCTCATTAGGTGCATTAAGAAAAATAGTTTGATCTGTTTGACCTCTTGCATGAAGTTTGGCTTCCAGACCATTTACCTTCTTATGTAAGTTCTTGTTCTCAACCTGCAATTTATGAACAGTTAGTGCAGATTCTTTCTTCTCTAAATCAGACTTATAAAGTTTAGCTTCAAAATCAGAAATCTTCTTTTCAAAACAATCTACTTCAATTTTAGAATCAGAAGCAGACTTGCGTAAAGAATCTATTAGATCTTTGTTCCCAATAACAGATTTATTAAGCTCAAATATCTTTTGATTTCTTTTAGCAACTCTGTCTTTTTCCTTCTTCAGTTTGGTTTGAAGGTCTTGAAGATCAATCATCATGGCTTCCATTTTGGTTATGAAATCATTTTCAGTTAAGTTGATTACCTCATCAGCAGTTTCTTCATCAGAATCATCATATTGCACCTCTTTTCCCATCAAGCACAAGTGAGCATTCTCTTCTTGTTCTTCATCCACATCTGAATGATCCAACCAGTATTCGTCTTCTGCCATTAATGCCTTGCCTGCCTCTTGTTGCTTGTCCAAGAGCATTTTGTGTCAGGATCTAATTCTTAACAAGAATAATGAACTCAGAAACAATATTAAAGGAGTTGCGGAATAACACTTTAATATTCAACTATCAAAGTAACAGTGAATCAGAAATCACAACTTGTAAACTTTATTGAATGATTAAAGTTACAAGCTTTCAAACAAAACCTCAATCTTGATGAACAGGCTCACCAAGACGAATTCTACTTCTCTAGAACTAGGATTATAAACCTTGAGGTTAATTCTCTCTCTAAAAACTTATCAATCAAAAGTTAATTCTATCAAAGACTTCTATACTATTTATACAAGACATATTACAAGATAATTATCAAAATACAATTGATCTTCAGTCCATACTTATCTCCTATACTTTAGCAAGACTTCTATACAGCTGTCTTCATTCCATACTGAGTCTTCATCTCATAAGCAGCACTAACCTTCTTCAGAAGTATTAACCATTTTCAGCAGCACTAAACTCCTCAGCAGTATTAATCATGTTGGCAGTAGTAATCCCTTAGCAGTACTAACTCTCCAAGCAGTACTAACTATTGAAGTAGCAGCACTAACTTTTCAAGCAGTATTAAATCTACTAGCAGCAGTAATCATGATATACTAGCAGCATTAACCATACTTGAACAATTCTTAAATTCCCAACAATCTCCCCCTAACTTGACTTTTAGGAAGTGAAGTCAAGTTCTTCAGATATGATCTTCAAGATTTCTTCAGATATGATCTTCAAGATGCTTTCAAAACTTCAGCTTAGTTGCCCAACTTTGGATCCAGTCCCAGACTTTGATTGATTGTCCTTCTTATCACAGTTCTGGCCATTTCAGATCTTTTTGCACACACTAGCTTGGCTTTCAACATTCCTTTCAGCTTCTCCTTGCTATGATCATACACTTTGTCCACTAGAAAATACTAATGATAGCAGTTATCTATTGTGATCATGTAGACACCACAGTTTTCAAAGAGCATCCACTGATTAATACTTTTGAACCCATACTCATGATGCAAATCCTTGATCCTGTGCACCACTTTTTCTGGTTCAAACATCATACACAAGTATTCCATAGCCACTTTTAGTAGACTTTCTTCAGTTCCTTTCATAACGGGCTCATATAGCTTTATTCCCACCTTATGCATTTCTTCTAAGTCAGCCCCGGAGCAACTTCTGATCACTTTGCCCCAAGTTGTGTATACTTCAAACAAGTCACCAACTCTTTTGAGTCTGAAGTACTCTTTTCTGTTGTCCCTCAGAATATCCCAAAAGATGATTTCTAGTGTCTTCACAGAAATGGGAACAACCTGTAATGGTTCTATTAAAGTCACGTAGAGACCAACATGCTCATCAGATTGATTTGGTTGTTGTGCACTTTGACTTGTTTGCTCTGTATGATCTGCAACAGATGGTTCTGCCTCTTTATCTGCTTCTTCAATCCTTGGCTTTTTGGACTGTTTCTTGGAAGCTATGGTCTTTACTCTCTTTGCAGATTTGGCTTCTACATTAACTTGCTCTTCCTTCTTTTCAGCCTTTTCTTTTGAAGGAGTGGTTTCCTCAGGGAAGGGTTGTTGGATGTTGAGATCATGCCTCTCTTTCATCCTTCTTTCAGCTTCTTCCCTTTGAGAGGAATCCCCTTGAAGCTTTGCCATCTCCTTTTTATATAGCTCCTCAACTTTGTTGTATGTCATGTTAGCAAACATCTCTCCTTTTACACCAATTGAGCCTCTCAGAAAGTTTATCATTTTTCTCCTTTCTTGATTGGCCAAAAAGGTCTTAGAGGGTTGTCTTTTCTGAGTCTTTACAGGCATTCTGTGCTTGGTTGCTTTTACTATACTTTTCTTGGCCTCAGTTGCAGCTTTCAAACTCTTTTGATATTCTTCATTGAGCTTTTTAGCCATATTCAGTGCAAGCTCTCTGTCCTTTTCTGATTGAATTTGTTCCTCTTTTTCCATCTCAGCTTGAAGCTGTTTTGCCACTTCTTCATCTAGCTCTATCTGTTTCTGCTACTTTAAAGATTCAGGTTCAACCATCTTAGCCTTTCCTTTCTTCTTCAATTTTGTCTCACTGATTTCTTTGCTTTTCTGCTCAAGACCTCCTTCTTTAATGACCACTCCCTTGGCCTTTTGAGAAGCCTTGGGAGTGTCATTCTTAGCTTTTACCAAAGTTTCTGCAATCTCTAATTCTTCAACAGATAGCCCTGTTACTACTGCTTGCTTTTCTGTTACTACTGCTTGTGCTTTCTCAGTTTCTGCTGCTTTACTAGTTTATGCTTCTTTGTTTTCTGTTTCCCTATTCTGCTCCCCCTCAAATTGAGCTTCCATACCACTAGTACTGAGTTTCTCCCCATCATCTTGTTTCTCCCCCTTTTTGAAAGCATCTCCCCTCTTCTTTAACACATACTGTTTTCTTTTCTTTTTCTGCACCAACCTCTGCACCATTTTCTTCAGTTTGGTAATCTGCACTTGTTGAGACAGAATTACCAATTTCATCTCCTCTATATCTTCTCCCTGTTTGATGACATCTAGATTAATGTTGCCCATGGTATCAATCAATTCTTGGTAGTTATATCTATCATCACCTTCTCTAGGAGTGTTACCCCCTTTTGAAGGATCATTGGAACATTTAGTAGTGGAAGTATTCTGCCTAGCAGAAGCACCCTCCACCCCCTTAGTTTCTTGGCACCTGGGACCTTTGAATGATTGCTCATTCAAAGTTGCCATGGGGAAGGTCTTATTGATGTTACCACTGACCTCCTCTGTGCTAGCAGGAGTAGTGGCAACCTTCTCACCCATATGCTCATGCATCTCCTTAGTGAGCACCTCCTTGGGGTTGGGAGACACCCCTGTGGTTTCCCTATAGATATTATCTAATGGAGAATTCTCCATTAGAGGGCTTAAAGGCTTTGTGGGTGAAGGTACAAGAAGGGAAGGAGCCTTCTTTACCTTTTTCCTTATGTAAGTATTGGTGATGGGTGAAGTTGGTTTTTGAAGAAGGGACTGAGGAATTGATATAGTGATTGAAGGTTGGGATTGGATCTCAGTGGGATGGTCTAGTGAGGGCCTTGACCCTGATGCCATAGCTTCTTGGTTGTGGGACACCACCATCATTGTAGAGAACAATGGGGTGTCAACTCCTTCCGAGTCCATGGCAGATCTCTTCATATTTGAAAAGACCTTACCCTTGGGGATTTTAGGTACATATACCTCATCAAACTGAGGCATATCCGTCAATTCAGTGGTGATAACTGCCTGGACAAATCTTGGATACATAAAGAAACTCTTTTTATTCTCCAAGTTTGACACAAGGTCATTGAAAATCATTTTTGAGAAATTATACTTTCTGGCAGTGGCCAAGCGGACCAACGCATAAGCAATGGTACTACTGAACTCACTCCATCCAGTAGTCTTTCTAGAAATACAATGCATAAGGGTATGGACAAAGAAACGCCATTGGGGAGAAAATTTAGCTTTGGAGAACTTGAAAACACCCAATGGGCCTCCATACCCCATTCTAGTGAGAGTGGGAAACAAATCATCATTAGAGATAGATGTGATACCTGAGGCATCGTCTAGTCGTAGACTGATGCGAATTACCTCTTCAGAAACTGTCAAGGGTTTGTCACACACCCTTGTCTTGATAACCTGCACACCATTTTTAGTAATAGCGGTGGCATTAGCCCAAAATTGCCTCTGGTGCTCGATGTAGATTGATGGTGACACTGTAAGAGCATGAGCGATATGGCTGGACTTGAGAAAATCGACTATTTGATGAAATCCAGCAGCCTGCTTAGGCTTTTGAAGCATTGCGATCTCGTTGTGTTCATCAATAAACGCAATTAATGCCATCGAGCTTGAGGAGTCTTGACTAAAACACACTGGTTGCTTGAGAGAAAAAGGTTAGAGAGAAGATGAACAGTATTCAAAGAGTCGTTATGAGCTTTTAGATGGGCAAAGAGGGTATCTATATGATTCGGGAAAGAAGCAGTATCAACCATCTAGCAGTATTAACTAACTAGCAGTATTAACTGAGAGCAGTATTAACCACTAGTAGTATTAACTAACTAGCAGTATTAACTGAGAGCAGTATTAACCACTAGCAGTATTAACTAACTAGCAGTATTAACTGAGACCTGAAGTAGTAACTTTGCACTGGCAGCATTAACTATACTTACACTATTGAAGCTTGTGTTAGTCTGAGCAAGGCAATACACTTCTTGAGAAAGTAGATTAGTAGCACCAAAAATAAACAAATAACAAGTATACAATCACTTTTTAAACATGAGCTCATTCAGAGTTGATCATGCCCACACTTGTGACCAAGAAGGTGAATCTACCCACATCAAAAGCTTTAGTGAATAGATCAGCAAACTAGTTGTCAGTATGAACTTTAGCAACTTGAATAAGCTTCTTTTCATTGCAGTCTCTTATAAAGTGATACCTGATTTCAATGTGCTTTGTTTTGGAGTGCTTGACTGGATTGTTAACAATGCTAATAGCACTGCTATTGTCAATGAAGATTGGAGTGTGCAGAAAGGTTACCCCATAGTCCAGCATTTGATTCTGAATCCATAGAACCTGAGAGCAGCAACTTGCAGCAACAATGTACTCAGCTTCTGTTGTGGATAGGGACACTGTGGTTTGTTTCTTACACTGCCAAGATACTAGTCTTGCACCCAAAAGCTGACATCCCCCTGACGTAGACTTTCTATCCATATTAGCACCTCCCAAGTCACTGTCTGAATATGCAATCAAGTCAAAGTCGGATTCATAAGGATACCAAAGACCTACTCTAGGCTGCCCTCTTAAGTATCTGAAAATCCTCCTAACAGCTTGAAGATGTCACTGCTTTGGCTTGACTTGGAATCTGGCACACACACACACTGGAAACATGATATCTGGTCTTGAGGCTATGAGATACATGAGAGATCCAATCATTGATCTATAAAGATGGACATCAACATCCTCCCCCTCAAGATCAACAGTGATCTGTTTGTGTGTTTCCATAGGTCTGCTTGCTGGCTTTGAGTCTGATAAACCATATTTGTCCAGGATGTCTTTTACATACTTTGATTGACTTATGAAGATCCCATCTTTCTGCTGTTTCACTTGAAGCCCAAGGAAGAAAGTAAGTTCACCCATTGAACTCATTTTGAAACTCTTGTGCATCAACTCTTCAAAGTCTCTACACATCTGATCTTTTGTGGATCCAAAGATGATGTCATCCACATATATCTGAACAAGTAGGATGTCCTTCTTATTTCTTCTAATGAAAAGGGTTTTGTCAATTATTCCCCTTTCAAACCCATTTTCCAAGAGATAGGTAGACAGAGTATCATACCATGCTCTTGGGGCTTGATGAAGACCACAAAGTGCTTTCTTAAGTTTGTATACTCTGTCAGGATATGATGGATTTTCAAAACCAGGGGGCTGACAGACATATACTTCTTCATCAATTATTCCATATAGAAAAGCACTCTTCACATCCATCTGGTATACCTTGAACTGCATATATGAGGCATAGGCTAGAAACAGCCTAATGGCCTCTACCCTTGCAACTGGAGCAAAGACTTCCTCATAGTCTATACCTTCTTCCTGAGTGTACCCTTGTGCCACTAGCCTTGCTTTGTTCCTGATTACAATTCCTCTCTCATCCTTTTTATTTCTGAAGATCCACTTGGTGCCAATTGCTCTATGACCTTTTAGAAGGTCCACCATGTCCCAAACATCTTGCAATTTGAACTGTAGCAACTCTTCTTGCATGGCTTCTATCCAACTTGAATCTTTCATTGCTTCATAAGCCTTCTTAGGCTCAATCTGGGATAGAAAGAAAGAGAGTACTGTGTGATGTTGATCCTGCAAATCTTGAAGTCTGCTTTGATTCCTAGTCATCATAGGAGAAGAGATGTCTCCTATTACCAACTCAGGAGGATGATTCTTCTGAGTTCTTGTCTGAAGACTAGGTTCTTCATTAATTCCCACATCTGAATTGGAATCATTTAAGTCAGCTGAGGGAATCACATCAGCTGCTTCTGGCTCTTCATGCTCTGAATTCTCCTCATCTCTTCTTTCTTCTTCACTCTGAATTGGTTCAGTAACAGTCTCATTTTCACAGATTTCAACAGGTTCCATTGTAGGTATGGGAAAGATCACAGACAGTGGAGTAATCTTTTGTACTTTTTCATCCCCTGATCCTCTACTACCTGATCCTGCATAATCAAAACTACTGAACCCAAAAGAGTTAGTTAGTGAATCAATGTCAAATAACCACTGAGGACCAGAACCAATAGGATTTGGTGAGTTCTCATTGCATCTGACATTGTCACTTTCCTCAATTATTCTAGAAGAAGAATTAAATACTCTGTAGGCCTTACTCTGAGATGAGTAACCAACAAGAAAACCATCATCTGCTTTGCTATCAAACTTTCCTAAGTGAGTTTTGGTATTGAGAATGGTACAAGGACATCCAAAAGGTTTGAAAAATCCAATAAATGGTTTTCTTTTATTTAAAAGCTCATATGGTGTCTTGTTCTAAGGCTTGACTACTAGAACTCTGTTTTGGACATAGCAAGCAGTATTAACTGCTTCAGCCCATAAAGTAATTGGAAGTTTTGAATCAGCTAACAGAGATCTAGCAGCTTCAATCAGTGTCCTATTCCTTCTCTCAGCAACACCATTTTGTTGTGGAGTCCTAGGAGCACTGTATTGCCTCTCAATTCCTTTTTCCTCACAAAAGGTTTTTAGGTCAAGATTTTTAAATTCAGTACCATTGTTTGACCTAATGACTTTTACCTTTTGATTTGTTTGGTTTTCAATTCTTAGGATAAAGGATTTGATCAGTCCACTTGTCTCATCCTTAGTCCTTAGAAAATATACCCAAGTAAATCTAGAGTAATTATCAACAATAACTAAGCAGTATGATTTCTTACCTATACTCATAACATTTGTAGAACCAAACAGATCCATATGCAACAACTGAAGAGAAGAAGAAATTGTGTTCACTTCTTTGGACTTATGAGAAGTTTTGTGTTGTTTGCCTTTGAGACAAACAACACAATGATCATCACATGAAAAGACTTTTGAAGGCAAACCTCATACAAGGTTGTTTTTAACAAGTTTATTCTTTGTTTTAAGTTCATGTGACACATCCTTCTGTGCCAAAGTGATGATTCATTCAAAGATGCTTTTGAAACAAGACAGTTTAGGGATGAATCAGTTGAAACATTTTCCATATCCAAACAATAGACATTATCCTTTCTGGAAGTTCTTAGTAGTATCATCTTTTCATCAACTACCTTGAATCCAGGAGCAAGGATAATTGTTAAGACACAGTCTCATTGGATTCAAGATCATCCAAACTGAAGATCGCAATCTGAAGCTAAAGCCGAAACGTCGACTCTCAATATTAAAGTCAATGTCGTTTGTAATAAATGTCAATGTAATTGTTTATAATTGTAATAGTTAACTTAATATCTTATATGTTAGATATTAGTTAACTTAGGTAACATAGTTAGTTTTATTAGTTTCTAGTTTAGTTATTAGAAATAATATCTAGATCTAATATCTAGATATTATCTTAGGTAGTGTGTTAGACACCCTTTAGTTTTAGATATTGTGATAGCTCTCAATCTCTCTCAAGATCAGATAAGATTATTAACATACAAACACACAATAAAAGGTGTAAAAAGAGAGAATACACAGAGAACACAATCCAAGCTTTAATCTGATCAACCTTGTAACCATTTCTATATATCAATACAGGTTGGTAATCGTTATTGTGTTGTTTCTAAGAACTTGATATTAGTATTGTTGGACCGACAATTGGTATCAGAGCCTGATTAAGATCAAATCAAGTTTTTTAGAAAAACGACCCTGTGTTCTTGTTTGACAATCGATTTTGAGTGTTTAAGTGTTTTAGGTGTTAAAATTGATCAGGTTGTGATCGATTAGCATGCTAGATAGAATTGTTGTTGATTAATTTCAGTATTAAGCTTTATTCGAGTTCCAATTTGTGGATTTAGTGAGGAAATTGTCGAGAACAAAAAGTCACTGTGCGATAAAATTTTTCTTCAAATAGTGTGTTTTAGTGAGATCGAGTGCTTACATTCAGTTCTAGAAGTGATTCTAGACATATTGGTAGAGATTTGTACTGCTAATCGACAAAGAAAACAAGTTTCAGTTGATTTTTCGTAGTACAGGACGAACAATCGCAAAGCAGAAGAAGAACACACGCAAATTCAAACTTTGTGCATCAATCCTGAAACGCAAAGTCCAACTTTGCGCCTCCCACTATAATCGCAAACTTCACTTTGCGCGTCCATCAACAAACGCAAAGTCCAACTTTGCGCTCCTCAAGTGAAACGCAAAGTCCAACTTTGCGCTCCTCAAGTGACCCGCAAACCTCACTTTGCGCCTCTCAAGCCAAACGCAAAGCACACTTCTCGCTTCAAAGAGCAATCGCAAACCTCAAAAACGCAAACCTCAACTTTGCGCTTCCAACTAGACCCGCAAACCTCAACTTTGCGCTTCCAACTAGACCCGCAAACCTCAACTTTGCGCTTACCTGTAGAAACGCAAACCTCAACTTTGCGCTCCCAACTTGAAACGCAAACCTCAACTTTGCGTTCCCAACTTGAAACGCAAACCTTATCAAACGCAAAGCTTCTATTCCACATTTAGAATTTTCTTCAGAATGACATCCAGAGAAGCCCTCGCAATAGGAAATGACACCAAGCCACCAGTTCTCTTCAAAAGAGAATACGAACAGTGGAAGGATTGGTTTCTGAACTTCATTGACAGACATGAGTTGGGTGAGTTCATCAGGACATCTATTAAAGAAGGGGTTATGAAACCAGTCATAACAACTCGTGTAGTTGGAAATGTGCCGACTGAAGTTGAACTTAAGTTTCATGAGCTACAAGATGATAACCTTAGAAGAGCCAAAGGCGACAGATTAGCTAAGTCATACATCTTACAAGGAATCCCAAATGAGATATACGTAAAGATTGACAGCTACAAGGCCTCCGGCAAAGAAATGTGGGATCAACTTGAAAAGATGATGTTGGGTTCGAAGGTTGGGAATCAGCTGAAAATCTCCAACTGCCTAAATAATTATGAAGAATTTAGAGGCAGGGTGGGAGAAACTTTAGAAGAAACCTATGACAGGTTTGTGACTTTGCTGAACGGACTTAGCAAGAACAAAGTCCACAAATCTCAAATTGAGCTGAACGTTAACTTCCTGAGTATTCTTCAACCGGGATGGAAAAGATTTGCTAGACAGATGAAACAGATCAAAGTTTTGAATGAGATTCCACTTCACAAGGTGTATGAAACCCTCCGACAAAATGAAGAAGAGGTGGATGAAATTCTAGAAGAAAAGAGACAGAAAGGAAAGGTGGTTGAAGACACGGTCGCTCTTGTAGTCAGGAAGAAGAAGAACAAGGGGATTGTATATGAATCAGAAGAAGATGAAGGCTATGCAAACTCTGACATAGATGAAAATGACCAACTGAAGCAAGCAATGCTTATGCTGACAAGTGCTTTTCAGAAAAGGTTCTACACAAAGCCAAGTTCAAATAGTCAGAGATATTCTTCTGGTCCGAACAACTACATCCACAAGGAAAGGGATGAAGGAAGCAGATATGAAGGAAAGAGATTTGAAGGGAAGAGAATAGAAGAGAGGAAACCTGAAGAGAGGAGGTATCAGTCTGAAGGGAAGAGATTAGAGGAGAGGAAACCAGAAGAAAGAAAGTTCAAGGCTGAAGGATCCAGTCAGCCAGAACCACCGACATGCTACAACTGTGGCAAAATCGGTTACTTTGCCAAGGACTGCCGCAGATCAAAGGTCAGAAACTCCGACTACTACAAGAACAAGATGCTTCTTGCAAAGCAACAGGAGGCTGGCAAGGCACTGATGGCTGAGGATGAATACTGGCTTGATCACTCAGAAGGAGAAGAAGAAGAGGATGAAGAAAAAGATGAAGCCGTCAACATGTGCTTGATGGGCCAAATAGAATCAGATGCTGAAGCTGATTCAGACAATGAAGAAGAAGAGGTATGTAATCTATCAGATTTAGATTTCATGAATAAAATGCATGCCATGAGTTTAAAACAAAAAGAGTTAGAATCTAATCTTGAGCAAGAAAATGGTGTCATAACTAACAAAAACCAATTGATACAGAAACTTAGCAATGAACTTGCTGAGAAGAAAGTATTAATTGAGGTTTTACATAAAGATAATGACACCAACGCTAAGGAAAAGACAATAATTCTTAAAGATAATTCTGATCTTAAGGCTAAACTTCTAAAAGGTGAGATAGATTTATATGAGCTTACAAATTTGCATGCTTCTTGTACCAAAGAAACTTTTCTTTACATGGAAAATTAAAAAGTTTGGAAGAGAAGTTATATAAAATGGGTCAAACTGAACAGACTATTTTTCTGAACAAACCCAAAGAGGAAATAGAGAGACGGGGAATCGGTTATAAGAATCCTCACTGTCTACAAAAGGGGATGTCTGAAGTGCCAGGACTTTATGATCATCTTTCAATGCAATTAGCTCGCAGAATCCCTGAATTTAAAACTTTCTGGACTAAACTCTCAAAAGAGGATGAAGCCAATGAAACGGAAAAACGGTTGAAATTAGCTAAAATTCATCTTCCATTTAATTATGCGAAGACGAGTAATAGTTATAATTGTTGGGAACTGAAGAATTCATCAAGTATGGTTAATGCTGCTGGTTCAAAATTACTACTGCTAGAAGACTTAAAGGTTAATACTGCTGAGTGTTACTACTGCTAGTATTATTAATACTGCTAGTCAAAGTTAGTGCTGCTTGAACAAAGTTAGTACTGCTTAGCTAGTTAGTACTGCTAGTGGTTAGTACTGCTTAGTAGTTAATGCTGCTAGAAGGAAGTTAATGCTGCTGAAGATTAATACTGCTTATATGATGAAGATTCGTATGAAAGGATATACATGGAAGCTTAGAGATATACATAGAAGATATACTGAATATATTTTATTTATTGTAATTATCTTTGTATTCAGTATATATATTGTATAGTTTAGAAGAATTTGAAATTATTCATTCTTTTAGAGAGAAAATCAACCTCAAGGCATAGATCCTAATTCTAGAGAAGTAGAATTCGTATTGGTGAGCCTGTTCATCAATATTGAGGTTGAGTGAGTAATCTTGTAACTTCAAAGCATTCAATATAAGTTTACAGTTTGTTAATTATATTCTGTTTTGATTTTCTGTTTGATTAAATATCAAAGTGTTATTCCGCAAACTTCTTTGATATTGTTTCTGATAATTAATTCTTGTTGAGAATTCGATCCTGACAAGTGGTATCAGAGCAAAGCCTAACTCTCTCAGAAACAGTTATTCATTATGGAAAATCTTACAGAATCAAGCAGTACTTTGGTTTCTAAGGTTCCAATGCTCAAACCAAGTGAGTTTGACATGTGGAAGATCAGAATCAGACAATATATTCTTCTCACTGATTACTCAATGTGGGATATCATTGAGAATGGTCCTTCTGAAGCTGGAAGGATAGGACCAGATGGGAAAAGACCTACACCAAAGACAGATGGTGAGAGGAAGATTAGACAGACAGAGATGAAGGCTTTGAGCACTTTGCTCTTGGCCATTCCCAATGAATATCAGCATCAATTTTGCAACTGCACTGATGCTCAGATTCTCTGGAATGCTCTAGAGAAAAGATTTGCTGGAACTAAGAGCATCAAAAGAAATCAGAGAGATGTTCTAAAGCAACAGTATGAGAACTTCACTTCCACAAAGAATGAGTCTATGACTCAAACTTTTGACAGGTTCAATAAACTCATAGGTGAACTGGCTACTGTAGGAGTGAAGATGGAACAAGATGATATCAACAGAAAGTTCCTCAGATCTCTTGGGGATGAATGGACTATGTACACTGTCTCATATAGACAGAGTGACAATCTGGAAGAGAAAGAACTTGATGATCTATACAATGATTTAAGAGTGTTTGAAACTGAGGTAGAAACCAAGAAGAAGCCCTCTGGTTATATTCACAATGCTGCACTTCTTTCAGCATCCACTGATACTACTGCCAACCCTGAAGCAACTAGTACTGCCAGTGGAGTAAGTTCAGAAAAAGGAACTGAAACTATCTTTGAAGCCTTTTTGTCCAGTCATAGCATCAATTCTCTGATTAATGATGATCTTGATCAAATTCACCCTGATGATCTGGAGGAGATGGATATTAAATGGCAGATGGCCATGTTATCCATGAGGGTGAAAAAGTTCATTAAAAGAACTAGAAGAAATAACTTCTCTCAAAGAAGAGAAGATGGAGCTGGTTTTGACAAAACCAAGGTTGAATGTTATAAGTGTCACAAGAAAGGACACTTTGCTAGAGAATGCAGGAGTGCTGTTCCAAACAATAACCACCAACAAGCTCAGAATGGAGGATACAATCAGAACAAGAATCCTGCTCAAGCCCTTGTTTCTCAACAAGGAATGGGATTTGACTGGAGTGATCAAGCTGAGGAAGCCATTCAGAACCAAGCTCTTATGGCAGAAGTGTCTGATCTCCCTACTGAGGTAAGTTCTAATCTTTGTACTAAATCTTGCATTGACACTGTTACAAGATACAGGGATCACAATCAAAGTATGTGTGATGATCTCAAAAGATTAGAAAAAGACAGAAGAGATTATGTGTTAATAGTAGAGAGATTTGAAGAGCAAATCAAAGGCTTTCAAGCTAATGAACTTCAACACTCTTATGACACAAACTATTGGAAGTGGGAAAAGAATGAGTTAGAAACCAAACTGTCTAAGACCTTAGAAGAGAATGATAGACTGAAAGAGGAACTGTCAAAAGTTAAGCTTGACATAGACAAGTTTTCCTATGCTTCAAAAGCAATGGACTCTCTTCTAAAGGCTCAGATACATGATAAGATGAAGTCTGGCATTGGATACAACAATACACCCCCTCCTTACAATAATAACTATATTTCTCCTACATCAGACTTGTTAGAAACTAAGGAGAAAAAGGACTTGTCTGAAGAAGCATTTAAGATAGATCCTTTGGATGAGGTAGTAGTTAAGGATTTGACTGAGAAAGGAGCAAGTGAAAACAGTGATAATAATGTGAGTAAAAAGATACCATTAGAAAACAATATTATCACCAATGAGGGATGTGGAAAAATCTGGGTCAAGTCCAAGGAGATAGAGAAGACTAAAGGAAATGATAACAAGGTCCATTACAAACAAACCACAGTTGTGAATCCTGGATCTTGTAAACAGTGTGATTGCAATAAAGCCAAGAGCCTAAATTCTGGTTTAAAAATAGAAAATCAAAGAAACTGGAATAATCAATGGGCTCAGAAACAAGGAGTTGATCTGAATAAAATCAATAGACCAAAACCTTGTTTTATATGTGGCAAGTTGAATCATTTGGCTAAGTATTGTTATTTTAACCCTATCAACCAACAGATGAACTTTCAAAGATTTGTGCAAAAATCTGTTGGTTATAGGAAGGCTGGAAAGAAAAATGTGATAAAGAAATCTATTGAAAGTAAAGGCACTTTAAAGAAAAAGATTTTAAAAGAAAGTGTCAAAATGTGGGTACCTAGAAGTACTAACAGTGTTAGTACTGCTAACAATATTAGTACTGCTAACACATTTACTACTGCTAACAGTGTTAGCACTGCTGAAAATATTAATGCTGCTAATACTGTTAATACCTCTTCAAAGGTTAATACTGCCAACACAGTTACTGCTGCTAACACAGTTACTACTTCTAACAAGGTTAGTGCTGCCAAGCATGCAAGTGCTGCCAAGGCAGTTAGTACTTCTAAAACTAGTACTGATTCTAGCAAACATGGTTCCAAGCCTATTATTGTAACAAAGTACTCCAAGAATGAGGAGTTAAAGTTCAAAAATCTTGTCAAGATAGAATGCAAATATTTTGATGAGAAAGGGGTACCCAAGACCACTTTGGCTTGGGTTCCTATTACATACTAATTGATTTATCAAATGTGCAGGGCAACCAACAGCTCAAGGGAAAGAGCATTTGGCATGTTGATAGTGGTTGCTCTAGGCACATGACAGGCAACATGTCATGCCTTCAGGAGTTCAAGCATATCAATGGAGGACATGTTGCATTTGGAGACAATCTTACTGGTGGTAAGATAAGTGGAAAAGGTAATGTCACCAAAGGTAAGATGACATTTGAGGATGTCTACTATGTTGATCAATTAAAGTACAACCTGTTAAGTGTATCACAGGTTTGTGACAAACAACAGAGTATATTATTTACTAATACTGAGTGTATGATTCTTGCTCCAGGGTTCAAGGTAGTTGATGAAAGCATGATATTACTTAGAACTCCAAGACAGGACAATGTTTACTGTCTTGATATGGACAATGTTGATAGTGATTCATCTCTAAATTGTCTTGTTTCAAAAGCTTCTGTAGATGAATCCTCTCTATGGCACAGAAGGATGTGTCACATGAATTTCAAGACTATGAACAATCTTGTTAAAAATAACCTTGTAAGAGGGTTACCTTCAAAAGTCTTTTCATGTGATGATCATTGTGTTGCTTGTCTTAAAGGCAAACAACACAAAACTTCTCATAAGACCAAAGAGTTAAATTCTGTTTCTTCTTGTCTCCAGTTACTGCATATGGATCTGTTTGGTCCTACAAATGTTATGAGTATAGGCAAGAAATCTTACTGCTTGGTTATTGTTGATGATTACTCCAGATTTACTTGGGTATATTTTCTAAGGACTAAGGATGAAACAAGTGGTCTTATCAAATCCTTTATTCTAAGAATTGAAAACCAAACTAATCAAAGAGTAAAAGTCATGAGATCAGATAATGGAACTGAGTTTAAAAATCATGATCTAAACACCTTTTGTGAAGAAAAAGGTATTGAGAGGCAATATAGTGCTCCTAGGACTCCTCAACAGAATGGTGTTGCTGAAAGGAGGAATAAAACACTAATAGAGGCTGCTAGATCTCTGTTGGCTGATTCAAAATTGCCAATTACCTTCTGGGCTGAAGCAGTTAATACTGCTTGTTATGTCCAAAACAGAGTTCTAGTGGTCAAGCAAAAGAACAAGACCCCATATGAGCTTTTAAATAAAAGAAAACCTTTTATTGGTTTCTTCAAACCTTTTGGGTGTCCTTGTACAATTCTAAATACCAAATCTCACTTAGGTAAGTTTGATAGCAAAGCAGATGATGGATTTCTTGTTGGATATTCATCTCAGAGTAAGGCTTACAGAGTATTTAACTCTTCTTCCAGAATAATTGAAGAAAGTGACAATGTCAAATGCAATGAGAACACACCAAATCCTGTTGGGTCTGGACCTCAATGGCTATTTGACATTGATTCACTAACTAACTCTTTGGGTTTTAGTAATGAGTATACAGGAACAGGAAGTGGAGGATCAGGGATCACACAAGCTCAAGAAAGTATATCTAAATCTGTGATTTTTCCCATACCCACAGTAAATTCTGGTGAAGACTGTGAAAAGGAATCAATTACTGGACCAAGTCAGAGTGAAGAAGACACTAGAGATGAGGAGACTCAAGAAAATAATGAAGTGGCATCTGAAAACACTTCATTTGAGTTGCATGAATCTAATCTTGAGGCTGGACTGAATGAAGAACCTAGTCATAACACCAGAGTTCAAAAGAATCATCCTCCACAGTTGATAATAGGAGATATCTCTTCTCCTATGATGACTAGACATCAAAGCAGGCTTCAGGAAATGCAAGATCAACAGCATACAGTGCTTTCTTGTTTTCTATCACAGCTTGAGCCTAAAAAGGCACATGATGCTATGAAAGAATCCAGCTGGATAGAAGCAATGCAAGAGGAACTGTTGCAGTTCAAGCTACAAGATGTATGGGATCTAGTAGACCTTCCTAAAGGTCACAGAGTGATTGGCACAAAGTGGATTTTTAGAAACAAGAGAGATGAAAGAGGTATTGTCATAAGGAACAAAGCAAGGCTGGTGGCTCAAGGCTATACTCAAGAAGAGGGTATAGATTATGAAGAAGTTTTTGCACCTGTAGCTAGGATAGAAGCAATCAGACTATTCCTAGCCTATGCTTCTTACATGAACTTCAAAGTCTATCAAATGGATGTAAAAAGTGCTTCTCTCTATGGATCAATTGAAGAAGAAGTATATGTCTGTCAACCACCAGGGTTTGAAACCCCAAGCTATCCAGACAGGGTATACAAATTAAAGAAAGCACTTTATGGACTACATCAAGCCCCAAGAGCATGGTATGACACACTGTCATCCTATCTCTTGGAAAATGACTTTGAAAGAGGAGTCATTGATAAGACTCTATTTATCAAAAGAAAGAAGAAGGATATTTTGTTGGTCCAAATCTATGTTGATGACATTATCTTTGGATCTACAAGAAACAACATGTGCAAGGAGTTTGAGGATTTAATGCATCAAAGGTTCAAAATGAGTTCCATGGGGGAACTTACTTTCTTCCTTGGACTCCAAGTTCAACAGAAGTCAGATGGCATTTTCATCTGTCAATCCAAGTATGTGCAGGATATTCTAACCAAGTTTGGCTTCTCAGAATCAAAACCTGCCAGCACACCTATGGAAACACACAAGCAGATCACAGCAGATCTTGAGGGGGAGGATATGGATGTGCATCATTATAGATCCATGATTGGCTCTCTCATGTATCTCACAGCATCAAGGCCAGATATAATGTTTCCAGTCTGTGTATGTGCAAGATTTCAAGTTAGGCCAAAGCAATCTCACTTTCAAGCTGTTAAGAGGATATTCAGATATCTCAAAGGGCAACCCAGATTGGGACTTTGGTATCCTCATAACTCACCTTTTGACCTAATAGCATACTCAGACAGTGATCTAGGTGGGGCAAACTTGGACAGAAAATCTACTTCTGGAGGATGTCAGTTTTTGGGGGCTAGACTAGTCTCATGGCAGTGCAAGAAACAAACCACAGTATCCACATCTACAACAGAGGCAGAGTACATAGCAGCTGCAAGTTGCTGTTCTCAAGTCTTATGGATTCAGAATCAAATGTTGGATTATGGGGTAACCTTTCTACACACTCCAATCTTTATTGACAACAGCAGTGTTATTAGCATTGTGAATAATCCAGTCAAGCACTCAAAAACAAAGCACATTGAAATCAGGTATCACTTTATAAGAGATTGTAATGAAAAGAAACTTATTCAAGTTGTCAAAGTTCACACTGATAATCAGTTTGCTGATCTATTCACTAAAGCTTTTGATGTGGGTAGATTCACTTTCTTGGTAACAAGTGTGGGAATGATAAACTCTGAATAATCCCCTTCTCAAAAAGTGGTTTTATATCTGTATAGTATTCCTGGTGTTCCTAATCTTCTGTTTCAGGATT
The DNA here is from genome assembly GCA_954870635.1 of Arctium minus. Classification (NCBI taxonomy): domain Eukaryota; kingdom Viridiplantae; phylum Streptophyta; class Magnoliopsida; order Asterales; family Asteraceae; genus Arctium; species Arctium minus. The sequence goes on along the minus strand of OX941089.1, from coordinate 28,942,365 downwards.
TGCATAGCAGTACTCAGTGTTTAGCAAGTTTAAAAGGAGTAAAGTAGTTAATACTGCTAGTGGTTAATACTGCTTTCAGTTAATACTGCTAGTGGTTAATATTGCGTTCAGTTAATACTGCTAGTGGTTAATACTGCTTTCAGTTAATACTGCTAGTGGTTAATACTGCTTTCAGTTAATACTGCTAGTGGTTAATACTGCGTTCAGTTAATACTGCTAGTGGTTAATACTGCTTTCAGTTAATACTGCTAGTGGTTAATACTGCTTTCAGTTAATACTGCTTTCAGTTAATACTGCTAGTGGTTAATACTGCTTTCAGTTAATACTGCTAGTGGTTAATACTGCTCTAGGTTAATACTGCTTATATTCCGAATACTATAAATACTTTTAGCCCGCCTAAAAGTTCATAACGACTCTTTGCATACTGTTCTCTTGCGCTCAAAACATTTTCTCTCTCAAGTTCGAAGTTTTTAGGCAAGCTTTTCACTAAGATCAATGGCATCCATGACTTTCATCGACGAGCACAACGAGATTGCGATGCTACAAAAGCCAAAGCAAGCTGCAGGATTTCATCAGATTGTGGATTTCCTCAAGACAAGCCACATTGCTCATGCTCTTATTGTATCCCCTACAATCTATATTGAGCATCAAAGGCAGTTCTGGGCTAATGCAACCATTGTTGTTGAGAATGGTGTGCAGATGATCAAGACAAGAATCTGTGATCAACCACCCACGGTTACTGAAGAGGTTATTCGCATCAGTCTACGTCTAGACGATGCCTCTGGTATAACCTCTATCCCAAATGATGAACTGTTTTCAAACCTTACAAGAATGGGGTATGGAGGCCCATTGGGAGTTTTCAAATTTTCTAAAGCAAAATTCTCACCCCAATGGCGTTTCTTTGTCCATACTCTTATGCATTGTATCTCCAAAAAGACTACTGGATGGAGTGAGTTCAGCAGCACTATTGCTTATGCTTTGGTGTGCTTGGCCACTGCCAGAAAGTATAATTTTTCTAAAATGATTTTCAGTGATCTTGTCTCAAACATGGGAAACAAAAAGAGCTTTTTTATGTATCCCAGGTTTGTTCAAGAAGTTATTACTCATGAATTAACGGATATACCTCAACCTGTTGGGGTATATGTACCTAAACCCCCCAAAGGCAAGGTTTTCTCAAATATGAGAAGATCTGCTGGGGACTCTGAAGGAGTTGACACCCCATTGTTCTCTACAATGATGGTGGTGTCCCAAACCAATGAAGGTATGGCAGCAGGGTCAAGGCCCCCATTAGACCAACCCACTGCGCTAGCCAAGCCCAACCTTCCCTCTCAAAATCAATTCCCCAGTCCCTTCTGGAAAAACCAACCTCTCCCATCACCCAAACTTACAAGAGAAAACAGGTAAAGAAGGCTCCTTCCCTTCTTGTACCATTACCCACTAAGCCTATAAGCCCTCTAAGGGAGAATTCTCCCCTAGAGAATATCCAAAGGGAAACCACACGGGTGTCTCCCCACCCAAAGGAGGTGCTCTCTGAGGAGGAGGTAGAGCATATGGGTGATGAGGCTGCCACTACTCCTGCTAGTTCAGAGGAGGAAAGTGGTAACATCAATAAGACCTCCCCCATGGCAACTTTGAATGAGAAATCATTTGAAGGTCCCTGGTGCCAAGAAACCACAGGGGTGGATAGTGCCTCTGCAAGGCAGAAGACTTCCACAAATAAAAGATCCAATGATCCTTCCAAGGAGGGTAACACTTCTAGAGAGGGTGAGGACAGATATACGTACGATGAATTGATGGAAACAATGGGGAACATCAATCAAGATGTTCTCCAACAAGGCAAAGAAATTGAAGAAATGAAGCTAGTAATTCTGTCACAACAAGAACAGATTGCTAAGCTGAAGCGAATGGTGATTAGTCTGGTACAAAGGAAGAAGAGACAGCAATTCCAGTTAAGGAGAAGGCCAACTGAGGATGATGCTCCCAAAAAGGGGGAGATCAACATGGAAGAAGCCACAAGAAAGGGGGAGCTTGATGGAGAGAAAGTTGATGTTCAGGGGGAGAAGCAAGAAGAAACAGTTACTACTACTGACATTAACAAAGCAGCAGAAACTGTGAAAGAAGTGTTAACAGATCTTGAGATTGCAGAGACCTTACTAAAAGCCAAGAATGATACTCCCAAGGTCACTTCAAAGACCAAAGGTGTAATCATAAAAGAACAAGGTGAAGTGATCAAGAAAGATAACAGTAAAAAGGCAAAGAGCAAAGACAAAGGAAAAGCAAAGATGGTAGAATCTGATCAACCAATCAAAAAGCAAAGGTTGGTTGAATCAGATGAAGCCCTAGCTAAAAAGATGCAGGAGGACATTGAAAAAGAAGAAAGAGTTCAGATGGAAAAGGACAGGGAAATGGCAAAAGCTCTAGCTGCTGAATTGAATGAAGCTTATCAACAGAGTATGGCAACTGAAATTGCACAGAAGAAAGCTGCAAGTATGAAGAAATCTGTGGTGAAAACAGTTGCAAAGAAGAGAAGACCCTCAAAGACATTCCTAGGTACCCAAGAGAGAAACAAGATGATTATATTTCTCAAAGGTGTTGTAGGAGTCAAAAAGGAGATGTTCTCCAAAATGTCTTTTGAGAAGATCAAAGAGCTCTATGATTCAGAAATGTTAAAGCTTCAGGGAAGTGAAACTGCTAGGGTGGAGATGGAGAAGAGAATAAAAGAAAGTAATGACTTTGATTGTCAAAAGCCATTCCCAGATGAGCAAGAAACACCTCCTAAGAAAGAGTCCACCCTGGGAGAAAGTCTAAGGACTTTAAAGAGAACAAAAATGATGGCAAGGAGAAAGCCAATTAAAAAGCCTAGAGTATCTGAAGAAGAGGCTGATAAGGTTGCTGAAGAAGAAGGGGCACCTGAGTCATCTAAACAGACAGAGCCATCTAACACTGATGATGTAAATTTGTATATGGTAGTGATGGACAAAGTGCCTGAACCAATTTCAGCAGAACCTGTAGGAGTTAAGCCTCCTGAGGTCATTCTCTGGGATACATTGACAGTGGATGGAAAGGAATACATAAGGCTGAAAAGAAAGGATGAAAAGTATGAAGTGTTTAACACATGGGCAAAAATTTTCAGAACATGCTCTAGATCAGATATTGAAGAGATGTTTGAGATAGGAATGAAGTTGTATGCAGATATTCTAAAGGCTCCAGGGATTTCAATTACAAAACTGGTAATGGAGTATCTGTGTATGATGTTCAAACCTGAAGAAGTAAAGCACTTGATCAAGGATGTCTTCAAATCAGTAAACAGTTGGACTCTATATGAAATTAGTGGAGTATATACAGTGACTTTGGATTTAAATCACACTGAATACTTCCTAGTGGATAGAGTGTATAATCATAGCAGATTGAAGCTACATGCCATGCTGAAGAAAAAGTTAAGGTGTGTTCCAGATTCAGAAATGGCTAAATACTTGATTCAAAGAACCATCAATCAGAGTTTGGGATTGGATGCAAACACTGGGATTTAGGCCATGATAGAGTTTTGGGAGCATCTTGAAGAAAATTTGAAGAACTTGACTTCTCTTCCTAAAAGTCAAGTTAGGGGGAGATTGTTGGGAACTGAAGAATTCATCAAGTATGGTTAATGCTGCTGGTTCAAAATTACTACTGCTAGAAGACTTAAAGGTTAATACTGCTGAGTGTTACTACTGCTAGTATTATTAATACTGCTAGTCAAAGTTAGTGCTGCTTGAACAAAGTTAGTACTGCTTAGCTAGTTAGTACTGCTAGTGGTTAGTACTGCTTAGTAGTTAATGCTGCTAGAAGGAAGTTAATGCTGCTGAAGATTAATACTGCTTATATGATGAAGATTCGTATGAAAGGATATACATGGAAGCTTAGAGATATACATAGAAGATATACTGAAGATATTTTATTTATTGTAATTATCTTTGTATTCAGTATATATATTGTATAGTTTAGAAGAATTTGAAATTATTCATTCTTTTAGAGAGAAAATCAACCTCAAGGCATAGATCCTAATTCTAGAGAAGTAGAATTCGTATTGGTGAGCCTGTTCATCAATATTGAGGTTGAGTGAGTAATCTTGTAACTTCAAAGCATTCAATACAAGTTTACAGTTTGTTAATTATATTCTGTTTTGATTTTCTGTTTGATTAAATATCAAAGTGTTATTCCGAAAACTTCTTTGATATTGTTTCTGATAATTAATTCTTGTTGAGAATTCGATCCTGACAATAATGAAAGTCCAATATATCAAAAGAAGAAAACTCTTTCGAGTGATTTCTTTCCAAGTTATTTTGAAAAGGAAATGGAGGCGAAGCCTATTCAAGGTAAACTATATGTCCCTCCTCTCGTTTTAGAAAGTAAAATTTCTGAACTCGAGAATTCTTTGTCAGATGAAAGAATTTTGATGAATATTGAGCAAAAAGTTTTTTCATCTGTGTTTTCAAATTCTGTTATTTCTAAGGCTTCACACTCTAAAGATATGATTAGTTCATCAAGTAAAGGATTTGATTTTCTGAACTCTAATGGTGGTTTTGATGATTGTTCTGAACAATTTGACTTTAATGCAAAACTTCCTAACCATTCATCTTGGGTTAAGAAAACTTTAAGAAAACCAGTATGCCTGTTAACAGTGCAAAATCAACGAAAGTTGATAACTCAGTCTCTGTGAAAGCTAAAATTGCTAAAGGTAAGAAAATATCTCAGCATTCACATAAACCGAACACTACTGGTAATTCTAAGAAGAAGCATTTGCTTGTTGCTCAAAGGTCTAACTCACCAGTTTCACATGTTTCAGATCTGAGCAAGCAAAGGCCAGAAGTAAATTCTTAATGGCAACCGAAACGGAAGCTTGACAAGACCGTTTAATCGTTTAGTATTGTTAATTGTAGTAAGACTTCGCTTAGTAAAGATGTCTTAATTGCTGATGTTGCTCTTTTGAACTCAAAACTTGCTGTTTCTCGTAAACAATATACAATGAAGCAATTATTTCAGTTATCTTTATCTGCTAGAAAGTCTTCTATTTATGATAAACATGTTTCTATCTCTTGTCAAGATTCTGTAGATTGGTTTGAAAATTACCATGTGCATTCATCTCATACTAATCTTTCTCATACATTTCAAAAGAAAAGAGGACCCAATTTGAAATGGGTACCAAAATCTTGTGCTAACACAGCAGGACCCAAATTCCAGTGGGTACCTAAGGCTAAATCTGTGTTGCAGGCACACAAAGCTTAGAGAGAAATCGACTTCTGATTATGTACAGATCAGGACTCGTTCTTTAATGTCAAAATAGGTTTTTGGATAATGCAGTTCAAAACCCGAACATCAAAGTCAAAATAGGCTTTTGAACAAATCAGTTCAAGACACGCACTTCGATAATCAAAGTGAATATTCCAATGTTATCGTATAAATATCTAAATTTGAAATTTCTCTTATGCAGACTAGTCATACATGGTTCTTGGACAACGGATGTTCCAAGCACATGACAGGGAAAAAAGAGATACTGTCCAATTTTAAAGAGAAATATTGCGGAACAGTCAGATTCGGCAACGACCAGTTTTCTTCAATAATGGGATACGGTGATGTACAACAGAAAAATGTCACTATCAAGAAGGTGAGCTATGTTGAAGGCTTACGACACAACTTGTTCAGTATAGGGCAGTTCTGTGACAAAGACTTAGAGGTCAACTTCAAAGCCAAGAGATGTTCAGTTCGCAATGAAGAAGGCGAATAACTCTTGGTCGGTACTCGAGAATCAGACCTCTACACAATCAATTTATCAAATGTTCAGACTGACAAGCAAGTTTGTCTACTGACGAAAGCATCGATGCAACAAAGTTGGTTATGGCATCGAAGGCTCTCTCACCTCAACTTCAGGTATATCAACAATCTGGTCAATGGAAAGCACGTCAAAGGACTTCCAGAACTCAAATATGAAAGAGAACATCTTTGTGCAGCTTGTGAAAAGGGCAAGATGAAGAGGGCTCCTCATAAACCAAATCATGAACCTAGTACAAGCGCTCCGTTAGAGTTATTGCATATGGATCTGTGCGGTCCGATGCGAACTCAGAGTCTAGGCGGAAAGAAGTACATACTCGTGATCGTGGACGATTACTCGCGATACACATGGGTCAAGTTTCTACGTTCAAAGGATGAGACACCAGATGTTCTCATCACATTCCTAAAGACGACCCAGGTGAATCTGCAGAAACCGGTCAAGTTTCTACGAACAGACAATGGCACAGAGTTCAAGAACAACAAGGTTGAAGAATATCTCGAATCTGTCGGGATTTCACATCAATACTCTGCTGCTCGTACGCCTCAACAAAATGGAGTGGTTGAAAGAAGAAATCGAACGCTAGTCGAGGCTGCTCGTACTATGCTAAGTCAATCAGACTTACCTCTATTTTTGTGGGCTGAAGCTGTATCGACCGCGTGCTACACACATAATCGCTCCATGGTACATCGGAGATTCAAAAAGACTCCTTATGCGTTAATCAACAACCGGACACCGACAATCAAATATTTCCATATATTTGGGTGTAAGTGTTTCGTTCTAAACGATAGGTAGAGTCTAAATAAGTTCAGTGCTAAGGCGGATGAAGGAATCTTCATTGGCTATTCCTCGACATCAACTGAATTCCGTGTTTATCTAAAGAAGTCAAAGATGGTGATTGAAAGCATCAACGTCTCGTTTGATGAAGAAATGGCTTCCGAACAACAACGTTCAGAACCTGTTATAACAGGAATACTAGCTTCTGAGCAACTCAGTTCAGGACCTACGTCTCAAAAGAATAAATCAGATGAAGCATCAACTTCTACTAACCATTTATCTGATTTAGATTTATTATTTGAATTGTTTTATGATGAATTTCTTGGATCTAATGTAAAGAAATCTGTTGTGGTTGACAGGATGGAAGACTTAACGACTACTCATTCAACCAGTTCAGATGACTCTATTGAATCAAACACCCCGATTCAACAATAAATTACAATTCAAATGCCGACTCCAACAGTTGAAGAAGTGACAAATGATAAAGAGACAGAAGTAGCTGCAACAGTAGGAGATACTATTCAGATCAATCTACAGCCAGATCAAGTTGTACCTGCTGAGCCTTCTGAACCTGCCACTTCAACTGAAACCATCAATCCTCCTGAACAAACCGAAGAAGGTGCAAGTGGATTTGTAGATGATACAACCGACATACAATCATCTAATCCACTACCTCATGATCATAAATGGACCAAAGAGCACCCGCTAAGCCAGATTATTGGCGATCCTTCAAGACCGGTGCAAACTAGGTCAGCATCAATGAACATGTGCATGCATGACTCCTTTCTGAGCAAGTTCGAGCCAACACGTGTATCAGAGGCACTTGCTGATCCAGAATGGGTGGTCTCAATGCAAGAAGAGCTGAATCAATTTGATGCACTTCAAGTCTGGAGACTCGTACCGAAACCTCAAGGTAAAACCATTATAGGTACGAAGTGGGTTTTCAAGATAAAGAAAGACGAAGATGGTACCGTTATCCGAAACAAAGCAAGACTAGTAGCTAAAGGATACAGACAAGTGGAAGGAATAGACTATGACAAAACATATGCTCCTGTGGCGCGATTAGAGGCAATCAGAATGTTTCTAGCCTACGTAGCCCACAAGAACTTCACGGTCTTTCAAATGGACGTGAAGACAGCATTCCTGAATGGAATTCTGAAGGAGGAAGTCTACGTCTCTCAGCCAAAAGGTTTTGTCAATCAAGAGAAGCCGAATCACGTTTACATTCTCAACAAAGCACTCTACGGTCTAAAACAAGCACCTCGAGCCTGGTATGATGTCCTTTCCACTTTTCTAGTCAAGTATGGGTTTTCAAAAGGTACGGTAGATACCACTTTGTTTATCAAAAAGGGAAAAGGCGATATCATTTTAATTCAAATCTATGTAGATGATATTATCTTTGGTTCTACAAATACTAAGTACTGTAAGAATTTTGCAAACCTTATGGTGTCTAGATTTCAGATGAACTTGATGGGAGAGATGAATTTCTTTCTCGGTTTACAAGTAAAACAATTTTCATCGGGTATTTTTATCAATCAATCAAAATACATTAGGGATATTCTTCGGAAGTTCCAAATGGAAAATTCAAAACCGATTGGTACCCCAATGGCACCAGGTACTAAAATTGGCACCGATCCTTCGGGAAAGGCTGTTGATGTTAGGACTTATCGAGGGATGATAGGTTCTTTAATGTATCTTACGTCTAGTAGGCCAGATATAATGTTTTCAACATGCTTATGTGCAAGATATCAGGCCAATCCTAAAGAAATCCACATGTCTGTTGTGAAGCGCATATTTAGGTATTTAAAGGGCACGGCAGATCTTGGTCTATGGTATCCTAAAGATACTAGTTTTGAACTAACATCCTACACGCAGATCATGCAGGTTGTATGTTAGACAGGAAGAGCAGGTCAGGACATGTACAGTTCCTCGGTGACAAACTCGTAAGTTGGGCATCGAAGAAGCAACTTTGTGTTTCAACTTCCACGGCCGAAGCAGAATATGTAGCTGCTGCTAGCTGCTGTTCTCAGGTCTTATGGATGAGAACTCAATTGCGCGACTACGGTTTCCACTTCAACAAAATCCCGATATACTGTGACTCCAAGAGTGCCATCGCAATATCAGCGAATCCTGTTCAACACACCAAAACTAAGCACATAGACGTTAGGTATCACTTTATTAAAGATCATGTTGAAAAAGGAACAATTGAACTTTTCTTTGTAAAAACTGATTATCAACTTGCCGATTTGTTCACCAAACCCTTAGACAAAAAGAGGTTCAACTTTCTTATCTCTAAGCTTGGTATGATAAATCTTAAAATCTAATCAGTAGTTACCTATAAAAGTTTTCTAAATTCTTAACTCTGATTGATATATGCATTTCTATCTACTGTTCATAATCCAAGGGGGAGAATGAGAAGAAATTGACAAGTGGTCAATATTACTTCGAAGGGGAGCTCATAAAATTTTGCATGTACCTTTTAATGCCAATTTTTTTTTGTAATACAAGAAATTAGGGGGAGCTCTTCAAGACAAAAGGGGAGTACGGATATGACTTCTGATTATTTTTGATCAGAACTCGTACTTTAAAAAGTTTTAATGCTTTTTGTCTTTTCAATTTAAGTGAATAAATTTTACTTTGACTTGACATAAGACTTTTGCAGAAATTTTGAGAGAAGCTTACAAGTTCATATGTTTATGACTTAAAGCTTAGTTTCATGAGATAGAAGATCGTACGTTAAGGTATAATTCTATATCTTCATCTCATATATGGTTGAAAGAAGGACAACTTTCAATCATTGGAAAACATTGTTTTTTTATGTTCAAACCACTTCCTGATTTTTCAACCGATTTTATATTTTGGGAGTGTATTGTAAATGTTTTCATGATCTAAATTGTGCTTTAACTGAAATAGTTAAACCAATCTGAGAATCACATGCATCATAGGAAAACAAGGAATCATTGTGCTAGGAATTAACACAACTTCTATGGAATCACCTTAACCAGTGATTTCTACCCAAGAAGTTAATCCTTAGTGATTGAGTGTGCAAAGCGAAAAGAAATGACTGTGATTAGAGAAAGCAAAACGTGTAAAGAAAGAGCGTGTGAGAATAGAGTTAAAAGAATATCACAACTCTGCACCAACTTTTTCTGAGTCGGGTAGCCACCATTCTAGTGATTCACAATTCTTTGGTGATCATTATTGAAACAGGCAACTAGCCCATGCCAACTCTTGATCAAACCTCACCATCTACTCATTTTCTTCTTGAAAAGAAAGTGTTTCACATTTTCAAAGGGGAAGCAGCACATTTGCTATCTGATTTTCATTTGGAAAATCTGGATATTGAAAAGAAGGAAGTCTGCCCCACCATCGCACTTCAATCATGCACATTGAGTCTGTGTTTAACTTACTGTTGTCTCAGTGGTTTACACAATTTTGAGCCTATAAGCAATCATCAAGTGCTTAATTCTTTCTATCACAAGCACGAACACACAAGGAATTTGTTTCTTTGTTATAATGTTTATAGAAATTTACCTTTGTGGTGTTTCGATGATTAAATGGAAGCCCTAAGGGAGTCAACATCAAACAGCTCCTTTCCAATGTGTATTTGTTACACACGGTGACTTAGTGTTACTGACAGACATTCTAACTGATTCATTAGTTGATTCAGGTGTTACACGACTATTTTGTCTAGATTTGCAAAGATCTGGATGAATATCTTATGAATTGACAAATCAGGGGCTCTAACCGAAAGATAGACATTTCTTACAAAAAGTTTTGATGAAGTCGTTGCACTTAACATCAAAAAGGGGGAGAATAACTACACAAGAAATGGCAAACATCACATGTTTCAAGAATCACGTACACTCTTCAAAGGGGGAGATTGTTAGAAAAGACATGCTGATTTCAGAGCTAGAGAAAGAGATTGCATATTCTGTGCTGAACAAGAAGACTGAATTGCTAAAATCATTTTTGTAATGATCTTGATCCAAAGGGGGAGATTGTTAAGACACAGTCTCATTGGATTCAAGATCATCCAAACTGAAGATCGCAATCTAAAGCTAAAGCCGAAACGTCGACTCTGAATATTAAAGTCTATGTTGTTTGTAATAAATGTCAATGTAATTGTTTATAATTGTAATAGTTAACTTAATATCTAATATGTTAGATATTAGTTAACTTAGGTAACATAGTTAGTTTTATTGGTTTCTAGTTTAGTTATTAGAAATAATATCTAGATCTAATATCTAGATATTATCTTAGGTAGTGTGTTAGACACGCTTTAGTTTTAGATATTGTGATATCTCTCAATCTCTCTCAAGATCAGATAAGATTATTAACATATAAACACACACTAAAAGGTGTAAAAAGAGAGAATACACAGAGAACACAATCCAAGCTTTAATCTGATCAACCTTGTAACCATTTCTATATATCAATACAGGTTGGTAATCGTTATTGTGTTATTTCTAAGAACTTGATATTAGTATTGTTGGACCGACAATAATGCATTCAGAATCAATGAATAATATACTATGCTTTTTGTCACAAACCTGTGATACACTTAACAGGTTGTACCTTAACTGTTCAACATAGAAAACATCCTCAAAGGTCATCTTACCTTTTGTTACATCACCCTTACCACTAATCTTACCTCCATCTGGAGTATTACGAAAGGCAACATGCCCTCCATCAATTTTCTTGAAATTCTTGAGGCAAACCATGTTCCCTGTCATGTGCCTAGAGCAACCACTATCAACATGCCAAATGCTCTTTCCCTTGAGCTGCTGGTTGCCCTGCACATTAGATAAATCAATTAGTATTGACTGGGAACCCAAGCCAAAGTGGTCTTGGGCCTCCCTTTCTCATCAAAGTACTTACACTCCTTTTTGAGGAGATTTTTAAAATCAGAGCACTCTTTACTGGAGTACTTTGTCAAGATGATTGGTCTAGCAACACAAACACTAGAAGCAGTACTAATTTTAGAAGTACTAACAGAGTTAGCAGCACTAACAGGTTTAGCAGTACTAACCTTGTTAGAAGCACTATCAGAGTTAGCAGTATTAACATTTGAAGAAGTACTAACAATGTTAGCAGCACTAACATTGATAGCAGTATTATTGCTTCTGGCAACACTATCTTTGTCAGCAACACTATTTGTGGTAGCAGTACTAACAGTTTTAGTGCTTTTGGGAACCCACATCTTGACACTCTCTTTTACAGTCTTTTTCTTCATATGGCTTTTAGATTTAACATGTTTCTTAGCCACATGGTTCCTTTCATTCTTCCTATAACCAAAGGGTTTTTGCATAGATGTTTGAAAATTTATCCTTTGGTTAGTTGGATTAAAATAATTGTGCTTGGCAAGATGATTCAATTTGCCACATATGAAACAAGGTTTTGGTCTGATGATTCTACTCAGATCAACTCCTTGTTTCTGAGCCCACTGATTATTCCAATTTCTTTGATTTCCCCTCCTTTTATCCTGTTTTAGGGGCTCAGATTTATTACATGCACACTGTTTGCAAGGAACAGGATTCACAACTGTAGTATGCTTGTAATGAACCTTTTTGGACTTTCCCTTAGTCTTCTCTACATCATTGGATTTGACCCAATCCCTTCCACCACCCTCATTGGTAAGAATGTTATTTTCTAAGGGAATCTCAACATTCACATTATTATCCTTACCCTTTCCAACTTCTTTCTCAGTCTTGTCCTCAACAACTACTTCATCTAAAGGATCTATCTTAGTGGCTCCCACATGCAAGTCCTTTTTATCCTTGGTCTCTATCAAGTCTGATTTAGGAGGGATGTAGTTGTTGTTGTATGGTAGTGGTGTGGTATTGTATCCAATTCCTGGTTTAAGCTTATCATGGATTTGGACCTTTAGAATTGAATCCATGGCTTTAGAAGCATATGAAAACTTTTCCACATCTAGTTTAACCTTGTCTAGTTCTCCTCTCAACTTTTCATTCTCCTCCTTGGACTTTGTCAGTTGGATTTCTAGATCATTCTTCTCCCACTTCCAGTAATTTGTATCATATGTGTGTTGAAGTTCATTGGCTTGGAAACCTTTGATTTGTTCCTCAAACCTCTCAACAATTCTCACATAGTCTTTTCTATCCTTTTCTAACCTCTTAAGGTCATAACTCATATTCTGGTTGTGATCCCTGTACCTTTTAACAGTGTCTATTCAAGTTTGAGAACAGAGATTAGAAAGTACCTCAGTTGGGAGATCAGATACCTCTGCCATGAGAGCTTGATTTTGAATGGCTTCTTTTGCTTGATCACTCCAGTCAAACCCCATTCCTTGTTGAGAAACAAGAGCTTGAGCAAAGTTTCTGTTCTGGTTGAAGCTTCCAGTCTGTTCTTGTTGGTGATTGTTGTGAGACACTCCACTTCTGCATTCCCTGGCAAAGTGTCCCTTCATATGACAATCGTAGCATTCCACCTTTGACTTATCAAAGCCTGCTCCATCTTCTCTTCTTTGGGAGAAGTTGTTCCTCCCTGTCCTCTTGATGAATTTCTTCACCCTCATAGAAAGCATGGCCATCTGCCATTTGATATCCATCTCTTCAAGATCATCAGGATGAAGCTGCTCCAAGTCATCATTGATTAAAGAAGAGTTACCATGGCTGGAAAGAAAGGCTTGAAAAACAGATTCATTGCCTTTTTCTTGATTTACTCCACAGGCAACATTAACTGATTCAGGATTAGCAGTAGAATCAGTTGATGCTGATAGGAGTGCAGCATTATGCACATATCCAGTAGGCTTCTTCTTTGCTTCCACCTCAGATTCAAACACTCTCATATCATTATACAGATCATCCAGTTCCTTTTCTTCCAACATGTCATTCTGTCTGAATGAGACAATGTACATGGTCCATTCATCTCCAAGAGATCTGAGAAACTTGCGGTTGACATCATCTTGTTCCATATGAACTCCAACAGTAGCCAACTCACCAATTAGCTTGAGTCATAGACTCATTCTTTGAAGATGTAAAATTCTCATATTGCTGCTTCAGAATATTCCTTTGACTCCTCTTAGTGCTCTTGGTGCCAGCAAATCTCTTCCCTAAAGCATTCCATAGAATCTGAGCATTTGTGCAGTGTTGAAACTGATGTTGATACTCATTAGGAATGGCCAAAAGCAGGGTGCTCAAGGCTTTCATCTCCAACTGTCTGACTTTCTTCTCACCATCAGTTTTTGGAGGTGGTCTTCTGCCATCTTGTCTAATTTTACCTTCAGCAGAGGGACCATTCTCAACAATGTCCCACATAGAACAGTCTGTAAGGAGGATATACTGCTTGATCTGAATTTTCCACATGTCAAACTCATTAGGTTCGAGCATGGGAACCTTTGAGACAAAAGTACTGTTTGATTCACCTGTGTTGTCCATGATGAATGAAGGTTTCTGAGAATACTTGGCTCTTATACCACTTGTCAGGATCTAATTCTTAACAAAAATAATGAACTCAGAAACAATATTAAAGGAGTTGCGGAATAAGACTTTAATATTCAACTATCAAAGTAACAGTGAATCAGAAATCACAACTTGTAAACTTTATTGAATGATTAAAGTTACAAGCTTTCAAACAAAACCTCAATCTTGATGAACAGGCTCACCAAGACGAATTCTACTTCTCTAGAACTAGGATTATAAACCTTGAGGTTAATTCTCTCTCTAAAAACTTATCAATCAAAAGTTAATTCTATCAAAGACTTCTATAATATTTATACAAGACATATTACAAGATAATTATCAAAATACAATTGATCTTCAGTCCATAATTATCTCCTATACTTTAGCAAGACTTCTATACAGCTGTCTTCATTCCATACTGAGTCTTCATCTCATAAGCAGCACTAACCTTCTTCAGAAGTATTAACCATCTTCAGCAGCACTAAACTCCTTAGCAGTATTAATCATGTTGGCAGTAGTAATCCCTTAGCAGTACTAACTACTAGCAGTACTAACTCTCCAAGCAGTACTAACTATTGAAGTAGCAGCACTAACTTTTCAAGCAGTATTAAATCTACTAGCAGAAGTAATCATGATATACTAGCAGCATTAACCATACTTGAACAATTATTAAATTCCCAACATTTTGTTCTTATAGTACTCTGAGTTGCGAACCTTAGGCTTCCGACAGTCTTTAGCATAATATCCAACCTTGCCACAGTTGTAGCATTTGATCAAATCATTAGCTGGCTTTTCAGCTCCGGTGTAATCATTCACAAACTTTTTATTTTCTTCTGGCTTCCTTTCACCAAATCTATTACCTTCCACTCTTTCTCTGTGCTCATGGTTCTTTGATCTTGATGAAGAGTATCTCTGAGAATTTGATCCCGGCTTCTTGTATAACTTCTTTTGGAATGCTCGGGTCAGTAACAACATTGCATGTTTCAGATTTTCTCCATCATCTCCATCAGATTCAGATTCTGATTCAGAACTAGAAACCACTATCTTCTTCTTTTTCTTCTTCTCTTTCTTTTCTTTTTCTTTCTCTCCAGCTACTAATGCTATAGGATCGGGAACTTTCTCAATCTTCTTTTTCTCAGCTCTTTTCTCTTCCACTTCTTCTTCGTTCTGCCGCAATGTTTCATAAACCTCATGTAACAGAATGTCATTTAGATCCTTCATCTGTTTCATTGTGCGCGTATGCTTCTTCCATTCAGGTTGCAGGATGCTTAAGAACTTGGCATTGTTCTCAAGCTGCTTCTTATTCACCTTGTTCTTTGACAATTCATTCAGAAGCAAGACAAACCGTTCATAGGTGTCTTCTAAGCTCTCATTTTCTTTCGATTTAAACTCTTCGTAGTTGTTAATGCAGTTAGCTACTTTCATCTGATTTCCAACTTTCGATCCCATCATCATCTTCTGAAGTTGATCCCACATCTTCTTAGCATTGGCCTTGTAGCTGTCTATCTTGATGTATATCTCATTCGGAATACTTTGAAGAAGTAATGATCTCGCTTATTTATCTGCTTTGAATCGGTTCTTTTGCTCCTCAGAATATTGTTCAAAATCCATTGGAACAGTTCTCATCTTTTGCTCTCTGTCCACATCACCATCCTCACTGGCAGATGAATCATCATCAGGTATCTAAACAGTAGGTGGTACCATAGGACCCTCCATGATTGACAAAAGAATGTTTTCTCCATTTTTGTATCGATCCACAAAGTCAAGAAAGCGATCTTTCCATTGTTCATACTCCCTTTTGAATAAAACGGAGGCTTGACATCTGTGCCGATATAAAGAGCATCCTTTGAAGTCATCCTGTTTGATTTCAATCTCAAATTCACAAAGATTACAACTGTTTCCTCTCTTTCTCTCTCTAGACGACTCTCTCTCTCAAAAACTCTCTCTGAATCCAAATACCTCAACTAGTCATCATACAATTAACAAGAAACAAAAACTATTTATATCAACTACAAATACAAAGGAAACAAACAAATACAAGGACTTTGACTTTTATTACAAATAGACTTTGACTTTTAATGAGAGTTGACTTTCCAGCTTTGACTTCTTGAATCTTTGACCTTCAGTCTTCATGATCTTGTATCCAACAGATTTATGCTCTAACACATACGCTCCTCTAAAAAGCATCAGTGGCTTCACATCTGTACCGACTAAAAGAGCTTCTTTGGAATTCATTCTGTTATCACAAAAAGAACTTGAATTTGATCGTTAGTCCAAAATGAATCAAGTAAATCAGAAAAATTTAGACCAAAAATCAGAAATGAAAATTTCCAAAATTCTCTTAAGTTTAGAATTCGCAAGCTATACAGAGACACAAAGAATTCGCAACACACAGAAACACACACAAAATTCGCAAGCAACAGAAACACTTTAGAACAAAGTCAGAATTCGTAAACTCAGAATTCGTAAGTAAACAACTCAAAATTCGCAAGTATCACACCTACGAATCCTAATGATTTCGCAATACTCACACTAACGAATTCTGTACTTGTAAATTTTGAAAAACACTCTTACAAACCCTATGAAATTCGCAACACACTGGTCTACGAATCCTTTGCACTTCGCAAAACACACGGATACGAATTCTAAGCAATTCGCAATATAGCCATCAGCGAATTCTATCCTTGTGTTTTTCAGAAAATCAACAATGCGAAATCTTATGAAATCTGCGAATTCTTGGAACTTTCTGCGAATTCTTCAAGTTTTCTACGAATTCTTGACACTCTGCGAGTTCTTGATGATTCTAGCGAGTTCTTCAAGAAAGTCTGTGAGTTCTTCAGATCTAAATGAAAAAATCGATCTGATCTGCCCAAAATCCTATCTAGACTTTGAATTACAACTCGAAACTTTGACAATTTAATCCCTAATACATCTAGAACATATTACAATCAAAGAATTTAACAAGAAACACTTAAAAATACAAATTGATCCAATACACAGTGTTCGAACTCGTGAAACTCAAAAACAACAAATTCATCTAATTGAAGAAGAATTACAGTGCAATTCGTGAATCAATCTATACAAACACAATCTAAATCACAATTCGATCATTAATCAACCAATTTCAACTCGAAAAACACACACAAACTCAGAATCAAATCTGGACTTCAATGAAACAGTGCGAACTCTGATTTTTCTTGATTTCGATCTTGGATTTGCTCTGATACCAATTGTTATTCCCAATATTCAAGTTCTAATTGTTACAAAACAATCAAGATGAATAAATCGTATTCATATGCCATTGATACAAATCTCACCAATTACAAATCTCACTTTCTCTCACTAGATTCACTCTCTCTCTCTAGAATGATATTCCATACGCTCTTCTCTAATCTGCTCACAATCTTACAATATGAATGTTACTATGTGAATTCTACTTCTCATTACAAATACAACAAGGTTATTTATACCTACACACAATTACAAAGAAACAAAAATACAAACTACTTTGACTTTGACTTTATTACAAAGACTTTGACTTTGATGCTTGAGAGTTGACTTTCAACTTTGACTTGCTTCACTTTAGTCTTCAATCTTTATGATCTTGAATCCAACAAATATGTGCTCTAACAAGTGGTCTGCGAATTCTATACTTAGTCATTTTTTGACCAATTTTCAGAATTTTGAAATTTTCTGATTTTTGTTAACGGTCAGTACAAGTGTTTATCAAGATGGGATATTTTGAATATGAAGAAGAAAATATTAAACTCAAAGTAGAGAATGAAACAATTAATACATCAGTTGATTATTACTCAAAGAGATCTAAGAAAAATGCTAGTGAAAAGAAGTTGCTACGTGAAAAGGTTAGTGTGTTAGAGAAAACAAATAAAGATCTTCAGAAGCAAATTTCTGTTTTTCAGCAAGAACAAGAGTACAAGAGGAAAGAAGAAATGGTACGGATTTTGGAAGATGATAAATTTGTTCAAGATTATATCAAACAGAATGTGGAGAAAGTTAAGGGGTGGGAAACTGAAAATACTGAATTGAAAAAGAAGATTTTAGATTTGGAAGCTCAGATTGTCAAAGATAAGACAAATGCTATCAAGAAAAATGAGGAGACAACAAAAGGTTTTGATACTGCATATGTTGAGCTTCAAAAGAAGATTACAGAGCTGGAAAAGCAAATTGCCAAAGAAAGAGAATAATTTAGAAAAGAAAAGAAAGGATTTGCAAATGAAAAGAAAATGTTTGCGAAGAAATTCTCTGAATTCTCTAGAAAGACTTTTGAGGAGAAGAAAGCGGTTGATCTAAAATGTGCAAAACTTTCTTAACAAGTGTCAGATTTTGAGAAAGTGATCATTAAGGAAAGAGATAAATTTAAGAAAGAGAAGAAGATAGTTGAGCAAAGCATGTTGGTGTTTTCAAGGAAATATCAGATAAAAGAAAGAGTGTGGAAAAGGATTTTGAAGAAGAAAGGAAGATCTTTGAGATAGATATCAAAAAGTTTACAAAGAAATTGTCTGAACTATCAACAACAACATTGAAAGAACAGAATACGAAGTCTGAATTTCCGAAGAAGATTGACATACTCACAAAAGAAAGAAATAGTTTGTCTTCAAAGATCACAGAACTTGAAAACATTGTCTTTAAGGTGAATTTGACTGAGCAAAACACTCTAGATTCAATTCTTCAATCACCTAGAGATGATTCAGCTGACTTTGAATGCTCATTCAAGACAACATCAAGGTCATACCATACTCATGTTTCTTCAAAAAGGTCAGTCAATCCAAAAGATCAGATTCGTACTACTAACCTTTTCTATGATAAAAATGTTGATGGTTCAGGTACATTTAGAAAAAGAAATGTTAAAGAAAAGATGGTTTGGAGAGTGAAAGTTTCTTCTGATGAGAAGAATGTGCAGAAATCATTTGTGCACACACCAAATGCCAAAAAGAATAATACTCATTAAGGTAACTCTATTGGTAAACCTGATCTTGTTTACACTGTAAATCAATTAATCAGGTTAGCTCAAAAGAAAATAAGTTGTTCTTGTTGTGGTGCAAATGATTGTGTTCATAAAGATTATACAGACAATTGGTATGGATCTTATAGTATTACTTCCCATAGAACTGCAACTAACAAATATGGACCCAAGTTACAATGGGTACCATAACCAAAAGCTACTCCATCTGTGTTGCAGGTACCTCAAGTGTAAGGGGGGAGTAAGGAGATAGACTTTTAAGTAAAACAGCTCAGGACTCATTCTTAAAAGAACATAATAGCTTTTGAATAATCCAGTTCAAAACCCGTACTTCAGTGATAAGAATGATGGTTTTTGAACAAAACAGTTCAGAACCCATACCTCAAAGATCAAGTTTGACTTCTAAACAAAACAGTTTAGGGCTCGTACTTCAAAGAAGAGAAGATTTTGTGCTCCAATGCATAAGAGATGATCAATCTTCAATGGGGAGTACATATTATTCCTACTAACAAATTTTGTGAATGCAATATTTTCAAGGGGAGTAATTGACTTCTGATTACTTCAGATCAGGACTCGTTATTCAATGATTATCCTTATCTTGAGAGGGTGTATTACTGTCTCATTTTTCTGATTTTTCAGGGGGAGATGTAGATAATGAAATGTTGATGTCTGACTTTGATATTTTGACAACTTTTTGAGTTAATGTAGACTTTGAGGGGGAGCTTACATAATAATAATTCAGGACTTGGGGTGAAATTTGAGGTTTGTATGTTCTAACCTTAAATCTTTGAATGTTTGAAAGAAGGACAATTTTCAGACATGAGAACAGTTTTCTCAAATGTTCAAACCACTTCTCGATTCTCAAAAGATTTCATGAATTTAGAAGTCTGATTTTCAATGTTTTCATACATAAGCGTTATTGATTAACTGACCGTATGTTTCCAAAAATCAATACTTGTGTATTATCTTTTCCATATACTATCAAGTATTCACACACACACACACACACCGGTTCAATATTTCGTATTGACTTTGTTATTACCATGTCTCAAATTGAAACAATTGTTCGATGGTAATAAACCCCGTTTGTATATTCACTGTTTGTTGAGCGTTAAATTCATTCTAATGCCAAAAAGAACAATACTCATCAAGGTAAATCTTTTGGTAAACCTGATCTTGTTTACACTATAAATCAATTAATCAGGTTAGCTGAAAAGAAAATCAGTTGTTCTTACTGTGGTGCAAATGATTTTGTTCATAAATACTATGTTCATAATTGGTATGGATCTTATAATATTACTTCCCATAGAACTGCAACCAACAGATTTTGACTCAAGTTACAATGGGTACCAAAACCGAAAGTTATTCCATTTGTGTTACAGGTACCTCAAGTCTAGGGGGAGTAAAGAATAATGGCTTTTGATCAATACAGTTCAAAACCGTACCTTAGAGATAAGAATGATGGTTTCTGAATACAACAGTTCAGGAGCCGGTCTTCAATGTTAAAGAATGATGGCTTTTGAACAAAACATTTCAGAACCCGTACATCAAAGATCAAAAGAGATTTTGTACTCCAATGACCAAGATGAAATGATCAGTGTTCAAGGGGGAGTACATATTATTCCTACTGACAAATATTGTGAATGCATATTTTCAGAGGGAGTAAATGACTTCTGATTACTTAAAATCAGGACTCATTATTCAATGTTATCCTTATCTTGAGAGGGTGTATTACAATCACATTTTTCTGATTTTTCAGGGGGAGATGTAGATAATGAAATGTTGATGTCTTACTTTGATACTTTGACGACTGTTTGACTGAAAGCAGATTTTGAGGGAGGAGCTTACAAGATTTTATTCAATTAATCATGATTTGAGGAGGAGTTATGAGATTCAAGCTGAATGTAAGGTTTTTCTAACCTTAATCTCATATTGTTTGAAAGAACGACGACTTTCAGACATGAAAACATGTTTCCAAATGTTCAAACCACTTCTTGATTCTCAAAAATATTTTATGAATTTAGAAGTGTGATTTTAAATGTTTTCATACATGAGTGTTATTGAGTAAGTGGCCTTGTGTTTCCAAAGATTAATACTTGTGTATTATCTTTAACATATATTGTCAAGTATTCATACACACTGGTTCAGTCATTCTTGTTGAGTATGTTATTACCATGTCTCATATTGAAACAATTTTTTGATGGTAATAAACCCCGTTTGAATTTCATTGTTTGTTGTGCATCACATTCATTCAAAATTTCAAGAATTGTCTATATTTGTTCATATAGACACATTCCAATTCTTTCATGACCTAAGTTTTAATTGATTATCATTCATATTTAATCTTTCGATATATTTTCAGATTCTCAATCAAGTCTTTTGTATTCATTTCATTCATTCAATATACTTGTTATGAGAAATCTTCAAAGATCAAAATGCTCAAATCTTCATGATAATTCTGATGAACATACATTTATCTGACATTGTACATTCATATTATTGAGCTTTAACAGATCAAGTTAAGATGTTGAGCATTATGCCTTTAGGACATATTTCATGGGATCGGTGTGAGAACTTAAAGAACTTTTATGGATTCATGATAACCAGTGTTTTCTACTCAATAAGTTATCCTTGAGTGATCGAGAGGCGAGGGGTCATAAATCAAAGAGTGGGGGTGTGATGAGGTAAAATGAAAATGAGAGTTTGGTTAGAAGTGAGCTTCATGTTTAAAAAAAAGGGGTGTGAGAACAGAGTTAAAAGAATATCGAACTCTTCACCAAATATTTTCTAATTCGGGCAGCCACATTACTGTTGTTTCACGATTCTTTGGTGAACTTCATTGAAACAGACACTAGCCCATGCCAACTCTTGCTTTACCCCACCAGTTACTCATTTCTTTCTCAACAAAAGAAATGTTTCATATTTTCATGGGGACGCAGCGCATATGCTATCTGATCTTCACTCGGAAGATTTGGATATTAAAATAGAAGAAAGTTTGCCCCACCTTCGCACTTCGATAATGCACATTGAGTCGTGGAAAACTTGTTGTGTCTCAACAGTTTACACAATTTGAGCCTAATAAAGCACAGAATGCTTAAATTCTTTCATACACAAGCACATACACACAAAAAGTTCGTTTTTCTATCGGAATGTTCATAGAATTACCTTATGTTGTTCGATGATTGAATGGAAGCCCTGGGGGGTGAACGTCAAAAAGCTCATTTCCAAAGTACATTCGTTGTACTAAGCGGCTTTGTGCTACTTACAGACATTTTAACTGATTCATTTGTTGATTCAGGGTTACACTATAATTTGTCTGAATTTGAAAAGATTCGGGTAAAGACATTTTATGAATTGACGGATAGTTCAGATATTTTGTGGAAAGATCAGATATAGACACCGGTCAGAATTAAGTGCCTTGGAATATTTGTTGTTGATGAATGAGTGCAAAGTTTATTAGAATATTGTTCTATGCAAGTAGCTAGTGTGTTAATCACTCGTAAAAATTTATTGAGCGATTACTTTTGGTGTTGTTTTCTAAACTTCTACTATCAAGAGAATAAAGTAATTTTTATGTGAACATTATTTGGATTTCTAAATCTACATTACTTATTGGCCTTGTGCGCTTGGAGTAGCCTTCATTGTCCCAAACAAGCTTATTTTTGTGACAACGAAATTGAGCAACTTAACAAGTTTCATCCTTATGAAACAATAATTTCGTAGAATGAATAAGTTTGACAACCTAATAAAACTCAGGATATCGTCTTTTATACATTTGTTGAAAGTATCATATAAAAACATTCATGAAAGCTAATGGGTCGTTTACCAATCGATTACCGGCTGAGCATGACACAAAGACCAAAAGTCTTGATCAGTAAGAGGCATGGCAAGGACCAGGAATCTTATCCGGCTTGGTAAGCAAGAGCAATGATTCTTACATGGTTAGCGCCTACCAAGTAAGTGGCACATACCAACAGGTTTAATTAATTAATTATTATGCTATTTTGATGGCTGGGAATCTTTAACAAGTGAAAATGGTAATTCTTATATGATGAACACTTACGCGTCAACATTGGTAAACATGCCCTAAATTTAAATTTGTTATAGTAAGAAGTAAAAAAGGGCAAGTAGAAAACTAATTATTTGTATTATGTCAACAATACATATAGGTATATATACTAGATATATATATATATATATATATATATATATAAAGTTAAGTTGACATCATGTTAATTAGGTAGGTAGCTAGGCCATGGGAACTATTTGAGCCTTGTTCATGCTCCAAGCATTTAGAGTGGAGATAGATATAGTCTCTGTGCCATTGTTGAATACATAAAGCTTGGCTTCTTTATTAGTAGCCAACTTTGGATAAACTCTAGCTGTCATACAAGCAACTCCTTCTCCACCAAAACTTTCCACAATCGAATGATCTATCTGTACATATATAAATTCATTACACAAAGTTTAATTAATTAATACCAATATATATATATATATATATAGGGGCAGGTTCAAACGAGAAGCTAAACATTTTGCGAGAAGGTGAGAAGTGTTTAATCATATATGATACACAAGCTTAATCACATATGATTAAACACATGTTATATTGGCAATACATAGACGTTTAATCATATATGATTAAGCATACCCATAGGCCGTGATATCATATATGATTAAACACTTCTCGCCTTCTCACAAAATGTTTAACTTCTCGCATGATCCTTCCTCTATATATATATATATATATATATATATGAAGTTAAATGTATTTCTTTTTTAAAGATGTTGAACAAATTTTGAAGAATCTATGATTGACGTACGTACCAAGGTTCTTAGTGAGATCTTGTGGTGAGGATCCAAATCAAGAAAAGCCCCATAGATGCTTTTGTCCACTTCTTCTGCAATTGAAGACCTGCAAAAAATTTGAGATGCCCAAAGAGCTAGGTATAATTAATAGTGTCCCTTAAGTTGTAAGTTCAAATATAGGATTTTGGTTAATTTTGTTTCCAAATGACCCAAATGTTAACTTTAGGGCCCATGAGATTAGTCGACGTGCGCACAAATTGTCTTGAAAGACCACGGTTACATAAAAAGGGTGGTGCTAACCTGCTTTGATCGCTGCACATGAGGATTAGGAACTTATTAGGTCCTTTAAACACTCGAAAGAAAACTGCCGTTTGTTCTGTAAAGTTGTTTGAAGCCAAAACCAGCAAGCCGAAAGGACCGAAAATCCCGCTAACAGAAGCATTCTTTTGTGCACAAAGAAGTTGGGGATCAACCGTTTCCGAATCTATCAGCTCTGCTTTGTTCAGATTTGGCAAACTAAATGAAACTTCTACGTCAGCCTGAAAGGCAAGTTCGGTTACTCAACGGTTAGTAACACAGTATAACAACATGAGAATCGGTGGCAGATCCACGAGTTTTAGAGAACAGGTTTCCTGCTATCTTAATCATAAAAATAATAACTTGTCACTACAACAAAATGAGTCTTTCACTGACGTCTTTACATTAAGCTATTAGCACGAAGTTTATGTAAAAAAGATGGACAACCTAATAGGAGACAAAAAGTAAATTGTCTTATTAGTCTTTTATATGACACTTTTGAAAAGTGTTCTATACTTGAAAGGCAAATATAATACTTCTAAAAAGTGCCTATAAAATGGTTAATAGAACGATCTACCTTTTGTGTCATATTAAGTTGTCCAACTTCGTCGATAGAACTTGCTAGGTCGTCTAACGACTTACTGTAACGCCATTAAACATGACATATAAATTTGAAGTCCTATTAAATACCATATAGGGATGACCAAGTAGGATGATCCGACATCCTCAACAACCATTTTGTTGTAGTGTGTATTCGAATCGACGCCTAAAGTGTTTAAGTATATTAATAGAGTGTTTTATAAGACCAAGCAATGTGTCATATCTTAAAAGTGTTGTTATAAGTTTATAGAACATTTTTTGGCATCTTAACAAGTTTTTTAGAAAACTTTAAAATAAAACGTTGTATTAGCTATTTTATTGGACACTTTTATAGGACACTTGTTTTTATAATACACTTTTTTTTAAATAGTGTCCTATAAAATACGCTTTATATTAAATGTCTCCTAAAAAACTTGTTAAGAAACAGATCAATTTCACACACCTGTGAAGCCGTGATCCTTGTTATTTCAAGGGTTCCACCTTTTAGTTCTCTATTCGTGATATTCACTTGTTTCGTGCGCAGTTTCTCGATCTCGTCCACCGGCCACTGTACCAACTGTTTCCCCGTATCACTAAGCCAAACGCTTCTAGGAAATGACTGGAACAAGAAAATCGTTATATATAGACACATCATATATAGCATAAAGCTATAAAACTTTCTGCATAAAGCTTCCCCTTGAAATCTTACTGAATAAGCCACTTTCTATATCATTAAGCCACTATCAAACAGTCATATATAACTGACTGAATAAGCTGTGAGTCTCATTAAGCTCATTAAGCTGCTAACAAACAGGCTCTATGTTTGATAAACATAAACTAACTTATTTTTTGAGCTAATGGAAAAAATCTTGTTTGGTTAGCGGTAAAACCAGTTTTTAAAAGCTGTTTCAACTAGCATTTCAACAAGTTCCGGATATACCTCTTATTATGTTTTTCAATTATTTTTTCCGCATGTCCTTTTAGATAATTCTACACTGCGATCTAACTTATCAACTAGTTGTTACCAAATATGAATAATTTATCAGCTAGCTTATCAACTAACAAAAAGTTAGCGGGGTGAAAAAACGATTTACCTGAAGGCCTGACCACCCTTTCTTGACCGCATCCGATTCACTATCACCTTCATTAACCCATCCCCATAACACCCTTCTCTGTTTCGCGTTATCGTAGAACGATTTCGAAGCGTAAAACCGTCCATAATCATACTGAAACTGTGTGTTGCTAAGCATGAAGTCGTTACCAACAACACCAAATCGATCCGTTTTCTCATCGTAATTCCCGATTACGTAATATTCACGACTATTGTAACTTGCTTTAAGAACATGCATTGTGTTATTCCCTTGTTCCGATGTATCAAAACCTCTTTTCCCACCATTACCAACAGGATAGAAATCTGGACACTCCCACATACCCGTTTTACTAGAAAAATGCAATGGTTTTTCGGATCTAGTCCAATTAATACCATCGGTACTACTATACAAAAGCGCGGTTCCGTGACCATCGATCTCGCTTCCGATCACAATCCTCCATTTTCCATCCACACCCATCCAAGCCGTTGATGGATCACGAAATTGGGTCGGTTTAATATCATTTCCCGGAGTCAAAAAAGGGTTTCCGGACCATTTAATCCAGTTTCTTAAAAACGGGTCGGAAAGGTTTGTGGGAAATGCGATGTTTTGAACCTGGCTTTTGTTTAGGTCTTGGCCGGTGTACAGAATGATCGGTTTGGAGCCGTTTAGGATCGTGATTGAACCCGACAAGCAGCCGTTGATGTCGGAATTAGGTTGGTTTGGTTCGAGTACGGGTTCAAGAAGAAACCAGTTGATGAGATCATATGAAATGGAATGACCCCATGAAATGTTGCCCCAGAGTGGACCATAAGGGTTGTATTGGTAAAACAGATGGTAAACTCCATTGAAATACATGGGACCTTCAAGAATATAAAAAAAATTGTGAGAAAATGTATATAGATACAATGAAACTCTTGTATGGAAATGAGTCTTACCATTGGGATCTTGAGTTCATCCGCAGCAAGCCCAGATAACATGTTATAAATCAACAGAAATTAATATATCAAGCCATCACAAGAGTATAATATAAAAATATATGTCATGATGAAAATAGCAGTAGAAACTAAGGTGCGGTTTGTTTTTTTAAGTGATCTAAAGTCTAAAGTCTTATTTTAGTTATGATTAATAAGAGGTGGTGTGTAAAAAAGTCTGAACGATTTAGACTTAAGAGCCGTTAAGATGTTTTTTTAAAAAAACAAACGACCCCTAAGTAAAATTGGTCTTTTAGGACATTTGGCCACCTTTCAGCGTCATGATAGAGTACTAAATGGGATTTAAAGTTTATAGGAAAAAAAAACGGAATCTTAGGGGACGTTTACCCAAATGCTTACCCGGTAAGCGCTTACCAATAAAACTCGACACACTAACTTGCTTTACCGGGTAAGATTTTCACCATCACGATGGTATTTTATACAACATTTTACCCGGTAAGCACTTACCTGGGTAAGAGTTGTCACTCTTTCTTACCGGGTAAGACTCTTCATCCTTATCCTCGTTCTTACCGGGTAAGATCCTACCCTCTTGTCATGTTCATCTGCTATGGTAAATTCCCCGATAAGCACTTACCGGGTAAGCATTTTGTAAACGGCCCCTTAGCTAAAAACTACTTTACAAGAAGTTGTTGGAGCATCTGCATTTGCAATGCCAACTGAACAAGAAAATTAGTTTTATCAATGCCAATTCGACAAGAAAACTAGTTTTATCAATGCACTCAAATGCAAAAAACTTTGTACACTACAATACAAAGGGGATTCATCTACGAGAAAAATCCGTCAGAAAACGTGAGATTACCGGTGGATCTCTTGATAAGTACCGATATTATACTTGTTTGCGCTAAAATTCCACTAAAATTAGTGTTGACTTGATACTTCAAAGCCCCTATTTAATTGAATTAGTACATTTTTTTAGAGAGTTTATTTTATATTTAATTCAATTATAAGAAAAGCAACAAATCGTGTTTAGCTCAGTTGGTTTCCCCAAGGGCGGTAACATTCTGGGGGAGTTGTGGATGGTATCCCAACCTACCCGGGTTCGAATCCAAGGGGAGTCAAACCCAGTCCTTGGGTCGGTCCAGTCATTAAATGGATTGCCCCAGCCCAGTCTTAGATTGTGGTTGGGCTCTAGGTTCAGCGTAAACTGGGCCAGGACAGCGGCGGATTAGTGGGCTGCCCATGGATGTCCGATACCGCCGGGGAGGCGTGCGTGAGTTCGTGGTAGTCGTTCGTTGGTTCGATGCCGTTATACCTTCCAAAAAAAATTATAAGAAAAGCAAAAAATAAAATAAACTCATCTTCACTTTTTGGCTTTCACGTGGGTATTTACCAACATGCAACAAAAAGAAAATAAAAAAAAAAAAAAAAAAACTTTATTTTGGGTTTTTGATGTATTGGGATGTTTGCAGCCCACACAAGTGAAGAAAAAGAGAAAAACACATCCAGGCCCACTTGCAGCCCACGTGTGGAAGAAGAGAAGAAAGGAAATTGCAGGTCCAAAGTCCAGTGCCTCCTCCCAGGTTCACGCCGTGCGGGTTCTGCAGCGGCCAAAGCCGCGCGCCTTCCCGCGCCCGGCATTGTGGTCGACCAAATTCGTGACGCGGACGACTTCTGTGGCGGGTTTAGCCGTGCCCCAAGTCGCGAGGGCCGAAAACGTGGGCTTTCAACCCTTTTTCGAGCGGTTTTCAATGGGAGGATGTATAAGTTCGAAAAGAAGCGACCAAAACAGGGGGATCGATCAGAAAATTGAAGAAGACAATTTTGGGGAAAGCTTTTGTTGATTCAATCCATTAGGTAATTTTAGTTTTAAGTTTAATTTTTGATTTCATAGTTAATCTTTACATTTTAGCAATGGGTTTGTAAATATTTGATTGAGATTGTGTTGAAACTTGTTGAACCTTTTCATATCATTTGATTTTCATTTATGCAAACTTTGATTTATTCGATTATCATTGTTGGGTTATTTATTTAAGTCGGTACCCTTGAATAATTTAGTCTAATTGTGAATTGCTAGATAGAGTTTTGAATCCGTAATTGTTCTCAATTCTATTTTAGTAGCAAACGATACTTCAATTGATTGGGCGCTGATGAATTTTAGTGTCGTGGGTTTGCTTAATCTAGTCTAAATGGACGGCGTCGGTTCATTGGCTAGGAATGACGTTTGTCTAAGCCTAATGCAATTAGCAGTTGAGTCTATGTTTGTAACTAGACTTAATTAGCTGATTAGGAACTAATTTATTGAGCGTCTCATGCTAGTTTAATTTTACAGACAAACAGAGTGTCGGTGCGTATCGATGCTCATAGCCTTTCTGGAATAAAATGAGAAAAATCTTTTAAGAACAAGTCTATGATACACGGTCCGATCAATTATTTGAACTCATTGCTAGTTTATAATTCTTTGTTTTACGCTTTAATTTTATATGTTTAGTTTATCAATCCAACCCCCCCCCCCCCCCCCCTTTAAATAAAGCGTAGAAGTTTGACACCGTTTACGGCCAATCCTTGTGGATTCGACTACTTACCGCTATTACAATTTAGGTTGTAATTTGAGGTAAATAGGACTTTATTATTTGTTTTGTAATGAAAACTTTTCAAAAGTTAAATTGGAGAGAGATAGAGAAAGTGAGAGAGGAAAAGCTTGAGAAATCTCAAGTTATTTACAATATCTTTTAAGAAAAGTTATTCATTTTGATGCCAAAAAGTCATATTAAGGACTTGGTTCTATGTTGTTAAAACGAAGCTGGACAACCTAAGATATAAAAGTATTAATCTTATATATGTTGTTTTTGAAAAGTATTATATGATCCTTTCATATACATGACACTTTTTAAACGTTACAAAAGCTAATAGAATGAATCATTTACTTTTTGTCCCCTATTTGATTATCCAACGTCATTAGATAGAACTTGTAACAGGTCGTCTAACTTTGTCGTAATAACTTATTATAACGTTAGTTTCATTATGGTTCTATAACCTTACAAATACCATTAAGTATTGTATTATGACACATGCACATACGTTCTTACCATTTTATAAATGTAAGTTAAGAGAAAACATATATGTATATAACTATATATATATATATATATATATATATATATATAGAGAGAGAGAGAGAGAGAGAGAGATGTACCGTTCATCCAGTTTTTGAGAGGTTGGAAGTGGAAAGCAGTCCTGTAAGGCTGCAACTGATCATCTTCTTCTGATGCATCAACTTTAACACCATTTACAATCAAAACCAAACAAACACAAACAACCCAAAACCCAACCATCTCCCTCAAGCATATTCCCAACCACATGGTAGCTCGGTGACGGCTTCGATATAAATGTATTTTACGCGATTCGGTTGTTTAATTAATTAGCATCGGAATCATATATACATATATATATATGAATGTATTTATAATGAATCCGGAGGAAGAAGAAAAGAGGAATTTTGATTAGGAAAAGTTTCATTCAATAATGATTACACTTTCACAATTGTTTGGAAGATGTCGATTGCTTTGATGGTGACACACTTTATGCATATCAAAAAGATCCATTTCTTTAGTGGTGACTTTTTTACACCACGAACTATCCCGATTTCCATTAAATATTTCATTTTTGTCATTGGGTCAGGTTCGGGAAAAACCTCAAAAAAACGAAAAACTGAGGAACCCTTGTAGCCTAAATTTGGACGTATGCACTTATACTATACAAGTAATTTGTAACATGCACAAGTGCATAATACACATGTGCATAAAAACCAAAAAACAACTCAATTTACTTGTATGAACAAGTACATACCGTCCAGATCAAGGGACACCACGGTGTTCCTCAGTTTTTCATTTTTTTTGAGGTTTTCCCTTGAACCTCCCTCATTTGTCACTAGTTATATATCATTTGAGTGAAACAGTATATATAGAGAGAGAAAGAATGAAGTTCTTTTAAGAATCTTAAATATTTTTAAAATTCAGGAACCATCTATTTTATATAGTGTTCCTGATGAATGACCGTAAATAATAATAAATATCATTAATCATGAATATTTATCATATTATTCTTTTTGAATTACTATAAATAGTATGTAGTTTATGGGTTTTTTAAAATAGTTAGACATCACTGGCAGGCGACCCAAGATTTTTGTCGAGCGGTTGACCTTTAAAGTGGATAAAAGGTTTGCAAAGTCGTCCAACGCGTTTTTAGCGTTTCTAGAAATTTTTAAGTTTTTTCGTTGATTCAAAAAGACATTATTGGCTTATTGGTTGATTTTGAGGGATTTTTTTTCGTTTTGTTGGTTAACGTTCTTTGTATTTTCTAATATCCCAGAACACACCTCAAAGTTTAACGTGTACACCTTTCATATCCCAAAAAGAATTTTACTTGCAAAAATTTGTTGATCGAATGCACGAGACCCCACTCACACCTTAATCGATTCGCCCCTGATTGCCATTACTAAATAAAAAATGGCAATTCCGGCGAACATTTCGCCGGATTGCCGACGAAATTAAAAAATTCAAATGGTGCTGATTTCCACCGGAAATCTGCCGGAAATTCTTTTTTTTTTAAATTATGCGAATTTCCGGCGGATCAACGACGGTTTTCAGGCAGATTTTTTAATTTTTTACTAGTTTAATTTAAAAAAAAATAATTAAAATTCCCGACTGTTAGAGCATATATTTGTTGGATACAAAATCATAAAGTCTGAAGATCAAAGTCAACTCTCAAAGCAATGTCAAAGTCAATTGTAATAAAGTCAAAAGTCAAAGCCTTGTATTTTCCTTTATTGTTTTGTAAAAGCGCGTGTGTCTTTGTTTTTAAGAGACATATGACTAGTTAGTTTTAGTAGAAGTTAATAGTTAGAATTCATTGTACCAGAACTGTTGTAGAGAGAGAAAGTTTGAGAGAGAAACTGTTGTATACGAAGTCTGTGATTGAATTGAATCAATAGGTAATTTGATTGAGATTGTTTGTCATCTTGTTTGTAATTGAATAGTGATTAAAATTTGATAAAATTGGGACATAATAATTGGTATCAGAGCAAATCCAAGTTGAAATCAATCGAGTAAAATGGTTTTCGCACTGTTCATCGAGTCTTGATCGAGTTTGGATTTTTTGTGTGTAATTCGAGTTGTAATCAATTAAATTGAGTTCGTTTTAAGTTCTAGATCGATCTTGTATTGGTTTGTTAGTAATTTGCACTGTAATTGATCGTCAATTTTTGAAATTTCACGAGTTTTGAGTCCACGAGTTCATTGCACTGTAATTGGTTTGATTTGTATCTTTAAGTGTTCTTTTTCAAAAATCTTTGATTGTAATCGTTTCTAGTTGTTCTAGTGGACTAGTTGTCGAAGTTTCGGATTGAAAATCGAAGGTTATATGGGTTTTGAGTGGATCAAAGTGTATTTTAGTCGAAGATCTGAAGAACTCGCAGAACACTCAAGAACTCGCACCAAGAACTCGCAGACTCATTGAATTTCGCATAATAATTAGATTTCGCATATTGTGTTTCTGAAAATTCTTAAGTGTATGATTCGCATATGTGTGATGTGCGAAATTCGTAGAATTCGCATATGTGTGTGTTGAGAATTCTTCAGAATTCGTACGAGTTTATATGCGAATTGTCAGAATTCGCATGAGCTTTAGATACGAAAAGTTTTATTGAAATTTTTCAAGGAAAGAATTCGCATCTGAGTATTGTGCGAAAAGTAAAGATTTCGCATCTGAGAGACATACGAATTATTTGAATTCGCATATGCAAATTGCTCAGTTTGAAAATTTTTCCCAAGTATAGAATTCGTTTGATCATGTTGTGCGAAAAGTTTTATACGAAAAGTTGTATGCGAAAAGTTTAATTTTCCAAAAAAAATTCCAAATTTAGATTTCGCATAGAGTTGTATGCGAATTCTTAGAACTCGCATATAATTGCATGTGAATTTTGTGTGTGTGTGCGAATTCTGAAGTATTTTTGCATGTGAATTCTGAAATAGTCTTGTGTGCGAATTCTGAAGATTGAGTGAGTAGTGTGCGAATTCTGTGTTGTTTGAGCTTATATACGAATTCTGCATACGAATTCTTTGTGTTTCACTCTGACGTGCGAATTCCATACTTGAGAAATTTTTGGAAATTTTATTTTCTGAATTTTTCTAAGTTTTTCTGTATTTTGTGATTTCACTTGGACTAACGATCATTTCAAGTTCTAATGGATAACAGTGTAAAGCTCAAGATGTCATCAAAAGAAGAAATTGCTAAAGTTAAGGCCAAGATTGTTTCTCTCGAAGAAAAGATTGTTCAAAAGCATGATAGCTATTACCAATCTTTGGCTGGAAAGATGAATCAAATTGAATACTATCAGAAGAAAGAAAATGACTGAGTTGCTACTTTCAATAGTCTTAAAGAATGGATGCATGCTCATATGGCTTTACTGAAAAAGGCAACTGATTTAGAAAAACATTCAGAATTCTTTGCTGGATATAAACAACATCTAAAACAACTTGAAAGAGAAATTCTTCAAGCTTTGAAAGAAGATAAATGGTTGGTGGTTGATAAGTTGAAGACTGAGAATTCTGAGTTAATGCAAAAAATGTCAGAGATGGAGAAAGTTTTAGATTGCAATGAGAATGAGAAGAAGATAAAGAGTTTGGAAGCTGCTAATGAAGAGCTGAATAAGAAGATTTCTGATCTGGAGCTAAAGATGGTCAAAGACAGAGATAATTTTGAGAAAGAAAAGAAAGAGTTTGCAAAGAAGTTTTCAAGAAAGAGTTTTGAAGAGAAGAAAACTGTTGAGCTTAAATGTTCCAAGCTTTCTCAACAAGTGACTCACTTTGAGAAAGTAATCATAATGGAAAGAGATAAGTTTGCAAAGGAGAAAAAGACCATTGAACAGAAGAATGTTGGAATCTTCAAAGAGATATCTGGTGAGAGAAAGAATGCTGAGAATGGTTTTGAAGAAGAAAGACAGATGTTTGAGACAGAAATAAAGAAGCTTACAGAGAAGTTATCTGAACTGTCAACTTGTGCTTTGAAAGATCAGAAAACGAAGTCTGAATTCCAGAAAGAAATTGACCTGCACATCAAAGAAAAGGACAGTTTATTTTCAAAGATAAAAGAGCTTGAAGAAATTGTTTCTAAGGTGGTGGGGACTGAGCAGAAGACTCCAGAGTCAATTATCCACACACCTAGAGATGATTTAGCTGACTCTAAAAAGACAGCCACAAGCTCACATCAAAAAACTGTTTCAACAAAAAGGTCAGTTAATTCATATGATCATATTCGTATGACTAACATTTTCTTTGATATAAATGTAGATGGTTCAGATACATTCAGAAGAAGAAGAAGAAGGAGATATGAAGAAGAAAAGTTGGTTTGGAAAGTGAAACCAGTTGATGATGAAAAGAATGAAGAGAAAAAAGGTAAGAAATCATGTGTACATGCACCAAATGCCAAGAAGAACAGTGTGCAGAAAGGTAAACCTGAGTTTGTTTACTCGAGAAATCAATTACTCAGGTTAGCTCATAAGAAGAATTATTGTTCTTATTGTCGTACATATGATTTTGTTCATAAAACAAATGATCATTACTAGTATGATTCTTATTCTATTACTCCTAATAGAACTGCAACTCACAAACATGGACCCAAATACCAGTGGGTACCAAAGCCAAAAGATGAATATGTGTTGCAGGCACTTCAAGTCAAGGGGGAGTAAGAGAACCAAGGCTTCTGAATACTACAGTTCAGGACCCGTACCTCAAAGATAAAGAGTTTGACTTCTAAACACAACAATTTATGACTCGTTCTTCAACGATAAAAAGAGATGATACTCCTGTGCTGAACGAGATTGTACTCCGATACTTAAATGAGGAGATCAACCTTCAAGGGGGAGTACATATTTTTACTAAAAATATGCATTCAAAAGATAAGATGATCTACATTTCAGGGGGAGTTGTAGATTTCTATCACATGTTTTTCACTTACATATTTTATGATGCATAATTTCAGGGGGAGTATATGATTTCTGATTACATCTGATCAGAACTCGTACATTCAAAGTTTTACTGCTTTATGTCATTTTATTTTTCAATAAATTTTGTGAATAAAGCTTTATACTTTGACAGACTTGTGATTTTTGCAGAATTGAGAGAGAGCTTAAACGATCATATCTAATATGACTTAGGGCTGACTTGATGAGATTTAAGATTGAGCAAAAGGTTTATTTCTAATCTTAATCTCATACGTGTCTAAAAGAAGGGCAACTTTCAGTTATAAAAACATGTTCTTAAATGTTCAAACCACTTCTGATTCTTAAAAAGATTTCATGAATATAGAAGTATGATTTTAAATGTTTTCATTTTTCATGAGCTTTAATGATTAATAAACCGTGTGTTTCCAAAGATAAATACTTGTGTATTGTCTTTTCCATATACTGTCAAGTATTCACACACACCGGTTTAAATTTTTGTTGAAAATGTTATCACCATGTCTCAAATTGAACACATTTTTCGATGGTGATACACCCTGTTTGATATTCAAAGTTTTGAGCATGATTTCGTTTCAAAACGTTTCATTCAAGAATGTCTATATTTTGATTCGTATAGACAATATCCATTTTTTGCTGATCTAAGCTTTAATTGCTAAATCATTTCAATTTTGATCATTTTCATACAATGTCAGATTTTCAAACAAGTTTCTTGTATTCATTTCATTTATTCAATATACTTGTTTTGAAAAGTCTTCAATGTTTAAAATGCTCAAATATTCATGATTATCTCATTGAGCATACAGACATCTGACTTGTATATATATGTGCTTTAACTGCCAAGTTAAACCATTTTTGAGCAACTTGTTCTTATAGGATTACATGGGTTCATTGTGTGAGCTTAACTGAAGCTTCTATGGATTCATGTTAACCAGTGTTTCCTACCAAAGAAGTTAATCCTTGAGTGATCGAAGAGTGAGGAGTCAAACTAACTGAGTGTGGGTTGTGTGATGAGGTAAAATGGAAATGAGAGTTTGGCTAGAAGCGAGCTCATTGATTAAAAGAAAGAGGGTGTGAGAACAGAGTAAAAGAATATCAAACTCTGCACCAACTTTTTCTGAGCCGGACAACCACATTTCTGATTGTTTCACAAGTCTTTGGTGAACATCATTGAAACAGGCGTCTAGCTCATGCCAACTTTTGATAGAAACCCCACCAGGTACTCATTTTCTTCTCAACAAGATGTTTAATATTTCAAGGGGACGCAACACATAATATATCTAGTTATCATTTGGAAAATCTGGATATTGAAAAAGAAGGAAGTCTACCCCACCTTCGCACTTCGATCATGCACAATCGAGTCTGTGTTTAACTATTGTTGTCTCAATGGTTTACACAATTTTGAGCCTATAAAAGCAATCATCTGTGCTTAATTATTTCAAAACACAAGCACCTACACACAGAGAATTTGTTTTTCTGTCAAAACGTTCATAGAATAAACTTGTGTTATTCAATGATTGAATGGAAGACCTGGGGAGTGAACATCACAAAGCTCCTTTCCAATGTGTATTCGTTACACACAGTGATTTCGTGTTACTGACAGACATTTTAACTGATTCATTTGTTGATTCAGGTGTTACACTCATACTTTGTCTGATTTTGCAAAGATTCGGATAAAAATCTTTTTGGATCAATAGATAGTCAGAGACTCAGTGAAAAATATCAATGGTCAGGATTTCAGTGACATTTCTTGTGAAAGTTTTGATGATCTCATGCTCCAATCATCAAAAAGGGGGAGAGGTAATCAAGAAATATTATAGATGGAAGAAGTGATTGAGAAATGTTTGAAAAGTGTTCAAGAATTATTGGTTTGATAAAGCAAAGTTGGAACTCAAAGAAGAAGTTTGTTTCAAGACAGTTACTTTGAAGAAAGATTATTTAAAGTTGAAAGAGCAAATTCAAAGAATTCTGAAGACGAGCTGAATTTCATTGAAATTTTCTTTGAAGACAATTTGCTAAAGCAAACTGAGCTGAATCTGAAGATAATTTCTTTCCGATGTCTGAAAGAGGTTTTACAACCTTGGGGAGATTGTTACTATTCTTGAAGACAGACTTTGGGGAGATTACAAAAAATTCTAAAGGCAAATTTATTCAAGAAAGGGAGATTGTTTTGAGCTTCAAAAGAAGAGATAGTTTGTATTATACAGAAAGGGGAGATTGCACAAATTGAGCTTAAAGAGGGAAATTTATTTGCAAAATCTTTTAGAGATGATCTTGAATCCAAAGGGGGAGATTGTTAGAGCATATATTTGTTGGATGCAAGATCATAAAGTCTGAAGATCAAAGTCAAGCCAAGTCAAAGCTCAAAGTCAACTCTCAAAGCAATGTCAAAGTCAATTATAATAAAGTCAAAGCCTTGTATTTTCCTTTATTGTTTTGTAAAAGCGCGTGTGTCTTTGTTTTTAAGAGACATATGACTAGTTAGTTTTAGTAGAAGTTAACAGTTAGAATTCATTGTACGCAAAACTGTTGTAGAGAGAGAAAGTTTGAGAGAGAAACTGTTGTATACGAAATTTGTGATTGAATTGAAACAGGTAGCTTGATTGAGATTGTTTGTAATTGAATAGTGATTAGAATTTGATAAAATTGGGACATAATACCGGCGGATTTTAACTAATTATTTTAATTAATTAAAATCCACCAGAAAATTTAATTTTTTTAATTGCTCTTAGAATTTTTTTATAATATTTACAAAAATTACCGGCGGATTTCCGGCAGAATTTTTATATTTTAAAACAATTTTAATAAATGTTTCCAACATAATTTATTTTTCCGTCGGAAACTTCTATTAAACTTTTTTTTTAATTTTCCGGCGGATTTCGGCGGATTTTATTTTCTATTAAAAAATAAAATCCGCCGGAAACTTTTATTGAGCAGTTATTTTTTTGATATTTTCCAGCGGATTTTAGGCGAAAATTATTTTTTTATTTAAAAGATAAATTCCGACAAAAATCTACCGGAAACTTTTATTTAAAAATTAAAAAAAATTCTGCCGGATATTCGGTGGATTTTTTTTAATTAAAAATAAATTTAAATTTAAATTAATTTCCAAAATTTAAAATTTTGTCTAATTTAATTTGATTAATTAAAAATATCGACGGATTTGATTTAATTTTAATTTTTAAATTAAAATCCGTCGGTAAATACATTCGGTTCACATGTAGTGGTTCATATATATATATACATATCTAATATATACTTTCGGTTCACATGTAGCGGTTCACAAACATACATATATCTATATGTTCATATATGTAGCGGTACACATGTATGAGTTCACATGTATATATATTCGGTTCACATGTAGCGGTTCACATGCATACATATATGTTTGTATTTATATATATAGCAAGTCACATGTATCGTTTCACATACATACCATATATAGTGGTTCACAATCATACATATATGTAGCGGTACACATGTATGAGTTCACATGTACATACATTTGGTTCACATGTAGCGGTTCACATGCTTTCATATATGTTCGTGTTCATATATATAGCGAGTCACATGTATCGTTTCACATACATACCAAATATAGTGGTTCACATACATATAGCGGTTTACATACATATAAGTAGTTGAATGAGCTCTAGTGGGTTATGTTGGGTTGTAATGTACTATAATTAGTTATATGAGCTCTAATGGGTTATGTTGGGTTCTAATGTACTATAATTGACTATATGAGCTCTAAGGGGTTAAGTTTTGATCTTGTATAGTGTATAAGGTTTGATCTTGTATAGTGCTATAAATTAGTGGATACGTTTTGATCTTGTATAAGTATGAATCAATATGTAGACACTTTATTGTTAAATATGTATAGAAATAGAATGTGCTATAGTGTATAAGTTTTGATCTTGTATTGTGTATAACATTTGATCTTGTGTAGTGCTACAAATTAGTGTATAAGTTTTGATCTTGTAGAAGTATGAATCTATGTATGGCCACTTTGTTTTTGATTATGTATAGATATGGAATGTGTTATAGGGTATAATTGATCTTGTATAGTGCTACAAATTAGTGTATAAGTTTTGATCTTGTATAAGTATGAATCTATATATGGCCAATTTGTTTTTGAATTTCTACCTAACCATTACACCTTTGGTTTCAATTTCTACCTAACAACACTTTATATTGGATTTATAGCTATGTCGACTAATACCGATAGAGGATGAATGTATAAACTAGTAAATAGGAGTGGTTCAATAAATCCCATTTTCAGTGTTGAAGTAGAACGATTTTTGGATTTTTCTTTCATCAATGAGAAATATATTCAACCGGGAGGCACAGATGAGGGGGTAACATTACTTATAAGATGTCCTTGTAAGAAATGTCAACTTCTTAAGTATAAAGGGAGAGAGGCGGTTCATTTAGACTTATTAAGAAAAGGATTCATACTTTCTTATACTCATTGGTTTGCACACGGCGAAATAGCACCCGAAGTTCAAAAACTACAACAGACAATATAGTGGACGAAGATTATAATGTGGTTGATGGTGTTCAACAAATGGTGATGGACCAAAATGTTCCTTGTACATCAAGTACGTTTGAGTAGCAAGAACCAAATCTACATGCATGACATTTCTATCAGATGTTAGAAGATGCGGACCAGCCGTTGTGGGAGGGATGTCAGAGATTTTCGAAGTTACAGGCAGTGTCAAGGTTTTTGAATTAGAAGACAAATTTTCGATGTTGAAGAAACTTAATCTTCCAAAAGAGAAGAT
This sequence comes from Arctium minus, assembly GCA_954870635.1. Classification (NCBI taxonomy): domain Eukaryota; kingdom Viridiplantae; phylum Streptophyta; class Magnoliopsida; order Asterales; family Asteraceae; genus Arctium; species Arctium minus. Next base: position 28,902,868 of record OX941089.1, on the reverse strand, counting down.
CAATGCTTGCAAAAACCATTGCATGTTATTCTATAAGGAATATGCCAATGATAACAGCTGTTGAGTGTGTGGGGAGCCTCGTTACAAGACAACTGGCATAAACAATAAGGTGCTTAAGTTGGTGTTCACGTATTTGCCTGTTACACAAATATTACAACGGTTGTATTTGTGTAAGAAAACAACAAAGGAGATGACTTGGCACCGTGATCATCAGACTCAATCGGGAAAGATGGTACATCAAAGTGATGGGGAGGCTTGCAAATATTTCGACAGGACGCATCCCAATTTTGCTCAAGAAGATCGGGAATGTTCGTCTGGGCTTATGTGTACAGATGGTTTCAACCCCAATAACTCGAACTCAAATCCGTATTCATTATCGCTCATTTTCTTACGAACTACAATCTACCACCTTGGATGTGCATCAAAGAATGTTACGTCCACCTCGCTTTGCTGATTCCCGACAAGAGGAGTCTAGGACAGAACTTGGATGTATTTCTTCGGCCCTTGATCGACGAGTTGAAGACGTTATTCTTCGAGGGTGTCCTTACCTATGATGCTTTTCGTAAGACGAATTTCACAATGAGGATCGTACTATTGTGGACTGTTAGTGACTTCCCTGCTTATGCCATATTGTCTGGTTGGAGCACGCATGACAAGTTAGCTTGTCTATATTACATGGGTAATGCATGTGCGTTCCAGTTACGAAGTGGAGGGAAGTCATGTTGGTTTGACTGTCATCGCAAGTTTCTGCCAATGAGACACTCGTTCAGGCGTGATGGAAACCAATTTCATATTAGACATGCCTAAAAAGTTGATCCACCCCCACCGCTAACCAGGGGGAAAATACGGGTACAAGTCTATAGCCTTCCTACGGTTTATGAAGGAGCCCCACACGAATCAAGGCACTATAGAAAGCCTATGGGTTTGGGGGTAACTACAATTGGGTAAAGTGGAGCATTTTCTGGGAGCTGTCATATTGGCATACTTTGTTGATCCGGCACAACCTGGATGTAATGCACATTGAAAAGAATGTGTTTGACAATCTCTTTCACACCATTGTGGACACCCCAAAATCAAAGGACAACATAAAAGCAAGGAAAGACATAAAAGAATACTGCAATCGACCGGAGTTGCATATAAGGGAAGAACAAAATAAAATATTTAAATTGAAATCTTCCTACATATTGAACAAAGAGCAAGTACTAAAGGTGTGTGAATGGTTGAAGAAGCTAAATTTTTCAGACGACTATGTTTCTAACATAAGGGCATTAGTAAACGTTGAAGATGGTAGTTTTTGTGGCTTCAAAAGTCATGATTGTCACGTGTTCATACAAAGACTGCTCCCTATTTCCATTAAAGGGATCATACCGACTGAGATATGGGATGTTATCACTAAGTTGTGCACATTCTTTCATGCAATATGCTCAAAGGTGTTGCACGTTGATGACTTGCTTCAATTGCACACAAGTATAGTTAAAACTATCTGCAAGTTGGAAAGATTATTTCCACTGGGGTTCTTTGATTTCATGGAACACTTTGTGGTACATCTGGCATGTGAGGCACTAGTAGGAGGTCCGGTTCAATACAAATGGATGTATCTCTACGAGAGGTGTCTAAGGTCCTTGAAAAGGACAGTGGAAAACAGAGCAAGGGTAGAAGGGTCGATTATGGAAGCATATTTGGTTAACGAAGTATCTACCTATTGCTCATTGTATTTTGAACCAACAGTAGAGGCACGGCTAAACCGCGATCCTTAGAATTTAGCCCCCGGATGTGAGTCTTTCGACCAACGGTTAAGCATATTTAAAGCCCCGTGTCGTCCATTATACGATAAGGATGGAAGAAATTGTCAGCTAGAAGATGAAGATATGCACAAGGCTCACACATACATATTGCTTAATTGTGAATAAGTCTTTCCTTTCATAACCATGTTCAATGATTGAATTAGACTTTCAGTGATGAAGCGGGGCTCGATAAACGTAGAGGTGACCACTTTGCTGGTTGGTTTGAGACTTACGTAAGTGTATACATATGAAGGTTTATTAATCATCATTTATATGTACTTAACATAATATTACAAATGACATGATTATTTGTCATATAGGTTATGACTCGGTCTGACCGCGTAATCGATCATCTGAAAGTTTTGGCACAAAGACCGATACGCTGGGCTTGAAGACACCCAAATTTTTTTGTAAATGGTTACAAGTTCCACACTCAGACTCACGGTAGGAATAGAACCACACATAATAGTGGAGTATGCGTGAGAGGCTCTTGTTACTCAGAGTATGATGCTGGCTACTATGGATTGTTGGATGAAGTGCTAGAGATAGAATATCATGGGTATAGACTCGGTCATTGTGTTCTCCCAATATTCAAATGCACATGGTTTGATACAGTTAACGACGTCTGAGTTTGTTGGATCATAAATTGTATTCAAGATTAAAGTTAAAGTTAAAGGTTTAAATTGAAATCATGTTAAAGTTAATTAGAGGGTTTGATTTGTAATAAGTTAATAGTTAGTTTATTTGCGGGCCTCAAGCCCATAAGCCCATTAGGCATTAGGCCTAAGTATATAATGTTTTAGTTATTTAGGTTTTAGAGTTGAATCCTCATATTACAATAATTATCATATTAGTGAGGTAGTTGTTTTCTCTGTAACCAGTACGCATTAAAGGTATCAAGAACACACAAGGTTTTCATTGTTTAATCAAGGGATCGTGGTATGTTATTCTGATTCATTAATCTCTTGATTTATATTGTGTTGTGTGTTAATCTATCAACTAGTTATTTGGGTTTAACAAGTGGTATCAAAGCCAAAAGAATCAAGTTTTTTTTGGATTATACTGTGTTCATCGATATCCAACTGTGTGAATATCGATTTCTCAAGTTAATGAGTTTTTATGCATAAAATTGAGTTGATTAGATGCGTGTTATGGTATTGAAAGACATCTGATAGTTTAATTGCACTTGAATTCATTAATCGATCTGCTTTTTATGATTTTTGGAATCTGGGCTCATAAGACTATCGACATCTGCCTCTATCGAATTGAAGATTAAAAGTTGATTTTAATCTTTGATTTTGTTTGGGTCTCGATCGATATATGTTTAGGTTTACAAAAGTCTGATTTTTTGCGTTGAATTTGAATTCTCAAGTGTTTTCTGGGTTGATTATTGTTTTCTGGGTCGAAATATTCAAGAACATACTGGTCGTTATTCTAGTGGTCCGGTCCCGGTCGAAATATCGGTCGACCAGGTTTGTGCCACACACTACTCCGGTCGAACGCCTTACCGGTCAATATACTGTCCGGTCGACAGAATACCGGTCACCTCTCATTACCGGTCAAATACACATACCGGTCCATATATTTGTCCGGTCAACATCTTATCGGTCAAAGCAGCTTACCGGTCGACCTCTCCAGTAAAACATCCCGGTCGTAAAACATCCCGGTAGTGCAACATCCCGGTCGAACAGAACACCGGTCGAGCGAGACTACGGTCGAAGCAAGATACCGGTCACCCTCAACTTTGAGCCACTGCCTTGTTTCCTTTTGCGCGACCTACATCACACGCAAACCTCACTTTGCGCCAACAGTTACTCGCGCAAATCTCCTTTTGTGCGACCCACATCTAGCGCGAGTTCCACTTTTGCACCATCCTTTACTAGCGCAAACCTCTTTTGTGCGCCACTGCGACTGCCAGATTTTCTGTGGTTTTCTTATTTGTGTATTTTACTGTGCGTGTACTGCATTTAGTTATTTTTGGAAATTTATTTTTCTGAAAAATTTTTAGTGTAGTTTTTATCCAATTCTTGATTCTAAGATCTTACAAGTTGATTTAAGTGGTACAAATATTATCATGCCTTACACAGACGAGAAGGGAATTACGGTGCTAACCAAGAGAGATTGTGCTTTAGCATATATGCCAGATATTCCAGCATTAGAAGCTGAGAATAAAAATCTGAAAATTCAGAACTCGTATCTTCTAGAACAGATTGGCAGATTAAAAAATGATAATGATTTAAAGAAAGATTTTGTTTGCTCAGAATGCATTAATAATTCTAAAATTAATTATGCAGGAATTATTGAGTCGAAAGAGAAAGAGATCTTAAATCTTCAAGCAAAGCTGAAAAGATCTGAAAGTCTTAATTCAAGCTCTACATGGTCAAAGAAGGAGTTAATGCAAAAAGAGCTTGATGAGCTTAGAAGGAGAGCAAACATTGCTAGAGAAACATCTGAAGGGCTTAGAAAGACAAATTCTCAAGTCTTTGCGGAAAAAGATAAACTGAAAGATCAAGTATTTTGTCTTGAGGTTGAGATTAATATGCTGAAAGAAAAGGCAACCCAAGACAGAGACAACACTAAAGTCCAAGATGAGATGTTGAAGATTGAGAAAGAGAGAAAAGAATTTGCTAAGAAATTCTCTGATTTCTCCAGAAAAGCCTTTGAAGAGAAGAAATCGTTAGAGCTTAAATGTGTTAAGCTTTCTCAACAAGTTTCAGACTTTAAGAAGGTTATCATTCTTGAGAGAGAAAAGGCTGAGAAAGAGAAGAAGAAAGTTGAGCTGAAGGATATAAATAAAGACTTTTCTAAAGAAAAGAAAGATCTAGAGACTGAGATAGTTAAGCTGACAGGAAAGTTATCTGAGTTGTGAACAAACATTCTGGAGGAAAAGAAGATGAAATCTGAATTGCAAAAGAAGTTTGATCTGATTGCACATGAAAGAAACAGTTTGAAGTCAAAGATAAAGGAACTTGAAGAGATCGTATTCAAGGTGAAGCTGACTGAGCACAAGACGCCAGACTCAATAGCTCAATCACCGAGAGATGATCTAACTGCATTCGAATGCTCATTCAATTCAGCAGCAAGTTCAAATTTTACTAATGTTTCTAATAATCCCTTGTTTGATGTAATTGATGATCATACTTCTGAACATAAAGATCATATTCGTCCTTCTAACCTTTTCTATGACAAAAATGTTGATGGTTCAGGTAACTTCAAAAAGAACAAGTCTCGGAAGAAAATGTTCTGGAAAAGGGATGATGAGAAAGACAGAGGAAATTGGATCTGGAGAGTTAAAGGATCTTCAGAGGAAAAGAAGAAAGAAAAATCATTTGTACATACATCAAATGCTAAATGGAACTATGCTTCAAAAGGTAAAACTTTTGGCAAACCTGATCTGGTTACACCATCAATCAATTGATCAGGTTAGCACAAAAGAAAATTAGTTGTTCCTACTGTGTCTCAAATGATTTTGTAAGAAAATATTATGGGAATAACTGGTATGGTTCTTACTTTATATCTCCCACTAGAACTGCAACTAACCCATTAGGATCCAACTACCAGTGGGTACCAAAAGCTAAATCTGTGTTGCAGGCACCCAAAGTTTAAGGGGGAGAAAGAACGATGACTTCTGATTACTACAGATCAGGACTCTTGCTTAAGTGTCAAAGTGATGACTTCTAAGTACAACAGCTTAGGACTCGGACTTCAATGACAAAGCGTTTGACTTCTGAATGCAAAGATTAAGGATGTTTCAGGAAAAGATTAAATACTATTCTCACCGGAGAATATGTATAATGGCTCTTGAATAATTCAGTTCAAGACCCGTTCTTCAAGGATAAAGTAACTATGGCTTCCAATCGCATCTGATTAGAACTCGCATTTCAGTGCTTTATTTTTTTTCTGTTTTCTGGTTCATTAAAAAAAAAACTTTAAGTTGAGGGGGAGCTTAATTGTCAAAGAGCTTAATTGAAAAACTCCTTTAGAGCTTAATTTAGAGCTTAATTGTCAAAATCCTTTTAGTTTGAGGGGGAGAATTGCATCGTCAAACACACAAATGTTTTCATCTTCTCCAAAATTTATTCTTCATGTTTGTATTCCTTTGTGATTTCATGTACAAAAGCATGTTGAACAACACGTTCTTTTAGGAAAATACAAGGGATTCAGTGTATGAGCTTAACAGAACTTCCATGGATTCACGATAACCAGTGTTTCCTACCCAGGAAGTATTCCCTGAGTGATTGAGGGGAGAAGGGTCAAAATATTTGAGTGTTGGTGTGTGAAGAGGTAAAATGGAAAAGAGAGATTGGTTAGAAGTGAGATTTAACAGTTTAAAAGAAAGAGGGTGAGAGAACAGAGTAAAAGAATATCAAACTCTGCACCAAACTTCTTTCTGAGTCGGGCAGCCACATTATCTGTTGTTTCACATTTCTTCGTGAACGACATTGAACAAGGCAACTAGCCCATGCCATCTCTTGTATACAACCTCACCAGCTACTCATTCTTTTCTCAAAAAGAGAATGTTTCACATTTTCTGGGGAAGCAGCACATATGCTATTGGTTCTTCATTTGGAAGACACTAATATTGAAAAAGAAGGAAAGTTGCCCCACCTTCAAACCCTTTCTCATGCACATTGAGCCGTTGTATAATTTGTTGCTGTCTCAACAAGTTTACATTTTTCTTTCATACACATGCACAAGCACACAAAAATTCGTTTTCTGTCAGAACGTTCATAGATAACCATGTGTTATTCGATGATTAAATGAAAGACCTGGGGAGCCAACATCAAAACCAGCTCTTTATATAGTAACTTTGTGTTACTCAGTAACTTTGTGTTACTCAGTAACTTTGTGTTACTGACAGGCATTTCAACTAAGTCATTTGTTGATTCAGGGTTACCATATTTATTTGAATCTGAAAAGATTGAAATAATCACTTTCTCCATTTGGAGAGATTGCTCTTATTTCCACACAGGGATCTATACATGAAGACAGTGCTAAATTGAAGTTTATAATGACAAGGGGGAGATTGTTCTGATATGTTTTGATGATTATGATTCTCACCACTCATCAAAAAGGGGGAGAATAATTAAAAAGGGAGAATGTACAAAGGGGGAGAATAATCAACAAGGGAGAATATAATCTGAAGATTGCTGAAGAATTTCAAAGATATCAAAGTGTCTGAACTTATTTGAATATCAAAAGCCTGACTGAAGATGATCGTCAGAAGGAAACTTCTTTTAAAGAAAGAGGAAGATGAAGACTGTATCTGAAGTTTTCAAGAGAAGTGAAGATCCGAAGCAAATTGCAAAAAAAAATTTAATCTTGAATCCAAAGGGGGAGATTTTTGGATCATAAATTGTATTCAAGATTAAAGTTAAAGTTAAGGGTTTAAATTGAAATCATGTTAAAGTTAATTAGAGGGTTTGATTTGTAATAAGTTAATAGTTAGTTTATTTGTGGGCCTCAAGCCCATTAGGCATTAGGCCTAAGCATATAATGTTTTAGTTATTTAGGTTTTAGAGTTGAATCCTCATATTACAATAATTATCATATTAGTGAGGTAGTTGTTTTCTCTGTAACCAGTACGCATTAAAGTTATCAAGAACACACAAGGTTTTCATTGTTTAATCAAGGGATCGTGGTATGTTATTCTGATTCATTAATCTCTTGATTTAAATTGTGTTGTGTGTTAATCTATCAACTAGTTATCTGGGTTTAACAGAGTTGACCCAAAGCATAATCTCATGGTCGTCAAACACAGATCAAGACTTCGTTCAGACAACCCGTTTATCCTAGCATCACAAGCTGAACAAGTCTATTATGTACCATATCCATCGAACTCATTAAAAGATTGGTGGTATGTGGTGAAGACAAAGACAAGAGGGGTCTATGAGTTGGCATCGAGTATACCCGAACTACTGGCATATAAAATGTAGATGGGGAATAGTTTTTCCAAGAAAATAATATTGCATCCATAGGGGAAATGAAGACGTGGATGAACCCATCTGTCTTGTCATAGAGGAAGACGACATCAAAGTTGTCAATGATGGTCACGACAACTGACATCTTGACGAGAGTATTAGTGACGAAGAGGAAGAGTTCCAAGACTCAGATAGTGACTCTGACGACGAAGAACCTGACTTATCTGATCACTCCTCAGATGATTAAATACTATGTTAATCTTAGTCTTAGTAAACTTTATCTAGTTGTTTCCATGTTTACTTGTCTATTTATCACCGTTATGAACTTGTCTACAAAATGTTTGTGCCTGGTGTATGTTATTAGGCGGAATCAAACATTGTGTTGTATACTTGAATTACTGTTGTATGTTTTCTAACATTGCTTTGTAGGCAAATCGACAATGTCGCGTACCCCTTCTTCCGGACGAGGTAAGGGAAATACTCCTAGCCGAGATACAGGAGGAGCCTCTAGTAGCGATTCAGTACAACCAGACAATCTGGAGTATGGAAATGTTCACCGTGGCATCGCTGCTTCGAAACAGCTCCCGGTGCAAAAAAAAAGACGCAACTTTCACCTTGCGACAAAAGAGTAATTACATTTCTATTAACTTAATGATCAAATTAATTGTTCTTTGTATCGATACTAACTCAATTCATTGTATAGATGGTCTAATAGCGGCGTGATCCGACGGGCCACCAACCGAACCTTTATTGTGGGGTCATGCACTTGGTCCCAAATCCCTAAAGAGGTGAGGCACCAGATGTGGGAGTTTTTTTCAGGTTCATAGTGTATATTTAACTTGTTATACCTTTGATAGTTTTATTTTAAACTTAAAAGATAACTAAACTTTTACGTACAGACCTTCTGCACGTGGAATGCAGCTTTGGAGACCCAGATGCTAGAGATATGGGAGAGAAAGTGTTGCAAAAACATACAATGACAATTTGAGTTCCGCTAGGTCTAGAGTCGTCGCTTTATCCAACCGGGATGGTATTCCCTATTTCGAGAACGACCCTAACCGAGTTATGAGGTTGTTGAAGAACTCCCCCCCCCCCAATTGGCTTTATCCGGAGGTCTAGAACACGATGATCAATCATTTGAGCAACGAGCATTGAAAGTCTGTTTCCATGGTGTCGTGTGCGGACCGAAATATTGAGGTGGGTGGCGATATATCCAAACACACTTCCGGATTGATCTCGTTCGGAGAGCACAATGTTTGCTTGGTAGGACTTTAATATGTTATAATTAACCCATTATTAGTAGCTTGACTTTTAATATGTTTATAATTAACACATGTTTGTATTATTTAACCTTTGTAAACGAAAGCAAAACAAGGCGTGCTACCAATCGCTTTGGAGCTCTTCAATTATACCTATAAGAAGAGGTCAAGTTTAGATACCTCCTCTTCAGATACCGGGGAGTACGTGACTTTGAGGTGTAGCCGGGTTGCAGTAAGTATTTTGCATAATTGTTATACCGTACGACTTTAGAATATCTATATAGTTTGTGTTTAACTTTAAACTTTATAATTAGGTAACTACCTATCTTTGTGTATGTGTGTGTGTGTATATCTAGTTTGAGTGGCTGTTGGGCAAACATTATGATTGTTTAAGTTAGTTTAAAATGTCCCATTTACAGCCGTTATGATGTCGAAATTGACTTTTAGTGTTTTGTAAACCACCGGGTGACTATGCAACAAATCTCACCCAAAAGTAGGGCAATGATGCCAACCAATATCCTCTAGTTGATACAGAGTTGTGGCATTAGATTGTTGGAGGAACGAATAAAGATCAACTATTTGGGTTTGGGTACCACCAAGATACCAATTTGGTCTTGACCGCAACATACACAAAAGGTGGTGTGTCTTCTTCTTCTGCCCAGGTGTGTACCTCTTTTCCCTTGATGATGTTTATCTATTTCATTTAACATCCATATTAAATATTCTAATGTGTTCTTTAATTTTTAGGAAATGGGCTTAAGGCCCGAAACTCAAGAATTGAAGGAGGAAAACGCGAGCCAATGGGCGGAAGATGAGAGACGACAAAAACAGTATGAGGGGATGTGTAATTTGGTCAAACAACTCAATCAATCTCAGCAGTTTCCACCACAAACGCCGCTAGAGTTCTGAGTATAGATCTGTTTGTTTTGGAATAATTGGAACATGTAATGAAACCTTTTAGTTTGTGTTGGAGCAATTGTGTGTGATTTCTGCTTGGACAATTATATGGAGCATTTAATTAATGTAAGATATTTTGTAGTATTTTATGTTTTTAGCAGTTCTATTTCATATTTACATGATTTACAGGTTTTAAAATAAAAATATAGCAATTTTTTTTGGAACTGCACATTTTACCGGCGGATTACTGGTGGAATAATCCGCCGGAAACTATTTTTAATTTTTTTTGTTTTAAAAATAAAATTATTTTTATTTATAAATAAAATAAAACCGGTGGATTTTTCCGACGGATTTGCAGCGGATTATCACCGATAACTTAATTTAATTATTTAATTCATTTTCATAAATTTATTTTTTTTAAATTTATTTAAATTTTCAGTGGATTTTTTCTGTCAGAAATCCGCCGAAAATTTTAAGCAAAATCATTAACTAGTCTGGTTAAGTTAAGAAAAACATTTTTTTTAAATTGGTTTTAGCGGATTTCCTACAGCCAAAATCCGTCGGAAACGTCAGAACCACCGGTAATTCCACCGAAAATTGACGTTTCCGGCAATAGCTTTTTCGTCACCTAAATCCGTCGAAAACTTTAATTTCAGCGGATTTTTTCGTTGGAAGAGCAGTTGTTTTTAGTAGTGTGTGAAATCAATTAGTTGGATCAAAAGGTATATACCACTTGTAATGTTAAAAAGAAATAATTGAGATGTCGATGAGAGTGGGCATGCGGGAGGCAGTGGGAAGGTGGGGAAAGACATTGAGAAAATATGCATGATTCACCACAAACCTACAAAAACTTTATATTGATAGATCTACCTTTAAAAAATGACATATTTAAAAATTTATAGTTTAAAAAATGTTGTTTTTTGATGTTTAATTTTGGCGTAAGATTTGACATATTCTTTAAAAGAAATGATCTCTGATTTTTACAAACTAATATTCTATTGTTTTTAGGGGTATATTTAGACAGTGTAATATACACTAAGGCTTTGTTTGGCAAACTAGCTTATAAGCTAGCTTGTAGCTGATAAGCTAGCTTTTCAAAACGCTACTTTGAGTAGCATTTCAATAAGTTAGCTTATGGTCATCCAAACATGTACGCTAGCTTATAAGCTAGCTGATAAACTAACTTTTTTTTGCCAAACATAGTCCAAGGTTATTGGGTTAACAAAATTTAGAAGGTCATGCTCTTGTGAAACACGAAAGGTCATGACTTGTTTTTAACTATGTTTCCCATTAACAAAAATTGAATGAAATTATGTTAGGTTTTTCTATTCAATTTGCCTTGTATTTATTCCTTGTTATCTCCGAATTCTTTTATTTTTGATTTGTACATTTCTGGTCAATAACGAGTCTTGAATTTATAATCATTATGTTCAAACAAATACGCCTTCGGTGAAAGAACACTACAAAGAAAAAGCATAGTTGTTGCATGACTCAAAAATACGTCATTCTATTTATTAAAAGTTATGTATGTGTGTTTCTCCCTACACTATAACAAAATTGGGTGTATATGACGCTTAAAGTGTTCAAGGGGCCGTTTACAAAATGCTTACCCGGTAAGTGCTTACCGGGGAATTTACCATAGCGGATGAACATGACAAGAGGATATGATCTTACCTGGTAAGAGGTAGGATAAGGACGAAGAGTCTTACCCATTAAGAGAGAGTGATAACTCTTACCCGGGTAAGCGCTTACCGGGTAAATTGTTGTATAAAATACCACCGTGATGATTAAAATGTTACCCGATAAAGCAAGTTAGTATGTCGAGTTTTATTGGTAAGCGCTTACCGGGTAAGCATTTGGGTAAACGGCCCCTAAGTGTCCTAATAAAGTGTCTTATAGGACTTGCGTTTATAGAACCAAAAAATAAAGTGTTCTATCTAAAATTGTTACAATAAGTTTATATGACAGTTTTGGATGTCGTAACAAGTTGTTAGGACATTATTAAAATAAATTGTCCTATGGCTATTTTATATGACACTTTTAATAATTGTCTTATAAACTTGATCTTTTTATAGGATCTTTATGGTGCGTTTGGTTTGCAGACTGGGTGGGACGGGACGAGGCAAAAACTCACTGTCCCATGTTTTGCGTGATATGGGACAGAACAAAAAATCACCGTCCCACGTTTGGCGCGACATGGAACAGGGACAAAGACTGAATAAGGTGGGACAAGATGAGACAAAAAAAAGATATTTTCTTGTTCCACCAAAATAAGTGGAACAACATGGGACAAAAGTGAGACATAAACTAAAAATCATTGATCTACCGTCATTTGATATATAATTCTAATATGGTATTAGTCTTAAGGGTCACCACTACCCATCGCCGTCACTACCACCATCGACGGCCACAAATAAACCCCGTCAACCACCGTTGGCCACCTCTACCTATTTCTCCACTATAACAACCTCCTCCACCACCTCCACAACCATCGGTCATCGCCACCACCACTACCATCGTTGACCACCTCCACTAACACCAATCACCACCACCATCGACGGCCACCGGTAGCAACCACCAACCATCGTCGACCACTTCCACCTCTTCCTCCACTACAACAACAACTTCCTCCACAACCACCTCCATATAACTTATTATATGACATATAAAATCATCAAACAACTTTTAGGGAAATTTTTCCAATTCTCTCCTATCCAGTCCTAGTCGTACCAAACATAAGACAGACATTTGTCTTGTCTTATCCTGTCCTGTCCAGTCTAGTCCTGTCCAGTTCTAGCCTCTTGTCCTGCCCTGTAACACCCGTAAATTCCTATATGTGAAAGCCAACCCTTTGAGAAATCCTTGTTTCTTATCGTAGAATTACATCCCTTACGTCTTACCTGTTAAGTCTTATCGCGTCGTGGGTGCTCCGGGTGAGAAATGGAAGGAAATGGGGCTCGGGACACTCTAGGCGATAGTGCCCTGGGCACAATCGCTGGGCACAATCGCCAACAGGGTTGTGCCCATGGTACAATTTGGGCGATAGTGCCCTAGCGAGAGTGCCCTGGGCACAATCGCTGGGCACAATCGTTGGCGGCCCCCTGGTCACTTTAAAGCCCGATTTTGAGCAACCTCTCCTCATTCTTTCAACCACTTTCACCTTCTTCTCTCTAAAATCGACCCTCAAACCCTAACTTCGAATTTTATGCATCCAAGGAACCAAATCTAATGTGTTCCAAGTGTTTATTCACCACCCAACAAGGATTGGAAGTTAGGATCAAGAAACTCCATTGTCATCTTCAACCTCAAGCTTCATTCTTGGGTTTTCTAGGTTTTCATCAAAACCTATGTGATAAGTGTATCCCTTCCATTTCTAAACCTTAATATAAGATATAAATGCTCTCTTGATGACTTCCTAGTGTTCGGTTTCTCAAATTTCGGTTTTGATGGTTTTGTATAAATTAGGGTTTTGGTCAAGTTGGGGATTTCGATGTAAAATGTTTGTGGATCGATTCTTAATGGTTGAATGAGTATATTCATGGTTAGAAACTTGTGAATATATGTTTTGGAAGGTTTTGCTCTTGGATTCAAGTTTCTCCAAGGAAGCTCAAGTTGGGGAAAATCTAGATTTAGCCTAAATCTAGCAAGTGAGTTCAAGTTGATTTGTGAAAACGGTGTACATGCCAAAATGTCTATTTTAAAGTGTTTATATGTTTTACATGAAATTATTAACTGTTGATTTATCTGGCGAATCTTGATTAATTTATTGAAGTGTTTGGTTTTATAAACTTTTTAAACCACCCACGTTTGGGATTTTGAGCATTTTAACAACTAAATTAAACACATTGGTATTTTGATGATTTATTTCATAAAAGAGAAGTTAGAGTATAAATGCATTTTATTGCGTGTTTTAGATAAGTGTTTGATTTTGTATTATGGGACGTTTTTTGAAAAAGTAAATGATATAATTAACTTGGAAAATGAGTTGTCCAAATCTAAACTATGTTGGAGTTAATTATATATATATTTTGGGAGTATGGTTTACATAAAGTCGGGTTGTTTACGTTTGATTTCATTTCATGATTTTCGATGTTGGGTCTTTGGATTCGTTAAGCTTATGGCTCAGTTTGGATTTTTTTGGATCTTGGGGACACTTGTCCAACCTTAATAGCTCATTGTATAGCGTTTGGTTATGATTTGAATTTCTGCATCTTATTTGAGGGTTACATGTTTTGAATGTGTTAGTTCATTCGTTTGAGTCATGTAATGTTTTAGTTAGTGCAATTGATCCATAGGCACGGTGTTCTTTGTCTCGTTCTGGACAGGTTCACCACTTTGGCACGGAATAGGCATCGGGTCACCATGGTGAGTAAGGTGTGGACCTATATGGTCGGGCAGCGTCCCATGGGCAGTAAGGTGTAATTCCCTTGTGCATAAGTTCCCGTTTTGGAACTGGGTTCCCCTGTTTTGGAACTCTCAAAAATAGACTCAGAGAAGTTGACTTGATGTTTTCGAGCAATAGACTCAGAGAAGTTGAGCTCGATATGTTTTATGAGTATAATCCATACATTTTGGTTTTCTACATAACTATGTGACCTACTTTTGTGTTCCGTCACATACTATGTAATTGGGTCTCCCCCGTCACCGAAAGGTGTTATTTTGGTTATGGAGTTTTATAATCCATGTTTCCGGTGATGTTTCGAGTATGGATGGTTATCCATGTTCTTGGGTTTTTCATAATAAACTTTATCCATGTCTTTGGAATATTTTAGACGATAGAGTTTATCCACGTTTTAGTATTTGATTATTAAAGTGGCAGCTATGTTTTACGAGAGTTTTGGGTTTTGGATTTATATTCGAAGAGGCTTTTGTTTTTTGATTTTAATCACGAAGTTAATGAATGTTGAAAAGAGATTGTTTCAGACTTAATGTATTTCGTTCTGCTTGATTTTGAATTGAACGTATTTTCCTTTTGGAATCACGACTTATATAATATTCTTAAAGTCATTGTTTTATATAATTATCTGATGAAAACTCTTGAGCTCACTAGGCGTAAGGCCTAACATTTTTATTTGTCGGCATGTGCATTAGGTTCAGTCGGGGGATTGGTTCTATCAGTTCTATGAAGAGATGATCCATAGTCTTTCACGAGGATAAGTAGTTGGTGAATTCTTCCGCAGTTTGGAGATAGTGACTATTAATGGGTTCTTAGCAACACCCGCCCCTTTTATAGATTGTGTACATAGAATGAATTGTGTTTATTGAAGTTAAGCCTCAATTGTGGTCGTAGATGGATCAGCTATTGATGTATTTATAAAATTTTAATTAGTTGTTATTTCCATATTTGTGGGTGTTACAAGTTGGTATCAGAGCTTAAGTTTGAGAGAATTAGGTATTGATGTGGATGTCTAGACTCAAACTAGCGTTATTTTAAGTGATTGAAGGTGAAGTTGCACCATTAGGTACCTTAAGATACGATATTTCGAGGTTGATGGGGTCACTAGGAACGGGAATCACGTCGAGAGTAGCAAGGATGACCATGTGCAGTACGTTCAAAATCGCACGTAGCCAGTGCTATGGTGAACCTACGTGTTACATGTGTATGTTTGAACTATCTTGGTATGATGACCGTTAGGGTAGTGAGGAAGTTTCTAAATGGGTAATCGTTAGAAGGAGTTGATGATTTTAGCATTCGTCACTTGGAGTGATAGTAAGCATGATGATTGCATTAAGTGGACCATTTCGGGTCGGAATGATTGGTTGGGTTAGAACCGTAGGCTTTTGGAATCGACATTATTTGAGGAGAAATTGTAAGGCGAACCGATGAAATCTTCGATGATTGCCTTAAGATGTTTGATCATCCGGATGACAATAGTAAGTTTGGGAAATGAGGAACGTGATTTCGGGATGTCGAGTGCCGACCAAATTCATGCACGAAGTTTGTTTCTAAAATGAGTCTGCATCAACTACCTTTTTTTTATGTTCTCAAAACATAAAGTGAGCAGAATTGCGAAATTTTGTGAAAAGGGTTTAGCACACACAAAATTTAAACCATGAGTTTAAACATGCATAAAATCGTTTCATTGCACACGATTGCAGATTTTGTTGAGATTTTCCTTATCCTCGATTTTGCCGAACAATATTTTCGGATATTGTAGCATTTGCGATTCAACCTCGTTTAGAGCCTCGGGCAAGTAGCTGCAATTTATGACCTTGACATTGGATCTCCTCCACATATGTTAAGGTTTTAGAGGAAAGGCTATTCCCATGTTTTGGTATTCGAGTTTTATTGGAAACTTTATTCCGTGTGATTTTTGTTGGGTTTTATGAAACATTATTTTATGACATTTTCCTACGCATGAGTGTACTTTGAAATGCGTAGGTTTTAAAATTTTGATGCATGCGGATTTATGAGTTTTATTGAAGCCTTATGTCTCATGCGAGTTTTGTTGAAAAGTGTCGTTTTATATCACAAATGCGATAAAAAATAAATTTTGGAATTATGACATTTTAGTCATAACTTTGTTTCATGCTATTGGATTTTAGGAACGGAGATTTGGCACCATTCGATTTAGAGTGTCGTTGGGTTTGATTGAGTTTTATGGAAAATTTTGCTGAGTCTTATGGAATTCTATTTTACGACATTTTGCATCGTGCAGTTGAACTTTGAGAGGTATATACTTACATTATTGTGTGCGTTAACTTATGAATTTTCGTTTAGTATTTTTGTCTCGTGCGAGTTTTGCACCGGTATTTTTGCATCCGTAAGGGACGTCTTGAGAGTTTTGTTGTAGGTGTTATCCCATATGTTATTTTGGGAAGTTTCAATATCATATTATTTCTCTTTTGGGTTTTATACAAGTGTTATTCGTTGTATGCTATTTAGTGTTCGAATTAATTTATACTATTGGTGTGAGTAAGCATATGAAAGATTTATGTTGTCTCATATTGAACTTTTGCTTTGAACATGTTTCAGTTGTTAATTTTACGGTTATAAATTTGCCGCAATGCATTAAATGAGTTATCGGTATACATGTCAATGTAGCTTCTATTTTGGACAAAAAATATTTTATTCGCGCGCCTAAATTTTGAAGTCGATCTAAATCATTTTACATTTGACCAAATCACATTCATCTATCTTTTACCAAATTTGGGAGATAAACTGAAGTATGTGTGCCTTGTTGGAAATTTTATCCTATACCACTTTATGGTTAAAAGAGAGAGTTTTTGAACTTGATATTGTAAAGTTTCCTCTTTTGGAGGATGTACAAACATTTGTTGCACCTTGTTGTAGTGCAGAAAAATATTTTTGCATACTGTTAAGTCAAAATATTGTATCCAAGATTTAGTTAGAAAGTCAAAGTTGTAAAGTCAACAATGTCAAAGTCATTGTATTAGTCAAAGTTGTATTAGTTTCCTTAGTGATTAAGTCTTTGTTAGATTAGTGGGTATAACTAGGTTTTAAGTCTTGTAGTTTTGTTAAAGAAACGTCATTGTAAACATTTCATTGTAAGAGACGTGTGAAGATTCAAGATCTACTTTCTCTCTCTACTCTCTCTCTAGTTCTTGATTGTTCTATCTTATTGAGAAATTGCTTGATTGTTTGGGATTTTACATTCACAATTGGTATCAGAGTCGTACCAAATTTTTTCAGAAAAGATTTGCACAGAAAATTGGATTGATTTCTGAAATTTTGGATCAAAAGTTGAATTTTCTTGAAAATTTTCAAGAACACATATCTGTTCTTATTACATTATGATAAATCAAATTTCATTTGAATCATTGTTGTTTGGTTGTGAAAATGGTTGTATAGAGTTCGATTTATTTTTGTGAATCTTTCTTGTTTAGATTTCAATGTCAAAATCATAATAAATCACATTTAATTTCGAATTTTTGCAAGTTTCTGTGTTGAAATGTTTGAAACTGTTCTTGATCAGATTTTTGTGTTTTGTTGTTTTTAATCAGAAATTGACATTGGAAATATGTTCTATATGCTTAATCGATCATTCTTATGCATTATCATGTTTTAATTTGCAGGTTTGATTTGATTTGAAGAACACGTAGACTTCAGGGCCGTTTTTCTAAAAGCAATATGCAGATGGCGCAAAACCAGCTTGAAGCTAGCGCAAAACTATAGATCATTTGTAATTGCAGTGAATTGAATTTGTGTGGCCGATGAATTGTTTATGTGATAATTAATCGGTGGCTTATCAATTTGAGAATCAATTTGTGATTGGATGCTAGCTTATCATGGGACGGTGGACATTAATTTGGAAATCATTTTGTGATGTGAGTGGATTCAAATATGGTGGTCGGTGATGCAGTAATTTGTTTAACTAATTGATTTTCCAGGCTATGGTCTTTCAATTGGAATTCAAATTTTGAGTGGAGGAAAAGTGAGTGGGCGGTGGCTTGTTTGTTTGCGCTATTCATTATTCAAGCAAACCTCAGGTTTGCGCCATAGTCAATTCACGCAAAACTTTAATTTGCGCCAACCATATTCCACTCATTGTTTGCGCCATTTGCAGTCAATCAATTTTAAAAGTTTGTGCCACTCACCATTGGCGCAAATTTCATCATTTGCGCCATTCAAATAATATTTTGCGCCAACCGATTTGATAAGATTTACCATTTGCACCAACCTCATTTCTATTTTGCACCAGATTTTGAATTAATTTGATCTGCAAGTTTCAGTGATTTGAAGAGTTCCAAAGATTGAATTTTTCTGAGATTATTTTGTTGTGATCCAAGTTTGACTTTCAGTCAAATTTTTCTGAATTGTTTGGGAACGATCATTTTTATCAAGCTGATTTCTCATTCAATATTTTCTGAGAGAGGAAATAATGTACATCCATTTCGACTAACGATCATTTTTTCAAATTATGTTTGAAACGGGATGAGTTCACCAATATTACTCAGAGGAAGATACGAGCAGTGGAAAGTTGATTTTTTCAATTTTGTAGATAAACATGAGCTGAGTTGCTATATCAGATTATCATTGTCTGAAGGAGAGATGAAACCTCAAACTCCAACAGAAGATTGTTCTGAGGAACAGGAGAAAAGAAAGAGAGTTGATATTTTAGCCCGAACTTTTGTGTTTAATAGTATTCGTCATGATATTAATGGTCACATAAATACCTATCAGTTGACAGGAAAATATTTATACAAGTCGACAGGAAAGGAGTTATGGGACTATCTTGAATGGACGATGTTAGGGCCAAATGTTTTTTCTGAGCTAAAAGGACAGATTTCTGAGTTGGAAGCTAAAATTCAACAAGCAGTTTCTGTTGAAAGTTATGAGAAAAAGATTTATGATCTGAAAGATGCTAATGCTGAGCTTCTAAAGAAAATATCTGATTTGGAACAAACGATGGTTAAAGAAAGATCTGATTTTGAGAGTAAGAAGAAGGAGTTTGCTAAGAAATTTTCAGAGTTTTCCAAGAAGAGTTTTGAAGAAAAGAAGACTGTTGAGCTTAAATGCATAAAGCTTTCTCAACAAGTTTCTGATTTTGAGAAAGTTCTTATCTTAGAAAGAGAAAAGTTTGCCAAAGAGAAGAAGGTCATTGAACAAAAGAATGTTGGATTCTTTAAAGAAATATCCGGCCAAAGAAAGGATGTTGAGAAGGGATTTGAAGAAGAACGAAGCATGTTTGAGGCTGAGATCAAAAAGCTTACTGAGAAGCTATCTGAACTATCTGAAAGTGTGCTGAAAGAGAAGAAAACGAAGTCTGAATGTGAGACGAAGATTGATCTTCTCATCAAAGAAAGAGACAACTTTGCTTCAAAGATTAAAGAACTTTAAAAGACAGCCTCAAGTTCAAATCAGAAAACTGTTTCTTTCAAGAGGTCAGTTAAATCTTCTGATCAGATTCGTAGTACTAACATTTTCTATGATAGAAATATAGATGGTTCATTCTTTATAGGACTTTCATGGGATTCGTGTGTGAGCTTAAACATAACTTCCATGGATTCCCGTTAACCTGTGTTTCCTACCCAGGAAGTTATCCTCGAGTGATTGAGGGGTGAGGGGTCATAAATCAAAGAGTGGGGGAGATAACTCATCCGATTGAGTTTTTCTCATTGTGTGGAGTGGTAAAATGGAAAAGAGAGTTTGGTTAGAAGTGAGCTTTAATGATAAAAAGAAAGAGGGTATGAGAACAGAGTTAAAAGAATATCAGAACTCTACACCAACTACTTTCTGAGCCGGGCAGCTACATCTACTGATTGGTTCACATTCTTTGGTGATCATCACTGAAAAAGGCAGTGAGCCCATGCCAACTCTTGCATTAACCCCACCAACCACTCGTTTCTTTCTCGAAAAAGAAATGTTTCATTTTCTTTGGGGACACAGCATATATGCTATCTAATCTTCACTCAGAAGATTTAGATATTGAAAAAGAAAGAAAGTTGCCCCACCTTTGCACCTCTTTCATGCACATTGAGTTCGTGTAATATTTGTTGCTGTCTAAACAGTTTACACAATTTGAGCCTGAAAAAGCTAAGTAGCTTCAATCATTCATACACTTTCACGAGCACACAAGGAATGAGTTTTCTTGTCATAACATTCATAGAAAATTCCTTTGTGGTTTTTCGATGATTGAATGGAAGCCCTGGGGGAGTGATCATCATAAAAGCTCCTTTCCAATGTACATTCATTGTACAAAGTGGCTTCGTGCTACTTACAGGCATACTAACTGTTTCATTTGTTGAATCAGGGTTACCAAGTTTATTATATCTGAATTTGAAAAGATTCGGGTATATACATTTTATGAAATGACGGTTAATCAGATCAACGGGTGGAGATTGTCAAATTATCATGAGGGGGAGATTGTTATTCATTACAAAGGGGGAAATCAAAGAAAGTGCCGAAATTGACGAAGTTTTGATGATCATGATGCTCACAATCATCAAAAAGGGGGAGAATTTTACAAAGTTCAATTTCAAAGCCAAGCTGAAAGATCAATTTCAAAGCCATCAAGAAGATGTCAAAGTGAAGATTGACTTGGAAAGAGATTCTGAAAGTTTTGTCAAAATTTTTAAAAGATTATGAAGATAGATGATTCGAGAAAGTTTGTTTTTCTGAAGACGGTCCAGAGATCACAAGAGATGAAGATACAAGTTTTTTAAAGATTCCTCAATCAAAGTTGTTTCAAAAGTTTTCAAAGATGTTTCAAAGGAGTTTCAAGAATTCTGTTTCCTGTTAAAGGCATGTTGACTTTCAAAGCTACAAAGTGAAAAAGACTTTTCAAGATTCTTCAAAGGCTGAAAGACTGAAGATTGTTAAAGCTTCAAAGTTCAAAGTTGTCAGAGACAAAAGCTGAAGAATCAAAAGCTGAAGATTAGTGTCAAAATTTTATTAAATCTTGAATACAAAGGGGGAGATTGTTAAGTCAAAATATTGTATCCAAGATTTAATTAGAAAGTCAAAGTTGTAAAGTCAACAATGTCAAAGTCATTGTATTAGTCAAAGTTGTATTAGTTTCCTTAGTGATTAAGTCTTTGTTAGATTAGTGGGTATAAATAGGTTTTAAGTCTTGTAGTTTTGTTAAAGAAACGTCATTGTAAACATTTCATTGTAAGAGACGTGTGAAGATTCAAGATCTACTTTCTCTCTCTACTCTCTCTCTAGTTCTTGATTGTTCTATCTTGTTGAAAAATTGCTTGATTGTTTGGGATTTTACATTCACACATACGCAACATAAATTGAGGCAGGTTAGGACCATAGTGGTCCATTTGTAGATCTTGTTGCACATATGTTGTTATTGTCATTATTAACATGAGTATTGATCAAATGAAATTTTGAAATAGTTTTATATGCGTAAGACGAAGAGCCATGCTAAGGGCATGCTTGAGTAAGACGAAGAGCCATTAGAGGAGATTACGATATACCGTTCAAGCCCAGGATATCTCCAATGACACTAAGAACGAGGAACGCGCTCTACTATGCCCCATAGAAGCTTATAGGCTTTTCGAGGCAAAAAAAAACGCCGTTTTGGCATGTTTTGAGACAATTTTATGTTTATTTTTTTGTCAAACTTTTAATTTTTCGTTTGGGCTTTTTTATGTTTGGCACATCACCTTTCAAGCCCATTACTTTTTGAACTTCTTTTCATTTATTAGTCGTACTATGTGGATGGTCACTTGATGAATAATACTCATTTTCTTCTTCATCCAAATTCCTGAATTCTTTGAATTAAAATTTGAACATTAAGCTTGACATTCTTGGTATCAACAAGTTTTAGAAGTGACTTTTCTTTCACGTTTGTAGTCGTCAATGACTTTAGGTCATTCATAGTCGCCGATGACTCTAGACCATTCAAAGTTGTCCAAGGTATTAGTCAATGTGCATAAACTGACACGGATACATATGGTATAAGAAAATCATATACAACTTGTTTTATATTTCAATTTGTACTTGAATTTCATTTACATTAATGTATACTTGTCTCTATTTATCAGTTTAATATAAATCATATGTTATTCATGCATATCGAATATGTTTGAATGACCTTTTTCCTTTATTATACGACACCAAAATATAATAATATAATGTAATTTAATGACCCATTTCATTATTTTCTTTAGGACCATTTACCAAAGGCTTAAGGGCAAGCGTTTACCAGCAACAGATGTCACATTTATTACCTTATCGTGTAAAATTCGCCATCAAAATAGATTGTTGGTAAGCGTCTTAAACTCGATAAACACTTATTGGGTAAGAGTCTTTTCCCTCACTGGGTAAGACTATTGGTCCTTGTTATGCATCTTATCAGGTAAGATTCTCGGTCTTTTCGATGCTCAATCTGTAAGGTAAGTGATATCGGTTATATATAGGGGCAAGTTCAAACGAGAAGCTAAACATTTTGCGAGAAGGCGATAAGTGTTTAATCATATATGATACACAAGTTTAATCATATATAATTAAACACATGTTATATTGGCAATACATAGACGTTTAATCATATATAATTAAACACACATACAGGTAGACCTGACAACCGTGTTGTGTCGTGTCGGGTTCAAAGTTAAACGGGTTGAGAGTGTCTAACCCTAACCCGACCCGTATAATAAACGGGTCAAAAAATCTCAACCCTAACCCGACACGACTTGCCTAACCCGTTTAACATTTATAAAACTAAAAATTAAAAATCGAAAATTCATAAAAAGGTACAAATCCAAAATTCAAATGAAAGCATTATAAATCCAAATTTTATAGTTCAAACTTAAAAGTTCTAACCGAATCTAAAACATTAAAAAGAAAACTTATAATATATATATATATATATATATATATATATATATATATATATATATATATATATATAGCCTTAGGTTCATTTGAGAAATGGTAAATATATGAGAAATAGAGAAGTAATCCTAGTCATTCATATAGTCAAGATCGGATTTGACTGGTCAAATATTGCGGCTTTGACTGGTCAAAAGTTGCGGCTTTGACTGGTCAAAAGTTGCGGCTTTGACTGGTCAAAAGTTACGGCTATTCCAAAAATAGAAGGACATTTTCGTAATTTTTACAACATACACGGGCTGTGTTCATATATGAACATGTATAATTCACATATGAACTATATGTTCATATATGAATCAGTATAATTCACATCTGAACTCTTTTAACCGATTCATATATGAACATTTGTGATTCATATATGAACTAATTAACTGATTCACATATGAACTAATTAACTGTAAGTTCATATATGAATCAGTTGAACTAATTAACAGATTCATATATGAACTTTTGTGATTCATATATGAACTAATTAACTGATTCATATATAAACGTATAGTTCATATGTGAATCATATAGGTTCATATATGAATTCATCCCGCGTATTTTACGAAACTACCCCTCTACATTCTATAGACCATGCAAGGAATTATCCGGTGCTTCGCGGTCAAAGCCGCAAATGTTGACTAGATGAATGGCTAAGATTACTTCTCTATTTCTCATACATTTACCATTTCTCAAATGAACCTCTCCCTATATATATATATATATATATATATATATATATATATATATATATATATATATATATAAACGGGTTATTCGGGTCATTTTCGAGTTGCAAATTTTGACCCTAACCTGACCCGTTTAATTTTCGTGTCGTGTCGTGTCAACCCGTTTACTTAAACGGGTTGAAATGTATTACTCAAACCCGTTTATTTCGTGTCGGGTTAGCGTGTTGTGTCATTTTTTGTCAGGTCTACATACAGGCCGTGTAATCATATATGATATCACACTTCTCGTCTTCTCGCCTTCTCGTAAAATATTTAACTTCTCGCATGCTTCAAACCTATGTTCAGTTTGTGGTTTTATATGGATAAACAAATACGAATTTTCATTGAATAAACAAAAAATTTACAAAAAAATTCATGTATTTTCAAAAATAAAATACTAATAAAATACAAATATGTATTAAACTACTTTTAAACATATATTAAAAATATAAAAAAAATGTTAAGAAAAACTTAGTTGTAAACCTTTCAAAAGTTCAGAAGAAGACAAAACAAGTTTCAATAAAAGAAATTTAGGTGGGGTTTAGTTTTTGGAATGTTTTTAGATGAAATGGAATCTGTCAAAGAAATTTGACTTTGAAGAAATTGGAATGGAATGTCATGTTTGACGACATGTTTGGTTGACAGAATTGGAATATGTCTGTTTGGTTCACAAAATGTAGTTTTGGAATTGGAATGAAAAGTTGATAAATGACTAAAATACCCTTTTTGATCATTTTAATTTGTTAAACAAAAAATGCTTTAATAAAATAGTCATTAAAAATACTTTATCTGTAATAGTGGTTCAGATTGGTGGTGGTTCAGACCGGATGTGGTCGGCCATGGTTCAGATCGGTGGTGGTGCGCGGTGGTTTAAATTGACGGTGGTTCAGATCGGGGGTGGTCGGCGGTAGTTCAGATCGGCGGTAGTTGGTGGTGGTGCATATCGGCGGTGATCGATGGTGGTGCAGATCAGCAGTGGTTTAGATCGGCGGTGGTGGTTTGGAGAAGGAACCGATGGAGGCATGTTTTAATCATATATGTTTTATGTGATTAAGTTATATTAGATTAAGAGCATATGTGGTATTATGAAAAAGAAAAAAAAAAAAATTTCATTCCATCAAAATACCTTGTAGTTGTTAAGGAATGTTAAATTCCCTCATTTGTGGAATTTGATGGAATTTAGAGATTCTTTCCATAAAGAAGAACGAACTAAATAAATAAATGGAATTCCATCAGATTCCTTCAAAATTTACGAACTAAACGTCACCTTATAGATTGCTTATATAACATTGCATGACCTTTGATTATACAATTGAGTATTTTATGCAGTTAGGACATCCATACAAGGAAATATTTTGGTCTCTTATTTATCTCTCTCTGTTATATCTCCAACAATTATCTTCAAAATACGAAAAAGTATTTGGAGTTTTTTTTTCTCAAACGGTTTCATCAAAACTTTCTAAAAAATGGAGGAAGTATGAGATAGAAATATTTTTTCCCAAATTTAAAGATTTCTTTAAAAACTTTATTTTTTTTATTCCCAATGAAAAACATCTCCAATCAACCAATGAAATAAATAAATGAGTAAACTACAACTTTGGTTCTTGTGTTTTTTGAAAATAACATTTTTCGTTCCTATAGTTTTGAAATTACAAGATAGTCATCAGGGTTTGCAAAAATATTTGGATTTAGTCCCTCCCTTTAATGACCGCTAGAAAATTCTGTTAAATGAGAGGCATTTTCTTCTTTTATCGCTTTTTTTGTCTTCTACTCATTCAAAATTGATTTTACAATTTTGGTCCCTGTGGGTTTTTATTGGGTAAAAGACAAAAGTCGATGAAAGAACGAAAATGCTCCACATTTAACAAAAAAATTTAACGGCCGTTAGCAGAAGGGATCAAATCCGGACGTTTTTGCAAACCACGATAACCATCTCGTTAATTTTGAAACTACAAGAACAAAAAGTGTTATTATTGACAAACCACAAGGACCAAATTTGTTGTCTACTCTAAATAAATAACAGAAGAATCTCTAAATTTTGTTATATTATTGAATACTTATTGATATAATAATTGTCCAAATCTTTAAAATGAAAGAATTTGTAGAAATTAAATGTAATTATTAATATTTTTAATTTTTCTGTATCAGATAAATTCTGAATAAATGGTTGAAGATGCTTTAAGCAACCAAATTCCCATGAAATGGTTTTGAAAGAAATGAATATTTCAAGCCTCAAAATGATTCCTAGTTTGTTGCTTATAGAAGTAGTTTAATACTCTAAGCTACCATCCATCAATCCTATCAGATTGTCACAAGAAAGGTTACATTGTTTGCAAGTTACATATATATGTTTGAGATTTTCTACTAGGCTAATTCTAATAACATGTTGCCATTATTAATTTATTAATTAAGTTAATTATAGGTGTTTTGTCAGTTTGTCCACATCTCGTCTAATCCCATTAAGTCTTAAAGATACCAGTCGGGAAAATTGAAAAGAAATATGACTTGTAAAATATTAACTAAGAGAATGATTTCTAGCATTTTTCGGGTTAAAACTACTGAGCGCTAGAAATGTTGGGTCGAACTCGAAACAGAAAAAATTTCATAGTCATTTTTTTACAGCATACACTATTTGAATTAACGAAATCTACAACCATTATACACTGCCAGATATATATATATCCTTCCAATCCTTCCAATATATATATATATATATATGAAGAGGATTGTGCCATGATAAATGAACAAGAGTTGGGTTCCTTCGAGAATAAGAGTTATTGTGAGAAAATGAGAACAAAACCTTCCTTCATATACCTAAAACTACCATTATTTACATGTTTTTAATCATGGCCGAAATTTTAACAAACTCATTCATGTAAAGATGATTAAATGAATGTAGAAGCTCATGAACATGAAGATAAAGGTA
Organism: Arctium minus; assembly: GCA_954870635.1. Lineage (NCBI taxonomy): Eukaryota > Viridiplantae > Streptophyta > Magnoliopsida > Asterales > Asteraceae > Arctium > Arctium minus. The sequence continues at coordinate 28,876,062 of OX941089.1, read as the reverse complement.
GATAAGATAGAAGGTAAATGAAAATAAATCAACAAATCCCACCATTCTTAGAAAACTGTTATTATCACACGATCCTAAGTCTGAAACACAAATAGCAAGCTGATAACTGTAACAGTTGGAATGAGATGAAGTATGAAACAATGCTCGTTATATACCATAATTGACACAAGTACTTGAAACCCGAATCATTATATGTATAATAAATACCCTTCCAAGATCATCATCATTCAATTCAAATATGAAATATTCATACAACCGTTTCCACAATTAAAGAATACTCTGAGAGATGGGTGTATATATAAACAATGTACACCATAATTATATAATAAACAGGAAGATAAATATGTGATGAATCAAACCCAAAAACTGCACACTTTTAATCAACCACTCATTGTTGCTGCTGCTGCTGCTGCTATCTCAAACATTCAATCCTTGCTCGTGATTTAAACTCTTCACTGCATTTTACACAAAATTAGATAAATATATATATATATATATATATATATATATATATATATATATCGGTGCCAAAGTAAGCTCAATCCCAAATCTCACAAATTATATAAAGCGTACAAATGCCCAACCACAAAGAAAATCTATCACTCCCCAGGTATAACCTTTTCTAAGGCTGGCTGATCTATCCAAAACGTCATTCAGGAGAGCTACGAGGGAATATTAGTTTTGGAATTAGTTCGGGATCATCAAGCTACTTTTACACATCACAATATCATTACACCCGAGTCCCACCACATCACCTCCTAAACCTACATCTTCAACTCGTGACCATGAGAATATTCAACCATTTTATATTCACGATCCTTCAAAAAGTCATGACAATCCACCTCAAATACACGAATCCCAAATCTAATCCGCCTCAGAAACAACTAGAAAAAACTCTATGTTTATAGAAGGAAAAGAATTGGGAATGTAGATAGCAGCACACAAATTAGGGACTCTCAAGCCAGTGAACAGAGTCCACTTCCTAAGGATCCTATCACTTATAAGGTGGTAATTCCAGTTGTTGATGATCTTGATCAAGAATAGATGTCTATAAGTTCAAACAAAAAGGTTTGCAATGAAAACAAATAATCCACTGTCCAATAACCATATCAAGAATAAAAAGACAAAAAACTATCCTGAAAGGAAAATTTGAACGGTCTACAGTTAAGAGAAATAGAAAAAAGTTACCTATATCTGAAACAAAGAATACCCAGTAATGGCATTAAAAGAATATACACAGCAAATATTGTTATACTATTAACAATGCACAAAAGACAAAGCCAAGAAAAGCTACCAGCTGTATAGCTGAAGTATAGAACAGTATTGACCAATATTTTTTGGTGTGTACAGCAGGATAATCCTAAAGGCATGCTAATTTATCTCATTGAGTAAAGGACTAAAGAATGCAGCACATTACAGTTGTGGTTGTGTTTGATAACATTAAAAATACGCTGAATGAGTGCACATACGCCTAAAAAGTGATTTTCTATCTTGAAAAGTTTGAACATCAATCCTTCTATAAAATAAAATGGCGTTCATCTTTTTTCTTTTTACCAACCTCATTTGAACAGCTTATGTAAATATTGACAAAACTTAGTGAGTATTGATTACCTTCTTTTTATTGTTTACATTATCTTCATCTACATCATCGTCATCATCATCCTCGTCTTCTTCAGCTTCCTCATCATCTTCATCATCCTCATCATCTTCCTCATCTTCAATCTCATATTCATCGTTCTGGGCAGCCTCCCCAGTGAACCAAGAGACAGCATGAGGAATGATTTTGTCTCGAATGGTTGACCTGGAATGTACACATTTATTAACAACATTTAAATATGTATCCAACATATGAGATGTAGAAGTTTGACAAAATTAAGACATGATATTGCATGATTCCCATCTCAAACATGGAACACACAATTTGTTTCTGTACATCTCAAGATATCAGTATAATTAACTCCCGAAGGCAGCTATTTTGTTATAATTAAAAAGAAAAACACAAAGAATATGAAATTAAAATAATTTAGCTTCCACATAAGTCAATTGATCTGTAGTTTGTTTCTTGCAAATAAAGGAAAAGGCATATCTTCTCTGAATTTGTCATTTCAAGCTCTTTTAGTTAGAGTGCACAAACGGTACCTACCCAATGTCATAATCGTGTTCCATCTGATTCTGAAGCAATTCAGCCTGTTAAACAGAATGGAAGAGAAGCAGAATAAGTAACCAATAGAGAAGTAAAATGATGGGTAGGCCGCTTGGCATGACATGATGTTAGAACAAGCAAAACAGTAATAGTAAAATGGGAAGGTCAACTCTTAAATTGACCCATTAAGAGAGAGAGAGAGAGAGGTGGCTCTTATTTATTGATTTGTTTTTTCACTGGAGGAGGGGGCATGATCTTCCAATGATGATATTGGACAAGTAAACTACAGATGAAAACAAATAATGTTTCCATATTCCAGAAATAAGCTGCATAATTTTTGGCTTTTGAGACCAAATGGCTTCCCAACTTCAAAAATTGATGGGACTTCTTGAAGGCATAATTTCCATAGTATCCATTCAATTGCTTTTTCTATGCCTTACTTTTCCCATGCCTTACTTTTCCCATTAAAAATCATTGTTCAACATATAAATAGAAAATGTGATGGTGGATAACATGGTTCAGTCAATTAATATTCTACAAACTTCTGAAAGTATTTGATGGCTACAATGACCTTTTTAAATAAATATATAAAGCTCATGATGTTAAGTGAGCAAGAAGGAGAAAAGCATATCAATTTGAATCTGATACTTTGGCATTAAAAATCAAAGTACAACTGATATGACAACATATGTTGGTGATTTTAGTGTCATCAAGCATTTTGGTGTAATTGTGATTTATTTGAGATCGATTAAGGCGATGAGGCAAACATACGTGAGTTAGGAGGTGCAGAGTGCACACTTACAAATGTTGCCCCTATCACCTTAGATCGCCATAGAGCAGGGGTCAAGGGGGTCACGCCCCTAGCGGGGTTCCAAGGGGCTAAGCCCCTTGGCGGTGATCCCTAGAAAAAAAATTCGGATCTAAGTTCTAGACTTAGAACATTTACTAAGTCGTATTCAGCATCTGGTCTTCAGCATCATTCATCAGCTGTCGCTGATTGGTCATCGGCTGTCGCTGATTGGCTTTCAGCTGTCGCTGATTGTCCTTCAGCTGTCGCTGAACGAGTCTTCAGCTAACGCTGAGCGAGCCTTCAGCTATCGCTGAACCTACATGTTCCAGAACTTAGATTCTGTTGTAACTGCTCTTTGACCTTATCCATTAATGGTTATAACCGTTAAACCACCAATAACCGTCGATCCTCATTTAAATATGTAAAACGAGAATCTATATCTTGAGTTTTCACAGCCTTTGAAAAGAGAGAAGACCTTAAGAATTATCCCAATACGAAATTCGTGAACCCAAGGCTAATTAATAGGGTCGAATTGTTGTATTTAGAAAGTGTTTTCCTACACGATTTTTAAGTTTATCCAGTCCATTAATCTTCTTCCTATACACAGTCCCTAACAACATAAATGGAAGAAAAACCTGAAACAAACAATTAACCAACTAACCCATGTCCTAGCCATCGAAAACAGGCCACAAAAGACTGAAAGTCAATGTTATTTTTATTTGGAAGTAGGTGGGAGAGGGTGGGGGTATAAAACCATGTTCCAACAATGATTTTGTGATTTTCAAATGTATCAAGTAGTGCTGAACTTACTATATCCTCGTCAATATCATCTTCATCATCAGGGATTTGAGGCGGATTAAAAAAGTTGAAAAAACTTTCACAATCCTCTGTTTTCGTAATTGGCGGCTTGGGGCTTCTTGAGCCCTTCTTAGGTTTCTTCCTCAGAACCTTCTGGGTCAAATTTTTCCCTGGAAACCATTCGATCTCCGTCCTATAATTTTCCATGATAAATCAGATGTGAGACGATGATAATGAAGCAGAAACTTGGGAATGACAACTAAAACCAACGACGAAGAGATAGAATTTTCCAAAAAATTAGAATTAAAAAGTCGCACATAATACCCGATTGCTTTTTCTAAGATATGTTCCTCCTCATTAATCATCTCATATGTTTTCGTCAGCACAGAGTTCTTAAAGTAAGGATTGGGATCAAAGAAGAGTTCAAGCTTAAAACCCTTGGCACCAGCAACTCTAGACCACTTAACATCTTTGAGGTACTGGAGAGCTCCTTCATCAGACTCAGAGATCTAACTTGGGAAAGATAGTAATCAATAAATAGACATCAAAAAATGTGTAGAAAAATTTGTAGCTTATTCAATCACCTCATCAGCTAGCACTTCATTGGATTTCATTGCAGTCAGCCAGAAATTTGGCACGCCTTTATCTGTGTATCGCCAGTGACTTCATGCTTAGATGTTTGCCAAACAGAAGTACCGGAGAAAAAACTTTTATTGAAAAAGTACCTCCTGTCGCCTCATTGTTTTCCTTATCCGCTAAAGTATCAGTCAATACTCCTTCAACTTCAGTCAGACCGTTCACTATTTCATATCTCTGCAAGTGATGAAGAGCATGAAGCAGAATTATCAACCAAAAAAACCCTGCCACCATAATGGAGAAATAGAGCTATGTTTTGAGTTTGGGCAACCAAATGGATTTATCATGTTCAATTCTTGTGGATTCTAATTTGATTGAACTTCTCTATGATAAAACTTTGAACTTTCTATCAAGTATTACGAATTAATAAACACTGGTTATAAACAAATTTGTATCTATTTGGTTTTTGACATCAAAAGGTGCAAATACAGATCATTCAGGGGATGAAGTATTATGCATATGGCAACATATGACCACTTGAGATCATATCTAAAGCTTATGAAGTCATTCCCATACCCAAAATAAAAAACAATGATTATGGATACCTTAGCATATAACGGCTCGTACAACTTCAGATACTTTGCTTCCAGTTCTGCTTTCTCTTCAATATACTTGGCCTCCAGCTCATCATGTTGACTCTATATGAAAAAGTGTTAGAAGAATGCATTATTCTCAACTAAATATACTGGAATGAAGTTTCTACTTTGATGCATTTGTTTAAGTATGTCTGAAGCATTTCAAATAAAACCAATTTGTCACTTTTAGTTGGAAAAAATTATTAACAATAAGTGAACTAATACACAATCTCCAGACAACCCTCTTATTACAGCTCCATTTCACAATGGAAAGGGTAATTCAAACTTCAACATGCTCCAAGGACTACCCATCTATGAGTTATGATTTTTCTTTAACTGTATGATAGCAAGGTGCCTATTTTCAACATGTTATTTAATTACTTTTATATGACAGTTTTCAATATATAGATATGTGAAAAAGTCCCTTTCCTTGCTACCTTATAAATAGATCCACCACTCTAAAAAGGATGTGATTGATAGATACTAATAAACTTGTAGGATAGTAGTGTCTATAGCCATTCAATTATAATAAAGGTAAACTAGACCCTCAAAAATTATGCATGATTACAATGTAAATTGTCTGATATGATTTATCTAAAGGTTTGAATTAACCAACAACATTCCAAGAGTTGGAATAAGGATATTCTCTAAGCTGAAATACACACTGAATGCTTGCCATGCCTAATTGATTAAAATGACCTGTAGAAGAAAAAAGGTAATCCAAATATCTTGGACAAAATATGCCGATGTGATATTCTTCATTGAATTCCATCCAGAATACTTTATTACATAAAATGTACCAGAAAAGAAAACAGGATTCAGTGTCCAACAAAATTTGTGAGACGTAAACGCATGCAAAATATACGATTAAGATAAAATAAAAAGGTATTTAATAGAAATCCAAATATTGCCGGAATGTTCTTCTATTGCCTATTAAGACATCAGAAGGCACTTAGATGGTGTGAGCCCACACCTTACTACTTAGAGATTGTCGTTTCAATTCCCAAAGGGGAATATCAAAACATGTCTAGGTCCCCTTCTTTACTGATAGAAAAAGAATGTGTATATTAAGATGCACAAAAATCATTATAGATAATTGCATTTCTGCTATCACTCAACACAGTGCCGCAACAAAAAATCAAAATGTTATTACTGAAATAAACAACGTTGAAGCTCAAGTTACGATGTGAACTCAAAACAGATAACAGATGACTATTCTAAAACCAAGCAAGTAAAATGCAGTGCAATTAAACATAGAAATAAAGTCAAGACCTGAAGATCCTTAAGAACACCAACACGTTGCCTAACATTAGCTGAAAGAGTGTCCAAGAAATCAGGATGTTGTCCAGTCAAATCATCAAGCTTATTCTGTGCAAAAGAACAAATCAGACATTAAGAAACATATCAATACATGATAAATACATCCATCCATCCATCCAAGCAAAACAAAACAAAAATTTTAAACCAAGCAGAGCTAAATCTATCATCTGATCAATCTAAAAGAAACAACCTTGAGTACATTAACTAGACCAGCACGATCCTCAGCAGAAAGAGCTACAAAACAAACAACACAATTATCAGAATCAGCATCCAAAAAAAGGCACAGAGAAGAGGATCAAGAAGTACCTGCAGTAGCAGCGGGGAGAGTAGAGTTAAGATCGGTCATATTGAATTGATCTTCCTGATTAGCACTCATTGCAATCGATCTTAATTGAATTCAATGAGGACTAAATTAAAGAAGAAGATAGAAAGAACAACCTAAAACCCTAAAAGATATAGAGAAGTTGATGACCCTAATGAATGAACTGGCGAAGTACCCTTTCTCTGCTGTACTGAGTGTTTCTTTGCTGGAAGAAAGTGTTGTAATCGGACAAGAGAGAGAACGGTTTTATTTCCCGTGATTTAACCGGTTTAAATAGTTGACCCGTCTTCTCTCTCTCTCTCCTAAGACCGGTTTGGTTTTAACCAAGGTTGAGTTAGGGGGCGCTTGGTTTATTTTAAGGGTGTGTTTGGTACAGAGAAGAAGGGAATTGTAGAAAAATAGAATTGGTCTGGAGAATAGGAATTGACTCTCCTGTTTGGTAGCACAGAGAATTCAACAGAGAAATGTAACAGGGAATCATTTCTCTTGTTTGGGAGCACAGAGATTTCAACAGAGAATTATACCAACCTATCATTTGCATCCATAAATTAATAACTAATGCATAAATTAATAATTAAAATGCATAATTTAATAATTAAAATGCATAAATTAATAACTAAAATGCATTAATTAAATCAAAAAGTAGTTCAACATCATTCCAACCAAAACATAATTACTTCAACATAGTGAAACAAAAAAAAAATAGTTCAAGTACTTCAACCATAAACAATTATCCCATGGAACCATCGGTATACGATTCTACCATGCCGAATCAACTAGCCCTGAAACGGCCGGGCCCCGGGAAAATCCCGACCCCAAAACGAGAATATTTTTTGTTACTTTCTTTGACTATAGTCCCTATAGTATGTTTATTGTGGATTTGGTCCCTATGGTATTCAATTTATCTTGGTCATGGTCCCTCTGACTACCGCATCCGTTAACTCCATTAAATCAAGGACCGTTTTAGTCATTTTGTCTAATTTGTGTCTTTTTATGATAACAAAAATAAAAAAATATATTTTTAACACACACATACATATATATAGATATAGATATCAAAATAGATAAAATAGGATGTTATTGTATGACTTGATTCTTTAAATTTTTAAAAAAATTAATTATATTAATTATATTAAATATGATTTAATTTTATTATTTTATGTAATGGTGGAAAAAATTATGGTTTTATTGTTTTAATGTAATAAAATTTTAATTTAAACAAACTAGATCATAAAATTATATCTTATTTTATTTAGCCCGAATAAAATAAGACATGTTTTTATGATTTGATTTATTAAATTAAAACTTTAATTATGTTAAAAACGATACAATTTTATTGTTCTTTATTATCATTGCAACAAACAAACTTATTATCGATATTTTGACACCAAAATCATTGAAAACCTGAGAAATGAACTCTAATTTTATTATCTTAAAATTAGAGGTTCCAATTTTCATATTGTTTTTCAATAAAAAAAAAACTCAAAACAAACCGTTTAGATTTTAACAAAATAAAATATTTAAGTTACGAATATTTTAACTCATAGCCACAAGGCAAAACATAGAGCATCATATGTCAGGTAACACCAACATAAAAACATGTTAGCATTTAGAAAATAGTGAAGATCAGCTACAACATCCATCAATAGAAAGATACGACATGGTCTTATCATTATTCGGTACTCCTTCCGTCCCAAAATAAATGTTCATAATAAAAAAGGCACACGGTTTTAGAAATGTGTAATTATTAGTTTATTACACTTGTTAATTTTATTGTGGGTTAAAATATTTGTAACTTAAATATTTTATTTCGTTAAAATCTAAACATTTGATTTTTTATTTTTGACTGAAAAACAATATGAAAATTGGAACCTCTAATTTTAAGATGATAAAATTAGAGTTCATTTTTCAGGTTTTCAATGATTTTGGTGTCAAAATATCGATAATAAGTTTGTTTGTTGTGATGATAGTAAAAGAACAATAAAATTATATCGTCTTTAACATAATTAAAGTTTTAATTTAATAAATCAAATCCTAAAAACATATCTTATTTTATTCGTTCTAAATAAAATAAGATATAATTTTATGATCTAGTTTGTTTAAATTAAAACTTTAATTACATTAAAACAATAAAACCATATTTTTTTCTACCATTACAATAAAATAATAAAATTAAATCATATTTAATATAATTTTTTTTTAAATTTAAAGAATCAAATCATACAATAACATCCTATTTTATTTATTTTGATATCTATATATATATGTGTGTGTGTGTTAAAAATATATTTTTTATTTTTCTTATCATAATAAGACACAAATTAGGCAAAATAACTAAAATGGTCCCTGATTTAATGGAGTTAACGGATACGTTAGTCAGAGGGACCATGACCAAGATAAATTGAATATCACATGGACCAAATCCACAATAAACATACTATAGGACCGTAGTCAAAGAAAGTAACAAAGCACGAGAACCAAATCCACAATTCACTCTTGTATTAATGTTGTTTGGTTAAACTAATATAATCAATAAAAAATTGTTTTATATAATATTTTTAATACAAACATGTGTCGTCCAACATGAAAATAAAAAATATGTTTTATTCAATATCGAGAGATGAATGGCGTATGGGAAAAGGTGTCTGAGCGGGAATAAGATTTTCATTCCCCCTAATTTGGCCAGGTATAAAAATTAATGGGTTTGAGCTAATGGGCTCATTATATTATGTCAAACCAAACAACATTTTTCATTATCATTCTCATTCATTACCCCTGAATACCTCCAACCAAACACCCCCTTAGTTTTAGGCCTGGTTAATATGGAAGTTTCTACTCTATTGAAGAGGATAGAGTGTGTGACGACCGAAATGGTGAGGGGTTGCCTAAGGAGAACATAGGTCGCACAACTGAGGTTGGATATGATGAGTTTAGATAATTCCGAGATACATAATAGAGGTGGGGATATGTAGTTAAAGTAGACGGGAGTATAGATACACAAGCCCCCCGCTTGGGCATGGGCCTTTGAAGCCCGATTTCAGTATGCAAAAAAGCCTGGCTTTTTTAAATCCTGGTGGAGTCAGAACCGTGCTTTGGGTGTAAGTATTGACAGATCGGGATTTTTCAAGTCGAAGTTTTTCAAATTAGGTTTTTTAAAAATAAAATTAGACATGATCGGGCTGTAAGGTCTAGCTTGGGACTAGGGGTGTAAACGAGCCGAGTTGAGTCGAGTAGTAGGTTAATCGAATCGGGCTCAAAAAATTAATATTGGGCTCGAGCTCGAGCTCGAGCTCGATTAACTTTTTCAATGTAGGGCTCGAGCTCGAATATTTTTTGAGTTATCGAGCTCGAGTTCGATGCTCGTTTATGGGTTCAAACTCGTGATCGATTAGCTCGTTTATCGGTTTGAGTTCGATAATGTATATATTTTTATTGTATGATTAATAAATATATGAGCATGTTTGACTCGAAAAAGGGTATACTCGAATTGCTTGGTTCGACTCGACTCGATAAATTGAATCTATTTTTCGAACGAGCCGAGTCGAATATTGGTGTTATAAAGCTCAGCTCGTTAAGTTAAACGAGTTCTATTTTATGTTCGAGATCGACTCGAGCTCGAGAATAATTAAGCTCGAGCTCGAGTAGCTCGTTAAAAGTTCGACTCGTTTACACCTTACCTGGGACTTGGCTCATACCAAGCTTCAGACTCAAAACTTTTGTGTGTCTCTTGACGGGAGGAAGGAAGCAGGAGAGGTAGTAGATGTCTAGGGTTAGTCAGTCGATAGTCAGGTTATCAGAACCCTAAGTTAATATTTTATTTACCATGGTTATGTTTTTTCGTACTTGTTTATATTTGTATGTTATTACTTACTATTAACTAGCTTTTCAAACATCAATTGTCCATGTGGTTTGATCATCCAATCCAACACAACAATTTTGAAATTATACCAAGACCCCTATCGTCTTAATTGCTTACTATACTTGTCCTTGCCCCTAGCTTCCGTTAAGATGAAGGGCATTTCAGTCACTTTACCCATTTTCTTGTAATTTTTTTGTTAGTGAATGCCTAAAAACCAATGATAGGATGATTGTAGTTTTGAGTTTGTTTCATAAAATTAATAAATAAATAAAAAAGCATTGTCCATGTTATTATGTTTATATTATATTATGTGTTTTAATTATTCATAATAAATACCTTAGAATAATGTATTCTAAAGTTCACAAAAGTTCATTTTTTATTTAAATAACTTGCATCCACCCCCGAGTATATGTTTCAATAGGAATCACACAAGGGTAGATTTTGTTTAAAACGATGTGGTAGAAATCAATGAGCGACTTGAAGGACACGATCCAGTGTGGCTCGCGTCTGATTAGCTCGTTAGTGAGGTAATAGCTAACAAAGACGATGCTCATCACGTAGTTGGCTTAACGCATACTGTAAGTCCCAAATTTAGCAACAAACAAGAAAATTCCTTAGAAATTGAGTAGAGATAGACATGAAAAACATTTGATTGGAGATCTTTAAGAACAAGATATTACAGGACGCTCATATAAGCTCACATTGTATGTGTGTGTGTAAAATATCCAAATTGTAATTATCAAAGAGCTCTAGACACCCATTTATAGGGTCCAAATTACAATTTAAAGCCCAAGACCATTAGACTCTCATATAAGCCCAAACTACAGTGACTTTATAAAACTTTCTATCTAATTGGGAGCTAATTAGATCCAACACATACACTTCGGAATATACCGCTTCTAACTCAGAGGACGAAATGCACTGGAAAATTGTTCACTAAGAAATCGACTAATTAAACTTGTACACTTCTCGACTAAGGAAATCTCATTTGGCTCGAACTGATGACGCCCACCCCACGTCAAGGTGGCATGGATCGGTAGGAAATACCATCCCGGTACAATATGAGGGAACGCCCTTGTTTATGTTCCATTAGTCTAACAACATTTAGGGTTCTCATTCTTATTCTTTCTGTCACTTGTTGGAATATTCGACATACGAGGAATAGCATGAAAGGACTCTAAACGACTGGACAAGACAAACTACAATTAACCTCGTACAATACAATAAAGTTTTTGCCCTAAATGTTCACACCTGTTGTTCCAGATTTCAAGCATGTTTGACAATTAAGAACAAGATTAAAGAAAGATTCTAGAGAGAGAATTTATCACAAGTCATTGTATTCATATATCTCCCTTGGAAAGCTTACAAGACTTGGAATACGTACATGCTTAGTGTTTCTTACAAAAGACAAAGAGACTAAAGGTATTTATATGGGTTATACAAGCCATAACCTCATACAAACACAACAAGGAAAAGTCAAACATAAAATTCAACATTACAATACAAATTGAATCAAAACTATATCTAACAACACCCTTTAACCGTGTATATATAAATATAAACATATATATATATATATATATCGCCGGACCAAGACAGAACTTTTACTTGTTCAAATAACAATATGGGGTCAGGAACGACGGATCCTTCAGAGACTACGAGTGTAATAGGAGCATCGTCGACAAAAGAATCACGACTTGGAGTAAGATCTTTGATATCTTTCGAGATCCACCCTACAATATGGGGTAACCTTTGCGCTGAAATAATTCGCTAAAGAAGGTCGATTTGACACGAATCCTAGACGTCGATTAGAAACTTTTATAAAGAAAGTCAGAAAAAATAAGGGAAAATTGATTTATAGCCCCATCGATTGATATCTGTATAAATGTGCCATGCGTGCTCCCTCGAACTTTGGTCGCGAAGGCACCGGGAATTTGACAGGCCAACCTTTTTTTATGCATGTGTTGCTAGTTAAATTTTATTTCGGGTTTAAAGTTGAAGTAATATGATAATAACAAGCATATGTAAGGATTTATATAAAGATATCGAATCCGCATATAGGTACAACCGTACAAGATGGAGATTTTGTGTATCGGACGTGACTTAGTATGAGAACACTGTATTGGATGTCATGTGAGTGTCATAATTGTTTCTCATGTGGTCAATGTACATGTAAATTCTTTGACTTGAGAACATGGAGTTTGCTATGTGCGGCTGACATATTTTGAGATTTATTCTAATCATTCCGTAAGGGTGACCAAATGATAATTGGGTAAGTTATATATCATATGGTAGAACTAGCATCTATCGAGATAGGATTTGTCCTTCCTTTGACGAAAATGATATCTTTGGGCACCTTGATAACTATATACTGAGGAAATGCATGCATGCTCAAATAACTAATGTGTGATATCATGATATGTTTTACTAGTATATTAAAAAATCAAGAAACTAAAGATTGAACATAACGAGAATGACAAATTCAATCTCTCGTATTCAATTTGGACATCAAGGACAAAAGAATTAAATGTGTAAACTAAAATTGACTACAAACCAATAATTTTCTGTATTGCTGATTCCCGCCATTTAGGTGATTGTGATGTATTGCTAGATATTGCTCATCGTTTATAACTATAAACACGAGATTTATATTTATTACCAACATGTCGATAACCCATTAGGTCACAGGCTTTGAACATATCTGAATAAGGAGTTTCAATAATTAAAATGTTTAATTATTATATCTGATTTTGTATTGATTTAATCTGATTAAATAAAAATCAGATATTATTTATGTTGGACATACAGTAGGTTGACTAGGGATGGTTTTAAAAGGATAATGATGGTGTATGGCAACTCTTAAACTCAAGTAAGATGTAGGGATGTTGGTGGTTGTATGTCATATTTCTTATAACCATAAGATGTATGACATTTTTATGCAAGAAAATGGTCTTTTGATTTTCTCTCAATCACCTAAAATCATATGCTAACTTTTCTTTCTAAGTTTTGAAACCGTGACTAACCTCACGAGAAGGAAAATGATTCAGATTGTTCGTGTGGATACCGTGGAGGCATCAACCCTTGTTTGTTGTTGTGATTCAAAGTCCCTCTAACTATGAGATATAATTTCGAGACACCCTATTTATTTTGGTTCGTATGGGTCCTTAGAGGGTTACGATTTCATTTTTTGTTGTGTTTGAGATCCTGTAACCCAACAATGGTATCAGAGCTACTTACGAACCTCTAGATTGGTTTTTGTGACATACATGCTTTATCAAAAACTGTTTTGATGTTGTATGTTTTTGTTTTGAAACTGTTTTGGTTATTTTGTCCCATAAATGTTCTAAATCTCGGAAAACTTATTACATGAAAATGTATATCTTTTTGTTATTTGTCCACAAGGTTTTGAAGCACATTATTTCGACTTTTTATGAATTATTTATGATTTTTTACGACCGTTTCGCAATGTTGTTCGAAAATCGAACCCACTACGTGTTTGACTTGGACCATAAGGATTCCGGATCTTTGAAATCCTAAAACACAAAAGATGTAGATCTTTTTGTTAGTTTTCCAAAGAACTTTGGATCACATTTTTTTGACATCGTATGAATTTTGTATTATTTTTATACGTTGGTGTTGCAAATCGGTTTTATGTTTCAATGTGAATGAATATGTATAATGTGATTTGCTTGGTGAATGGTCATAGCCCTTAGTCATGGAGGTAACTCGAGGTTTCTTTGTTTGCAATGTAAAGTATTTTTTGTATAAAAGAAAGCAAGATATGGAGGCATTACGAAGTGATGAAGATGAGAATGCTTAGAACCATAGGACATTATTTTATGTATTGATATTCATACTTAGCTCTATGAATATCACATAAGGGGCTATAACCATTTCAAATTTATTTTACGCTTTATATATATTGTGATATATTTGTGTGGTTGTATGTATATGATACTTGTTACAACATTTTAAAACAAAAATATGGTTTTAAGATATATAAGTAAAAGGAGTTTTTGTAACACCCTCAAATTTGGAAATAGCGACTAATTTAAAACTTTCAATAATACCTCAAAGAGGGATAAAATCTCTTACAACAAGCTCACACTAGAACTACAATTCTAGATATAACTGTCAACGAAATCAATAAAGTCTTACATAAAGACTATTTAGAGTCGGGTGTTACTAAAACCCAAAGACAGTCGCTACATCCAAGGTAAATGCGGAAGACCTCACCGAGCTATTCACTTCTTCGAGCACATATCTAGCACTCGTCCCTTCACAATATCGCTAGAACTAATCTCGAGATGGAACCTGATGCACATGCCGACAAATAAAAATGTTAGGCTAACTCCTAGTGAGTTCAAGAGTTTTTAACATGAATATAAGAATCGTTAAATGAAAATAATGCAACTTAAATCATGATCCTTTAAAATGAATGACTTTAAATATGAGAAAGATACGTTTTCCAATAATACACATTTTATAAATGGACGCCTGAACGCCAAAGCTTTCTTTCATGAGGTAATGCAATCCAACACTTATTCAAAACGTGAATAATGGTAAATACTCAAATATTGGAATTTGAATAAAACTTTATAAAACAAACGACCAAAATATGAGTAAACTCAAGTCTCCAAAATTAGAGCATATGGAGGAAAACCTAACTCAACACGACACCGAAAACAAGGATAAAACTAAATACCCCAAAACAACACCTCTCGGTGACGGGGGAGACCCGAATTCCAAGGCTAGTGGCGGAACACAAAAGTAGGCCACATTCCAAGTTACTGGGCTCACCATAATAGGATCAAGGCCACGAACACGCTGGCTCGTACTAAGATGTGGGGGAGGGCACCCAATAATTCCTAATCATGCTCATTAGCTAGGATTTACATTTACGACCCACGGCTAGTATCCGGTCCCACATAACCGTACCAAGTTGCCACCCTAGGGTCCAAGTCTCAACTAGCTACAAATGGGAAATGACCATCCCATAAAATAGACTCAGAAATTACATCACCGGCCCAGGACCGGATATTGGACTCCACGAGCCCGCACCATAATGCCCTCGATAATCCCATGACTAATTATGGTCCCAACATATAAACAATAGCCCTTTTTCTTAACATAACACAGACCGACTTATATGCCTATAGATCCATTGCATTACAGTCTAAAACATTACATGACTCCAATTGAATGACCAACGCACTCAAAACATGTAACTCTCAAATGACACGTAATAAGCGCCATCATACTAAAAACTCCACACGGACTATTAAACCGGACAAATGTCCTCAAGACTCATTTTAGTCAAAACCGAGCCAAGGACTCAACAATTTACTTAAATCTCCAATAAAAGCAGTGTAAACATTAAAACACGTTGACCAACGGATATGCCAACACAACGACCAAAAGTAAGATTAACTCAAAAATCGTCATTGGTTGAAACAAAGCGTTTTCCCAAATGACTCATTCCCTTATTTTTCCAAAATGACTCATAACACAATGATATGCATTTTCCAAACGGTTTATGAAATCAGTTGCACCAAAAGGACAATTACTTAAAATGACCTCCAATTAAGTATTAAATCATCAAAGAAACATATTAAAATGATTTATGCATTAAAATGTCCAAATTCCCAAAGATGGGTGTTATATAAGTTTATAAAGTTAACCACTTCCAAAATAACCAAACTTATCAACAGTTAACAATTTCATGTAAAACGCAAAACACTTTAAAATAAACATTTTGGCATGTACACCGTTTTCACAAATCAACTTGAACTCCCCTTGCTAGATTTAGGCTAAATCTAGATTTTACCCCAACTTGAGCTTCCTTGAAGAAACTTGAGCCCATAAGCAAATCCTTCCAAAAACCTATATTGACAAGTTTCCAACCATGAATATACTCTTTCAACCATTTAAAAACATTCCCCAACCATTTTACATAAAGATCTCAACTTACGTCAAAACCCTAATTTCCACAAATGAAGAAAATAGAAGGTTACCTTACCCACAACTTGAATGCATCAACAAAGCACTTCTAGATCACCAAAATAAGCCATAAACTCCCAACTTCGAAATAATGACAAGGGTTAAGTGGAAACCCTAGAAAATTGATGGAAGTGATGAAGAAGGTGGAGAGGGTGAAGGTAGCTTAGCTCTAGCTTCCAAACCTTGCTAGATCATGGAGGGTCACTTGAAACACTCTAGATTTGGTGCCTTTATTGCATAAAATCCGGTTTTAGGGTTTGGGGTCGATTCTAGAGAGAAAAAGGATGAAAGGGGTTGAAATAATGAGGAGGGGCTGCTCAAGATCAGATTTTAAAACGACCAGGGGCCGCCGGCGATTGTGCCCAGGGCACTATCGCCCAGAGTGTCCCGAACCCCCTTTTCTTCCATTTCTCATCCGGAGCACCCACGATGCGATAAGGCTTAATAGGTAAGGCGTAAGGGATGAAATTCTATTATCAGAAACAAGGATTTCTCAAAGGATTGGCTTTCACAGATAGGAATTTACGGGTGTTACAATCCTCCCAACCTTAGAATGATTTCGTCCTCGAAATATATTCGTCCCACCAGGCATTGCACTACCATGCTCGGTACTCATTGAGTTTCCTTGGTTCTCAAAAGGTAATAAACCGATTATAGACTCCAATGATGTTATTCCCCCAAAACGATCGTCTCCATTCTCAAGGGATTGCCTCTAATCCACTTCGTCCTTTAGCTGATAACTTCCTGACGCAACTGCCATACCGATCCTCGCGAAGACTCTCACATCCAAAATCCACCTCAGTGCATCACCCACCTACAAGAGTGAACATCAACCCTTATCGGAGCAAATCATAACCATAGAATTTTCGGTCACCTCTCAACCTTAAGCGACACGCACTACCTTCAGGGTAGTTCATGACATCAACTTTTTATCGATCAGTCCAATCCAGCTTCACATAAATTCTGAACCCGAGTTCCAAAGACCAATACCAACCCAAAGAATTCCCAAAATTCCTTAATAAGTCTCCCTTGTTATTGGTAGAGCCTGCCTTCCAAGGATGTGCCAAACGCTTTCCAGGGAGTTGGTCTGTTCAAACTTGGACTATCGCGCCACTCCAATCTATACTCAAAACTCAACCATCAATCATTCGTCAATAAGATCCTTACCACATCAAGAAGATTATACACAACGATACTTAATTATCAGAATCTAACTTCCTTTAAGTTCCACTATCGCAATGCTAACACTTCTCGTGATCCAATGGGGGTACTTCCAAACATTCCAAATATTCATTGTCTTCAAAAGAACAAGTCAACGCTTAAAACCAAAATGGTGGTACCGACACATAGGCATCTCGCCCAATATCTCATTCCAGATGCATCGTCTTAATAAAGTTGACACCTAACGGGGAACTAAGATTCCCAATCTTACATCCCTAATACACGGACCACAATATTTCTTTTGTTCACGAAAACTCATCAAGACGATACACCACCAACGTATAACATGATGCCAAACGAACCATCGACCCGTCAAATCCAATCCAACCATACCCAGAATCACACCTAACTTTATCCCGCAGGTTTACCAAAGCAGAGAGTTCGCCCCTTAATTAACTGGGAAGGCATAAATCTAACACCTCAACTTCACGCTTGAACCGATTCATAAACCAAAATCTAAAATTCCAAAACTAACCACAAGTCGGATCATCCAACGCTTCAGTTCCCAAGGACTCCTTAGTTCCTTAATTACGACTCCTTTCACGACAGGGGGTTTAAATCTTTAGGCCTAATGAGTTCAAGGTTTTCAACTAATATGCCATTTTAACTTTTGTAAAACTTTCAAATACACATGCTTTATAACAATTAAACGTGCGGCAAAATCCCCTACCATTCACTTGATAGGTTTAAAAAATTGATCACCGACGCTACGTATATAAAACCATTTCCAAAATTCGTTTGATCAGTACTTACGTTAATAAGGACAATAACAAAGGGTGCGCCACAATTTATACTATATACATGAAAATAATTTATAGCACCCCAACACGTGCAACAAATGTTTGTACAACTCCAAAAGAGAACTTCACAATTTTAACCTTAAAATTCTTTCTTTTTAATCGCAAGACGTCGTGGCATAAAATTTTCAACAAGTCCCATAAGCATCAGTTTATTCCCCAAAACTCGGGAAACGATGGGAAATAAATAAATTTCAAATCAAGTTTAAAACTTTGAGCCGCACAGATAAAACACACTTGACCAAAATAGTAACTACAACGACGTGAAAACCGATAACTCATTTAATGCATTGCGGAAAGTTTCTAACGGTAAAATCAACAATTGAAACATGTTCTGAGCAAAAGTTCTATCTGAAACAACATAAATCTTTTATACGTTTACTCACACCAACAGTATAATTTAATCCGAATACGAATAGTATAAGAAGTGTTTTCCCATATAGGAATTTACGGGTGTTACATTTTTAGAAATCAAAATGAGTTTTTGATAAAATAAAAAAATGGTATTTATATAAGATATAAAATGGACCGTCGATCTCTAGTGATAAGATCTTATTACATCAAAGCAATATTTCAACCGGTTTTGTTTACAAAGGTCTAAATTGCCAAAGAAAGGAAGATATTCAAGTGATCCTCCTCCAATCTGGATTGCTTTTGAATCAAGCGATGAGAAGACGATCAATTACAAAAGAAAGAATGATAAATTCAAACTAACTAAAATCCCTCACCAAAATATTAAGTTTAAGATGTCTTTCAAACATAACAATTGTCAAGACTTTAGTCATCGAGGGTGGGCATGCTAGAATTTAGTCTATTTAATTTTAGTAAGAATTCCTACAAGCCATTTTGGGTCAGGCTTTACCAAATTAAGCCTAATAGGATCAAGGATTTGGAGGTATGAGTTGGGAACATTCATATGATGAATTAAATAAAAGTTATCCACCCAGATGTCTAAGAGTTACATAAAGATATAATTAGCAATGTTGTTGCTTACCTAAAACATTATTGGTTGATCGGTTAGCTAACTCTAAATTGATCGATAATGAGAATATGGATCTTGGCCCACTAGAAAGCTTATGACCTTTTCCGAAACAATAAGAGAGAGTTGGTGTTTTGATTAAAATAGTGGAAGCTTGTTTGATGAAAGTACCTATTAAACAATAATAATTTCATGACACTAAGAACTATGTTTTTCTATTGTAGATTACCAATGACAAAAACCAACAATGGAAACAAAAACACTCTGTGATCGATCATTGAGGAAGAAAAACTAAATAGAACAAACTTTATCAGTTGGTATCGTAATTTGAGAATTGTCCTCAAAGCTGAAAAGAAACTATAAATCTTGGAGCAACAAATCCCTGAAGAGTCTAATTCTAGTACTCCTAGAACTGAAAGGGACACTTTAAAAAGCATGATGAGGATGCTTTGGTTGTCTCATGTCTAGTGCTAATAACGATGGAACTTAAGCTTCAGAAGCAACATGAAAACATGGGTCGTTCGATATGATCGAACATCTAAAATTGTTATTCCAAGAGCAAGCTAGTCATGAGAGGTACAAAACATCTAGGGAACTGTTTCGTTGTAGAACGACCGAAGGTAGTCCTGTTGGGACTTATATGAATAAAATGATTAGGCATATTGAGCGCCTTGAAAGACCAAGATTTCCTTTACGAAAGGAGTTAGTCATTGATGTAGTTCAACAATTGTTGCCAAATAGCTACAGTCAATTCGTCATGAACTATAACATACATGATTTTGAAAATTTCCTTCTATAATTTATCAACATGTTACGAACAACCGAGCAAGAGCTTGTAAAGAATAAGTCCACCATTTTGATGATTCGTAAGGATAAGAAGGGAAAAGGCAAAGAAAGTCCATTGTCAAACCCACTTCTAAATCTTTGAAGCAGAAAAGAAGCATTCAGAAGAAACCCAAGGTAATTGTATCTAAAGAGGGTGAGTGCTTTCATTGTAACAAACTCGGGCATTGGAGGAGGAATTGTCCTCTCTACCTTCAGGAAAAGAAGAAAGGAAATGTAACTTCCACTTCATGTATCTATGTGAAAGAAGCTACTCTTTCTACTTCTTATACATCATGGGTATCAATACCGAATGTGGTTTTCATATTTATATAAACATGCAGGAAAAGACTAGGAGGTTGATCAAAGGTGATGTTGATGTACGCGTTGGAAATGGAGCAAATGTTGCTGTTATAGTCATAGAATCTATTTTGTTAACTTTGCTTACGGGATTAGTTCAATGACTGTTATTGAGTACTATCTATTTCTAGAAATTTGATTTATGTATCTTGTTTGGACATGAAAGGTTTTGCCTTTAGTATATGGAACAAATGTTGTCCATTCTCTTTTGGTAATATATATTATGGCGACACAAGTTTGATTAATGGTTTTTTTATGTTCTGAACATGGATATATAACATAGATAAAAAGGAGGTCAAATCGAATAGTTCGAATTTAACCTATATTTGGCATTGTCGTCTCAGCCATATAAACGAAACTCGCACTTCCAACTCCATAAAGATGGGTTATTGGAAAAAATAGATTTTGAATCATAAGAGACGTGCGAAACTTGTTTAATAGGAAAGATGACAAAGGCTCCTTTTGTTGGACAAAATGAGAGATCAAGTGATGTATTGTGAATCATACGTAGTGATGTATGTGGTCCAATGAACATACAAGCTAAAGTGGTTATAGATACTTCATTACGTTTATTGATGATCTCAGTAGGTTCAGCTATGTATATTTAATGAGACATAAGTCCTAGTCCTTTGAAATGTTCAAGGAATTTCAAAATAAATTACAAAACCAATATGGAAAGAGTGTTAAGATTCTTCGATTTGATCGAAGTGGCAAATACTTAGACCATGCTTTTCTTGATCATCTTAGAAATAGTGCTATTGTATCACAACTCACTTCACCCAGAACACCATAGTGGAATGGTGTCTCCAAAAGGAGGAATCATACACCGTTGAACATGGTACGATATATGATGAGTCAAGCTACCTTCCGACGTCCTTTTGGGGGATATGATCTAGAGACAACAACTTTCACACTAAATCGAGGTGGCTACCGTCCTCCTAAAATGTCTTGAACTTGCCATGATTTCTTGAACCATGGGCTCCCTTTTCGTGAACCTCCTTTGTCTTGCTCTCTCTTTCGAAGCCTTCCTCACAAACACCTCATTCATATATATATATATATATATATATATATATATATATATATATATATATACACACACACACTAGACCTTGCAACCATTACAAGGAAGCAAAATGATAGGTCAATAAATAAATGTAGCGGTTACGAAACCTTTGGTTGCCAAACTAACTTTTGGTTGTCAAACTACCTTTTGACACATTGACAAATAAACCCAATACTATCTCTTTTTGACCTTATAACCCCTCAAATATAAATGCAATTTTATTTAGTCCAACAGGATTTATTTTACAACAGTTATTACAACCTTTTTTTATACTTTTTTGTGCTTCTTTTCTTTGGTGTTTTTATTTTGTTTGGGTTTCTACCTCCCACTCTTTGGTTTTACGCCTTGTATAATGATTGCTTTGAAGGCATCCTTTGTATTTGGTATGTGGCTTGTTAATATATGTGGCTTTCCAAAATATGATAATAATAATAATAATAATAATAATAATAATAATAATAATAACAATAACAATAATAATAATAATAATAATAATAATAATAAAATTTGTACGGCAACTTGGGCTATGCCCACACACACGCACCCGCGGCATCCGGGCATCCAATTGGGCAGCACCGACTAATCCGCGGCAACCCGACCCAGCCCAAATCGACTGGACCCGCCCAGGTACGACTAAGCCCGGTCAAGACCGAACCCGCATACCCATAGACTGGTATGCCCGTAAACCTGGACCCGAACCGACCCGAAGGCCGACCCAAGGTCTGGGTATCGCCGAAGTGCATCCCCCAGGATTCGAACCCTGGTAGATAGGCATACCATGCACTATCCCCCAGGGCCTTACCACTAGGCTAGCACCTCTTTGATAATAATAATAATAAAATATTAATTATATATATTATTCATTAATATTAATTTCAAATTATTAACTAGTTTTAATTCTAAATTATCAAATAAAATTAATTTAAATTATTTAGAATAATTATAAATCTTATCAACTATATTTATATTTTTATTATTATCTTTATTATTGTCTAATATATATAATAATTAAAAAATATATATAAAATTTTTAAAAGTATTTTTGTAAATTACATAAAAGTTAAAGTTATATTTCTTTAATTTTATAAATAATAAAGTTTTGATAAATATTTTAATAAAATACTTAATTTAATAATTATTTTAATATCTTTTAATTAATTTACTATAAATATTTATATGTTGTTATACAAATTCTATAATATTATAGAATTTGAGTGAGGGAGTCAGGTAAAAACAAGAATGGTACCTATTTAAGATAATGAGAAAACGGTTCAATCACATGTGATTTTACACTAACATCTCTTAAAAAATCACATTTGATTCGCGCGACTTTACCCTGCGACTTGAGGACGCGGCCAAAGTTGTCCGCACACCTTTTTTTGACCGTTAATGAAAAATCACATGTAATTTTGCACGTGATTTGACCGTTTTCGTATTTTTTCTTAAATAGCTATCCTTCTTCACTACAAGAAACTGCACTTTTACCGGGGTTTGGGAAGTCCGTCGGTAAAAGTTATTTTTACCGACGACTTAGACGAAAGCCTCCGGTAAAAGTTTAACTTTTTACCGAGGGAAAATGTCATCGGCAAAGATGCGGTTTTGCCGACGAATTTTGTATAAGTCGTCGGTAAGTTACTTTTGCTGACGGATTTCTCAAATCGCCGGCAAAAGTACCTTTAAAAATTTTAAATAACATTTTCACCGACGAATTTCAACAACTCGCCATTAAAAGTTATTTTATTATAATTTTTAATATTTTTTTCACTTAAACTTTTGCCGACGGACTTCCCAAACTCGCCGGCAAAAGTATTTTTGTAGTATTAATAAAAAAATTACTGACATTTTTGCCGGCAGACTTCCTAAATCAGTCGACAATTGTATTTTAATTTCATTAATATTTTCTATTTTTACTTTTACCTGCGAACTTCCCAAACACTTTGGCAAAAAGTTAAAGAAAACTTTTCCTGACGGAAAAAATTACGCCGACAAAAGCATTTAGTCGTCAGGAAAATATTTTATACGATTACTTAGAGACGTTTTTGCCGACGACTATCTTTCGCCAGCAAAAGAATCTTTATCGGCAACCCATGTTGTTAGCGGGTAAAAACCCTTGTAACGACCAACCTTTTATGAAAACTTTTGCCGACGGAAAAGTCCGACGACAGGTTTTGAACTTTTGCCGGCGACTTTCGAGCCTTTTGCCGGCCACATTTTCCTCCGGTAAAAGTAGTTTTTTTTGTAGTGTTTGTTTGATCCTCTCTCTCTCTATATATATATATATAGGGTCAGGTTCAGGAAAAAAAACTCAAAAAAAGGGAAAACTGAAGAACACTTTGGTAGTCTTTCATCTGGACGGTATGCACTTGTGCATACAAGTAATTTGTAACATGCACACATGCATAATGCATTTGTGCATAAAAACCAAAAAAACAACATAATTTACCTGTATGTGCATACCGTCCGGATGAAAGGCTACCAGAGTATTCTTCACTTTTCCGTGTTTTTGAGGTTTTCCCCTTAACCTCTCTCTCTCTCTCTCTCTCTCTCTATATATATATATATATATATATATATATATATATGGGTTTTCCCCTTATCATTGATCCAACGGTTAAGATGTGGGTTGCATGGGTTGCAAGATTTATATGGGTTGCAAATTATCCTTGGCCTATATATATATATATATATATATATATATATATATATATATATATATATATATATATATATATATATGTGTGTGTGTGTGTGTATAGGGAGAGGTTCAAATAAGAAATGCTAAGTGTGTGAGAAATAAAGAATTAATCCTAGCCATCCATACGGTTAAGATGGGATTTGAATGGTCAAAATTTGCGGTTATGCCAAAAATAGAGGGGTAATGTCGTAACTTTTACAAATAGACGGCAACAATGTTCATATGTAAACCTGTGTGATTCACATATGAACTATATGTTCATATGTGAACCCGTGTAATTCACATATGAACTACATTTTTAACCGATTCACATATGAACCTTGCCGTCTCTTTGTAAAAGTTACAAACTACCCCTCTATCTTCTGCAGACCATGTGAGTAATTATCCGGTGCTTTACAGTCAAAGCTGCAAATGTTGACCAAATGAAGCGTTAGGATTACTTCTCTATTTCTCACACACTTAGCATTTCTCATTTTAATCTATGGCTATATATATATATATGTGTGTACATATATGTATGTATGTATCTATAAGATTGGGTTCCAGTGAGAAGGTAAGTTATGGTGAAAAACGTAAGAAGTGACCTGGACCCTTGACTCAATCTTAATTGAAGATCAACACTAATAAGATGTACCTAGATGCAGCGGATCAATTCCCATGAGAATATCAAGGTTTTTTTTTTTTTTTTTGATATGATACTTCGTATATATGTCTTTCTATGTGTGTATATATGTGTGTGCGTGTGTGTGGACGAAGATTGTGTGAGAAGATGAGTTTAAGTGAGAAGGTAAGAAGGATCTAGACCCTTGATCACTTTTAATCTCAAATCCACCCTATGAATCGTGCTTGATACGATGGTGCATATCATACTAATGTGCATCCAAGGATAGAGATCCCTTCTTACCCTTCTCATCATAACTTTCATTCTCACCGAAAACCAACCCTATATATGTGTCTGTATGTATGTATATATAGGTGTCATAGGAGTTAGAAACTACGTAGTAAGTTTTACTTTTGGTGATGTAACGAATCCAACCCCACATCGCCAATTCACCAACAACAACAGGAGTAATGCAAGGTCCTCCGCTGCTACGGCCTCCTATTGAACCGTGAATTGAGGCTGGAATTAACTCCGACCACCACTTCTAGCTCCCCTTGCAATCAAAGTCTCCGAATCCACTCAGATGAGGTGGATCCAACGACTCGTAATCGAATACCCCGTCGTCATATTCAGCCGTTCAGCCTGCTATATATATATATGTGTGTGTGTGTGTGTGTGTGTGTGTGATGTTATGAAACGCCTCTTGTGTTCTATAGGTGTCTTCCCTACCGTGATCTAACTGGAGGAGGAGTAGATCAGTGACCTTGCTGCCATCCACCGTCGGTGTTCATTGGTATTGTCATGCTCCAACCGTTTCCCTAACAACAACATCACCCTAAACTCCAACATTGCAAGCAATTGAGAGAAATATGCGACTTAACCAATATGTCCCATATTTCAACAGGTAAATGTTTAGAGGATAATATTTCAACAGGTAAAAATAAAGCAGAATAATGTTGAGGTCTCCATAGACTACACAAGACTCCAATAAGCCAACTTACATCAAAGTTGTCCTCCAAGAATTCTTCTAAATGCATTTAACAAGCACATAAAAAAGAAATAATCTAAAATCAAAATGTTTTCTACATGGTTCAATTGATTATGGAAAGAAGAAAAATGGAAACTTTAATTGGCAGACCTTAGAATTGTTCCAACATTCTCCACGGTTAAGATCCATGCTTAACCAAAGACAAGATTCCCTGTGCATTGATTGCGGAAGCAGCCAAGTGC
Organism: Arctium minus; assembly: GCA_954870635.1. Lineage (NCBI taxonomy): Eukaryota > Viridiplantae > Streptophyta > Magnoliopsida > Asterales > Asteraceae > Arctium > Arctium minus. The sequence continues at coordinate 28,849,848 of OX941089.1, read as the reverse complement.
AGATCCTAACTGAAACAAAAAACACGTAAATTTGCAACTTTTTCTTGATACTGGAACATCAAATAAAAGAATATTTACATGGGAGGGATGCAGGGAGTTTATCAAAATCTACCCTTTCAATGTTGAAGAAGTCTCAAAAAGCATGAAAAAAGAAAACCAAGTCAAGATTGAAGAAAGTAACACAATAAGAGATTGCAACTTACTAACTTACATTGGATGTAAGGTCTTGAAACCCAAATCCCAGGATAATAAAATATACACCGGAAGCAAATCACACATCTACACAACGTATTCCAAGTTTAAAACATTTACATTGCAAAGGGATTCCATCAAGAAGCAACAATCTATAAAAGCTAATCAAAAATCAAGAAAGGATGCGAGGAACAAACTCAAAATTAGGCAAGCAAACTCAAAATGAAGAAGATGATCAAAATTGAGATAAGAGAAATCGATGAAACCTTACCTGAAATGAGCGGTGTAGAATCGAAAAAGAAGATGGAGATGAAAGCAAGAATCGAATGATGTATAATTATACGGGGAAGATGGATTTGAATCACGAATCATTACACTGAGAGCTTGAATCGTCGTCCGCAGAAGATGATTTGTGAATTGCCACCTTGGGCTTGGGGAATATATGATAGGAGGGAACGTCAAACGTGCGGCCGGTCTTGGGAAGAGAAACCTGAGTGAAGCATTGACAAGTAGTACATCTAGCTTATGATGTTGTAATTAAGAGATTTTAAGAAAGTATGCTTAAAAAACAGTGCTTTATGCTTCATTAGTTGTTTTTAAGACTTTTGCTAATATGTTTTATAAGATAGTATAGATATGCATACCACCAGTTAATCTGTGTAATAAATGAAGTTTAAGAAGCAATTTCGTAAAAACCCACATACCACATAACCAAATCTGTAATAATAATGAGCACCAGATTATGATATGATACACTACAAGACCTGAAGAGAGAACATATTCAAAAGCAAACTCACCAGGAATTGCAAATTTAGCAATGGCTTGTAATGACTAGTATTTCTCCTGAAAAACAACCCAATTAAGAATTTATATATGGCATTCTGCATAAACTAGAAACACTCTACAAACTGGACTCATAAACTATATATGAGAAGATTACCTTACAATGGCGTCCGAGGTTCACTTGATCGGAAGAAATTGCACTAGGCCGGGAACCCAAAGTGTTACGCTGTCGATCACTCGATCTATCCCTCCGGGTTTAAGTATATTCATCTTTTTGGTGACAAATGAGCTAATTCTTTACATATTTGATATAGAGATCTGAAACAGTTCATGCTTGTTCATATGACCAGCAAGAATCGATAAACATTCATATACCATACTTGCTTGCGGGATCGATTTGTCCTCCACGAAGAAAGCTTCGATCTTTTTGTCAATTTCAATCCAAGCACACCCAGGATTCTTTCTCAATCCAAGCTCTTTCATCTTCAACCTCACTTTTCTTGCCTCATCCCATTTCTTGATCGAAGCATACATGTTAGCCATCACAACATACGTAGACGGATCATCAGGATCCTTATCAATAATCAAACTCGCAATTTCCTCCCCCAATTCTAAATCCCCATGTAAATAACACGCAGAAAACAGCGTGCTCAACAGTTCAACATCCTCTCTGATACTTACAATTCTTCGCAGAATATCATAAGCGTCGTGTAATCTTCCAGCACGACCAAGAAGATCCACTAGACACGAGTAATCTGCAACTTTCGGTTGGATTCCATAATCATGAACCATTTGATTGAAATAATAGCACCCTTCATTAACTAATCCTGCATGACTACATGTCGAGATTACTGCTAAAAACACAACTCTATCTGGTTTTATCTTCAATTCCTGCATTTCTTGGAAGAGTTTCAGTGCTTTAGAAGCGTGCCCGTGTGCGCCATAAGCTGTTATCATTAAGGTCCAAGAAATGAGATCTCTTTCGGGTAATCGACTAAAAACTTCTTGGGCTTCATCTATGGCACCACATTTGGTGTACATATCCAGAAGAGCCCCCATGACTATCTCATTCGACTCAAACTTGCCAGAAACAATAGATTTGTGGATATCCTTACCCTTTTCTAGTGCTCCGAGTTGCGTACATGCTGCCAAAACGCTCGTAAACGTGATGGCATCAGGTGCCACACCTGCTGCATTCATGGCATTATAGGTCCCAAGAGCTTCAAGATACGAACCTACTGCTACATATCCGGAAATCATTAAGTTCCATTCAACAACATTTGTTTTAGGCATTTTCTTGAAGATGGATTCGGCTGATGGAGTGTGTCCACATTTGAAGTACAGGTCTAGCAGTGCGCTGCAAATAAAGGCATCGGCTTTTATGTTGTTTCTTATTATGTACCCGTGGATGAACTTGCCATGTTTCAAGTTTGCTGATTTAGAACAAGCCATTAGTGAACTGCTTAAAGTTGTGGAATTCGGTTTAGTTCTTCCTTCTATGCTCATTCTTGATAAAAGTTGAATGCAAGATTTGCTATCGCCTTTTATGCTATATCCTGCAATCATGGAGTTCCAAGAAACCAGACTCTTCAACGGGATTTGCTCGAAAACTTGTACAGCCATCTCTAAATAACCACATTTACCATACATGTCAATCGCAGCAGCTTGAACAAAACCATCTGATCCAAAACCATTTTTCACTGCTTCCATATGAACCTCTCTACCTCTTTCAAGATTCATAAGCTTGGCACAAGCCGATATAGCTGTCGTGAAGGAGACGGAATCAGGTTCATACCCATGATCTTTCATCTTCCCAAACAAATCCAATGTTTTCTCATACTGCCCGTCTTGATGATAGCAAGAAATCGCAGCATTCCAACAAGCCACGTCTCTTTCAGGCATTTCATCAAACACCTGCACTGCCAACCCAAACATGCCACATTTTGCATACATCCCAAGTAAAGAACTCGTAACAACAACATCATTCATAAGCCCACTTTTCACTAGATGAGTATGGATCATTCTACCAAAGTTAGCAAATTTTAATCCACTACAAGCTTTCAACAGACTTGGGTATGTGTAGCTATCAGGCTTCGAGAAAGTGAATTGCATAAGCTTTTCAAATACTTGAAGAGCTTCATTGAACATAAAATTCTTTGTGTAATTTGAAATTAAACTATTCCATAAAGTGATGTCTGATGGGTTTTCAATGGAATGAAAAACTAGGCTTGCAGATTGGAATAATTGGCAAGAAAAGAAGAGGCTAATGAGGTTCTTGCATATTGCGATGTTGTTCTGTAGGCCGGAGGTGATGACTTTCTGGTGAATGAGTTTGGCATGTTTGATCGATTTTGATTCAACGACGTTTTTTATGAGAGGAATTAGCTTTGCAGCATCCATTTTGCAAACAAAGGCTTTCACTTGAAGTACCAATGACTTATGGACCTGTGGTGAAGCAATATTATTAATGATCAGAATGATCATGGATAACATAAGTTTGCTTGAGATTGAAACAACTATATATATATATATATATATTCAATAAGCAGGTCCAATTTTATAATTTCAAGTTTTGAGAAGTTTATCAATAACGATCACACACTTTACTGTTGGTGTTAGAACTACAGTAATGGTTGTAAAATAACATTGTCACATTTCATTGCAAGCTTGACATCAGATATGACAACTTTTTTGGAACATGTTAAAAACAAAAAGAACCACTGAATTTTATCTTGAAATCAACCAAAACTCTATTATACAGTATATAAAGTTTAAGTGATTTACAGAGAATAATAGGATCTTTGCAGATTTTACCTTTACTGTCAGGGGTAGAGATTGTTGTTTTCGTGATATTTTCATATATACAACGAATCTTACATGTGGGAGTGGGACCAATGGCCTTTTTATGCAACTTTATGGCACCCCTCAATGGTGAAGTAGTGATTTTCATTAGCCCATATATCACATTGAAACTAAACATACATTAATCAAAACATATCAATGTGGGTTACTAACTAATGTGTTTGCCTTTAATTTAAAGATGCATGTTTATTTGTGGTTAGAAGAAATAACAAATTAACAATGATATTACCTAAACAAATTTTGATCCATAATTGGTTTGATTCATAAACTGAACAAGTGATACCCTTTCATTTAAGATATCAAATCCCGTATACCTAAACAATTTTTGCTTCAAAATAGAGAAACATACACATTCTTCATTGAAGAATTTTATCAAACATTTGGTGTTCAAAAACAAAAACAAAAACAAAAACAAAATCCAGTCTAAGCGTTTCTTCATGTTTGTATCAGCATAGTTTCATCCGGAGGCAGAACAGAACCGTTCCAACCGCAGGGGACGAACCTAATATTTTATATATTTTCAGAAACACTAAAAATACACTATCCAAAGTCGTAACAAAATTAGCATGTTCTCTTTAAAAAAAACAGATTGAGTTTTCATCTTAATGACATGTCAAACAAAATTAATAATATGAATATATCCTTAAACTTGCAACCAAATGCTTCAAGCCAAATATTGAAATAGAATTTGAAACAAATTGAAGAAGTTCAAACTCGACTCAAGCAATAACACAAATGCATAATACTGTAGTTGCATATTTCCATTCAAAATTTGAACTGAAAACTTGAATAAAATAAAAAAGAACCTGTGATTTAGAAACGGGATTATTTGATGAAGATGGAGTCAAAATCACAGGGTTCCGCTATCGTTCAGATTTGGTTTTGCTCTGATTCATGGTGGAGATTGCAGAGGCTGGACGCTGGAGAGTGAAGACAAATGCTCAATTCGATCGATTTATGTGATGGAGATTGGAGAGGTTGTCGTTCGATTCGATTGAGTCTAGACTCCAGACAAAGGCTCGTTCGATTAATCGATCTGTTGATGGAGGTCTGATTCAAGAGACAATCAGACAAAGGCCGAGTCGAATTGATTTGTGTGATGGAGTGGAGCTCTGATTTGAAGTCGATTATCAGAGTATGAATTAATAAATGAAAGGTATTTAGGATTATTTTTGTGTTTTGTCATCATACATAAACTATTTCTGGGGTTTGAATTGGGAAAAAAAAAAGTGTTTATAGTTTTTTGGGAAAGTTGATAAGGTGTTTTTAATAAGTTAGTTCATAATTACTTGTCAACTTATTTGAAATAACTTATGATTTTTTTGGTTATTTTACATGTATAAGTAATCCAAAACACCCCTAAATAATAAGATTATTACGTTTTGGTACCGTAATAAGTTGATCCAAACACTTTTTATAAAACTATTTTTTGTCATCACATAAGTTGATAAACACTTTTAAGAAAAAAACATAAGTTGTTTTAAATAAGCAATCCCAAACACCCCCGAGTTGGTGTACCTTCAAGTAGGGGTGCTCAAATTTCCGACCAACCCAACCCGAAAAAATGCAAAAAATCTCAAACCGAGGTAACCCGATACATAATCGATTCAACTTTTGTCCAAACCGCATCTATTGGGTTGGAAACGGGTTGAGCCCAAAGTAACCCGACCAACCCGTCAACCCGACCAAAACTTGTACGTTTTTATTATTTTTAAAGGTTTTAGACTTTTAGCGGCTCTTCTTTCTATCAATTTTCAAATCTTCGTATCTTAGCCGTAGTTTAGATCTATCTACGAGACCACGCCGATTAAAATCGTACAAATCTAAACTTCATGTCTTCAAAAATCTTCAATATCGATAGAATCACGAGGCAAGAGATACTCTTATCTTCTTATATTAGTCTTATTTTTATATTTCCTTTTTGATTTTAGTTTTTTTAAACGGAATCACTTAGTTAGATTGTAAAATGATGTATTAAAGTTTCAACCCGACTAACCCAACCTAACCCGCACGATTTGGGTTGGGTTGGGTTGGGTTGCACTTTTGATTGGGTTGGGTTAGGTTGAGATTTTTCAAACCGCAAACATTGGGTTGGATTGTTCAAGTGTCTTCAACCCGGCCAACCCAACCCGTGAGCACCCCTACCTTCAAGTCATCTATTTTTAGTCAATTTCCTCGATTTTGAGGGATTTTTTTTAAAGTTTTTTGGTTGATTTCGACAGACTCTTTTTGTTTTTTGTTCAACTGTGAGTATTTTTTGAGATTTTGGTCGATTTCAAGGGATTTTTTTTTTGTTGATGTTCCTTGTATTTGCTAATATCCTGGAGCACCTTTCAAAGTTTAGCGGGTGCATCTTTCATACCCCAAAATTTTTTTAGGTATGAAAATAAGTTGAGAAGGTGCATGGGACCCTGCTCGAGACTTAGGGCGCGTTTGGTTTGTGGGATTGGAATGGATTTGGAGGGATTTGGATTTCAAATCCATTCCAATCCTGCGTTTGGTTTGCAGGAAAGGATTTCGTTGACCGGATTTCAAATCCGTTGACCATTTTAAAATCCCTCATATGATGGATTTGGAAATCCTTGGCATTGGGCTTGGATTTGAAATCCAAATCCGATGGATTCTAAAGCGTGATCCATACTTTAAATTGTATCGATCCAAATTCGACGTTTACCAATAAAAATAAATTCTTTATAAAACAAACAAATAATTAAAAAAAAAAACTCAATCCAAATCCTATAAACCAAGCAAGACTTGTAAAGGAATGGATTTGAAATCCATTCCAAATCCTACAAACCAAACATATTAAGGGATTTCAATTCCCCCCAAATCCAAATCCCTCCTTGAAATCCAATTCATTTCATTTCAATCCCGCAAACCAAACGCACCCTTAATAGTTTCACCTCTGCCCTTCAGATTCATCTCCTGCAAAATCTTGAGAACACGAGTTTTTTTTATTTCCCCCATCTTCCCTTCCTTTCATTTTCTTCGTAAAAAATGTCTTGAGAAAATAGCGTAACAAAGTGATATAAGGAATGATAATGGGGTAAAACGAACACTTCCAAATGATATATATACGCATTCAGACCCTTTTGGAACAATTAAGGGGAAGTTAAAAAAGTTTTAACAAACATGTCTGATTGATTCAGACGTAAAACTCTGAATGACATTATTTAGAGTCCAAGAAACAACCTCGGAGACGGTTGTTTGGATTGATGCAAATTGGTTCCGGTAATGTTGACTTTTCAATTAAAACAATAAACTTAACAATAAAATATTTGATAAAAACATTTAAAAACAATTTGTTAAATATTAGGTATGACGTGTTAATGCATAATTTCTTAAAATTCAATTTTACAACTTATTATTGTATATGTACAACTTTTTTTAAAGCTATACGTTTAAACTCCATAAAACTATATATATATATATATATAGAGAGAGAGAGAGAGAGAGAGAGAGTAATATTATAAATTAAGCGCCAATTTTACTGGCGCCTTCTAATAAAGATGGTTTCCAACATGGATAAACAATTTTCAATCCAGTTCTAATTATTCTCCTTCTTTCACATATTAATATCACCCCAAAAAATAAACTTTTTCACACACAAAAAAAATAATAATCAAAACCCTAGCTTCTCAACCTCAATCTCTGCTCAATCGCAAAACCCCCATCATAATATCAAAGAATATTTATCATGAAATCGCATACGGATATACAAATTTGTAAAAGCACAATTGCATGCAGATATCAAATGCATCAAACACAAGTTACAACATTGCATGGTTAAAACCAACCTTTGATCTAGAAACTTTACAAATATGGTGGCAAGCGACAAACTCAACTATCATTTTAGCAACTCTTATTTGGTGAAGGAGGTAACACCGATGACAAACATAGGAGGTAAGGTTATTGGGAGTAGTAGTGGTTTGGTCAAAGAAAAAGAAGATGGTCATGAACAATATCCAAATTTTGTGGATGACATGAATTGAAAGGGAAATTTTTACAAAATAAGGACTAGACTAATAAAGATCAAGAAGAGAAGAGGGTGAGTACTTGCAGAAGGATAGATTTGAAAAACACAAAAGGATATATGGTTGAGCCCATAAATCTAGGAGGGGATGGCTTATTCCATAGAGGCAAAACTGTTGAGAGCTTAATCATTAAGTCGTAAGTCATAAGCAAACATCTCGATATGGACGAGCGAATAAGCTCTCCACTTAAGTTGTAAGTAATCAGTCCCTAAGTTATCCCCAATCTTTCTCATTGTAATATATTTAAGGACTTCTGCACTATTTCATTTTGACAAGTACAATGGTTACATAGCTATTTATAATGCTCATAGTAGGCATAGGTTATGTTTGTTTGAAACTTTTTGCTATTGCTTAAAGACGCGAGACATGCTCATATGTGTGTTTAAATATGATTTCAATTATGAAGTTTGATGATGTCAGTTTGAAAGTAACTATGTTAGCGGTAAATGAAAGCTCATCAAAGGTAATTCGTTATGGTCCAGGGATGAAGCTGAAGTCCTACTTGTACTTTATGCATGCTTGAATGGTATTATATTTCATGATAGAAACAAAATTTGTAGTTACGACACAAGAAGTTGTGCTACATCAATTCATAGGGACTTGATACTTTGGTGAAACACGAATGTTCTTCTACGAAAAGGACAATACCCTTTGGATAGCCCCTATTGCACATCTAAATTGTGCCTCTTGGGGGCTGGTGGGTGGTACCTGGAGTCGAATCCCAAACCTCTCATTCCTATTGTAAGGATGTTCACCTCCTTAACCATTTAACTAAAGTTGCAATGACTATAAGAACATTCTTCGAAGGGTGAAAAATGAAAATTTGGAGAAGTGTTCTCATTGTCTAGAATAAAAGCATTTGGTGCATGTAAATGTTTGTGTAAGTATAATACCCTAGAACAAACTTTTTGGGCCCAAATGTTTGTGGTCTCATGAACGTAAATCATTTAGTGGTACATCGTTCTTTGTTATGTTTATTGATGATTATTTCAAGAAATTGTATACTTTTGCATTGTAGACAAAAGATGGGTTGTTTGATAAGCTTAAGGAATTTTCCATTTGTTTTGGTTGCAGTTCTCTCGTTGAAAGTTGTTTTTACATCTTATTATTTTTGGAAGATTTGTTTTTTTGGTTGGTTATTTAACGTTATTCTCACTTCCTGGAATGTTGTAATTCACTTTTGAATTGGTGATGATGGTTATAGACACCAAAAACAACTTGGTAAATGCAAGGAATTTGGGTGAAATAGCAGCAAACCAAGAAAATTGATACATGAATATCACTTTTGTTTGGATAAAGATATATTGACATCACTTAAGAGTTGTTGGACATGGCTTATGTTTTTTGAATCAACAAGGTTTAACGAAATCAAAAGGCAAAATTCTAGTTCTGTTTAAGGAAATTTTAACGATAAGAGAATAAACGTTAAAGAAAATACTATAATTGGAAAGATATTTTAATTTGTGTTGGGATGATCTAGGGGAGTGAATAGGTGGTTATCATCTTTTACAATTCTTTATCGATTTTTATATTTTGAAAACATATACATAAAACAACTCACAAGATACAACAATCAATTCAAGCACAAGTGTGGAAAATAAAGAGTTTGACTAGAAGAAATGACACAAATTTTTCGAGTGGTTCGGACCCCTTCTCCTAATCCACCTACTCCGAGACCCATCTCGAGAGGTGATTGACAAGCATAAATGTGATTCTTAACGATGGAAACACAAATCAATTACTTAAAACATACAATTACTCTTAAGTGACTATTATTGTAAATTACCAAAAATATGTTTTCGTAAAACAATGGGTTTTTCCTGTCTGATATAAAATGACATTTTAATCTTTGAGAAAGTACTTGTATTCAACACAAAAATTGAGGTTCTAATATATATATATATATAGAGAGAGAGAGAGAAGGCTCTTCAAATGCACCCCCTATAGATCTTGCAACCTATGTAACCCTCATCTCTGTAACACCCCGATTTTAGAAAAATATAATTTCAAGTTAGTACAGAAATCGATATTTTAAGAGAAACGGAAGAAATAGGATTTTGGGCTTTGTTAGACTAATATTGTATTCAAGATTAAAAGTAAGGGTCTATTTTGTAAGTGTTGAATAGTTTGAGGGTTTATGTTGTAAAGTCAACTCAAGTTGACTTAGTATAAATAGTTTTAGTTTCTTTGTAATCTGTAGATACGAACGCACACATCAGACATCAATAGAGATTGGTAAGAACACACAGTAACACACAGTGAACGTGAGACTTGTAGCACTTTGTTAGATCTATGACCATGTTGTAATTGTGTGATTAATCAATAATAATCTGTTTGTTAATCTGTATTATTAATAATGCTAGTATAAATTGGGTCACAATTGGTATTAGAGCACAGTAGTCCAACGATTTGAGTGTTAGAAAAGTTCGAGTTCTGTCAAAACTTTGTTGATTGAATTTTTACGTAAAAGTGAGTTTTTGGTACAATTGATTATGGATTAGTGGTCGAATAGTGATTTAGAATTCGTAGAATAACATCCTTTAATCGTGAATATTGAGATTTTTTAAGTCTTTGGTTCAAACGAATATCGAGTCATTGTTTGATAGATTTGAATGTGCAAATGTGTAAATTGGATTATCATATTGCATTGGATTGTTCTTTGGACTAACGTGATTGATTCTATGAAGTTACAGATTTGAATTTGAAGTTTTGGATCGATTTCTAGACAAAAATCGATATTTTTGAACTTAGAATTCAAGAACTCGCAAGATCCAAGGATTTCGTATGGAGAACTCGCTAATTTGACAGATTTCGCAGAGTTTCATTTCTGAATTCTTTAAGTAAAGAATTCGCAACAGTGCATATTACGAATTGTAGAAGAATTCGCAAGATCTTTTGAAAATCTTATAATGACAAAATTCGTATCTCTCTCTGTCACGAAAAGCTAGAATTCGTGAAAGTCAATTTTGCGAAAAGTTGTGATTTTAAAAGTTCAAGTAAGGAATTCGCTATTGTGTCTATTACGAATTCTGAAGAATTCGCTTATGTGTCTATAGCGAAAAGTGGGAATTCGCATCAGACTATCTTACGAATTCTTGAGAATTCGCAGTGTTTTGAAAACTTTTCTAAGTGAAGGATTCGTATCTCTGTGGTTTACGAATTCCTTTTGCAAATTTCTCTTGCGAATTGTTTTTTCAAAATTTGTCGAAGGACAGAATTCGCAGAAGTGCTTCTTGCGAATTGTGTGTCTTGTGTTCACTCTTGCTTGCGAATTCTTGTCTTTGCGAATTTCTAAGTTTGAATTGCGAATTGTTCTTGATTTGAAGTTGTTTACAAATTCTAAACTTGGAGTTTTTAGAAATTTCATTTTCTGAAAATTTTTCAAGTGTTTCTCAAATTGTTGGATTCAAAGATCATTACTAGCTTACATTTCTTGTTGTGTGCAGATATATCAAAGATGTCTTATAATGATGAGAAAGAAAATATGGTTCTTACTAACAGAGATTGTGCTTTAGCGTACATGCCAGAGATTCCAGCACTTGAGGTTGAGAACAAGAATCTGAAGATTCAGAATTCATCTCTTATTGAACAGATTAATAAACTGAAAGATGATAAATCTTTAAAGAAATATTTTGTTTGCTCTGAATGTATCTCTAACTCTAAAATTAATTTTGCAGGAATTATTGAAGCAAAAGAAAAAGAGATTTCAAATCTGCAATCTAAGCTGAAAAGGTTTGAAGGATTAAATGCAAACTCCACATGGTCAAAGAAGAAGTCAATGCTAAAAGAGATTGATGATCTTAGAAGGAGAGCAAACATTACAAGTGAAACTTGTGAAGGGCTGAGAAAGACAAATTTACAAATCTTTGCTGAAAGAGATTCCTTGAAAGATAAAGTCTTCAGTCTTGAGGTTGAAATCAACATGATGAAGGAGAAAGCAACCCAAGACCAAGACAACATAAAAGCACAAGATGAGATGAAGAAGATTGATAAAAAGATAAAAGATTTTGAAAAAGAAAATGGTGATATTCAGAAAAAGATGAATGAACTGAAAGAAAATATCTCTCTAGATGAGAAGAAGATGGAGAAAGAAAGAAAAGAATTTGCAAAGAAGTTTTCTGAGTTTTCCAGAAAAGCTTTTGAAGATAAGAAAACAGTAGAGCTTAAATGTGTTAAGCTTTCTCAACAAGTCTCAGACTTCAAGAAAGTAATCATCATGGAGAGAGATAAGTTTGAAAAGGAGAAGAAGAAAACTGAACAGAAAAATGTTAGTGTATTCAAGGAGATATCTGAACAGAGAAACAATGTTGAAAAAGATTTTGAAGAAGAAAGGAAAGTATTTGAAGTTGAGATAAAAGAGCTGAATGGAAACATATTTGAATTATCAACAACTATTCTGAAGGAGAAGAATGTGAAAGCTGAATTGCACAAGAAGTATGACATACTCTCAAAGGAAAGAAACAATTTGTTTACAAAGATCAAAGAACTTGAAGAGATCATGTTCAAGGTGAAGCTGACTGAGCACAAAACGCCAGAATCAATTGCTCAATCACCAAGAGATGATCTAGCTGCATCCGAATGTTCATTCAAATCATCAGCAAGTTCAATTTTCACTAATGTTTCTAATAATCCTTTGTTTGATGCTAATGGCAGTCATACTTCTAAATCAAATGATCATATTCGTCCTTCTAATCTTTTCTATGACAAAAATGTTGATGGTTCAGGTAACATCAAGAAGAATGAGTCTCAGAAGAAAAGATTTTGGAGAAGGAAAGATGAGAAAGAAAAAGAAAAATGGATTTGGATAGTGAAAGGTTCCTCGGAGGAGAAGAAGGAACAAAAATCATCTGAGCATACATCTAATTCAAAAAGGAACTATGCTTCGAAAGGTAAAACTTTTGGCAAACCTGATCTGGTTTACACTATAAATCAATTAATCAGGCTAGCGCAAAAGAAAACTAGTTGTTCCTACTGCGGTTCAAATGATTTTGTTAACAAATTTTATGAGAACAATTGGTATGGTTCTTACTTTATATCTCCTAATAGAACTGCAACTAACAAATCTGGATCCAAATACCAGTGGATACCAAAAGCTAAACTTGTGTTGCAGGCATCTAAAGACTAAGGGGGAGAAAGAACGATGGTTTCTAAACACTACAGTTTAGGACCCGATTATCAATGAAAAAGTAATCAAGGCTTCTGAATAAATCAGTTCAGAACCCGTGCTTCAAAGAACTATGGCTTTTGAACACAGCAGTTCAAAACCCGGACTTAAATGTCAAAGAACATTGGTTTCTGATTATATCAGATCAGAACCCGGTCTTCATTGGTAAAAGTCGAACATTACTATTCTCACCGGAGAATAAGTAATCATGGCTTCTGAATACTTAGTTCATAATCCGTTCTCAAATGTTTTTCTTCTGATGGATGCTTAAATAATAACATCTTTTCTAGAAGTTTTTTATTTGAGGGGGAATTAACTGTTATATCTTTTAGGGGGAGAAGATAATAGCTAACTGTACTTTTATTGTTATATTTTTCTGATAAATTGACTTTTTACAGGTATCAAGGGGGAGGATATCTGAGGTTTTTGTCTAAGTGAGCTTAAAGGTATATTTTCTTTATTTTAACTCTATCACTTGTTGAAAGATGAACAACTTTCACTTGTGTAAAATAGTTTTCTAAATGTTCAAACCACTTCCTATTCTCAAAATGTTTTATGAATTTCGAAGTGCGATTTTAAATGATTTTGGATACTTTGATGACTATCTGACCGTGTGTTTCCAATGATAATGTAAATGTATGATTCCCAATACAATCAAGCACAATTCAAGAATCAAGATTTGACAATGATAGTTCTAGAGAGAGAGTAGAGAGAGAAACAATCAAGTCGTATGTGTATTGATATTACAATCTCAAGTACATTCTCGTTACAAACTCTTACAACACACAATGTATTTATACCAACATATAGAACTCTCACAACACTAAACTCTCACAAGCTTAAACTCTCAAGACACTAAAGTTGACTTTGTTGAATTTACAATACATTGAATTTTCTCATTAAATATTGGATACAATTATACACTAACAATCTCCCCCTTTGTATTCAAGATTTTAAAAAAAATGACGATAGTCTTCAGCGCTTTGATTCTTCAAGCTTTGACTCTGACAACTTTAAACTTTGTAGCTCTGACAGTCTTTAGTCTCTGATGCTTTGAAGAATCTTGAAAAGTCTTTCACATTTAGCATCTTTGAAAAGCAACAAGTCTTGAACACTAATCTGAATTCTTGAATCTTTTGAAACTTCTTTGATTCTTTGAAACTTCAGAAATATTTGGACTTTGAGGAATCTTTGATCTCATATCTTCATCTCTCTGATCTCTGGACTGTCTTCAGAAAACAAACTTTCTCAGTCATCTTGATTTGACTTTAAATCATCTCGGAATGATTTCTTTTCATCAGACTTGATTGGATTAAACTTTCTGAATTTTTCCACAAGTCTTTTCACATTATAACTTTGAAATTGAACTTTTGTAGATTTCTCCCCCTTTTTGATGAATTGTGAGAATCAAAATCATCAAAACTCATTTCAATTTCAGCTCAGTCTTTGAAACTCCTCCCCCTTTTTAAACAATGTAGATCAGTCTCCATGATCTGAGCAGTTTCCTCCAATTGATCTTGATAATGAGCCGTCAATTCAAGAATGTATTTATCCGAATCTTTTCAAATTCAGACAAATTTTGAGTGGTAAACCTGAATCAACACATGAAACAATTAGGAATGCCTGTCAGTAACACAAAGTTACTGTGTACAACGAATGTACAAATTAAGGAGCTGGTTTGATGTTGACTCCCCAGGACTTCCATTCAATCATTGAAAAAACACAAGGTTTAACTATGAATGTTCTGACAGAAAAACAAATTTTCTGTGTGCTCGTGCTTGTGTTTCATAAGGCTCAAAGTATGTAAACCATTGAGACAACAATGATTATACATAGACTCAATGTGCATGATAAAGGGTCGAAGGTGGGGCAACTTTCCTTCTTTTTCAATATCAGTATCTTCCAAGTGAAGAACCGAAAGATTATGTGTTGCTTCCCTAGAAAATGTGAAACATTCTCTTTTTGAGAAAAGAATGAGTAGCTGGTGGGGTCTTTGCAAGAGATGGCATGGGCTATGTGCCTTTTTCAATGTCGTTCACGAAGAAATGTGAAACAACAGTAATGTGGTTGCCCGGCTCAGAAATATTTGGTGCAAAGTTTGATATTCTTTTACTCTGTTCTCTCACCCTCTTTCTTTTAATCATTTAAGCTCACATCTAAACAATCTCTCATTTCCATTTTACCTCTTCACACACCAACACTCAATCTTTTGACCCCTCTCCCCTCAATCACTCAGGGAATACTTCCTGGGTAGGAACCATTGGTTATCGTGAATCCATGGAAGTTCTGTTAAGCACTCACATTGAATCCCATGTATTTTGTCCTAGAAAAATGTGTTGCTCAATGATTTTCTTGACATTTAAGCACAAGAAATCATTAGTCAGTATCTGTATGCTCTCTGATTTTGATGAGCATTTGAAGCATTTAAGATTTCTCAAAACTTTATATGGATGAATAATCATGAAAGAATAGAAATGTTTTGAAAATCTGACAATGATTAAGATCAGATCAAAATTCATGAAGAATAATATTTTGGAAAATCAAAGATGTAAGTTGTTTATATGAACAATATATAAACATATTAACAATGAAAGCACATGTAATGATGAAATAAATGAAATGATGTTTGATTCTAACAACAATGAAAACAAATGACGGGAGTATTACCATAAAAAGATTTATTATTTGATACATGGTAATAACAAAATCAAGAAATGAAGTACTGAACCGATGTGTGTGAATACTTGACAGTATATAGATAAGATAATACACAAGTATTGATCTTTGGAAACACACAGTCAGTTAAACATTAAAGCTCAATAATGAAATTTTTTTAAAATCACACTTCTAAATTCAATAAATCTTTTAAGAATAATAAGTGGTTTGAACATTTAAGAAAGCGTTTTTCATGCTTGAAAGTTGTTCTTCTTTCAAACAATCAGATATTAAGATCAGAAGATATTTACCTTTAAGCTCCCCCTCAAATCAATGATAGAATGATTTATATTCTGATAAGCTCCCCCTGGATATTTGCATAATATCCTTGTTTTAAACATTTAAGAACGGGTCCTGATCTGTTGTAATCAGAAACCACAATTCTTGGCATTGAGGTACGAGTTTTGAACTGTTTTGTTCAAAAACCTTTGATCTTTAAACTTTGAAGAACGAGTCCTGATCTATACATAATCAGAAGTCGATGTTCTTTCTCCCCCTTAAACTTTGGGTGCCTGCAACACATTTTTAGCTTTTGGTACCCACTGGTATTTGGGTCCTGACATGTTAGTTACAGTTCTTGTGGGGTTACATAGTAAGAACCATACCAGTAATTGACAAAATTACTACTTACAAAGTCATGTGCTCCACAGTAAGAACAACAAATCTTCTTTTGAGCAACCCTGATCAAATGATTAGTAGAGTAAAACATATCAGGTTTACTAAAAGATTTACCTTTATGCACACTGTTCTTTTTAGCATTGGATGTGGATGCAGATGCTTTGTCCTTCTTCTTCTCATCAAAAGAATCTTTAACTCTCCAGACCATCTGACCTTTCTTTGATTGCTTCCCAAGATATTTAACATAAAAGTTTGTTGGACTATCAACAGACTTGTCATAAAATAGATTAGATGGTCAAATCTGATTTGAATTGACAGTTTTTGATTTGACACTGTTCTTTCTGAAAACTTTTTCATGAATAGAACTTGAAGCAGTTTTAAACGAACAAACTGATTTAGTTGAATTACCATGAGGTGATTGATTTATCACATCAGCACAAATCTTCTCAGATAATTCAACATTTGCAGCTTCTAAGTCCTTTATCTTTTTAGAAAACAAATTTCTTTCTTCAGACAGTGTGTCAAACTTTTGTTTCAAGTCAGATTTAGCCATCTGTTCTTTCTGAATGTCTAAGGATAAAACAAATATCTTCGATAAGAGCTTAGATATTTCATATTCAAAATTTTGACATTCTAGCTCAAAATCTTTTTCTAAGTTCTTGGTTTTATCAGAATTTTCATTGAAGATCCTAACATTTCTCTTTTCAGATTTCTTCTTTTCAATCTCCAAAAACCTTTTCTTTTCTTGAACTAATTTCTTTTTATTTTTCAAGTAAGTCTTCTAAAATAGAGATCTGTTTGGGAAATTCAGAAGTTTTGTCTTCAAGAACTTTTCTTTCTTCGGCAAAAGTGTCTCTTACTGTAATCAAAATACTTTCAAACTCAGACACTTGCTTTGAGAGTTTTAAACATCTTAGCTCAAGATCCTTCTTCTCTTGGTTAGCTTTCTTTGAAATATCATACAGCTGTTGAGTAGAAGATTTCTCTGAATCAACTTTAACTTTATCTGCTTGGAGGCTTTTCTTCAGTTCAGCATTCTTTAACTCCAACGCAGATATCTTGTCTTCAAAAGCCTTAAACTTGTGTTGAAGTTCAACTGATTCATCTTGTAACTCTGAAGATTTTTGTTCAGTTGTCTTCAGTTGGCTTTGAAGATATACAATCTTTCTTTCTTTCAACTTGATTTCTTTCTCACAAGTCTGAATAGTATTTTCTTTTAAAGCAATCATTTTCTCTTTCTCTTTAATCTCTTTCTCTTTTGTACTGATGATACTGCAAAATCAGATTTAACAGTATTAGTACATTTAATACAATCAGAAGTTTTATCAGAATTTGACAAATTAGACTTCAACTCCTGAATCTGTTTTAGAAGAACTGAATTTTGATTTTCCAGTTTATCTCTTTCAGCTTCTATTTTCGGTATCTCAGGCATGTACATTATCGCACAGTCTCTCCCTAACAAAACTGTAGACATCTTGAATAAAAAATTATTAGTCTTGAATGAATGATCGTTCCCAAATCAATCCAGAAAATTTGACTAAAAGTCAAAATCAGATCACCACTTAAAAAAATCTCAGAAAAATTACAAGTCCAGAACTCGCAGACACTAGAACTCGCAAAGCACTATTCACTAGACTTCATGCTAGATGCCTTATGCGTGAATCTGAAACTTGCAGAACACTACTTGCGCAAATTGAGGAACTCGCTAGAAAAGTTGTGCGCGAAGTAGCTTCTCGCAAGGTACTATATGCGTGCTTTTGACCTTCTCGCAGATAAGATGTACGCGTTTAGGACTTAGAATAATTTCGATCTAATCACTTCTCGCAGATGAATACAAACTCGCACGTCAATAAATCCTTGCGCGTTTCATACTTAGAAATTATTGACAAACAAAGAACTCGCTAAGTAGAAACTCGCAAATCTATAGAACTCGCAAGTCACTGTTCATAGAACTTCTCGCTGGAAGCTTTGTGCGCGAACGATGAACTCGCAGAAAGCTTATGCGCGTTTTTACCACTTCTCGCAAGAAATTTATGCGCGAACTAAGTGAAACTCGCACAAAACATGAACATCTTCATCTTGCGCGTTCTTCAGCGTGCGTGTTCTTCAGATGAACGTTGCACGTTTGACAGATCTAGCGTGTTCTTCACTTGAACATGCGGATTTGATCCAAAATCTTTAATACCTGCAATTTGAACTTGAAAATGTACAGGGATGATCGATTTAACATATGGAACACATTTCTAATATCAATTTCTGATTAAAAACAACAAATCTCACTAATTCGATTCAAACATTATCGAACATTTCAAAAACCAAGATTTACAAAAATTCGAAATTGAATGAGATTCAGTTCAAATTTTATGATTAGATCAATACAAGAAACAATCTAAAACACAAATCGAATACACTGAATCCATTATCTTGCATCAAAAACGATTTTCCTATGAAAATTTAATTGAACAGTGAAATTCAGAAAAAAAATCTCTACGTGTTCTTGATTTTTCAAAACAAATCAATTTTAATCTAATGATCCAAACTTTCTGAATATGATTTGGTCTCGCTCTGATACCAATTGTAAATGTATGATTCCCAATACAATCAAGCACAATTCAAGAATCAAGATTTGACAATGATAGTTCTAGAGAGAGAGTAGAGAGAGAAACAATCAAGTCGTATTTGTATTGATATTACAATCTCAAGTACATTCTCGTTACAAACTCTTACAACACACAATGTATTTATACCAACATATAGAACTCTCACAACACTAAACTCTCACAAGATTAAACTCTCAAGACACTAAAGTTGACTTTGTTGACTTTACAATACATTGACTTTTCTCATTAAATCTTGGATACAATTATACACTAACAGATAAATACTTGTGTAATTGTCATGTCTTTATACTTTGTCAAGTATTCATACACACATCGGTTCAGTGCCAACACTCCCGATACTCTAAGGGACTTTAGATAATGTTTTCCCAACATGAATCCCACAATTTACAAGTTGCAAAAACTCCTGGGTGGTTTTTACTTACCGAAAATTACGGGTGTTACAGAAAACCCATGTGAAGCACTGTTCGAACATAAAACCCGATTTTTAACCCTCATTCTTCATTTCTTATAACTTTTGCATCTCAACTCCCATTTTTGGTGATTCTTTTTGCTATGGTTTCATTTTTGAGATCTATTCAATGATAGATTATGAGTGTTGAAATTTATTGGAAGATTCAAGAGTATTTTGTGGTGGTAAGGTTCTCATCTCTCTCGATTTTAAGCTACAGTTTGATGTGTTCTTCATTTTATCTCCTCTTCTATCCATTTTGTCTTAGTTTTTGGATCTTTGGAGGTGAATGAAACACTTTGCAAGTGTTGGATCTAAAAGTTAGGAGGTGTTGCTTGTGGATTCAAGTTTTCACCAAGTAAACTCTAATCTAGCAAGGTGAGTTCAAGTTTCTTTGTAAAACTATATACATGCCAAAATGTGAATTTTGAAGTAATAATGTGTTTACTTGGTATTTATCAGTGTGCTGAGTATTTGACAAAGTTTTCATATTCGGTAAATTTGGTTTGATAAATCTTGTAAAATGCCTATCTTTGGGGTTTTGAATGTTTTGATGAGTAAACCTCAAGAATGTGTTCTTTGGTGATTTGTTGTACAAATGGAGTTTGTTGGATGATTAATACATTTTTTGTGTATTTGGCTTTATAAACCGTTTGGAGAATGCATGTTATTGTATTATGAGACATTTTGAAAATATATGAGTAAGATTTCATTTGGAAAATGACTTGTCCAAACCAATGATGGGTTTTTGAGTTAATCATGTCTTTTTGGAGCATGTGTTTGCATAAATGAGGGTCAATTGCGTTTTATTGCATTTTATGACTTTTAACAAATGGTCGATTGATTTGTAGAGCTTTTGGCTCGGTTGTGACTCAAAGGAGTCTTGGGGGCATTTGCCCAGTTTTATTAGCTCGATGAGGAGCTTTGGACATATGATGTATTTAATTGCATTTTGATGGAAATTACATGTTTAAGTGTGTAGTCATTCATTATAGTCATGTAATATTTTAGACTGTAATGCATTGGATCCATAGGCATAGGAGTATGTTTATTCAACATGGAGTTTTGATGTCCATGATTGAGTCTAGTGAGTGGTCCCCGAGTTATATTTTATTTAAAGCTTGCAGTGGTGCTCGTGGGAGCCGTATACGGAGCTAAGTCTTGCGGTGGTGCCCATTGTGAGCCGGATACGGGGACTTGTGACTTTTGTGGTGAGACTCATCTAGAGGACGAGTAGACACTAGGGTCATTTGGGTATCTTGCGGTGGTTGCTCAGAGGAGCCGTATACGGGGATCCATGACCCGAAGTGAATCTCGAGAACGTTGATAAGTGGCTTAACTTTGTGTACCCGCCACATTCGACCCGCCACATTCGATGGAATTGGGTCGCCCCCATCACCGAGAGGTGTTGTTTTGGGTATTGATTTCTATCCATGTTTTGGGTGACGTTTTGTGTATAGATTGTTGTCCATGATTTATGGGTCGAGTACTATGTCTCATCCGTGTTTTGGATATTTCGGATGATAAAGTTTAATCCACATTTTCATTAATTGGGAGTTCAATCTTTTTTCACGTTTTGAGTGTGTATTGGGTTTTAAATTCATATTTGAAATAATGTTTTGTATCAGGGCTTTCATCCCGAAAATGGTGGGTTTTGGGAAGGATGTTGCTTTCATATTTAATGCATTTCATTTTGGAATTCATGATTTAAATAGAATTCGTTCACTTTATCGTTTTATTTAACTGATGAAAACTCTTGAACTCACTAGGCGTTAAGTCTAACCTTTCTCATTTGTCGGCATGTGCATTAGGTCCTTGTTGGGGAATGTTACTAGTGACACCTTGGAGAGTTGAGTACCAAGTAGAGGCACGAGAATGATATTCTTATTGAGTGATGTCTTTCGCACTTTGAAGATAGCGACAATTGTTGGGTTTTAGTAACACCCGTCCCTAAATGTTGACTTGTATAAGGTTTAGTTATGTATTGATGTTAAATCTAGATTTCCATTATAAGTAATTCAAATGTTGATCTTTAGAAAGGGACAAAAATCTTTATTTGATGTATTATCGAAAATTTTAAATTAGTCGTTCATTTCCAGATTTGAGTGTGTTACAATCTCCACCCTTCATTTTATTTCCGATTTTTTTTTATTACAAAGAGGCAGTTTCAGTAATATAATTTATGTAGATAATTCCATATATATTTTGTGTTCATTTTTTTTTTTTGGGATTGCATGGGATCTTTCCTAAATTCCGGTAACCCCATTTTCTCATTGGTAAGGTTTTGACCGAATATTAGGATTTTCTAGTGTAAATTTTGATCGGTCTACAATGAGTATGATGACGCCTGTAGACATGTTGAATGAAGTCGTCCTTGAAGATGATAATGGTATCTAAATCGAGTATGCTCTTGGTCGTACCCGATGTAAGGATGTGTCATTTAATGCTATGGGATAGATGTCGGGGATTACAGATAAATAACGGGTGTCGAAGGCATCAGTTAATGAACCATATGATAGGGTATCGACAGAATTCTTGCATTCGAATCAAGGTGATTCATCACCTATTTCCGAAGACAAAGGTTTGTTAATATTTTTTTCTTCATTCATTCGGTATGCAATGTAATGAATCATATATTGTAGGTAATGTTATTTAACTATTTTACTATGCTAATTAAAATTAGTATATATTTCCTTGGTGTCCCAGGCTTGATTTTTTTTTTGTTGGTGATTATAGCTTTTTTGTTTTAATTTTTACTGGGTTTGAATATGTAATCCAACAACAGTTTTCATGAAAGAAAGGTTCTCACATGATCCCAAGAATATATATATATATATAGCCTTAGGTTCATTTGAGAAATGGTAAATATATGAGAAATAGAGAAGTAATCCTAGTCATTCATACGGTCAAGATCAGATTTGACTGGTCAAAAGTTTCGGCTTTAACTGGTCAAAAGTTGCGGCTATTCCAAAAATAGAAGGACACTTTCGTAATTTTTACAAAATACACGGGTTGTGTTCATATATGAACATGTATAATTCACATATGAACTATATGTTCATATATGAATCAGTGTAATTCACATCTGAACTCTTTTAATTGATTCATATCTTTGTGATTCATATATGAACTAATTAACTGATTCACATATGAACTAATTAAGTGTAAGTTCATATATGAATCAGTTGAACTAATTAACAGATTCATATATGAACTTTTGTGATTCATATATGAACTAATTAACTGATTCTCATATGAACCAATTAACTGATTCACATATGAACGTATAGTTCATATGTGAATCATATAGGTTCATATATGAACTCATCCCGCGTATTTTACGAAACTACCCATCTACCTTCTATAGACCATGCAAGAAATTATTCGGTGCTTCGCGGTCAAAGCCGCAAATGTTGACCAGATGAATGACTAAGATTATTTCTCTATTTCTCATACATTTACTATTTCTCAAATGAACCTCTCCCTATATATATATATATATATATATATATATATATATATATATAGAGAGAGAGAGAGAGAGAGAGAGAGAGGTTCAATGTTCCGTTAGGTAGCGTTTGGTATGCAAACATGATTGGACGGGACAGGACAAGACATAACTGAACTGAACAGGACAGGACAGGACAAGAGGCTAGGACTGGACAAGACAATTGTCTGTCTTGTGTATGGTACGACTAGGACTGGATAGGACAGAACTAAACAAGTTTCCCTAAAAGTTGTTTGATGATTTTGTATGTCATATAATAATTATAAATAACACAAATAAAGTATATCTTTAAATAATTTAATTAAAAACATTTTTATTTTTTACACAATTTTCATACATATAAATACTTACAAAAACAATGGTAGAAAATTTGAATGAAGAATCTGAAATAATTGATAGTAGTTCGAAAAAATCCGATTTATATAAAGAAAATATAATATTTTGGTTCAATTTGGAAGATCTTAATGAATTGGCCGATGCATAGTTGAAGCGACACGTAAAGATAAAGGCGATGGTTGGTCGGTGAAAGACGGTTGTTGTGAAAAACGTGAAAAATAGTGGATAGTGGTGGTGCAAGAGGTTGTTGTACTTGTGGTTGATGTCGTAGAAGTATAGGTGGTCGACGATGATAGTGGTGGTGGCGGTGGACAGTGGTAATAGAGGTTCTTATAGTGGAGGAAGAGGCGGAGGTCACCGACGGTGGTTGGCTGTGAGCATCGGTGGTGGCGGCGACAATGGGTGGTGGTGATCGGTGGAGGTGGCGATGGGCGATGGTGGAGGAAGTTGTTGTAGTAGTGGAGGAAGAGGTGGAAGTGGTCGACGATGGTTTGTGGTGGCTACCGATGGCCGTCGATGGTGGTGACGGCCATAGGTGGTGGTGATCGGTGTTAGTGGAGGTGGTCGATGATGGTAGCGGAGGTGGCGATGGCCGATGGTTGTGGAGGTGGTGGAGGAGGTTGTTATGGTGGAGAAATAGATAAAGGTTGTTAAACGGTGGTTGGCGGTGGCTACCGGTGGCCGTCGATGGTGATAGTGGCGGTGATGGGTAGTGGTGAGCCTTAAGACTAATAGCATATTAGGATTATATATCAAATGACGTTAGATTAGTGATTTTTAGTTTATGTCTCACTTTTGTCCCATGTTGTTCCACCGATTTTGGTGGAACAAGAAAATACCCTTTTTTGTCCCATCTTGTCCCACTCTGTCCAGTCCTTGTCCCTGTCCCATATCGCACCAAACGTGGGACAGTGAATTTTTGTTCTGTCCCATGTCACGCCAAACGTGGGACAGTAAATTTATGTCTCGTCTCGTCCCACCCAGTCTGCAAACCAAACGCACCCTTAGGAAACTTAAATCCATTGACAATTCAAGATCCGATATTGACTACACACCTCCATTTAATCCTACATCCTTCATTTAATAAAATTTTGCAATTAAAAGAAATTAAAAAAGGTAAAAATGTAATTTTAAACCCAATGCCAACTTGCAGGGGCAAACCTACTAATACAGTAGGGGGTGCAAGTGCACCCGTTCAATCATCCTGTCGTAATGGAATTTTTTTTACTGAACGTAATTGTGCACCCGTTTAACTTTGAAGTGTGCTCTTATATATTTTTAAATTCAAAAGGAACAAAACTTTGTAGTTGGTGGAATGGTTGGGGTGCAACTTATCTTTCTGAAGGTTAAGGGTCTCATTCTTGTTGACAACAAATTCTAGTTTTTTATATTTTAAATTCCAGTTACTAACAAGTTGGCAAACAAATATGCAACTAAAAATATTGAACTCAAGGCCTCAACCATAATATAGCAAAGATTTACCAATCAACCACTACTATTTTTAATTTACAATTGTCCCAATCATACTTTTATTTCTTTTATTTTATTTTTTTCTTCCAATTTACCCGTTAATCTTAGATTTTTTTTTTGTCTCTTTCTAACGACAACACATGTTTATATGAAATAAATTGAAAATAAAATAAAATTAATCACATTTAATAATTAATATTTTGTATGAGTTTTTTTTTTATTTTGTATAATATCGGTTAATATTCAACTGTATATGATAGGAGTGCTCACAGGTTGAGTTGGTCGGATTGAAAGCATTTCAACAACTCAATCCAATGTTGGCGGTTTGAGAATTTTCAACCCAACCCAACCCAAACAAAAGTGCAACCCAACCCGTTCGGGTTGGTCGAGTTGTGTTTAAACAGAGTAAAAACAATATTGGAAACATAAAAATAAAAAAAAAAAATCTTTGAAATACGAGTTCATCTATATTTAGATATTACATATGACTTTCCAATAATGTCCTCTTATGAGTTTCATTGCTCATTATTGTCGAGTTGTTTTTGGTAACTTATACATATTAATGGGAAATATAAATAATTTTAGAGAAGTCGTTAAAATGTTTATCGGGTTGGTCGGGTTACTTTGAGTCTTACCCAATATCAACCCAATAGATTTGGGTTGTCCTAATTTTGTATCGATTATATGTCGGTTTACCTCGGGTTGATTTTTTCCCGGGTTGGTCGGGTTGGGTTGATTAGGTTGGTAGGGTTGGTCGGTTTTTTGAGCACCCCTAGTATATGATGTCGTCAAACATGTTTATGTAAGACATGAATAAAATTATATTTTATTGTTGCATTTGCTGCCCGTTACAAAATCAACCAAAAAAACAAAAATAGTGCCCCGTAAAGGTGGAATTCGGCAATGAACATGTCGTCAAACATTTTATGTAAGACGTAGTCTTGCGTCTTACTCAAAAAGTCACGGTCGATTTATTTTTGTAAAAATGTATTATATCAAATCGACACAATTGTATTTTTTCCTAAGGTCAAATCGCCACTACCAACTTGCAAATCAAACCCTCATACATAGGTGTCGTTTGTTTTTTAAAAGGTCTGAAGTCTTAATTTAGTTATGATTAATAAGAGGTGGTGTGTAAAAATGTCTGAACGATTCAGACTTAAGAGCCATTAAGAGGTTTTTTTCAAAAAACAAACAACCCCATAGTCTTCTTCTTAATCAAACTCCATAATTCACCATCTTCATTATTTTCCAATGATTCACATGTGAATCTTTCATTCTTTATCTTCTCAAAATATTTAGTTTTCTTAATTGCATCTGTAAGTAAGAGTTATCACTTATTTTTAAATATGTAATCTATTCTGTAGATCAAGACAAATCAAATGATAGATATTCAAAATATAGTCACTAAAAAAAACCTTAAAGACAAAGCTGCTAGCCATTACATATCCTTGAAGTCACAAAAGAACATATGATATTAGTTTATAAATCTAGAACTTTTTACATTGAAAGGAAATTTTATATATGAAAAAACATCTTTGTTTCATATAAAAGACTAATTTATAAAAATTTTAAATTTTTTACACAAATATATTGTTTCATATATGAAAAACATGCTAATTTCACTTATGAAACTAATTTGTAAAATCCTTGGATTCTTTACACTAACATAAAGTTTCATATACGAAAAAGTATGGATCTTTCACATTGATATATTGTTTTGAAACTAGTTTGTAAAACTAACTTCAAAACATATCGTTATTACACGAGCTAGAGAAACAAATTTTGTAAAACACACACTAAAATCATGCAGGGAAAAAGATAGAATCCATAAGGTTATCAACTCAATTATAAAGAAAGATGAAACACATACACTGAAAGTCAAATTTCTTTATATCTAACCATTTTATCGCTTCACATCAACTAAACTCTTAAAACCCTATAAAGAACTTTAAGAGTAAGCCCTTAGGGTTTTTTTATTTGTTCAATCCTATTGGTTTCTCATACGATTCATTTCACTCTCTCGCTCCTCTCGACGAAGACACAAGTCAGGTAGGGATTCTAATCTCAATCAATCAAGATATCGTCATCTCAATCAATCTTCATCACCTTTGATTCGAACATCTCATCATTTTTTATCGTGTTTGTATTTCTCTGGTTGAATTTTTCATTGTTGTGTTCTTTCAGGATTGGAAACTTAGGGTTCTGAGAATAATTTCATTCCAGGTACATTCGTAGATCTGAAGCAATATTATGATCATAACCTAGCTGATAATGTAATTTTTGTTTTCGATAATCAAGTTTTGAATACATTTTTTTAGATACATTACTTCGATTTGTACTCACTTTTTTTTTTTGAAAGGCAAAGTTATATAAAAACCACTCAAAGGAGCAACAAAACATTATTTGTACTCACTTGATTGCTACGCTTCTTTGAAAGTTCATGTTTGAATATATAGAGACTTGAAGGTTAAACCAATTCTAATAGTCATCTGTCAACAATGAGGAAGTCTCCAGGAAAGTGGGTCAAGACTGTGCTTTTTGGTAAGACGTCATTGAAATCGAAATCTAATATATCCCCATTCATCTCATATTTTCTTCATCATGAAGATTGATTGAGATGATAATAGAATTGGATGTCATGTGCTTAGGTTATGGCTTTTGTTTCGCTTCCTAGCTTCCATGAGCTCTAATGCTTGTTTGCATGTTTAACTTTGCCTTGATACCCTGTTTCTAATAGATTGGAGGTGTTTGAAGTGGCTAACTGAAAGTTGAAAGCACTCGAGTTGAGATCTTGAACCCTGTTTGGAATCATGTGAACATAAGCAGATGAAGATTTTTTTTTTTTTTGGAAGGGTATCCTGGCCTAGACTAATCCCTGGCAATTTGCAGATGAAGATTTGTTGGTAGGATTCTGTGTATAATCAAGAAGACTTTAGATAGAGTCTTGAATGTTTCCAAGATCCACATCAACATTTGCCATTCCGACAAATTTGAAGGGTAAGAAGATAGTAATTTATGGGATGGATGGATGAATGATAATGTTTGTTAATTCCTCATCACTTCAATTCTTCCGCTACTGCTTGATATGATGCCATTTAACAAAGTCTACTGGGGAAATCATTTGATCCTTCAAATTATGAACAACTCCCTGTTCATCAAAACAAAAATGTTTTTTTGGAAGCACTCCAACAAAAATGCTTTTAGTTGTCTTCATATTTGGTTTGTTAAAAATTTTCATGGAAGTTGGTGGCGGAATAACTTAAATTTATTTAATTAATCTTTACGTTTTCATCTTGTTTTCACAACCTTCACCACTAAGAATTTGAGTTTGGATTTAGCGTTCCACATACGAATGGTTTTATATACTCAAGTTATATTGTACGTCTTGTGTAAATCTGTTTATTGCTGAACATATACCTTCCTCTTGGGATGAAGAGTGGTTTCGTTTACCCGGTAAGCACTTACCCGGTAAGACTCAACACTCTAACTTGTTTCTCGTGACGGATAATTTATTTGAGAGGCATTACATAAATTTTAAAATGTATTAATTTGCAAGGAAAGATTACTAGATCTCCTTTCAGATTAAAGAAAAAACAAGGAAACATTGTCCTAGACTTTTTGATTTGTTGGATCTACACAATGCGGGTTAGAAGTTGGTGGATTATTAATTTTGTTTTCGTGGATCAAGGGAGTTTATACATGTCAGATTTTATAGGGATGCTATAAAGTTTTTTGTTTCGTTATAGTGAGGTTTGTATTGATGGCTTTGGGTTTTTTTATGTATTGTTACAATGAATTTTCAGAAAATGTTTATTGTGCAATTTAGAGTTATGAATTGGACGTATCTAAATTAGGGGGTGTTGGGGATTGCTTATTTAAAACAACTTATGCTTATTTTGAAAAGTGTTTATCAACTTATGCGGTGTCAAACCGGAGTTTTCTAAAAAGTGTTTGGATTAGCTTATTGTGGTACCAAAACGTAATAAGCTAATAAGTTGTTATTTAAAGATGTTTGAGATTGCTTATACATATAAAATAACCAAAAAAGTCATAAGCACTTTTTAAATAAGTCGATAAGTTAGAACAAAATGACTTATGAAAAAGTGTTTATCTCCGTTTGGCTCCGCTATAAGCACTTTGATTTTTTCTCCATCCAAACACTAGAAAAGTGTTTATCTTCCGTGCCACACCACAATAAGCTAAAAAGCACCTCAAATAAGCAATCCCAAACACCCCCTTACTTTTATATGGACTTAACTTTTATGTTCAGGGGCTATTTATCCAAACACTTACCCAAGATATTTAAAGCTTTAGGTTAGAGGACGTTTCTATGTTAGAATCTACTTCAATTTACCCATATGGTGTTCGCATGATCAAACTGTAGGTTCAACTTCTTGAGCAACGAGGGGCTGATCCAAACGTTGCATCAACCAAGATGGCTTTTTGATTCACAATAATATTTGACATCCCGTCGCATTGCGCGGACACACTACTAGTACTAACAATATTTAGGTCTCTTCATCTACTAATTTTATTTAAAATGCTATTTATATTAAACTGCTATTGTTTATGCCAAAAATTACACTAAATACAAATTAAGATTTGTTTGTAGAACTTTTACATCTAAAGATCAACTACCTTAAATTAAACAATAGGAACTAAAAAATAACAGAGAAAATAACAAATAAGACAAGAGGGTTGAAAGGATTAGAATAGAACTCAATTCTAAATCATATCATATCCAACAAACCAAACCAATTGCGGAACTTGAAAGGATTTGAAATTGAATTCCATCGAATCCTAAAATACTTAGATTTAAAATCTCAAGATTTCATTGAAATTCTACAAACTTTGAAAACTTATGGAAATATTTGGTATTCTACGAATTCTACAAGATTTATTGGTAATATTATTTTAAAATAATAGTAAAAACTTATTTTGTAATAATTAATCACTTTTATTACTTTTTACACATAATGAATTGCACACCTAATATTCCAAATCCTTGGGATAAAATGAGATTTTTTGTTACCTTCTCATTTCCCAAATCTAACTAGCAATCATTTTCTACATACCACAATGGATATCAACACCCACAAGATTCAAGATTTGTTTCCTAAGTTTCGACCACCTAAACTAAACCCACAACCCTACAAAGCGGCGGCATATGATCAAACACAAAAAGCAGTTGTTGAGCCAAAAACCTTCACCTTGACTTGTATTCAACTCTTCAACTCAGATTGGAACATACACAACAACACTATGAAGATTAATACATAATACCGACCTCAAGTCTCCGTTCCACATCTGCTTGTCATTCTTTACGCAAAGGATCACTTGGATCGCCTACAAGTATTAATTAATGAAACCTTCTCGAAGTTCTCCTTGTGGTTCTTTCGTCCCTGCAAACATGAATCAATCACTTTGTTTGTTCCCAGAAAACTTGCTGTCAATGGGAATTTAAATAAACAAAAAAAAACAGCAAGTAAATGGATAACAAACAACGAAAAAGGATACAAGAGAACAGCAGCTCGGCCTCCTCGCAATTCCACACTCTCCCCTGCTTTATACAACAACATGTACAACATCAGATGCATAGAGACATGCCAACCTAAACAACAAATATCCAGAATTCACGTACCACAAGAATCATATATATGCATCTCTGACTTGTACCCTACTAAATAGGAGGTGGAGTTGCAGAGACCCACAAAACTCTACACTATTAAAATCAATCTTAACAAGAATCACTTCATTCAATCAAGCATGGGATGACCTTAGATACTCCATCTGATCCACCAGTTCTTGCAAATCCTCATCCCAATCAAGATTTTGACCATCAAGAAACTCTTCAGGATCGTTTTCAATCGGAAGATTTACATTCAAGAGTTCCTCCCACAAATTCCCACTTGAGTCATCCTCCACAACGCTTGTAACATCTCCTTGATTACCCACATCGTTACTCGATTCATCTTCAACATGAGTAGGTGCCGCAAGAAACGAATCAACATCCGATTGGATGTTT
Organism: Arctium minus; assembly: GCA_954870635.1. Classification (NCBI taxonomy): domain Eukaryota; kingdom Viridiplantae; phylum Streptophyta; class Magnoliopsida; order Asterales; family Asteraceae; genus Arctium; species Arctium minus. Next base: position 28,819,069 of record OX941089.1, on the reverse strand, counting down.
TTCATACCACCATCACCAGCCATTTCTTGTAGATTTTCCACACTTGGTGTTGGTGTCATCGTTAACCGCCTTTTCCGACCAATTTCGATATGATCTTGCCCCTTTTGTGTGTACTTATCCATGTATCTTTGTAGGAACTCGGGATTACTAAACGCTTTCGCGATAAAACCCATCATGTTGTGTTGCTTTCTTTCGGTGTTCCTTAACCTGTTTTCCATGGCTATGAGCTGGTCTTTCGAATGCTGCTGTAGTTGCCTCAGCCTTACAATCTCCGCCATTAACAAACTCCTGTCTCTTTTCAGTGCTTCAAGCTCCTCTTCCATCCCGTATTGGCCTACCTCAATACACACACCATATTCTTGTTTCTGTTGGCTGGATTGCTGCGCTATATTTCTTCTTCTTCTGATCGTTTTCAAGAGATGCCTCTGACCTCCAAGAAACCCTTCATTTGCAAACTCCCATCTGTCTGGATCCACTTTTCTAAAACCCTGCTAACATTTTACATCAAATTCATGATTCAGTATCAAATTCTGAAAACCATCAACAAGAGATATCAATAAAGAAAGAAATCCCAATTAGTGATCTTTCAAAACACTAACACAGAGGCACAATCTAGAAACACAAAAGCATAGCATTCATAAAAGCTATGTGTCTAGAAGGATCCAGAAAACAATTAGAAAAAATCCCAATTGAATAATTGATAAAATCCCACAAATTAGTCTAGAAAGCTAAAATCTCATACTCCATCACACCAATTGAATTTGAAATTAACACAATTTTTCAAGAGAACACAAGTATAAAACTACTAGTAAAGCATTCAATCAAATACTGAACACACATATAAGTAAAATTAATCCAATGTCTGAAGAGAACACGCTCATAAAGACATAAACTACTATTGCGGCATTTAATCAAACACCTTACAGGCAACACATAAGTGTGATTGATTCTCAATGGATGTAAGAGCGGAGAAGAAAGACTTACATAAGTATTGAGCTGGCGAATGAAGCTAGAAAAATTGCCATGCTTGAAGTACCTCGGAAGCAGAGTGGTGGAAAACTTGTAAGAATCCCAAACAACAAAACTATTCCTCCCTCTACTCCACGAAACCACCGAATCTGTTGATGGGTCTTCCACCATATCAAATGTTTTCGTCAGAAATGGCGGTGGACCAACCTCATGCAACCCTTCCCTCGGTCGCGGTGAAGAAGACGAAGACGACGAACCAGCAGTTGCACTAGTGTTTGTAGACGACACAAATGTAACTTCCTCCTCTTTCACACTTGCTCCTCCTTGCAATTCCGTCTTGAACTCCATTAATTTACAAATTCTCCGATTAGGGTCTTGGTGATGATCAACGATACACAGAAATGGCGTCGTTTCACGTTTGGAATTTGTGTTTAGAGAGTATTAATAGGTGAAGGAGATAAAAAGAAGGATTGAGCAGAAGGTTCTAGAGAGAAAACATGGTTCTTGAAATCATCATGTGCCACATCACATGCAGATATTTTGATTTGGGTTGAAAATATCAATATAACTTTGGAATTACGCTAGAGTTACTTGTACTGTACAAGTAAACAATGCAGGTATTGCTTGATGATATTTTTTTGTCGCTTTACGGGCATGCTTTGATTATTTGTACTGTACAAGTAACAATGCAGGAGTTTATCTACTCCCACTCTCACTACGTGGGATGCAGACAAGTTCCAGAAAAGTCTAGATGATTCATTTCCAAATCAAAACCTCAAATATTTGTACAATTATTTAAAGGAAAAGTTTGAAAAACCTCTAATAAACTATCTGATTTTGAATGATTAAGAATATTTCCAACAACATTGTTATAATAGAAAAAAATGACTTTTTCTTTACTATTTCTCTCCAACAGCTTTGCTAAAAGGTTTGCTAAAATAGAGAAAGGGCAAAAAATCTCTAAATATAGAGAATTCTCTATAATCCCTGAAGTAGAGAGAGAAACTATTATTTTAATCAATCCAACCAATAAGATTCAATTTTTAACATTTTATTTTAAGTTTTTTTTAAAAAATGTATTGGGATGATAAATTATGGAATATTATAATAATATAAATAATGATTGATTCTCTAAAATAGATTAGCTGTTGGAGTTAGAAAAAAATGTTTTTAGAGATTTTGACTTTCCATTCTCTATTTTAGAAAAAATTTAGAAATGTTGTTGGAGATGCTCTAAGTCATTAAATTAACTTTTTTAATGACTAGAAGCGTAATCGCGCAATGCAGCGAGATACATCACGATTTTAATGTTTTATTTTATTTTTTATCGATTTACAGTACGATTTTGGATGGTTTTGAGAAAGAGATAATGTTTTTTTTTATAAATTTGTTTAATTTAGGCTTAATAATATAATGTTTTTTATATAAAAAAATTAAGTATTTTGTTAATATTCAATGATTTTCTTATATATTTTAATGATATCTAGAAAAAATAATCAATTACATATTTAATAATATAATTAAAACAAAATTATAGTAATATAATATATTAATTAATAGTGATACATGAAAATGTCTACATTAAAGGAAGGTCCTACACATATCAAATTGGTGGGTGTTAGAAGCTTACAGTAGTAATATGTATTTTGTGCTTTGATACTTGTAAATTAAGAGATTTTTAAAATCTTGCATAAAATGATGGTATCTTATACCTAATAATTTGTATTTAAAAGTTTTTTATTCGTGCTTTATAATATAGTATAGATTATTATTATATATAATATAATATAATAAGCAAGTTTAGAATCCTAGCAACTTTTTAGAATCCTAGCAGAAGCAAGCATTGATTCCGGCCAGCAAACCCATACATCGGCGATCTCCTTACTACCGGTCGATGATCTCTTATCTCCTATCTTCCCCTCTTCTCTCTTACATTTCTCAGTCAACGATCTTCTTTACTGGTTCGATGACGGTAGTGGTGTCCGGTGGGTATTGATTTGTGGCTTACCTCCGGCGACTTCCTTTACTGACGGCCAACGACCTCCTCTGCGATTTTCTTTATCTTCTATTTCCCTCTCTTTTATCCTTTATCTCTCCGTCGTGGAGCCCCCTAGCCCTCCGTCGTTCAAACTATAACCATCTCTCTCTCTCTCTCTCTCTCTCTCTCTGTTACACCCTTACCCATCCGATGACAATCCAACCACCGATGAACAACATCGTCTCCCTCCCCTCTGCTGCAACAATGACCAACCCCTCTGGCAACATGTTTCCTTTGTGGTTTTTCAGATTCGATTTCTTGTTGATATCTTCCTGTGATTTAGGTTTGATTAGATTTCTCAATTTGGGTTTTTCTGTTTGATCGACACCTGGTTTCGATCAGCATATGAGTTTTGCTTGAGTGTAATAAACCCAATAATTAACCCTAAATCGGAAAACAATTTACACTTGGTTTCAGATTTATATATGGTATTTGATTATTGTTTCATTTGATTTGGTTGTTAGATTTAGTATTAGGTTTTCTATACATGAGTTTTGCTTTTTTGGGGATTGAGGCTTTAATCATGAGAGAATTCCATCGAAATGATTATGGTTTCCTTCCCAGCCCAAGCATAAATCCTCCCCCACTTATGGATGAGATTTTGATTTTAATTTTGATTGGGGTTGTATGTTGTTCTTGGTGGTGGTGGTGGTGGTGGTAACTGGATGGTGATGATGATTGTGTATTATTAAAATATAAAAAGGACAATAAAATTTAATAAAAAAAGATAAAAGATAAAAATAGAATAGTTAGTCTAAAATACCCTTTAATTTAACTGAGGTTTTTAACAAAATTAACAAGATAGCTCAAATCCGAAACAAAATGGCAACCATAGGGACCAAATCCAAAATAAAGTGGTAACCACAGTGACTAAAACTGTAATTAGTTTAAAAGAGGGACCAAAGTTGATAGTAGATGGCAACCATAGGGACCAAAATTGTAATTTACTCTAAAAAATATATACAAATATTCTCACCAACAATAAAGTAAAATTAAAGAAAAATATACCATTTTTATTATTAATTCTGAAACATTCAAAAGTTATGCCTAAAACATAAATGAATACATATTAAAATTATATTTATCCTTTCACAAAATATATCAAAAAACCGTCAATCATTTCACAAAATATGCAAAAAAAAACACCCATCCTTTTTGTAAGGGTGTCCTAGACTATGCTTAGACTAATTTCTTGACAAATTATTACTTTAAGACATCAGCCCTAATTAAACCTCAGTGGCCACAATTGTTATGTACGCCTGGATTCGAACCCTGGGCAGATGGATATTCCACCACATCCCCCAAGGCCTTAACCAGTACGTCATAACATTTGTGGTTCCCATCATTTTATAAAATATATACCAAAAAAACACTCATCCATTCACAAATATGCCAAAAAAATGCTCAAAAGATATATTTATCCCACTAAGAGAAATATACCAAAAGTTATGTCATTTACAGTAACAAAGTGATGTTTAATCAACCGTTTGACTTTCATGTACACCATCAACTTAATGAATGGAACACATACCTGCAAAGGAAATACCGTTTGGTATATTTCTGTTAGTGTGTTAAATATATCTTTTGGACATTTTTTGGTATAATTTGTGAAGGGGTTAGGGGTGGTCATTTTTTTGGTATATTTTGTGAAAGAATTGACATTTTTTTTGGTATATTTTGTGAAAGGATGAGTATAGTTTTTGTATGTATCTATTTATATTTTATGTATAACTTTTGAATGCTTTGGAATTAGTAATAAAAATGATATAAATTTTCTCTCTTTAATTGTTTCATTTTGCTTTATTGTCAGATGAAAGAAATTTATTTCTGGAGACTCATTTAATGCAATCATATTAAATAGAGTACTTGATTTTTCATGTGTCATTCTAATATTAATATAACAAAAAAAAAAATGAAAAGATACAAAGGTGGAATACCGTAAGGGTTGTAGTGTAATAGTTAAGGTTCTAGGGGATACGGTGAATCTGTCTAAGGATTCGGTTTCACATGTACACAATAATTGTGGCTACTGAGGATTGATTTCTTACAGTCATAGTTTGAGACACCAAATTATGCCTTCCAAAAGTCCACAAAGGTTAACCCGAACTTTATGTTGTTTCCATGAAACTAGCTTGGAAGTTGGATGTTAAGAAGTGTCATTGTGGACATCTAACAATCAAACAAAAAAGTCACTTAAAGGTTTTCTTAAATCTAACGGGGCGTTTGGTTCGCAGAATGTTTTTGGATGGTATGAAATTTGTCAAAAGAATGACTTTGAAGAAATTGGAATGGAATGTTGTCATGTTTGACCACCTGTTTGGTTGACAGAATTGGAATGGAATCTGTTAAATGAATTGGAATTTTTCTGTTTGGTTCATAGATTGTAGCTTTAGAATTAGAATGGAATTTTGGTAAATGACCAAAATACCCTTTTTGTTTATTTTAATTTTTTTCAACAAAAATTACTTTAATGAAATAGTCATTAAATAATTTAATGTTTAACTAAAATTGCTTTGATTATTTTAGCACACGAATGATGATGAGAGAGAGGGAGAGAGAGAGGAGAGGGAGAGAGGGGAGAGAGAGGGGAGAGAGGGAGAGAGAGGAGAGGAGAGAGAGGGAGAGAGGAGAGAGAGGGAGAGAGAGAGAGGAGAGAGAGAGGGAGAGAGGAGAGAGAGAGAAAGGATAGATTGAGAGAGAGAGGAGAGAGAGGGAGAGAGGGGGGAGAGAGGGAAAGTTGGTGTCTGCTGATAATGTTGAACGGTAGTGGTGGCCGGTGGCGGTGGTTGCCGGAGGCGGTGGTGGTGGTCGGATGTGGTGGTGGCTGGTGGTGGTCAATGGTAGCTGGAGGTGGTGGTGGTGGTGGTAGTTGGTGGTGGTCAATGGTGGCGGCCGGAGGTGGTGGTGCATGTTAGGATGAGGGGCAATTTTGTCCAAAAAAACATGTCATTCCATTCCAATGAAATACCACCTCCCCCCAAGGAATGTTGAATTCCTTCATTTGTGGAATTCATTGGAATTCAACGTTCCAATTCCTTGAAAAGAATGAACCAAACAATGTAATGGAATATGATCAACGGAATTCAACATTCCAATTCAATCAGCGAACCAAACGCCCCTAAGAATGAAGTGTAAAACACTATTTATGCCCATAAAATTTGTGCCATTCATTTCAACATAAAAGAATAGTTTACAAGTTGAGACTATCTGCAACTCTCAATCCAACTCCCAAGGCCAAGTTCATCCCAATCTTGTCTGTTTCTTCAGGCAAGAACTTTTACCCATATTGAAACCAAAACATTTGATATAGGTTTGTCTTCAAAATAGTTCGGTTCTGCTCCGCTTACTGCCTTCTTTTGTCGAGTAAAATGGGTTGAAAAGTTACGCAGCAGTCACTGATTGTGATTTCTGTCGAGGAGGTATGTGAAGCCACGACTTCATCATGTCATATGCAGTGAAACCAATCGCAACCGATGGAACAATCTGCCGACAATAGTGAAAATCTTTGTTAGTATGCCCGAAATCAAGATTTCTTTTTTCCCGACAATAGTGAATACAATGAAGTGACAACCGAGGTGATGAAAAAAAAACACACTTTACCCACCCAAATCGGGGTTATTTAGGAGAACACTCTTTTGACAAAAAGTTCTTAAATGCATGACTCTTGATGGATTTAAAACAACTCCGCCTAACAGAAGAATGCCACTTCCTAACACAATAATGCCTCAAAATCTGTCAGAAGGTTATAATCTTTACATAGCGCTTCAAATCAGCATCATATAATTGACCTTGTACAAAACCCATTTGTATGTGACCCTTGCCAGTAAGCATTTGGTAAACAGCCCCTTACTATTTATGAAAAAATAGTATAGGAATAATATCCCACATTTGTATGCAAGTCAAACAAAACATATGCGAAGATATAGTAATAACCAGAAAAGAGCATTTAGTTCTAGAGCATGACCTTGATGTAATTAATGCTGAGGCCAGCAAATAGTTGCCTCCAACCTTGTTGGGAAACAATTGTCGTGAGCCCCTTCCATGTATTCTTGTGTCTAGCACCACCACCGACAGAACCTTGCAGATTTTCAACCTGAAAAACGACATGAAATTATCAAAATCAAACAGAACACGAGTCACTAGAAAGCAAAACAAGCAAATGACCCTAGTTTCCCACATAGACTCATTTAAGAGAGTTTCAAAGTAGCAAAAGGGTCATTGGCCCAGCGGTAGGTCAAGGTGAATACTGTGCAGGTTTTGCCATATATATATATATATACATAAAAGAAAAAGAAGAGTTTCAAAGTAACGCCAGGATCAAAAAGCATGAATGGAAGGATGCAAAGTATTGAAGCAAAAACCAAAATAAAATAACAAAAACCTGCATCTGCCTTCTAACAACGTCTAAAGGGTATGTGAAGGTTTGCCCAAACAAGCCAGCCAAAGCACCACAGGACAGACGCATCATGATTGATCTCTGTTGGTCCTCAGAAACATGCCTCTTGAGTTCTTCATAAATGTAAAACTTCAAGCCAGCATACGGCAGAATACCAATAAGAGTTGGACCTAGTTTAGATAGAAAAAAAATATATAGAAGATAAATGTGTATATATATGAAGGTTATGACTTTCTAGTCACATTGAAAGTTTAGCACCTATTGAGGTGTATAAGTTTTATTCATATCAAAGAGTGGATAAAAAGAATATGATAAAACTACGAGGATGCACACGATCGACAGTCGCTACACGAATTTCCATCAGCAACGCTCAAATCACGCATGTCATGTGAAAACTGTGATTTAAGATTCGCAATTTGGGTGCTTATTGCACAAATTTGTGCAGCGACTGCTGATACACTTAAGATTTGAACTATAGCTGAAGCTACACAAAAGATGATAAAACGCAAATGGGTACATACCTACGCCTCGATACAAGCCACGCATCCCACCCTCCCTATAAACACTCGCTAACACATTTCTAATGCCACTGTAGCGAGGTTGTGCAATAATGCTTTTAGAATCATTCCCCAAACTTGATTTTGCATCCACAACCTATAAAACCAAATACAGGCCCAATAAGAAATGATAGAAAAATGATATTCCATAATACTTTGTGCAAAAACAAAGCAAGGAACCCCCAATTAACACCATACCCACATTACTTAAAAGACAACAAAAACCAATAGAGTCTATCTTTTCCCAATTTTGTATCTACTTCTGAAGTGTTACAATATGGGAATATTTTGTTTTCTAGTCATAACTCTCCTTAAACAACAAAAAGAAAAGAAAAAAAAAACAATTTGCCAAGGGACAAGATAAACACTGCACCATTTGACTTGGCATATAGTTTTATAAAAACGTTTGACCATTATCAATATCATGTAATGATAATTAATAGGAAAAATGTAAATCTGAACAGAAAACTTGCCAAAAAAGAGCATCGTTGCACTTTTGGGGGGGTCAAGTACAGATGATTGGGCCTACTTTTCACGTTTTACATGTAGTAATCATTTGTAAGAGAACTATTATAGCTCTTCTACTCTAAGCATAGTTGTAATGTCACTGAAATTCAGCAAGTTTTATCATCAAATAAGTCCCCCACCAAATGCTCACAAGACCCAAACAGTGTCAGATCATTCCTTCACATGATAATCTCAAGAACTTATAACTGAAATGTTTGAGCATACAAAGATATGTCATGCAATAACTCACTTGATAAGCGAGTTTGGTGCGAGCCAAATCTAATGGATATGTGCATAAAACAGCAGTCCCTCCAGCTGCTGAACCAGCTAAAAGATCTACAACAGGCCCTGTTCCTAATACAGTGTAGTTGTCCAATATCCAACATCGGTATTGCTCATATGTCATGAAATGCAGTGCGGCATATGGAACAATGCGAAGAACACTGGCACCATTTCCTCTGAAAGAAGACCAAAAACCTAGTCAGATATCACATTACCATTATTAATCAGCAAGGAGGATGTTAAGAAATGAAATAATTAGATGGCAACTCTAAGTCATACTTATAAAATCCTGGAAGTCCTTCATGCTTCAGTAGCCTCTTCAGTGATTGATAGACTCCAAGAGAATGAAAACCTTGAGTTCGTGTCTGAATAGCCAAAAAAAGAACAGAGATAATCAGATAAGAAGTGGTATTAAGTTTATAATAGAATCCTCATAGATTATATAACAAAACATGCTAGAAAAAAATGTACGGTATATTAGCAGAGCTTACAGATAGGATAGTGTGACGAATGATTTAGCAAATACAGTAGAGCTTCAAATCAACGACTCGTAGATTGTAAGCCAGCATCAACGACAAAAGTTTGGAGAAGCAGAGGCAAATAATCATCCAAAAATACAAGATTATTTCTCTGCCCCATTGGGTTGTTCCAGAAAAATGCACCAATTCCGTTTTTGGTAAGTTTTCAACCCAATACCATTTTGCCCATTATTAATCATTACATGATATTAAGTGATTCAGATTTTAGTCCACAAGTTCCACTTTTGTCCTTCTTGAGGGACATTTTAGTTATTTGACCAATAGGCAAAAAAATTTAAGGAATATATGCACATCAAACATCGAAGGAGTACTATTATTCCAAATTTACCTTGTACAAGTCAACCTTAGACATCTAGAATCTTTGTTTCAAGTATGATAAAGGATCCAATTGCCGTTAAAGGTGTCAAAACTAAGGACCATATATAGTAGGATACGTAGAATCTATCACATAAGCACTTTGGTCTTATAATGTACAGAAGTGCTTGAGTTGAACTATCTATAACCTGGTGACTGGAGAGGTACGGAAATAAATGGTTTCGAAGTTTAAGTTGCTTTGCATGAGTTTCAAGATAAAGGCACTGTATGCAATAGATCTGCTAAAAACAAAATCAAACTCAAGAAAATACATTCACCAGACCATATAGGAACTCAATATGGTTACTGGCAGGTGCTATGATTGAGGATTAGTGGAATGTTTATTTTAACCATGATTTCTAAGTTAGAAAAAACTGTGATAGATTAAGAATACCAGGCTAGAGCTACACAACACATCTAGATGCAAAAGATAAGCCTACAAGTCTTTGGAAATAATAGATCCAAAAAGAAGTATAGTCACTTCACTTGGATAATTTATAATACTTAATAACTTGTATCATTTTATAAGAAAATGCATAAAAACTTGTACTAAAATACCATATGCTAAGATCCAGGGTCCTTACTGATGATATACTCACACAGTCCAAGTTCACTATAACAACCCCTTTACACAATAACATACTCTCAGAAAACAAATATGAAATGACCAGCAAGCTTGAGGAAAGCATACAACTGAGCATAAATGATAAGTTTAGCCCCATGTGAATCACTAGGAATCTAATTTAGCTAAACATAGACCTCTATATGATAAGTTTAGCCCCATGAGAGAAATAAGACTTGTTCTCTCCAATCTCCATCTTACTGTCTATTATTCTTTGCCGAAACTGGGACCGGTTATAACAGGTTAACTCCGGGTTTTTTTAAAAGCTTGCTATGTTTACCAAAATGCACCCCAACAGTCTTATGATTTTGCATCCCAAATGTCATACAACTGTTTTTGACTTGTTTCCATCCTTCACGAATCCTTAGTCACTCGCTTACCGTATCATTATGGCACCATCAATGGCATCACACTCAATCTTCCAACTTTTAAATTCATAATGCTAATATTTTACATGTAATTTGCACAATGATCAAACATAAAGAGAAACAAACAGTAAAGGTCAAAGTTAATCATCATAAATCAAACCATAGTGGCATTAACATATGAGAAACAAATAACTAAATACACAAAGCATAATAAATCGAAACCCCACCTGCAATAAGATTTTAATTCTTTCCAATGGAGCAACAGCCGTTTTAGCAAACGCTCCGGCAGAACCTCCGGCTATTAGTTCCTTGACATAAACAGGCAAAGTATCGATATACGAACCCTCAACCAACCCCGCCACATTCGTCGAAAGAGAAGAACCTTGAGAAGAACCCATCTTCAAATCAAAATCCAAAAACCAACCTTCCTTTTTGTTTTTTCAACTACAATTATCCACCCTGCAATTTGAAAAACTCCTTATCCCATCTATCTCTTACAGTTTGTTCAACGCAATGCAGACACAACCGCCGGAGCACACACAAAGATACGTTCGCCAGCAAATCTTTCTCACCGATGACAACAACCATATACATCAAACGATAAAAGTACAAATTTAAAACCGCTGAATCACCCTAAAATAAGATCAATCTTCCATATGGATCACTATTATCTAGTTTTTTCATAAATATCATGGGCAACGAACTTAACAATATCCCGAATAACAATTCCGATCTCTCGACATAAAATAAAACTTATCAACTAAAAACCCTCAAACTAGAATCCAAATTTATAAGAAAAATACAAGGGCAGACGAAGATAACAAGAGATCAGCAATACCCAATTCAATTTTGGTAATAATCCCTAAGATTTCGATTGATTCTCGATTGTAGGAGAGCAGGTATCTTGATGCATTTAAATTTTTTTCAATTGGGGTGAAACAAGAATGAAGATACCCGTTCTCCTTTGTAACTAGGAAAGCGGTTACCTTCCTTCTTCGATCCTTCTCTTCTTTTGTTTTATTTTTGGGAGAGATTTGTTTGTAGATCTACCAGTTTCTTGGAAATTGAATCGGTGGAAATTAGGGTTTAAAATAATGTGGTTTATTTGAATCAAATATGGAAATGTGAAATGGTCAAATGGGTCATGGGTGAGCCCCTTTTTTTGAACACGCCGTTTGGATTGCTGACCGGATATCTGCCCCATCATGTGAACTTGTTCGCAAAGCTTTCAAGTTTTTGTTACTATTTATAAACAACTATTTTTTTTAAGTAGGAGAGATATTCATTCCTATAAATTCTATAAATAAGGTGTCGTTTGTTTTACAAGAGGTCTGAAGTCTGAAATCTTATTTTAGTTATGATTAATAAGAGGTGATGTGTAAAAAAGTTTGAACGATTCAGACTTAATTTGGTTATCATATTTAACAAATTTAGTAATATTCGTTAAAAACCTAATCCGTGAGAAACCAATATATGACTATTGGTTCATGTATGAAACATTTGTTGCACCTCTGTATAAAGGGATTGCATATATGAAGCCTCTAATTTCAACACCTTTGAATAAAAAGGTTTTATATGTGAAACATTTGGTTGTATCTCCTGGTTTTCAAAATTTTAATCATGATTATATTCGCATGCATTTTTCATATAATATTTTTAATATACTATACAACATTTACAACTTATTAATACATAATCAACTGATAAACATGATACCAGATAGATAATCATTGGGTTCCATTAATAGAGCAAAATCTATTATCTATCTATATCGCATTTGAAACAAAATCTTAAAATCTACATCTATATCTATATCTATACTATACTATAAAACATTTCAAACAAAGTTTTAGAATCCATTTTTTATGCATCAAGTAATTGTTTATTGATGTATATTACTTAAAATTTAAAATTATAAGTAAATGGTGTATGAGTATAGTTTTTTAAAGTTGTATGTTTGAATTTATATAACTAACTGATAAACATAATCAAATACAGGATAAACATCTCATTTTAAATATATACTATATTATAAAGCATTTGAAACAAAGTCTTAAAAACTATTTTTTTTATGCATCAAACACTGTTTATTTATGCATATTACTTAAAATTCAATATTACAAATAAATGGTGTATGCATATAGTTTTTTAAAACTGCATGTCTGAATTCATATAACTAACCGATAAGAATAATCAAATACATATATTATGTATCATAAGAATTGAGTATTCAAAGATATTGAAATGTGGTGTTCGGTTTGGTCATCCCACATTGATAAGAAGATGTGTTATATTGAAATAAAAATGTGAGCATATGTTGATAAAAAGAGGTGATGCACGTGTGACAAACTTATACAGTAGATATTAATTTATATTTTATGGAGAAAGAGTTGTTATAATCTTTAGATTAATCAATATATATATATATATATATATATATATATATCACTACAAAAATGGGCCCTATCAGCGATAGACTGTTATGTCTCTAATATGTCACTATTGCTCAGATCTACCGCTGATTCGTCGCTATTGCTCAGATCCACTATTGATCCGTCGCTGATAGTCCGTGGGGTAAAGGGTCATGGTTGATGCTATCAACAACGGATTAGCGATAGACCTATTTAGCAATGGAACAGATTAACGACGGACCATATTAGCGACAAATTTTTGTCGTTGATTTTTGGTAATTTAAAAAAAATTATGTATTTCCTATACAGTTTATACAAAATTTGCACATAAATTAAGAATAACAAATTGAAACTGTCCAACAAATTAAAACACAACCAATTCATTCAAATAAATGTACAAATTAGCGACGAAATAATCTAAGTACGGGGAGGGCTGGGAGAGGCGTTAGGACGAGAGGGGGGAGAGTGTATCCATGCTACTGCATAAAAGCAGCAAACAACTACGATAACATGACCTGTTGAGTTAATTGGGCAGCGTATGTGGTTTGTCAGGCCTCCAGATCTGTCATACTCTTCAGTTCGGCCTCTAGCTGGCCAGATTGAGATCATCCCGCTCCGTTGCCTCCTCCTCCATCCTTGCCATTTTAGCCTTCAACTCAACTACCTGTAAATATTCAATATTTGACAAAAATCAGTAATTTGTAGACAGTGAAAAGTAACAACATGATACATAACAATATAACCAACATACCTTTGTTGTCGATCCATTCACAAATGATCTATCGGTGCTGCTGCTATAATCATCGGTCATAGCATAATGGGGATCCTAGGAGGTCCTGAACCCAAAAAGATCGCCCTTCATCTGTGCTCTGACACTCTGCTCCCAAAGAGATGCATCATCAAGAGGTATGGTGTTGGACTCTACACTAGACTGGACCTCATCCTTAAGCTCTCGAAATCGCTCATTTGGTTTACCAAAACAAAAAAGGGTGAACTTATATCTGTAGACATTTTAGCAGCATAACAGTTGTAAATCAAACATATCTAACATATCAACTTATCCTAACGTCTACCCAACAGTGGCATCCCAAACTACTAGCATCACTACGTGTATTAACACATATTACTTTAAACCCACTGAATGGTTCTATAAAACAAATTAATGGTTTTAGAAAACTTACCTCCGCTCTAGCCGCTTTGGGGTAAACAAACACCAGACGATTAGTAGGCAGGCTGGACGAACCTTGAGTGACCTTCCTGTTCGAGCAATGGATCTGCTTAAACACCTAAAAAAACCTTTGCTCATGACACAATCTATCTCTCTACAATAGACAATTAAGCTAAGTTGTTAGTAAACATACAAACTAATTACATATGCCAAAAAACTATAGATTTACCATATGGTGTCGATGTTGTGTAGCACTGATTGATCCCTCGGTGTGACTGGACGACACCCCCTCAAACTGGGTCGCCTGATTGGCCCTACTGCATCTATCCTGGGATCTCTAACGATCGATATCCCACACATGTTAAAAACATAACACATAAATCGATATAAAACAAAGGTAAAGATAAAAAACATAATCAATCATCTGGTACCAGTACGTCTCTAAGATCTGGGAAGGGTGGTTTCCTCTAATGGGTGTGAAGTGCTTACAGTCCCACCGCACCCCATCCACCTAGAAAGTCTGTCGCAACCCATTCCGTGCAACCCTCATCCAATCCCCATACCTATTGTGCATGGTATGGGCCTATGCATCATAAACCTCTCCATCTTGCGTCGGTAAGAAAGTCGGACCACTTTATGGTGTTCGTTTTGACACTTGGAGCAAGGCCATCTGATACGGAACACTATCCCATCTTGTATAGTTTTCCTTTCAATATAACCTTCATTGTCATAGGCAAAGTTCAAGAAACAGTCCACTAATCTGATATACTCCCTGCTAAGATACCCATCACTGTCATTCTTTCTATACATTCATCCTCTATCTATCGACATATTCAATAAATACAACAATAAAATAAGTAGTTAGTCGACATAATCAAGGTATAGGTGATGTGGTGGAGTTTGAGTCCCTACAAGCAATTATTTGACTGTTTGAAAGTCAAACCGTAGGTTTAGAGGAGTTTCGGATGACTTTAAAACTGTAACACCTGAAAATCCAAGTGGAAAAATTTTAATTTGCCTTAAACCTCATTAATGTATAGTTTAAATCGGTGTACCTCTAGTTCTTGGTTTTGGGATCAAGTACTATAGTTAGTCTCGGTTTACGGCCGGAAGCAAGTCAGAAATCGGGAACCGGGTAGTGTCGGCGAGAATGTCGGTGACAATAACATAGTGTCAAAGTCTTTAGGAAAACTCGCAAGTGAGGAGAGAGCCCAGGTACATCCCAGGTGATAATGACAGCGATTGTGCCATTTAGGCACTCTTGCCAGTCACAAATGTCGGGATTGTACCGAGAGTGGGGTGGACGCCGTGAGAGTGCCGACGATAATGCCACATGACAAAGTCGTCGGGCACAATCGCACTCGGGAGCTGATGGTATAAAATCGAGACTTGACCCTTTTTCACCTCATTTTCTCACCTAAATCATTTTCCATCTGATTTTTGAGAGCCTAGTGATTTTCTTCAATCCAAGTCTCTCCCCTCATTAAATTCGATCTATGGGTTGTTGGTAGCTTTAAATTTGCAATCAAGGGTATCTTTGGAGTAATTATTGGGAAGATCTCAAGTCAAATCCAAGTCTCAAGCATTCATCCCTCAAAGTTCTAGGGTTTTGTTACTTTTCTAGGTTTTTAGCCAAAAACCTAGATTGTGAGTTTTCTAAACTTTTGTACAAACTAGATACATATCATTAATTGCTTTATTATCATCACTTTTACTTATTTTGTGAAAACCTCTTACATTTTTATACATTGAAGAACTTGTGATTTGTGGAAATATAGATGATCATTTTGGTGATTTGGGGTCTTATGAGTTGTGAATATGGAATATGTTGGTAAATGGTATTTGTACAAAACAATAATCCCATTTTAGGGTTTGACCTAATCTTGGAGGAATACTTCCATAATGTGCAAAATTGTTTAAGGATGATATTGGGCTAAATTTTTTGTGTAAATGAAAGTATAAATCACGGTATCATAGCTCGGACACACTTTAGGTGGTGATATGTGCCTAAATGGCTAGTGTGAGTATATTGGTATGTTATATGAAAACCATTGATGATATATGTGATATTTAAACCACAAGTTACCTATGTTAGTATTGGATGCACCTCATGTGGGATAATGTGCCTTTTTTGGCCAAAGTTGGAATAATGGATGAACTAAGTAGAGTAGACACTAGGAGGACATAGTCTTGGGCGCCACCGTGTGGGTATGTGCCTATACCTCCGCCATTCGGGGAAATTCCTTAGTTGTAATCCTCGGATGTGTCGGGCATACCTCCGCCATGGTAGTTGACACTAAGGTATTCGTCTATTTGGGTGGAACTTGATTGGTGTTATGGGTCTCCCCTATTGACTCCAATTACTAAATCGCTTATGGGTAAAATATTATTGGTACCTTACACATTGTTATTATTAATTGTTCAAACTCACTAGGCTTTTTGGCCTAACACTTGTTTGGTATCGATGTGTATCTCAGGTTCTAGCGGCGCCGTCTCTAAGAAGGTTTAGACGGGATAGTGTGAGCATGGGGAGTGCATTTTGAAATACCAAATTGTGAAGACTATTGTTGGAGTAGAGACGACACCCTTTTTGTAATATTGTTTCTACTTAGAAATTGGATTTGTAGGTTGCCGTTTATTTCCGTTAATTACAAACTTGTAATTAAATATGTGTTTACTACTTTCCCCATTTTTGGGAGGCTCATGCTATGTCAATACATACCACATTTCCATTTCTTGGAAGTTTTTGTTTATCCCAATTTTTGGGGTGTTACACAAACACCAATTGTAATTGTTTGACTGTTTGAAAGTCAAATTGTAGGTGTGAATGAAGTTAGAGGTCTTTTTAATGACTTGAAAACCCTACGTGTAACGGTTTGGCTATTTGAAAGTCAAACCATAGGTTTATAGGAGTTTTGGATGACTTTAAAACTCTAAGTGTAATGGTTTGACTATTTGAAAGACAAACCGTAGGTGTGAATAATTTAAATGACTTTAAAACCCTATTTGTAATGGTTTGGCTATTTAGAAGTCAAATCGTAGGTTTAAAACTCTAAGGGTAATGGTTTGACTCTTTGAATGTCAAACCGTATGTATGAATGAAGTTAGAGGTCTTTTGAATGACTTGAAAACCCTACAAGTAGTGATGTGGTACCCTAATAATTGAGTATTCTATATTTCTTAAATGGAAGTTGAGTTTTGTTGTAATACCCTAGAATTTCTATTTTTGTATTCCGATATGTTTAACCTTAGAAGTAATGCAAATGGATAAAGATCGTCTGAATCGAGTCTTGGTTAAAACCTCTTGTGAGAAATCAACAAAAATCGCAAGGAAGCAAACAACAACGACTTGCGCAATCTTCCCCGCGACCTAAAGTCGTGTGGGAAGCTGCACAACTCGCTATGGTTTTGAACAAGTATAGCGTGCGGCCTTTCCCGCGACTTGAAGTTGCGGGGGAGCCCTGGTCGATTTTCTTAACTTAGAACCATAGAATCACCATTAATACCCTATTTTGCTCATCTCTCCTTCACCCCCTTCTTCTTCTACTTCATTTATTGCATTCTTGGGAGCATTTAAGGCATATCTTTCCCATTTATTCCAAGATTGGTCTACATTTACTAGGATATGGAAGCTAGGAGCTAGGGATCCTTCACCTCCATCTTCATCTTCCTCAAAGAAGGCTTTTAGGGTTTCTAGGTTTTTACCCAAAACCTAAGTGGTGAGTTCATTCCCAACCTTTAAAACTTTATACATGTCAAAATCATATTTTAGACTTCTAATCATCTCCTTGTTTATATATTCTTTGTTAAAATGATTTTGACCTAACTTGGTATTTTGGAGATTTTTAGGGCTTTTACCATTTTGAGATATGATAAAGGGGTTCTATGATTTGTGTTATAAAATGTGATCTAGTGTACATATTTGTGGTTAAATACTTGGATGAACATATTATAGTCACCTTTATAGTTTTCATTATGTGGTAAGATTTATTTGGCAAAAGTGAGTATTTTGGAGAAAGGAATGTGGGGATTGTTGTTGGTATCACTATCACCAATGATCATTTCTAAAATGGCATGACTTTTAGGATATCTATTCAATGAAAGATTTATTTGGGAAAATGAAAAAAGTCATGGTTAGACCTTGATATTGATTTAGTTCCACGTAGTATTGACTTTGCAAAGAAATACATGTTCATGGAGTTATGGTTCTGAGAAACTATATGTATGATTATAGTTTAGTTACAAATGTAACTGTGACGAGCCTTAGACTATTACTAATGGATCCATAGGTATAGAGTCCGCTTGATTGTGGATAATTCTCGTTTGTAACTAGTTGAGACATTGGGCCCTCATAAGGCAACTTGGTACGGTTATGTGGGACCGGATACTAGCCATGGACTGTAAATGTAATCATAGTGAATGAGTATGATTATGATCATTGGGTGCCCTCCCCAACATCTGAGTACGAGTTGACGAGCTCGTGGCCTTGATCTTGATATTAAGCTCACAACTTGAAGAGTGGCTTACTTTTGTGTTCCGCCACAATCCTTGGAAATCGTGTCTCCCCCGTCATCATAAGATGTTTTTGGACCGTATGGTTCGTATCTGGTATTTTGGAAAAGCAAAACTAATTATTATAATCGCAAGTCATTCGCTATCAATCTTACATTTAACTGATTTATATAAACTGTTTGTTCTCACTAGGCATAAAGCCTAACACTTTTTTTCTAATGACATGTATATCAGGTTCCTTTAGCGGCGGGGTTCACAAGGTTTGAGGGACGAGCGTTCGCCAAGAGTAGCAATTTTTGGAGATAGTCTTTTGAGAATTTGGCATACAGATTCGAATTGATACCTTTTGGGAGATTTGTGTTGACAATTGTTTTAATGTAGACGTAAATAGTTTAGTTTAGTGAATTGTCATTTGTAATCTCCATTTATAGAATTGTAAACGCTATTACTATTTCCCTATTTTGGGTGATTCTCTTTATATCGGATGTTTCTGTTACTTCACTTTCAGGTTTAAATTTAGTTCTAATTTTATGGGTGTTACAAGTTGGTATCAGATTTCTAGTTTAAATGAACTAGGTATGAATGTAAGATGCCTAGACTTAAGCTGAGATATTAAGTTATGATTGGTGAGATTTGGGTAGAACTTCTAAGATAATATAGGTTTAGAGTCGACGGAATTACACTAATTGAGAGTTATGATAATGGTAGCGAAAATTCTTGTGTATAACGTGTTCATAATTTCACCTATCTAATGTTATTATGAATATGTTGTTACGTGAGCGTGCTTGATTTACTATTGTTATGATGATTGATGAATGTAGTCGTTTCTTTGTGTTTAAATTCTTGTAACATATTTTTACCTCCATTCTCGTGTGTGTGTGTGGCAGGCAAAAGATGGTAAGTACGCGAGGTAGATCGCGTACACGTATTGATGTGCACGATGCGACTGCTTCTACGGCTGATTAGCGGTAATACTGCCCGTGCCACCACTGTAGGGTGGAGGACCCAAGGTTATACCGAGGGTAGTCTTTGCTTCATCCAACCCGGTCATTCGAGAGGTGGCCCCTCAATCGGAGATGATGGTCAACATGATGTTGATGATGAATGAAGTTATGGTCAAGAAACAAGAATTTCTCCTGAAGGTGATTGAGGACCGGGATGTCAGCAACCGTAGGAATGAGACGGTTGTTGAGAATGTGGTAATTGGGGGATCCGGGGGTACAGGGAATGTGATCCCAACTAAGGAGCCGGTGGCGAACAAGGTGTGACAAGGTAGGAGGCCTTGCTCCTACAAGTCCTTTTTATGCAGTAAACCCCCAGAGTTCACCAGGTCTGACAATCCAGTTTCCTGCATGAACTGGATTCGAGAAATCAAGCAAGCCTTTGACGCTTGCGAGTGTGAAGAAAAATAGAAGGTGAGATTCAGCTCCCAGATGCTTAGGGGCCCGACTTTGATTTGGTGAATGTCACTAACTCCACCCTTTCAGATACAGTTTTGGCCCGATTGACTTAGGCCGAATTTGAGAAGAAGGTCATGGAGGAGTACTACAACGAAAGATCCATGGACCATATTAAATAAGAGTTCTGAGCTCTTAGAAAGGGAATCTTGTCAGTGAGAGAGTACACCCGACAATTCATGGTTAAGTTGGGTTTAGTGGGGCATGTGGCCCCGACTGAGAAACAGAAGATTAATGCTTACCTCAAGGGTTCTACCGGCGGACATGGTGTCTATGGTCCGCAACTCTAGATCCTCTACCCTTCGTGAGACTGTTGAGGAGGCTCAAATCATGGAGGATGTTTACGCCCGAGGAAAGAAGGGAGAGCAGTTGTGGGGGAGAAAAGAGATGGGAGAGAAATCCTGGGCCTCTCAAGAGGTCCAGACGATTCAATGGGGGGAGGAGCTTTGATAATCGCTGAGAGGCGAGGTAGTGCCCAAAGTGCCGAAGTAAACACCACAGTACTTGTAGCCCTAACCCCACCTCATATGCTAAGTGTGGGAAGACCGACCATTCAACAAGATATTGCCCGGTGAAGGATCTTGTTTGCTTTGAATGCAAGATGTCGGGACACTTCCGAAAAGATTGCTCGAAGTGGAAGACGAGCAGTGTTTTGGAAAAGGATGGGTCAAGTCTTCCAAATGATAACCGAAGAGGACAAGGCATCCACCGGCGTGGTATCGGATACGTTTCTTTTAAACTCCGTATCTGCTCGTGTGTTATTTGACTTGTGCCAGTTTCTCTTTCATATCCGAATCGTTTTGCCAAAAGCTTGCCATGCCTACTCGTAGTTTAGAAGATGCTTTAGTAGTAGAAATAGCGAATGGTGGTCAAGTATTGATTCGTGACGTTTTAAAGGATTGCACTCTCATTATTGAAGGAAAGGAATTTCCAATAAACTTAATGCCTATGTTGATCGGTGGGTTTGATGTGGTGGTTGGAATGGATCGGCTAGTGGAGAACCAAGCCGAGATTGTATGTTCCAAGACATTAATCTGACTCCCCATTTCGGGTAACGAGATGGTCGTGGTGTATGGTGAAAGGAGGAAGGGTGATGTAGCAATTATCACCATGGCTAAGGCACATAAATACTTAGTGAAGGGATATTCATCCTTTCTTTTCCATTTTATCTGATGTTTAATAGATCTAAAAGATTGATTAACCTTTTGATCTAAGTCCATCACATTATTTATATGGACCAAATTATAGATATACTATAACTCAAATAAGGTTTTTTATTTATTTGTAATATATATATATATAATTATATTAAACATAATATAATTGTATACATTTACAGATAAAAGGTGAGTTCATATGAGAACAATATCTATTTAAGAAAACATAAAAACAACCGAGTACATACAAAATCATATATGATACACGCGACTTTAGGTCGCAGCCAAAGTCGTTCACGTCCGTTTTTTCCGGGTTAATGTAAAATCACATGATTTGTTGTTTTCTTGTTTTCTTAAAGAGTTGGTGTTCTCATTTGAACCTTACTCTTACAGATAATACCCTGTAATTATCATAATTACACTTTTAACAAATATTAATAATTATGCTACAAGAATAATCATTTTGGCAATCAACATGATTTAATTCGGGTTTCTGATTAATAGAAGCATACATATTCTTTTGTGTGCGACCCCATAAGTTTACATACTCATTGGCATCGTTTCTATGTGACACATGTCATGGGCTTATAATAACTTATAAATAATTTTTTAAGTGAAATTTATGGATAATTTGTTAAAATAGTTGGACAAATGATCCAATCTGATCTAATAATTGGATTGAAAAAGATCATTAGGACACAATAGTCAAAATTCAACACCCAATATATGATTCTGTCCAAATCTACCGAATGTGAACTAATGAACACACATGTTTTAATGTACGAAAACGCAAGTCGAATTATTTTCCCCTCAAGGCAAGTTGTAAGCCTTTAAGGCGATCAGAGGCGTAGCCCCTAGGCGGAAAATAAAAATAATTATATGCATGTAATACATATTTAATAATTATATTTAAAATTATAATGTTGTTAATGACTCTAAAATATATTTTAATATATGTAATTAAGTATTTAATTATTTTTTATTTTCTATAACAGTTAAATTAAAGTCACATGTATCAAGAAAAAAAATTAAAATCACAAATCTATCGAGAGACAAAGAAATAAAGTCACACGTTTATCAAAAGAGAAATAATTAAAGTCGTATACTTATCAAGAGAGAGATAATTAACGCATATGCTTATCAAGAGAGAGAATAAAAGTCACATTTATAAGAAAAA
The DNA here is from genome assembly GCA_954870635.1 of Arctium minus. Taxonomy (NCBI): domain Eukaryota; kingdom Viridiplantae; phylum Streptophyta; class Magnoliopsida; order Asterales; family Asteraceae; genus Arctium; species Arctium minus. Next base: position 28,796,555 of record OX941089.1, on the reverse strand, counting down.
ACTTGCAATATAAAAACGAATTTTTTTGGTCACCCTTCCCTCTTCAATCTACAATGAGAAGAGAAGGAAAAGGAACGTTCAGGTCAATGATTGGATGAGGGCATACGAGGATAGTGAGAAGGAGAAGGCGTACGAGCATACGAAGAATCTGAAGAGGAAAGCGGGATAAAGTAAGTAGTTTTAACACTAACGCCTTTGCCACCACCTTGGCCACGCCTCAATGGTGCTAGGCGTACGACCCAAATACCCCATCAGCGGCACCACCTCATAAGCAATTTCTCACCGCCTCACCTAGAGGCATATACCTCAAACGTTTTTTTTCTATAACCATGCTCCTAGGTGCAAAAAAAATCAATTCGATAATCGTCTCAGCTTGTGTCATATAACAAGGACACATTGCCACTTTAAATAATCAGTGGTATTTTATCATTTTAGGTACATTTAGTTAGGTTTTATGTAAATTGCATCATATTGCAAAGTCAGATGGTTTCGTTTATTATTTTTATAATTAGGTGGTCTAATTTAGACTTATCTAATAATTGGTTGATTTCAATTGACATCTTTTGTGCTTATTTTTATAAATTTAAGATTAAGAATTAAAATATTTGAATAAATAGTTTTTGAATTATATCACTACAAAAAAGAAGTCTATCAGTGACGGAAATTTCCGTCGCTAATCCGTCACTAAAAGTCACTTCCGTCGCTGAAAGTCTGTCGCTCAATATGTGGTGGGGTAATGCTTATTAGCGACGGATCAGCGACGGATTAGCGACGGATCCTCTTAGCAACGAATTTGCGACGGCTATTTTTAGCGACATAAATTTCCGTCGCTAATCCGTCGTTAATCTTAAAAAAATAAAAAAAAATTTGAAAAATCAGCATTTCCTGTATTTTTATACAAATAATCTGCCCATTAAATTGACACAAATAACCTGCCCATTAAATTACGAATCATCCCAATAAAATAAAAATCCAAATTCATACGATTCCAAATTCATACAAAAAAATCTAGCAATCTAACTGGGGGGGAAGGGGGGAACCGTATCCCTGCTGCTGCATAAAGGCAGAAAATTGCTGCGATAATGTGAGTTACTCAGCTAGTTGGGTAGCATGTCTAACCTGTTCCGCCTGCAACTCTTCGTTGTGTTTCCTTTCGATCTCCAACTGAGACAAATAGTGCTCCTCTCGCAACCTCGCATCCTCCTCCATCTTTGCCATCTGCTCTCTCAATGCCGCTAACTGTGAATACAATAATTGACAAAAATTAGTATTTATTAGCAATGAAAAGTAACAACATGATACATAACTAATATAACAAACATAACCAACATACCTCCTCTGCCGATGCAGTCCCAGATTATCTCCCGCCGCTGCTACTACTACACTCACCGGTCATAGCATAACGGGGATCCTGGGTCGTCCAGCCAAAAATACGGTCTTTCTTCCCTCTCCGGCACTCAACTCCCAAAGAGCTGCCTCGTCAATCGGAGGGGAATCGGGAGTCTGTCTAGCCTGCGCCTCATTCTTAAGCTCTCGAAAGCGCGTCTATGGTTACCAAAACAAAAACGGGTAAGAAGAAATTTTAGCAGCATAACGACTCTAAATCAAACATATCCAACTTATCTACTAACATAGCCTAACGTCTGCCCAACAGTGGCAGCCCAAACTACATATATACAACACACACACATATATATATATATATCCATTGCGGTTACCAAACAAAACATATGTTGAACATATTTGTATACATATGCATATAAACATATATACAATACATATACTAAGTGTAATAGTTTTAGAAAACTACGTGTAATGGTTTGACTACTAGATGGCCAAACCGTAGGTTTAGAGGAGTTTGTGATGACTTTGAAACCCTACGTGTAATGGTTTGAGTACTAGATGGCCAAACCGTAGGTTTAGAGGAGTTTGTGATGACTTTGAAACCCTACGTGTAATGCATGGTTTGACTACTAGACCGTAGGTTTAGAGGAGTTTGTGATGACTTTGAAACCCTACGTGTAATGCATGGTTTGACTACTAGATGGCCAAACCGTAGGTCTAAAATCCAAACAATAGTATATCAAACCGAAAGATGAATCAAAAAATGGAACTTTCCTCCATCTCATGCTTATCATAACTTCTATTACATAACCAACTCCAATTCTTTATCATCCAAATCCAGTTCTTAACAAACTAAAAAGTAAAAAACCCATACCCAAAGAAGGAGTTAGTCGACATAACTACGTGTTATTCTTAACAAACTAAAAAATCCAATTTTTAATCACATTACAAAGAAGAAAAACATAGCATTTTAACATATCCCAAATCCACATCACAAATTCAAATCTAAACAACTAATATATTTATGTGAAAATGCAAAAAGAAAACATAATAGTTTGCAATAGAGCGAAATGTAAATGCAGAAGAAAATAAACATCCAACTTGACATTCTTGTCAAAATTGCTCATTTTTGCAAAGCAAGTGTTTTTCAGTACCTTTGTAACAACGATGTTTGTTTGCAACGGAAATCCAAAATAAGATGGAATACCTAAAACAAATAATTTTTTTCACATACTCCAAACCATTCGACAACATTCTATCCTACTTAACAACAAAACGACACACTTAAATGTGCAAAAGAGAACATCAGAAAAGCAACAAAAGAACTCATAAACCCTCCTCAACTGTGGTGACGTTTGAACCCTTGATCTCCTGGAAGGCCAAAGGGTCGGATACCACTAGGCCAAAGTTTTTTATGTTGATAGAACACCAAAACATGCATAAGGGATATAGTGAATAAAAATAGTCTGCAGAACTGTATACCTTCTAAAAAATTGTGTTCATTCCTCTTGTGTTATTGCTAATTTATTGCCATTGAATATGTTCATAAACTCATATAAACTCGTATAAAGAGACCATTTACAGTACGATTTCTCCACTTAAGCATTCATATTTGATATTGTTAGAAAAGGTAATGTTTCTGAACATCCTGAACAAATGCATTTTCCTACAGCACTTCGTGTAATCTTTGCACAACAAAAAAGCACTCAATCTAGGATGAAACGTATAGAAATGCATAAGGTAAAAGATAATAAAAAGTAGTAAGAGTATAGTAATATAAGTCCCTGTAAATGTTCATGTAAACGATTTACAATCTGACAAAATAGGGATAAACATACAAACACACGTCACTCATATACATTTTCACAGTGAATCAACCCTAAAATAGACTTTATTTCAGTATCTAGGATGCTAATAACAAGTACGACATCATTCAATTTCGTGTGACAATATCCTCGCAAGATTTCATTACGAAAATTTAACCTATTGTACCAAAGAAGACCTTACCGAAAATTAACAAGCACGAAATCAAACCAAAAAAGAACTTACCGAAAATTAATCCACTGCGACGGAGGTAAAAGGGCGGCGGTGTGTGGCAGCGACAGCGGAGGCAGCGACTGGCGGAGAGACTATCGGGTTTATATTCGGCTGGAGGGAATCGATTTCGGGATGAAATGAATTGGGGATGAATTTAGGTTAAAACTGGTATTTATATGAATTACTAAAATAAGCCAAAGGAATTTTAAAAAAAATTGAAGCAAAAAAACTTTCTTTAATGATCAACAGAAGTATAAGATGGCGTTTGTTTTTTAAGAGGTCTGAGTTCTGAAGTCTTATTTCACTTCTGATTAATAAGATTTGGCGTTTGTTTCCAAGGATCACTACTTCTAGTTTCAAATGTATTTAAGAGTTAAGGGGGTTTGAAATTTGGAAGGAAAAAAAAAACAAACGGTATGAACGAAAAAAATGTCTGGCCGATTTAGACTTAAGAGGTTTTAAAAGGTTTTTTTAAAAAAACAAACGGCCACTAAGTAAAGTTTAAATCTTCAACTAGCCAATTAGGAGAGGCCACGCCCATAGTTGGCGAGGTGTAAAACAGAGATTGTTTTGTTAAGACGTGATTAACAATATTTCTACCCTTCTAACGTACAGGACTTTAAAAGATGGTTTTTATTGCAGAAGCTACCGACAATGTTGCATGATAATTCTGAATTCAGTGTTATCCTCTTCCCCTTGGTTTGCGGCATGAGTCACCACTTAGGAATCGGTCTTGAATTACACGTTCATGCCGCATTTCACGAATCCAATATATAGCTTCTACTAGTGTTCCCTAACTTTTACTTCTCATAACAGACTGACCAACAGATGTTTGTAGCAACATATTAATGTCGTTCTATGATCGATTTCTTAATGAACTTGGTTGGGGTTTGATAGGCTTTAGCGGCTCGTAAAGCGCAATAAAACTCATTACACACATATACCACAAACTCACTGATACATGTAACACATACACATGTTTGTATGCATGTATCGAGTCGAGCTGTCTAATTGAAGAGAACCACTAGATCAACACTAATAAGATACACTAGATCAATTTCCTTATAAAGCGAGGGATGGGGTTTGTGGGTTTCCTATATGCTTCCAATAGAACCTTTTAAAGTATGATATATCCATTAAGGCCCAATGAAACTCATTAAAGGCCAATAGAACCGATGGAATCCTTTAAAGCCCGATAGGTCCATTAGGGCCCAATGAAACCCTTTAAAGTCTTATTAAACTCTTTAAGGCCTGATTGAACCCTTTAAAGCCCGATAGTTCTATTAAGGCCCAATGAAACCCTTTAAAGCCCGATAAAACCCTTTAAAGCCCGATATATCCATTAAGGCCCAATGAAACCATTTAAAACACAGTATAACCCTTTAAATCCCTATAGATCGGTTAAAGCCTAATGAAAACCTTTAAAGCCCAATAGAACTGATTAAAGTCCAATATAATTTATTAAAGTTAATATATCCATTAACACCCAATGAAACCTTTTAGAGCCCAATATAACCCTTTAAACTCCGATAGATCCATTAAGACCCAATGAAACCCTTTAAAGCCCAGTAGAACCCTTTAAAGCCTGATAGATCCATTAAGGCCTAATGAAACCCTTTAAAGCCCGATTGAACCCTTTAAAGCCTAATGTATCAATTAAGACCAATGAAACTTTTTAAAGCCCAATATAACCCTTTAAACCTCGATAGATCCATTAAGACCCAATGAAACCCTTTAAAGCCCAGTAGAACCCTTTAAATCCTGATAGATCCATTAAGGCCCAATGAAACCCTTTAAAGCCCGATTGAACCCTTTAAAGCCCAATGTATCAATTAAGACCAATGAAACTTTTTAAAGCCCAATATAACCCTTTAAACCTCGATAGATCCATTAAGACCCAATGAAACCCTTTAAAGCCCAATAGATCTATTAAGGCCCAATGAAACCATTTAAATACCGATTGAACCCTTTAAATCCCGATAGATCCATTATGTAACACCCCGATTTTCGAAAGATATCGATCCAAGTTAATACAGGAACCGAGATATTAAGGAAAAATAAGATTTTTGATTTTGGACTTGAATCCTTGATTTTATAGTCTAGATGGATGAAGGATCCAATTACGAGTCCAACGGTTCTTTCCGGAGCAAAAACGGAGCTATAATGAAGAAGTTATGGCCAAAACAGTATCGAGAAGAAAACCAGGGAAGCGGGCGACTTATGCCGCGACTTAAGGTCGCGGCACAAGTCGCGAAATCCACTGGATCGAGCTTAAATCGCGATTTTCAGCCCCAAACTTCATTCCTTCATATCTCCTTCATCCTAGCTCCGATTTGGGTGATTCAAAGTGCTACGGTTTCGTTTTTGAGAGCTTTTCAAGGATCTAGCAAGAGATTGGAAGTCTATTGAAGTATGCTAGAGCATTTTGTGGTGGTAAGCTTCTCATCTCTCCCTATTCATCTTCTTCCCCAAAATATTCTAGGGTTTCATCCACCCCTTGTTCTCCCTTTCATAGATTGAAGGTTTGTGATCATTTTGGTGAACTAGAAGTGTTTTGGTTGGTGAATTCAAGCTTGGGTTAAGGTAATCTTCTATTCTCTTCGGTTATGGAAGTTAGGGTTTCGGTATTAGTTGAGGTATCCATGTATATGGTTTGGGAAATGATTGTTTATGGTAGAATATGTATATTTATGGTTAGAACCTTTTGGATCTAGGTTTTGGAAGATTTGATTTGAAGAATCAAGTTCTTCAAGGAAAGTTCTAAGTGGGTAAAATCTAGATTTAGTCTAAATCTAGCAAGGTGAGTTTACTAAACTTTTGTTAAAACTGGATACACATCATATTTGCTTATTTGTTGTTATTATCACATATTTCCTCAAAATATTCATCTTTACGGGTTTAAGTATTTGATGGTGTTTTCATGAGATTATATGAGAAATATGTTCTAACAAGTATCATCCCATGATTTACTTTATTTTGTGAAAGTATTTGGGGTCTTCATTATGTACACCCATAATGGGTATTTTGGGTTATCTTTTATGAGTATCTGCCATGATTTGCTCTATTGGTCGAATATTTGGAACTTGCTCCATGAATGTACATTGTTGGCATTTTGTCATGATATAGATTATATGTGGTATAACATATGATAAATTCTACTTGGAATGCCTTCTTGGCGATTTAATTATTGAACATTGAATATGTTGGAATTTGAGTCTCACATTGGACTTATGTGAGGATGGTAGCATAGTACCCATGGTTGGTATCGAAATGCATTGGTAGATATATATACCTAAAGACCTCCTATATAAATTATGTTGGACGAACCAAGGCAAGTTCACTAGGAGGATGTAGTCTCGGGGAGCCACTGTGATGGTATGTGCCCAGTAGACCTCCGCCACTCAGAAAGTTTCCTGTACGGTCTGATCTCCGGGTGGGCCGGGCCTTTGGGGTGTTCCTTGTTAAGGGCATCAAGGTGCATCGACTCTTTGGAGTGGAATTGATTGGTGCTATGGGTCTCCCCCGTTGACTCCATACATGTTGAAAACTGGTTAACTGCTGATAAGAATTGTATATGTTCTACCATGCTATTTATTGTTCAACTCACTAGGCTTTTTGGCCTAACATTTGTTTGGTGTCGATGTGTATCTCAGGTTTTAGCGGCACCGGTTCTAAGCGGGCGTAGTGCTTGGGTGAGAGATTTGGGAATATTGCAATCGGACTTACTTTTGGTAGGAGAACCTTTGGGTTATAAATGACACCCTTAATTGAAATCTCTTTTCTGGTTATAGAAATTAGATTAGTTGGTTGTTATTTATTGTCCGTTTATTTACGATTGTATTTAAACATGTTTGTGTATTTTCCCCATTGTTGGGAGGCTCTTGCTTTGGCAATTTTAAATACCGCATGTCCGTTTTTCGGATTTTTGTTATCCCTATTTTTAGGGTGTTACACATTAAGCCCCAATAGAACCATTTAAAGCACAATAGAACACGTTATGACTTATTAAGGTACAATAACAAAACATACACACATACTATCGATACATTAACATGTGTATATGCATACAACACATATATACATCATATGAAATTAGTTCTGTTACTAATCCGTCACTAATTAGCGATGGATTAGTGACAGAATTGGTTCCGTCACTAATCCGTCGGTAATTAGTGACGGAAATTTCCTTCACTGATACCCCTTTTTCTAGTATATATCTTAAATTAGCATGATGCTAACTACTTACTATTTTTCTTAACTAACCAAAAAAAAATATTAGAGTGAATCCCCTTTTGACAATTTTTTTGACATTGTTGATGAGATATAATATATCATCAATAATATTTTTTAACAGTAAACTAGAAACGTACTCGCACAATGCAACGAGATACATCACGATTTTAATGTTTCATTATATTTTTTGTTTTTTTGTCGTACAGTACGATTTTGAATGGTCTTGAGAAAATGATAATGTTTTTTTTATAAATTTGTTTAATTTAGGCTTAATAATATAATGTTTTTTATATAAAAAAATTAAGTATTTTGTTATAATTCAATTATTATCTTATATATTTTAATGACATCTAGAAAAAATAACCAATTACATATTTAATAATATAATTAAAACAAACTTATAGTAATATAATATATTAATTTATAGTAATACATGGAAAGGTCTGCATAAAAGGAAGACCCTGCACATACCAAATTGGTGGGTGTTAGAAGTCTGCAGTAGTAATATGTATCTTGTGCTTTGATACTTGTAAATTAAGAGATTTTTAAAATCTTGCATAAAATGATAGTACCTTGTGACGAATAATTTGTATTTAAGAGTTTTTTTATCCGTGTTTTATAATATAGTATAGATTATGTTCGTCCCTGTGGTTTGTTGTTTACTTCTATTTTCGTCCCTGGTTTTTAAAATCTGCTTTTTTCATCCTCATGGTTTGTAATTTGTTGCTTTTTTCGTCCCTATGACTAACTCTGTTAAAAAGAATCTGTTAAGTCAAGGGCAATTCGGTCTTTTTAGTCTTTTTTCAGTTTTTCTTATTTTTGTCTTAAATAATATTATATATAAAATATACACACATTATTGTATTTTCTGGATCCCTTTTTGGAAAAAAACAAATATATAATTTATTATATTTTGCAAGCCTTAGATAACTCCAAACCTAATAACTCTACCCCTTTCTTTGCTTCTCCCGCTTCCCATCTAGCTTCCATCCCTTCCCCTACGGCGAACCATCAACCCCCTCTCCCTTTCCTGGCAACGACAACCACAACATCAAACCACCATCATCATCGACTACCACTTGCATTGTATCCCCAATTTCCTGGATCTAACCTCATATGGCCTCCATATGTACCCCACATTCGTCGCACCTGGTACCAACGCTCCAACTCCCCCTCTCCTCCCTCTCTCTCTCTCTCTCTCTATCACACAAACACGGTAATTTGTTGACTCAATGGTCACCACCTGATCTTTTTAATTCACTCAAGAACATCAGAATATCTGCGATTGAAAGATATTTGGTGGAAATGGTTCAAAGGATTGATGTTAATGGACACAGGTTGGTTGACTTTATCCTCCTATATTTCTTTTAAGAATCTGGTTACTGGTTCATTTTAATAACCCAACATATAACAGTTTTAGGGTATGAATACCCTAAATCGATTTTCGTATTGGGGGTTTTTAGGTTTGGATGTAGAAACTAGCAAGGATGATTCTGGTGCTATAAAATAAGTAATAAATGTCTATGCTAGTAGATGGAAAGAGGATGGAAAGATTGGGAATTTTTTTTCTTTGAGAATTTGTGTTTGGGTTTTGTTTGCTTGAATATATGTAAGGGTCTTGTTTGTTTGAATTTGATTGGTTTTTGAAGTTTCAGTTGTTAATGGTTGGTTTTAGGCTTTTATTTTGATTTTAGTGGTTAAATCATATGGTGGATGGTCACCAGAGAAGAGTTGGTGTTCATCGGAGATGGGGGATGGGAAAGATGGAAGTCAATGGTCTAAATGAATAAGAAAAAGAAGTAAAGGAATAAATAAGAAATAGATGTAAAAAATAGAGATATAATGATAAAATGGAATAAATGAATAAATAACAAAAATACCCCTTGTTGGGTTTTAAAATAAATTGTAACCGTTATACGTAGCGGAAATTAAAAAAAAAATTGGTTACAAAATTAAATAGAAAACTTTTCTAAAACTTAAAACCCAATCGGATCCAATGATGCATTTAATTAAATAAGAACCACACCATAGGGTATTTAGAGATGTACCTTTTCAGATCTATTGTGGTTGAACTAGCTGAGCACTTAGAAACCAATCGAGGTTTCCTCTAGCGGTATCCACACACGAACACGCGAAATTCCACCGGGTGCTAGCCCAATAACCCTAGATCTATATGTGTTTTACAGAAAATAAAAGAGTTTCTTTTCTGTATTTTTCTGAAAGGCTTTTCTAACTCAATTGTATATCAAATGGTTTAGCCTAACCCCTTATTTATATCAGAAGAATTATATTTAGACTATAATTAAATTAAGGATTAAATAAGGTTTAGTCATTATCTGTAATATTCAAATTCAAATTCAAATTCAAATTCAAATATATATATATATATATATATGTATATATATAATTATCCTTTTAAACTTTAAAATATAATTATATAAGTATATATAATTATCCTTTTAAACTTTAAAATATAATTACAGATAATTCCCCGTAATTAACATAATTACGTTTTCACCCTGTAATTATCATAATTACAATTTAACACATATTTTTCATAAAATCCGGGTTTCTACAAATGGAAACAAACGCATTCTTTGTGTGCGACCCTATAGGTTTACATACTTCTCAGCAATATCTCTGTGTGACATGTGTCGTGGGCATATAATAACTTACATTCTCCCACTTGCACACGATACACAGTAACACAGACGATGGTAAGCGTCTAACAACATGTCACCGCCCCCAAGGCTATGTAAATGTGCTTTTACCTTCGAGCAATTTGATTGATCTAATCAATCATATAGTAGAATCATTCATTATCCTTTTGCTTCACGATATTTTATTTTGAACTTATGGCATAGATCTATCTCATCATTTATAGTTCAAAAATTGTGTTTCTCGATCCCAACATATTTGATTATACAAGCGTCATTAGTCCAACTAATCCACTTGTTCATGCATGTAAATCATAATATGTAATCGAGGGGCCCATAAATATCTCTCTCATCTTGAGAGGAGCAAATCCCATATTACATGTACACGACTAACTACACAATTGATGTTGTAACACCCATATTTTCGTCTTGATAAGTGTTACGTAATCTGAATAATTCCTCTAAAATACTCCAAAATTTCGGCTAAAACTAAAACTTTAAACCTTTTGCAGCGGAAGACTTTAAGAATAAATATGCAACTTAAATGCTAACTCATCCCATACCGAGTTGCGTTACAATATTTATTCGTAATAGATGCCTGAACATAACTGAGATGACACAAGTCTCTATGTGTGCTCTTTTCCTTTGTCCAACATGAAACCTTTCGTCCCTGAGATGCATACTATAGTCAGCTTATAAAACTCAGTGAGTTCATGGTTTGCGTGAGTGAAATCATATCTTGTCACACATATCAAACATGCAAACTTCACATAAAATAATATTCATTTTCTGAAATATGTAACACCGAAAGAAACGAGACCTCATAACCGTCTCCTCAAGTAAGGACTGATAAGTTGCAAGCATTCCCTGGGTGTGTACGGCTCACCTATAGCCAATAACCCATTACGGGGTCGTGCTGCCATGTCACAGGCATTCCCTGGTGTGTACGGCTCACACAGAGCCAGTAACCCATTTCGGGGTCGTGCCTCCCCTTAAGTGTGACAAACCAATCCGACATCCCATATTCCGTACCATGCACCATTTGTACAATGTAAACCAACTGAAAATCCAAGCATGCTAAATACGTTTAAAAATCGGAAAACAATTAGCATGCATGCTCCACAAAACTCCACATATATGTAAACATATACCAATAACATTATTTAAATCATTATCATGCATAACATTCACCATATAAATCATATAATGCTCAAAATACATTTGTACGTATGTATGCATCCCAGTGTAAGTCTCATGAATACTCACCTGATTGCGTGTAGGTCGGCTACGCATAACTCTCATCCGAAAACCTACACATTTTATATCATAATATCCAATTATTTCTCCAAAAGTCAACATCAGTCAACCATGGTCAAATTTGACCCGACCTAAAGTCAAACTCCAAATTCGAGTCTCTTAATGTCTCAATATCTCATTTGATCTCATCGTTAAAATTCTTGTGGGTCAAACGAGGTAAAAGTCAACCCTTGGTCAACACGGTAAACCTCGACTAACTTTAGTCAAGCCCCAAATTCTAAATCCCGATGACGTCCCAAAACGTCAAAATAATAATTTTATAAGTATATAAATTATCCATTCCGAAATAAAGTCCCAAAATCCCAACTTAATCTATTTCGGCACTTTAATCAAATTATTAAATCAAATAATTAAATTAGTTGGTTTAATACAATACTTCTTAGGAATGAATAACTATATCTATTCTGAATTAAAGTGTCCAAAATAATTAATAAATTCAATTACGACGCTATAATCTAATTAATAAATCATCCATATAAACTTTATGATTAATTAAAATATCCCATACCAATAAATAATTAATTAAGAAATCTGAAATTAATTAATTAAATCACTAAAATAATTGAAACCCAATTAACTTAAATAATCTATAAGTAATATTTAGACTCCTATTGATTTAATAGGCTAAAAAAAACCCGGCTTGAGCTCCTATTTCTCATATTCATTAAAAGCTTCCATAATAAATTGTTAGTACTAGACTACAAGCCCACTTGCATTATAAATCTAAATAGAAAATTCAACCCAACCAAGGCTTCGACCCAAGCAGCCAAGCCCACAACGCAAACATGCAGTGAACAACATTCAAACTCATCGGCAAATCCGAAAATCGCCCAATCGACCTTGTTTTTTTTCACCGTTTTTAGTGATTCTTTTTGCTAAAACTCTAGATTATTATTTTCCTTAACCATAGGAACAAAAATCAATGAAAACCATCAAGTATTGAGTCCCATTTTCTCATTTAAAATTTGGGTTTTCAAACCACTCGAAAATTAGCACAAAAACTCGAAATCAGACCTTCAAAACCAAAATCTGAGACATAAGGCTACCAAGGTTCGATAAAGGACTTAAAAACGAAGCTATCCATATAAAGAACTTGAAATTTGGTTGAGTAATTTACCTTCAATCGTTGCTAAACCGAAATTTCGGATGGGAACTTTGAGCATCGATTTCTTCCTCAAAACTCCACGAAATCTTGATTTTCTTGAATCAAAAGTGAAGAGGGCAATGTTGGCTACTTAAATCCGTAAGTTTTTGGCTTTTTCGTTGACTAAACGAGCCAATAGAACGCTTCAAAGTCTGGCCATCGATAAGTCTCTTTCAAAATCAGATATGTACTATTTTCATAACAGGTCCCTCAAGATTGGACCTATTGATGTCTGAAACACTCCTTGAACTTTCAAAATTGACATTCGGCCCCATGGCTTTGATATTTTCGTCAACATTACACTTTTCACCCCGAATATGATATTTTCTTTCATTTTTAGTCCCGTTGAACATAAACTCTTTTTCTTCACTCCTCACTTTCATAAAATAATATACTTGACCCATTTCACTATATATATATATATATATATATATATTCTTCATATTTTGGTCTAATAAAATAAAAAACCATTTTATTTTATTTCCCTCTTTCCTTTCCTTTCCTTTTCCTTCTTTATTTATTTATTTGTTTACTCTATTTTGGGATGTCACAAATCTTCCCACCTTTAAGGAATTCCGTCCTCGGAATTATAATGGTTTGGCCTTTGAGAATTTCTTAGTCATTGGCTAATCTTTGACTACCATATCATTTCTGAACCCTAGAAATTTGATTTCATTAGCACCTTAGAAGTACCAAATATGTACTCTTATTAGTTATTCCTTGGTCTTTTTCTGTTCTTGACAAACTCTTCAAAAGTCTTTTCCACATAATCGAGTTGGTAGCCAAAGCTTAATACCTTCCAATTTTATCACTACAAAATCATCGACTAAACATTTCCTTGAATTCGGCTTGATTTTTTTTTTGTAACTCCAATGACCTAATTGATATGCTACTCTATCAACTCTTGCGATTAACTCTTTAGCCAAAGTACTTTAGACTTTATTTACCTTACTAGCAATATATGACTATGCCATTTGAAAGAGATGTATTAAACATCATGTTCTCCCCGACCTGGACTCTAGTGGTTTATGTTGCTCGTTAGCATAACTTTCCATGTAATATGTATTTCTATTATACTCGTGTCATTACTTAAATCATATAGGTAAATAAGTGATTACTGTACTTTTATGCATATATTGGACAACCTTTTGTACATAGTGTACTTCCACATATGCTATGTAAACACACCTCGTTGCTGAAAATTCATTGATTAACATAGCGTGCATTAACATGAACATTGTTGGGAACACTCTCAAGCTTGAGATAAATGAGCACCACTAGGAATACTTTATCGAAAGTGATGTACAATGTTAATGTCCTTGCTGATACTCTAATGCATATACTGATAATTGATGAAAGCATTAATGCTTACTTAACATTCGTACTAAAAATTGTCAATGTATTGTGACATAATTTATAATACATATTCTACCTCACATTACCATCTCTCTATGTAGTAGAGAACATATGTTGAAAACTTAATTAGCTTTTCTTAAAGGCTCTTAGGTCAATGTTTGTCTTACTAGTTTGACTTTGTACATAGACCCTCAGGCATATACTAGTCCTTACTGAAACTTCGAGTTTTCCCCAACTTACTGTCACTGATTTGACATTTTAACGTGTTTTTTTCACATTCTAAAACATCTTTTCAATTTCTCGTGCATCTTATCACTACCGTTGTTCCCCAAGCACGAGGATTTACATAATCCTGCTAACATTGTATTTCTCAACCTTCCATGTTGGAACCCATACTTTGTTTCGAAGTCTGCAAGATTTCATCTGAGCCTACTAATAGCAACTTTAGGTGGCTAGTTATTCTTTATTTTTTAGCATTTTCTCTTCGAATATTTTATTGTCGAACTGCTTGGGTCAGATCGTTTGAACCCAATCTGATATCTACTCTCACAACTTAAAAATCTAACCAACTCTGATTGTTCTTTGCATATTCTAGATGATAGTGAGTATCATCATCATAGTTCTTCAACGATGCTAAACAACGTCTCTACCTCAAGCTTGTTCATTTCCTATCGAAAATGTACTTTTAACTATCATGTTATGTATACATATATAGCATACTTTGAGCCATGTTGGTAATGCCTACAGCACTTGAGTCCAATCACCATACTGCTAACTCTTGATCATGTATTGGATCAACCTTATCATGTTCTTACAAACTGACATGATGCATAAGAGATAAACTTGCCTCATTGCATCAATACTAGATCTAATTCAAACTTCAAACTATCATTGAAAATTACGAAGTCTTCTAGTACTTCTAGCAACCATCAAATTTATATATTTCTTCATTCTTGCTTTTAATAACTGAAAGACTTGTTGCTTATGAGCTCAATCTGAATTAATGTGCTTTCGGGTTCATCTTGATACTAAAATCTGCAACTCGGAGAACCCTAAATAAATTATTGACTGTAATTTACTATCCAAAGATAATCTTATATCTCAATTACAAATCTTAGTTTCTCTAACTCTGACAAAATATCTGATTTTGCTTACTTGACTTAGATTCCCTTCTTGTCACATATGTGACCAAGAAAACTGAAACTTTACATCTGCAACTCATACTTTTTAATAACTTATTTTCTTTAACACTTGTGGGACCAACTTTTGTTGTTATACTTGCTTAGTCTTATTTCTCGAATAACTTAACCACTGCAAACAATGATTATAACAACGCATTTAAGTATGATCCACATATACTACACTTACTAGGTCCATAACACTACTGTTGCGTTCCTCAACGTAGATGACATTACTTAAAGCCCGTGATTTTAAGCTAACCAATATATGGGAAAATGTTACCTCAAAACATGTAACATTTTAAGTTAATCTAAAACAATGACACCGATGTCTAATAAATATGAATAATTTGCATATAAATAAAATAACAAGGCTAGAAATTTTCGACATCTTGACTCACTTGGCGTAGTGTGAGGTCAACTATCCTATCTAAACCAACCAAGTACATTGACCACAGTTTGTACCGGTTACTTAGTTGAACTGAACAATCATATGTACAGAGGTACCCTTGCGACGCGTGTACCATTTATGCATCTTTGTAGTGCCTTGCTTGAATTACTAGTATCCCGGTACATGAACCTTCACACATACCCACCCAAAACATGTATACTTGAACGCTGACTGAAACTAGTTATTTCAACTGAAACTTATTTATGAAACAATTCATGTTTCGACTGGTACTACTCGGGCTATTAAAACCAGATTTTTTTTGACGCTTCTAAATCTGAACACTTACATGGCTAACCTTCGGATCTAAGCTCATGCTAATTTTTCTGTCATACTCTACAAAAGATTACTTCTCAGCACCCTACGTGCATTCTTAACGTCAATCAACTCTAAGAAAAGAAGCTTGGCCAATTATAACTTCTCTTAAATTTATTGCATTGCCGCAACAATGTTATATTGTACTTACATTGAATTATGATGCGTCTAATATGTGTTATACTCATATTGATCAATGTAAGATACTAATATTGATTCACACCTAAAGCTGAAATATCATTCTTACAACTAATGGTTCAAGCTTAGGCTATAGATCATAACCTATTTCTCTTGAACTACGGCTCTGATACCAACTTGTAACACCCATATTTTCGTCTTGATAAGTGTTACGTAATCTGAATAATTCCTCTAAAATACTCCAAAATTTCGGCTAAAACTAAAACTTTAAACCTTTTACAGCGGAAGACTTTAAGAATAAATATGCAACTTAAATGCTAACTCGTCCCATACCGAGTTGCGTTACAATATTTATTCGTAATAGATGCCTGAACATAACTGAGATGACGCAAGTCTCTATGTGTGCTCTTTTCCTTTGTCCAACATGAAACCTTTCGTCCCTGAGATGCATACTATAGTCAGCTTATAAAGCTCAGTGCGTTCATGGTTTGCGTGAGTGAAATCATATCTTGTCACACATATCAAACATGCAAACTTCACATAAAATAATATTTATTTTCTGAAATATGTAACACCGAAAGAAACGAGACCTCATAACCGTCTCCTCAAGTAAGGATTGATAAGTTGCAAGCATTCCCTGGGTGTGTACGGCTCACGTATAGCCAATAACCCATTACGGGGTCGTGCTGCCATGTCACAGGCATTCCCTGGTGTGTACGGCTCACACAGATCCAGTAACCCATTTCGGGGTCGTGCCTCCCCTTAAGTGTGACAAACCAAACCGACATCCCATATTCCGTACCATGCACCATTTGTACAATGTAAACCAACTGAAAATCCAAGCATGCTAAATACGTTTAAAAATCGGAAAACAATTAGCATGCATGCTCCACAAAACTCCACATATATGTAAACATATACCAATAACATTATTTAAATCATTATCATGCATATCATTAACCATAGAAATCATATAATGCTCAAAATACATTTGTACGTATATATGCATCCCAGTGTAACTCTCATGAAGACTCACCTGATTGCGTGTAGGTCGGCTACGCATAGCTCTTTTCCGAAAACCTACACATTTTATATCATAATATCCAATTATTTCTCCAAAAGTCAACATCAGTCAACCATGGTCAAATTTGACCCGACCTAAAGTCAAACTCCAAATTCGAGTCTCTTAATGTCTCAATATCTCATTTGATCTCATCGTTAAAATTCTTGTGGGTCAAACGAGGTAAAAGTCAACCCTTGGTCAACACGGTAAACCTCGACTAACTTTAGTCAAACCCCAAATTCTAAATCCCGATGACGTCCCAAAACGTCAAAATAATAATTTTGTAAGTATATAAATTATCCATTCCGAAATAAAGTCCCAAAATCCCAACTTAATCTATTTCGGCACTTTAATCAAATTATTAAATCAAATAATTAAATTAGTTGGTTTAATACAATACTCCTTAGGAATGAATAACTATATCTATTCTGAATTAAAGTGTCCAAAATAATTAATAAATTCAATTACGACGCTATAATCTAATTAATAAATCATCCATATAAACTTTATGATTAATTAAAATATCCCATACCAATAAATAATTAATTAAGAAATCTGAAATTAATTAATTAAATCACTAAAATAATTGAAACCCAATTAACTTAAATAATCTATAAGTAATATTTAGACTCCTATTGATTTAATAGGCTAAAAAAAACCCGGCTTGAGCTCCTATTTCTCATATTCATTAAAAGCTTCCATAATAAATTGTTAGTACTAGACTACTAGCCCACTTGCATTATAAATCTAAATAGAAAATTCAACCCAACCAAGGCTTCGACCCAAGCAGCCAAGCCCACAACGCAAACATGCAGTGAACAACATTCAAACTCATCGGCAAATCCGAAAATCGCCCAATCGACCTTGTTTTTTTTCACCGTTTTTAGTGATTCTTTTTGCTAAAACTCTAGATTATTATTTTCCTTAACCATAGGAACAAAAATCAATGAAAACCATCAAGTATTGAGTCCCATTTTCTCATTTAAAATTTGGGTTTTCAAACCACTCGAAAATTAGCACAAAAACTCGAAATCAGACCTTCAAAACCAAAATCTGAGACATAAGGCTACCAAGGTTCGATAAAGGACTTAAAAACGAAGCTATCCATATAAAGAACTTGAAATTTGGTTGAGTAATTTACCTTCAATCGTTGCTAAACCGAAATTTCGGATGGGAACTTTGAGCATCGATTTCTTCCTCAAAACTCCACGAAATCTTGATTTTCTTGAATCAAAAGTGAAGAGGGCAATGTTGGCTACTTAAATCCGTAAGTTTTTGGCTTTTTCGTTGACTAAACGAGCCAATAGAACGCTTCAAAGTCTGGCCATCGATAAGTCTCTTTCAAAATCAGATATGTACTATTTTCATAACAGGTCCCTCAAGATTGGACCTATTGATGTCTGAAACACTCCTTGAACTTTCAAAATTGACATTCGGCCCCATGGCTTTGATATTTTCGTCAACATTACACTTTTCACCCCGAATATGATATTTTCTTTCATTTTTAGTCCCGTTGAACATAAACTCTTTTTCTTCACTCCTCACTTTCATAAAATAATATACTTGACCCATTTCACTATATATATATATATATATATATATATATATTCTTCATATTTTGGTCTAATAAAATAAAAAACCATTTTATTTTATTTCCCTTTTTCCTTTCCTTTTCCTTCTTTATTTATTTATTTGTTTACTCTATTTTGGGGTGTCACAGATGTTATACCTAATATAGCCCTTATGATTACCCGGTCAAGGGTAACGTTAGACTATATCAAAGTATACGACTCTTTGTGCATTAGATCCTAATGCAATTCTCAGGTCTGAGGATAAATAGTGTTATACTATTTCAAGACTCACCTTATGACGCCGATCTATGAGGTGATCTTGACCATGGGTCTTGTCCAACGCCTTGTGCTCCGACAAGCACATGTGACTCTGATTGCACCTAGTGCACTTCCAACTTGGACTATGACCAGACTTCATAATGATCTTGATTTATTACTAGTCCCCTAGTAATAAGTGATCAAGGACAGTTTTAAATAATATGATCATCATATTCATTTAAGGATAGTTAAACATGCTAAAACAAATACAGAGATGTTTTAATTAAATACTCATATCCAATATGCCATAACTGTAAAACATAACTGTTTTAATGTTCACAAAGTAAAAGATTACTAAAATTTTACAAATCAGACTAAATTATTACAAAACCTCAAGCCTATTGAGCTAATGTGAGCATCATGCTTGCTTTGACTCAAAGGTTTGGTAAGAGGATCTGCTGGATTGTCTTCTGATCGAACTTTACATATCTTTATGTCACCTCTTTCAATAATCTCTCGAATTAGGTGATATCGTCTCATGATATGCTTGGAGCGCTGATGTGACCTTGGTTCCTTTGCCTGAGCAATGGCACCCTCATTGTCGCAATATATCTCGATAGGGTCACATATGCTAGGGACTACTCCCAGATCTGTGATGAATTTCTTCATCCAAACAGCTTCCTTTACGGCGTCCGACGCAACAATGTACTCCGATTCTGTAGTTGAGTCTGCTATTGTGCTTTGTTTGTAGCTCTTCCAGCTCACAGCACCCCCGTTTAACACAAACCCGTATCCCGACTGTGATTTATAGTCATCTCGGCCGGTTTGGAAACTAGCATCTGTGTATCCTTGAATACACAAATCTCTTTCTTGACCTCCGTACAGTAAGAACATTTCTTTGGTTCTTCTCAGATACTTTAGAATATTCTTTACTGCTACCCAGTGAGCATCACCTGGGTTTGACTGATACCTGCTCGTCATGCTTAGGGCATACGAGACATCTGGTCTAGTACATAACATGGCATACATGATTGAACCGATGGTCGAAGCATAGGGAACACCCTTCATGCGGTTCATGTCCTCTTTAGACATAGGACTCTGAGTTTTGCTCAGATGTACACCATGTACCATTGGTAAGTTTCCTCTCTTAGAACCCTCCATATTGAAGCGTCTTAAGATCTTGTCAATATATGTACTTTGGCTTAATCCAATTAAGCGTTTCGATCTATCACGATAGATCTTTATACCAAGGATATAAGTTGCTTCTCCTAGATCCTTCATCGCGAAACACTTCCCTAACCAAGCTTTTACACCTTTAAGGGTAGGGATGTTATTTCCGATGATCAATATATCATCGACATATAGGATTAAGAATACTACTATGCTCCCACTGACTTTCTTGTATACACAAGGTTCATCTTCGTTCTTTAAGAAACCAAATTCTTTAATCTTTTCATCAAAACGAAGATTCCAACTACGAGATGCTTGCTTCAGTCCATAAATGGACTTTTGCAACTTACATACCTTTTCAGGAAAATTTGGATGTTTAAAACCTTCTGGTTGTACCATGAACACGTCCTCGCTTAAAGTTCCGTTAAGGAATGCGGTTTTAACATCCATTTGCCATATTTCATAATCATGAAATGCAACTATGGCAAGAAGTATCCTGATGGATTTAATCATGGCTACTGGAGAAAAAGTTTCATCATAATCTACTCCATGAGTCTGAGTGAAACCTTTAGCTACCAACCTAGCCTTATAGGTATGTACAATCCCATCCATGTCAGTTTTCTTTTTGAATACCCACTTGCACCCTACAACTTTGCAGCCGGTAGGTGCATCTACCAAGTTCCAAACTTGGTTATCTTACATGGATTGTATTTCAGCCTTCATGGCATCTTGCCATTTATCAGTTTCTAAACCTGATACGGCTTCCTGATAGGTTACGGGTTCATCATGAACCATATCGTCATTGCCAATGAGATAACCATATCTCTCAAGCTCTTGACGACTCCTATTCGATCTTCGGATTGTTTGTATCTCGTCATTACCTTCAACAACTTGTTGAGGCTCAACATCATGTTGATTGTCAGTATCAACCATTGTTTCATCTTGTGGTTCTTGAATTTCTTCAAGATCTACTGTATCCCCCGTTGTGGTTCTCGATAGAAAATCATTTTCTAGAAACTCAACGCGACGCGCAACAAAAACGTTGTTCTCGCTGGGTTTGTAGAAGTAATATCCAACTGTCTCTTTTGGATATTCTACAAAGATGCATTTTTCAGACCTTGAATCAAGCTTCCCAGAAGCTTCCCGCTTAACTTAAGCTTCACAACCTCATATTCTCATATATAACAATTTTGGGATCTTCCCAGTCCATAGTTTGAAAGGGGTTTTATCGGTATTTTTGGTTGGCGCACTATTTAGTATTCGGGCAGCTGTTTCTAGGTCATAACCCCAGAAACTTTTAGGCAGATTGGTACGACTCATCATAGAGCGAACCATGTCCAACAAGGTTCTATTCCTTCTTTCGGACACACCGTTATGTTGTGGTGTTCCAGGAGGAGTTAATTGGGATACTATCCCGTTATCTCTTGGCTTAGATATTCCCGACCCCGGTCCGATCGAAGTGTCTTTATCTTTTTGCCAAGTTGATTCTCTACTTCATTCTGAAACTCTTTAAAAAAATCAAAGCTTTCAGATTTGTTTTTCATTAGGTAAACATACCCTTATCTACTGAAGTCATCAGTAAAAGTAATGAAGTAGTGATGACCATTTCTTGTGGTTGAACTAAAGGGTCCACACACATTAGTATGTATAATCCCTAATAGTCCTGTTGCCCTTTCGGGTTTGCCTTTAAAAGGCGCTTTTGTCATCTTGTCCATTAAGCAAGATTCGCATACATCATATAAATCATCACATGATTCCAACACTCCGTCCGCCTGGAGTTTGGTTATGCGTTTCTTGTTTATGTGTCCAAGACGACAATGCCACAAATAGGTCTGATTTAAGCCTCGCTTAATTCGTTTATTGTTTACATTATACATTGATTCATAATTACAACTATTTTGCATATCAATTTCATAAATACCATTGTGTGGTTTAGCCACAAAATACAAAACATTGTTAAGATAAGCTGAAATTGAATCATTACTGAAAGTAAACATAAATCCAGTTTGTTGCAAACGAGAAAAAGAAACGATATTCCTAGTAATGCTAGGTACATAAAAACACTTGCTAAGTGCTAAAATAAGACCATTTGGCAGCTTCATGTCATAAGTCCCCTGAGCAATAGCAGCTACCTTAGCTTCATTCCCCATTCGAAGCTCCATCTGGCCTGGTTTCATTTTCTCTTCACTTCTTAGTCCCTGAAAAGTAGCACAAATGTGAGTACCACACCCAGTATCCAATACCCAGGAATCAGAGTCAGAAGTGAATAAATCAATGGTAAACATACCAGAAGGTCCGACTCCATTAGTCTTCTGCTTCTTCATTTCTGCCAATAGGGCGGGCAGTTTCTCTTCCAGTGTCCCTTCTGGTTGCAGTTGAAGCAAACTGCTTCCTCAGGAATCTTTCCCTTGCCCTTTTCCTTGTTGGAGCTTCCAACTTTTCTTTTACCCTTGGTAACCACCCTTTTCTTCTTGTTTATCCCACCTTTAGGTTTAATCATCAACATCTGTTTTGGTTTGGATAAATCCAACTTGGATTTCATATTTCTCTCAGCAGTTTTAAGCATGTCGTGACGCTCCGTGAGAGTTTTCCCCAAACCATTCATATTGTAGTTCAGAACGAACTGGTCATATGACTTGGATAAATAATTGAGAACCATGTCGGTTGCCAATTCTTGACCCAGTGGGTAGCCAAGACGGGTTAATCGGTCAATATACCCTTTCATTCTTAAAACGTGAGTACTGACTGATGAACCCTCAGTCATCATGCAAGCATGCAATGCCCTGACTGTATCGAACCTCTCTTGCCTTGCTTGTAACTGAAACATGGATTTCAGAGAGGATATCATATCCCAAGCATTCATGTCTTCATGTTCCCTCAGTAGCTCGGGAGTCATGGATGCTAGCATCAGACAGCTAACATCTAGTGAGTCATTGAGATGCTTATCATAAGCAGCCCTGACCTCGGCTGAAGCATTTCTGGCAGGAGGGTTTGGAGGGGGGGTTTCGAGAACGTACAACTTTTTTTTGTGCTTAAGGACGACCCTCAAGAAACGACACCAGTCCACGAAGTTCGTACCGTTCAGTTTATCCTTGTCAAGGATTGATCGTAATGTAAATTGGGATAAGCCGTTTGTGCATACAATTTGGTTGGAGGCGTTAGCGGCCATCTACAAAATAAGTTCAATTTTAGTAATTATTTTAAAATCTCAAATTAATTTAACCTTTTAAAAAAATTGATTTGAGCTAAGATCCATATTTCATCTACTTCCATAAATGGCCAAGCAACTGTCTATGAAATTAGGCTATTTAGGTAGGCATCATCCAATTATGTTCAACATAACTCTTAGATGTCGTAGGATCCTATTCAATATATCATATATTGAAATTGGCACGTTTAATCCCACTTCAACGCCTTGAAAATACTCGTAAATGGCCGAACAACTGTCTATGATATTCTCAAGTAAACAAACCATACTAAGGTATCGTGATCCCACCTAAATACTAGTCTTAGGGTTTACTAGGATCAGTCGTCCAAAATACGACTATTTAAGTGAATGGCCAAGCAACTGTCCACTTAAATCTCGTTAATTTGGCTCCTTGTCTTACACTACATTCAACCGACATGATTGGCTGCGCACTGACCATACCGGGATCTTGTATGCTTGACAAGTACCTTAAATGGGTGACGTTAAGTTTACATTTTTAAAAAGGTTTAATTTTAGAAAACATTCTAATTCTTTTAAAACGTTTGAATTTATCTCTAAAATCTTGTTTTAAAAGTTTATTTTATTAAATCGGTTTGAGTTTGATAAACATATCAATTTAAAATATCATATTTTATTTATCGATTTAAAATTGTTTTGCGTTTGATTTTTATTTTAAGCGTTTGCAATTATCATAACAATAATAAATCAATAAATAAAAAACAAACACATAATAAACATACAATATAATATATGGATTTGCCCCTAATGTGGTGTTGTGAGCCAACACAACAACCACGATCAATATCTAAGGACATCATCAATCTTCTCCCACTGGCCTCGCCATCTTGGTGAACTCCAGGGTCTCTGTCTTGATTTCTTGAAACTTCTTCTTCGGATGATTTACAATAGAAAGATAACATATCCTAATCTATTTTACATTTGGACCTATCTAGAAAATTAAAATTGCATCCCATGCAATTAATACATTTTAATTTTCCAAAATAAAAATAAATCAACCACGAGTCTTTGGGACAAACCATATATTATACATATATAAATATTTGGCCGATATAATTTAACAAAAATATAAAGGCCAAAACTGGAACAAAATACTATATGGCAATTTAAATTTAATTGAACCTAATCTTATAATTTGTGGGTTACTAACCCCTTAATTATAATTTTAAACATAATTAAAATAATTTGGTCAAATAAATAACATAAATAAAGTGACCATTATATTAATGTCAAAGTTTTAACCGATTTAAAACAAACGACATAAAGTCTTGACTCAAAATCCAAAATGACCATTTGAACTCTTAGAGAAGAAAACATGGCAACAAACGCAAACCAAGTCGGAAAAGGCATGGGAAAAAGGAGAGGGGTTTAATAAGGTTTCTCAAACCTTTTTGGAGATGTGGCTGCTGGTATAAAAAACATCTCATTAGGGTTTTGAAAACCCTTTTAATTTATCAAACAAGAGTCGACTACTTCCTTTTATTTTAATAATTGACACTCTCTTATTTTTTTCTTTCATTTTCTTTTATTTATTTTATTTAATCAAAAATAAAAAAGTATATTGTTTATTAGGATGAGTCTAATATATAAACATATATACTAAATTTTATTGCCATATAACATCTTATGTTTCCCTTTTTTTTAATTAAATGCTCAAAGTGGCTCTGATACCACTGTTGGGTTTTAAAATAAATTGTAACCGTTATACGCAGCGAAAATTAAAAAAAAAATTGGTTACAAAATTAAATAGAAAACTTTTCTAAAACTTAAAACTCAGTCGGATCCAATGATGCATTTAATTAAATAAGAACCACACCATAGGGTGTTTAGAGATGTACCTTTTCAGATCTGTTGTGGTTGAACTAGCTGAGCACTTAGAAACCAATCGAGGTTTCCTCTAGCGGTATCCACACACGAACACGCGAAATTCCACCGGGTGCTAGCCCAATAACCCTAGATCTATATGTGTTTTACTTTCTATATTTTTCTGAAAGACTTTTCTAACTCAATTGTATATCAAATGGTTTAGCCTAACCCCTTATTTATATCAGAAGAATTATAGTTAGACTATAATTCAATTAAGGATTAAATAAGGTTTAGTAATTATCTGTAATATTCAAATTCAAATTCAAATTCAAATATATATATATGTATATATATAATTATCCTTTTAAACTTTAAAATATAATTATATAAGTATATAATTATCCTTTTAAACTTTAAAATATAATTATATAATTACAGATAATTCCCCGTAATTAACATAATTACGTTTTCACCCTGTAATTATCATAATTACAGTTTAACACATATTTTTCATAAAATCCGGGTTTCTACAAATGGAAACAAACGCATTCTTTGTGTGCGACCCTATAGGTTTACATACTCCTCAGCAGTATCTATGTGTGACACGTGTCGTGGACATATAATAACTTACACCCCTTATTTTAACATATTCATTTAATAGATTTAGTTTCAGGGACGAAAAGCGAAAGAAGCTGCAAACCATAATGACGAGAAAAACAATTTTAAAAGACCAGGGACGAAAGTGACAATAACCAACAAACCACAGGGACGGAAACTGTAGTTTACTCTTTTTTTAATCTTGATTGGTCTTGAAGTAAATAGTAAGGTAAACTATCTAGTGGATTTAAAGGAATTTAAACTTGAGGTAACTAAGAAACATACCCTAAATCTTATCATTGAGCTACAACTTAGGGGGCGTTTGGTTCGCTGGATTCCGTCGAAATCTGATGGAATTTGAATGGTCAATTCTATTGACCAAATTCCATCCTGCTGTTTGGTTACCAATGGAATGGAATTGAATTCCATGAATTCCTTTAATCATGAATTTGGTCATTCCTTCTTAAAATAGATGGAATTGAATTCCAAAATGACACAAATATCCTCCTTACCTTTTCCAAAAACCCTAGCCGCTTCTAAAAACCCTCTCTCTCTCCTCTCTCCTCTCTCTCTCCTCCTCTCCTCTCTCTCCACTCTCCCTCCTCTCTCTCTCTCTCTCTCTCCACTCTCTCTCTCCTCTCTCTCTCTCACACACACTCTCTTCTCTCTCTACTCTCTCTCTCTCCTCTCTCTCTCTCCTCTCTCTCTCCTCTCTCTCTCCTCTCCCTCTCTCTCCTCTCTCCCTCTCTCTCCTCTCCCTCTCTCTCTTCTCTCTCTATCTCTCTCCTCTCTATCTCTCTCGTATCTTTATCTTTCTCCTCTCTCTCTCCCCCCTCTCTCTACCCGCTCCCTCTCTCACAATCTCTCTCTCCTCTCTCTCTCCCCCTCTCTCTTCTCTCTCTCTCAGCATTTAAAAAAATAAAAATAAAAGAAAGGGTATTTTTGTCATTTTTCAGAATTTCATTCAAATTCCTTTGCAAACCAAACAGACAGATTCCAATTCATTTGACTGATTACATTCCATTCCTACCAACCAAACACTTGGTCAAACCTGATAACATTTCATTCCAATTCCTTCCAGATTCCAATTCCTTAGACAGATTCCATTCCTTTAGAAATCATTCTGTGAACCAAACGCCCCCTTAGGATTATCATTTCATTCCATTATATGATTTGATTCCTCATGTTCCTATATTATATCACTACTAAATGGAAGACTTCTACCTACGAAGTTTTTCTTCGAAAAATCGGTCGTTAAAGGGTGATTCGTCACAAAACTGTTACAAAAGTTGGTGGGTAAATTGTTAGTAAGAAATTCAAATTCAGATTACCCAGGGCCCTGATTTATTTATTTCCTTGAAAAATATTGTATTCTACCGAAACTATTGGTATTTTGTGGGTGCATGATCCGTCGGTAATCACTGACGGAAATTTTCCCTGAATAATTTTTATGGATAAAAGTCATTTAGGTATTATAATGCATTCTTTTTTCTTAAATGATTAGTAAGCATAAGGTATGTTCATTAATTCAACTATTTTAAAATTTAATGTCGCACATTATTGTAATATACGTACAACTTTATCACTATAATATCTATACTATATTATAAAGATGACATAAAAAACTCTTAATTATAACTCACTAAGCTTTATGTACTATCATTTAAAGCTATCTACTTAAAATCTCTTAAAAATAACTACTAAAGCCTAATGTACTACCTGTAAATCTTTTAACCCTAATTAATATATTTCATTCTTATCCCCCAAAATCCTTATCTCTAATCCCCAAACCCTAAAATTATGAAATTTGAATTCTGATAAACATAATCAAAACAGGATAAACATCTCAATTTAAATATAAAAAATTTAAAATATATAAGATAATTAATGAATTTTAACAAACTACTTAATTTTTTTTATATAAAAAACATTATATTGTTAAGCCTAAATTAAACAAATTTATAAATAAAAAACCATTATCACTCAATAAAAATCATCCAAAATCGTACTGTAAATCAATAAAAAACAAAAAATAAAAATAAACATTACAATCGTGATGTATTAAGCATGATGTACTATTATTTAATGTTAATCTACTTAAAATCTCTTAAAAAACAATTAATGAAGCAATATGTACTACTTTTAAATGCTTTTAACCCTAATTAATAAATTTCATCTTTATCCCCCAAAATCCTTATCTCTAATCCCCAAATCCTAAAATTATGAAATTTGAATTCTGATAAACATAATCAAAACAGGATAAACATCTCAATTTAAATATAAAAAATTTAAAATATATAAGATAATTAATGAATTTTAACAAACTACTTAATTTTTTTTATATAAAAAACATTATATTGTTAAGCCTAAATTAAACAAATTTATAAATAAAAAACCATTATCACTCAATAAAAATCATCCAAAATCGTACTGTAAATCAATAAAAAACAAAAAATAAAAATAAACATTAAAATCGTGATGTATTAAGCATGATGTACTATTATTTAATGTTAATCTACTTAAAATCTCTTAAAAAACAATTAATGAAGCAATATGTACTACTTTTAAATGCTTTTAACCCTAATTAATAAATTTCATCCTTATCCCCCAAAATCCTTATCTCTAATCCCCAAATCCTAAAATTATGAAATTTGAATTCTGATAAACATAATCAAAACAGGATAAACATCTCAATTTAAATATAAAAAATTTAAAATATATAAGATAATTAATGAATTTTAATAAACTACTTAATTTTTTTTATATAAAAAACATTATATTGTTAAGCCTAAATTAAACAAATTTATATATAAAAAAATCATTATCACTCAATAAAAACCATCCAAAATCATAATGTAATCGACAAAAAAGCAAAAAATAAAAATAAACATTAAAATCGTGATGTATCTCGCTGCATTGCACGAGTACGCTTCTAGTACATCAATTAAAGAGTAATCATTACTTTATATAAATACTTCATCACTATATTTATCTAAAACTGCATCTATAAAACTAAAATAAATTATACATTTTTAATATTCTAATCTATACTATATTATAAATCAGTAATAATGTATTCGTGCGACACAATGACATGTAAGATTTTATAAGATTTTATTCTAAACCAAGAATGAAATATTTTATAATTTTCTCATCAGAGAAAAATTGAATTTTATGTTTAGAAAAAGAAATATACAATTGCTTGAAAATGTTCTGTCATTTTTAAGATTTGATAATATTATATTAAAAATCATAAAATTCTCAGTTTTTCTAATTCAATATTTTTTTTTCATAATTAAAGTATCCAAAATTTAAAATTAAGATATATTTTATATTAGTTTTATTAATGTAATTTTGAATAAAATATAATAGAGTATTATTAGAGAATAATAATTATTCTTTATTTGAACATGTTTATCAGTTGGTTATTTGTTAAGTTTATAAAGTTTTAAAAGTTTTAAAAAATTATACATATGCTATAATAACTTGTAAAATTGAATTTAAGATAATTGTGTGCATCAACCAGCGTTACCTTATGTTTTTATTTATTTAGGCATTGTTTGGCAGCTAGCTTTTCAAAACGCTATTATGAGTAGTTTTTCAATAAGCTAGTTTTTTTTTTTTTTTTTGCCAAACATAGCCTTAGTGTTACCCTTGTGTTTTCAAGAGTTTTTGTTAAATGTTTTATAATTTAGTATAGATTTTGACAAAAACTCTTAAAGACATATACATATAGGGTGCGTTTCATTTGAAAACCAAATAATTTGTGAAAACTTTGCAAACTACTATTTTAGGAAACATTTTGTTAAGTTTTCTAATCTAAAGTCATGATTATAATAAATGAATCTTATCATCTTTCATATATATCACAATCATTATTAATGAATCATAATAGTTTTCCATAAATATATATATTGTTTCCTAAAACAATGGTTTGCAGAGTTTCCACGAATTGATTGGTTTTCAAATGAAACGCACCCTATATATATATATATATATATATATATATATATATATATATATATATATTACAACAAGGTACCATTCATTAATGCAATTATTTTAAAATCCAATGTTAAAAGTTATTATAGCATACATGTAGTTTTTTAAATCCTTTTGAGCTCCATAAAATTAAAAATAATCAACTGATATACACATTTAATTAACAAATAATCATTAATATATACTATATTATAAAGCGGCTTAAATGGTTATGTTGAGAAATTAAGAGGTATAATTTATTATGCTAACTGTATACAATTGGAAGCGGCGTGACTTGTAGTTTTCCCCCCATGTCCCTTAAATTATTTCCCCCAACACACGGGAATCAAAACTAAACCCATGTCCAAAAAACAATTCTTTTACGGTGAAGCGCCCCTTTACCACCTCGTAGTTCATAGTTCGGAACTCAGAAGGTCTCGATATCTACAACATTGTTGTCTTTTAAAAGGAGAGCCATGGATTTCTTTTGTTCTTTGATTTCCCCTTCAAATTTTTATTTATGTGTTGTTCTTAATCATGGATTGAAGGTGCACATATATGTAAACCCAATTTCTCCTGTATTTTGCAACCAATATAATAGTTGTTCACATTCACCCAATTATTTATGATTCAAGAAACCAATCAGATTTTCTGAAATTGATGGGGATAGTTCTGTCACCACTGTTTTGCGTATATGTCTGTGGAAGCATCAAATAGGCACATTTATTAAATTTGATTGGTTTGTTGAAAACATGATACAACATGTGTATTCAATTCTTGAAAACAAAAACAATTTAATTAAGATATTGAGGATACCAAATATTGTTGAACAATCATAATAGAGTTGCATTGTCAATTATTTTTCTTCCCAAATGTGTGACAGAGTCTTATTTCAATCTTAGGGACGATCCCTTTTATATATTTCAATATGTACCATCAAAGGAAGTCCACCGCAACATAGTGTTTACTTTAAGTTATATTTAACTTCAACGTTCTTCCAACAAGAAGAATTGGCTACCAAGATCACTTGACGCGATAATTTCGAATTTATATACTTGGGAGTTTATGTAAAATGTGGATTCCTTCTTGAGGAAATTACTTTTTATCTATAAGGGTGATGGAGGAAAACAGACATTCTACTTATCTGGAGTGTTGTTTCAAGTCTTGCTAATTACTTTTATGATGATTGTCAGTTCTGTTTAGAGTAAAGGTTAACTCAATTATCATGTTCTTTGTTTTAATGCTACTTTTTCTTATACACCATACAATACCAATTTTGAGTTCTTCTTTCTTTGATGATTGCTAAAAAGAACCGTTTTCGGATATATTATCTTCGTTATGATGTTGGTGCATTATACCTTCTACATAGACTTGGCAAACGTGTCGGGTCGGGTCGGGTTCAAAGTTAAACGGGTTGAAAGTGTCTAACCCTAATCCGACCCGTTTAATAAACGGGTCAGAAAATCCCAACCCTAACCCGACCCGCCTAACCCGCCACGACCCACCTAACCCGTTTAACATTTATAAAATTAAAATTAAAAATCGAAAATTCACAAAAAAATACAAATAGAAAATTCAAATAAAAACATTAGAAATCCAAAATTTATAGTTCAAAATTATAATAAAATCTAAAACACTAATAATCCAAAGCATTAAAAGGAAAACTTATATATATATATATATATATATATATATATATATATATATATACATATATACATATAAACGGGTTATTCGGGTCATTTTCGAGTTGAAAATTTTGACCCTGACCTTACCCGTTTAATTTTCGTATCGTGTCAACCCGTTTACTTAAACGGGTTGAAATGTATTACCCAAACCCGTTTATTTCGTGTCGAGTTCGTGTCGGGTTACCGTGTCGTGTCAGTTTTTGCCAGGTCTACTTCTACATATGGAATATTAAATTTGACCCATTGCTTTATAATGTAGATTGCTATGATAAAGGCTTCTTGCAACTTGGCCGAAGAAACAAAAAGCTTGGATGAAACCAGAAAAAAAATAACTGAGTATTGAATTCAAGGAGATGATTGTTCGTTTTACTTATTTTTTTTTTCTTTGGCTCCTTGTGTTTGTTAATTTAAGTAGTGATGACCCTGTGGATTAGGTTATATATTTCTCCTACCAAACATTCAAACGTACTTGAAAGCACTTGTTATATATGTAAGTTGTGATTTATTATTTATTATTGAAGGAAAAGCATCCTACACTATGTATTTAGCGACCATTTTCATAAGAAAGAATATTGGGATTCACATTTTGAATAGGCATGTTTGACCTATAAAGTCTTGGAGATGTGAGATACATCCTACATTTAGATTAGAAAGGCATGTGGTTTTTGGTTGGTTGGGAAGCTTTGATTTTAATCGGTTAAAAAACGTTTTTTAAGTTGGTTTTATTGAGTGTTTGATTGAACAAAGAACAAATATATACCTAAAACCCTTTTAATTGAATAATAATGATTGTGAATTGCTACAAAAGAAACTATAAGGGGGCGTTTGGTTCGTAGATTATGATGGAATCTGATGGAATTGGAATGTTGAATTCCGTTGACCAGATTCCATTACATCGTTTGGTACATTCTTTTTAAGGATTTGGAATGTTGAATTCCAATGAATTCCACAAATGAAGGAATTCAACATTCCTTGGGGGGAGGTGGTATTTCATTGGAATGAAATGTCATATTTTTTTTGGGACAAAATTGCCCCTCATCCTAATATGCACCACCACCATCGGCCACCGCCACCGGCCACCATTGACCACCACCTCCGGCTACCAACACCGGCCACCACCTCCGACCACCATTGACCACCACCAACCACCACCACCTCCGGCTACCAACATCGGCCACCACAACATCCGACCACTACTACCGTTCAACATTATTAGCAGACACCAACTCTCTCTCTCCTCTCTCTCTCCCTCTCTCGCTCCTCTCTCCCTCTCTCTCTCTTCTCTTCTCTCCTCTCTCTCCCTCTCCCTCTCTCTCCCTCTCCCTCTCTCTCCTCTCTCTCTCCTATCTCCCTCTCTGTCTCTCCTCTCTCTACTCTCTCTCTCTCTCAATCTATCCTCTCCTCTATCTCTCCTCTCCCTCTCCCCCCCCCCTCTCTCTCTCCCTCCCTCTCTCATCATTATTCGTGTGCTAAAATAATCAAAGAAATTTTAGTTAAAAATTAAACTATTTAATGACTATTTCATTAAAGTAATTTTTGTTGAAAAAAATTAAAATAAACAAAAAGGATATTTTGGTCATTTACCAAAATTCCATTCCAATTCTAAAGCTACAATCTCTGAACCAAACAGAAAAATTCCAATTCATTTAACAGATTCCATTCCAATTCTGTGAACCAAACAGGTGGTCAAACCTGACAACATTCCATTCCAATTCCTTTAAAGTCAAATTTCTTTGACAGATTTCATTTCATCCCATCCAAAAACATTTTGCGAACCAAACGCCCCCTAAGTATCTACCTTCCAAAGAGTCATCATGCAAATTGTCTTTCATATCTTAATTACTCAAGTTAATCCAATGTGTTTCCGGTAGGTTTTGTATTTTTGCATTAGACTAATAAGGAATTTGGGATTTGAGTGTTTCCATACTTGGTTTTTAAGTCTATAGGTTCAAGTTTGGTTTGTTTTATCAAATGTTCATAATTAGATAACATAGATACCATTATTACCTTATAAGTTTAATGTTTCAAATAAGAGGAATCCATAGAAAAATGAGAATACATGAGTTCTGCCAATAAATAAGAAACACGACATATGATTAATATTTTTTAAAAATATACACTACTACAGAAATGACCTTTATATGCGCCTAATTATACACGGTTTTTGTTGTTTTTACAAAAACCGCGTATAAAGGACGAATCTGGAACCTTTTTACACGGTTCAATTTGAACCGTTGCTAAAAATATGGTTTTTTATACGGTTCTAGATTAAAAACCGTATAAAAAGGGTACTCGACAATTACAAACGGTTGCATCGATAAAACCGCGTATAAAGATTACCTTTTATACGCGGTTATTTATTAAAAACCGCATACGAAAGGGTCACTTTTGTACGCGGTTATTGCTAACAAAACCGTGTGTAAAAGCTACATTTACACGCGGTTTTTAGCAATAAACCGCGTATAAAAGTAACACTTTTGTATACGGTTTTTAATAAATAACCGCGTATAAAAGTTATACGTGGTTTTTAATACACAACCGCGTATAAAAGTACGAACAACCGTGTCTAAAAGTACAAACAACCGCGTAAAAATGTAAACCTTTTATACGTGGTTGTTTATTAAAAACCGCATATAAAAGTACAACAACCGCGTATAAATGTCATACCCTTTTATACGCGGTTGTTTATTTAAAACCGCGTATAAAAGTAAAAAACCGCGTATGAAAGTATAAACAACCGCGTATAAAAGTAACCCTTTTGTACGCGGTTGTTTATTAAAAACCGCGTATAAAAGGGCTTACTAGGGTTTACCTATAAATAACATAAAGGGGCCGCCGTTTTTTGACACATTATTGCTCATGCTCGAAAAAAAAAACTTTTTTGACGATTTTTAGGCGTTTTTTGATGGTTTTTGGCATTATTCTTCACAAAAACTAAGGTATGATAATAATCTTAACCATATAGTTCATTAATTACTACTTTTATATGCATTAACATCATGGTTTTAAGTAATCTTAATTATATATATGTGATCTTAGCAGCTTTTGCTTTTCGTATATGCGCACGTACCGATTAGACTGGGTAAGTTACTCATGACACACGTAACTTATCAAACAAAACACAATATATGCATAAGTTACTCATGACACACGTAAGAAGAAATAATCGAGATAAAATATAAATTCCTTTAAGTAATTCAGGACATCGTCCTAAAGATGACTTAAGGTCGGTGTGGAGCTTTTACCAACTAAAGTAAGGATCGCGTGACAAATCGTACAACCAAGATAAATAAAGACAAGACACACGGATTTTGGTGACGCTGAAAACCCCGTCGAGGGTAAAAACCACGGACAATAGCAAAGATCGTCAAGTGCACTATGGACGCCAAACAGGGACCTCATCCTTTAGAAGAGTCATCAAAAGTACAATTAACGATGTTACAAGTAAATAATAAACAAATCGTAAGATTATATCGTGCGTCGTGCGATGGAGCGCTTTGTCGATAGTTCTTGACTGAGAGAATCACTCGAGAGCTTCGTGCATGCTTAAAGGCTGTGCACTTGGGCTTTAAAAAGTTTCATTAGGCCTTAATGGATCTATCGGGATTTAAAGGGTTCTATTGGGCTTTAAAGGGTTTCATTGGGCCTTAATGGATCTATCGGGCTTTAAGGGATTCTATCGGGTTTAAAGGGTTCTATTGGGCTTTAAAGGGTTTCATTGGGCATTAATGGATCTATCTGGCTTTAAGGGATTCTATCGGGGTTTAAAAGGTTCTATTGGGATTTAAAGGGTTTCATTGGGCCTTAATGGATCTACCGGGCTTTAAAGGTTCTATTGTGATTTAAAGGGTTTCATTGGGCATTAATTGATCTACCGGGCTTTAAAGGGTTCTATTGGGCTTTAAAGGGTTTCATTGGGCCTTAATGGATTTACCGGGCTTTAAAGGGTTCTATTGGGATTTAAAGGGTTCCATTGGGATTTAAGGGATTCTATTGGGGTTTAAAGGGTTCTATTAAGCTTTAAAAGGTTTCATTGGGCCTTAATGGATCTATCGGACTTTAAAGGGTTTCATTGAGACTTAATGGATCTATCGGGATTTAAAGGGTTCTATTGGGATTTAAAGGGTTTCATTGGGCCTTAATGGATCTATCGGGCTTTAAGGGATTCTATCAGGGTTTAAAGGGTTCTATTGGGCTTTAAAGAGTTTCATTGGGCCTTAATGGACCTACAGGACTTTAAAGGGTTCTATTGGGCTTTAAAGGGTTTCATTGGGCCTTAATGGATCTATCGGACTTTAAAGGGTTATATTGGGCTTTAAAAGATTTCATTGGGCCTTAATGGATCTATCGGGGTTTAAAGGGTTTCATTGGGCCTTAATGGATATACCGGGGGGCTTTAAAGGGTTCTATTGGGCTTTAAAGGGTTTCATTGGGTCTTAATGGATGTACCGGGCTTTAAAGGGTTCTATTGGGATTTAAAGGGTTTCATTGGGCCTTAATGGATCTACCGGGCTTTAAAGGGTTCTATTGGGATTTAAAGGGTTTCACTCGGCCTTAATGGATCTACCGGGATTTAAAGGGTTCTATTGGGCTTTAAAAGGTTTCATTGGGCCTTAATGGATCTATCGGACTTTAAAGTGTTTCATTGAGACTTAATGGATCTATCGGGCTTTAAAGGGTTTCATTGGGCCTTAATGGATCTATTTGACTTTAATTAATTCTACTGAACTTTAATCGATTCTATTGGGCTTTAAAGGGTAATATTGGGGTTTAATTAATTATACTGACTTTAATCGATTCTATTGGGCTTTAATGGATCTATCGGGTGTTTTAAAGGGTCCATTAGATTTTAAAGGGTTCTATAGACCATGAAGACCCACTGAAATTCATTAAGTGTCACTGAGTCAAATATGACCCACCAAGATTTTATTTTACGGTTTATTATTTTATCTTAAAATATATATATATATATATATATATATATATATATCAATATCTAAATATTATAAAATATAGTTCATTTACAGTCATTTAGAAAAATACGACCCCAAAATCTGTAACAACTATACTATATTATAAAAGAGACATAAAAAACTCTTAATTACAACATTTTAATCACAAAATACAACTAATTAAAGACAATTACTTAATTTACAATTTCATAATGTTTTGGTACAACTTATATTTTATTATAAAGATGTAATTTATTTTACTTTTAGTTATGATCTATTTATAAAGATAATGATAAATTATTTTGTTATGTTATTATATTTAAAATTATTGATAATATATTTTAATAAAAAATAAGCACTTTATTTTTATTTTATAAAATATCTAAAATTTTTAACTATTGATATAACTAAAACACCTTATTTTTATTTTTTTATTGAAGTATGTTATCTTTTTAATTTTAAATATAAAATATCTTAAATATAGTTATCATTTAAATTAAACATTTTTTGACCCGTAACAAAATACTTTATTATTATTTTTTATAAAAACCATAATTAAACTAAATTAAAATATATTTTTATTTTAAATCTAGGTTTCTCAAAATCGTAAAATAAAATAAAAAAGGACTAACAAAAAGTATGAATAATGATCGAGGGTTCGAGTTCTAGATTTTAGAAACCCGCTGCATTGCGAGAGTACATTTCTAGTTAATATTTAAAACTTAATTGAGTTTCTTCAAATTTTTCCCTTCCCCCCAAAATTTTTATTACATTTTTCCTATTTCACAATTCAACCCTAAATCCCCTTTGCTCCTAAATCTGGTATTTCATTTGACACAGAGACCAACACCATCTTCATCGTCATTCCACTATTCCCTCCACCTCCATCGCCTCTGATTCGTGTCGATGCCTCTGCCTCGCCCACCGTTCACCACCATCTGCTTGTAAACGGAGTAGCGAAGGAGAGGACAGCGTAAAGGTTGTTGGAGGTGATTAGTCTCCGGGTTGTTTATCTCTGCATATCGGAATCGATTTTGCAGTTCTTCTCCGAGATTTCAAGTAGGTAATCTTCTTCTTTTCTAGATTTAAGTCCATATAGGATTTAGGGTTTGTTACTGTTGTGCTTCTATTGTTGCTTGGTTTTGCTCAAAACAAGAAATCGGTTTCGGTGCTTCTACTTATTACATATCGAAAATGGATACTCAACAAACACTTTCGGTAGAACCTGGGAAATCAAAGAGATTTTAATGGAGGAATTAGACAAATCGCGAAAGGAGTTCAAGCTTCATTTGGGGTATGATTTCTCAACTTTTTTATAAAGTTTTTATATGGATTTGTTTGGTTATAAGTTTTGAAGATGATGATATGATTAAATAATATTTACAGTATGATTAGAGGTTTGCTTTTTGTTGATGCTCTGTTTGTTTATGCTTTTTAATCAAGTTTTTGATAATCAGTTGTGGATGCTCATGCTTTGTTTGTGGTATTAGTTTACTTGAACTCTTGAAGTCGTTTTGATGTGTATTGGTTTTGGTGATCTTGATCTCTACTTGATGTGTAAAAGTCGATAAGGAAATTGGTTTGATAGATGAGAGAAGGTGGACAACATACAAGGACAAGCAAGCTCAAATCTCAGAGGAGAAAACAAGATGTTAATAAAATTGACATGTGTTAAACACTTAAAAGTACAACCTGCTGATTACTTATTGCAATTAGCAACTTCCAGTTAAAGGAGATACCTATGGCAAATATCTTGATAGTTTCTATGCTACATTTTACATGCTTTAGCAGGGTTGTAAAGCAATGTTTTAAAAATCAGGCCGATCCAACCGGTCGAACCGGGAACCGGTTGAAGAGATCGGGTCAATTGCGACCGGGTTGATGCCATTTTATGACCCGGATTGAACCGGTCTGTTCTATTAAAAAAACGGTTGAACCGGTCATAAGGAACCGGTATCGAACTGGTTGATCCGGTAACAAAAGTTAAAAACCAATAGTCTAACAGGCAATACGTATTAGCGTTAAAAACCAACACTCCAATGTCTCAAGATCCATAACTTGGTTTGATCGTTATATTTCGTTTTGATGTATTTGGATTAATGAAAAACTGAGAAAACAAGATCTCTAAATCTTTAGAGAGAGAAAGTAGAGAGAGTAACAAGGAAGCGCAAAGTAATGTTGTATTGATGTGTGCGTGTGTTTCTTACAACAAACCAAGACCAAAGGGACTTAAATACCCTTGGTCAGATACAACACAGTATGACTCTAAACACAGTATTTGACCAAGCTCTATAAATACAATGATTACTATAAAATCAGACCTAACAATCTCCCCCTTAGTAATCATTGGCGCTTTGGTCTTCAAAAATTATCTTCTATAACAGCACGGACCAACAAAGCGACTTTATGAAGCTTTCTGACTTTTAAGAAAAAAAAATTTCTTCTCAGCATCTTTCAGATTGAAAATGTCTTTGCTGCTTGAGCTCTAAACGATACACCTCTTTTTAATGATCTTGAATGAACTGTGGTGTTCGGAGCAGCAACAACAAAAGAATTGATATGGCTGAGAGAATAGAATCTTTGAGCGAATCTTGATCAGCAGATAAACATTTGAGCTCTTTGTCTCTTTAACTTCTCCTTGACTTCTCCCCCTCATGACCTTGATGATCTGGATCAACTTGGTCATGTAAATGTTGAAGACGAGACATCGAAAGACCTGCAAAATCAAAAAAACAGATAAAACAGAGAGGTTTGCTCTTCATGTTGGATGCGCAAACCAAGGTTTGCGTTTCATGAAGGAAACACAAATCAAAGTTTAGAAGGAAACGCAAAGCAAGGTTTGCGTTTCACTAAGGAAGCGCAAAACAAAGTTTGCGTGACATGCTGGATGCGCAAATCTGACTTGGACAAAGTTTACCTTTTTAAGCTCTTTGACTCCCCCTACACAAATGCACTAGATATGACACTTTGAGTTAGCATTCATATAAAGAAAATCAGATACTCCCCCTCAAAAACAGATATAATCTTTGAAAAACATTCTCTTTGTTCACTCCCCCTTGAATAATGCATAAACCCATTAAAATATTTTTATGAGAACACAAAAATCAAATATGAATATAGAAAAAAAAAATATATTGAATGTAAATTTTGAAACGACTAAACTTATAAAACTTTAAACACTAAACAAATAAAATTCTACTCAGTAAAATATCACAAATTTATCAATCAATTGAAATCAAGCTTGTGTTGTTGGATACAAGAACAAGTTTTATTGCATATCAAGTTAAAACATGTTCAGTTTCAAAAACTTCCAGCAATCTATTCAGTGTGCTCACAAGCGAATCTTTGATTAGCTTCAAGAAAATGCAATTAAAAAAATATAATAGAGAATTTTGCATAAACTCACACTAAGCCATCAAAAATTAAGATTTTCACAAATTTATAGGTTTATCGCAACTCAAACATATCACCAAGTATCATGAGATGTGTGCTCATTGGCATCTTTTTAGCAATGTGCTCATTGGCATATTAACATGAGTGTTGTGAGTCCAAAGATCTCTGATTCGTTAGAGAGAGAAAGTAGAGAGAGAAAGTGTGAAGTGCAAAGATTCAGTTGTATTCAATATGCATGTCCAAAGTTACAAAAACAAAGGTGCAAAGGGGACTTAAATACCCCTAGCCCTTACAAACAGAATACACAACAAAAAGCATTAAAAGCTATAAAATAAATACAATGATTACTACAACATTAGACTTAACAATCTCCCCCTTAGTAATCATTGGCGCCGTGGTCTTAAAAAAACAATCTTCAAAAACATCATAGACCATCCAAGCGACTTTGTAGAATTACTGACGCTCTTCTCTTTGACGTAATCTATTCAACCCGAGAAACACTTCTAATCGTCGCAGAGTAGAGCGGAAATTCAACCTCTCATTGATTTTATCCAATGCATTTCGTAGAAGTTGAATCTCATCATTTGTTATCAGAGCCCTGTTTGTTCGTGTCTCCATAAATCTTCTAACAGCATCTTTCAATCTTTGATCTAACTGTAGCCTGATCACTTTCAAAGTTCCATCGGAGTAATGACTTATCTCTTCAAATCTGAGGAAGCACTTTTGACCTGATGCATTCCTGTATACAACTCCATGTGGATCCTGAAGAATAGTGAATAATGAGTAATAATCAATATCTGGCAGGCTACGGTTAGGTCTTAGCAAATTCACCACTGGCTGAAAACTTTTGACTGCCATTTGAAAATCAAAAACTCTGAAGAACCTGATCTGACGTCTTATAAACCTTTTGATTACAAACAAGGCTTGAGATATATCATTTGTACTGTAATACTGATTCCTCAATTCATTATACAGAAACTCAACGTCGTCAATGGATAAATCATTAAAGTCAGCCTCTGAGAAGATATAACGGTTGCAGTCTCTTCTTTCAACCTCGAAAACTGGATACCAGATATTAACCAACCTCTGAATTTCAATTTTGATAATCCGAACAATCAGATGAGGAGAAGAAACCAAATCCCTTCCACGACGTTGACATCTGATAAGCATTACATACTCATATTTAAAAGCATCTGATTCCTTTTCTACACCAAGAATGTCATGGATGTTGATCGGTCTTCTTCTCGAAACAAAAATATTGCTTTGGGAATCTTCAAGGAAGGCAGATCTTTGACGTGAAGCCATATAACGTTGTTGTAAATTTCTTCGTCTCTCCTGTCTTGACAAAGCTGGTCCTTCTTCTAAAATACTTGGAGAAATTACAAGTTCAGCAGGAGGATCAACAACTTGTGCTCTAGACGACTGACCTACTTCAAATGTATCTGAAGGAGCAGAGGTAGTCGGAGCATTAGCAACAACAGGAGATGAAGAAACAGGAGTAGCTTCAGGAACAATAGCTTCAGTAACAGCAGTTTCAGGAACAGTAGCTTCAGGAAGATCTCTGTACAACATATCTGATATCTCTTCATCCTTAGCATCCATGAACACTGAGTCATCTTCTGTGTCTGAAATGATGATGATGTCATCACAGTCTTCTTCATTTACTTGACAAATCTTTTCCAATCTGACTTCTGCATCATCATCAGAATCAATCTTGATGAAGTTAGCGAAGAATGATCTCATGTCATTTGCTGCTTCAGATTCTTCAACTTCATGAATATTTGCTGAAACATATGGATCCATATAGACAACAATTTGCATATTATCATTAATGTTGCTTTCAGAAATATTCAGTTCATTACGCAAAGAAGACATATCAACATTTTCAATCATAAGATTTACTAAGTCCTGAATGTTGCAGTCTTCAACAGATCCTCCACTCTATCCTCTATCACCAGTTGCTTCTTCCTGAATATCCTCTCTTGCTTCAGAAGATCCTTCAACTCTTGGTCTCTTTTCCATCTCCCCCTCATGACCTTGATGATCAGGATCATCTTGGTCATGTCGACGCTTAAGAGACGGACCGGCCTCAGATCTGCAGCTTTGTTCATGAATATCAAGCCTGGAAGATAAATCAGAAAAGGCTTGAGACATAAATGATTTGAGATCAGAAAAACTTGATCGGACTTCTGATCTGAATGAATGAAACTCATCAGATAAAGCAGTGATCCTGTCAGAGTCAGACGAAGGAACTGGAGGCGGCGTAGGTTGGAAGTTCCGAAGCAGAGAAAGAAGATCTTGATCCTGATGTTCTGGTGGCGACATAGAAAGAAGTCGAGCATAGAGCAAATCTGTCAACTCTGAAATAGGAAGATCTGAAACTGGAGTGCTAGAAGAAGACACAGGTATACGAGTAGATGAAGAAATACCAGCTGACTGTGTAAACAATGGATGTAGAGGAATAGACATGATCGCTGGAGCAGAAGATTGAATAGCAGAAGACGGCTCTCTTAGAACAACCCCAGATGGGCGTCTGAACGGAATCTCTGTAGGAATCACTGAAAAATCAATCTCAGGCATCTTCCCTTTGAATAAAGCTTTTAATTTCAGAATCTGTGCTTCTTTTTCAGCATCCATTCTCTCCGATAACTGCCGAATTACATCATTCAAAGTAGAGAATTTGTCAGTGGAAACCCGAGCTTGATCAGAAGTAAGCTCTACAGCTGATGAAGTAGACTGAATAACTGCAAGTGTAGTTGCTGGAGCTTTACTTTGAACCGATGTTGTGACTTGATTAAAAGTTGTATCCAATTCATCTACTTGAAGATGTGCAACTGAAGGATTAACTGGAACATAATCATCATCAGAGATAACTTCTGTTGAGACAACCACTTCCGTTGTCTTGGACTTCCTTTCATATACCTGAATACGCGATCGATCAGTATGATTACTATCATCATCATCAGAATCACTTTCATCCTCATCTCTATCACTAGCAAGAATATCATCAGCAGCAGTATCAACTTCATCTTCAAAATCAAAAACAATAGCATCTGAAGCTATAGTATCAATATCAGCAATAACATTCTCAATTTGCTGAGAAGCAATATTCTCTTGAATTACTTCTGTTTCAACAATAACATCAACTTCTTGCTCATTTTCAGCCTCTTTTTCAATTTCAAGCTCTTTGCCAGAAACAGTTGCTTCAACTTCAACATCTTGTTCAACAGCTTGATTGTTATGAGAAGGCTCTTCTTGTACACCTTCCATGAATTCATTGTCCATACAATATTCTATGACATCCTCATTTGCAACATCAGCGTAGTTTGCAATAAGAGCATATGGAATAGTCATAGAATAGTTGAACGTCTTCTTTTGCTTCTGAATGTATTGCATTTCCGAGTCTGGAACCTGTGGCCAAGACAACCTGCGAGGAATAGAAGGATTGCTACGAAGCATGCTTCGAACAATAAGCTTCATAAATCTGACAAACGGTATAAACTTTCTTTTCCTGTTGGTGAACTTGTCATGTACTACCTCCGAGAGTTCTGTCCAAAAGATAAACGTATAGTCGACATGCAAGTCATAGACGACTGCATGGAACAATCGGAGATACAGTAGACTTGCACTATCAGTGCCAGAATGTTTCGATGTCAGACACCTGATGAGAACAGAGAACAGTGCGTACCAAACTGGAGGTAGATTTGACTTGTCAAAATCTGTAGGTTTGTTCAAAGTACCCACATATCCAAGATTCCGAATCCCTTCATATACTTCCTCTTCAGAAGGAAAAGTGTCATATGTATT
The DNA here is from genome assembly GCA_954870635.1 of Arctium minus. NCBI lineage: Eukaryota > Viridiplantae > Streptophyta > Magnoliopsida > Asterales > Asteraceae > Arctium > Arctium minus. Next base: position 28,752,876 of record OX941089.1, on the reverse strand, counting down.
TCTTCCTGGTCTGGAGTTCGGCTCAGGAAGCTCCAATATTAATCTAAGTCTTTTGTAGGTAAGGAAAGATTCAAACTGATCTACTTGAAGCTCAAAGTGATGCGGACGAGCCAATTCATTCTTTGTTATAGTATTCCAAGACTGCTGTAGATATACTTCAGGAACATCTGCACAGTATGAAAGAGCAGGAGCAAGAGGATGTCCTTTGAGAATTGCTCGTATCACGGGATGAATCTTGATTCTGTCAAAGTCCACGTGATAGTTGTTTGGCTTGTATGGCATGTACATGATGGTTGGGAATACATCATTTGGTGTACGTCTAGAAGCAGAAAGATCGGCCCCTACAGAAGGATGTGATGGCATTGGAGTATCATGAGAATCTTGATCAGATGGATCATCAAGAATAGCATTCTCATCTTGAATCATGGGATCAGTATTAGTTTTGGAAGCCATAAAAGACCTGGAAAACAATAATGAAAAAGAATTAGAAGAAAAGAAGAAAGAAAAAAAAAATTCTAAGTATGGTTTGCGGGTCACGTTAGAAGCGCAAAGTTGACTTTGCGTTTCTAGTTAGACGCGCAAAGTACACTTTGCGTTTCTAACTAGACTCGCAAAGTTGACTTTGCGTTTCTAGATAGACACGCAAATTAGACTTTGCAGTTCTAACATGATCTGAACACTATACTTGAAAAATCAAAAGAAAAACAAACACAAAACAAGAAGGTTTGCGTATCAAGTTAGAATCGCAAAGTACACTTTGCGTTTCTGGTTAGACGCGCAAAGTACACTTTGTGGTTCTAACTAGACTCGCAAAGTACACTTTGCGTTTCTAGTTAGACACGCAAAGTACACTTTGCGGTTCTAACTAGACTCGCAAAGTACACTTTGCGTTTCTAACTAGACTCGCAAAGATTACTATACGGGTCAAACATGCTTGATACAAAAACCTTAACAAAAAACAAATAAAGAAACACAAGATAGAATCGCAAAGTAAACTTTGCGTTTCTAGTTAGACCCGCAAAGTTAACTTTGCGGTTCTAACTAGACACGCAAAGTAGACTTTGCGGGTCTATCAACCTTACAAGAAAACAAGGGTTCGCGACTCACCAACCCGAAAACTATAAAAACTCAAAATTAAAACAAAAAACACGAAATTAAACCAAAATAGATCATACCTGAGTGTCGATTAATAGTTCTAAATAAAACCCAATATGTAAATCGATCAACAATAACACGAATCTGAGTTTTCAAGATAGAAGAACAGTAAACGAACGCAAGTCAGATAAAAACACGAACAAAGAATGAAAACAAAACAAAGAAATAGTATACTAACAAACAACAATCATAGAATTAAAAACATAAACATACCTGAAATTCCAAAATAGCAATCTGAAAAAGAATCAGATGAGAATAGAAGAACAAGAACACGCAGAGAGAGAGAGGAGGGAAGAGGAATAGTCAAACAAGTTCAAATGGAATTAAAAAAAAATACACACTCTTGCTTCTATATATTCTAAAAACAAAACACTTAAAATAACAACTAAAAAAAATACCTGATAAGTCCCCAATACTCCCCCTACACAAATGCACAAAATTTTAACAAATTAGTTTAGCATTTGCATAGTAATTTCAGAAATACTTACCTTATGAATTTCTGATCAGCACAGGAAGAAATTAATCAGTAATATTCACTCCCCCTCAAAAACAGAATATTCTCAGAAATAGAAACCAGATATACACTCCCCCTTGAAGAAAAAAATGCACAGATCATATGACAAAAACACAGACAGCAAACATAAAGACATCAATATTAAAGATGATCATATTGAATATAAATTTTGTAACAACTGAATATATAAACTTTTAAACACTAAACAAATTAAAGTCTACTTAGTAGAATATCCCAGATTTATCAATCAGTTGAAATCACATGAGAGTTGTCGAATACATAAACATGTTTCATTGTATATCAAGTTAAGACATGTTTAGAGTCAAACACTTGCAGGTATCTATTCAGTGTGCTCGCATGCGATCTCTGATTAGCTTCAAGAAAAATGTAATTCTAAACATAAAATGAAGAACTTTGCATGTACAAACACTAAGTCATCAAGAATTAAGATTTTCACAAATTTACAGGTTTATCGCAACTCAAAATATATCACCAAGTATCAAGAGATGTGTGCTCATTGGCATCTTTTAGCTGTGTGCTCATTGGCATCTTCACATGAGTGTGCTCTTTGGCATCTTTTAAACGTTGTGCATTTTGGCATCTTTTTAATCAAAGAGTTCATTAAGTAAAGAACATGCCGTAAACGTAACTTTCTATCTGACCCTATTGCAGGATTTGGGTCAGCCGCTCCCAAACCAGATGGCCTTAGGGGACTAGGTGTCAAGCACCCCTTGGAACTTACTTTCCCGGGTCAGAAAGGCTACATCGACATATCCTAAACCCATTCATACCAGTAGAATATGACTTTCGATCTGGTTCTATTACAGGATTTCTGTTCGATCACTCCCAGATCAATTGACCTTAGGGGACCAGATGTCGAACATCCCTCGGAACTTACTTTCCCAAACCAGAAAGGTCACAGGTACAAACTTTTAAACTCAAGGATTTCTGTATTTTAAATGTTTAAAAAAAAATCATCTCAATAACGCAGATCTATATCGAATAGCTTAGCCCATATTTTCATTACGATCTACAATTTTGATCACTTAGGTTGTTCAAGCAAAGTAAACCATAAATATGCCGACTTACATATCTTTAAAGCAGTATCTAAAGCGTCAAACATGTTGCTGACTTTTCGATGTTTGAAAGATTTGAACGTTGAACATATGAAACTTTACATATAAACAAGGCAACTTGTCAAAGATCCTAGACACACATTTTATTCAACTGAAAGAAAATTTGAAATATTAAACTTTATAGAATAAAATTTGGAAAGATTTAAACTTTTAAATTCAACATGCCAAGTTTTGAAAGCAGAAAGTTAAATCGTTTTTCATCTAAAGCTTTTGTAAATATATCAGCAAGTTGATATTCAGTTGGTACAAAATATAATTCAATAGTACCTTCTTCCACGTGATGCTTTATAAAATGATATCGCATGTCTATGTGCTTGGTCTTGGTGTGCTGGACAGGATTGACCGATATCGCAATCGCGGACTTGCTGTCACAATATATTGGCACAGTCTTATATAGCATCCCGTAATCGCGAAGTTGCGTTTTCATCCAGAGCACTTGAGCACAGCAACTAGCTGCAGCGACGTATTCAGCTTCGGTTGTTGATATTGAAACGCAGTTTTGCTTTTTCGACGCCCAGCTTATCAGTCTGTCACCCAAAAACTGAAGATGACCAGAAGTACTTTTCCTGTCCAATTGATTACCACCATAATCTGCATCAGAATAAGCAATCAAACTATAACCAAAACTTTTAGGATACCATAATCCTAAATAAGGAGTTCCTTTAATATATCTAAAGATGCGTTTGACAGCTAAAAGATGAGATTCTTTTGGTTTTGCTTGAAAGCGGGCACACAGGCACGTTGAAAACATTATGTCCGGGCGACTTGCAGTAAGATACATCAGTGATCCGATCATCCCTCTGTATGTCTTTTGATCCACAGCTTTTCCATCTGGATCCAGTCCGAGTTTGGCACCGTGAGCCATAGGCGTGCCGATTGAGGTAGACTTGTCCATTTTGAATTTCTTCAAAATGTCAAAGACGTACTTTGACTGATTGATAAATATTCCATCTGGAAGTTGCTTCACTTGTAAGTCGAGGAAGAAGTTGATTTCTCCCATCATGCTCATCTGAAATCTAGAGGTCATTAAATCAGAAAACCAATTACACAGAGATTTGTTAGTCGCACCGAAAATAATATCATCTACATATATTTGTACTAAGCAGATATCAAGATTAGTTCTATAAATGAAAAGAGTAGTATCGATCGAGCCTTTGGTGAAGCCGGATTTGACCAAAAAAGCTGACAACTCGTCATACCATACCCGTGGAGCTTGTTTCAGACCATACAAGGCTTTATCGAGAAAATAAACATAATCAGGATGATCTTTGTCAACAAATCCCTCTGGCTGAGATACATATACTTCTTCTTTCAATTTGCCATTGAGAAATGCTGTCTTAACATCCATTTGATATACAGTGAAGTTGCGATAAGCAGCGAAGGCCAGAAACATCCGAATAGCTTCCAATCAGCTTCCAATCTGGCGACAGGTGCAAATGTTTCGTCATAGTCAATACCTTCTTCTTTTCGATATCCTTTGGCTACTAACCTTGCTTTGTTCCGAACGACGATACCATCTTTGTCCTTTTTATTCTTGAATATCCACTTTGTACCAATGATGCTTTTACCCTTTGGCCGTGGTACAAGTCTCCACACTTTGAGCGCGTCAAACTGATTGAGCTCCTCTTGCATTGCTAAAATCCAGTCTGGATCTTCCAACGCTTCAGAAACTTTGGTAGGTTCAATCTTGCTTAAGAAGCAAGTGTACAAACATTCGTTGGAAGAAGCTGTTCTGGAGCGAGTAGAAACACCGGCTTGAGGATCTCCAATAATTTGATGAATTGGATGAGAACTTGTCCACTTTGATGTATGAGGGAGAGGATCAATTACTTCTTGAACCACTTGTAATTGATGAGAGGGAGGTTCAGAAACTTCTATATCAGAAGATGAAATAGAAATAGTTTCAACTTGAGGAGGAGATATCTCAAAAATCTCTGAATCAAATTCGGGAACAGTTTGTTGAATAACATCATTCTGTGTTTCCTCCTGAACTGATTCCTCTTGAGCAGATTGATCTGGAATAGATTCTTCTTGAATAGATTTTTCAAGAATAGGCTCAGTTTCTGATTGAACATTGTTTGATTGATCAAATTCTTGTTGTGCCGGTTCTTGTTGAACAGGAGGGACTTGAGCAGCAGCATTGTCAGAGATGGATGCAACGGAATTTGGAATAAATGAGCTCTCAGTTTCCTGATTCAACACATTAGAAGCATTTTCAGAATTAGTTTTAGGCACATCATCATAGAAATTTTCGAATAGAAAATCAAGATCAGAAAGATTAAGAGAGGGAGTAGAAGAATCCTGGTTATTCGGTGAAAGAGCAGGTTCTGAACTGATTTGTTCAGTAACTGAATTTCCAGTAAGTGCGGGTTCTGAGTCTGAGTGACTAGAAACCAAATCAGCAGCTTCGTCAAACTTTACATTGACACTCTCTATGACCTTTCTTGCAGAGATCAGAAAAACTCTATAAGCAGAAGAGTTTGAAGAATAACCCACGAATACTCCTTCGTCTGCCTTTGGACTAAACTTGTTGAGATTCTCCCTGTCATTCAGAACGTAGCATTTACACCCGAATGACTTGAAATACTTGATGTTCGGTTTGATCCCGTTCATGAGTTCATACGGAGTTTTATTGAAGCGACGATGCAGAATTGATCTGTTCTGTGTATGACAGGAAGTTGACACTGCTTCAACCCAGTAAGACAAAGGTAGACCTGAATAAGCGAGCATTGATCTGGCTGACTCAACAAGCGTTCTGTTTCTTCTTTCAACAATGTCGTTCTGTTGCGGAGTACGTGCAACAGAAAATTGTTGTTGTATTCCTTGAGACTCATAGAATGCCTGAAGAATACTGTTTCTGAATTCAGTACCATTGTCAGATCTTACCACTTTCACTTGCTTCTGCTTATTTGTCTGAGTTGTCTTGACAAGATTGATGAGAACTTCAGGAGTCTCGTCTTTTGACTTCAGAAATTTTACCCAAGTATATCTGGAGTAGTCATCAACAATCACCAAAACATATTTCTTATGTACTAAACTCTTTGTCTTCATTGGACCACACAGATCAACATGCAAAAGATCAAGAATAGCCGATGTACAGTGTTCAGGTTTAGGCTTGTGAGGAGCTTTCTTCATTTTTCCTTTCTCACAATCTTGGCATAGATGGTCTTTCTGGAAACGGAGAACTGGAAGACCTCTCACAGAATCATTCTTGACCAGGCGATCCATATACTTGAAGTTGAGGTGAGCTAAACGTCTGTGCCAAATCCAACTTTCTTGAACTGAAGCTTTAGAGAGCAAACAGATATCTGAAGAAATTTTGATCTTAGAAAGATCAATGGTATACAAATTTGATTGTCTGTTTCCTACCAGAAGATCCTTGCCATTATCATTCTTCACTGCAACTCTTTTATATTTAAAGCTAACTTCAAGGTCTTTATCGCAGAATTGGCCGATGCTGAACAAATTGTGACTTAGACCCTCGACGTAGCTTACTCTTTTGACAGTTATGTTTCCTTGAACTAGATCGCCATAACCAAGAATCGGAGCTGTCTCACAGTTACCAAATTTCACACGACTGCAACATTTATCTTTAAAATTAGAAAGAAGTGATTTGTTGCCAGTCATATGTTTTGAACATCCCGAGTCCAGATACCATAATTGACTAAGCTGCACACACATAAACTACACCTTTTTAGGTACCCATATGCTTATGGGTCCCTTGTTAGATTTATATCTTTTATTTCTCACAGATTTATTTTTCATGCATGAATGAAAGTAATTATCAATAGAAGATAGAACACAATTATCAGAATCAGAACTAGAAGAAGCATATGAGATGTTCTTTGATATATCAAACATTTGCTTAAAAGAGTATTTTGGGTTTTTATTACAAGAAGCAAATGTACTAGAATCACAAAGATTTTCTACACAGTTTACTCCTAACAGTTCAGATTCTAATCTTTGTTGTTTCATCCTCCAAATCTGCCTTGTTGAATTCCTCACAGTCCGATCTGAAGAAGAAAAATCAGAAACATTAGAATTTTCAGATAGAACAGTATCATGTTTCTTTGACTTCTTTGATCTCCTTCTTTTGCGCTTCTTTTTATAAAATTGAGCATTTAGCAGTAAAGAATTATCAATAATTGGATCAGAAGAAGAAACTTTATCAAAGAAATCAGTCTTAGCTATAGACATTAAAGAACTAACCTTTGAGTGAAAATTTTCAACATTTTGCAAGTCAGGAGGAGGTTTGCGTTTCCCATTTGAGGCGCAAACTAAGCTTTGCACTTCCCACTGCATGCGCAAACTTTCAGTTTGCGTTTCCAATGTGGAACGCAAATGACCATTGTTTTTCAAAACTTTAGAATTTTCCTTAAAACCTTTTGACAATCCAGAAGAAATTTTATCTTCAAAACTTGTTTTCATTATAAAAAGGAATAAATCGTTTTGTAAACAAGTTTGAAGATTTTGTTCTTCCAATATATCTTCAAGATCAACAATCTTACCTTCTAAAACTAATGGAGAAATGTATTTCTTAGTATCATACGATACCGGAGATACAGTTTCCTTATCAATGTTAGCAAATATATCAACAACATCTGTTGATAATGAAGATTTATTGGAAGAATTGATATTTAAAAGATTTTGAAATTTTCTGGATTTCTTAGATTGATCAGGAAAATACTTTGCATTTTCAGAGGTGTAAACAAATGGCATTTCCATCCTCTTATTTTTCATCCTCTTCACATTTTCTTCTTCCAAAATTTGTTTCTCAGTTGTCCAAAGGAATTTAAACTGAGGAGCATATCTTGCAAGAGTAAAGTAATCATATTCATATAAAGTAGGAACTTCATTTTTAGCATTATTTAAAAAATGCGGATTTTCAAAACCAAGTCCCCACTTTTCTTTTATAGCTTCTTCACTCATTGGTTTATTCATGTAAATTGTTTGCTCAGACTGTTCTCTTTTATACAATTTATTTTCTAAAACAATTATCTTTTCAGAAAGGATTTTATTTGAAGAAGTCAGTTCAGTCAATGAATCATGATAAGTCTGATTTGAATTTTCAAGGTCAACTAACTGCTTTTGAAATTTCTCTTTTGTATCAATTAAAATTGATTTTTCATCTTTTAAAGAAATTTGTAGTTTATTAATTAAATCAGACTTTTCTTTATTTTTAACTTTTTCAGAAATGAACTTTGAGCGCAAATCATGCAAAGCAGTGATAAAAACATTCATTTGAGATAAGAAAAAATTATAGGTAAACTCAGATATTACCTCAGAACCATCTGAGGAGGTATCCTCTTCCTCATCATCAGAATTGTCATCACCTATAAAGCACATAGCCGCAGTCTCCTCATTTTCGGCCTCATTGTCTGAATGGTCCAACCAGTATTCTTCTTTGGCCAACAGGATGGTTCCACTTTCTTTCTTTTCTGCTAAAGCCAACTTCTTTCGGTAAAATGCAACATCCTTTACCGCCTTGACTCTGCAATACTTAACCACATGACCTGGCTTCCCACAGTTGAAACAATTCATCACCTTTTTGTCATCTTTCTTTTGGTCAACTACCTTTGATGGTTCATACTTTGGGATGAATGGCTTTGAAGTAGCACCAGGTTCTATCTTCTTAGAACCTGAGGTAAACCGCAAGTTGTTAGACCCAGATCTGTGCTTGAACTGTTTCTTGTAATGCTGAGTCAAAAGAATCATGGCTTTTTCAAGTGCTTCGCCATCATCATCTGTAGAGCCATCATAAGCTGATTCGGTCAAGGCTTGCTCAGCCAGTTGGCTAGCTATAAGAGCAATGGAATCTACTGACAGAGGCTTGTTCTTCTTATCCATTTTCGCCTTCTTCTCCATTACCAAAGATTCGTCTGTCATCAATATTTCATATAACTCCTGAATTGGCATAGTTGAGATTCTAACATCATTTCTCATTCGATGGCATGCCTTGTTCCACTCGGGTTGTAAAGCATTCAGAAACTTCAAGTTTGCTTCCAACTCAGTCTTGGTAACTTTAATCTTGTAGAGATCATTGATAACAGCCCAGAATCGATCAAAAACATTTTTCAAACTTTCCCCATCCTTGGCCTTGAACTTTTCAAAGTTGTTCATGTACCTGGTCTGTCGTAACTGAGTAGACATTGCAGTACCAAGCATGATCTTCTCAAGTTGTGTCCACATCAACATTGGGTTATGTTTGAAGCAGTCGATTCTGTTATAGATAGAGTTGGGAAGAGCGAGAATCATATTTGACTTGGCCTGGCTATCAACTTGATGTCTTAACATTTCATCAGCATCATATTCTCTTAATTCTTTTGCAACAGAGGTAGCAAGAGAAGTTGTTGTAGCTGGGATCACTTTCCTTGGAATTTCCATAGGACCTTGATTCAGTGATTTCATCATGTTCTCTCCATTTGGTTGTCTTTCAATAAAGTTGATGAATCGATCCTGCCATTGTTCAAATTCATTCTCATTGATGAGAACTGGTGGACGAGTATCGGACCCCAAAGACATCATGAGGTCATTTTTGTAGATTTGAGCTTGCAAAGACATCTTGTGAAAAAGTCAGAAAAAGTCAGAAAAATTCAGAAAAATTTTCCAAGTAAGAGAGGCCCGCAAACTGATGGTTTGCGTTTGTAAAGAGGAACGCAAAGTGAACTTTGCGGTTGCTTCGTGAGACGCAATGTGATCTTTGTGTTTGCTGAATAGAACGTAAACTGAGCTTTGCGTTTGCTTTGAAAAACGCAAAGTGAATCTTTGCGTGTGAAAACCTCTCGAATGAGATACTTTGCGGGTGAGAGACTTCGCGGGTCAGAGACTTCTCGGTTTTCTTGAGAAACGCAAACAGATGGTTTGCGTGTTAGACAAGAACCGAGAAACAATCTTTGCGTTTCCAGAGAGAACCGCAAACCTGAAAAAAAAATTCTAACACAAAAGTTAGATCATCATATCTAAGAGTGAAAGAATGAAACACAAAGTATAAGAATCATACGCATACAAGATTGAATGACACGCAAACTAACAAAGATAAACCGCAAACTTCCTTGAATGAAACGCAAATTTCATGAACACAACAGAATTCATGAAAACTAAGATAGACATGCAAACTTACATGAATGACCCGCAAACTCACTTGAATAACCCGCAAACTAACAAGAATGAAACGCAAACTAACAAAAACTCAAACCATTCATGCAAGATCAGCTACAACATCGAAATTAATTCAAGAAAAGCATTCACTCAACTTCGAAAACTATATTCTAACACATTTTATCAAACAATTTCAATCAAAAACAACAGAATCTGAAAATTTGACAAGAACAGAACAAGAAAGTCGTTTTTCCAGAAAAATACTAAATTTGCAAATTGAAGATCTAAACAAGATTTTTATGATCAACACAAAGAAACAATTATGATCGATTTGCAGAAACGAAACAATTAAGTCCAAAAACAACACAAACTGTTCAACAAACAATCCAAATTTGATGAATAAGCAAAAAACGAGATTTTCTTGAAAAATCAAGAAAATCAATCGAGTTTTCTGCTTCAATTCACAAATTCATAAACAAAAACACTAATCTCTCAATCTCTCAGGATTCAGATTGCTTTGATACCAATTGTGAGTCCAAAGATCTCTGATTCGTTAGAGAGAGAAAGTAGAGAGAGAAAGTGTGAAGTGCAAAGATTCAGTTGTATTCAATATGCATGTCCAAAGTTACAAAAACAAAGGTGCAAAGGGGACTTAAATACCCCTAGCCCTTACAAACTGAATACACAACAAAAAGCATTAAAAGCTATAAAATAAATACAATGATTACTACAAAATTAGACTTAACAAGTGTGTTCTTTGGCATCTTTTAAGCTTGTGCACTTTGGCATCTTTTGATCAAAAAGTTTATTAAGTAAAGAACATGTCGTAAACGTAACTTTCTATCTGACCCTATTGCAGGATTTGGGTCAGCCGCTCCCAGACCAGTTGGCCTTAGGGGACTAGGTGTCAAGCACCCCTTGGAACTTACTCTCCTAGATCAGAAAGGCTACATCGACATATCCTAAACCCATTCATACAAGTAGAACATGACTTTCGATCTGATTCTATTGAAGGATTTGGGTTCGATCACTCCCAGATCAATTGACCTTAGGGGACCAGATGACGAGCATCCCACGGAACTTACTTTCCCAAACTAGAAAGGTCACAGGTACAAACTTTTAAACTTAGAGATTTCTGATTTTTAAGAATTTAATATTCATCTCAATCACTCAGTTTTACATAAAAGTACTTGGCCCATATTTTCATTACAATCAAAATTTTGACTTTTTAGAATTTTCCAAGCATTGTAAACTATAAATATTCCGAATCACACAACTTTAAAACAGTAATAAATGCTTCAAACATGTTGCTAACTTTTCGATTTTTGTAAGACTTGAAATTTGATCATATAGAAACTTTAATATAAACAAAAGAACTTGAAAATTTATCCTAGACACATATTTTATTCAAAAGAAAGAAAAAAATGTAAAACTTTACTTTATAGAATAAAATTTGTAAAGATTTAAACTTTTAAACTCAATATGCCGATGTTAAAAATTCCCATTAAAGACAAAATGTAAAGACTTCGGCAAATTGATATTTAGTTGGAACAATATAAAATTTAGTTATTTCATCTTTCACATTATAAAAATAATTTGTGTCTCAAATTAAAAAATTGGGTTATACAAATTCACGAGATAGATAAACAAGCTCAGATTATTAAAACATTGAGAAAAACTGGAATAACATCATATACAGAGATATATGCAGCGGAAATAAAATTGATGTACTCACAGTATCTCATTAGTCAGAAGCTTAAACTATGAAGAACGAGTTCTAAACTGATTTGTTTAGAATTCATAGTCTAAGAAGTACGGGTCCTGAGATGAAGTACTCAGAAGCCAACTTTCCCTTACTCCCCCTTAACATGTGATGCCTGCACCTTTGAATCAGATAAAGATTTGGGTACCCACTTGTATTTGGGCCATATTTGTTAGTTGTAGTTCGTATGGGGAAATATTTGTTAGACTTGACATTTAAAGCACGAGAAATATGATCAGAAAAATAATCACAACCATCAGAAGAGAAAGCATAATCATCTGAACTAGAATCAGAAGACGAATATGAGACATTTTTGGAAATTTGAAACATTTGCTTTATAGAGTATTTTGAAATTTTATTACAATGAGCAAATGAATCACTGTGATAAAATTTGTCTACATATCGATCTCCCTCAAACTTAGAATCAGTAAATTTCAGTTTCGCTCTCCAGATCTGCTTCTTTGATCGAGTGCTCAAAGCCCTATCTGTAAGAATTGAATCGGAAGAATTAGAACTGTCAGAAAGAACTATATCTCGTTTTTTTGACTTCTTTGACCATCTTCTTTTACGCTTAGGTTTATAATATTGATCATTGAGCGTAAAAGAATCATCAAGAACTTTAGACTTAATATTTAAATCAGAAGAAATAAATTTATCTAAGCAACCAATCTGATCAACTAATAAATCTGAATTAGCCTCGGAATCTGAAGAATTTTGAGAAAGGTTTTTAAAATTTGAAACTTCCTTTTTGTTTTCCTTAGAATCAGAAGAAAGGTTAGAAATAAAATCTGATTTTTGAGAAAATAATTTTTCTTCAAGACTAGACGTCATGAAAGAAAGAATAATATCAGATTCAATTTTCTTCAAAATATTTTGATCTTCTATCTTGTCTTCAAGATCAATAATTTTTCCTTATAATACTAATGGAGGAGTATATTTCTTCGAATCATAAATGATTGGAGAAATATTTTCTTTATCAGAATCAGGTGCATAAGGAGCAAAATCATCAGACATTGAAGATTTGATAGGAGATATATCATTTAAAACTCTTCTACCTCTCCTTGATTTTTCAGGAAAATATTTGGCATTTTCAGACGTATAAACAAAAGGAATTTCATTTTTCTTATTATTTATCCTTTTCTCATTTTCGATTTCTAACACTTGTTTCTCATTCATCCAATCAATTTTAAATTGAGGAGCATAATGAGCAAGAGTCAGATAATCGTATTTATATAAAGTTGGGGATTTTTCAATCGCATTGTTTAGACAATGAGGATTTTCAAAACCAAGTCCCCACTTTTGTTTTAAAGCTTCTTCACTCCTTGGCTTGTTCATAAAAATTGTTTGTTCAGATTGGTTTCTTCGATAAAGTTTTTCTTCTAACTTATTTATTTTATCTGAAAATTCATTTTTTAAATTAGTCATAGCCGTCAAAGATTCAAGATAAGTCTTATTTGAATTTTCCAAATCATCCAATTTCTTTTGAAAGATGTCTTTAGTATTTTCTAAAATAGATTTTTCATCTTTCAAAGAAATTTTCAGTTTGTCAATCAAATCTGACTTTTCAGAATTTAGATTCTTTTCAAATAAGAGTTTTGAACGTAAATCAGACAAAGCATTAATTATGATATCAAACTGAGAGGTAATGAAATTAAAATCAAATTCAGAGTATACCTCATCAGCATCAGAATCAGAATCATCTGACTGATCATCTCCGATTAAGCACATCTGAGTGATCTCGACGTTTGATGCTTCATCATCGGAATAATCCATCCAGAATTCTTCCTAGGCCAGCAAAGCAGTTCCGTTCTCTCTCTTTTCAGCCAGTTCCAATTTCTTGCGGTAGTAAGCTGAGTCCCTAACTTTCTTTGCACGACACTCCTTTGAGTAGTGGCCCGACTTTCCACAGTTATAACAAGATGCAGGCTTAGGCTCGGGCACTTTGACTGTAGAAGCAGAAGTGAAGCGTGAAGAGTTGGAACCCGATCTCGGTTGGAACTTCTTCTGATAGTGCTGAGAAAGAAGGATCATTGCTTTCTGTAAAGCCTCGCCATCATCTTCAGTTGATCCGGTGTAAGCACTTTCAGACAATGCTTGTTCAGATATTTGCTTCGTGAGAAGAGCAACCGGATCTACTGATTTCTTCTTTTTCTCTAATTTGACCTTCTTCTCTAACACCAAACTCTCATCAGTTAGCAGAATCTCATATAATTCCTGGATCTGCATTGTTGAGATTCTGACATCATTCCTTAATCTGTGGCATGATTTATTCCACTCAGACTGAAGAGCATTAAGGAATTTCAGATTTGTCTCAAGAGCAGTCTTTTCCACTTTAATCTTTCTGAGATCATTAATCACAGTGCAAAACCGGTCAAAAGTCACCTTCAGAGATTCATTGTCCTTTGCATTAAATTCCTCAAAGTTATTCATGAAGCGTGTCTGACGTATTTGAGTAGCAACTGATGATCCAATCATGATCTTTTCTAGTTGAGTCCACATCATGTTTGGATTATGTTTGAAACAATCAATTCGATTGTAGATTGAGTTAGGCAGAGCTAGCATCAAATTGGACTTTGCTTCTCTATCGGCTTTTTCACGTTTGATTTCATCATCAGTCAAAGGAATGTCATTTTTCAGTCTGATGAATGGTCCTTCAGTGAATGACTTCATCATATTTTCTCCATTTGTCTGACGTTCAATGAAATTTATAAACCTATCTTGCCACTGTGTAAATTCATCTTCATTGATTAAGACAGGTGGACGAGTATCTGTTCCCAATTGCATCATCAGATCATTTGAGTAGAACCTAGCTTGGAAAGCAAATTTGGCAGAATCCATTGCTGATGTACCAGAAAATCAAAAATCAGATTGAATTGAAAAAAAAAATTCGAAAAATATTAAAAATTGAAAATTTGAAAAACACTTGTTATGACACAAAGTTTAAAAAAAAATAAAGATGACACACTAAAAAAAATTTCCAGACTCTTTTTTTTTTTTTAAACTAAGTCAGGGAAACGCGCAAAGAGAAGGTTTGCGGATGTATACTGAGGCGCAAAGAAGGCTTTGCGTATGTAGGCAGAAACGCAAACTAGAGCTTTGCGGGTGTTGGAGGGAGCGCAAACTTCACTTTGCGTTTGTAGAGGGAAACGCAAACTTCACTTTGCGTTTATAGAGGGAAACACAAACTTCACTTTGCGTTTGTAGAGAGAAACGCAAAGCAGACTTTGCGTTTGAAGCAAGATGTGAAAACCTGAAAAACAAGATCAAGATTAGTAAAACACGCAATTCAACTAAATGAAAGATACGCAAAGCAACATGATGACGCGCAAAGTAATATGAATGACGCACAAACCACATGAATGAAGCGCAAACCACAGAAAATCAAATATAATGCGCAAGATCAAATGAAAAACAAGAAATTTATACATGAAAAACACATACTGAATATCGAAAACACCTTTCTAACAACTTTTGATCAACAATATTGATTAAAATCAACAAAATCACAAAATCATAAACTAATAGAACGAAGAACAAGTTTTTCCAGAAAAATTCAATTTCACAAAATCGATGATCTAAACTTGAATTTTATGCAAAACAATATGAAGCAAACATGATCGATTATCAAAAACGAGACTAATGATCCTAAAAACAATCAAATTTGATCACAAACAGATCCAAATTTTATGAGAAATCAAGAAAACAAGATTTTCTTGAAAAATTCAAGAAAATCGATCAAATTTTCGATTTCAATCACAAATTCAGATACAGAAAAACAATCTCTCAATCCTCTCAAGATTCAGTTGGCTCTGATACCAATTGAGAAAACAAGATCTCTAAATCTTTAGAGAGAGAAAGTAGAGAGAGAGTAACAAGGAAGCGCAAAGTAATGTTGTATTGATGTGTGTGTGTGTTTCTTACAACAAACCAAGACCAAAGGGACTTAAATACCCTTGGTCAGATACAACACAGTATGACTCTAAACACAGTATTTGATCAAGCCCTATAAATACAATGATTACTATAAAATCAGACCTAACAAAAACTTATGCTTATGTGTGTTAATTTAATGTTTTTGGATTGATGTGAAACTTGTTGTTATGTGTTTTTTAATGTTTTTGAATTGATGTAAAACTTGTTGTTATGTGTATTTTTAATGTTTAAACTTGTGGATATCAAATTTTTGGTTATATATCGTGGTGAATATACAGTTTTTGCTGGCCTCGAAGAATGCATAAGGTTCATAGCTAATTTTAAATTTTCGAAGGAAGAGATTGCTTTTGTTCGAGAAAGTTTATCTCCAACATGTGAGGTAAGCATCAAGTCAGATGCATTAACAGTAGTTTAATACTTTATCCTTAATAGAAACATAATGAACTTTGAAGTATTGGTGTCCACAGAAAATTTTTAGGTGTTATCTGCACATGAATCTTGTTTAGTCTCTGAAAGTAGTTGCATATGTTGGTATGATGGATCTTCTAATTTTCCAGCAACTGCCAGTGAATCTGAGGAAATAAAGTTTTGTAAGGATCCTTGTTTATGTTTATCCAAAAAAAGACCATTGTTCATTGATATCACTGCAAGTGCACCATATCATAACATATTCCATGTAGGCTATGCATGTGTTAGGATATTTCATAGAGAAATGACATGTGCTTGTCAGAAAACCATTGCGAATGTGTTTATTTTTTGTTTTAGTTTGTATATTGACATGTAGTCAACCAGAAATCAATGATTATTATTACCATATATAAGCTAAATTAAAATTAAATAATTATTAATATAATAATAATAACAGTTACCATATATATTATAAAATAATGTAAAAGGTAAAAATAACCTTTTCAATTAAAAAAAAAAAGAAATTCACTGATTGGATTTCGGTTTCCAAAGTTTCCAATGTAATTTTGGTTCCAATTGATCGCTCCCCTATATATATATATATATATATGTATGTATGTATGCAGGAAAATGAAAAATACATAGAAATTCTTGAAACCGGGATTGACCCGGTCACCACACCGAGTCAACCAAAAAACCGGTTTTTAAAACATTATTGTATAGTCTTCCAATCAGAAAATGAACCTGATGAAAATGAGAAAATGACCAAGAAAAAAACAATGCATATGACTATTGAACATTTTAGGTTTCACAACATGAAAAGGTAATAGGTTGGATGCAAGTTTCTAGGATGCTTGGCTTATTTGGACTTTATGGGTTATGTTAGAATTTTGTTTTCCCAACAAGAACACTGCAAAAATCAACACCTAATTTTACAATTCAAGAGTTATTCAATTGAAAATCATAGAGATTTTACCTTCTACTTGCTTTGTTGTCTTTTTTTTTTTTTGCAATGTCTGATCTAATCACAGATGTTCAAGGGTCTTGTGAAGAAAATAATGTTGGACTTTGATGTTGGCAGCATTGGCAAAGTATCCAAAGCATCTAAAGATTCTAAAGTCGCTTAAATTGGAACTGTCATTGAAACTCTAATACAAGAGACCTGATTTCTGCCAAAACCTGGTAATCATAGCTCTGTTGTTCTATTCAAATCTTACTATAACTGGTTGGCATTAGTTACGGTCGTGATCTTTTTCACTAGCATATCTCAAAAAATAAAATATTATTAATCTTTTCCCTGTGAATGATTCTGGTTTCTTGATTCCTTTACATGTGACGTGTCCTCTTCAGTCATTGTTGCCCTCCTAAATACAAGGTGCATCCAATATTTCATCCTCAAATATAAATTTCCATCGATATGTTGATCATATTATGTTGGTTTCAAAGAGGTAGAACATGTACATGTTTGTTTGTTTAGAGAATTAATTCACCCTTTTTACACTTAAGGGATAAATATATCGTTTTTTCTTCTTTCTACAAGTTAATGTTTCAACTTTTTCTGATTTAAAGTGGTAGCTATATAGGATTCTGTGAAATGTGGCACAATTTTATGCACAACTTACATCTATATACAAATTTATGGCATCAAAAGTTAATAAGGAAACATGTTTGTTTCATTTAGATCTGCCCTTTTCTGTTTGAACCCCAAAGGGGATTTAGGACTCATCACTTCCCTTTGTTTTTCTCTCCTCTCAGGAATCGCATATGATATATTCCCTTTCTGTGCTCCCTAAGGTTAAAAGTGTTCAGAAATAGTCTTACAAGATGAATTATGGATGTGAAAGCCGATACAGATCACACCAACTTCCTCACCGGTACACTTAGTCTCAAAGAAGAAAACGAGGTTTTGATTTGTTTATTCGATATGAATGAGATGTGGGAACTGTGTTGTTTTAGAGTTTTGATGTGTTTGAATTATATTTTGTTTCTATTTGTTTCAGGTGCATCTAATTAGACTTTCATCGGATGGTACGAAACTTGTTTGCAAGAGTTTGTTTTCTCACCCAAATGAGATATGGGACCTTACTTCTTGCCCTTTTGATCAACACATTTTATTTATATATTGTAAAAGACACTTTATTCTGTTTATAATAACACCTACTTTCAAATTTATATATAGGACATATGGACAACCACGACTCCTTTCACAATTACACAAGTAGAGGAGATTGCATGCAGGATCGCGAGATCGTTTACTGTGAAGCGTATGAAAGAGGGTAAAATGTGGTAGTGAATGGGGGGATTGTTTTAAGAATTATTAGACTTAGTATACGATGAAAAATATTAGAATGTTTGGTTACTTTGAGATATTACATTTACGTTGATGATTTTTAAAGTTTAATGGTTAATGGTTACTTCGAGATGCTACATTGATGCGTCTAGCTGATTTTTGTATTTGGAATTGTGTTTGACATGTTCCGGTATTCGATTATGAATCGTATTTGGAAATTTAGCATATCGATATAATGCAGCTTCACCAACATTTGGAATAATGGATGGTAACAAAATGGAGGAAAATATTAAAAATATAAATATAACTTATTATACGCGGTTTTAGTAAAAGAACCGTGTACAAATGTGTGCAAGTTTTTTATTAGTGGTTACATTTATACGCGGTTTTGTTATGAAAACCGTGAAAATTAATACAATTGTAAACAAGTTTAGCAAAAAACCGTGTAAGATATAGACTTTTATAAACGATTAGTATGACTTTTTTAAACAGTTTCATCTAAAAACCGTGTAAAATAAATACTTTTATAAACGGTTAGCAAGGATTTTTTAAACGGTTTCATCTAAAAACCGTGTAAGATGGTCACTTTTATACGCGGTTAATATTACTTTTCTAAACGGTTTTGAAACCGTGTATAAAAGTTGAGTTTTATACGCGGTTTTGGAACCGCGTATAAAAGTCCGATACTTTTACAAACACCCGCGATATACGCGGTTCCAAAACCGCGTATAAAGGCCAAAAACAACCGTTTATAAAAGCATAATTTGTAGTAGTGATATTTGTAGAGATTGAGTATAAATCTTATCTATTCTATATTATATTATAAAGCACGGATAAAAAACTCTTAAATACAAATTATTAGGCACAAGGTACCATCATTTTATGCAAGATCTTAAAAATCTCTTAATTTACAAGTATCAAAGCACAAGATACATATTACTACTGCAGGATTCTAACACCCATCAATTTGGTATGTGCAGGGTCTTCCTTTTATACAGAAATTTCCATGTATCACTATTAATTAATATATTATATTACTATAATTTTGTTTTAATTATATTATTAAATATGTAATTGGTTATTTTTTATAGATATCATTAAAATATATAAGATAATAATTGAATTCTAACAAAATACTTATTTTTTTTTATATAAAAAACATTATATTATTAAGCCTAAATTAAACAAATTTATAAAAAAATATTATCATTTTATCAAAACCATCCAAAATCGTACTGTAAATCAACAAAAAAATAAAATGAAACATTAAAATCGTGATATATCTTGCTGCATTACGCAAGTACGCTTCTAGTCATTATAATACCTTGAAAAATTCTTTAATAAGATAAAAATAAGTATTAAATCTTTTACATGAGGCCATTGCTAGTCTCTACTAGAACTCTATCATTATCTTATTCAAAATTGCATTAATAAAACTAAAATAAATTATATCTCTATTTTTAAATTTAAAATATTTTAGTTATAATAAAACTTTGAATTAAACATGTCATAAAAAAATCATAATCTTCAATTCGACATGTAAATAGATATATTTATTTTAAGTTTTTATTTACCGGATCTGACATGTCTAACCAATTGTAATTTTTATTTTTCAAGCATATATTTTTTTAATGAGGCTTAAAATAAAATCATACAACTAGCTACATAGCAAATATATACCATTAGTATTGACATTGTTTTATTATTTTTTCATTCATTTATTGGCTTATGACATGACAAAAATGAAATATATATATATATATATATATATATATATATATATTAAAGGAAAACACATGGTTGATGATCAAGGTGGCACAATGAGGATGAAGTATTTTACCAAAAGGTGAATTGTGGTGAAATCTTGATTGTCCCACATTGGTGAGAAGGTGAAAAGTTTAGAAGAGAAAATGATTATATAAACGAGTAGATGACAACATAGAATGTTGATCTAATTTTGGGTTAAATAATTATTTAATTTATATGACAAAATATTTCATGTAATAGTTAAAAAATTTCATTTTCATTTTATATGAACTAAATTTATATAATTGAATCTCAATTTGTCTCTATTACTTCTATTTTATTATTTTAACATATATGTTTTTCTTTAATTTTTAAATAATCAAAATCTACATATATATTAAAGGAGAAATCAAGGTTGATGACAGCGGTAGTCTGGTACAATGAAGAATGAATTATTTGTCAAATGATGAACTATGATCAAATCTTGATTACCCCACATTTATATATCTTTAAGTAAGATACACGAGCAATGATGTGACATCCTAAAAGTTGAGTATTCTATATTTCTTGAATTGAAGTTGAGGTTTGTCTATCCCACATTGATAGAGAGATGAAAGATTGACAATTGATGGTAGGTATATAAAAGGAGGTTGAGATGTCTTTGTTTCAACTCATGGATTTGATCCTCTTGGCTGTAACAACCGTTTTCTTTATAAAGTCTCATGGGTTGTATGTTGGGGTCTTAATGAAGAATTGAAACTTGAGGGGCCTAGAGTGTAAAATTCTAGAAATATATAAATGGCTAGAATCCCTAATTTTGCTTTCTATCTTTGAGTGTGACGACTGATTCGGAAAGGAAAGGAGAAGGCGATTTTGGAGACTGGGCGGAGAAGTTTGAGGAGGCTCAACAATCCAGGTAAACCTCTTATTCTTAGAATTAAATCTTGAGTTGAATTAGGTTTTGGATTTTGGGATTGTTGGTATCTGATGTTTGGGTTCTTAGGTTTAAAAATTGGATTTAATCTTAGAACGGGATTTAGATGATTATGGTTGCTTTGGGGATGTTTACTTGCTATTAATCTATGTACCAAATGGTTATAAGTTGATTGTGATTAAGTTTAATGCCTAAGTTGTCATATAGTTTCCCTATGCCGAGTTTGGGAACTGGGATTTTGGGTTGTTCGTCGCCGCACCAGGTACCGGGGGAAACCGGGCAAGGCTACGACCCCGAGGGAGTCCCGGGCGAGCCAAGTACCGGGGGAGACCCGGGAGGTACCGGACCGGGGAAACCCGGGTAAGGCCAAGGCCGGGGGAGATCCGGGCGATGTCGAGGCCGGGGGAACCCGGGCAAGGCCGTGACCCCGGGGGAGTCTCGGGCGAGCCGAGCACCGGGGGAACCCGGGCGATACCGAGCCCGGGGGAGATTGGGGGCCTGGGCTGTGATTTCTTTTCTCTTGTCAATACCAGTTAGTTGACTGTTCTTTTACGCTAATCAATTGTAGGAGATCACTATTAATCTAAGTGTGCAATTTCTCGAGCAGGTGAGTTTGTGACATCCTTTATCCCCTTTGAATTTAGAAATATTTGGTTTACTGAAAATGGGGTGAATGAAAGCATGTTATTATCTGTTTGTCATTTTGTAATTCTTACCTGCGATGTTAACTCATCTTTCTACAATTGTATATGATTATTTGAATTATATATATTTGGGAAGACTTGCTTGGGAAGTAAGGATTGTGAAGTTACGCCAATTCCTTGGAATTTCATGAAACCACATGTACGTGAAATTCGTTTTCTTCACATGTGGGACGGAGAGTCTTCTTGGGCCCCGAGACAAGAGGGGAGTCTGCTTGGGCCCCGATCGTAGTTGCGCACGAGGTAAAGGTGTCACAAATGATCCTTGCGATCTCCGTATTTGTGATGTAACAATGGATCTATCTTAAATTGTTATGTTTAATTAAGCTTGTTGAATCTTATATGTTTGTCAGAAATTCACTAGACCTTATGGTCTAACCCTCGTTTTTCAATCATAAAAACCCTTTTTCAGGAAGAAACGCTTGTGGTGCTTCCAGTAGGGGAAAAGACAAGGTGTAAGAGTTCAAAGTGGACTCGAGTGAAGGCATAGTTTATATTAAATGTCACTTTAATTTTAGAAACTCTCGGCTGTAGTCAAGACTTTCGTTGTTAAACCTCTAAATTGTTATTTGTGAACCTTTTGTATTGGGATTTTGCTTATGTTATTTTATTATGAATTTTGGGTTATTACATTTGGTATCAGAGCCATAGTTTAAGGGATTTAGGTGACCGGATGGGCCTAAACTTAAAATGTGAACCTAGGAACACAACCGAGTTATAGGATGCATGTAGGACTTCCACTTTAAGTGCACTAATGATAAGGTAGCGAGGACTGTCATGTAAGGTAAATTTGTGATTACACCTGGCCAGTGTAATTGCAAATTTACAGGTACATGTATGTGCTTAAATGACCTTACCATGCTAGGTTGGTTGAGTGTTTGTTTGTGTGGTCTTAGCAGTTTTGTCTTGTCGAGATGGTCGATGAATGTGGTAGTACAGATTAAGTTCTAATCTTGCAAGTGTTTGGCAAGGATTTGATTGGTTGAGTGGGAATGATTTTGGGTAATTGTTGATACCTCTAGGAAGGAGTTGTGTTCGAAGTGTCGGTGAACCGGCTAAAGGTAGAACTTTTAGAGTTTAATAGAGAAGCATAATATGTAATTATATGCTTTTAATTTCTGATGAGACTCTATTCTTGGGGTTGGAGGTACCGATCAGTCAGTGTAGAAGGAGAGGTGTGTTTGAATCTTGAATTCCTCAATTCAAGTTCGGGTGAAAGCAGTAAGCCTTGGACTCGTCAATTAAGCAGCGGGGTGACATGAACAGGTGAGAAAAGCATCGATGTTAATACAAAGTATGGGGTAAGAATATAATGAAGGGTAAGTGGTCATTGTTAATCTTTGCAGTTCAAGTATCGGAACCGAGTATTTTGCAAACCACGATTGGATTGGAAGCGATGTAGTTGGGATAAACGAGTATTCAGGGAAGATCTTGTACCATAAATTGTTACAAGATTGAGAAACCCGACCTTTGGGTCAAAAAGCAGGGTGTTATTGGGAAATAATGAGAATGCAAACGCTTGACCTTGTTAGAGTGAGTAGCCTTCATTTGTAAATTGAATTTCATACATTGTGTTTTAATGGATTGCATGAGTCACTGCATATTAAAAATATTTATGTGTACGTTAAGTCTCTTGTTTTGGAAGCTAATACAACGCATGCAAACGTGAACTCGATGTTTTGGATAAATTGCAAAACTATTTGTGCTGGAAATTTTGAATTCAATAATTGGCAAGCAATTTCACTTCTTTTTACTGAGTTAACCTTTATTGTATCGGTCATGACAACTCTGGATCACGTAGTTTTCATAACTGAAATCATTATAGACATGTCGTTGTCACACTCATGAGTGCGAGAGTCGGTTGACTCGCTCAGTATAGCCGATTATGCTCAGGGCATTCCAAGTCGCATAGAAGAGTTTCATTGCATATGGTTTTGTTGTCATCAATATTGGCCTGGATGATCAGTGTGATGTTTTCTTTTTACGGGGTGTCGTGGGGAGGATCCCTGAGATCCCTGTGCTGGACTATTCAACAATGGTGATTTGCTTCTTGCATACACGAGTTATTTCATGGTATCGTACTCTTAAAAAATTTCAAAGTGTAAAACAATTTCAATTATTGTGTCATCATGCATGAAGGCTATGAACTCGCTAGGTCGTGGAGGACATTACAATTAAGGTTATGGGAATATTCCAAGGGTTGAAATCATCGATGGAGCCATTTGTGGTCGAATAATGACTCTAGTGTGTACGTTAGAAAAGAGTGGTGGATAATGGATCGCAGATGTCGTAGTTGGTAACGTTCTTTGATGGTAGAGTAGACTTTTGGTTCGATAATTTGGGATGTGGTTGTTGGTATGTGATTATGACTGGGGTGAATTGCGAGATTGTTAAGATGCTTCTATTAGCAGTACGAAAATAAGAGTGTGGCAGTTCTACGATGAAAGGTTATCGATGTTGAGCCTGAGTGTTGATGTGGTTTTGTAATAAAACTACGTACCAAGTGAGTCTGGTGCCTTCTTCAAGCGAAGTCTGTGAGGTATAAAGTGGGTTACGACGCGTTGGGAGAAGTAGATTCCATTGGAATCCTTGATGTTGGGGAAATTGTGGGAGCATCACTTTCTATTGGTTATTCTCGAAATCAACGACCGTTCGAAATATTCAGTATTGAGGTCGTGTCGAATAACTGGGAATTCATTGAGTATCTCTAGTGTGGTTATTTCCCCCAAAGGTTATAAGAAGTTCCTCAGTAGAAATGTATACTTTACTTTATGCTGGACCACATGGATTGAGTGTAGGAAAGCAAGGGATCATTAATTTGAAAAGGTGATTTCTTATGAGGTTGGATTATCTGTTTGGGAAAGAAGTATATAGCACGACTGAAGGGAATGCGCATCGAGGATATCGATCGGCAAGGGAGGACGTCTTACCCTCCTAAATTGCCGAAAATTGTTTCTTGAAGATTACAATGATCTAACAAGAACCCGGAACTTATTCAGGTGAATTAGGTGATCATGAGTCGTGGTTTATCTAAATTTGAGATGTCAAAGTCGTATTATGACCTTGTTTCAATGTAATTGTGTGGTGTTTGGCGCAAATAAGATGGTATCTGTTAAGTATGTAAAGAGGATTATGTGATAGTGTGATAACGCGGTGTAGTAGTTACATGGTAATTAGTAGTGTTTTACACCAGGGTAGGCGTGTAAGTCATTGAGGTGATAATGGGTTGTCGTTATGTTGAGTGGTGAGATGTTGTTGTAATGTGGGATAAGCGGAGGTGTGAATTCTGGTTTATAGATTCTTTTAGAGAGATTCAAAGGTGGCAAGTACGTTTGATCTGGGGGTTACGTTAATGTTATTTTGAGATCACTAAGGGTGAGTGATAGTGGGCGACCACCTAAAAGAGGAACCCGTGTTCTTCTCGGTCGCGTTGAATTTCCGGTGGGTGTCTCTTATCTCAATTGAATGCTGAGGAGAATGTCCTATTTGATTAAGTTATGAAGCTCTGTAATGGATTTGAAGTTTATATAGGGATGTTGAAGTATTCCTTGGGTGCGAAGGAATCCCTGTGGATAAGTCGATTCTGCTTGGAGAGTGAGTAGTGCATGATATGTTGAGCATTGGGTATTGCTTTGTGATGACCCAAATGATTGCCCTAAGTGAGAATTATGGCGAAACCGAGTTCGTAAATGAAGGGAATCAGTGTTCGGGCTGGCGTGAGAAGGTGAAGTGGGCATGTCCCAATGAGAGAGTAAACCGAAAGTAAGAAATTTGTCTAGTGAATCGGAAGTATATGGTGTATATTAAAAGTTGTCTATGGACGTGCGTATGAACTTTTGTAAGTTTAGGAAAATCAATCCATGTGTCTGGTCTAAAGTTTGCACCTGTTATTAAGTCTTGATTAGAAAGTATGTGTACTCTTTGTTTTCGGGAAGACATGGTAAAAATGGGTGAATGAGATGTTCGTAAGGGAAGATCGGCGATTATGAGTAAGTATTGGTGCGATGAACATTTCGACTGAGCATTGTGTATATTGTCGTGAAGGAAATATTGCTCCTTTTGTAAAGCAAGTGAAACCGGGATTGAAGTTGGAAGGTTATGGATTATAGGTGGGTTTAACGGTATTCGGTATGTGTTGGGATTGGTTCAACTCGTAGGCGGACTATTCGGGCAAAGAATATAAGGAAAGGAATAAGTTTATAAGTATATATGCAAATGTTCAAAGGAATATGTGAGAATGATATTTTGGTCGTTATGTGCATGATGCAGGTAAACTGCCGATCATAGAAGTTTTAGTGATCGATGTTGTGTTATATATTAAAGGGTTTAGTGATCGATGTTGTGTTATATATTAAAGTGATATTGGTGTTGAAAACAAGTTATAATTGCGCGCGATAGTAAGAAATGGTGTTGCTTATTAAAGGAACTCTCATCAACGATCTTGGAGTTGATGTCCGAAAATGAGTGTGTTATTTTAGCAAGTGAGTGGTTGTTCTTAGATGAGAATTCATGTTATGGTGGCGTTGACTCACAAAGGTCCTTCCATCATGAAGATTCATTTAGTAAAAGTCTAGTGGCATTTCCATAAGGGCCAGGATGCTACTTGGGAGGTGGAATGGGAAGTGCGGATCAAGCACCCGCATTTAGTTGAAGAGAAGATTCTGGGGAAGGAATCCTCGTAAGAGGGGGAGATTTGTAATGACCGTTTTCTTTATAAAGTCTCATGGGTTGTATGTTGGGGTCTTAATGAAGAATTGAAACTTGAGGGGCCTACAGTGTAAAATTCTAGAAATATATAAATGGCTAGAATCCCTAATTTTTGCTTTCTATCTTTGAGTGTGGCGGTTGATTCAGAAAGGAAAGGAGAAGGCGATTTTGGAGACTGGGCGGAGAAGTTTGAGGAGGCTCAACAATCCAGCTAAACCTCTTATTCTTAGAATTAAATCTTGAGTTGAATTGGGTTTTGGATTTTGGGATTGTTGGTATCTGATGTTTGGGTTCTTAGGTTTAAAAATTGGATTTAATCTTAGAACGGGATTTAGATGATTGTGGTTGCTTTGGGGATGTTTACTTGCTATTAATCTATGTACCAAATGGTTATAAGTTGATTGTGATTAAGTTTAATGCCTAAGTTGTCATATAGTTTCCCTATGCCGAGTTTGGGAAATGGGATTTTGGGTTGTTCGTCGCCGCACCAGGTACCGGGGGAAACCGGGCAAGGCTACGACCCCGGGGGAGTCCCGGGCGAGCCAAGTAAAAGAATCTATATATCACTAAAAAATCATGAGGTGGTACCATTAAAATTAAGTATTGTAAAATTATTACATTGTCGCTAAATTTTACGTATCCCATATTGATGATAAATTGATGCGTCAATAGAGGAAGATGGGTTATAAGAGAAGGATGTGTGGACAACTTTATCCATATAAGACTTAATAGAAAACGAACCAAACAACCGATAATGTGGCACCCTAATAATTGAACATACCCAATTTTGAACTATTATTCGATTTGGTTACCCCATATTGATAGGGAGATGAAAATTTAACAAATGACATGTCACATTAAGAATTAAGTATTATCCAATCTTCTACTATTTTCTATACAAATATTTATATATGTAAAAGTAACAACCAAGAAGAATGATGTGACACTTTAAGAAATGTGTACTATTCATTTTTGAAATTGTGTTTGAGTTTTGTCTATCCCACATTGGTGGAGATGTGAAAGATTGACAATGGATAGTGGATATATGAAAGGAGGTTGAGATGTATTTATGGCAACTCATGGGGTTGGCTCCTCTTGGCCGATTCTCTAAACTCACGTCGTTTGCTCATTTTGGTTGGTCGTCCGAACTCATTGGTTGACTCATTTTGTCCAACTCTCTTTTTTGCAAAAAAAAATTGATATCAAATTCATTATCTTTATATCAATCTTTATTTTTATATATATAAAAGTAACAACCAAGAGCAATGATGTGACACTCTAAGAATTGTGTATTATTCATTTCTTGAATTCTGGTTGAGTTTTGTCTATCCCTCATTGATAGAGAAATAAAATAGTGACAATGGATGGTGGGTGTATGAAAGAAGGTTGAGATTATTTGTGACAACTCATGGGGTTGACTCCTCTTGACTGATCTTCTAAACCCAGATCGTTGGCACATTTTGGCCGATCCTTCGAACTCATTGGTTGACTTATTTTGTCCAACTTTTAAAAAAAAACAAATCTATATAAAAAATATTATTTTATAAAAGCAACAACAAAAACCAATGATGTTCCACCATAAGATTTGAGTCTCAAATATATAATTTTAGTGTTATTAGATTATCCCACATCGGTAGAAAGACGCTATATTATAAAATTAACCACCACAACAAATATAATGTGACACCATTAGATTTGAGTATTCTCAAATATTGAATTGTGGTGTTATTTGGTTATTCCACATCGGAGGGAAAATGATAGATGAAATAAGAGTCGAGTATATAGAAAGAGGATGGGATTACCATGATATTTAAGTATTCTTAAATCTTGAATTATAGTATTATTTGGTTATCTCACATCGGTGCAAAGCCGATAGATTGGAAGAAGGGTGTGGGTATATGAAAAGAGATGAGATGTCTTTCAAAGGTATGCCCTCCCCTTTTTATACCTACTACCGCTTCCATTATTTCACTTTCTTATTAATGTGAGATAACTAACTACAATGAATAATACATTATGTTAAAACAATTTATGGTTGTTCATTTAATATTTAGTAGTCTATGCTTATAACAATTAGTTGCGTAATTATTTTTTGTTATTGTTTACTAAGCAAGCTTAACCATACTTCTTCTCCTGATATATCACACGTTATTGCTTATAATTGCATCATATTTCTTCATATTTAATGAATAATACATTATGTTAAAATAACTAATAATATACTCTTATTTCATTCCATGTTGTTTAATTATAGTACGACTTTTACTATTTAACTATATTTCTCATCATTATCGTGACAATATGACTCATAATTTATAAACAACATTTTGTTATAATATATTATTTTTTCAATGTCAGTAATTTTTTCCATTTATTTATTTACGCTACATTTAATTAGTTGTCAATTAACAAAATATTTTTTAACATTTATTTATATAGACAATGTACAAAATACTATCCAAATTGTTCACGCTACCGCGCAACGCACGGTTCCCACACTAGTGTATACTTAAATGGTGCGTTTGGTTTACAGATTGAGTAGGACGGGACGGGACAAAAACTCACTGTCTCACGTTTGGTGTGACATGGGATAGGACAAAAATTCACTGTCCCACGTTTGGCGCGACATGGGAGAGGGACAAAGACTAGACAGGGTGGGACAAGATGGGACAAAAAAAGAGTATTTTCTTGTTCTACCAAAATTGGTGGAACAACATGGGACAAAAGTGAAAAAGAAACTAAAAAACACTGATTTACCGCCATTTGATATATAATCCTAATATGGTATTAGTCTTAAGGGTCACCACTACCCATCGTCGCCACTACCACCATCGGTGACCGCCAGTAACCACCGCCAACCACCGTCGGCTACCTCTACCTATTTCTCCAACATAACAACCTCCTCCACCACCTCCACAACCATCGGCCATCGCCACCACCACTACCATCGTCGACCACCTCCACTAACACCGATCACCACCACCTATGGCCGCCACCACCATCAACGACCACCGGTAGCTATTAGAGAGAGATCCCATGAAGATGGAATCAAATGATATGGGAGTTACAAAATCAAGCTACATTAATGTGATATGGGAGTTACAATATTACATTAATTTAATATATATCATTGCATAAATTAAGAGTTTTGATACTAGTATAAATACCTTTGTAATTCTTCTTATAAACACACTTCTCAATAAACAAATATATTTCTTACATGGTATCAAAGCTATAGAGTTAGTTTGGTCTGTTTCTCTTTTCTTTGAAAAACTATATTCTCTACTTTCCTAGTCATCCTCTCTCTTCTTTTCTTTCTCAAAATGGCTTCTAACGATATTTTTCCTACTCAAATTCCCACCTTCCCTAATCATCGTCGAATGCCTCGTTCATTTCTTGGATGTTGTCAATGGTGTTGTGCTCAAGGGCACTATGTTACACAATGTCCAATGTTTCGCCAACAATTTTCCAATGTCATTCAATCTTCCAATTTTCCATTCCCCCAAAACCGGTTCCCACATAAAACTTACCAACCTTCCTCTACTCCTTGTGCCTATGTTGCTACATCGTCTAGTCCTTCTTCTACAGGTTGGCTCTTAGATAGTGGGGCAACCCATCATGTAACTAATGATCTTCACAATCTTGTTCTTCATGTACCCTATGAAGGCACTGAAGAACTCGTCATTGGGGATGGCTCCAGACTACCAATTGCTAACATCGGTTCCACATCTCTTCTTACTCCCTCTACTAAATTTTCTCTTCATTAATATTCATGTTCCATCTGTTTCTCGCAATATTATTTCTATTTCAAAGTTTTGTCGAGACAATAATTCTTCTATCACATTCTCACCTAACTCCTTTCATGTGAAGGATCTTCGCACGGGGGCATCCCTACTTCAAGGTCCAACCAAGTCTGGCATCTATGAATGGTATCCTCTCAAGCCCGTCGTTCATACTTCTACAAGCTCATATTCTCTTATAAATTGGCACCATCGTCTATATCCCTCTTACAATATTTTACAACATTTTAGTTCTCGTTTTGATTTATCAATTCCTAAGTCTAATTCTTTTCATTGCAACTCATGTGACTGCAATAAAAGTCATAAATTACCCTTTTATCAAAATTCTATCTCTTCCCGTGGTCCACTCGACATCATTTATAGTGATGTTTGGTCCTCTCCTATTTCTTCTTTTGATGGTTATAAATACTACACAATATTTGTTGATAATTTCACAAAATATATGTGGTATTATCCTCTAAAAAATCAAACTCAAAAGATACATTTCTTCATTTTAAACTACGAGTTGAAAAATATTTTCAAAGATCAATCGTCACCATTTTCGGTGACAATGGTGGGGAATAGGGTGCTCACGGGTTGGGTTGATCGGGTTGAAGGCGTTTCAACAACCCAACCCAATGTAGGCGGTTTGAGAATTTTCAACC
Organism: Arctium minus; assembly: GCA_954870635.1. NCBI lineage: Eukaryota > Viridiplantae > Streptophyta > Magnoliopsida > Asterales > Asteraceae > Arctium > Arctium minus. Next base: position 28,722,048 of record OX941089.1, on the reverse strand, counting down.
CAACCCAACCCAAACAAAAGTGCAACCCAACCCAACCTGGTCGGTTTGGTCGGGTTGTGTTTAAACAAAGTAAAAACAGTATTGAAAACATAAAATAAGGATTTTTTTTCTTTGAAATACGATGTATCATTCAAAAAAATATACGAGTTCGTCAAATATTTAGGTATTAAATATAACTTTCTAATAATGTCCTCTTATGAGTTCAATTTCTCGTTATTGCCGAGTTGTTTTTGGTAACTTATACATATTAAAGAGAAATATAAATAATTTTAGAGAAGTCGCTAAAACGTTTATCGGGTTATCGGGTTGGTCGGGTTACTTTGAGCCTAACTCAATATCAACCCAATAGCTTCGGGTTGTCCTAATTTTGTATCGATTATATGTTGGGTTACCTCAGGTTGATTTTTTTTCCGGGTTGGTCGGGTTGGGTTGATTGGGTTGGTCGGGTTTTTGAGCACCCCTAGTGGGGAATACCTAGGACTTGAACCTTTTTTGGCAAATCATGGAATCACTCATCTCAATTCTCCTACACATACTCCCGAACACAATGGGTACTCTGAGAGACGTCATCGGCACATTGTTGAAACATGTCTCTCTCTTCTTTCTCATGCCTCAATGCATCAAAAATATTGGCCTCTTGTCTTCAATACTGCAGTTTATCTTATAAATCGAATGCCCACTCCCACCTTAAACTTTCAGTCTCCCTTCTCTAAAATATATAATACTTCTCCTAATTACCATAAACTACGCAGTTTTGGATGCCTTTGCTACCCATGGCTACGCTCATACACCTCAAACAAACTTGATCCACGCTCGATTCAATGCGTTTTTGTTAGCTACTCGACCACACAAAGTGCTTATTTCTGCCTACACATTGCTTCCAACAAGATATATGTTTCAAGACATGTCAAGTTTGTTGAACATGTTTTCCTTTTTGCCTCATCCACTCCTTCAACAATTCCTCAAACGGACCAAACACATAATCAATGGTGTACTGTTTCCCTACCCATTACTGTTCCTACTACCACTACATATCCACCCTCAACGCCCATTTCCCCTCCTACTAATCCTAACCCCTCTCCAACCTCAACACCTAATTCCCCTACTACTATAGATCCATCCCCTACATAACAAATATCTGCTACCCCTTCCTCCCCTTCCGACACACAAACTCCTTGTCCTCCTCCTCCTCCCCCACTTGCACCCCCTCTTCACAACACTCGTTTACAAATGGCATTCGTAAACCGATAACCAAACTCAACCTCACTGCCACTGTGGAGAACCCCTTTCAAGAGCCTACAACTATAACTAATGCTCTTCGAAACCCTGTATGGCGTGATGCTATGCAAATTGAGTTTAATGTTCTAGAAAAACCACACTTGGGACTTAGTTCCTCCTCCCCAATCACAAAATCTTATTGGGTGTAAATGGGGGTACCGAACAAAGTTTAATCCTGATGACACTATTGAGCGTGACAGAGCTCGACTCGTAGCTAAGGGATTTCACCAACGGCTTGGCCTTGACTGTATTGAAACCTTTAGCCCGGTCATCAAGTCAGTCACCATTTGAACTATTCTTTCTCTTGTTGTCACTCGTGATTGGCCTCTTCGACAAATTGACATAAACAATGCTTTTCTTCAAGGCACTCTAACTGAGGATGTCTATATGTCCCAACCTCCTGGCTTCGTTGACCCTAATCATCCCACTCACGTTTGCAAGTTGTGTCAAACCATCTATGGTCTTAAACAAGCTCCTCGAGCCTGGTACAATGAGCTTAAATCATATCTTTTTAGTTTTGGCTTCCACAACTTCATATCCGACTCTTCCTAATTCATTCTACGTCATCATCAACACATATTTTACATTCTAGTATATGTGGATGATATCATTCTAACCGGCTCCAATTCTTCCCTCCTAACGTCTCTAATTTCCAAAATTTCAACTCGATTTTCCTTAAAGGATCTTGGACAACTTTCTTACTTCCTTGGCATCGAAGTCCAACCTCACACCCAAGGTATCTTCCTCAGTCAACATAAATACATTCAAGATCTTCTTCAAAAAACCAATATGTCTCTGCTAAATCTACACCTACCCCCATGGTCGTTCACCTCCTTCTCACTCTAGAAGGTGGATCTCCTATTCCCAATGTAACCGAATTTCGGTCCATTGTGGATAGTTTACAATATTTGTCTCTAACTCGTCCATATATTGCTTTTCCTGTGAACAGGTTATCTCAATACATGCATAGACCCACTGATCTTCATTGGGCTGCACTCAGAAGGTTATTACGATATCTTGCAGGCACCACCAATCATGGTATCCTTCTTCACCGCAACTCTCCTAATTCTTTACACACCTTTACCGATGTCGGTTGGGCTGGCGACAAAAGAGACTATATCTCCACGACAGGGTATATTGTGTATCTTAGTAGGAACCCGATCTCATGGAGTTCTCGGAAGCAATGAACTCACGCTCGATCAACAACCGAAGCTTAATATTGAGCCATTGCCAACGCAACGACTGAGTATCTATGGGTTCTTAATCTTCTTGATGAGCTTGGTTTTAAACCTACCGCTCCTCCAGCTATATATATTGTGATAATAAAGATGCTACTCACGTTGCCGCGAATCCAAAGTTTCACTCCAAAATGAAACATCTTGCTCTAGATTATCACTTTGTCCGAAAATATGTTCAAGATGGTTGCATTCGCATCTCCTACATTTCGGGAACCGATCAATTAGCAGATGCCTTAACAAAACCTTTAGCTCGCAAACGGTTTCAAACGTTATTTTCCAAGATTGGACTCACTAACCGGTCGTCCATCTTGCGAGGGCATATTAGAGAGAGATCCCATGAAGATTGAATCAAATGATATGGGAGTTACAAAATCAAGCTACATTAATGTGATATGGGAGTTACAATATTACATTAATTGTATATATATTGTTGCACAGATTAAGAGTTTTGATACTAGTATAAATACCTTTGTAATTCTTCTTGTAAACACACTTCTCAATAAACAAATATATTTCTTACAGTAGCCACCACCAACCATCGTCGACCAATTCCACCTCTTCCTACATTACTACAACAACTTCCTCCACCACCTCCACAACCACCGCCTATCGCCACCTCCACCGATCACCACCACCCATTGCCGCCGCCACCATCGACGCTCACCGCCAACCACCGACGCTCACCGCCAACCACCGTCTCTTGCTACCAACCACCGTCGGTGACCTTCGCCTCTTCCTACACTATAATAACCTCTATTACCACTGTCCACCACCACTGCCATCGTCGACCACCTATACCTCCACCACATCAACCACAACAACCTCTGCCAATTCATTAAGATCTTCCAAATTGAATCAAATATTATATTTTCTTTATATGAATCGAATTTTTTCTAACTACAATCAATTATTTCAGATTTTTCATTTAACTTTCCTACCATTGTTTTGTATGTATTTATATGTATGAAAATCGTGTAAAAACTAAAAATGTTTTTAATTAAATTATTTAAAGATATATTTTATTTGTGTTATTTATGACTATTATATGACATATAAAATCATCAAACAACTATTAGGAAAATTTGTCCAGTCCGGTCCTATTCGGTCCTAGTCATACAAAACACAAGACAAACATTTGTCTTGTCCAGTCCAGTCCTAGCCTCTTGTCCAGTCTTGTCATGTTCAGTCTCATCCAATCATGTATGCGTACCAAACACTACCAAAAGGTATCCCAACTAGTAAAACTTTGTATTTGCGTTTTAGATTTCATAAGTTTAAGTTCTTTCAAAATCATTAAAGGGTTGTCTGATTAGGTTCACATGGGCTTACTTGACATGTTTACAAACTAGCACGAACACCCTCAGTTACCATAGAAACAAATGTGATCTTCCATTTTGTTATTTAGATCATCTCCAACAGTTCAAAATGGAGAAAATAGAGATTTTGAGCAACTTTTTGCTCCAACAGTTTCTCCAAAACTTTTTTCAAAATGAAGAAAATAGGAGGGAGAGTGTAATTTTCTCCAAATTTGGAGATATCCCCAAAAATGATTACCAAGAGAGAGAGAAATGGTCTTTTATTATATCCCACCAATGGGAAACTTTGAAATGAAATGTTTAGGTGAGAGAAATAAACGTCAGGTTAGCTCTTATCGAAAGATTAATGAGTCGTTTACTAAACGCTTACCAGGTAAGCTCTTATCGAATGTCACTTACCTTATTGAATCAAGAATCTTACCTGGTAAGACGCATAGTAATAACCAAAAACTTGCCCAATAAGTGAGGAAAATTACTCTTATCAGTTAGACGTTTACCGGATAAAAAACGATGACTAAAAATGTTACCCAACAATCTATTTTGTGTACCGAATGTTTTAATCACTTATTCCTTACGTTTTTTTCATTGATTTGTTTGTTTAAATCCGTCTTAATAGCATTCAAATACGTCTTAATTGTTTGCCACTTATTGATTCAGTTTTATCAAACACCATCTATGCACGTACGTTATAACGAGTTCAAATATTGATAGAAACACGATTATGCTAGAACTCAATCGTTCTAGATGATTATTCATTCAATAAAACACAACAAATGTGAAAGCGATTCGAATCCTACCGTTCATTCGGGGTCACCTCCTGACTGATATTTGAACTCTGTCGAGATATCGAATGAAACAGCGTGATTCGCCTTCCGTTTTCATCGAAAATGATGTCGTCTTCGTCCTCATCCGGTACCCTACATTTTTCCCCAAGAATGATGGTCTTTTTCCAAACCGAATCCTCGCGTTTCAATTTATCGTTGTCGCAATTTTTATCATCATCCTCTTTCAACCCTTTTTTCAACCCCTTCAATTTGCCCGATACTCTCATGCTCATACTCGACGTCAATTTCGCACCTCGAGATGCATTCGAGCTTGTCCCAACATGGTAAGACGACGCTCGTAATTGAGCCAATCTTGGCGGTGGTCGAAGTTCTATCTTTTCTTTTTGTACCTTTGATTCCGGTGACGGAAAACCATCATTTTTGTCTTCTACCCTGACGTATGTCGCGTCATTTTCGCGATTTGAGACGAGAAATTCGGTATTCTCGTCGACTTTTGTTGATCGATTTGGTAACGGAGGAGGTGCTGATCGTCGTCTTTTCTTTGTTCCACAAAGAAATGAAATTATTGCAACGGTTACCACGATAAAAGCAACGGCAAATGTTCGAGATAGTAACGGATTGTTTCGAGGACTGTCAGCGGTCGATAAGTTTCTTACCATTGCTTGAAACCGTCAACCGAAATCGACACGAACATACCGAAAACGGATGGAAATCTTGCAAACAAAGCAGTTTGTGAGGTAAATTTTTGTAGAATTCTTTTAGAAAGGATCGGAAAGCCAGAAAATTTACAAAACATTTACAAAGTGAAGTTTGTGAATTGTTATGTTATGCGAAACAAATGGCTTAAATTGTGGGAATGGAAACAAGGTTGCCAATAAAGTTGTGGCCAATGGATGGTATATATATATCCTTCCAATATATATATATATATATATATATATATATATATATATATATATAGAGAGAGAGAGAGAGAGAGAGAGGTTGTTTAATTTGCAATCCTTAAATAGGTTGCAACCCTTGCAACCCACATCTTAACCGTCGGATTCATGATCGGCGGTTACAATAGATATGGGGCTCAATATTTTTAATTAAAAAAAACAGAAAAATAAAAATAAAAATAAAATAACCGCCGATCATGAATCCGACGGTTAAGATGTGGGTTGCAACCCTTACAACCTTTTTAAGGGTTGCAAAATATCATTCCACTATATATATATATATACCGAGTTTCAAGGGAAAACCTCAAATAAATAAAAAACTAAAAAACACCTTATCAACTGTTAGATTAGATGATCTGATAGATATGATTAAACAGACGGTTACAGCAATAATTTTTAAATTAAAAAAACCTCCACCCCCTATTTTTTATTTGAAAAAAAATACGAAAAATGAACAAAATTCGAGCGAAATAAATTACACCAAATAAACGATCATATTTTTCTCGTTAATTTGACATCCATATTCATATAGTTTTTTATTCGTTTTTTCGTGGTTTTTCGGTTTTCCATTTATTTAGAGTTTTCTCCTGAACCTGACCCTATATAGACCGAGGTTCAAGGGAAAACCTCAAATAAATAAAAAACTAAAAAACATCTTATTATTAAAATTATTTAAATCGTACGTATTTCTATCGTTTACAATTTGACAAATTAATTAGATTTGGTAATAACTGCATACTTTCTTTAATCATTAAGAAATTCGTGTTCGACTTATTATGTATGGAAATGAGAGTATATATTTCCGTGCTTAGGGTTTCGGTTTTTAAGTTTTTTTTATGTTTATTCAAGTCTTAGATATTATACATAATAATCATTGATCCTTTAAGTTATATAATAAAAAGTACTAGAAAAAACTCGTTGCTTACAAAATAGCGATATAACACTCCATGATGTTTTACAACGTAAAGCAAGTCTTAAAGTGGAGTCATAGGGGTTAACGTGGTGGCGAAGTCAAACTTTAATGCTATAACAAGTTATGTAGAATCACGTATAATAATAATAATAATAATAATATGAGCTATATGTTTATCAGGTCCTTTGAGGTAGTGTTTGATAGGGGTGTTCATCCAAACCGTTCATACCACACCGCACCGCAAAGTGTGGTTTAGAACTTTCGCGGTGCGGTTTGCATTTTTACCAAACCGCATTATACGGTGCGGTTTGCGGTTTTGAGTTACCAAACCACGGTTCAAACCGCACCACAATGCATATTTTGTATATTTTTTTAATTTTATATATAACATATATGTATATATATAGGGGAGGGATCAATTGGAAACTAGTATTACATTGGAAACTTTGGAAACCGAAATCAACCAATCATTGAATTTCTTTTTTTTTTAATTTTATTTTTAATTGATAAGGTTATTTTAGTCTTTTACATAATTTCATAATATATATGGTAATTGTTATTATTATTATATTAATAATTATTTATTTTTAATTTATTTTATATATGGTAATGTTAGTCATTTATTAATGTAAAAATGAGATATTTAATTTAGGAAAACAAATTTTAATCATACGGATCCTCTATTTTTGATTCTGATGAATCATTGATTGATTAAAATATTAATATAAAATTAAAATATTTAATTTTTCAAGTATTCATATGAAATTACCTCCAGACACAAAATATTAATATAGTGAAACATAATGGATTTGATATAGTGAAACAAAATATTAATATAGTGAAACCCGATGAAACATACAATGTTAATATAGTGAAACCTGATGAAACAGATTTAACATAGTTAAACATAATGGAAAGGTAATGAAACAAAATATTAATATAGTGAAACCCGATATAGTGAAACAAAATATTAATATAGTGAAACCTGATTAAACAAATTTGATATAGTGAAACATAATTGATATAGTGAAACATCATGGAAAGGTAATGAAACAATAATGGTAATGAAACTTAATTGGGTTTTTACATACTGCATATTGATGAACATGTAATAAAAATGTAGTATTGATATATTGTTATTATCTTTTATTAATAAATTAATTAATTTATTACCATATATAATTATTATCTTTTATTAATAAATTAATTAATTTATTACCATATTTCATCTTTGTTGCCAAATTTGAAACAAAAAAGAAAAAGACACATTTACCCTTTTGACATATTATTATCATCTTTTATTAATAAATTAATTAATTTATTACTATATATAATTCAAATGAAAAAAAAATCAGTATTTAATTAGCCGGCTAAACCTTTCCTACCTTCCTCCTGCTTTGCTGCTTCTTCGATTTCTTCCGAAAGCAGATGATTAATCATTACAATAATGTTGATCTTTTTTTTGGCGTTAAAGACATTTGGAAAGTCAATTGTCCTTATCGGAAATAGGATTGACTACAGATTCGAGCTATAGCACATGGTTTCATTAAACCAAACGATTATTTAAGTGCTTTTTAATCCTTTCAACATGGTAGCAACATACCCCTTTTGTGATTTCTTTCTATCAAAGAATATTTATGACTTTATGTAATATTTTTGGACTTGAATAAACAATTAACCAATTAGGAGTAGGAGTAGGAGCTTAAAGATTGAGATAAAGAAAAAATTGGACACATCACAACTCACATGTCTAATTTAGTTTGAAGTTTTTTTTCTTAGACTAGTTTAATAATTATACAATATATATTTGGGAATCGGATGTAGTAAAATCTTTATTTTTTTAGGACTACGGTCACTTTATCGTTCATTTCATAATGTATTTTTAAACTTGTAATTTTTGTACTGTAGGCATTAAGTGTGCTAGGGACAAACCGCAAACCAAACTTGCGGTTCGATTTGGTGCAGTTTGAGGTTTATACGGTGCGGTTTGGTAAAAAGTTCAAACCGCATATGCAAACACCCCTATTGTTTGATGTAGAGACAGGAGGTTAGACCAGATAGAATAAGAACAAGACTAAGGTGTCGTTTGTTTTTTAAGAGGTCTATAGTCTGAAGTCTTATTTTAGTTATGATTAATAAGAGGTGGTGTGTAAAAAGATCTGAACGATTCAGATTTAAGAGTCATTAAGAGGTTTTAAAAAAAAAAAAAACCCTAATTGTTTGTCCCATATTTGATACAACTAGAACAGGATAAAACAAATCTATTAAAATGATCAAATTATCCCTATAATTTTATTTAATATTTTTTTTTCACATAATAGACTAATAGTTATGAATTATACAAATCAACCATATATTTAAATAATTTTATTATAAAAATTAAAGTAAATTCATCAATAAAATCAATTGATAATTGATTTTATTTCCCATATTATATAGCTCATTATAAATTGTAAGTTTTTTAAGTGTTAGTACGTTCGAATGAGTCTGAAAATTTAGATATGATAGTTTATCCAACCAAATCAAACACAAATTTTTTTTTAAAAATTGAAAACAAATTGCTCCAAAAGTCGCCACAAGTAGCATGTTTGGTAACATTTTATATTAATGGGTTCCTTTCTTACACTTAGGGACCGTTTAACAAATGCTTACCCGGTAAGTTCTTATCAAGTCACTTACCTTACCGGATGAACATTACAACTACAGAGAATCTTACCCGATAAGAACGATGACAAGGGCCAAAAGTCTTACCCGGTAAGTGTGGGCGACAAGTCTTACCGGGTAAGAACTTACAAGGTATATTGTTGCATACGATGCCGTTTAAATGAACTAGAATCTTATACGATAAGGCAAGTGAAAGTGTTAATTTTTACGGTAAGCACTTACCGGGTAAGCATTTGGGTAAACGACCCCTTATTTTTGTCAACCAAAATTGAAAATAAAACACGACCTAATCCAATGCGTTTCATGTTATATTTCTACGTACTTATTTATGCTAAGTTGCTAACACCTTCTCTTCTCTTTATTTTTTATTTAAGACTTTGTTTGGCAAACTAGCTTATAAGTTAGCTTGTAGCTGATAAGCTAGCTTTTCAAAACGCTACTTTGAATAGCGTTTCAATAAGCTAACTTATGGTCATCCAAACATGTACGCTAGCTTATAAGTTAGCTTTTTTTTGCCAAACATAGCCTAAGTATAAGTTGTTTTATTTATAAGTTATTAATTAATGATTATTAAACCACCATCTAAACGTCCACGACTCTGATTTAAATATGTGTCTTTACTCTAACTGCTACTTAAATACGTGCACACACACACACATACATATAACCTCATTCCGACTATTGTGTGTTTTAGTGTGCATGTGTGTGTTTGTATAAGAAAGACACGATCAGGTTATCAAAAGGTAAAGATGGAAATTTAATATCCCCTTTCTACTCAAAGCCATGATTGCACAATATGTTTTTTTTTCATCCATTGGTATACACTCATATTGCATCACCGAGAAAAAGACCTTAATCGAACCATCAACATCTTTGACTGGGCAATAAACTTCGGTTAGGTTGATGGTTAGGTTTAATCAATCCCATCAACATATTGAGTTTAGAAAGGCATTGTTTGGCAAGAGTTGTTGCAAACTGTTGTTGGCATATCTGTTGATGGATCAAAGGAGCATACATGTTTACTTGAAGATGTTCATTGATCAATGTCTATTGATGGGTCGATGGAGATGTTGAAGGTTAACGAAGAATTGTTGATGGATCAAACTAAAAAAGGCAGTGTTTGGCTTTAGAGAATGCTTTTTTGTTTGGTTACTAGAATGGTCAATGAGAATGATGAATTGATGTAAACAAAAACATGGAAACAATCAATTGTGGTCATTTAGTTTTGCAATATTGATTGACTTGGTGTATATAAAAATCGGTTCAATAAAATTGGTTGTTATTGAGTTCAAAAAAATAAGGTTTGAAATTTATCCCATTTGTACTCATAGGTAAAAGAGTCATTTCTAGCATTTAGACCGTAAATTCAGAAGGAAAAAAAAGTAAATACCACCACATTTTTACCTAATCAGACAAATTTATCCAAGACTTGATAGAAAAATTTGGTAAACAACCCCTAAGTAATAAATAAAGTTCATGATCTATAATGAATGTAAATTTCACCTTATGTCCTGATATTTCTACATTATAATCCCTCCGTCCCAAAGTTATGAAAAAAAACATAGTTTTAGAAAGGACAAATTGCATGAAAAAATAATTAACTTTGTTTTGATTCATATTTTGGGTAACATACTTTGAAAACCTTCATTTTGATACCTAAGATGTGATATCTCAAACATTTAGGTACCTGAGTAACCGATTTAACCATTAACAAGTTATCATGTTGACATAGCAAATGATGTAACATACATATCAGCATTATTTGATGATATGGACAATGATATAGAATTTTTAGAAAAAAAATTAGTTTTAACATGTTTGATTTTTATTATAACTTTTATAATAAATTATTTATTTTTTATTGTACAAGTACTTAAAGCATTTATACAAATAATTGAAACATGTATGGGTTTTTTGATTTTCAATGTTTTAGTCATTTATATACATTCATCTTCAATCTGTATTCATCTTGTTGTTCTTCGGTTTTTATTTTATAAATCAATATTCATAAAAGTCATAACCAACGTTTATAAATCTAGACAAACTATCAAAATTCAAAACGAAAATAACAAATAATCTTTTTGATCCCATAAACAAAATCAAACTCCCAAGATTTTAATCAAAACTCATCTTTCATAAATAAATAAATAAACCCCTAAGTTGAATCATTATGGTGAGAAAAGGAAATTTTGGTGGCAATCTCCAAATCAATCCATGTGCAACTTGGGTAACAACTATTGTAGATGAAGAAGAACGTCAACATTCTGTCGTAGCAGATATGGGTCGCATGAAGAGAAAAAAAGGGGGGGGCGGACATGGGCACCGATTTCCACCAAATTTTAACCTTCTTGTGTTGCATTCTTTTTATACTAGGCTTACGTCTGGGTGGGTCTTTTTCAGCTTGAAACAAGACGGCAATACCTCCCTCAAGCCTGTCCCTTTTCAATTTTGACCCTATCAAGTATCATCGTTGCGCATATTCTGTAAATTGGTGTCGTATGCACACCTAGATGGCAGCAGCAAACGACAACGATGGAGGAGTGTTTGGACATGGTGTTGACTCAAAAACTGGTGAATCTATTTCCGATCTTGGAGACTTAGACCGCCTATGTCATCCTTTGGCAATGAGGTAATCTTTGTTTTTGGTATGAAGATATAGGGTGACCTGTTGTTTTTGGAATGAAGATGACGACCTATTGTATGTGTTCTTCATTTTTTTTAATCACTCTAATTTGATCTTGTTTTCAAATTAGGGTTTGTGTCGTAGATAATTTGGGTTTTGGGTTTGATTTTGATAAATATTAGATTTTGTGTTTCAATTGTTTGTACAAATGTTTTAAGCACTTGTAACAATAAGAGAAATATAGATAGATTAATTATAAAAGTTGTAATAGAAAACATACATTTCAAAATGAATTATATAAAAAATCCAAATAATGTTTATTTATATGTCACATCATTTGCTATGTCACCATCATAACCTGGTAAGGTTAAGCCAGTTATTCAGACACCTAAATGTTTGAGAGATATTACATCTTAGGTACTAAAATGAAGTTTTCCAAAGTACATTTCCAAAAATAGGAATCAAACCAAAGTACGTTACTTTTTCATGCAATTTACCTTTTTAGAAATGTGTATTTATATTCTCAAGTGGAGTAGAGTCCGGAAAATGTAGCGTAGGATCTACAGACTTTAGAGCTAACTTTTGTTGGAGATGCTCTTACCTCTACCCAAAAGAGGTGTAAAAAAGATATTGAGATAAATAAATATAAACATTCGATATCAAAATCCAAAATCATATGAAAACCCACGACACTAGAGTGGTGAAGAAACGTGTGCGTAATCACACGACATGACTCTCCAAAGAGTTATTCTAAATAAAGTAGACGCTCACACTCATCAATATCAAACACTTTCTTTTTACATTTCCATTGCATGTTTGACCCAAAAGGAGGGGGTTCATTTAGCAACACCCCTCTCCAAACCCACAGGACGAACCAGAACCAGCTAATCATTTAGCAACACCCCTCTCCAAACCCACGACACTAGAGTGGTATGGGAAAGATACATAGCCTCTACCACAAAGAGTAGATCAAGATGAATGCCTACAGGTTAGGGTAAACCTATGTTTCGAAGCAACTCAACTACTTCACGTGATGGAATGACAAGCACCCAGAATCGTTTTCCACACATGGTGTGGGTCAGGTGCAGCAAACGCAACAAAGATTCAAAGAACTAAACTTAAATTTGATGAAGCAACTTCGATCCCATAAACAAGCCGAAGGAAACACATTACTCTTTGCATTCACTCTTAACCAAGTGTTGAACTACCTGCACCAGAACATGAACAATATGGAAACCAACTATCTGCCTGCTAAACTAGCTCCTGGAGAAGCAACAGAATGAAAACAAGCGAATTATATTACTTGTTACTTTGTTGCAAAAACAATCATTGTACTTGTGAAACGCAAACAAAAAACGTTTAAGTTTGCATTGTCTTGCCTTCTTGACCAAAAATTGTGAGAAGTTCGATCGACAAAAATGCAAAAAATTGCAGACTTCGGTGTTCTTTTTGCATAGTCACAGGTACAAAGGTTTGGTTGTGCAACAGAGTGACAAATATAATGATCAAAATCTAGTTCCCAGTGAGAACTTGAAGAATGATCAACAACCTAACTCCATCCTTAAAGTGCTTAACTAATCATCCTAAATAACCTCATTCAACTGAAAGCCCAAATACTAAAACCTATAAGCACAAACAGTTGACAAAAGGTAAAACATCAATATCTCCATGAAAGTAGGTATGAGGGGGCAAATCAAATGAGAATAAGAAATTTGTTCAGAGCCGTGATAACTAGTTTCGCATGTGAAAATACAGTGTTGTATTAAACAGACAGAATTGTTTCACATGTGAAACAAAACATGTCTACACACACGTGAACAATAATACCACATTGAATCCTAGCCTAAAAGAAAATTCACTAAATGGTAGAATTGGTTCTTCCTGTTCTCAACATTTTTGTGGTTCTTATTTGATTTGTCCCCTATGGAATGAAAAACCACCACATCGATGTATTTTTCTTAGACTAGGAGACTGCCGTTATGCCTAAAACCAACAAATTTCAAGGAGCATGGAGCTTACCACAAACAGGTGCTACTTGAGATAAAAAAGCTAAGATGCAAATTACAAAGCATGACATGGTTTCTGTTCTATCAGGGGAATAAAATTCCCACTCAAATACACTGCTGAAAACAACCAGAGATATGGTCATCCATGCATGCAAGTTCCATAATATTAGAATCTTGAACCCTACACTGGTTTGAAAATTTAAGGTAATAAAAGAGGAAAGTCGATGAGATGTTACGGACCTTTGTTCAATATGCTCATCAATTTTGCCAACAGAGATTACGCCTACCCTCTTGCAGTATCTCAAACGCCAGTTTGTATCTTTCTATAGATGCTGCCCCTGCGTCGATATAGCTATGGGCTTCTTCTCTTAAACTCCAAACCATCAATGCTTTAAAATCTTGAGATCCGCCTATAGAATCAACATCCCGCAGAATTCCGTACTTGGCACTTTTTGTCCACCGATGCAAGATGTAGCGAGATGGGATTTCTCTTATGTTCATTATCTGGAACACCTTTAATGCGTGCCTACACAGAATACCCTCGAACTCAAACATCTTGCAACTGCAGCTGATATTAAGATTTGTAGCATTAAAAGCAACAGTATTCCTCTCATCTCCGTTGCCACATCTCTGCACCAAATATCGGCTGATGGCACCCTCGATGTTTATCTTTATTCCAACGTAGCTATAGCTTTCCAAGAGCTCTTTTTGGAACGCCTTGAATACTGTTATTGTGTAAAGCCTTCTGCATTGCTCCTCTAGGGGGTCTTTTGTATGAAGAACAGTTTGCAAGTTGAATGAATTGAAATCCTCCTTCCTCTCCTCCTCACGGTGATGCTCGATGGCTTTCTCATAACGCATGAGAAATTCATTAAGCGGTACTTGGGACGTCAAAAACGTTCCAAAATAGGATTTCATACTTCCATCAACAGGGATACCAGCAAAAAAAGTCCCCCTTAAATACAACGGAACCCAACTTTTTCGCATTTTATACATCTCCTTTAACCAAGCATTCTCCTTTATATTATATTTAGTAACAAGGACACTCCATGCAGAATCAAATTCACTAGCTGTTTGGCTCTGTGAAATGCAAGTTTCATATTCAAATTTGAACTCATCCATGGACCGTAGTGCCCCCAAATTTTCATGCTCCATAGAAACAATCTGCCATGCGGAAAACCGATGATGGGTTCCTGGGAAAACTTGTGCAATTGAATTTTGAATGCATTTGTCTTGATCGGCAATTATAGATACAGGACGTTTTCCAGACATTGCTCTAACCCATGCTTGGAAAACCCATGTAAAGGACTCTTCCGACTCATCTGCGATTAATGCACATCCTAAAAGCACTGGTTGTCGATGGTGATTCACACCAACAAAAGAAGCAAACGGAACCGTAAAACTCCCTCTCCTGTACGACGTGTCAAAAACAATAGCATCACCAAACTGAGTGCAGGAGAATCTCGACCTGCCATCGACCCAAAATAGGCTCATACATCTGCCATTGTCAACTTCTAAGGCATAAAAGAATCCTGTATCTTCAGCTTGACGAGATTGAAAGTACTCAAGGAGCACACTATACCACCTACTTCCAATGCCACTTCCTCTGTCTCTTTTGACGAGGCTCAGGCCACCGTTTGTTTCAAGTAAATCCAAATTTTCCAACCCACTACTCAGTTCCTCCTTAAAACCTTTCGCAGCAGCAGCGATTTTCCGACCGGCGTCTTCTGGAGAGTCAAGTTCATGATTGTGTTCCTTTGACAGACGATCAACCACCCATCTACCAGAATCTTGCCTTTGTATCCTCATAAACGCTCCACAACCTACTCTTGAAGGGTGCTGATGCCCTTCCTTGGAGCACACAAATCTTCTAGACGTAATTGATCCGTCATTTTTCGAACGAAACAACTGACCAATCCGCACTTTGAAACCCATGTTAGCCGCATATGTGTAGTAAAACTTGTATGCTTCATTAGCAGATGTGAAATCAAGACCTTTGCAAGGCTCACCTCTGGGTTCTGCTTCTAATTCTTCCCTTTTAAGACGTTTAAGATCAATAACACCCGATGGGCCATCATCCTCAAGTGATCTGATTCCTGTCCTTGATGACACAACTGACGTTGTTTTTGGAGCTGAAATAACTTTTCTTACTATAGTGGGGGGACGGGCTTCACCTGAGATGTCAAGATCATGATTGTGCTCCTTTTTTATGTTTGCAAGAACCCATTTCCCAGAATCTCCCTTCTGTACTCTTATGAAAGCTGGACAACCAGTTCTTGAGTTGGTTTGAAAACCTTCCTTTGAACAAACATATCTTCTTGAAACAACTGACCCATCAACTCTGGATCTATATAACTGACCAATCCTAATTTTGAATCCGATTTGAGTTGCATAAGAATTATAGAACTCCTGTGCTGCTTCTGCGGAATCAAATTCTAACCCTACATACGGATCCATTCTAGACTCTCCTTCATCCTCCCTCTGGCCATTAGTTTTGAAAGCCGCTAGACCAGGTTTTGCTCTTACAGTCATGGTGTTCCCTAGATCTTGCCTATTCATATCAGTTCCTGAAAAGAAGTGCAAATAACAGGCAATGTATTATAGCTACAGATAATATCAACCACATTCAACTGATATTTTATATCATAATTAAAACGATTTCAAAGTCTGTTTAATCATTTCCATACATGCAGAAGCCAAAAGTAATATGCACAAGGAGCTAAAGCTCATATTAAGTACATACTTACCACTCATGAAAATCATGACAAACAAAATGTTCTCAAGAACGTCCTCGCTATAAACAATATATCGAAGATACATGTACATTGAAATATTAATTTTATGAATATAATTAGAAACTTCAGACAACCCCATTAAACATCATCATATGACTAACGCATTATCAGTATGAGGTTTGTCCATGTAGATCTGGAAGTAAATATTTTTTTCTTAGTTTAATGTACATATCGACCTACAATAGTGTTTTCCCCTTCATGAATAAAATAACTGATTCAGTATACTTCTTACCTTGAAATGAAATCAGAAATGTGAAGTTAGTGTAATCACTTGTCCATGCTAGAAAGGGGAGAAAAAAAGCTCTGTGCTTGATATTGGGTCTAGAACAAGAGTTTCCTCGAGTGAGGGAGAAGAATGAACAGAATGCAATTTAGAAGGGTGATACAGGAGTAAGGTTTATATATTATAGAAGAAATAAGGATCAGGGGCAAGGAGGTAATATGACTGATGTATAACCAACTAACAGAAGTAGGGTGATTAATTAGTCGATCAAGAGGAGTTAGTGGGGAGAATAGCTCAGATATAAATAGGGAGTTTGAGAAGTATGGCAGTATCTTGAAACTTGTAAAAAACTTACCAGGAGAGCCCAACCTCTCGAATAGTTGGAATTCGGTCATTAAAAATCATACAATTTTCTTCAATTTGCCTCTTTGTTGAGATAACTCTCAACAAAGGGAAGTAGTAGTGCTTCCATTTTCTGGTTCAGATTTGTGAATCAAGTAGACGAAATAACATTAGACTACAAATGACTAGAGGACCATGCCATAAGGGTTTGTGCACTTGCTACCATAGCTTTGCAACATCTCAGAATAATGTTTTAGCCAAACACAGTACTCAAGTGAGATACAACAGATATCAGTGAGATCTAGGACCTTGCTAAGGTTGCAATGGTATTCATATTCATATGAACTTCAACGTTCTCTTTTGACTTCCTTTTTGTGTTTCAGCTAAGTTATCAAAAGTAGATCAAAGTAAATACATCCAGAGATAATTGTGGTCCATCATTCATATGACTTTTTGACTATTAGTCTTGCCCACATGTTTTGACAACTTTCATCGCTACATAGGCAAAGAGAAGTTCAAAGCTTCGTACGTTCATGCAATTGAACTTCCCCCTATTTGCACTATACTTACACATGACCCCACGATAGTGCATAAAATCAGATAATATACATGTGGTCAAGCACTTTAGAAACTAATCTATCTAGCATAATCTCTTCTCCGGCACTTAAACGGTCCTTCAGGAGATTATCAACCTTTTATGATTTTGGCAATTGAATTGGATCGTCAAAACTACTTTGATATCTCTTTTTTAGTTTCTCCGCAAAAGTCTTTGTGAATCCATACAACTCATAGTTTTTCCATTTGCTTTGTCCAGTATTGTTCTTTGGATTCTTTGATTAAAAAATAACGGAATTTTGGTCTCTAACGTGACCATAATATCAAATTGGAGAGAAAAATTAAAGATAGAAAAGCAAGGATATGGGTTGAAATAAATTGTACTGATAATGACCTCTTAACCAGCCTTTCAATAGATTCATTCCATAATTTGGAAGTTTCTAATATCATGATCCGAATGAAATATTCCTTGTCTTCCAAAAAAAGTCCATCATTTCAGTCTTTAAGAAAAAAAGATGGTTGATTATATTGAAGAATATATACACACACACATATATATATGAACTTATTGTAGTTAATAGCTTGGGTTTGTGATGATTTAAAAAATACATTTTCCTTGACAACATAAATAAAAATTAGTTGGTTACTTTTTTATTGCTATTAACAATAACACTATTCTTCTTTCAAATACTACGGCTAGAAGAAAAGGTATGAAGCCCCTTCTCGGATTTCGAAAGAAGGGATTACACCTTACCATGGCATTACTCTGCCGCTGAGTTAAAAGGACTTGGTGGATTGAACTCCTGAACGAGTATGCTATAGAGGCAAAGTATATATATTATTATATAAGAAGATACATACCTACTTATATAAGAAATTGATATACACGTATATAGAAAAACCCTCGACAAAAGATCCATCTATATATAAAATAATTGCACTGTAGCAGGCATAGTTTAGTGGTGAAAATGTGGTTCGTTCTATTAACCCCCACAGTAGTTAAGGGGTCTGTCAATTTGATTCATATTCCGCTCAAGAACTTTATTTTATTAAAAGGATTTAATTTCTTTACCTTTCAATAAGACATTCAAGGAAAAATAGAAAAAAAATTGTGATTTTTATGCAGAGGTCAATAAGAAACTGAAGACATGGACTATGTTGTTAATATTGGATATCGGTGGTATATCGGTCATGGACCAATATTTGAGATATCAGATATATCGGTGATATATATATATATATCGGTTCATATAATATATCTTAGAATTATATAATATATATATATATATATATGTATGCATCCATAAACATATCATATCCATTAATTAAAAACATAGTTTCAACATCATATCCATTTCTTAGAATTATATATATAATAAAATATATATATATATATATATGTATGTATGCTCTATTCCTATCGGCCAGCAGCTGTGTTGAAGAAAAAAGAGAAAGTCGACCAGAAGGCCAGCAGCTCTGTGTTATCGATAGTCCATAGAAGAAAGAAGAGAAAGTCGAGAAGAAGAGAGTCGAGAATCTTAACAGCTCTGTGTTATCGCACTGCAGACTGCTATTGTAGTCCGTAGAAGAAAGAAAGATGGAAGAAACGTAAACCTAAGTCAAATCACTAATTGACTATCATTTAAAAGAATCCCAAGTAAACCCAAGTCAAAATGTATTAAACTAAAGCCCAACAGAACTAAAAAAAAGCCCAAAAAAGTACACTACAAAAATCGCTATATCAGACTATATTTTGGTCAAACAATCGGTCAAAATTCGGTCAAAAATCGGGAAAAATCGGCGATATTCTCAGGGCCGATATTTTGGCTGATTTTTGGCCACCGATTTTTTGCTGATGTCCGATATCCAATATATCGACGATATATCAGCGATATATCATGATTTTAACAGCATAGGACATGGATTATGACAGAACAATTTTTTATATTGGAGCAAGATTCCAATTGAATGAGTATGAATAAAGAATACAGGAATTCAAGAAGTTCTTTTGTACAACAAGCAAATAGGTCCTAAAATACTGGAATTATCGAAATGGATTTTACTCGAAAAATTGGCCAGGTAATTTGTTAATACAAAATTCACAAGTGGCCGTCCCAATTCTAATCAAGATGAAATAGACCAGGTTTCAATCTTTATTTTCTAAGATGTCTAAAAGTGTCAACACATTGTCATAGTCACTCTGTCAGTCAGTCTAAATATTACATGAAGACATAAGCCTGAAGATGGAAAGTGACAACTTTTAACTTTCCCTCTATTTTGGTGCCTTTAGTACAGGAATATAGGTGATATATACCCTATTCCATAGTGATCAATAAATTGACTAATAAGTCGTTTCATGGCAGTTCTCCCAATCATTTTATTGTAAAAGACATGAGTTATGCCATTATTTCTCACTAATAATATAAGTCAAAAGGGGATTCTGGCCGAACATTATTGATGAACCAATCAAATAGATCCATTTCTAAAATATTCCTAAATGATTTTGAATCAGAAAGATTAAACACGGGTAAAATACACAATGACACCACAAAAGAATCTTACTATAGAACATGAAGTAACATAATATGAATGCCCATTCCTTTTTTTTCCCTCCATAAGTAAAACTGAAGACAAGAATAATAATAGTAATAATATTCCATCCATGTCCTCTCAAATCTTTCATTAAAACTATGTTATATACTCACTTAAATAATTAGATCTATACTTGATAGATATTAAGTAATAATAACTCCAATTTAGAATTATAAAATTATAATAAGATATCTTTATATTATAAATAATAAATAAAGTATCAAAACAATAATAACATGTACAAATAGTAAATCAAGTCACCCATTCTATGACAATTCTCAGCTTTCCTTCTGTTTTGGTGCCTTTAGTAGGTCTAGTATTCCAGCAAGCACAATGGCTTCTTACATCATATTCAAAAAAATGCTCATACAAAACCTTGAGGTTTAGAAGAGGTTGAAAGCAGATGACCTCTCCCCTGGTTGAAACAACATTTATAGGAAATATGGCAAAGAACCATTTAGTAAGAAGAGAGCATATGGTGGAGGCTATTACACCCAGCTGAAGCTCCAGAAAAAAACATGAACTCTAAAAAAGTAGCTCAGCTACTCTGCAATTTACACCTAAAGAACTTATCACAATAGAACATATAATACCGCAGAAGGAATCTTATGCCAAAGGCCACTTCTGTGGCAACACATGCAAGCAGCATGCAAGTGATCTATAGTAAGCCAACTAAGTCAAGAACTCAAGTTAGCATTACATATGGGATAGAAAGAGTAATGATCAGGTAATGCCAAAGGCCACTTCTGTGGCAACAAAATGCAAGCAGCATGCAAGTGATCTATAGTAAGCCAACTAAGTCAGGAACTCAACTTAGCATTACATATGAGATAGAAAGAGTAATGATCAGCTAAATCAGATCCAAGATTTGCCACAGGTCACCCATGTCAAGAGGTACATCAGTACATGATCATGTTGCAATAGGAGAGAGCAGTAAATTTGATGAAAGTCTGCTAAATAAAAGGAAACAAATAAAATACCTCATCATGCCTTTTAAGGTACCCATCTAGTCACATCATGAGTGACGGTGAATATACCTAGAGCGATCCATCTGTGCGCTAAGACTATGTCCTTGCACAATGATATGTCTTATGATCTTATCAAGAATTCTCTTCTGATTCAATAAAACCCATCAAGTAGTGGACCTAGTATGTCATATTTACTGCCCATAGTCCATACCATCCTACATATTATCATTTCAAGTTTGTACAATACATTATTAGCAATAAAGTGAATACCAATAATGAAATCTGATATGAATGTTCACAGAAGTCATCTATCTTTCCCCTCCTAAACAATGAAGGATAAAACACACTATGCATTACTCATCCATTTTCTTTGCCAGCCAAAGAAGAAGATGAACTATTGAAAACCATAAAGAATAATTTAACAAGACGACTACAAATAAGTCTTCTTTTGTGGATAATTTTGTTACTGCAGATACAAAATTTAAATTTTATACATCATAGGCATGAATATTTAATCATTGCACTTAGAGAGAAGAATTTTTTTTAGGGGGGAGAGTAGTTGAGATGTGAAGACAACACGTCACAATACAATATGATACCCTATTGTGTATGCTTTTCTAAAGAAAATACACATCATGATTCTGTTTGTAAACTACAAGACACAAGATGGGAATGCCCTGTTTGAAACAAACAGATATAAGTTTGTAAATTGAAGTACTGAACCCTAAAAGATTGTTTTCCCAAAAAGTATAGATTATTTATATGGTTTAATATCAAACAGTTTTGCAATTGCATAACACAGAAGTAGTTCAAACATAAACATAATACTCCCTCTATCCCAAAATTGAATGCCAATTTAACTGGGTCCATGGTTCAATAAAAATATGATTACCAGTCAAATATCTAGATGCCCCTCAATAATGACAAAAAAGGGTAACCTTGTTCGCTAAAAGTAATGTTGTCAATATCTTACACTGATTACTAGTGGACAAAAAGATATTTTTGGATTAAAATTTGCTAAAAATGAAATATTATCTTGGGATATCCTGAAAAAATAAAGTGTTGCATTTATATGGGAGAGGAGTGTCTAGCACCATTCTTAGCAATCAAAATGGATCTATTTTATGTTATACATACGGAATCTACCAATTTGAATGATATATGAGGTAGAACTTGAGTCACTAACCAAAGAAACTCAATAGGCATTATGTCCATACAAAGTTAGTACAGAAAATGATCCCTTTGCGAAGCTTGGATAAAAACATTTTATATAATTAGGATATTATTTGGATTCTACTTGAAATCAGAGATAGAGAAATATTCTCATCCCAGACCTTCAAACCCTTCCAAAGAAAAAGACATTCTCCTTTCCTCGCTTAGATATCAAAACTGAAGTATCAAAGTGTTCTCCATACCAAATGAGCAATTCTCATAAACTTAAACTGGAAATACCGCGATGTCAAGGCACTAAAGACAAATCCTATTGCATGCAAAGTTGTGGTTGTGACTCATATTTTCTGTACGACCCACATCTTATAATTAATCACACAACAATGTATTCAAGCAATATTAGAGATACAGGTGCAATCCCATTATTAAAAGGGGTAATATAGAGGAAATTCAAAGTTGTATTTAAGGGTGTTTAGAAAGCCAGATCAGGTAACATAGTAGGTTATTTGTAAAAAATAATGACATAATAACCAAGCTAGATTCATGACAATAACATGATGTAATAAATTCCATGTATCGCCAGACATAAAGTTCAAGTATCAACTGATATTAACTCAAGTACTCAACTCTCATCATCAAAACTCTAATCCCAAAAGAGGTGTATTAACCACTATTAAAGGATAAATGGTAAAGAAAGATAGAAGAAAATAGAAGTACCACCGTGTACTTGCAGATAAATAAACCATCTTTGTAGCTTCAGGCATTTCATGTGTAAAAGATTTTCCATGGCCAAAATAAAGCAATGTTGAGAAATTACGAGGAATTTAGAAAAGTCTAGCAATTATTCATGCAATATTTTAGCATATAGGTGTTATCCCACTATTATCTTTTAAGTCTCCCTCTAGTGATTAGATTTATTTAATTTCCCATCGTGGATGTTTAAGTCTAAATCGAACACTAAATAATCAAAGAAGCCCACAATCATCAATGCAATGCAAGAAAATATCAAACAGGGAGGCTCTAGAATTATGTTGTTAATCGGGCTACTATAGTGGTGCTATAGCGGGGGGATCACAATTCGCAGCCATCGACGGAATAGCGGTGGCAAAATAGCGGGGCAAATCGCGGGTGCCGCTAATAGCAATGCTATTTGACCGCTATTTGTCATGCACTCTAGCTTGCTCCAGAACTCGACTATTTTATTGGTTTTTATTTCTCTGGCCCTCTTCCCCACAGAATCCGGAGTAGTCGTTCTTTTTCCTTATAATGTTAGTGGGTTCATCATTCTTCAGTTGAATGATAGATTCTATACAAATTTCTTTTTTATTGTGTTTTATAAAAGAATTTATCGCTTTTTGTTCAAACGTGCTTCTGGACAGCCTATTGTTAACTTAGTTAAGACTTTCGTACTGTTTTAATTGTTAGTGGGTCCATCACTTTCATATGGTTTTGTTTGTCTTTGGGTTTAGCCTTCACATATCAACCAAAGACTTGTTCCAAGTTGATGTTTTGATGTTGAAACTATATGTTTTTATTCAATACATATAATATCTTAAGTTATACATACATATAGACATATATAATTCTAATAGACCGTTTTACCATCGCGGTAGCCGCTATATCAAATCACGATCTTGACCGCTATTTCAAATTTTGACCATTGTAATAGCATAGCTCTAGAAGATGCTAAGGAGATCATTAAGAAGTCATTTAAAAAGTTGTTGTTGCTTAGTTCAACCACATATCACATACATTATTCGAGAAGTTCAGAATTTTGGATTCCCTGTCAAGATACAATGGGATTTCCAATCAAATATAATTGGTGTCACAAGGTATTCAACTAATAACTAAGCCTCAATTCCCAAAAGATTTAATATAAAAGGTTTGGTTGTGTTGTTCAACAAAAGAAGACCAATATCATTGAGGTTGCATAATAAGGAGTGGTGTTGGAAATGCACATACCAAATATCATAGTTACTACATTAAAGTACCCTTTGAGAATATAGAGGTAAATAGAAGCAATATCTTTAAAAAAATAAAGGTAAGATTACATATTAGGACTATAAGACAAATTTCAAATGAAGGGGCAATATAGAAAGAATATGAGGAAAGGCCTAAAATAGTAATGAATTGTATTCATTTGATGTTTTTAGTTTTTAGTTTTTAGTTGTTTAGTTTTTAATTTAAGACAACTATAGGGTGATGTTTGTTTTTGTAAAAAACATCTTATTCACCACTTATAACCGATTGAATAGGAGGTTTGAGGTTTCAGACTGTTTGTTTTTTTCTTTTTCATAAGAGGATAAAACCCCTTATCGTCCTCTTATTAGACAAGAGGTAAACATGTCTCTTATTACTTATTAGACTCTTACCGTCCTCTTGTTCCCTAAATAAAATGAAACCTAGGGTTCCAGATTCCCTCTCTAATCGTTGCTCTCTCTTCCTCTCTATCGATCGGCGCTGTCCTCACCTCAATCGCTCCACTCTCGGTCCTCATCCTCACCTTTCTGACCTAAAAACACAGCCAACAGATCTCGTCTGGTTCATGTTCTCCGGGGTTCGTACTTTCATCTAATTGCAGGTTCTGGTTTGGTGATTCGGGCTTCTATGAAGGCACTGGGTTTGATTTTGGTATTGATTTTGTTTATAATTTGTGGACCTCAGTTCAAGTTCTGTTAGTATTTTTGTGACTCTCTCTCTCTCTCCTAGAGTACTTCGTTCGTGGCTATGAAGTTATTAAGGGTGCGTTTGGTACGCAGACAGGACAGGACAAGATGGAACAGGACAGGACGGAACAAGACAGTTGTCCAGCGTTTGGCAAGACATGACAGAACTGGACAGAACAGGACTAGACCGGTTAAATGACAAATTTACCCCAGATGAAAAATCATAGATTACATCACATAAAACTAATTGACATCACTAATACATAGTGCAATGGATTATCAAAAACATAAAACTAATTTATCACGATTGGATTTTGGATATGGAAATCAAAACCCAAATTTTAAGTTTCGGATTTTAGGTTGTTTCGGGTTTGGGGTGGTCGGGTTTCGGATTGATGTCGGTCGGGTTTGGGTATTATATAATGCAAAAGTTATATATAAATACAATCGTTTTTTAGGATGAATACAATCGATTGAAAGATTGATGAAATCGATAGCAAGTTTAAAATTTAGAAAATATTTCAACAGACTATAATTTACGATTTTCAAAAAATAATTAGATAAATAAATATATATATATATTATTTAAAATATAGATTTATGTTATTTCGGGTTTTCTAACGGGTTGGGTGGCCAACGATAAAACCCAATCCTAACCCGGATATCCTCCCAAATGTTGGGTTTCGGATTATTGGATTTCGGGGTATTCGGGTTTTGCAAAAACACCTTATCTTCGGTTCGGATTCGGATTTCGGACTATTCGGGTTTTGCACACCCCTAGCTTGGAGGCGTGGATGATGAGAAGACGTGTTTTATGTGTTTAACAAAGGGTATATTAGTCAAAGTATTATTGTTCTACTTAGTTCCAGGGGGTTGGAGTGGGACAAGTGTGTCCATTGCTTGTTCCACTTAATTCTAGCGTGTCCCACATATGGTCACGCCAAACATGGGATAAGCCTGTTCTGTTCCACTCTGTTCTGCATACCAAATGCACCCTAAGGGGCCCAAGTTTGAAATTTTTTTGCTAGTGGCTCAAATATCATTGTGATTCAGATTTGGCATCCACTCTGAATCAGTGGGTACTGTTACCACCGATGGTTTTGTGGCCTCTGATGCGTTTAACTTTAATATGTGGATAAAGTATGTGAAGCTAAATGGGTTTTTTTTTTTTTTTGAAAAAGGGAAGCTAGATGGGGTTGTAGCTGCCTGTCATGAAGAACATACATAGGATTACATTGATTTTGAAGCTGAAGTTATCTATGAGCTCATATGGCTGTATAAGCACCAAAAGAATTATGGGAACATGTTTGAAATAGATGGGTAACTTCGAAAAAAATTGTTGTTTGAAAATGAATGTAATAGTTACAAAAGATTTATTGAAGATTATTTACGTGTTTTTAAGGGGTAAAATACACAATTATAAACATTCAGACATTTATTAGTTTACAAAAACAAACAATCTTATTTATTCTGCTTTCAGACTTCACAACCACCTGTTATCAATAAGAAGTGAAATAAGACTTCATACTTCAGCACCTCTTAAAAACCAAACAACATACAAGTTTGCTAGATAATGATTAACCACCTTTAACTTGGTTTAATTTGCATAGAATCAACTACATCAATCTAGCAAGGCTATGTACCTTTTTGAAAACCTCAAGATTTATGTGGGACATAACTTGTCAGAACATGTTTACACCTTTGCTCATGTGTTTATTATTTTCCCTAGTGTATTAGCTGCTGAAACTCATCCAAAATACAACAAAAAACTGAATTGTTTCCTAGCATATGCCCAGAGTCATTTCCATCATATACATTCTATGAAGCCATGTCTTAAACTAGAAGATTGACAAGGAATTTAGGCTCCATCTTTCATGAAATAAAACTTTTCCAGAACATCCAACACTTAACATGAATAAAACTATCATGTCCTAATATATCCTAAAACTATGACTAGCTCAAGATAAAATGCCCAAGCAAAGATACAACACAAAAGGAACAGCCAACCAAACTAAGTTACAAATATTATTGTACTGTTGGTCTATGTATCAACTGAAGAAGATAAGAATGTGGACAATTACACAATATTTCATTTTCTTCTCTCTTTAGGAATAGTTATGGATGTTCATGTTCTAATCATATCATGAGTGTGTAGCAAAGACACAATGTACTCCATTTGTTCCAAGAAAAAAACTACTCTTAAACCCCCATTGCCAATGGGGTTCACTTTTCAGCTTCAGCAGTTTTATGGACTTCACATCCTTGACCAAAATTGTAAGCATGCAACAATTAGTAGAAACAAAATTAAGTTGGCGTTAAATTTGCAATAATATACATATGAATCTGGCATTCAAAAACTACTTCTTTTGAAGATAAAAATCCAAGTCAACTCGCTTTAGGGGGAAACTCTAGAACAGAAGGGGGAAAAAACCTAACTTCACAGAGAAAACGGAAAGATAATGCATAAGCAACTAGAGACGACAAATAGTACATCAAATGCAGCAATTTTGCAAAATCATCAAAAAAAATTAGGGTTTTCTTACCTTTGCATATCGGCAGTGACTACTTCGATTAGGGTTTTAGCGATGTGAAAAATACTAGTTCCTCAGCAAGCAATAACATAATCATTCGATTCCTAGAAAACTCGCAAGCATCAATCATCTTTTGCCCCTACTTATGGCGGGAGAAAGATTAAGAAGACGATTGAAACAGTAGAAAATTCCACACATCTTTGTAGACGATTTGATCTGAAGAAACTTGGAGAAATTGACAACAAGTACGAGCAACAGGAATCGAAGTGGATTGATCGAATTCAGCTTTAGCTTAATCTCTCTCGGTAGAAACGGGGAGGAGTGCGGTCCTTCTTGGTATTTGGGTGTATGTTCTTCGTGTTGACGGTGGGACCGTTGGCTGAAATGAATGATATCATCACTCCATCGGGAACTTATCCAATTAATCCCTAAATTTCTAAATTTAGAAAGAGTTTTAGGGGTTGTTTGGTAATTGCTGAATGATTTGGTGCTAATGATTAAGAGGCTCTTATGATATAGTGCAAAATGAAATATGATTGTTTGGTAATTGTTTAGAAAGGAATCAGGGTGTTTAATGGTTAAGAGAGGTCCAGGATACAAAATCATTCAGAGGGTTTTGGAACCGTTAAGATGTAAACTTTTTTTTTGTCAAACATGATTAACCTCTTAGCGATTCAGAGGTTGACTCTTAATTAAACCATTAAGAGGTAAACAAACAGCCCCTTATTTTATCCTTGTTTTTTTAAGCAGAGATTACCATAGTTTTTGAAGTAAATATTTTTATATCTCTAAAAATTTTAAAATAGTATAGTTGTTGGAGATGTTCTTGTATATTTAAAAATAGAGTAAATTATGTTGTAGATCCCCTGTGGTTTGTTTAGAATCTAAATCCAGATATGGTTCTTTTTTCAAAACATGTACATTGAGTGTCCTTAATCCTTATGGTTTGTATTGCAATACGAGTTAGGTCCCTTGTCCTAATGGAGTTAACTACAATATATTAAGGGGTTGTTCGGTTGTGGCTTAATAGGTTGTATAGCATATATGGCTTAATCGCTCAGCCATATCAAGTCGTTCGGTTATGGCTTATTCGCTCAGTTGGTGACTTAATCGGTCAGCTGGAAACATTTACTCCTTTACATTCAGCCATCTAATTTCTCCTAATTTCCCCAACTACCCTTGTTACAAAGAACCCTATTTTCACAGTTCACGTCTCCAAGCTTCCATTCAGGCTTCCTTCCAAGTTCCAAGCTTCCTTTCACTATTTCCTTCCAAGTTCCAAGCATCTGCGTCTCCATGATCACAAGTTTCCTTCCAACCACAAGCATTTGTGCTATCATCTTCTTCAAGCATCTGCGTCTCCATGATCACAGGTTTTCGTCTCCCCATGGTTTTTGATTTTTCCTTGTGGTTTTTGATTTTTCTCTGTGATTTGTTCTTCTAGCCTACCGTTTCTCTCCATATACGATTTCTCCCTTATGGGAGCTTCACCTCCTTGCAACTCTAACCTGTTGCTACTTTTAAAGCTCACTATTTTGAGCCCTAATTATGGAGCATATGGATCAGATAGTAGAGGATGATTCTGGATTATGTATAGAATTGTACAGTAGAATAAATTAGGGTTTAAAAAGGGAAGGGAGAGATAATGGGTATTGTTAGGATTTTGGTATGAATTTGCAGAATTTCAATGTTCTTATCAGAATGGGTATTGTTAGGATCTTGGTATGAATTTGCAGAATTTCAATAATTTCCTGTTATGAAGAATTTGAGTTGGACAGAGGTTTCAATAAATGTGTGAAAATGAATGTGATATCTTTTTTTTATATTAAATCCATTTATTCAATATTTTTTGTCAAGACCGGGGTAAAATGGCCATTTTTGACATTCAGACTGTTAATTCAACACAACAACCGAACAACAAATTATCTGTTAACATACAGACAGCTATATCCATTCAGGTCTTAACAGAAAACGAACCGAACAACCTCTAACTCATGGGTAATTTAGTTATGTTATCTTTTTTATTAAAAACTTTTTTAAACCACCACTTAGATGATGGCATTATCCTCCTTCATTTCCTTTCCTTTCCCTCCCAACACCACCTGCAACTTTCTCTCTCCCATTAACACCATCCCTCTCACCAATCACTTGTAGTCACCCATTACCACCAACCACCATTCACTAGGGATGGTAACTGGGCCGACTTTCCCATTACACGTCTCCGACCCCGCTTTATAGTAAAGGGCCCCGGTCCTTGACGGGTACGGGGATTAAGATCCCACCCCCGGTCAATTTGATGGTCAACCCCGGTCAATACCTGGTCCATCCCCCATCCCTTATCCCCGGTTTGTACCCGGTTACCCAACCCGGTTTTGAAGTTTCCCCCCTGTTTTGCTACTGTTTTTTATGGTCCAAAATGAAGGTGCAGCCTTGCAGATTGATCACATGGATAAACAATATATATGCATATATATATATATGCATATTATATATGGGGTTTAATCAAATGAGAACTGAGTTATTTGTGATAACTGTGAGATCCAATTTCAGCCAATCATTTAAGATAATTAATATTATTTACTAAAATAAAATAAATGATATAATGGTAATTTAAATTAACAACTCATAACCCTAGCTATTGACAACTCATAACCCTAGCTAATAGCAATAACCCTTTCATGCACCTCCCATCACACCATCACCATTTTTTATGTTAAAAGTAAAAAAGCTTAAAGAAAACATCACCATTTCTCCATCAACACCATCACCATTTCTCCATCACACCATCCCCACCATTTCTCTATCGATAGAGCCACCGCAATATCTCATTTTCCTCTTCGCAAGATTCCGACGACAGAGCCACCGCCAGAAAAATTGTTGCGACAGCGGGTGTAGGAGGGGGTGGGGGTTTGTGGAATGAGGCGACGGCGAGAGGGCAAACCAGGAAGAGGAGGAGGTGTTTTCAAGGGAAACGGCGGATGGGTGGTGGTGGCGGTGGCGAAAATGGTGGTTTTGGCGTCTGACTCTGAACCTTGTGGCGGTGGTGGGTTTTTTTCGATGTTTTTTTAATGTTTACACAAGGGTATCATGGTGGACTATCATGTATTTTCAATGTATATTTTGATGTTTACAAAGTATATCGCTGTGTAACAGTAGGGTATCATGAGGTATCACATTTGGTATCACAATGGGGTATCACATTTGGTATAACAGTAGGGTGTCACAATGGGGTATCACATTTGGTATAACAGTAGGATATCACATTTGGTATCACATTGGTATCACAATGTATTTCCTTTGTTTTATGAAGTGTATCACAATGTATCAGGTGTTGTTGCTTTAGTAAGTGTATCACACAATGTCTTTTTCTTTATTTTATTAAGGGTATCACATAATGCATGTGTTTGCCGGAAAAAGATTCGCCAGAAAAAAGTTCGTCGGAGAGAGGAGCCAGGAGAGAGAGAGCATATTTTTAAAATACCTAAATTACCCTTTAATATAACTTAAACCAAAATTACCAAAATCAAAAATTTCCTAATTTATCTTTTGATTTGTGGTTGAGATTGGATCTCACAGTTATCACAAATAACTCAGTTCTCCCTTGAAAGGCCCCCTATTATATATATACTAGTGTATATATATATATATATATACAATTTTGGTAGTTTTGGTAGTTTTGGTATTTTGAATACTTCTTCAATACAATATATATGCATATATATATATACTAGTATAGGATTAGGTTCATTTGAGAAATGGTAAGTGTATGAGAAATAGAGAAGTAATCCTAGCGTTTCATATGGTCAAAATCGGATTTGACTGGTCAAATATTACGTCTTTAACTGCTCAATAATTGCGGTTTTGACTAGTCGAAAGTTGGGGCTATTCCAAAAATAGAAGGACAATTTCGTAATTTTTACAAATACACGGAACGAGTTCATATATGAACCTGTATGGTTCACATATGAACTGTATGTTCATATGTGAACCAGTGTAATTCACATATGAACTCTTTAACCGATTCATATATGAACCTTTGTGATTCATATATGAACTAATTAGTTGATTCACATATGAACTAATTAACTGTAGGTTCATATGTGAATCAGTTGAACTAATTAACAAATTCACATATGAACCTTTGTGATTCGCATATGAACTAATTAACTGATTCTCATATGAACCAATTAACTGATTCACATATGAACTCGTTCCGCGTATTTTACGAAACCACTCCTCTATCTTCTACAGACCACACAAGGAATTATCCGGTGCTTCACGGTCAATGCCGCAAATGTTGACCAGATAAAGGGTTAGGATCATTTATCTATTTCTCATACATTTAGCATTTCTCAAATGAACCTCTCCCTACCAGTGTGTGTATATATATATATATATATATGTATCGGGTATCGGGCGGGTCGGGGGTCAATAGGGGTGTACGCGGGTTGGTTTGGGCGGTTTTTTACATTTTTACAACCCAATCCAATTACGGAGGTTTGAAAATTCTCAACCCAACCCAACCTGTTCAAAAGTATAACCCAACCCAACCCTTGCGGGTTAGGGCGGGTTGGGTTGGGTTGGCGGGTTAGAAATATACATAAAGTTGACGAATGAGATACGATAAATAATACTTAAAATATATCAACAAAGTTATTAGTTATTACAATCATCCAAATATATATTAAAATCTATAAGTCTTATAATTAAACTTCAAACGTTTGAATGATAGCATTCAATTCAAATCATCAATCAAGTACGATCGTGTCGGACCTAACCGACTCCAATTAGTTATTTAACATATTCTTTGTTCGATTTTTGTTAACTATTTCTTTAATTTAATCCTCTCGTCGCAAAATAACCAAGGATAAGAAACAAAGTAAAAGCCGACAAGAAACATATGAGATTCCTTTACGCAATAAAAAGCAAACTTCTAACAACATCAATGCAATGAAAAACAAAATTTTTGGTTCAAACTTCTAGTTCGAAACATACTCCATATGTTCATTTATGCTCATACTTCTAATTTTGAAATCTATTGTTTAAAACATACTTCATATGTTTATTTATGCAATGAAAACAATGTCGATCTAGTTGATTCAGTGTATTCGTGCAGTCGTGTATATTGAGACATATCGATTGACC
The DNA here is from genome assembly GCA_954870635.1 of Arctium minus. Classification (NCBI taxonomy): domain Eukaryota; kingdom Viridiplantae; phylum Streptophyta; class Magnoliopsida; order Asterales; family Asteraceae; genus Arctium; species Arctium minus. The sequence continues at coordinate 28,689,297 of OX941089.1, read as the reverse complement.
TAGTTGAATTAATTCGAGCCTTGACCTAGTTGGATTAATTTCGGGTTTTGGGCTATAAATTGGACTAATATATTTATATATTCTTTGGGTTGTAAATTAGACTAATATATGTATATATTTTATGGGTTGTAAATTATAATGGTTGTAAATATTATATATATAGGACAGTAATCAAATGAGAACCAAAAAAAGATTGTGAACCATGAAAACCGATCTAAGCCGTTTATTGATTTTAATCTACGGACATTAAAGGCAATGACATTTTTGTGATTTTTTTGAAACTTGAAACCATTTATTCAATAAATGACAAATTGAAGGGCATTCATGTCCAAATATAATCCCAAATCACCTTTCTTCATTCTCCAGATCTAATCCCAAATCAACTTGCAGTTTCCAGATCTAATCCCAAATCAACTTGCAGTTTCCAGATCTAATCCCAAATCATCATTATCGTCCGCTGTTCACCACCGTTGGAGATCGTCGTCACACACAGATTTCTCCAAAAATCAGTTTGATCTGGAGATGTGGAATAAAGCGAACAAAACCAATAAAATCCATTTGGAAAAGATATATCTTTCCATCAAACAAGGTACACATACAGCTTGATGTTATTTCAAAATTCACATCAATCTTGAGGTGAAAAAAACCTGCTTACACCAATTGTCATTTGTAATTTCTTTTTAAGTCTATGTGTTGGAAATGAGGTATGGAGGGACTACCATATTCATCTTCGCCAACACGTTTCCAATTCAATTTAGGGTTTCAATTCATCTCTGCTCAAAAAGTCACAATCACAGAAGTCAAGCTACACATAATCATACAAATTGATACGTCAAAAGAAATTCCTTCACGAATCCAGAATATCGGCAATCCTTGTTCTACCTAAAAGCCATCAACATGAACAAAACACAAAAAAATTGCAGGAAATGAATTACAAAAGTAGATTAGCGAGACTCACATCCATCTTTAAGGTTTCCTTCCCTAAACTGCTTAGGTATGTGATCCAGAGATTTATCTCCGACCGTCGCAGTCACCGGACACCTAAAGCATCGTCCCCTGAGCGTAGCATCTTTCCTGGAAGGAGCACAGATGAAGTGGACAGTGTTGTGAACAAAAGAAGATTTGAAGAAGAGAGTGGTAGAACTAGAACAAAAAATTACGTTTGATTTCATGAGGTGAAATAGATTAGAGTTGAAAATTGTGTTCGATTTCATGTGATGAATCTATGGGTTTCATATGGCGAATCTGTGTTTTTCATATAATGAATTTGTATGTTTCATCTGGTGAATGAATTATGTGTTTCATTTGGTGAATCTTGTTACCAAAATGACAATTATGCCCTTTTCACGTGATGAAACAATTTTTAATTAAAACCATAGGATCAAAACCAAATTATGGCTTAGATCGGTTATCACGGTTCTCAATATTTTTTTGGTTCTCACTTGATTTAACCCCTATATATATTATATGTATAATTTTATCGAAATAATATATATTAACGGTGGGTTGGCGGTTTGGGTTGGGTTGAGTTATGCTAACCCAATTTCAACCCTCCTAATTAGCGGGTTTAATTGGGTTGGGTTGGGCGAGTTTCGCGGGTTGACAGTTTTTTGTACACCCCTATCGGGGGATATGTTACCTGGCCCTGACCCCGGTTCGAGCCTACCGATGATCCCCGGCCCCCAGACCCGTCCTGGTCGGGTGAATCGGGTTCCTCACCGGGTCGGGGCAAATCACCATCCCTACCATTCACCACCACCAACCAACGTCACAAATCCAAACACAAACAAGGATTAGGGGTGTAAATGACGTGAGTCAAGCTCGAATATCATTATACTCGACTCGAACTTGAAAGCCAGTTCCCAAGCTCGAACTAGACTCGAAAACTCACGAATAGTGAAAATGCAAACTCGACTCGAACTCGATAACCATTTCTCAAGCTCGAGCTCGAATTCGTTTCAAGCTCGAACCAAGCTCGAACTCGAATAAAGCTCGAACTCAAATGAAGATCGAACTCGTTTAATGCATAATAATATTAAAAGTTCGAAATAAATTTAAAATACCAGCAAAATAAATTCAAAAAATTAAGAGCTTACAACCAAATACAAAATAAAGTCGAAACTATTTGTAACTTACAACCAAAATCAAAATGAAGTTGAGAAAATTACAATATTAAAACCAAGTGCATTATAAATCCATCAACAAAGCAAAACACTATCTCATTTCAATTTAATTTTGGGGTTCTGTGAATGGTACTGAAATGAAGATTTCGTTTGGTTGTTCTTCGCTCTCCTATAATAAAAGTAAAAACAAATTAGTATATGTAACACCCTAAAAATAGGGATAACAAAAACTTTCCATAAATGGAGAAGTGGTATAAAGTTTGCCAAAGCAAGAGCCTCCCAAAAAGGGGGAATATACAAACAACCTGTTTAATCACAAATCTGTAATTTAACGGATAAATAAACAACAACCAATTAATCTAATTTCTACATCTAGAAAAGAGATTACAAAAGGGGTGTCATCTATAAACCCAAATTTTTCCAAAAATAGTTCAAGTGCCAAAATCCCCAAGCTCTTGCCCAAAGCATCTAAACTTGCCTAGGAGCCGCGCCGCTAACACCTGAGATACACATCGACACCAAACAAGTGTTAGGCCAAAAAGCCTAGTGAGTTGGACAATAATAAGCATGCATGAACAGTCACAATTTCTTATCAGCAGTTAACCAGTGTCCAAATATATGTGGAGTCATTAGGGGAGACCCAAAGCACCAATCAATTCCACTCCAAAGAGTCAATGCACCTTGATGCCCTTAACAAGGAACACCCCAAAGGCCCGACACACCCGGAGATCAGACCGTAAAGGAAACTTTCCGAGTGGCGGAGGTCTAGGCACATACCATTCCGGTGGTGCCCCAAGACTACATCCTCCTAGTGAACTTGCCTTGGTTCGTCCATCATAATGCATATAGGAGGTCGTTAGGTATATTTCAACCCAACATATTTCCATACCGACTACGGGTATAATGTTATCATCCTATCCTCATGAAGTCCAACAAAAGTCCCAAATGACAATTATATTCGTCATGCATATAAATATGTCACCAAAGTGGTATTCCAACTAGAACCTTCATAATACCCATACATGCATACATTTAACATAACATGGTATCCACATTTTGTATTCATGAGAAAAGCCCCAAATAATGGTACATATAACATACTTTATGGCATATCATCGATATCCATATCTCTAACTATTTCCACAAAGAAAACCCAAATACTTGAACACATAGAGATAAGATAATAATAAATAAGAGTATATGATGTGTATCTAGTTTTGACAAAGGTTAGTAAACTCACAATCTAGGTTTTATACCAAAACCTATAAAAGATGAAAACCCTAGATGTTGAAGGAGAGGAGACTTGAAGGTGAGTGATGATTGATCTTGAAGAAACCCTAGATTGTTGCCTCCTTAATGATAATAAATGCAAGGCCAACACCCAACCACTAATCTTGGGTGATATTAATGAGGCTAGGGTTTGGGGAGAGTTGGGAGTTGAATCTTGAGCTCTAAAATCGTCAATAGTGAAGAGAGGTATGAGAGTAATGACTTAGAATTCGGCTACAAACCCATTTAAACCAAACACCCCGTCGGCGACAATGCCCAGGGCATTGTCGCGTGTCATAGTCGTGCCCTCCCCCGAAGCTATGGTACACCTTCGGCGACCTTGACACGGCGACATTGACCATGTCATAGTCGCCTGTCATTGTCGCGCCACACCTCAGACGTCCCGAAATTCGACCAGTTTCGATAACTAACACGAGGTTTGAACAATTAAAGATGGTAAGTCAGATTATACGTCATTTCAACATATCAATTACCATAAAACGCATACAAAGGCTCATATACTCACATAGGTACATTTAATGCAATTAAAGGAATAAATACTTACCTTATAAATTTCCAGGTGTTACAATCCTCCCCACCTAAATAGGATTTCGCCCTAAAATCTCATGCTACAACAAACAAGTGAGGATAACGCTTCTTCATGTCATCCTCGGATTCCCAAGTAATGTTAGCACCCCGATGGTGCTTCCATTGAACCTTTACCATTACCACATCTTTATGTCGCAATTTCTTCACCTTTGACTCTAAAATCGTCTCTGGTTCTTCTACGCAACGATTTCCATTGTCTATCCGAATCTCTGACAAGGGAATCACGCTCTCTTCCTCGGCTAGACATTTCCGAAGGTAGCACACGTGAAAAGTAGGATGTATCCCATTCATTTCCGGCGGTAAGTCCAACCGGTAAGCTTGAAGTCCAATTCTTTCTAAAATAACGAAGGGTCCAAGGAAACGAGGGCTAAGCTTCCCGCGTTTTTCGAAATGGATAATCCCCTTCCATGGCGACACCTTTAGCATGACGCGATCACCCACTTGAAATTCGACCGGTCTTCTCTTTTTGTCCGCATAGCTCTTTTGTCGGTCTTGCGCCGCCTTTAGTCTCTCACGAATTTCCTTCACCTTGTCGGTCGTTTCTTGGACAATTTCCGGTCCGGCAAACTGCTTCTCGCCCGCCTCGAGCCAACAAACTGGAGTTCGGCACTTTCGTCCGTACAACGCCTCAAACGGTGCCATCCCAATGCTAGAATGGTAGCTATTATTATACGCAAACTCCACCAACGGCAGGTGTAAGTCCCAACTACCACCAAAGTCGATGACACACGACCTCAGCATATCTTCGAGTGTTTGAATTGTCCTTTCACTTTGACCGTCCGTTTGGGGATGATATGCCGTGCTCAAATTCAATCTGGTACCCAATTCCTTTTGCAATCTTGCCCAAAAGTTTGACGTGAAACGACTGTCCCGATCCGACACAATAGATTGCGGGACCCCGTGCCTCGACACCACCTCGAGCTTGGCCAATTTCTCCATTGGCAAAGTCTCCCTCATTGCAAGAAAGTGCGCACTCTTGGTTAGCCGATCAACTACTACCCAAATTATATCATGGCCTCGCAAGGTCTTTGGTAACTTCGTCACGAAGTCCATAGTGATGTTGTCCCATTTCCACTCGGGAATGGACAACGGTTGTAAACTCCCATACGGCCTTTGATGTTCTGCCTTGACTTGAAGACACGTGACACATCTCTCCACATAGTTAGCCACATCTAACTTCATCACCGACCACCAATAATTTAATTTTAAGTCTCTATACATCTTGGTACTACCGGGATGTATAGAATACTTCGACTTGTGCGCGTCTTATAGAAGTAATTCCCGGTTTCCACCCAACTTCGGCACCCAAATTCGACCTTGGAAGAGTTTGAGTCTGCGGCTATCTTCCGTCAAAAGCCCACTTTGCTTTACCATGATCTCGGATTTGAGATTTTGCTCCTTGAGCGCTTCCACTTGCCACGTCTTGATGCTTTCCACCAAACTTGATACCACATCGATTCTTGTAAGGGACAATTTAACACCACCATCATGGCTTCTACGACTCAATGCGTCCGCCACCACATTAGCCTTACCAGGATGATAGAGTAAATCACAGTCATAATCTTTCAAGAGCTCCAGCCATCTCCTTTGTCGCATGTTGAGTTCATTTTGATCGAAGATGTACTTAAGACTCTTGTGATCCGTGAAAAGAGTACACTTGGTCCCATACAAGTAGTGTCGCCACAACTTTAACGCGAAAACTACCACCGCCAACTCCAAATCATGAGTCGGATAGTTCTTCTCATGATCCTTTAATTGCCGCGACGCGTAGGCTATTACTTTCCCCCTTTGCATTAGGACACACCCAAACCCCATCTTGGAAGCGTCACTAAACACAACAAAATCTTCCGATCCTTCGGGTAGGGATAAGATCGGAGCTTCGCACAACTTCCTCTTGAGCGACTGAAAGGCTTGTTCTTGTGCATCGGTCCAAAGAAACTTGACGTTCTTCCGTGTAAGAGAAGTGAGCGGTGTAGCTATCTTGGAAAAGTCTTGGATGAAACGCCGGTAGTAACCCGCCAAACCTAAGAAGCTTCGAATCTCCGTCGGACTTGTGGGAGGCTCCCAACTCATCATTGCATTGATCTTTGCCGGATCCACCTTTACGCCGTCCTTTGATACCACATGCCCCAAGAATTGCACCTCTTGAAGCCAGAATTCGCACTTCGAGAATTTCGCGAACAGTTTCTCCCTCCTTAGAACTTCCAATACTTCCCGTAAGTGATTCCCATGCTCGGACTCATCCTTTGAATATATTAGAATATCATCGATGAAGACGATCACGGATTTGTCTAAGAATGGTCGACACACACGGTTAATCAAATCCATGAACACGGCCGGAGCGTTGGTTAGACCGAAAGGCATCACCAAAAACTCGTAATGACCGTATCGCGTTCGGAAAGCCGTCTTCGGAATATCCTCCTTCTTCACTCTCACCTGATGATAACCGGATCGAAGATCAATCTTAGAGAAACATCCCGCGCCTTGAAGTTGATCAAAAAGATCGTCGATACGAGGTAAGGGATACTTGTTCTTCACCGTGACTTTATTCAACTCCCGGTAATCTATGCACATCCTCATGGACCCGTCCTTTTTCGTCACGAACAACACCGGTGCTCCCCATGGTGACGAACTCGGTCGAATGAAGCCCTTCTCCAACAACTCTTGCAGTTGCGACATCATTTCCTTCATTTCTGTCGGTGCCAAACGATATGGAGCTCGAGCTATCGGAGCCGCTCCCGGAGTGAGGTCGATCTGAAATTCCACTTGTCGTTCCGGTGGTAATCCGGGTAAGTCTTCCGGAAAGACATCCGGAAAATCCCGCACGACCTTTACCTTTTCCACCGTTTTCTTTTCCTTCTTCGCGTCCACCACGAATGCTAGATACGAAGGGTAACCCTTCGCTAAGAACTTCTGAGCCTTGAGAGAGGAGATTATAGGGTTGCAACCTTTTCCCTTCTCTCCATAGATGATGACCACATTGCTTCCTTCCAAAGGCACTTGAATCATCTTCTTAGAGCAAAAGATGTCGGCCTTGTGCCTTACTAACCAATCCATGTCTATGACCACGTCAAAACCCCCTATGACCATAGGTAGCAAATCTACCCCAAAAGGATTCCCATCGATCTCTATAGTGCAATTACAAAAACAGTCTCGGATGATTACCTGGTTCCCATTGGCTATCTCTAGTACTAGTGCATCGGGAAGGACACTAATAGGAATAGTGAATCGCTTACAGAAGGTATCCGACACAAAAGAACACGTAGCACCCGAATCAAACAAAACACGAGCTGGCAAGGAATTTACTAGGAACGTACCCGAAATGACATCCGCGGTCTCCTTTGCCTCCTCGGTAGACATCCGGAAAGCTCAACTCGGTGCCCTTGGTGGTTGCTCGACTCTGGGCGTCGAATCCACAGAATTTCCCCCATTTCCTCCAACTAGCTTTGGGCAGAATCTTTTCATATGCCCCGGTTCTCCGCACTCAAAACATACCGATCCCTGGATGGAACATTCTCGAGTCGTATGGTTCTTCTTACCGCACTTGGCGCACCTGGTTGGACCGGAATAAGTTCTTGTAGCACATGGTCCCGAGTGCTTTGACCTGCACTTGGAACACCACCGTTCTTCACGACGTTGATCACCCGTTTTCCCACTTACAAAGGGTCTCGACTGACGAACGGGCCCAGATGGCCCTTCCCACTTCCTTTTCTTACCAACTAACCTCTTCTCTTCCCTTTCGGCATTGATGTCGTCCTCAACGATCAAGGACTCTTCGATAACCTCTTGTAACGTCGAACACTTAGCATTCCTTACCGCCGATCGCATCCCGACCGGTAACCCTTGATGATAGGCTTTAATCTTTGACCTTTCATCGGGGACTATATGTCCTACCAAGTTTAGTTTCTCCAAAAAGAGTTTGGAGTAGCCAACCACAGACAGGTTCCCTTTCTTCAGATCTCGGAACTCCCGCTCCAACTTGTCCATCGAACGCTCGCTACAATACTTGTCCATAATCTTCTATTTGCACACCGACCAAGTTAACTTAGCCAGAACTTCAGGAGTGAGGACTGATCGAGTGAGATTCCACCAAATCAAAGCCTCTCCCCGAAGTAGTTGAGAAGCAAACTTGACCCGTTGAGAGGGATCGCACTCACTTGACTCAAAGGCTATCTCTACCTCTTTGAGCCAGTACATGCAATCAACCGGGTTATCTGAACCCGCAAACTCCTTAGGGTGGCACCCCAGAAACGTCTTGTAAGTGTACCCCTTAGTCTTCGTCCGAATCCCTTCAGCGGATGGTTCCTCAACCGTTACCACACTTGGTCCACCCGACCCCACAATAATGTTTTCAGCCATCGTCTCAGGTTGTCGGTGGCTAACGTCTCGATCCTCTAGGAGTTTCATGAAAAACTCTTGCTATTGGGTCATGGTCGAAGTCATGGCCAACTGTTGTTGAGCCAGGGCCGCATTAATAGCCAACATCATGCTATCCCGAAGCCGGGTCTCCATGGTAACTTCCTCCATGATGGCGGTACCTGTGTTGAGGTTCCGGCGCGGAATATGCTCAGGCCCTCCTCCCAAGATTATGGGTATAGGAATGTCATCGGAGGTTGCCCCCACCGGGGGTCGTACTGTTGCAGATTCCACTTCTAGTTGCCCCTCTGGCATGTCCGGTAATCTACTTCGAGTGTTTACCATTGATCACTGCCACACAAGCACGAGAAGGAGATTGAGAAAAGACTAAGCGAGTTTAACTCATTGTACGTACTAATAACTTCATCAATTATTATAATAATAGTAAACCAAGTATGCTCACGTAACAATGCATTCATAATAGCAGTAGCTAAGTGAAATTATGAACGAACCATACACAAGAATTCTTGTCACCATCATCATAACTTTCAATTACAGTAATTTCGTAATCCTAACTCTCTTCCCACCTAGGATTTCTACCCCAAGAGGACAGTGAAGTCAAAACAGTCTAAAGCTTAAGTCTAGATATGCTACAACAATACATAGTTCACTTAAACTAAAACTCTGATACCAACTTGTAACACCTTAAAAATGGGGATAACAAAAACTTTCCATAAATGGAAAAGTGGTATAAAGTTTGCCAAAACAAGAGCCTCCCAAAAAGGGGGAATATACAAACAACCTGTTTAATCACAAATTTGTAATTTAACGGATAAATAAACAACAACCAACTAATCTAATTTCTACATCTAGAAAAGAGATTACAAAAGGGGTGTCATCTATAAACCCAAATTTTTCCAAAGATAGTTCAAGTGCCAAAATCCCCAAGCTCTTGCCCAAAGCATCTAAACTTGCCTAGGAGCCGCGCCGCTAATACCTGAGATACACATCGACACCAAACAAGTGTTAGGCCAAAAAGCCTAGTGAGTTGGACAATAATAAGCATGCATGAACAGTCACAATTTCTTATCAGCAGTTAACCAGTGTCCAAGTATATGTGGAGTCATTAGGGGAGACCCAAAGCACCAATCAATTCCACTCCAAAGAGTCAATGCACCTTGATGCCCTTAACAAGGAACACCCCAAAGGCCCGACACACCCGGAGATCATACCGTAAAGGAAACTTTCCGAGTGGCGGAGGTCTAGGCACATACCATTCCGGTGGTGCCCCAAGACTACATCCTCCTAGTGAACTTGCCTTGGTTCGTCCATCATAATGCATATAGGAGGTCCTTAGGTATATTTCAACCCAACATACTTCCATACCGACTACGGGTATAATGTTACCATCCTATCCTCATGAAATCCAACAAAAGTCCCAAATGACAATTATATTCGTCATGCATATAAATATGTCACCAAAGTGGTATTCCAACTAGAACCTTCATAATACCCATACATGCGTACATTTAACATAACATGGTATCTACATTTTGTATTCATGAGAAAAGCCCCAAATAATGGTACATATAACATACTTTATGGCATATCATCAATATCCATATCTCTAACTATTTCCACAAAGAAAACCCAAATACTTGAACACATAGAGATAAGATAATAATAAATGAGAGTATATGATGTGTATCTAGTTTTGACAAAGGTTAGTAAACTCACAATCTAGGTTTTATACCAAAACCTATAAAAGATGAAAACCCTAGATGTTGAAGGAGAGGAGACTTGAAGGTGAGTGATGATTGATCTTGAAGAAACCCTAGATTGTTGCCTCCTTAATGATAATAAATGCAAGGCCAACACCCAACCACTAATCTTGGGTGATATTAATGAGGCTAGGGTTTGGGGAGAGTTGGGAGTTGAATCTTGAGCTCCAAAATCGTCAATAGTGAAGAGAGGTATGAGAGTAATGACTTAGAATTCGGCTACAAACCCATTTAAACCAAACACCCCGTCGGCGACAATGCCCAGGGCATTGTCGCGTGTCATAGTCGTGCCCTCCCCCGAAGCTACGGTACACCTTCGGCGACCTTGACACGGCGACATTGACCATGTCATAGTCGCCTGTCATTGTCGCGCCACACCTCAGACGTCCCGAAATTCGACCAGTTTCGATAACTAACACGAGGTTTGAACAATTAAAGATGGTAAGTCAGATTATACGTCATTTCAACATATCAATTACCATAAAATGCATACAAAGGCTCATATACTCACATAGGTACATTTAATGCAATTAAAGGAATAAATACTTACCTTATAAAATTCTGGGTGTTACAGTATACTTATTACAAGTTAAGATAAACGACTAAACATATCTAGACATTTACCTTATTCTTCTTATTCACTCCATGGAGGGATCTACCAATCACCCGTGCACATCAACATTTGCACCATTTCAAGAGCAAGAGAAGCTCTATAAGGATCTATTACATGACCACTAGCACTAAAAGTTGCCTCCAAAGCCACATTAGTGATAGGAACAACCAAGATATTTACAACCATTCTAGACAAAATTCGATAGTTGTTTGATTGTTCCTGCCACCAAGTTAAGACATTAAATTTGTAGTCTTGACTAAAGAAACACCCCTCTTCTAGATACATATCAAGCTCAGATTTCACACGAGTTACCAATGTCTCAGGACTATAAACATCTAACAAAAGTTCAGATAAAATCACTAGATCCATTATTTCCTTCACGAGTATTTGATCCAAATTCACATTGCCCACTTTCATCCACAATAGAAGAAGAATAGATTCTCACATATTCATCAAAAAAGTGAATACATAACATCTTTGACTTTACTAATATTTTCCCGAGCTAAATTTGGAGGAACCATTTAGGGCCATGCAATCTTTATAGACCTCATTTTGAATCTAGGGTCTAACACGGTCCTTATTGAAGCTTCCAATCAAGATCCACAAAATGAGCAGTAATCACCATGTATTCAATTTTTTTGTGGCTTTGGCTTCCACAAATATGTCGTCAAACTTATTCGTTCCACTTTCTTGAACAAATCTTTTAGTTTTTTCTTCTCAAACTTATTGACTTTGAAAGAGTCTGCTTTAATAGAAACTCGGATACACATACCACAGTTATATTCAGGTATTCCCCTTTTCATCATCAACTTAAAGTCTTTCTTCTCAACAATACTGAAATGATGCACATGCATAGTGATCCAATGGGCTATCCCCTCTCTCATCTTTAACATGTTAAGTTAATCATTATGTAAAGCACTAACAAATCCAGATTGATTTATACCAATGCTTAATCTAATTAAAACCTCCTGTTACGTTCAAAACTTCCAGTACATGCAGGCGCGAGTTCCCTAACCCTTCCCCACCCTAATTATTTTTTACCTAAATCGAATTATATATCTACGTTGGACAGGGTCGACTGGTGACTAACGATAATGTACACACACACACACATATATATATATATTTCAATATTTGTTTATTTTTTTCAATAAATTGAATATAGGCTAATAGGCATATGATAATGATCTAGGTTATGGCATGATAGTTTGTGATAATTTGATAATGTGTAATATGTAACTCTCTCTCTCTATATATATATATATATATTAATTATTTTGCATTATTAATTTATTATCATTATTATGTATTTATAATTTTGATTCAAAATAATTCAAACCCGACCCGAACGTCCTACCCGATTATCACCCGAAGCCGAAGAAATCGCACCCTAAAAACAGAAGATCGAATCTTTCTACCCAACCCCGAAACCTGATCGGGTTTTACCCCACTCCACCCGAACCCATCTGATGTTCCTCCTATAAGTAATAAGACAAAGGAGAGGCAAGCTTACTTGCTTGCGGGTTTGGGCCTGATAAATAACAACGTTCATGAGGAATCCAATATCGATAGGCAGGTTTTTGATGATGCAAAATAGAAGGCAACACCTATCTTTAGAGAATATGGTGTCATGAGTCATGGGCCGTAGGTTGTGGTGAAGGAATTGGAACCACACTATAGCCTCTGTTGTGAGACTATTGGTTGCAATGCACTTCCTTTTCCCACATACTTCCCATGACTTGCTTTTAATGGCCAGAGCAACGACAAGCTCATCTTCATCGTCCTCGAAGGTAGGCATCCGAGCAGCAAAAACACAACATCCGGGCTTCTTGAGGCCTAGGACTCGGTTTATGGTGCTTGAATTATACCTCACCCAGTGACCACAGACCTTAACATTTGCGTCCTTTCTCCCGGTGGCTTCAACATAGAACTCCCAGACCAGTAAGGCGCTGGCTTTGCGTGCATTAACTTCTATCGATTCCTATCCTTGCGCATCAACTTGGCTTTTAACAAAGGGAATATTCTTTAGAAAGGTAGGGATTTTTTTTAAAGAATGTTCGTTTATTGATAGATCAAGGATCACAACACTTCCATAAACAGTAAGCTCTATGTGTGTGTTCTATGGTGTAAACGATCTCTGTATGCGCATGTGTTATGTTGTCTCTCTACTACGCTAACACTAAGACCACCTATATATATGGTCAACATGACCCATTTGACTTTACAAAACAATTACAATCTAAACACCCATACTATACAAACATTTACACTTTTGACCCTCTTTTAATCTTGAATACAATTTAGCTCTAACAATCTCATAGTGATTAACAACAGCAGTGGTAGTGAATTGCCAAGGTCAACCACTAGGTGCGGACCCAGTTGGCATTGTGGTTTTAGGCGGAGAGTTTGAACTATCATCTTCAGATTCCCCTGTAGATGCATAACCAACGTCATCAGAGTGAAATGATGAACTTTTACCTTTGACCGCAGGGTACTCCAGAACTTGCAAAACTAGAGAATGGTGAAGTGGCCACTTTCGAGCCCACAGTCGGACTCTTCCCTTTCACTGCTTTCTTCTTAGCCTCATCGTATTTTTTTTGCAACCTCTTTTCTCTTCTCTCCATATCATATTTTATTTTTGTATCTTCGTTCCTTCTCAACCTATCCTCATCTTCTTTCTTTTTCCTCTCAAACACTCTTTTGATTCTTTCCTCATCCTCTTTCTTCCTTTTTCCCTCAAGTTTCCTCATAAATTTGTCCTCCTCTTCCTCTCATTTTTTCACTCTTCCTCCTCTCGCTTTTGCCTTTCCTCTTCCTCCCTTTTCTTTCTCAGAGTCCCCTCCTTTCGCTTCTGAATGATTCTCAATCGTTGTTGAAGTTGCTCTTGCATTCGAGACATATCAGCCTAGCTTCTTGGTGTTCTTTCTCGAGAGCATCGACTTCAATATCAGGGATTCTGGCCTTTACAATAGAGAGTTGTTGGGACTCGACTTCGGTACCTGCAATGTTCAAAGATTCCTCCTCTGTTATGTCGGTGTTGGTTGGAGGTTGGTTCAGATAACCGGTGACCGGAATCACTACGTTCTCATCGGCTTCCGTATCAACATTGGACTCGGTGTTAGTTTGAGGTGTTCGCCGGCTAGTGAAGCGAGTAGGTGGGTGAGGTGTTTGGGCCAGTTTTTTTGCTCGATCCATGGAGTGAGTATAGAGATGGTGGTTAAGGAAATATGGAGAGGAAAAGTGGAGGAAGATAATAGAGAGAAATAATTGAGAGTTTTTAGGAAAAGATAAGTAAAAGGGTTAACTCTTTAGATAAGATAAAGGGTTACTCAAGTGTCATGGGTAAGGCAAAAGGTCTACCTCGATAGAAAATCTTATTTATGGCAGAAAAAGGTGAGGGATGAAGCAGAGTGTATTTAGGATAAAATGATTTTTAGAAAAAAAAAATAAAGAGAGAGATTGGTTACTTGGGTGGAGGGAAAAAGTAAATGAGTGTTTTATGGGGAAGAGATAAGGTTAATGGTTGTAAGGTCATTATGGCTGAAAAGGTGATGGGAAAAGATGAAAAGGTGATGGGTGTGTGCTGGATTTGACTAAGGTTGGCGCATGAGGCTGCTATCCATCAAGTGTCACATAAAGATACCAGACACGAAGTAGGATGCATGAGTGGTCACTCTGAAATATTTGCAACACTTGAGAGATTTTCGCCTGCAAAGATCTTTAGCATCAATAGTAAAAGAGAATAAAATGGCAAAAATAATAACAAATGTGGAAAATAAATGAAATAAAATATTTACATCATTTTCTCATGAAATTTTTTCTTACCCAAAGTGGGTAGGGAAGTGGGCACTCTCGTTTAGAAAGTGAAATAGTGTTTCACTCCCTGCCCATTAACTTTAAAGATCTCGCCCTAATGGGGTGCTATTAAATCTAAGGTTCTAAAAGAACTTATCTTGATCACTATATATGGTCCTATCCAACGAGACTTGAGCTTTCCTGGAAATAACTTGAGACACGAGTTAAATAGCAATACTTGTTGACCCTCTGCAAACTCCCTATGATTTATCCTTCGGTCATGCCACTTCTTGGTCTTTTCTTTATAAAGTTTTGCATTCTCGTAAGAATGTTAACGGAGCTATTCCAATTCATGCAATTGAAGGAACCTTTTGGTTCCAGCTGCATCCTCGTTCATATTAAGCTCTTTGAGGGCCCAAAAGGCCTTGTGTTCCAATTCTATTGGTAGATGGCAAGCCTTGCCAAAAACCTGCTAGAAAGAAGACATACCCAAAGGAGTCTTATAGGCCGTACACTAAGCTTACAGAGCATCGTTAAGTTTTGTTGACCAATCTTTCTGATGTGGTTTAACGACTTTCTCTAAAATGCCTTTGATCTCTCTATTGGAGAGCTCGACCAATCCATTGGTCCGTGGGTGATATGCAGTGGCTACTCTATGATGTATATCATATTTTCCAAGGACAACACTCATGAGCTTGTTTACAAAGTGGGTTCATTCGTCCCTTATCAATGCATACCAAAATGAGAAAAAATATTTTAATGCAAAAATTTCACCATGATGTTAGCATGTTTTGAAGGGCAAGCAATAACGTCAACCCACTTTGAAATGTAATCCACAACGACCAATATATAATGGTTGTTATTAGAGTTTAGGAAAGGACCCATGAAATCCATCCCCCGTACATTAGAAAGCTCTACTTCTAAGATATTATTAAGTGGCAATTTGTTCCGTTGAGAGATGTTCCCGGTTTGTTGACATTGCTTACATTGCTTAATAAACTCATGTGAATCTTTGAACCCAATGGGCCAGAAGAACCCACTCTGCAATATCTTTGCAACAGTGTGATGTCCACCAAAGTGGCCACCATAGTGAGATATGTCGTAACCGAGAAGTATTTGGTACTGCTCATTTCCATGAACACACATTCCCAATCTTGTACAAGTAAGGGTAGTCCCAAATATATTGTTTGCTATCATGCAAAAACTTCTTAAATGGTTGTCCACTGATGTGGCCTAATTTGTATTAGCACAAATAAGACTAAGACAATTGAATAGTGATGCAAGTATACACCGCTAAACATTATCGCCTTTCAAGTAATAAAGTGGTAAGAACCAAGTATCATATTCCACAGGGACAGGAAACTTTTAAATCTTTGGAAAGTCAAATCAGAAAAGTCAACTTCAGAGGACAAATTTAGAAGAAAAATATCTTTGTGATTGGGTTGCAGTTGAAAGTAAACAAAAGCAGTAAATGGAAAGTTGTAAATGAAAGCAGTAAATAAACAGTAAACATGAATGAGTCAATGCAATGGTGTAAAGTTCAATTAAGGCTTCCAACAAACAATCTGGTGGACGTGTGTTGCAACATATTTTAAACAAAGGTGATGATGCAACATGAGATCAAGTAGCTCAGGAAATAAGTTTAGCATCCAACCATCAACTAAGAGTCACTCAAGTAAAGCCCAATATCCATTGTTATTTGAAATTTTCTGTATTGATGCATGTGGATCAGCCCAATATCCATTGTTATTTGAACTTTTCTCAAGTATGTCAAACTCATCATTATAAGTATAAGTTGTGAAAGCTCCTCCTGCAGTAACACCAAGCATTTGTCTAGCAATAGTGGTTAAACCATTGTAAAATGTCTCTAGTTGAAGGCAGTAAGGAATGCCATGGCGAGGGTATTTTCTTAATAACACTTTGTACCTTTCCCATGCATCAGGTGTTGCTTCATCATCCATTTGTCTAAATAAACATATATTATTTCTAGATTCAACGTTCCCGTTGGGAGGAAAATATTTTCTCAAAAATTTCTCTACAAGATCATTCCAAGAGATGATGCAATTTGGTTGTAAAGAGTTAAACCATAACTTTGCTCTATCCCTTAAAGAATATGGAAACAATTTCAGCCTTAAGGCATCATTAGACACTCGGGGGATGAGAAAACAAATAGTTAGTTCAATGAAAGATCTTAAGTGTAAATAAGGGTCTTCAGATGGCAAACCACTAAACTGGCCATTAATCTGCAACATCTGAAACATAACAGGCGTGAGCTCAAAATGAGTTGACTCAATGTATGGCCTAAGTATCCCTGAATTTAATTGACTAAAAGCAGGAATAATATAGTCTATGATTCCTCTATCCCGAGAATCAACAATTCGTATGATGTTCTCCGTTACAGTAACTAGGTGATAGAAAAATTGACTTTCAAAAACTTAAAATCCAAAAACACGTGGCTTTGCCTGTCCTCGGCAACGGTGCCAAAAACTTGATGTGGCCTAATTTGTATTAGCACAAATCAGACTAAGACAAATGAATAGTGATGCAAGTATACACCGCTAAACATTATCGCCTTTCAAGTAATAAAGTGGTAATAACCAAGTATCGTATTCCACAGGGACAGGAAACTTTAAAATCTTTGGAAAGTTAAATCAGAAAATTCAACTTCAGAGGACGAATTTGGAAGAAAAATATCTTTGTGATTGGGTTGCAGTTGAAAGTAAACAAAAGTAGTAAATGGAAAGCTGTAAATGAAAGCAACAAATGGACAATAAACAAGAATGAGACAATGCAAGGTTGTAAAGTTCAATTAAGGCTTCCAACAAATAATCTGGTGGACGTGTGTTGCAACATATTTCAAACAAAGGTGATGATGCAACATGAGATCAAGTAGCCTAGGAAATAAGTTTAACATCCAACCATCAACTAAGAGTCACTCGGGTCAAGGTTTTGACAAGCACTACACCACATATCTCAAGTGTCACGCTTGTGATATGGGCCGAACGGCCGGTCATCTCCTCTTAGATTGCATGGTGTAGGAATATATATCCATTTTTTAGTATATTTTTACGAAAAGTTTACTTCCATGTCATTCAAGTGGGGTATGTCTAATGGATCGGGGTCTCAAGTCCAACACACTTTAACACTTTTAGCAAGTGGCCACTTGTCAAGAAGATGTTAGATCATTATAAACTTGAATGAAAAATTGGAGAAAACATCAATCCTTAAGCAATATCCACTTCATGTTTGTTTTTAGACCTCAACCTCCCTTCACACCCAAGCTAAGGGATTAGCCTATCATCGCTTGGTGTGCTTGTAGTGGTATGTTCGGTTAAATCCAAATTATAATTTACCTCTATTTTTAGGAGTGTTACATTTAGACGATTAGCAAACAATTGAGTATTGTCTTACTAAGTTTTTAACAAGTGTCAAATATGATGTTGATATTTTTGTTTCAAGAAATGCACAAAAACATTGTTTTTATGTAACATATGATATTTTGTCTTGTGTTACTCGGATTTTGGTTTGTCCCATGGTTATATCATTTTATTTGATAAAAACTATTGAGAGATTAGTTTCATATATTATTTTTTTAAATTGAGGGCATTTTAACTCTTTCACTTGGGACATAAAAAACCATATGACCTGCCATGTGGTCAATGTTATCTTCCACCTTTCTTAATGACCGGAAATAAGAAATAGGCAAAGGATCGTGCGATAAGTTGAGTTAACGATGAGAAACGTGAGAAGTTGATTTGAACCGTTAATCTCTAATAATCTCAAACCCTCCCATGAATTGCGGCTTAAAAGGGAAATGATCTGGTGCATCTTATCTCGGTGCATCTCATCCTAATATGCGTCTATTTCTCATCCAGCGGTTGTTAACCACTTCTCACGCTTCTCACCGTTAACTCAACTTCTCACCGGACCCTAAGCCTATCTTAATAAGCATGTAAATTACATTATTTTCTTTAATTATAATAAAATATGTTATTCGTTTATCTGCCAACACACACACGACCAATCAAGCCTTTAGTCGGACCACGTTCACCTGCGAAAAGATCAAAATATGCCCGCCTAGTGTGAGAGCATCTCCAATCGAACGACATTTTACAATTTTTGCCGTTTTACGGCCTCCAACCATCCGACAAATTTTCAATTTTTTTGCCGCCCATCAATTTCGATCGTCAAATTTGCTGGAATTTGCCGTGTGATTTTCAACCGGCATATTTGAGAGGGCCCACCACTACCTCCTTTTAATTATATTTTAACATTAATTTAATTTTATTATGATATAACTAGAAGCGTACTCATGCAATGCAGCGAGATACATCACGATTTTAATGTTTCATTTTTTTTTATCGATTTACAGTACGATTTTGGATGATTTTGAGAAAGTGATAATGTTTTTTTTATAAATTTGTTTAATTTAGGCTTAATAATATAATATTTTTTATATAAAAAAATAAGTATTTTGTTAGAATTCAATGATTATCTTATATATTTTAATGACATTTAGAAAAAATAACCAATTACATATTTAATAATATAATTAAAACAAATTTATAGTAATATAATATATTAATTAATAGTGATACATGGAAATGTCTGCATAGAAGGAAGACTCTGCACATACCAAATTGATGGATGTTAGAAGCCTGCAGTAGTAATATGTATCTTGTGCTTTGATACTTGTAAATTAAGAGATTTTTAAAATCTTGCATAAAATGATGGTACCTTATGCCTAATAATCTGTCTTTAAGAGTTTTTTATCCGTGTTTTATAATATAGTATAGATAAATTCACATATTTATATAATCTAAATTATATATACATTTAATTATTTGTTTTTTAAATTTGTGTAATTTTTTTTAAATATAATATTAACTAAAAAAATTATGGTTTTTAATTTAACATTTTAAATTAATTATTTATTATTTATTTATAATATTTATAAATTATAATTATTGTTACTAAAAATAGTTTAATAATAAATAAAATAAGTTATTTTAATGTAGGATCTATAACTTTGGTGTTTTTTTAGAGGATGGTTGAAGACTTGGAGTTGAGTTTTTTTTTTTTTTTGTGTTGATGGACCCATCAAAATTAGTGTTTTTGGTGTTTTTTTTTGGTGTGAAGGTTGGAGCTATACATGGTCTCGTAACTCGTTAATCCAAAGATGTCGATACCAAACATGAGATTTGGCAACTCCATGCATATAATATAATACCAAATAGTTAGGTGCGAAAACAGCCATGAGACACCACCCATCTTTCCCTCTTGTGGCTCGGCTGTCTCCTGCAAAAAAGGTTTTGAAATTTTGTTGAAAATTTTCTCCAATAATCGTTTCTTGTTCTTTCGATACGGACTTCATTTAATGTTTGCTTCCTTTTTCATGTTCGAAGATCTCCCTCTCTCTTTCATAGACCCCACACGGAAAGCTTTTCCATAATCATTACCAACCATTTTCTATTCTTATTTTGGGTTTATTTCCCTTTCTACCATCACATCCTCGTTTTGAAGATCATTTCGTGTTGATTGGGTTATTCCTCTCCTTGAAAAGGAGAGGAATTTAAATCTATGGGAGTGGAAAAAGAATTTAGGGAGATCGTTATATTTAGCAAACGCAATCGCCCTAAGCAATATCATCTTTTTGAAGGGAGGTTTTGATTCTAGGGTTTGTTTTATGTCCATTAATGTAAGGATTCTTTAGTCTTCTTCTGTGACACCCTTTTGTACAATTTGGTTGTTGATTTCATCTGCTTCTCTTGGGACTTTTCACAAACGGGTGGTGTGCGTCAAGGGTTTGATCTGGTTTCGACGTTGTGACCAAAATTATTAAGGAAAATAATAATAATAATAGTAATATTGATAATGGGTTGTATTAATTGCAAGTGTTGTGGCAGTTTCCCATCATCTTCTTCTGATGATAATGGGGACAGTCATGAACTCATGGGCAACAAGGGGGATATTTTAACTGCAAGTGAGCCATTAGAAGTTGTTCCTATTCCTTCTCACAATCTTATTTTGGAGTATTCAGTGATTTCTCAACGTGGATATTACCCTGATACGCCTCATAAAGAGAATCAAGATTGTTACTGTATCAAGACTCACATTCGAGGTGACCCCAATGTTCACTTCTTTGGTGTTTTTGATGGGCATGGTCAATCTGGCACACAATGTGCGAATTTTGTCAAAAATAGGCTAATTGAGATCCTCTGTAGTGATGATAGATTGTTGGAAGATCCTGCCACAGCTTTTAACTCCGCGTTTTCCACTACAAACGATGAGCTTCATGCTAATCAAGAAATTGATGATTCTATGAGTGGCACAACGGCAATTGTGGCTCTTGTCATTGGTGATAGGCTTTTCGTGGCTAATGTGGGCGATTCAAGAGCTGTGATGTCCGTTAAGGAAGAGGGCAACGATCGGATTGTTGCTGAGGATTTGTCTTCTGACCAAACGCCTTTCAGGAAAGATGAATGTGAAAGAGTGAAGCTCTGTGGCGCCAGGGTTTTGAGTGTTGATCAAGTTGAAGGGCTAAAAGATCAGACTATCCAATCGTGGGGTGATGAAGAGAGCGAAGGCAGTGATCCACCACGGTTGTGGGTGCCAAATGGAATGTATCCTGGGACTGCATTTACACGTAGCATTGGAGATGGTTTGGCAGAACATATCGGTGTTGTGGCTGTTCCTGAAGTAAAAGAATTTCAGCTCACCGCCAACAATCCATTATTTGTCCTTGCAAGTGATGGTGTATTCGAGTTTCTATCCAGCCAAGCTGTTGTGAATATGGTATGCTATTATCTAATGTTCATCAATTCTCATAACTCCAACAAAAAGAACTTAGTTTGTTAATATTTTGTGAAATGGATCATCCCCATAACCGTTTGATCTCTTGCTACTATAAATAGTTTATGTATATACTTCATAAGCTCAAATATTCTTTCCTTGATAAAACCTGTTGACCATTTTTTTAAAGATTAGTATTTCATGGGTAGACTTCATAAGCAAAAGTAGATGAATGCAAAATTGTGTTTGGCCATCTGCCAATTCTAATACTCCTTAGATGATATGAATTTAGGGCTTTTGGGTATGTGTAAAATAGGCATACACAAGACTTTCACATACAATTCACCAAGGTAGTTTTATAGCTAATTTGGTTCTATTTTTAGGTGAACGGTAAATCATTACTCTACATTCCAGTAACTTGCATTAAATCATGTATCAAATGATAAGGGAAATTTTGGCCATTTTATAATTATTGAGCAATTGATATATGTAAGTCAAAAGTTCGTTAACCTTTATAATCATCCAACAGTTTTACCTCTTTATGGCACTTTAATGTTATTGCTACTTCAAATCAGTTTTAGAAAGTGAAATCAATCTTTGGGAGACAAGTGTTTTTGTATCATTAATAGATAAATCGTCATCCGGAAGTAATGGAGAGATTGGTGTAAATTTTTTGCTTTCATCTTCACATGTAGCATCGTGGTAGATGGAGGAAGGGGATGTTTGTTTAGAGCTTAATAACTTAAGCAATAAACTATATGTTGTTGTTTGGTTACAATGTAATGATTAAGCCATTAAGCCGATTTGGCTTAATTGGGTCGGTCCCCCCTTCCTAATGGATTTAGTCATTTGTATTCCTAAAACACCCATTTGCCCTTTATACTCTCTCCTCATATATGTTATTCTGCTCTCTCCCTCCCTCCCGAAGCTCACCTCTCCTTGCTGTCCGCCATGTTATGGAGGAAGAAGACAGCTGCGGCAGTTGAGGTTAAGGATGCATATCTTGACAATTTTGTAAATATTTTTGGAGGACCATGTGGAGAAATTGAGGGACTTGGATGGGGTGAATCGATTTGAGTGAAGGGTTATTGTGTTGCCCAGTAGGGTTTCAATCAAACACGAATCAGGTAATAACAAAAGTAAAAAGATTGATTCAAACTTTGTTGTTTATTGAATCAAATATGAATATTTGTACAATTTAGGTTCCCCCCTTAAAACGTAAAACAAAATGTTATATTTATACTAATCTATGATGACGGTTATTTTCCAACCATCGCATCCCTTCGTGAACCATCGCATCCCTTCGTGAACAGGTATGCATCTCTTCGTGAACAGTGAACAGGTATGCATCTCTTCGTGAACAGTCACAACTGTTGGCATCCCTGGACGGGATTAGTCTAACATTCACCCCCCTAATCTCGTTCTTGCTCCTTTAGATCCTTCACGCCAAGCAACTATCTCATTTCTGCGAACTTGATCCTTGCTAAGGCTTTAGTAAGTATGTCTGCCCTTTGTAAATCTCCACTTACGTGCTCGACTTCTATCTGATTCTTTTCAACACATTCTCTGATAAAATGATAACGTATATCAATGTGTTTGCTTCTTCCATGAAATACGGGGTTCTTCATAAGTGCTATCGCCGATTTGTTGTCGACTCTGATTGTAACCCTTTCTTCCTTCCAACCTGTTAATGCATTCAATAGTCTTTGTAGCCATAATGCTTGACAAGCTGCTGCTGTTGCCGCCATAAATTCTGATTCACATGATGATAATGCAACAGTAGGTTGTTTCTGAGAATTCCATCTTATTGGTGAATTTCCAAGGTAAAATACGATCCCTGTCGTTCCTTTGCCTTCTTCTATGTTGATGCCGTAACTACTATCACTATATCCAAGTAACTTGCATCCACCTTTCTTCTTGTAGGTTATACCAAAATTTAATGTGCCTTTGATATAACGTAACACCTGTCTAATTGCCTTCATATGTTGTTCCTTTGGTTCTTGCATAAACCGGCTTAATAAACCAACTGAATAACTGAGATCCGGTCTTGTATGAAGTAAATATCTTAAACACCCAATTAGACTTCTGTACTTCGTAGCATCAACTAGTTCACCTCCCTCTGTCTTTATTAGCTTTGTTCCTGGATCCATGGGAATCTTGGTTTTGTTGCAATCTAACATTCTTGCTTCCTTAAGAATCTTGTTGGCATATCCTGATTGCTTTATAGAGATTTCACCCCCTGTTTGGGTAACCTCTATTCCCAAGTAGTAAACTAATAAACCTAAGTCACTCATCTCGAACTTTTCTTCCATTTGTGACTTAAACTTCTGAAGGTCTTCCTTACTGCTTCCAGTTATAATTAAGTCATCCACATAAATTCCAACAAGCAACATAGAGTTTTTACTTATCCTTGTATAGACTGCTTGTTCTAATGTACATTTCTTGAAATCCAGTGATTTCAAAGTTTGATCCAACTTCATGTTCCATGCACGTGGAGCTTGCTTCAATCCATAAAGTGCTTTAACAAGTCTGTACACTTTATCTTCATTTCCTGGTTTCATAAATCCTTCTGGTTGTGTAACATATACTTCTTCCTTAAGTTCCCCATGTAAAAATGCTGATTTTACATCTAAGTGGTGAACTTCCCATCCATGATAAGCTGCCAATGCAAGAATTAATCTAACTGTTTCCATTCTTGCTACAGGAGCAAAGACTTCGTCATAGTCTATTCCATGCTCTTGTACGTATCCCTTAGCTACTAAACGAGCCTTGTGTTTTATAATCTTCCCATTTGCGTCTCGTTTAGTCTTAAATACCCATTTCAGACCAATAGCCTTTTGTTTGTCTGGTAAGGTGGCTAGCTTCCATGTCTTGTTTTTATTGATTGCGTCAATTTCTGTATGCATTGCCTCGATCCACTTCTTATCTCGTGCAACCTCTTTGTAATTTCTAGGCTCTTCCTCTAGTAGTAGCAATTCATTACTTTGCACTTCTGGTGCTTGATCATAGATTTCAGATAAGTTTCTGAAACCTCTAACTGGCGTATGATCAAACGGCCTGGATGAACTTGCTGTTGATGTATATCCAGTAGATTCTTCTGAATTAGGCTCATAGGTATATGGTGGAGGTGTTGATGGATTGTCTATTGGTTGTACAATCTCATCATCAGATATATCACCTTGAGCATTATTTTGCATGGAACTTGGTGTACTCTCTTCATCATTTCTTTCCGAATCTTGAGTGCTTAACTTCATTAATGATCCTTGAACATGATGTTCGGTTATCATTTATAATAAAGTCCTTCCATTCTGGTTCCTTTGGATCAACGTTATCCAAGTAACCTTTCCAGTCCCATCCCTCATTTTCTTTGAATTTTACATCTCTACTAACATTAATCACTTTTGTTACAGGATCAAATAATCGATAAGCTTTTGATCCTGGTTCAGTTCCTAGGTAAACTAATTCCTTGCTTCTATCATCTAACTTCTTTAGATGTGGCTTGGTTACCTTTGCATAGGCTTTGCATCCAAAAACTCTAAGGTGTCTCATATTCGGTTTTCTACCCTTTAACGCTTCATAAGGTGTAGAATCCCTCAGAGCTTTTGTAGGTACCCTGTTTAAGACATATACCGCATGTCTAATAGCTTCAGCCCAAAAATTTTGTGGCATATTCATAGCCTTCAGCATTCTCCTTGTCGTGCACATTACAAACCTATTCCTTCTCTCTACTATGCCATTTTGTTGTGGAGAGTATGGTGCTGTAAGTTGTCTAAGTATGCCATTCTCATTACAGTACCGTGTGAATTCCCTTGATGTGAATTCACCACCTCTGTCTGTTCTAAAAGTCTTTAACTTTTTCCCGACCTCATTTTCCACCTTCAACTTGAATTCCTTAAAAGTCTCGAATGCTTCATCTTTTGAATTCAAGAAGTACACCCACATGTACCTAGTACAATCGTCTACTAGCAAGAACATGTACTTCTTTCCTGATTCTGTTGCTGGGGAAATAGGTCCACATAAATCACCAAACACTAAATTCAAAGGTTCTATTGACTTAGTGTTTGTCTGGTTAGGAAACGGAGCTCTACTGTGCTTTCCTAGTAAGCAGGCGTTGCACACTTGATTCTTATGACTTATACTGGGTATTCCTTCCACTAATTTCTTCTGAGTCATTTGTTTAATTGAATCAAAATTCAAATGACCCAACCTAGCATGCCAAAGCCATGCATGGTCTTCTAAATTAGTCAATAAACAGATAGGCATACCAATTTTCAAATTGATTTTGTAAAGTCGGTTTCTTGATCTCTCAACTCTCATAAGGAGTTTTTGATCCTGACCATATAGCAATAATACATTGTTTTGCATAATGACCTTACAGCCATTCTCTGTAGTTGTCCTAGGCTCAAAATATTACTTTTCAGACTTGGAATGTAATAAACATTAGGAATTATTTTTTGTTCCTTGTTTTTACATTCGAGTAATATAGAGCCTCTACCCTTAATCTCTACATATGACTCATCACCAAAACGGACTCTTCCTGAGATTTTTTCGTCTATCTCCTTAAAGTGTGTCCTAACTCCGGTCATATGGTTACTAGCTCCATTATCCAAGTACCATAAGCTTTCATCCGTGCTTATGTATTTCTCAGGTTCAATCTTCTTTTCATCTAAGAAGATTTCCTCAACCTTATCTCCTTTTCCTTGAACTGCCATTAAGAGCGTTGGTTCCATATCTTCCTGAACCAAATTCGATTGCTCTTGTCCACTATCCTTTAGTTTGCAGTTTCTCCTGACGTGTCCAAACTTGTTACACTTGTAACATTTAACCTTATTTGAATCCTTTGCACCCTTCTGGAAGTTATTCTTCTTGAACTTGTGCGAGGATTTCTTCCCTTTGTTAGATTGTTTGGTTCTTTCGTCTTGCTTGTTATCCTGAGATGACCTAAACTTCTCTTGTCCACCATTCTTAAAACCTTTCTCATGACTTGAACTGTTGTCATGGTTTGTGAACAAAAGTTTATCCTGATTGTCAGTCGGGCTTCCATTTAACAGATTCAGCCTTTCCTCAAAGGCTTTCAGCCTACCAATTGTCTCATCTAAGGTTGTTGTCTCTAAATCAGTAAATTGTTCTATGGCTGCCACAATCTGTATAAATCTCTTCGGTACGGAACTTAAAAGTTTTCGTACTAGAGTTTGCTGATCAAATGTTGATCCTAAGCCACTTGCCTTTGTGACAATACTATTGAGTTTCGCTGAAAAAACATCAATACTGTCATCTTCTTTCATCTTTAACATCTCAAATTCGGTTTTGAGAGTTTGAAGTCGTGCCTTTTGCACTCTATCTACACCTATGTGTCTGGTTTGCAGTGCTTTCCAAATTTCTTTTGCACTTTTGCAACTAGCAACTTGTAATACCATTTCCTCTGGTAATGCTTGAAATAGATATGCAGTTGCTGCCATATCTTTCTTTTCATCTCGTTGCGCATTATCAATAGGTTCTATCATTTCCCAAAGTCCGTTTGCCTTTAGTATGGTTTTTATCCGAATAGCCCATACCGTATAATTTGTTGCCTTCAAAACAGGACATTGAAATTGGGAAATGGTATTAATCTCCTTTTGAATTATAATTTCCTTTTGGTTTTTATCACCCATTGTACTCTAACTATTCCTATCTCAAACTTTAACTTGATATAGGAATTTAGGAAAATTATATTCAAATACTAAGAATCAAAAAATAAGATTAAAAATTCAGGTTTAAATTAGAACGTAAAATCTGGATTTCCAATGATTCCTTTGATGAGATTTGTTTTCCTTCCTGTAACCGTGGTCCTTTCTTTCTTTTGTTTCTATCGAGGGCTACAATAAGACCACTCCTTGTTTTCCTTTTTTTTTTTCAAAAACACCAAGAACACAAAATGTTCTTCTTCCTTGTAAAAACACCGAACACACCCTGGTGTGCCTTTTCTCCCCCTTTTTTTTTCGAACCAACAAGAACACACAGATGTGTTTCCCTTTCATCCCTGATCTGTTTGTCCAAAGAAGTCCCTGTTCTTCTTTGTTTCTGTCCGAACCACAAATCAAACACTGGAGTTGTGTTTTGGTTCAAAATCTATATACAGAAATCGCCCCTAACTTCCTCGATTTTATTCCGGTCCTGGAGTGTCAAAAGCGAAGCCTAGGCTCTGATACCAATTTGTTGCCCAGTGGGGTTTCAATCAAACACGAATCAGGTAATAACAAAAGTAAAAAGATTGATTCAAACTTTGTTGTTTATTGAATCAAATATGAATATTTGTACAATTTAGGTTCCCCCCTTAAAACGTAAAACAAAATGTTATATTTATACTAATCTATGATGACGGTTATTTTCCAACCATCGCATCCCTTCGTGAACCGGTATGCATCTCTTCGTGAACAGTGAACAGGTATGCATCTCTTCGTGAACAGTCACAACTGTTGGCATCCCTGGACGGGATTAGTCTAACATATTGGTAGTGATGGTGATCAGGGGTTTAGAGTTGCGCTCTTTGCTGGACCTACCTTGAATCAAAGCCCACGCCTATACACTTTCCAAGTCTGTAAAACTTACCATTATAACCCTTGAACTTAAAACACAAACAAAACCAAAATATCGAACAAACATACATGGCCCCTTCAAACATCAACTGTAGGGTGCAACCTGCATCCACTCAAGCTCACCTGCTCTCCCCTTACACTTTTGCTCATATACACACTCTTGTGTGTTTTTAGAGAGAGACAGACCCAATTCAAATCTTACAAAAGAGATTGAGAACATGAGAGATTGTTGAATTCGAGTTCGATTTTAGGCTGTTATTCAACACAAAAACAAACAACAATTTTTTAATCCATACAGCCGGCTTAATCCATACATGGCTAAATAGAAAAAAACCAAACGGCCATGAGCTCATGAAGTCTTAACCAAATATACTCTCTTTGTCCCATGAAAATAGCAGTATTTGACGTAATATAGTTTAAGAGAAATGTTTGACTATGTCTTAAAAACCACTGGATAATGACATCATAAGGGAATGCTGTGGACCTATATGAATATTACTACCCGTCCTCCAAAAAATACAACTTATTCCTTTTTTTAAGTAAGATCCTTGCTCAAATCTATCTATTTGGCATTGATTTTGATGCAAAAAGTTTTCTCAATTTAATCCTGAGGGGACTTTTGGGTATATGATTACTAGTTAAAGACTCATTAAACTAAGTGCAATGTTGCACTTTTTGGGATGGAGGGAATATCAAATTTTTGTAACGATGACAATAGGCAAGTTTTTGTGAACATATATAGAACATGGTTTATTAAAAAACTAATGCTAACTTAGGATTATGAGATTGATCTTTAGAATTTTTCATTTATGTTCTATTCATCTTATCTATTATTTGATTTTCTCTAAACTATTGCTTTTCCTGGTGTAGGCAAACATATATGCAGATCCCCGGGATGCATGTTCTGCCATTACCCGAGAATCATACAAATTATGGTTAGAGCAGGAGAATAGAACAGACGATATAACAATCATTGTTGTGCATGTTAAAAGCTTATCCGATGTAAGAAATGTGGATTTTGCATCTTAGTCTTCTTTATTTCCTTATTAAAGTAAAGCCCATGCCTCCATTGAGAACCTTACATTCTGGGAGATCCTGCTTTTGGGATCTGTAAACTGCAAGCAACAATATATCTTTCAAGTAGTGATTCGGTATACGTTCATCTTATACTTGCTGCCATGTTGACATGAGGTTATATGTACCCTTTAAGTTTGAGACCTGTAATAGGCACCAGACATTCAAAATGTACAATTATTTGTGAAGAAGACACAATTTGTTATAAGAAACTATTTGCATGTACTACAAAACATGTTGATTGTATATTCATTTACTGGATCTCACATGTATGGCTAGTAAACGATATGGCTGCAATTGGACATTTGTCCCAATGGTATCAGTGAATGTCTACAACTCGACTGGTTCAACCTGAATCTATCTTAGGGAGAATGACATTTGTGAACTTTACGGTCCCTAACAGTTTTAATGACCTTCTTGTGTTGCTGAACAATAGCAGGTATCAGAAATCGATATGGTATGCAAGAGAAGTGGCAGGATAGCAACTTGCTCCGCCCATCCAAGCACCATTCTTGCTACTTTATGTGGTACTTAACAGATCAGTTAGTGCATATATGGTTAGGACGGTCTTTTGCGCACGAAAGGAGTTTGTAGGGAAAAACCGAGCTTAGTGAGATATGTAGCAGTTAACCATAGTTTGAGCTTAGTGTTAAACTGGCTTTTGGACTGTAACCATTTTGTTAATAAATGCTATGCTGCTTCCCAGGCTTTCTGAGTTATGAGTTATAAACGTTATTGTATATCAGGATATGTAACAACTCCATCTTAGATCAGTTAAATAGTTTATTAATAACTTCTGATCATGGTTTTGGTGCATTTGGAGGTTATCGGGCTAACATGCTGTTTTACGCTGAAGGGTTAATCGTTTTAACTTGGCTTAATTGGTTTTATAACCTATTGTTTGTTCGTGGAGGTAAGGGCCAGGCCGGTTTTTTTGCAAACAAAACTTGGAATGGTTCTTTGTCTATTGCAATTCGAAAATTCCATATGCAGATATTTGATCTTTTTGACGTCAAGCAGAAGAAGGGGGTTACTGATTTCGGTGACTTTGTTCGAGCACTTAATGTTATGGATGGAACAGGATTCATAGAGCGACAGGAGGTACATTTGTGCTAGTTTTATGTTGTATGCTTTTGCATGTTTATGGCTATATTTTCATTTTTGGGAAGTTTTCAATTTCTAGTTACTCA
This sequence comes from Arctium minus, assembly GCA_954870635.1. NCBI lineage: Eukaryota > Viridiplantae > Streptophyta > Magnoliopsida > Asterales > Asteraceae > Arctium > Arctium minus. The sequence continues at coordinate 28,659,120 of OX941089.1, read as the reverse complement.
CCGATTATATGATAAGGATCCTATCAAAGACCATGGATTTAAGGCAAATTACTGAACATAAAAACTAAATAGTGTATGGTTTCTTGTTTTCTACTATTATTATGGCATGTATGTGATTTGAACATCTTCTTATTGATCATAACATTTTCATTGTGTGTAATCTTTGTTAATCGCTGAAACTGCTGATGATACCTTTGAGATAATACTCGATAAGGTGAGTTTACTAATTACTTTTGTAACTGTACATTCTTGAAGTGACATCAATACACAACCAATAGAAATTACATAAAAGGTGAAATGGTATTCATTTGGCTCATGTACTGTCCAATAAAATTATTTTTTGCACTACATCATGAAATATGTACGAGTAAATTATATGCTTGGTCCCTGTTCTTTACATGTTATAACGTCTCAAGTCCCTAGAGTGAAATAATTACAAAAAACAGTCCGTGGTACGCATATTATAACGCCTTGAGTCCCTTGCCCTAGCTCTGTTAAAAGATAGGGTAATTTTGTCTTTTTATTTATTTATTGAAGTTTTGAGCTTTTAACTTCCAATAGCAACATCATGACACGTGTTAGTGAGCCCACATGTTAAAGGAAGCCTCCCTCTCTCCCCTCCACGTCAACCTCCCCCCTTCCTTTCCCTCCTTCTCCGGCACCGGAGGTCTTTTCCGGCATTGCAGTTGACCAACGCGAGTCTCCAAAACCTGATGTCGTAGGTAAGGGGACTTCGTTTTCCTTCCCTACATCCACACCCAAAATAATGCAACCCCAGAAAACCCTAGCGGTATTGTTGAAAAAGTCATCAAGCTTTTCGATCTGTGTCTTTATTTTCTGTTGGTAAAATCCTAGTCTTTAGGTTCTATGTGATTGCGTTTCTTTTGTTTTTCAGTTGTTTAATAAAATTATCCAGAATAGTGGAGCTCCCTTGCTTACTTAGGTATGAAAAATAATATGAGCAGAAAATAAAGGTTAGCAAGGTGAAACTAGTCTTTAGGAATCTTTGTTGTTGAAAATCTTGTCTGCTCTCCGATCCATCTCAGGCAACCATTAACAACATCCTCGCCTCCTCGGACACAACCAACATTCTTGCCCGTTCGATGAAGACAATGGATGCCTGAAATGTGCTCTGTGTGTGTGTGTGTGTGTGTATTATGAGGGGAAGGAGGGGTCCTGATTGGGGTGGGGGGGGGGTGGGGTTCACTGGAGAAGGAAAAAGAGGTCATGGTGGGGGAAGGGGATGTTGCCGGTGCCGAATAAGAGTGAAAATGTGGGCGGGGGTTTGTTTAACCAATATGTATAGGCGAAGGATCGTGTGAGAAGTTGAGTTGACGATGAGAAGCGTGAGAAGTGGATCTGAACCGTTGATCTCTTTTAATCTCAAGCCCTCCCATGAATTGCGGCTTAGGGGCTGTTTGTTTACCTCTTAATGCTTCCATTAAGAGGCAACCTCTGAATCGTTAAGAGGTGAATCTTCTTTGACAAAAAAAAGGTTTGCCTCTTAATGGTTCCAAAACCCTTTGAATAATTTTGTATCCTGACCCTCCCTTAACCATTCAGAGCCCTAATTTCATTATGATTAAAAAACAACCGTATTTCATTTTGCATTATATCATAAGGGCCTCTTATTCATTCTGACCACCTAATCATTCTGCACCAAACCATTCAGCAACTGCCAAACAGTCCCTTAGAAGGGAATTGATCTGGTGCATCTCATCCTAACGTGACTTCCATTTCTCATCCAACGGTTGATAACCACTTCTCATCGAAACCCAACCGTATATATATATATATATATATATATATATATATATATATATATATATATATATATATATATAAAATTTAGTTTCTTAATTTTTAATTAGAACTTAAGGGAACTAGGTCAAATGACCTAAATGCCCTTGAGTTAACAGAATGCGGAAGAACCAAGGACGTTATAAAATGCATACCACAACCACATGGTTGTTTTCTTAATTATATCACTTTAGGGACTTGAGATGTCATAACATGTAGAGCACCGACACCAAGCATGTAATTTACTCTGTATTTATTTAGCCGTTGTTCGCGACACTAGAAAAGAAAGCAAAACTACCATTTGTTCATCTTAAAAAAGTGTGATGTTACTATGAATCCATGACAAATATGTTATAAATGTTGACTTTTTTTGCCATAAAGTTGCAGGAGACGGATGATGGCACTAGTGAGGAGGATATATAGTATGACGGTTGAGGGGTGAGAGGAGGGGCAAACCAAGGAGAAGTTGGGAGGAGAAACTAAGGATGAACATGATATATGGCTATAGACATTTTCGAGGGTATGACATCTGAAAGGAGCGTTTGAGATATATTTAGGATAGTAGCCATGTAGGGACTATAGCTAACTTGGATGGGAGGCAGGGGTAGGGGCATGGGCGGACCTGTAGTGGTAGTGGTGCCACGTGGCACATGTCAACGTATTATTCTTTCGTCGAAGTGTAAAAAAATTTAGGTTTGTGAAAGGTGCAACCGTATCAATTTGTTACGTGCCACCATATATACTTTGAAACTACAACAAAGAAACAAGTTTATATGTTTCTTCCACTTCAGACCTGGGTTCAAGTCCCATTAGAGTCATTTTCTTAGTTTTTAGTTTTTAATTTCAGATTAATTATGTTTTTTTTAAAAATTGCAATAATAGGACTCGAACTCGAGACCTCACGTTTGAAAAGCAAGAAACTAACCACCAGACCAATATTGATTATGTGAAAAATATCTCTATATGTTTCTTATAGTTAAATGGTGCCAGCGTTTGAAAAAATTTATGGGTCCGCCCCCGGGCAGGGATTCATGCCCCCAACAGAAGCCAAAAAGACTTGAAAATTGTTTTTTTAATCTTTAACTCTTGCGTTTACCCCAAAGTTTTCCATTCATGCCCCCCGACCTTTTTCCATTCTTGCCTTTTTGGCAACTCACTCACTCATTGCTTCTTGCAACCCATTCACAGCTTTTTTGTCGTAATTATTGGCAATTCTACTTCTTTTTAAATTTATGATTTTCAATATTTAATTATGGCGTTTCTTTGAGAATGCATTTTAATTTTGTTAGATTATGTATTTTTTGCTACCATTAGTGGTTTCTTACTAAGGATTTCGAAAGAATCCGAAAATCAAATAACTAAAAGTTGTAACCAGACTCTCATTCGGTTTAGATGGATTATTCTACTTTAGATTTTTTGTACCCCTAGGTATGCCCCAATGATGTGACTTTCTTGATCCACCATTGATGGATGAGACATGTGTGTATGATAAATGTGATTGGCGTATCATGGTGACATCTGTTGAAAAAACCAAGATGTTCCATGTACGAAAGCTACGTTACGTACACACTTGTTCAAGGACCCAGATACATCCCAACCACCGTCAAGCTAACAGAAGAGTATTAGGTCATTAATATTTCCTAAAATAAAGGACACTTTGTGGATTCGACATTGTGAACGACATGAAAGAACATATGAAAATAAATATTTTGTACTGACAAGCTTGGGCTGCGAAAGCTTATGCGCTAACTATGGTGGTTCCCTCATGAATTGTTTACCCAACTCCCTGCGTTTATGTATAATTTGGAACTTCAAAATCCTGTTACCTTTAGCCGAATAAGGACAAATAATACAAGACGTTTTGAGATGTGTTTCCCTGCCCTTGGTTGCGCGATACGTATAATTTTCTTCTAACTTTTTCACTAATGTAAACTTTAATTATAATTTTTGTACTAATAGATACTATCATTTTCTAATGTGTAAACCACCTAATTTTTCCAGATTCGGTCGTTTTTGAAACACTTGCGTTGGTTCTTATTATTGACGGTGCTCATTTGAAAGGGCCTTACTTGGGCAGAATATTCTTAGCCGTTGCTATGGACGCAAATAACCAAATTGTGCCCATTGTTTTCAGAGTGGGTAGGTCTGAGAGTGGGAAGGCGTGAACTTGGTTTTTGTCCGTGTTAAAGCACTGTATCGGAGAAATTGAAGGGCTGGTGTTCGTATTGGACATGGTTACTTCAATAAACCAAGCTATAACAACGGTGTACTCAAGGGCCCATCATGCGCTGTGTTTGTTGCCATTTGATGATGAACGTAAAAACCAGGGACAAGGTGAAGTATAAGAAGAAAATGTTTTGGAAGACGTGTAAAGCATACACGGTGGAGGATTTCGAATTGAGAATGGTAGCTCTACGAGACGCTCTACCTCTGGGAGCTCCACTTATGGACGAGCTTGGGCCAGATAAATGGTCAATGGCCCATTTCCTCGTAATGCATTATAACATAATGACTTCAAACAGTGCCGAGTCGGTCAATGCACTGTCCCGTTATGCTCGGAAACTACCTATCATGTCCCTTATGGATTACTTCCAATCATTTGAACATATATTCAATTCGTCGGACCAAAGGAGGTTATCGAAGTCTCACATCTCTATTTAAGTTTACGTTTTTTTTGGAATACTAACGTAACAAATTTGTTTTTTTGCAAAGAAAATGATGAATGCTCTCACCCCACGGGAGGAATTCATAGTTAAAAAGAGACAGTTAAAGTCGGCAAACTGGACTGTCCATGAAATTGGTCGTGGTTGCTATGTAGTTCGTGATTTCCGTAGGACGCAAAAGTGGCTTACAATAATTATAACTGCTCTTGTATGAAATGACAACTCACCGATTTATTGCGGTCATGCAATCATCGTTGCAAGACATCTACGGTGTACATATTTCACCCATTTGGCGGTTGGATACTTCACGTCAAATAATTTTCCGAGCAACATACGTAGAGCTCACACATCCAGCTGGCCCTCTTGACACATGGCTTGTTCCAGATTATCCACTTATGACCGTTAAACCACCGGTCATAAAGAGACGGACTGGTAGACTGAGTGACCATGATCGTATCCCATCTCGTGACGAGGTCCCATCCAAAGAAGATGTATTCATTGTGGAGAAATCGGACGTACACGGGCAAACTATCCATCTCTTGCACCAACAAATGTGGGAAGTCAAAGAGCATCCGGTAGCCAACAAGCTCAACCACTCCCTTCCCCGTAGAATTATGGAAGTTTTAGACATGATACTTTTGATCTAAACATTGTTCTTAAGGAGTAAACCATGTCTGTAATGAATACTTTCATAATCTACTAATATATCCTAATTTTATATCATTTCTTCTAACGAGTTACACACTTATTGACAGACAACACAATAATGTAAACCACTTTATTCATGGGAAAAGTAAAACATAAACATGGAACATAGGAATTTAAAGGATATTATTTAGGTGCGCATAAACAAAACACATGGAATTAGGTCCGCATAAAGCCAACATACGACATGTACAACACTGAAGATGAGATATCCTAAGGATAAAGTGATTTGCACTGTTCAATCCAGGTCATTTTTTTGTTGATCTGTTCTTGCAATTTTCGAAAAAATTTCCCCAAATATGTAGCACGGTCATCTTCTTCCTTTATCTCCTTCTCCTGCTTCTCTATAGACTTGCGTTTTTCTTGGATTCTTGCGTAACACTTCTCCCTTTCTGTATGAGTCTTCCACCACTTCTCTTCGATTTGCTTGATCTCTGCCTCATTTTTTTCAATAGGTTTTACCATTTTGGATGGCATGATTTGGGAAGAGAGAGGGTTTGAAGATGATGTATTTTCATCCATGTGTATGTGTTTGGTGTGTTAGTTGTGATGCATGGAGCTCAAAGGCCAGGGTATATATACACGAGTTTCTCGGTCCGTAATTTTTTGAAAATCCGGTTTAGGTCTGCAATGGCACATCCGCAATATTCTGAATCGGGAAGCTTTTTCAAGGAATCTGTAAGCTTTTTTAGGGAATCTATTAGCTTTATCAAGGAATCTGTAAGGCTTTTTCAGACGAATCTGTAAGGCTTTTTCAGTACATCCACAATATATATGTCCGCAATTGCTGAATCCACAATATATACGTCCGCAATTGCTACATCCTCAATATATACGTCCACAATTGGTTTATTGGCTATAGATACAAGATATCACTACCGCTTCCAAACCACATCGAAATAGAAGTTTCCTATAAATCTCAGTTTCAAATTTCATTTTCACATCAAATAGATTAAAAATGACATCGAGAAGAACTCACCTATGGAGTTTTAGAGGTCCATCTGAAGCGGTTCCATATTCCGTGTTGATTTGTCTTATTAGTAATTTTGTTTTACTTCCATAAATAAATAGTCCTACCGTAAAGTTTAATTATTTTCATGCAACAGTTAGCGACTTTTATCGTTAGTAATTTTGTTTTACTTCCACAAATAAAGTTAACGAAAAGTCTATTTTTTTTTCATCCAACAGATAACTATCCACTATTGTTCACAATGAAGGTCCATCACAAAGGGTATTTCACACAACCACTGGGTATGTGTTATGTCGATGACACGGAAATTTATTCTGATCTACTAGATGTTGACGATGTTTGCATTTAACTTATGGATCAAATAATGGAAGAAATAGGTTATGGCGTACACGAATGGAAAAGTTTGAAAATGTATTTTAAAATACCAGATGGAGACTTAGAAAGTGGACTACAAGAACTGCTTATTGACGAAGATGTTCAAAATATACATAATTATGTTGACACCGATATCATCATTGAAGTGTATATCGAAAGGGATGGTGCATGGACAAGCCCTCATGTAGCTTTCAGGAGTTTGACAATTGACTGATAATTTTAAAATTTGTGTAATCTATTGCTTTCAGTTTCTAGTGGCAAATAATTGTTTTTTTATGTTCATGTGTGTAATTAGACTGATCATTTTATGTTGTATTTCTTGTTTTGTTTTTATCTACTCAATGTTCAATGTTTAATGTTTAATGTTCTCTATCCGAATCTTTAAGTCTTTTTCAGACGAATTTGTAAGGTTTTTAAGGCGTTTTCAGACGAATCTGTAAGGCTTTTTCAGTACGTCCGCAATTGCTACATCTGCAGTATCTACGTCCGCAATATATCTTCGTCCGTAATTGCTACATTGGCTATAAGTACGAGATATCACTACCGATTCCAAACCACATCAAAATAGAAGTTTCCCATAAATCTTAGTTTTAAATTTCATAAAAAAGTCTTCATGTCTAGAGCTTCAGTTCATTATCACAACCGCTTCCAACAAGTACCACCAAGTTGTATGGTTAGTATTTCATTTCCAATGTCACAAAATTGTCTTACGAAAGTTATATTGTATCGTTGCTAATATTTTTTGTCAGTCGAATGTCCACAGTTGTTCATCATGAAAGTCCACTATCAAGGGTATTTTACATGACCACCGGGTAGATGTTATGTTAATGGTCTGGAAATTTACGTTGACATGTTGGATGTGGACTATTTATCCATATGACTCGCTCACGAGATAATGGAAGAGGTGGGCTACAAAGAGAAAAAAAATTGAGAATTAAAAAAAAAGCCAAATGCAGACTTAGATAGTGGACTACAACCACTTTATGTTGATGAAGACGTAATGAGTATACATGAATATGTAGATGGTAATACCGTCATTGGGGTATATGACGAAAAAGTGGCCATGAACAGTTAGACCCGATTATCATCGGAGCATGTAAGAAGTCGCACGAGGTGCAACAAAAACAAACCATCATGTATATTTTGCCATTTAACTAAAAACCACATCTTCTGCAAATCTAAGCGCGTCTTCTTCCTTTCTTCATATATTGTTTAATGATTACCACCACAAGGATTCAACTAGGTAAGTGAATTTTGCCTATCGTAGGCAGAAGGGGTAATTGGGTCATCGTTGCAAGGACATCAAATATCTTATTTCTAAGACCCCATTAACACATTCTGCCTAGGATGGGCAAATAACCTTCCTGGTTGAATCCTTGTGGTAGTGATTAATAAGCAATATGTGAAGAAAGAAACATAGATGCTCTTAAATTTTTAGAACATGTAGTTTAGCTTCCACTTCTCTCCGTAACTAAAATTGTAAAAGTTATGATTTTATGTTTGTGTGCGAGTAATAATTAAAGTGGTTACGAGTTATGATTTTATGTTTGGTAGAACATGTTGTGATAAATTGAAACCTTAAGCAAATACAGTGATAAAATAAAATAAATATGTATTATAACATATTGGTCGACATATTATGTAACCCGAAAAACACAAATGGAATCCCATGCAAGTATACATGTTAAATCACTATCGTTTGAACAAGTAATAAAGTGGTACTAAGTACCAAGCATCGATCCTACAGAGACAATAAAAAAGTCGTGATTCTTAAGTCAGTCTTAAAAGGTGATTTCAAAAAGAGATTTGGAACGAATGATCTTTGAGTGTTGGTAACAGTAAATTAAAGTGCTTGAACAGATTAAAAGAAAGCAAGGGTGTAAGATCCGACTGGAGTTGTAAGCAACTAAATAATAGGAATCATGCTGCAACACTAGTTCTCAACTTCACTATCGGTTCGCACAACCCTTTTACAAGGTTCATATTAGGATAGGTTTACCAGCAACGACAAATTAGGCGACCCAACCGATTCCACACAGATATTATTGTTCTCCCCGTATAGTTTACAATCAATAAAGATTGAAGTGGGTTGTTGCAACCCCTATAACACTTCAGTGTTCGGAAGTTTACGTTAACTTGCAATCAAGCCAACTCATCCAAGTGAAACAATGTACGTCACCTCATCAAGAAGCACTTGGATGAAACTCATAAACAAGGAGTGAATAGTGAAATTGATAGCCAGTGGCAAAACATTAATCGATAGTTACATAGGCTTTTATATCCCAATCATCACTTACACCCAAGCTAGGGACTTACCCCATCATCACTTGAGAGAAGGTGTGCGACATTATTGGAGAGACAATAAGCAAATACATGAAAGTAAATGACTGGAATTGGAATGCGTAAATGTATAGAACAGAAATGTAAAGCAGAAATGTAAAGACGAATTGTAAATGACAAGGAAATGTAAAGGTGCTGTGACACTGAACAATAGCTTACTTAATTAAAAGCTTAATATTAAAATTACTTAAAGAAACAAGTTAAGATAGCTATGTGAGCTATCTAACCGGTGGAGCATAACACACTTAACAACTGAAGATGATCCCTCTATTTATACTAGAGGAGCTCCTAAAGCTTAACAATTAAGAGAGTATCAAAAAGAGAATCAAAGTACAAAGGGACATGGTCCCTACTACAAGCTAGCAATCAAATGTCACAAATTGGTACAATAGCATCTTTTAAGGAAACCAAAAGTATCAAAAGAGCATATATGATCTGCTCTATTGTCTCTCTTAACCGAATTACTCTAAGTCCCCTTCAAAGATCTTTGTTGTACCAACTAAAAAGGTTATGAAGTTTTGTCCTTGACTGCAGTCCCATGCTGTGACTCCTGCTGCATCATCATTCATCTGTAATTTGATACAAAAACACATAAGCAAGGTAAATTTCCAATACTTAGTTCCCAACTCAACAAATGGTAAAAACTAGAATAAAAGACTCAAATATGGTGATTGGAAAAATAAAATAGCTAGAAAATCCTACTAAAAAGTGATGGAAAACGAGATAAGTTATCCACTCATCACATATATGGTCTACACTATTATAATAAAATGGTAAAACATATTAAAAAGAAAGTAGCTACTGTTCGACTTCTCCACTCGTCTTCATGTCCCAAGAAACATTTGCCATCTGATGACGCCAAGAAATGAACTCCGACCATGTATCGGTGCTACATGATGGTTGTCGTCCTTCCACCAAATCGAAGATGAACTTACACATCCATGCAACACAATCTCTAAGCGGTCCGTTTTAATAGCCAACTACTCTTTCTCTATATAGATCTCGGTTCAGGTATCGATAAAATCATCACATACATAACCTACACGCCTTTTTCAACATCAATTTATCCTAGACTCCACTCATTAAAATTCTTAAGAACAAAGAGCATCACCATTTATCATTCCACTGCTCTATTCACAAATGGGTTTTGATCACAGCCCCCAATTACTCCATCATTTAACCATCTCTCTTCTATTTCTCTTGATTCCTTTCACGAACATCCCAGATCCATCGCTCAAGGTAAATGGTTGTCAAAAGACATTGGATCTCGTTCTGGAGGTGGGACACTGATTCTCTATAGGGATGGTTGTGGGTAGCATGGGTGTCACATTAGAAGCACAAACAATCGTGTTGTTTCTTCATCCGCCTCACATGGGTTTGTGATTACTCATGCTTGGATTATGTTAGAGAAAATAGAGCAATAAAGTCGATCAGGTGACCGAATTTCTTGAGAATCTTGTGAGTTCACTTTCAGAATTGGTATTTCGACCCTATGCCTGGGTTACATGAAATCCAATATGGGATAAAACTCAAGACCACTACCGTTTTTAGGAACAAAACGAAAGAAAAATACTAGAGAGTATATGAAGTTTTTTTTTCTTCCAAAATCATGAGTCCTAAAACGTAAGTATATAGGGTATATATACTAGTCCCATTCGTAAAATAGGAAAAATAACTGAAATGACAATAATGGCAAATTATTAGCAATAATGGTCGGTTACAACCGTTTTAGCAAAGATCATGGGTTGGAAATAATTGAGCAATAAATGTTCAGTAACTGCAGGTTTAGAGATAGCTAATCCAGAGATAGTCGATCAGAGCCTCTGGTCAAAATATAGCCACCAGAGCCTCGGTCTGGGGATAGCCACCAGAGCCTCTGCATAAATAGCCACCAGAGCCTCTATAGAGATAAACACCGGAGCCTTTGGTCCTGTTTTTCAGAACTAAGTCTGAAAATTACAACTCTTGATCTTAAGCTCCAAACTGATTGGACCCCGCAAGGGGCACGACCCCCTTGACCCCAACCATTTCGTTGTGTCCGGGATCAAACTCGTCTTATAAAAAATGTGCACTCCATACCGCCAACCTTGTATTAAATCATAGTTTGAAACCCATTAGCACTCGTGTTATATCCAGTTACACTTGAATGACTGGTGACACTAAAATCACCAACAGATTCTTGGGATTATATTTATATTTTGTGGTGAATAGTTTCTTAAAGGAATACAACTCAAGGCTTAGGACTTTGTGTAATCATGCAAATTTGCACTTTAAAAGATTTTATAGATTCATTATAATGAGATAGGTAGTTAGGGATGCATTGTTTCAGTTCATTTTTGCTAGGTTAATGTATATGTCATATTTGATTGTGTCTTCTTTGGTGAAAGGGTGTAACGAGGAGATTAAAGGTCAGAATCATAGGTGATGCCGATGGTCAGAGAAGGAGTAGATGTAGATGGAGGCGCAATAAGGTTGGAAGGTAAGGGGTTTAGTTTTAGAATTTACAAGGTGTGAACCATGCGATGCGCGATGACGAAATCTTATAATCGAAATTACATAGTGAAAGTTGGATATGTTGTGAATATAACTTTTTTTGTGGAATGGTTTACCTAATTCTAGAGTGGTTGACATTGGGTGTGTAGAGCATTGTATGAAATATAACATGGACATTTCCATGTCAAAATAGCATTAAGTATTGTGATTCGTTTAAAGAAACATGTGAAATGATTGAGTCTTTGGTAAAGATCAATATATAAAGCGAAGTCCAACATAATAGGTGATGTGTCTACTCACTGCAAATACAACTCTAACCAGATTAGCCGGTGCATAATAGTAATTCTTCAACTTTATCCTACAACAAATATTAATATGTAAGAAGTGTTGTTTTACCAAATATAATTTCATAAACAGAAAACAACATGACAACTATGAGTGTGTTAAGAATTTAAATAAATAGTTTTTGCACTTTTTATTGTAATTGAAATTGTATATGGTTAGTGATAGTTATTAAATAAATAATAGGTGTGATTATATGTAAAGGTAGAGTAATTAACAGTAAATGAAAATAATGTAATTGAAAATATTTAGTATAAATGATGATACATTTACCGTTTCAATATTCGAACGAATATTGTTGTCGAAAACTCCATGATACACAATGTTTTTAACCAAGTTATGATCCTCGATCTCATCATCAACATTAAGTATGGTTAAACCTTCACATCATCAACTCCATGATACACAATGTTTTGGCCATGTGTAAAAACCTGTTAGAATATAAAACAAATAATATACATAAAATATTTTTTAAATGTAAGATACTGTTGGATCCCAGATCTTTGTCTTAACAATGATTTAAACAAATAAACATTTAACAATAATAGCGGAAGCAAATAATGGTTAAACCAAGTTTGATTCGTACTTCACAGTAAAGAAAATATATCCAATAGAGTAAATAATGAAATACAAATATTCACTGGATAATGCAATGTAGATTATGAAGAACACCAAAAAGGTGGATTAACCTTACAAGATCTTCTTGTACAATTCCTAGTACATAAAGAAATAATTCTTTTACAAGTAAGTAAAGGAAAAGCACACTTTGAGCAATGGGTTGCACGTCCTATTTATAGGACTTAAAAGGTGAACAATGTAATTTCTTGACACATAAGACATGCTTGAACAGTAATCTACCTAAAAGGTAATATTATCACTAAGTGATGTGTCTTTTGATCTCGTGTCAAGACTTGTAGAAATCTTCATCTCGATCTTCAGAGAGAATATCTTCAAAGCTCTGATGTAGACCTCTGATGAAGCTATCTCTGATATATTCTTGCTGAAAACTCTATATCTGGAATGTTCTTCAGAGATAGGCTTGCTCTCTGATGGCTATCTCTAGAAGTCCTCTGAATTAGGACTTAGAATATTTTCAATACTTTTACAAATAAGAGTTGGGGCTAACAGATGGAAAGGCAATAATGGAATGTTCTCCAGGAAGATGGAAAGGCAATCGTTCCACGATCGGGTATCTGTAATGAATGTCGAATTGAAATATACGCCAACAGGATCCAGATGCAGATATATACCTACAATCTAAATATGTCTTGATTTCATCAAGTTCAACATTTTTGCCAAACGATTCAATTGTAGTTGTAACTCTATCTGATCCTTTGTGAAGATATTTAGACAAGTATTTAATCGCTCTCGAATGATTACATATCTCAACATTGATATGGGCATCAAATTTTACGCACAGATGTCTATTATAAGGAACGACATACCGATTGTCCAATTGAATGTTATTCTTTGTAATTTGAGCCCCTTTATCTTCTCTTCGATAGATTGGAAATCCTGTAGAGTCAATGGTTGTGTGCATATTAGAGCTCTTTGGGAAACTTTTTGTGCACTTACCTTTAACCATATATGGAGATGATGGATAATGAGTTCCACATGGACCATGTATTTTTTAACTGCGTTATAACCATCTGGATCGGTAGCTTCACTTGGAATCTTAGCACTAATAACTCTATCAATCTCATCTGATGACAAGTTTTTATATTGTGACCCAAGAAATAGTAGTATGTGTGCATGAGGAATTCCTCTCTTTTGAAACTCAATGGTATAAAGACCTGAGAAAATGTACTTGATATCAATTTCACAAATATATTCTTTGAATGAAGAACATAACGTTGAAAATGTTAAAATTATTGTACTTTGTAATTTATAATAATATATTTGTTATACTTACATGTGATAGCTGCTCCAAATGACTTCTCTATTTTCAAGTCAAACATTAGTTGTCTTAATTTGATTTCAAAAACTTTGCATACTATGTCAACTATGTTTTGATCATCCTCTTGTTGAATCATGCCTAGTATCTCATTTATCTCTGGCCATTTTGGATTGCAAGTAAATGTCAGAAATATATCTGGATATCCAGCCCATTTGCACAAAGCCATTGCATCTTGGTAATTTTAAACTCTCTAGCGTGGTATACCAATATGAGATGATGGTAAAATAACATATTTACCGACACTTTTACCATTTGTATCCCCACGATGGACAACATCCATTAATCTCGAAAACAAATCTGACCTTAGTTGTTGATTATTTCGAATTCACGTGAACCTACCCTCTTCAATTTCTATGTATACGTCCACCATATATTGCTGAAGCAATCTTTCTGATTGAAGTAATGTGAGAAACTCTTTGATGGCTATCTCTGGAAGTCCTCTGAGTTGGGGCTAACAATCTCCCCCTAAGTATTGAAAATAAAAATTTGCAAATTAGCAGAGATATTAACTAGAAAGCAAAGAGGAGAAAATCATCCTCTATTAAATGTTACTTCTCACTAAACATATGAATTACATTACTAGAGAAGATAACAAACAAAAATTATACAAAAGAAAATTACAATCTAACACTAGAACAGATTCTATGGAATTTCATGATCAACTATCTGAAAAGAATCATTGAGCTAATCTCTATGTACAAGGATTCAAACAAATCTACTATGTGTCTTTACTTTTTTACATTTAGCATCCGCATCATCCCTTTTAGAGTCTCATCAGAGTATTTGGCTACTTCAAATTCCAGGAAGATCTTCTTCACATTTGATCCTCTGAACACGAACCAGAGGCTCTGCTGCGATCGAACCAGTCTTGAATTTCTCCAAGTCTTCAATCATTTCCATCAGACCAGTGACCCCCAATCTGTCAATTCCTAGGTTCAGGGCGATCTGAAAGTCCAGTTTGGCTCTGAGCTTGATGTGAGCTTCCATTGCTCTCTTCATTTCATATTTAGCAATTCTGAAGACTCTTCTCTTTTCTGATTTAGCAGAGTAGAAAGCATGAAGATGAGGCAAGTCATAAGGGTTCATATTTACCAGATCATTATCATTGAATTGGTAAACTTTATGATCTGAACGAATGACTTCATAGTGCATGTAGATGATTTTGTTGTAGCCATATTTCGTCTCAGAGATCTTGTTTATTTCAATGATGGGTAGATCTGAGAGGACATCTTTTCTACTGCTTGTTTTATCTCTGATGAATCTCTTTTCAATCTCCTCCATACCTTCTCTGATTCTTAGGTTTAGAGGAAAAACAAGTATGTCCTCTGTGTTGAACTCACAATATAAGTATCTGAAGGTATCTTCAACAAATGTTTTTTCTTCAGTGGTGAGGAACTCTGGGAGTTTTGTGAATGCTAAGAATGCAGGAATTCCAATGCTTGATCTCTAAACAGGTACCTCTGAGGTTGATTTTTCAGTTTCAAAAATGGGAGGTATTTGTTCATCATCAACCATTGTTGTATCTTCAGCAGAAAGTTGTTGATGAATTATCTCTGGTTCTTTTCTTTGGATTGTAGGGGTTGATGGTGGAGTCTCATTGATTGTAGAAGTAATCATCACATCTATCTGCATTTGGTCTTCAGTTTGTTGCTCTGCCTCTGATGTATCTACTTGGTGAGGTTGAGCATTCTGATAAGTATACTCCACCTTTTCAGTAGCTTCTCCATCTTCAGAGTCACTCCCAAACGCATTTCTCATTATGATCGTTGGTCGTTTTGGGGAGGAGAAAGCATCCTCTAAGGGAGTGTTGGAGTAATTTACAAGTTCTTCATCATCAAGAGAAGTGATGGTCTCTGGAATGGCGTTGATTATAGGAACTAGTGGTACTTCTGAAGTTAGAGGTGCAAGAAAGATGACAGGGACTGGAGATCTCAAAATTTTTGTTTGTTGGTCTTCAGCAGAGGTGGGATTCCTCTCTGGTTCATTCAAGTATTGAGCTCTAGTTTGTTTGAGTGCAGAGGAGGGGGGATCAGAGGCTCTTGCTTCTTCTGTTCTGATGGTTCCTTGCTTCTACCCCTTTTGATGATCTGACGACCCCTGTGGCTTATCATCATCATTACTATCGTCAGAGTAATCAATTATTGCTTTCTTGGAAGAATCCTATACGTAGGAAGTCTCTGGGACCTTCCTATTCAACTTGAACTCTGTCTCTGGAGTGAAAGCACTCTGAAGAAAGTTCTGAACCGTTTGTGTTTATTGGCCTACTTTGGCAACAAACTTGCTCGATAATGTGAGAATTTTTTTATCACATGTCGTGAGAAATCTTGTAGATCGACCTTAGTAACCAAGTTTGCTGTGTTTGATGGTGGTTGAATTGAAGGTTGACGAGCAGCAGGGACTGGAATTGCAGCAATGGCTTCCGTGATCATCTTCTAAAGGACAGATTTTAACTTCTCCATGTTAGCAGGGGTGACAGAGGGTGCTGGAGAAGAAGGCGTTGGAATAGCCTTAATGATATCTGCCTTGGCTGCTGAGAGCTCCTTTGAAAGTGTATCAGAGCAACCTTCTACTAGCTTCTCCAAAGAAGTAAGTCTGCTGTTGTTGTTGGTGAGTTGGGTGCACAACTTAGAGACCTATGAAGTAAGTTTTGCAACTTCAGAGCTTGAGGCATATGCATTTGAGGTCTTCTCCAATTAAAGTTTTAGATCTTTCAAGGATCCTTTGATTTCATCACTAAAAAGCTTGAAATCCTCTTTAGTAACGAACTTAGAGAGGGAAAGCTTAGAGTCAACACATGTCTCCAATTTACCCTCGAGTTCAGAGGGGCCTTCTTTCAGAGATGGTTTTGGGTTGTCTCTGGAAGGACTTCCTGGCAATCCTTGAGAATCCTTTTGAGGGGATTTCTCTACTGCAGTTCTTCATCCTCTGACTAAGGTTCAGAGGAAGAGAATCTGATGTGATGAGTTGACCTGCTATCCAGGCATGTAAACCCTTGTGCAACTAGGTCATTTCATTGCCCCTCAGTATGGCAACCCCTACGCGAGATCTTAAAGACCTCTGGAACTATGGGATGGTCCTTTAAATCATAAGCCACAGAGGCATCATGGTGTGTAGGGAATGGTGGCTTACTCTGGGGCGAAGGAGTACTTATATGTTCAATGGCTAAGTCCTTTTGGGAGGAATTATCTAGATGCATGGCTTCCCTACGGCTGTGTGCTTCAAAGGCAGAAGGATGTACCTCTGAGCAGTTGGTTGGGGTTAGGTTCGAGGTGTGCACCTCTGATTCAATATTCTTTGGTGCTGGACCACCGAGAATAGATTGTGTGGAAGCACTGGGAGGGGGGATTGGAAATCTCAGATTTGTGCCTATAGGGGCATCTTTTTCTACCTCTCTACTCTCGGCTCCTAGGGTGTTGAGAATCACTCTTTCTGAGATAGTCTCTTCCTCACTCTCATCTTTTCTGAGAGAGCTAATCTCTTCCTCAGCGTCAGAGGCCCCCTCTGATATTCTCTCTTGAGAGGCACCCTCGGGTTCTCCTCTGTTATCTTCTAAAGGAGCATCAGATTTCTCACTTTCTGATTCCAACTCCGGCTCAGAACCTAAGTGTGTTGGGGATCCCATTACCGGTTCTGGCAATTGGGCAACACCTCTAAGATAGGTAAGAGAGGGGTGGTCCTTTGGAATATATTTTATCATACTCTAAGGGAACCTTCGCTCGGATTGGTAGGGTTGGGTTGTTGTTGGATTAAAATTGTTCATGACGAACAGTGGGGGTTTTGGTCCTTTTTCAGAGTGTGTGAACTTTCTTATCGCTCCTTTGATGACCAATGAGATGAACCTGGGAAACAAAACAGAAACATGTCTAGTTCCCTTGGCCAGCACCTTGTTTTTCCTTTCCCCTGCAGTGTGGATCTCTGAGTAGAGCAACTTCTCCATGATAGTCAAAAGGGTGGGGTTCGCCTGATCCTGGCTGCGAAGCTTGCAAGTCAATGTGCGGTTTAACACACTGAACATGAAGTTCCAGACTGGTGATAGATGTTGCCTCCTAAATTCACTCAATCTTGTTATTTCTTTGTTATAGCCTAAGTGAATAAGGAACTGAAGTAGGGTTTCTTGAGATGGGGTTTTTTCAAATCTGGGTATCCCTAAGTCACTGGCATTAAGAAGAAACAACCTACGTCTTAAAGTTTTGGGGTAAATGCTAATGGTGACATCCTTTTCTCCAGCATCTATGTAGCCAACTAGTCCTTTTGTTTTTTCATTGTACTCAGTAGAGTACCACCATTGTTGGACATAGTTTATTGGAACATTTGAGTCAAAGCTGGTCAACGCATCGTTGAGTTCACAGGTTCGAAAAAATTCGAGAATGGGTTTGTATTGTTCTTCGAAATTTAGAGGGTTCAGTGCAAGGTAGAAATTATTTCCTTTTATGGGGATGTTGAACTGGGCTTGTTGACGATGAGGAACGATTATGCTAGAATCATCTGAACCTTTTGGGTTTTGAACCATTGTTGCAGGTTTGAAGATTTGAAGCTTTTTCTTGCTTGAGAGAAAAAATGAAGTTTGAGAGAAATTCTTGAGAGCGTAAAGATGGAATGAAGTGTGGAATGGGTTTTTATGGACGTGAGATGTGGGTTTGGGGGCTATGGAAGTGGCGTAGTTGAGTGCCCATCTTAGAAATGGAAACGGAGTTTGTGAGTACCCATGTCAGAAAAGTTCCATCGCCCATCAACTCAAGTATGGACACGTGGAAAGTGAGAGTGAAAGGACGCTTACGTCAGACAGTTGTCATTTTGGATATTCTATTTAAAATATGACAGTTATCTAAGTAAATAACCCACACAAGCCAATTCCTTTTTAAAGAAATCCACAAGAAAAAAAAACTTTCTCAAAATTTAAATTTCTTTTATGGCTGAAAAATTATTAAAAAAAATTGATTGAAGGAATATCTAAGACCACTAAGATTTAGCGCTCTGATGTATCTTCAGAGTAGATGATATCAGAGGCTCTAGAGAGTATTGTCAGAGACTAAATAATAGATTCTGAGATATGTTTCAAAGATTTGAATCAAGTATTCGTTTTTCAAAAAGGATATGTTTTAAAGATAAGAATAAAGTACATGCCTTTGGAAAAGATCCTATGATGAAAGATCAGAAGCTCTGGTATGAATATCAGAGGCAAGATCAGAGACTCTGATAGTAGTAATAAAAGTAAGAGAAGAGGCTCTGATATTAGTATCAGAAGCTCTGATGCTTGATTTTATTACCTTCCAATGGTTCTTACTCCCCCTTGACAGAAAAGGGTAGTTTTCTCCCCATTATCAATCAGAAAAGTTGACAGAGTTGCATACCATGCTCTGGGAGCCTGTTTAAGGCCATACAGAGCTTTGTCAAGATAGTATACATGGTCTGGGAACTCTGAACTTTCAAATCCAGGTGGTTGCTGGACATATACTTCTTCATTGAGTTTACCATTAAGAAAGGAAGATTTGACATCCATTTAATATACTTTGAACCCTTTGTGTGCAGCATAGGCTAAGAAGATTCTAATTGCTTCCAGCTTAGCCACAGGTGCAAAGGTTTCATCATAATCAATTCCTTCTTCTTGGCAATATCCCTTAGCAACCAATCTGACTTTGTTTCTGATTATAATTCCATCCTCATCCTTTTTGTTTCTGAAAACCCATTTGGTTCCAATTGCAAATTTGCCTTTGGGAAGGGGAACTAGGGTCCAAACCTTATTTCTATCAAACTCTTGAAGCTCTTCTTGCATAGCATTAATCCAATTTGGATTTGCAAGAGCTTCATTTACCTTTTTAGGTTTAATCATGCTTAAGAAATTGGCAAAGAAACATTCATTGATGGTGGCAGATCTTGTTATTACAACATCAGAGGGAGATCCTATTATTTGATCATAGGGGTGATCCTTAGTCCATCTTGAGATTGGAGCATGAATGTGTGGTGGAGTTTGAGCTTCAGAGATAACAGGTTGAGGCATCTCTGTTGTGCTGTTCAGAGGCTCTAAAGAAAGTTCCAGAGATGGTAATGGTGGCTCTGGAGTTTCTTCAAGAGATGTCTCTGGTTCACCTTCTTCTTCAGAAGACTATTGTTCTTCTTCAACATTTGGCCTTAATGTTTCACTTTGAAGTAGAAGTGTGTTATTAGAAGGTCCAGAAAGAGTAGTATATGAAGTTTGTGGTTTTTCTGATGGTTCTTTGTGAATGTATCTGAATATGAATTCAGAGGTATCATCATCATCAAAGAAGTCTTCAAATATTTGTTGAGTTCTGACTCTCTGAGCTTTGATGAGTCAAAGGCTTCTCTGCAATGGGATATCTGAGAGTCAGAGCTTCTAAATTCTCTTTCATTAAATGAGACATTGATGCTTTCTTGAATGGTCCTAGTTCTTAGATTGAACACTCTGAAGGCCTTGGAAGTCAAAGAATAACCAATGAATTTTCCTTCATCAGCCTTCTTGTCAAATTTGCCAAGTTTATCTTTGTCATTCAAGATAAAGCACCTTCACCCAAAAACCTGAAAATATTTGACATTTGGTTTTATGTTGTTAATGAGTTCATATGCTGTCTTTTTTAATCTTTTCACTATTGTGGCTCTGTTTTGAGTAAAGCATGTTGTTGACACTGCTTCAGCCCAAAAATTTGTTGGAAGATTAGATATTGCAAGCATTTTTCTTGCCGCTTCAACAAGTGTTCTATTTTTTCTCTCAACAACACCATTTTGTTGAGGTGTTCTAGCTACAGAGAAGTTTGGGGTAATGCCTTCTTCTGAAAGGTAAGAATTGGTTTTGGCATTTCTGAACTCTGTTCCATTATCACTCCTCAACTTTTGAACTTTGCAGTTGAACATAACCTGTATTCTTTTCAACAAATTTATCAGAATCTCTGGTACATCATACTTTGCTCTGATGAACTCAATCCAAGTATATCTTGAGTATTCATCTATTAGTACAAGTATATACTTTTTTCCAGATAGACTTTGCACAGAGATTGGACCACAGAGGTAATCATGAAGCATGTGCAGAGGTCTGGGACAATTATTATCACTTTTGGTTTTGTGTGATGATCTTTTCAGTTTTCCCATCTCACAAGCTGAACACAGATGGTCTTTGTTAAACTTTAGAGATAGTAGACCTTTAACCAAATTAAGTTTTACCAACTTATCAAGTGATGAAAAATTCAAGTGTGAGAACTTTTTATGCCAGAGCCAGGCATCCTCATTGTTCAGAGATACCAAACAGAGTTTCCCTGAATTGGTATATGTGTGTTGTTAGATCACAGATTTATTGGATTCAAGATCATCCAATCTGAAGATTGGAATCTGAAGCTAAAGCTGAAAAGCCACTCTCGATATTAGTCTAATGTTAGTTTGTAATAAAATGTCAAAGTTAAGTATTGTATTTTATATTATTATAATATTCCTAAATATCTATTTGTTAAGATATTTTAGGATATTATTATGTTAGATATTTAGTTAGATTTTGTTAGGTTAGATAAGATCTGATCTTATATTAGATATCTCACAATCTGATCTCAATCACACACACACAATACACATTTCTCAGATCTAGAATCGACCCAACACATCCAGAGAGAAAAGTGAGAGAGAGCTTCAACAGAAGAACATCAACCTTGTAATCGATTGTTTGTAATCTAAAGAGGTTGGTAATCTATCATATTTGTGATTTGTATTGTTTGGTAAAGATCGTGTTTAATATAGAGGGACCAACAATTGGTATCAGAGCTTAAAACCAGATTCAAATCAATTTTTTAGAAACTCTCTGTGTTCTTCATTTTCAAACACACTGTACCATCGATCAATCTTTTGAAAAGTGTTTGTTTTCGAAATCAGAAGGTTGTAACCTGTTGTAATCGATTAGACGATCAAAGTGTCAAGTTTTAGAGCTATAAAACGACTTCCAGATAGGTGTATTTGGGATTTACAACCGTTTTTCGAAGAAACAGGGACGAACTCGCGAGAGTATTGTTTTGCGCTACGTACTGTTCGCGCAAAACATCTTTTGCGCCACACAAGACTTCGGTCAAATCAAAACTCCGGTCACACTCACATCCACTCCGGTCGAAAACTCTATCCGGTCAATACATCATTCCGGTCGCAGACTTCAGTCGATCAATACCGGTCGAAAACACAATACCGGTCACGGTTTAACCCCGGTCGCACCAACCTCACCCCGGTTGTCGAAGGTAAACTCCGGTCAAAGCATAACACCAGTCAAACAACAGTCCGGTCGACGCAACATACCGGTCAAGGCCCCGGTCAAGCAACAGTCCGGTCGAACGTTTATCCGGTCGCATCATCATACCGGTCGAATTTCACTTTTGCGCCATCAACACGTCGCGCAAAACTCAAATTCACGCTAACAACTTCTCGCGCAAAGTCTTTTTCTCGCGACCTACAGCTTACGCAAACTTTGTTTTGCGCCAACCTCTACTCGTGCAAACTTCAGTTCTCGTGACCCGCTTCTCGCGCAAAACTCTTTTGCGCCAGCCTCCTTTAGCGCAAAGTGTGCCTTTTGCGCCAATTTCTGACTTGGTCTTATTAATCTGTGTTTATCTAATTTTATCTGGACTAAAGAACAAATACAAGTTCTTATTGAACATCAATTTAAAAAGATGACTTCAAGAGAAGCACTAGCTATCGGAACTGACTCAAAGCCACCAGTAGTCTTCAGGGGAGAGTATGAGCAGTGGAAAGATCGGTTCATGGACTTCATTGAAGGACATGATTTGGGTGTATTCATCAGGAAATCATTAGAAGAGGGAATTATGCCACCAATTTTTACAACTCGTACGGAGGGAACTGTAGTGACAGAGATTGAACTTAAGTATGAAGAGCTCGAAGGTGAAAACCTAAAGAGAGCAAAAGGTGATAGATTAGCAAAGTCTTATATTCTTCAAGGCATTCCAAATGAAATATATGTGAAGATAGACAGCTATAAAGCCTTTAGCAAAGAGATGTGGGATCAACTAGAGAAAATGACGCTAGGTTCAAAGGTTGGGAACCAGCTCAAGATATCCAACTGCCTAAACAACTATGAAGAATTCAAAGGCAGAGTTGGAGAATCTCTAGAAGAAACTTACGACAGATTTGTGACCTTGCTGGACGAGTTAAGCAAGAACAAGGTCAACAAATCACAAATAGAGCTGAATGTCAAATTCCTCAGCATTCTCCAGCCTGAATGGAAGAGGTTTGCCAGACAAATGAAGCAAATAAAAGATCTACACGAGATTCCACTTCATGAGGTGTATGAAACTCTCAAACAGAATGAAGAAGAGGTGGATGGGATCATAGATGATAAGAGACGGTCTGAGAAGACAGTTGATGATTCAGTTGCTCTTGTTGTGAACCAGAAGAAGAAGATGATGATTGTGTCTGAATCAGATGATGTTGAAGTGAACTCTGACTCTGACGACTGTGAACAACTAAAGCAGGCTATGCTTATGTTGACTAAAGCTTTTCAGAAGAAATTCTACAAAAAGCCGAGCTCAAACAGTCAGAGGTATACATCTGGTCCGAGCAATTATGTTCACAAGGAGAGGTTTGAAGGAAAGAGAATAGAGGAAAGGAAGCCAGAAGAGAGAAGGTATAAAGCAGAAGAGATCAAACATCTAGAACCTCCAACGTGCTACAACTGTGGTAGACCTGGACATTTTGCCAAAAACTGTCGAAGACCCAAAGTCCGGAACTCCGACTACTACCAGAACAAAATGCTTCTAGCCAAACAACAGGAAGCTGGAAAAGCATTGATGGCAGAAGACGAGTTCTGGCTGGATCAATCAGACGAAGAAGATGATAAAGACGAGAAGGACGAGACAGTGCATCTATGCTTCATGGGCAAGATGAAAATAGAAGCTGAAGCTGATTAAGATAAAGAGGATAATAAAGAGGTATGTGTTTTAGCTGAATCAGATTTCTTAAATCAAATGCATACCATGATGACAAAACTCCAAGAATTAGAGTCAAAACTCAAGCGTGAAAAGGGTGTTATTCATGATTAAAACAAATCAATACAGAAACTTAGCAATAATATTGCCGAGAAGAAAGTATTGGTTGAGACTTTACATAAAGACATTGACACTAGCGCAAAAGAGAAGACAATAATTCTTAAACAAATTGCTGAAACTAATTCTAAACTGAGAAAGAGTGAGTTTGATTTCAAAGAGCTTACGAAAATGTTTTCTTCGCGTACCAAAGAAAACGAATCTTTACTTGCAAAATTAAAAGCTTTGGAAGGGAAGTTATACACATTGGGTCAAACTGAACAAACCATTCATCTAAACAAACCCAAAGAGGAAATAGAGAGTTGGGGACTCGGATATGAGAATCCACACTATCTTAAAAATGGTATATCTGAAGTGCCTGCACTTTATGATCTTACATTTTTGAAACTAGCTCGAAGAATCCCTGATCTTAAAGTTTTCTGGACTGGATTGTCAAAAGAGGATGAAGCCAAGGAAACCGAAAAACGAAAGAACACAACTAAAGTTCAACTTCTATTTCGTTATGCAAAGTTGAATAATAGTTATAATGATGATCCTAAATATAAATCAAAAACTCTTTCAAAGTTATTCTGTAAAAGAAATGGAGGCGAATCCTATTGAAGGTAAAGTTTACGTCCCTCCTCTCGTGTTGGAAAGTAAAATTTCTGAACTTGAGAAATCTTTAGCAGATGAAAGATTTTTTATTGATATTGAACAAAAGGTGTTTTCAACTGTGTTTAAAAATACTGTTCTTTTTAAGGCTTCAAAATCTAATGATAGTTTTGGTCTAACTGATGGAGGGTTTGATTTTCTAAACTCTGATGGTGTTTTAGATGATTGTTTTGATCAATTTGATTTTAGTGCCAAACTTCCTAATCATTCATCTTTTGTTGTGAATTCCTTCGGATTATCCAGTACGTCTGAGAAAGGTGCAAAATCAACAAAGTTGATAAATCAGTTTCTGTGAAAACTAAGAATGCTAAAGGTAAGAATAAATCTCAGCATTCACAGAAACCGATCACTACTGGTAACCCAAAGAAGAAGCATTCGTTTGTTGCTCAAAAGTCTAACTCACAAGTTTCAAATGTTTCAGATCCGAGCAAGCAAAGGCTAGGAGTTAAATCTCAGTGGCAACCAAAACAGGAGATTGACAAGACTGATAAATCTTTTTGTAGTGTTGATTGTAATAAGACTACGCCTAGTAAAGATGTTTTGATTGCTGATGTTGCTATTTTGAAACCAAAACTTGTCGTTTATTGCAAGAAATACTCTATGAAGCAATTATTCTAGTTATCTTTATCTGCTAGAAAGTGTTCATATTATGATAAACATGTTTATGCTTCTTGTCAAGATTCTGATGTTTGGTTTGGCACATATCATGTTCATTCTTATCATTCATATTCTTCATTTGATTCTCAAAAACAAAGAGGACCCAAATTTCAATGGGTACCAAAATCATGTACTAACAGTGTAGGACCCATTTACAAGTGGGTACCTAAATCTCTTGTTTTGTAATTTATCTTGTGCAGACCCGTCATATGTGGTATTTGGATAGCGGGTGTTCCAAGCATATGACAGGGCAGAAAGGTATGTTGACTAACTTTACAGAGAAATAATGTGGAACAGTTCGTTTTGGGAATGATCAGTTTTCACCAATTATGGGTTATGGTGATATGGTACACGACAAAGTCACGATCAAGAAGGTGAGCTATGTTGAAGGCTTAAGACACAACCTTTTTAGTATAGGCCAGTTCTGTGACAAAGGCTTAGAGGTAAATTTCAAGGCTAAGAGGTGTTCTGTTCGCACTGAAGAAGGCGAGGAACTCTTGGTCGGCACGAGAAAGTCCGACCTCTACACAATTAATTTGTCAAACGTCCATACTGACAAGCAGGTTTGTCTACTCTCAAAAGCCTCGATGCAACGAAGCTGGTTATGGCATCGACGGCTCTCTCACCTCAATTTTCGGTACATCAACAAACTAGTCAGTGGAAAATTAGTGCACGGACTTCCTGAACTCAAGTACGAAAAAGAACACTTGTGTGCAGCGTGTGAAAAAGGAAAGATGAAGAGGGCTCCGCACAAACCAAAACCTGAACCGAGTATAAGCGCTCCGTTAGAGTTGTTGCATATGGATCTCTGTGGTCTGATGCGAACGCAAATCTTAGGCGGAAAGAAGTACATTCTAGTTATCGTGGACGACTATTCGTGATACATGTGGGTCAAATTTCTACGTTCAAAAGATGAGACGCCCGATGTTCTCATTACATTCCTGAAGACGACCCAGGTGAATCTGCAGAAACCAGTCAAGCTTCTCAGAACTGACAACATCACAGAGTTCAAGAACAAAAAGGTTGAAGAATATCTCGAATCTGTCGGGATTTCACATCAATACTCTGCTGCACGTACGCCTCAACAGAATGGAGTTGTCGAAAGAAGAAATCGTACGCTAGTAGATGCTGCTCGTACTATGCTAAGTCAATCTGACTTACCTCTATTTCTGTGGGCTGAAGCTGTATCGACTGCGTGCTACACTCAGAATTGATCCATGATACACCACAGATTTAAGAAGACTCCGTACGCATTAATCAACAACCGAACACCGACAATCAAATATTTTCATATATTTGGGTGTAAGTGTTATGTTCTAAACGACAGAGAGAGTCTGAACAAGTTCAGTGCTAAAGCGGATGAGGGCATCTTCATTGGTTATTCATCTACATCTACTGCATACCGTGTTTACTTGAAGACGTCAAAGAATGTTGTCGAAAGCATCAACGTTATATTTGATGAAGATATGGCTTCTAAACAACACAGTTCAGAACCCGTGATAACCGGAGTAATAGCTTCTGGGTAAATCAATCCATGACCTGCGTCTCAAGCGATCAAATCAGATGAAGCATCAACGTCTACTAATAATTTATCTGATTTAGATTTATTATTTGAACTATTTTATGATGAATTTCTTGGATCTAATGTGAAGAAATCTGTTGTGGTTGACAGGATGGAAGACTCAACGACTACTCATCCAACCAGTTCAGATATCTCTACTGAATCCAACTCCTCGATTCAGCAAGAAATTCCAGTTCAAATGCCGACTCCAACAGTTGAAGTTGTGATCAATAATGAAGAGACATAAATTGCTGAACAAGCTGTACCTGCTGAGCCTTCTGCACCTACTACTTCAACTGCAACCATCATTCCTCCTGAACAACCTGAAGAAGGTATCAGTGGATTCTTAGATGATAATATTGATATATATTCATATAATCCACTCCCTCATGAACATAAATGGACCAAAGCGCACCCGATAAGCCAGATCATTGGTGATCCAACCAAACCGGTGCAAACTAGGTCAGCTTCAATGAATATGTGTATGCATGAATCCTTTCTGAGCAAGATCGAGCCATCTCGCGTATCCGAGGCTCTTCCCGATTCAGACTGGGTGACTGCCATGCAAGAAGAGCTGAATCAGTTTGAAGCACTTAAAGTCTGGAGACTCGTACCCAAACCTCAAGGTAAAACTATTATCGGTACGAAATGGGTTTTCAAAACCAAGAAAGATGAAGATGGTACTGTTATCAGAAATAAAGCACGACTTGTTGCCAAGGGATATAGGTAAGAGGAAGGAATAGACTACGACGAGACATACGCTCCTGTGGCTCGTTTAGAGGCAATTCGAATGTTTCTAGCCTACGCAGCCCACAAGAACTTCACGGTCTTTCAAATGGACGTGAAGACATCATTTCTGTATGGCATTCTCAAGGAAGAAGTCTACGTCTCGCAGCCAGAAGGTTTTGTCAATCAAGAGAAATCGAATCATGTGTACGTTCTCGACAAAGCTCTTTATGGACTGAAACAAGCTCCTCGCGCCTGGTATGAGGTATTATCTAAGTTTTTGGTCAAGTCAGGTTTTACAAAAGGTACAGTCGATACCACTTTATTCCTGAAAAAGGACAACGCCGATATCATTCTAATTCAAATATACGTGGATGATATTATTTTTGGCTCTACTAATCCTAAATACTGTAAGAATTTTTCAAACCTTATGGTGTCACGTTTTCAGATGAATATGATGGGAGAGATGAATTTCTTTCTCGGATTACAAGTCAAACAATTTTCAACAGGGATTTTTATCAATCAATCTAAATACATTCTTGATATTCTTCGGAAGTTCAAAATGAAAAATTGCAAACCGATTGGTACCCCAATGGCACCTGGTACTAAAATTGGCACTGGTCCTTCGGGAAAGGCTGTTGATGCTAGGACTTACAGAAGGATGATAGGTTCTTTGATGTATCTCACTTCCAGTAGGCCAGATATAATGTTTTCAACATGTTTATGTGCAAGATATCAGGCTAATCCTAAAGAATCCCATGTGTCTGCAGTTAAGCGCATTTTTAGGTATCTAAAGGGCACTGCAGATCTTGGCCTGTGGTATCCTAAAGATACTAGTTTTGAACTAACAACATATACAGACGCAGATCATGCTAGTTGCATGCTAGACAGGAAGAGCACGTCAGGTCATATACAGTTCCTCGGTGATAAACTCGTCAGTTGGGCATCAAATTAGCAATTATGTGTCTCAACTTCAACGGCTGAAGCAGAATATGTAGTTTCTGCTAGCTGCTGTTCTCAGGTCTTGTGGATGAGAACTCAACTACGAGACTATGGTTTTCACTTCAACCATATCCCGATATACTATGACTCAAAGAGCGCAATCGTGATAACAACTAATCCTGTTCAGCATACAAAGACCAAACACATCGATGTCAGGTATCACTTTATAAAAGATCATATCGAAAAAGGAACAATTGAACTTTACTTTGTAAAAATTGATTATCAGCTTGCAGATTTGTTTACCAAACCCTTAGATGAAAAGAGATTCAATTTTCTTGTCTCTAAGCTTGGTATGCTAAATCTTAAGACCTAATCGGTGGTTACCTATTAAAGTTTCTTATTGTAAATTTTTCATCATTTCTTCATTTCCGCAAGATATCTGTACATTTCTGTCTGTTCATGATCAAAGGGGGAGTGTGAGAAGAAACTCCAAAGATGATCATTGTTATTTTGAGGGGGAGCTCATAAAATTCATGCATTTACCTCTTATGTCAAATTTTTTGTAATGCATGATTTTAGGGGGAGCTTTTCAAATCAAAGGAGTATGGATATGACTTCTGATTATTTCTGATCAGAACTCGTACTTTAATTGTTTTACTGTTTTTTGTCATTTTATTTTAAGTGAATAAATTAGCTTTGACTATGACATAAGACTTTTGCAGTTTTTGAGAGATGCTTACAAGATCATATCTTTATGACTTTAAGCTTAGCTTCATGAGATGTAAGATCGCACGTAAAGGTATAATCCTTTATCTTAATCTCAAATATGGTTGAAAGAAGGACAACTTTCAATCATAGAAAACATTGTTCTTAAATGTTCAAACCACTTCCCGAATCTCAAACCGATTTCATGAATTGGAAGTGTGTGTTTAAGTGTTTTCAAGATCTACTTTGTGCTTTAACTGAGATAGTTAAACCATTTTGAGCATCATATGCTTTCTAGGAAAACATCGGATTTCATTGTGCTAGGACTTAACACAACTTCTATGGAATCACGTTAACCAGTGATTTCTACCCAAGAGGTTAATCCATAGTGATTGAGTGTGAGAAATCAAAAGAAATGAGTGTGGGATGTGTGATGAGATATACATAAAAAGAGAGTTCGGTTAGAAGTAAACTGAATGTTTAAAAGAAAGAGGGTGTGAGAACAGAGTTAAAAGAATATCAGAACTGTGCACCAACTACTTTCTGAGTCGGGCAACCACATTTCTAGTGTTTCACATTTCTTTGGTGAACATTATTGAAACAAGCAACTAGACCATGCCAACTCTTGTTTAACCCCACCAACTACTCATTTTCTACTCAAATAGAAAATGTTTCATTTTCAAAGGGGAAGCAACACATTTGCTATCTGATTTTCATTTGGAAAATCTGGATATTGAAAAGAAGGAAGTCTACCCCACCTTCGCACTTCACTCATGCACATTGAGTTTGTGTTTAACTTACTGTTGTCTCGGTGGTTTCCACATTATTGAGCCTTATAAGCAATCATCAAGTGCTTAATTCTTTCTATCACATGCACGAACACACAAGGAATTTGTTTCTTTGTCATAACGTTCATAGAAATTGCCTTTGTGGTGTTTCGATGATTGAATGGAAGCCCTGGGGGAGTCAACATCATAAAGCTCCTTTCCAATGTGTATTCGTTACACACAATGACTTAGTGTTACTGATAGGCATTTTAACTGATTCATTTGTTAATTCAGGTGTTACACGATTATTTTGTCTGGATTTGCAAAGATCTAGATGAATATCTTTTGAATTGACGAATCAGAGGCTCTGTCAGAAAGACATTTCTTGCTAGAAGTTTTGATAAAGTCGTTGCACTTTTCATCAAAAAGGGGGAGAACCTAAAGCTTGAAGAAATGTCCATTACATTACAAGATTGGAAAAGAGAAGAGCTAACCAAGAAATGCGAGAGATCAAAGTATTTTGAAGACATGCTGATCTTAGAGAAATTTTCTTTGAAGATACTTTGCTAAAACATTCTGAGCTAAAACCTGGAGATTATTACAAATTGAAGACAGAGAAGGAGATTCCAACTTCTGAGCTGAAAGAGAAGACTGAATTGCTAAATCATTTTAGTAATGATCTTGATTCAAAGGGGGAGATTGTTAGATCACAGATTTATTGGATTCAAGATCATCCAATCTGAAGACTGGAATCTGAAGCTAAAGCTGAAAAGCCACTCTCGATATTAGTCTAATGTTAGTTTGTAATAAAATGTCAAAGTTAATTATTGTATTTTATATTATTATAATATTCCTAAATATCTATTTGTTAAGATATTTTAGGATATTATTATGTTAGATATTTAGTTAGATTTTGTTAGGTGAGATAAGATCTGATCTTATATCAGATATCTCACAATCTGATCTCAATCACACACACACAATACACATTTCTCAGATCTAGAATCGACCCAACACATCCAGAGAGAAAAGTGAGAGAGAGCTTCAACAGAAGAACATCAACCTTGTAATCGATTGTTTGTAATCTAAAGAGGTTGGTAATCTATCATATTTGTGATTTGTATTGTCTGGTAAAGATCGTGTTTAATATAGAGGGACCGACATGTGTTTTGTAAAGTTCATGCGATACAGATTACCTTTTCTGCCAGCTCTGAGCATTTCCTGACCTGTATTTGAATGTAACAGAGAGTAGTATTTCCTCTGGAATTTCACATCAAAACCATGGTCACAAAGTTGACTTATACTGAGCAATTTATGCTTTAACCCATCAACATAAGCAACTTTTGAATCTGATACATTTCCTCTTGCAAGTTCTCCATATCCTCTTATCTGTCCCTGCTTGTTATCCTCAAAAGTTACTGCTCCTCCAATTTGGTTTTTGAAAGAGGATAGTAACCTTTTATCCCTAGTCATATGCCTTGAGCATCCAGAATCAAGATACTAGATGGTCACATGTTGTTTCTGCAAGACAGATTAGAGGTTTTTAGGTACCAATCTCATAATGGGTCCATTTCTATTAGGCTTTTGGTTTTTCTTTTCATTCTTTGGCTCTTCATCCTTTGATGATGTGCCAAATTGTCCTTTATGATGCTTTAGAGGCTTAGTCTTTGAAGTTTTCTTCTTTTGAGACTTGTGCATAAAGCAATGAGGACCATTAAAATGATTCTTCAATTTAATCAGGAGATTAATGCAATTGCAGTTGACAGAACATGAAGAAGTTTGAGCAAAGCTTTTGATTTCATTAATGACTTTGGGTACGTTTTTCTTTTGAAATCTATCTGAGCTAGCACTAGGAGTTTTACAAACAATTCTATCTACTTCAGACTTCTTGGCCTTGTTTTGAAGTTGATTTTTATTGGCCCAAAACATCTTCTTTTCCTTTTTGCTCACTGCACAATCAGGAACATAATGGTTAATTGCTTGCCATTTGCCTTTTTGTTCAGGAGTGAATTTGATAGGTTTGTAGGCATTGAATTGTGAAGTGTTAGTTTTATTCTTTGTTTTTTTTCTTCAATTCTTTTTCCAATTCTAGAGATGACTTGGCCTTTAGACACATGTCCAGAAAGTCAGGACGGATTGGTAATTTTGAACTGGCTTGCTTAAAATTCCAAAGCCCACATTCTGTTTTCTTTGTGAATGACCTTTTTTTGGAGTGAAAAAGATTTGTTCATCAATGTCTGAATTAGAATTAGAGTCAGAGTCAAGAAAGTCTTTCTTGATTCTATCAGAGGTAACTGTCTCTGAAATTTTAACAGCTTCTCTAGGTTTTGAAATTTTAATGATCTTTTTCATGTTAGCTTTCTATTGCAAGTCAGAAATAACATTTTCTTTAAAAGCTCTTCTAATGTCTTCTTCAAAAGTAGTTTTGACCTTTTCTTCAGAGTTTGAATAAGAAAAGAGTCAAATCTAAAGATTTCTTTGGGATCATTACTCTGAGTTTTTGTTTGAGGAACTTCTGAAGACTCTATGATAGTATTTTGAAAAGTTTTTGAGTCTGTTTTTGCTTCAGACTAAGAAGTGTTCTTAAATTTCAAGTTTCTGAGTCTTGATCCTTCAGAATTTTTTAACTCTTTTGAAGACATTAGAGTCAGGGTTTTGAACTTTTTCAACACATAAAGTAGAAGACAAAGATGTTTTGTTCTTTCCAGTGAATGGATCCATTTCATTGAATCCCAATCCCTGAGTATCCATCTGTGAGTTTATCTTGATATGCACATCTTGTGCATCTAGATATCTTTTAATCTGTAATTCCTTTCTTTCTAGAGATTGGTGTAAAACCTCTCTCTCTTTTTGAAAAAAGTTGGTTAAAGCAATAGAATTGAGCCTTTCATACTCAGATCTTTTTACTTCTTCTTCTTTTGCCTTTAAAACTTTTTCAAGTTCCTTGTATTTTTCAGAGAAAGATTTTTCTTTCATCCTCTGAGATTTTTCAAGCTCTGTCTTTTAATCAAAAATCTCTTTCTTTTCTGATTCTAAAAGAACATTTTCTCTTTTGTAAAAGTTTAAGTCTTTTAAAACTTGTTTTCTCTTTTCTTTTTCATCAGAAAGCTTTTGCTTTAAACTCTGAAATTCATTAGTTAGTTTGATTGCATCTAGTTCAATTTCAGATTCAGAAGTAGATAGGGAGTATACCTTTTTAGAGTAGTCTTGGAATGATCCTTCTGATTGATCATCATCAGCTAATGCCATACCACAAAAGTTGGTAAGATCTTCTTCTCCAACAGAAGTTGAGTCAGAAAGCCAATCTTCCATCTCTGCTACAAGAACTCTATATTTCACATTATATTTCTACTTGTTGTTGTAGTAGTCCTGATCCTTGATCAGTCTCCCCTTGCAGTTAGCGGAAAATTGACCTAGCTTGCCACATCTGAAGCATCTTCCATCATTCTGATTTGTGGGAAGAACAGTACTTCCTTGTCTTTGATTTGGTGGTTGAAAAAATCTCTGAGGTTGTTGAAAAGATTGCTGAAACTATGGTTGAGGTCTTTGATTTTGAACAGGTTCATGATGGTTGTACTGAATAGCCTTTTGATCACTATGCAGAGTAGATCTTGGCTCTGAGCGGTATTCTTCCTTCTGAAATCTCCTTCTTTCTCCTCTACTATCTTCTTCTTCTCTTCTATTTTCAAAAACCTTCTTTCCAAATCTCTTGTTAAGTTGATGAGTGATTAAAGCAAGAGATTGAGCAAAAGCATTTATGTCTTCATCTTCATCTTCTGAGTCTGAATCTTTGTTATCTTCTGCTATCATGGCCTTTTTTGACTTTCTTTTGGACTCCTTTTCAGAAAACTTTTCTCTTGAACCTTTTGATTTTTTGGTTTTGTTTTCTTGAGAACTTTCTTCAGAAATGCTTTTATCTTTTGACATTAGGGCAAGAGGTCCACCCAGAGAGGTTTTGGTCTTTTGTTTGACAACATCTTTTTCTTGAGCAACAAGTATGCCATAAATGTATGTTAGTGACCATGATTCAAGATTTTGATTTGCTTGAAGTGACATGGACAGTTGCAGCCATTCATCATTTAAACTTTTCAGAAAAAGGACATTGTTCTCTTCTTTGGATCTTATGACCCCACATTTTCTGCATTTGTTTATCAAGATATTAAACCTGGAATATGTTTGTTGCAATGTTTCTTCAGGTAGTACTTTAAAGTCATGATATTCATTTATGCATTGTGACATTCTGTTTTTCTAAGTTTGAAAACTACCTTTAAGTTGATTTAACAACTGGTCCCAAATTTCTTTTGCAGTTACGCATGAGTCAAGCTCTTGAAAGATGTCATTTGAGATGACCATAATTAAGAGTCTAACAACTTTGGAATCATTTTCCATTTTAGCTATTTCTTCATCAGTGAACCTAGTTGTCTTTTTCTCAAAGTATGCAGGTATTTTTGCAGTTGTTTCTATTGCAGGAACTCTAGGAACCAAAACTTTTGGTTGGTGAGCTCCATGAGTGACATATCTCATAAGATCTTTGTCCATTCCTTCCAAAAAGTTGACCATCCTAATCTTCCATTGAGGATATTCATCTCTCAGAAGAGTAGGAGGTTTAGTTAAAGATCCAGCAGTATAGATTGCACTTATACTTGAGTTTGACATTTTGAAAGAAAGAAGATGATGCTTTTGAAAGAGATGAAGTTTGAGATCTTTTGAAAAAGAAGCTAAAGTTAGCCTTCAACAATATAATGTACTTTGAGTATTTTTCAAACCTGTAGCATATAGTGTTCTTTATTAAACAACAATTTATATGAACATGCACAGAAATGAAAGAACTAAATCACAAGACAAGAAACAATCCGAGTAAACAGATTTGATCTTATTTGATTTAAGAAAATCAAACAGGCTCTGATACCAATTGTTGGATCCGAGATCCTTGTCTTAACAATGATTTAAACAAATAAACATTTAACAATAATAGCGGAAGCAAATAATGTTTAAACCAAGTTTGATTCGTACTTCACAGTAAAGAAGATATATCCAATAGAGTAAATAATAAAAAACAAATACTCATTGGACAATGCAATGTAGATTATGAAGAACACCAAAAAGTGGATTAATCTTACAAGATCTTCTTGTACAATTCCCAGTACGTAAAGAAATAATTCTTTTACAAGTAAGTAAAGGAAAAACACACTTTGATCAATGGGTTGGACGTCCTATTTATAGGACTTAAAAGGTGAACAGTGTACTTTCCTGACATATAAGACATGCTTGAACAGTAACTTACCTACCGGGTAAGCTTAAGACATGCTTGAACATTATGTTAGGTCATGAATTCACAATTAATCAATGCATAAATGATTGACATGAGATAGATTGGGTTGGAAATTGTTGTATTATTCACAACCTAGAGAGAGAAAGAGTTTCTCTCTCTAGAAACACTTTGAACATCATATGTCTACATCTTGAATGAAAGCTTACAAACAAACTACAACATAAATCCTATTTATACCCCAAATATCCCATGTTACACATTTTAGCCCAACCCATATGCTAATGACAAATCCTATTACATAATATGGATGACTTTACAAAACTTTCTAAATACAATACACTAACATTCTCCCCCTAAAATTTTGTAAAGGAATCATCCTTTATCAGCTTCAGCTCTTCTCCCCCTTGATTTCTTTGTAAAACTTTAGCGTTGCTTAAACTTCAAAACAGCTCTGGCTCCCCCTTGAAAATAACTCTTATCCTTTGAGATTTCAACTTTAATACCAGATTTGATGTAGACAATAACCTCGACTGAGTGCACAAAAAAGACAACTTTTATCTCTTGAAAATTCAACACATTCGTTATGCCCACAAGAAAGAAATGTGTGAATTTTGACATGACAACCAAAGTGCATCTTCAGTTTATAACATCAAATCTGTCTTTGACTGCGAGTTGAATAGGAATTTATCTTAAGAACTTAATCTGATACACTTGTAGGACGATGCAACTTGTAGCAAACACTACTAGGCAGGGTAGAAGATTTATCTTATATCTGTTCAACAACTGATGAAGAATGCTCATTTTCTAACTACTTTCCAGAACACCGAATGAACAAACTCAGACGTCCTTTCTTCACGAATTAGCTGGATGATTATAAGCACTCAAGATTCTAGATCATAACCAAAGCACCAGAACAATGATTTCAAGCACTCGCAATTCTGATTGATCAGGTTAGAAGAATGATTAAGAGCACTCAAAGGTCTAGCATCGTCAAGAAAACTCTAGAATGATGATTGCAGATACTCAAGTTGCTAATCCAATCCAATCAGAGACCAAATTCAATCATTCAATATATGAAAATCTTGAATGGCATGAGCTCTGTGAAAATCTGATCAATTGCTAGAAATATTTGACCAACTAAGTATAGGAGTGATGTCACATATGCGTTCAACGAAAATCTCATGAACAGATTGTCCACCTCCCGAGACTTAATACGGGGGTCCCGCTAACCGGTTAGCGGGTGGGGTTAAGGGGCAACGCCCTTGCGGGGTCGAGGGGTAGCGCCCCTAGAGAAAAAATTTTGACAATTAAATCTCATAAGGCAACTTGTCACAAAAATGGGTGTGAACAGTAACTTGTCGCAAAAGCCAAGAAATCGCAGAACAAAGGCCACTTCACGCAAATAGAGGTCTGCGCGTTCTAGGTTTGCGCAGAAAGAAGCTTGCGTGTTCTGAGAACACTTCGCGCAATCACTCTGCGCATTCTATACTTAGAAATTTTTTTAAGATTTAACTTGTCGCAAAGAATCACTTGGCGCAGATCAAGAACTCGTAGATCAAACAAAATAGAATCCAAAAAGTCACAGACAAAGCTTTGCGCGTTCTAACTTTGCGCAAATAGAACTCTGCGCCTTCTGTCAGGAAGTTGCGAAAAAACATAAGAAACAAACAATTCCTTCAGTCTGCGTGTTCTTCCAATTTGCGTGTTCTTTAGTTTGCGTGTTCGTCAGATGAATCTTGCGTGTTCTTGAGATCTTGCGAGAAGTCGAGTATAAAACCATAAATCTGCCATAACTTCCACGAATCTTCGAATTTTGAGATGAAACTTTGTGAGCATGTTCAAAAATTGCTTTTGAACAACTTTGTAGTTGATGATCTTGTCTAAAAACATCTCAATAACAGAATTCGATCACAACACAGTAAAAATACATTCCGAACAAAAAAATCTCAAAATCGACTAATTCTTCTAAATTGATTGAAATCACAGAATGTAATTGATTATAACTAATTTGACTCTAAGCATATAATCAATCTAGCATCAAATCGCGATCAATTAAGCTCCAAATCAAGAAATACGAATTTTGGCAGATACTGTTCATGCAACCAAGTACTGTTCCATTGAAAAATTGTGACTTAGATCGATTTCAATGATAAATTCACTAATTTGGCTCTGATACCACATGTTAGGTCATGAATTCACAATTAATCAACGCATAAAGGATTGACATGAGATAGATTGGGTTGGAAATTGTTGTATTATTCACAACCTAGAGAGAGAAAGAGCTTCTCTCTCTAGAAACACTTAGAACATCATATGCCTACATCTTGAATGAAAGCTTACAAATAAACTACTATACCCCAAATATCCTATGTTACACATTTTAGCCCAACCCATATGCTAATGACAAGGCCTATTACATAATATGGACGACTTTACAAAACTTTCTAAATACAATACACTAACACAGTAATCTACCTAAAAGGTAAATCTTATCACTAGGTGACGTGTCTTCTGATCTCGTGTCAACACTTTTATAAATCTTTAGCTCGATCTTCAGAGAGAATGTCTTCAGAGCTCTGATGTAGACCTCTGATGAAGCTATCTTTGATATCTTCTTGCTGAAAACTCTATCTCTGGAATGTTCTTCAGAGACAGGCTTGCTCTCTGATGGCTATCTCTGGAAGTCCTCTAAAGTAGAACTTAGAATATTTTCAATACTTTTACAGATCAGAGTTGGGGCTAACAGATAACATAAAAGAGGTTAAAAGGTAAGTATTGTACTTGTTTTGGGAGAAAGAGGCTGACATGTTTTAGCGATTTCCCTCGACTTTTGTTGATAGTCATTGTGAAGTAAGGTACCAAAGGTAATTAACATCACTTAAGCTTAAAAGGCCACTTCGATTCATTTGGAACCATTATGATTAGTGGAATCGTAACATTCTTTCCCTTATTATTTCCAGGAATTATGTCTCCATGAACAAACCACGTTCCAAGTAGCATGATAATCAATCTTATTCCTTTGCACAATACTTCAATTTGATTGATATTCCGTAGAAGCTTAATCGGAGCACCAATCTTTAGATGAATATCATGATTTGGTATGCCATTGAATTTCAAGCTATATAAAAACTCTGTTGGGTGAAGATGGTCTTCATCATTTGACTGCATACTTCCTTTGCATACATTATCTAAACTTAAGTATGTTCTTCCTTCTCCAGGTATGATATCCATTATGACTACATTGAGTTCTTGCACCATATCATTTTTTGGTGTGAGAATTGCTCTTTTAGTAAGATATGAAGGATTTTTGTGCTTATCCAAAAGTGAAGGATACACTGTATCAGTCATGGACTTCATTAGAGAGTCAGATTGGTCTAAAATATGTCTTGAGGAATCTGGAGTAGCTCGTTATGGGGAGGATCATAGAATGAGCCATCACCAATTTGTAACATCCACTTATCTAAAGTTTCAATTTTAGTGGCCTCTGATTCAGAAATGCTTTTGGCCATGAGTCTCATATTTTGATTGAGCTCATATACTATAAACAATGGCCATAGATAAGATGATTTAAGTGATGCATTGACAATATCGGGTCGAGTTCCTTTGGGAATAACCGACAATATTTGTCGAAAATCACCATCGCACATAACTGTTAGATCGCCAAATGGTTATTTTGTGTTGTCTTCGTATCGTGAACTTAATATGTCTCGTAAACTTTTATCTAAAGCCTCAAAGAAATACTTATGGGCCATGAGAGCTTCATCCCAAATGATCGATGAAGTTTTTTGGAGCAATTCCGCTACTTGAGTTCCATTTCAAATTTCACATGTTGATTCATTCGTTAGATCCAAGGGAATGTGAAATCTTGAATGAGTTGTTCTTCAGTTTGGTTATAATAGTGCTGCAATAACAGAAGAGGCAACTGGTAATACTATTTTACCATCCAATCTAATCTTTGATATGATGGTATTCCACAAGAATGTTTTCTCGGTTCCTCCATGATCATGAATGAAAATCAAGTCACCTTACTCATTGTTAACGAAGTTCGTAATAGTTGTGTACGCCTGCTTTTGACATTGGTTGAGGGAGAAGAACAAACCTTCATGAAGAACCTTCAGTTCCTTAGCATCATAGTCAAGTTCCTCATTCACCAATCTATTTTGTAATTGGCGTAACAAATCTTGATTCGGCAGTGGCATTCCGTCGATATCTTTCAAAAAAATTCCCATCTTTAACATGATAGACTCGATTTCAAACAATGTGTAAGCCTCGATTTGTGAATCAGATAAGTGTAGGTTGTTAACCTTGTACTTTCTTCTTTGCTTCGTAGACAATATTTCATAATGGGTGGTCTATAACTTAAGGGCATCTGCTACCTGACAGTGGATCAAAATTGTGACAAACAAATGTCGTAATTCATCGATTTCCAACTCTTGACCTAGTGGGGAACCAAGACGGGTCAGTTGATCAAAGTATCCTTTCATTTTCAAAATGTGGGTACTAACTGACGAACGCTCAGTCATTTTACAAGCAGCCAATGCTTTAACTGTATCAAATCTCTCCCGCTTTATTTGTAACCGAAATATAGACTTCAGTGAAGATATCATATCCCAAGCAGTCATGTTTTCATGATTCCGTAATAATTCAGGAGTCATGGTGGCTAACATTAGGCAACCAACAATCAGATAGTCATCTTGGTACTTATAATAAGCAGTTCTGACTTTAGTTGGAGAATTTATGACAGGAGCATTTGGAGGGGGGTTTTCAAGAACGTAGAACTTCTTTTCATGCCTAAGGACTGCCCTTAGGAATCGAAACCATTCGATGAAGTTCGTTCCGTTCAATTTTTCCTTATCCAGGATTGACCGTAGTGTAAATTGGGATAAGTTGTTTGAGTTTGAATCTGAGGTAGACATCTACAAAAGCATGATTTAATTTTAGTAACTTTAATGTCTTAAATAAATAGATTAACCTTTAAAAAATCATTTGATTTGAGCTAAGATCCATATTTCACCTACTTCCATAAATGGCCAAGCAACTGTCTATGGAATTAGGCTATTTAGGTAGGCATCATCCAAATATGTTCAACATGACTCTTAGATGTCGTGGGATCCTATTCAATATATCGTATATTGAAATTGGCACGTTTGATCCCACTTCAACGCCTTGAAAATACTCATAAATGGTCAAGAAACTGTCTATGATATTATCAAGTAAACAAATCATACTAAGGTATCGTGACCCCACCTAAATACCAAACTTAGGGTTTACTGGGATCAGTCGTCCAAAATACGACTATTTAAGTGAATGGACAAGCAACTGTCCACTTAAATCTCGTTAATTTGGCTCCTTATCTTACACTACATTCAACCGACATGATTGGCTGAGCACTGACCATACCGGGATCCTGTATGCTTGACAAGTACCTTAAATGGGTGGCGTTAAGTTTACGTTTTACAAAAGGTTTAATTTTAGAAAACAATCTAATTCTTTTAAAACGTTTTGATTTTATATTTAAAAATCTTGTTTTAAAAGCTTATCGTATTAAATCGGTTTGATTTTGATAAACATATCAATTTTAAAATATCATATTTTATTTACCGATTTAAAATTTGTTTTGCGTTTGATTTTATTTATTTATTTTTTAAAACGTTTGCAATTATTATAACAATAATAAAGCAATAATAAAAACAACCACAACAATAATATATGGATTTGCCCCTAATGTGGTGTTGTGAGCCAACACAACAACCACAGTCAATTCTAAGGACATCTTCAAACTCCCACTGGGCTCGCCATTTTGGTGAACTCCAGGGACTCCGTTTTGATATCTTGAAAACTCCGTCTTCAGATGATTACAAGATAGCATATCCTAATCTATTTTACATTTGAACCTATTTAGAAAATTAAAATTACATCCCATGCAATTAATACATTTTAATTTTCCAAAAGATAAATATAAATCAACCACGGGTCTTTGGGGTAAACCATATATTATACATTTATTCTAAACATAAAATAAATACAAAATTGGCCAAAATTTAATTAACATAATTAAAAGGGCCAAGTTAATTGGAACAAATTATTATATGGCAAATAGAAAATTAATTGATTGACCTATTTTAGATATAGGTTAACAAACCATGACCCAAAACCTTTTGGGCCTAAGCTCAAAATAAAACTAGGATAACAACCCAAGATCAGACTATTTTGGGAAACATTCCATAAGGATACTTGGGCTTACTAGCCCGGGCCTAATACCTAAAATCCCGAATTGTTTTGGACAAAACGACTCGAGACTTCACCGACCCAAGAGAATATGACATCAACTCTTGATCCAAACCAAAAACCAATCTATGGACTTATTTGGTTAAGCCCACGGGCCAACCAAATAGGGAACAAACCCATTGTAACTGAAAATCAAAGCGATTGGCAATTGGTGTACCGAGACATTGAAACACAACCGATAAGATTAAAATCTCGATCGGCAGCAACCATATAAAAAAAATTGTTTTCCTTTTGAAATAATATAATAGGCCCAAAAAACATTTTAGGGAAAAACCAAATAAAGACAACAACCACCTATAGTCGAGGACTTGGTGGTGTTCAGACCAGGAGACAACAACTTCGATGGTAGTCGATCGAAGCTTGCTGACCTGCGATGTTTGCTGTAGACCAGAATAGGGTGACAACCGACAACCCCGTGGGGTTTAGGAGATGGAACCATGACAACCCCAACAACCAAAATCGTTGGTTTGGGTGACAGACTAAACCTTTAAAGACCGTAGTCCAGCGACGGTTGTCTGTCGAGTCTAGGGGTCTGAACCTACCTGTCGTGAAGATAATAATACGGACAAGCAACCTCCAACAACAATAGTTGAAGGGAGTCGGTGACGACCAGTAGAGGTTGGTGGCGATAGAGCCCCAGGTATACCACGGTCTTGCCGCCACGGTCTTGGTTGTGGACTAGGGCGGTGGTAAAACCAAGAAACAACAGCAGCGAGACCGACTCCGACAGCAATCACTACAGACTACCGGCGACAAGGTCGGCGGCGATAGAGCCGCTTGAGGCTGGCGCCTCTTAGAGAGAAAGAGAGATGAATACGATTTAGGTTTTTTTTCAAAACCCTTTTCTTAGCCTAAGACGAAACAAAAACGACAACAGTCGCAACTTATGGCCGGTGGCAGCCGACGGTGAACGGCGACGAAGAAACTGTTAGCGGCTGTGTTTTTAGAGAGAGAGGGCGGCGATGGATTTTAGGGTTATAAAACCCTTTTCATCTTTTGTACCACTCAATCACACATAAAAGAAAAGGAAAAAAAATTCTTTTATTTTAATTTTCCAGTCCACAAAAAAAAATCAAGTTAATTTAATTTGCCATATATTATTCGTTCCATATTTCTTTCGTATAATTAAATGCTCAAAGAGGCTCTGATACCACTGTTGGGTTTTAAGATAATTTGTGACCGTTATACGCAGCGGAAATTAAAAGGGATTTGGTTACAATAATTATAGAAACCTTTTCTAACTATTTAGAACCCAATCGGATCCAATGATGCATTTAATTAAATGAAAACCACACCATA
Source organism: Arctium minus (assembly GCA_954870635.1). NCBI lineage: Eukaryota > Viridiplantae > Streptophyta > Magnoliopsida > Asterales > Asteraceae > Arctium > Arctium minus. The sequence continues at coordinate 28,616,567 of OX941089.1, read as the reverse complement.
GGGTGTTTAGAAACTTACCTTTCGGAGATCAGTCGGGATTGAAACGGAGCACCAAGAAACCAAAGCAGGTTTCCTCTATCGGTAGTCCACACACGAACACGTTTCCCGTCTCCACCGGATGCTAGCCCAATAACCCTAGATTTATATGTGTTTTACAGAAAAGAAAATGTTTCTTTTCTGTATTTATCTGATAGGCTATTCTAACTCAATCGTGTGAAAAATGGTTTAGCCTAACGCTCTATTTATACCAGAAGAATTATAGTTAGACTATAATTCAAATAAGGTTTAAATAAGGTTTAATAATTATCTGTAATATTTAAATTCGAATTCAAATATATATATATATATATATATATATATATAATTATCTTTTAAACTTTAAATATAATTATATATATAATTACAGATAATACCCCGTAATTAACATAATTACGTTTTTTTCACCCTGTAATTATCATAATTACAGTTTAACACATATTTTCATAATTATCCTTTAAGATTAATTATTTTCTTAATCAACTTGATTTAATCCGGGTTTCTAAAATTGAAACAAACGTATTCTTTGTGTGCGACCCTATAGGTTTACATACTCCTCAGTAGTGTCTCTGTGTGACACGTGTCGTGGACATATAATAACTTACAAATTTCATTTGTTTTCTCCCCCCCTTGAAACGTGCATAGGTGAACAAAATGAGATGATTTGTGAACATGCTGTAGAGACTCAGAGGCTCTGATCTGTGTTAAGATCAAGTAGACATATTTAGCATGCCCAACTTGCTTATCAACAAATTGAACCTTCGTTCATCCAAAGCTTTTGTGAAGATATCAGCAAGTTGGTAATCAGTAGAAACAAAATACATCTCAATTGTGCCTTTATTCGACCAGATCTTTAAGGAAATGATACCTAACATCATTGTGCTTTGTCTTGGAATGATGCACTAGATTAACAGAAATAGCAATTGCACTTCTAGAGTCACACAAGATGGGAATTTTATCAAATTAAAGACCATAGTCTCTGAGTTGAGTCCTCATCCATATCACTTGTGAACAACAACTAGCAGCAGCCACATATTGTGCTTCTGATGTGATGTTGACACACAATTCTGCTTTTTAGATGACCAACTCACTAACTTATTTCCCAAAAGTTGAAAACATCCAGAGGTAATTTTTCTATCTAACTTGCATCCTACATGATCTGTATCAACGTAAGCTGTTAGTTAAAAACCAGAGAATTTTGGATACCAGAGGCCAAGAGATGGTGTGCCTCTAAGGTATCTAAACACTCTCTTGACAGCAGATAAGTGTGAATCCTTTGGATTAGCTTGATATCTAGCACAAAGACAAGTTAAAAACATTATATCAGGTCTACTTGAAGTTAAGTATAAAAGTGACCCTATCATGCCTCTGTAGGTTTTGACATCCACAGGTTTCCTGAAGGATCAGAGTCAAGCTTGACTCCAGTGGCAATAGAAGTTTTCATAGGAGTTGAATCATTGAGTTTGTACTTTTTCAAAATATCAGAGACATATTTGGCTTGATTTATGAAAGTGCCTTCTGAAAGTTGTTTTACTTGTAATCCTAGGAAAAAGGTTAGTTCTCCCATAATACTCATTTCAAATTCACTCTTCATCAACTCTGAAAACTTGTCACAATACTTCTGATTTCTAGACCCAAAGATAATATCATCAACATAGATCTGTACCAGAAGTAGCTCATTTTTATACTTTTTGAAGAACAGAGTAGTATCTATAGTTCCTTTTTCAAAACCATTATCAATCAGAAAAGTTGACAGAGTTGCATACCATGCTCTGAGAGCCTGTTTAAGGCCATACAGAGCTTTGTCAAGATAGTATACATGGTCTGGGAACTCTGAACTTTCAAATCCAAGTGATTGCTGGACATATACTTCTTCATTGAGTTTACCATTAAGAAAGGAAGATTTGACATCCATTTAATATACTTTGAACCCTTTGTGTGCAGCATAGGCTAAGAAGATTATAATTGCTTCTAGCCTAGCCACAGGTGCAAAGGTTTCATCATAATCAATTCCTTCTTCTTGGCAATATCCCTTAGCAACCAATCTGACTTTGTTTCTGATTATAATGCCATCCTCATCCTTTTTGTTTCTGAAACCCTATTTGGTTCCAATTGCAAATTTGCCTTTGGGAAGGGGACCAGGGTCCAGACCTTATTTCTTTCAAACTCTTGAAGCTTTTCTTGCATAGCATTAATCCAATTTGGATTTGCAAGAGCTTCATTTACCTTTTTAGGTTTAATCATGCTTAAGAAAATGGCTAAGAAGCATTCACTGATGGTGGCAGATCTGGTTTTTACACCATCAGAGGGAGATCCTATTATTTGATCATGGGGGTGATCCTTTGTCCATCTTGAGATTGGAGCATGAATATGTGGTGGAGTTTGAGCTTCAAAGATAACAGGTTGAGGCATCTCTATTGTGTTGTCCAGAGGCTCTGAAGAAAGTTCCAGAGATGGTGATGGCGGCTCTAGAGTGTCTTCAATAGATGTCTCTGGTTCACCTTCTTCTTCAGAAGACTCTTGTTCTTCTTCAACATTTGGTCTTAATGTTTCACTTGGACCTGCATTGATTGAAGTAGAAGGTGTGTTATCAGAAGGACTACCTGAAGTATGTGGTTCTTCTGATGGTTCTCTGTGAATGTCTCTGAATATGAATTCAGAGGTATCATCATCATCAAAGAAGTCTTCAAATATTTTGTTGAGTTCTGACTCTCTGAGCTTTGATGAGTCAAAGGCTTCTTTGGAATGGGATTTCTGAGTGTCAGAGCTTCTGGATTCTCTTTCATCAAATGAGACACTGATTTGAATGGTCCAAGTTCTTAGATTGAACACTCTGAAGGCCTTGGAAGTCAAAGAATAACCAATGAATTTTCCTTCATCAGCCTTCTTGTCAAACTTGCCAAGTTTATCTCTGTCATTCAAGATAAAGCACCTGCACCCAAAAACATGAAAATATTTGGCATTTGGTTTTCTGTTGTTAATGAGTTCATATGCTGTCTTTTTGAATCATTTCACTATTATGACTCTGTTTGGAGTAAAATATGTTGTTGACACTGCTTCAGCCCAAAAATTTGTTAGAAGATCACATCCTACAAGCATTGTTCTTGCAGCTTCAACAAGTGTTCTATTTTTCCTCTTAACAACACCATTTTGTTGAGGTGTTCTAGCTGTAGAGAAGTTTGGGGTAATGCCTTCTTCTGAAAGGTAAGAATTGATTTTGGCATTTCCGAACTCTGTTCCATTGTCACTCCTCAACTTTTGAACTTTGCAGTTGAACATAACCTGTATTCTTTTCAACAAATTTATAAGAATATCTGGTACATCAGACTTAGCTCTGATGAACTCAATCCAAGTATATCTTGAGTATTCATCTATTAGTACAAGTATATACTTCTTACCAGACAGACTTTGCACAGAGATTGGACCACAGAGGTCAACATGAAGCATGTGTAGAGGTCTGGGACAATTATTATCACTTTTGGTTTTGTGTGATGATCTTTTCAATTTTCCCATCTCATAAGCCGAACAGAGATGGTCTTTGTTAAACTTTAGAGATGGTAGACCTTTAACCAAATTAAGTTTTACCAACTTATCAAGTGATGAAAAATTCATGTGTGAGGACTTTTTATACCAGAGCCAGGCGTTCTCATTGTTCAGAGATACCAAACAGAGTTTCTCTGAATTGGTATCAGTGTGTTTTGTAAAGTTCATGCGATATAGATTACCTTTTATGTCAGCTCTGAGCATTTTCTGACCTGTATTTGAATGTAACAGAGAGCAGTATTTCCACTGGAATTTCACATCAAAACCATGGTCACAAAGTTGACTTATGGTGAGCAAATTATGCTTTATCCCATCATGATAGTCACAGTTTCAAGCTTAATCACACAGATTTATCAACACATAATTGAATCACAAGTCATTTGTATTTGATATACTTTGATTACAAACAACTCTCATAGTAGGCTCTCTGAATAAGAAATTCTCTCACTACAATATGGTTTTATGTGCGTGTGCCTTAGGGTTTCTAAAGACACAAAGGTATTTAAACCTAGTCAACACATGTTGACTTTACAACACAAACACTTAAACTTTTACAAACATTTACACAAAAGACCCTCATTTAATCTTGAATACAATTCTGACTCAACATTCTCCCCCTTTGGATTCAAGATTAAAAAAAATTGACAATAATCTTCAAGTCTTCTTTCACTTGAAAAATCTTCAACAAAGAATCTCTATCAGCTTCAAATCTTAAACAACTTTGACATTCTTTACAAACTTTGAAATCTTCAAAACTCTAATATCTTCAACAATCTTCTCCACTTGTTACAAACATGCAACAAGTTCTCAGAAAATTTCTTTAACACAGCAATAATCTGAACTTGTTTTGACTTGAAGTACAAACATCTTTAGCTTTGCACCTTTCACTTGACTTTGATCTCTTCTTTGAATCATCTCTTCAACAAAGTTTTCTTCCTTTAGAATAATCAACAATCTGACTTTATTTTCTCCCCCTTTATCACTCTTCCTTGACTTTGCTTTCTCTTTGAAATTGATCATTGAAAACTTTCCCCCTTTTTGATGAATTTTGAGAATCAGAATCATCAAAACATTATCAATTTCAGTTCTGTCTTTGAAAAATATCTCCCCCAAATAGCAATGTAAGCACAGTCTTCATGAAAACAGGATATTCTCCTCTTTTGGAAAAAATATGAACAATCCCCCCCAACGAGAATATAATCTCCGTCTGATCTGATATTCTGCCGTCAATTCATGAAATGTATTCATCCGAATCTTTTCAAATTCAGACAAATTAAGATTTGTAAACCTGAATCAACAAATGAAACAATTAATCTGCCTGTCAGTAGCACGGAACCACTGTATGTAACGGATACACATGGGAAAGGAGCTTTTTGACGTTCACTCCCCTAGGGCTTCCATTCAATCATTGAAAAATCACAAAGGAATTTTCTATGAATGTTAAGACAAGAAAACTTATTCCTTGTGTGCTTGTGCAAGTGTAGCAATGATTGAAGCAAGTAAAACTTAAACAGGCTCAAAGTATGTAAACCATTGAGACAACAATAGTATTACATATGTGTATGATAAAGAGTCGAAGGTGGGGCAACGCTCCTTCTTTTTCAATATCAACATCTTCCATATGAAGATTTGATAGATTATGTGTTGCTTCCCCTTTAAAATATGAAACATTCTTTTGTTGAGAAAAGAATGAGTAGTTGGTGGGGTTTTAACAAGAGTTGGCATGGGCTAGTTACCTTTTTCAATGAAGGTCACAAAAAAGTGTGAACCAACAGATTATGTGGCTGCCCGGCTCAGAAAAAGTTTGGTGCAGAGTTTGATATTCTTTTACTCTGATCTCTCACCCTCTTTCTTTTAAACATTTGAGCTCACTTCTAACCAAACTCTCTTTTACATTTTACCTCAGCACACTCCCACTCTCTATTCTTTTGACCCCTCTCCCCTCAATCACTCAAGGATTACTTCAGGGGTAGGAAACACTGGTTAACGTGAATCCATGGAAGTCTTTTAAGCACTCACACTGAATCCCATGTATTTTGTCCTAAAATAATATTGTTGCTCAACAGTTTATCTTGACAGTTAAGCACAGGATATCATTATCAGAAAATGTATGCTCATGAATAATAAGAATGAAATTTGAGCAATTAAAACATTTAAGATCTCTCAAAATTTTGAACATTTATTATCATTCAATTTCATTGTTTTGAGAATCTGACAATGATTCAATCAGATCAATCATCATGAAGAAAAATATATTGGGATATCAAAGAACGAAAGTTGTTTATATGAACAAGATATAAACAATTTAGCAATGAAAGAAAATTTAATGTAGAAATGACGTCTGATGTCAAACAACATTGAATTTCAAACGGGAGTATTACCATCGAAAGATTTATCTTTTTGAGACATGGTAATAAAAAGGTCAATAAAAATGTACTGAACCGATGTGTGTAAGAATACTTGACAGTATATGAAAAGATAATACACAAGTATTGATCTTTTGGAAACACACGGTCAGTTAGTCATCAAAGTATCCATATGAAAAACATTTAAAATCACTCTTCTCAATTCATGAAAACAATTTAAGAATAAGAAGTGATTTAAACATTTAAGAAAACATTTTTCATACCTGAAAGTTGTTCATCTTTCAAAACATGATAGAGTTTAAGATTTAGAAAGATATACCTGTAGTATATAAAGCTCAACTCCCCCTAAAATGAATATTATCTTTTAAGCTTCCTTTGACAAAACTTCAGATACTCCCCATCGGTATCTGTAAAAAGTCAACTCATTAGAAAAATATGACAGTGAAAGTGTAATTTTCTTTTCTCTTCTCCCCCTTAAAAATATAATAGTTAAGATTTCATAAACTCTCCCTTAAACTAACAGTAAAAACTTCTTAGAAAGATGTTAGCTTTTCAACATCCTAAGAAGAAAAACAATTTAAAGTGGGTTCTGAACCGAATTATCTAGAAATGGCCATTTGTACATATTCTCCGGTGAGAATAGTAACTCTCCATCTTTATCATTGAAGACCGGGTCTTGAACTACTTTGTTCAAAAGCCATACATCTTAAACATTGAAGATCGGGTTCTAATATGGTATAATCAGAAATCAATGTTCTTACTCTCCCTAAACCTGTGGTACCTGTAAAATAGATTTGACAGGTTTTGGTACCCACTGGTATTTGGGTCCAGAGTGGTTAGATTTTGGAATCCACTTCTCATTAGATTTAAGCCTTTTAAGTTCATTTTGCTAAGAAGTGATTCTGTAAGTTCCATACCAATTTTGAGCATAATATTTATTAACAAAATCATCAGTTCCACAGTAAGAACAACAAAGTTTCTTTTGTGCAAGTCTGATTAAATGATTTACAGAATATGAAGAATCAAACTTACCAAAAGATTTACCTTTCGGAGCATTGTCCTTTTTGTTCACTTGAGGTGTAGGAACAAATGACTTTGAATTGTCTTTCTCATCTTTCTTTCTCCAAACCATTTTCTGTTGAGACTTATCCTTCTGATGTTACCTGAACCATCAATAGATTTGACATAGAAAATATTAGTATGAAGAATCTGATCTTCTTGCTTTGACATAATATCATCTGAATCAACAAATAAATGATTGTTAGAAACATTTGCAAAAATTGAACTTGCAGTTGATTTGAATGAACATTCTGATGCAGCTGAATCATTCATGGGTGATTGAACAATTGTATCTAGACTTCTTTGTGCACTCAATTCATCCTTGAAAATGATTCCTTCAAGTTCTGTAATCTTGTTGGACAAACTGTTTCTTTCTTTAGACAATGTATGAAGCTTCTTCTGTAATTCAGACTTCGTCTTCTGTTCTTTCAATGCATTTACTGATAGTTCAGATAGCTTATTTGAAAGCTTGGTAATCTCTGTCTCAAAAACCTTTCTTTCTTCCTCAAAGTCTCTTTCAACACTTTTTCTTTGATCAAATATTTCTCTGAATAATCCGACATTCTTCTTTTCTGTTAACTTCTTCTGTTTCTCAAACTTATCTCTTTCCATAATGATGACTTTCTCAAAATCTGACACTTGTTGAGAAAGTTTTGTACATTTGAGCTCCAAGGCTTTCTTTTCTTGAAATGATTTCCTTGAAAAATCATAAATTTTCTGTGCAAAAAGCTTTTCTTTCCTTTTCAAATCATTCTCTTTCTTTCTTAACCATCTTTACACCTTCGGAAAATTGTTCTTTCATTTCTGTAATCTTTCTTTGAAGCTCAACATTTTCCTTTTCAATTCTTTTTATCTTCTCTTGAACTCCTGTGTTGTCTTTCTCTTGTAAGGCTTTCTCTTTGAACATGTTTATCTCAACCTCAAGACTAAACACTTTTTCCCTTAACTGGTTTCGTTCAGAGAAGATTTGTGAGTTTATCTTTTTTAGTCCATCACAAGTTTCTCCAGCAATATTTGCTCTTCTTCTGAAATCATCAAGCTCTTTTTGAATTAATTCTTTCTTTGACCAAGTAGAATTTGCATTAAGACCTTCATACTTCTTCAGCTTGGTTTGAATATTTGAAATCTTCTTTTCTTTTGACTCAATGATTTCTGCAAAATTAATTTTAGAATTAGAAATGCAATCTGAGCAAATAAAACTTTTCTCTGAAACTTTAGAGTTTTCTTTCAGTTTATTAATCTGATCAAGAAGAGATGAATTCTGAATTTTCAGATTCTCATTTTCAGCTTCAAGGGATGGAATCTCTAGCATATAAGTGATAGCACAATCTCTTTTTGTCAAAACAGTATTTCCCTTCTCGTCAGTGTAAGGCATCTTGATAGCTGTAAAATATAAGCTTGAAATGATCGTTAACAAAAATCAGAAACTTTGATCGCACTCAGAAATATGTCCCCCTTTGCTGACTTTTGAAACTGATACATTTCCTCTTGCAAGTTCTCCATATCCTCTGATCTGTCCCTGCTTGTTATCCCTAAAAGTTACTGCTCCTCCAATTTGGTCTTTGAAAGAGGATAATAACCTTTTATCCCCAGTCATATGCCTTGAGCATCCAGAATCAAGATACAGATGGGAACATGCAGTTTCTGCAAGACAGATTAGAGGTTTTTAGATACCCATCTCATAATGGGTCCATTTCTGTTAGGCTTTTGTTGTTTCTTTTCATTCTTTGGCTCTTCATCCTTTGATGATGTGCCAAATTGTCCTTTCGGATGCTTTAGAGGCTTAGTCTTTGAAGTTTTCTTTTTTTTGAGACTTGTGCATAAAGCAATGAGGACCATTAAAATGATTCTTCAATTTAATCAGGAGATTAATGCAGTTGCAGTTGACAGAACATGAAGACGTTTGTGCAAAGCTTTTGATTTCATTAATGACTTTGGGTACATTTTTCTTTTGAAATCTATCTGAGCTAGCACTAGGAATTTTACAAACATTCCTATCTACTTCAGACTTCTTGGCCTTCTTTTGAAGTTGATTTTTCTTGGTCCAAAACATTTTCTTTTTCTTTTTGCTCACTGCACAGTCAGGAACACAATGGTTAATGGCTTGCCAATTGTCTTTTTGTTCAGGAGTGAATTTGATAGGTTTGCAGGCATAGAAGTGTGAAGTGTTAGTTTTATTCTTTGCTTTTTTCTTCAATTCTTTTTCCAATTCTAGAGATGACTTGGCCTTTAGACACATGTCCAGAAAGTCAGGACAAATTGGTACTCTGGGTTTCCAGCCCACAATTTATTTTTCTTTATGAATGACCTTTTCTGGAGTGAAAAAGATTTGTTCATCAATCTCTGAATCAGAATCAGAGTCAGAGTCAAGAAAGTCTTTCTTGATTCTGTCAGAGGTAACTATCTTTGAATTTTTAACAGCTTCTCTGGGTTTGGAAATTTTAATGATCTTATTCATGCTAGCTTTCTTTTGCAAGTCATAAATAACATTTTCTTTAAAAGCTCTTCTAATGTGTTCTTCAAAAGTAGTTCTAACCTTTTATTTAGAGTTTGGTGAAAACAGAGGTGCTTCAGAGTTAAGTAGGCTTTGAGGTTTGACTTCAGAGGTACTTACGTCAGAGACCTCTTGTTTTTGAATAAGAAAAGAATCAAATCTGAAGATTTCTTTGGGATCATTACTCTGACTTTTTGTTTGAGGAACTTCTGAAGACCCTCTGATAGTATTTTGAAAAGTTTCTGAATCTGTTTTTGCTTTGGAGTAAGAAGTGTTCTTAAATTTCAAGTTTCTGAGTCTCGATCCTTCATAATTTTTAACTCTTTTGTAGACATTAGAGTTATCCAGAGATGGAAAGTCAGGGTTCTGAACTTTTCCAACACATAAAGTAGAAGACAAGGATGTTTTCTTCTTTCAAGTGAATGGATCCATTTCATTGAATCCCAATCCCTGAGTATCCATCTATGAGTTTATCTTGATATGCACATCTTGTGCATCTAGATAGCTTTTAATCTGTAATTCCTTTCTTTCTAGAGATTGGTGTAAAACCTCTCTCTCTTTTTGAAAAAAGTTGTTTAAAGCAACAGAATTGAGCCTTTCATACTCTGATCTTTTTACTTCTTCTTCTTTTGCCTTTAAAACTTTTTCAAGTTCCTTGTATTTTTCAGAGAACTATTTTTCTTTCATCCTCTGAGATTTTTCAAGCTCTGTCTTTTCATCAAAAATCTCTTTCTTTTCTGATTCTAAAAGATCCTTTTCTCTTTTGTAAAAGTTTAAGTCTTTTAAAACTTGTTCTCTTTTCTTTTTCATCAGAAAGCTTTTGCTTTATACTCTGAAATTCATCAGGGAGTTTGAGCACATCTAGTTTAAGTTCAGATTCAGAAGTAGATGGGGAGTATACCTTTTCAGAGTAGTCCTGGGATGATCCTTCTGATTGATCATCATCAGCTAATGCCATACCACAGAGGTAGGTAGGTTCTTCTTCTCCATCAGAGGTTGAGTCAGAGAACCAATCTTCTGACTCTACTCCAAGAACTCTTTCTTTCACATTATATTTGTACTTGTTTTTGTAGTAGTCATGAACTTTGATCAATCTACCCTTGCAGTTAGCAGAGAAGTGACCTGGCTTGCCACATCTGAAGCATCTTCCATCATTCTGATTTGTGGGAAGAGCAGTATTTCCTTGTCTTTGAGTTAGTGGTTGAAAAAATCTCTGAGGTTGTTGAAAAGATTGCTGAAACTGTGGTTGAGATCTTTGATTTTGAATAGGATCATGATGGTTGTACTGAATAGCCTTTTGATCACTATGTAGAGTAGATCTTGGCTCTGAGTGGTATTCTTCCTTCTGAAATCTCCTTCTTTCTCCTCTACTATCTCCTTCTTCCCTTCTATTTTCAAACACTTTTTGCCAAATCTCTTGTTAAATTGATGAGTGATTAAAGCAAGAGATTGAGCAAAAGCGTTTATGTCTTCATCTTCATCTTCTGAGTCTGAATCTTTGTTATCTTCTGCTATCATGGCCTTTTTTGACTTTCTTTTGGACTCCTTTTCAAAAAAAACTTTTCCTTTGAACCTTTTGATTTTCTGGTTTTGTTTTCTTGAGAACTTTCTTTAGAAATGCTTTTATCTTTTGACATTAGGGCAAGAGGTCCACCCAGAGAGGTTTTGGTCTTTTGTTTGACAAAATCTTTTTCTTGAGCAACAAGTGTGCCATAAATGTCTGTTAGTGACCATGATTCAAGATTTTGATTTGCTTGATGTGACATGGACAGTTGCAGCCATTCTTCATTTAAACTTTTCAGAAAAAAGACATTGTTCTCCTCTTTGGATCTTATGACCCCACATTCTCTGCATTTGTTTATCAAGATATTAAACCTGGAATACGTTTGTTGCAGTGTTTCTTCAGGTAGTGCTTTAAAGTCATGATATTCATTTATGCATTGTGTCCTTCTGTTTTTCTGAGTTTGAATACTACCTTCAAGTTGATTTAACAACTAGTCCGAATTTTTTTTTGCCGTTACGCATGAGTCAAGCTCTTGAAAGATGTCATTTGGGATGGCCATGATTAAGAGTCTAACAGCTTTGGAATCATTTTCCATTTTATCTATTTCTTCATCAGTGAAACCAGTTGTCTTTTTCTCAAAGTATGCAAGTATTTCTGCAGTTGTTGTTGTTGTAGGAACTCTAGGAACCAAAACCATTGGTTGGTGAGGTCCATGAGTGACAGATCTCATAAGATCTTTGTCAATTCCTTCCAAAAAGTTGACCATCCTAATCTTCCATTGAGGATATTCATGTCTCATAAAAGTAGGAGGTTTAGTTAAAGATCCAGCAGTATAGATTGCACTTATACTTGAGTTTGACATTTTGAAAGAAAGAAGATGATGCTTTTGAAAGAGATGAAGCTTGAGATCTTTTGAAAAAGAAGCTAAAGTTAGCGTTCAACAATATAATGTACTATGAGTATTTTTCAAACCTGTAGCATATAGTGTTCTTTAGTAAACAACTGTTTATATGAACATGCACAGAAATGAAATAACTGAATCACAAGACAAGAATCAATCCGAGTAAACATATTTGATCTTATTTGATTTAAGAAAATCAAACAGGCTCTGATAACAATTGTTGGATCCGAGATCCTTGTCTTAACAATGATTTAAACAAATAAACATTTAACAATAATATCGGAAGCAAATAATGTTTAAACCAAGTTTGATTCGTACTTCACAGTAAAGAAGATATATCCAATAGAGTAAATAATGAAAAACAAATATTCACTAGATAATGCAATGTAGATTATGAAGAACAGCAAAAAGTTGCATACTTTCCTGACACATAAGACAAGCTTGAACAGTGATCTACCAAAAAGGTAAATCTTATCACTAGGTGACGTGTCTTCTGATCTCGTGTCAACACTTGTAGAGATCTTCAGCTCGATCTTTAGAGATAATGTCTTCAGAGATCTGATGTAGACCTCTGATGAAGCTATCTTTGATATCTTCTTGCTAAAAACTCTATCTTTGGAATGTTCTTCAGAGATAGGCTTGCTCTCTGATGGCTATCTCTAGAAGTCCTCTGAAATAGGACTTAGAATATTTTCAATACTTTTACAGATCAGAGTTGGGTTAACTGATAACATAAAGGAAGTTAAAAGGTAAGTATTGTACTTGTTTTGGGAGAAAGAGGCTGACATGTTTTTGCGATTTCCCTTGACTTTTGTTGATAGTCATTGTGAAGCAAGGTACCAAAGGTAATTGGCGTCACTTAAGCTTAAAAGGAAACTTCGATTCATTTGGAGTCGTTATGATTAGTGGAATCGTAACATTCTTTCTCTTATTATTTCCAGAAATTATGTCTCCACGAACAAACCACGTTCCAAGTAGCGTGATAATCAATCTTGTTCCATTGCACAATCCTGAAATTTGATTGATATTCCGTCGAATCATAATCGGACCACTAATCGTAGATTGACGTTCCAACTACATTGAGTTCTTGCACCATATCATTTTTTGGTGTGAGAATTGCTTTTTCAGTAAGATATGGTGGATTTTTTTGGTTATCCAAAAGTGAAGGATACACTGCATCAGTCATGGACTTCATTAGAGAGTCAGATTGCTCTAAAAAAATGTCTTGAGGAATCTGGAGTAGCTCGTTATTGGGATGATCATAGAATGAGCCATCACCAATTTGTAACATCCACTTATCAAAAGTTTCAATCTTAGTGGCCTCTGATTCAGAAATGCTTTTGGCCATGAGTCTCTTATTTTGATTGAGCTCATATACTTTGAACAATGGCCATAGATAAGATGATTTAAGTGATGCATTGACAATATCAGGTAGAGTTCCTTTGGGAATAACCGGCAAGATTTGTCTAAAATCACCATCGCACATAACTGTTAGATCGCCAAATGGTTATTTTGTGTTGTATTTGTATCGTTAACTCAATATGTCTCGTAAACTTTTATCTAAAGCCTCAAAGAAATACTTATGGGCCATGAGAGCTTCATCCCAAATAATCGATGTAGTTTTTTGGAGTAATTCTGCTACTTGAGTTCCATGTCAAATTTCACATGTTAATTCATTCGTTAGATCCAAGGGAATGTGAAATCTTAAATGAGTTGTTCTTCCGTTTGGTAATAATAGTGTTGCAATACCAGAAGAGGCAACTGGTAATACTGGTAATACTATTTTACCATATAATCTAATCTTTGAAATGATGGTATTCCACAAGAATGTTTTCTCGGTTCCTCCATGACCGTGAATGAAAATCAAGTCACCTTACTCATTGTTAACGAAGTTCATAATAGTTGTGTACGCCTGCTTTTGACATTGGTTGAGGGAGAAGAACAAACCTTGATGAAGAACCTTCAGTTCCTTAGGATCATAGTCAAGTTTCTCATTCATCAATCTATTTTGTAATTGGCGTAACAAATCTTGATTCGGCAGTGGCATTCCATCAATATCTTTCAAAAAAAAATTCCCATCTTTAACATGATAGACTCGATTTTAAACAATGTGTAAGCCTCGATTTATGAATCAGATAAGTGTAGCATCGTAGACAATATTTCGTAATGGGTGGTCCATAACTTAAGGGCATCTGCTACCTGACAGGGGATCAAAAATGTGGCAAACAAATGTCGTAATTCATACCCCGATGCCCAAGTTGAGGCTTCTGCCAAACATTCAACTCATTCCTTATCATCGTCTAATTGTCCCAATGCATAACATGTTGATTTGAAAGTTGGATATGTTGTACCATTCACTATACGAACATGTTCAAATGAAGTGCAACCTTTGACGAAGTTTAAGAGCATACACATGTAAAATTTCTCACCAGCTGAAGGATGGGTGAAATATATTCGACCAATCGATATGCCTTGTTGCCATCTTGTCCATTCCTTCTCTTTTGTATTCCAAACCATTGTGTTGGAAATGCAGAGTAACTGAGCTTTCGTGTATCTGGGTATTTTTTGTTTGTTTCCAACCATTTATTAAACTTCATTTTTCCAATACCCGGTTTTGCAGGAACTGCTTCAAGATTAGTGTCCTCTTCAAAAATAATGGAATGTTCTCCAGGAAGATGGAAAGGCAATCGTTCCACGGCCGGGTATCTGTAATGAATGTCGAATTGAAATATACGCCAACAGGATTCAGATGCAGATATATACCTACAATCTAAATATGTCTTGATTTCCTCAAGTTCAACATTTTTTCCAGACGATTCAACTGTAGTTGTAACTCTATCTGATCTTTTGCGAAAATATTTGACTAAGTATTTAATCGCTCTCGAATGATTACATATCTCAACATTGATATGGGCATCAAATTTTACGCACAGATGTCTATTATGAGGAACAACATACCGATTGTTCAATTGAATGTTCTTCTTTGTAATTTGAGCCCCTTTATCTTCTCTTCGATAGATTGGAAATCCTGTAGAGTCAATGGTTGTGTGCATATTAAAACTCTTTGGGAAACTTTTTGTGCACTTACCTTTGACCATACATGGAGATGATGGATAATGAGTTCCTCATGGACCATGTATTTTTTAACTGCGTTATAACCATCTGGATCGGTAGCTTCACTTGGAATCTTGGCACTAATAACTCTATCAATCTCCTCTAATGACGGGTTTTTATATTGTGACCCAAGAAATAGTAGTATGTGTGCATGAGGAATTCCTCTCTTTTGAAACTCAATGGTATAAAGACCTGATAAAATGTACTTGATATCAATTTCACAAATATATTCTATGAATGAAAAACATAACGTTGAAATGTTAAAATTATTGTACTTTGTAATTTATAATAATATGTTTGTTATACTTACATGCGATAGTTGCTCCAATGGCTTCTCTATTTTCAAGTCAAACATTAGTTGTCTTAATTTGATTTCAAAAACTTTGCATACTATGTCAACTCTATTTTGATCATCCTCTTGTTGAATCATGCCTAGCATCTCATTTATCTATGGCCATTTTGGATTGCAAGTAAATGTCAGAAATATATCTGGATATCCAGCCTATTTGCACAAAGCCATTGCATCTTGGTAATTTTAAACTCTCTAGCGTGGTCTACCAATATGAGATGATGGTAAAATAACAGATTTACCGACACTTTTACAATTTGTATCCCCACGATGGACAACATCCATTAATCCCGAAAACAAATCTGACCTTAGTTGTTGATTATTTCGAATTCACGTGAACCTACCCTCTTCAATTTCCATGTATGCGTCCACCATGTATTGCGGATGCAATCTTCCTGATTGAAGTATTGTGCGATCCTCATGTAATTGTGGTTGAAAAAGAAAATAATAATATCATCTCATCGTTAAAAATGCTCGTTTCGTAGAACTATCCTCTACAATTTGGAGTTTAGTCACTTCTCTGAATCCGTCTTTTACATAAGGGTGGATAAAAGGATATGACATATGGATGTAGATCAATAATTCGTTGAAGGCCATTTGTACGGTGTCATATATGATAATCGTTTTCGAACGTCGTACACTTCGTCCAAGAATTCCATTATACCTTTTGAAATAGTGCAATAAATTATACACATGTATAATAATGATCAACCATTATATATTATAATGGTATAATTTTATTTTTTTATTTTTTTAGAATAATTAGAATAAATACATATTTAGATTTACAAAAGTAAAGATGTAAAAAAATGAATACCAATAAGTTCGATTACAAAGGCGGCATTGCATCATTGTTTAGTTGTTGCAATGTGGATGAAAACAGTAGTAACAACATGAATTTCCTTGTTGATTAATGCATGAAGTGTAGAACATCAAACATATAGATTATGCCAAACATGTATACATTTTTAGACCTATTTATCTCACTTTGTATATCCACGTTAGTGTAAATGAAGGGATACATATTAATTTGGGTAAAATATATAACTTTACACGTTTAGATTTTAATACTTTTTGGTAAATGAATTGTATATCAACAACGGTTTGTTCTTAGCATTTGTAATGATTAGATATTTAAGAAGTTATTACATAAGAATTTAAATTCCGAACTTACGTTGAGCAAATAAATATTTTAAATTTGAACAAAAGTTAATAGAAATTTTTGTGAAGATAGATTGAGCATGAGAAAGGTGTCTTGAAGAATATTAACAGGAGCTGATTAAGTCATAGACAAAATTCTCATTATCACAAAATGAAGCCCAAATCACTTTACGCACAGAAAATGACTATTACTTCTAAAAAGAAGTCTAATTAACAAAACTTTTAGGTTTAATTAAACTAAAAGAATAACTGATGTGTACAATTTGTATTGCTGCAGAATCACATTTCCAACTGTTTAATTTATTCTCATTATTAAAAGCCCAAATCTTGAGTCTTTTAGTTATTATCTTACTTCTTATTGGATTAGTTTGTTTTATTGGGCCTGATGGCCCAACTTTATGCTTTTTGGGTCTGATTTCGTTGTTTAGCCCTTGTTTTGCAGAATAATCATGCTTTAGCAGTTATATGATTGAAGAATGAAGGAGAAAAAGGACTACTGCAGCATATGTGCCGAGTGCTGATAGACTTTTGTAGAAATATTTTGATAATGGAATTTCTTTTGAAGGTTTAGCTGTAAATAGAAGATTTCTGGAAACCATCATGTTACTTTGGCCCAAGATTAGTAGTATTAGGCTTGTACTTAGTCAATGAAAGTTCATTTTATTTTTATCTTATGGTTATTAACCCCTTGGATTGGGTTCAAAATACACTTACTTACTTGCATATGAATTTACTTTGAAGTATTCGTCTTGCTTGTTCTAATAGGTTGCAACCAAATTTGTATTGCTTTTGCTGGATATTGAAGTTCAAGTGCTTTGTTACTTACAAGATTTTCATGTTCTTAGTTGCTTTAGCTCCAAGTTTCTCACAACTTCTCTTACTAAAGCTTTTGATCAAGTTAAATTGAGCATAGATGTGAAGTTGTTAGAATCTCTTGTTGTTTTTGTTTGCTAATTGCTTGTTGGTTACTTAAATCTCTCTAGTTCTTAGTTGCTTTGGCACCAAGTTTCCCAATACTTCTCCTATTCAAGCTTTTAATCAAGTTAAATTGAATGTGGATGTGAAGTTATTGAAGTCTTTTGTGTCTTTAGCCACTAATCTCTAATTTGATTCCTCAAAATATACTCTTAGTGACTTTCTTTTCATCTAGTGCTTTTGTTGGATTAATTTCTACATAGTACTTTTGTTAAGTATTGTTTGTAACACCCCGAATTTTGGGTGAGAAAAATATTCCTTTAATCTGTACACCGCTCATAGTGTAGTTTTAGCCATTGGTTTTTATCTAGAGTTTCGTTCCAAATCGAAGTTGAGCGATGTAGCCAAAAAGGAAACGATTTGTCTCCAGTGCTTCGTGCGACCCTCCACGTGGGTTGCACCGCACCCGCATCTACGCGAGGCTCTGCCTTTCACGACTCCAGTTCTCCGCATGACCCTCCACGCGGGTCGAACCGCACGACCACTCGCGTGCGATCTCTGCACGCACTTAAAAGGGGAAAATCGGCCCCAACCTCATTTATTTCAACCTCTCTTGCTTTTGGGTGATTTTCTCCTTCAAGGCAAGGTAATCATCATCACTCCCCATTAATTTCACATAAAGGAAAGGCATTAAATGAAACTATATGGTTGATTTAGGTTGATTTTGGTTTAAGAAACTCAAGTGATTAAGGGTCCAAGCTCATTTCCACTTTTCTCAAGTTCTCATCATCTAGGGTTTGTTCATATTTTCTAACAAGGTGAGTACATACATGTTTTACACTTCATACATAGTAATCTTCTAGTGTTTAAACTCCTCCATACTTGCAAACCATGGGGTTTAGGGATTTTGGCAAACTCTTGACCTAAAGTTAATTTTATGAGATTTTATGGTTTTGGATGTGGATGAAAGTATTTAGAAATGTATTTGACCTATGATTTAAGGATGTTAAATGTGATTACATGTTCTATCATCATCATCCTTGTTTTATGGTTTGAATAAATCCAAGTAAAACTAGGTTTTGGGAAGGTTTGGATTTTCATTTAAATATATGAGATGTGGTTTTATTATTTGAGACAAGCCTTATATCTACACATGGTGGAATTGATTATGTGGGTTTCCTCACATTATATTGATAAATTGTTTATGGATATTTATTGATATGAGATTGATATACATGAACCAATGTTGTTGTTTTAGTTTGTCTTAGTCTTGGTTTAGTGCAATAGATCCATAGGCACGATGTTCCCAATGTCCCGTTTTGGACATTAAGTTCACCACTTTGGCACGGAATAGGCATCGGATCACCATGGTAAGTAAGGTGTGGACTTATATGGTCTGGCAGCGTCCCATGAGCAGTAAGATGTAATTCCATTGTGCATGAGTTCCCGTTTTGAAACTCTCAATAATAGACCTAGAGGGGTTGACTTGATGTTTTCAAGCAATAGACTTAGAGGAGTTGAGTTCACTAAGTGATTGGTGTTTATTTATACCATGTTATGATCACTAATGATTTACTTGTTTGTTTTGATTTAGCTCACAGATATATCTAACCGTACAACTACAAATGGGTTTATGATTTCCATTTCTAAATTATTAGTTCCCACTAGGCTTTAGCCTAACACTTGTTTCTTTGGTTGTCATGTACGGCAGGTCACCTTAGCGGCGGGGCTCGTCGGGATTGAGTGAACGACCATTGGGTCGAGAGTGGTCTTTTTGGGAGAATTATTGACCGACACATATGATTTTGAGAACATACATTTTAGAAGGATAGCGACACCCGACTATAATCTATTTGACAAACTTAGATTATTAGGTTGTTGATTTTTATTCTTCATTCTATTTGGGTTTGTAAACGTCATACTTTGTTTCCCTGTTTTGGGATGGTATACTTTGGTTTAAAATGTTATTACCGTATTATTCAGGTTTTAACTGACCCTAGACGTCATATTGCAGAACTTTTGAATTTTTAAGTTACTCTATTTTTAGGATGTTACAAGTTGGTATTAGAGTTTTAGTTTAAGTGAACTAGGTATGAATGTAAGTTGCCTAGACTTAAGCTGAGATTATTAAGTTATGACTCGTGAGATTGGGTAGAACTCTTGAGATAGGATGGTCTTAGGGTTGACGGAAATTATGCTAACTGAGAGTTGTGGTAATGGTAATGAGAATTCTTACGTATCATATGTTCATAATTTCACTTAGCCAACGTTATTTTGAAGATGTTTTACGTGAGCATGTTGATCGGCTGTTGTTATGATAATTAATGAATGTGATAGTACGTTTCCTTGTGTTTAATTCTTATAGCCTATTTCTCACCCCTACTCTCGCATGTGTATGACAGATTCAATGGTTAATACGTGGAATAGACCGGAGGGCCACGACGTAACGGCATCTACGGCTGACCAACCGCGGGTAACTGTGGTGGAAGAGACTTCCCATCTAAACGAGGTGTTGGGTGGAAGTAATCTTTTCTTAAAATATACTAAAAAATGGATATTTATTCCTACACCATGCAACCTAAGAGGAGATGACCGGCCGTTTGGCCTATATCACAAGCGTGACACTTGAGATATGTGGAGCAGTGATTGTCAAAACCCTGACCCGAGTGACTCTTAATTGATGGTCGGATGCTAACACTTATTTTCTAAGCTACTGGATCTATGCTACAACATCACCTTTATTTGAAATATGTTGCAGCACACGTTCACTTTCCCTGATTGTTGGAACACTCAACTGAACTTCACACCCTTGCATTGTCTCATTCCTGTTTACTATTTATTTACTACTTTCCATTTACAGCTTTTCATTTACTACTTGTATGTACTTTTAACTGCAAACCAATCTCGAACATATTTTTCTTCCAAATTCGTACTCTGAAGTTGACTTTTCTGAACTACCTTCTGTGTGGATCGATACTTGGTTCTTACCATTTTATTACTTGTGAACAACGATAGTGTCTAGAGGTATATACTTGCATCACTATTCATTTGTCATTGTCTGTCTGATTTGCACTAATACAAGTTAGGCCATAGCAATAAATTTATAATCATTTGTAAGATAATAACCTCTTGTAGTTATTATGTGTATGTACAGCTTGCACCAAAACCAAAACTACGATTAATAAGATAAAAGTAAGCAGGTCAAGGTAATCAACTCAAGTTAGTAGTTTCCATGTAACAATTTCATTATGAGGATGGACAATTATATATGTTTAGTTAAACTAATCAATGTAAGGATCTTAATATTCCACTGAGTGAAGAAAAAAACCTTCCTATTTCAAAAAATGATAACATATTTCAACAATTATTGATCTGACTTATGTCTTTTGCTTATTTCTTTGGTTTTATTTGAATTTTAGTAGACAATTTTATATGAAGTTTTTGGTTTAAATTGTCATATAATGATTATTAATGGATTATTTGAATTTAATTAGACGATATAAAAGCAACAATACACACACACACACATATATATATACACACACACATTCACATTAGTCTAATAAGAGGAAAACAAAAGTCTCTACATTTTCATGAAAATGAAAGAATGTGTTAGGACTGAAAGTCCTAGTGCGTTGAAAGTTGTATAACACATTTATAAGGGTTCGAATTGTAATTATTGGAAAGTTATTTGTTGTTGGGCTTCAAGCCCATTAGGCCTAATACGCTCATATATATATATATATATATATATATATTGGTTTATTTAGTTGAGAATTAGGTTAGAAGGTTAAGATTCGGTTTTAGACGTCATAATTCTAGTCGTAAGGTTTACATTTGCTTATCAGAAATTCTCTCTGTAAACTTAAACCGTTATTGAGTATTAATCATATGACTAGAAGTTGTGGTTCATTCATTGTTCTTCATTGATTACTATTATTCGTGATTGCACTGTATCTGGGATCTACAATTGGTATCAGAGCAGGATCGAATTAATTTTATTCGATACGATCAAAAAGGTTTGTCTAAAACCCTTTAATCGCATATTTGAGTTAATCGATATTTTTTGTCGTATGGGTTTGTGTTCTTATTTTTAAGTTTGAGTTATGTTTTATTGTGTGGATTGAATTTGTGGTGGTTGTGTGTCCGTATTAAATTTTTCTGAAAGCTTAGATTTGAGTTAAGTCTTCTATATCTGTTCATCTTGTTTTTCTGGGTTAAGGTTCTTACATAATCAAGTTTCTGAATTCAAGTCTGCATATTTGATTTTTGGTGATTGTCTAAGTTAAGGTTTCTGCATAAATCGATTTCTGGATTTTCACTTATTTGTTTCTGGGTTGATTTTTTTTC
Organism: Arctium minus; assembly: GCA_954870635.1. Taxonomy (NCBI): domain Eukaryota; kingdom Viridiplantae; phylum Streptophyta; class Magnoliopsida; order Asterales; family Asteraceae; genus Arctium; species Arctium minus. The sequence continues at coordinate 28,594,775 of OX941089.1, read as the reverse complement.
TGGAAAATAAAGTGGTCGATTGATTTTCTGGTCGATTGATTAAGTTTGCATATCTGATTCTGGATTGACATCTTTCTGGAAAAACAGTGAGTTTTGATTTTTTTTTAGTTCGGTAGTATATTGGTGGAATTGATTGATCTGTGTTCAATTTGAGTTAAGTTTGGTCGATTAAATCTTGATTTCTGGGTCGATTAATTGGATTTTGGTCGATTGATTTTCTGGAATTGGTTTGAGTTTGATTTCTATCGATTTTCATAATCAATTGTTTAAGGTCGGTTGATAATCTGTTATCGATTGTGTTTGAGTTTATCTGTTGAATCAAAGAGTTTATCTGTCGATTATCTGTTATCGATTTCATCTAGTTAATTTGTTTAATCGAAAGGTAAAGTGTTTATCTGTTATCTGTATCGACCGGACCATCGACCGAACCCTTTGCGATCGGACCCTTCCTTAGACCGGACCCTTCCTTGCGACCGGACCCTTCCTTGACCGGACCCTTGTGGACCGGTGCCTTGTCTTGACCGATCGAGTTTTTAATTAGTAATTGTCGATAAGAGAGGGAATTCAACCACGAAAATGGCGGATTATTTGTTCTAAATTTCGCAGTGCCCTTGGATTGAGGATTTTCAATTTCATCAACCTGGTTCTATTTTGGCTTCTTCCAATTGATTTTCTCACATCAATAAATCTGTTGGTGGTTGGGAATTAAAGCCATTCATCTGGGTGTAATCGACAACTTTTTATTTATTTTTTTATCGCATATATATATATATATATATATATATATATATATATATATATATATATATAGGGAGAGGTTCATTTGAGAAATGGTAAATATATGAGAAATAGAGAAGTAATCTTAGCCATTCATCCGGTCAACATTTGCGGCTTTGACCGCGAAGCACCGGATAATTCCTTGCGTGGTCTATAGAAGGTAGAAGGGTAATTTCGTAAAATACACGGGATGAGTTCATATATGACCCTGTATGAATCACAAAGATTCATATATGAAGTTGTTAATTAGTTTAACTGATTCATATATGAACCTGTATGAATCACAAAGATTCATATATGAATCTGTTAATTAGTTCAACTGATTCATATATGAACCTACAATTAATTAGTTCATATGTGAATCAGTTAATTGGTTCATATATAAATCACAAAGGTTCATATATGAATCTGTTAGTTAGTTCAACTGATTCATATATGAATCAGTTAAAAGAGTTCAGATGTGAATTGCACTGGTTCATATATGAACATATAGTTCATATGTGAATTATACAGGTTCATATATGAACACAGCCCGTGTATTTTGTAAAAATTACGAAAGTGTCCTTCTATTTTTGGAAGAGCCGCAACTTTTGACCAGTCAAAGCCGCAACTTTTGACCAGTCAAATCCGATCTTGACCGTGTGAATGGCTAGGATTACTTCTCTATTTCTCATATATTTACCATTTCTCAAATGAACCTAAGACTATATATATATATATATATATATATATATATATCTCAAATATACATCGACCGGACTTCCCACCGGGGTCACCTCTCCCGGTGTCTCCAGCCCGGTCACTCGTGCCTCTCCCGATGTCTAACGCCCGGTGTCGACCGAACCATCAATCGCTTGGGGTCTCACTCCCTCGCCCGGTGCCATCAACTCCCGGACCATCTCCCCGACCGGTGCCTCGTCGCCCGGCCCCTCCATCGCCCGACCTCTCCCCGCCCGATCCCTTGTGGCTCCCGGTGTCCAGCGAACCAGCATCTCACGACAAGAATCAAGTTTTTGAGATTTTCGATCAGTTTTCGAAAATATTTTCGGTTGATTCGGTAGAGATCGTGGACGAATTTTTTCGTGGTTAAATCATTAAGGGTTGTTTACAAAGCTTAAACGATCGTTTTTTGTCGTAAAATTTTCACCCATATCAAGTTTTAAATTCTCGTTCGGTTTCCGAAAAAATCTTCGGTTGCTTCGTTCGAGAGTTTGAGAGATTGTTTCGGGATTTAATCAGTTGAGGGAGCTTAAGGGGACATAAACGATCGATTTTGGTCGAAAAGTTTTAACCCATTCCGATTTTTTAAGTTTTCGATTGTTTTCCGAAAAGTTTTCGGTTGGTTCGTTTGTGATCGTAGGTTGACCGGTTGAATTTTAATCTGTTAAGGACTGATCAGGGAGCTTTACCGATCGTTTTGTATCAATTATTTCTAACCGTTTTCGAGTTTTGCAGGTGCGTCTCATTGGAGAAGACGATGAATAGTAATTTCATTAAGTTTCCGTTAAGTGACGGTTAATTTCTTTACATTTTGGTCCTTTTCCGTTAAGTCTCCGTTAGTCCAGTAAGTTTGTTAGTTTAGTTACGTTTTATTTCATTTTTAGTCCAATTTCGTTAGTTTTCAGTTAAGTCCGTTAGAAGTTTTAACATTTACACTTTTAGTCCCTCTAGTTAGTAGTTTTAGTATATGTTACTTTTAGTCCTTGTAGTTTTAAGTTTCTGTTTGTGTCGCTTTCAGCCCCCGTACTTCAAGGTTTCAGTCGTTTGTCATTTGTGACCCTAAACTTTCAAGTTTCACACGTTGTCCCTTTTGGTCCTTGCACTTTAGAGTTTCATCTCTTGTCAAGTTCAGTCCCTGGACTTTAAGCTTTCCAAGTAACAATGAGTTATCAACAAATTTCTCAGTTACAGGACGACAATGACTGGCTCAAGCACAGGTTAAAAGAACTTGAAAAGATGTTAGAATCTAATTCATATTACCCTTCGTTTTTTAAACAAATAGACTCTCTTAACCAAGAGATTTCAGATCTTGAAAGAGCAGCTGATATAAAGAAAAAGGATCTACATGAAGCTTCAAAGAAAATATCTGAACTTGAACGAAAAGTTGCAGATTTTGAAGCCAAAGAAGAGAAGTACCTGATGCTTGAAGAAAGAGGAAACATGTTGGAGAATGAAAATCTCGATCTGACAAAAAGACTTGCTGCTTTTGAAAAAGAAAAAGTTGATTCTTCAAATGAAAGAAAGAATTTTGAAAGAAAGATTCTTGATCTTTCAAAGAAAGTTTTTGGTGAAAGAAATGTTTTTGAGCTTCAAAATGCGAAACTTTCAAAGCAGATTTCTGATTTTGAAAACGTTTTGATAATTGAGAAAGATTCTTTCGAGAAAGAGTGAAAAGTTTTTGAGAGTGAAAAGAGAATGCTTGAAAAGAAGAATGTTGCAGTTTTTAAAGAGATATATGATAAACGCAACAATATAGAAAAGGATTTTGAAAATGAAAGAAAGATTTTCGAAACTGAGATTCATAAGCTTTCAAAGAAATTATCTGAATTAACAACAGAGATTTTGAAAGAACAGAAGGTAAAATCCGATTTACAAAAACAAATTGACTTGATTCTAGAAGAAATAAATGTTTTATCTGCAAAAGTCAAGAAACTTGAAGAAATAAATCTTAAAGCCGATTTATCTGAACAAGTCAGTCCCGATACTGTTGTTCAGCCTCCTTCTTTTTCAAGTTCACCTTCTACAACTAACTCTTCGAAGAAATCTGTCAAATCAAATGAATTTTCAAAAGATTGGATTCGTCCTTCAAATCTTTTCTATAATTCTCTTGTTGATGATTCAAATAATCAAGTGTTTCGAAAAGTCAAGATGGTTTGGAGAAAGAAATCAACTACAGAAAGTAGTGATGGAAACAAGTCTCACGATTCTCCTGTAGTTGATACAAAGTCATTTATTTCCAAGACTGATTCACCTACTTATGTCTATTTTATAGGAAAGTTGATCAGTCTGTGCCGGCAAACGATCTGTTGCATTCACTGTGGAAAGAGTGACTTTGTGCATCCAAGGTACGCTAATAGTTGGTATGGTACTTATAGCATCCCCAATCCTCAGTTTAATAGCTTCAAAGCCAAGGCAACTAACCATCAAGGATCCATCACAGCATGGATGCCAAAACCAAAATCTTCTTAATTAGTTTTGCAGGAATGTCATGTGTGATTTAATTCAGATTATTCAGGTCACATGACTACAATCAAGGGTTATGCCACTTTTGAGGGGGAGTACCATGTTTGCTTAAATTTTCATATCGACTTCTGAACACTTCAGTTCAGGACTCGTTCTTAAATGCTTTTGACTTCTGATTCTCTCAAATCAGAAATTTTATTTCAATGTTCAGATAAGGATATTTTGTAAATATCCAAGGGGGAGCTTATCTGACCTAAATCATTTTATCATGATTTGAGGGGGAGCTTAAAGGTAAATATCTTCTGATCTAGATCTCTGATTGTTTGAAAGAAGAACAACTTTCGAACATGAAAAACGTTTTCTGAAAAGTTCAAACCACTTCTGGTTCTCAAAAGATTTTATGAATTTAGAAGTATGATTTTAAATGTTTTTCAATTTTTGAGCATTAATGTTTAACTGACCGTGTGTTTCCACAGATAAATACTTGTGTATTATCTTTTCAATATACTGTCAAGTATTCATACACACCGGTTCAATACTTTATTTGAAATTGTTATTACCATGTCTCATAACGAACAATTTTTCGATGGTAATACTCCCGTTTGCTTTCAAATATTGTTGAGCATCAATCATCATTTCCAAATTTGTGCTTTCATTGATAAATTGTTTATATTTGTTCATATAAACAAAATATCCAGTTATTTGATACCTTAACCATTTTATTTGATCTGATTGATACATTGTCAAATTCTCAAAACAATTCTCTTGATTTCATTTCATTCATTCAATATCTTTTTAGAAAATCTTTGCTTTGAGAAATCTTCAAAGTTCAATTGCTCAAATCTCATGAGCATACATTTTGACAATGTTATCATACATTGTGTACTTAACTGTTCAGTTAAACTGTTGAGCAACTATTCTTTTTAGGACTTACATGGGATTTGTGTGAGAACTTAAACAGAACTTCCATGGATTCACGTTAACCAGTGTTTCCTACCCCGGAAGTTATCCTTGAGTGATTGAGGGGTGAGGGGTCTTAAATCAAAGAGTGGGGGAGATAACTCATCCGGTTGAGTTTTTCTCATTGTGCTGAGCGGTAAAATGTAAATGAGAGTTTGGTTAGAAGTGAGCTTTAATGACAAAAAGAAAGAGGGTGTGAGAACAGAGTTAAAAGAATATGAAAACTCTGCACCAAACACTTTCTGAGTCGGGCAGCCACATCTACTGATTGATTCACATTCTTTGGTGACCATAATTGAAACAGGCAGTGAGCCCATGCCAACTCTTGTTTTTACCCCACCAACCACTCGTTTCTTTCTTAACAAAGAAATGTTTCATTTTCTTTGGGGACACAGCATATCTGCTATCTAGTCTTCACTCGGAAGATTTAGATATTGAAAAAGAAGGAAAGTTGCCCCACCTTCGCACCTCTTTCATGCACATTGAGTCCGTGTAATATCTGTTGCTGTCTCAACAGTTTACACATTTTTGAGCCTGAGAAAGCTAAGTAGCTTCAATCATTCTACACTTGCACGTACACACAAGGAATGAGTTTTCTTGTCATAACATTCATAGAAAATTACTTTGTGGATTTTCGATGATTGAATGGAAGCCCTGGGGGAGTGAATATCACAATAGCTCCTTTCCAAAGTACATCCGTTGTACAAAGTGGCTCCGTGCTACTTTCAAGCATACTAACTGTATCATTTGTTGATTCAGGATTACAATTCCTATTATATCTGAATTTAAAAAGATTCGGATATATACATTTCATGAATTGACGGATACTCAGATCAAAGGGCGGAGAATGTCAAATTATCATAAAGGGGAGATTGTTAGTTCATCACAAAGGAGGAGATCAAAGAATGTGTTGATTTGAAGAATTTTGATGATCATGATGTTCACAATCATCAAAAAGGGGGAGAGATTTACAAAGTTCAATTTCAAAGTCAAATTTTAACTCTGAGGGTGAAAAGCCTTTGGATTCAAAGATTGTAGCAGGAAATATTTTATTGGTTCTTCTATCCCGTATCATGTGGTGTCTGCAACAAGTTTGTACCTCCTACGAGCATATTGGTTCTACAAGTTCTAAAGCTGAAAGCATATTCAACTCGCGGTTCAAAGACAGATTCTTTGTTTTTAAACTGAAGTTGCACTGTGGAATGTCACGTAACTCGCACATTATCTTTCTTATGTGCTGATCCGATATGTTGAGTTTCTACAGTTGAAAGGTGCTTGATAGTGCGTTCAATCGAGGCTACTGTACATTGAATCTAGTTATAAAGTTGAAATTATGAAGACCAAGAGCTTTATTCAAGGGGGAGCTGGTAAAGACATGAAGACATGCAACACCAAAGTTCTTCAAATATATAAGAGGGAAAGAAGATCAAGGCATGAAGATTTCAAGAAGACAAATGCCTTATTCAACTTTAGGGGAGATTGTTAGGACTGAAAGTCCTAGTGCGTTGAAAGTTGTATAACACATTTATAAGGGTTCGAATTGTAATTATTGGAAAGTTATTTGTTATTGGGCTTCAAGCCCATTAGGCCTAATACGCTCATATATATTGGTTTATTTAGTTGAGAATTAGGTTAGAAGGTTAAGATTCGGTTTTAGACGTCATAATTCTAGTCGTAAGGTTTACATTTGCTTATCAGAAATTCTCTCTGTAAACCTAAACCTTTATTGAGTATTAATCATACGACTAGAAGTTGTGGCTCATTCATTGTTCTTCATTGATTACTATTGTTCGTGATTGCACTGTATCTGGGATCTACAGAATGTATTTGTTCTACATTAGATTTAATTTCCCGTATTTTTTATGCTTTTGCATATGACAACTTATATTGTTAGGAAAATGTGTCTCACAAATATAATTTCGGCAAGTGATTTCTAAGGTCCAAACTTGTAGAAATCCAAGTGCACAACAAACCCAACAACAAATGTGGATAACAATAATTTTCTAACGTAGAAAATAAACCCATAAAATATATATAATAACAAAATTGTTATTATCTAAAAATATAGCAAGTTCAAAACAAATAACACTGGGATTTAACGTGGGTCCACTATCGGTGTGATAGTGTACGTCCACCTCAAGAGAGAGAGAGAGCAAGAGTTTATTACCAGCCTTGATAAATTACAACGTGTTATTGAGATCCTTGGAACAACAAATCAGCAACCACAATCTTCCTCAATATATATATATATATATATATAGACGAGAGAAAGAAAGAAAAGAAGAAGACTAAAATGTCTTCAACTTTTGCTAGTGGTGTGTGTTTTTAATCTTCAATGCATGCATGCATATTTATATGCATGCGTAATTAGACAAAATGAAAGTTGACTTAGGAAAAATGTATACGGATGGCATTTTCCAAAGCCAAATTTCAACCACAAAAGGTTGTCTTCTAATAAGACAAAACACCAAAGTCTTCTCAATTGTGTGATCCTCTGTTAGTGCACAAATATGTTGGATCCAAGATCATGGGAATTAAAAGTCTAAGTCAAAGCCTCTCAAGCAAAGTCAAAGTCAAAGATTCTTTAAATGGAAAGTCAACAAAGTCAAAGTGTGTTAGTTTTCTTGTTGTTGTAATAGATCCTTAGTATAAATAGTTTTTTCTTTCTTGTAAGTGTGTGTAGAAGGAAGCGTGTAAGTAGAACTTAGCCGTGAGTATCCAGAGTGAATCTTAGAGAGTGAAAGCATCTTTATACGAATTGTAAACTGTAGATTGAGATTAATGATATATGACAATTTATATTGAATTTCTTGTTGTTGATCTTGATTACAACTATTATTGTGGGACACACAATCTCATTAATCCACACTTTCATGCTTTAAAGACTTATGCATAATGCTTGGTGAATTGTACAACATCCAAGGAAAACTTATCTATTTTAAGTTTTCAACACTCCACCATGATGTGCAAATCACTCGACAAAACAAATCACGAACGAACACGAACAAATTGTTGATACAAATTGACACTAGGTAACCAAATACATTTTGACCATGATGAGCTTCGGCTCGGCCATCACTTGTCAAAGCCAAAAGCAAAAATCCTCAAATGTGCAATCTTAACAAAACAAACGATTTAAGCAACTCCAAAACACATATCAAGTAACAACTCGAACGACACTAACACAAACGGGGTTGGATCAAGTTTGAGCAATGCTCAAACTTAGCTGGTGGTAGCGACTTAGTCAACATATCAGCTGAAGTGTCATATGTCAGGACTTTCTTCAAATAGACAATCCTCGCTTCATGTAATCTCACAAGATATTGATCTAGCACATTTATGTGCTTTGTCCGAGAACTGAATCCAGATTAGTTTTCAAATGGATGGCACTCTGATTATCACAGAAAATGTGCATGGAAGGTTGCTCGAAGCCTAAGCCATTCATCAATTCTTTTAAATGGACTGCTTCATTTGCAAACTCAACCACCGCAACAAGTTCGGATTCTGTGGTTGAAAATGCAACAATGGACTGTAAATGTGATCTTCAACTAATGTTTGTTTGACCTAAGGTAAATACATAACTGTATATGGACCTCCAACATACTCGATCACCTGCATAGTCAGAGTCACAAAATCCAACGCTTTCACAGTCATTGTGTAAACCAAATATAAAACCATGTGTCCCGGTTCCCTTCAAATATGGGAACACCATTTTAACGGCTACCCAATGTAATCGACGCGGTTTCGTGAGAAACCGACTCACCACTCCAACACAATGTGAAAGACTGGGATGAGTACACACCATGGCGTACATGAGACTCCCCACTACACTAGCATACGGAACCTTTGACATTTCGGCCTTTACCTTGACATATTTCGGACAATCTTCACTTGTAATCTTGATGTGCTTCGGTAGCAGACTGTTAAACGTCTTGGCACCATCAAAATTGAATCGCTTCAGAATTTTTTGAATATATGCTCTTTGTGTCAACCTGAGTGTCTGGGACTTTCTGTCACGTACAATTTACATGTCCAAAATCTTCTACGCCGCGCCAAGATCCTTTATTTCAAATTCTAACTTGAACTAATCTTTCAGATGTTCGATCTCTGATCGGTCCCTACAAGCTATAAGCATCTCATCTACGTAAAGAAGTAAGTGAAAATGCCACTGCTCTGTCTATGATAGACACAAGCGTCCTTTTCACTTCGCTCAAATCCCCAGAGTGAGCATAAACAAATCAAACTTCTTATAACACTGACGAGGTGATTGTTTAACTCCATATAGGGACTTCTTGAGCTTACATACATAATCTGGTTTGCTTTTGATAACGAAACCATCAGGTTGCTTCATATAGATAGTTTCTTCCAAGTCTCCATGTAGGAGGCGGTCTTCACATCTAACTATCCTAACTCTAAATCATGAATAGTCATGATCGCTAAAAGAACATGAAAAGATGTATGACATACAACGGGAGAAAAAAATCGACATACTCGATACCTTTTCGTTGCACAAAGCCTTTAGAAATGAGATGATCCTTGTACCGATTCTCATCTTTGACTTTAGAAACCCACTTGCAACCAATAGCATGACTTCCCTTCGGCAATGGACATAAGTCCCAAGTGTCATTCTTTGAGAGACCTTCCATATCTTTAAGCCATTTCAAACTGTGGGTTGAGGCCAACGGCTCCTTTATATCAAATGGATCATCTTGCCCTACATGCAAAGCCAACTCCAGTTGATCTGTAAAACTCATGTTAGTGACTAGTAGGTGCAATAACTGGGATTGTATCGCCTTGGTCTCCACCATCATTCAGAATCTCTTCTTCTGAATCACTATTATAAGTCACTAGTTGTATGACTTCTTCAACATTATCGGGTAATTCTGGAACAATATCAGGAGCAGATGAACTGGAATGTAAGGACTATCTACTGCCTCTACATCTTCGGCAATTAGAGCAACAGTAGTAGTGACTTCCGGATCTTGAGAGGATTGAGGATTTTGTGACTTAAACAAGACTAATTCATCAAATGTGACATGTCTAGAATGAATCACTTTACGAGTCAAGGGGTTCTGAATTTGATAACCCTTGATACCATCTGTATAGTCGAGAAAGAATCATTTGGTGGCTTTAGGATTCAACTTGTCCTGACCTGAAACATGAAAATAAACAGGACAACCAAATACACGTATGTATTTCAGACAAAAGTTTCTTTTACCTCTCCAAACTTCTTCCGGAATCTTTCCCCCGATAGTCGAATAATGTAACCTATTAATAATGTGCACCACGGTGTCAAGTGCTTCGGCTCAGAAAGATATGAGGAATCCCGATGTTGACAACATACATCGAACCTTTTCAAGCAAAGTCATATTCATCCACTCCGTAACCCCATTAGACTAAGGGTCGCCGGATATGGTATAGTGACGGTGGATGCCTTTACGCAAACAAAAGTTTTTGAAGTTACCATTAGTAAATTCTCCATAGTTGACAGATTTCAGCACTTTCAACTCTTTGCCAGTCTCGACCTCTACTCGTGCCAACCAAGTCTTGAACGTATCGAAGACATCTGAATTTAACTTTAACACTTACACCTAAAGCTTATGTGAGAAATCATAAATAAATGAAACAAAGTATTTACCTCACTGAGGGATGGAGTATTGGATGGTCCCCAGACATCTCCATGATCATTATCGAGGATTCCTTTAGTGTTGTGTTTTCCAACACCAAAAGAAATATGTGTCTGCTTTCCTTTGTCACATACCGAACAAAAATTCAGGCTAGCAGGTACATCGATTTTAATGAGTTTTCGCTTGCGCAAAATATCCAAATTCTTCTTTCATGTGTGGCCCAAACGAATATGCCATATGTGAGAAACATTGAGATTCTTTGAACTTTTGGCCACACATGATTCAAAAGAAATAGTTTCGCCAATCAAGTGGAAAAGATTATTTCGTGCCTGTTCGCCTTTCATTATGATAAAACACCCTTGGGAGATGCGCAAAATCCCATCTTCAATCTGAATCTTGCAACCCAATTTGGACAGTTATCTAATGGAGATTAAGGAACGAGTCATGGATGGAACAAACTTGCCATTTTTCAATGTCCGAATATACCTATCGAACATCTTGATTTGCACAGTACTGATACCCTTAGTAACACACGAAGTATTGTTTCCCATATAAATATTGTTACCTTCAACTTTTTCGAAGGTCGAGAAACAATCTCGGAATGGTGCCATATGGCAAGATGCACTGGTATCTAACACCCATCGTCTGTCACCTTGCGGTGGTGAAACTATTGTAGATAAGTCATCTTGCTTCTCTTCGGCTGCAATAGTTGATGATTCAGCATTGTCTTTATCTTTATTTTTAAGACCCGGAAAATCTTTCACCCAATGACCTGGTTTGTGGCAAAAGTTACAATTTCCACTTGTCTTTGATTTTCCACGAGAACCAGGCCAGCGGGACTGAGAGAGCCCACGGTTTCTTCCTCTTGAAGACTGTTGATCATCTCGGCCTCTATCAACAAATAGGCCTTGACTGTAATTGTTTTCCCTGGGATTGTTACCGATCCTCATCTGAATTCTTTGATCTTCAGAAATCATTCTTGTTTTCATATCAGACAAAGAAAGAGTTTTTATTTCATATATAAAACTGTGAGTGAATTGGGAATATTTCTTGGGAAATGAATACAACAGGATCATAGCAAGTGCTTCTTCATCTTTAGCAAGAAGTGCATTTGTTGCCTTCAACTTCATAATGATATTCGTCTAATTCGGTCATGTGAACTTTAATGGTTGTGCCTTCCTTCATTTTGAAGAAGAGACATGACCGCATCAGTAATAATTTGTTGGTCAAAGTTTTCTTGTGATATAAATTCTCAAGCTTACTCCAAATACTTGCAGCTGTCTTTTCAGACACAGTCTCAAATATAACATTTTCTCTCAGTCATTTGCAAAGAAGTAAATGCCTATGCTTCCATTTCTTTAGCCTTAAGGTCAGACATATTAGGGTCTAACTCGTCTTTAGTAAAAACTACAGGATGGACTCCATTTTTCCTAAGTGCAGCAGATGTTGTGAACTGCCATTTACCAAAGTCACCGTCCCAATTCCAAGTCTGTATTTGAAACCCTGCCCCAGATAAATTAAATGTACCTTCTTGGTACGGCCTTTGGGCATGGCTTGAGGAACCGCACCAAATGGGGTTTCTACTTCAACCATAGACACAAAAAAATGTGCAAACTAGTTTATGTATATTTTCTACACAAACCCAAATCTAGATCCGAAGCTCTGATACCAATTGTTAGGAAAATGTGTGCCTCACAAATACAATGTTGTTAATAATTTCTAAGGTCCCAAACTTGTAGAAATCCAAGTGCACAACAAACCTAATAACAAATGCGGATAACAATAATATGTTGCACAATAGTTCTCTAACGTAGAAAATAAACCCACAAAATATATAATAACAAAATGTTATTATCTATAAATATAGCAAGTTCAAAACAAATAACACCGGGATTTAACGTGGCTCCACTATCGGTGTGATATTGTACGTCCACCAAAGAGAGAGAACAAGAGTTTATTACCAACCGCGAGAAACTACAACGTGTTATCGAGGTCCTTGGATCAACAAATTAGCTACCAAAATCTTCCTCGTCCATATATATATATATATATATATATATATATATATATATATATATATATATATATATATATATATATATATATATATATGGACGAGAGAAAGAAAGAAGAGAAGAAGAAGACTAAAATGTCTTCAACTTTTGCTAGTGGTTTATGTTTTTAATCTTCGATGCATACATGCATATTTATATGCATGAAGAAGGTAATAAGACAAAAATGAAAGTTGAGTTTGGAAAAATGAAAGCATGCGGATGGCATTTTCCAAAGCCAAATTTCAACCACAAAAGGTTGTCTTCTAATAAGACAAAACACCAAAGTCTTCTCAATTGTGTGGTCCTCATTAATCCATACCTTCATGCTTTAAAGACTTGAACATAGTGCTTGGTGAATTGTACAACATCTAATGAAAACTTATCTAATTTAAGTTTTCAACATATATATGGTTAACAAAGCTTATGCATTACAGATAATCATAGGATCTTATAAATTTTGAAGATCTCAAGTATGCAAGAGCTCTAGCAATACATGTTAGTAATCATAAACATTTTACTCTTGACACCTCAAATGTTTCAACATGCCAGTAAAGGGATATAACTTGCACTTGTTGATAACTATCACGACTCAAAGAGAAACGTTGAATGTAAAAAAGCAAAGCGTGTATATAGAAGCAATTTAAAATAAATGGGTTTCTATGCGAAGTGATAGAAAATAACAAGAGACTGGCTTATGGAAGAATGTTATACTTCTATTGCACGCCAAAATTGCAGAGCTCCAGCAAGATGCAAAGAGTCTTTTAGAGCTATCGTATTCTGCTAGGTGACAGAGGAAGATCAGACAGAAAGACCAATTGATGAGGTCTTTTAAACTACAAGCACGACTACTATATATATTATTAATTTCTTTAGTTGTAGTCTTAAAATACAATAAATGACAAATATTTGTATTAAAGATATAGTAAATGATAAATATTTGAAATAAAAATATAGCACATAACAATTATTTGTATTAAGACTTAAATAGTTAATGATAAATATTTGTTTTAAAAATATAATAGATGAAAACTTTTTGTTTAAATATATAATAGATGATAATTATTTTCTCTCGTTTTATGTTAATAATAATGTGGCACACATAATTATTTGTTTTAAATATTTTATAAATAATGACAAGTTGTGATAAAGATTGTGTCGGATGAGATTCTATTGCATATGCATAGATGGCTTTGGATAGTGCCTTAGCTTACTCTTTGGATCAGATGGTGAAGGATAACGAAGATAAAGATTGTGGAGGATTAGACTTTGTAAGTGGAGTAAGCACAACACTTGAATCCAAATAAGGAGTGTGGTTATAGGAGTTTCAAACTTTATGCATAGATGGAGGTTTCATTGGCGTATGTTGAATTGGAGTGAATCGATATGAGATTATTATTTTAGTCCATTTTAGCTTAAAACTTTATATTATATAGTGTTATTCTAGAACTTGTATCATTATATCATTTCTAAAGGATATTTTTTTTAAAAGAAAACTTCGAACTCCTTCTAGTTGCTCGATATTTAAATTATATCTTAAAGATAGTGTTTAAGATAACATGTGTTATCTTTTGTCAAATGGCAAATAAAAGTAAACAATTCTAATATTTAAAAACATCTTGATTAAGCAACTAATATATTGCAATGAATACCGAAAAAACAAACTCAAAACAAAGGCTAAATAAATCCAAAGACTATTAAAAAGACTAAATTATTAAGGACTCTTGTTTGGTTTCAAGAGCCCGTCCCCATCCCTTACTCATCTTCATTTTCATCGTGCATCACAATTCTTTTTCTTTTTTTTTTCTCTGTGGCTTTAGAGGCTTGATCTCCAATATTATCACGAACATCATCAACCATTGAATCGTCAATCTGTTAAATTTACAAAAACCATTAAACATGTAACATTTATTTATAAATTATATGATACCTGATAGTGGTTGTTAACGGAATGGATATACTTTGGTTGTATTTCCTATACAAAGGCTGCTACTCGTTGCATTGTTGCTTGTATTATTGTCATGAATAAGAAACGATAAACACTCATCTAGAAAATATAAACAACTAATACATAAGAAGCAGAAATAAATATAGAAGTACCTTCACTGACACGATAGATTTATATTTCTCCTCCAAACTATCAATCGGCTTAAACACATTATAAATTGAGAAAACATCACTACCACATTGTAGTCACTCAGTTGCAGTTTAAAAATTAACTTTTTCCCACAAAGATTTGTGATTTCCTTTGGAAATTGGTCACTATCTGAATCATATTTGTTGAACAACTTCAATGCCGAAGAATCTATCATTTGTTCTGCAAGTCGGTGTAATACTACACATGTGGTTACACCGGTTACATCACGCACGACCAAATGGAGTTTGTACCTAAAAGTTAAATTAGAATTAAAATAATGTAGAACATGTAACAGTGAACATCAATCAACTTTTAATATGTTAAACATTACAATGTTAATGGGGTGTTTGATTGATTGTCGCAGCGATCGCATTTGTAGACACCTTCAACATTATTGATCTTCCTACAACAACCTTTACATCCCAAGTAAAACCATCCATATTGCATATCAATGTCATCTATAGTACCGATTATAGTAATGGTATATCCCTAAAATAGAACATGAATTTAATGAAATTTGTGAAATATAGTAATATAATTATTTGATGGTAAAAGATCTAATAAATTAACCTTTGATTCATTAAGCCATTCATCTCTCATAAGTTGCTTTATAGTCATTTGGTTTTCGAACATTTCATCTTTTGTTGTTTTCCGAATGACATTGATGGATTCCAAAAACTTCACCCGAGGACAAACCCGAGAAAGTCTTTCAATTAAAGATGATACATAAGGATGCTCAAGGTTAACATGCACTTTGTTCGCACTTGTTGTTGTGAAATTCACGACACCTTCATGTAATGTCAAAAGTTATATGTTATCACAGAACCGGAACATCCAAGTGAATAGAAGAAAATCACATATTTATTATTATATAAAAAAGAAAAAGAATAATATAACAAACTATACAATAAATAATTGAATACCTAGATATTTTTTGATTCGCATAGAAGTAATAATAATAATCGAAGGGTCTTTCCCATGATTAACTTTGTGTTCATCAATAAAACGTTTCCAACTTCTCCCCACAATGTTACTTTGCATGTCACTAAACTGCATTTAAATACAAACAAAATAATAAGAAATTGACCATCTACATATATTATTAAAACAATACAAATTCTCAAATCGTATTGATAACTTACTAATTCGATATGATTTCTAGATCTCTTTATTAGAGAGAGATCCCATCAAGATGGAATCAAATGATATTGCAGTTACAAATCAATTGATATGGGAGCTACAAAATCAAGCTACATTAATGTGACATGGGAGTTACAATATTACATTAATTGGATAGATATTGTTGCATAGATTAAGGGTTTTGATACTTGTATAAATACCTTTGTAATTCTTATTGTAAACTCACTTCTCAATAAACAAACATATTTCTCATATGGTATCAGAGCTATAGAGTTAGTCTGGCCTGTTTTTTTTTCTTTGAAAACCTATACTCTTTACTCCCCTAATCATCCTCTCCCTTCTTTTCTTTCTCAAAATGGCTTCTAACGATATCCTTCCTACTCCAACTACCACCTTCCCTAATCATCCTCGAACCCCTCGTTCATTTCTTGGACGTTGTCAATGGTGTCCTGCTCAAGGGCACTATGTTACCCAATGTCCAATGCTTTGCCAACAACTTTATAATGTCATTCAACCTTCCAATTCTCCATTCCTCCTAAACCGGCTCCCACATAAAACTTACCAACCCTCCTCTACTCCGTGTGCCTATGTTACTACCTCTTCTAGTCCTTTTTCTACAGGTTGGCTCTTAGATAGTGGGGAAACCCATCATGTAACTAATGACCTTCACAATCTTGTTCTTCATTCACCCTATGAAGGCACTAAAGAACTCTTCATGGGGATGGCTCCGGACTACCAATTGCTAACACCGGTTCCACATCTCTTCTTACTCCCTCTACTAAATTTTCTCTTCGTAATATACTTCATGTTCCTTCTGTTTCTTGCAATATTGTTTCTGTTTCAAAGTTTTGTTGATACAATAATTCTTCTATCACATTCTCACCTAACTACAATTTCTATTTCTATTTCTAAATTCTTATTCTTTGAACAGTCCAGTCCTTGGAACATACTACACCCCCAGGTGGTGAGCATAAGGGATCTGTTGAATTTCAAGTAGTTAGTTTCACCAAGAAGAACAACAGTTTGTATTTGACATCCATATAAATTTAATACATAGAAATTTCTCTTTCCATGTGAAGGATCTTCGCATGGGGGCAACCTTACTTCAAAGTCCAACCAAGTCTGGCATCTATGAATGGCATCCTCTCAAGCCTTTCGTTCATACTTCTACAAGCTCGCATTCTCTTATAAATTGGCACCATCGCCTAGGACATCCCTCTTACAGTATTTTACAAAATATTAGTTCTCATTTTGATTTCTCAATTCCTTATTCTACTTATTTTCATTGCAACTCATGTGACTGCAATAAAAGTCATAAATTTCCCTTTTATCGAAATTCTATCTCTTCTCGTAGTCCACTCGACATCTTTTATAGTGATGTTTGTCCTCTCCCATTTCTTCTTTTGATGGTTATAAAAGCTACATAATATTTGTTGATCATTTCACAAAATATATGTGGTATTATCCTCTAAAAAAATCAGACTCAAAAGATATATTTCTTCATTTTAAATTACGAGTTGAAAAATATTTTCAAAGATCGATCGTCACCATTTTCAGTGACAATGGAGGGGAATACCTAGGACTTGATATTTTTTTTGGCAAATCATGAAACTACTGATCTCACTTCTCGTCTACATACTCCGGAACACAATGGGTACTCTAAGCGACGCCATCGACACATTGTTGAAACAGGTCTCTCTCTTCTTTCTCATGCCTCAATGCATCAAAAATATTGGCCACTTGCCTTCAATATTGCAATTTATCTTATAAATCGAATGCCCACTCCCACCTTAAACTTTCAATCTCCCTTATCTAAAATATATAACACTTCTCCTAATTACCATAAACTACATAGTTTTGGATGCCTTTGCTACCTATGGCTACGCCCATACACCTCAAAAAAACTTGATCCAAAGTCGATTCCATGCGTTTTTGTTGGCTACTCGACCACACAAAGTGCTTATTTCTGCCTACACATTGCTACCAACAAGATATATGTTTTAAGACATGTCAAGTTTGTTAAGCATGTTTTCCCTTTTGCCTCATCCACTCCTTCAACAGTTCCTCAAACGGACCAAACACATAATCAATGGTGTACTCTTTCCCTACCCATTACTGTTCCTACTACCACTACATCTCCAACCTCAACACCCCTTTACCCTAATACTAATACTAACCCCTCTCCAACCTCAACACCTAATTCCCCTACTACTATAGATCCATCCACCACACAATAAATATCTGCTACGAATTCATCCCTTTCATACACACAAACTCTTTGTCCTCCTTATCCTTCTCCCCCACTTGCACCCCCTCTGCACAACACTTGTTTACAAATGGAATTCGTAAACCGATAACCAAACTCAACCTCACTGCTACTGTGGATAACCCCTTTCAAGAACCTATAATTATGACTAATGCTCTTCGAAACCCTATATGGCGTGATGCTATGCAAATTGAGTTTAATACTCTCCAGACAAACCACACTTAGGACTTAGTTTCTCCTTCCCAATCACAAAATCTTATTGGCTATAAATGGGTGCACCGAACAAAATTTAATCCTGATGGAACTATTGAGCGTCACAAAGCTCGACACGTAGCTAAGGGATTTCACCAATGGCCTGGCCTTGACTACACTAAAACTTTTAACCCAGTCATCAAGTCAGTCACCATTCGAACTGTTCTTTCTCTTATTGTCACTCATAATTGGCCACTTCGATAAATTGACATAAATAATGTTTTTCTCCAAGGCACTCTAACTGAGGATCTCTATATGTCCCAACCTTTTGGCTTCGTTGACCCAATCATTCCACTCACGTTTGCATGTTGCGGCAAGCTATCTATGGTCTTAAACAAGCTCCTCGAGCCTGGTACAATGAGCTTAAATCATATCTTCTTAGTCTTGGCTTCCACAACTCCATATCCGACTCTTTCTTATTCATTCTACGTCATCATCAACACATATTTTACATTCTAGTATATGTGGATGATATCATTCTAATCGGATCCAATTCTTTCCTCTTGGCGTCTCTAATTTCCAAAATTTCAGCTCGATTCTCCTTAAAGGATCTTGGACACCTTTCTTATTTTGTTGGCATTGAAGTTCAACCTCACACCCAAGGTCTCTTCCTGGGCCAACATAAATACATTCAAGATCTTCTTCATAAAAACCAATATGTTCTCTACTAAACATACACCTACCCCCATAGTCGTTCACCCTAGGGGTGTTCCAAAAAACCGCTGAACCGCTCAAACCGGTCGAACCAAGTCAAACCAGACCGTTTTTGGCTGTTTAGGCGGTCTGGCTGTCAGGTCAGGTCTGAAAAATCGCCAAACCGGGCGGTCCGGTCCGGTCTGCGGTTTGGAGGTTTTTTTGGGCGGTTTGGACCAAACCGACCGCCAAATATATCTATATATATATTACATATACTTCTTTATATCACCTATTGTTTAACCCAAATATCTAATTTATCTTTAGATTTAAATATATACAAAAAGGCCAAAAGATAATTTTAAATCGCCGTGGATTTTATTTGCACTTTGCATATTACTTTTTTAATGTTTTGTCTTGAGATATTTTGTTAACTTTTGTGGACTTTGTTAACATTGTTGTAGACTTTCTTTATTTCAAATGAACTCAAACGAACCTTTAAAATTCAAAATTTTATATGTTTTTTATGTTTAAACTTTAAATCCCACTAAAAGGCCCAAACCGCCTAAACCGGTCGACCAAACCGCCTAAACCGCGGTCCGACTTGACCGGTCTGGGCACTTGATGTCAAACCGGTCGGTTTGAAAAATCAATAGACCGCCACTAGTGGTTTGGTTTGTGGTTTGAGGGGTTAAACCGCCCAAACCGGACCGCGAACACCCCTAGTTCACCCCCTCTCACTCTGGAAGTCGAATCTCCTATTCCCAATGCAGTAGAATTTTGGGTCATTGTGGGTAGTTTACAATATTTGTCACTATCTCATCCAGATATTGCTTTTCTTGTGAACAGGTTATCTCAATACATGCATAAACCCACTTATCTTCATTGGGTTGCACTCAAAAGGTTACTACGATATCTTGCAGGCACCACCAATCATGTTATCCTTCTGCACCGCAACTCCCCTAATTCTTTACAAGCCTTTACCAATACTGATTGGGTTGGAGACAAAGACGACAACATCTCCACGACACGACAGGGTATATTGTGCATCTTGGTAGGAACCCGATCTCATAGAGTTCTCGCAAGCAACGAACTCATGCTCGACCAACAACCGAAGCTGAATATCGAGTTATTGCCAACGAAACGACTGAGGTTCTATGGATTCTAAATCTTCTTGATGAGCTTGGTTTTAAACCTACCGCTCCTCCATCTATATATTGTGATGATAAAGGAGCTACTCACGTTGTCGTGAATACAAAGTTTCACACCAATGTGAAACATCTTGCTCTAGACTATCACTTTGTCCATAAATATGTTTAAGATGGTTGCATCCGTGTCTCCTACATTTCGGAAATTGATCAATTAGCAGATGCCTTAACAAAACCTTTAGCTCGCATACGGTTTCAGACGTTATTTTCCAAGATTGGACTCACTAACCGGTCGTCTATCTTGCGGGGGCATATTAGAGAGAGATCCCATCAAGATCGAATCAAATGATATGGCAGTTACAAATCAATTGATATGGGAGTTACAAATCAATTGATGTGGGAGTTACAAAATCAAGCTAAATTAATGTGATATGGGAGTTACAATATTACATTAATTGGATAGATATTGTTGCATAGATTAAGGGTTTTGATACTTGTATAAATACCTTCGTAATTTTTATTGTAAACTCACTTCTCAATAAACAAACATATTTTTCATATTCTTTTCCTAAAACCGCCGGGTACGGTTTCAACATCACCGACTTGAGCCAAGCACGCAACAATGTCTACGACAAATATTATTATTTACATAGAATTAGAAACAAATATACTGTAAATGTATGTCGTAAGTGAACTGATAAATCAAAATGCTATCATTTTCAATTCGGCTGTTAATCAACTTTTCACCCACAAACTGAAAACTATTCATCGGAATGGCAGGGGCATTAGTTGTCTTCTTCACTGTTGTTAAAAGAGTGAACACCATTTTGGGATTTGAATCAACAGGTCAATAGTTTCCTGAATTTGCGACAACTTTGAAGTTAATTATATTGTATATGACACCTTCTTTTAGCAAGTGTTGGAATTTCGTCACCAGGTTTCTTCTTATTGTTCCGGCCATCAACGTATCCAAAACACATACGAAAAATGAATAACTAATGAAAACCAATATCAGTATAAAACCAAAAAAAATGTAAAAGTGTATAGTAATGTAGCATACTTGCTCATCAAACAATACCTTATCCAAGTTGATTAATTCCCATTTTTTGTATTGATCGACTCCCACATGCAACATACCCTAACTGTAACATAACATCACTTATTTTCTACTCCCAAATCTTTCAACCCTATAAAATTCATTGTCCAGAAATGATTTACGGTTTCTACAGTTAAGCACACAAATGAAAAGTAGAAGATATGTATGTAGGATCATGTATATAAATAGTACAAACATATCATAACAACACATTTATTAGCTAGTACGTAACATAAAAGGACGCCATAAATTTATTGCATGTCATTTATTTAGAGTAAGTTAGTACTTAATCATTATGATGTTATAGTAATTAATCATTATAATATTATAGTGATATTTATTATATGCTCATTTTTTTTATACAATCAATTAATCATTTATATATTGATTTTTAAGTAAACATAAATTTGGAAATGAAAAAGGGTAAGTTGGTAAATTACACAACCGATAGACTATTTACTCTTAGCTTTTTTAGTCTTAGTCATTAAAATTGGTAACTTACAACATATAACATTTACAACAATTGGATTTGAACTTATAAAAAACATGATTAATGCATGTACAAATATGTTTGTGTTCAAATTTGTAACAACTTTCTCCAAATCATACAAAAACACCAATACACATTACTTCAACATAAATAAACACTTATAGTGAAATAAATAGCATGTAAGTGTAATTATGTTGTTTAAAGATAAAAGATAAAACAACTATAGTGAAATAAATGGCATGTAATTGTCATTATGTAGGTTTAAAGATAGAAATAAAGTTTGTCTTAATATAATATTATATAATTTTGTAGACACATAAAGGGACTCACTAATTTCAACAAACGGTCCTTAATTATAATTAGGTAAGTTAATCAGGTTTTATATACAAAACTTTTAATGAAAAGTGGATAATATAGAAAAATGGAATGGTCTAGCATTTTTTACAATTCTTTATTTTTTTGGATCGAGAAATTTTTTAATTTTTCATCCCGTTTAATTATTTTTCTATTCTAAATTTGATTAGAATTATTTTAGTTTTTTTTTTCTTAGTTTAATGCTTTGAATTAATCTTTTCGTTTCATTCTGAATTTAATTGATATAAAATAAGTCAATAGACATTTGGTCCTTGTCTCACTCTTACAGAGGAAGATTCTAAATCTTTGGTATTTTATCGGATAAGGTGAAGTGACCCGGTAAGCACGTACCGGGTAAGCATTTAGTAAAGGGCCTCTTACCTTATCGGGTCACATTCTCGGCATTACCAGGTAAGTATTCACTGGGTAATAGTCTTATCCCTCACTTAGCAGGTTAGATTTTCGGTCCTTGGTATGCTTCTTACCAGGTAAGATTCTTCGTCATTGTCATATTCACCTAGTAAGGTAAGTGACACCGGGTAAGGGCTTACCTAGTAAGTGTTTGGTAAATGGTTCATAAGATCAAATTTTATTATTATCTTGTTAGGATTAGAATGCAATTGATGCTAAGGCCAGGTAAATGCATGAGTTGTTAGAACGTAGATTCACTCTGCAATTAGCATTTGTCACATTTGCTTAGATCTTGACTTAAATTTGGGCCTTGTAATGTTGGTCAATTTCTATTGGGTGATGGATATATGATGTGCTAAAAGACTATATACCTAAATTCCCTAGTCAGACAAAAACTTCCATAATAAGATTTGCATCACATATATGTGTCTAGTATGCACTGAAATTAATAATGATTCATTTATCTCTCTCAGTTCCAAAGAAGGGGATTTAAAACATTCCCTTTTAAGGGCATATGAGCTACATTTTGTTATTTCAAAGAACTCTCCTAGTTAGGTAATTAAGATCTATAGCAATTTGACATGATTCCTAAATTTCCAAACGTCAATTCTTAAGTCTAAGGATCAATTTATGAACCTAGATTATTTAGTAATGAAGTACATGACATATGTCTTATGGAAGCAGAAACAGGGCACACGGTGACCAAAAAACAGGAGTAATTCAAAAGGTATACCAAATAAAGTCCCTTACATCGGATGAAAATGATGTAACATTTTATTAGGATGTATGACCAAAGTCAGGCTTATTGTAACAAAAACAAAGAGCTAATCTTATGCACATATTTTACTTCAATTGACGAAAACCCAAAAATAAGCAAAGAGCTAATTTTATAAAAAGATAACCTCGATGTAATGCTATCAATTCAATAATCCATTCCCTTGTGAGATGTGGTTCAGCCACAACACCTGGCTGGAATATAGTGGTCCCAGTCTTGACAAACATTAATTGATCCAATTAGTCAATCTTTTGTAACATCGAGTGGAATCTGCAGAAAGAAAGCAATTAGGATAAATAAGAATGACAGTGCTAAAGTATCACAAGGTTTCCTTGGACACTACCTGCACGAATGGTGATCTGACTACTTAGCTCTTGGCATCAGAGTCATATTCCACCCTTTCCACAAGTCCATCTTCCCAACTTCAAGTATTATATATAAAACAAACTTTTATTGTCAGTCAACTAATTACAGTAACAGATGACAGAGTACTCTAATCAATGAACTTGTCTATCACCTTTATGTTTGCAAACCTATTACCATCGACTACACCTTTAATTTTTAACCATGGGTAGTCATGCATCTCTCATTCAACCACACTTCTAAAGTTACAAATGTAGAAGCACATATAAGTGCCAAGATATTTAAGTTTATACCAAGAATTCTTTAGATATTGAGCATCATGTAACTAGTAATTATATCTTAAGTTAACATAAATATTGTCGAGATTTGGTAATCTTACTCTTCTGGGCAGGTTGGATCAGCATTTGAAGTTGAACCAACAACTAAACAAAAATAAGTATATAATCCTAACAAATTCGAGTCGGTTAAATGTCTTCACGCGACTAAAATGTGAATATCACATCTAACTTAATGGAACTAAAATGACTAACCAAATAAATAATTGATATACATAATTTACATTTTCTGGGAGAAAACTTGATGTACCTTGCCAAATGTTTAACTCTGAGTCTGGTCATTTTCCAATGCATCTTCTGTATGATAAGAAGCATACTCTTAAACAAATGGGACCATGTAGATTGTGCAATAAATTGATAAACCAAGATCGATCTAATCTATGAGAGAGAAAGTAGAGAGAGAAAGTGAACGATGCAAAGAATCTGTATTTCTCAAGTATGCGCTAATGTCTTACAAACACAAAGGCCACAAGGGACTTAAATACCCTTGGCCAATACAAGATATAAACGCCTTAGAACATAGTATTAGCTACAAGGCTATAAATACAATGATTACTATAAAATCTAACTTAACAATCTCCCCCTTAGTAATCATTGGCGCTCCGGTCTTCAATGTAGGCTGATACATCCATGTTCGAATTCAATACACACTTTCTAAGCGTCTTATCGTAGCTTCTTGACTAAAAAAAAATTCTTCTCAGCATCTTTCAGTCTATGTTGTCTTTGCTGCCTTGACAAGACTGGATCAGTTTGTAATAAGCTTGGATGAACAATCGGTTCAGGAACAGGAACATCAGCTTGTGCTCTAGACGACACACCTCTTTCAAATGTACTCGAAGGAATTGTGGTGGTCGGAGCAGGAACAACAGAAAGACTATTATAGCTGAAGAAATAGAATCTTGAGCAGATAAACTTTGAACTATTTGTCTCTTTAACTTCTCCCCCTCATGACCTTGATGATCTGAATCATCTTGGTCATGTCTACGCTGGAGAAGAGACAACTTCAAATCTGCAAGACTGAGTCGAAGAAGCTAGCAAGAAATCTATAGTGAAATGATTCACCTGTTGAGCTCTTTTACTCCCCCTACACAAATGCATTGTCCAATATATTCACTTTATGTACTCCCCCTCGAAATGAGATATGATCAGATGATCTTTCAGAATTTTCTCCTTATTCACTCCCCTCGAAATATGCACATACCAACTTACACATATATGAGAACACAAGTATCGAAACATCAATACCAATTAAATTCTACTCAGTAAAATATCACAGATTAATCCATCAGTTGAAATCAAGTGTGTGTTTTTGAATACAGATACAAGTTTCATTGCATATCAAGTTAATACAAGTTCAGTTTCAAAAACTTTCATCAATCTATTCAGTGTGCTAGCATGCGAACTTTGATTAGTTTCAAGTAAATGTAATTCTAAAAATATAATAGAGTACTTTTCCTTTACTCACACTAAGCTGTAAAAAATTAAGACTTTCACAAATTTATAGGTTTATTGCAACTTAAAAATATCACCAAGTATCATGAGATGTGTGCTCATTGGCATCTTTTATTGATTGTGCACATTGGCATCTTGACATGATTGTGCTCTTTGGCATCTTTTAAGCTTGTGCACTTTGGCATCTTTTAATCAAGAAGTTTTGTAAGTAAAAAACATGTCGTAAACGTAACTTTCTATCTGATCCTATTGCAGGATTTGGGTTAGCCGCTCCCAGACCAGTTGTCCTTAGGGGATTAGGTGTCAAGCACCCCTTGGAACTTACTCTCCCAGATCAGAAAGGCTACATCAACACATCTTAAACCCATTCATACCAGTAGAACATGACTTTCGATCTGGTTCTATAAAAGGATTTGGGTTCGATCACTCCTAGACCAATTGACCTTAGGGGACCAGATGACAAACATCCCACATAACTTACTTTCCCAAACCAGAAAGGTCATAGTTACAAACTTTTAAACTTAGAGATTTCCGAATTTTATATATTTAATTTTCATCTCAAACACTTGGTTTTACATCTAAGTGCTTAGCCTATATTTTCATTACGACCCATAATTCTGACTTTTTAGGTTTTCTAAGCATTGTAAACTATAAATATTCCGAATGACACAACTTTAAAGCATTCTCAAAAATTTCAAACATGTTTTGCTGACCTTTCGATTTTTGTAAGACTTGAAAGATGAACATATAAAACTTAGATATAAACAAAGCAACTTGAAAATTTATCCTAGACACACATTTTATTCAAAAGAAAGAATAATTGTAAAAAATTTTCTTTATAGAATAAAATTTGTGAAGGTTTAAACTTTTAAATTCAACATGCCGAGTTTTGAAAGCAGAAAATTAAATCGTTTTTCATCTAAGGCTTTTGTAAAAATATCGGCAAGTTGATATGAAGTTGGAACAAAATATAATTCAATATTACCTTCTTCCACATGATGTTTAATTAAGTGGTACCTCATATCTATGTGTTCGGTTTGCACTAATTCAGGTACTGGTCGAACTAGCTCAGATTCTTCAATAGCTTAATGTAACTGGAACAGCATCACTGTCAGAGAGAGGTGCAGCGGAATTTGAAGTAGATGCGCTCACAGTTTCTCATATGTCCAGAAGCTAAACACATTGAAGGGCGAGTCTTGAGCTGCTTTACTCAGAAGTCATTAATATTTGAAGAACGAATCCTAAACAGATATGTTTAGAAGTCGATATTATGATTTCCTTTTAAATTTTAGATACCTGCACACAGATTGAGCTTTTGGAATCCACTGAAATTTGGATCCAGGTTTGTTAGTTTCATTTCTAAAATGAGATAAGTTGTTAGATTTGACAAACAAAGCATGAATAAAATTATCATAGGAATGAATATAATCATCAGTAGAGGACGAAGCATAATCATCTGAACTAGAACCAGAGGAAGAATATGAGACATCTTTTGCAACTTGAATCATTTGCTTTATTGAATATTTGAAATTTTTATTACGAACAGCAAATGAATCACTACTACAAATTTTGTCTACATATCGATTCTCAACGGTCGTAGATTCATCAGATTTCTGCTTGACCCTCCACATGCCTTGTAGAAGTCCTCAAAGTCCTATCTGAAATATTAGAATCGAAAGAATTAGAATTTTCAGAAATGACATTAGCTTTCTTCTTTGACTTCCTTGACCTTCTTCTTTTACGCTTTGGTTTATAATACTCATCATTTAGCGTAAAAGAGTCATCAATAATTTCTGATTTAAGATTTGAATTTGAAGAAGAAATGTTATCTAAGAAATCAAACTGATCATTCATCGTTTTTGAACTAGCCTCGGAGTCATAATTTTCAGAAAAACATAAGGCTGAACAAAGTTTGTGCAACCCACTGGTGGCGCAAACTAGCTGCTGGCGCAAACTATCACTGATTGGAACTTCTTGCGTATTTTCCTTAGAACCAGTAGAAAATCCAGAATTAATTTTGTCATCAAAATCTTGTTTTTGAGAAATTAAATTTTCTCAAAACTTAATTTCATAATAAAAAGAAGTAAATCATTTTCAAGTTCGTTTTGAAGACTTTGTTCTTCCATTTTAACTTCAAGATCAACGATTTTGCCCTCTAACACTAATGGGGGAAAATATCTCTTAGTATCATAAGAAACCGAAGATATATTTTCCTTATTAGCGTTAATGGCATATATATCGAAATAATCGTTTGATAATGAAGATTTAATGGAAGATTTGACATTTAAAACATTTTGAGATCTTCTGGACTTCTTTGATTTTTCAGGAAAATATTTTGCATTTTCGCGAGTATAAACAAACGGAAGTTCCATTTTAGTGTTATTCATTCTTTTCTCATTTTTGATTTCTAAGATTTGTTTTTCATTTCTCCAATCAAATTTAAATTGAGGAGCATATCGAGCAAGTCTTAAATAATCGAATTTATATAAAGTGGGAACCTTTTCTATAGCTTGATTTAAAAAATGCGGATTTTCAAAACCAAGTCCCCATTTTTCTTTTATTGAATCATAACACCATGGTTTATTCATACTAGTCAAATACCCGCGCGATGCAGCGGCATGTAAACAAGTTTTCCCGAAAAATGTCATTCATGTATACAAGTACCATATTGAATAACAACAAGTTCATCAGAACATATCAGCCTCCATCAGGGATAATGCATGAATGATCAAAACTGATATAAAGATTTGACTTGCTATCTTTATTTTCGATACAACATATTGTATCTAAGATACCTCAAAGATGGGCCATAACCTTAAAGAAACCAATATTTTCCATCGTTCATTGTTGATCCATCCATCCATATCTGGTGCACATGTACCCAACTGATCCCTTGTGACGGTTTCACATCCTGTAAACAACTACGATAAAAACACACGTCAAGAAACACTACCACATGTTATCACAGTAATTCTTGTAAAGCTATCTTAAAAAAAACGTAACCTTTGCAAGTATAATATTATCACGAAAGCCAAATGAAAAATACGAAGGTTGAAGCTTATAAAAATCAATCATTTTGTATAATTTATTTGAAAAATAGTCATTATATCAAATATTAAAAAAACAACAACAAAAACAACTTGTTTAAATATAAGCATATCCTAACAAGTTAAAGCTTTATGATTAACATGCAAAACGTACTTGGTGAGAGAAGGCATGCTCCATTGCCAATTCATGCTTGTTGGTGACTTCCTGGTTGCAAAAAGAAAAGGACATGATCACGAATTCGGCTCCATGATGTTCCTTTAAATATAGTAAGGGCATTTCTCTGTGCAAGAATTGCATGTTTTATCTGATACAAGAAGGTAGAGCTCATTAGAAGAAAATAATGTGTGCACACATTAAAGGCTCATTTTGTTCTGGGTGTCTACTTTTTGTATCAAACAAACTACTCTACAACTTCAATTGGGTACGAACATATCAAAATTTCGTAATAAAGATTGATGGTTGCATTAGGGTGTACAAAACTTATTGCAAATAAAAAGGCTTTGTGATAAAAAAATGTAAAAGGATTTATTGTTACTTCTCAAATTAAAGAGGTTTCATATCTGGTGATCATGATGGGTAAAGTTTTAAACATAACCCTATTTCCAATTTGGGGATGGTATTTATGTGCATTCACCTTGAGCAGAAATGTATATATGATTTTTAGGTAACATTCAGTTATAATCGACTTCAAGCATTTTGCAGCCTATGTCAACATTTTAAAAAGTTAACGACAGAAAATGCTATTCATATTAAAGTAAGTGAGATCAATGACCTGGATAGGAAGTTCACTCCAAAGGCAGAACTAAGAATCGTATATCTCTAGGCCTCTTAGGATTTGTGTCATTATGGGGGACTCTGGATATTTTAAACATGATAAAACCTTAATTATAACATTATGCTACTTCGCAAGTCCAACACTCCTTAAGTTTGAGAATATCGATCATTACCAACTCTAGAAGTTGCTAAATATAATAAATTAACAACAAACATGAAAACAAAATAGAAGACCAGAAAATAAAAAATTAATCGACAGGCTTTGATTCCTCCTCCTTGTAAGTGGAGGGTTCCCCCTCCCTGAATCATCTGGATGATTCCTTGAGGCGATCCTATTAATTTTCTAATTTGAAATATGTATGAGAATTTGTGACAGGGTAAAAAAGATCGCTCCATATGAAACTACCTTGAGAATGCACTTACGGAAAGCATTCTTCGAATACAAGTATACAACTGGTGTGCCAGTAAGGAATGATCTGAAACCTAGATCTGGCTCGAAGAGCCAATATAGGACCAACAAGTGCTGAACCAGAACAGGGCAAGCTAGGAATAACATGCATACTGTTAGGCACAGTAACCTTGCTGGACCTAATGACTCCCTCATTTCTCCTTTATTCCAGCATCTTCCCAATTAAAAAATCAGAAATACAAAATAACACAATGTGCAGGAAATACAAAATAACACACGGCTTCAACAGGAAAATAAGGTGCCGAATTACTCTATCCAAACACTTCAGATTGAAATACAATGTTGACAGTCTCAGAATGTGATCAGGCCAAGAATCAAGGAGAAGAAAAAGGTAAAGAGGGTGCCACTGTACCAGAACTGGATTAGACTGAACTGGACGGCCAAGCACAACTGAACCAGATGATGGAATTGGAAGGCTGACTTGGATGGCATAAGGATTTACAAAAGATCTGTGAAGCTTATGGATTTCCAAAAAGGCCCCAGGCTGACTTGGCAGATCGAGTAATTTTGATCACGACTGACAATGGTGGTTTGGTGTGAAGACATTGGCTTATGAATGCATAAGTTTACAGGCAACCCCAAAACGACCAGAATGCATAAAGAATGAGAGCAAATTATCAAGTTTTTTCATAGTTGCACAAAATAACCATCCAAATCGCCAAAAAAAATCGCCATTATCGCTCTGTCATTGGTTGACACCTCATAATTTGGAGATTACATGGATACTTCCATATTTTTTTAAGAAAGTGGATCCCACTTCAAACATTAATGGGAAGATCACCAATAACTAATAATATGGCAATTTGAGAGGTAAATATCAACTACAGATAAACATCAAATAATTCAATAAAGAAAACTTGACATTTAAGCTGTAATTCAAATATATACCTTTTCCTCTTTTCGACATGGGGATCGTTAGGGTCATCATCGGAATTCTTTTTTTCTTCCTTATGATCGTCAGCAGCTTCATTTTTCTGATCATCAACGACTCTATTCTTATGCTAATCGACAGAATTATCGCCAATAGAAACATCGACAACTCCACCGGATCTTTCCCCGTCTAAAGGGGAATAGAGCAAAATATCATGGAAAAAAAAACCATCGGTCGTCTCCTGAGCAGAATTGAAGGCATCATCTCCAGTAGGCATCAAGACAACCAAGTTTGTGTTTTTTCCTCTCTCGAGACTATTGGGGTCCTTGCTGATTTCACTATCTTGGTGGCAGAAATCAAACTAAAATGTTTAACTCCTTCAAGTAATCCTGAACCATGGAAAAGAGAGAAGTTATCGAGTGAAGCATAATTTAAAGATAATATTCAAAACCAGTAGCATCAAATAGTTTGGCTACGTGAAAATTATGAATAAACTCACTGACTTAGAACAATAAAGGAACTACAAAGAATTTCAGCAAATGTTCAATGCAAAAAATTACAACTCAAATCCCATGTTGGACCGCTCAGTGCGCTGATCAATAATCAAAAACCACAAACCAGTTCAACAATTAAATTGATATCCTTTGAATATGATGAACAAATCAGACAAACCCAAAAAGTTCAAATAGATAAAGTCCGATTTCGTGCACCACCATGTTTACATATCTGTAAGAATTTCAAATTGAAGCATGAAACATATCGCAAAAGATGGTAAAAAAAATCAAAACTTACTAAAAAACTAAAAGGATTAGTAAATAAAGATCGCATTACACCTAAAATGGGCAATTCATAGAACATGAAGGCATACAATATCAATCTAAATGTTTTAGATGAGTTGGGTTATCCTCATTGAAACAAACATAAATAAACAAAAAAAAAATACCAAATTAAGAACCGTATGATTTGTAGTGAAGCTTCAATCGATGCTTAAAATTACATCTAAATTCATAGAATCAGGTTTAATTACCGAAATCCCAACTAATTCCCCCCAAATTAAATACAATGGCCATTTCAGAAAAGTTCATACTCAGTCAACAAGATTTCAACCTCGTCTGAATTTGATAATCGAAACGAACAAACAAAACAATTGAATGAAAAATCCACCAAAATGCAAACGGATTATTTTCGTTACCGCTATTGTTATTATCGTCATCGTCAAGAACAAGAGACTCCATTTCTTCACGAGATGCATAGATTTGGGCGTCTTCAAAGCCCTGATTCTCGTGTCCCATCATCGATATATCTGATCCTTCAATTGATCTGAGAAAATACAAGATCGATGTTGAGGATAAATTGATCGAAATGATACTATCTCATATTGACGATGTGTGATCGAGTGGGTTAACGAGAGATTCAGGGGAGTGGGGGAAGGAGACGACGTGAAGCGAAAAAATGGGCTTTCAAAGAAACCGCTCAACTGTTTTAGAATTTGAATAGAGTAGTATAGATATGCAAATCGACTATCACTTCCTCATAATTCTAGCAGAACATTTGTATTGATTGGAATCATAGAAACCGTAAAACCAAGCTAAACCCTCATTGTTAAGCATAGTTTACTTTCAATTAATTGATAATTTGATATTTAGATCCTTTAATCAATCTTGAAAGATAGTACAGAGCACATCTGAGTATTGTGTTTTGAAATCACAAAAAGAACAAGAAATGAGTACTTGGTCAAACCTGGATGACTGCACAGACAGAGGGAACATTCATGTCAAACAATGCTGAGTAGATGGCTTCTTTTAGTTGTCGTCTAGCTGTTTTAGCAGCTTGTGTATCTGAAACATATTCACAAAAGAATGGTAGGGAGGTAAATTCTATTATCACTTCACAAACATAAAAACAAATGTCACGTGTGAGAATATGTGTAATTTGTGCATTGCATTATTAAATTGCAAAAGACAAACGGCTTCTTAAGTAGATTATTTGCTTCTTTGGCATCATTTATACCAACATATGGGTTACCACACCAGCATCAACTCCTGCCCAATTTCAATCGTTGGTCATGCAAAAGAAGTGACATTCTCACAGCTTGAACATCAATGTTCATACGTTGAACAGATTATCATATTGGTCCAACTTTAAATTCTCCAACACCCACAAAATCTACATACAACAACATCCCATATAGAAAGGAAAAAAAATGCTTAAATTAATAAATAACTGGCAAACAGGAAAACTACAAATCAAAAATAAGGAACCACATATATGAACTATTGGAGGAGATGCAAAATAGAAGAATCCTTACCCAAATCAGTTGCGCGCATATGGGATTCTTATTCGATTCATTAGCACCCAAAGGACAGCTAACAGCTTAAAGCAATCATATGGTATATTTACAACAAAATAAACTAGAGCACTAAATTGAAATATAATGATGCAAGTAACCAAGCAAGAAGATGGTTTGTAAGGTTTATTGAGTCCCAGTCTCCCAAATCAATGATTATGAACAAGTGATTAATAAGTATGAGTTGCATAATAAAACCGATGCTAAAGATAAAGATCATAGGCTATTAGGCCATACCATCTCATTTGCAAGGACTCCATGTATACCATTCTCATATACAGTCTTGTAAGCCAATTTTACCCTGCAAGTTGATAATCTCTCATCTTCCCCTAAATACCTGCCAAATAATTGACACAACCCAAAATCAAAATTCATTAGGCTATATCGTTAAGCTACATAATGTTAAGGTCCATATGTTGATATTATTTTAAAGCATACAAATGATGATCATGAATATTTATACAAATATTAACTTGTAGGTAGATGAATCTAGTGCTCCAAATTATGCATCACCTATAACTTCTTAACCTTATAATTCTTAAGGTATATTTCATAAATATAAGGGAAACTGATTAATTTCACCATATGGGTTTTTTTTAAAACCATTAAATTCAAAACAAATTTGTACATTTAAATTACCCTTTTCACTACTTATATGAATAAAACAACAAATAATTAAGCTTTCAATAATTATACTTAAGATCATAAGCTCAAATGGAATACAAACATCAAAGAATGCATCAATGATAAATCTTCATTTGCCATAAAATCATGGACCTTTGAGTTCAAAATTGAAATCTTTAAGCAACTTTTCAGTTTCAGTCAATATCCCCCACCAACACAATTCCAAAACCCCTCAAATTGGCTTTTATCCTCCACAATTTGCTACGAAATCCAATGAAATTAAAACTCGCAAATTCTCTTGAATAGATTTAAAATAACTCGATCAAATTACCTGTTTACCGGATAATAGGGAGAAATTGTAAACCTTACCGAGATATAGGTAGAAATCAAACCAATCGAAGGGTTTCAAGCAGAGCAAGCATGGAAAGGTTTTATCGAGTGTCTCTGAGGCATGCTTCCAGATCGAATAGAATATTACAACAAACATCAAAGGGTTTGGTTATTTGCTTGAATTTGTATTTGATTTTGTGTCGACATGGAAACCCTAGAATTTGAGAGGGTCGATTCCAGATGGTCAAGGTAAATAGGAGCAGCGATTGAACCTTCCACCTCGTAAGACACACAAGCGGTCAATCAGTAAGCCAGTGCAATATGTCAAGTGGGAATCGAGTTGGGAGAAAACCATTGATTTGCCAAAGAAATGGAAGAGAGGAAATCTGAAGGCAAATTTGGTCTTGAATAGGTTGTCGCTGGAGAGACAAATGATCCAGAGCCGAATTCATCCCCAATTTGAGATTTGTTGGTGGACTCCTACCGGAATTGAGAGACGACGTGGGAGGAAGAGGGTTGTGCAGGACGTGGGGGGGAAGAAGACCGACAAAGCTGGATTTCCAATAACCAATTTCCAAAAACCGATTTTCCAATAACGGTAATAGAACTTTCATATGATAGTAGAGATAAATGGTTTGCTCAGTTTGATCTCGCAGATATAATTTTTCTTCCAACTCATTTATTTTATCTGTAAAATTTTGGTTTAATTTGGTCATTTCTGTCATAGAATCAAGATAAGTCTGATTTGAAATTTCTAAGTTATTCAATTTCTTTTGAAATTTCTCTTTTCTATCTGTCAAAATGACTTTTTCATCTTTCAAAGAAATTTGCAATTTTTCAATCAAGATAGACTTTTCTTGATTAAGATGCTTTTCAGATAAAAACTTTGAACGTAAATCATGTAAGGCAGTTATAATGACGTTCATTTGTGATGAAATAAATTTGTAATCAAATTCTGAAGGTAACTCAGATTCATCAGTTGAAGAATCTTCATCATCATCGTCATCACTTTGATCAGCTCCTATGAAACACATAGCAACAGTTTCCTCATTTTCAGCTTCGTTATCGGAGTGATCTAGCCAGTGCTCTTCTTCAGCTAGCAAAGCGATTATGTTCTCTCTCTTTTCAGCTAGTTCCATCTTCTTCCGGTAATATGTTGAATCCCGAACCACCTTTACTCGACACTCCTTTACGATGTGACCCGGCTTTCCACAGTTGAAGCACGCAGTAGCTTTCTTAGGCTCGGGCACTTTGGCAGGCTCGTTCTTTTTAGACCCCGAAGTGAAGCGAAGCGAAGGTTGTTGGAACTCGAATGATGCTGGAACTTCTTGTTGTAGTGCTGGGAAAGAAGAATCATTGCTTTCTCTAGCGCCTCGCTATCATCATTAGTAGCCCCGTCATATGCATTCTCAGACAATGCTTGTTCAGCCAATTGGCTCGTGAGGAGTGCAATCGGGTCCACTATCTTTGGCTTGTTCTTCTTATTAAGCTTGGTTTTCCTTCTCCTTGACAATGCTCTCATTTGTCATCAAAATATCATAAAGCTCTTGGATTTGCATGGTAGAGACCCGGAAATCATTCCTCAATCGGTGACATGATTTGTTCCATTCCGGTTGAAGAGCGTTGAGGAACTTCAGATTAGTCTCTAACTCAGTCTTGGTTACTTTGATCTTTTGCAGATCGTTCAGCACTACCCAGAACCTGTCGAAGACACTCTTCAGAGACTCACTGTCCTTGGCTTTAAACTCCTCAAAGTTGTTCATGTAGCGCGTTTGCCGGAGTTGTGTTGCAACCGCTGATCCAAGCATAATCTTCTCTAACTGTATCCACATCTGCATTGGATTGTTCTTGTAACAATCAATCCGATTATAGACAGAATTTGGCAAGGCTAGGATCAGATTAGACTTTATCTCACGATCGGCTTTATATCGCAAAGTCTCTTCGGCTGTGTACTCGTCGGTAGGCTTCAAAATCATAGCAGCCTGTGTAATTGCAGTTGCGGGAATCTCTTTCAAAGGCTTTTCGAAAGGTCCTTGAGTGAGTGACTTCATCATGTTTTCTCCGTTTGCTTGACGCTCAATGAAGTTAATGAACCGATCTTGCCATTGAGTGAACTCATTCTTGTTAAAGCATAGTTTTATTGGATTCAAGATCATAATTATCTGAAGATGGAAAACTGAAGTCAAAGCTGATAAAGTCGTCTCAACAAATAGTCTAGAGTTCTTTTTGTAATAATTAGTCAAAAGTATGTTTCCGTATTTTATTTATTAGTCTTTATAATTCAGTTATTAGTTGTTTTAGTTGTTGGGCCCAAGCCATGCCAAGCCCATTAGGCTAATATAGCCTGAGTATAAATTAGTTTTGTTTTAGTGTTAATTAGGTCGAAGAGAGGTTAGAGGAATTAATTGAGAAATCATTGTATTGTTAATTTGGTGCGCCGTACTCAGAGAAAAATACAGAGAGAGAGAGCACCGTGAAAAGAGAGATAGAAGCAGTGAAAGAGATATATTGATTTCTTCATCAAGAACACTTGTAACCTGTTGAATCTTTCGATTAATCGTATCAGGTTTGCATTATCGTATTGTTTTATATGTTTGCTTGATTGAATAGTTAACACTGGGACACACAATTCTCGTTGACCAAAACCGGAGGACGAGTGTCCGTTCCTAACGACATCATGATGTCATTCTTGTAAATCTAATCTTGAAGAGAAAATTTTGAAATATCCATAAAGTCAGAAAACTCAAAAAATGCTAAGTCTGGAAGCAGAGAGAGGCTGGCGCAAACTGGAGGTTTGTGCTAATAGTAACTGGTGCAAACTTGTTTTGCACAAGAAGAAGGTGGCGCAAATTAGAGATTTGCGCGAGGAGAAGATGGCGCAAAGAAGACTTTTCGCGAAGAACTGATGGCGAGATTCTGAACTTGGCGAAAAACTAAAGAAGAACTCGACACAAAGTGAGATTTTAGCTATTAGCTGAGGCGCAAAAAGAACTTTGCGCAGAACACTGAGTCTGAAGAGAACTATGATCTGTTGAGACTGGCGCAAATCATGAAGAACTGGCGCAAAATCGAGATCTGAAGAAAATTGAGATAAAACTTTCTAAATCTGAATACAAACTCAAATCAAATGGTTTTTAACCACTCATATATGATCGATTACACTTTTCTAAACAAAATGAACAACCAATTACAAACATAAATCGTAAAAATGAAGAATTCAATGAACGAACAGAAGTCTGATGTCGAACAAACTGATATCTCGAAAATCTCGAAATTGACCTCCAAAAACCGATTTTCTTGCGAATCGATGTGAATCAAATATGTTCTGCTATTGAAACCGGATCCAACGAACCAATTTACAAGAAAATTCGATCAAAATTCAATCTGAATTTGATAAAAAATCAAAAAAGGAGATTTTCTTGAAAAAATCAAAAAAATCAATCAAATTTTCTGATTTAAACGCAAATTCAGAAATCAAATCTTGTTTCTCTCAATCCTCTCGGAATTAGATTAGGCTCTGATACCAATTGATAAACCAAGATCGATCTAATCTATGAGAGAGAAAGTGAACGATGCAAAGAATCTGTATTTCTCAAGTATGCGCTAATGTCTTACAAACACAAAGGCCACAAGGGACTTAAATACCCTTGGCCAATACAAGATATAAACGCTCTTAGAACACAGTATTAGCTACAAAGCTATAAATACAATGATTACTATAAAATCTTACTTAACAAAAAGAAATAAACCCAAAAATTACCATTAAGCACAATCTCCAAATGGAATTTCACATGGTCCCTACAATATCATAGAAAAGAACACAGAATCGTCAAAAGGTGATAAGAATGTAAAACATTGCATCTCTTTCCACTAGAAGATTTTGATACAGTCATGTCTACTACGCTACGCTTAGATCTCTTGCATGAAGATTTTGGTGTGCACATACCCCCCAACATCTATATTAACTTTTCTCCTTCCCTCGAGATGAATTTTCAATTCATTGAGGCTATTATGGCAGTCATGAAGCAAATACTCAACTTTTTTTTAGTAAATCTGATAGAGAAAATCCCTTCAGCCCAATGTTGGATGACCAGCCCAGGCCCTGGAAAATCTATCAACGTAGAAGGAAGGATAAAGGGATAGGTGTAGGGCCGATATGAGAGGAGTCAGTTATGCTGGAAGTGGAGAGAGAGAGAGAGAGAGAGAGAGAGAGAGAGAGAGAGAATACTATATATAATAATCCCAATTGTAATAAGACAGGCATGTGAGATTGTATCTTTCTGTTGAGAGTATTCGTCTATTGTAGCTTGGGCAGGAGGTTAGATCGTTGATGGTCTCCTTCTGATTTTGTTCATCCTTTTCATTAATATCAATTAACCTTTGGGCCATTTCTCCTATTTAGTTTCATTTATCAGAGTCCCATCAATTTGGTTCCGTTGTCGGGAAACGATGTTGGTTCCAGAAGCTCCTATGACTACCCGGTTACAGACAAGGGTGGATGCTCATGATGAAAAGATCGAATCCCTCACTAATCAAGTGAAGGATCTATCCATTACGATAAACTCTATTAAGGAAATCCTGAGTGAGTTACCTAAATCCATTAAGAAGTTAACGATGGTTACCAGAAGCATCAGGGAAAACAATCTATTTACGAAGAAGAAGGTGAAGCATCAGGGTTCAAAGGTCATGAGGCGGAGAGTTTTGATTCTGGTGAGAAAATTCCTAACAGAGGCCTAGAATCCTTCATCAAGCACAATCATTTCGAGACTTCCCTCTTCTCGATGCCCAAGGTGAAGCTTCCTCTGTTTGACGACGTTGATCCAAGAGGATGGATTACAAAGGCAGAACTCTATTTCCAGGTACATCAAACTCCTTCTTCCCAGAAATTTAAACTCACTCATATGTGTATGGATGGCTCTGCCCTCAATTGGTTTACTAATCTCCTAATTAAACATCCACACACCACTTGGGATCAATTTCGGGACAAACTCATGGTCCGATTTGGGGGGACCAAATTCCACAACGCACATGAAGCGTTGGGATCCCTGTACCAGGAAGGGGATATCAATGAGTATATTAAGAGTTTTGAAGCCCTCTCGGCCCTCATTCCAGACCAGTCGGAGGCTCAATCCACATGGATGTTTCTTTGTGGCCTTCAAACCGATATCAAAAATTGGGTTCGAGCTCTCAACCCACATACTTGTGACCAGGTGATGGATCTAGCCCATCACATAGCCACAACGACTGCCATCTAGGGGGATAAAACGAACTATAAGGGAAAGACGTCGGTCAACGTTGGTACTACTCAAGGTTATTCCTGGCAGGGGTGAGCAGAACCCGATCGACCCAAATAACCCGGTCCGACCGACCCAAAATTAAGCCTAAAACCCGATATCCGAATATCCGAGAACCGAACTCCCCCGACCCGTCTAATATATCGGGTAAAGTAGGATCGGGTTGGGTACCCAAAACCCAAACCCGACCCGTCCGAATATCCGAAAAGTAATTTTTAATTTAAAAAAAATCAGTTTTATAAATATATAACCTAAACCTAAACACCTAAATCCCCAATTCGTATACAAGATCGACACCCTCACTCCCTTAGGCCTCAACCTCAAGTTGACACCCCCTCAACGTCACCGACGACCGCCTCCATCCACCGACCCACCGCCCTGCGGTGCTGCTCCTCGCTTCCTCCCAGACCTCCGGCCACCGCCCTGCCAGACCTCGCCTCCTCACCTCCTCCAACTCATAAATCCCCAACTTGCAAGTTTTCTAGTTTTGATTTCTTATTTTCTACACTCTCTACACTCTTCTCTCTCAGTCTTGAATCTGATTTCTAGTTTTGAACTTTTGATTTTCATTTTGGGGTTTTGGAGTCTTTTGATTTTTACTAAATTTACCTACTGTGTCTCTTGTATTGTTTGTTGTTAATCTGTATTGTTAATCTGAATTTACCATTTTATTACCTACTGTGTCTCTTGAATTTTGGCCCTAACCCGAACCACCCTACCCACCCCCACCCAAACCCGAACCACCCGAACCCGAATCCCCCGAATTGTAATCGGTCGGATATCGGGGCTTCCCTCTCAACCCGAATATCCGATCGGGTTTGGGTTTTGGGTCCCCGACCCGACCGATGCACACCCCTAATTCCTGGAGGTATGGACATCATTATAAGCCCAATACATCAAACCCCACCCATTACCTAACTAATCAGCCCAATATACAGCCCAATCTAGTCCAACCTAAAATAATCGAAACCAGCAAACCTAATAGCCTTACCAATCGATTCCCTGGAACTCGTCATCTTTCCAAACAAGAATGGGAAGATTGGCGTAAATGAGGGTTTTGTTTTAGTTGCGGACAGAAGTACTCACCCCAACATATATGTACAAAGGGGAAACTTAGACGGATTCTATTGGCGGACGACAAAGAGATGGGTGAAGATGGAGAGATTCACCGTATTGAGGCTATTTTATACGATGAACAAGTCGTAGATGGTGAATGTAAGGAACTCAAACTTTATGGTTTGGGGTCAGATATGCCTCCAACCTTGAAGACACTCAAATTAGCGGGGGAAATTTGAGGCATTCCGGCACTGATTTTGGTCAACAGTGGAGCAACCCACAATTTTCATTCCAACCATTTAGCCACCGCTTGGGGATTATAGAGTCAACCCACAAATTCCCTTTCCATCAGTATGGGTGACGGTACAAGTGTCCAAATTTCTAAATGTTGTCAGGGAGTATCGATCCAACTTGGATATTTTACTTGTGTGGTCAATGTTCTAGTTTATGATCTAGGATCGCTAGATATGATCCTCGGGATAGCGTGGTTGGGTAATTTGGGCGACGTGGTCATCAATTGGCAAAACCAACAGCTGCGGTTCTGGGATCGGGGAACTCTTATCTAG
Organism: Arctium minus; assembly: GCA_954870635.1. Classification (NCBI taxonomy): domain Eukaryota; kingdom Viridiplantae; phylum Streptophyta; class Magnoliopsida; order Asterales; family Asteraceae; genus Arctium; species Arctium minus. The sequence continues at coordinate 28,553,946 of OX941089.1, read as the reverse complement.
TTGTCTGGGATCAGTTCTGCTATGGGCAACCATTCCTCACTTCGTATTTGGCTAGAGGACCAACTACATCCTCTTACAGTTGAGACAAAAGAGGCACCAATCCTTTATCCTAAATAGCAAGCTCAACTGGATTTTATTCTATCCGAATTCACCTCTCTTTTCTAGTCACCATAAGGATACCGCCATCTAGAGCTATTAAGCATGCCATCAAACTTCGTGAAGGACAGGGACTAACCTGTGTTCGCTCATATCAATATCCTCATCTGCACAAGGATGAAATTCAGCGAGAAGTTCTCGAGATGCTCGAAACTAGCATTATTCGAGTGAGCCAAGGTGCGTACTCAATACCAGTAATCCTTGTAAAAAAAGGCTCTTGGCGACTATGTATTGATTATAGAGCACATAATCGAGCGACAATCCCAAATAAGTATCCTATTCCCATGGTGGAAGAACTGTTAGGTGAGTTACACGGTTCCTAGTATTTTTCTAAGATATATTTGAAATCGGGATTTTATCAGGTCGTGTCCAGGAATCAGATACCGAGAAGGTAGTGTTTCGCACCCATAACGGTCATTACGAGTTTTTGGTCATGCCCTTCGGGCTGACGAATGCCCCCGCCACCTTCCAAGCTTTGATGAATGAAGTCTTTACACCGTTGTTAAGCAAAGGGGTACTTGTGTTCTTTGACGATATATTGGTTTATATCCAGACTTGGGAGATTCACTTACATCTTTTGACCTAAGTGGTTCATATTCTCTAGTCCCATCAGTTGGTGATCAATAAAAAAAGTAGTTTCGGTCAACAATCGGTTGAATACCTTGGCCATATTATCGATGGTAATGGGGTATATATGGATCCCTCCAAAATTTCAACCATTCATGTAAGATCCCACATTGGTTAGGGAGGGGAACGAAAGTTGCCTTATAAGGGACTGGATACCTCCTCTATTAGACGCGTTTTAAAATCGTTAGTCCAGGTGTGTGGATAAAACTGACAATATCTAGTACGGTAGGTGTCACACCCCGCTAAAGCGGAAACACGGGGTATAACAGTTTCCGATAAACAATCCACAAGCATAAAGTTCAACCACCATACATTTAATAAAAATACATTACAAAATTTAATAGTAGAAAGTTTATCGTGAAATTACAATCCCGAGATAATTCAAGATAGCATTGTCCAAAAGTTTGTACATCCCCCAAGCATATTCATGTTATACGCAGAACGACCCTTAAAATTTACCTTCTTGATTACCTGAAAAGCATGTACAAAAATATGGTCAACTACAAGAGTTGGTGAGTTCACAGGTTTTAATTATGCACAAAACATTTTATATGCAAGATTTGATAGTTGGAGCATATTCATGCTCAAAAGCTTAACTTGAATACTTGGAGCATATACGTGCTCAAATACTTGGAGCATATTCGTGCTCATTAGCTTAACTTGAAAATTTTCATGAGTATTGCTTTACGTATGACTTGAGTCGGTATAACTTAAACTTGGTTGAGCCACTACTAAACCGTCCCGGACCCTTGTTTTTGCCCCGTGTGCCTTGACTCAGAGGTGGTCTCAAGCGCCACATGTTCAATCACTTCTCTAGTATAGTGCACTCCTAGCTCGTCAGCTGTAAGAAGTGGGGTTGGTCAAGCCCAAATAGCGCTATCCACTAATACTATAGGCCCAATTTTCTAGGTTAATAGTAGTGTCGTCTGGGGACTAACTCTTAAATACTCAACATACCAACTATTTAACGTCATACATCTTACTTTTTAAAATGCTTGAAAACAAGCCTTGGCGACTTAACAGCGCAAAACATTTCAATTAACTCATGAATCATTAAAATCGTACTTAAGCATGCTTTTCACCCCAAAATACGTAAAACGATAAAAGAGGGGCTGTGAATACTCACCTTGAGAGTGACTTGGAAACTTAACGATAGTGCTCAAAATAGGTGCCGCTTCCTTGGTTTCCTATAGTGAAGGTTGCCATAGAGGAAATACGTTAATACCCGTTCCTATGTCCAAATGACCCGTCCAAATAACTTATGATATGCCATTAAGTAGGTGTCAATATCCAAAACCATATTTAGATCAATTATAGTCTTATTATGCCTTAACACTAGTCTAGATCTCATTATGATCACTTTTCTGAAAATTCAGCAGTAGCTGTCCAGAATTTTAGTCAACAAAACCACTATAGAAACATATCTTCCCAAAGGAATGAATTTACCAAAATTTTTGTGGTAATACTATAGTGTGTAAAGAGTAAATCTGCACTTTTTCATAATTTTTGGATGAGTTTTGATACCTGAAATAATTTCCACAAAGCAGTGTGTCACTGATTTCCGGATCAGTGACATACCTCACTTGTAGCATGCTTTTGGGGTATCAATTCTTTGAATTAGCCAATAATACTTATATGGGTGTAAACCTAACTCAAAATACTATCATTTGGAAAAATATTCACTTAATTTGGGATAAGAAATGAGGAAGTTATGGCCTCCACAAGATAGGTGTATGAATCTGTCTTCACTGGACAGATTGCACCATTTTCTTGTAAAATCCATTTAAGTGCTCAAATCATCTCCAAAATTAGTGTTTTCAGACTTTTTAGAAAGCTAACACCCTAAATTAAAGTCTATAAGCAAAAAGCCCAAATTTTGACATGTAAAACATGATTTATGCATGTTGGAAGTAGGTCCATTTTCTGGACAGCAAATCTGCAGTAAGTTAAGATTATGAAATTTTGAAATGGTGATCATTTTACAATTGGTTTAATGAAATAACCATATGTTATCACACCATAATCAATCATAACATAGTCTTGAGATGAAAACCTTTTGATTTATGGACTCATAGCAATCTTTAGATGCTCATCCAACACCCATATGAACAATCTACAAACTAAAGTGATATAAACATCACTTTTATGTTCTTAATCATTTGGATTTGAGAATTTCCATCTTAAGAACATATGTAGGCTAAACTATTCTTCATGCAAACATAAACACTATACCATTATCATCAATATTTCAAGCTTTATATGCATGCATTCTTTAAGTGAAAGAATAAGCCACTAATGTATCAAAATTCTTTATGCATGAACATCAAACTAAGATTCTTGATGAAAAACCAATTTCTTTCTTTGAAATTGAAATCAAAACTTGCAACATAACATTGCATCTATCAAAAGTAATCCATTTCATGAACAAAAACCCAATTTTTATAACCACATCATGCATAATTTCAATATTTCAAGTAAAAACCGAAAATACCTAAATGTAGACAAAAAAAGTAGGTTTTTGGATGATACCTTGTGAAATTGATGTGCAAACTTTGTTCTAATCTTCAATTTGATGTTCAATTTCTTGATTCTACTCTTGAATTAGCTTGATTTTTGAAAATGATATGGAGATGGGGTGGGGGGGGGGGGGGGTTTGGCCGATGTAGGGAGAGAGAGAGGGAGATAAAGAGTTTGAAATGAGGGTTTAACCCCTTTTTTACTTGGTTTTTAATTAAAATTTTTTATTAAATAAATAAAAATAATAATAGTAATGGTGTAGTCATGACAAGTGTCCATGACTAATCAAAGTGATTATAAAAAAAAAATTAATTAAAATACTTAGTCTATTTTATTAAAATATCAGATATATTCGAGAACCGAAATACCCGATTCTCAATTTTTGCTTAAAACAACTTTTATAAAAAAAATGAAAGTATTTCAAATAAAATAATATAACTTTATAATTTTATATATTTTGGACCTTAATCAATATTTTTGGCATTTCTGAGTTGTGACAGTCAGTTACTGGACTGTTCCGAGCATTCTACGCAACCTCCTAAATTTTTAGGAAACTTTTATCTTAAAAATTTTATACAATTTAAGGAGTGGCAAATACTTAAATCTTAATTTTTCATTAACTTAGAAATTAACCTGAGCACTAATCTTGACGGTTGTCACAGTAGGCCTGAGATGTTACAGATGGTATCAGAGCCGGGATCCGGACAAATGTGCCAGCGAGGACGTTGGGCTCCCAAGGGGGTGGATTGTAAGATCCCACATTGGTTAGGGAGGGGAATGAAAGTTGCCTTATAAGAGACTGGATACCTCCTCTATCAGACGTGTTTTAAAACCGTGAGTCCAGGTGTGTGGACAAAGCAGACAATATTTATCTGGTACGGTTGGCCTGGGATGTTACAATTCAAAACTGGCCAGTCCTGAAAACCACTAAAGTTGTTCAGGGATTTCTCAGCCTTACGGGCTATTACAGAAAATTCATAAGGGGATATGGTAAAATCGCCAGGCTGTAGATCCCAGTAAACAAAAATTCATATCAATTGAGATTAGAAACAAGATGAGATTGGGAGAGATTGTGTTTTATTCACATGAAATGAAGAACATAGCACACAAACCTAGAGAGAGAATGTTTCTCTCTCTAGAAGAACATGCACTCTCATGAAAGCTACATTTTTGAATGAATTGCTTTTTTTAAAATTACAAACACTCTAGCTATATATACCTACCCCTCTCTCACTTGTTCTACAATAAGACCAAGCCCATTTACACTTCAAAGACCAATACAATCTACATAGCCCAATACTAATAACAATTGTAGAACCCTTTACAAAACTTTCCAAACTTGGACATTTTATGTCCTAACATTCTCCCCCTAAAGTTTTGTAAAGGAATCATTATCTTTGAAGCACCGGCTCTTCTCCCCCTTGATTTCTTTGAAAAAATTTAGTGTGGCGCATCTTCAAGATAACTCGGGCTCCCCCCTTGAATGAATCTCTTATTCTTCAAAATTTCAACTTTAAAACCAAGTTCGATGTGTGCAATCACCTCGACTGAGTGCACTAAAGACAACTTTATCTCTAGAAACTCAAAACATTCGTTACAGCCCACAAGAAAGAAATATGCGAATTTGCGTGACAACCACAGTGCATCTTCAGTTTATAACATAGAATATGTCTTTGAAACACGAGTTGAATAGGAGTTCAGCTTAAGAACTTGTTCTGATCAGCTCGTAGGAGGAAACATCTTGTAGCAAGCACTACTTGGCAAGGTTAGAAGAACCAATCAAAAATTGTTCAGCAACTAAAAAAGAATGCTCATTTTCATAACACTTTCCAGAACACTGAATGAGTAAATTCATACCTTCAATCTTCACAAATCAGCTGAATGATTATAGGCACTCAAAAGTCGGGATCACAACCAAAGTACCAGAACAATGATTGCAAGCACTCGCAATTCTGATTGATCTGATCAGAAAAATGATTAAGAGCACTCAAAGGTCTAGCATTGTCAAGAAAACTCCAGGATGATGATTGCAGATACTCAAACTGCTAATCCAATCCAATCAGAGACTGAATCCAAACACGCAATGTTTGAAAATCTTGACACACATGAGCTCTGTGAATCTAAGTCAGTTGCTTAAAAATATGTGGCAAACTGAAAGTTGGAATGATGCCACACATGCGTTAAGCGAAAATCTCGTGAACAGATTGTCGAAAAATAAACTAGATCACATAGACAAAGCCCACTCAATTTGGATCAAAAGTCGGTTCTCAAAGATTGCAAAATAAATTCATGTAATGATTTATGCAATCCCCGATAGCACACTAGCTAAAATTCAGTTCCCAAGAAGAATAGCATCAAATTTCGGTAACTAAGTCTTCAAAAATAATTTGTAAGGTGCCATCAAGAGAATTCCGGCAAAAACTAGCATTCACGGTCCATATTGCTCAAAACCCGGTCTCTTCAATTTAATATTCGGATGGCATGGTCACTTGTCAAAAAATTTAATCATTTAAGCCCGATACCCGAATAGTTTGGTCATTAAAATAATTAGACACTTAAAGCACAAAGCCTGAATTGTTGGGCTCGACATCCGGTTCAAATCCAATCCCGATGAACACTAAACCCGGATAACCAATTGTTCAAGCGCACAAGCCCGGATGGCAAGGGATTAAAGTCCCGGTAGGTGCGCATACAAGTCAAACCCGGTACATAAGGGTTTTAGACCCAGATCACACTCGAGATAGCAAGGGTCTTTCGGTAGCAATTCCCGGGTTGAGCGGCTTTTTACATCTATACTCGGATCCCACGACATATATCACAAAACCCGGATGATAATGTGTATAGACTCCCGGATCTCAAGGGAACAAGTCCTGGTTGACATGGGTTGGACGTCTCAAACTCCCGGATATAAAAGAAACTCCTGGATTCTCGGATTAACTCCCGGTTGGCATGATCATAATTGCAGATTCCGGTACACATGGGATTAAATCTCGTCAGCATCAAAATCAATCCCGGATTGCAAGGTAAATTAACCCGGAACACAAGGAGACCAAGTCCCGGATTAAATATAAACTCTCGGATTACAAACTTCTCCAAGTACGCAACTGTTAATCGAAAGATAATTGATCAAATTCTTGTAGATTGAGGATCGAAATATGTATACAAACACAAAATATCCAATCCTTTTCACTTAACTCACATCAAATCATTCCAATTTGCTCCAATTTTCTGGAAATCGAGAAGAACGTAGTGGGATCAAAAAATTTCAAAAAAAGTCAGATCTGATCCAAAATCCTCCAAAATTGATGAAATCAAAAATTGTAATCGATTCAAATGAGTTTAACAAGCAATCATAGAATCGATTTTTGCAATGAAACTCATAGATTAGCTCCCAACTCCACAAAATCAAATCTGAATCACAGTTTACCTTGGGCTATAGATCACGAATTGTTGAAAAACGATCGAATCGATGAAAATTTTCTTCGATTAGACTCTGATACCACATGTAGATCCCAGTAAACAACAATTCATATCAATTGAGATTATAAACAAGATGAGATTGGGAGAGATAGTGTTTTATTCACATGAAATGAAGAACAGATAACACTAACCTAGAGAGAGAATATTTCTCTCTCTAGAAGAACACACACTCTCATGAAAGCTACATTTTGGAATGAATTGCTTTTTTAAAATTACAAACATTCTAGCTATATATACCTCCCCCTCTCACATTTGTTCTACAATAAGCCCAAGCCCATTTACACTTTAAAGCCCAATACAAAATCTACATAGACCAACACTAAAAGCAATTGTAGAACCTTTTACAAAACTTTCCAATCTTTGACATTTTATGTCCTCACATAGGCCTATAACCGACTTAACCAAGAAAGATGGGTTTCTTTGGGGGCCAGCCGCCTAATCTGCTTTCAAAGAGCTCAAGAAATCAATGGTCTCCGCTCCCATCCTCGCTCTCCTTGATTTCTCATAACCATTTGAGATTGAGTGTGATGCCTCTAGTCGTGGTTTAGGTGTTGTTCTTATGTAGTCCAGGAAACCAATTGCCTACTTCAGCAAAGCCTTATCAGACCAAAACCTTAATAAGTCTGCTTACGAAAAGGAAATAATGGCCCTGGTCCTTGCAATCCAACACCGGCGACCTTATCTTTTGGGACATGATTTTACTGTTTATTCTGATCAGAAAAGTCTACGACATCTTCTCGAACAGCGGATCACTACAGTGGACCAACAAAATTGGATAGCAAAACTTATGGGCTACCAGTTTTCTACATGCTACAAACCTGGAAAAGAAAATAGTTTAGCGGATGCTTTATCCCGAGTCATGGAGGGGAACGAACTTCGAACTTTGGTATCATACCCACAATGGTTAGAGGTAGATTCTCTTCTTGATGGTTTTGACTCCGACCCACAATTACCGAAAATCGTTCGTGACCTTACAACAGATCCTCTTTCACGTCCCGGATTCACTTTGACTAATGGCAAGCTCTACCACTACGAGAAGCTCGTCATCCCTGCGACCTCCATTTGGATCCCCAAATTGATCGCCGACTTCCACAACAGCCTAAGTGGGGTCCATTCAGGATTTTACAGAACTTATCAGTGCTTGGCTTCACAGATTTATTGGCTAGGGATGAGAAAGACAATTAAAACTTATGTTCGGGAATATGACATTTGTAAACGTTTTAAAGGCTATGAGGGAAGATATCTCCTTAGATTGGGAAGATATCTCCTTAGATTTCATCATTGGATTACCCAAATCTAAAGGCTATGAGGATGTCTTAGTTGTGGTAGATCGGCTTCCCAAGTATTGTCACTTCATCCCACTCAAACACCCCTTTTCCGCCCGCATACTTGCTGACATTTTCCCTCAGGAGGTCATCCGCCTCCATGGGATCCTGAAGTCAAATACTCAGTGATCGTGACCCCTTGTTTCTAAGCAAATTTTGGCAGGAAATCTCGCTCCAAGGCAGCCAACTCAATCTCAGTTCCGCATATCACCTAGAAACGGATGGTCAAACAGAAGTGGTGAATCGTAGTCACGAAACCTACCTACGTTGTTTTGTTGCTGAACAACCAAAGACTTGGTCTTTTTATCTCCCTTGGGCTAAAATCTGGCACAACACTTTGTATCACGTGTCCACCAACACTACCCCGTTTGAAGTTGTCTAAGGAAGACCACCCCCAACTGTGTTGCAATTTATTCCAAGGGAAATTCGATGTGAAGCTGTAGCACGTGATCTAGTTGACCGAGACAAAGCGCTCAAGTAAATCAAGTCCCACTTGACTCGAGCCCAAGCATAAATGAAGTTAAACGCAGATATGCACAGGCATGACATGGAATTCTCTGTCGGTGACTGGGTATTCCTTAAACTCTGCCCCCATCGATAGTAATCCCTAGTCCGAAGGATCAACCAGAAACTTTATTGCCTGTTATTATGGCCCTTTCCCCATTATTGCGAAGGTTGGCTTGGTAGCGTACAAGCTGTATCTACCTGAATCGGCTAAAATCCACCCCGTTTTCCACGTTTCTCTCCTCAAACGGGTTGTTGGGAATCACCGCGTCGAGCCTTCTCTACCTCCAGGGTAAGATATGGACTTTGTTACTCCTACGTGCCCTATTTATTGTTTGGCTACTCGCACGGTTTCCACACAAGGAACACAGACAAAGCAATGGTTAATCCAGTGGGAAAATGGCAATGCAGAAGAAGCTACTTGGGAGGACGCCTACGTAATACAAACTCAATTTTCTGACTTCACGCTTGAGGACGAGCCTGCTCCTCTAGACAGTGGTATTGATAGAGAAAAGCCCATCAGCCCAATGTTGGATGACCAGCCTAGACCCTAGAAAGTCTATCAACGTAGAAGGAAGGATAAAGGGACAGGTGTAGGGATGATATGAGAGGAGTCAGTTATGCTGGAAGTGGAGGGAGGGAGAGAATACTATATATAATAATCCCAATTGTAATAAGACAGGCATGTGAGATTGTATCTTTCTGTTGAGGGTATTCGGCTATTGTAGCTTGGGCAGGAGGTTAGATCATTGATTTAGAAGTAATCAATTTAGAAGTAACAAAATATCATGATGAAACTTGACGTTTAATGGATACTTCTTAACATATATTGTAGTTGTTGTTCCATTTAAAATAATAAACTACCTAATGTAGGGTCCAAGATATCAACATGTGAATCACCTGTAATGTATTTATTGTTCAATGTTAGGAATTTATAAGCGACTTGCAATGCAAACCAAGGTAAGAAGAAGTGAGGTTTGCTCACATTACCCCGGTTTTTTAGATATTACTTCACCATTTCCTTTTTTTATATGTCGCTTGGAAGAGTAAACTCGTTTCTATAAAGGAAAAACAAAAGGTCCTGTTTTGGGGGTTCAACAGATAATGCACAATTGTTCGGCGGGATTCACCAAATTGCAAGTTCTAACACATATTTCTATGGTACAACTATTCCATGCAAGATTCCAACGGCCCGTGCAAGCAGATATTTCACAATTGTTTTTTCCCTGTATGTAATGAGTTATTGTCGACAAACCCTCATTTCGGTAATCATAGGTGGAGATCTTCCCATATACAATTTTTGAACCATAGCTTCTTTCTTGATATTTCATCACATAATGATAAACAAATAGCCACTTCTCAATCAAACACCAAGAAAATACAAAAATATTTCAACCCCTTTCTTCATATATAAATATTTATACCAAGTATCTGATCCACCATTCAACTTTGTTTGACTTCAAAGGTTGTGCATAATAAGATACTACACCAAATAAAGCTATAAAGAGATCATGTTCGATCATATAAGCTTAAAATCATGTTTGGCAACCCTAATCTAGCTTATTTTTCATACTTACTAAAAAAAACTCCATTTGGTTAACTGTAAGCAAGTTTTTTGAAATGCTACATGTATTCAATAAGTTCTAGAAGCTTTTTCCACTTTTTTCCAATTATGCCCTCTAGCTAGTTTTTTAACATGTCTTTTTAGGTCATTTTACATTGTCATCTTAGAAGCTAGTTTTTACCAAACGTAAGCTTATAAGCTAGTTTTTGGGTCAACGGGTAGCTTGTCAAATATAGCCTAAAAAGGATAAAACTAAGATCAGATTCATACCACTCTCCATGCTTGTACTTTTCCAAGAACCAAGGTATGATTGGGAGGAGGACCTTCTGTGAGACAATATTTTCCATACATATATAAGTCAAATTCTTTCAACCATACGATTCAACCACTGAACAGATTCGGAATTAAAGAGTACCTACATAAAACAAAAAGAGGTTGATATATATGAGTTTTCATGGCTCTAAATTTAATCATCTCAACTTGATCACAAAGATAAGTAAACGAATGATGCATAATTAAAAGAATTGAAAATTAAAGTCAAAAAAAGGAAATAATATTAAAGAACGAATAGCAAATCACCAAATTAATATATGAGAAATGTCATGTGGGAATCGAACCATAATATTAAAGGAACAAATAGAAAATCACCAAATTAATATGTGAGAAATGTTTTCATGTAGGAATCAATTACTAAACCCTAACACCTTACAGTAATAACATGTAGAAAGAGTGGCGTTTATAAATCAAAAAATGAAAGAAATTAAATGAGCGAATTAGATGGAGGGAAGTGAACTGTGATCCTGTGCGAGTCCAAGAACGAAAACCAAAGGAGATGTAATCAGGGATTATATTATTGCTTGACTTCTTACTTACAATGAAAGTGTACAAGGATATATATAGGCAAGAAATCTAGGAAAAAGGAAACCCTAAAAGAGAAAACCCTAATAGCCCACGGGCTAACTGGGCATAAGTAAAATAATTACATATTTTACATCTTAACACTCCCCCTCAAGCATGCTCAGCTTGTTACAGATAGAAGAGATCCGCAAACCAGGTAAAGCTTTGGTAAAGACATCAGCAAGTTGACTTCTTGTTCGAACGAAGGGCATTGAGATGGTTCCATCTTCTAGCTTTTCACAAGTGAAATGGCAGTCCATTTCAATATGTTTTGTTCTCTTATGAAACACAGGATTATTTGCAATGTGGATAGCCGCCTCATTATCACAATATAGATTCATTGGTTTAGATTGAGCAAACCCAAGTTCACCTAGCAGATTACGCAACCATATCAGCTCACAAGTGGTTTGGGCCATAGCCCTATATTCAGATTCAGCGCTTGACCGGGAAAAGACATTATGTTTCTTGCTTTTCCATGAGACTAGATTTCCTCCAACCAACACACAATAGCCTATCGTAAACCGGTTATTCGTAGGATCCCCATTATAGTCGGCATCTGTAAATCCTTCTATGACATGATGACCGTGATTTTGATAAAGAATGCCAAGACCAGGGGCACCCTTTTTGTACTTTAGTATATGCCTAACAGCCTCCCAATGTGGAGTTCTTGAAGATGATATAAACTGACTTACAACACTCACCGGAAAAGCAATGTCAGGACATGTAATCGTCAGGTAGTTTAGCTTTCCCACAAGTAGATCTCCATCGTCTGCTTTCAATTTCATGTTCGGAATCATTGGGGCCTCACATGGTTTTGTTTCAATCATCCAAAAGTCACTCAATACATCCAGACAATATTTCCGTTGAGATAAACATATCCCTTTCCGAGTACGAGATACTTCAATTCCCAAGAAGTATTTTAAAGAACTTAGGCCCTTTGCTTGAAACCGAGACGTAAGGAAATATTTCAGCTTCTTGATCCCAATCTCATCACTCCCAGTAATTACATTGTCGTCAATGTAAACCACTAGTAGAATGCATCCAGAAGAGGATGAAGTAAAGAACACATAATGATCATAAGAGCTCCTCCGTAAGCCAAACTCAGTCACTACAGCATTAAACCGTCCAAACCAAGCATGAGGGAATTGCTTTAAACCATACAATGACTTACGCAACTTACAGACTCTGCCAGACTCCCCCTGAACAACAAAGCCAGGTGGTTGCTTTATATAAACTTCCTCATGTAAATCACCATGCAGGAAGGCATTTTTCACATCCAGTTGGTGTAGTACCCAGTCATAAGTAGTGGATAATGAAATAAATAAGCGATGGAGGGTACCTTAGCCACAGGAGAAAATGTCTCGTAGTAGTCAATCCCATAAGTCTGAGCAAATCCTTTGGCTACCAACCGGGCTTTCAGATGAGCCACATATCTATCTGGATTAACTTTCACAGTGAATACCCATTTGCAGCCAATTGCCTTTTTACCTGCAGGTAACTCTACTAAATCACATGTATCATTATGATCTAGAGCATTAATCTCATCAATCATAGCATCCCGCCATCCAGAATGGGGCAAAGCTTCACCAACCGTTTTAGGAACAGAAAAGGAATCAAGTGTAGAGATCAAAGAGCAAGAACGTGAAGAAAGTTTATCATAGGAAACAACAGAAGAAATAGGGTAAGTACATGAGCGCTTACCTTTCCGAAGGGCAATGGGAACATCAAGATCAGGATCCTGTGTATCGGAAGGTGGTGGATCACTTGAAGCAAGAGGATCATCATTAGGAGGATTTGCATACGATGAGGAAGATGGTATAGGGTCGGGATCTAACGTAGGTCACTTCCGCCTATTATACACATAAACTATCGGTGGTTTAGTAGGCTCTTGAGGCTTTGTAAAGTCGTATAGAATAGTAGACTTGAGAACCGGTACGGTATATATCAACAATCATCGCCATCTCTTGGGTTTCAAGGAGGGGACACATGAAATAAAGATATATTATCATGAAATGTAACATCTCGAGATACAATGTATTGATTAAGCATGGGAGAAAAGCACTTATACCCTTTTTGAAGTCGATAGTAACCAAGAAAGACACATTTCAGAGACTTTGGATCCAACTTAGTTATGTGTGGTCGAGTATCACGGACAAAATAGGTACTACCAATGATCTTTGGGTCGACAGGAAACGATGACTTTGTATGAAACAAAATTGAGAAATGACTTCTTCCATCCAAAACAACAAAGGGCATTTGGTTGATAAAAAAAACAAGCAGTAGCAATAGCATCAGCCCAGAAGAGTTTTGGAACTGTCATGTGAAATAATAGAGCCCGAGCCACCTCTAAGAGATGACGATTCTTTCGTTATGCAACCCCATTTTGGGTCGGTGTGCCAACATAGGAAGACTCATGAAGAATACCATTTTGAAGCATATATGACTGATATGTTTGAGACAACTATTCTTTTGTGTTATCACTACGAAGAGTTTGAATGGAGACTTTAAACTATGTTTTAATCTCATCATAGAGTGAATAAAAATGTGTATACACCTCATATCGATTTTTCATAATGTAAAGCAAAGTAGTGCGAGAGTAGTCATCAACAAAAGTAACGAAATACTTAAATCCAAGTTTTGAAGTAACCGGACATGATCCCCAAACATCAGAATTGACTAACTCAAATGGGTACGAGGCCCGCTTATTACAGACTCTAGGACTTAAATGAATATGTTGATGTTTGGCAAACTGACAAGACATACATTGTAGAGAAGGTAAATAAGAAAACTTAAGATACAACTTCTTCAAATTTTGTAAAGACGGATGACCTAATCGACAATGAACTTCAAGCAGAGATGATGAGTTGGAACAAGTCAAAGAGTAAGGTATTTGATGTTCAAATATGTATGGGTCGTCGGTTTCCCGCCCTCTACCAATAATCCTCTTCGTCGATAGATCCTGAAAGACGCATAAATCAGGAAAAAATGAGACGTAACAATTTAAAGCACGGGTAATTTTGCTGACTGATAACAAATTGAACAAGAAATTAGGTAGGCTCAGTAAGGAAGATAACGAAACAGATGCGGTAAGAGTGATGGTTCCAGAACCAAGGACAGGTGGGGTAGAACCATCAGCAATTGTGACATGTGATGGAGATGGGATTACCTGTCATGTGATCTGAAGCACCTGAATCAATGACCCATTTGAAGGCAGAAGATAATAGGCATGTACTAGAGTTACCTGTCTCAGCAAATGTAGCAGTCGGAGCAGTGGAATTCTCAGTCCTTAAAAGTCGAGCATATTCTTCCGCGGCTATAGTAACACTACTATCTGAGGCAGAGGCAACATGTGCTAATGTGCTCCTTGGATGTTTGGCCAAAAGCTTCTTACACGTACGCTTGGTGTGATCGAACTCATGACAGTAGTAACACTCAGCATCATCAGAATCTGGAATAGTAGCCCGTGAGTCAGTTGGTCGGTCATTGTGGAAACATCTAGAGCCCCCTCTATGACCCCCACGAAATCTTCCTCGAAAGCCCCCACGGAATCCCCCTCGACTAACCAAAGCACTGTTGTGATCCAAAGTTTGAGAAGACTGAAGATTCTCATTCCAAAGAACACGGGTAAATGTTTCTTGAAGAGAAGGAATAGCATATTCATTCAAGAACTGAGATCTGATAGAGTCGAATTATGGCCGTAAGCCAGTCAAGAAACTGATAACAGTCACTTGTTCCCTCTGAGTCTGCATGGCTTTGACATCAACACTTAATGGAAGAAGAGAGTTAAGCTCCTCATATATTTTCTTGAACTCCATGACATAAGTAGTGAGTGATCGGTCATGTTGTTCTCCACGATGAAAGGACTTACACACACTATAGATTCGAGAGATGTTACTTTGTCCATAATATAAAAAATCAATATAATCCATAAGTTCCTTCACGTATTCATAGTGACTAACCAGAGACGAAACAGAAGGCTCAATAGTATTGATAATCTGCAAGTACAAACGAGCATCACTTTCTAACCATGAATCGGAATCATTACCTTTAGAAGGATCATATGTGAGATGAGAATCCATTCCCATACTTCGGAGATAGATACGAATGTTCTTGCTCCACTCAAATAAGTTGGATCTATTAAGCTTGTTGTCAGTGAGTCTTACATTTATTGGAAGCATCTCGGGTACCCGTGGACCACTATTGCTGCCAGATGGTGTGTCTTCTCTAGTCATCTTCCAATAAATCACGAACCTATTAATGTCGAATTTGGACAACCTACGAACAGAGACGAAAACGAATAGCGTACTCATAGGGTGCCAGAAAACCAATGAACTGAGGCGAAAAAGAATAGCGCACTCATAGGGTGCGAAACCAGTGTTTGTCACGAAACCGAGCTCTAATACCATGTAATCAAGGATTATATTATTTCTTGACTTCTTAATTACAATGAAAGAGTACAAGGATATATATACGCAAGAAATCTAGGAAAAAGGAAACCTAAAAGAGAAAACCTAAGGGTCCACGGGCTAACTGGCCTAACTAAAATAATTACATATTTTACATTCTAACAGGAGGAAATCAATAAGACAAATGGAGGTGAGAGTGTTGGTCGCTCCTATACGGAGGTGGTGGCAGTCGTGCCCGTGAAGATAGTTCAACACCGCTTAGCCACAATTCGTGCCAAAAAAAAAAGATGACCCAAATTGAGTGGGGGAAGATGTAAGATTTTTGATGAATAAATAAAAAAAAATTAAAAATCTCAAATTTTTGAGGAAACAGGGATTTGAAATACTCAACCCTGAGGATGACACGTTGAACCGCGTGATACGCGATGACGAAATCTTATAATCGAAATTACATAGTGAAAGTTGGATATGTTGTGAATATAACTTTTTTTATGGTATGGTTTACCTGATTCTAGAGTGAATGACATTGGTGTGTAGAGCTTTGTATGAAATATAACGTGGACATTTTTATGACAAAAAGTAGCATTAAGTATTGTGATTCGTTTCAAGAAACATGTGAAATGGTTGAGTCTTTAAGGCAAAGATCAATATATAAAGTAGAGTCCAACATAATAGGTAATGTATCTACTCACTGCAAGTACAACTCTAATCACATTAGCCGGTGCATAATAGTAATTCTTCAACTTTATCCTGCATCCGAAAATTAATATGTAAGAAGTGTTGTTCTACCATATATAATTTCATAACAAAAAAATAAAATGACAACTATGAGTGTGTTAAGAATTTTAATAAATATTGCACTTTTTATTGTAATTGAAATTGTATAAGGTTAGTGATAGTTATTAAATAAATAATATGTGTTATTATAAGTAAAGGGAGATTAAACAGTAACTGAAAATAATGTAATTGAAAACAATTAATATAAATGATGATAAATATATATAGTTATGAAATGAATGTAATCGGATTTACCGTTTCAATGTTCGAAGGAACAATGTTGTCAAAAACTTCATGATACACGTTTTAACCAAGTTATCAACCTCGATCTCATTATCAACATTAAGTATGGTTAAACCTTCACATGTTGTCACTCGAGAGATAGCAACATATAGTTGGCCATGTGTAAAAACCTATTAGAATATAAAACAAATAATATTCTTAAAATATTTTTAAATGTAAGGTAACATAAAGTAAGTAAAAAAGGTAAGTATTGTACTTGTTTTGGGAGAAAGAGGCCAACATGTTTTAGTGATTGCCCTTGAGTTTTGTTGATAGTCATTGCGAAGCAAGGTGCCAAAGGTAATTGGCACTATTGTATTGGGATGGAAAATTTGATGAATGTGAATATCCAATCTTGGTGGACTCTATTAATATAGTCTGGATAGAAGTCTTAAAACCTCTTCTACAATTTCCATTTCTTTAAGTTTAAATATGATGGTATATGGCAATTGAGACGGTATGGTAATAATAATGGAACCGATGGAGGATAGATGATTGGATATTATTGTTATGCCATAAACATGATTATTGGTTTAATATAGAACTTGAATTGGGGCCTTTTTAGCTGCGTTTAAGAACTTTGTGCAGCCCCAATAATAATGTTATCAAATGGCAATTGCTAGGGACTGTTTAGGTACCATTCGGCACTGTTTTGGGGCCATATTAGGGATTGTTTATAACTGTTTTAGGGGCTGTTTAGATATTTTTTGGAGGACATTTAGGATTTGTTTAGAGGGTTCTTTACACCGTTTTGGAAGGGATTGAATCCATATTAGAATAGAATTACAGTTCATTTCTACGATGCTTATGTGTTCTATATTATTATGATAAATCAAGATCAAATACCCATAAACTCAATAATTTCAGTTTTCAAAACAAAATAGAACATATACCACATGCAAATCCATCATGATTGCCTGAATGTTTGCAGAACTATGACATATGAAGCATCTAAAGAAGGTGGGACATCAATGAGCAAGCTCCATACACATTCCAATAATCAACTATACTTCGTTTAACTGTACTCTGTACATGAAATTCAAAAGTTACAATATTGGTATAATAGTCCTAGACATGTTGAAGGGTTGGAGAAAGTTCATGGGCATGGTTACATGCCACTGATGCATAGACACTGTACAATACTCCTACAGAATTTAAAGGATCAATGTAAGTTCATATAAGAAATCACCACTCCTTTCGTCTCAAAATAGTTTTCATGGTTTTATTATTTTACAAAATTTACCAATTGGTAGGCTTCATTTGTAACACCCGTAATTTTCGGTCTGTAGAGGTCTCAGGACGTTTTTGGACTGGTGAATGGAAGGATTGTGTCAGGAAAACATTATCTAAGTCCCTTGGTGTATCGAGAGTTTTCAGATGCGGAAAAAGGAAGGATTTAGGGTCCTGCACAGTTTGGGCGACAATGCCCGCGACTGTGACATGTGTCACAATCGCGGGGCAAGGTCGCGGTCTTGGTAGAGGTCACGGTACATCCCCGGCGAGAGTTGCCCGCGAGAGTGCCAAGGGCACAATCGCGGACGGCCCAAGATCTCTTTTAAGTCGTGATTTTCACCTTTTTCTCATTTTACTTCACACCCCTCATATCCTTCTCTCCCAAATCGTTTCCCTTACACCCAATACTAACCCTAATCCATTTTAAGACCATTTCCATGGGTTCTAAGGTGTTCCATCATCATAAAGTTTGCTACCTCAACCCCAAGTGCTAAATCAAGTGTTCTTCATTATCTCTTGAGATTTCTAGGTTTTGGGGTTTTGCTCAAAATCTAAGTGGTAAGTTATTCTCCTATCTTCTAGATCTTCTCTACAAGTTATACATGTTCAGTTGATGACTCTCTAGTATTTATATTCTAAAGATTTTGGGTTTGATGGTTTTGGGGAAATTAGGTCAAATAAGGGTTTTGGCCAAAATGAGATTTTGATGCAAATGTTGGGGGAACAATTCTAAGAGTTGAATATGATTATTTATGGTCGGAAATGTGTGGATCTAAGTTTTGGAAGCTCGAGTTGAAGAGTTGGAAGGGATGTCTTCTGAAATTGTTAACTGCTGATAAGTTTGATTATTTCGAAAGCGTCAACTTTATAAACTTATATAGCACGCATCTTTGTGATTTTTGGGCATTTCGTTAAATGTGTCATAAATAAACGGGTTTTGATGAATTATTGCATAAATAAGTATTTGGTCAAAAATGCACTTTTAAGTGTCTGTCGGGTTTTATGCATCGTTCATGAAATGGGATGTTTCGAAAGGTACGATTACGTGAGTCCTTTGGGTTTGGGTCGTTCTCGGCTATGGGGAACATTTTAGAAATGAAAAACCTTTTTGGGGTTTGGGGCCGAAGGCCAATGGTAATTTAAGAATTAAAGATTTTGGGAAAACGCGTATTTTGGTTTATATAACTATTTTGGCTCGTATGTTTTAGCCAAACGTCTATTTAGCCTCTTGGGCTTTATTTGTACTTGGTGGAGTCTTTGGAACATTTGTTCGGATTTGGGTAGCTCGTTGAAGAGCCTTGGACGTATGGTGTACTTAGTTGCATCTTATTTGAGAGTTGCATGTTTTGAATGCGTTAGTTCATTCGTTTGAGTCATGTAACATTTTAGACTGTAATGCATTGGATCCATAGGCATATGAGTCAGTCGGTTGGTTTAGTTGGGGACTTTATCCCCGTATTGTAACTTGAAATATGCATGGGGTCTTATGACCAATAATTGCAACTTTCTTGTGAACGAGCTTAACTGGGATGTTTTGGGATTCCAAGGTATAGACCTGGAGGGGTTGAACTTGATGAGTGCACGAAGATTTCCAAGGTACAGACCTGGAGGGGTTGAACTTGATGATTATCCAGGCAATAGACATGGAGTTGTTGAGCTTGTTGGTTTGTTAGCTATAGACCCGGAAAGGTTGATGTTAACGAGTGTTTTATCCCTAAGTGATGCTCATATAACATTGATAAGTGGCTTAACTTTGTGTGCCCGTCACTTTCGATGGAATTCGGGTATCCCCCGTCACCGAAAGGTGTTGTTTGTGGGTATTGAGTTTTATTATACAAGTTTTCGGTGGCGTTTCTATAATTGGGCGTTATCCTTGGTTATGGGTTGAGTATTATGCCCACTCGTCTTTTGGGTGTTTTGGGATATAAAGTTTTAACTGTATTTCAATAAATGGAGAGTTCAATTTCTATCCACGTTTTGAGTGAGTTTTGTGTTAAACCAAATTTATGAATGGACGGTTTATTTTGGTATCTTCGTCCTTGAAGTAGTTTGGATTGGAAAGCGTTTAAATTGGTGTTCTTTGCCTAAATTGCATATTATTGGAAAATGAGTCATTTCCGTATGTAAGACATAACAAATTGAAGACTATGATTTCAATTGCATTTCTGCTTTTAAAAGGTTAATTTTATATGTTGAAAACTATTGAGCTCACTAGGCGTTAAGCCTAACCTTTTTATTTGTCGGCATGTGCATCAGGTTCCGGTTGGGGTTTGGTTCTAGCAGCTATGAAGAGTTGAGCCTTAGCTTGTGCAAGTGTAAGTAGTTGGTGAAGTCTTCCTCAGTTTGGAGATAGTGACTACTATTGGGTTTTAGTAGCACCCGTTCTTGTTATAGACTGTACGTATGGAATGAATGTGTGTATCGAGGTTAAATATTAATTTATGATTGTAGATGAATCATTTATTGGTGTATTCAGAAAATTTTAAATTAGTTGCTATTTCCAGTTTTGAGGGTGTTACAAGTTGGTATCAGAGCTTAAGTTTGAGAGAATTAGGTATTGATTTTAGATGCCTAGACTCAAACTAGTGTACTTATAAGTGATTGTAAGTGAAGTTGCACATTAGGAACCTTAAGATAAGATATTTTGGAGTTGATCGAGTCGTTAGAAACGGGAAACTTGTCGAGAGGCGCAAGGATGAGCATGTATTGTACGTTCATAATGGCACATGGCCAGTGCTATGGTGAACCTACATGTTACATGTGTATACTTGAACTACCTTGGTATAATTACCGTTGGGGTAGTGAGAAAGTTTCTAAGCGAGTGATCTGAGGAAGGGTTGAGGTTTATAACAATGTCACTTTGGAATGATATTTAAGTGCGATGAATGCATTAAGTTGATTCTCTTGAGTCGGAATTATTGGTTGGATTAGAACTATAAGTTTGTTAGACCGAGGCTATTCTGAGGAGAAATTGTAAATTAACCAAAATAGTAGGATTGTTGCTCTAAGATGTTGGATGCATCCAGATGACAATAGTATGTCAGGAAATTGAGAGGCGTAGTCCTAAAGTGCTGAGTGTCGACCGAATCCATGCACAAATTTATTTCTAAAATAAGTTGCATCAATTATTTCTCATGTTTTCGAAGCATAAAGTGTGTTATACTATGAAGTCTTGGTAAAACATTTGGCACTCATCAGATTTTAAATCGTGAGCTTAAACATGCATGAAATTGTTTTGTTGCACGTGGTTACGATTTTTATTGAAAATCTCTTTATCCTCATTTCGTGTCTGACGCTATCTTTCGGAGAATGTAATATCCATGTTGATGTTATTTGGGGTTATTGGGCAAGTAACTATGGAATTTTTGACTTTGACATTGGATCTCCTCCACGTATGTTGAGGTTTCAAAGGAAGAGTTGTTCCCATGTTTTCGAGTCGGAATTTTCTTGGGAATTTTAGTCTGTACGAGTCTTGTTGAATTTTATGGAATATTGTTTTACGAAGTTTTGGGCGCGTGAGTGTACTTTGAAATGCGTGAGTTTTAGTTTTATTACGTGTAAATTTACGAGCTTTTTGGGCGTCGTGTCTCATGAATTTTTTTTTGAGAAGGGTCACTTTATCTTACGTGGTGGTTTTAGAATTTTGACATTTTTAGACGCAATGTCGCCTTACGTTTTTTTGGGAAATGTAAATTTTAACACCGCTTGACTTTAGCGTTAATGAATTTTATGAAATTGCAGTTGGGTTTTACAGTGTTTTATTTTACGACATTTTGCGTCGCGTAGATAAATTTTGGGACGTATACACCTGCATTATTGTGTGCGTTAACTTATGAATTTTCGTTTAATATTTTGTCTCATGCGAGTTTTGCACCGGTATTTTCGCAACCGTAAGAGACGTTTTGATAGTTTTGTTAATAGATGTTATCCCATATGTTATTTTGGGGAGTTCAATATCATGTGCTTTCTCTTTGGGAGTTTTATGCAAGTGTTATTCGTTGTAAGTTACTTAGTGTTTGAATTAATTTATACTGTTGGTGTGAGTAAGCATACGAAAGATTTATGATGTCTCGTATTGAACTTTTGCTTTGATGATGTTTCAGTTGTTGATTTTACGGTTATAAATTTTCCGCAATGCACTAAATGAGTTATCGGTATATATACCATTGTGGTTACTAATTTTATTTGGGCATGTGCATTTTATTTATGCGGTCCAAGGTTTGAACTCGATTTAAAATTTGTTTACATGTGACCGAATCACACATCTATCGTTTTACTATGTTTGGGAAATAAGTTGTTGTATGTGAACCTTATTGAAAATTTTACTTCATGACATTGTGGTTTAAAGAAAAGAAATTTGGAGATGGAAATTGTGAAGCTCCTCTTTGGAGTTTGTACAAACCTTTGTTGCGCATGTTTTAGTGTGGAAAATTATTTTCATATACAAAGCATAAATTGACCATGCGAGGATCATAAAGGTCCATTTGAAAATTTTGTTGCACATCTGTATTATTGTCATTATTACGCGAGGATTGATCAAACGAATTTTGAAATGATTCTATGTACGTGACATGGGTGATTGTTTTGCACACCTACCGGGTAAACGGTAGTGGATTTTATACGTACGATAGATTATAATAAAACCATTGTATTTGAGAGTTTTATAAAATTTCAAATTGGCATATCAGTTGAAAAACCTTGAACTCATTAGGGCTATAGATAACCTACCTTGGAAAGAGTTGTAATTAAGGACTAGGGGAGTCCTTGGGACTTGACGTGTCGGAAGATCCGACTTGTGGTCAGCCTTTATTATTGGGGTTTCAGTTCTTAAATCTATGCGCATGAATAATTGAGGTAATAGGTTCATGCCTTTCCAGTTAACTAAAGGGTGATCTTTATGTTTCGGAAACTGGCGGGGCAGTGCTTTGTGTGAGTATCTACGCCTGGTTGGGTACGACTTGTTCTTTTGACGTCATGCTACTTTTTGCGGTGTGCCATCTTTATGGGTTTCCGGGAACAAAGGAACTTTGTGTGGTCCGTTTGTTAGGGATGTAAGATTGGTAATATTAGTCCTATGTTAGGTGTCAACCTTAATACGACAATACTTCTGGGATGAAGTATTAGGCGGGATGTCCACGTCTTCGGTATCACATTCACGGTTTTAGGCATCAACTTGCTCTTTTGAGGTCAATGAATCGTTGGAAGGTTGGGAAGTATCCCTGTTAGATCATGAGAAATGATGACCTCTCGGTGGTGAAAATTAAAGAAAGATTAGATGTTGGTGATGAAGTACTAATGTGTATAGTTTTCCCTGAGGTGGTAAGGAACTCAATGAGGGAATGTTTTGAGGTTTGAGGGTAGATCGGAGTTGAGTGATAGACGGATCTGTGTTAACCAGCCACCCGGAGAGCGTATTGGTACGCCCTTGGAAGGAAAACCTTATCGAATACCGATGGTGGTGGTAGAGTCTTATGAGAAATCTTTAGGGTTTGATGTCGGTCTTCGATTTTGGGTTCAGAAATGTGGGGATCTGAGGTGAATTGTCTGGGGAGAGGTTGAAATCACAAGCTACCCTTGAGGTAGTATGTGTTCCCCAAGGTTGGGAGACAACAACGATCTTATGGTTAAGGATTTCATCGGTAAGATAAGTGTTCACTCGGATATAAGGGTGATGTGCCCAAGGGGTATGAATCATGAGGACCAACTTAAGGTTATGATGATAGTTCTGGCAAGCGGGGTAGAGACAACCTACTCTGCGGGCAACGCTTCGTGGGAATCTAGATTTCGAGGACGAAATCTCTTTAAGGTTGGGAGGATTGTAACACCCGTAATTTTCGGCCTGTAGAGGTCTCAGGACGTTTTTAGACTGGTGAATGGAAGGATTGTGTCAGGAAAACATTATCTAAGTCCCTTGGTGTATCGAGAGTTTTCAGATGCGGAAAAAGGAAGGATTTAGGGTCCTGCACAGTTTGGGCGACAGGGCCCGCGACTGTGACATGTGTCACAATCGCGGGGCAAGGTCACGGGCTTGGTAGAGGTCGCGGTACATCCCCGGCGAGAGTTGCCCGCGAGAGTGCCAAGGGCACAATCGCGGGGCACAATCGCGGACGACCCAAGATCTCTTTTAAGTCGCGATTTTCACCTTTTTTCTCATTTTACTTCACACCCCTCATATCCTTCTCTCCCAAATCGTTTCCCTTACACCCAATACTAACCCTAATCCATTTTAAGACCATTTCCATGGGTTCTAAGGTGTTCCATCATCATAAAGTTTGCTACCTCAACCCCAAGTGCTAAATCAAGTGTTCTTCATTATCTCTTGAGATTTCTAGGTTTTGCTCAAAATCCAAGTGGTAAGTTATTCTCCTCTCTTCTAGATCTTCTCTACAAGTTATACATGTTCAGTTGATGACTCTCTAGTATTTATATTCTAAAGATTTTGGGTTTGATGGTTTTGGGGAAATTAGGTCAAATAAGGGTTTTGGCCAAAATGAGATTTTGATGCAAATGTTGGGGGAACAATTCTAAGAGTTGAATATGATTATTTATGGTCAGAAATGTGTGTATCTAAGTTTTGGAAGCTCGAATTGAAGAGTCGGAAGGAATGTCTTTGGAAAGCTTTGGGTGGGATCTATGCTTTTAGAGGCCAATGGTTGGGGATTCAAACCTAGGTTTAACTTAACCTAGCAAGGTGAGTTCAAGTTGACTTGCGAAAACGTTGTACATGCCAAAATGTTTATTTTAATGTGTTTTGCATCTTACCTGAAATTGGTAACTGCTAATAAGTTTGATTATTTTGAAAGCGTCAACTTTATAAACTTATATAGCACGCATCTTTGTGATTTTTGGTCATTCCGTTAAATGTGTCATAAATAAACGGGTTTTGATGAATTATTGCATAAATAAGTATTTGGTCAAAAATGCACTTTTAAGTGTCTGTCGGGTTTTATGCATCGTTCATGAAATGAGATGCTTCGAAAGGTACGATTACGTGAGTCCTTTGGGTTTGGGTCGTTCTCGGCTATGGGGAACATTTTAGAAATTAAAAACCTTTTTGGGGTTTGGAGCCGAAGGCCAATGGTAATTTAAGAATTAAAGATTTTGGGAAAATGCGTATTTTGGTTTATATAACTATTTTGGCTCGTATGTTTTAGCCAAACGTCTATTTAGCCTCTTGGGCTTGATTTGTACTCGGTGGAGTCTTTGGAACATTTGTTCAGATTTGGGTAGCTCGTTGAAGAGCCTTGGACGTATGGTGTACTTAGTTGCATCTTATTTGAGAGTTGCATGTTTTGAATGCGTTAGTTCATTCGTTTAAGTCATGTAACGTTTTAGACTGTAATGCATTGGATCCATAGGCATATGAGTCAGTCGGTTGGTTTAGTTGGGGACTTTATCCCCGTATTGTAACTTGAAATATGCATGGGGTCTTATGACCAATAATTGCAACTTTCTTGTGAACGAGCTTAACTGGGATGTTTTGGGATTCCAAGGTATAAACCTGGAGGGGTTAAACTTGATGAGTGCACGAAGATTTTCAAGGTACAGACCTGGAGGGGTTGAACTTGATGATTATATAGGCAATAGACATGGAGTTGTTGAGCTTGTTGGTTTGTTAGCTATAGACCCGGAAAGGTTGATGTTAACGAGTGTTTTATCCCTAAGTGATGCTCATATAACATTGATAAGTGGCTTAACTTTGTGTGCCCGTCACTTTCGATGGAATTCGGGTATCCCCCGTCACCGAAAGGTGTTGTTTGTGGGTATTGAGTTTTATTATCCAAGTTTTCGGTGGCGTTTGTATAATTGGGTGTTATCCTTGGTTATGGGTTGAGTATTATGCCCACCCGTCTTTTGGGTGTTTTGGGATATAAAGTTTTAACTGTATTTCCATAAATGGGGAGTTCAATTTCTATCCACGTTTTGAGTGAGTTTTGTGTTAAACCAAATTTATGAATGGGCGGTTTATTTTGGTATCTTCGTCCTTGAAGTAGTTTGGATTGGAAAGCGTTTAAATTGGTGTTCTTTGCCTAAATTGCATATTATTGGAAAATGAGTCATTTCCGTATGTAAGACATAACGAATTGAAAGACTACGATTTCAACCGCATTTCTGGTTTTAAAAGGTTAATTTTATATGTTGAAAACTCTTGAGCTCACTAGGCGTTAAGCCTAACCTTTTTATTTGTCAGCATGTGCATCAGGTTCCGGTTGGGGTTTGGTTCTAGCAGCTATGAAGAGTTGAGTCTTAGCTTGTGCAAGTGTAAGTAGTTGGTGAAGTCTTCCGCAGTTTGGAGATAGTGACTACTATTGGGTTTTAGTAGCACCCGTTCTTGTTATAGACTGTACGTATGGAATGAATGTGTGTATCGAGGTTAAATCTTAATTTATGATTGTAGATGAATCATTTATTGGTGTATTCAGAAAATTTTAAATTAGTTGCTATTTCCAGTTTTGAGGGTGTTACATCATTTCTCTGGTGCATCGTATCTATTTGTTGCAGTGGAAAAAGATAATAAAGGATGGCAAAATGGAGAATAGAGCACGAAGAAAATTAGTACAAATGAACAGAAAATATGAACCACTTCATACTTCCACTACTCATTACCAATTCACCACCCACATCAAATGCCAACGTTAATCTGCAATTTAATCCCATAGCATAATATTGTGAATGAATCTTGCGTCAAGAGTGACTATTTAATCCGTATGTCAAAAACATCAACATACTTACCATATTAACCCATGAAAATTCACATTTTGAATAATGAAAAAAGAATGAAGTTGGTGCGAAAAGGGGAATGTGAACAAACCTATGCTTGTTATGAGAGTTGGGAATATGTTGATGTTGATGGTCTTGTCGTTGATGCAGTTAGAGCTTCATTTTCCATTGATCCATTGAATCTAACTACTTGGCAAGCAGAAGGAGGAGAGAATTGAGGTTATTTTAGGGTTCGCTTTAACCTGATTTTGGGAGAATCAATCGACAAATTGGGGTTTTCTTGCAATTAGCATAGATAAGAAAGACGAAGGGAGACTGTAGAGGGAATTGTGTCATAAGGCATTAAGACCTCGATCGAGAGGGGAAGATGAAAGGCTTGCGATTGATAAAAAAGAGATTGAAAAATTGTAAAAAACTGAGGAAGAAAGGATTTGAAATATTGAAGCCTGAAGATGACATGTCAGCATCTCCAAGGATTTGCTTTTATAGATATACTAGGCATTAGCCTAACCTTTTTATTTGTCGGCATGTGCAACAGGCTTCGTTTGTGAATAGTTCTTGTGGCACTATGAAGAGAGAAGTTCTAGTTGTATGCTCATGATTGTGACGTCTTCCACGTAGGTTTTGTGAAGAGCGACTTGTTTTGGGGTTATGTAGCACTTGACCTCGGTTTAGACCTTGTATCTTATTGGAGTTTATATTTGTCGAGGTTAATTATAGATTTTTAACTTGAGATATATTGAGTTTTGAATTATAAGAGGAATTTTTGTCCCTGTTTTGATGTTATATCGAAATTTTAAATTAGTTGCTCTTACCAAATTCAAGGGTGTTACACTTTAAAGCCGCCAAAGATCGTTGCGTTCCACTTTGATTAGTGATGTTTGACAATTTCATATTTAATGTTTTATATTAGAGTTCATATGTTATAACTTCGGATAGTATCTATTTTTGCGATTTTTGAAAATATACAAGAAAGTAAGTCAGCCACTGCAGTTATTAGGCTTGTGTTCCGCCACTGCCACCAGCCATCATCATTGACCACCATCCACCATCATTGACCAACATTGATTGAGGTTCACCACCTTGGACCACCATCTACCACAGTCACAAATCCAAACACAAAAAATAGGTATTCAAAGTCTTAATTGAAACTAGAGGTGTAAATGAGACGAGACAACTCGCGAGCTACTCGAGATCGACTCAGTCAAAACTCGGTCAACACTCGACTCGAATAGGCTCGACTCGAACTGATACTCGACTCGATAAGCTCGTGAGATACTCGATAAGCAAAATAATAATAATAATTAGTAATATTATTTTAATTTAATTGATAATAATAATAATAATAACTCAAGTTTTTGATTTTCTTTTTGGAAAATGATGGTGTAAAAGACATGGGTAAACTCTTGAGTCTAATCCATCCCACATTGGCGGGATATAGAACCCAATGCTTTGAACTCCGCTATATATAGATATTTCTCCTCCCTTGTTTTACATCTTTTGCCTTTGTTAAATGGCTTGAGCCTAAGGGCTTGAGCCTATGTAGGGGTGTAAATGAGACGAGACAACTCGCGAGCTACTCGAGATCGAATCACTTGAGATCGACTCGGTCAAAACTCGGTCAACACTCGACTCGAATAGGCTTGACTCGAACTCGAGCTCGACTCGATATACTAACGAGTCGAGTCGAGTATACTGATACTCGAGCTCGACTCGCATCATTTACACCCCTAATTGAAACATATGTCCAAACTCAAAAATCTTAACAAAACCTAAAATAGTTCCTTCAAAGAGATATAAAATCTAAATTAAATCAATACCATAAAACCCTAAACCTAAATTGATCCCAAATCAAAACCCAAAACCATGAATCAAACAAAAACTAAATCAAATGAAAATGGAGATGGAAATGGAGATGGAGATGGGGATGAAAATGAGATGTATACAAACAATATAACATAAATCAAACTGTAAGATCATAACCTGAATAATAATCGTTAAAATCAAAAATCTAGTTCGGCACAGATCTGGGTTCAAGTTATTCATGAATGTGATTACATCACATATCTGGTTCGTTCACGTCAGAGATAAGGGAAAGAGATTGAGGTTGAAGGGGGAGTCAGAGACCGATGTGTGGCAGCATCACAAATCCAAGGTGGAGGTACTGAGAAAATTGGTAGCGAGGGTGGGAGTCTGATTGTAGATCTGGTGGTGGTGGCCTCGTAATGGAGTAGGAGTTCGATACAAATCCGATGGTGGCGTTGTGCCGTGGTGGGATGCAGATTTGCTCACTTGGTCAACGAAAAAAGTTAACGGTCGTTTGTGGGAGGGACCAAACCTAAAGGGAAATGACAAACTTGAGGGACCAAATCCGAGTTCTGATAGTTTAGGGACGATATCCGTTAAAATTGACAAATATTTACTCTAAAGAAAATGAAAGGTTAAAACTCATTTAATGAAAAAAAAATATTTAAAGAAATTCAAAATCATGAGAAATTAGAATAATGTGAAGGAAGGTTTCTCATTATGCAACTCCACATTTTGCTTATATATCTATACTATATTATAAAGCACGGATAAAAAAACTCTTAAATACAAATTATTAGGCACAAGGTACCATCATTTTATGCAAGATTTTAAAAATCTCTTAATTTACAAGTTTCAAAGCACAAGATACATATTATTACTGCAGGCTTCTAACACCCACCAATTTGGTATGTGCAGGATCTTTCTTTTATGCAGACCTTTCCATGTATCACTATTAATTAATATATTATATTACTATAAATTTGTTTTAATTATATTATTAAATATGTAATTGGTTATTTTTTCTAGATGTCATTAAAATATATAACATAATCATTGAATTCTAACAAAATACTTAATATTTTTATATAAAAAACATTATATTATTAAGCCTAAATTAAACAAATTTATAAAAAAAACATTATCACTTTCTCAAAACCATCCAAAATCGTACTGTAAATCAACAAAAAAAACAAAAAATAAAACGAAACATTAAAATTATGATGTATCTCGCTGCATTGCGCGAGTACGCTTCTAGTATATATATATATATATATATATACATATATATATATATATATATATATATATATATATAGGGGTGGTATCAATTGGAAACCAAGTTTCATTGAAAACTTTGGAAACCAAATTTCAGCCATTGATCTTTATAATCAATGGTTAAGATTCATTTGAATATATATGGTAGTAAATTAATTAATTTATTAATAATAAATAAAAGTAATAGATGAAAAGGGTAAATATGTCTTTTGATTTTGTGTCTCAAATATGGCAAGAAACATTTATTTTATTTAGATTTAATGTATATTGATTTCTTTTTGTAAAAAAGTTGTTTATTTAATTATGTAATGTATTTTTATATAAATCTTATCGGCTGGTATTATTTTGTTATAATTTAATTTATACTTTTTTCTATAAATTGTTGTTATTATTATTATTGTTAGATTTTATGTAAGAAAATAATTTTTTTAATTTCATTTTATTATAAAATTTCTCACGCAATCTAATATTGTGATGAAACAGAATGAATTTGTGGATTACAGATTTCATTGGATTACAGATTTCATCAGGTTCATCGTGTTAGCATTATTGTTTCATAATGAAAATAGATTCATCAGGTTCATCGTGTTAGCATTATTGTTTAATAATGAAACATGATGAATTTGTGCCATTTTTGTTAACTTCATATTTTTGTTTCATTACCTGTTCAGTTGCATATCCGTATATGAAAATAGATTCATCAGGTTCATCGTGTTACCATTATTGTTTCATAATGAAAATATATTCATCAGGTTCATCGTGTTAGCATTATTGTTTCATTATTACCATATATAAGCTAAATTAAAATTAAATAATTTACCTAAATTAAATATCTTATTTTTAAATTAATCAATGATTATTATTACCATATATAAACTAAATTAAAATTAAATAATTATTAATATAATAATAATAACAGTTACCATATATATTTATGAAATAATGTAAAAGACAAAAATAACCTTTTCAATTAAAAATAAAAATAAAAAAAGAAATTCACTGATTGGTTGATTTCGGTTTCCAAAGTTTCCAATATAATATTGATTTCCAATTGATCGCTCCCCTAGATAGATAGATAGATACCGATGATTTTTTTTTTTTTAATGTTTTCTAAACATGACTAGCATGTGAAGACAATTAACAACAATAGACATTAGACCATTTACCTAAATTATTATAGCAAAATGCAAACCATATTAGATTTCAATTCTTGTACTTTTATTAAAATCACGGAACAAAAACCAAAGTCTTTTCAATTCTTGTACTTTTATTAGATTTCAATTCTTTTGGTAATTTTCGATGATTTAAAAAAAAAATATGTGCCGGAACTTTTTCTTCCGTTTCATTCTGGTGATTTCCAAACCCTAATTCAACTCATATCTTCTTTCACTTCACTTCCAGATGTTTGTTGATTAATTTAATCATATCTCCTACTTTGGTATGGATTCATGTTCGGCAGAGAATCTTCTCGGAAGGAATTATTAATCGATCTAATCACAGATCTTCGCCCCAAATCTTCTGATTCTTCACAATCTTGATTCGGTAAAGTTTCTGATTTCACTCGACAACCAAATTCTATGAATGTATTTATTTACATGCTTGTGTACATCAATGAACCAATGCAGTTGGATATTTCCATTGAAATAGACTAGTATTCAACTTGGCATATGATTTTTAATTGCTCTCAAGTCTCAAACTTTTATGGCATGAAGGAAATGTGATTGATGGTCAAGAAAGAGCCATACTTTTAACTTGAGTGTTAAATGGTAACTTTTCTACTTTAAAACGGTGTGAATGTTACATTAGAATATATTTCTAACCACATTAAAATTGATGACAAGTTACTAACTCACTACAAATCAAATGATGTTGCAATTACAAGAAATTCCATGCTATTTTTTGGTTAAGGAGTACCAGTTTTGCAGAAAGCTGAACTGCTTGACAACAATAACAGGGTACGAGTCCATATAGCCCTAGTGCTCTATAATATAAAAGAAATTTCACACTAACCTCTCAATTTAGGATCCAGTTGGAGATGTCAAGGATTATTAATAGATGAGATCCTTCTGATTTTCTTTTCTCGTTTCTGAACTTCAATGATGGAGTGACAGACACTGTTTCACATATTTGTGGATTACTTACTTTGTAGTTAGAAACTTGAAGTTGTGTAGAAATTTAGTCCTCTTTAGAGCTTATCTTTACGTGTTCTTTTGAAGAATTGGAAGGAATACGATGGGTTTTGCTTGGTTTATTTGTTGACCCCATCTAATGTGGTTTCCAAATTGTAAATGATGGTGGTTTTGGCTTGAGAAATGCCAATATGCTTAATATACCAAATGCCAAGGTATTATCACTTATTTGTGACTTTTGATTAATCGGCACGGATAGGGTACACGATGCGCCTTGTTCGTGTTCAAACGGATGTTAGAAGAGTTGTTGAGGAGATAGAAATATCATTGTATGTTTCATGCATGGAGTGGCATGTGTAATACCTTCCCGAATGATGAAGTTCATTTTTTTTTATCATTTATGATGAGTCATGTTGTTGAACTCTTGAATATATTTCTTATGAGGAAGATGAATATTGAATACTGTTTATGGAAGAAATATTATATACCTGTTTGTGAGGGGAACTAGGTGGCATTACAGGGATCTTGTGTGTGTTAAGACGTCTTCCGAAACTAGTACTTATGTAAATGTATCTGTAGGACGCTATTTATTGTTATCACTACAACAAATAATTGTCTTTCTGTTGGGTTTCATTTGTTGTTATTTATACTTGAGTATGGTACATGCAGGTGCGGTTTGAGCTTGAGGAGCAACTCATATCTTGTTTTTTTTATCCTTGTGAGAAATCATGGCTGGGTTCTGCTACCAAGGGAATTAGCTTGTATTTTAGGGCTTCTTTTTATATATTTCTCAACTCAAATCCCCATAACTAGACTTTCACGGGCTGGTAGCTTTATGATCGAGTTACCTGTGGACTGAAATGAATCAGAAGTTTATATTTGGTTAGCCCATTTTATCCTACGAGTTTCATAGATATATCTTATATGCAAGGCAATCTCATCCATAAATCCTTGCCAAGAACCGGGTGCATAATATATCTGTTGAAGTAATTAGTTTTTCCCAATGTTGGAATTCTAGAGCTGCAGCTCATGGAGATCCTTTTTGGAATTTTCTCGATGCATCAATATGATATCCATCACATAGTAGTTCTCCTCGTATCATACCCATCATGCCCCTCATTATCTTTTATCCTTTTTCTTATTTTTCTCGTTCTATAGTCGCCATGTGCTAGTCTTTCTCCATTTGCACAAGGCGGGTGTCTTTACAGAACAACCACTTTACTCTTTGGGGTAGATTGACCCCAGACCCTACTTTCAAGTGGGATTTACTGGGTCGGTCTAGTTTAGTTTTGTTTTGGTGTTTTAGCTCGTCTCTTTCAGTTATTAGTTTCTCTTCAATAGATCAGCTTAGCAATCCCTTGCATCATTCATATCATATTTCTGCTCTACATGTAGTTGTTGTTGTGTTTCAGTTTGTATTTTTTCATAGTTGATTAAATATCACATTTCTGTCATGCTCTGCTTGGTTCCATTTCTTGGATTCTTTGTTTTTAGTGCTGGTGCTCCACTCCCATACACAACTCAACTCCTGCCGCAATTTATGCAAAAAAAGGAAGATTTTTTCTTTGTATTACAAGTAAAATTATGGACCTATTTGATGACCCTTCTTCCAAGTCAGCTTTAGTAATGTACAAATTATGATTCCATAAGGTAGAAGTCATCATCACACCATTGCTTTTGATTCAGTTTTTGCTTTCTGGTTTTCATTTACTTCTCCAGCTATTTCACAAGAGATCGATGGTGCCAAATAATTTACAATTTGTTCCATTTCATCTATATGATGTTGACTTGGCAGCTCAAAAGTTCAGAATAACGCTTGTAGCATAGGCTTATACTCAAAAGTTCCAAATAATTATTTTGCCTTTTTATTACATCCATTGTTTTGCAAGCATTTCTCAACTAATAACATAAGACTTTCAAGAACCACCAGAAAAATCACCAGGGATTCAAACTCAAACCGATAACCTCCGAAAGCACACACCAAAGAAGCTCCCTAATTGTGTCAAAAGAATAAAATCCCCACTATCCTACTCTGCCACCTGGATCATGCCCTAAAAGGTGGTACATTGTATTTCTTTCGTAAAAGTGCATCTACATAGGAAAACAAAAGCTTTAGTTGTTTTTGAGACGACACAAATAATTCATACATGAATAGAGCAAGATCGTAAAGAAATACACTCGTTACAACAGTTGAAAGTACAAGAAAAGAGAGATGTATTCAACTATCTATTTCTCCATTCATTTCCAAAGCAAACAAAGTCTGCTAGCCTAGAGGTCGACACAGAGGTAAGAGATGACAGATCCTGCACGCCGTTGAGTCCTCTCGCTCACCTTTGCCTTCTCAATCAAAACCTTCTTCATATTGGTGCAGCTAGAAATTACGGTGGCGACCCCAGCTGCAGTAATACCTGGGCAATACACCATGTGGCAGCTTTCAAGCAGTTTGCAGCTTCTAACCAGATGAGCTAGACCAACATCTGTTATCTGACGACAATGCGATACCACTATATCTTTTAGTAACGGGCATCCTTCGCCTACCTCTGCCAATGCCATGTCCCGCAAATTCTGTCCATAATCACTTTAACTTCATTATACACAAAAAGGGTATAGATTCTGGTGCTCATAAATGACATGATAACCACATTCTGTTAAAACCAAACCAAACAAACCCGGTATATGAGTAGGGTATGAGTAGGGTCTAAGCGATAAGATGTGTACAGACTGTACCTCTGTCTCGAAAGACAGAGGCTGTTTCCAAGAAGACTCTTTTAATGATGTCAGAGACCAATTGAACGAGATCTAAGGAGTCGAGAAAACAATCGATGTTCAGTACTTGTGGAATTCAATAGGCTAAAGTTCATCCTCTTTCGCCTAGATAAAAACAAAAAAAGTGGAAGTAGAAAGTAGATAAATGTGCATTGTAACTATCTAGGATATATGGAGCATGGTACAAGAACATCTAAAACCATCATTACATAAAAAAAATGTCCTGTGCTCTGTAAGTAGGTAATTTACTAGCATGGTGTTGTCTAGTGAAACCAGATAGGAAGGTTACACTTCTTTGGCTATAAGTTATTGTTTTACATGACTTTGCTCATCAAGAAGATACTTTTTTTCAGGGCATTCATTAGAGCACAGATCTTCAAATACCCCTAGATTAGCTCTTGAGTAGGACACAAGACGATTAATGGCATATCCCAACTATAAAAGTTTAAAGGGGAGAACCATGACGCATATAAACAATCCATAAAACAGGGACTTCATACAAAGAATCAAATTTTCTTAAAGAATGAAGACATAATGTAGGAGGTATAAAATTTGTTTAGCTACAAAGCACTCCATGAGATTAAGATTAAAAAAATTGACATGATGGTGAACATCACTTCGAACTGAATTTTTAATTAGAAATCTTTAATCAACTGAACGGTATTTGTTCAAAAATAAATGAAAACGTTGACCAAAGATTGGGAGCCGATTTGGCAAATATATAATTAGGTTAAAGGACAAGTTTTTACGACCAAAAAGAGCCCTTTCATTAATATGAGATTGAGACTTCGACTGGAATGAAAGTGCTCCATTGATAGATCCAGATTCGCATCCGCCCATCTACAAGATATTTGAAGATTTTTTTTAAACAATTTGCACAATGATTACTACAAATTAACAAAATGGCTCTTTTTCCAAACTCTAAAAAAGCATAACTTAGCATCATCAAAACCATTACAATGTTAAACAATGAAATATGAAAAGGTTTTTGGCCTGTTGAAAAAAAAACATGACTATAGACTCTCTGTTTGTGGCCTGTCGAAACCTCCTCCTTGAATATAGGTGACACTGAAGACAAAAACAAAAAAGTAACAGTTTTAACCTTCATCATCAAGTTCTCAATATCCCAACTAGCAAGTTCTTGCAGTAAATAGATTAGTGGCCAATCCCATTGAACCAAGCCCTCTTTCACACAATCAATCTCAAGAAGATTACAGGAATACAATGATCAACAGCAGTCAGTAATGATGGCAATAACAAAAAACACAACACCAAAACCTTAATTCCTAATTCGCCCCAGCAGCTACGCAACCATTATGGGGATCAGCAGCAAGCAAGGCCGCTGTGTGATATGAAACACAGCTCCAAATTTCTTGGGACTATCTGTACATGTTTTAGCCTTTACCCAATTATATATGTTTTGACCTTTAGCCCATTATAATGTTCTAGCTTTTTACTCTTTTAGCCGATTTGGCAATTCCCAACCCCGACTTTCTAAGAATGATTCTATTTAAGTGAACTTTATATGTTACTTTGTCTTTTTATTAAATTTTTTGATGTTTTAATTTGTAAGACTTAAACATGATATATGTTGTGAACTTTTATATTTTGTTTTTATCATGCTGCTATGTGTGATTGGACTCCAAAAGATTCGTAATAGCACTGCGAATGTGATTGGGGATAGGCTGTCCGGCTCAAAAGGAGTGGACGATGGACAGGGTGGCAGCCAATGTCATGACGAAGGCTATGTCTTCAACTAGTAACCCTTTCATTTTATTAGAACCTATTAAATTCTAGATTAATGGTGAGTCTGTGTGTAGGATAGAGAAAAGACACCTACCACATGTTTGAAGTGTCTTCAACTTCGAGAATGTAGAAATAGATCCATTAATCAGCAACGTCAATGACACTACTCAACTTTTAACGAGAGGCTGTATTTAATGCTGCACAGACATGAGCTGCCTGACCAACCATGTGTGGGTGGATGGGGTGGGTAATATGTATGCAACGCACACACACATATATATACACACACCATAATAGCAGCAGCAGCAGTAGCAGTAACTTGTTAGACCCAACCCTCCGTTGTTTTTTGCCTAACCAACCCCTACTCTTGCCACATCAGCATGTTCATCCTTTGTATGAACCTAGATGAGAATCTATTGGTAAGGAATTTTTTTAAGGAATAACTTGACTGTTAAAATCGGTGCCCTTCACATTTCTCTGGAAGAATCATTAACTAACAAAAAAAAATTAACAAAATTCTAGAGGCCCCATACATGTAAGAGATGAAGCAGGAAGGTGGCCACAGTAACATGGAGAGACCTTATTGAACATTAAAAAATAGATCGATGAAGACTGAAGACAAATCATTAGAGCAAGAAAGGGAGAGAAATTGGTCGAATAATTCAAAAAAAAAACGTAATACCCAACCAGCCGGTGGTCATTGCGTCTTGCCCTCATCACCCTAAGGTCATAGTCAAGCCTTTTATTTCAGTTTGTATAAATGCTTTGTTTTGATAAATCCCCAATTCAAAATTTTCTCATCAAGAAATCACTATCCTTCACAGAAGTATAGGTTTCACCCTCACCATATCTCCACAATCAAATAAACAAAGTTTGCCTCAGTAAGTGAAAAATTCCTGCTCTGATAAAAACAAAGGGGATCCAATCTCTTGTTCCCAAAAGAAAGGGGGATACAATTTCATACCGGATTGGTAACATGGTGTAATGAAAGTGTTGCTACTCTACGTATAGGAAGACATTCACACACACACACACACACACACCTAGAGAGAGAGAGAGAGAGAGAGAGAGATGTCACCTGAAGAACGCTCACATCCAAATAACTTAGCTGGGGGCACCCTCTTGCAATAGCTACTATTCCTTTATCTCCAATTTGGTGGCAGCCACTAACATTTAAATGGCGTAAAAAGGGACAGCCCTGGCCTATAGCAACCAGAGCTTCATCGCCTACCCTGCAATATTTTAAAATTTAAATATATTTGAGAAAATAAATTCAATCCCAAATATGGCAGATCTAAAATAAGAACATACATTGAACACAAATTCCACTGAATACAAGACTTACAGAACATGAAATAGGGATGAATATATCAAGACACAACAATAGAAGCCATCACCATATATGCGAGGGAATAAACTTTAGCATTAATAGAGCTCGTGTGCAATATTTGATCACAATGCCAGATAGTCTCTCTCTAAATAAAATTGTGCTACTCAATGCCATGAGTTACTAGATATCATGTGATTGTTATAATGAAATATGATGCTTCTTTCACCAAGAACAAAATTACAATCTAAGCAAATAATAAAACAACTAGGATCATCCGCACTATAAATAATTCTTACTGTGGAGACTAAATTGTATGCAGTTTATGATAAATTCTTTGTATACTAGCATAGTTGTAGATAATAATAAACTCTCTATGTAGTGTATGATATATAAATTATTGTTCTTATATTATTATAAGCATAATTAGATAACAGGATAAAAATGCCTTCTTTATTTACCATGCAATGTAACCGATCCAGGGCTTTGGGGCCTAAGCATGCATGTTTTCAAAATGCGTCCAGGCTCATTCAAGCAATCAGCCTCACTACTCTTGGGGAAATAAAAACTATGAAAATACCAGCACTGGAGGTGATGCTGCTTGCAGTACTAATTATTTATACCCTAACATTTAAGCAAATTCACTAAACAATATAAGTGCCATAACATCCTTACAAATGGTGACAAGTTGGACACCCAAATAACACGATAAAATAACAAAATAATGCATAAGTGAAAAAAAAAGTCTACACATGTTTACTCATTGCAGAAATCATGCATGGAAAGTGGGGTATTGACGTAATAACAAGTTTTGGATTATCAACATCAAATATACTTTCATTAAGCAACCAAGGTCGCCTAACTTGCATGAAATATGTGAAACCATAAGTTTTTACCTGTCGCAAAACCGAATGCTAAGATCTGTAAGGTATTTACAGTTTTCACCAACAGCTATAATTCCCTTGCTCCCAACCTATGAATAGAGGAAGATGCACATTAATATCTATGATGGGTGCATGAATCTTCAACAGCAGGACAGACATTTAAGAAACAAAAATCAAATTCTCTCACGAATGGACTACAGAACATAAATAGTTTCCTTGAGGTCTTTTTTGTAGATAGAATAAAGAAAGGCTCTTCATAGGACTATAGTAATTTTCAACAGTAAAGTCTCCAAAATATCAAAATACAGCCTTTTTGGCACAGCCCACATCTAGAGAGTTCGATTATTATAAAAATAAAATTCTGGAAGAAGTTAGTTAACTCAAGATTTAGTTAGACTAAGGAGCCGTTTACCCAACGCTTATCCAGTAAGTGCTTACCGGGTCACTTACCTTACCGAATGAACATGACAAGAACTGAGAATCTTACCCGGTGAGAGTGATGGCAAGGACTGAGTCTTATGCGGTAAGTGAGGGTGACAAATCTTACCCGGTTAGCGCTTATCCTGTGATGTATGTGAGAGTGTTGACTCTTACCGGGTAAGCATTTGGGTAAACGGGCCCTAAAATTGAAGTGATTGTGAAACAGGGAAAAAAACATGATATAACAGGCAAATAGTCACACAAGTACAGATATGAGAGACAGAGTACCTCATAACATCTGCGTATATGAAGCCTTTTCAAACTCCTACAACCTGTAGCTATACTGTATATGGCATCATCCCCAATGATCGAGCAATCCACCAAGTGAAGAGCTTCCAAGTACTTGCAACCTTTACCAACCTCAGAGAGGGCTTCGTCTCCTACTTTTTGACAGTATAGTAATGCTAACTCCGTAAGGCGCCTGCAAATGTACTTGCATTAACTTCTTCACCAAACAATTGAACATTCCATGTATATATCAATGGCAAAAGCTATCCACTAGCATCTATTGTGATAGCCATTGAACATGTAGGTCTATCATATGAAAAATATACTAGCAAGACAAATAACTAGATGGAAGAACCATGACTAAAATCTAAGAAACAGAGAACCAAAAACAATAGAAGAATCAGAAATGTTTTAGACAGGTCAGTATGTAGAAGCAAGTTTATATAAAGTCACTTATCGTTTTTTTAAGTATATAACATTTATATAAGCAACATGAGGGGAAACAAAACTAGTAACGTGTATGAATTAATTACCCATATGCAAGAGAAATTATAGTTGTGTTTCAAATTTAAATTATCGATATTCAAGCTAATGAAGGTTAAAGGGATTCACCATTTCGTGTTCATTATTTGATTTGAAAAATCACCTTCAAGGAAATCAGAGCTCTATATCTGAATGTAATAGCTGCAAGCTACTTACTTTTTAAAGTTACAAATGAACCATGACACAACACGAGTAATAGAACTTAAAAAACAATCAATGTTCTAAACTTGAGCAAAAGGTAAGAGGCTGAGGAACCTTCTAGTGCTTAATCATTTGAGCGAATTTTAAATGGACACACTAATTTGTCCAATTATAACACACTCAATTTACATTTGAGGCAAAATTAAAATTTACCTTTTCTATGTCATGATGAAATCAAAATATTATGTGAGCATACATAAGTTAATATATTGATAATAGACTAACAAAAATTAGTAAATCTCCTTAAGGTCGATGCTAAAGAACCGTTGTAGTAGACTGTAGTATCACAAATTTGTGTTCTTCCTCAAAAATACATGTGTTAGCATCAATGTCATCCTAATCGAGTTAAGTAAGCCTTAAGGAACGCTAGATATGAATGCTATGAAGAACTCAACAAAGACTGAGAGAATGCACTGTATGTTTATTGTTCATGTTTCACGCCCGTAACTTCAGCGATCATAAATGGCCAGGCCCTCCCCCTTTTCCAGGAAATTCCCACCTTTAGTAGAACAATTTCTAGCCTGTGAACATCCTAAGTACATCTACAAACACGGTAAGAAAATGGTAATGGCTCGTTCCATTACTTTATCCATAACATTATTGGGTAGAATCTATCAAATTCTTTTACCAAATTATATGTCAAGGTTTACATGAGGATTGCCCAACAAGGGATTGAAGGCATTAGTGAAAGATGCAAAGGCATTCTGGAAGGAGAAACTACAAAGAGATAATAAGTTAAGATTTAACATGGGTCGCATTCCAGGTGTATATAACTGCTGGCCACTTCAGGAACATCTTACTCAATTACACATTGGTAATTTCTCCATGCAGGTGCATGTCGATTTACTCTAGTTATGCCATATTGCTTTCCTATAAAATCTCAGTAGCAGACACAGACACTACCAGTTCAAGCGGACTTACATTCAAATCTAAAGAAAGATTAATGGGCACAAAACACCGTATACATTGAAAATTACTAGTGAAATGAACTCAGAATGTGCAAAATAACTTGTGAAGAATGAGCCATGTTTACACTACCTAAGCAAGTAAGTTATGACTGCACATAAGATTGGAGGAAAGAGCAAAGAGCAGACAAAATAAGTTTACAACATAGATCACATCAACACCTCCTGGATAGAACATAACTAAATAAAAACAAAACTGGATTTCAGTACAAACTCATGGTGAACAAAAATACTCCCTCCAGCCATATAGGTTCCCATTTAACTGACATGCCCATTAAGGAAACTAATTGAGCACAATAACGAAAATATATACTGCCTTGCAATTGATTTGGATTAGAAAAATAGTATTAATTCATGTGAACAAGCAAAACAGCTTCTAATATACTTCACAGATCTTCAGCAACAAGCTTGTAGATGTAGATTGGGCACAACTTACACAACATATAGGTAAAGATTAAATCTATCAAAGCCTTCGATAAGAGGTCAAAATTGAATGAGGACGTATTAAACATCCCCCAATACACTTCACTTATAATAGAAGTAATGATCCACGTAAACTCAAAGAGGAGGGGACCACAAGGAATGAAAATATGGCATCACCTGATGGTTAGCAAATCTGTTACAAAGGGGCAGTTTAGGAAATCCGTTTATACTAGGGTTGGGAGTCTAGCTATAAATAAGAGAGGGAGTAGTAGGTCTGTTCATGCAGATATATGCTCAACGCTTGTAATAAAAGAACCTAGCTTCTCAAATTGCTAGATATTTCCATTTCTTTGCTTTATTAATCATTCAGCCATGATGAATTTCCCCCAATACTTCTGTATTTCCAGTTTGCAGAAGTCAATTCACAACAGGATGTTATATATCTGGAGATAGTGCATATTATAACATAGCATCAGTTAAAGAAAAAAAAGACAAGGGAAAGGCCCACTGCCTTCTACAGTGGGG
The DNA here is from genome assembly GCA_954870635.1 of Arctium minus. Lineage (NCBI taxonomy): Eukaryota > Viridiplantae > Streptophyta > Magnoliopsida > Asterales > Asteraceae > Arctium > Arctium minus. The sequence continues at coordinate 28,512,156 of OX941089.1, read as the reverse complement.
ATGAGATTAGTCGAGCAAAAACACAGCAAGAACACGTCTAGTTTGAAGAGAAAACTTACATGCAAGATCTTCCAATACTTTCAAGCCCATACGTGCCAATATTGTGGCAGCCATTAACTTCAAGATGGGCAAGTTCAGAGCAACCAGCTGCAACTGCTTCTAATCCCTTGTCACTCAGGAAATAGCAATCACTAAGCATTAGACTCTTTAACTTTTTACATCCCTTCCCAATGGCACAAAGACTCCTGCAATGCCAATAAAATATACATTATTACAACACTTAGGTTATTCAACTTCGTTCCCTCATAATTTACATTGTTTTTACACAAGAAGCCTTTATATTTACACAAGAAGCCTTTATCCACTTCAATCTCAATGCAGAGAGATTTTCAGTTGCATCACAGAAGCAGGAATCTTATGAAATTAATAGTGATATTTCGCAACTCGACATAAGTATTGTGTTTCTTTAAGAATCCCATAAAGTAAAAAGTGTGTATTAAGCTAGTTCATCACATGTTGAAGTCTATTCAAAAGAAACAAGACTTGAATCTCCCTGCTACTTATAAGATTGGATTTATACCAACCAGATGTAAATCTTAGATAATTTTTTTGTAAATGTTGACCAAATGTGAATTGAGATTCCCTTGAAACAGAACCATTGAGGATCTGCTTTAACAGCAAAGAGAAGAACAAATCCAGTCCAGCTGTTTATGAGGATTAAAAGATAAACAAATTATACTCCCTAGTCCCTCCATCTGAACTAGATATAAAATATGGTTTTCAGCTTATATGATGAGAACAAGTTTACTAGTTGCCAATTTCTGCTAAATACAAGCAAATGTTTTTACGCGTGCTACATCATGTGATAAAAAGATGGAGGGTAATTATGTTTAGCTTACCTCAAATTTCTACGTCAGTATAAAACATGCATATTAAGCTAGTTCTTTGATGATGACCATCAGACAAATAAATTGGTTTACCTCCAAGATGAAAAGAAAACGCTAAATTAGCGCTGTGTTCTCGGATTTGAGAAGAAAAGAAAAGAAAAGAAAGGATGGAAAAGAAAGGAAAGGAAAAGAAAAGAAAGGGAAGGAAATAATTTTTTATTTGTGTTCTTGAGAGGGAAGGGAAAGGGAAGGAAAGAAAATATTTTTTCATGTTCTTGAGCAAGAGGGAAAGGAAAGATGTTTTACAAATATACCCTTATTTATTTTCCAGCGGGTTGTAATTGATGGGTAGATGTGTAATATTTATAATCATTATTATTTCTTTCATTCCCTTCCCTTCCCTTCCACATTTGGGAGGAAAGGTTTGGGAGGAAAATCAACATTATTTTCCTTCCTTCTCCTTTCATTTCCCTCCTTCAAAAAAAGGAGAGAACACGACATTTTTTTCTTTCCCCCTACTTTCCTTCCCTTGCCCTCCCTTTCCTTCATAAAGAAAACTCAAGAATACAGCATTAATATGTGATATTACGGAAACAAAATTGTTTATGAACAAGAAAGCATAGAAACTGCATATGAGATAGATCTCTGCACAAGAGCAGCATCAATGAAAAGCAAAAGACATGAAGAGAGAGAAACTAACTTATCAGTAAATCTCTGGAAACTGTACAGCGCTAATGACTCCAGTGACAAACAAAAGACACCAACAGCAGTCAAAGCCTCATCAGTAACATTAATGCATTGCAGACTCAAGTTTTTCAGAAGAGAACACCCTTTAGCAACGGCAAGCACTCCTTTGTTGTGGACGAACTCTGAGTCTAATGACAAGAACTCAAGAGAACTGCAATGAGACCCTACAGCTTCTAATGAGATATCAGTTATTTTAGCACAGGCAGCAACACCCAGCCATTTCAAAGTCTTCCCACATCCAAGGGCTAACTCAACCAAACCAGTGTCAGTTAAACCTTCACAAAATCGTAGATTTAGAACTTCAAGTTGCCTGCAACACTTGCCAATAGCCACTAGACCTTGATCTCCAACATAGCAACCCTTTGGAAAGAAATAGAACACTAAAGTTACATTAGATTCAAATTTTATCTGTTTCATAGGTTAAAGTGACCTGCACATCTGTCAATATAAAACACAAAATGGTAGGCATAGTAGAACACCATGCTTTTGATAATGCATCCAGTCAATAAAAATACAAGGTTTCTCATCAGACTTCCACCCTTGAAGTTGTATGAACTGGTAGTCTATTTATTGAGACATTTACTGGTTCTTAAAAAGGGGTACAATATTAGACTGCATGCCACTTTTGATACAAAGGTTTACTACAAGAAAGTACATTTAGTGAACCAATGCTCTATAAGGGTTTTATCCTGTCAAATGTTCATACTTCTATGGCCTTAATTTGGACGTCAGTGTAGATTCTAAGCTATAAACTAGCTGAGATTCCTCTACCAAGTAACACTAGACAGCTCAACCGACACAAAGCATACTTCCCATTGAAAAAAACAGGGATGAGACATTTACCTGTAAATCCAAAGATTTCAAAAATCTACACTTCTCAGCCACAGATCTGAGGCCTGCACTTGTTGCATTGGAGCACCATATCAGGCTCAACTTCTCCAGTTTAACAAATCCATCAGCAACAGCAGTCAAACCAGCATCTGATATACAATACGAATCTGATTCACTAGCTCCAGGCTCACTTTTCTCGGACACAAAGTGAAGCCTGAGCCACGAAAGAGCAGAATGGCTAGCATTGCGCCTTCTTCCCTGCATCCATGGGTGACAAATTACTATGAACAAACAGAAAATATCGACCTTCAATCTGAGTTTGGAAGCTCATCAAAGATTACAATCACATAACTAATTGAATAACCAATTGCCCTCCCCATCCTCAATGAGAAGAAGGGAGATTACATTAATGGATATTCAAATCCAAAAATTCTAACTAAGTGGAATAGCATATCATTCTCTCCATCCCAAAAAGAAAAGAGTCCACTTCACAATGCACAAGGAATATAAAGAAGAAAAAAAATTATGGACAATTTTACCACCAATAAAATCAAAATCATCCGTCATTCAATATTTATATATAAAGGGACATCAAATTTACTTAAATATTCGAAATAGATACTTTTCGGAATAAAATTGTAAACTAGACTTCCTCTTGAGGCGAAGGGGGTATTATATACAAGAGATATTTGATTTTTCATGAATAATACAGGGTAGCTAAGATAAGTATTACATACAAAAGCATTTAGGACAAGTCTTTTGGTTATGAAGACAATTAGTTTACTACCTTGTCACATGGTTTTATTCTTAGCTTTATCAGTTAGAATAATTATTAGGAATTATTTAGTTTTAAACCAAGTCAAACGTACCTAGTATATCCCACTTAAAAGAAGGGTCTAAGAAATAGGATGTAGGCTACCACTTTCCGGCTTGAGAAATATTATTGTGAAGAAGTTTTGGGGAAGTCTTGGGTTCATACAACTTGTAAATGAAAGATTTGAAAGATTTGAAAAGTTAACGAATTGCTCGAATATTTAGTGAAGTACTAAGAGTTTTGTAAGTAGAACAAAGATGCTACATACATTAGAAGAAAATTAAAAAAAAACAAATTTTAGGGTACATTACATCACTATTAATACAAGACAAATGTGACTGAAAGCGAACATCAGGATATAGAGCCAGCATTTTGGGATAAAATAAAGATATTGAGTTTGGGACTTGAAGATATAAGGACACTACTTACATTTGGGAAGTATTTAGTTCTCTTTAATCTGATGGCTTCCTGGTTCTAACCAAACCAAACCCCCGTAAATCCCACTCGAAGTAAGGTTTGGGAGAGGTGAGATGCATACAGACGTGACCTCTACCCAAGAGAGTAGTGGTTGTTTCTGTGATGACCTCCGGCTTGTGCAAGAGTGTAAGCAAGCAGTTAGCAAGAATAAATACTAGCATGAGGTGTATAACTCACGAGAAAAATAAGGAAGAAAAAGTAACGACATGGTACAATGAAAACATAAGAAAAGGCAGGCTAATGAACGGAAAGAAAACCCACAATAAGCAAATAAGGTCAAAAACCCATCCCTAGCGTAAATAGCCAGCCCTCTATCCCCCTCCCCAAAAAAACTTGTCCAGCTATGTTATGCCCAACTGAGAAAATTACATGCCTCCAACCTAGTCTGCTACCCTAGTACTTCGTCTCCATGTAAACCTGTCAGAGGTCATGTCCTCGTAAATGTCTAAGGCCGCCACGTCTCGCCTCAATTGCTCATCCCACGTCCTCCGTGACCCACCCCTCCTCCTCACCCCCTCGACCAACACTCTTTCCACTCTCCTCACGGGAGTTGTAATCAGTCTCCTACAAATGTGCCCAAACCAACGCAATCTCCCCTCTCCCAATTTATCTGTTATTTGGACAACTCCCAACTCCACCCTAAAAACCACATTCGGGATTCTGTCTAACATGGTCCCGCCACAGGTCTACCTAAGCATCCTCATTTCCGCAACTTCCAACTTTCTCTCAATGACCTTCCATGTGGCTCCCATACAGTTGGATTCCCGTTCTATTATGTTTAATTCTAGAAGGTTTATTTCCATGTCGTAATAAAATGAATGATTTTGTGATTGCTTTGTGTGAGCTTGGATCTCATGGCTAATCTTTTGTTGTAAGCATAAATTCATCTCACATATTTCACCATCTTTGCTCTTCTAACCCCATCTATTAACTTCATCATGCAATGCATCAAACAAGTATCAAAGTTTAAAACTCTATATCTCGTTCCTAAGCTAAATGAGTTGATCAAGCCTTTATAGGAATTATAATTCATAGACCCTTGTTCCCACCAAAATAGCTGAAAGTGACTAGGCAACTTGGCAAAAGACATTTAATTTACAAAGTTTCAAACTTCATCAAAGAAATACTTGGAGATACTTGTACTTATTCTGGCCGAAGTTGCCAAACTTGAAACTGGTACAGCTGAAGCTCAAGAAAAAGACCACATCATCAAAGATGATAAGTGAAGAGATGCTCTGCTGAAGTATTTGAATTTCACAATATTGATGATGTTGATTTTGTATTTCCTAGCAAAATGTATAAGCAATTCAATGTTCATGCTGCAAATCTTTACCCCGATGGGCGATTAGTGGCATATGAGACATTTACCGATGAGAATTTACAAGATTAGAGCAAACAGTATTTTCATTATGATATTATTTGGGTTTAGGGTGACGTTGAAATGTGTGTAAATGATGTAAACTTTTTATGTGGTACTTGGTGGTTTAGGTTTTCTAAGAATTAGCATTAGTAACCATATTCTTCTTTAAGAATACTCTAGTCTTCTGGTGATATTCTTTTCTACAAACAGTATTAGGGCTCAAAAAATGGCATTGTAATCCTCATTGATGAGAAGAGAATGAAATAATGTTAACCTTTGATTAAAAAATATTATTTTTAATCTTGATCAACACCTGGGTGTCAACCCTAGAAACTCTAGTGTTACGTCGGAAAGCATTGTAGTAATTTTATAGTTCCTAACAGCTTCAGCGCTTCTTCAATTATTTATTCATAAACCCCCATTCCCACCCGAACATTTAAATCTTCTATCTTTATGGATTATAAGGAGTGATGGGCAGTTTGGCAAAAGATTTGCAAATACCCTAATTATTTTTGAACTTTAAGGAATAAATATTGAAATGATCTTCATACTTATTCAGTTATTTGCCTTATGTTGCCAAATTTGAAACTAATACAACAGAAGCTCAAGCTAAGAAACACGTTAAATCAAAGATGAATGTGAGATGGAATCTACGGATATACTTGAACTTCATAAAAACAAGCACATTGAGTTTTTGTTTCCTAAAAAATTATCTAAGCAGATCAAAACTTACATGATGCAACTGTTGATCCTTATAAAGATTCCAAGCACGCAGATTATTTTCTGAAGGGGATTGCAAAATTAGGGGAAAGAGTAACTTTAAAACGATTTTACCTGGGTTTTAAGCCGACACTGAAGTGGTGAAAGTGGTGTAAGGTTTTTATTCAGTACATAGTGGTTTAGGTTAGCTAGGAACTACGGTAAGTAATCATGTTTCTTCATTGATAGTATCTTGGTCTTTTGGTGCTTTTCTTATTCTCCAAACATCATTGGGCTTCCTTCCATTATCAACACAGTGGTCATCCCCAAATAGTGAAAAAGGCATAGTGTTGACTCTTTGACATAATATCTTCTTTTCATTTAACGAATCAACATTTTGTTCTGAATCACTAGAATTCCTGGTGTTTTTTATATTAAAAAGACTCATACTTCCCTTTATCATTTTCCACAAATCCTACTATTTCCTTTCTTGTCCAACCTCATTTTCAAGCTTCAAGCCAAGCAGAGTTTTTCCTTCCTTACGTAATGAAGCCATTAATGGAAACTCCATAAAACTAATAATCAAAGAATATGTGATGATATTAATTTGAGAAAAATGTGTATTTATCTATTCACTATTCAGTAGAGATAAGGAAATAATTGGATAAGTATCACATATGAAAGTAAGTATTTAGGAAATTATGCAAGTTGTCATTCGGATGATTTTTGTCGTACCCTTTGGTTTTCCTTTTTAGTTGTATTGGCTAGGATAATTACTAGAAATAGAAACTACGTAGTTTCTTTTATTTAACCGTTGATGGTTCTATTATTAGTACTCTATAATGATTAAATGTCTTATACAACTTTATGTGATTCACCGTTGTAGAAAACCAATGACACTATGATCCTTTCTTAATGAGATTGATTCTCATGATTGATGCCTCGTGAGGGTAGGTTGTCTCTCATTTTTCACACCATCTACCACACTCCTTTATAGTTTATACTATCCTTTATCACCCCCACCCCAACTACAATTATATGGTTTTCAAACACATGTATCATTCAACCATCAATTCAGGTTCACGATTTGATATGCCATCAAGAAACCTCATATTGAAAGAAACCTAAGTAATACAAATAGCATGCATATTACCATTCCTCTTCATGCAGATAATTTTGGTGGAACACAAAGATAAACTTCATGTTTAATCATCCTCCACAAATGAAGTCATAAGTAGGGAACTGAATTATCTCCAACAGCAATTTACATTTTTCTCAATTAATAGAACCCAATCATAACTACGTTTCACTTGAGCATTCCAATCTCAATCACCTCAAAGGAAATGCAACTTAAATCCAAGCACACATGGTTTTGTTCAACACTACTCATCTGGGGCTGGCAGAGCATACTCTTTAATACTAAATTTTGTTTATCGTTTTAAAAGATTATTACCCCTAATTTGCATGTTCCGAAATGAATAAGGTCTTCACCGTATTTTGAAATTATTTCAATAACCATTCTTCCGTGTATCAATATTGTACTGATGCCGATCAATAACTATGACAACACATTATCAGATATTTCACTCAAGTTTATTAAATTCAACTTACGTCATCCACTCTTAGTGTATCAAAACTATTACACAACCTTGTTTACAAATTGACAAACATGTTCATGTGTTAAATCACATGTCTCGATCCCGATATACACTTATGCAAGAGTCTCAATATAAACATCAATAATTTGACCTAACATAAATAATAACCTAAAAAGCAGATCAAAATCGGGGAAAGAGAAACATACGAAATCGACGGGGAGAGAGACAGAAAGGCGTTCGTCGATGTAAACGTTGGTGACATTAGGGAAACGACGAGCGAGAAGGTGTACAAGGGCATCAGGGCTACCGGAGGCACCGATACGGATTGTATCGCGGCTGAGGCGTTCGAGGGTCAGCCAACGCCGGCAGACCAGAGAGCACGCGTCCCGGCTCGATTTCGAATCGAGGTTGCGGAAGATCTCCAAGATCAACTCGTCTGGTAACCTTGAATTTATCCAATCATGCCCCCTCATTGCATTCAGATAGAGAGAGAGAAGAAAGAGAGATTATGCAGCTTTAGGGTCACTCGGTGGATTGGCGGTTGACTATGGGAGGGGATGGTTTTAGCAGACAAGTTATTTAATATGGTAAATTTACAGGTTTAGTCCCTGAACTATTTCTCAATTTACATTTTTGGTCCTATAGTTTTATTATAAGTTACATTGCAAAATCGGGTTGTTTGGTTAAGGGTACAATGATTAACTCACTGTTACGCAATCATTCAAGGGTTGTTTGTTGTAAGGGTGCTTAAAACACCGATCAACTCAACCTGAAAAAATTTGGGGAAAAACCAACTCGAGGTAACCCGACATATAATTGATATGAAATTAAGGCAATCCAAATCTATTGGGTTGATATTAGGTTAGGCCCAAAGTAACCCGATACCCCGACAAAAGTTTTAGCGACTTCTCTAAAATTATTTGTATTTCTCTTTAATATGTATAATTTACCAAAAACAACTCGGCAATATCGAGCAATGGAACTCGTAAGAGGACGTTATTGGAAAGTTACATGTAATGCATAAATATTTGATGAACTCGTATATTCTCTTGAATAATTGATCGTATTTCGAAAGATGAGTTCCTTGTTTTTTTATGTTTTCAATGTTGGTTTTACTTTGTTCAAATTGAACCCGACGAAACCGACCAAACGGACGGATTGGGTTGGGTTGAAAATTTTCAAACCGCCAACATTGGGTTGGGTTGTTCAAATGCCTTCAACCTGATCAACCCACCCCATGAGCACCCCTAGGTGGTTGCTTGACTTGCTTATAAGCAAACCTCTGGTTATCTCTGCCAGGCACGGACCTGCCTTGGTAGTAACGGTGGCACGTACACCGTATTATTTCTCCGAGGAAGGATAAAAAAATTTAGGTTCATGAAAGATGCAACCGTATCTTTTTGGAAGGTGCTACCGAACCGTACTTCGTAATCAACAAAAAAAAACTCTTGAAATCAACCAAAAAACCGAAAAAAGCTCTTCAAATCAACCAAAAAAATCCCTTGAAATCGATAAAAAAAAACTTTAAAAATCTCTCGAAATCAAACAAAAAACTTTAAAAATCCCTCGAAATGGTGGAATTAGGCTATAAACATCAGACAATATTGAATGTCGGTAAAAAGACGAAGACACATCAATAAAAACCGTGCTTTTTGTAATTATTTTTTTTATATTATATGGTGTCACCGTACGAAAAAATTTCTAGGTCCGCACCCCTACCTACTTTATCACCGATCATCATTTAAGGGCCTTTAGTTGGTCCAATAACATACGTTGTTAGCTATATGTGGCTTTGGAAGTTTCCTAAGGAAGTCAATCGGTATACAATTTGCGATTTGAGACAGTAACTTGGAAGTCGTTTTGAGAATTTGCATGGTTCGGAAGTACACGCATGGCATACAATCGCTACATCAGTCATAACTTTTGAGATGATTTAGGAAGCCACGTATGCATTTCACTATATTTCACGACACCAAGCGCAACTTGGAGGTCAAGTAGGAAGGTTGTGTGTCACGTAATTTTTTTTCACCTGCACCATATTAGATTTATCCTGTTAAAAGGTGACAATGTCTTATTTGTGTCCAAACATAGATTTTGACAACAGTTTTCTAAAATGATAATTGAATAAAGAGTAAATTACGTTTTTTGTTCTTGTAGTTTATTAAAAATTGTGAACTTCGTCCTTCTGGTTATGAAATTGTGGTTTTTATTCCTATGGTTTGTAATTAATTGTTATTTTCGTCCCTAAGCCTAACTCTTACCTTTAAGTACGAGGGACTAAAATAGCAAAAAATTGTAACCATAGGGACGAAAATTGCAATAAATTATAAATCATGAGAAAGAAAATAATAATGAATTGTAAATCATAGGGATGAATATCGTAATTTTAAAAGCACAAGAATGAAAATAACAATTTTTAACAAACTATAGAGACTAAAAACGTAATTTACCCTCTGCATTGTGTTTATATGCAATTTGCAATCAACACAAAAGAGCCATAAATCTAAACTCCTACAAATCATTGATATGAAGAGTAAAAACTACAAACTGAAATCCTCAAGTCAAGCGAATGAAGTCTTGGTTCAAATCATCAACTTATTGGATGATAAAAAAAAAACAATTTGACTTCAAAGCGTTTAGTTTTCTTACAAATTCTTTTTTTTTTTACTTGTTATAGTACTAGAAGATACTCAAATGTGTTATGAATCTTTATATCTTTATATATAAAACAAACAACCAAATAGCTACAAGTAAGACGTGAATATTCTCAAATATTGACTTGTGGTGTTGGAATTAGTTATCCCACATCCGTGAAGAGATGAAAAATTGACAAATGGTGGTATTAAAGGAGGAAACAGGTTCCTTTGAAAATTAAAAAAAGTTGGTTGTCTAAATATGTATTTTGGCCTAATCTTATTTTCCAAAAAATCTTTATATGCAGATATCTAGAGTAAGTTACATTATTGGTCCACGTGGTTTACACATTATAACGTCTTAAGTTTCTTTTTTGAGATAATTATTGTTTAGGTAAAAAATCACTCTAGCAACCGACGTGGAAAATTCCCACGATAGGACCCATGATCGTTGACAAACGTATCAATTAAAATAAACATGGCGTACGACTAGCGACAGCTAATACCACTAACCCTGATGTTAGTCTATTTTGGATTATTACTAATGTATATTTTCCCTCGACAATCGTTATCTTTGTTATTTAATGCAGGTCATGAAACGTAATTACTAAAAGATATGGCTCATCAATGCACCGAAGATAACAGACGATCAGATCGATGAAACGACCGTTATATCATTAAGATTATTCATACACAACCGTTATCAATTGTTACTCAATACACTATACAAAGGATCAAGAGCATTCGAACAAGGGACAAGTGGCTACAAACAAATACAATCAGATTACATTCAACTTCTACCGAACACTCTTGAATCGCAAGGATACAAGCTATTCATTGAAGAACGATCTTCAACTCGTTTCTAGAGATTTCACTATTATTTTCTTAGTTTCACACGACACATCTTGGTTTCCCACGACTTATCCTTGTAATATTTGTTATTAAGTACGACGTCTCTGTTTGATGTCCATAGTTGTACCACCCCGAATTCCGGGAGCTTTTGTCAGAGTCCGAGGTTGAGCGGAGTAGCCAAGTGATTGACGGAGAGCGCGACAGTGTTCCGTGCAGCTCTCCACGCGGGTGGAAACGAGCGGTCATCCGCGCGGGCCTCTATCCCGTCCTAACTCCAGAACCCGACACGGTTCTCCGCGCGGGTCAAACCGCACCGCCAACCGCGTGGAGCCTCTGTGCGCTGATAAAAGAGGAAATCGGCCTCCAAATTTCATTTCTCACAAAAACCCTAAATCCTTTCCCCTTTTCTCTCACAAACAGACCCCCAGCCTCTAAAACGAACCCTAACCCATTTTGAGGGTTTTTCTTCCTTAAATCACATGATTCTTCATCATCTAGCAAGTTGGGATCAAGAACCATAAAATCTTCATCTTCATCTTCCTCACCAAGCTCTTGGGGTTTCATCTAGCCATTTTCATCACTTGAAGTTTGGAAGCTTATGGTTCGTTTTGGTGACCTATAAGTGTTTTAGTTGGTGGATTCAAGCTATTGGTTGAGGTAATCTTCTCCTTCTTCAAGTATGGAAAATTAGGGTTTTTGGTAATAAGATGAAATGTTCATGTAATTATTTGGGGAACTATTCTAAAGGGTTTATTATGATTATTTATGGTTGGAAATGTGTGGATCTAGGTTTGGAAAGGATGGTGCTTGTGGATTCAAGTTTCTTCAAGGAAGCTCTAAGTGGGGGTAAAATCTAGATTTAATCTAAATCTAGCAAGGTGAGTTCAAGTTGATTTGTGAAAACGTTGTACATACCAAAATGTCTATTTTAAAGCATTTATGTGTTTTACATGAAATTATCAATTGTTGAGTTATTTGGTAACTTTTGATTATTTGAGGTGTTTAGCTTATTAACCTTTATAGAACACCCACATTTGGGATTTTTGGGCATTTTGATAAATGAGTTATGAATGAATGTGTTTTGATGATTTATTGCATAAATAGATATTTGGTCAAAACGCACTTTTAAATGTTTGTCGGTTTTATGCATCATTCATGAAAAGAGATGTTTTGGAAAGTACGAAAGTGTGAGTCTTTTGGTTTTGGGGTCATTCCCAACTTTGGAGAATATTTTAGAAATGGAAAACCTTTTAGGTTTTGGGCCGAAGGCCAATGGTGTTTTGAGAATAAAAGATTTTGGGAAAATGTGTATTTTGGTTTATGTAACCATATTGGCTCTCGTGTTTTAGCCAAACGTCTATTAAGCCTCTTGGGGCTTGATTTGTACTCAGTAGAGTCTTTGGAACATTTGTTCGGTATTGGTAGCTCGTTGAGGAGCCTTGGACGTATGGTGTACTTAGTTGCATCTTATTTGAGAGTTACATGTTTTGAATGTGTTAGTTCATTCTTTTGAGTCATGTAACGTTTTAGACTGCAATGCATTGGATCCATAGGTATATGAGTCAGTCAGTTGGTTTAGTTGGGGACTTTATCCCTGTTTTGGGACTGGATATTGTTTATGGCTAGCGGGAGCTCGAGGTACAGATCGTGGGTGGTTGAACTCGATAACCGCGTAACCTTTGTTGAAGGGCTCGAGGTAGATATCGTGGGTGGTTGAACTCGATGCCCGTTTGTAATCCAGTCTGGTTACTCATCGTGGAAGTTAGTGTCCGTGTTTGAAGTCTAGTGAGTGGTCTCCAAGTCATGTTTTTATGTAAGCTTGCGGTGGTAGCTCGGTTTGGGAGTCGTATACGGAGCTAAGTCTTGCGGTGGTGCTCTTGGAGAGCCGTATACGGAGACTTGTGGCTTTTGTGGTGACACTCATTTAGAGGTCGAGTAGACACTAGAGGCATTTGGGTATCTTGTGGTGGTAGCTCGGTTTGGGAGCCATATACGGGGATCCATGGCTCTGTGTGAAGCTCGATAGCATTGATAAGTGTCTTAACTTTGTGTGCCCGCCACTTTCGATGGAATTCGGGTATCCCCCGTCACCGAAAGGTGTTGTTTTTGGGTATTGAGTTTTATTATCCAAGTTTCAGTGACGTTTTGTTTAAATGGATCTTATCCATGATTTATGGTTGAGTATTATGCCCCACCCGTGTTTTGGGTGTTTGTTGATCCAAACTCTCTCAGTGATTTGATAACGACCCTCTTCTATACTTAGTGAAAATTACGTTTATTTATATGTATTAGTGTTTCACCATCAGCGATCAAATTGAGCCTGTTCAGTTGTCCCTGATGATTTTTCTTATAAACGCTCATATGTATTAGTGTTTCACTATCGGCGATCAGACTGAGTCTGTTCAGTTATCGCCGATGTTCTCTGATGTAAACGTAATCCCTGAAGACAAGTTTCGCATCAACAGATGTTCATAGTTGAATCGAAGACGAAGCTGCTGAACAAAAACAAGTCTACTAGTGACCTGATGCGGATATCAGTGAAGCAAAGACAACTCTACTCATACGCGAAGAGACCTGAGGAAAAGCTTCAGCAATAGCTGAACCTCTTTATATCTCTGAAGGAAGAGATATTCAGCGATCGATGATCACTTAGCTTATGCCTCAAGTCTCTTTTGTCTTTCCCTGCACAACCAGTACGATGTGTCAGAATGGACATACCTCTGCCACAATTCGTACAACAACTCTGTCAACTACACCGTTCATGATACGGCCGAAAGCATGTCTCCCAAAGTCAGACCCTCTCAACCAATCAATGAATGACACGTGTAAAGTGACCTGCCATGCATTTAATGCATAGGGTATAAATAGAAAAGATTACCTCTTCATCTGGAGAGTGTGCTCACCTCTAGCCTTCATCTTTCTATCTTATAGAAACCCTTGTTTTCTATATTCTCTAATCCCCATTCTCTATATTCTTGTGCAACCATCTTAGTGTTTTCTTAAGTTTGTTTAGATTGAGTTCTACTTAATCTTATTCCGCAACAGACTTGTAAATTGTGTTTGATTTATCAATAAACAATTTATTAAACTTTAAATTCTGTGTTTGTATTCAACCCCCCCTTCTACAAACTTGTTAAGCACCTCCGGGACCAGCAAGTGGTATCAGAGCAGACTGTTTAATCTGATAAACAAGATCTTGCTTTATTCTCTTCCTTGCTATTCTAATATGGCACTTAACACTAACACAAACTACTATGATAATGGTTCACTTTCTAAACCTCCTCGATTTAGCAGAGATAACTTTTCTCTCTGGAAGAATCGAATGATGCTATTTCTTGAAGGTGTAGATCCCACTATACCTGAATACGTAGCAAATGGACCCTATGAACTTGTCCAAATCATAGCTGCAGTTCCAGCTACTGCCACCACTCCTTTTGTTCCTGAACGCTATGTTGTTAAGGAAATCAGACAATGGAGTGATGAAGACAAAAAGAAGGTTGGTATCGATGCAAGGGCAAAGACCATTATCTCTATGGCTCTGACTGATGAAGTTTTCCATTCCATCATGCATCTTAAAACTTCTAAAGAAATGTGGGAAACCATATGTGTTCAATATGAAGGCACCACTGAAATCCAAGAGACTTGAAAGATTAAATTGGTAAGACAATATGAAAGTTTTATCGCTGGTAAGAATGAATCTCTCTCTGATGTTCATCAGTGGTTTAACTGCTTAATCATTGATCTAAGAACCGTTGGCAGGACCTATTCTAATTCTAAGGTCCTAACAAAATTCTTAGAATGTCTTCCTGAATGCTGGGACAGTTATTCAATATGTCTCAAGCTGACAAAAGACTTAAATTCTCTTTCTCTCAGCACCTTGTATGGAATATTGCTCAACTATGAGCAATCAAATCTCTTAAAGAAGAATCTTATAAAATATTCTAAAGACTCCAAAAGCATCCCTGTTGCTTTAGTCTCTTCAGAGATAATTCCATCTCAGCGATCTACTCTCACTATCACTGAGTTAGATTCTGAATATGAGGATCTATCAGACACTGATATTTCAGAGTTTGATGAGTCCTTAGCACTCTTGACAAACTCTTTTAAGAGATTTTCAAGAAAGAGCAATTTCCGAAGAAATAAGCCTCTCTCCCTCACTGACAAGTCAAAATCAACCCCTGTTGATAAGGCTACTGCTACTTGCTTTAACTGTGAAAAGATTGGACACTTTGCAAGTGAGTGCAGGTCGAAGAAAGTCTTCAAACCTTCTACCTCGAGAAGATCCAGCGATGACAAGAACCTTAAGCTGAAAGAGAAATATCAAAAGTTGAAAAACTACAAGCGAAAAGGTAAAAGGTCTCATCGCTCAAGAACATGACTGGGCTGAATCAGAAGAATCAAGTTCTGATGAAGAAGAAGTCGCTAATCTCTGCCTCATGGCTAAGATTAAAGAAGAAGTGGAAGAACCAACTAAAACTTCTATGAGTTATATATCATCTCAGGTATCTATCTCTACTAATCCCTCTCTACCTGAAGAAGAGAGAAGTCGCGCTGTTGACGTGCTGACGATTGATCTATACAATGCTCTAAACGGCAAAACTCTAGCTGAGAACAAAAACATTGATTTAACTGAACAACTAGAGAAATGTCATGAAAATATCAAAGAACTGACTCTTTTAGAGGAAAGTTTGAAAGATCAAGTCATTGTTAATGAAATCATCAGCATTGAATGCGAACAAGCCATCGCTGCTCTAAAAGCAGAAAAGGCTACTGTTGAAGGATGGTGCAAATCTTCAACAAAGATCACTGAGATTATAAGTGCTCAGATTCCTGCCAGTGATAGAACTGGTCTTGGTTTTTGGAAACCACATGATGAACCTAAAGAAGACAATTCCATGCTTAAGTTTGGAATGTTTGTTTCTTCTATCCCTGACACTTCTCAAGCTAAAGGCTCTTCATCATCTTCTTCTAATCCCATCCCTGAGGAAATATCCAAAGGCTCTATGTCTGGGGATAAAGGAAAATCCATTCTTCATCCTCAGAAGGCTACTAAGAAAGCAAAGCTGAAAGTTCCTTCTAAACCTTCAGCGAATCAATCGTCTAGCTCTGTGATAAAAAATCTTTGATCTCTGTCCTCCAAAGTTAAAGGTTGATCTTAAGCCTAAGAGATCTGAAGAAATGAAAGTTCCTCCCATATCTCATGATAAAAGCATTCTTGGAGTTGGACCTGCTCATCTTAAATTCTCAAAACCTTTTACTCATGGTCCCAAAACCACTTTCAAATATAGAAAATTCTATCACTGTGGATTTACTGACCATATTGCAAGCAAATGCCCAACTGTCACTAAAGCTGATAAATCATCTAAAGTGAAGATGAATGCCTCCAAGGCTGAGAAGGTCACCAAAGCTGAAAAATCTACCAAGGTGAAAAATACCACTAAGGTTAAGAAATTAACCAAGGTGAAGGTTACCACTGAAGCTGAATCTTCATCTGCTGTGAAGATTGCTGAACCTTCCATCTCCATTAACCCTAAAGGACCCATTGAAAAGTGGTACCAAACAAAGCTTAATCTTCCTTATGTTTGCAGGGATCAAAGGGCATCTGGTATCTTGATAGTGGATGCTCTCGTCATATGACAGGACAAAAAGACCTGCTCACTGAATACAAGGAAGAGAAAGGTCCCTCTGTGACATTTGGTGGAAATGGAAAAGGATATACCCGAGGGTTTGGTTTGGTGTCCTCAACAATGGGACAACTACCTTCAAAAGAGTCGCTTATGTAGATGGACTGAAGCACAACCTTCTGAGCATCAGTCAGCTATGTGACAAAGACTATGAAGTTCGCTTTTCCAAGAAAGTTTGTTCAGTGGTAAATGAAAAAGGAAAACTTGCTCTCAGTGGTTATCGGAAAGACAGCTTATGAACTCTTTCATGGAAGAAAACCTTCTATCAGTTTTCTTCATATCTTTGGTTGTCAATGTTTTATTTTAAACAACAAAGATCAACTTGGAAAGTTCGACCCAAAAGCGGATGATGGAATATTTCTTGGATTTCCTCTATCTCCAAAGCCTACAGAGTTTTCAACAAAAGAAGACAATCTGTGGAAGAAACCATTCATGTCACCTTTGATGAAACTCGCTCAGCGAACTCTAAACCAATCGCTGACAATGAAGAGTTAAATGCTTGAATGTTTTCTCATTACAGAGAAACAGAACCTCTCTTCTCAAACCATCAGCATTCAGGTCCTCCTCCAGCTGCTGATGATGATCCAAACATCATACCGCCGAACGTTGAATCCATCTCATGGGTTTCAGTTGAGCCTCTAAACACACTTCTTCCATTTGATCCATCTTCGTCTGAACTCCTCTCAGAAAACATTGGTTTGTCTGACTCTCAACAATTAATAGCTGATGAACCTCAGGCTTCTTCATCAGAGAACATTCCTATTGTTGATCCAATCTCTGAAATGAGCGATCATGCTCCTGCTCAGCGATAGACCAGAGATCACCCCATAGATCAAATTCTTGGTGATCCCGATGCAGGTATTCAGACACGACGAAGTTCAGGTAATATCTGTCTCTTTGTCAACTTTATTTTTTTAATAGAGCCAAAGAAGGCTGATGAGGCCCTCAGAGATCCAAACTGGGTCAGCGCTATGCAAGAAGAGCTGACTGAGATCTCTCGTAACAAAGTTTGGAATCTCGTTCCTAGACCATCTGATAAAACTGTTATAGGCACCAAATGGGTGTTTAGAAACAAGTTAGATGAACATGGAACTGTAAGCCGCAACAAGGCTAGACTTGTTGCTCAGGGATACAGACAAGAGGAAGGCATAGACTATGATGAAACCTTTGCCCCTGTGGCTAGGATCGAAGCAATTCGACTATTCTTAGCTTATGCAGTTTACAAAGACTTCATTGTATATCAAATGGATGTAAAATCAACGTTCCTAAATGGAAAGCTGAATGAAGAAGTCTATGTAGAACAACCCCCAGGGTTCTATGACCCTAAGTATCCAAATTATGTTTATAAATTGGATAAGGCTCTCTATGGTCTAAAACAAGCCTCTCGTGCTTGGTATGACACTCTCTCATATTTTCTTATCTCTGAAAATTTTGAACGTGGCAAAATTGATAATACATTATTTTTCAGAATGATAAAAGGTCATATTATTCTTGTACAAATATATGTCGATGACATTATATTTGGTTCTACTAACCCATCTCTATGTACTCGCTTCGCTGAAAGAATGAAGAAAGAATACAAAATGAGTATGATGGGTGAGCTGACATATTTTCTTGGTCTTCAGATTAAACAATCTGACAAAGGTACTTTTATCAGCCAAGGTAAGTATGTTAAACATATGCTGAAGAAGTTTGATCTAACACAAACTTCAGCGATGAAAACTCTTATGGCACCTCCTCTAACACTTAACAAAGATCCATCTGGAAAACCTGTTAATGTCACTGCCTATAGAGGAATGATAGGCTCCCTGCTGTATCTTACAGCGAGCTGACCTGACATCATGTACTCTACTTGTTTATGTGCACGCTATCAATCTGAACCCAAGGAATCCCATCTGATCGCTGTTAAGCGAATTTTCATATATCTCAAAGGGACTCCTAACCTCGGTCTTTGGTATCCCAAAGACTCAGGGTTCGATCTAACTGGATATTCCGATAGTGATTTTGCAGGTTGTAAACTCGATAGAAAGAGCACCACTGGTGGATGTCAACTCCTAGGAGGAAAGCTGGTAAGCTGGACAAGCAAAAAGCAAAATTCAGTGTCCACTTCCACAACTAAAGCTGAATATGTGGCCGCTGGAAGTTGTTGTACTCAAGTCTTATGGATGAGAAATCAACTATTAGACTATGACCTTCAACTATCAAAGATTCCAATCTATTACGACAACACTAGTGCTATCGATATAGCAAACAATCCAGTGCTACATTCAAAGACAAAACACATTGAGATCAGATATCATTTTATCAGAGATCATGTGATGAATGGTGATATTGAACTTCACTATATCCCCACTGAATATCAGCTAGCTGATTTGTTTACCAAGCCTCTTGATGAGACAAGGTTCAACTTTCTCATCAGTGAGCTTCGAATGCTGAATCTTGAAGAGTAACTCTTCATCTTCCTGCATTATGTCAGTGAGTCTAAGTTCCCCTTTATCACTCTATCTCTGAATAAATTTCTGACTTTCAGGTATGTTCTCTTATTCTCCATCACTGAATACTCATTCAGTAAGTTGTTTTTTTTCAAAAATAAAAATAATCATTTTCTTTCTTCAAATGATTAAAAGCTTTTTGATAAACAAATTCTATCACTGACATTTCTCTTCAGCGATCCTTCTGAAATGAAAAATCAATCTCTGAATTTCTATCAGGGATTCTTTCAAAAAGAAAACCTATCTCTGACTTTTCTTCAGAGATAATTTCAAAAAGGACAAATGAAACGTTTTTCTCTCTCCTCATGACGTCATTTGAACCGACAATCCACGACATGCCTTTTTCTGACATGTTCGTCCGTTGCCCTTCTATCCAATCAACTTCTTGGAATGTGTCCATGTCATGATGAACATTTGTTTTCCCGCCTCATTCTCTCTCACACTCTCTAACGTATAAAAAGAATGTTTTTTCATTCTTATCTTTTTACTCTTTCTGGAAATCTTCTCAAGCAAGAATCTCTCTCAAGCATTTGCAAACAACTCTTTCAAGCATTTGCATCTTCTTCCTTAAGGATCAACAGAAATGGCACAATCCACTCTCATTGCTTCCAAGAGTGTCAAGTTTGCTCTATCTGAATCTGAAATTCCCAAGAACAATCATCTTGCTCGATTGGACTTCGATGGTGTCAAATACCCACACCTGGTGGAAGCAGCTAGGTTCCTGAAGCAGTTGTGTATTGATTACGCAATCACTGTGGATCCTCAACCATCCAAAACTCTTCTTCAAAAGTTTTGGTTCACTGTTGACGAAACCTCCATCACCAACAAGAAAGGTGACCAGGTTTTTTTTTGGTAAAGGAGTATCCCATACCACTTTGGGCCCGGACTAATCTCCTGGAAAACAGGCCCATGGCCCGCGGGCATTCATCTCGTGGCCACAATGCTACGAGTGGGGCTCGAACCCGGGCAACCGGTATGAAGTCCCCAGGCTCTTACCACCACGCCACAACCTTGTTCCTGCTATCTCTTTCAGCACTGATATAGGCTCAGGCATGATGACTGCATACAGCCTGAGGAAAGCACTCCGATTCCTTGACAAACCCAAAAGTGGATTCGATGCCCTTCCAACTGATGCTGAACTCATCCAGTTTCTGGATGATATCGAATACTGTTGGGACAACAAGCCTCACTCAACCATTCCCAACAAGAAGCTGACAAAGATCCTGAAGGCAAACATGCCTTCCCAACTGAACTACGTCTTCTCACACATCATTCAATGTATGAGTGGGAAGAGTGGGTCACTGGATCAGGCAACCAAAGTTCAACTCCAGATGGCTTACTCTGTGATCGCTGGAAAGAACTTCGACTATGCCACCGCTATCTTTGACGATCTCAAGTAGAGAAGACGGAGAGGGATCCCAAGATCCCATATATACGGTTCATCTGTGCATACCTGAAGTTTCTCTACCCCAACACTTACCCCACTACTCCAGATGGTACTTTCGCCAAAGTGGGTCAGCGATTGTTGGAGGTCAAACCGGTCGACAATGAGGTAAGTATCTCTACTCTTCACTCCCGACTCTCTCTCCACACTTCTTCTACTTCAGCGGCCACGCTGGAGGTTCTTTCTTCTTCTAGCCCTGCCGCTACCACCTCTTCAAAACGACCATTAGCTAGTCTTTCAGGTCCTTCGAAGAAGGCCAAATTGACTAAGGAGACTATCACCCCTAGCTCAAGGCCTGAGGTAGTTTCTCAACAAACTACCTTAGATGGTTTTGTGGGACTCTCCTCCACATCTGCCACTGTAATCACATCAACCGTGCCAGCGATCTCGGTTGTTGTCAAAACATCAGTGATGCCACCGCACATCTCAGTTCAACAAACAACTGAGGTAACTACCCAACTCTAAACTTCTTCTATCCCTGCTACTTGTCCTCCCATCTCTTTGGGCTCTAACCCTCCTTCTCTCATGCAGCAACCTCAAGTTGCATTTATAGGACCTGATGCTCAAACCTTTGAAAGAGACATACAATTTTTCAATATGTTTGAACCATCAGGTATACCTGAACCCAAAAATACAACTCCCATCTCTCCATATAAGCCTGTTACTCAGAAGCTAACTTTTCTTTCAGGTCCTGCTATGGCAACTGTTGATTCTTATATCAACAGTTTAGGTGTCAAGGTGGATTCTCTCACCACCTCCATCAACGAAACCTCCAGCGCTGTCAATACCACTGGTGAAGAGTTGAAGAAACTCACAGCTACTTGCTCGTCCAAGGCTGAAGCCTCGCAAATCACAACTCTTCAGGAAGAGCTTATAAAATTAAAGGAGGATTCTCAACTCCTTCAGGGACGTGTCGATACTCTAAGCAACGATGTCCAGGGGTTATCTGCAAAGATCGATTCCTGCACCTCAATCCTACAGCAAGTCCTTGAAAAGCTGAATGCACCCGCTCCGACGCCCACTCCTTCTTTCACAGAGGCTGACCGCACTTCTATGAATATAGCTGTTGAATTTGTTCATCAAGCTACTTCAGACATCCCTATGATTGAATAACGTCTAGATCGTTTGGAGGCTGAAGTCCGGTCCCTGACATCAACAAAAGCTGCTCCTTCCATTTCTGGCCTCCCCCGTTCTGATAATGACAAAGAGGGGGAGAAAGAGCATACTGAAGAAAATCTTGAGGAGGATGCTGCTGCTGCTGAAGTTCAGACGAAAAAACCTCCCTCTCAGGTTGAGGGGGAGAAGGTTGCTGTCAAAGCCCCTCCATCTTTGCTAGATTCAGTTTTAGTAGAAGACGAAGAAGAGGAGGAAGAAGAAGAGGATGAAGATCTTGATCTCCAGGATCAAGATACATAGCAACATCATGATGATGATGATGACGATGAAGAAGACCAATCTCTATGGTTTTCTGCAGCGACCACTTCATCAGTGATAACTTCGAAAGAAGTTATCACAGCAGGGGGGAGAAGTGGAACTTCTTCAGGAACCCCTTCCCAAAGCAAACCAAAGGGTTCAGCTGCTGAGGGAAGCCTGAAAAATGTTTCACCATCTGAGGGGGAGAATCCTTCTCAGGTATGCCTCTCACTTGTCCCTATATCATTCTATAAATCCCTAACCCCTGTTTCTTTCTAGCCTTTATCTCTCTTCTTCCCAAAACATACACTAACTCTTTTCATCTATTTTCTGACTAGACAATTCTCTCCCCTGCTTAAGGGAAATGAACTACAAATAATCCCAGCTTCCGTAGCTGATCACTCAATAATCCCAATCTCCTTCAATGAGATTGATGAAGAAGATGAAGAAGAAGAAGCCCTGAACCATCCAGGAAGACCCTCTAGACCATCTCACTAGTCAGAGGAAGAGATGAAGAGAAGAACAAAGATGATCTCGCATCTAGAGAATCAACGAATGAAGGTCCCTCTTCAAATAACATCTACAGAGCTAGACTTCCTGACTGAAGCTGAAATTGAAGAATCTGTCAGGGCTGAGAAACTGATTGCCGACTATCAAGGAGATGCCTCTATAGCTCTCAAGGTTCAGTCCTCTCAAGTCAAAGACAAGAAGCTGAAAAAGAATCCAGTGGAAGTCCAGGCTGCTCTACTAAAGGAAATTGAAGAGGAGCCCTCAAAAGAACAAGCGGTCAGCGATAAAACTGTCGAATGGTGCAAACATAAAGTCAATTATCGCTCCGACCCATTAAAGATATCAGTTGTTGTCATCTCTGGGAAAAGGAAGAAGGATCGAATTTCTGTAACAATGGAGATAACCAGAGAGGATGGTAGCTCGAAGGCTATGTTTGTTTCAAAGCTTGAAAGTTTCGGCTACATGGAATGGCTAAAGTTCAAAGAAGCGCTGAAGAAATCCAAATCAACCTACAGAGGCTATGTCGAAGGCATCCTAGATGCCCTCATCAACAGAGTCACTGCTGTGTTAAAGGTACCATCTTCTCTTCCTTCCAAGCCAAGGCAACTCAAAAGAAAGCCTGTCTCCTCCTCATCTGAGAATGATGCTGCAATAAGAAACGAAACCTCCATCAAGTTCTCAAAAGAAGCTCTGTTTGGTCCTCCTTTTGATCTCTCAGTACTTGATCAATCCCTGCCTCCTGGTGGTCCATATATTTCAGGGCAAGTACTCAAAGAGCCTTTTGGAATTTTCTTCAGAGATGATGAGGAACAACTCAGATTCCAAAGAGTCTCTGAAATTCCTATATGTCCCCTCATCCATCTCAAGGATCTCCTATGCTTATGGTGTGACTTCTCTCTTTCAGCTGAACCGATCAAGGCAATCATTAGTTAAGAATCTTCTGATCGAAGGCAAAGAGGAGAAGAAATACCTGACTATATGGTTAATCCTCCAAAATCTTCTTTAGATAGTTGATAGATTAGTTTTCTATTTCTTGTAATCTATTAGATAAACTTACAGTAGTTAGTTCCTCACTTGTACTTATAATTTTCATGTCTTGTAATTCTATCTTTGAATTAATTAAAATTTCAGTGAAGTACTTAACCCTATCAGTACTGTAAAAGATCCCTCAAAATAGTAATTGGGACATGTATGTTATGAGTCCTGATTATTCCATTATTTTGAACTATAAAGTAATTTTCTTCAGTTACTTTGTCATTATCAAATAGGGGGAGATTGTTGATCCAAACTTTCTCAGTGATTTGATAAGGACCCTCTTCTATACTTAGTGAAAATTACGTTTATTTATATGTATTAGTGTTTCACCATCAACGATCAAACTGAGTCTGTTCAGTTGTCCCTGATGATCTTTCTTATAAACGCTCATATGTATTAGTGTTTCACTATCAGCGATCAGACTGAGTCTGTTCAGTTATCGCTGATTTTCTCTAATGTAAACGTAATCCCTGAAGACAAGTTTCGCGTCAACAGATGTTCATAGCTGAATCGAAGACGAAGCTGCTGAACAAAGACAAGTCTACTAGTGACCTGATGCGGATATCAGTGAAGCAAAGACAACTCTACTCATACGCGAAGAAACCTGTGGAAAAGCTTCAGCGATAGCTGAACCTCTTTATATCTCTGAAGGAAGAGATATTTAGCGATCGATGATCACTTAGCTTATGCCTCAAGTCTCTTTTGTCTTTCCCTGCACAACTAGTACGATGTGTCAGAACGGACATACCTCTGCCACAATTCGTACAACAACTTTGTCAACTACACTGTTCATGATACGGCCGAAAGCATGTCTCCCAAAGTCAGACCCTCTCAGCCAATCAATAAATGACACGTGTAAAGTGCCCTGCCATGCATTTAATGCATAGGGTATAAATAGAAAGATTACCTCTCCATCTGGAGAGTGTGCTCACCTCTAGCCTTCATCTTTCTATCTTATAGAAACCCTTGTTTTCTATATTCTCTAATCCCCATTCTCTATATTCTTGTGCAACCATCTTAGTGTTTTCTTAAGTTTGTTTAGATTGAGTTCTACTTAATCTTATTCCGTAACAGACTTGTAAATTGTGTTTGATTAATCAATAAACAATTTATTAAACTTTAAATTTTGTGTTTGTATTCAACCCCCTCCCCTTCTACAAACTTGTTAAGCACCTCCGGGACCAACAGTGTTTCGGGATATTAAGTGTTAACCGCTTTTTCATAAATGGAGAGTTCGATTTCTATTCACGTTTTGAGTGAGTTTTGGGTTGAAATTAATTTACGAAAGAATGTTTTATATTGGGATCTTATCCTTGAAGTAGTTTGGATTTGAAAACGTTTATATTGGTGTTTCTTTACCCAAAATGCATATCATTGGAAAACGAGTCGTTTTCATATTCAAAGCATATCGTTTTGAAAGATTATGATTTAAACTGCATGACCTCTTTTCAACGAAATCTTTATTCATGTGGAAAACTCTTGAACTCACTAGGCGTTAGCCTAACCTTTTTATTTGTCGGCATGTGCAACAGGTTCCGGTTGGGTGTAGCTCTAGTGACACTGTGTAGAGAGGAGTGCTAGTTGTGTGCTCAAGAGGTGGATACCTTAGAGACGTCTTCCGCACTTGTTTCGGGAAGAGCAGCTTATATTTGGGATTAAGTAACACCGACTTTGGCCTAGTCCTTGTATAAGACTGGAGTTTATATTTGTTGAGGTTAAATAGAAAGTTTTATTTGAAGATTTATCTTTTACTTGATGTAATATCAAAATTTTAATTAGTTGCTCTTACCAAATTTGAGGGTGTTACAAGTTGGTATCAGAGCTTAAGTTTGAGAGAATTAGGTAATGATTTTGAATGCCTAGACTAAAACTAGCGTAATTTAAGTGATTGAAAGTGAAGTTGCACCAATAGGCACATTAAGATTGGAGGTTTTGAGATTGATGGAGTCTCTAGGAACGGGAAGCACACCCAGAGTAGCAAGGATGATCATGTACAGTACGTTCATAATTACACCTGGACAGTGTTATGGTAAACCTACGAGTTACATGTGTATGCTTGGACTACCTTGATGTGACGATCGTTGGGGTAGTGAAGAAGTTTCTAGGTGAGTAGCCGTTAGGAGGGACTGATGATTTTAGCATTCGTCACTTGGAGTGACAATAAGCATAGTGATTGCATTAAGTGGACCGTTCCGTATCGGAATTGATGGTCGTGGTAGAACCTTAGCCCTATGGAATTGACTTTATTTGAGGAGAAATGATAAGGTGGACTGATGAAATATTCGATTATTACTTTGAGATGTTTAAGCATCTAGATGACGATAGTGTGACTAAGAAATTAAGGAGTGTGGTTTCGAGATGTTGAGTGTCGATCAACTGTACGCACATAACCTATTTCTAAATTAAATTGCATCAATTATTTCTCATGTTTCCGAATCGTCATGTGGATTAAATTGCAAATCTTGAAGCAATGTTTTAGCAATGTTTTAACACTCACAATGTTTTGGCACACACTAAGTTTTGAACCATGATTTCGAGCATGCACAAAATTGTTTTATAGCATGAGGTTGCAACTTTGCTGAAGATTTTCTTTATTCACATTGTTGTCCAACGTTATTTCGGATTTTGCGATGTGCGTATTTTGATGTTGTTTAGGGGCTTGGATAAGTAACTGCGGTTTACGACTTTAACATTGGATCTCCTCCACGTATGTTAGGGTTTTGGACGAAAAGTTATCTCCCATTATCTTGGTGTTTGAGTTTTATTGAGAATTTTAATTCATGCGATTTTGTGGATTTAATGGGGTGACTTAAATGGCGTCAAGTGATATCGTTTTCCTTGAGCTTTGTGTGAGTTGCATATAGTATGCATACATGTCTATTTGGAACTTCTATCAATGAGTTTTAGCTAGCATTTTAGAATGATGAGAGCATATCATTATTTGGCTTTGAACTTGAAACCGAAGATTGTTTTATGTTTTAACCAAAGTGTATGCACATATCACCTCACTAATTTTGTGAAATAAACTGTTCCATGCAAGTTTTGCTGTGCGATCTTGTTCCGTGCCTCGTTGTGGCTAAAAGAGAGAAAACTTTGAGAGTTTGACATCATGGAAAATTTTGTTTTGGTTTTCACAAGCATTTTATTTGTACAGCCTAAAGTTTGGAATCAAACTGAATTACTCTTACGTTTGCTCAAATCGCATGCATGTGTCTTTACTAAATGTTGGGGAATAAACCGATGTATACGAGTCACGTTGAGAAATTTTATTTCATGACATTTTATAGTTAAATGCAAAATTTTGAGATTTGATATCGTGAATGTCCCCTTCCGTTGTTTTGTACAAATGCTTTGTTATACACTGTTTTAATACGTAAAACTATTCCTCACTAGTGACACAAATTTATACATGTTGGGAACATAGCGGTTCCTTTGAAAAAAAAAGTTGTTGAAATATCTTTCGTTGGTGTCAGTATTACATTGATTATTGATCAAATATTTTCCGAAATGGTTTTATATATGTGGCGGTTGTGACCACTTTGTACACCTACCGAGTAAACGGTAGTGAAATTCTTATTCGTATGATTACTTGTTATAAAACTTTTGCATTTAGAAGTTTTAAGAAAATCCAAATTGGCATTGTAATTTGAAAAACCTTGAACTCATTAGAACTATAGGTGCAAACCCTCTTGTGATAGAGGTCGTGTTGAAGCACTAAAGGAGTCCTCGGAGGTTGAAGTGTCGGAGGACTTGACCTATGGCTAGTTTTGAATTTGGGATATCGGTTTTATGGACTGGTTCATGCAGAGGTAATTGATGTATTAAATTTATGCATTCTTCCATTATTTAAGCGGTGATCATCCTGTTCGGTAAAACTACGGGTTAGAGCTTTGAATGGTTAATTGCTTATGGTTTTAGATGAAATAACGGGTTGAATGTCGACATCATGTATGGGTTGGATGTGTGCCATCCGGTAAGTCTTCGGAGATAAAGAAAATATGGTGATTCGTTTGTTGGATATATAAGATTTAAATTTTAGGGTCATGATAGGTGTCAACATTAACTCTTCAATGCAAGTCCGGAATGAAGTATGTGGTGGTATACCCACGTTTGCGGCATAGTTGTTTTGAGAATAGGTGTCGACCCTCGATTCGGGGGACAGTGACCGTTGAGGTACTTCAGTACACTCTCGTAGAAATTAGGTGTGCCAGCAAGTTAAAGTGGCAACTTTAAGGATGTTAGATGCTAGCAATTAGGGATCGATCATGGGTAAATCTGTAATCAGCGAGGTTCCCGCTGATTTAGCAATCGATGCTGAAATACATTATGGGAGTTGCGTAACCATGGGGTTGAAGTGATCCGCTATCTGCAGATGTTGTGCTTGTGTCATCTTGAGGAGCGGATCTGATGTTGTGTTGGATCGGATCAAGCTAGTGTTAGGGATTTCGTCAAGGAAAGGATGATAAACCTTTATGGTATTGATTATTGGAGAAAATGGTGAGGCCATCAAAGTAGACTATAAGTAGAAATCGTTCTCGAGGAGACCATGATGTGTCAGAATTAGAAGTATTTAAGGGTAATATTCGCCCTGTAGCGACCTTCATGGAAGTGGTTAGTCAGAAATCGTAAGCTACTCTTGAGGTGGTCAGTGCAATCTAAGGTTGGGAGGCAGCCGAGGCCTTAATGATAGGAAGAAAAATTGATAAGGGCTTGACGTTCATTACGTCATCGGGAAGGTATGTCGAACATTAAGAGCGGGTGCGCGACGTCTTGTTATGAGGAACTTAATGAAAACCTTAAATCGGGATGCAATCGGTTTTATATGGGAAGCAAGGATTCGTGAAGGTATTTCCCTCGTGGGTAGGAAACCCGTTTGATTTCGCTAAATGCAATTTTGGGCTTTTGTTTGGTGCCAGATTTCGAGGACGAAATCTCTTTTAAGGTTGGGAGGATTGTAACACCCCAAATTCCGGGAGCTTTTGTCGGAGTCCGAGGTTGAGCGGAGTAACCAAGTGATTGACGGAGAGCGTGACAGTGTTCCGCGCAGGTGGAACCGCGCGGTTATCCGCGCGGGCCTCTATCCCGTCCCAACTCCAGAACCCGGCGTGGTTCTCCGCACGGGTCAAACCGCGCCGCCAACCGCGCGGAGCCTCTGTGCGCTGATAAAAGAGAAAATCATCCTCCAAACTTCATTTCTCACAAAAACCCTAAATGCCTTCCCCTTTTCTCTCCCAAACAGACCCCCAACCTCTAAAACGAACCCTAACCCATTTTGAGGGGTTTTCCTCCTTAAATCACATGATTCTTCATCATCTAGCAAGTTGGGATCAAGAACCATAAAACCTTCATCTTCATCTTCCTCACCAAGCTCTTGGGGTTTCATCTAGCCATTTTCATCACTTGAAGTTTGGAAGCTTATGGTTTGTTTTGGTGACCTATAAGTGTTTTAGTTGGTGGATTCAAGCTATTGGTTGAGGTAACCTTCTCCTTCTTCAAGTATGGAAAATTAGGGTTTTTGGTAATAAGATGAAATGTTCATGTAATTATTTGGGAAACTATTCTAAAGGGTTGATTATGATTATTTATGGTTGGAAATGTGTGGATCTAGGTTTGGAAAGGATGATGCTTGTGGATTCAAGTTTCTTCAAGGAAGCTCTAAGTGGGGGTAAAATCTAGATTTAATCTAAATCTAGCAAGGTGAGTTCAAGTTGATTTGTGAAAACGTTGTACATGCCAAAATGTCTATTTTAAAGCATTTTACATGAAATTATCAACTGTTGAGTTATTTGGTAACTTTTGATTATTTGTGGTGTTTAGCTTATTAAACTTTATAGAACACCCACATTTGGGATTTTTGGGCATTTTGATAAATGAGTCATGAATGAATATGTTTTGATGATTTATTGCATAAATAGATATTTGGTCAAAAACGCACTTTTAAATGTTTGTCGGGTGTTATGCATCATTCATGAAAATGGATGTTTTGGAAAGTACGAAAGTGTGAGTCTTTTGGTTTTGGGGTCATTCCCAACTTTGGAGAATATTTTAGAAATGGAAAACCTTTTGGGTTTTGGGCCGAAGGCCAATGGTGTTTTGAGAATAAAAGATTTTGGGAAAATGTGTATTTTGGTTTATGTAACCATATTGGCTCTCGTGTTTTAGCCAAACATCTATTAAGCCTCTTGGGGCTTGATTTGTACTCAGTAGAGTCTTTGGAACATTTGTTCGGTATTGGTAGCTCGTTGAGGAGCCTTGGACGTATGGTGTACTTAGTTGCATCTTATTTGAGATTTACATGTTTTGAATGTGTTAGTTCATTCTTTTGAGTCATGTAACGTTTTAGACTGCAATGCATTGGATCTATAGGCATATGAGTCAGTCAGTTGGTTTAGTTGGGGACTTTATCCCCGTTTTGGGACTGGATATTGTTTATGGCTAGCGGGAGCTCGAGGTACAGATCGTGGGTGGTTGAACTCGATAACCGCGTAACCTTTGTTGAAGGGCTCGAGGTAGATATCGTGGGTGGTTGAACTCGATGACCATTTGTAATCCAGTCTGGTTACTTATCGTGGAATTTTGTGTCCGCGTTTGAAGTCTAGTGAGTGGTCCCCAAGTCATGTTTTTATGTAAGCTTGCGGTGGTAGCTCGGTTTGGGAGTCGTATACGGAGCAAAGTCTTGCGGTGGTGCTCTTGGAGAGCAGTATACGGAGACTTGTGGCTTTTGTGGTGACACTCATTTAGAGGTCGAGTAGACACTAGAAGCATTTGGGTATCTTGCGGTGGTAGCTCGGTTTGGGAGCCGTATACGGGGATCCATGGCTCTATGTAAAGCTCGAGAACATTGATAAGTGGCTTAACTTTGTGTGCCCGCCACTTTCGATGGAATTCGGGTATCCCCCGTCACCGAAAGGTGTTGTTTATGGGTATTGAGTTTTATTATCCAAGTTTCGGTGACGTTTTGTTTAAATGGATCTTATCCATGATTTATGGGTTGAGTATTATGCCTCACCCGTGTTTTGGGTGTTTCGGGATATTAAGTGTTAACCGCTTTTTCATAAATGGAGAGTTCGATTTCTATTCACATTTTGAGTGAGTTTTGGTTTGAAATTAATTTACGAAAGAACGTTTTATATTGGGATCTTATCCTTGAAGTAGTTTGGATTTGAAAACGTTTATATTGGTGTTTCTTTACCCAAAATGTATATCATTGGAAAACGAGTCATTTTCATATTCAAAGCATATCGTTTTGAAAGATTATGATTTAAACTGCATTACCTCTTTTCAACGAAATCTTTATTCATGTGGAAAACTCTTGAACTCACTAGGCGTTAGCCTAACCTTTTTATTTGTCGGCATGTGCAACAGGTTCCAGTTGGGTGTAGCTCTAGTGACACTGTGCAGAGAGGAGTGCTAGTTGTGTGCTCAAGAGGTGGATACCTTAGTGATGCCTTCCGCACTTGTTTCGGGAAGATCAACTTATATTTGGGATTAAGTAACATCGACTTTGGCCTAGTCCTTGTATAAGACTGGAGTTTATATTTGTTGAGGTTAAATAGAAAGTTTTATTTGAAGATTTATCTTTTACTTGATGTAATATCAAAATTTTAATTAGTTGCTCTTACCAAATTTGAGGGTGTTACAATAGTGCATTGACGACTTTTATTGTCATTCGCGGTTTTTATTCTCGACGGGGTTTTCCGCGTCACCAAATCTGTTGTCCCATTTACTTTTTTGCGTTCTTCGTCTTGTTTACTTTGAACGATTGTTCTTTAGTTGATCAGTCTCCCAATCCAAAACTGTTAGAATAGAATTTTGAGTCACTTTGTTAAGTAGTTTTGTTTAAATATGTTGACTTTTCTATGTAGCTTGTGTAGTGGTCAAGGTT
Source organism: Arctium minus (assembly GCA_954870635.1). Classification (NCBI taxonomy): domain Eukaryota; kingdom Viridiplantae; phylum Streptophyta; class Magnoliopsida; order Asterales; family Asteraceae; genus Arctium; species Arctium minus. The sequence continues at coordinate 28,480,795 of OX941089.1, read as the reverse complement.
GTGTTTGACCCTATATAAAGCATTCTTTTGTCTTGTTTTAGTGTGTAATGTGTAAGTCATTGTATTATAATTTCTCTGTCAGATCAATGACTACGACACTTGTGACTATTTCTCTCTCATCTTTATTATTGATTTTTAATTCTTTTGTGTATGATTAATCATGTTTGCTTTAATATTGGGATCACAATTGGTATCGGAGCCTAAACATAAACAACAGGAAGATTTGAAGCATCGAATTGAAGACAGATTGGTCACAATTTCTATTTTCGGAAATACACTGTTCCATTGAAATTGAATTTTTGATTTCATGGAGTTCTTAATGTAAAATTGATACCACAGTGTTCGTATGAGATAGAGGATCATTTCTTGTTTTGGTTGATTGCTCATTGGACCAACAGATTGTCATAATTTGATCAATCTTTTCAATTTTAGCAACCTTTCATTCGCGGATTGTCAAGATCAATTCCCACATTGTTTGTTTTTCATATGGAAATTCCCTCCATAGGGTTGTTATAGATGATATAAAGATCATTCGTTCAAAGTTTCATAGTCCAACATCATCATTTTGATGGATTTTGGATGGAAAGTTCGAAAATGAGGCTGAGATCTGCAGAATTCGCAACATTCATGAAGAACTCGCAAGTAGAAATCGCAGAGTGAAAGAATTCGCAGAATACCTATTTCTATTGTTCTCAAGGAAAGAATTCGCAGAGTAAGAGAATCCGCAGACTAGGAATTCGCATTCGTGAAGAAGAAAATTGACTAAGTGAAGAATTCGCACAAGTGTTCTTACGAAAAGTGAAGAACTTGCAACTGTGAGAGACACGAATTCTGAAGAATTCGCTACTGTGTCTTATACGAATTCTAAGAACTCGCATAGGACTTCTTGCGAAAAGTGAAGAACTCGCACAAGCCATCTTGCGAAAAGCTCACAATTCGTATCCTTACTTATATCCTTCTTACGAATTGTTTGCTTACGAATTCCTCACTTGTTGAATTTTGTGTGTAAGCCTTGCGAATTGTACCTTACGAATTCCTGTTCATCTTACGAATTCTTGCCTTGCGAATATTGTCTTGAGTGTGTCTTACGAATTCTTGCCTTAAATTTCATTTTAATTGATTTTTCAGTGTTTTCACTTTAAATTTTGCTGTTTTCTGTTAAAAGATCATTTCAAGCATAACTGATCATTGATTTTAATCATGCCTTATACTGATGAGAAAGGAAATCTTTGTCTTACCAACAGGGAATGTGCATTGTCATACATGTCGGAGATTCCAAAGATAGAAGTTGAGAATGAAAAGCTCAAAAATCAAAATTCAAAGCTCAGAACAGAGATTGATACCCTGAATGTCAAATTAACAAAAGCTGAAGCACAAGTATCAACTTATGAATCAAAAGGAAAAGAATGGATCAAGAAAGTTGATGAAAGATTCAAGAAAGAGAAAGCTGAACTGGAGAAAATCTTCAATCTAAAAATGTCTGAACTTTCAAGGAAAGCTGAATCAGAAAAGAAAGAACTAGAACACAAATGTACTAAACTTTCAAAACAAGTTTCTGATTTTGAAAAGATAGTCATTACTGAAAGAGATATCTTTGACAAAGAAAGAAAGAATTCTGAAAAGAAAAATACTTTAATGTTCAAAGAGATTTATGATAAAAATCAGAACTTGGAGAAAGATTTTAAAGCTGAAAGAAAACATTTTGAATATGTGATTTCTGAACTTTCTGACAAATTAGCTGTCTTATCAACAGATATAAAAAAGGGACAAAAGAATAAATCTGAAATGCAAAGCAAATTTGACAAGCTTTGTAATGAAAAATCCAAGTTGAATGACAAGATCAGTCAACTTGAGAAAGCTAATGCTGATTTATCTGACAAGTTAGCATCTGAAACACTTGTATTATCTTCTTATGATGGTGATGCAAGTGAATCAGTGTGCTCCTTTCAATCAGTAGATAGCTTGTATCAAAAGATGGTTTTCAAGAAACAAAATGTTAAATATGAAATTTTGAAACCAAATCAGATTAAACCTTCTAGTCCATTTTATGTCAAATCTGTTGATAGATATGCTTATGGATTCAATGCTTCTAAGAAAGAGAAGATGATTTGGGTTGTTAAAGGTTCTCCTGAATCAGTTAAATACCAGAAATCATCTGCAGAAGCTGAATTGAAGAAAAAGAACAGAGCACAGAAAGGTAAATCTTTTGCACCTGATACTATCAAGTCAAATCAGCATCTAATCAGGTTAGCAAAAAGAAAACTTTGTTGTACATACTGTTGCAGTAATGATTTTGTACATAAAGCATACATCTATTGTTAAGTCTGATTTTATAGTAATCATTGTATTTATAGGCTTGGTCTTATACTGTACTTAGATAGGTTTTATCTGTGTATAAGCCAAGGGTATTTAAGTCCCTTTGGTCTTGTGTCTTGTAAGAACTCTTTCACGCATATTGAATACAATTGTTACTTTGCGCTTTGAACTCTCTCTCTACTTTCTCTCTCTACTTTCTCTCTCTAGGATTTAGAGATCTTGGATTAACAATTGGTATCAGAGCCAATCTAGATCTTGAGAGAATTGAGAGAATTGTTTTTCGTATTTGAATTTGTACAAGAATCTGAAAATTTGATTGATTTTCTTGAATTTTTTCAAGAAAATCTCGTTTTTAGATTTTTCATCAAATTTGGCTTTGTTCTTGATCTTTTTTGTTGAAAATTAGTTTGTTGGATTCGGTTTTAATAGAAGAAAACTTTTGATTCACATTAATTTTCAAGAAATTAAGTTTTTGGTGTTCGATTTTGAGAAAATTGAAGTTTCTGGAATACATTTTTTTCAACGTACTGTTCTATTCACGATTTTTCAAAATTGTGGTTTTTAATTGAAAAGTTTGATAGAAAAGTGTTAGAATATTGTTTTTCGATCATATCTGTGGAAGAATTCATATGAAATTTCTATTCTGTAATCGATTGTGTTGATTTATCATGTTTTTCAGCGGTTTGCGCCAGATTCAAAGTTTGCGCGAGTTCTTCACGGTTTGCGTGAGTTCGTCTTGCTGATTTCAGAGTTCATCAAGCAGTCATCGTTTGCGTTTCTTTAGTCTAACGTAAAGAAAGCTTTGCGTCACCAAAACCTCACGCAAAGTACACTTTGCGTCATCCTTAGTTCAAGAGAAGTTACCTTTGCGTCTCCATCTGCTCACGCAAACTTTTTTTTTGCGTTTTCATCACATCTCGAAAAGTCAAGTTCTCGTCATTCTTGTATCACACAAGAAAGGTTTTCGCCATCATCGGGTCACGCAAATATCATCTTGCACCACTTAAAGTCACGCAAAGTTTGATTTACGTCTTCAGTGACTCACGCAAATCCAAGTTTGCGTTTTACACGGCTCACGCAAATCCTAGTTTGCGTCTCCTTCTACTCACGCAAAGTTGTTTTGCGTCTCCAACTGCTCGCGACTATCTTAGTTTGCGTCTTCTGCCTATCACGCAAACCTCAAGTTTGCGCCAACTCAGTCAACACTTAGAATTTTTTCTGGATTTCTGCCATGGATTCTGCCAAATTAGCCTTTCAAGCTCAGTTCTACAAGAATGACCTCATGATGTCATTGGGTACAAACACTCGTCCTCCTGTACTGATAGATGAAAATGAATTCACTCAGTGGCAAGATCGATTCCTCAACTTCATTGAACGTCAAACTAATGGAGCAAACATGATGAAGTCTCTAACTGAAGGACCTTTCATAAAGCCTAACAAAGAGATTCCCGCAACACCTGACGAAGTTTTACGAATAAAAGCTGATCAAGAATTAAGTGCTAATCTGATGCTAGCTTTGCCAAACTCTGTCTATAACCGTGTTGATCATTACAAAAATTATCCAAATCAGATGTGGGAATAGTTAGAAAAGATCATGCTTGGATCTTCAGTTGCGACTCAACTTAGACATACACGCTTCATGAACAACTTTGAGGAGTTCAAGGCCAAAGACAGTGAGTCTCTAAAGAGTGTTTTCGACATATTATGTGCCGTGATCAATGATTTGAGGAAAATCAAAGTGGAAAAGACTAAGCTTGAGACAAATCTGAAATTCCTCAATGCATTACAACCAAAATGGAACAAATCCTGCCGCTGATTGAGGAATGATGTCAGAATTTCATCCATGCAAATCCAAGAGATGTTTGAGATCTTGCTGACTGATGAATGCATTGTAACTGAAAAGAAGGCCAAACTTGAGAAGAAGAACAAGAAGTCAGTGGACCCGGTTGCACTTCTAACGACCCATCTGGCTGAACAAGCGTTGTCTGATAACGCTTACAACGGGGTCACTGATGATGATGGAGAGGCGTTAGAGAAAGCTATGATCCTTCTCTCTCAGCATTATCAGAAAAAGTTCCATCATCGGTCGGGTTCAAACAATCTTCGCTTCACTTCCGGTTCAAGAGTCAAAGTGCCTGAGGCTAAGAAAGCTGATGCTTGTTTTAACTGTGGAAAGTCGGGGCACATTTCAAAGGAGTGTCGAGCAAAGGTGGTTCGGGATTCGGCATACTACAGAAAGAAATTGGAGCTAGCAGAAAAGAGAGAGAATGGAATTGCTCTACTTGCTGAAGAGGAGTACTGGGTGAATCACTCCGACAATGAAGCTGACAAAGTTGAAACTGCTACTTTATGCTTTGTTGGAGATGATCAATCTGACGATGATGACGACTCCTCAACCGATGCTGATGAGGTACCTTCTGAATTTGATTATAAATTCATTTCTTCTCATATGAATGTTATAATTACTGCTTTACATGATTTTCGCTTAAAGTTATTATCTGAAAAGAACTCATTTGTAAAATCAGAGACGTGTGATATATGAGATTGAAGATCTACTTTCTCTCTCTACTCTCTCTCTCTAGACTTTGTTTGATAAATCTTGTTAGATTGAGAATTGCTTGATAATAAGGGATTAACAATTGGTATCAGAGCAAAGTCAGATTTGATTGACAAACTAAAAATTTCTTTGAAAGATGAAAAATCTATTTTGGAAAATACAAAAGACATCTTTCAAAAGAAATTAGATGATTTGGAAAAATCAAATAAGACTTATCTTGAATCTTTGTCTGCAATGACCAAATTAAAAGATGATTTTTCAGATAAAATAAATAAGTTAGAAGAAAATTATATCGAAGGAACCAATCTGAGCAAACAATTTTTATGAATAAACCAAGGAATGAGGAAGCTTTAAAAGAAAAATGGGGACTTGGTTTTAAAAATCCACATTGTTTAAACAATGCGATTGAAAAATCCCCTACTTTATATAAATACGATTATCTAACTCTTGCTCAATATGCTCCTCAATTTAAAATTGATTGGATGAATGAGAAGCAAGTGTTAGAAATCGAAAATGAGAAAAGGACAAATAACAAGAAAAAGGAAATTCCTTTTGTTTACACGAGAGAAAATGCAAAATATTTTCCTGATAAATCAAGAAGAGGTAGAAAAGGTTTAAATGATATATCTCCCGTCAAATCTTCAGTGTCTGATGATTTTGTTGATATTTTTGCTAACAAATCTGATAAGGAAAATATATCTCCAATCATTTATGATTCTTAGAGATATACACCTCCTTTAATTTTAGAAAGCAAAATCATTGATCTTGAAGATAAGATGGAAGATCAAAATATTTTAAAAGAAATTGAATCTGATATTATTCTTTCTTTCTTGACTTCTAGTCTTGAAGAAAAAATATTTTCTCAAAAACAAGATTCTATTTCTAGCCTTTCTTCTGATTGTCAAGTAAATAAAAAGGAAGTTTCTAAATCTGATATTTTTTCTCAAAATAATTCTGACTCCGAGGTAAGTTCAGATTTATTGTCTGATCAGATTGGTTGCTTAGGTAAAATTATTTCTTCTGATTTAAATATTAATTCGGAAATTCTTGATGAATCTTTTACGCTAAATGATCAGTATTATAAACCTAAACATAAAAGAAGACGGTCAAAGAAGTCGAAGAAACAAGATAAAGTTCTTTCTGACAGTTCTAATTCTTCTGATTCTAGTATTTCAGATAGGACTTTGAGCAAGTCATCGAAGCAGATTTGGAGAGCGAAGCGGATATCTGATGAATCTCAGACTGATGGAGATAGATATGTAGACAAATATTATAAAAGTGATTCATTTGCTGTTTGTATAAAAATTTCAAAATATTCAATAAAGCAAATGATTCAAATTTCTAAAAATGTCTCATATTTTTCTTCTGATTCTAGTTCAGATGATTATGCTTTGTATTCATTTGATGACTGTGCTTATTTTTCTGACAATCTTTCTCGTGTTTCTCGTGTTAAATCTAATCAATAATTCCCCATAAGAACTGCAACTAACAAACATGGGCCCAAATTTAAGTGGGTACCAAAATCTCAATCTGACTCAAAGTTGCAGGCACCTCATGTCAAGAGGGAGTAAGAGAAATATGGCTCTTGAGTAAATTAGCTCAAGACCCGGACTTCATTGTCAACATTTTGGCTTCTAAGTACATCAGCTTAGAACTCGTGCTTCACAGACTAAGACTTCTAGACATGCCAGTCTAGGACTCGTTCTTCAATGCTTTAAGCTTCTGACTAATGAGAAACTGTGAGTGCATCTACTCTTTTCCGCTGCATTTATATCTGATAATGATGTTGTTCCAGTTTTCTCAAATGTTTTTAAAAGAATCTGAGCATTTTATTTCAACTCCTGAATTTGTTCAACCCAATTTTTTCAAATGAGACACATATTCTTTATACCTTGTGTGAAAGATAATATTATTGAATTATATTTTGTTTCAACTAAATATAAACTTGCCGATCAATTGTTTCTATTTTAAAATCTTGGCATGTTGTTTTAAAAGTTTAAACCTTTACAAATTTTATTCTATAAAGTAAAAGTTTTACAATTTTTTCTTTCTTTTGAATAAAATGTGTGTCTAGGATAAATTTTCAAGTTGCTTTGTTTATATTAAAGTTTTTATATGTTCATTTTTCAAGTCTAACAAAAGTCGAAAAGTCAGCAGCATGTTTGTAGCTTTTGATATTGCTTTAAAGTTGTGTGATTCGGAATATTTATAGTTTACAATGCTTAGAAAACCTAAAAAGTTGGAATTTTGGATCGTAATGAAAATATGGGCTAAGCACTTAGACGTAAAACCTTGTGTTTGAGATGATTATTAAATTCTTATAAATCAGAAATCTCTAAGTTTAAAAATTTGTACCTGTGACCTTTCTGGTTTGGGAAAGTAAGTTCCGTGGGATGCTTGTCATCTGGTCCCCTAAGGTCAATTGATCTGGGAGTGATCGAACCCAAATCCTTCAATAGAATCAGATCGAAAGTCATGTTCTACTGGTATGAATGGGTTTAGGATGTGTCGATGTAGCTTTTCTGATCTGGGAAAGTAAGTTCTAAGGGGTGCTTGACACCTAGTTCCCTAAGGCCAACTGGTCTGGGAGCGGCTGACCCAAATCCTACAATAGGGTCAGATAGAAAGTTACGTTTACGGCATGTTCTTTACTTAATGAACTTGTTGATTAAAAGATGCCAATGTGCACAAGCTTAAAAGATGCCAAAGAGCACACTCATGTAAAGATGCCATAGAGCATAATGCTAAAAGATGCCAATGAGCACACATCTCATGATACTTGGTGATATGTTTGAGTTGCTATAAACCTGTAAATTTGTGAAAGTCTGAATTTTTGATGGCTTAGTGTGATTACATGCAAAGTTTTCTATTATATTTTTAGAATTGCATTTTCTTGAAGCTAATCGAAGTTCACATGCGAGCACACTGAATAGATTGATGAAAGTTTTTGAAACTGAACATGTCTTAACTTGATATGCAAATAAAACTTGTTTCTATATCCAAAAGCATACATTTGATTTCATCTGATGGATTTTATTGTGATATTTTACTAAGTAGAATTTTATTTGTTTCTGATTAAATTTTTATATATTTAGTCGTTTCAAAATACATATTCAGTATATTTTCTTTCTACATTGATGTTTCATTTATTGTGTTCTCATATTTTCTTTATAAATGGGTTTGTGCATTATTCAAGGGGGAGTGAAAAAGGAGATTTTTTCTGAAAAGATCATATCTGTTTTTGAGGGGGAGTATCTGGTTTTCTACATGAATGCTAACTTGAATTGTCATATCTAGTTCATTTGTGTAGGGGGAGTCAAAGAGCTTAAAAAGGTAAAATTTTATGAGTTCAAGTCAGATTTGCGCCAATAGTTGGTCGTGCAAACCTCACTTTGCGCCACCTTCGGCTAGCGCAAACCTCCCTTTGCGCCACCAATGTGTCGCGCAAACCTTCCCTGTTTTTCCTTTATTTTGATTTTGCATATCTTAAGTTGTCTAGTCTCCAACATTTACATGACCAAGTTGATACAGATCATCAAGGTCATGAGGGGGAGAAGTTAAGGAGATGATCAAGACAAAGAGCTCAAAAGTTTATCTGCTGATCAAGATTCGCTCAAAATTCTAATTTTTTCAACAATATTTGTCTTTTTGTTGTTCAAACTCCGATCATCACAAATTATTCAAGTTCATTTAAAAAGAGGTGTATCGTCTAGAGCACAAGCTGTTGAACCAATTGTTCCTTCAAGCTTATTCAAACTGGTCCAGTCTTGTCAAGACAGCAAAGACAAATCAATCTGAAAGATGCTGAGAAGAATTTTTTTTTAAGTCAGAAAGCTTCTTCACAAAGTCGCTTGGATGGTCCGTGCTGAATTAGAAGATAGTTTTTGAAGACCACAGCGCCAATGATTACTAAGGGGGAGATTGTTAAGTCTGATTTTATAGTAATCATTGTATTTATAAGCTTGGTCTTATACTGTACTTAGATAGGTTTTATCAGTGTATAAGCCAAGGGTATTTAAGTCCCTTTGGTCTTGTGTCTTGTAAGAACTCTTTCACGCATATTGAATACAATTGTTACTTTGCGCTTTGATCTCTCTCTCTACTTTCTCTCTCTAGGATTTAGAGATCTTGGATTAACATCTATAAAAAGTATTTCTCAAAGAAGAAGTTTACTGATACTGCTTATCACAGAGGTGGAAACCATTCACTAAAGGTTCCACATACTAACCAGACTGGACCCAAACTCATCTGGGTACCAAAACCTATTCAACCTGTGATGCAAGATCCTCCAATCAAGAAGGATTGAGCAGGACAATGGCTTCTAAACACAGCAGTTTAGGACCCAATCTTCAATGTTCAAGACTATGACTTCTAGACAAAGCAGTCTAGGACTCAAACTTCAATGTCAAGATACTGATGATCTTGATTGCCAAATCATACCAGGGAGTTTTAAGATTAAAGGTCATATTTTGCATTATAAGATAATGAAATATTTGGGGAGAATGTAGTATTCTTAATTGTCACATTTTTATCTGGATGCAGATATGAAGGGGGAGCATATCTGTACAGATGTTCAAAAGATATGAATTGGTATCATAATGTCAAGGGGGAGCCCAGCAGCAAAATTAGACAGACAAATACATCAAATGTCAAGGAACAGAATAAACAAACATCAAGTCAAGGGGGAGCTTAATGATAAAATCTAAAAAGGGTTGTAAGTGTGCAAGTGTGTGTTAAAATGTTTTTGGAATAAAAATAATGTAAAAATGTCATTTTTAGAAAGTTTCTATTTTTGGAACATTTCTATTTTTGGCAAATTTTGAAAAGGTTTTCAAAATTAGTAAGTTTCCTCATTTAGAATGTTTTTCAAAAAGTTGGAAATTGGCTAATTCAGGAATTCGCATATCTTACACATGCGAAATCTGAGGAATTCGCAGATGTGAGTGTCACGAATTCTAACAATTCGCATAAGTGTTTCTGCGAAATGTGAAGAATTCGCAACACACACCTTTACGAATTCTTGTTTTTCTCGCACATAATTCGCAGAATCGTTCTTTGCGAATTCTCACACACTGTCTCATTTTTTCAAGAGAAAATTCGTATTCGTGTTGATTGCGAAAAGTTGTGGTCCAATCCACTCGTTCCATGTGTCACTCTTAATCTCGATTATATATAGAGTTGATATCTAGAATACCTCACTTTTTGCATATCTATTTGGCTTACGAATTCTTCGAGCACAAACCCTCTCCAAAACCCTCCATTGTGATTTTTCAAGTTTCATCTGATTTCATCGATTTTTGTTCTAAAAAGGTGTTTACTTTGTTTTGATCTATGTTTTGTTTGTTTGTATTATGTTATTTTGTTGTTTAATTTTGTGTAGGGAACCCTAACTGGACTTAGAATTTTGTTTGTCGATTCGTATGCCTGTATTCAAGAACTCGTGGAACTTATATTTTTTTTTCTCTTTTAATCTTGATCTTGATAATCTGTTTAGTGTGAATTCGAATCACAGGAACACTACTTGACTCAAATCGAACCTAAGATTGATAACAATTTTGACCTAAAATCAATACTTGTTGGGATTGAAATCGAAACTGACTTTTCGACGTTTCGTATGTTCATCAGAGACTTATTGGATATTCAAATAATATGATCGAAAGTTCTTTAATGTTAGTTTTGATTGCTTAAAATCTGTTTAAATCCTAAATCGTTCCTAACAGATTACTAATATTGGGTTATGTTAGATCTGTTTTTATAGTAATCATTGTGTTTATTTCCTAGTCTAAACTGGTCTTAATGTTGTAATCTGTTTTGTAAAGGCTAGGGGTATTTAAGTCCCCTTAGTGCCTTTGTTTTGTATCTTTTGAACTCATTTGAATATCATATTACATTTTGGAGCGTATTGACTTTCTCTCTCTACTTTCTTTCTCTAAAGATTTAGAGATTCTTGGACTTTCAATTGGTATCAGAGCAATCTGAATCTTGAGAGATCAGAGAGAATTCGTTTTTGATACTGAATTTGTGGATTAAAGCAAGAAATTCGATCGATTTTCTTGAATTTTTCAAGAAAATCTCATTTTTTGCTTTTTCATCAAATTTGATTTGGTTTGTGGTTCAATTTGTTTGAATTTTGATTGTCTGCATTCGTTTTTGATAAGAGATCATTTGTTATTCACATCATTTTTCAAAATAATCATGTTTTGAAGTATGATTTTGTGAAATTGTATTTTTCTGAAAAACCGTATTTTCACGTTGTGTTGATTTTTTGAAAATCTCATTTTGTGGTGTTTAATCGTTTATGTTAATTGAAATGTGTTAGAATTGTGTTTTCGTTTAATATTGTGCATATTTGTTGATTTGATTTCATGAATATAATCGTTGTTCTGGAAATTTTCTTGAGTTTTTGAACTTTGCGCGAGATCTAAACTTTGCGCTAGTTCTTCACAGGTTTGCGCTAGACTCATCTACTTTGCGTCATTATCATCCAAGGAATTCTACAAAGTTCGGAACAAATTTTGTTCTGATCACTTTGCGTCTCTAGTTTATAGCGAAAACGTGTAACGCAAAGTCAGTTTGCGTCTTCAGCGAGTAACACAAAGTCAGTTTGCGTCTTCTGCGAGTAACGCAAAGTCAGTTTGCGTCTTCAGCGAGTAACGCAAAGTCAGTTTGCGTCTTCAGCGAGTAACGCAAAGTTCATCTTGCGTTTCCTTCAGCTCGCGCAAAGTCCACTTTGCGCCACCATCGTTTCACGCAAACCTCAAGTTTGCGCCAGTGTGTATCTTTAAGTCTTGGATTTTTTCAGATCAAGTTTATGTTAAAAATGTCTCTGCAAGCACAAATCTACAAGAATGACCTCATGATGTCATTGGGGTCTGATACGCGCCCTCCAGTACTGATTAATGAGAATGAGTTTGAACAGTGGAAGGACCGGTTTATTAACTTCATTGAAAGACAACCGAATGGGGAGAACATGATGAAATCACTGACTCAGGGTCCAATGGAGACACCAAGGAAAGCTGTTCCAGCTACTGCAACCACTGCTGCTACCACTGTTGAGAAAGCTTTAAGGGAATATGATGCTGATGAGATGTTACGACATCAAGCTGATAGCCAGGCCAAATCAAATATGATTCTTGCTCTTCCTAACTCCATTTATAACATAATCGATTGCTTCAAACAGAATCCTATGCTGATGTGGACTCAACTTGAGAAGATTATGCTTGGTACTGCAATGTCTACTCAGTTGCGACAGACTAAGTACATGAACAACTTTGAAAAGTTCAAGGCTAAGGATGGGGAAAGTTTGAAGAGTGTGTTTGATCGATTATGGGCTGTCATTAACGATCTTTACAAGATTAAAGTCATTAAGGCTGAGTGGAACAAGTCATGCCACAGAATGAGAAACGATGTCAGAATCTCTACCATGCCAATTCAGGAGTTATAGGAAATCTTGATGACAGATGAATCTATGGTAATAGAGAAGAAGGCGAAGATGGATAATAAGAACAAGCCTCTATCAGTAGATCCCATTGCTCTTATAGCTAGCCAACTGGTTGAGCATGCTTTGACCGAATCGACTTATGATGGATCTACAGATGATGATGGCGAAGCTCTTGAAAAGGCCATGATTCTTCTAACTCAACATTATCAGAAACAATTCAAGCACAGATCTGGGTCGAACAACTTGCGGTTTACTTTTGGTTCTAAAAGGATAGAACCTGGTGCTCCTTCAAAGACATACACTCCAAAGTATGAACCAACTAAGGTGGTTGAACAGAAGAAGGATGAGAAAAAGGTGATGAATTGCTTTAACTATGGAAAGCCTGGACATATTGCTAAGGAATGCAGAGTCAAAGTGGTAAAAGATGCTGCTTTTTACCGAAAGAAGTTGGCTCTAGCTGAAAAGAAGGAAAGTGGAACTATCCTGTTGGCTGAAGAAGAATACTGGTTGGATCATTCGGACAACGAGGCTGAAAATGAGGAGACTGCGGCTATGTGCTTTATTGGTGACGATAAAAGTGATGATGAGGAAGAGGATACCTCATCTGATGGTTCTGAGGTAATATCTGCGTTTAACTATAATTTCTTCTTATCTCAAATGAATGTTTTTATCACTGCTTTGCATGATTTGTGCTCAAAGTTCTTTTCTGAAAAGTTTAAAAATCAAGAAAAGTCTGATTTAATCGATAAACTGCAAATTTCTCTAAAAGATGAAAAGTCAATTTTAATTGATACAAAAGAAAATTTTCAAAAGCAGTTAGTTGATCTAGAAAATTCAAATCAGACTTATCGTGATTCGTTGACTGAACTGACTTCTTCAAATCAAAATCTTTCTGAGAAAATAATTGTTTTAGAAAGGAAATTATATAAAAGAGAACAATCTGAACAAACAATTTTTATGAACAAGCCAAGGAGTGAAGAAGCTTTAAAACAAAGGTGGGGACTTGGTTTTGACAATCCTCATTGTTTAAACAAAGTGATAAATGAAGTTCCTACTTTATATAAATATGACTATCTAACTCTTGCACACTACGCTCCTCAGTTTAAATTCTTTTGGACTAGTGAAAAGCAAATTTTGGAAGATGAAAATGTGAAAAGGATGAAAAACAAGAGGATGGAAATGCCATTTGTTTACACCTCTGAAAATGCAAAGTATTTTCCTGATCAATCTAAGAAATTCAGAAAATTTCAAAATATTTTAAATATCAAATCTTCCAATAAATCTTCATTATCAACAGATTTTGTTGATATATTTGCTAACACTGATAAGGAAAATGTATCTCCGGTGTCTTATGATACTAAGAAATACATTCCCCCATTAGTGTTAGAAGAAAAAATTGTTGATCTTGAAGATCGATTGGAAGAACAAAATCTTCAAACTTGTTTAGAAAACGATATATTTCTTTTAATAATAAAAACAAGTTTTGAAGATAAAATTTCTACTGAATTTTCAAAAGATTCAAAGGAAAATGCTAAAGTTTTGAAAAACAATGTGCATTTGCGTCACCCGTTGGTAACGCAAACCGACACTTTGCGCCACTCGTTGGTCGCGCAAAGCTCAGTTTGCGTCACTAAAGGGTCGCGCAAACCTCCTCTTGACTTATGTTTTTCTGAAAGTTCTCATTCCGAGGCTAGTTCTTCTATGTCAAATGCTAAGACTGATTTCTTTGATAAAGTTTCTTCTTCTGATTCAATTATTGATGATTCTTTACTGCTAAATGCTCAATTTTATAAAAAGAAGCGTAAAAGAAGAAGATCAAAGAAGTCAAAGAAACATGATATTGTCTTATCTGAAAATTCTAATGTTTTTGATTTTTCTTCTTCAGATCAGACTGTGAGGAAGTCACCAAGGCAGATTTGGAGGATGAAACAACAAATTTTAGAATCTGAACTGTTAGGAGTTAACTGTGTAGACAATCTTTGTGATACTGATACATTTGCTTCATGTAATAAAAACCCAAAATATTCTTTTCAGCAAATGTTTGATATATCAAAGAATATCTCATATGCTTCTTCTAGTTCTGATTCTGATAATTGTGTTTTATCTTCTATTGATAATTGCTTTCATTCTTGCATGAAAATTAAATCTGTGAAAAATAAAAGATATAAATCTAACAAGGGACCCATAAGCATATGGGTACCTAAAAAGGTGTAGTTTCTGTGTGTGCAGCTAAGTCAATTATGGTATCTGGACTCGGGATGTTCAAAACATATGGCTGGCAACAAATCACTTTTGTCTAATTTTAAAGATAAATGTTGCGGTCGTGTGAAATTTGGCAACTGTGAGACAGCTCCGATTCTTGGTTATGGTGATCTAGTTCAAGGAAACATAACTGTCAAAAGAGTAAGCTATGTCGAGGGTCTAAGTCACAACCTGTTCAGCATCGGCCAATTCTGTGATAAAGACCTTGAAGTCAGCTTCAAATCCAAAAGAGTTGCAGTAAAGAATGATAATGGCAAGGATCTTCTAGTGGGAAAAAGACACTCAAATTTGTATACCATTAATCTTTCCAAGATCAAAATTCTTTCAGATATCTGCTTGCTTTCTAAAGCTTCAGTTCAAGAAAGTTGGATTTGGCACAGACGTTTAGCTCACCTCAACTTTAAGTATATGGATCGCCTGGTCAAGAATGATTCAGTGAGAGGTCTTCCAGTTCTCCGTTTCCAGAAAGACCATCTATGCCAGGATTGTGAGAAAGGAAAAATGAAGAAAGCTCCTCACAAGCCTAAACCTGAACACTGCACGTCGGCTATTCTTGATCTTTTGCATGTTGATTTGTGTGGTCCGATGAAGACGAAGAGTTTAGGACATAAGAAATATGTTTTGGTGATTGTTGATGATTACTCCAAATATACTTGGGTAAAATTTCTGAAGTCAAAAGACGAGACTCCTGAAGTACTCATCAACCTTGTCAAGACAACTCAGACAAATAAGTAGAAGCAAGTGAAAGTGGTAAGATCTGACAATGACACTGAATTCAAAAACAGTACTCTTCAGGCATTCTATGAATCTCAAGGAATACGACAACAATTTTCTGTTGCACGTACTCCGCAACAGAACGGTGTTGTTGAAAGAAGAAACAGAACGCTTGTTGAGTCCGAAAAATCAATGCTCGCTTATTCAGGTCTACCTTTGTCTTACTGGGCTGAAGCAGTGTCAACTGCCTGTCATACACAGAACAGATCATTTCTGCATCGTCGTTTCAACATATGAACTTATGAACGGGATCAAACCGAACATCAAGTATTTCAAGTCATTCAGGTGTAAATGCTACGTTCTGAATGACAGGGAGAATCTCAACAAGTTTAGTCCAAAGGCAGACGAGGGTGTATTCGTGGGTTATTCTTCAAACTCTACTTCTTATAGAGTTTTTCTGATTTCTGCAAGAAAGGTCATAGAGAGTGTCAATGTAAAATTTGACGAAGCTGCTAATTTGGTTTCTAGTCACTCAGGTTCAGAACCCGCTTTTACTGGCAATTCAGTTTCTGAACAAAACAGTTCAGAACCTGTTCTTTCACCGAATAACCAGGATTCTTCTACTCCCTCTCCTAATCTTTCTGATCTTGATTTTTTGTTTGAAAATTTTTATGATGATGTGCCTAGATCTAATTCTAAAAATGTTTCTAATGTTTTGAATCAGGAAACTGAGAGCTCATCTATTCCAAATTCCGCTGCATCTATCTCTGACAATGATGTTGCTCCAGTCTCTATTGTTCAACAAGAACCGACACAACAAGAATTTGTTCAATCAGACAATGTTCAATCAGAAACTGAGCCTATTTATGAAGAACATACTCAAGAAGAGTCTATTCAAAATCAACCTGTTCAAGAGGGATCACTTCAGGAAGAAGTACAAAATGATGTTATTCAACAAACTGTTCCCGAATCTGATTCAGAGATTGTTGAGATACCTCCTCCTCAAGTTGAAACTATTTTTATCTCTTCATCTGATGTAGAAGTTTCTGAACCTCCCTCTCATCAATTAGAAGTGGTTCAAGATATCATTGATCCTCTCCCTCATACCATAAAATGGACAAGATCTCATCCAATTCATCAAATTATTGGAGATCCTCAAGCCAGTGTTTCTACACGCTCCAAGTCGGCTACTTCTAACAAATGTCTCTTTACTTGCTTCCTAAGCAAGATTGAACCTACAAAAGTTTCTGAAGCGTTGGAGAACCTGGATTGGATTATTGCTATGCAAGAGGAGCTCAATCAATTTGATGCACTAAAAGTTTGGAGACTTGTACCAAGGCCGAAAGGAAAAAGCGTTATTGGCACTAAGTGGATTTTCAAGAACAAAAAGGATAAAGATGGTATCGTCGTGAGGAACAAAGCAATGTTGGTAGCCAAAGGATATCGACAAGAAGAAGGTATTGACTACGATGAAACATTTGCACCCGTTGCCAGATTGGAAGCTATTCGAATGTTTCTTGCCTTCGCTGCTTATCGCAACTTCACAGTATATCAAATGGACGTCAAGACGGCATTTATCAATGGCAAACTGAAAGAAGAAGTATATGTATCTCAGCCAGAGGGATTTGTTGACAAAGATCGTCCAGATTATGTATATTTTCTCGATAAAGCACTGTACGGCTTGAAACAAGCTCCAAGGGCGTGGTATGACGAGTTATCAGCTTTCTTAGTCAAATCCGGCTTCACCAAAGGCTCGATCGATACTACTCTTTTTATATATCATTCGAACTTGGATATTTGCTTAGTACAAATTTATGTTGATGATATTATTTTCGGTGCTACTAACAAATCTTTGTGTACATGGTTTTCTGATCTTATGACCTCTAGATTCCAGATGAGCATGATGGGAGAAATCAATTTCTTCCTCGACTTACAAGTGAAGCAGCTTCCTGATGGTATCTTCATCAACCAGTCAAAGTATGTATTTGACATCTTGAAGAAATTCAAGATGGACAAATCTACTTCAATCGGAACACCGATGGCTCATGGTGCCAAAATCGGACTCGATCCAGATGGAAAAGCTGTAGATCAAAAGACATATAGAGGAATGATTGGATCACTGATGTATGTAACTGCAAGTCGCCCAGACATAATGTTCTCGACATGTTTGTGTGCCAGATTCCAAGCCAAGCCTAAAGAATCTCATCTACTAGCAGTCAAGCGTATTTTTAGATATATTAAAGGAACTCCTTATTTAGGTTTATGGTATCCTAAAAGTTCTAACTATAAATTGATTGCGTATTCATATGCAGATTATGGCGGTAATCAATTGGATCGGAAGAGCACCTCAGGTCATCTTCAGTTTCTCGGAGACAGACTGATAAGCTGGGCATCGAAAAAGCAAAATTGTGTATCAATATCAACAGCCGAAGCTGAATACGTCGCTGCAGCTAGTTGTTGCGCTCAAGTCCTATGGATGAAGACACAACTTCGGGATTACGGAATGCTGTACAAAATAGTGCCAATATATTGTGACAGCAAGTCCGCAATTGCCATATCAGTCAATCCGATCCAGCACACCAAGAACAAGCACATAGATATGCGGTATCATTTCATAAAGCATCATGTGGAAGAAGGTACTATTGAATTATATTTTGTACCAACTGAATATCAACTTGCTGATATCTTTACAAAAGCCTTAGATGAAAAACGTTTCAATTTTTTGCTTTCAAAATTAGGCATGTTGAATTTAAAAGTTTAAATCTTTTACAAATTTTATTCTATAAAGTAAAATTTTACAGATTTTCTTTCTTTTGAATAAAATGTATGTCTAGGATCTTTTACAAGTTATTTGTTTATATTAAAGTTTTATATGTTCAACTTTCAAGTCTTACAAAAGTCGAAAAGTCAGCAACATGTTTGTAGCTTTTGATACTGCTTTAAAGATATGTGAGTCGGAATTTTTATAGTTTACTTTGCTTAGACTACCTAAATGATCATAATTATAGATTGGAATGAAAATATGGGCTAAGCATTTAGACATTGATCTAAGTGATTGAGATGATTTATAATTTCTTAAAATACAGAATTCTCTGAGTTTAAAAGTTTGTACCTGTGACCTTTCTGGTTTGGGAAAGTAAGTTCCGTGGGATGCTTGTCATCTGATCCCCTAAGGTCAATTGGTCTGGGAGTGATCGAACCCAAATCCTTCTATATAACCAGATCGAAAGTCATGTTCTACTGGTATGAATGGGTTTAGGATGTGTCGATGTAGCCTTTCTGATCCGGGAAAGTAAGTTCCAAGGGGTGCTTGACACCTAGTCCCCTAAGGCCAACTGGTCTGGGAGTGGCTGACCCAAATCCTACAATAGGGTCAGATAGAAAGTTACGTTTACGGCATGTTCTTTACTTACCGAACTTTTTGATTAAAAGATGCCAAAGTGCATACGCTTAAAAGATGCCAAAGAGCACACTCATGTGAAGATGCCAATGTGCACAATGCTAAAAGATGCCAATAAACACACATCTCATGATACTTGGTGATATGTTTGAGTTGAGATAAACCTGTAAATTTGTGAAAGTCTTAATATTTTATGGCTTAGTGTTAGTACATGCAAAGTTCTCTATAATATTTTTAGAATTGCATTTTTCTTGAAGCTAATCGAAGTTCGCATGCGAGCACACTGAATAGATAGCTGGAAGTTTTTGAAACTGAACATGTCTTAACTTGATATGCAATGAAACTTGTTCTTGTATCCAACAACATATGCTTGATTTCAAGTGATTGATAAATCTGTGATATTTTACTGAGTAGACTTTAATTTGTTTAGTGTTTAAAATTTTATATGTTCAGTTGTTTCAAAATTTATATTCAATATGATTTTCTTTTTATACTAATGTCTTAATGTTTGTGTATCCATATTTTTGTATAATGGTCTGTGCATTTTTCGAGGGGGAGAGAAATTCTGACTGCAAATTTGGCAATATTCTGTTTTTGAGAGGGAGTGAATCTACCTGCTAAAATACTTCACGTGCTGATCAAAATTTAATCAGGTAAGTATTTCTGATAATTTTATGCAAATGCTGATCTGATTTGTTAAATCCTGTGCATTTGTGTAGGAGGGAGTAAAAGGGATATTCAGGTAAAATTTCAATTTTATATATTTTTTTAGAGTGTTATTTTTTTTAGGTGTTCTTTATTTTTTTTAAAAAAGTGTAGTATAAATAGTGTTGGGTATGTTCATTTTTCCCTTTCTCGCTACAATTCTCATTTTGAATCAAATCAACTGTTCATCTTCTCTCTCACTTTACTGTGCGCTGTTTCTTTCTCATTGTTTCAGATTGCTAATCTTTTGATCAGGTTTGTGTTCCATTTTAGTTTTGTTGTTGATTTGTAGTTATGAATAGTTTAGCATTGCTTTTATTTGATTTTGATTTCATTATAATATACTCATTTTGTGCGATTTTCTTTTACTGTTCATCGTCTTCAACATCAGTTCGCGCTCTTCATAAATAAATCCACTTTTGGGTTTGATTTAGTTCTCATTTTCAAACCTCAGGTAAGCGTTCTTACTCTATAATTTGTTGTTTTGTTGTTTTAATTTTGTTTTTTGAGATTTTCGTGACTGTTCATCTGGGTTTTTCAAGTTTTCAAATATTTTGGGTTGAAAACTGATTTTAATAAGTATATCTTTGCTCGAAATTGGTTTATAATTGTTTCTATATATTTTTCGAATCACCAATTTCAGTTTTAAACCGATTTATTTGCATTTTTGAAATATTAAAGATGAACTCGCGAAAACCTGTGTTTTAGGGTTTCTTTGCGTCTTTTGAACATAAGTCAGCTTTGCGTATCACGTTGGTCACGCAAACTTAAGTTTGCGTTACCTGTTGGTCACGCAAACCTAAGTTTGCGTTACCCGTTAGTAACGCAAACCTGATTTGCGTTATGTTCTTGTCATGCAAACCTTGTTTGTGTTGTGTGTTTTTGTTTGAAGTATAGTTTGCGTAACAAGTAAGTCACGCAAAGCTTACTTTGCGTTTCTAACGAAACACGCAAAGTTTACTTTGCGTGATCAACTTGAAACGCAAACCCTCTTTTCTTGTGTTGATCTGTCAAGTATAGTTTGCGTATCACATTGGTTGCGCAAAGTTCACTTTGCGTTACAAGTTGGTCACGCAAAGTTTACTTTGCGTCACCTATGTGTCACGCAAACCTTGTTTTGTTTTGTTTGTTGTTGAAAATTTTTCTAAGTATAGTTTTCATCACAAGGTTCTCACGCAAAGTCTACTTTGCGTTATGCACTGGTTACGCAAACCTTAGTTTGCGTTTCAAGCTTGTCACGCAAACTTCTCTTTGCGTTTCTAGTTCATCACGCAAACCTTCTTTGCGTTTCCTTCTTGTCACGCAAACCATACTTAGAAATTTTTTCATCTTTGTGTTTTTCTTCTTTTGTCTTATTTTTCTTCATTTCTGTTTTCCAGGTTATTCAATGGCTTCTTAAACCAACACTGATCCAGTAATTCAGGATGAGAATGTTATTCTCGATGATCCTTCTGATCGGGCTTCTCATGAGACGCCTATGCCGTCTGTTCCTTCTGTTGGAGCAAATATGTCCGATTCTAGACGTTCACCAAATGATGTTTTTCCAACGATCATGTACATGCCGTACAAGCCGAACAACTACCACGTAGATTTTGATCGAATCAAGATTCATCCGGTGATACGCTCAATTCTCAAAGGTCATCCACTTGCTCCTGCTCTCTCTTACTGTGCAGATGTTCCTGAAGTTTATCTACAGCAGGCGTGGCATACCATTACAAAGAATGAGCTTGCTCGACCTCACTGATTCGATTTACATATTGATCAATTTGATTCGTTCTTATCATACAAGCGTCTGCGGCTTATATTAGAACTTCCAGAACCGAACTCTCGACAAGGGCGCACTTCTTACGATCAGTTTCCTTCTGAAGAGGATGTTCTTGAAGGAATCAGAAATCTGGGTTATCTGGGCAATCTGACTCGGGTTAGTGACTTTTATAAGCCAAATCTTCCTCCCGTCTGGTGTGCATTGTTCTCAGTTCTTAACAGATGCTTGACTTCTAAGCATTCTGGCATTGACAATGCCAATCTACACTATCTGAGGTTATTCCATGCAATTGTCTATGACTTGCATGTCGACTATACCTACATCTTCTGGACTGAGTTATCAGAGAGAGTTCAAGACAAGAAGACAAACAAGAAGAGAAAATTCATTCCTTTTGCCAGATACATGAAGCTAATCGTTCGTAGCATGCTAAGAAGTAATTCAGCCATTCCTCGTCGCTTGAATTGGCCTCAGATTCCTGATTCTGAAATGGCATATATTCAGAAACAGAAGCAATCGTTCAACTTTTCGATGACTATTCCGTATGTGCTCATCGCACAGTATGCTGACATGACAGATGACGATGTTATTCAGTACTGTATGGAGAACGAATTTTTGGAAGAAGATCAGGAAGAGCCGATTCGTGATGACCAAGCAGAACCGTCACATGCTGAACATGAAGTTGAAGTATCTATTTCCAATCAAGAGGTTCAAGCAGTTGCTACTCATCAAATTGGTGATGTTCTTGCTTCTATTGCTACTGAACCTGATGTTCATGATACTTCTTCTGCTGCTGCTGATGCATTTACTGATGATAGAGATAGAGATGTTAATGATGGTACTGTTCTTGCTAGTGATAAAGATGAGAATGAAAGTGTTTCTGATGATGATGATAGTGATCATGCTGATCAACCGCGTATTCAAGTTTATGAAAGGAAGACCAGGACACCGGAAGTGATTGTTCAAGAGGATATTCTTTCTGAAGCCGAATCTGTTCCCATCAATCCGAGAGTTGCTGATATATAAGTCGATGAACTTGATTTAGCATTTGCTAATGTTTCAACTCATCATCGGGTCCTAGATACTGCTGTTTCTCCGTCTTCTCTCGAGCCTTCTTCCAGTGTCGAAACTTCTTCAGTCGAGGTACGGGATTCAACAGCGAAATTTTCTACTCTGAATGATGTGATTCGACAGATGAATGAGCAGTTTGAAGAACACAAGAATTCGGAAATTCAGAAGTTACGTGCTTTCTTAAAGGGTAAGATGTCAGAGATTGATACATCCTCAATACCTGAAGTAATTCCTTTCAGACGCCCATCTGGGGTGGTTATTAGAGACTCGTCTACTGCTGTTCAATCATCTACTCCTGCAATCATGACTATTCCTCAACCTCCACCGTTTTTTCAGTCTGTTGGTGTATCTACTTCTACACGTCCTCCTGTATCGACTTCAAGAACTCCAGTCTCTGATCTTCCAATTTCAGAGTTGACAGATTTGCTCTATGCTCGACTTCTCTCTATGTCGCCGCCTGAACATCAAGATCAAGATCTTATCTTTCTTTTACGGAACTTCCAACCTAATCCGCCTCCAGTTTCCACTTCTGATTCTGACAGGATTTCTGTGCTATCTGACGAGTTCCATGCTTTTAGATCTGAAGTTCGAACAAGTTTTTCTGATCTCAAAACTTTTATGTCTCAAGCCTTCTCTGATTTATCTAACAGGCTTGATCTTCATGATCAAAGTTGCAGATCTGAAGCCGATCCGTCTCTGAAACGAAGACATGACCAGGATGATCCAGATCATCAAGGTCATGAGGGGGAGATGAGTAAGAGACAAAGAGTGGAAGGGTTGTCAGCAAGAGAAGATCAGACACAAGAAGAGGCTTCTGACAAAGGAAAGAGCACTGATAATGTCCAGGATTGCAGTATTCAAGATCTAATGGATGTTATGCTTGATAATATTGATTTATCATCCATGTCAAATGTTATGAATTTTTCTAAACAAAATATTGAAAATAACATGCAAATTGTTGTGTATGTTGATCCTGATTTTTCTCAACAGCCAATTGATATAGAGGATTCAGAAGCTGCAAATGACATGAGGTCATATTTTGCAAACTTCATTGAGATAAATTATGATGATGATGATGATGTCAGATTTGAGAAGATCTTCCAAATTAAAGAAGAGGATTGTGATGACATAGTCATTATTTCTGAACCTGAAGATGACTCTATGTTTATGGATGCTAAGGATAAAGAAGAAGTAGACATGTTGTATAGAGATCTTCCTTCTCAAGATGAGGTTCCTGAAACTATTCTTGTAGCTTCTCAAGTTCCTGAATCTGCTCCAGTTATTTCTATTCCTGTTGTTAGTTCTGCTCCGACTACCTCTGCTCTTTCAGATACATTTGAAGTAGGTCAGTCGTCTAGAGCACAAGTTGATGATCTTTCTTCTGAACCTGTGGTTCCTCAGAATATTCAAGAAGAAGGACCAGACTTATCCAGACAACAGAGGCAAAGAAATCTTCAACATCAATTTATGGCATCAAGACTGAGAACTGCTTTTCTAGAAGACACTCAGAGAAATATCTTCGTTTCTAGAAGAAGGGCAATCAACATTTATGCTATTCTTGGTGTTGAAAAGGAGGAAGAAGCATATCAGTATGAATATTTGATGCTAACCAAGTGCCAACGCCGTAGAAACGATAGCGTTTCTTCGCCACATCTGATTGTCCGAGTTATCAGCGTCACAATAAACAAGCTTGTTAATATCTGGTATCCGGAATTTGTAGTGGAAAGAAGAGATTGCAATCAATATACCTTCTCTGAGGCAGATTTTTCTGATCTTTCTATGGATGATATTGAGTTTCTATATGACCGTTTCAGGAATCTTTATCACAGAACTCAAGATATTTCTCAAGCTCTGTTTGCTATCAAAAGGTTTATTCGACGACAAATCCGTTTCTTCAGAGTGTTTGATTTCCAGATGGCCGTAGAAAGCTTTCAACCAGTTGTAAATCTTCTGAGGCCCAATCAAAGCTTGCCAGACTTAGACTCTTATCTTTTATTCACTGTAGTTCAAGATCCATATGGAGTGGTCTACAAAAATGGCTCAAATCAGAAATTTTTTCTCAGATTTGAAGAAATTGCTCATTACTCAGATGGAACTTTGAAGATGATCAAGCTTCAGTTGGAACAACGTCTGAAAGATGCTCAAAGAAGATTGTTGGAGTCAAGAAGCAAAGCTTTTTTGGTTGATAATGACGAGATTCGTCTTCTTAAAAGGACTCTGAATACAATTCATGAGAGATTGAATCTCCGCTCAACTATAAGACGACTGGAAGTTTTAGTTGGTTTGAATAGACTTCGTCAAAGAGAAGAGCGTCAATGATTTTTCCAAAGTCGTCTTGTTGGTCAATGCCATTTTAGGAGATTTTTTTTAAGACCACGGCGCCAATGATTACTAAGGGGGAGATTGTTAGATCTATTTTTATAGTAATCATTGTGTTTATTTCCTAGTCTAAACTGGTCTTAATGTTGTAATCTGTTTTGTAAAGGCTAGGGGTATTTAAGTCCCCTTAGTGCCTTTGTTTTGTATCTTTTGAACTCATTTGAATATCATATCACATTTTGGAGCGTATTGACTTTCTCTCTCTAAAGATTTAGAGATTCTTGGACTTTCAGGTTAAAATTCATATTTTGAGATTTTTACTTCTGGGTTTTGGTTTGAATGATCAATGGTGTTCTTGAGATAAGTATGAACACTTAAGCATTTTTCAAGAATTTATGAGTTTTGCGAAATCTTGACCATACAGTGTATATCACGAATTTGGATTTCATGTTTTCTTTTTGTGAAGTATATAGAATTCGTGAACTTGATCTTTACGAATTATGGAGTTGGTTTTTCATGTGAAAATTCTTTCTAAGTAAAAAATTTGTGATTCTGACCCTTACGAATTCTGTTATCCGAATTCTTGAGTTTAGCGAATTCTTGATTGTTTCCAAGAATTCCTAAGTATAAGATTCGCAGATTCCTATCTAGCGACTTCTCGACTTAGTGTTTTTCAAAAATTGGTTTTCATTGTAAAAAAAATCCTTTCTTTTGTTTTTCACTAACCCATTTGGACCTTGTCCATTATTGTTATATCCTTTCAGGTACAAATGGAAGATCAGACTGTTGATTGTTGGATCATAATTGTATTCAAGATTAAAGTTAAAGTTAAGGGTTTAAACTGTAATTGTTTGATAGTTATAGTTAAAGGGTTTAAAGTGTAATAAGTCAATAGTTTATTAGCTATTGGGCCCAAGCCCATTAGAAAGCCCATTAAGGTTAAAGCCCATATGGCCTGGGTATTTAAAGTTTTGATTAGTTTAGTTTTAGGTTAACCTTGTAAGAACTCTGATAATTTTCTAAATAGTCGCTGTAAGTTTTCTCTGTATTCAAAGGGTATCAAGAACACTCAAGGGTTTCATTGTTTATTCAAGGGATTGGTACGTTATTATTAATCTTTATATCTCTTGATTATTATTGTGTTGCTTGATTACTTGATTGATTGTTTACCAACTAGATTAAATCTGGGTTAACAATTGGTATCAGAGCCAAAAGAATCAAATTTTTTTACTATTCATCGAAAAATACTGTTCATCGAAAATCACTGTTCATCGAGTTACTATTCATGCGAAGTACTGTTCATCCTATTTCATGAATCTGTTATCGAATCCGGTCGATTAGTATTTGATTATTTGTGTTTTTGGGTTACATTCGATCGAAGGATTGCTTATTTGTTGGTTTAATTGTGTTTATCGGTCGAATTAATTTTCTGGGTTTGGTTTCGGTCTAATACCAGTTATTCATCGTGTTCTTCGGTCATTCATCGTGTTTATCGATATTATTGTTTGACCGATACCTATTCGACCTTAGCCTTCGACCGAGTGTTTGTAAACACCGGTCCTTACTTCGACCGAATAGTTGTGATCTCCGGTCATTCCTTCGACCGGACCTTAGTATTCCCCGGTCTTTCCTTCGACCGGATAGGAGTATCGACCGGACCTTAGTGGTTTTCGGTCTAGCACTCGACCGGATATTTGTTACTCCGGTCTTGGCATTCGACCGATACTAGCCGACCCCGGTCTTACCATTCGACCGGATACTTGTTACATCGGTCTTCGCCATTCGACCGGATAATTGTTTCTCCGGTCTTCCCATTCGACCGGATACTTGTTACTCCGGTCTTGCCATTCGACCGGGTACTTGCATACTCCGGTCTTTCCTTCGACCGGTACAGTTCATTCTTCGAAGCACATTTTCCAGTCATAGACAAATTTTTGCAAGCTGCAACAGGGCCTCTAAAAGCCTAATTTTTTTTGTCTAGGGACCCCCGTGCTAAGTCTGCGAAGGGGGACAAAAGTTTTGTGCTTGATCAAAATCTTCCTAATTTTTCAGTATTTTATTCATAGATATTAGTGCTTTATACTGTGTGCGAGGACTGCATTTGATTATTTTTGGAAATTTATTTTTTCTGAAAATTTTTGAGTGTAGTCTTTACTTTTGATTCTAATGATCTCATCTAGTTGGTTGTCTTGGTACAGAAAAGACTATTTACTAACAGTACAGCTAAGATGTCGAATCAGCTTCTCTCGATGGGCTCTCAAGTCAAACCTCCTGTCCTCGTGGCTAATGAGTATCGGCAATGGATTCAGTTCCTGAATCACAAAAACAAAGAATTCATGAAAATAATCATTGAAGGTCCTAAACCTCCAATGATCACAGTAAAGGGTCAACCTGCTACAGATTCCTCTCCTGAAATCCCTGACAGAGAGATTCCTAAACCTGTTCAGTTCTTCACTGAAAAGCAGAAAGACCAACTCAAGCTAGAAGAAGAGGCTCTAATCTATCTGACGATGGCAATTCCAAACGACATCTACAATCGTGTCGACAGTCAGAGCACTGCAAAAGGAATCTGGGATGAACTAGCAAGGCAGTTTGAAGGAAGTGAAGCTTCTATTCAAGCTAAGCAGAATCTGTGCATAAATGCTTACGAGGGATTTCATGCCAAAGAAGAAGAGCTGCTTTTAGATACCTACAATAGGTACAACATTATCCTCAATGACTTGCGGAGGAACAACATCGCCAAATCTGCTTCTGAGATAAACTACAAGTTCATCAAGAATCTGAATCCAGAATGGAAGAACTTTGCTATCAACCTCCAGATGTCGAAGAATATGGCTCGAGAAAATGTCACCGATATCTTCTCTACTCTTGCTCAACATGAGGATGAGGTGAGATCTATGAATAATGAGTCTAATCATCTGAAGGATTCTGTGGCTCTCATAGCCGGCAAAGGTTCTGTATCCTCTGCAAGGTCGAAGAAAAAGGCGTCCAAAGCTTTAGTTACTGAAGTTACTGACTCTGACTCTGTTTCAAGTGATGAAGAATTGGAAGTTGATTCAGATCCTGACATTCAAAAGTTCTCTGAAGACTTGGCTCTCATTACGAGACGATTCAAGAAGAGCTTTGGCAAGAAAAGATTTTACTCAAAGCCAAAGTATGATGAATACAAGAAAGAGAAGTATGAGATGCGATACAAGCCGAGGCATGGAAAGAGAGAGGAAGGACGAGAAGATCGGAAGGAAGATAGAAGAGAAGGAAAGAGAGAGGAGAAGCGAGAAGAGCGAAAGGATGAACCAGGAAGATGCTACAACTGTGGCAAATTTGGGCACTTCTCAAGGGACTGCAAATTCAAGAAAGTGAAGAACTCAGAGTACTACTCAAGAAAGTCACTAATTGCCAAGAAAGCTGAAGAAGGAAAAGTACTAATGGCTGAAGAAGAGAACTGGCTGTTCCAAAGTTCTGATGACGAGGAGCAAGCACATTTCACCCAAGTTTCTTACATGGCAAAGCTGGAAGGTGACGATGAAGACTCTAAGACACAATCCGAAGAAGCAAACTCTGAGGTAAGTGAAAATTCTGAACTTATTGAATCTTTAATGGCCCAAATACATGGCATGAAAGATGAATTTGCTTTACTGAAAGGCAAACTTAGCTCTGCACATCAATCTGTTTTAAGCTTTCGTGATGAAAATGCTATTTTAAAAGTTGTTGTGGAAGAAAAGGAAAAGGAAAAAGATGATTTAAAAGCTGAAAAAGAGTCTTTAAAAGAAAAAATATATGGTTTAGAAACAGATCTTGTGAATCTTAATGCTGAAAAGGGTGAGTTTCAAATCAAATTTGAAGTTTGTTATAAAGAAAGAAATGAAGCTTACACCAAAATAAAGCAACTGGAGGACATTAACATGAAACGAGGTCAGACTGAACAGACATTAAATCTGTTGACCAATAAACTCCAAGACGAAAGGTTTTACAAACTTAAACCAGGTTTGGGTGTGCCAATTAATGAAATTTTGAAAAAGGCACCGGAGCACCTATATAATTTTGATAAATTTGGCTCCGCAATAAAACCCATTCCTGACATTCGCGCTACTTTTGTTGAAGCAAGTTCTCCTAAACCTTCTGAAGAGACCAAAGGTCAAGAAGAAATGAGAAAGAACAAGTCTAGTGACACTGATTCTCAAAATCTTTTTAAATCTGTTGGTTTTACATATGGTGATTTGAACGAAAGCTATGCAACTCGAAAGATCGAATTTACTGAGTTTGAATCACTATTTACCACACCTTCTAAAGAATCAGTGAGCACCAACACAGTTCTACCTGAGACTGCATGCAAAATTGATGAGTATGAATCAGATGTTGATACATCTACTATACCATCAGTCTCAACTCCCATTGCTTCTAAACCTTTACTTCCTGAAGAGGTTGAAGAAGTTGCTGCTACCGCGGATGAATCTTGTGTTCAAAATGATCAAACGGAGTTTATTGAGTCCATGACTGAGGAGATATTCTCTGATATGATGAATGCATCAGACTCTGATCCTGTTTCTGATTTAAAGGGATCAAATTCTGTGGATGGTAATACATCTGAATTGATGAAGCAAATTGATATGTTGCAACAATCTCTTGATGAGGTTGAAGATGAAAACTTTGATCTCAAACATAAACTTGAAAAGTCTTTAAAAATAAATCAAGAG
Source organism: Arctium minus (assembly GCA_954870635.1). Lineage (NCBI taxonomy): Eukaryota > Viridiplantae > Streptophyta > Magnoliopsida > Asterales > Asteraceae > Arctium > Arctium minus. The sequence continues at coordinate 28,451,554 of OX941089.1, read as the reverse complement.
CTTTGCACTGAGATCAACGATTTGAAAATTACTTTGTTTAAAAATGCTTCAAATGAAAAACAGATGTTAAATGATCCAAGCTGGAAGGTAAGAACCAATCCAGAATTTGATGCTCCTGCAAAACCTACCGTTGCTTACTCTGATTGTCCTGAATATCCTCCAAGTATTTTTGAAAAGGGTGAGACTTCAGAGAGCACTAGAAAAGAACCACCTTCTAAGTTAGAGACTAACAAGGTTCCTGTTTCTGTTTCAGATATAAGAGGAAATGGAGTTGGGAAGAGTAAGAAGAATAAAGATATTAGTTTGAATAAAAAGAATAGTTTGAATTCTAGTAGTTGTCCTACAGACAGTGTTATTTTGAATAGTACTTCTTTTGATAAACATGAATGTAAGATTTGTTCCGATAAATCTAAGTTTATAAATTTTGCTCGAAAGAATCTTTATTGCAAACACTGTTGGGATAATTCATTCAAATACTACTCCCCTCCTAAGTCCAAAAAGAATAAATCCAAAGCTAAGCTGAACTCTAAGTCTAATTCTAATTCTGATTCTTCTACACAACCAAAAGTGTATCGTGCTAAGGTTGCTAATCCTACTTCTAAAAAGCACTTTCAGGAATTGAATGTTAAGATGGTTTGGAAATGGGTTCCAAAACCGCGTTATGAATGGAGACTGAAAGTCAAACCAGATGATATTCCTGAGTTGCTTGATGCTAACCGCGAAGGACCCATCCTGATATGGGTGCCTAAGCAAAACTAATTGTCTCTTTTGCAGGCCTGTCGATTGTGGGTAATAGATTCCGGATGTTCACGCCACATGACAGGATTCAAGCACCTCTTGCATAACTATGTGGAGGAGCCTGCCGGAGCAGTTAGATTTGCAAATTCTGAAGCCGAAGGCCACGTCAGAGGATATGGAATGCTCGATAACGGTGTTGTGAAGATTCAAAAAGTGTTATATGTTGAAGGACTTGATCACAATCTGTTCAGTACCAGTCACTTCTGTGACATGCAATATCAAGTCCGCTTCACAACCACTCATTGCTATCTAGAAGATCACGATGGTTACGAAGTCTTCAAAGCTGAGCGCCATGGAAATCTATACTATGTAGATTTCCCTACACTGTCTGCCACACGTCCAGTATGTCTACTAGCCAAAACTTCTAAAGCACAATCATGGACGTGGCATCGACGCTTGTCTCATCAGAATTTCCGATCTATAGCGAAGCTACAAAGACAAGGTCTGGTCAAAGGTCTACCAGAAATGAGGTTCGAAAAAGACTCACTCTGTTCCGCATGTGAGTTGGGCAAAATGAAGCGTAGCTCCTTCAAGTCCAAAGTTGAATCATCGACCTCATCAGCACTGGAACTTCTTCATATGGACCTTTGTGGCTCAATGCGCACAACATCTATCAACGGAAAGAAGTATGTGTTGGTAATGATAGATGACTACTCAAGGTATACATGGCTCGAGTTTCTTCGCAACAAGTCAGATGCGCCAGAGTTGATTATCGCTTTCATCAAGCGTATTCAAGTACGTCTTCAACTGCCAGTAAGAACCATTCACAGTGATAATGGCACGGAGTTCAAGAATGACACCCTGAAGAGTTATCTTACTTCCGTGGGTATTTCACACAACTTCTCCGCAGCCTACACTCCACAGCAAAACGGCATTGTTGAACGGAAGAATCGCACTCTGGTTGAAGCAGCTCGTACTATGCTTGCTTACTCAGATCTACCCATGTACCTTTGGGCCGAGGCAGTCGCTACAGCATGTTTTACACAGAACCGTACCATTGTGGTCAAGCGTTTTAATAAAACAGCATATGAGTTAATTAACAATCGTACACCTAATATCAAATTTCTTCGTGTTTTTGGTTGCAGGTGTTACATTCTAAAAGAGCGTCAAGGATTATCAAAGTTTGATAAGAAAGTGGATGAAGGATATCTCGTTGGATACTCTCTGACATCCAAAGCTTATCGAATTTACATTATTCGAACCAAGACGGTTGTTGAGAGCATGAATGTCTCCTTTGATGAGAATTCTACAATGACTTCTGGACACAACAGTTCAGAACTCGGTCTTAAAGACAAAGCTTCTATTCAATCACGAATAGAACCAGCACCTAAAGGATTCACTTCTTCTAACTCTAACTCTAATTCATCTGAGTTAGATTTACTGTTTATTGATGCCTTTGATGATATATGTGCAGATTTTGAAAAAGGCATATCAACATCAATAACAAGTGGTACAAACTCGGAGGTCCCTACTATCTCTGAAGACATGCCTGGACCTTCCGACGAAGTCACTGACACTTCAACTCCATTAGGTACAACTACACCATTAGTTTCTGACTCTACTAATACTGAATCTGTCTCTACAGATAGTTCATCTGGAAACGAACTCCCGAGCACTTCAACCGCTAGTCCAGAAGCTTCAGTGTCAGAAACACCAGTACAAGATGTCCCGAGTACATCTGTGGAGCAACCTTCCGTGCAAGATGACAACGATGCGTCCAATACGCAACAAACAGTTGATGCACTACCAAGGACACATCGTTGGACTAAGGATCATCCCCTGGACAACGTGATAGGTGACGTACAATCTGGTGTCACAACAAGATCTGCAACAGCTAACTTCTGCATGTTTTCAAGCTTCCTCAGTTCCTTAGAGCCAAAGAAAGCGGCTGAAGCTCTACGTGATCCTTTCTGGATTTCTGCTATGCAAGACGAGCTTCTACAATTCGAAAGGAACAAGGTATGGCGCTTGATCCCACTACCTAAAGGTAAATCCGTTATTGGAACAAAGTGGGTGTTCAGAAATAAGAAAGACGAAGCTGGAGTAGTCGTGAGAAACAAAGCTCGTTTGGTCGCCAAAGGGTATTGTCAACAAGAGGGCATTGACTATGATGAAACATTCGCCCCGGTTGCAAGGATCGAAGCCATCAGAATCTTTCTAGCCTATGCACCGCACAAAAACTTTACAGTCTATCAGATGGATGTAAAGTCGGCTTTCCTGAACGGCGTTCTGCATGAGGAGGTCTACGTGGCTCAACCTGAAGGTTTCGTTGATCCTCATCACCCTGATCATGTCTATGTTTTAGACAAAGCGCTTTATGGTCTTAAACAAGCACCGCGAGCCTGGTATGAAACTCTCACTAAATTTCTGCTTGCTTCTGGTTTCAAGAAAGGTACAGTAGATACAACCTTATTTCTTAAAAGGCAAGGTGATGACTTGATTCTTATTCAGATTTATGTTGACGACATAATATTTGGGTCGACAAATCCAAAATTTTGTAAGAACTTTTCAAAGATAATGGAAACAAAGTTTGAGATGTCGATGATGGGTGAATTAAATTTCTTTCTTGGTCTACAAGTAAAGCAATTACCCGAAGGCATATTTATTAATCAAGCTAAATATATAAAAGATATTTTGAAAAAGTTCAATATGTCAGATAGTTCGGTCATGAAAACACCAATGGCTACTGGTACACTCTTAGACGCGGATCCCTCCGGGAAACCTGTTGATCAAAAGGTGTATCGTAGCATGATTGGTTCTTTACTTTATCTGACTGCCAGTCGCCCGGATATAATGTTTGCCACATGCTTTTGTGCGAGATATCAGTCTAATCCTAAAGAGTCGCACTTAACTGCTGTTAAGCGAATCCTTAAATATCTCAAAGGTTCTCCTAATCTAGGCCTTTGGTATCCAAAGGATTCTCGTTTTGAACTAACTGCCTTTACAGATGCTGATCATGCTGGTTGTAAGCTAGACCGGAAAAGCACCTCTGGATCATGTCAATTCATAGGTGACAAACTTGTGAGTTGGACTTCAAAGAAACAAAACTGTGTTTCAACATCCACTGCCGAGGCTGAGTATGTAGCTGCTGCTAGCTGTTGTTCTCAAGTCCTCTGGATGACGACGCAGTTAAGGGACTTTGGATACAACTACAAGCGCGTTCCGATTTATTGTGATTCCAAGAGTGCAATATCTATAACTGCTAATCCGGTACAACACTCGAAGACCAAGCATATAGATGTACGCTATCATTTCATCAAGGATCATGTAGAAAAAGGTAATATTGAAATGCACTTTGTTCAAACTGACTTCCAGTTAGCTGATTTTTTCACCAAGCCATTGGATGAAAAGCGATTTCAATTTCTCATCAGCAAACTTGGTATGTTGAACATGTCTTAGACCTTACTCATGATTCAAGGGGGAGTATTACAAATCTTGATAGTGTGTTATTTTCCAACTGTTGTTAACGAGAAAGGAATCATTTTCATAAATGATTACCATTGTTTCTTTCACTTATGCAGGTTGGTTCAAGTGACTATGGCTTCTAATCACATCGGATTAGAACCCGCACTTCAGTGCCTTATTTTTCTGTTTTTTCTTAATCTTTAAAAAAAAAAAAAAAAAGAACCCTATAGTGATTTAAGGGGGAGAATATCTGTGATATTAACAGATTTTTGGATACTTAAATGCTTATCTGACCGTGTGTTCTTAAAGATAAATACTTGTGTTTTATCTTGTCAATATACTTTGTCAAGTATTCATACACATAACGGTTTAGCACATTCTATTTAACTTTGTTATTACCATGTATCAAAAGTTAAATCTTTCTATGGTAATACTCACGTTAGTTGTATTAACTGTTGATTGAATCAAACGTCATTTCATGTGCTTTCATTGAACATATGTTTATATATTGTTCATATAAACAACATTCGTTTTTGATTCTCCAAAATCTTATTCTTCATGACAAAATGATATGAGCTTAATCGTCAAACTCTTTTAGTTTGAGGGGGAGAATTGCATCGTCATACATAACTGTTTTGACATCGTCATACATGGGATTCAGTGTGTGAGCTTAACAGAACTTCCATGGATTCACGATAACCAGTGTTTCCTACCCAGGAAGTATTCCCTGAGTGATTGAGGGGAGAAGGGTCAAAAGAATTGAGTGATGGTGTGTGAAGAGGTAAAATGAAAAAGAGAGATTGGTTAGACGTGAGCATTAAAAGAAAGAGGGTGAGAGAACAGACTAAAAGAATATTAAACTCTGCACCAAACTACTTTCTGAGTCGGGCAGCCACATAATCTGATTGGATCACATTCTTTGGTGACCATCATTGAAATAGGCAACTAGCCCATGCCATCTCTTGCATACAACCCCACCAGCTACTCATTCTTTTCTCAAAAAGAGAATGTTTCACATTTTCTGGGGACGCAGCACATACGCTATTGGTTCTTCATTTGGAAGATACTAATATTGAAAAAGAAGGAAAGTTGCCCCACCTTCGAACCCTTTCTCATGCACATTGAGTCTTTGTACAATTTGTTGCTGTCTCAACAAGTTTACATACTTTGAGCCTTTATTGAAAAGCAATCATCTATGCTTAATTCTTTCATACACATGCACAAGCACACAGAAATATGTTTTCTGTCAGAACGTTCATAGATAACCATGTGTTATTCGATGATTGAATGGAAGACCTGGGGAGTCTACATCAAACCAGCTCCTTGTATAGTAACTTTGTGTTACTCAGTGACTCTGTGTCATTGACAGGCATTCTAACTGAGTCATTTGTTGATTCAGGGTTACATCTATTAAACTGTTTAAATTTGAAAAGATTCAAATGGTTACTACTTTCTATTTTAATCTGAAAAGATTGAAATAATCACTCTTTCCATCTGGGAAGACTGCTCTTATTTCCATACAGGGCTCGTTACATGATGAAGACTATGCTTACATGATGATCATACACAAAGGGGGAGATTGTCTTGAAAAGGGGGAGATTGTTTTGCCAAGTTTTGATGATGTTGATTATCACCACTCATCAAAAAGGGGGAGAAGATATAAAAAGGGGGAGAAGATACAAAAAGGGAGAATACAATATGAAGATCTGATGATTTTCAAAATTTTAAAGATTTGAAGATTATTTAAAGATATCAAGTTTTGAAGTTTTAAAGCTATCAACGACATATCTGAAGAAAAGAGAAGACCCGAAGACAATTGCAAATTTTTTTTAATCTTGAATCCAAAGGGGGAGATTGTTGGATCATAATTGTATTCAAGATTAAAGTTAAAGTTAAGGGTTTAAACTGTAATTGTTTGATAGTTATAGTTAAAGGGTTTAAAGTGTAATAAGTCAATAGTTTATTAGCTATTGGGCCCAAGCCCATTAGAAAGCCCATTAAGGTTAAAGCCCATATGGCCTGGGTATTTAAAGTTTTGATTAGTTTAGTTTTAGGTTAACCTTGTAAGAACTCTGATAATTTTCTAAATAGTCGCTGTAAGTTTTCTCTGTATTCAAAGGGTATCAAGAACACTCAAGGGTTTCATTGTTTATTCAAGGGATTGGTACGTTATTATTAATCTTTATATCTCTTGATTATTATTGTGTTGCTTGATTACTTGATTGATTGTTTACCAACTAGATTAAATCTGGGTTAACATTGATCAACAAGTTCAGACCGGTGAGAATTCACCAGAAGCACAACAAGCTTCTGAGCAGTGCCCAATGCCATCACCCCGATCTGATTTCCAAATTCCACAAGATGTGAATCCTGATCAATTCTTGATTTCACCATCTGAAATGAAACCACAACAGCCAAATAATCATCATCAAGTTCACCATCCGTATAGATCCTTTGGTACTGGATATCTTGAGAAATCATCCACTCCGAGATGCTCTTACTGTTGAAGCTGTTGTTCCAGAACTCTATGTACAACAAGCTTGGAAAACCATCAGGATTTCCCACATGAACGAAAACGGAGTAAGAAGTCACATTCTGAAACTGTTCTATTTAGTGGTTCATGACTTGCATATTAACTATGCTCAAATATTCTGGACTGAACTGTATGAAAAAGTGGTGGCCAAGAAGTCTGCTAAAGCTCCGAACTATATTCCTTACCAAAGATTCATGGCGCTTATTGTCCGAAGCATGTTAAGAAGTAACAGGAACATACCAACCAGAATCAATCATCCACATGCTCCGGTCAGTGAAATGAGGTATTTGATGAGGCAGAAGAAAGAATTTTCTTTTATCATGCCTGTATCTGAAGCATTGTTAGACTATGCAGATCCAAAGTGCGCTAGTGTCATAGATTATAGAGAGTCTATGGGACGGCCATAACCGGTCATCCCTACCCAAGGCTCCCTCCTTAGGCGAGAGGAGTCTGTGAGCGTTTCTGCTACCTCGGGGGTACATAAATGGGGAGAGAAGAGAAAAAAATACCGAGAGGGGTTCTGGAAGGGGTCAGAGACCACGACTAGAGGCATCAGGGTCATGAGTTGTTACCCCACATATAGTGACACCTCCTGTCGATGAAGGTCATGGATCTGAACAAGATTTGGATCTTGCACATGATGAACATGCTGATAATGAATGTGATACAAGTCTAGTGCCTTCTGCTTCTAGTTCAAAAGATGGTGATGAGGAAACTGAATCAGATTCTATTGGTGGATCAACTGATGATGATAAGGATGATGATGACAATGATGAAGATGATGCTCATGGTAATGATGATGCTATTGTTGTTACTGTTTACACCTCTAAGACTGTTGTTGATACTGAGGTTGTTGAAATTGCTGATGATGAAGAATCTGCTAAGTTTGTTGAAACCCAAGCTGATATACTTGGTGATGTAGATGTCTTTGCTCCATTCTATGATACTGCAGACATTGGAAGTGGAAGAGCAACGCCAAGTTGATTCCATTTTAGATGCAGTAATTAGTGAAATAAGGGGATCTGAGGGAGATAAAGTAGAAAATATTGAGAAAGAGAGTGCTAGGGAAGGAAAAGAACATGGTGAGAGTGAGCGTGTGTATACCCGAACCTACCTATCAAAAAGGGCAACCACATCCAGTGCTCCATCACATGTGTTGCGTACAGATGCACAAGACATAAGTAGCCCACTTATGCAATCGCACACCCCAACCAGCCACTCTATTTCTTCTCAACAAGAAATAATTTCAAGTTCTCACGGGGATATAGCACAACGTCTACCGGGTTCTCATTCGGAGAATCAAGGTATTGAAAATAGAGAAAATCTGCCTCGGTTCTCATCTTCATTTCATTCACAATTGAGTATAGTGCCTTATCGTTTACCGATTATTATTTCTAGGACACTTTTTACTGATTCTACCATCTGTTGTCTTAGTGACCCGATCGGAACAACCGTAGTAGCTCCGCAATCCGGACTACAAGGATCGGTTGGAAGTCCTGTCATCGACACGTCTTTTCCAACGATGAACACATGCCATGCAGTTGTTTCCACAACTGACATGTCAACGGTTAATCTAAGTGATACCGGTGTTATTCACCCAGACTGTGTGTCAAAGGAACTTCTCGACGGCGCCTTAAAGGCTGTTGAATCTCGTATTCTTGAGAAGGTGCAGGAGGAAGTTGGAAGTATTAAACGTCTTTTGAAAGGGAAGGATCCAGTAATTGAACCTGAACCTGTCCAACATAGTCAGCAAACTCCAAACACTCAACCTGCAGATTTATCCATTGATGAGCTTAAATATTTGCTTCTTGCAAAGTTGCTATCTCAAGCTCTGGATTCTCAGCATGATGCAGATCTTCTTACCCTTCTGCAATCCCACCAACAAAATCAACCGCCACAGACTGTTCAACCAGCAGATGTGGTTAGTGCCTCAGAGTTTTATTCTTTTAAATATGATGTTATGTTTTCTCTATCTAAAATCAAACAGGTAGAAAAGGGAGAAACAAGCAACTGCTACTGGATCTGGTGTATCAGTCATGGTGGAAGAAAAGACTGAAAATGTTGAAGGTGAAAAGAGGGGAGCTGATCATGATTCTGAGTAGAATGATCAAATGGAGATTGTATTGTATATTGGAGAAGGTGTTGAATCGAGGGTTGAAAAGCCTAAGATTGCAACAAGGCAGGAAATTCTAGAGATTACAGGTCTTCCTAATCCTGATGTAATTGCTCTTGAAGATGATACTTTTGATGAAGCTGATGCAAAGTATGTACTGTATTGGAAAATGAAAGAGGAAGGTCAAAAAGATGAATTCTTGGAGCTGGAATCTGATGATGAAGTTGTTGATGTTACTGAGTTTGTTAAAAGAGCTCAAGAGATTCCAGAGAATAAAGCAAGCATACTTGATGATTTATTTGAGGACAGGGACACAGAAGCTTTGAATGATATATTCGCTCATAGTACACCTGAGGGATTACATTTAAGTCCTGTTCATGAGAGTGTTCCTGAACCAAGTATTTCTGTAGTTCAATCTATTCCTTCATTCAGTGAGTTTAGTTCTCATCCCAGTGTTGTTCAAACTGATGTTGCTAAGCAAAATGTTGAATCATCTGTCAATCCTGATTCTGATGTTCATATGCCTGATACTCATGTTTCTGATACTCATATGGAAGAAGAATTTCCATACCAGAAGAAACCTGGAAGTCCAGTTCATCATGAGGAGTTTGTTAAGGAACCACCAATTGTGCCAAACTTTCCACAGACTGAAGCAGGTCCTTCAGATAAACCAGAAGAAAGTTCTACTCCATTTACTAGATATGATGAATCTGGTATGTCTATGGAAGAGATTAAGAGAATCAGAAGAATGTTAAGAGTTCCTTACTTAGAAGAAGGTGTTAAGATTTTTGTGAGCTATATCAGACAGCTAGATCAAGCTCAACTTCTGGGTATTCAAGACAAGTCACCAGAATACTAGAAGGATTACATCAAGTTGTTGCAAGTAAGGAGCCGAACTCAAAAAGAAGTCAGGATCAAGCATGAAATTGTGCAAGTGTACTTTGTTTCCATGAAGAACTATAATAGCATTTGATATCCTCAGTTTGAAGTTCAGAGAAAGAACTTGTCTACTTATACTTTCAGTGAAGCTGATTTTCCAAACATAAACTTTTGGGATATAGAGTTTATGTATCATGACTTCAGAAGTAGAACTATCAGACATCCTGATATTGTGTTTGCTTTGGATTACAACAAGAGATTTATCCGAAGGCATATCTATCATACTTATTTATATGATTTTCAGCTTGGTATTGAAACTAACCAAAGGAGAGTTAATTTACTAGATATGATCAAGCATGAAATTGTGCAAGTGTACTTTGTTTCCATGAAGAACTATAATAGCATTTGATATCCTCAGTTTGAAGTTCAGAGAAAGAACTTGTCTACTTATACTTTCAGTGAAGCTGATTTTCCAAACATAAACTTTTGGGATATAGAGTTTATGTATCATGACTTCAGAACAGTTCAATCTATTCCTTCATTCAGTGAGTTTAGTTCTCATCCCAGTGTTGTTCAAACTGATGTTGCTAAGCAGAATGTTGAATCATCTGTCAATCCTGATTCTAATGTTCATATGCTTGATACTCATATTTCTGATACTCATATGGAAGAAGAATTTCCATACCAGAAGAAACCTAGAAGTCCAGTTCATCATGAGGAGTTTGTTAAGGAACCACCAATTGTGCCAAACTTTCCACAGACTGAAGCAGGTCCTTCAGATAAACCAGAAGAAAGTTCTACTCCATTTACTAGATATGATGAATCCGGTATGTCTATGGAAGAGATTAAGAGAATCAGAAGAATGTTAAGAGTTCCTTACTTAGAAGAAGGTGTTAAGATTTTTGTGAGCTATATCAGACAACTAGATCAAGCTCAACTTCTGGGTATTCAAGACAAGTCACCAGAATAGCAGAAGGATTACATCAAGTTGTTGCAAGTAAGGAGTCGAACTCAAAAAGAAGTCAGGATCAAGCATGAAATTGTGCAAGTGTACTTTGTTTCCATGAAGAACTATAATAGCATTTGATATCCTCAGTTTGAAGTTCAGAGAAAGAACTTGTCTACTTATACTTTCAGTGAAGCTGATTTTCCAAACATAAACTTTTGGGATATAGAGTTTATGTATCATGACTTCAGAAGTAGAACTATCAGACATCCTGATATTGTGTTTGCTTTGGATTACAACAAGAGATTTATCCGAAGGCATATCTATCATACTTATTTATATGATTTTCAGCTTGGTATTGAAACTAACCAAAGGAGAGTTAATTTGCTTGCACCTAACATGACTCATCCTTGACTTGAAGAGATTCCACTCTACACAGTACTAAGAGAGCCAGAACTTGGTGTTGTTTATGAGAATGATTTTAAAAAGGAGAAGAGATTTATGAGGTCAACTGAAGTTGCTAAGTATTCTGATGGAACTCTGAAAGATGTCTTGGAAAATCTAGAAGAAAAGTATGAGGAAAGTGAGAAGCAAAGGTTAGCTGAAAATGATCATATGCCTAGAATGCAAAGAATTTGTACTGAAGATGTCATAGAGATAATCAAGGACAGAATCAGATTCAGACAGACAATCAGAAGGTTTGAGGGATATCTGGGATTGAGAAGAACAAGCATGGATATATGGAATAGTTAAAGATTTTTCAAATTGCTCAAAAAAGGGGGGGGGGGGGGAATGTTAGAATAGAATTTTGAGTCAATTTGTTAAGTAGTTTTGTTTAAATGTGTTGACTTTTCTATGTAGCTTGTGTAGTGGTCAAGGTTGTGTTTGACCCTATATAAAGCATTCTTTTGTCTTGTTTTAGTGTGTAATGTGTAAGTCATTGTATTGTAATTTCTCTGTTAGATCAATGACTACGACACTTGTGACTATTTGTCTCTCATCTTAATTCTTGATTGTTAATTTTTTTGTGTATGATTAATCATGTTTGCTTGAATATTGGGATCACAAAAACCTTAAGTTATACTTGTGTAAAATTTGTAATAAACAGTTTGGCGCGCACCATGGCACTACAACTAGATATTCTTGTTCGAAATAAACAAGCTTTTTTCAGGCTTACATCTTTATTTCTTGTGTATGAATGGCTTTTGCAAGAAACCAACAAGATGTGATTGCTTGTTTGCCAGTTGAGTTGGAAGCCAATCGTCACAGATAGCTCGATTAGTGGAGCAAAATACCAGCCTCATACAAAGAATAACATATACCTTTGTAAATGTTGCAGTACCATCCTATTCACAGTTCATTCCACAAAATTCCTTGGTTGTGCCATTATTCTGAGGACCTCCATTCCTTGGTCATACAACCATGACTCCTCAAACCAAAATTATGCATCCACCTCCACCATTTTTCTCCAAATATGATGTGACACCCTAAAATGAGGTAAACTAACGGATGTCGAGTCCACCAAATAATAAGTAACCAACTAGACCTTTGTCAACAATTAAAATTGCAACAGTGGTAAGTCGGGTCGAATCCACAGGGATTCAATTTAACTTATTACGACCGGATAATTCACACACAAATACGAATTATAAAATTAAATTGCAAAAGGGGGGGGGGGTTGGATTGATCTTAAACTAACATACGAATCAACGAAATTATAAAAATGCAATCAAAATTAAAAACCCAACATTAGTTCGTTCTTGATGAGGATGCTAAAACCTATCATTGATTTCGCAAATGTAAAAGTTAGGACAAGCTTAAGCTGGCTATGGTTACCAACGAGCTCTGACAACCTTAGTTTTCACCAAAATGGACATTAGCTAAAACGAGCTCTTTAGCTAAATCGTAACTACAAATGAAACAATGAACAAGCTCTTAACGTTCCAGGTGTGGTTAGCATTAACGAATTGGAAACACTGACTCAAAGAATTAAGCACATAAGCTCGGCTTAATTATCACTTTGATTGAGAGATTTCAAGAACTCAATTTAATAACCTTATCGAAATCAAAAGAGTTCCATTGTTACTATATCAAAATCAATAGACAATTACGTATCTAGGATTTTGACTAACAATAATTCACAAGAACATCAAATAATTGGCCAAATCAATTAACATTTAAATGAAATTGACATTTAACCTAGAAATCAACAAATAAACTTGTCCCAAACAATTACAACGAAATCTCAAAGTGAAAAGCATCAAAATCCAAAACTAACCAATGTTGGAATGGAAGAAATTAGCCACACGTGGCTAAACTAGGGTTACCAAAACGAAATATTCAAGAAATTACCGAAATGGAAGAAGAATTTAATGATGAGATGCTCCCAAATACACTTGCTTGCTGTTGCGTTTTCTGATTTTCGTCCTAAAAAATCGCTCTCCTAATTTGACAGTTACCAATCACTATTTATACCTCCCAATAAGAAAACCGCTCAAAAAAATATGAAAACCCATGATTCCGGGTCGCTCGCGGCTGCTGGCGCGGATGTGGACGCACAGGAACTCGCCCGAGAAGGAATTAGGGACCGAACAGTGCTGGGTGCGGTTGCCGGCGCGACTCTAGGCGCGCGGCGGTCGCGTGGTGCTCTGACTTTGCTCGACACAGTGTCGGCGCGGTTCTAGGGGCGTTTTGGGACGTGCAGAAGTCGTACGGTGCTCTGCTGGTCTCTTCCCGATTCTTCTCGGCTTGTTCACGAAGGGGGAGTCCATCAAGGGGATAGGCTCAATGCTTGGGCTTTTTCCTTTTCTTCTTGGGCCTAAATTACAAAATAGAAATAATTAGCTTAAGTGGGCCTACTTTATGAGATAAATGATAAAGATAATTGGGTTTTTAAACCTAAATTGTAACATAAAATGTATCTATCATAAACAAATAAATTTGAAAGGAAAAGGAAAAAAAAGAAAGGAAAATAAAATAAAATTGATTTTTATTTTATTGGACCAAAAAAAATATGAAGTAAAAAAGAAGAATAAGAAGAAATAGTTGAAATGGGTCAAGTATGCCATTTAATAAAAGTGGGAAGTGAAGAAAGGAGTTTAGGTTAAATCGGATTAAAAATGAAAGAAAATATCAGATCATGGGTGAAAAGTGTAATATTGGCAAAAGTATTTAAGCCAGGGGGCTGAATATCAGTAAGTGATAGTCGGGGGTGTGTCAAATATGTACTTCCTCATTATGGAGGGACCTGTTTTGCCAAAGGTACAAGTCTGATTGAGAATCAGATTTTGAAAACGATGGTTGATCTTGTGTGGTTCCTATTGGTTATATTTGTCAACTAATAAGACAAAAAATTTAGATAAATGAAGAGAACCGATCAGAGAACATTTTGGTTCAAGAAAATCGGGATTTGGTCGAATGAGAGAGAAATCGGAGGTTGAAATTCAAAGTCGAAAAGCTCCGTTTATCGGCGATTATAGGTAAGATACTCAACCAAACTTCATGATTTTTATGTCTGTAGCTTCGGTTTTAAGTCCTTTATCGAATCTCAGTAGTCTTATATCTCAGATTTTAGTTTAGTTTGTCTGATTTCGAGTTTTTCTTTGGATTTTCGAGTGGTTTATAAACTGAAAACTTGAATGATGAACTGGGACTCAATACTTGATGGTTTTCGTCAATTTTTGTTCCTATGGTTGAGGAAAATAGTTTCTAGAGTTTTTGGAAAAAAAAATCGATAAAAACAGTTGAAAATGGGACCAAACGGCCGAAGGGTTTCACCCAACCTTTTACTTATTTTGAAGATGAGAAGTTGTGGCTCATTTTGGGTGACTTAAAGGCATTTTGGTTGGTGGATTCAAGCTATGGTTAAGGTAAACTTCTATTCTCTTCATCTATGGAAATTAGGGTTTTGGTTTAATAGAGATCTTCATGCATAATGTTTGGGTATGATTCTAAATGGTTAGATGTAAATATTTATGGTTAAAGCTTATGGATCTAGGTTTTGGAAGTTTTTGGCTTGAAGATCCAAGTTTCTTAAAAGGAGCTTAAGTTGGGGAAAATCTAGATTTAGTCTAAATCTAGCAAGGTGAGTTCAAGTTGATTTGCGAAAACGTTGTACATGTCAAAATGCTCACTTTAAAGTATTTATGTATTTATCATGAAATTGTTAGTTGTTGAGTTATTTGGTGAGTTTTGATCATTTAAGGTGTTTGTCTTTAAAAATCTTGTAAAAGCCCCTCACACATTTGGGATTTTTGGGATATCTTGAAAAAAAATAAGTCATTTTAAAGTGTTTGACGATTTATTGCATAAATGGAAATTATTTGGTAAAAAGACTCTTTTAAAGTTTGTTTGGGTAAAAGGTTTGGTTTCGTGTTATGGAACGTTTTGAAAGGATAAATAGTATAAATCTATTTGGAAAACCATTTGTCCCAATCTAAACTGTATTAGAGTCTATTCAAGTATTTTAGAGCATGTGTTTGCATGACGTGGGTCGTGTGCGTTTATTATTTGGGGATCGTTAATCGTTGGTCAAAAAAGATTTTGAGCACTTTAGCTCGGTGTCGACTTAAAAGAGTCTCGGGGACAATTGTCCGGTTGTAATGGCTCAATGTAGAGCCCGATTATGAATTACATGCTAATGCATCGTGTTGCATATTGAGGTTGATTACATGCTCGAGTGTGTTGGTCATTCTTGTGTAGTCATGTAATGTTAGACTGTGTTGCATTGGATCCATAGGCACATAACTCCGCCTGTTTTGATGGTCAATTAGGTATTTTGGGGTTGGACTCCGGGACCCATGTTTTACGATCATGAACTTTTCAAGTAGGCACTAGGAGGGTTGAGTCTGGAAGTGATACCGAGGAGGTAGGCACTAGGACCTCCGCCACTTGAAGTAATGCCTTGGAGGTAGTCTTTAAGTGTGTCGGGCCTTCGGGGTGGAGTCCTTTGTAATATTCACCAAGGTCAACTGTCTCTTGAGGTGAAACTTGTTAAGAAGTCGTAGGGACACTTGGGCTTTTATGCCGTGAGGTGTCATGCGATTAACGTTGTATGGGTGACATACTTTTGTGTTCCTCCACTCTCAACGGATACGGGTCTCCCCCGTCATCGGCCAACAGTATTTTAAATGTTAACGCCTTACTTTATTATCGTTGGATTGTGGTCGACTGTAAATGATGACCTTAATATTGGGTTTCCCCCGTCTTTGGATTTGAATGGAATACGTCCTTCCCATGTTTTGGTATTTGGTTTCCTTCCATTTTATGGTTGCGTGAGTATTGGGCCTAGTGTCCATGTTTTCGGTGACGTATCGTACATGTGAGTTATTAACCATGATTTATGAGTTGAGTATTTTACCCCACCCGTGCTTGGGTGTTTTTGGATACAACGTTTTATCCACTTTTCTTAAATTAGGAGTCAATCCCCGTTCTCGTTTCGAGTGAGTTTGGGGTTGCATAATTTTATAAAGAATGTTTTGTAGTGGGGTGTCCATCTTTGAAAATGCATGATATTGGAAAAGAGTCGTCTCCAAGTTTAAAGTAAATCATTTGAAAGATTACGATTTTAATTGGGGTTCATACCTTTTTAAAGATATATTTATTCATATAAAACTCTTGAACTCACTAGGCGTTAGCTTAACCTTTTAATTGTCGGCATGTGCAACAGGCTTCGTTTAGGAATAGTTCTAGTGACACTATGAAGAGAGAAGTGCTAATTGTGTGCTTGTGAAGTGAGTATCTTGGTGAAGGCTTCCACAATGGTTTTTGTGAAGAGCAACTTGTATTGGGGTAAAGTAGCATCCGACTACGGTTTAGTCCTTATAACTTATTTGAGTAGATATTTATTGAGGTTATTTATAGAATTTTAATTTGGTTAAATTGAGTTTTGATTTGTAAGAGGAAGTTTTGTCCCTATTCTGATTTTATATCGAAAATTTTAAATTAGTTGCTCTTACCAAATTGAGGACGTTACAAACATAGTTGACTGTTGTTGACTGTTAGACCACAGTCTCATTGGATTTAAGATCATCCAATCTGAAGATCCAATCTGAAGCTAAAGCCGGAAAGTCGACTCTCGATACAAAGTCTAATGTCGTTTGTAATAAATGTCGAAGTAAATTATTGTTTATTGTAATTTTAGTATTTAGTTTAAATTAGTTTAAATATCTAATTATGTTAGATATTAGTTTGTTTGTTGAATATCTAAGTTTGTAATAACATCTAGATAATATCTAGATATTACTTTAGTAAGTTAGATATTAGTTTAGTGTGTTGTAGAAGCTAGCAAGATTCGTAGAACTAAGATCACACAAAAACACACACAAAAAGGTGAAAAACAGAGAACACGTCAAAAGCTTGAATAGATCAATCCTGTAATCGTTTGAATATTAATCAAAACATGTTGGTAATAATATTGTGTTGTTTGATAAGAACTTGATATAGTATTGTGGACCGACAATTGGTATCAGAGCCTGATAAGTGATTCAAAATCAAGTTTTTAAACTCACGACTCTGTGTTAATATTTTCAAAATCATTTTCGAGATTTTGAGTGTTTTAGGTGTTAAAATCGATCAAGTTGTGATCGATATACATGCTAGATTGAGTTGTTGTTGTTTGATTTCAGTTTAAAGCTTAAATCGAGTTCTATTTTGGTGATTTTGTGTCTGAGTTCGAGGTTGAAAAAGTTACCGTGCCATCAATTTTATCTTCGAAAAAGTGATTTTTATCGAGATCAAGTGGTCACAATCAGTACTAGAGGTGTTTTTTTTGTCATATTGGTAGAGTTTGGTACTGCTAATCGACGTCGAAACAGGGTTTTAGTCGAATTTTCGAAGTACAGGACGAACTCACGCAAACACAGGGAAGAACTCACGCAAAGCCCACTTTGCGTGACACACTTTGGGCAACAGACACTTCACGCAAAGTCCAACTCTCGCCACACGCTACTCACGCAAACCCCACTTTGCGTCACCAACAGCTCAAGCAAACCTCAGTTTGCGCAACCCTCTCATCACGAAAACCTCAACTCTCGCTATCAACTAATCACGCAAACATCAGTTCGCGTGATCAACTCCTCAAGAAAAACACAACTTCACTTTGCGCCAACTCCTTGAAACGCAAAGCTCTACTTCACGCTACGTACAACTCACGCAAACTTCAAATTCGCGCGATCAACTTGAAACGCAAAGCTTCAGTTTGTGCGACCCACTGTTCACGCAAACCTCATCTTACGCCAGCCTCGCGAAACGCAAACCATCCTTTGCGCCAACCACCTCTAGCGCAAACCTCATTTGCGCCACCTTCTAAAAACGCAAAGTTTTCCAGACTTAGATCTTTTTATTCAGAATGACTTCCAGAGAAGCCCCTGCAATCGGAACTGACACCAAGCCACCAATTCTCTTTAAAGGAGAATACGAACAGTGGAAAGACCGGTTCCTGAACTTTATTGACAGACATGAGTTGGGTGAATTCATCAGGAAATCGATAGAAGAAGGGATTATGAAACCAGTTATGACGACTCATATGGTTGGAACTGTGCCGACACAGTATGAACTTAAGTATCATGAGCTCGATGATGATAACCTAAAAAGAACAAAAGGTGATAGATTATTGAAGTCATACATTCTACAAGGGATTCCAAACGAAATCTATGTAAAGATTGACAACTATAAAGCCTCGGGCAAGGAGATGTGGGATTAGCTAGAGAAGATGATGCTGGGTTCAAAGGTTGGGAACCAACTCAAACTTTCCAACTGCCTAAACAGTTATGAAGAATTTAAGGGCAGAAGTGGAGAGTCTCTAGAAGGAACTTATGACAGATTCGTGACCTTGCTAAACGAACTAAGCAATAACAAGGTCACCAAATCTCAAATCGAGCTAAACGTCAAATTCCTAAGTATTCTACAGCCGGAATGGAAGAGATTTGCCAGACAGATGAAGCAGATCAAGGATCTGAATGAGATTCCACTTCATGAGGTGTATGAAACCCTCAAACAAAATGAAGAAGAGGTGGATGAAATTCTAGATGAAAAGAGGCAGAAAGTAAAGTCAGTTGAAGACACAGTTGCTCTTGTTGTCAAGAAGAAGAAGAACAAGACGATTGTGTATGAATCAGAAGAAAATAAAGCTTATGCAAACTCTGACTCGGATGACTGTGAACAACTGAAGCAGGCTATGCTCATGCTGACTAAGGCCTTTCAGAAGAAGTTCTACACGAAGCCAAGTTCAAACAGTCAGAGATATTCTTCTGGTCCTAACAATTATGCTCATAAGGAAAGGGTTGAAGGAAGTAGATATGAAGGAAAGAAGTTTGAAGGGAAGAGAATAGAGGAGAAGAAGCCGGAAGAGAGAAGGTATCATGCTGAAGGAAAGAGAATAGAGGAGAGGAAACCGGAAGAGAGAAGATTTCAAGCTGAAGGATCCAGTCAGTCAGAACCACCAACGTGCTACAACTGTGGCAAAACAGGTCACTTTGCCAGAGACTGCCGAAGGCCAAAAGTCAGAAACTCCGATTATTACAAGAACAAAATGCTTCTTGCAAAGCAACAGGAGGCTGGTAAGGCACTGATGGCAGAGGATGAATATTGGCTTGATCATTCAGACGAGGAAGAAGAGGATGAAGAGAAGGATGAAACAGTCAACTTGTGCTTGATGGGAAAGCAGGAATCAGACGCTGAAGCAGATTCAGAAGAGGATGAGAAAGATGAGGTATGTGATTTATCTTATTCAGATTTCATAAATAAAATGCATGCCATGAATTTAAAACAACAAGAGTTAGAGTTGAAGCTTAAGCGAGAAAATGGTGTTATAACTGACAAAAACCAATCGATACAGAAACTTAGCAATGAAATTGCTGAGAGAGAAGTATTGATTGAGGTTTTACATAGAAACAATGACACCAACGCCAAAGAAAAGACAATAATTCTTAAAGAGAATTCTGAAATCAAGTCTAAACTGCGAAAGAGTGAGTCTGATTTCAGTGAGCTTACTAAAATGCATTCTTCATGTACTGAAGAAAACAAAACTTTAATTGCTAAAATAGATGCTTTGGAAAAGAAGTTATACTCATTAGGTCAAAGTGAGCAAACCATTCATCTAAACAAACCGAAAAAGAATAAAGAAAATTGGGGAATCGGTAATGAGAATCCTCGTTATCTTAAAAACGGTATATCTGAAGTGCCTGCACTTTATGATTTTACGTTCTTAAGACTCTCTCATCGATGCCCTGAACTTAAAGTTTTCTGGACTGGATTATCAAAAGAGGATGAAGCCATAGAAACGGAACAATGGAGGAAAACATCTAAAGTTCACCTTCCATTTTATTATGCGAAGCTGAATAATAGTTATGATCAAAAAGATGAAAAGAAATCTATTTCAAATGACTTCTTTCAAAGTTATTCTGTCAAAGAAATGGAGGCAAAGCCTGTTAAAGGTAAACTTTATATCCCTCCTCTTGTTTTGGAAAGTAAGATTTCTGAACTCAAGGACTCTTTAACAGATGAAAGACTTTTGATTGAGATTGAACAAAAAGTTTTTTCTACCGTGCTGAAAAATGTTATTATTTCAAAGGCTTCTAAATCTGATGACATGTTTGGTTCATCAAACGGAGGGTTTGATTTTCTTAACTCTGACAGTGGTTCAGATGGTTGTTTTGAACAATTTGATTTTAATGCGAAACTTCCTAACCATTCATCTTTTGTTGTGAAATCTTTGGGAAAAACCAGTATGCCTGTTAACAGTGCAAAATCAACGAAAGTTGATAACTCAGTCTCTGTGAAAGCTAAAAGTACTAAAGATAAGATTAAATCTAAGCATTCACAGAAACCGAACACTACTGGTAATTCGAAGAAGAATTCGTTTGTTGCTCAGAAGTCTAACTCACGAGTTTCACATGTTTCAGATCTGAGCGAGTGAAAGCCACAAGTTAAATCTCAGTGGCAACCAAAACAGAAGCTTGACAAGGACGATAAATCTTTTTGTACTGTTAATTGTAATAAGACTTTACCTAGTAAAGATGTTTTGAAATCGAATGTTGCTTCTATTTTGAAATACTCATTTACACAACTATTCCAATTATCTAAATCTGCTATAAAGTCTTCCTTTTATGATAAACATGTTTCTAATTCTTGTCAAGATTCTGAGATTTGGTTTGGCAATAATCATGTGCACTCATATCACTTATATCATTATAATGCTTCAAATGAATTTCAAATGAAAAGAGGACCCAATTTCAAATGGGTACCAAAATCTTGTGCTAACACAGTAGGACCCAAATTCCAGTGGGTACCTAAGGCTAAATCTGTGTTGCAGGCACCTAAAGTTTAAAAGGGAGCACAAAACATAGGTTCTTGAATACAACAGTTCAAGACCCGCACTTCAAAGATAAAACAATGGTTTCTGAACACGTCTTTTCAGAACCCGTGCTTAAGAGAAAGATGGCTTCTGAACAAATCAGTTCAAGACCCACACTTCAATGCTCAAAAAGTCTTAACTCAATCTTTGTTTTAAGAATATCTAAATCAATTGTTTCATTATTTCTCTTGTGCAGATCCGTCATATGTGGTACTTGGATAGCGGATGTTCCAAGCATATGACTGGACAAAAGGAGATGCTGTCCAAATTTAAAGAGAAGTATTGCGGAATAGTTAGATTCGGTAATGACCTGTTTTCACCAATAATGGGATATGGTGATGTACAACATGATCAAGTCACGATAAAGAAGGTGAGCTATGTTGAAGGCTTACGACACAACCTGTTCAGTATAGGCCAGTTCTGTAACAAAGACTTAGAGGTCAACTTCAAAGCCAAGAGGTGTTCAGTTCGCACTGAAGAAGGCGAGGAACTCTTGGTCGGTACTCGAGAATCAGACCTCTACACAATCAATTTGTCAAATGTCCAGACTGACAAGCAGGTTTGTCTACTATCGAAAGCTTCGATGCAACAAAGTTGGTTATGGCATCGACGACTCTCTCACCTCAACTTCAGGTACATCAACAATCTGGTCAGTGGAAAGCTTGTCAAAGGACTTCCAGAGCTCAAGTATGAAAGAGAACATCTTTGTGCAGCATGTGAAAAGGGAAAAATGAAGAGGGCTCCACATAAACCAAAGCCTGAACCAAGTACAAGCGCTCCGTTAGAGTTATTGCATATGGACTTATGCGGTCCGATGCGAACTCAGAGTCTAGGCAGAAAGAAGTACATACTTGTTATCGTGGATGATTACTCGCGATACACATGGGTCAAGTTTCTACACTCAAAGGATGAGACACCAGATGTTCTCATCAAATTCCTGAAGACGACCCAGGTGAATCTGCAGAAACCGGTCAAGCTTCTAAGAACAGACAACGGTACAGAGTTCAAAAACAAAAAGGTTGAAGAATATCTTGAATCTGTCAGGATTTCACATCAATACTCTGCTGCTCGAACGCCTCAAAAGAATGGAGTGGTCGAAAGAAGAAATCGTACGCTAGTCGAGGCTGCTCGTACTATGCTAAGTCAATCTGACTTACCTCTATTTATGTGGGCTGAAGCTGTATCGACTGCGTGCTACACACAGAATCGATCCATGATACACCGAAGATTCAAGAAGACTCCTTATGCGTTAATCAACAACCGAACACCGACAATAAAATATTTCCATATATTTGGGTGTAAGTGTTTCGTTCTAAACGATAGAGAGAGTCTCAACAAGTTCAGTGCCAAGGCGGACGAAGGCATCTTCATTGGTTATTCCTCAACATCAACTGCATACCGTATCTATCTGAAGAAGTCAAAGACGGTTATTGAAAGCGTCAACGTCTCGTTTGATGAAGAGATGGCTTCCGAACAACACAGTTCAGAACCCGTGATAACTGGCATACTAGCTTCTGGGCAACTCAGTCCAGAACCTGCGTCTCAACAGAACAAATCAGATGAAGCATCAACGTCAACTAATCATATATCTGATTTAGACTTATTATTTGAATTGTTTTATGATGAATTTCTTGGATCTAATGTAAAGAAATCTGTTGTGGTTGACAGGATGGAAGACTTAACGACTACTCATCCAACCAGTTCAGATATTCCTATTGAATCCAACACCCCAATTCAACAAGAAGTTCCAATTCAAATGCCGACTCCAACAGTTGAAGAAGAGACATGTAATGAAGAGACAGAAGTAGCTGCAACAGTAGGATGTTCTGTATAGATCCATCTACAGCCGGACCAAGCTGTACCTGCTGAGCCTTCTGAACCTACCACTTCAACTACAATCATCATTCCTCCTGAACAAGCTGAAGAAGGTACAAGTGGATTTATAGATGATACAATTGACATACATTCATATAATTCACTACCTCATGAACATAAATGGACCAAAGAGCATCCGATAAGCCAGATCATTGGCGATCCATCAAAACCGGTGCAAACTAGGTCAGCATCAATAAATATGTGCATGCATGACTCATTTCTGAGCAAGTTCGAGCCAACTCGCGTATCAGAGGCACTTGCTGATCCAAAATGGGTGATCTCAATGCAAGAAGAGCTGAATCAGTTCGATGCACTTCAAGTCTAGAGACTCGTACCAAAACCTCAAGGTAAAACAATTATAGGTACGAAGTGGGTTTTCAAGATCAAAAAGGATGAAGATGGTACCGTTATCTGAAACAAGGCAAGACTTGTAGCCAAAAGATACAGACAAGAGGAAGGAATCGACTATGACGAGACATATGCTCCTGTGGCACGATTAGAGGCAATTAGAATGTTTCTAGCCTACGCCGCCCACAAGAACTTCACGGTCTTCCAAATGGACGTGAAGACTGCCTTTCTGAATGGCATTCTGAAGGAGGAAGTCTACGTCTCTCAGCCAGAGGGTTTTGTCAATCAAGAGAAGCCGAATCACGTCTACATTCTCGACAAAGCACTCTACGGTCTGAAACAAGCTCCTCGTGCCTGGTATGATGTCCTTTCCCAATTTCTAGTCAAGTCTGGTTTTTCAAAAGGTACGGTGGATACCACTTTGTTTATCAAAAAGGAAAAGGCCGATATCATTCTAATTCAAATCTATGTAGATGATATTATTTTTGGCTCTACAAATCCTAAGTACTGTAAGAATTTTTTTAACCTTATGGTGTCAAGATTTCAGATGAATTTGATGGGTGAGATGAATTTCTTTCTCGGATTACAAGTCAAACAATTTTCATCGGGTATTTTTATCAATCAATGAAAATACATTATGGATATTCTTCGGAAGATCAAAATGGAAAATTCAAAACCGATTGGTACCCCAATGGCACCAGGTACTAAGATTGGCACCGATCCTTCGGGTAAGGCTGTTGATGTTAGGACTTACAGAGGAATGATAGGTTCTTTAATGTATCTTACTTCTAGTAGGCCAGATATAATGTTCTCAACATGCTTATGTGCACGATATCAGGCCAATCCTAAATAAATCCATATGTCTGCAGTAAAGCGCATATTTAGGTATCTGAAGGGGACTGCAGATCTTGGTCTGTGGTATCCTAAAGATACAAGTTTTGAACTAACAACGTATACAGATGCAGATCATGCAGGTTGTATTTTAGACAGAAAGAGCACGTCAGGACATGTACAGTTCCTCGGTGATAAACTCGTAAGTTGGGCATCGAAGAAGCAACTTTGTGTTTCAACTTCAACGGCTGAAGCAGAATATGTAGTTGCTGCTAGCTGCTGTTCTCAGGTCTTATGGATGAGAACACAATTGCGCGACTACGGTTTCCACTTCAACAAAATCCCGATATATTGTGACTCCAAGAGCGCCATCGTAATAACAGCGAATCCTGTTCAACACACAAAGACTAAACACATAGACGTCAGGTATCATTTTATTAAAGATCATGTCGAAAAAGGAACAATTGAACTTTTCTTTGTAAAAACTGATTATCAGCTTGCCGATTTGTTTACCAAACCTTTAGACGAAAAGAGGTTTAACTTTCTTGTCTCTAAGCTTGGTATGCTAAATCTAAAGATTTAATCAGTAGTTACCTATCAAAGTTTTCTAATTGTATACTTTTTCATCATTTCTTCATTCTTAGTTCTGATTGATATCTGTACTTCTATATTCTGTTCATGATCCAAGGGGGAGTATGAGAAGAAATTGACAAGTGGTCAATATTATTTTGAGGGGGAGCTCATAAGATTTCTGCATTTACCTTTTATGCCAAAATTTTGTAATGCAAGATTTTAGAGGGAGCTCTTCAAGTCAAGGAGTACGGATATGACTTCTGATTGTTTCTTATCAGAACTCGTACTTTAATAGTTTTACTGCTTTTTGTCTTTTCAATTTAAGTGAATAAATTTTACTTTGACTTGACATAAGATTTTTGCAGAATTTTTGAGAGAAGCTTACAAATTCATGTGTTTATGACTTTAAGCTTAGCTTCATGAGATATAAGATCGCACGTTAAGGTACAATCCTTTATCTTAATCTCATATATGGTTGATAAGTGGACAACTTTCAATCATAGAAAACATTGTTCTAAATGTTCAAACCACTTCCCGATTCTCAAAACAAATTCATGAATTGGAAGTGTGACTTTAAATGTTTTCAAGTTCTACATTATGCTTTAACTGAAATAGTTAAACATATCTGAGCATCATATGCATAATAGTAAAACATGATTTCTTTATGCTAGGACTTAACACAACTTCAATGGAATCACCTTAACCAGTTATTTCTACCCAAGAAGTTAATCCATAGTGATTGAGTGTGAGAAGTCAAAAGAAATGAGTGTGTCAAACAAAGAAAGAAAGTTTGATTAGAGTGAGCTAAATGTTTAAAAGAAAGAGGGTGTGAGAATAGAGTTAAAAGAATATCACAACTCTGCACCAACTTTTTCTGAGCCGGACAACCACATTACTAGTGTTTCACAATTCTTTGGTGAACATTATTGAAACAGACAACTAGCCCATGCCAACTCTTGATCAAACCTCACTATCTACTCATTTTATTCTCAACAAGAAAGTGTTTCATTTTCAAAGGGGAAGCAACACATTTACTATCTGATTTTCATTTGGAAAATCTGGATATTGAAAAGAAGGAAGTCTGCCCCACCTTCGCACTTCAATCATGCACATTGAGTCTGTGTTTAACTTACTGTTGTCTCAGTGGTTTACACAAATTTTGAGCCTATAAGCAATCATCCGTGCTTAATTCTTTCTATCACAAGCACGAACACACAAGGAATTTGTTTCTTGTCATAACGTTTATAGAAATTACCTTTGTGGTGTTTCGATGATTAAATGGAAGCCCTGGGGGAGTCAACATCAAACAGCTCCTTTTCCAATGTGTATTCGTTACACACAGTGACTTAGTGTTACTGACAGGCATGTTAACTGATTCATTAGTTGATTCAGGTGTTACACGACTATTTTGTCTAGATTTGAAAAGATCTGGATGAATATCTTTTGAATTGACGGATCAGAGGCTCCAAGTGAAATACATTTCTTACTACAAGTTTTGATGAAAGCGTTGCTCTTTTCCTCAAAAAGGGGGAGAATCTAAAGCTTGAAGAAATGTCCAATCCATTACATTACAAGACATTGGAGAAGAGAAAAGCTAACAAAGAACTGCGAGATCAAAGTATTTTGAAGACATGCTGATTTCCGATAAATTTTCTACGAAGATACTTTGCTAAAGCATTCTGAGCTAGAGAAAGAGATTGCATCTTCTGAGCTGAAAAAGAAGACTGAATTGCTAAAATCTTTTTAGTAATGATCTTGATCCAAAGGGGGAGATTGTTAGACCACAGTCTCATTGGATTCAAGATCATCCAATCTGAAGATCCAATCTGAAGATCCAATCTGAAGCTAAAGCCGGAAAGTCGACTCTCGATACAAAGTCTAATGTCGTTTGTAATAAATGTCGAAGTAAATTATTGTTTATTGTAATTTTAGTATTTAGTTTAAATATCTAATTATGTTAGATATTAATTTGTTTGTTGAATATCTAAGTTTGTAATAATATCTAGATAATATCTAGATATTACTTTAGTAAGTTAGATATTAGTTTAGTGTGTTGTCGAAGCTAGCAAGATTCGTAGAACTAAGATCACACAAAAACACACAAAAAAGGTGAAAAACAGAGAACACATCAAAAGCTTGAATAGATCAATCCTGTAATCGTTTGAATATTAATCAAAATAGCTTGGTAATCATATTGTGTTGTTTGATAAGAACTTGATATAGTATTGTGGACCGACATTGACTTTTGGAGAAATTAAGCCATTAATGGGATATTATGGTATAAATAGGCATGGAAACGGGGTGGGATGGGGCAGGTTTAACAATCCCCGGCCCCGGTCCCCGGCGGGTACGGGAATTAACACCCTATTCCCGGTCTCTTTTCTGGTAAAACCCGGTCAAACCCCGGTTCCCTGTCCCCGGTTGAGACCCAGTCCCCAACCCGTAATTTTAAATGGTATATTTCAAAGCTTAGTGTGTTTCAATGGAGAGACCTTGTGTTTTTGCATGAGATGAACTAAGATTACAACATTGTATTAAGTTATATTTAAGAAACATATAACATGGAATTTGAAGGAGGGAACCAACTGAAAGTGGGAGACGAAGATGGTGATTGATGATGTTGTAATAATCTGATGGGCAACATTGAAGCCATAATCTGATGGGGGTAACATTGAAAGTAAGAAAAGGTTTTAAATGATTGGGATACATAAACATTAAATAATATATATTAATAAAATAATTAAATTAATATTAATATATATACCGGGTACGAGGCGGGGCGGGGGTGTGTTATCCCCCCGACCCCGGTTTCAATCAAGTGGGGATCCCTGCCCCCGGCCCCGATACCTGGTTTAACGGGGAATCCCCCGCCCCGGTCGGGTCGGGTGAACCGGGTTCCCCACTGGGTCGGGGCTAATCACCATAAAATGTGTAGGTTTTTGGATGAGAGCTATCAGTAGCCGATCTACATGTAATCATGTGAGTCTTCATGAGACTTACAATGGGATGCATACCTATGTACAAATTTATTTTCAGCATTATATGATTTGTATGGTGATGTGTACATATGCATGATGTTTCAGTTTACATACATGATACAATATATTTTACATGTATGTTATGTATGATCAGTTGCATGCTATGTGTTTTGTTTTCAAATAACTCTAGCATGCTATTTCATATGAAAGTTTTATGATCGATTTTAATGGGTGGGCATTTGACTAGTAAGGGGCTGTTTGGCAGTTGCTGAATGGTTTAGTGCAGAATGATTAAGAGGTTTTTATGATATAGTGTAAAATGAAATATGGTTGTTTGCTAATTGTTCATAATGAAATCAGGGCCCTTAATGGTTAAGGGAGGGTCAAGATACAAAATCATTAAGAGGATTTTGGAACCATTAAGAGGCAACCCTTTTTTTTGCCAAACAAGATTTACCTCTTAGCGATTAAGACGTTGCCACTTAATGGAACCATTAAGAGGTAAACAAACAGCCCCTAAGTCACACGACAAGTGGCACGACCCCGTAATGGGTGTCTAGACAGGTGCAGGTCTAACAACCCAGGGAATGCCAGTGACAAAATGACCCTTATCCGACGAGACAGTTTATGAGATCTCTTTATTTCAATGTTGCATGTTTTCAGAAAACGCATACTATTTGGTACAAAGTTTACAAGTTGATATGTATTATATGAAATGATTTTATTCACGCAAACCATGAACTCACTGAGGTTTATAAGCTGACTATAGTATGCATCTCAGGGACTAAAGGTTTCAAGTTGGACAAGGGAAAAAAGGACACATACAGAGACTTACCTAACCCATTTAAGTTCGATATTTATGTTCAAGCATCTATGGTAGATAAATTAGTAACACAATCCGGTATGGGACGAATTAGCATTTAAGTTACATATTTATTATTTTAAAGCCTTCCGTTGTAAACAATTTTAATTTAGCCGTTATTTTGGAGTATTTTGGAGAATTGTTTTAGATTACGTAACACTTATCAAGGCGAAAATATGGGTGTTACATATGACCTTTTACTGTCGGGCCACCATCCCACAATCGTCGACTCCCATGACAACCACACATGTAACCACATTCCTAATTCCAAGTATTCCATTTTCTGCACTCGAAATCCCGGATTATTCCGATTCTTCCCATAGAAATGGAATTCCTGCGACCATCAGCCTTAACGCTCAAATCTCTTGAGTCACACCTCCAATACACGCTTCCCCCTGACTAATAACTAGGATGACCTTACTACTCGTCGCCTAAAACTCCTAGAAGAGCAAAAAGAAAAACTACAATTGTGGTTGTCTAAACTCCCTGGAGCAGTCGTCCTAGTTGACATGGAACCTATTACTGGTTTCCAAGCCTCACCTTCGCTGACCATATAGCTTTGGTCGACATACCCAAGAAATACAACATCCCAGTTTTCAATCCCACATATTTTGGGATCACCAACCCTAATGAGCATGTCTTTCAATACAAATAAAGCATCTGGAACGCATCAATCCCCCATAATTTTTAGGAAGTTTACATGTGCAAAAGTCTTGGTGCAACATTGACATGAGTTGCCTTGCAATGGCTTATTAACCTTAATCCTAAATCTATAAATTCATTGGCTGATCTGGTCAATGTTTGGGTAAAATTTCACAAGTCACAACCGGCACAAGAAAACCAAACGTCTCCAATCTAAGGATCATTCTTGTATTAAGATAAGGTCCTGATGATCAAACACATCGAAAGTCACTATCGTCCCTGATGACGATAGTCGAGAGTTTCCCACGTCCACGACCATAAGGAACCTCTCGATAGATTTATATCTAACGATCTGTGTAACGTAACTAACGATTACTAACCATTTATTACATGTAACCATTTTTTCTCTATAAGTCTTTTATTACAGGTTTATGACACATAATGACCAACGGATATAACGGATGAACACCATCAAGATCAATCATTATCAAGACCGTTGGACATTTAATGCTCATTTATGGCGACCAAAGGCTATATATATACCAGTTCGAAGAATCGTTTAGGGACAACAAGTGAATATCTGAACTCATTTTCAAGATCTGATACCACTTGTTAGGTCCGAGATCTAGACATTCATGTATGAGATTGATTAGTTATGATAGGAGAAGGACTTTATTGTTTATTAGAAAATGAAAACCTAATCTAGAGAGAGAGAGAATTGTTTAATGACTACATCTTTGATTATGAATTATGAAACAATTACAAGCTAAACACACCTATTTATAGTCCAACAACTATCACTACCTTGTTACAACTCTAAGCCCAAGCCCATACAATACAAGCAAGCCCAATAGGCCCAATTACATTTATAAACAAATCAAATACATTTACTTTCCAAGACTTTCATACACTAACACCAATCACACTATTAATTTACTTTCCATTGTAACATTGTCAATTGTACTTGTAATCACTCCTTCTAAAGGACGACGTCTCTGATTGACGTCCATCTTGACGATTTCTACTATCGTCCGTGGTTTTTACCCTCGATGGGGTTTTTCGCATCACCAAATTCTCTGTCTCTTATTTACTTTTTATCCTTGTTGCACGATTTGTTGATCGATTGCTTATTTTAGTTGTTAAAGCTCCACACCGACTTTAGATCTTCCTTTGGACGATTTTTGGCATTAACAGTTTGGCGTCCACCGTGGGGCCCCAGTTAGAGTAAAATCCTCGACAAAGAGTGTGACTTACTAATAGTTTCAGTGCAACTTTTTGATTGGCATGATCATGGAAGCTCAGGGAACTCAAGCTCACATCATTGCTCAAATGCACATGGAGCTCGATGCTTCTCGCAACCGTATTCACACTCTGGATGAGCAAAATCGCAGAACAGCTGAAGAACTTTCAACAATAAGGAATCCAATAACGAGGAATCAAAAATTCAAAATGTGGGAAACTAGTTTGGGCCTCAGTATGGTCCAAGACCACCTTTTTATATTCCTTTTGTAGGTGTTCCACCACCACCACCTCCATACCCTAGGTCGACGCAAGGTATTGGAGCAACCACCGGAGTCACCACTTTCTCTATCCCGACGATACCAACAATGCCACCTCCAAGAACAGTGTTTTCATCGAGGTCTGTGCTTCACATGTACGCACCAGTCAATGGCGACACTGGAGAGACATCGCAGCACAATGGGTTTTTTTCTAATGCAGGTGTAACATCTCAAGATTCTGGGTTCGTGCCAGTATCGCTCCCTACCAGCAATGGCTTCAATCTGGACGATCCTATCGCACAACGATTGAAGCAGTTAGAGGAACAGAATGAAAAGATGTTGTTGTTACTTGCAAAGCTTCTAGAAGTTGCTGTACCTGTGGACGTTGAACCAAGGACCGGATTCCAAGTGTCACCTTTTGTTGACGAAATCTCTATGGTCGACGTCCCAAAAAAGTACAACATCCCAACGTTTACTCCGAAGTATTCTGGAATCAGCGATCCAGCCGAACATATCGCACAGTATAAACAGTTGATGTGGATTGTGTTAATACCTCATCAATATCTAGATGTCTGCATGTGCAAGAGCTTTGGTGCGACCCTCACAGGTGTGTCACTTCAATGGTTGATCAACTTGCAACCCACGTCTATCGGCAGTTTCGTAGAATTAGTCAACCAATTCTTTCAGCAGTTCGCTTGTAGTCGCAAGATGGAAAAACAGACCAACGATCTCTTCTACATCACTCGGAAGACAGGTGAATCAGTTCGAAACTACTTCAATCGATTTAATTTTGAGATGATCAACGTACGAAATTGTGATGTTCGTACCACGATCGAGGCTTACAAGCGAGGTCTCGACGACAGTTCAGACCTGTATATGGATCTGACAAAGTATCTGCCAAAAAACTTTGAAGACGTTCGAGCTCGAACATTAGCTTACATGTGGGTCGAGGATGATGCGGCCTTCCGTCGCAAACATTCCAATGACAAAAAACGTTAAACGTCAAGAAACCGGACTTCAAGGCTAAATCGAACGCCAGGGTTAAGACGTCCAAGCAAATCTCGAACGTGAGATTTAACAAGAAGAAAAGTGCTCCAACAAACAAATTCCCCCGGTATCCTAATATTTCATCTTACGAATTCAAAGGAACATGAAAAGACGTGGTCGAAGCTTTAAAGAATGTCCAAACTAATGTCAAATGGCCTCCAAAGAATGAAAGAGACGATGCTAAAAAAGATAAATCCAAATGGTGCGACTTTCATAGCAACCATGGCCACATGACAGACAATTGCATCTTCTTACGACGAGAATTGGCTTGGCTCGTGCCAAAGGGCCACTTGCAAGATATGCTAGGCACAAACGCACGACTAGATTCACCTGAGCATGCAAAGGTCGTTAATTGCGTAACTGGAGGTTCGGATATTTGTGGATTAACTTACTCGGCAGCTAAGCGACATGCTAGTCGAGGACCTGAAGAACTTCTTGTCTCACGATCGTTACGACCAAAACACGAGATGGAGTTGGAAGCCATGCCCATCACTTTCGATCAGGAGGATCTCAACGAGCAATGGCAGAAACATCACGATGGCCTGATCATCCAGCTTACGATTGGAAATTGCTCGACCAAGAGGATCCTGGTCGACGGAGGAAGTTATGCTAATATTGTAAAACCCAAAAAAATTATTAAGAATATATATATATATATATATATAATATTTGAAAATGGGACTAAAAGATAAGAAAATGTTTAATTGGGGGTGAAAAATGTAATTTTGATCAAAGTATCAAGGGCAGGGAGTTGTATGTCAATTTTTGAAAACTTTAGGGAGTGAGTCAGATGTCAACATGTCCAATGTTGAGGGACCTGTTTTGTAAAAAGGACAAATCTGATTTCTTGAAAAAGACATGTCGATTCTGAACTTTGGAGCCTCCTATTGGCTCTGTTAGCCAACGAAAAGTGTCAAAAATTACAGATTTAAGTAGCTACTAGTGCCCTTTACAATTTTCGTTCAAGAAAATCGAAATTTCGTTGAGAAACAAGGGAGAAATCGGAGCTCGAAAGTCACCCTCCACAACCTCCGTTTATCGTCGATATAAGGTAAAATACCCAACCAAAATTCGAGTTCTTTATATGGTTAGCTTCGTTTTTAAGTCCTTATCGAACCTTTGTAGCTTTTTGTCTTATATTTTGGTTTAGGACGTCCGATTTTGCGTTTTTATACTGATTTTCGAGTAGCATTTTAAACCAAACTTTAAATGGGTATATGGGACTCAATACTTGATGGTTTTCGTTGATTTTTGTTCCTATGGTTAAGGAAAATGATTTTTTAGAGTTTTTGCAAGAAATATCAAAGAAAACGATGGAAAAATGAGGACAATCAACCTCAAAATCGGACAGCTCTATTTTGAACGAAAATGGTTAGACGCCGGCGACATAAACTGCTAGGCTGATAGTTTTTTAGACTGCACATCACTACTGTTGGACTAGTGAGATTTGTGGGCTTAAACTTCAATATTAAAATATGATTGGTTGGGTGGACTAGTGGAGTGTGGACCGTAAAAGGAAAAAAAAAAGAGAAAAGAAAGTCCATTGGGTAGATTAGCCTCCATCAACAAATATAACTTTTGTTATTATAATAATAATTATTATTATTATTATGATTATTATTATTATTATTATTATTATTATTATTATTATTATTGTAGACTAACTAAATTAGTTGGGTTATTTTAAAATAATAATAATTATTATTATTTTTATTATTATTACTATTATAGGATTACACATAATTTCTAAAGTCTTGTTAGTAAATTTTAAATTGTTATTTACTTAACATATTTGTAAAAAAAAATCATATTACGTAATTATTTTATAGGGAGGTGTTTATGGGATTATAGTTAAAATGACAGAAATTAAGCGTCATATTGTAAGTTAAATATTATTGAGACGCGATGATTCCAATAGTTATTAAAAGGATAAATCGAAGCTATGAGTAGTTATCAAACATAACACTTAAAAGATTTATTAAGTTATTTCGGTGATTTAATAATGGGATTAAGGCGTCGTGTTTAAGTATTGATGGTGACGCTTTAAAATTTTAGAGATTGATTTATAAGTTTAAAAAATGATTATTTTGACGTTTTGGGACGTAAATCGAGTTATAGACTTGGAGTTTGACTAAAGTTAGTCGAGTTTGACAATAGTTGACTTTAGGTTGACTTTTGGAGGAAATAGTCATTAATAGACCATTTGACTTTATTAATTGTTGGTTACTAGTCGGCGACTCTCTAAGCAACCTACATCGTGAGGTGAGTCTTCATGAGACTTACATTAGGATGCATACATACGTACAAATTTATTTTCAGCATTATATGAATTATATGGTGATGTTTACGTATGCATGATGTTTCGGTTTTTATATATGATACGTTATATTTTTCATGTATGTTATTTATGATCAGTTGCATGTTATGCGTTTATTTTGTTTTCAAATAACTCTAGCATGCTATTTAATTTGCAAGTTTTATGATATGTTTTAATGGGTGGGCATTTGACCAGTAAGTCACGGACAAGTGGCACGACTCAGTCAAGTGGGTGATCGAACAGAATAGAAGGTTCAACCTAGGGCGTGTCAGTGACAAAATGACCCGTACCCAACAAGACAGTATATGAAATCTCTTTACTTTCAGCGTCACGAGTTTTCATTTTCGAAAGTTGATGTTTTTATTATGAAGTATGCATATGATATGATTTTACTCACGCAAACCATGAACTCACTGGACTTTATAAGCTGACTATAATATGCATCTCAGGACCAGGTAGTTTGAGGTTGGATAAGGGCAAGGGACATGCTTAGAGAGTACTGGCTTATTATTGTTTTATATTCTGTCTTTTGTTTAGACTTTTATGTATGAATCAGTTGTAACTTAACCTGATTCGGGACAGGTTAGCTCGTGAGTTACGTGATTATGTATTTTGGACACTTCCGTTGCGAACAGTTTCGAATTTAAATTTAGCCAGTATCTTAGAGTATTTATAAAGAATTTGTTTTAGATTACGTAACATCTCTCACAGTAAAAAAAAATTAAGGGTGTTATAAGTTGGTATCAGAGCCTTAGTTTAAGATAATTAGGTTAAGATTCCTTTAACTTAAGCTTAAACTGAGTGGATTTTAGAAGTATGTGTATATTGCATGTTAGTATTGCTTATCATGCGATTAAGTTTTGATCTTACGTCATTATATGACATAGTGTTTTCTTCATGATCTGTAGCAGAGATGGTTCACACCATTCATACTAGGGCTGTCAGTCATGGGCGCGGACGTGGACGCAGACGTGGAGCACGTAGGACACCTTATGGGTTAGGCCCACGTAGGGGATCTTTTGACAGTCACCACTCTATTACCAGGCACGTTTCTGGCCACCACGTCGGGAACGATAGTCCTATCCACAAGGGGGAGACGTCATCACTAGAGTCTGTCAGGCAAGAGTCCTCACTTGAGCCTTCTGAAGAGTACACGCCTCGTACCCCCAGTCGGGAAGACATGGAAGAGACTATAAAGACCCTGAGGAGCGAAAATGATGAGCTAAGAGAATGACTATCCCAAACTCTAAACGGGAACACTAGACTGAGGGGATTGCTGAACAATCTTCAGCAGGCACACATCCAACAGGGATGAGCCCTAAACGAGTTACTGACAGAGAATGCAGATTTAATGGATAAGCGCTATGCCCTGATTTGGGATAAAGTCGTACTGGAACAGGAACGAAGAATTGCTGCTCATCTGTTGGACACTAGAGTCAGAGACATGATTCACTTTTATAGGAAGTGACTATAGATTATGCTGACGTAGTAAGAGGCTATTTCTCCGACTGGGTCGAGTGCTTCAAAAAGGGCCCAAAGGCTAGTGTATTTTGGCATTTCAGACCATCCTCATCTTTTGATCAGTGGGTGAGGGACCCTTACCTCCCTTACTACCCCTCAGATAAGTTTTAGAGGTGGTATCAGTTAGAGAGAGAGAGAGATATCTTTTGGGTATATAGTTTTGTGATACACGTCTAGATAGTTGACCGAGCGTTTATCCGGTCCAGTGCTTCATTAGAATTTTTGAGTAATTGGCAAGGCTTAGAGACGTGTCTATGATTATTAAGTATCTCCCATATTTTGTAAGTAAATGGGATTATGTAATGACTCTCTCTTTTCATGATTAATTAATGAAGCATGATTTTATGTTACAATATGTTAATGAAATTTGGTGTAAATTCCTTTTGCGTACTTCATTATTATATACGACGATTGAGTTATAATTAATAGTGTTATACTATGATCGAATTTAGAACCATCCGAAAATGACCAATACCCTATCATGCCAGTATGGTTTCCTGTGGATCAACAAGGAACGCCCCCAATAGGGGAGGTGACAACTGCGCGGCACCACCTGCAGTTCGAGAACATAATCGAGGCCGAGGCCGAGGCAGTGTCCAAACCACAAGTTCCAGCGCAACTCCATCCACACAAGCTAGCTTAGCTATCGGTAGGGATCAATAAGGAGGTCAAGGAATCGAAGGAAGGGAAAAACCCCTCACAAAGGAGATGATAGCTGAGCAGATGGCGTAAGTCCTCCAAGACACATTGCTAAGTATGCTGAAGGCAATGTTGGGTGAAAAATTTAAAGACAGTGAGGATAATGAGGAGGAAAACGTTCGACAGGAGAACACTGTGATCCCAGATTTCAAGCAATACTAATCAAACACAAATTATCAAGAACAATTTTATTTATTAATCACATAATCTACAATGAGCCATATCCCTATTTCTTGAATTAGACTCTAAGCACTGTTTATGTGTGTGTTTTTCAATGTGTAATCTTACTCTGATTATGCGCGTGTTCTTTTTCTAAAACTCTTTGACATTGCTATTTATATGGTCAACATGACCTTTAGCAAATAGTCAACACTACATCACAATTACAAATAATATCACACACTTTACAAACTTAACATTTTAGACCCTCCATTTTATCTTGAATACAATTCATATCTAACAATCTCCTCCTTTGGATTCAAGATTAAAAAAAATTGACACTAATCTTCATTTCTTCTTTTCTTTGAAAAAATCTTCAGTAAAAAGTCTTTCACAACTTTGACATCTTCAAATCTTTGACATTTTGCTTGATCTTTGACAGCACTTGAAATGAAACTCCCCCTTTGGATTAACTTTGAGTAGCTTTGAGTATCTTTGAGTAGAACTTTAACACTTTCTTCAATCTCTGACATTAATAGCGCTTTCAGATTAATCTCTTTCTTTGGATTTCTTTTAATCTTCCCCTTTGAGTAAAAATACCGTTCTAGATAAGCTCAACATTTCTTGACTTTAATCCCTTCTTTGAATCATCTCCCTTGACTTTCACTTTGAAATAAATCAAACTTTGAAATCTCGAACAATCTCCCCAATTCTGATAAGATCAACTTTAATCTGACTTTAAAATCTTGAAATTCTCCCCCTTTTTGATGAGTTATGAGAATCAGAATCATCAAAACTTTTCAAGGTCAACTCTGTCTTTGAATGATCTCCCCCAAATAATCAGATAAGCACAGTCTCCATGAATGACAATATCCCCTTTTGGTAAATATTCAATCTCTCCCAATCTGATATGATAATAAGATACTTCTGTCAATTCATGAATGTATTCATCCGAATCTTTTCAAATTCAGACAAATTATGAGTGGTAACCCTGAATCAACAGATGAATCGGTTATAGTTCTTAGTACAACGAATGTTTTTTATAAGGAGTTTGGGTGATATTCACTCCCCAGGACTTCCATTCAATCATCGAAGAACACAAAGTTCATCTATGAACGTTTTGACAGAAAAACGAATTTTCTGTGTGTACGTTCTTGTGTATGAAAGAATTAGCACAATGATTGCTTTTCATAATAAGGCTCAAAATAATGTAAACCATTAAGACAACAATAGATTTACAAAGACTCAATGTGCATGAGAAAGGGTCAAAGGTGGGGCAACTTTCCTTCTTTTTCAATATCAACATCTTCCAAATGAAGATCCAATAGAGTATGTGTTGCTTCCCCTTTAAAACTGAAACATTATTTTGTTAAGAAAAGAATGAGTAGCATGTGGGGTTTTATACAAGACTTGGCATGGGCTAGTTGCCTGCTTCAATGAAGGTCACGAAGAAGTGTGAACCAAGATTATGTGGCTGCCCGACTCAGAAAAAGTTTGGTGCAGAGTTTGATATTCTTTTACTTTGATCTCTCACCCTCTTTCTTTTAATCATTTGAGCTCGCTTCTAACCAGACTCTCTTTTACATTTTACCTCAGCACACACCCACTCTCAATCTTTTGAACCCCTCTCCCCTCAGTCACTCAAGGATTACTTCCGGGGTAGGAAACACTAGTTACGTGAATTCATGGAAGTCATTTAAGCACTCACAATTGTTGGGAACTGAAGAATTCATCAAGTATGGTTAATGCTGCTATTTCAAAGTTACTACTGCTAGAAGACTTAAAGGTTAATACTGCTGAGTGTTACTACTGCTAGTAGAATTAATACTGCTAGTAGTTAGTGCTGCTTAGTAGTTAATGCTGCTAGAAGAAATTTAATGCTGCTGAAGATTAATACTGCTTACATCCTGAAGATATACATGGAAGCTTAGAGATATACATGGAAGATATACTGAAGATATTTTATTTATTGTAATTATCTGTTTATTCTGTATATGTATAGATTTGATAGAAGGGAATTCATTCTAAGTGTTAGTTCTAGAGAAAATCAACCTCAAGGCATAGATCCTAATTCTAGAGAAGTAGAATTCGTATTGGTGAGTCTGTTCATCAATATTGAGGTTGAGTGTGTAATCTTGTAAATTCAAAGCATTAAATACAAGTTTACAGTTTGTTCTTCATATTTACTGTGTTGATTTACTGTTTCATTGAATATCAAAGTGTTATTCCGCAAACTTCTTTGATATTGTTTCTGAGAATTAATTTCTTGTTGAGAATTCGATCCTGACAAGTGGTATCAGAGCCAAACTCTCTCAGAAGCATCTATTCATCATGGAAAATCTTACAGAATCAAGCAGTTCTTTGGTCTCTAAGGTTCCAATGCTCAAACCCAGTGAGTTTGACATGTGGAAGATCAGAATTAGACAATATATTCTTCTCACTGACTTCTCAATGTGGGATATCATTGAGAATGGTCCTTCTGAAGCTGGAAGGATAGGAGCAGATGGGAAAAGACCTCCACCAAAGACAGATGGTGAGAGGAAGATCAGACAGACAGAGATGAAGGCCTTGAGCACTCTGCTCTTGGCCATCCCCAATGAATATCAGCATCAATTTTGCAACTGCACTGATGCTCAGATTCTCTGGAATGCTCTAGAGAAAAGATTTGCTGGAACTAAAAGCATCAAAAGAAATCAAAGAGATGTTCTAAAGCAGCAGTATGAGAACTTCACTTCCTCAAAGAATGAGTCTATGACTCAAACTTTTGATAGGTTCAACAAACTCATAGGTGAACTGGCTACTGTAGGATTAAAGATGGAACAAGATGATATCAACAGAAAGTTCCTCAGATCTCTTGGGGATGAATGGACTATGTACACTGTCTCATATAGACAGAGTGACAATCTGGAAGAGAAAGAACTTGATGATCTATACAATGATCTAAGAGTTTTTGAAACTGAGGTAGAAACCAAGAAGAAGCCCTCTGGTTATATCCACAATGCTGCACTTCTCTCAGCATCCACTGATACTACTGCCAACCCTGAAGCAGTTAGTACTGCCAGTGGAGTAAGTTCAGAAAAAGGCACTGAAACTATCTTTGAAGCCTTTTTGTCCAGTCATAGCAGCAATTCTTTGATTAATGATGATCTGGATCAAATTCACCCTGATGACCTGGAGGAGATGGATATTAAATGGCAGATGGCCATGTTATCAATGAGGGTGAAGAAGTTCATTAAAAGAACAGGAAGGAATAATTTCTCTCAAAGAAGAGAAGATGGAGCTGGTTTTGACAAGACCAAGGTGGAATGTTATAAGTGTCACTTGAAAGGACACTTTGCTAGAGAATGCAGGAGTACTGTTCCAAACAACAACCACCAACAAGCTCAGAATGGAGGCTATAATCAAAACAAGAATCCTGCTCAAGCCCTTGTTTCTCAACAAGGAATGGGATTTGACTGGAGTGATCAAGCTGAGGAAGTCATTCAGAATCAAGCTCTTATGGCAGAAGTGTCTGATCTCCCCTCTGAGGTAAGTTCTAATCTTTGTACTAAATCTTGTATTGACACTGTTACAAGATACAGGGATCACAATCAAAGTATGTGTGATGACCTCAAAAGATTAGAAAAGGACAGAAGAGATTATGTGTTGATAGTAGAGAGATTTGAAGAGCAAATCAAAGGCTTTCAAGCTAATGAACTTCAACACTCTTATGACACAAACTATTGGAAGTGGGAAAAGAATGAGTTAGAAACCAAACTGTCTAAGTCCTTAGAAGAGAATGATAGGCTGAAAGAGGAACTGTCAAAAGTTAAGCTGGACATAGAAAAGTTTTCTTATGCTTCAAAAGCAATGGATTCTCTTCTAAAGGCTCAGATTCATGATAAGATGAAGCCTGGTATTGGATACAACAATACACCCCCTCCTTAGAATAACAACTATATCTCTCCTACATCAAACTTGTTAGAAACTAAGGAGAAAAAGGACTTGTCTGAAGAAGCTTTTAAGATAGATCCTTTGGATGAGGTGATAGTTAAGGATTTGACTGAGAAAGAAGCAAGTGAGAACAGGGATAATACTGTGAGTAAAAAGATACCATTAGAAAACAATATTATCACCAATGAGGGATGTGGGAAAATCTGGGTCAAGTCCAAGGAGATAGAGAAGACAAAAGGAAAGGATAACAAGGTCCATTACAAACAAACCACAGTTGTGAATCCTGGATCCTGTAAACAGTGTGATTGCAGTAAAGCCAAGAGCCTAAATTCTGATTTAAAAAGAGGAAATCAAAGAAACTGGAATAATCAATGGGCTCAGAAACAAGGAGTTGATCTGAATAAAATCAATAGACCAAAACCTTGTTTCATATGTGGCAAGTTAAATCATTTGGCTAAGTATTGTTACTTTAACCCTATTAACCAACAGATGAACTTTCAAAGATTTGTGCAAAAACCTGTTGGCTATAGGAAGGCTGGAAAGAAACATGTGATAAAGAAACATGGTGAAAGGAAAAGCCCCATGAAGAAAAAGATTTTAAAAGAAAGTGTCAAAATGTGGGTGCCTAGAAGCAATAAAACTGTTAGTACTGATGACAGGGTTAGAAGCACTAAAACTATTAGTACTGCTAACATGGTTACTGCTGCTACCTGTGTTAGTACTGCTGACAATATTAATGCTGCTAATACTGTTAGTACCTCTTCAAAGGTTAATACTGCCAACACAGTTACTGCTGCTAACACAGTTACTACTGCTAACAAGGTTAGTACTGCTAAGCATGCAAGTGCTGCTAAGGCAGTTAGTACTTCTAAAACCAGTATTGCTTCTAGCAAAAATATTTTCAAGCCTATTATTATAACAAAGTACTCCAAGAATGAGGAGTTAAAGTTCAAAAATCTTGTCAAGAAAGAATGCAAGTATTTTGATGAGAAAGGGGTACCCAAGACCACTATGGCTTAGGTTCCTAATTCAAACTAACTGATCTATCTTATGTGCAGGGCAACCAACAGCTCAAGGGAAAGAGCATATGGCATGTTGATAGTGGTTGCTCTAGGCACATGACAGGCAACATGTCATGCCTTCAGGATTTCAAGCATATCAATGGAGGACATGTTGCATTTGGAGATAATCTTACTGGTGGTAAGATAAGTGGAAAAGGTAATGTCACCAAAGGTAAGATGACATTTAAGGATGTCTACTATGTTGATCAATTAAAGTACAACCTGTTAAGTGTATCACAGGTTTGTGACAAACAACATAGTATATTATTTACAAATACTGAGTGTATGATCCTTGCTCCAGGGTTCAAGGTAGTTGATGAAAGCATGATACTACTTAGAACTCCAAGAAAGGACAATGTTTACTGTCTAGATATGGACAATGTTGATAGTGATTCATCTCTAAATTGTCTTGTTTCAAAAGCTTCTGTAGATGAATCCTCTCTTTGGCACAGAAGGATGTGTCATATGAATTTCAAGACTATGAACAAACTTGTTAAAAACAACCTTGTAAGAG
Source organism: Arctium minus (assembly GCA_954870635.1). Classification (NCBI taxonomy): domain Eukaryota; kingdom Viridiplantae; phylum Streptophyta; class Magnoliopsida; order Asterales; family Asteraceae; genus Arctium; species Arctium minus. Next base: position 28,409,667 of record OX941089.1, on the reverse strand, counting down.
GTTTACCTTCAAAAGTCTTTTCATGTGATGATCATTGTGTTGCTTGTCTTAAAGGCAAACAACACAAAACTTCTCATAAGACCAAAGAGTTAAATTCTGTTTCTTCTTGTCTCCAGTTATTGCATATGGATCTGTTTGGTCCTACAAATGTTATGAGTATAGGCAAGAAATCTTACTGCTTAGTTATTGTTGATGATTACTCCAGATTTACTTGGGTATATTTTCTAAGGACAAAGGATGAGACAAGTGGACTTATCAATTCCTTTATTCTAAGAATTGAAAACCAAACTAATCAAAGAGTAAAAGTCATTAGATCAAATAATGGAACTGAATTTAAAAATGATGATCTAAACACCTTTTGTGAAGAGAAAGGTATTGAGAGGCAATATAATGCTCCTAGGACTCCTCAACAGAATGGTGTTGCTGAAAGGAGAAATAGGACACTAATAGAGGATGCTAGATCTCTGTTGGCTGATTCAAAATTGCCAATTACAAGGGGGAGAAGCATGAAGGGGAAACTGTTGAAAAGAAAGCTGAAGTTGAGGGGGAGACAGAGGAAGAGATGGAAAAAGAAACAGATACTGCTGCTGAAGTAAAAGTAGCAGCAGAAACTAAAGCAGCAGAAATAGGGCTCTCTGTGGAAGAAATGGAGATAGCAGAAACTTTAGTCAAAGCAAAGAATGATACTCCTAAGGCTACTCAAAAGGCCAAGGGAGTAGTTATCAAAGAAGGAGGGATCTCAGAAAAAGAGAAGGAAGTTTTGAAAGAATCAAAGGGAAAAGGAAATGAGAAGATGGTTGAAGCTGAAATGCCTCCAAGACAGAAGTCTCAGATTGAAATGGATGAGGCAATAGCAAAGCAGTTGCAAGACCAAATGGAGAAAGAGGAGCAGTTGCAAACAGAAAAGGATAGAGAACTGGCAAAGATTATGGCCAAGAAGTTAAATACAGAATACCAAAAGAGTTTGAAAGAAGCAGCTCAGACAGCAGCTCAGGTCAAGAAACTTCAAATTAAGAAGATGCCTATTCAGAAGCAAAAGCAGAAAAGACAACCCTCCAAGACATTTTTGGCCAATCAGGAAAGAAGAAAAATGATAAACTTCCTGAAAGGTGCAATTGGTGTTAAGGGAGAGATGTTTATCCACATGGCATACTCTCAGGTTGAAGAGTTGTATAACAAGGAAATGGCCAAGCTCCAAGGGAATTAAGCACAAAGGGAGGAGGCTGAGAGAAGGATGAAAGAGAGACATGATCTCAACATCCAACAACCATTCCCTGAGGAAACCACACCCTCCAAAGAAGAAGCAGAAGAGAAGAAGGAAGAACCTGGAAGTGTTGGTATAGAAGCCAAGTCTGGAAAAAGAGTGAAATCAATTGCTTCAAAAAGGCAGTTGAAAAGGCCTAGGGTGGAAGAAACTGAAAAGGAAGCAGAACCTTCAGTCACATCTCCAACAGAGCCAGTACAGAGTCCAGAGCAGGTCACTAAGCAAACAGATGAGAGTATGGATCCGTACATGACAATAGTGGAACCTTTGAAAGCTGTTCCAATCTCTATGCAAGCTCCAGAGATCATCTTCTGGGATATTCTGAGAGACAATGGAAAGAATTTCTTCAGAATCAAGAGAGCTGATGGTTCATTTGAAGCTTATTCAACATGGGGAAAAGTCATCAGAAGTTGTTCAAGAGCTGATATAGAAGAACTATATAAAGTTGGGATGAAACTTTATGAACCTGTGTTGAAAGGTACTGAAGAGAATCTTCTCAAAGTGACATTGGAATACTTGTGCATGATGTTTGAGCCTGAAAGAGTGCATCATAGGATTAAAGATCATATGCATGAGTTCATATTTAAGAAGATTGACAAATGGATACTGTTTGAAAACTGTGGAGTATACATGATTACTATTGACAATTGTTATCATGAATACTACCTGGTGGACAAAATCTATGAGCATAGCAAGGAGAAGTTAGAAGGGATGCTTAAAGCTACACTGGTATGTACAAAGGATTCAGAGATGGCAAAGATTGTGGTGAGAAGAACTGTAAATCAAAGCTTGGGTCTAGATCCAAATTTGGGAAATTGAACCAGAGGTGTTGAAAGCATCTTGAAGATTAATTCTAAAGAACTTGACTTCTTGTCCTAAAAGTCAAGTTAGGGGGAGATTGTTGGGAACTGAAGAATTCATCAAGTATGGTTAATGCTGCTATTTCAAAGTTACTACTGCTAGAAGACTTAAAGGTTAATACTGCTGAGTGTTACTACTGCTAGTAGAATTAATACTGCTAGTAGTTAGTGCTGCTTAGTAGTTAATGCTGCTAGAAGAAATTTAATGCTGCTGAAGATTAATACTACTTACATTCTGAAGATATACATGGAAGCTTAGAGATATACATGGAAGATATACTGAAGATATTTTATTTATTGTAATTATCTGTTTATTCAGTATATGTATAGATTTGATAGAAGGGAATTCATTCTAAGTGTTAGTTCTAGAGAAAATCAACCTCAAGGCATAGATCCTAATTCTAGAGAAGTAGAATTCGTATTGGTGAGTCTGTTCATCAATATTGAGGTTGAGTGTGTAATCTTGTAACTTCAAAGCATTCACTACAAGTTTACAGTTTGTTCTTCATATTTACTGTGTTGATTTACTGTTTCATTGAATATCAAAGTGTTATTCCGCAAACTTCTTTGATATTGTTTCTGAGAATTAATTTCTTGTTGAGAATTCAATCCTGACAACACTGAATCCCATGTGTTGTCCTAAAAAGAATATGTTGCTCAATGATTATCTTGACAATTAAGCACAAGAAATCATTATCAGCGTAAGTATGCTCAAGAATGATAAGAATGAAATTTGAGTAATTGAAACATTTAAGATCTCTCAAAACTTTGAACATTTATGATCATTCAATTTCATTGTTTTGAGAATCTGACTATGATTTAATCAGATCAAATATCATGAAGAAAAAATAATTTGGGGGTATCAAAGAACGAATATGTGTTTATATGAACAAGATATAAACATATTGTCAATGAAAGCACATTTCAAGTAGAAATGATGTCTGATCTCAAACAAATTAGAATAAGAAACGGGAGTATTACCATCGAAATATTTATCTTTTTGAGACATGGTAATAACAAAGTCAATAAAAATGTACTGAACCGATGTGTGTAAGAATACTTGACAGTATATAGATAAGATAATACACAAGTATTGATCTTTTGGAAACACACGGTCAGATAAGCAAAAAAGTTTCAAGTGAAAATCATTTAAAATCACACTTCGATATTCATAAAACATTTGAGAACGCGAAGTGGTTTGAACATTTAAGAAAACATTTTTCACATGCGAAAGTGTTATTCTTTCAACAAGTGATAGAGTTTAAGATTCAGAAATATATACCTGCAATGTAGGAATCTTAACTCCCTCTAAAATGAATATTATCATTTAAGCTTCCTTGACAAAAACTTTAGATATGCTCTCCCTCGATATCTGTAAAAAGTCAATTCATCAGGAAAATATGACAGTTAAAGTATAAGTAACTTTTATCTTCTCCCCCTAAAAGATATGACAGTGAAATTCTCATAAACTCCCCCTCAAAGTAAAAACTTCTTTAGAAAGATGTTATCTATGTAAGCATCCTTTTGAAGAAAAACTTTTGAGTATGGATTCTGAACTGAATTATCCAGAAGCCATCTGTACATATTCTCCGATAAGAATAGTAATTCCGTCTAAAATGTAATAATGAATTTATCATTTAATCTCCACCTGAAAAAGCAGAAAATATATCAGTAAAAATAAAAAACATGTAAGCTCCCCCTTAACATATGCATTATCCTTAATCATTAAACCGAGTTATGAATTACTAGGATTGAAGTGAATTCAGAAGTCAAATGCTCCATCTTTATCATTGAAGAACGAGTCCTAAACTGATGTGTTTAGAAGTCATCATTCTTTGACATTGAGGAATGAGTCCTAAGTTGCTTTACTTAGAAGTCATGCTTTGATCTTTGAAGATCGAGTCCTGATCTGCACATAATTAGAAGTCATCATTTTTTCTCCCCTTACTCTTTAGGTGCCTGCAACACAGATTTAGCTTTTGGTATCCACTGGTATTTAGATCTTGGTTTGTTAGTTGGAGTTCTATTAGGAGAGATGTAGTAAGAACCATACAAGTAATTAACATAAGTTTTACTTACAAAATCATTTGAGCCACAATAAGAACAATTAATTTTCTTTTATGCTAACCTGATCAGTTCATTGACAGTGTAAACAAGATCAGGTTTGCCAAAAGATTTACCGTTCGGAACATTGTTCTTCTTTGTATTCGGTGTATGCACAAATGATTTCCGATCTTTCTCCTCATCAGAAGATCCTTTTCTTTTCCAAATCCACTTTTCTTTGCTATTTGTCTTTTTAGATTTACCTGAACCATCAACATTTCGATCATAGAAAAGATTAGAAGGATGAATCTGATCTTTATGTTTAGAAGTATGATTATCAGCTGAATCAAATAAAGGATTATTAGAAATATTCATAAAATGTGAACTTGAAGCTGTTTTGAATGAGCATTCTGAATCAGCTAGATCATCTCTCGGTGATTGAACAATTGATTCTGGCGTCTTTTGCTCAGTCAACTTTACCTTGAACATAATCTTTTCAAGTTCTTTGATCTTTGAAGATAAACTGTTTCTTTCCTTTGAAAGCAGATCAAACTTCGTGTGCAATTCAGATGTTGTCTTCTTCTCCTTTAGAACAGTTGATGACAGTTCAGACAATTTTCCTATCAGCTTCTTTATCTCATCCTCAAACACTTTTCTTTCTTCCTCAAAATCTTTTTCTACAGCCTTTCTCTGTTCAGATATTTCTTTGAAAACACCAACATTCTTCTTTTCAGCATTCTTCTTTTCTTTTTCAAACTTATGTCTCTCCATGATGATAACTTTCTCAAAGTCTGACACTTGTTGAGAAAGTTTAAGACATTTCAGTTCAATGGATTTCTTTTCTTCAAATGCCTTTCTTGAGAACTCTGAAAATTTATGTGAAAAGGCTTTTCTTTCTTTCTCCAATTTATCTTTTTCTCTCTTTAACTTCTTTTCATCATGAGAGATATGTTCTTTCAGTTCATCAATCTTCTTTTGAAGTTCAACATTATCTTTTTCCAAATCCTTTCTTTTCTTCTCAATCTTCTTTGTCTCCTCTTTATCTCTTGAGTTGTACTTTTCTTTCATCATGTTGATTTCAACCTCAAGACTGAAAACTTTATCTTTCAAGTGATCTCTTTCAGCAAAGATTTGAGAATTTATCTTTTTCAGCCCATCACAAGTATCTCCAGCAATATTTGCTCATCTTCTGAGTTCATCAATCTCTTTTTGCATCAACTCTTTCTTTGACCATGTAGAATTTGCATTTAGTCCTTCAAACTTTTTCAGCTTTGTTTGTAGATTTGAAATCTCTCTCTCTTTAGATTCAATGATCCCTGCAAAATTTATTCTAGAGTTAGCTACATAGTCGGATCAAATAACATTCTTTTCTAAATCTTTAGAATTTTCTTTCAGTTTATTAATTTGATCAAGAAGAGATGCATTCTGAATTTTCAGATTCTTGTTTTCTGCTTCAAGTGCTGGAATCTCAGGCATATAAGCGATAGCACAGTCTCTCTTGGTCAAAACAATACGTCCTTTTTCATCAGTATATGGCATCTTGATATATGTTTAAAAATAAGCTATAAATGATCGTTAGTCCGACAAATTGAATCAATAAAACCAGAACTTAAAAATTTTCAGAAAAAGAATTTTCAAAAATTCCAAAGTATAGAATTCACATGCAAGAATTCAAAGAGCAATTCGCATGAAATTTAGTGACAGAATTCGTATATGAACAAGAATTCGTATAGAAAAAGTTAAAATTCGCACAAGTCCACAATTCGCATAAAATAGACACTCTAAACTACCACAATTCGCATGAGTCAGTGTGCGAATTCTAAGAATTCGTATAAAGCTATATGCGAAATTGTTAAGACACAGTCTCATTGGATTCAAGATCATCCAATCTGAAGATCGCAACCTGAAGCTAAAGCCGAAACGTCGACTCTCAATGTTAAAGTCTATGTCGTTTGTAATAAATGTCAATGTAATTGTTTTAGTTTACTTAGATTTAAATATCTAAATTATAATATTGTAATAGTTAGATAAAGTTAATTTAGTTAGTTTCTAGTAACTTAGTTTATATTAGATATAATATCTAGATATAATATCTAGATATTATGTTAGATTGTGTGTTCAACACACTTGGTTAGATTAAGTGTATCTCAATCTCTCAAGATCAGATCACAATTCACACATACAAACACACACTTAAAGGTGTATTTGAGAGAAAAACATAGAGAACACAATCAAAGCTTAATCGATCAACCTTGTAACTCGTTTGTTATAATCAATACAGGTTGGTAATCATATTGTGTTGTTGTTTCTATAAAACTTGATAGTAGTAGTATTGTTACAGGACCGACAATTGGTATCAGAGCCTGATTAAGATCAAAACAAGTTTTGTTAGAAAAACGTCTCTGTGTTCTTCAAGAAATATTGATTTCGAGTTCTAAAGTGTTTTAAGTGTTAGAATCGATCAGGTTGTGATCGTACTACATGCTAGATCGAGTTATTGCTATTTAATTTCACTTTTAAGCTTAACTCTAGTTCCAATTTGTGGATTTTGAGTGAAAACAGTCGAAGTGGGTAAGTCACTGTGCGATCAGATTAAATTCTAAAAAGAGTGTTTTAGTGAGATCGAGTGCTTACATTCAGTTCTAGAAGTGATTCTAGACATATTGGTAGAGTTTGGTATTGCTAAATCGTTTCAGGAACAAGATTCAGTCGATTTTCAGAAGTACAGGACGAACACCCGCACAACAGAGGAAGAATAACCCGCATACCTTACTGTGCGCGTCTCAAAGAAACGCATATTCTATTGTGCACGTCCCAAAGGAAACGCTTTCCTTACTTCTCGGTTCCAAAGCACACGCATACCTCAGACACGCATACCTCAGGACATCGAGTTCATCTCTTAAAAAGAACAAGTCAACCTTGCGTGTCCCATTTGAATCGCATATCTCAATTGTGCGGTTCCCTCTTGAAACGCACAACTCCATTGTGCGCGTCCAACTAGACCCGCACACCTCAATTGTGCGCTCCTAACCAGACCCGCACAACTCCATTGTGCGCGTCCAACTAGACCCGCACACCTCAATTGTGCGCTTCCCACAAGACCCGCACACCTCATTGTGCGCTCCTCACTTGAAACGCAAACCTTCTCAAACGCAAAGCTCCAATTTCCAGACTTAGAATATTTTTCTGAGAATTTTTCAAAACTGTAATAGGGTCTTAGAATATTTTTCAAAAACCCCCGTGCTAAGTCTGCCTAGGGGGACAAAATTTCTTGTGTGATCAAATTTTATTTGGATTAACGATCATATCTGTCAAGTTTTCTCTTATTCAATACAGGATGACAATCAGAGAAGCCCTTGCAATAGGAACTGACACCAAGCCACCAGTTCTCTTCAAAGGAGAATACGAACAGTGGAAGGATCGGTGTCTGAACTTCATTGACAGACATGAGCTGGGTGATTTCATCAGGACATCTATAGAAGAAGGGGTTATGAGACCACCAATGACGACTCGTTTAGTAGATAATGTGCCGACTCAGGTTGAACTTAAGTATCATGAACTACAAGATGATAACCTCAGAAGAGCCAAAGGCGACAGATTAGCTAAGTCATACATCTTACAAGGAATCCCAAATGAAATATACGTAAAGATTGACAGCTACAAGGCCTCCGGTAAAGAAATGTGGGATCAGCTTGAAAAGATGATGCTGGGCTCAAAGGTTGGAAATCAGCTGAAAATCTCCAACTGCCTAAATAATTATGAAGAATTTAGAGGCAGGGTGGGAGAAACCTTAGAAGAAACCTATGACAGGTTTGTGACTTTGCTGAACGAACTTAGCAAGAACAAAGTTCACAAATCTCAAATTGAGCTGAACGTCAAATTCCTGAGCATTCTTCAACTGGAATGGAAAAGATTTGCTAGGCAAATGAAGCAGATTAAAGACTTGAATGAAATTCCACTTCACGAGGTGTATGAAACCCTCCGACAGAATGAAGAAGAGGTGGATGAAATTCTAGATGAGAAGAGGCAGAGAGGAAAGACAGTTGATGACACAGTCGCTCTTGTAGTCAGGAAGAAGAAGAACAAGACGATTGTGTACGAATCAGAAGAAGATGAAGCTAATGAAAATCTGACACAGATGAAAATGATCAGCTTAAGCAAGCAATGATGATGCTGACAAGTACTTTTCAGAAAAGGTTCTACACAAAGCCAAGTTCAAACAGTCAGAGATACTCTTCTGGTCCGAACAACTACATCCACAAAGAAAGGGTTGAAGGCAGTAGGTATGAAGGAAAGAGATTTGAGGGAAAGAGAACAGAAGAGAGGAAACCTGAAGAGAGAAGGTATCAGTATGAAGGAAAGAGATTGGAGGAGAGGAAACCGGAAGAGAGAAAGTTTAAAGCTGAAGGATACAGTCAGCCAGAACCACCAACGTGCTACAACTGTGGCAAAACAGGTCACTTTGCCAAGGACTGCCGCAGATCAAAGGTCAGAAACTCCGACTACTACAAGAACAAGATGCTTCTTGCAAAGCAACAGGAGGCTGGCAAGGAACTGATGGCTGAGGATGAATACTGGCTTGATCACTCAGATGAAGAAGAAGAGGATGAAGAAAAAGATGAAGCCGTCAACATGTGTTTGATGGGCAAGATAGAATCAGATGTTGAAGCTGATTCAGACACTGAAGAAGATGAGGTATGTAATTTATCAGATTTAGAATTCATGAATAAAATGCATGCCATGAGTATGAAACAAAGAGAGTTAGAATCTAATCTTAAGCAAGATAATGGTGTCATGACAGACAAAAACCAATTAATACAGAAACTTAGCAATGAAATTGCTGAGAAGAAAGTATTAATTGAGGTTTTACATAAAGATAATGACACCAATGCTAAGGAAAAGACAATAATTCTAAAAGAGAATTATGATCTTAAGTCTCAACTGCTAAATTGTGAGATTGAAAAATATGAGCTTACAAAATTGCATTCTTCATGTGTTGAAGAAAACAAAACTTTAATTGCAAAAATAGATGCTTTGGAAAAGAAGTTGTACTCATTAGGTCAGAGTGAACAAACCATTCATCTTAACAAACCGTTGGAAAACAAAGGCAATTGGGGAATCGGTTATAAGAATCCTCACTGTCTACAAAAAGGGATGTCTGAAGTGCCAGGACTTTATGATCATCTTAATATGCTATTAGCTCGCAGAATCCCTGAGTTTAAAACTTTTTGGACTAAACTATCGGAAAGGGATGAAGCCAATGAAACGGAAAAACGGTTGAAATCAGCTAAAGTTCATCTTCCATATTGTTATGTGAAACTGAATAATAGTTATGATGAAAATCCAATATATCAAAAGAAGAAAACTCTTTCAAGTGATTTCTTTCCAAGTTATTCTGAAAAGGAAATGGAGGCGAAGCCTATTAAAGGTAAACTATATGTCCCTCCTCTCGTTTTAGAACGCAAAATTTCTGAACTCGAGAATTCTTTATCAGATGCAAGACTTTTGATAAATATTGAGAAAAACGTTTTTTCAACCGTGTTTTCAAATTCTGTTCTTTCAAAAGCTTCAAACTCTGAGGATATGTTTGGTACTTCAAATAAAGGATTTGTATTTTTGAACTCTGATGGTGGTTTAGATAATGGTTCAAATCTCTTTGACTTTAATGCAAAACTTCCCAACCATTCATCTTTTGTTAAGAAAACTTTAAGAAAATCCAGTAAGCCTGTGAACAGTGCAAAATCAACGAAAGCTTTCGTTGATAAATCAGTCTCTGTGAACGCTAAGAGTGCTAAAGGTAAGAATTTATCTCAGCATTCACAGAAACCGACCACTACTGGTAATTCCAAGAAGAAGCATTCATTTGTTGCTCAGAAGTCTAACTCACCAGTTTCACATGTTACAGATCTGAGCAAGCAAAGGCCAGAAGTAAATTCTCAATGGCAACCGAAACGGAAGCTTGACAAGACCGTTTTATCGTTTAGTAGTGTTAATTGTAGCAAGACTTCGCTTAGTAAAGATGTCTTAATTACTGATGTTGCTCTTTTGAACTCAAAACTTGTTGTTTCCCGTAAACAATATACAATGAAGCAATTATTTCAGTTATCTTTATCTGCTAGAAAGTCTTCTATTTATGATAAACATGTTTCTATTCCTTGTCAAGATTCTGGAGATTGGTTTGGTAATTATCATGTGCATTCATCTCATACCAATTATTCTCATACATTTCAAAAGAAAAGAGGACCCAATTTGAAATGGGTACCAAAATCTTGTGCTAACACAGAAGGACCCAAATTCCAATGGGTACCTAAAGCTAAATCTGTGTTGCAGGCACACAAAGCTTAGAGAGAAAGCGACTTCTGATTATGTACAGATCAGGACTCGTTCTTCAAAGTCAAAATAGGTTTTTGGATAATGCAGTTCAAAACCCGAACATCAAAGTCAAAATAGGCTTTTGAACAAATCAGTTCAAGACCCGCACTTCGATAATCAAAGTGAAAATTCCAATGTTGTCGTATGAATATCTAAATTTGTAATTTCTCTTATGCAGACTAGTCATACATGGTTCTTGGACAGTGGATGTTCCAAGCACATGACAGGGCAAAAAGAGATATTGTCCAATTTCAAAGACAAATTTTGTGGAACAGTAAGATTTGGCAACGACCAGTTTTCTCCAATCATGGGATACGGTGATGTACAACATGACAATATCACTATCAAGAAGGTGAGCTATGTTGAAGGCTTAGGACACAACTTGTTCAGTATAGGCCAGTTCTGCGACAAAGACTTAGAGGTCAACTTCAAAGCCAAGAGATGTTCAGTTCGCAATGAAGAAGGCAAAGAACTCTTGGTCGGTACTCGAGAATCCGACCTCTACACGATCAATTTATCAAATGTACAGACTGACAAGCAAGTTTGTCTACTGTCGAAAGCTTCGATGCAACAAAGTTGGTTATGGCATCGACGTCTCTCTCACCTCAACTTTCGGTACATCAACAATCTGGTCAGTAGAAAGCTCGTCAAAGGACTTCCAGAGCTCAAGTATGAAAGAGAACATCTTTGTGCAGCTTGTGAAAAGGGCAAGATGAAGAGGGCACCTCATAAACCTAAGCCTGAGTCAAGTACTAATGCTCCGTTAGAGTTATTGCATATGGACTTATGCGGTCCGATGCGAACTCAAAGTCTAGGCGGAAAGAAGTACATACTCGTGATAGTGGACGATTACTCGCGATACACATGGGTCAAGTTTCTACGTTCAAAGGATGAGACACCTGATGTTCTCATTACATTCCTAAAGACGACCCAGGTGAATCTGCAGAAACCGGTCAAGTTTCTAAGAACAGACAACGGCACAGAGTTCAAGAACAACAAAGCTGAAGAATATCTCGAATCTGTCGGGATTTCACATCAATACTCTGCTGCTCGAACGCCTCAACAAAATGGAGTGGTTGAAAGAAGAAATCGAACGCTAGTCGAGGCTACTCGTACTATGCTAAGTCATTCGGACTTACCTCTATTTTTGTGGGCAGAAGCTGTTTCGACCGCGTGTTACACACAGAATCGATCCATGGTACATCGAAGGTTCAAGAAGACTCCTTATGCGTTAATCAACAACCGAACACCGACAATCAAATATTTCCATATATTTGGATGTAAGTGTTTCGTGCTAAACCATAGGGAGAATCTCAATAAGTTCAGTGCTAAGGCGGACGAAGGAATCTTTATTGGTTATTCCTCGACATCAACTGCATATCGTGTCTATCTGAAGAAGTTAAAGACGGTGATTGAAATCATCAATGTCACCTTTGTTGAAGAAATGGCTTCCGAACAACAACGTTCAGAACCCATTATAACCGGAGGACTAGCTTCTGGGCAACTCAGTCCAGAACCTGCGTCTCAACAGAATAAATCAGACGAAGCTTCAACTTCAACTAACCATTTATCTGATTTAGACTTATTATTTGAATTGTTTTATGATGAATTTCTTGGATCTAATGTAAAGAAATCTGTTGTGGTTGACAGGATGGAAGACTTAACGACTACTCATCCAACCAGTTCATATATTTCTATTGAATCAAATGCCCCGATTCAACAAGAGATTACAATTCAAATGCCGACTCCAACAGTTGAAGAAGTGACAACTGATAAAGAGACAGAAGTAGCTGAAACAGTAGAAGATACTATACAGATCAATCTACAACAAGAACAAGTTGTACCTGCTGAGCCTTCTGAACCTGCCACTTCAACTGAAACCATCAATCCTCCTGAACAATCAGAAGAAGGTACAAGTGGATTTGTAGATGATACAACCGACATACAATCATCTAATCCACTACCTCATGAACATAAATGGACCAAAGAGCATCCGCTAAGCCAGATCATTGGCGATCCATCAAAACCGGTGCAAACTAGGTCAGCATCAATGAACATGTGCATGCATGACTCCTTTCTGAGCAAGTTCGAGCCAACAAGAGTATCAGAGGCACTTGCTGATCCAGAATGGGTGGTCTCAATGCAAGAAGAGCTAAATCAGTTCGATGGACTTCAAGTCTGGAGACTCGTACCAAAGCCTAAAGGTAAAACCATTATAGGTACGAAGTGGATTTTCAAGATAAAGAAAGACGAAGATGGTACCGTTATCCGAAAGAAGGCAAGACTAGTAGCCAAAGGATACAGACAAGAGGAAGGAATTGACTATGATGAGACATATGCTCCTGTGGCGCGATTAGAGGCAATCAGAATGTTTCTAGCCTACGCAGCCCACAAGAACTTCACGGTCTTTCAAATGGACGTAAAGACAGCATTCCTAAATGGAATTCTGAAGGAGGAAGTCTACGTCTCTCAGCCCGAAGGTTTTGTCAATCAAGAGAAGTCGAATCATGTTTACATTCTCGACAAAGCACTCTACGGTCTGAAACAAGCACCTCGAGCCTGGTATGATGTCCTTTCCACTTTTCTAGTCAAGTCTGGGTTTTCAAAAGGTACGGTGGATACCACTTTGTTTATCAAAAAGGAAAAAGGCGATATCATTTTAATTCAAATCTATGTAGGTGATATTATCTTTGGTTCTACAAATCCGAAGTACTGTAAGAATTTTGCAAACCTTATGGTGTCTAGATTTCAGATGAACATGATGGGAGAGATGAATTTATTTCTCGGTTTACAAGTAAAACAATTTTCATCGGGTATTTTTATCAATCAATCAAAATACATTAGGGATATTCTTCGGAAGTTTCAAATGGAAAATTCAAAACCGATTGGTACCCCAATGGCACCAGGTACTAAGATTGGCACCGATCCTTCGGGAAAGGCTGTTGATATTAGGACTTATCGAGGGATGATAGGTTCTTTAATGTATCTTACGTCGAGTAGGCCAGATATAATGTTTTCAACATGCTTATGTGCAAGATATCAGGCCAATCCGAAAGAAATCCATATGTCTGCTGTGAAGCGCATATTTAGGTATCTAAAGGGCACTGCAGATCTTGGTCTGTGGTATCCTAAAGATACTAGTTTTGAACTAATAGCCTACACAGATGCAGATCATGCAGGTTGTATGTTAGACAGGAAGAGCACGTCGGGACATGTACAGTTCCTCGGTGACAAGCTAGTAAGTTGGGCATCGAAGAAGCAACTTTGTGTTTCAAATTCCACGGCCGAAGCAGAATATGTAGCTGCTGCTAGCTGCTGTTCTCAGGTCTTATGGATGAGAACTCAATTACGCGACTACGGTTTCCACTTCAACAAAATCCCGATATACTGTGACTCCAAGAGCGCCATCGCAATATCAGCGAATCCTGTTCAACACACCAAGACTAAGCACATAGATGTCAGGTATCATTTTATTAAAGATCATGTTGAAAAAGGAACAATTGAACTTTTCTTTGTAAAAACTGATTATCAGCTTGCCGATTTGTTCACCAAACCCTTAGACGAAAAGAGGTTTAACTTCCTTATCTCTAAGCTTGGTATGCTAAATCTTAAGATATAATCAGTAGTTACCTAACAAAGTTTTCTAAATTGTATACTTTTTCATCATTTCTTCATTCTTAACTCTGATTAATATCTGCACTTCTATCTAATGTTCATGATCCAAGGGGGAGAATGAGAAGAAATTGACAAGTGGTCAATATTACTTCGAGGGGGAGCTCATAAAATTTTGCATGTACCTTTTAATGCCAAATTTTTTTTGTAATGCACGAATTTAGGGGGAGTTCTTCAAGACAAAGGAGTACGGATATGACTTCTGATTATTTCTGATCAGAACTCGTACATTAAAAGTTTTTCTGCTTTTCGTCTTTTCAATTTTAAGTGAATAATTTTTATTTTGACTTGACATAAGACTTTTGCAGAATTTTTGAGAGAAGCTTACAAGTTCATATGTCTATGACTTAAAGCTTATCTTCATGAGATGTAAGATCATACGTAAAGGTACAATCCTTTATCTTCATCTCATATATGGTTGAAAGAAGGACAACTTTCAATCATTGGAAAACATTGTTTTTTAATGTTCAAAACACTTCCTGATTTTTCATCAGATTTTATATTTTGGGAGTGTATCTTAAATGTTTTCATGATCTAAATTGTGCTTTAACTGACATAGTTAAACCAATCTGAGCATCAGATGCATCATAGGAAAACAAAGAATCATTGTGCTAGGAATTAACACAACTTCAATGGAATCACCTTAACCAGTGATTTCTATCCAAGAAGTTAATCCTTAGTGATTGAGAGTGCAAATAGAAAAGAAATGAGTGCGATTAGAGAAAGCCAAATGTTTAAAAGAAAGAGCGTGTGAGAACAGAGTTAAAAGAATATCACAACTCTGCACCAACTTTTTCTGAGCCGGGTAGCCACCATTCTAGTGATTCACAATTCTTTGGTGATCATTATT
The DNA here is from genome assembly GCA_954870635.1 of Arctium minus. Classification (NCBI taxonomy): domain Eukaryota; kingdom Viridiplantae; phylum Streptophyta; class Magnoliopsida; order Asterales; family Asteraceae; genus Arctium; species Arctium minus. The sequence continues at coordinate 28,394,606 of OX941089.1, read as the reverse complement.
GAAACAGGCAACTAACCCATGCCAACTCTTGATCAAACCTCACCATCTACTCATTTTCTTCTCAACAAGAAAATGTTTCACATTTTCAAAGGGGATGCAGCACATTTGCTATCTGGTTTTCATTTGGAAAATCTGGATATTGAAAAGAAGGAAGTCTGCCCCACCTTCGCACTTCAATCATGCACATTGAGTCTGTGTTTAACTTACTGTTGTCTCAGTGGTTTACACAATTTTGAGCCAATAAGTAATCATCAAGTGCTTCATTCTTTTTAACACAATCACGAACACACAAGGAATTAATTTCTTTGTCATAACGTTTATAGAAATTACCTTTGTGGTGTTTCGATGATTAAATGGAAGCCCTGGGGGAGTCAACATTAAACAACTCCTTTCCAATGTGTATTCGTTACACACAGTGACTTAGTATTACTGACAGGCATGTTAACTGATTCATTAGTTGCTTCAGGTGTTACACGACTATTTTGTCTGGATTTGAAAAGATCTGGATGAATATCTTATGAATTGACGAATCAGGGGCTCTAACCGCAAGATAGACATTTCTTACAAATAATTTTGATGAAGTCGTTGCACTTAACATCAAAAAGGGGGAGAATGACTACACAAGAAATGGCAAAGATCACATGTTTTAAGAATCACGTCCACTCTTCAAAAGGAGGAGATTGTTGGAAAAAGACATGCTGATTTCAGAGCTAGAGAAAGAGATTGCATCTTCTGAGCTGAAAGAGAAGATCAAATATTTTCGTAATGATCTTGATCCAAAGGGGGAGATTGTTAAGACACAGTCTCATTGGATTCAAGATCATCCAATCTGAAGATCGCAACCTGAAGCTAAAGCCGAAACGTCGACTCTCAATGTTAAAGTCTATGTCGTTTGTAATAAATGTCAATGTAATTGTTTTAGTTTACTTAGATTTAAATATCTAAATTATAATATTGTAATAGTTAGATAAAGTTAATTTAGTTAGTTTCTAGTAACTTAGTTTATATTAGATATAATATCTAGATTTAATATCTAGATATTATGTTAGATTGTGTGTTCAACACACTTGGTTAGATTAAGTGTATCTCAATCTCTCAAGATCAGATCACAATTCACACATAGAGAAAAACATAGAGAACAAAATCAAAGCTTAATCGATCAACCTTGTAACTCGTTTGTTATAATCAATACAGGTTGGTAATCATATTGTGTTGTTGTTTCTATAAAACTTGATAGTAGTAGTATTGTTACAGGACCGACAGAAATCCTTGCAATTCGTACAAGTCTCTGATGCGAATTCCATTCTTTTAGAACTGAACTTTTCGCACAAAACTTTTCGCACACAGATTTCGTATAATAAGATGATGCGAATTCTTTACTTATAAAAATTTTCAGATTCAAAAACTTTTCGCATCTCATACGAAATCTGAACTTAAGAAAAAATTTCAAAATGTTATGCGAAATCTTATAGAATTCGTATAAGGCTTGTCTGCGAAATCCTCATAATCCGTATCTACCTATATGCGAGTTCTATGCAATTCGCATGAAGGTGAGTGCGAATTCTTTCCTTCGAATTTTAAAACCAATCTTTTCGCACCCAGGACATATGTGAATTCTTGCTTTTCGTATATAAGAGTATACGAGTTCTTCCAATCAATTTTATGCGAATTCTCTCTTTTCGTTCACCACAGATGTGCGAATTCTACACAAATGAATTTTAAAGAGAAATCTGCGAATTCTTTATGCGAAAATTAAGCCTGCGAGTTCTTCATACGAAAAGAATAGCTCCTGCGAGTTCTTGAAGGTTCGGTCCTAAAACTCAATTTCTAGTCCAATTTTTCACTTAATTCTTCGATTCAGATGTTGTAAACTCATAGAAATGATCAGGTTAGTATCAAGAACAATCCAAATCCATTGATTAATCCAAAAATTCACTTAATCATCAAAATCAGTAATCAAACAGTAACTACGACTTCGTTCGAACAAAAGCTTTCAAAAATAAAAATTTGATGATCAAATTTATTTTCCAATGCAATTCACTCACACAAACTTAATCTAAAATATAATTCGACCAAAATCCAATCAAAATTTTTATCAAAAACTCTTTTATACTAAAAAATCCAATCAAGACTCAAGAACAGTATACGAACTCTCAAAAACTTTTAATTTATCGAATTTAGCTCTGATACCAAATGTGATCCCAGATTTCAAGCAATACTAATCAAACACAGATTATCAAGAACAATTTTATTTATTAATCACACAATCTACAATGAGCCATATCCCTATTTCTTGAATTAGACTCTAAGCACTGTATATGTGTGTGTTTTTCAACGTGTAATCTTACTCTGATTATGCACGTGTTCTTTTTCTAAAACTCTTTGACATTGCTATTTATATGGTCAACATGACCTTTAGCAAATAGTCAACACTACATCACAATTACAAATAATATCACACACTTTACAAACTTTACATTTTAGACCCTCCATTTAATCTTGAATACTATTCATATCTAACAAACACCATGATCAACACTCAAGTTACTGAAAAGTTTGAGTCATCCGCTAAGGAGGAGGCGGAGTCTCGTGCTAAAGGGAAAACTGAATTACCAATCAAGGAGAAGGGATGCAGTTTCAAAACATTCAAGGGCACTGGCCCGAAAGAATTTAAGGGAATAGAAGGCCCAGTTGGCCTGATGAATTGGGTAACCAAGATGCAGAGCAACTTTAAGATCTGTAGGTTCTCGGAAGATCAAAAAGTGACCTATGCTGCTACAACCTTTGTGGACTATGCATTGCATTGGTGGGAGAGTGAGTGTGCTATCAGAGGTGATGATGACATTGCTACATTGACTTGGGAGAAAATGAAAGAGATGATGATGGATAAGTACTGCACACAATCAGAGGTGAAAAAACTAGAATTGGAATTTCTGGGGTTAAAGCAAGGGTCATTATCGGTTCAAGAATATGTTAATGAGTTTCTTGAGAAAGCAAGGTTCGCCAGTTACCAGGTGGCTACCGAAAAGAGAAAGATAGATCGTTTTAAGGACGGTCTAAGGATTGAAATCAAACGGTACATGGACATGACTAAACTCACCACAGTTATTCAACCTGTAGAGAGGCCGAAGGTGGCTGAGGAGAACAACATTAAGGAAAATTGTGATAGAAGAGACGCTAATAGAAGGTGGGAAGGATCAAACAAGTTCAACAAGAAGTTGAGATGGACTCCAACCCCGACAAGGGCACGAAGCGAGGAATTCATTGTTCCTCCATGCAACAAATGCAACAAGAGACATAGGGGCTAGTGTAAAACGGGGAGTATGACATGCTATAAATGTGATAAAATCGGGCATACAACATGGGAGTGCCCGAAAGGAAAAACTTGTTATGAGTGTGGAGTTACGGGACATCTGCGATCTGATTGTCCCAAACTTCGAAAGGGAGTGATGCCCCATGCTAAGTTAATGAATGGTGGATTAGGGAAAGAATCAGAGAAGAGGAAGGAACTACCAAAAGGGCATGGTCGAGCTTACAACATGACTTTGGAAGAGGCCAAGGAAACACCTGACATCGTATCTGGTATGTTCCCTATTGACAATATGTATGCACATGTGTTATTTGATTCTGGTGCAAACGGTAGTTTTGTGTCTACTACTTTCCGCCACTATTTGAATAGGAATGCTTGTAGGCTAGACAAGAGTTACACTGTAGAAACAGCTGACGGTGGTCTAAGTAAGGTAGATGAGGTCATTAATGGATACACGATCATTATAGATGGAAAGGATTTTCCTGTTAGACTTATGCCAATGCGTTTAGGGGTTTTGACGTAGTCTTGGGAATGGACTGTTGTCCAACAATCATGCAAAAAAATTTTGCGATAAAAAGATGATCAAGATTCAGACTCCGAATGGAGAAACGATTCACGTTTACGGCGATCGCAAAAAGTGTGATGTAGGATTAATCATTGTACTTAAGACAAGCAGATGTCTGTGAAAGGGATGTGTGGCCTACTTAGCATATGCTATCGACGTAAAGCTCGAAAAGAAGGTTGTGCAATATTTTCTAGTGGTAAAAGACTACCCCGAAGTGTTTCCATAGGAATTGCCGGGAGTGCCACCGGAACGTTAGGTAGAGTTTCGAATCGACTTAGTACCGGGTGCGACACCAATTGCGAGGGCACCTTATCAGTTAGCCCCGACGAAGATGCAAGAGTTGATGAAGCAACTACAAGAGCTTTTGGAAAAAGGGTTTATCAGGCCAAGTTCGTCGCCTTGGGAGCGCCGATATTATTCGTCAAAAAGAAGGACGGTACAATGAGGATGTGCATCGACTATCGTGAGTTGAACAAAACCACGATAAAGAATAGATATCCATTACCAAGGATTGATGATCTATTTGATCAGTTACAAGGAGATAGCTATTTCTCGAAAATCGATTTAAGATCTGGTTATCACCAGTTGAAGGTTCGAGAAGAGGACGTACCAAAGACCGATTTTAGAACTCGTTATGGACATTACGAATTTGTGGTAATGCCATTTGGGTTGACGAACGCACATGCAACATTCATGGATTTAATGAATCGAGTTTGTGGACCATATTTGGATCAATTTGTCATAATCTTTATAGACGGCATCTTGATTTATTCGAAGGACAAGGGAGAGCACGAACAACACTTAAGAACGATTCTTGAATTACTAGCAAGGGAGAAATTGTATGCCAAGTTCTCAAAATGTAAGTTTTGGATGCAAGAGGTGTAGTTTGTAGGTCATGTAGTCAACGTGGAAGGAATCAAGGTAAATCCGGCTAAGATCGAGACGGTCATGGATTGGGAGTCTCCGAAATCAGCATCAGAGATTCGAAGTTTTCTGGGCCTGGCAGGATATTATCGGAGATTCATTCATAATTTCTCCAAATAAGCAGCGCCTTTAACAACGTTGACAAAGAAGTCAGTCAAATTTGACTGGGGAACAAAACAAGAAGAAGAGTTTCAGACACTCAAGGAGAAACTTAGCAGTGCACCTGTTTTATCCTTACCAGATGGGACAGAGGATTTTTTCATTTATAGTGATGCATCGAAGATGGGTCTGGGTTGTGTACTAATGCAGCGAGGCAAGGTCATAGCCTATGTGTCACGTCAGACGAAGGAACACGAAAAGAAATACCCAACCCACAACATGGAATTAGCAGCAGTAGTATTCGCACTAAAAATCTGGAGACACTATTTATATGGCACGAAGTGTATGATCTATACGGATCATAAAAGCCTGAAGTATTTGTTCGACCAAAAAGAGCTAAACATGAGACAAAGGAGATGGATGGAATTACTTAAGGATTATGATTATGAGATCCACTACCATCCGGGTAAGGCAAACGTAGTCACTGATGCACTTAGCAGGAAAGAGAGAAGCGAACCAATCAGGGTGCGGGCCATGTGGATAAATGTCAAGGTGGAGCTGATAGATCAGATACGGGATGTCCAAAAGGAAGTTTTACTTGAAGAGAATGTAAAGAAGGAGAGGATGGTAGGACAAATTAAGATGTTAACAATACGACCAGATGGAATATATCGACTTGGGGATCGGGTTTGGATCCCTAGTTTGGGAGACCTAAGAAGCATTGTAATGGACAAAGCACATAAGTCCAAGTACACTATGCATACAGGTAGCGTCAAGATGTACAAGAATTTGAAAGGAAGCTATTGGTGGCCTGGTATGAAGAGGACAGTAGCTAGCTATGTGGGAAAATGTCTAACATGTTTAAAGGTAAAGACAGAGCATCAGAAACCTTCTGGAATGTTGCAACAAATGGAGATCCCAGTATGGAAATGGGGCATGATAACAATGGATTTCGTTACCAAACTTCCAAGGACAGTAAAGGGGCATGATGCCATATGGTTAATTGTTGACCGACTGACGAAGTCTGCTCACTTCTTCCCAATCAACGATAAATATACGTTGGAAAGATTGGCCCAACTTTACGTCAACGAAATTGTGTCAAGACATGGTGTGCTGATATCCATTGTATCGGATAGAGATGCCAGATTCACTTTGAGATTTTGGTTAAGCTTTCAGCAAGAGATGAGAACGAGGTTGAACATGAGTACTGCATATCATCCTCAAACCGATGTTCAGAGTGAGAGAACGATACAAACGCTAGAGGATATGTTGAGAGCTTGTGTGATTGACTTTGGAGGCAATTGGGACAACCACCTCCTGTTGATAGAGTTCGCTTATAACAATAGCTACCACTCGAGTATCAAGGCGGCACCGTTCGAAGCATTGTATGGACGTAAGTGCAGAATGCCACTTTGTTGGGCAGACGTCGGAGAAAGACAACTAGCTGGACCCGAGTTAGTTCAGCAGACGTATGACAAAATAGTCTAGATCAGGGAGAGGTTAAGGGTTGTGCAAGATAGACAAAAAAGTTATGCTGATAGAAGACTTCGACCTTTGGAATTTCAGGTGGGCGATAAGGTTTTGTTAAAAATATCGTCGTGGAAAGGGGTTGTGAAATTTGGGAAAAGAGGTAAGCTAAGTCCGAGATATATCAGACCATTTGAGATAATCTCAAGAGTCGGAGAAGTGGCTTATCGGTTGAAACTACCAGAAGAGCTAAGCGGTATCCATAACACCTTTCACGTGTCAAACTTGAGAAAATGTTTAACAGACGAATCAACCATTGTGGACTTGGAAGATGTCGAGGTTAATGACAAACTTGCTTATGTGGAAGAGTCGGTCGATATTTTGGACAGAAAGACAAAAAGACTAAGGAATAAAATTATACCATTGGTGTTAGTTAAGTGGAAATTCCACAAGGGTGCAGAAATGTCGTGGGAGCTAGAAGAAGAGATGAGAGCTAAATACCCTCAACTGTTTCGATGGTAATAATTCCGAGGACGAAATTTTTTTGAAGGAGGGGAGAGTTGTAAAACCCCCAAAAAAACAAAATTAATGAAAAATAAATATATATATATATATATATATATATATGTGTAATAATAATAATATTTGAAAATGGGACTAAAAGATAAGAAAATGTTTTATTGGGGGTGAAAAATGTAATTTTGATCAAAGTATCAAGGGTCGGGGGTTGTATGTCAATTTTTGGAAACTTTAGGGAGTAAGTCAGATGTCAACAGGTCCAATGTTGAGGGACCTATTTTGTAAAAAGGACAAATTTGATTCCTTGAAAAAGACATGTCAATGCTGAACTTTGGAGCCTTTTATTGGCTCTGTTAGTCAACGAAAAATGACAAAAAAATACAGATTTAAGTAGCTGCTGATGCCCTTTACAATTTTCGTTCAAGAAAATCGAAATTTATTTGAGAAACAAGGGAGAAATAGGAGCTCGAAAGTCACCCTCCACTAGTGATGACCAAATGGGCCCGACCCGACCTGGCCCGATCGATTAACCGAAGCCCGACCGGGCCCGGTAGTAAACCGGTTTAGAGCCCGAAAAACCAAACCGGTCTAGGGTTTTGGAGGTTTTGCCGGCTCGACCCAGGACCGGTTCAAGGCCCGACCTGGCCCGATTCGATGGTTTTAAAAAAATCCGTTATTGATCCGTTAACTAGCCGTTTTTGAACCTTTTTTTTTACCCCCCCAAACCCCTATAAACACTTGTGTTGATTATGGAGTTAGACACCAACTTACAAAACGCAAAAAACGCATACAATTCTCATTTATCGCAATATTCGTTTCTTGCAAGTTCTAGTCTAATATCTCTAGTTCTTTATTCTCTACTCTCAAATCCCTACTCTCAAAATGGCCGCACAAAATTACCAAGTTGTTGCCGAACATGGACAAAAAACACCGATTTGGAACCATTTCAACGTGGTGATCCTCCCCGAAGGTTCAAAAAAAGCGCAATGCAAACGGTGTGGTGATTTCCTTGCGGCGACCGTTTTGACCATAAAACGTATTTTTAAAGTGTATTTTAGTGATCCAATGATTCCAATTCAATTTTTATTTTTTAAAGTTTAGTAATTGATATAATTGAGTTTTTAAAATTTTATTAATTGATGTAATTAAACCTATTTTTTAAAGTTTATTATATAATTAATTATTATATAAAGAAATTAAAATTAAAAAAAAAACAAAAAAAGCATGGTCCGATCACGGTCCGGTTTTTAGCCCGACCCAACCCGGTTTTCTAAGAACCGGTTTCTTCCAACATTAACTGGGCCACCAATATTTGGGTGAAACCGGGCCCGGTCCGGCCCGAAGCCCACTTGGCCCGGTTTTTGGCTTTACTGTTTGGGCCCGAAGCCCGTTTTGGCCTGCCCGAGCCCGATATTTGGCCATCACTACCCTCCACAACCTCCGTTTATCGTCGATATAAGGTAAAATACCCAACCAAAATTCGAGTTCTTTATACGGTTAGCTTCGTTTTTAAGTCCTTATCAAACCTTAGTAGCCTTATGTCTTATATTTTGGTTTTGGACGTCCGATTTTGCGTTTTTATATTGATTTTCGAGTGACATTTTAAACCAAACTTTAAATGGGTATATGAGACTCAATACTTGATGGTTTTCGTTGATTTTTGTTCCTATGGTTAAGGAAAATGATTTTTTAGACTTTTTGCAAGAAAAATCAAAGAAAACGATGGAAAAATGAGGTCAATCTACCTCAAAATCGGATAGCTCTATTTTGAACGAAAATGGTTAGACGCCGGTGACATGAACTGCTGGGCTGATAGTTTTTTGGGTTGCACATCACTACTGTTGGACTAGTGAGATTTGTGGGCCTGAACTTCAATATTAAAATAGGAGTGGTTGGGTGGACTAGTGGAGCGTGGACCGTAAAAGGAAAAAAAAAGAGAAAGGATAATCCATTGGGTAGATAAGCCTCCATCAACAAATATAACTTTTGTTATTATTATTATTATTATTATTATTATTATTATTATTATAGACTAACTAAATTAGTTGGGTTATTTTAAAATAATAATAATTATTATTATTTTTATTATTATTACTTTTATAGGATTACGTAATTTCTAAAGTCTTGTTAGTAAATTTTAAATTGTTATTTACTTAACATATTGGTAAAAAAATCATATTACGTAATTATTTTATAGGGAGGTGTCTATGGGATTATAGTTGAAATGACAGAAATTAAGCGTCATATTGTAAGTTAAATATTATCGAGACGCGATGATTCCAATAGTTATTAAAAGGATAAATCGAAGCTATGAGTAGTTATCAAACATAACAATTAAAAGATTTATTAAGTTACTTCGGTGATTTAATAATGGGATTAAGGCGTTGTGTTTAAGTATTGATGGTGACGCTTTAAAATTTTAGAGATTGGTTTATAAGTTAAAAAAAATGATTATTTTGACGTTTTGGGACGTAAATCGAGTTATAGACTTGAAGTTTGACTAAAGTTAGTTGAGTTTGACAATAGTTGACTTTAGGTTGACTTTTGGAGGAAATAGTCATTAATAGACCATTTGACTTTATTAATTGTAGGTTACTAGTCGACGACTTTCTCTAAGCAACCTACATCGTGAGGTGAGTCTTCATGAGACTTACACTGAGATGCATACATATGTACAAATTTATTTTCAGCATTATATGAATTATATGGTGATGTTTACGTATGCATTATGTTTCAGTTTTCATACATGATACGTTATATTTCTCATGTATGTTATTTATGATCAGTTGCATGCTATGTGTTTATTTTGTTTTCAAATAACTCTAGCATGCTATTTCAGTTGCAAGTTTTATGATATGTTTTAACGGGTAGGCATTTGACCAGTAAGTCACGGACAAGTGGCATGACCCAGTCAAATGGGTGATCGAACAGAATAGAAGGTTCAACCTAGGGCGTGTCAGTGACAAAATGACCCATACCCGACAAGACAGTATATGAGATCTCTTTACTTTCAGCGTCACGAGTTTTCATTTTCGAAAGTTGATGTTTTTATTATGATGTATGCATATGATATGATTTTACTCATGCAAACCATGAACTCACATGGCTTTATAAGCTGACTATAATATGCATCTCAGGACCAGGTCGTTCGAGGTTGGATAAGGGCAAGGGACATGCTTAGAGAGTACTAGCTTATTATTGTTTTATATTCAATCTTTTGTTTAGACTTTTATGTATGAATCAATTGTAACTTAACCTGATACGGGACGGGTTAGCTCGTGAGTTACGTGATTATGTATTTTGGAGACTTCCATTGCGAACAGTTTCGAATTTAAATTTAGCCAATATCTTGGAGTATTTATGAAGAATTTGTTTTAGATTACGTAACATCTCTCACAGTAAAAAAAATTAAGGGTGTTATAAATATAATATTCCTTGACAAAATAAAATCCATGGGAATCAACAAGTCAGAAATCATTCGATGTTTGACGGTCCTTGTGGGCTTCAATGGCGACATGGTTAACACCATCGGCGAAATTATTCTCCCAGTATTTGCTAAAGGGGTCAATAAGCAGACCAAGTTCAACGTCATTGATTGTTCAACGACATACAATGTTATCCTAGGGAGACCTTAGATACACGACATGAAGGTTGTGCCCTCGACATATCATTAGACGATCAAGTTTCCAACCATTTGGGGCATCCAGGAAGTCAAGAGTGAACACAAAATTGCCCGCGAATGCTACAAAGTTTCAATGAAGCCTAGAAAGCAAAACATCTAGCAATTACGGAACCAAGAAGATCATGAAACTGTCGATGACTATCGACTAGAAGAAGTTGTATTAGATTAGGAAAAGTCTGACAGAGTCGTTTACATCGGTACGTCCATCGACTCTACCTTAAAGAAATCACTAATTTATTTCTTGCAGGAATATGCTGATTGTTTTGCTTGGACACATGAATACATGGTCGGCATCGACCCAGAGGTCATTTCTCATCGACTTAACATTGAACCTTCATTTAAACCTATTAAACAGAAGCGTCGCAAGTTCGCTCCAGAACGCAACAAAGTAATCAACGACGAAGTTGATAACTTGCTCAAGACAGTAAATATCAGAGAAGTGAAGTATCTCGACTGGTTGGCCAATGTCGTAGTCATACAAAAGAAAAACGGAACTTCGTCGCAGACTTCAGCCTAGAATTAGATGTACCGACGGAACCTGTGGCAACTCTCGACGACACAATCTGGACTTTACACGTCGATGGATCATCCAACTCCCGGGGGGTAGGTCTTCGCGTCGTCCTCAAGTCGCCACAGGGGGGGGGGGCAAGATGGTGTACTCCATATGATGTGATTTTAGGGCTACTAACAATGAAGCTAAATATGAAGCATTGATCGCAGGAATGAATATGGCTCACGACCTAGGGGTAACAATACTTCACGTCAAAAATGATTCACTCCTAGTCGTGAACCAAATGAATGGGGAGTTTGTAGCTAAAGACTCTAGAATGACGACTTATCTCAAAATAGTCAAAGCCAAGTCCGAAGAATTTCAAGAATTTTCTATTTTGCAGATCCCGAGGGATCAAAATACCCAAGATGACGCATTATCTAACCTTGGGTCGGCACTTGGACAATCCCCATTTGACGTTGTCCTAATAATTCATCTAGCGACACTATGTTAGAGCATAAATCTGTTGGATACAAGATCAAGAAGACTGAAGGTCAAAGTACAAGAAGTCAAAGCTGAGAAAGTCAACTCTCATTAAAAAGTCAAAGTCTTGTTGTAATAAAAAAAGTCAAAGTTTCCTTGCATTTGTATTTGTTTTCCTTGTATTTCTTGTTGGTATAAATACTTTGTATTTCTGTTTTTATTAGTAGGTTCTTGAGAAGAGAAATAGTTGAACGTATCAAGAACTAGAGAGAATTTTGTAGAGAGAGAGTGAGTTCTAGAGAGAGAAAGTTGTATTTGTTGAATTGAATTGAAATCAAAACAGGTAATTGGATTAAATCTTGTTTGTTGATTAATTATTTGTGATTAGAAACTAGATTCAGGACAGACAATTGGTATCAGAGCAGATCCGATTTTGAAATCAGATCAAGAATTGGTTCGACACTGTGTTCATCGAGTTTGATTCGAATTTTGAGTTTTAGAGTGAAATTGAAGTTGAATTCGATTAGGTTTTATTTGCTGAGTATAATCGATCGAGTCTGTATAGTGTAATTCATAATTTGCACTGTAATTGTTCATAATTGTTGAGATTTGTAGAAGTTCGAGTTCACTAGTTTCATATGTACTGAAATTGAATAAATTTGGTTCAATTTGTGTTTGTTTGTCAAATTTAAGTGTTGTAACCTGTTAGAATATTGAAATTGAGCATTCCTACAAAGTTTCAAGTCAATTGGACAAGGCTTGGATCGAAATCTGTGAGAAAAGTTGGATTTTTGGTCGATATTCTGAAGAACGCGCAAGATCCATCAAACGCGCAAATTCATCGCAAGAACGCGCAAGCTGAAGAAATTGGTTTTTGGACAAAACGCGCAGAGGGTTATCTGCGAGTTCTAGAAACGCGCAGATCGAAGTCTGCGAGTTTGAAGATTGGGAAAATTTTCTACGTATTGAAACGCGCACGTAGACCTTAGCGAGTTCTACAAACGCGCAAGTCTTTGCTTGCGAGTTTCTTCGAAAACAATGAACTGCGAGTTCATTCAATCTGCGAGTTTCAGAAAATGCGCACGCTACTATTAGCGAGTTTTAGAGATTATTAGCGAGTTTTAGAGTTTATTTCGGCCTACGAGTTTGTCAAAACACGCAAACCTTTGCTTGCGAGTTTCATAAACGTGCAAGCTTAAGCCTGCGAGTTTCTCAGTAATCTGTGTTCTGCGAGTTTCAAATTTTCATAGTGATCTGCGTGTTTCCATACTTAGAATATTTTCTAAGAAATTTTCAAAACTTAGCGGGACCCCCGTGCTAAGTCTGCGGAGGGGGAACATAGTTTTAATTGTGATCAAAATTCCTGAATTTCTATTCCAAGATTTCTTGTATTCTTGTGATTTCATATTTGGACTAACGATCAGTTTCTAGTTTCTTATTGCATATCTTTTCAAAACAGGTTCATACAAGATGACTTCCAAAGACGCGCTTTCAATTGGTACTGATGTCAAGCCTCCAGTATTGTTCAAAGGAGAATATGAACAATGGAAAGACAGATTTCTGGATTTTGTGGATAGACATGCGAATGGGGAGAACATACTACTTTCAATTACAGAAGGTCCAATGGTACCACCTACTGTTCAGATTCCTGATGATGATTCATCTGATAGTGAGGATGGTGATGTGGACAGAGAGCAAAAGATGAAAACTGTTCCAATGGATTATGCACAGTATTCTGAGGAACAGAAAAGTCGATTTAAAGCAAATAAGCAAACAAGATCTCTTCTACTTCAGAGCATTCCGAATGAGATTTACATCAACATAGATAGCTACAATGCAATGCAAAGAAAATGTGGGATCAACTTCAAAAGATGATGATGGGTTCCAAAGTCGGCAATCAGATGAAAGTGGCTAATTGCATTAATAGCTACGAAGAATTCAAAGCAAAAGAAAATGAAAGCCTAGAGGAAACCTATGAGAGGCTTGTACTTCTTCTGAATGAACTTTCAAAGAACAAAGTGAAGAAGAAGCAAATAGAAAACAACGTCAAGTTCCTAAGCATTCTTCAACCCGAATGGAAGAAACATACACGAAGAATGAAGCAGATGAAGGACTTGAGCGACATACCTCTTCATGAAGTCTACGAGACTTTACATCATAATGAAGAAGAAGTAGAAGAGAAAAGAGCTGAGAAAAAGAAGATTGAGAAAGTTACAGACCCCATAGCATTGGTAGCCGGAGAGAAGAAGAAAGAAAAGACAGAGAAGAAGAAAAAGAAGAAAGTGCTTACCAGTTCTGAATCAGAATCCGAATCTGATGGAGATGATGGAGAAAGTCTCAAACAAGTTATGCTTTTACTGACTCGAGCTTTCCAAAAGAAATTCTACAAGAAGCCGGGATCAAATTCATAGAGATACTCTTCGTCCAGCTCCAAGAACCATGAGCACAGAGAAAGAGTAGAAGGAAAGAGATATGAAGAGAACCGACATGTGGAAAGAAAGCCGGAAGAAAAGAAGAAGTTTGTGAATGACTACACCAGTACTGAAAAGAAGACTGCTAATGATCTGATCAAATGCTACAACTGTGGCAAGTTCAGACATTATGTAAAAGAATGTCGAAAGCCAAAGGTTCGCAACTCAGAGTATTATCAGAAAAAATTGCTCTTGGTCAAGCAACAAGAAGCTGGCAGGGCATTAATGGCTGAAGATGAATACTGGTTAGACCATTCTGATGAGGAGGATGAAAGAGAAGAAGTTGCTCACCTATGCATAATGGGTAAAGATGTGAAATATGATGATTCAAATGATGAAGCAGTTGATGAGGTAATGCACTTAACTGAAAAAGATTTCATAACCAAAATGGAAGCCATGATGGTTGATCTTCAAGACTTACAAATAAAACTGAAAAAGGAAAAAGACAGAGTTGCTAAAAGAAATAACAAGATTTTTGAGCTTAATAAGTCTGTTATTAGGAACAAAGATCTAATTGATTCTTTACGCAAGTCTGCTTCTGATTCTAAATTTCAAGTAGATTGTTTTGAGAAGAAAATTTCTGATTTTGAAGCTAAAATTTCTAAGTCTGATTTTGAGAAGAAAGAATCTGCACTAACTATTTATAAATTGCAGGTTGAAAACAAGCTCTTAAATAAGAAGGTAAATGGTCTGGAAGCCAAACTTTATGCAAGAGGTCAAACAGATCAAACTATTTTTCTTAATGCACCCAATGAAGAGGCTGATGTTAAGGAAAAATGGGGACTTGGTTTTGAAAACCCTCATTACTTAAAGAAAGCCATCAGAAAACAACCAGCATTATATAACTTTGATTTTCTTGTTGTTGTTGGTAAATATACTCATTTAAAACCCAAATTTGTTACCAAATTACCAGAAGAAGTTGAGGCCAAGGAAACTGAAAAGAGAAAGGATGTTAATAAAATGCAACTACCGTTTAACTATGAAAAGTTAAATGATAGTTATCTTTCTGAAACACCAAAAGTTCTTTCAAACGACTATTTTGCTAGTTATTCTGTTTCTGAGATGGAGGCAAAACTTGCAGTTGCAAAAGTTTATGTTACTCCACTCATTCTTGAAAGCAAAATAGTTGAACTTGAAAATGTTTTATCTGATGAAAGACTTTTGGTAGATATTGAACAAAGTGTATTTTCTACTGTTTTAAAGAACACAGTTTTTCAATCTAAATCAACAAAGTGTTCTAAAGTTTCAAAGGCACCTCAAACTTCGACTGATAACTTTGATGACTTATTTGCGTCTGCAAATGATTTTCTAAATTCTGATGATGGGTGTTTAGAAGAAATTGATATGTTTGATTTTAATGCTTCTCTTCCAGATCATTCTACTTTTCTTATAAATGGAGAAAGTTTACCAAGTGTTTTTAAAACTGGTGAACCATCAACTAAGGTTGGTGAACTAGTTTCTATGACTGCTGATTATTATTCTAAGGGTAAGAAACATAAGAGACAACAATCACAGAAATGGATCAACACTGGTAAACAAAAGAAAAATCAATCTCAGAAATCTGATTTTTCTAATCAATCTAAATCTTTTGTTTCAGATTTAAGAAAGAAACGGTCAGAAGCAAGATCTGAATGGTGGCCAAAAAGGAAGAATGATGAGACAGCTGAATCAATTTCTGATAACTCATGTAATAGATCTGATAGTAGTGATACTGATGTAGTTGGTCAACTTGCTTCTCCTAAACAAAACCTTGTAACTTCTTACAAGCGTTATTCAATAAAGCAATTGATTCAATTATCTCCTACTACTAATAAATCTTTTCATTATCGGAGATATGATTTTGCTTATCATCATACTTCTAGTGATTGGTTTGGATCTTATCATGTTTATTCTTCTAAATCTAATTTTTCAAAGATTTTTCAAAGGAAAAGAGGATCCATATTCAAATGGATACCAAAATCATGTGCTAATCTGTTAGGACCCGTTTTTAAATGGGTACATAAAATTGTTATTTCCTGATTTCTCTTGTAGACCCGACATATGTGGTACTTGGATAGCGGCTGTTCCAAGCATATGACCGGGCAGAAAGCTTTATTGTCTAATTATACAGAGAAATTCAGTGGCAATGTGCATTTTGGGAACGACCAGTTTTCACCAATCTTAGGATATGGTGACATCATTCAAGACAACATAACGATTAGGAAGGTGAGCTATGTCGAAGGCTTAGGGCATAACTTGTTTAGCATCGGTCAATTCTGCGACAAAGGGTTAGAGGTCAACTTCAAAGCTAAGAGATGTTCGGTTCGTACTGAAGACGGTAATGACCTCTTAGTCGGTAATCGAAAGACAAACCTCTACACCATCAATCTTTCAAAGGTTCAGAATGACAATCAGGTTTGCTTACTGACAAAAGCCTCGATGCAGCAAAGTTGGCTTTGGCACCGACGACTATCACACCTGAACTTTCGTTATATCAACAAGCTGGTTAGTGGAAAGCTAGTCAATGGACTTCCTGAGCTGAAATATGAGAAAGAACACTTATGTGCAGCATGTGAAAAAGGAAAGATGAAGAGAGCTCCGCATAAACCGAAGCCTGAACCAAGTACCAGCTCTTCGTTAGAGTTGTTACATATGGATTTGTGTGGTCCAATGCGAACGCAGAGCTTGGGTGGAAAGAATTACGTACTGGTTATCGTGGACGATTATTCGCGATACACGTGGGTCAAATTTCTACGATCAAAAGATGAGACACCCGAAGTTCTCATTAATTTTCTGAAGACGACCCAGGTGAATTTGCAGAAACAAGTCAAGCTTCTTAGAACCGACAATGACACATAGTTCAAAAACAAGATTGTTGAAGAATATTTCGAATCGGTCGGGATATCACATCAATACTCTGCTGCTCGTACGCCCAAACAGAATGAAGTAGTCGAAAGGCGAAATCGGACGCTAGTCGAGGCCGCTCGGACCATGCTTAGTCAATCGGACTTACCTCTATTTCTCTGGGTAGAAGTTGTGTCGACTGCATGTCATACTCAGAATCGGTCCATGATACACCGCCGTTTTCAAAAGACTCCATATGAGTTGATCAACAACAGAACACCGACAATCAAATATTTTCACATATTTGGGTGTAAGTGTTTCGTACTTAACGACAGAGAGAGTCTGAACAAATTCAGTGCTAAGGCGGATGAGGGTATCTTCTTTGGTTATTCTTCGACATCTACTGCATATCGTGTTTACCTGAAGAAGTCAAAGACAGTCGTTGAGAGCGTAAACGTCACATTCGATGAAGATATGGCTTCTGAACAACTCAGTTCAGAACCCGTGATAACTGGAGTATTAGCTTCTGGGCAGATCAGTCCAGAACCTGTTTCTACAGAGAACAATTCGAATAACGCTTCTACATCCACTACTCATTTATCTGATTTAGATTTGTTATTTGAATTCTTTTATGATGAGTTTCTAGGATCTAATTTGCCTAAATCCGCCATGACTGACAGGTCTGAAGACACAAGTTGCAATCATCAAGTTACTTCAGAAGTCATAACTGAATCTGAATCCCCCATTCAGTCAGAAACTCACATTCCAACATCTACTCCTACTGTTGAAGATGTATAAGTAACTGCTGAGCCAGAAGTAACTGTGTCAGTTGGGTGTGATACACTATCTACTCAACAGTCAGAGTCTGCTGTTCCAACTGATGCTTCTGCACCTGAAACTTCAACTGCAAACCCCCCTCCATCTACTCAAACTGAAGAGCCTGATAGTGGATTTCAAGATGATTATCATGATCAATCTATATCTATTCCACTCCCTCATGAGCATCGCTGGACCAAAGAGCACCCTTTACACCAAGTAATTGGAGATCTTAACAAGCCTGTGCAAACTAGGTCAGCAACTTTAAACCAGTGTCTGCATGACTCATTCCTCAGCAAAATAGAGCCTACTCGAGTATTAGAAGCTCTTGTTGATTCAGATTGGGTGTCTGCTATGCAAGAAGAATTAAATCAGTTTGAAGCCCTGAAGGTCTGGAGATTAGTTCCAAAACCAGAAGGAAAGACCGTGATAGGAACTAAATGGGTATTCAAAAACAAAAAGGATGAAGATGGTATTGTCATAAGGAATAAAGCAAGACTTGTTGCCAAAGGTTACCGACAAGAGGAAGGCATAGACTACGATGATACGTATGCTCCAGTAGCGCGTATAGAAGCAATCCGTATGTTTCTAGCCTACGCAGCTCACAAGAATTTCACAGTCTATTAGATGGACATGAAAACAACCTTTCTAAATGGCATTCTTAAGGAGGAAGTATACGTGTCTCAACCAGAAGGGTTCGTAAATCCAGATAAGCCAGATCACGTCTACATTTTGCATAAAGCCCTGTATGGTTTGAAACAAGCCCCTCGAGCATGGCATGATGTTCTATCTAAATTTTTGGTCAAGTCAGGTTTTTCCAAAGGTAAAGTCGATACCACTTTGTTCATCAAAAAGAAAAAAGCCGATATCATCCTTATTCAGATATATGTTGATGATATAATATTCGGCTCTACAAATTCTAAATACTGCAAAAACTTTTCTAACCTCATGGTGTCACGTTTTCAAATGAGTATGATGGGAGAGATGAACTTCTTTCTCGGATTACAAGTAAAACAGTTTTCAACAGGGATTTTCATTAACCAATCTAAGTACATTTTGGATATTCTTCGGAAGTACAAAATGGAAAATTGCAAACCAATTGGAACCCTGATGGCACCAGGTACTAAGATTAGCACTGATCCTTCGGGTAAAAGTGTTGATGTTAGGACTTATAAAGGTATGATAGGTTCTTTAATGTATCTTACTTCAAGTAGGCCAGATATTATGTTTTCAACATGCTTATGTTCTAGATATCAGGCTGCTCCTAAAGAATCCCATTTGGCTGCTGTCAAACGGATTTTTAGATATCTGAAGGGGACTGCTGATCTTGGTCTGTGGTATCCTAAGGATACTGGGTTTCAACTGACTGCTTATTCAGATGCAGATCATGTTGGGTGCATGCTTGACAGGAAGAGCACTTCAGGTCACATACAATTCCTTGGAGACAAACTCGTTAGTTGGGCGTCAAAGAAACAATTATGGGTTTCCACATCGACTGCTGAAGCAGAGTATGTAGCTGCTGCCAGTTGCTGCTCTCAAGTCTTGTGGATGCGAACACAGCTGCGAGACTATGGATTCAAGTTTGATAAAAATCCGATATATTGTGACTC
Organism: Arctium minus; assembly: GCA_954870635.1. Lineage (NCBI taxonomy): Eukaryota > Viridiplantae > Streptophyta > Magnoliopsida > Asterales > Asteraceae > Arctium > Arctium minus. Next base: position 28,375,347 of record OX941089.1, on the reverse strand, counting down.
CAAGAGTGCAATCGCGATATCTGCTAATCCTGTACAACACACTAAGACAAAGCATATTGATGTCAGGTATCATTTTATCAAAGATAATGTAGAAAAAGGTATAATAGAACTTTACTTTGTAAAGACTGATTATCAACTTGCGGATTTGTTTACCAAAGCTTTAGATGAAAAGCGATTTAATTTTCTTGTATCTAAGCTTGCTATGCTAAATCTCAAAGTCTAATCAGTAATTACCTATTAAAGTTTTTTTTATTGTAATTTTTCATCATTTCTTTATCATTAATTCTGAAAGGATACCTGCACTTTAACATGTTGTTGTTGTTCTTAGGGGGAGTGAGTAAGAAAAGATTAAAGATGGTTATTATTCTTTTGAGGGGGAGTTTATTTAATTTCTGCATTTTACTTAACTGACAAATTTTTGTGATGCATGAATTTAAGGGGAGTGTACAAGTCAAAGGAGTAAGACTATGATTTCTGATTACCTCTGATCAGAACTCGTACTTTAATTGTTTTACTGCTTTATGTCTTTTACTTTTGAATAAATTTTGTGAATAAAAGTTGCTTTGACATGACTTTGAGACTTATGCAGAATGAGAGAAGCTATCAAGATCATATCTTTATGACTTCAGCTGACTTTATGAGAATTAAGATTGAGCGTACAGGTTAATTTCTTATCTTAATCTCAGATATGGTTGAAAGAAGGACAACTTTCAGTCATAAGAAAACATTTTCTTAAATGTTCAAATCACTTCCTGATTCTTAAAACAGATTTCATGAATTGGAAGTGTGATTTTAAATGTTTTCATTGTTAAATGTGTTGAAATGATTAATAAACCGTGTGTTTCCAAAGATAAATACTTGTCTATTATCTTTTTTATATACTTTTCAAGTATTCACACACATCGGTTTAATTTTTTTATTCAAAATGTTATTACCATGTCTCAAATTTGAAACATATTTTTCGATGGTAAGACACCCCGCTTGTACTTCAATGAATTTTGAGCGATATTTCATTTCGAAACGTTATTTCAAGAATGTCTTTATCTTGGTTCGTATAGATAATATACATTATTCTTGACCATAAGCTTTGATTGATATATCATTTCTTATCTGATCATTTTTCATACAATGTTAGATTTTCAAACAAGTCTCTTGCATTCATGTTTATTCATTCAATATACTTGTTTGAAAATATTTCAATGTTTAAAAATGCTCATTTCTTTATGATTATATTCTGAGCATACACATATCTGACTTGTATTTGAGCTTTAACTGATGAAGTTAAACCATATTGAGCAACATATGCTTTAATAGGAATATGGGTTCTTTGTGCTAGGACTTAAAAGAACTTCTATGGATTCACGATTACCAGTGTCTCCTACCCAAGAAGTTACTCCATAGTGATTGAGTGTGAAGAGTCTAAAAGAAATGAGTGTGGGATGTGCATTGAGGTAAAATGGAAATGAAAGTTTGGTTAGATGTGAGCTTAATGATAAAAAGAAAGAGGGTGTGAGATCAGAGTAAAAGAATATCAAATTCTGCAACAACTACTTTCTGAGTCGGGCAACCACATTACTAATGTTTCACAATTCTTGGTGAACATTATTGAAACAGGCAACTAGCTCATGCCAACTCTTGACAATACCCCACTAGCTACTCATTTTCTTCTCAAAAAGAAAGTGTTTCATATTTCAAAGGGGACGCAACACATATACTATCTGATTTTCATTTGGAAAATCTGGATATTGAAAAAGAAGGAAGTCTGCCCCACCTTCGCACTTCAATCATGCACATTGAGTCTGTGTATATCTACTGTTGTCTCAGTGGTTTACACAATTTTGAGCCTTTATAAGCATTTGATGACTTAATTCTTTCTACACTTGCACGAACACACAAGGAATTTTTTCTCTTGTCATAACATTCATAGAAATTACCTTTGTGGTATTTCGATGATTGGATGGAAGCCCTGGGGGAGTGAACATCAAAAAACTCCTTTACAATGTGTATTCGTTATACACAGTAACTTCGTGTTACTGACAGGCGTATTAACTTATTCATTTGTTGATTCAGGTGTTATTTTCCTATTTTGTCTAGATTTGAAAAGATCTAGATGGTGACTTGACAAGTGAATCAGAGGCTCTTGGACAGATCTGAATGGTAAAAGACATTTCTTGGTGAAAGTTTTGATGATATCGATGCTCAAATCATCAAAAAGGGGGAGATGGTATCAAGAAATTTTAAAGCTTTGGGAGATGATTTACAGAAATGTCCAAGTCATAAAAATTCAAAGTAAAGATTTGAAGAAGATCAAATAATTTCTGAAGATGTGCTAATTTTGAGGAAATTTTCTTTGAAGATTATTTGCTAAAGCAATCCGAGCTGAATCTGATGATAATTTCTTTCCGAAGTCTGAAAGAGATTTGTGAAAGTTTTGGGGAGATTGGTATATCCTTCAAAGACAGACTTGGAAAGATTACAATGTTAAAGGGAGAGATTGCATTTGACAGAACTTAAAAGAGAAGACTGCTTTGTAAGATCTTTCAATAGTGATCTTGAATCCAAAGGGGGAGATTGTTAGAGCATAAATCTGTTGGATACAAGATCAAGAAGACTGAAGGTCAAAGTATAAGAAGTCAAAGCTGAGAAAGTCAACTCTCATTAAAAAGTCAAAGTCTTGTTGTAATAAAAAAGTCAAAGTCAAAGTTTCCTTGTATTTGTATTTTTTTCCTTGTATTTCTTGTTGGTATAAATAATTTGTATTTCTGTTTTTATTAGTAGGTTCTTGAGAAGAGAAATAGTTGAACGTATCAAGAACTAGAGAGAATTTTGTAGAGAGAAAGTGAGTTATAGAGAGAGAAAGTTGTATTTGTTGAATTGAATTGAAATCAAAAAGGTAATTGGATTAAATCTTGTTTGTTGATTAATTGTTTGTGATTAGAAACTAGATTCAGGACACACACACTGTCCATTGGAAACGAAAATGACATCCAAATAATCGATGAGGAAGAGGAAATTTCCAACAAATGACCAACTTCCTAAAGACAAAATGGAAGCCCGAAAAATTCGATTCAAGGCGTCTAGATACATCATTGATCAGAGGAAAACTCTATAGACGATCGTCGACAGGGATGAACTTACGATGTGTTACCAATAAGAATCAAGTCCAAAGCATTTTGCAAGAAATGCATGATGGTGAGTGTGGTAATCACTCGGGAGGTCACAACTTGGTAAATCGTATTTCTCGATAAGGGTACTATTGGCCAACTTTACGACATGACGCAATAAGGTACGTCCAAAGTTGCGACGGATGTCAATGACATTCAGGTATGTCACATAAACCTTCTGAACCTTTGCACTCGACTCTAACTCCATGGCCTTTCATGAAGTGGGGAATGGATATTGTCGGCAAATTACCTCCGGCCCCTGGGCAAAAGGTATATCTTCTAGTCCTTACAGATTATTTTTCAAAATGGATAGAAGCGGCTGCTTTCTCCCAAGTTCGGGATAAAGAGGTCATCCCCTTTATCCAGACTAACATCATTTGCAGGTTTGGAATCCCATTCGAGATCATATGTGACAACGGGTCGTAGTTCATAAGCGACATAACCCAACAGTTATGTGAAGATCATAACATCAAACTTATGACTTTAACACCTCGATATCCTCAATCTAATGGACTTGCCGAGTGGAGTAACAAAACAATCATCAATTCGATCAAGAAAAGACTCAAGGCAACAAAAGGCAAGTGGGTTGAATAACTTCCTACAATTCTTTGGGCCAATCGTACGACACCTCGTATATCTACAGGACAAACTCCTTTCTCTCTGGTCTATGGTTGTGAAGCAGTCTTGTCTGTCGAGACTCAGATTCCGACCTCATGACACATGTCGGTCGATCATAACTTATTCGACCTAAGTTACAACCTTGACGCATTGGAAGAATTACGGGATTCGGTATTAATCAAAATGGCTTCACATAAACAATTGGTCGAACGACATTTCAATAGGAATGTTAAGGCTAAAATCTTTGAAGAAGGTGATTACGTCTTACGACGTGTGTTTCAAAACACTCAAGAACCTGGTTCAGGTAAATTATCCATCAAATGGAAAGGTCCATACCGTATAACCGAGGTTGTCAGAAAAGGAGCCTACCAATTGCAAACCCTCGACGGTCGTGACATTCCTCGAAGTTGGAATGCGGTACATTTAAAGAGGTATTTCTTCTAAACCCGTTTCTTCTTTCCTTATGATTGTTTCCTTTCAAACATTACTGACTTAAGCATCGGAGAGTCATTGGCCTAGCCAACGAACCCCTCTAATGTTGTTTCATCGCAGGATTAGTCGAACAATCGACTTCATTTAAAGATCATACGACCAAGTCTTACAATCTATAACCAAATATCAGAATCTTGCCCTGGTCGCAAGTTCCTTAATCCACATCTAGAATGGTATTTGCAATTGACCTCGAATGAAAGGTCCCTTTGATTGAAAATTGATTCAGTCACTTAATATGTTTGACATTTACATCAATTGTAAGATCGATATCGATTGACAGGTTTACAATTTGTATCAGTCGCAAGTTCCTTGATAAAGTTGTTTGCTTGCCTAACTGCAAGTATAATCTGCATTTGATCATATTTTGTGACGTGAGTTGCTTGGATAACTATGTTATACTTTTACTTCTCGTCATCTATGGTTGTCGTGAGTTACTTAGTAAGATTTCTATTGATCTTTGTTATCTCTCGATTACCTTTTCTCTGTCTGTCGTGGGTGACTTATGCAATTGTTCTAATGTTTTTCTCGACAATGTAAAAGTGTTTTTATATTAATATCGCAAGATATTACAAACATGGCACGACCACCAACGGTCGCCCGATTTTGAAAAAAACAAAAACTAAAACTAAGAAGCTAGCTGCTCCTGCTCATGCTGCTGGGGATCGACCGCAACACTCCCACCTTCGGGAACCGCTTCCCCCGACTCGATCTCTAGCTCGTCTTCAGAGTCAAGATTCTTCTCAATCCCGACTGATCCCAAGAAGAAGGCGAGTTCACCTTCTTCCAACGCCAGGGGGTTTTGACCCCTCAGGTGGCATCTCATCATGGCCGCTCGAACCCTGAGGTGGGTGAAATCCTCCACAGACTTCACCTCCTCTTCAAGGTCAACGACCTACTTCTTTGTCTCCCCCAGCTCTGCCCTAAGGGCATCGACCTCTTTTTCATTCACGGTCGAGGCTTCCTTAGTCGTTTTTAGCTCCGCCTCCACCATGGATGCTTAACCCAAGGCCTCCCTCAATTGTTCCTGGAGCTCCTCCTTTTCATGACCAACGACCTCAAACTGGTTGAGGGCATCGTCCAGACGGACGAAGTACTATTCCTTCTTGGCCTCCGCTCATTGGCATTGGCCTCCGCCTTAAGGGACCTAGCAAGCGCCGCTTGTTCCTTTGCTAAGGCGGTTGGGACTAAACTCGTCACCTGGTCCATACGAGTGTTGAGAACTAACCCCGATTCAAGAGCCTACAGAATCGTACGATCATCGGTTAGATCGTAAAGAAAAAAATAAAATCTTACGATTTAAAGTAAGTACTTACCATGAACGAGATCCCCGATACATAGGCGGCCAAGTCGTCGACCGATACCTCCTTGTATCCATCGAAGTACGACTGCAAGAGGAATTTCCTCAGATGGGGGAAACAGGGTCCTTCTCCCCAGTTGACCGAACGACATGAAGTCGCCTGGGAGGGTGAAGCTCACATCGATGGGAGGTGGAACTTCACTCATCCGGGGACCCTTCCCCTTGTCCTTCGACGGAGAAGATGAACCCTTCACCCCAGCCGGTGGATCTTGCGAGATCGACTCCGTGGATCAAATGGTTGTTCATGTTCCTTTATCTTCGGAGGTTCAATCAACATTACTATACCTTCCCTATTCATTGTGGGTTGGTAATTCATTAGCACTGGTTTAGCTTACGATGTGTTTGGAAGCCCTCGGCCACGACCGGAGACGTCTTCGCCTTCTCTAATGCCGTGGCCTCGGAGCCACTGCTCTTTGAAGACGGTTACCTTAGGGTCGTCTTCAGCTTCTTAATCCCCGACCCGGATGTTGAAGGAGCCTTTCTCTTGATTTCTCGCCCCTTGCGGACGACCTGTACAAGGGCCTCTCTCTTCGAGAGACCTGTCGTTGACTTTACGGGGGTCGATACTCCTGAAAATACAAAATGAGCAGGCATAAGTAAAAAACTTTTCAAGTAAGTGACGTCTCGAAAGACTAGATCTTACAAATTCTTACGATCCAAAGGTGACGTCTTATGACTAAAACCCTACGCGATCTCATGACCAATGGGTGACGTCTCATGACTACATCCCACAAAATTCTTACGACCAGTGGTGACGTCTAACGACTAGACCCCATAAGAGTCCTTCGATCGGTGGTGACGTCTCACGACTAGACCCCATAAGAGTCCTTCGACCGGTGGTGACATCTCACGACTAGACCCATCAAGCATACAACCATTGGGTGACATATGTTCGACTAGACCCCATAAGGTCTTACGATCTGCAGGTGACGTCCTATAACTAGAACCTATTAAAAGAAGACTTACCCGTTATCTCTGCTTCCGGAGTTTCCTCGACAGGTTCCTCCTCCTCTCGTTCCCCCTTCTCCTCTACAGAAGAAGCAATAGATGTCCCGACGTACTGAATGTTGTCGTCCTCCTCCTAGTCAGCGGTAGGACGAATGGTGAAGAAAGAACATTCGTCGATGCTGAACTCGAGGAACCTTTTGACCTTAGCAGCCGAATCTTTGGAAGGCGAAATTACCGAGAATTCGATCCCTACCTAAGAAAAACACACACACACACACATGTTAGCAAAAACTCTTGACAGATAGGCTAACGACAAAAATGCTAAAGGGACTTTACATCTTACCCTCGGTATTCCACCCCGTGATGAGCCACTGGTCGCCACCGCCCAGTGATGCGATACGACCAAAGACGTACCTCGTCTTCCAGTTACGGTCATTGACCACAGTCGCCTGAACCAAGGTACAAGGTCCTCTGTATTTCGAAAAGAGGTTGTACCTATGGTTTGCCTCTGCCTTAACCGTGTAGGCCAAGAGGAGGTCGTAGACGGTAAATGGTGATTCCCATTATCCGTCAATTGTTTAATCACTTGAACAATTTTCCAGAACTGGAGCATCGTCTGCCCCGGCGATAAGTCGAAGATCGTGAGAAATGATATTGACAAAGGAGAATAAGACCACATAAACCCTATTTTGAACGGGTACTTGTATATCACGAAATACTCTTCTGGTCATTGCTCCGGATGGCGCAATGTCGGGAAGGAAAGCTCTACGACATCAGGAATACCGGCCAGTGATCAGAACGCCTTAATGTCGTCCTCACTACTGAGAGTACTAACAGAATTTGGAGACATTGCAAAGTCGGAATCGAAGGTTGATACGGAAGAAAAGATAGACTCTCAGACCTAAGCACACAAAACTAAGGGTCGAAAGACCGTACCTTATATGGAGCTCTAAAAACCTCAGTCGATTATGGAAATGATTCTCGATTTTTTGCAGGTTGGCTAAGATCACACGAAGATATGGGAGTCTATCTCTCTCCACAAATACGACGAAAGCGTAAAAAGGAAAGGATCCGACAAGAATCGCTATTTATACGGGATATGGTGGCAAGTCAAGTTGACAGATGTCCAACACCCGTCATTGACCTTTCATGCGCCAGCCGTCGGATGGACGACACATGTCCTTATACCTGACACCCCACAACCCACATCGCCATAACATCACAGCCGTTAAGCGGCTGCACGATTTCCCTCTAAATTACTTCGGTTTTATGAAATCGGTTCTGTTACAAATTCTCGACACGTGTCTAATCTGGTTACAAAATACGAAAAGTCGACTTGCCACCTAATTTTTGAATTGTAGGGGCAAACTGTTTGGGTAAAATTTCACAAGTCACGACCGATGCAAGAAAACCAAACGTCTCCAATCTAAGGATCATTCTTGTATTAAGATAAGGCCCTGACGATCACACACATCGAAAGTCACTATCGTCTCTGATGACAATGGTCGAGAGTTTTCCACGTCCATGACCAGAAGGAACCTCTCGATAGATTTATATCTCACGATCTGTGTATCGTAACTAACGATTACTAATCATTTATTACATGTAACCGTTTTTTCACTATGAGTGTTTTATTACAGGTTTAAGACACATTGTGACCAACATATATAACGGAAGAACACCATCAAGATCAATCATTATCAAGACCGTTGGACATTTAATACTCATCTATGGCGACCAAAGGCTATATATATACCAGTTCGAAGAATCGTTTAGGGACAACAAGTGAATATCTGAACTCATTATACCTACACAACGCTCAAGAACGCTCTCAAGCAAGAATTATCGACGAAGTGTTCTATTACACGATGCATAGACCAATCGCATGATTAATTTACTTTTCATTATAACATTGTCAATTGTACTTGTAATCATTCCTTCTAACGGACGACATCCTTGATTGACGTCCATAGTGCACTTGACGATTTCTACTATCGTCCGTGGTTTTTACCCTCGACGGGGTTTTTCGCGTCACCAAATTCTCTGTCTCTTATTTACTTTTTATCCTTGTCGCACGATTTGTCAATCAATCGCTTATTTTAGTTGTTAAAGCTCCACTTTAGATCTTCCTTTGGACGATTTTTGGCATTAACAGTCAACAAGTTCTTTCAACTGTTTGTTAGTAGTAGGACCATGGAAAAACAGACGAGTGACTTTTACTTTGTTAATCAAAAGCATGGGGACTCAGTTCGAAGTTATTTCAATCAATTTAACTCTAAAATATCAGTATACAAAACCGTGACGTTCGTACAACAATAGAGACATATTAAAAAGGACTCCAAGAAAAGTCAGAATTATATTTGGATTTGACCAAATATCCTTCTAAGACGTTCAAAGATGTACGTGTCAGAACACTTGTGCATATGTGTGTTAAGGACAATACCGTGTTTCGAAAGAAACACAATCCCGACAAGAAACCTTTGAGTGTCAAGCGACCAAAATTCAAGACGAAAAATCATTTGCGACAAGAACAACATCGTTAGATTTCGAACGTCAGATTCGACAAAAGGAAAGATGTCCCAACACACTTAAAAATTCTGAACATGGGTTTTAAGGGACGAAAAAAGAACTAGTTGAAGCTCTCAAAGCGAGGAAAACGACCGTAAGATGGCCTAAAAAGAGCGACAAGCTAGACGCACAAAAAGACAAGTCCTAGTGGTGTGATTTCCACGACGACCATGGACATACGACCAACGGTTGTATCTCATTTCTGATTGAAATAACATGTCTTGTCCCTAAGGGGAAACTACAATAGTTTCTTACGAAGGAAACTACTGTAACAAATTATTCGCGACCCCCATCACCTAGTCATATCAAGGTATTTAACTGTATAACTGGTGGTTCGGATATATGTGGACTAACTTATTATTCTGCTAAAAGACATGCTGGTAAATTACCAGATAAGTCTGTTGGTCCCGAAGGTGCTTAACAAGTTTGTAGAAGGGGGGGGGGGGTTGAATACAAACACAGAAATTAAAGTTTAATAAATTGTTTATTGATAAATCAAAATACAATTTACAAGTTTGTTGCGGAATAAGATTAAGACAGACTCAATCTAAACAAACTTAAGAAACACTAAGATGGTTGCACAAGAAATTCAGAGAATGGGGGATTTTTAGAGAGATAGAAAACAAGGGTTTCTATTTTTGGAGTTCAAGGATTGAGCACACGTTCAGATGAAGGAGTGAGCTTCCTATTTATACCCTATGCATTAAATGCATGGCAGGGTACTTTACACGTGGCATTCATAGATTGGCTTTGGTAGTCTCACTTTTGGAGACATGCTTTTGGCCGCTTTATGAACAGTGTAGTTGACAGAGTTGGTGTACGATTTGTGGCAGAGACGTGTCCGTTCTGACACATTGTACTGGTTGTGCAAGGTAAGACAAAAGAAAACTTGAGGCATAAGCTTTGTGATCGTTGATCGCTGAGTATCTCTTCTTCCAGAGATAAAGAAGTTCAGCTATCGCTGAAGCTTTTCCTCAGGCTTCTTCGCGTAAGTAGATTCGTCTGGTCTTCGCTGATATCCGCATCAGGTCACTAGTAGACTTATCTATTGTTCAGTGGCTTCGTTTTCGATTCAGCTATGAACTATGTTGACGCGAGACTTGTCTTCAGGGATTACGTTAACTGTGTTACATAGGAAACGATCAGTGATGACTGAACAGACTCAGTTTGATCGCTGAAAGTGAAACACATACATATTAATGTTTACAGAAAGGTCATCAGCGATAACTGAACAGACTCAGTCTGATCGCTGATGATGAAACATTAATACATATAATAACGTAATTTTCACTAAGTATAAAAGAGGGTCGTTATCAAATCACTGAGAGAGTTTGGATCAACAATCTCCCCCTATTTGATAATGACAAAGTAACAAAAGAAAATTACTTTGATTCAAAATATAGGAATAAAAAGGACTCATAGAATGCATGTCCCAATTACTATTTTGAGGGATCTTTTACAGTACTGATAGGGTTAAGTACATCACTGCTATTTTCATTTAATTCAGGGATGGAATTACAAGATATGAAAAACATTACAAGTGAGTAACTAACTACTGTAAGTACAACTAACAGATTACAGAGAAGAAAACTAATCTATCAGCTATTAAAAGAAGATTTAGGAGGATTGATCATATACTCAGGTATTTATTCTCCTTTCTGTCTTCGTTCCAAAGATTCTTGACTGATAATTTCTTTAATTTTTTCAGCAGCAGGGAAGAAGTCACACCATAAGCATAAGAGATCCTTGAGATGATTCAGAGGACAGATAGAAATCTCAGAGATTCTTTGAAATCTGAGTTCCTCATCATCATCTCTGAAGAATATTCCATAAGGATTGTCGATTACTTGACCAGCTTGGAAAGGACCACCAGGAGGCAGAGATAAGTCCAGAACTGAAAGATCAGGAGGAGGACCAAACAGTGCATCTCTTGAAAATTTGATAGAAGTTTATTCCTGATGATGGCGACATCTTCAGAGGAGGAGGACCCAATTTTTCTCTTGAGTTTCAAAGATTTGGGAGGAAGAGGAGATGGCAGCTTTAGTACAGAAACGACTCTATTTATGAGGGCTTCAAGGAGTCCTTCAACGTAGCCTCTGTATGTAGATTTGGATTTCTTCAGCGCATCCCAGAACTCTAACCATTCCGTAAATCCGAAGCTTTCAAGTTTTGATACGTACATTGCTTTTTGGGTTCCATCCTCTCTGGTAATCTCCATGGTCACTGAGAGTTGATCTTTCTTCTTGCGACCAGAGATAGTCACGGCTGATATTGGAAGAAGATCATAACGATAATCCATCTTTTGTTTGCACCATTCGATAGACTTATCGTTGATCTCTTGTTCTTTGAAGCGTTCCTCTTCAATTTCTTTAAGTAGTGCTGCTTGAACTTCCACAGGTTTGCTTTTCAGCTTTTTGTCCTTAACTTGAGAGGATTGAATCTTTAAAGCAAGTTGGGCATCTCGTTTGCATTCAGCGATCAGCTTCTCAGCTTTGGCAGATTCTTCTCTTTCAGCTTCAGTGAGGAAGTCGAGCTCTGTGGATGTTTGAAGAGGGATTTTCAGCCGTTGACTTTCTAGTTGAGCGATCATTTCAACTCTTTTCTTCACCACTTCCTCTGACCAATGAGATGGTCGAGAGGGCCTTCCTGGATGGACCAGGGAATCTTCTTCTTCTTCTTCATCAATCTCAGCGATAGGGATTGGGATTATTTCTTCAGCGATAGCAGCTGGAATTATTTGTAGTTCAGAACCCTTAAGCAGGGGTGAGAACTGTCTGGTTAGAAAAAGAAGGAAAGAAGGGATAAGTGTATTTTTTTAGAACGAGAGAGATAAAGGCTAGAAAGGAATAGGGGTTTGGAAAGAGTAGAAGAGTGGTACAATTGAAAGACATACCTGAGAAGGATGCTCCCCCTCAGATTGTGATCCAGTCCTCAATCATTCTTCAGCGATCGGTTGCTTGTCTTTGCTTTGCAAAGGAACACTTGAAGATGTATCACCTCTCACCCCTGTTTTGACAACCTCTTGCGAAGTTGTCCCTGATACGACGTTCGGCTTAGAGAACCACATAGATTGGTCTTCATCGTCGTCGTCGTCATCGGAGGGCTGATCCTTTTCTTGATCATCAAGATCTAGATCATCTTCCTCTTCATCGTCTTCTTCCTCATCCTCTTCAAAGAGAATGGAGTGAATTGATGAGGATTCTTTTGCCTTCTCCCCCTCAGATTGAGAGGGAGGTTCCTTTGGAGTCTTAGCTTCCCCAGCAGCAATAGAAGTTTCTTCAGTTTTCTCCCCCACTTTGTCATTATCAGCGGTAGGGGATTGTTCAGCTGCTGGAGTACCTGTTGAAGCTTTTAGCACTTGAACGTCAGCCTCCAGACGCTTAACCCGGTCTTCAACCGCAGGGATGTCGCATGTGGCATCATGAATGAATTCCACAGCGATGTTGAGGTTGGTACGATCATCTTCAGTGAAGGAGGGAGGCAGCGCTGGAGCTGGTGCATTCACTTTCTGTAGAATTTGCTGAAGAAGGGACGTGCAGAGGTCAACCTTTGAAGAGAGACCCTGAACTTCAGTGGTAAGAGACTCAAATCGCCCTTGAAAGAGTCGAGAGGACTCTCTGAGTTGGACGACTTGTTCTTCAACAGCTGAAAGTTGAGAGTTCTCAGCTTTAGATGAGCAAGTGGCGGTCAACTTCTTCAGCTCCTCACCAGCCTGATTTACGGCGCTGGTGGTTTCATTGATGGTGTTGGTGAGTGCGTCCACCTTTTCTCCTAGACTGTTGACATGCGTGTCAACAGACGCCAAGCTAGGACCTGAAAATAATGTTAGTTCAGATATGGGCTTATTTGGAGAGGGGGGGAGAGAAGTGTTTAGGATTATAGGTGTACCTGACGTATCAAACATTTTGTAGAACTGCATAGATTCCTCAAAAGTTTGATGCTCAGGTCCTATAGGGAAAGAAGAGGTGGCGGGTTCAGAGACCAAGTGAGGAGAGAAAGGAAGAGTTTTGGGGATAGAAGTAGGGATGGGGTTAATCTCAGGGAATGAGATAGTAGGTGGGGTTACTGATGATGTGACAGCGAGTGAGATCGCTGACACGACAGTATGAGTGACTGCTGAAGTTGTGGAGGAAAGACCCACAAATGCATCTAAGGTAGCTTGTTGAGAAGCTCCCTCAGGTATAGTACTAGAGGGTGTACTTTCCTTAGTCTTTTTGGCCTTTTTGGAAGGACCAAGCGGACTGGCTGATGGTCGTTTCAAAGTAGTGGTAGCGACAGGGATAGCAGACGAAGGAACCGTCTGCGTGGTCGCTGAAGATGAAGAAGAATGGAGAGAGAGACGAGAGCGAAGGAGAGAGATACTTACCTCGTCGGCGAGTGGCTTGACCTCCAGTGATCGTTAACCTACCCTGGCAAAGGTGCCATCATCTTTGGTGGGATAGGTGTTGGGATAGAGGAACTTGATATACGTACATATGAAACGTACGTATGAGATCTTGGGATCTCGTTCAGGCTTTTTTAATCTCGACCTCAGATCTTCAAAGATGGCTGTGGCGTAGTCAAAGTTTTGACCAACGATGACGGAGTAGGCCATCTGCAGTTGTGTTTTGCTGGCTTGATCCAGCGAACCACTCTTCCCACTCATGCACTGAATTATGTGCGAGAAGATAAAGTTCAGTTGTGATGGCATCTGAGCTTTTAGGATCTTGGTGAGCTTCTTGTTGGGAATAGAAGATCTTGGTTTGTTTTCCCAACAATAGCCCATTGCGTCCAGGAATGATATCAGCTCATCATCAGTGGGGAGTGCGTCGAACCCACTCTTTGGTTTGTCAGGGAATCTTAAAGATTTCCTGAGGCTAAGAGCGGTCATGCTCCCTGGTCCTAATTCCGTGCTGAACGAGATAGCAGGAACTCGTTCGCCTTTCCTGTTGGTAAGTTCAGTTGCATCAGCAGTGAACCAGAACTGCTGAAGTAGAGTCTTGGAGGGCTTAGGATCCACAGTGATCGCGTAAGCTATGCATGACTGCTTGAGGAATTCAGCAGCTTCCACCAGATGTGGGTATTTGTCAGCTTTGAAGTCGAGTCTGGCCAAATGATTACATTTAGTAATCTCAACTTCAGTGAGAGCGAATCGTACATGCTTGGAAGCAACGATTGAAGACTGTGTCATTTCTGTTATGGAAAGAGGCATAATAGAAGAAATGATTTAGATTAAAAATAATATGATTACCAGTTTCCATAGAAGAAGGGAAACTGGAAAAACTATCAAGTTATTTTTAGGAGAAAAATAGTGTTCTGGGTAGAAAGAATGAAGAACACTTTAAAAACATAAAATCAGAAAGAATGATCTTTAGTTTTTTTTTTTTTTTTTTTTTTTTTTTTTAAAAAACGTTTAATAAAATCCATAGAAATCGAGTAGGATTTTAAAAAGAATAAAAACGTACGAACAAAGCATATAAACATGAAATAAACCTGTGAATCTTGAAGAAAAAGAGTTGCAGATTCAATATTCTGGGTTTACTTGCTTGAGTGTTCTTGAGAGAATGCTTCTTGCTTTGAAAGTTTTGAAAGCGTAAACCGTATAAAGGAGAGAAGGATACCTTTTATACGATGAGATAGAAGAGAGAGAAGAGAGAGAATGAATCGGGAAAAGAAATCATCATGACATTGACACGTTCCACGAAGTTGATTGGATAGAAGGGCAACGGACGAACGTGTCAGAAAAGGCATGTCGTGGATTGTCGGTTCAAATGACGTCATAGAGGAGAGAGACTGTACATTTGTCCGTTGAAATGATCACTGAAGAAAAGTCAGCGATAGATTTTCCTTTTTAAAAGTATCCCTTTTAGAAAAGATAGGGATAGTTTTTCTTTTTAAAGGATCACTGACTAAAAATATCAGTGATTAATGTATTTTTCAAAAAGCTTTTAATCATTTGAAGAAAGTTCAGTGATTAAAGTTTTTTAAAAAAATTTTAAGGGAAAGGAGAAAACATACCTGAGAGTCAGAATGTTTATCAGAGAGAATGATGAGAGGGGAACTTTTGATTACTAACATAATACATGAACGCTGAAGAATTATTCTTCGAAGTTCAGCATTCCAAGTTCACTGATGAGAAAGTTGAATCTTGTCTCATCAAGAGGTTTGGTGAATATATCAGCAAGTTGAAAGTTAGTAGGGATAAAGTGAAGTTCAATATCACCATTCATCACATGATCTCTGATAAAGTGATATCTGATCTCTATGTGTTTTGTCTTTGAATGTAGCACAGGATTATTTGCTATAGCGATAGCACTAGTGCTGTCGCAATAGATAGGAATCTTTGACAGCTGAAGGTCATAATCTAATAGTTGATTTCTCATCCATAAGATTTGTGAACAACAGCTTCCAGCGGCTACGTATTCAGCTTCAGCTGTGGAAGTGGACACAGAATTTTGCTTCTTGCTTGTCCAGCTTACCAACTTTCCACCCAAGAGTTGACATCCACCAGTGGTACTTTTTCTGTCAAGTTTACAGCCTGCAAAATCACTATCAGAATAACCATATGCAAGAGCTGAAGAGGACTTGTTACTGAGGAAACTTGTTTCGACTTGAAACTAGCTTTTGTTTGTTTTCCTTTTTCACATGCTGAGCAGAGAGATTCTTTAGCATATGAGTGCTGAGGAAGACCAGAAACCAGTTCCTTAGACGAGAGAGAATTCAGGGTTTTGAAGTTTAGATGAGAGAGCCTTTTATGCCATAGCCAGTTGACATCAGAAGAGGCCTTAGAGAGAAAACATAAGTTATCAGTGATAGTAGAGTCCATATCTATTACATAGACATTTTCTCTTCTATAACCACTGAGAGCAAGTTTTCCTTTTTCATCTACCACTGAACATGCTTTCTTAGAAAAGCGAACTTCGTAGTCTTTGTCACATAGCTGACTGATGCTTAGAAGATTGTGCTTCAGTCCATCTACATAAGCGACTCTTCGAAAGGTAGTTGTCCCATTGCTGAGGACACCAAACCCACGGGTAAATCCTTTTCCATTTCCACCAAAGGTCACAGAGGGACCTTTCTCTTCCTTGTATTCAGTGAGCAGGTCTCTTTGTCCAGTCATATGACGAGAACATCCGCTATCGAGATACCAGATGCCCTTTGATCCCTGCATACATAAGGAAGATTAAGCTTTGTTTGGTACCCACTTTTCAATGGGTCCTTCAGAGTTAGTGGATAAGGAAGATTCAGCTTCAGTGGTAATCTTCACTTTGGTTAATTTCTTAACCTTAGTGGTATTTTTCACTTTGGTGACTTTATTTGCCTTAGAGGCATTTTTCTTCACTTTGGCTGTTTTATCAGCTTCGGTGGTATTTGGACACTTGCTCGCAATATGGTCAGTGAATCCACAGTGATAACATTTTCTATATCTGATGGTGGTTTTATAACCAAAAGGTTTTGAAAACTTAAGATGAGCAGGTCCAGCTCCAAGAATGCCTTTAGCACGAGATCTGGGAGGAATTTTTATTTCTTCAGATTTCACGGGCTTAAGATCAACCTTCAGCTTTGGAGGACAAATATCAAAGATTTCTGTCACTGAGCTAGAAGGTTTATCCACTGAAGGTTTGGAGGGAACTTTCAGTTTGGTTTTCTTGGAAGCCTTCTGAGGGAGAATAGACTTTCCTTTATCTGCAGGCTTAGATTTTGCAGATATCTCCTCAGGGATGGGATTAGAAGAAGAACAGGGATATAATTGATTATAAGAAGTGTCAAAGAAAGATGTGACAAAAGTTCCAAACTTAAGCGAGGAACTTTCTTCTTTAGGATCATCCTGTGGTGTCCAAAAACCAAGACCAGTTTTATCACTTTCAGGAGTTTGAGCATTTATTATCTCAGAGATCTTTGTTGATGATTTGCACCATTTTTCAACATGAGCCTTTTCTGCTTTTAGAGCAGCGATGGCTTGTTCGCGTTCAATGCTGATGATTTCATTTATAATGACTTGATCTTTTAGCTTTTCTTCTAAAAGATTTAGTTCACTGATCTTTTCATGACATTTCTCTAGCTCTTGTGTTAAATAAACATTTTTATTTTCAGCTTGAGTTTTGTCGTTTAGAGCATTATAAAGGTCAATCGTCAGCACATCAACAGCGCGACTTCTCTCAGCTTCAGGCAGAGAGGGATTTGTTGAGATAGATACCTGAGATGATATGTAGCTCATAGAAGGTTCAGATGGTTCTTCTACTTCTTCTTTAATCTCAGCCATGAGGCAAAGATTAGCGACTTTTTCTTCATCAGAAGATGATTCTTCTGATTCAGCCCAGTCATGTTCTTCAGCGATGAGACCTTTACCTTTTTGCTGATAGCTTTTCAGCTTTTGATATTTGTTTTTCAGCTTATGGTATTTGTCATCACTGGATCTTCTTGAGGTAGAAGGTTTGAAGACCTTTTTAGACCTGCACTCACTAGCAAAATGTCCAATTTTTTCGCAGTTATAGCAAGTGGCTGTAGCCTTATCAACCGGAGTTGATTTTGGCTTTTCAGTAAGAGAGAGAGGTTTACTTCTTCGGAAGTTACTCTTTCTTGCAAATCTCTTAAAAGAGTTTGTCAAGAGTGCTAAGGACTCATTAAACTCTGAAAGATCAGGGTCTGATAAATCCTCAGATTCAGAATCTAACTCAGTGATGGTGAGAGTAGATCGCTGGGATGGAATTATCTCTGATGAGACTAAAGCAACAGCAGTGCTTTTGGAGTCTTTAGAATCTTTTACAAGATTCTTCTTCAGGAGATTAGATTGCTCATAGTTGAGCAATATTCCATACAGAGTGCTTAGAGAGAGAGTATGTAAGTCCTTTGTCAGCTTAAGACATATTGAATAACTGTCCCAGCTTTCAGGAAGACTTTCCAAGAATTTTGTTAGGACCTCAGAATTAGAATAGGTCCTTCCAACAGTTCTTAGGTCAATGATCAGGCAGTTAAACCGCTGATGAATGTCAGAAAGAGATTCATTCTTACCAGCGATAAAACTTTCATACTGTCTTACCAAGTTAATCTTTCGGGTCTCTTGGATTTCAGTGGTGCCCTCATATTGAACACATATGGTTTCCCACATTTCTTTAGAAGTTTTTAGATGCATGATGGAATGGAAAACTTCATCAGGCAGAGCCATTGATATAATGGTCTTTGCTCTTGCATCTATGCCTACCTTCTTTTTATCTTCATCACTCCACTGTCTTATTTCCTTAACGACATATCGTTCAGGGACAGCTTCAGTGGTGGCAGTAGCGGGAACTGCAGCTATAATTCTAACAGGTTCATAGGGTCCGTTTTCTATATATTCAGGTATAGTAGGATCCGCACCTTCAAGAAATAGCATCATTCGATTTTTCCATAGAGAAAAGTTATCTCTGCTAAATCGAGGAGGTTTAGAAAGTGAACCATTATCATAGTAGTTTGTGTTTGTGTTTAGTGCCATTTTAGAATAGCAAGGAAGAGTATACAGCAAGATCTTGTTTATTAGATTAAACAAACTGCTCTGATACCACTTGTTGGTCCCGAAGGTGCTTAACAAGTTTGTAGAAGGGGGGGGGGGGGGTTGAATACAAACACAGAAATTAAAGTTTAATAAATTGTTTATTGATAAATCAAAATACAATTTACAAGTTTGTTGCGGAATAAGATTAAGACAGACTCAATCTAAACAAACTTAAGAAACACTAAGATGGTTGCACAAGAAATTCAGAGAATGGGGGATTTTTAGAGAGATAGAAAACAAGGGTTTCTATTTTTGGAGTTCAAGGATTGAGCACACGTTCAGATGAAGGAGTGAGCTTCCTATTTATACCCTATGCATTAAATGCATGGCAGGGTACTTTACACGTGGCATTCATAGATTGGCTTTGGTAGTCTCACTTTTGGAGACATGCTTTTGGCCGCTTTATGAACAGTGTAGTTGACAGAGTTGGTGTACGATTTGTGGCAGAGACGTGTCCGTTCTGACACATTGTACTGGTTGTGCAAGGTAAGACAAAAGAAAACTTGAGGCATAAGCTTTGTGATCGTTGATCGCTGAGTATCTCTTCTTCCAGAGATAAAGAAGTTCAGCTATCGCTGAAGCTTTTCCTCAGGCTTCTTCGCGTAAGTAGATTCGTCTGGTCTTCGCTGATATCCGCATCAGGTCACTAGTAGACTTATCTATTGTTCAGTGGCTTCGTCTTCGATTCAGCTATGAACTATGTTGACACGAGACTTGTCTTCAGGGATTACGTTAACTGTGTTACATAGGAAACGATCAGTGATGACTGAACAGACTCAGTTTGATCGCTGAAAGTGAAACACATACATATTAATGTTTACAGAAAGGTCATCAGCGATAACTGAACAGACTCAGTCTGATCGCTGATGATGAAACATTAATACATATAATAACGTAATTTTCACTAAGTATAAAAGAGGGTCGTTATCAAATCACTGAGAGAGTTTGGATCAACAAAGTCATCTGATTTCAGGGTCATACAATTGGTTGATAATTTGGCGAGTTGAGCAGAAGCAATACAATGAAATATGATTGATTACTCCTCTTCTTCATCGCCATCATATTGTTGGCATAACAATTGTAGTCCGCTACCGGCATTCTCTTTTTCATTTGCTTGTGTTTTAGCTTCTGATGGCTTCTTGAGAACACACATCTATATCCTTAAATACTTGATTGATGCTCTATGGGCCCTTTCATCTTCTATAATAATAATAATTTTTACAATAATATATATATATATACACACATATTAAAAGAAGAAGCAATTCAAAGAAACATCAACTTACAATGTTTGCCACTAAAAATCTCTTGACTAAATTAAATAGTTCTGAAAGAAACCAAAACCTTAATCACCTCTCTTAATTAACCAATCAACCATACAGGTTTTTGTCAAGTAATCTATTGGCCGGTTTGCATAATATAGTTAATAAGTTCTTTTTCTTCATTACTTGGAAACCTTAATAATAATCTTTAAAAAAATTGTTTACATCTATAAATATATTATCCTCATACCTCACAACAAATGTGTGAAGTTTCACCGTTGTCAAGGCCTGAAAGAGTTAATTCGATCATCAAAATTCTACATAAAACTCCCTTGATCCCCGAGTTAAATTAAAAAACATAACATCATAATTCCTTATAAAAACTGTTAGAAATTATAAACATAACATTACTAAGTTGGAAGATGTATTTTTATAAGGGTTTCATCCCTACTTCAAGCTTCTCTATAACACCCTAAAAATAGGGGTTAATTTAAACCTGAATTTACGTGGAATAAAAACAAAGCTAACATAAACAAATCACCCAAACAATGGATTAATAGTATGGCGTTTACATACAAGAATCAAGTGAGATACAATTCAACAACCTACTAATCTAGACTGACTGCATCTAGATTATAAACGGGTGTTGCTACTTCACTTCCAAAAATACTCTTTGCTATACCAAAAGTACGCTCTATGTGCCATCAAAAATGCTAATTCTCTTCATGACTCTCCACTCAAACCCGGGGTATCCCACCGCTAGAATGACCTGTTATACACGTCATTTTAAGAAAAAGTGTTAGGCTAAAGCCTAGTGAGCTCAAACAGTTATATTGGGAAAACAGTAAGTTCTAAATGAGATAAGTAGAGAAAAGTGGGTGGAATTAATATGGATAAAACATTACTTTTATATAGATACATCTTGGGTTGACGGGGGAGACCCGCTTACTAACATAAGTGACAGAACACAAAAGTAAGCCACTTGACATGTTAGTAAAACCAAACACACAATAGAAATACATGCATTGGATGTCAGGCTCGGTAGCTTTAAACGTACACCCACAGAATGTCAACTTCAACCACATAGGGTCCTTACGTTGAGTTCCTCATCCAATGACGTGTACTAGCACGTAGAACTTATACCATACCGTTGATGCCTAACCGTGCCTCAATGTGAAAAACTAGCGTTCCATCATCGGACGTAATGATGCAAATAATTATGGGGTCATGACGCCCAATGCAACCAAATAGTCAATCCCATATAAGCAATACCAACCAACATCTATATAACAATTAAAATGCCATCAAAGGTACAAATCAAGATTTCATATAACTCCTCATCTGGTTCCAAAAAAGGTTCCAAAATAATCCTTTGAATAATATTTCCACATCCTAATTTAATCCATTCAAGTCCTCTTTCAATATATATAACAATATCCCAAAACCCTAGTTTTTGATTCAAAGTGTTTAAAAATCGAGATTTGATAAAAATATGTTCCACATGCATATAAACCACAAATACCTCAAGATATAAGTTTCTTACCTTGAAATCACACTCATTCAAGTAAACCCTAAAAATCTCCAAAATTAGGTTTTTGATGAAATCCCATCCAAATCAAGAAAATCAATGGGGAGATGTTTAGAAGGTTAAAACTCACATTTTGACATGTATAAAGTTTGTAAAATGAGGATGAACTCACCTTGTAGGATTGTAGCATAAAACCCTAAAATCTAAGAAACTAGTGAGATGAGGTGGGATCTTGAGAAGACTTGGATTTGTACTAAAAGGAACCTAAAATGTCATAAATGATCAAGGGATTTGTGGTAGATAGAAGGCCTTAATGGTATGGGAGATGGAACTTACCAGATTTTCTTGAGAGAAGTCGGACCTAGCAATCTCCAAACTAGTAGTATGACTAATAAAATCGAGCTGCTTACTTAAAACCCCTGAGTCTGTCCACGACAATGACATGGCGACTATGCCAATACTCACGGCCTCTTATGGTACACTTCTCGCGACATAGCCCTGCGATATTGACACTTGTCATAGTCGTCGGGCATTGTCGCCCCGGATGTACCGAGAGGTCCTCCCCCTCTGCGATATTGCCCTGCGACATTGACACTCGTCATAGTCGCCGGACATTGTCTCCCCTGATGCGTCGTGATCCGAAATTTTCCTTTTTCACCTCTGCATGCTCCCGATATAAGTGGATTTCAAAGTCATCAGTTATCAACTTGACAAATGAAGTCTAAGGGTCAAAATCCCATGGATAGTTAACGTAATATACAATAAAATATTCTTACCGAAATTCCGGGTGTAACAATCCTCCCCACCATGGAATGGATTTCGTCCTCGTAATCCCGACTACGCAAACAAATGGGGATATTGACGTTTCATGTCCTCCTCCGCTTCCCAAGTCACATTGGCACTGCGTTGGTGCTTCCATTGCACTTTCACCATGGTGACCTCTTTGTGTCGGAGTCTCTTGATCTCTCTCTCTAAGATGGCTTCCGGTTCTTCGATACATCGGTTGTCGTCTACCCGAACCTCCGATAATGGTATGGCGCTTTCTTCCTTCGCCAAACACTTTCGTAAATAGCATACATGGAACGTAGGGTGGATTTTGTCCATTTCTGATGGCAAATCTAACTTATAGGCTTGCATTTTGATGCCTTTAATTATAGTAAACGACCCGAGGAAACGGGGACTCAACTTCCCACGCTTTCCAAACCGAATTAAGCCCTTCCAAGGGGACACTTTCAACATCACGCGGTCTCCCACTTGGAATTCTACCGGTCGCCTCTTCTTATTGGCATAACTCTTTTGCCGATCTTGAGCCACCTTCAAACATTCCCGTATAGCTTTGACTTTGTCGGCCGTTTCTTGCACAATTTTTGGCCCAAAAAAAAAAAATTGTTTCTCGCCCGCCTCTAGCCAACATACGGGGGGTTCTACATATATTCCCGTATAAAGCTTCAAACGGTGCTGCTCCAAGGCTAAAGTGGTAACTATTGTTGTATGCAAATTCCACCAAGGGTAAGTGAGTTTCGTAATTACCACCAAAATCGATCACATAACCTAAGCATGTCTTCCAAAGTTTGGATCGTCCTTTCGCTTTGTTCGTCCATTTGTAGGTGGTATGTCGTATTCAGATTCACCCGCGTGCCTAACTCTTGATGTAAAGCTCCCCAAAACCTTGAAGTAAATTGGCTATCACGATGATAAACTATAGACAAGGGTATACCATGCCTAGAGAGCACTTCGTCAATATAAAGTTTTGCCAATTTATCCATCGACAAAGTCTCCCGCATTGTTAAGAAATGACCGCTCTTAGTCATACGGTCAACTATCACCCAAATAATATCATTACTTCTTAACGTCTTCGGTAGCTTGTGTTAGTGCAGAAATATGTTGGATACAAGATCATAGAAGACTGAAGATTGAAGTCAAGCCAAATCAAAGCTCAAGTCAAACTCTCTCAAGCATAGTCAAAGTCTTTGTAATAAAAGTCAAAGTCAATGTGTTGTGTTTTTAGTGATATAAGTGTTTTGTCAAATAGAGATATGGCTAGATTAGAGAGTTGTATCAAGTGCGCGTATCAGATTGTTAGAGAGAGAAAGTATCTGAGAGTTCTCTGTTGTAATCAATTCAAGAGTGAAATAAAATCGTTCAAATTGGAATTTGATTGTCATCTTAATCATAATTTAGTGATAAGAACTTGATCTTGGGAAATATCAAATGGTATTAGAGCAGAATTCAAATTGAAATCATTCAAGAAAATAGAGTTTTGCACTGTTCATTGAGTGTAGATCGAATTTTTGAATTTTTGTGTGTAATAGTGTGATTAATTGAGTCGAGTGAGTTAGTTTCATGTATTAGACAAATCTTGTATTGATTTGAAACACTTTTGCACTGTATTTTTCAATCAATTTTAAGTTTTTGTGATTTTTGAGTCGCACGAGTCGAAGGTACTGTGTTGTAATTGAATTGTATCTTTGTGTGAATTTCTTTGAAATTCATTGCTTGTAATCAGTTCATACAATGTTCTAGATCATATCTACAAAGTTTCATGGATCAATTCAAGGATTTGGTTAGTTTTTAGGTGGAATTTGTGTTTTTCGAAGTATGATCTGAAGAACTCGCATAAGTACCTGAAGAACTCGCATATCCTTGAAGAACTCACAAGATCTATAGAGTTCGCTTAGAAGAATTCGCATAAGATTGTCTGAAAATATTCCAAGTACAGAATTCGCATAAGGTGTTGTGCGAATTGATCAGATTTCGCATAACTCTTCTATACGAAAAGATTGTTGAAGGACATAATTCGCATCAGAGTGTCTTACGAAAAGTAAGGATTTCGCATCAGAGAGTTATACAAATTCCTTGAATTCACATAAGGGTGTATGCGAATTTCTTAGATTTCGCATGAAAGATTGGAATTTTTTTTCTAAGTCTAGAATTCGTATGGATACGAATTGCTTGAAGTTTAAATAATTTCTAAGTACAAATTTCGTATGTCTCTGTTGTGCGAAAAGTGGATGCGAAAAGTTGAAGTTCTTTGAATTCTAAGTATAGAATTCGCAGTTAATGGTGTACGAACTCTTAGAATTCTTATCTAGGTTTGTGCGAATTCTTAGAATTCTCATCCAGGTTTGTGCTAATTGGTGGAGTTCTGCGAATTCTGGCTGTGTGCGAATTGTTGGCTTGCGAATTCTCTTTGTGCGAATTGCATGATTATTTGTAGTGTGCGAATTCAATACTTAAGAATTTTTGGAAATTTTAATTTCTGAAATTTTAATTTCTGAAATTTTAATTTCTGAAATTTTTAAGTTTTTCTGCATATTGATTTCATTTGAACTAACGATCATTTCAAGTTCTTATCTTTTCAGTGTAAATCAGATCAAGATGGGATATTTTGATGATGATGAAGAAGGTCTGATTTTTAAACTGAAAACTGAGAATAAAAATCTCACATCATCTGTTGAATACTACTCAAAGAGGTCAAAGAAATATCATGATGAAAAGAGGTTGCTAAAAGAAGAAGTCATTGCATTAAAGAACATTAATGAGGATCTTCTTAAACAGATCTCTGATTCACAACAATTATCAGATGGAAAGAGCAATGAAGAGAAAGTACACAGTTTGGAAGCTGAGAATACTGTGTTGAAAAGTAAGATCTCAGACGTGGAAACTCAAATTGTCCAAATTCAACAAGAAGATTCTGTTAAGAAGAATAAGGAAACTGAAAAGGGTTTAGAAAAAGCTAATGCAGAGCTGAAAAAGGAAATTTCAGAATTAGAAGAGAAGATTTCAAAAGACAAAGAAGAGTTTGAAAGGAAAAGAAAGAGTTGGCACAAAATTTCTCTGAATTTTCTAGAAAGACTTTTGAAGAGAAGAAAGTTGTTGAACTTAAATGTGGAAAACTTTCTCAACAAATATCTGATTTTGAGAAAGTAATCATCATTGAAAGAGACTAATTTTCAAAAGAGAAGAAGGTAATTGAACAGAAAATGTTGGAATCTTTAAAGAAATATCTAGTCAAATAAAAAGTGCAGAGAAGGATTTTGAAGAAGAAAGAAAGATTTTTGAGGCTGAAATAGAGAAGCCTACAGAGAAATTATCTGAACTATCAACAAGTGCCATGAAAGAACAAAATACGAAGTCTGAATTCCAGAGGAAGATTGACCTACTCACTGCAGAAAGGGACAGTTTATCCTCCAAGATAAAAGAACTTGAAGAAGTTGTCTCTAAGGTGGTTATGACTGAGCTGAAGACTCCAGATCTAAGTCTTCAAACATCTAGAGATGATTCAGCTGACTCTAAAGGTTCATTCAAAACAGCAGCAAGTTCACATCATACAACCGTTTCTATAAAAAGGACAGTCAATTCAAAAGATCAGATTCGTACTACTAACATTTTCTATGATAGGAGTGTGGATGGTTCAGGTACATACAGAAGAAGAAAGTATGGAGAAGAGAAGTTGATATGGAAGGTCAAACCATCTTCTGATGAGAAGAATGATGAGAAGAATGGTAAGAAATCATTTGTTCATGTATCAAATTCCAAGAAGAACAATGTGCAAAAAGGTAAACCTGATTTTGTTTATTCGAGAAATCAATTACTCAGGTTAGCTCATAAGAAGAGTTATTGTTCTTACTGTCGTGCAAATGATATTGTTCATAAAGTTTCTGATCATTACTGGTATGGTTCTTATTCTATTACTCCTAATAGAACTGCAACTAACAAACATGGACCCAAATACCAGTGGGTACCAAAGCCAAAAGATTTATCTATGTTACAGGCATCTTAATTCAAGGGGGAGTAAAAGAACCTAGGCTTCTGGATAAATAAGTTCAGAACTCATGCTTCAATGAATCATGGATCTTGAATAACACAGTTCAAGACCCGCACTTCAATGATAAGGAGTTTGACCTCTGAACACAACAGTTTAGGACTCGTACTTCAACGATCAAAATAGATTTTACTCTAGTGCATATATGAGATTGTACTCCGAAGCATAAGTGGGTGTACATATTTTTCCTGTTGTTAAATATTGTGAATGCAATATTTCAGGGGGAGTAAGGATTATGATTTCTGATTACATCTGATCAAAACTCGTTCTTAACATGTTTTATTGCTTTATGTCATTTACTTTTTAATAAAGTTTTTGTGAATAAGACTTGGTACTTTGACGATTTTGACTAAATGCAGATTTTGAGAGGGAGCTTAAACGATCATATCTAATATGACTTTAGAGCTGACTTCATGAGATTTAAGACTGCACATAAGGTTTAATTCTAATCTTAATCTCATACGTGTTTGAAAGAAGGACGACTTTCAGATATGAAAACATGTTTCTAAATGTTCAAACCACTTCTGATTCTCAAAACGATTTCATGAATTTAGAAGTGTGATTTTAAATGTTTTCATTTTACATGTGCTTTCAATGTTAAACTAACCATGTGTTTCCAAATATAAATACTTGTGTATTATCTTTTCTATGTACTGTCAAGTATTCACACACACCGGTTTATAATTTTTCTTGATATGTTCTTACCATGTCTCATATTGAAACAAATTTTTTCGATGGTAAGACACCCCGCTTGATATTCAAAGTTTGTTGAGCGTGATTTCATTCAAAACCTTTCTTTCAAGAATGTCTATATTTTGCTTCGTATAGACAAATTCCTACTTTTGATGACCTAAACTTTGTTTGTTACATCATTCATATTTGATCTTATCATACAATGTCAGATTTTTAAACAAGTTTCTTGTATTCATTTCATTCATTCAATATACTTGTTTTGAAATATCTTCCATGATAAACATGCTCAAATCTTCATGATTACATTCAAGAGTATACATTTATCTGACTTGTATTTCACATTGTGCTTTAACTGCAAAGTTAATCCATTTGAGCAACATGATGCTTTTAGGAAAACATGGGTTCATTGTGTGATAACTTAACAGAACTTCTATGGATTCATTTTAACTAGTGTTTCCTACCAAAGAAGTTAATCCTTGAGTGATCGAGTGTGAGGAGTCAATTTATGAGTGTGGGTGTGTGATGAGCAGAAAAATAGATATGAGAGTTTGGTTAGAAACGAGCTTAATGATAAGAAGAAAGAGGGTGAGAGATCAGAGTAAAAAAATATCAAACTCTGCACCAACTTTTTCTGAGTCGGGCAGCTATATTACTGTTGTTTCACAATTCTTCCTGAACATCATTGAAATAGGCAACTAGCCCATGCCAACTCTTGACCTAACCCCACCAGCTACTCATCTTTTTCTTAAAAAGAAGATGTTTAAATTTTTCTGGGAATGCATCACATAATCTATCTGGTTTTCATTTGGAAAATCTGGATATTGAAAAAGAAGGAAGTCTGCCCCACCTTCGTACTTCGATCATGCACAATTGAGTCTGTGTTATACTGTTGTTGTCTCAATGGTTTGCACAATTTTGAGCCTGATAAATCAATCATTCTGATTAAATTCTTTCATACACAAGCATGAACACATAGGAAATTCATTTTTCTGTCAAAACATTCATAGTTTAACCTTATGTTATTCGATGATTGAATGGAAGACCTGGGGAGTGAACATAAAAAAGCTCCTTGCCAATGTGTATTCGTTACACACAGTGACTTCGTGCTACTGACAGACATTTTTAACTGATTCATTTGTTGATTCAGGTATTACACTCATAATTTGTCTAAATTTGAAAAGATTCGGATGAATATCTTATGAATTAACAGATAATCAGAGGCTCAGTGGAAAAGATCTTGGTCAGAACTTTAAAGGACATTTCTTGTAAAGTTTTGATGATTTCGTGCAACATCATCAAAAAGGGGGAGAGGTGATCAAGAAATGTTTGAAGTGGAGAAGGTTTGTTCAAGAAATGTTTGTTGAGTAGAAGATTATATCAGTTATGGAAGAAGTTAAAGAGATGTTGGATTTTAAAAGAGAAATTATTTCAAGAAATATGATTTGAAGAAAATTCATTGCAAGTTTGTGTGAAAGATTGCAAGTTTATTTGAAGATTGTACAAGTTTGAAAGAGAAAGTTCAGAGATTTCAAAATGCGAGCAAAATTACTGAAATTTTCTTTGAAGATTGATTTGCTGAAGAAAAGAGAGCCAAATCTGAAGATAATTTATTTCCGATGTTTGAAAGAGGTTTTTACAACCTTGGGGGAGATTGTTACTGTTTTTGAAGACAATTTTTATCCAAGAAAGTTGAAGACTGTTTTTGAGCATAAAAATGGAGATTGTGCTTCAATGCTTATTTTTCTGGAGATGATCTTTGCTGAAAGAAATATACAAAGGGGAGATAAAGTTGTTAAAGATTAGTCAAAGAGGGAGATTGTATTGTATATCTTTTTGAAGATGATCTTGATCCAAAGGGGGAGATTGTTAGTGTAGAAATATGTTGGATACAAGATCATAGAAGACTGAAGTCAAGCCAAATCAAAGCTCAAGTCAAACTCTCTCAAGCATAGTCAAAGTCTTTGTAATAAAAGTCAAAGTCAATGTGTTGTGATTTTAGTGATATAAGTGTTTTGTCAAATAGGGATATGGCTAGTTTAGAGAGTTGTATCAAGTGCGCGTATCAGATTGTTAGAGGGAGAAAGTATCAGAGAGTTCTCGGTTGTAATCAATTGAAGAGTGAAATAAAATCATTCAAATTGGAATTTGATTGTCGTCTTAATCATAATTTAGTGATAAGAACTTGATCTTGGGAAATATCAGCTTGGTCACGAAATCCATGGTTATCTTGTCCAACTTCCACTCGGGTATCTCTAAATATTGTAGACTCCCATACGATCGTTGATGCTCGACCTTTATTATGAACAAGTTACACATCTCTCTACATAGTGCGTTACGTCTAACTTCATAATTGTCCACCAATAGTGCAAATTCAAATCCCTATACATCTTAGTGCTTCCCGGGTGGATGGAGTACTTGAATTTGTGAGCGTCTTCCAAAAGTAGCTCCCGTTTTCCTCCAATCTTTGGCACCCACAGGCACCCATTAAAACATTTAATCCCACGACTATCATCCGTTAAGAGTAGTCGTTGCTTGGTCATCACTTCCTCCTTGAGATTCTCCTCCAACAAGGCTTTGTCTTGTGCCACTTTAACTCTTTCCATGAGACTCGACACCAACTCAATTATCGAGATCTTGGCTCGAAGCCTCCCGCTATATTCCTTCCAACTTAGGGCATCGACCACTACATTTGCTTTACCCGGATGGTAGAGTAATTCATAATCATAGTCCTTGAGTAGTCCAACCATCTTATTTGCCTCATATTTAATTCATTTTGATCAAAAACATACTTCAAACTCTTGTATTCCGTATACACGGTACACTTTGTGCCGTAGAGATAGTGCCGCCACAACTTTAACGCGAACACCACCGCCGCTAAGTCCAAATCATGAGTGTAATGCCCAGAATTTTTTTTTCAAGTATTCTTGGAAAATTTACCCCACTCCCTATTTTCGATACTAATTAATCCTAGTAATAGGTGGCTTAACCTCCCAAGGACCCTCATCTCTCTCTCGGCCATTTGGTTAATGAATTAGTGAAATTTTCAAAAGCTAGTGAAGTTCGTGCGACAGTGACCGACGACTATGACAATGGTCATAGTCGCAGGGGAAAACTTGCGGGGGAAGAGAGTCCATTCTATGTGGTTGGCGACATTGACTCGAGACTGTGACATTGGCACTGTCGCCTGTCACAGTCGCACAAGGTTTACCGTATGGGGGTGGGTTCTAGCGACAATGACCCGCGACAATGCCCTTGGCAAAGTCGCTCGTGGCATGCAGGGGCTATAAATTGGTGTTGCCCTATTTTTCAAGCCTCATTCTCTTCTCCTCTTTTTGTCAATCAGTTCTAGGGTTTGTGGGAGGCTATTTTGCTTCCTTAGAACTCTCTCCTCATTAATTTCAAAGGCAAGGGTTGTTGGATCCATTAATTCCACTTCAAGACCATCACTAGAGCATTTATTGTGGACTTCATTTGCCATCTTCATCTCCTTCACCAACCATCTAAAGTCCATCAAAGTTTCTAGGTTTTCTATCAAAAACCTAGATAGTGAGTTCTTAAAGTTTGTCAAAACTAGATATACATTATACTATGTTATTTATTGTTGTCATTTCCTCTATGCATAAATCCTATACTATTTGTTATGTGGGTTCCTTTATGTTTAGGTCCAAGAACCCTTGTTTTACATTAAAGAAGGTTTCTCAAATGGTCATTTGGAACTCGTGATCAACAATAATGGTGGACTAATCTCATATTGATTTTTTGGGAGATTTTAGCTTATATGAAGGCCTTGACCTAATTTTGGTTAAGTGATTTACTTGGTGTCTAGGTGATGGTAGATGGTTTTATTATGTCTCTCATGGATAAAGAACTATGTATTTGGTGTGTATTTCTTGATACCTCGTTATGTGAAAAATATAGGTATGAGGAAAGAAGGAAGTGTATATAAATCATATGTAGAGATAATGCAAGAGGTATTTGATCTACATTTCTAAATGTGGTGCCCATGGTTGGTACTGTGATCATCGTATGTGAATTTGGTATTTTATGGCCTACTAATGATATTGTTGGATGGACCAAGTTGGTAGACACTAGGAGGATACAGTCTTGGGTGCCACCGTGAACATATGTACTTAGACCTCCGCCATTTGAGGTAATGCCATGGTTGTAGTCCTAGAGTGTGTCGGGCCTTTTTGATGTTACTCATGGTAGTTGGCATCAAGGTGTATCGACTCTTTGGGTGGAACTTAATTGGTGCTATGGGTCTCCCCCATTGACTCCACATGTGAGAACTTCATGTTAATTGTTATTTATATATTTCCATTGTCGCCTTATATTTGCTTGTACAATCTCACTAGGCTCTTTTGGCCTAACACTTGTTTAGTGTCGATGTGTATCTCAGGTCCTAGTGGTGACGCAATTAAGAAGGTTTAGGCGGCCTTGCGTGTGAACTTGGGGAGAGTGCAAGTAGGGGCACTTTTTGGTGAAGATTCTTTTGGGTCTATAAACGACGCCTTTTTTGTAATATTATTTTTGTTGTAGAAATTAGATTAGTTGGTTGTTGTTTATTACCGTTTAATTACAAATTGTAATTAAACAGGTTCTTTACATTCCCCACTTTTGGGAGGCTCTTGCTATGGCAATTTTATATACCACATTTACATTTTTTCGGAATTTTGTTATCCCTATTTTTAGGGCGTTACAATTTGGGATCAGAGCTTTAGTTTAAGTGAACTAGGTATCGGCCTTAGCATATCTAGACTTAAACTGTGAGCATTAACGATAGGTTTTCCACCTTGGGGTAAAAGTCATAGGTGGGGAGAGTGTTAGGATCTACGGAATTACACTAATTAAGATTTGTGATGATGGTGGCTAGAATCCTTGTGAGATGATTGAACAACTACAAGACCTTCTTGAGAAGGGATTTATGAGACCGAGATCATCACCGTGGGGAGAACCGGTCTTATTCGTGAAGAAGAAAGACAGTACCATGCGGATGTACATTGATTATAGGGAGCTGAATAAGGTAACCGTGAAGAATAAATACCCACTCCCTAGGATCGATGATTTGTTCACCAACTTCAAGGAACGGGATGTTTCTCGAAGATCGATCTACGTTCGGGTTACCATCAAGGGAAAGTCAAGGAAGACGACATCCTAAAGACCGCATTTAGGACATGCTACGGAGACTACGAGTTCTTGGTGATGCCCTTTGGCTTAACGAACGCCCCGATGGTGTTCATGGATTTAATGAACTATGTGTGTGTTGACCGTTTCTTGACAAGTCGGTCGTCGTGTTCATTGATGATATTCTAAGTTACTCCAATGACGAATCCGATCACGCATAACACCTTCAGGATGTTTTGGAGGTCTTGAGGAAGGATAAACTCTATGCGAAATTCTCTAAGTGTGAATTTTGGTTGAAATAGGTGCATTTTCTGGGGCACGTTGTCACAAAAGCCGGTGTGAAGGTGGACCCCGCGAAGATAGAAGCCATGATGAATTGGGAACCTCCCAAGATTCCTTCCGAAATCCGAAGCTTTTTGGGCTTGGCGAGTTACTACCAAAGATTCATTCAAGATTTCTCCAAGATTGTTTCTTCATTGACAGCGTTGACCAAGAAGAATGTGAAGTTCGTGTGGACCGAATTTCAAGAGAGAGTTTTCCATACATTGCAAAAGAAGTTATGTGAAGCCCCAATCTTATCCTTGCCGAAAGGGTCGGAGGATTTTGTGGTTTATAGCGACGCATCTAAGATGGGTCTTGGGTGCCTATTCATGCAAAGGGAAAAGGTGATTGCCTACGCGTCAAGGCAACTAAAAGTGCACGAGAATAATTACCCCACTCATGACTTGGAATTAGCGGCGGTAGTGTTCGCGTTGAAATTGTGGTGACATTACCTTTATGGCACGAAGTGTACATTGTACACAAATCATAAGAGTTTAAAGTATGTCTTTGATCAAAAGGAGCTAAATATACGACAAAGGCGCTGGTTGGAGCTACTCAAGGACTACGATTGGGAACTACTTTACCACCAGGG
The DNA here is from genome assembly GCA_954870635.1 of Arctium minus. NCBI lineage: Eukaryota > Viridiplantae > Streptophyta > Magnoliopsida > Asterales > Asteraceae > Arctium > Arctium minus. The sequence continues at coordinate 28,342,344 of OX941089.1, read as the reverse complement.
TAAAGCAAATGTGGTGGCCGGAGCCTTGAGTCAGAAAGAATATAGTGGGAAGCTCCGAGCCAAGCTTACGAGAATCGAATTAGTGTCAAGCCTTATGGAGAAGATCAAAGGGTCATAAGTCGAATCCTTGTTGGAAGAGAATCTTAAAGATGAAGTGATAACCAATCAATGACTACTTTTTACCGATGATAGTCGAGGGATCAAATGTTTCAATGGGCGTGTATGGGTGCCAAAGATTGGAGGAAACCGGGAGCTAATCTTCGAAGACGTGCATAAGTCCAAATACTCCATCCACCTGAGAAGCATGAAGATGTATAGAGACTTGAAGTTTCATTATTGGTGGCCAGTTATGAAAATGGATGTGGCACACTATGTGGAGCAGTGTTTGACTTGTTCACAAGTGAAGGCCGAGCACCAACGACCTTATGGAAGCCTACAATCGTTGGAGATACCGAGTGGAAATGGGATAATATTACTATAGACTTCGTGACCAAGCTACCAAAAACGTTGCGGGGCAAGGACACTATTTGGGTGATTGTCGATCGTTTGACGAAGAGTGCACACTTCCTAGAGATGCGGGAAACTTTGCCAATGGATAAATTGGCAAAGCTTTACATTGATGAAGTGGTCTCTAGACATGGTATACCCTTGTCTATAGTTTCCGATCGTGATAGTCGGTTTACATAAAGATTTTGGGGAGCCTTGCATCAAGAATTGGGCACTCGGGTGAATTTGAGTACGACTTACCACCCACAGACGGACGGACAAAGACAAAGGATGATTCAAACCTTGGAGAACATGTTTAAATCTTGTGTGATCAACTTCGGTGGTAATTGGGATACTCATCTACCTTTGGTAGAATTCGCATACAACAACAGTTACCACTCTAGCCTTGGAACGACAACATTTGAAGCCTTGTATGGGAGGAAATGTAGAACCCCCATATGTTGGTTGGAGGCGGGTGAAAAGCAATTTTCCGGTCCGGAAATTGTGCAAGAGACGGCCGACAAAGTTAAAGCCATTCAGGAACGTTTGAAGGTGGCGCAAAATCAACAGAAAAGTTACGCCAATAAGAAGAGGCAACGGTATAATTCCAAGTGGGGGACCGTGTGATGTTGAAGGTGTCCCCTTGGAAGGGTTTGATTCGTATTGGAAAACGGGGGAAGTTAAGTCCCCGTTTCCTCGGAACCTTCACCGCCATTGACCGTATCGGGCTACAAGCTTATAAATTGGACTTACCGCCGGAGATGGATGGAATCCATCCTACTTTCCATGTATGTTACCTGTGGAAGTGTTTAGCAGAAGAAGAAAGCGTCATCCATTTGTCGGAGATTCGAGTGGACGACAACCGTTGCATTGAGGAGCCCAAATCCTTTCTAGAGAGAGAAACCAAAAGACTCTGCTGCAAAGAAGTCACGATGGTCAAGGTGCAATGGAAACACCATTTTGGTGCCAATGTGACTTGGGAAGTGGAGGAGGACATGAAACGTAGATACCCTCATTTGTTTTTGTAGTTTGGATTTGGGGGATGAAATCATTCCCAATTTGTGGAGTATTGTAACGCCCGTGTTTTCGGGTAGACTTTCCCCATATTCGGTTTCGTTTTAGTATTTAAATATTCGTTCGTTATGCTCATCGTCGGAGTATGGAATACGGAACTTGGTTAACTTTCCCCTCATCGGAATCGGATCAGTTCGGGTCGAAGACGCGTCCAAGACATGTGGGGCGACTATGCCCGACGACTATGCCACCAGGGCATAGTCGCGTGTCAAGGTCGCCAGTGTCTCATAGCTCGCTGGACAAAACTCAGAAAATGCAGCCTAGGGAGCGACATTTCCCCAGCGACTATGACCAGGGCAATGTCGTCGGTCATAGTCGTCGACAAGGAGTGGCAGTACATAAAGTCTCACTTGCTGGATTTTCTCATTTGGTCTGATTTTGGATTTTGCTAGGATCTTTTTTCTCCTAAGAAGTTTGTAAGTTTTCCTCCCCTTTCACCCCTTGAAATCAATGCTTCCCAACCACCTCAATCTTGATCATTTATGACATCTTTAGGTGCTCTTAGGTGGTTGTGGTGCTAGTTAAAGTCTTCTCAAAGATAATTCTCATCTCCTTAAGTTCTTGCTATTTTAGGGTTTTGAAATACAACCCTACAAGGTGAGTTCATCCTCTTTTAAAAATTTTATACATGTTAAAATTATGGATTTTAACCTACTAGATACCTCAATTTGAATTTCTTTGATTTGGGTGAATGGTCACCAAAACCCTAATTTTGGAGATTCTAGGGTTTATATGATTAAATATATTTTCAAGGAAAGAAACTTTGGATTTACATGTGATTATTCTATTGGTATCTTATTTCCTCTACTCTCAAGTTTTATGATTTAAGTTAAATGGGGTTGTTGAGATATGATAAATTACTTGATGAGGATTTGAATGAAATAAATTTGTCGGGTAGAATGTTACCCATGGAATACTATGGGAATCCCTTCAAAAAATACATAAAAAAGTTACAGGGACTCTTGTTTACATATCTTGATGGTGATCGAAGTGTTAGATAATATTAGTTGATTTCCTATGTAATATATGCATAAATTGGTTGCATTTGGGCGTCATGACCCTACACTTGTTTATATCATTTTGTCCAATGATGGAACGCTAGTTTTCCACATTGAGGCACGTTTAGGCATCGGTTTGGACTATAAGTCCTACGTGCTAGTATACGGTATTGGATGAGGATCTCAACGTAAGGGCGCTATGTGGTTGAAGTTGACTTTCTGTGGGTGTACGTTTAAAGCTACCGAGCCTAACATCCCTTGCGTATACTTTATTATGTGTATTGGTTTTACTAACTTGTCAAGTGGCTTACTTTTGTGTTTCGTCACTTGTGTTAGTAAGCGGGTCTCCCCCGTTAACCCAAGAGGTGATTGTTTATAGTGAAGATTTGCATCATTATTATTATGAATTACACTTTTCTTACTTCCGGTTATAATTGATTATTTCTAATTATAAATGTTAGATCTAATTGGGCTTTTGCCTAACACTTTTTCTTAAAATGACATGTATAACAGGTCATTCTAGCGGCGGAATTCTGTAGGCTTGAGTGAAGAGTGTTTGAGGAATAGTAGCATTTTTGGAGAATATAGGGACGTGGGCCCGACTTAGCTTTGGTATACTTTTGGAAAGAAAAGCGCCAACACCCGAAATTAATCTAGATTTATTTGTGTCTAGATTAGTAGGTTGTTTAGTTAAACTTTAAATATTCTTTGGCACACTTTGTTCCTCATTTTGGGATGGTATAGTTTTGGGTAAAATGTCATTAACAGGTTATTCAGGCTTTCTCTATTTATAGCCATCATATTGCCGGTTTTTTGAATTTTTAATTCCTCTAAAATTTAGGGTGTTACACATATTCTGCGGGTGAACATTGCCAATAACAACCCGATCATCGAGGAGGTGACCCTCGAAACTCGAATCAAGGACAGTATGATGCAAGCCATGAACTCGATGATGGCACAACAACAGAAATTCTTCATGAAACTATTGGAGGACCGCGACGCCAGTCACCGACGACCCGAAATGGTGGAGTAGAATGTCGTGATGGGGTCAGGAGGTGGAGTAAATGTCGTTGGTACTGAGGAGCAAGGGATAGTCCGAGACAAGAGGAGGGAGACGGGATGCACATATAAGACTTTTCTGGGGTGCAAGCCACCAGAATTTGCAGGTACTACTGATCCTGTCAGTTGCATATACTGGATCCGTGAGATGGAGATTGCTTTCGAGGCTAGCGAATGCGACGACTCCCAAAGGGTCAAATTCACCTCTCACTTACTCAAGGGCGAGGCCCTAACTTGGAGGAACCTCACTCGATCTTCTCTCACTCCTGAAGTATTGGCCAAACTCTCATGGACAACATTTAAGAAGAAGATCCTTGACAATTATTGTAGCGAGAGAGCCTTAGACAAGATTGACCTTGAGTTCCGAAATCTGAAGAAGGGTAGCATGTTTGTTTCTGACTACTCAAAGAAATTTTTAGAGAATCTAAGTTTGATGGAGTATTTGGCTCTCGATGAGAAGATGAAGATAAAGGTGAGGAACGCCAAGGTATCGACATTAGAGGAAGCGCTTGAAAAGTCATTCTTCATGAAGGATGACATTGCTTAAGGAAAGGAAGAGAGGGGACAAGTTGGCGAGAAAAGAAATTGAGAAGGTCCATCTGGGCCCATTCATCACTCAAGACCGTTTGTGGGAGGGAGGTTTGGAGACTCTCGTAGTGAATCTAGGTGGTGCCATAAGTGCAAGGCCAAGAATTTTGGCCCATGCAATCCAAGACCTCACTCAGGTCCAGTCGAGTGTGCCAAGTGTGGGAAGAAAGGCCATGCGATCCGATATTTCCCCATCCGGGGGCCGATATGTTTCGAGTGCCAAGAACCGGATCATATGAAGAGGGACTGCCCTAAGCTGGTGGGTGGCGGCTGTGGAATTTTTTTTGGGTCGACGACAAGAATCGAGCAACGTCCAAGAGCGCCGAGCCGAGCACTCCGTATGACCACCGATGAGGCAAAGGAGACCGTCGATGTTTTTTCAGGTACATTCCTAGTAAACTCCTTGCCCACTCGTGTGTTATTTGATTCAGGTGCAACGTGCTCTTTTGTGTCGAGTATTTTCTGTAAGTAATTCGTCACTCCTAGTAGTACTCTTCTTGATGCTTTGGTTGTAGAGGTGGCTAATGGGGACCAAGTGATTATTCGAGAAAGATTTAATGACTGTACCCTAGAGGTCGATGGGAATTCCTTTGGAGTAGATTTGTTACCTATGGATATAGGTAGCTTTGATGTAGTCACAGGCATGGATTGGTTGGTTAGGCATGAGGCCAATATCTTGTGTTCCAAAAAGATTATCCATGTGCCTTTGTCGGAAGGTGGTGCAGTCACCATTTATGGCGAGAAATGAAAGAGGAGTAACCCTATCATCTCATCTCTTAAGGCGCGCAAATTCCTGGCGAAAGGGTGCCTCTCTGTTATTCCCAGTTTGATGTGCAAGTACCAAGATTAACAATTATTTCTCAATCAAATCACATATTCATTGACCTTGAAGTTCACAGATTACAACCTTTCTCTCTCTACTTTCTCACACTACAATATGCAATACGATCTTCTCTAATAAGCTCTCTACTATTGAAATATTACAAAGACAAGGTATTTATACCTAGAGACATTACAAGGAACACACAACTACATTAACTAACAAGCTTTGACAAATGTTGACTTTGACTTTCCACTTTAAGTGACTTTGACTTTGCAATCTTGAAGGCTTTGACTTGAGCTTTTGACTTTCCATCTTTATGATCTTGAAGACAACAATATGTGATCTAACATTCTCCCCATTTGGATTCAAGATCATCTCCAAAATGATATGCACTGAAACTCCCCCTTTGGATTCAGATTAAATTTCAGCATCAAAGAATAATCTCCCCCTTTCGAATAAACTTGTACTTCTCTTCAAATGAATTTCATCTTTAAAGCACGTTCTCCCCCTTTCAAAAACATTTTCCCCCTTTGGGATAAAATCCGATCTTCTCAAGTAATCAACACTCCCCCCTTATTGAGATGAAAATTGATAATCTTCTCTTGAATATTGATCTCCTCTACTTGTGATCTTTAAAATTCTCCCCCAAAGACTTTGATAAACATCATCATCTCTAGCAAGAAAATTATCTTCTGTTGTAGCTCACTTTTCTCTTTCCAAAATAATATTTAAAGAAAATTTCTTGAACCTTCTTGACTTCTTGAAATTTCTTCTCATATCTCTGAAAACGAACTTTCACAAACTTTCAATTCTTGACAATTTCTCCCATATATAACATTTCTTGACTATTTCTCCCAAAACTACTTTTCCATTTCTTGATCTCTTCTCCCCCTTTTTGATGATGTAGAGCATAGAAATCATCAAAACTTCTTCAAGAAATATCATAACATTCTGACCACTGATCTTTCCAAATGAGCCTCTGAACATCCGTCAATTCATAATGTATTCATCCGAATCTTTTCAAATCCAGACAAATAAGAATGTAAACCTGAATCAACAAATGAATCATTTAACATGCCTGTAAGTAACACGAAGTCACTTAGTACAACGAATGTACTGTACAAGGAGTTTTATTGATGATCACTCCCCAGGTCTTCCATTCAATCATCGAATAACACAAGGTAATTCTATGAACGTTCCGACAGAAAAACAAATTTTATGTGTGAATGTGCTTGTGTATGAAAGAATTAGGCATGATGATTGATTTATCAATTAGGCTCAAAATGTGTAAACCATTGAGACAACAATAGTAATACACGGACTAAATTGTGCATGATCGAAGTGCGAACGTGGGGCAGACTTCCTTCTTTTTCAATATTCGCATCTTCCGAATGAAGACAAGATAGATTATGTGTTGCATCCCCAGAAAAATTGAAACATCTCTTTGTTGAGAAAAAGATGAGTAGCTGGTGGGGTTTAAATCAAGAGTTGGCATGGGCTAGTTGCATGTTTCAATGATGTTCACGAAAGAATTGTGAAACAACAGTAATGTGGTTGCCCGGATCAGAAAAAGTTGGTGCAGATTTTGATATTCTTTTACTCTGATCTCTCACCCTCTTTCTTTTTATCAATTAAGCTCACTTATAACTGAACTCTCTTTTCATTTTATCTCAACACACACCCACATTTAGATATTGACCCCTCGCCTCTCGATCACTCAAGGTTAACTTCTTGGATAGGAAACACTGGTTATCGTGAATCCATAGAAGTTCTGTTAAGTCCTCACACTGATCCCGTGAATTTTGTCCTAAAAAAATGATGTGTTGCTCAACAGTTTAACTTGAACAGTTAAAGCACAAAATGAGATACATGTCAAATATATATATGCTCCATAAAATAATCATGAAGATTTGAGCATTTTAAAACTTGAAAGATTCTTTCAAAACAAAGAAATTGAATGAATGAAATGAAATCAATAGATGTGTTTTGAGAATCTGACAATGTATGAAAAAAATCAAATACGAATGATTTATCATTAAAAGCTTAGGTCATGAAAAATTGGATGTTGTCTATAAGAACAATTATAGACATTCTTGAAAGAAACGTTTTGAATGAAATAACGCTCAACAAACATGGAATTTCAAACGAGTTTATTACTATCGAAAAATTGTTTCAGTTTGAGACATGGTAATAATAAAATCAACAAAAATACTTAACCGATGTGTGTGAATATTTGAAAGTATATGGAAAAGATAATACACAAGTATTTATCTTTGGAAACACACGGCTAGTTAATCATGAAAGCACATAATATGAAAACATTTAAAATCACACTTCTAAATTCATGAAATCTGTTTAAGAATCGAGAAGTGGTTTGAACATTTAAGAACATGTTTTCATGTATGAAAGTCGTCCTTCTTTCAAACATGTATGAGATTAAGGTTAGAATAATCCTTACGCTCATCATTAATCTCATTAAGTCAGCTCGAAAGTCATGATTGATATGATCATGTAAGCTTTCCCTCAAAATCTGCATTCATTCAAAAAGTCATCAAAGTACAAAGTCTTATTCACAAACTTTATTGAAAAATTAAAGACATGAAAGCAATAAAACTTGTTAAGAACGAGTTCTGATCAGATGTAATCATAAGTCATTTACTCCCCCTGAAAATATGCATTCACAATATTATCAGTAGAGGTAATAAGTATACTCCCCCTTGAAGGTTGATCATCTATTTTTGATGCATCGAAGTACACTTTCTTTTGATCGTTGAAATATTAGTACTAAACTGTTGTGTTTAGAAGTCAAACTCTTTGACATTTAAGTCCGAGTCTTGAGCTGATTTACTTAGAAGTCTAACTTCTCAACATTGAAGAACAGTTCTTGAACTGTGTTATCCAAGAGCCATCATTCATTGAAGCACGGGTTCTAAACTGATTTATCCAGGAACCTAAGTTCTTTTACTCCCCCTTGACTTAAGATGCCTGCAACACAGATGAATATTTTGGCTTACCTACTGGTATTTAGGTCCATGTTTGTTAGTTCCAGTTCTATTAGGAGTAATATAATAAGAACCATACCAGTAATGATCAAATGCTTTATGAACAAAATCATTTGAGCCATAATAAAAACAATAATTCTTCTTTTTAGATAACCTGATTAATTGATCTATCGAATAAACAAGATCAGGTTTACCTTTTGGCACATTGTTCTTCTTAGCATTGAGTGTCTGCCCAAATGATTTCTGATCATTCTTCTCATCAGAATCTTCTTTCACTCTCCATATAAACTTCTCATTCCCATTTCTTCTTCTTCTAAAAGTACCTGGACCATCAACATTCCTATCATAGAAAAGGTTAGTAGTACGAATCTGATCTTTTGAATTGACTGACCTTTTTGTAGAAACAGTTTTATGATGTGAACTTGACGTTGTCTTATCTTCAAGTTCTATTATCTTGGAAGATAAACTGTTCCTTTCCTTGACGAGCAGGTCAATCTGTTTTTTGAAATTCATACTTCGTGTTCTGCTCTTTCATTGCCTCTGTTGACAGTTCAGATAATGACTCTGTAAGCTTCTCGATCTCAGATTCAAATATATTTTTTTCTTCTTCAAAATCCTTCTCGACATTCTTTCTCTGATCAGATATTTCTTTGAAGATTCCAACATTTTTCTGTTCAATTACCTTATTCTCTTTTGAAAATTTGTCCCTTTCAATGATGATCACTTTCTCAAAATCAGTCACTTGTTGAGAAAGTTTTGCACATTTAAGCTCAACAACTTTCTTCTCTGGAAAAGTATTTCTTGAAAATTTAGAGAATTTTTTAGCAAATCCTTTCTTTTCTTTCTCAAATTCATCTCTGTCTTTAGCAATCTTTTGTTCCAACTCTGAAATCTTCTTACTCAGCTCTGTACTAGAACTTTCTAAATCCTTTGCTATCTCCTCATTCTTCGTGACAGATTCTGCTTGCTAGATTTTGACAATTTGAGCATCCAAGTCTGAGATCTTACTTTTCAACTCAGTATTCTCAGCTTCCAAACTCTATACTTTTTCTACTTCCAAACCAGAAATCTGCTTCAAAAGATCTTTATTTATCTTCTTTAATGCATTCACTTCTTCCCTTAGCAACCTTTTTTCATCATGATATCTCTTTGATCTCTTTGAATAATAATCAACTAATGAAGTGAGATTTTTATTCTCTGTTTTGAGTCTAATAATTTCTTCTTCATCATCAGAATATCCCATCTTGATAAGACTTGCACAAAAAATCGTTAACAAAAATCAGAAACTTTGATCACAGTCAGAACTTTTTCCCCTACGCAGACTTAGCACGGGGGTCCCATATTTCGCATATCACAATCAGAACTTTGACATTGAAAAACCATATTTCAGCTTTGAAAATTTTGTCTAAGTAAACTTTTCGCATAACACACTAAACTTTTCGCATAACACACAGAAGCCACAATTCGCACAACCTTTGGAATTTGCACACAACAGAATTCGCACAACCACACAATTTGCACGTAACTTTTCGCACAACAGAGAGATACGAATTCTGCACGTAGAAACTATTTCAACCTCGAGCAATTCGTATCGATACGAATTCTGGACTTAGAAAATTTTCCAACCTTCAATGCGAATTCTTAAGAATTCGTATATAACCTCATGCGAATTCAAGGATCTCGTATGTGCCTATCTGCGAATTCAAATATTTCATATGAGCCTATTTGCGAATTCCTTACTTTTCGCACGTTGCCTTATACGAAACTTGTCCTTAGAAATATTCTCACAACTTTTCGTATACTGAGCTATGTGAATTCTGCACAATTCGCACACTAGTCTTATGTGAATTCTTCCCTTAGCTTTTTTTTCACCAACTCAGTTCTATGCGAATTCTTCTGCAAAAACATTCATCATGCGAGTTCTTCGTTTTCCCATACGAATTCTTCAGATCTCGGCCCAAAAACATCAATTTCAACCCAAAAACGATCCAATACTTTGAATTGGGCCATGAAACGTTGTCAATTTGATCTCGATCACACCTAGAACTGGTTACAAACAATTAATTTCAACTAAATCAACAACAATTGCAATTCAATCAAAACATACAGTGCATTAATGTCGAAAACACAGACAGATACAAATTCAAGAAATTGACAATAAAATTCAGTGAAATTTGTGATTACAACTTGAAAAAAATGTGTTCTAAAACACTAAACGCATACAAATCTACAAGAATTATGATAAAAAAAACACAAAGAATCAAGAAATTCGATCTTGGAACAGTGTTCTGCGAGTTCTTGAAAATTTGGGCCAAAATTTCAGATTTTTTATCGTGATTTCTGATTTTCGTCTGCTCTAATACCAATTGTTATTCCCAGTTTGATGTGCAAGTACCAAGATTAGCAATTATTTCTCAATAAAATCACATATTCATTGATCTTGAAGTTCACAGTGTTAAGATCAAGCGCTTACCACTACGCCAAAAGCAATTGCTGATGGAGAAGGCGCAACTTTATTTCCTTATAGTGTAGCAGCCAGTGCCACGTTTCGATTTAGAAAGATGCTGGTCAATGACCCAACAATCCCCCCCCCAGCATCTGCCAAGACTAACAAGATCTTCGCTAGAAGTCAATGGCTGCACAACATGCCTTAGGCATTTAAATGCACTCCATGGGATTCGAACCCGTGACCTGCTCTGATACCACATGTTAGGATCAAGCGCTTACCACTACGCCAAAAGCAATTGCTGATGGAGAAGGCACAACTTTATTTCCTTATAGCGTAGCAGCCAGTTCTACGTTTCGATTTAGGAAGATGTTGGTCAATGACCCAACAATCCCCCCCCCCAGCATCTGCCAGCACTAACAAGATCTTCGTTAGAAGTCAATGGTTGCACAACATGCCTTTGGCATTTAAATGCACTCCATGGGATTCGAACCCGTGACCTGCTCTGATACCACATGTTAGGATCAAGCGCTTACCACTACGCCAAAAGCAATTGTTGATGGAGAAGGCGCAACTTTATTTCCTTATAGCGTAGCAGCCATCGCCACGTTTCGATTTAGGAAGATGCTGGTCAATGACCCAACACACAGATTACAACCTTTCTCTCTCTACTTTCTCACACTACAATATGCAATACGATCTTCTCTAATAAGCTCTCTACTATTGAAATATTACAAAGACAAGGTATTTATACCTAGAGACATTACAAGGAACACACAACTACATTAAGTAACAAGCTTTGACAAATGTTGACTTTGACTTTCCACTTTAAGTGACTTTGACTTTGCAATCTTGAAGGCTTTGACTTGAGCTTTTGACTTTCCATCTATATGATCTTGAAGACAACAATTTGTGCTCTAACATTCTCGTTTCTAGCTTATGTGGTGGATGCGAAGAAGGAGAAGAAATCTGTAGAAGACGTGAAGATCGTGCGAGAATACCCAGATGACTTTCTAGAGGATCTACCTGGCCTACCACCGAAACGTCAAGTGGAGTTTCAAATTGACTTGACTCCGGGAGCGGCTCCGATAGCTCATGATCCCTACTGTTTGGCGCCGAACGAAATGGAAGAGATGATGTCGCAACTTCAAGAACTTTTGGAGAAGGGATTCATTCGACCGAGCTCATCGCCTTGGGGAGCTCCAGTTTTATTTGTGAAGAAGAAAGATGGATCTATGTGAATGTGCATAGATTACCGAGAGTTGAATAAAGTCACGGTGAAGAACAAATATCCACTACCTCAAATAGACGATCTTTTTTATCAACTCCAAGGCGCGGGATACTTTTCGAAGATCGACCTTCGGTCCGGATACCATCAAGTGAGAGTAAAGAAGGATGACATTCTGAAGACGGCCTTCCGAACGAGATATGGGCACTACGAGTCTTTGGTGATGCCCTTTGGTTTGACAAACGCTCCGGCTGTGTTCATGGATTTGATGAATCGTGTATGGTGACCCTTTCTGGACAAATCTGTGATCGTTTTCATCGACGACATCTTAATATACTCAAGAGACGAGGCCGAGCATGAGAAGCACTTGCGATAGGTGTTGGAGGTTCTCCGAAAGGAGAAATTGTTCGCAAAACTATCGAAATGCGAATTATGGCTGGAAGAAGCTCAATTCTTGGGCCATGTGGTGTCTAAAGACGGGGTGAAGGTGGACCAAGCAAAGATCGAGGCAATGATGAATTGAGAACCTCCAACAAGCCCGACGGAAATCCAAAGCTTCTTGGGGTTGGAGGGTTACTACAGAAGGTTCATCCAGGATTTTTCCAAGATCGCTTCGCCACTCACCACCCTCACAAAGAAGAATTTCAAATTCCTTTGGACCGAGAGGAAAGACCAAGCCTTTCAAACTCTTAAGAAGAAATTATGTGAAGCACCGATCCTATCCCTACCCGAGGGATCGGACGACTTCGTGGTGTATAGTGACGCTTCCACGATGGGCCTCGGGTGTGTGCTAATGCAGCGAGGTAAAGTGACAGCCTATGCGTCACGACAACTAAAGGACCATGAAAAGAACTACCCGACTCACGACTGGGAATTGGCAGCGGTGGTCTTTGCATTAAAGTTGTGGCGACATTATTTGTATGGGACGAAGTGTACACTCTTTACCTATCACAAAAGTCTAAAGTACATTTTCGACCAAAAAGAACTCAACATGAGACAAAGAAGGTGGCTCGATCTATTGAAGGACTAAGATTGTGAATTGCTCTACCACCCCGGTAAAGCCAATGTGGTGGCGGATGCCTTGAGCCGAAGGATCCATGAAGACAATATCAATCTAACCCTCAATAGAATTGACGTGGTGACGAGTTTGTTGGAGGACATCAAGTCGAGTCAATCAGAAGCCCTTAGAGAAGAAAACCTCAAAGTCGAGGTCATGGTGAAGCAAAAATATCTATTGATGGAAGATAGTCGTGGACTCAAACTCTTCCAAGGTCGAATTTGGGTGCCGAAGCTTGGCGAAAACCGTGAACTACTTTTAAAGGAAGCTCATAAGTCCAAGTATTCTATACATCCCGGTAGCACAAAAATGTATAGAGATTTGAAGTTGAATTATTAGTGGTTGGTGATGAAGCTTGATGTGGCCAACTACGTTGAAAGATGTTTCACGTGCCTTCAAGTTAAGGTGGAGCATCAAAGACCGTATGGGAGTTTGCAACCATTGTCCATTATCGAGTGGAAGTGGGATAACGTCACAATGGATTTCATGACAAAACTACCGAAGACTTTGCGAGGTCATGATACTATTTGGGTGATCGTAGATCGCCTAACCAAGAGCGCGCATTTCCTTGCAATGCGGGAGACTTTGCCAATGGAAAAATTGGCCAAACTTCATATTGATGAGGTGGTGTCGAGGCATGGGGTCCCACAATCTATCGTGTCCGATAGGGACAGTCGATTCACATCCAACTTTTAGGCTAGTCTACAGAAAGAGTTGCGCACGAGAGTCAATGTGAGCACAACCTACCATCCTCAAACGGATGGTCAAAGCGAAAGGATAACTCAAACCCTCGAAGACATGTTGAGGTCATGTGTTATCGATTTTGGAGGGAGTTGGGACTCACATCTACCCTTAGTAGAATTGGCTTACAATAACAGTTACCATTCCAGTATTATGATGGCGCCATTTGAGGCCTTGTACGGCCGGAAGTGTAGAACCCCGATCTGTTGGCTTGAGGCGGGCGAGAAATAATTCGTCGGGCCCGAAATCATTCAAGAAACGGCGGACAAAGTAAAGGAAATTCGAGAGCGGTTGAGAGCGGCTCAAGATCGACAAAAGAGCTATGTGGACCAGAAAAGGAGATCAGTCGAGTTTCAAGTGGGAGACCGCGTTATGTTGAAAGTATCTCCATAGAAGGGGATTATCCGATTTGGGAAGCGTGGAAAGCTTAGTCCCCATTTCCTTGGACCTATTGTCATCTTGGAGAACATCGGGCTCCAAGCTTACAAGTTAGACCTACCACCGGAGATGGACATAATTCATCCTACCTTCCACGTGTGTTACATCCATAAACGATTAACCGAAGAGGAGAGTGTGATTCCCTAGACGGAAATTCAGGTAGGCAATGGGAATCATTGTGTGGAAGAACCGGAGGCAATATTGGAATCAAAGGTGAAGAAGTTGGGACATAAAGATGTGGTCATGGTTAAAGTCCAATGGAAATACCACTGTGGTGCCAACATTACGTGGGAATCGGAAGAAGATATGAGGAAGCATTATCCCCATTTGTTTTACTAGAGCAGGAATTCAGGGACGAAATCCTATCTAAGGTGGGGACAATTGTAACGCCCGGAAAATTCCTTGTAAGTATTCTTGGAAATTTTACTTCATTCCCTATTGTCGGTCCACAACAATACTACTACTATCAAGTTTTATAGAAACAACAATACAATAACGATTACCAACCTGTATTGAATATATCAAACGATTACAAGGTTGATCGATTAAGTTCTTGATGTGTTCTCTATGTTTTTCTCTCCTTTACACCTTGATGTGTGTGTTTGTATGTGTTATCTCTTTCTGATCTATGATCTGATTTTGGTGTTAGAGAGATACAAAGATACCAAGTGTGTCTAACACACTACTTAGAATAATATCTAGATATTAGATCTAGATATTATTTCTAATAAAAACTAAGTTACTTGAATCTAACTAAATAACCAACTAAACTAAATAATAACTAAGTTAATTAAATATCTAACAAACTAGATACTAAGTTAACTATTACAATAACAAACAATTACATTGACATTTATTACAAATAGACATAGACTTTTATATCGAGAGTCAACGTTCCGGCTTTAGCTTCAGATTGCGATCTTCAGTTTGGATGATCTTGAATCCAATGAGACTGTGGTCTAACAATCTCCCCCTTTGGATCAAGATCATTACGAAAATGATTTAGCAATACCATCTTCTCTTTCAGCACAGAAGAAGATGCAATCTCTTTCTCTAGCTCTGAAATCAGCATGTCTTCAATCTAATTTTGAAGAGTGGACGTGATTCTTGAAACATGCGATCTTTGCCATTTCTTTTTGTAGTAATTCTCCCCCTTTTTGATGTTAAGTGCAACGACTTCATCAAAATTAGTGGTAAGAAATGTCAATCTTTCGTTTAGAGCCCCTGATTCGTCAATTCATAAGAGATCCATCTAGATCTTTGGAAATCCAGACAAATGTAATGTAACACCTGAAATCAACTAATGAATCAGTTAACATGCCTGTCAGTAACACTAAGTCACTGTGTGTAACATATACACATTGGAAAGGAGTTGTTTGATGTTGACTCCCCCAGGGCTTCCATTTAATCATCGAAACACCACAAAGGTAATTTCTATAAACGTTATGACAAAGAAACTAATTCCTTGTGTGTTCGTGCTTGTGTTTGAAAGAATTAAGCACTGATGATTGCTTATTTGGCTCAAATTTTGTGTAAACCACTGAGACAACAGTAAGTTAAACACAGACTCAATGTGCATGATTGAAGTGCGAAGGTAGGCAGACTTCCTTCTTTTCAATATCCAGATTTTCCAAATGAAAATCAGATAGCAAATGTGCTGCATCCCCTTAGAAAATGAAACATTTTCTTTTTGAGAAGAAAATGAGTAGATGGTGAGGTTTGATCAAGAGTTGGCATGGGTTAGTTGCCTGTTTCAATAATGATCACCAAAGATTTGTGAATCACTAGAATGGTGGCTACCCGGCTCAGAAAAAGTTGGTGCAGAGTTGTGATATTCTTTTAACTCTGTTCTCACACGCTCTTTCTTTTAAACTTTTTGCTTTCTCTAATCACACTCATTTCTTATCTATGCACACTCAATCACTAAGGATTAACTTCTTGGGTAGAAATCACTAGTTAAGGTGATTCCATAGAAGTTGTGTTAATTCCTAGCACAATGATTCTTTGTTTTCCTAGATGCACGTGATGCTCAGATTGGTTTAACTATTTCAGTTAAAGCACAATTTAGATCATGAAAACATTTAAAATACACTCCCAAAATATAAAATCTGTTGAAAAATCAGGAAGTGGTTTGAACATTAAAAAAAATGTTTTCTATGATTGAAAGTTGTCCTTCTTTCAACCATATATGAGATTAAGATAAAGGATTATACCTTAACGTTTGATCTTACATCTCATGAAGCTAAGCTTAAAGTCATAAAGATATGAACTTGTAAGCTTCTCTCAAAAATTCTGCAAAAGTCTAATGTCAAGTCAAAGTAAAATTTATTCACTTAAATTGAAAAGACAAAAAGCAGTAAAACTTTTAAAGTACGAGTTCTGATCAGAAGTAATCAGAAGTCATATCCGTACTTCCTTTTTGACTTGAAGAGCTCCCCCTAAAATCTTGCATTACAAAAAAAAATTGGCATTAAAAGGTACATGCAATATTTTATGAGCTCCCCTTCGAAGTAATATTGACCTGAAGTCAATTTCTTCTCATTCTCCCCCTTGGATCATGAACATATGATAGAATGGCAGATATCAATCAGAGTTAAGAATGAAGAAATAATGAATAAGTATACAATTAGAAAACTTTTATAGGTAATTATTGGTTATACTTTGAGATTTAGCATACCAAGCTTCGAGACTAGAAAGCTAAACCTCTTTTCGTCTAAAGGTTTGGTGAACAAATCAGCAAGTTGATACTCAGTCTTTACAAAGAAAAGTTCAATTGTTCCTTTCTCTACATTATCCTTGATAAAATGATACCTGACGTCTATATGCTTTGTCTTTGTGTGTTGAACAAGATTCGCTGTTATTGCGATGGCGCTCTTGGAGTCACAGTATATCGGTATTTTGTTGAAGTGGAAACCATAGTCGCGTAATTGAGTTCGCATCCATAAGATCTGAGAACAACAGCTAGCATCAGCTATATATTCTGCTTCGGCCGTAGAAGTTGAAACACAAAGTTGCTTCTTTGATCCCCAACTTACCAGTTTGTCACCGAGGAACTGCACATGTCCTGACGTGCTCTTCCTGTCTAACATACAACCTGCATGATCTGCATCTGTGTAGGCTGTTAGTTCAAAACTAGTATCTTTAGGATACCACAGACCAAGATCTGCAGTGCCCTTTAGATACCTAAAGATGCGCTTCACAGCAGACAAATGGATTTCTTTAGGATTGGCCTGATATCTTGCACATAAGCATGTTGAAAACATTATATCTGGACTACTCGACATAAGATACATTAAAGAACCTATCATCCCTCGATAAGTCCTAATATCAACAGCCTTTCCCGAAGGATCGCTGCCAATCTTAGTACCTGGTGCCATTGGGGTACCAATCGGTTTTGAATTTTCCATTTGGAACTTCCGAAGAAAATCCCTAATGTACTTTGATTGATTGATAAAGATATCCGTAGAAAACTGTTTGACTTGCAATCCGAGAAAGAAATTCATCTCTCCCATCATGTTCATCTGAAATCTAGACACCATAAGGTTTGCGAAATTCTTACAGTACTTAGTATTAGTAGAACCAAAGATAATATCATCTACATAGATTTGAATTAAAATGATATCGGCTTTTTCCTTTTTAATAAACAAAGTGGTATCCACCGTACCTTTGGAAAACCCAGACTTGACTAGAAAATTAGAAAGGACATCATACTAGGCTCGAGGTGCTTGTTTCAGACCGTAGAGTGCTTTGTCGAGAATGTAAACGTGATTTGGCTTCTCTTGATTGACAAATCCCTCTGGCTGAGAGACGTAGACTTCCTCCTTCATAATTCCATTGAGGAATGTTGTCTTCACGTCTATTTGAAAGACAGTGAAGTTCTTGTGGGCTGCGTAGGCTAAAAACATTCTGATTGCCTCTAATCGCGCCACAGGAGCATATGTTTCGTCATAGTCTATTCCTTCCTCTTGTCTGTATCCTTTGGCTACTAGTCGTGCCTTGTTTCTGATGACGGTTCCATCTTCGTCTTTCTTTATTTTGAACACCCATTTCGTACCTATTATGGTTTTACCTTGAGGTTTCGGTACGAGTCTCCAGACTTTAAGTGCATCGAACTGATTTAGCTCTTCTTGCATTGAGATCACCCATTCTGGATCAGCAAGAGCTTCTGATACTCTTGTTGGCTCAATCTTGCTCAGAAAGGAGTCATGGATGCACATGTTCATTGATGCTGACCTAGTTTGCACCGGTTTTGATGGATCGCCAATAATCTGGCTTAGCGGGTACTCTTTGGTCCATTTATGTTCATGAGGCAGTGGATTAGATGATTGTATGTCGGTTGTGTCATCTACAAATCCACTTGTACCTTCTTCTATTTGTTCATGAGGAGTGATTTCAGTTGAAGTGGCAGGTTCAGAAGGCTCAGCAGGTACAGCTTGTTCTGGCTGTAGATTGATCTGTACAGAACATCCTACTGTTTCAGCTACTTCTGTATCTTCTTGATTTGTTACTTCTTCAACTGTTGGAGTCGGCATTTGAATTGTTATCTCTTGTTGAATTGGGGCGTTTGATTCAATTGTAACATCTGAACTGGTTGGATGAGTAGTCGTTAAGTCTTCCATCCTGTCAACCACAACAGTTTTCTTTACATTAGATCCGAGATATTCATCATAAAACAATTCAAATAATAAATCTAAATCAGATAAATGGTTAGTAGAAGTTGATGCTTCATCTGATTTATTCTGTTGAGACATAGGTTCTGGACTGAGTTGCCCAGAAGCTAGTATTCCTGTTATTGCGGGCTCTGAACTGTGTTGTTCGGAAGCCATTTCTTCATCAAAGGTGACGTTGACGCTTTCAATCACCGTCTTTGTCTTCTTTAGATAGACACGATATGCAGTTGAAGTCGAGGAATATCCAATGAAGATTCCTTCATCTGCCTTAGCGCTGAATTTGTTGAGATTCTCCCTATCGTTTAATACGAAACACTTACATCCAAATATATGGAAATATTTGATTGTCGGTGTTCTGTTGTTGATTAACGCGTAAGGAGTCTTCTTGAATCTCCGATGTATCATGGATCTATTCTGTGTGTAGCACGCGGTCGAAACAGCTTCTGCCCACAAAAATAGAGGTAAGTTGGAATGACTTAGCATAGTACGAGCAGCCTCGACTAGCGTTCGATTTCTTCTTTCAACCACTCCATTTTGTTGAGGCGTACGAGCAGCAGAGTATTGATGTGAAATCCCGACAGATTCGACATATTCTTCAACTTTGTTGTTCTTGAACTCTGTGCCTTGTCTGTTCTTAGAAACTTGACCGGTTTCTGCAGATTCACCTGGGTCGTCTTTAGGAATGTAATGAGAACATCAGGTGTCTCATCCTTTGAACGTAGAAACTTGACCCATGTGTACCGCGAATAATCATCCACGATCACGAGTATGTACTTCTTGCCGCCTAAGCTTTGAGTGCGCATTGGACCGCATAGATCCATATGCAATAACTCTAAAGGAGCTTTTGTACTTGGTTCAGGCTCCATCTTCCCTTTTTCACAAGCTGCGCATAGATGTTCTCTTTCATATTTCAGCTCTGGAAGTCCTTTGACGAGCTTTCCACTGACCAGATCGTTGATGTACCGAAAGTTGAGGTGAGAAAGACGTCGATGCCATAACCAACGTTGTTGCATCGAAGCTTTCGATAGTAGACAAACTTGCTTGTCAGTCTGGACATCTGATAAATTGATTGTGTAGAGGTCTGATTCTCGTTTACCGACCAAAAGTTCATCGCCTTCTTTATTGCGAACGGAACATCTTTTGGCTTTGAAGTTGACCTCTAAGTCTTTGTCACAGAACTGGCCTATACTGAACAAGTTGTGTCGTAAGCCTTCAACATAGCTCACCTTCTTGATAGTGACATTGTTCTGTTTTACATCACCGTATCCCATGATTGGAGAAAACTGGTCGTTTCCGAATCTTACTGTTCCACAAATTTTGTCTTTAAAGTTGGACAGTATCTCTTTTTGCCCTGTCATGTGCTTTGAACATCTGCTGTCCAAGAACCATGTATGACAAGTCTGCATAAGAGAAAATAACATAATTTAGATTTTCGTATGACAACATTGGAATTTACACTTTGATTCTCGAAGTGTGGGTCTTGAACTGATTTGTTCAAAAGCCTATTTTGACTTTGATGTTCGGGTTTTGAACTGCATTATCCAAAAACCTATTTTTGACATTGAAGAACGAGTCCTGATCTGTACATAATCAGAAGTCGCTTTCTCTTTAATCTTTGTGTGCCTGCAACACAGATTTAGCCTTAGGTACCCACTGGAATTTGGGTCCTGCTGTGTTAGCACAAGATTTTGGTATCCATTTCAAATTGGATTCTTTGTTCTTTTGAAAAGCATGAGAGTTGGTATGAGATGAATGCACATGGTAATTTCCAAACCAATCTCCAGAATCTTGACAAGTAATAGAAACATGTTTATTATAGATAGAGGACTTTCCAGCAGATAAAGATAACTGAAATAATTGCTTCATTGTATATTGTTTACGAGAAACAACAAGTTTTGGATTCAAAACAGCAATTTCAGCAATCACAACATCTTTAGTAAGCGAAGTCTTATTGCAATTAACACTACTAGACGATAAAACGGCCTTGTCAAGCTTCCGTTTTGGTTGCCATTGAGAATGGGCTTCAGGTCTTGACTTGCTCATATCTGAAACATGTAAAACTGGTGAGTTAGACCTTTGATCAACAACTGAATGCTTCTTCTTAGAATTACCAGTAGTGGTTGGTTTCTGTGAATGCTGAGATATTTTCTTACCTTTAGCACTCTTAGCGTTCACAGAGACTGATTTATCAACGAAAGCTATCGTTGATTTTGCACTGAACACAGGCAAACTGGTTTTTCTTGAAGTTTTCTTAACAAAAGATGCATAGTTAGGAAGTTTCGCATTAAAATCAATTTGTTCAAAACAACCATCTAAACCACTGTCATAATTAAGAAATTTAAACTCTTCGTTTGATGAACCAAACATGTGATTAGAAGTAAAAGCCTTTGTAAAAACAACATTTTTCATAACAGTTGAAAAAACCTTTTGTTGAATCTCAATCATAAGTCTTTCATCTGATAAAGAGGTCTCGAGTTCAGAAATTTTACTTTCTAACACGAGAGAAGGGACATAAATTTTACCTATAACAGGCTTCGCCTCCATCTCTTTTTCAGAATAACTTTGAAAGTAGTCAGTTGAAAGAGATTTCTTCTCATCATTTGGAAATTCATAACTATTATTCAACTTCGCATAATAAAATGGAGCGTGAACTTTAGTTGACTTCATCCGTTTTTCAAATTCATTGGCTTCATCCTCTTCTGATAGTTTAGTATTAAAAACTTTAAATGAGGCGATTCGGTGAGAAACAAGCATAGAGGTATAGTCATAAAGTGCGGGCACTTCTCTTATACCCTTTTTAAGACATTGAGGTTTCACATAACCTATTCCCCAATTTTCTTTATTCTTTTTCGGTTTGTTAAGATGAATGGTTTGCTCACTTTGACCTAATGAGTATAGCTTCTTTTCCAAATCATCTAATTTAGCAATTAAAGTCTTGTTTTCTTTAATACATAAAGAATGCATATCAGAAAGCTTATAAAAATCAATCTCACTTTTTTTCAATTTAGACTTGAGCTCACTATTCTCTTTTAGAATTATAGTCTGTTCTTTTGCGTTGGTGTCATCGTTTGTATGTAAAACCTCAACTAATACTTTCTTCTCAACAAGTTCATCGCTAAGTTTTTGTATCAATTGGTTGTTATTAATAATAACACCATTTTCTCGCTTAAGATTAGATTCTAACTCTTCTTGTTTTAAAACCATAGCATGCATTTTATTCATTAAATCTTTATACGATAAATCACATACCTCCTCTTCTTCATTTTCTGAATCAGCTTCAGTATCTGATTCGATTTTGCCCATCAAGCACATATTGACGGCTTCATCCTTTTCTTTTTCATCTTCTTCTTCATCTGAGTGATCCAGCCAGTATTCATCTTCAGCCATCAGCGCCTTGCCTGCCTCCTGTTGCTTTGCAAGAAGCATCTTGTTCTTGTAGAAGTCGGAGTTTCTTACCTTTGATATTCGGCAATCCTTGGCAAAGTGACCGGTTTTGCCACAGTTGTAGCACATCGGTGGTCCTGGCTGACTTGATCCTTCAGCTTTGTACTTCCTTTCTTCCGGTTTCTTCTCTTCCAATCTGTTTCCTTCTGTCTGATATCTTCTCTCATCCGATTTCTTCTCCTCTTGTCTCTTCTCTTCAAATCTCTTCCCTTCAAATCTTTTCCCTTCAAATCTTTTTCCTTCATACCTATTTCCTTCATATCTGCTTCCTTCAATTCTTTCCTTGTGAGCATAGTTGTTGGGTCCAGAAGAGTACCTCTGACTGTTTGACGTTGGATTCCTGTAGAACTTTTTCTGAAATGCATTTGTTAGAAACTGCATTGCTTGCTGCATTTGTTCATTTTCATCCGAGTCAGAGACAACATCAGCTTCAGCTTCTTCTGATTCATACACAATCGTCTTGTTCTTCTTCTTCTTCACAACAAGAGCGACTGTGTCTTCAACTGCCTTTCCTTTTCTCTTTTCTGCTAGAATTTCATCCACCTCATCTTCATTTTGTCGGAGGGTTTCATACACCTCATGAAGTGGAATCTCATTCAGGTCTTTTATCTGCCTCATCTGCCTGGCAAAACTTTTCCATTCTGGTTGTAGAATACTCAGGAATTTGATATTCAGCTCGATTTGAGATTTGTTGACCTTGTTCTTGCTCAATTCGTTTAGCAATGTCACACACCTATCATATGTTCCTTCTAGATTTTCTCCAGTTCTGCCTTTGAATTCTTCAAAACTGTGCAGGCAGTTAGAGATTTTCAGTTGGTTCCCAATCTTTGAACCCAGCATCATTTTCTCTAGTTGATCCTACATTTGTTTGGCTGAGGCTTTGTAGGTGTCAATCTTTACATAGATTTCATTTGTAATCCCTTGTAGAATGTATAACTTGGCTAACCTGTCGCCTTTTGCTCTTAGCTTAGCATCACCTGTTAGATCTGTATAAGAAAGTGCAACTCTTACTTCTTGAGTTTCTGCTGCTGGCTCCCTATACTGTGTTTCCATTAGGCCTTCTTCTAGGGATTGTATAATGAAATTACCCAAATCCTGTCTTTCAATGAAGTTTAGAAACCTATCCTTCCACTGTTCGTATTCCCCTCGAAAGAGAACTGGTGGCTTGGTGTCGCTTCCTATTGCTAGAGCTTCTTTGGATGTCATCCTGTATTGAATATATGAGAAAACTTGACAGATATGATCGTTAATCCAAATAAAATTTGATCACACAAGAAATTTTGTCCCCCTAGGCAGACTTAGCACGGGGGACCCTATTACAGATTCGAAAAAATCTCAGAAAAAAATTCTAAGTTTGGTTTGCGTGTCAAATGGGGTGCGCAAACTGAGGTTTGCGTTTCTAATGGGACGCGCAAAATAAGGTTTGCGGGTCTAGTGGGAAGCGCAAGGTTGAGGTTTGCGGGTCTAGTTGGACGCGCAAGATGGAGGTTTGCGGGTCTAACTTGATGCGAGAAGTTTTCTTTGCGTTTGCTTGAGGACCCGAGAACTGAGGTTTGCGATTGTCTTGAGATGCGCAAAGTTTGAGCTTTGCTTTTCTAGTTGGGAGCACAAAGTCGACTTGTCTTTTGAAGAGATGAACACAAAGGCTTGAGGTTTGCGGGTCTTTTGAGAACCGCAAAGTATGCTTTGCGTTTGAAGTTGGAGCCGCAAAGTCTGCTTTGCGTTTGTAGTGGGACGCGCAAAGTGGGACTTTGCGTGTTATTCTTCCTCTGGTTTGCGGGTTATTTGACCTGTACTTCGAAAATTCGTCTAAAATCTGTATTGAAATGATTTAGCAATAACAAACACTACCCTTATGTCTAGAAACACTTCTAGAACATAATGTAGGCACTCGATCTCACTAAAACACTCTTTTTAGAAATTAATCTGATCGCACAGTGACTTACTCTTCTCAACTCTTTTCTCACAAAAACCACAAATTGGAACTCGATTTAAGCATTAACGTGAAATTAAACACATACAACTCACTCTAGCATGTATTTCGATCACACTCTGATCGATTCTAACACCTAAAACACTCTTACACTCGAAATCAATTTTTCTTGAAGAACACAGAGACGTTTTTCTGAAAAACTTGTTTTGATCTTAATCAGGCTCTGATACCAATTGTCGGTCCACAACAATACTACTACTATCAAGTTTTATAGAAACAACAATACAATAACGATTACCAACCTGTATTGAATATATCAAACGATTACAAGGTTGATCGATTAAGTTCTTGATGTGTTCTCTATGTTTTTCTCTCTTTTACACCTTGATGTGTGTGTTTGTATGTGTTATCTCTTTCTAATCTATGATCTGATTTTGGTGTTAGAGAGATACAAAGATACCTAGTAATAGGTGGCTTAACCTCCGAAGGACCCTCACCTCTCTCTCAGCCGTTTGGTTCATGAATTAGTGAATTTTTCAGAAGTTGGTGAAGTTCGTGCGACAATGATCGACAGCAAACTCGCGGGGGGGGGGGAGGGAGAGGCCACTGTATGTGGTTGGCGACATTGACTCGCGACTGTGACATTGGCACTGTCGTCAGTCATAGTTGCACAACGTGTAACGTATGGGGGTGGGTTCTAGCGACAATGACCCGCGATAATGCCCCTTGGCGAAGTCACTAGGCAAGGTCTCCCGTGGCATGCAGGGGCTATAAATTGGTGTTGCCCGATTTTTCAAGCCTCATTCTCTTCTCCTCTTTTTATCAATCGGATCTAGGGTTTGTGGGAGGCGATTTTGATTCCTTAGAACTCTCTCCTCATTTATTTCAAAGGAAAGGGTTGTTGGATCCATTAATTCCACTTCAAGACCATCACTAGAGCATTTATTATGGACTTCATTTGCAATCTTCATCTCCTTCACCAACCATCTAAAGACCATCAAAGTTTCTAGGTTTTCTATCAAAAAACTAGATAGTGAGTTCTTAAACTTTGTCAAAACTAGATACACATTATACTATGTTATTTATTGTTGTCATTTCCTCTATGCATAAATCCTATACTATTTGCTATGTGGGTTCCTTTATGTTTGGGTCCAAGAACCCTTGTTTTACATTAAAGAAGGTTTCTCAAATGGTCATTTGGAACTCTTGATCAACAATAATGGTGGACTAATCTCATATTGATTTTCTAGGAGATTTTAGCTTATATGAAGGCCTTGACCTAATTTTGGTTAAGTGATTTACTTGGTGTCTAGGTGATGGTAGATGGTTTTATTATGTCTCTCATGGATAAAGAACTATGGAATTGGTGATGTATTTCTTGATACCTCGTTATGTGAAAATTTTAAGTATGAGGAAAGAATGAAATGTTTATAAATCATATGTAGAGATAATGCATGAGGTATTTGATCTACATTTCTAAATGTGGTACCCATGGTTGGTACTGTGATCATCGTATGTGAAGTTGGTGTTTTGAGGCCTACTAATGATATTGTTGGACGAACCAAGTCGGTAGACACTAGGAGAATACAGTCTTGGGTGCCACCGTGAAGGTATGTACCTAGACCTCTGCCATTCGAGGTAATGCCATGGTTGTAGTCCTCGAGTGTGTCGGGCCTTTCGGATGTCACTCATGGTAGTTGGCATCAAGGTGTATCGACTATTTAGGTGGAACTTGATTGGTGCTATGGGTCTCCCCCATTGACTCCACATGTAAGAACTTCGCATTAATTGTTATTTATATATTTCAATTGTCGCCTTATATTTGCTTGTACAATCTCACTAGGATCTTTTGTCCTAACACTTTTTTGGTGTCGATGTGTATCTCAGGTCCTAGTGGTGCCGAAATTAAGAAGGTTTAGCCGGCCTTGCGTGTGAAGTTGGGGAGAGTACAAGTGGGCTCACTTTTTGGTGAAGATTCTTTTGGGTCTATAAACGACACCCCTTTTTGTAATCTTATTTCTGTTGTAGAAATTAGATTAGCTGGATGTTGTTTATTACCGTTAAATTACAAACTGTAATTAAACAGGTTCTTTACATTCCCCATTTTTGGGAGGCTCTTGCTATGACAATTTTATATACTACATTTCTGTTTTTTTGGAATTTTGTTATCCCTATTTTTGGGGCGTTACAATGAGTGGGGGAGTTATTCTCGTGTACCTTTAGTTGCCTTGACGCGTATGCGATTACCTTTCCCCGTTGCATAAGCACACAACCTAAACCCATCTTGGATGCATCACTATAAACCATAAAATCTTCCTATCCTTCTGGCAAGGATAAGATCGGGGCTTCATACAACTTCTTTTGCAATGTTCGGAATGCCTTCTCTTGAGTTTCGTTCCACACAAACTTCACGTTCTTCCTTGTCAGAGTCGTCAATGAATAAGCAATTTTGGAGAAATCTTGGATAAATCTTCGGTAATAACTCGCCAAACCCAAAAAGCTTCAGATCTCAAATGAGCTCGTAGGAGGTTCCCAATTCATCATGGCTTCTATCTTTATGGGGACCACTTTCACACCATCTCGTATCACTACGTGCCCCAAGAACTGCACATCTTTCAACCAAAATTCACATTTGGAGGATTTAGCATATAACTTCTCCTTCCTCAAAACTTCTAAAACTTCACGAAGGTGTTGCACGTGCTCGGATTCATGCTTGGAATATATCATAATGTCATCAATGAACACGATAACTGACTTATCAAGAAATGGTTGGCATACGCGGTTCATTAAGTCCATGAACACCACTGTGGCGTTCGTTAGACCGAAGGGCATCACCAAGAACTCGTAGTGTCCGTAACACATCCTAAATGTCGTCTTAAGGATGTCATCCTCCTTGAATTTCACTTGGTGGTAACCCGAACGTAGATCGATCTTCGAGAAACATCCCGCTCCTTGAAGTTGGTCAAACAAATCATCGATCATACGGAGTGGATACTTATTCTTTACGGTCACCTTATTCAGTTCCCTATAGTCTATACACATCCTCATTGTGCCATCTTTCTTCTTCACAAATAAGACTGGTGCTCCCCAAGGCGATGAGCCCGGTCTCACAAATCCCTTCTCAAGAAGGTCTTGTAGTTGCCCCATCATCTCTTTCATCTCCGCCGGAGCCAAACAATATGGAGCTCTATCTATCGGAGCCGCCCCCGGAGCTAGCTCTATCTTGAACTTTACTTGGAGATCGAGTGGTAATCCAGGCAAGTCGTCCGGGAACACATCAGGGAATTCATTCACCACCTTCACGTCTTCAAGCCTTTTCTCCTCGAGCTTGGCGTCTATGACGTATGCCAAAAATGATGAGCATCCTTTCAACAAACACTTACGCACCTTCACCATGCTGATAATCGCTACCTCGCCCTTTCGTCTTTCACCATACACGGTCACCACCTCACTATCCGAAATTGGGATTCGAATCAACTTCTTTGCACAAAGGATCTCGGCATGCTTATTCGCTAACCAATCCATTCCTATGATCACATCAAATCCTCCAATAACCATTGGCATCAAATGAACCGGGAATTCCCTTCCCTCGATTTCCAAATTTACAACTTCTAAGAATATCCCGAACCACCACCTGATCACCATCCGCTAGCTCTACCACTAAGGTATCCTGTAAGCTACTAGTGGGTACGGACAACTTTTGACAGAACGAGCTCGAAACAAACGAAAAACTTGCACCGGAATCAAATAATATATATGTAGGTACGGAGTTTAGGAGAAACCTACCCGACAGTACATTTGTCGAAGCCTTCGCCTCCTCGGTGGTCATTTGAATGGCCCTTCCCGTTGCTCTCGGAGGATCCATCTTCTTTCCCCCGCTACTAACCATCTTCAATCTTTGACATTCGCTTCTAACATGGCCCGACTCCTTGCACTCAAAACAGATTTGTCCCCTAACCAAGAAATCCTTGAAATTGTGGCCAATCTTGCCACACTTGAAACAGTTTTCGGATCCTGAATTACATGGGCTGAAATGTTTGCTTTGGCACATGGAACACCATGGGGTATCGCGTCTAGAACCGGTCCCCCATGGGTTTTTGTTGAATTGCCTCGGCTTCTTGGAAGGTACGGAACTTCCCTCCCATCTTATCTTCTCAATCACTCCGCTTCTTTCCACTCTACTTTGACCATAAGAATCTTCCACCAATTATGCCTCTTCGATTGCCTCTCGAAGGGTAGAGGTCTTGGACACACGTACCATATTCATCATCTCAGTTGGAAAACCCTTGATGTAATCCTTGATATTCTCTTTCTCCGTTGGGACCAAGTGTCCCACCAATCCCAACTTGTCCATGAACAGTTTGTTGTATTCTTTCACTGTCGAATTCCCTTTCTTTAAGCTTCGGAACTCGTCAATTATCCGATCCATAGCCCTCTCGTTGTAGTATTCCTCTAACACCTTCCTCTTGAATGTTTCCCAATCTAATTTGGCCAACACAAAGGCCTCTAGAGACATTGAGTAGATATTCCACCATGTGAGGGCCTCCCCTCGCAACATCTGAGAGTCAAACTTCGCTTTCTGGCCCTCGCCACATTCACTTGTTCGGAAATCTTGCTCCATTTCACGAATCCAATTCATACAAACTATTGGGTCCTCATTACCCTTGAACTCGGGTGGTCTGCAGCTCAAGAAAGTTTTGAAGGAGCAAGTCTTTGTCGGTTGTCTTGCCTCCACAGTCGTTATTCCATCCGTGGGAATTTCGTTTTTGGTACCCCCGGATCCTAACACAATCACATTTTCTGCAACCGTCTCGTGCCTACGGTTGTTAGTGTCCCTGTCCTCAAGTAACTTTAGGAATAACTCTTGTTGCTGGGCCATAGCCATGTTCATGGCCTACATCATTCGGTCCATCATTCTTGACTCTGGAGTTACTTCTTCCATAACTGGTCCAGGTGTGGCTATATTGCGTTGGGGTATTTGCTCAACCCCGCCGCCTAAAACATTATGCAGAGGTGGGGGA
Organism: Arctium minus; assembly: GCA_954870635.1. Lineage (NCBI taxonomy): Eukaryota > Viridiplantae > Streptophyta > Magnoliopsida > Asterales > Asteraceae > Arctium > Arctium minus. The sequence goes on along the minus strand of OX941089.1, from coordinate 28,313,336 downwards.
AACTCTGTCGCCGTCACCCTAGGTTGGTCGGTTGTGGATGTCGTCGCCTCATGGCTGTCCGGCCTATTCCGAGTGGTAACCATTAGTCTGCCAGACACATGCAAGAATAGAGGTGAGAAATAGGCTATAAGAATTAAACATAAGGGAACGTAATACTACATTCATCAATTATCATAACAACAGTAGATCAAGTATACTCACGTAAAACATCTTCATAATAACGTTAGCTAAGTGAAATTATGAACATAAGATACGTAAGAATTCTCGTTACCATTACCACAACTCTCAATTAGCGTAATTTCCGTCGACTCTAAGACCATCCTATCTTAAGAGTTCTACCCACTCTCACAAGTCATAACTTAACAATCTCAGCTTAATTCTAGGAATCCTACCTTCATACCTAGTTCACTTAAACTAGACCTCTGATATCAACTTGTAACGCCCTAAAAATAGGGGTTAATTTAAACTTGAATTTACGCGGAATAAAAATGAAGCTAACATAAACAAATCACCCAAACAGGGGAATAATAGTATGGTGTTTACATCACAAGAATCAAGTGATAAACAATTCAACAACCTACTAATCTAGACTGACTGTATCTAGATTATAAACGGGTGTTGTTACTTCACTTCCAAAAATAGTCTTTGCTATACCAAAAGTACGCCTCTATGTGCCATCAAAAATTCTACTTCTCTTCATGACTCTCCACTCAAACCCGGGGAGTCCCACCACTAGAATGACTTGTTATACACATCATTTTAAAAAAAATGTTAGGCTAAAGCCTAGTGAGCTCAAACTGTTATATTGGGAAAACAATAAGTTCTAAATGAGATAAGTAGAGAAAAGCGGGTGGAATTAATATGGATAAAACATTACCTTTATACAGATACCTCTTGGGTTGATGGGGGAGACCTACTTACTAACATAAGTGACGGAACACAAAAGTAAGCCACTTGACATGTTAGTAAAACCAAACACACAATAGAAATACACGCATTGGATGTCAGGCTCGGTAGCTTTATACGTACACCCACGGAATGCCAACTTCAACCACATAGGGTCCTTACGTTGAGTTCCTCATCCAATAAAGTGTACTAGCACATAGGACTTATACTATATCATCGATGCCTAACCGTGACCCAATGTGAAAAACTAGCGTTCCATCATCGGACATAATGATGCAAATAATTATGGGGTCATGACGCCCAATCCAACCAAATAGTCAATCCCATATAAACAATACCAACCAACATCTATACAACAATTAAAATGCCATTGGTCTGCAGATTATGTAACCAGAAAATTACAAACGGAATACCACGCAAGTATACATGTTAAACCACTATCGTTTGATCAAGTAATAAAGTGGTACTAAGTACCGAATATCGATTCCACGGAGACAATAAAACAAGCCATGATTTCCAAGTCAGTCTTAAAAGGTGATTTCAGAAAGAGATTTGAAAGGAATGATCTTTGAGTGTTGTTGGAAATAAATTAAAGTGCTTAAAACAGTTTAAAAGAAAGCAAGGGTGTAAGATCCGGCTGGAGTTATAAGCAACTAAACAATAGGACTCATGCTGCAACAGATGTTGGAGCACTAGTTTTCAACTTCACTATCGGTTCGCACAACCCTTTTTCAAGGTTCAAATTAGGATAGGTTTACCAGCAGTGCCTAATTAGGCGACCCAACTGATGCCACACAGATATTATTGTTCTCCCCGTATAGTTTACAATCAATAAAGATTGAAGCGGTTTGTTACAACCCCTATAACACTTCAGTGTTCTGAAGTTTACGTTGTCTTGCATTCAAGCCAACTCATCCGAGTGAAACAATATACGTCACCCCATCCAGAGGCACTTGCATAAAACTCAGAAACAAGGAGTGAACGGTGAAATTGATAACTAGTAGCAAAACATTAATCCATAGTTACTTAGGCTTTTATCTCCCAACCACCACTTATACCCAAGCTAGGAACTTACCCCATCATCGCTTGACACATTGTGTACGACATTATTGGAGAGACAATATGCAAATGCATTAAAGTAAATGACTGGAATTGGAATGCATAAATGTAAAGAACATAAATGTAAAGCATAAATGTAAAGTCGAGTTGTAAATGACAAGGAAATATAAAGGTGTTGTGAACGGTGTTGTGACATTGAATAGTAGCGTACTAAATTAAAGACTTAATATTAAAATTACCTAAAGAAACAAGTTAGAATAGCTAGGTGAGATATCTAACCGGTGGAACATGTTAAACTACTGAGGCGAGCCCTCTATTAATACTAGAGGAGCTCCTAAACTTAATATCTAAGAAAGCATCAAAGTACAAGGGGACAAGGGGCCCACTACAAGAGTTTGGAATCAAATGTCAAATTGTTGGTACAAGGTATTTTTTAAGATAACAAAAGGCATGAAAAGAGCATATATGCTCTGCCCCATTATCTCCCTCCAACCGAATTGCTCTAAGTCTCCTTCAAAGATCTTGTTACACCAACCAAAAAGGTTATGAAGTCTTGTCCATGACTGCAGTCCCATGCTGTGAATCCTGCTGCAACACTACTCATCAGTGATTTGATACATAAAACACACAAATAAGGTAAATTTCCAATACTTAGCTCCCAACTCAATAAATGGTGAAAAGTAGAATAAAAGACTCAAATATAGTGATTGGGAAAATAAAATGACTAAAAAATCCTAATAAAAAATGATGGAAAGTGTGATAAGTTATCCACTCATCACATCCCCACACTTAAATTGTTGTTTGTCCCCAAGCAACGAAAAGACAAACATAAAGACTCAATTTGAAAGGTAAAAATTAAAAAAGAAAGGTGATAGTGGTCATTTCAACAAACAAAATACATAGTCTTTTATAAATCACTCTTTATTCACTTCACAAACACAAACACCATAGGCCAAAACACAAGTTCCTATTGTTAGGCATGAATACTTTATGAAAATAGGATCAATAGGAATTTATAGGTTTTGCTATTTTTGGGCTTTCTCATTTTCTCACACACTCCTCACTTTCAGTGTCTAGGTGTTGCAGCATCTGTTGCAGCCTGTCCCTAATTGCCAGATTTGTTTTTGTGGCCTAGGTCGGTATGATTGAGCCATGATATGCCAATATCACAGTGAAAAGAACTTGATTAAGCCGACGTTGCCAATATCATAATTGATTGAGCCTTGTGATGCCAATACCACAGGAATGATTGAGTTGTGTGGTGCCAATATCACAACTATTTACTATTATTGAACAAGACTAAAGGACTCAAACCTTTCATCTTTTTAGTTTTGACACAAAACTCCCCTCCCCACACTTAGAAAGAAACAATGTTCTCATTGTTTGGAGAACATGTATAGTCTCAAAAAGGTTAAAGGGGGCAAGGAGAGTGTTTAAGGCTATGTGAAAAAATGACCTATATCCTTTTCGATTCTCAAACAGTTTGCCTGTTTGCTTCCCAGGTGGCTTGGTTTGGTTCTAATATAAGTATTGAAAGTGAATATGTGCAAGTAAATTATTTGGGCTATGTTATGTGCACTGACCCAAAGGTAAACTATCACTTAAATCAGCAAATTCACAGACTCTTAATGGACTAAATAAAGATAAAAATAACAAAATAAAAGACACTACATGAAGCTAAGGAAAAGAAATTGACCTGTCATACTCATAATGAGTAGGTTATTCTATTGTAGGGGCATTGAGGAACTCATCCTGCAGCTTAGTCAATGTTGTAGGGTACTCTGGCAGGTAGGTGGATGCCTCCATGTAGCCTTTTTCCCAGACCTGGTCCTTGACATCCAATATCTTCTTGTGCCACTTTTTGTAGATAGCAATCTCCTTCCTCAGTTCTTTTATCAACTTCTCTTGTCTTCTCATCCTTCTCTTTACTGCCAAATCTCTCTCCTCAAACATCTTTTCGAGTTCCTCTTTCTGTGATGCCAACTTCTCATCCCAGTACTCCTCTTGATCATCCAACTTTTCCATAAGCTTCTTCTGGTTTTCCTCCAGTATACTCATCATCATGGTGAATGCAGCTGCCTCCACCCTGCCAGATGTTGCAGCACTACCTGCATCCTCCACTGGCCTCAGCACATCACCCTCATCTCCATGCTTCCTTACTTGGTTCCTCATGATCCTGTCGATTGCTAGCTTGCCTATCACCGGTTTCTTCTCCACATACTCATCAGTCTCAAAGGTTCTCACCTTATCCTTCTTTATCAAGGCATGGATTAGGGCAGTATGCCATCATCCACCCTTAGGATTCTCAATACAGCTCTTGATACTCTTGTTGATAACCTGCCCAACATCAAATTTCTTCCCTGTTAAAATAGAATAGAGAAGTACACACCTCTCAAATGGTAGGCTTGTATCATGGGAAGTGGGCATCAGTGTGTGTCTAATGAAGTGGAGCCACACATTGGACTTTGGTGACAGGTGCACGGTTTCCAACTTTTTGGCATCTCCTTTGTTGCTCCAATCTTCCCCTTCCTTGGATATGGTTTCCAGTACTCTCTTGGATTCAGCTACACTTGCCCTTCTCATCAACTTGTTGTAAACAGAGGCTTGTGGTGGTACAAGGCCAATCATGTTGTTTATGGCCTCTGCTAAGTAGCAAACATCCATTCCTCTCACAGTGACTATCTCATCTAGTGTCACAGCAGCCTCTGCATAGAACTCTCTCACCCAGTCTATGTTATGCTTTGGTGGTACTTTGCACAAGAGCTCTCATTCCATGGCTTCTATTGATTCCTGGACAAAAGGATACTCAGAAATGATTCTGGGACTAAATCCCTTTTCCTAAAGTGCATACCTTGTCTTGAACTGTTCATACTTGTTCTCAGCCTCTTTACATGTAAACCTTGTCACTCTTTCTTCATAATCCTCCTCATCATCCTCTGGTTCAACCATCTTCTGCTTTCCTTTCTCTTCCCTTGTAGATTTCTTTGTTGTTTTTCTCCCATGGCAATGCTCTTAGTTTTCTGCTTTGACTTAGCCTTGGACTGAGTCTCAGTGGATTTCTTCTCAACCTTCTTGCTTTTCTTCTCACCAGTCTTCCCCACTGCCTCTTTCTCACATTCCTTTTTCTTTTGCTCAATGATCCATTCATCAACCTCCTCCTCAATGTTTTCTTTCTCTTCTTCAGTTATCTCCACATCCTTCATTTCTTGGTTCTTATCACCCTCAACATCATTTTCATCATTCTCTGAGTTCTCTGGAGTCTCCAACAGTGCATTCAGAATGGGATCATTTCCCACTCTCCCTTAGACATTTATGGGTTCTTCGGGGATGTCTACTGCTACAGCCTCATGTTGCGACATCTGTGGTGCTGCAGTGAGGCTTTCACGCCTAATACCATGGACCACAGTTGCATCCAACTCAGAAACAGAGGAAATGGTTATTGGAATGGTATAACTTTTAGGCTTTTTGGGAAGATGAAAAACTGGTTTTTGTAAAGATGAAAAATGGTTTTATAATAATGCAAAAGGTTGGTTTTCTTTTGATTAAAATCGACGGTGGTATTAATTGAGAGGGAAAAGAGGAGTAGGTTTATCATTTTTATTCTCACTATTCCCTTTTGAGGTGACTCTTAGCAAAAGTAAAGATTCTTTTTACTTTTAGGCTTTTCAAATCTTACATGGTACAAGCAAAAACAGCTGGAAACATTTTCAAGACTTTTTCAAATAAAACTTATCTAAATATTTTTAACACTAGATTAAAAATATAGTTTTATATTTCTTGCGGGTCCCACATGGATCGGATGTTGTAGTATATGTTGCAGCATCATTTGAGAGTTCAGAATCTGCACATTTTCACAAACATTAAACATACCAAATTTAAATAAAAAGGACAACTATATACATATATACAATTGGACTGTTCTTGGGACTCCCAAAATCATGGATTTAGAGTGGTTGAAGTTGTACTACATAAGAAGATCCTGTAGATACAGTTGCATCCAGAAAAGACTTGACTCTTTGTCCATTAACTTTGAATGAGGCTCCATTGCTTGGATCAATGAGTTATATTACTCCATATGGAAAAACATTCTTGATTTCAAAAGGTCCAGTCCACTTTGACCTTAATTTTCCAGGGAAAAGTTTAAGTCTTGAGTTAAACAACAAAACCTTTTCACTAACTTTGAAATCCTTGTGCATAATCCTCTTATCATGCCATCTTTTGGTTTTATCCTTATAGATCTTGGCATTCTTATAGGATTGATTTATGAGTTTTTCCAATTCATTGATTTGCAATTTTCTCCTTTCACCTGCATCATTAATACTCATGTTAAGTTCTTTAAGAGCCCAAAATGCTTTGTGTTCAAGTTCTAATGGCAAGTGACAAGCTTTTCCAAAGATAAGATTGTAAGGAGACATTCCAATTGGGGATTTATAGGCAGTCCTATAAGCCCAAAGAGCATCATCTAGTTTAAATGATCAATCCTTTCTTGAAGGTTTGACCACTATCTCTAGAATACTCTTGATTTCCCTATTTGAGAGTTCAGCTAAGCCATTTGTTTGTGGATGATAGGTTGTAGCAACTCTGTGACTTATGTTGTACTTTTCCAAAACTCCCTTCATCATGTTGTTCACAAAATGGGTGCCTTCATCACTAATTATGGCTCTAAGGGTGCCAAATCTTGTGAATATGTTTTTGTGAAGGAACTTCACTATTGTCTTTGCATCATTAATGTGGCAAGTTGCTGCTTCTACCCATTTATAGACATAATCTACAGCCACCAAGATGTAATGACAGTTTCCAGACATGGGAAATGGTCCCATGAAATCTATTCCCCATATATCAAATATTTCAACTTCTAAAATGCCATTAAGAGGCATCTCATGTCTTTGGTAAATAGAGCCAACTCTTTGACATTCATTACACTTTTTAACAAATCTATCTGCATCAATAAAAAATGTAGGCCAAAAGAATCCAGACTAGAGGACTTTTGCTGCAGTTCTTTGGCCACCAAATTCTACACCATATACAGCAGCATGACAGTGCTGCAGCACTGCAGTTGTGTCCTCATGAGGGATACACCTTCTTAGGATTTGGTCAACTCCTAGCTTAAACAGGAATGGATCATCCCAAAGGTAGTTCTTTGAATCACACAACAGTTTCTTTCTTTGGTGTAACACCCGTAGAATTTTGCTTACACCTTGTGGATGTATGTATATGTTATGTACATTTATTCTCGAGTCAACTGTTGTCGTTGTTCTCACTTGTGTAAGGTTGCCAAGCTTTCTCACTTGATATTTGAAATTAGAGTGAGGATCAGAGCGACTTGCGCGGGTTGGCGTGCAACTTGAGAACTACGGCCAAAGCCGCAGGACTCGCTGGAGTTTCAAGCTGAGGGCATGCGCAGCCTACGACGTGACCCCATAGTCGTAGACAAGGCCGCGGGGATGCTTCTTCATTCTAAATACGGGAATTTTCCCCTCTTCTCTCATTTCTTCATTGCGGAGCTTCTTGACTTCGATTTTGGAATAGTTAAGAGGTAGGGTTTCATCCCCTTTCATTTAATACTCTAAGAGGAGATCCTTATATGCATTTATTGGGTTTGGATTTGGTTGGTGAAGATGATTAAGAGTTTTAGGATTGAAGTATCAAGTCCTCTCCTATATCCTACTCTCAAGTGTTATAACCTAGGGTTTCTTTGTGACCTTCCAAGGTGAGTTTTCTACCCTTTGATTCTTTACATAAATACTAGGGTTTATGTGTTATTATCCTCTATTATGATTTTAATCATGTATTAGACTTGTTGGGTTTAACCTAACTATGGAAAATGGAATAGTGGTGGTTTATAACCTAAACATGAATGTCTTGAGAAAATGGATGATAGACTAAGACTAATAGTCTTTTATATACTCACCTACATACTTGACAACCAACCCTCATTCTATGGAGATTTGGTAAATTCAAAATGAAACTAGGGTTTGGTGAGATTTATGTATTTGTTTGATTTATATTGATTTTGGATCTTGAGAAGGAATGTATAGCAATTAATCTTGATGAAGTTATGTTTGTAATACTTCCTAAACGATGGGGGTCAAGAACCATGCTAATAACCTTATATGATGAGAGTTGATTTCAATACTTACATACACTGTTAATAATATTTGTGTTAGCATGTTTTGGTATTTGGTCTTAGTGCAATGGATCCATAGGCACGGTGTCATCAATATCCCGTTTTAGATGTTGAGATCACCACTTAGCACGGAATAGGCATCGGGTCACCATGATAAGTAAGGTGTGGACCTATATGGTCGGGAAACATCTCATGGGCAGTAAGGTGTAATTCCTTTATGCTAGAGTTCCCATTTTTGAACTCTCAATAATAGACCTAGAGGGGTTGACTTGATGTTTTCGAGCAACAGACTTAGAGGGGTTGAGCTCATTATGTGATTGGTGTAATTTGTACCATATTTAATCACTGATGGTTTACTTGATTTAATGATTTAGCTTATGGATATATCCACCACGTGACTCCAAATGGGTTTAATACTTCTAATTTAATTGACTTATTCTCACTAGGCTTTAGCCTAATGCTTGTTCTTTGATTGTCTTGTATGTCAGGTAATCTTAGCGGTGTGACTCGTCGGGATTGAGGGGACGACCTTGGGGTCATGAGTGGTCTTTTTGGGAGATTTAGTGACTGACATACTTGATTCTTTTGAAGATAAACATTTTGGTGGAATAGCGACACTCGACTATAATCTTGTTGATAGATTTAGATTATTAGGTTGTCGTTTATTCTTCATTACCCTTGGTTGTAAATGCCATACTTTATTCCCCGTCTTAGGATGAAACTTTGGGATTTAAATTGTTATACTTTTATTATTCAAGTTTGAATTATCTTCTATTTTTGGGTGACGGGTTTCTCTCTTTATAGATGTTATATTGCCGTATTTTCGAATTTTATTTCACTCAAATTTTAGGATGTTACATTTGGTGTCTGTTATATTCAGGTGGAATGATCCCAACAGCTAGGTAATTTGCAATGTCAACAAACCATGGTGTTGCAGTATGCTGTAGCATCAGTAACTGTTCATCAGGAAAATTTTCATTTATCTCAATTTAAGGTCCTTTTCCTTTTTCTAATTTGGACAAGTGATCAACAACTTGGTTTTCTGTACCTTTCCTATCTATTATTTCCAGATCAAACTCTTGTAACAACAACACCCACCGAATTAATCTTGGCTTTGCATCTTTTTTAGAAATTAAGTACTTGATGGCTGCATGGTCAATGTGAACTGTAACCTTGGTCCCCATCAGATAAGATCTGAATTTTTCAAAGGAAAACACAACAACCAACAATTCCTTCTCAGTAGTTGTGTAGTTAACTTGTGCTTCATTTAGAGTTTTTACTAGAGTAATAGATAGGATGAAAAATCTTTCCTTTCTTTTGTCCCAAAACTGCACCAATTGCCCAATCACTTGCATCACACATGAGTTCAAAAGGTTGTGTCCAATCAGGTGTGATCATAATGGGTGCTGAAATCAGAGCTTGTTTCAAAAAGTTGAAAGCTTCCCTACATTCATTGTTGAAATCAAAAGGTTGGTCATGCTGCAGCAGTATACATAGTGGTTTTGAAATCTTTGAAAAATCTTTTATAAATCTTCTATAAAAGCCAGCATGACCAAGGAAGCTTCTAATTTCTTTAACATTTGTAGGTTCTGGAAGTTTTTCAATGACTTCCAATTTTTCTTTGTCAACCTTTATTCCTCTATTTGAAATTAAATGACCCAAAACAATGCCTTCTTTGACCATAAAATGGCATTTTTTCCCACTTTAAAACTAAGTCAGTCTCTTTACATCTTTAAAGATATGTTCAAGGTTTTTCAAACATGTTTCATATGAAGATCCATAGACAGAAAAATCACCCATGAATATTTCCATATAGGTTTCCAACATATCAGAAAAAATGGACATCATGCATCTTTGGAATGTGGCAGGTGCATTGCATAGTCCAAAAGGCATTCTCCTAAAGGCAAAGGTACCAAAAGGACAAGTGAAAGTGGTTTTCTCTTGGTTCTTAGGTGCTATGGCAATCTAGTTGTAGCCAAAATATCCATCTAGGAAATAGTAATATTCCTTACCAGCTAGTCTATCCAACATTTAGTCAATGAAAGGCAATGGAAAATGGCCCTTATGGGTTGCTTTGTTGAGCTTTCTATAATCCATACAGATTCTCCATCCTGACACTACCCTAGTTGGGATCAACTCATTCTTTTCATTCTCAACAACTGTCACACCTCCCTTCTTAAGGACACATTGGACATGGCTTACCCAAGAACTACCAGCTATGGGGTAAATAATGCTAGCATCTAATAACTTGAGTATTTCTTTCTTAACTACTTCTTTCATCACAGGGTTTAGTCTCCTTTGTGGCTCTACAGATCTGAAATTCTTGTCGTCAAAAATGATTTTGTGTTGACAGATTGATGGATTAATGCCTTTTAAGTCATAAATTGTCCAACCTATGGCCTTGGTGTGGGCTTGAAGTACTTTCACTAACTGCTCTTCCTGTTTTGATTCTAAGGTTGCTGAAATGATCACAGGTAACTTGTTCTCATTACATAGAAAAACATACTTAAGATGTGCATGAAGTTGCTTTATTCAAGGTCTGGTGGTGCTTCAATTGATGGTAAGGGGTTCTCTCTTGTATTCTCCTTTAACAACTCATATGATGCCACATGCTGCAGCACTGGCTGTAGCATATCATCACCGTGATTGCTATCATCTAAATCATCATCATCATCACATTCCTCGTCTAAGTCATCATCATCATGCTTATCATCCTCTAACTCAACATCTTCCAGGTCATCATCTATTTTTTCACCTAGAATTTCTTCTAAGGTTTCCTCTTGACACCAAGATTCAATAGAGCTTAGGACAGATGTTAGATCACATATCTATTGGATTCAAGATCATCCAAACTAAAGATCGCAATCTGAAGCTAAAGCCGGAAAGTCGACTCTCGATATTAAAGTTTAATGTTTATTTGTAATAAATGTCAAAGTTATTAATGTTTATTGTTTTTGGTTAGTTAACTTAGTTAGTTAATATATTAGTTAGTTAGATTGATAATATCTAAATATTAGATATTATTATTAGTTATATTAGTTTAATATTACAAGTGGTTGAGTTTGTGTGTGATAGAAGCTAGAGAGATCAGATCAGATCTCATAACACACATATCCAAGAACACACACACTTACGGTGTAATACACAGAGAGAAAACACGAGAGCTTCAAACCGAAAACCTTGTAATCATCGATTGTTATTAATCAAACAGGTTGGTAATCGTTTATGTGTTGTTTTGATAAAACTTGATATAGTATTGTGGACCGACATTTGGTATCAGAGCCTGATAAGAGATTCAAATCAAGTTTTTCAAAAACTCGACTCTGTGTTCTTATTTGAAAAATCATTTTCGTGATTTAGTGTGTTTTAAGGTTAGAAATCGATCAGGTTGTGATCGATTAGGGTGCTAGATCGTTGTGGTGTTGTTTAATTTCAGTATAGAGCTTATATCGAGTTCCAATTTTGCGATTTTTGTGTCTGAGTTTACGTTCAAATATTTCACTGTGCCATCGATTAGTTCTTCAAAAAGTGATTATTATCGAGATCGAGTGGTAACAATCAGTTCTAGGAGTGTTTGTGGTCATTTGTAAGTATTTAGAACTGCTAATCGAAGTCCAATAAGGTTTATTGAGCAAATCAGGTCGAATTTCGTAGTACAGGGACGAACTCGCGCAAACACATGGGCGAACTCACGCAAGTTGTACTTTGCGCCACCCACTTTGCGCCATCAACGTTTCACGCAAAGTCTTACTTTGCGCCACTAACTGCTCACGCAAACTTCAGTTTGCGCGACCCTCTTGTAGCGCAAACATCAATTCGCGCGACCAACGTATCACGCAAACTTCACTTTGCGCCAACCACTACTTGTGCAAACCTCAAGTTCGCGCCACCCTCAGCTCGCGCAAACCTCCTTTTGCGCCACCTTCAGTTCGCGCAAACCATCATTTGCGCTAATCACTGTTCCATACTTAGAATATTTTTCTGAGAATTTTTCAAAACTGTAATAGCGGGACCCCCGTGCTAAGTCTGCCTAGGGGGACAAAATTTCTTGTGTGATCAAATTTTATCTGGACTAACGGTCAAATCCAAGTTCTTATTGCACATTATTAATCAAACAGGATGACATCCAGAGAAGCCCTTGCAATCGGAACTGACACCAAGCCACCAGTTCTCTTTAAAGGAGAATACGAACAGTGGAAAGATCGGTTTCTGAACTTTGTTGACAGACATGAGCTGGGTAATTTCATCAGGAAATCTATAGAAGAAGGGGTTATGAAACCAGTCATAATGACTCGTTTGGTTGGAACCGTGCCAACTCAGGTTGAACTTAAGTATCATGAGCTAGAAGATGATAACCTCAGAAGAGCTAAAGGCGACAGATTAGCTAAGTCATACATTCTACAAGGAATTCCAAATGAAATCTATGTAAAGATTGACAGCTACAAGGCCTCCGGCAAAGAAATGTGGGATCAGCTAGAGAAGATGATGCTGGGTTCAAAGGTTGGAAATCAGCTTAAAATCTCCAACTGCCTGAACAATTATGAAGAATTTAGAGGCAGAGTGGGAGAATCTTTAGAAGAAACCTATGACAGGTTTGTGACCTTGCTGAACGAACTAAGCAAGAACAAGGTCCACAAATCTCAAATCGAGCTGAACGTCAAATTCCTGAGTATTCTACAACCGGAATGGAAAAGATTTGCCAGGCAGATGAAGCAGATCAAGGATTTGAATGAGATTCCACTTCATGAGGTGTATGAAACCCTCAGAAAAAATGAAGAAGAGGTGGATGAAATTCTAGATGAAAAGAGACAGAAAGGAAAGACAGTTGAAGACACAGTTGCTCTTGTTGTCAGGAAGAAGAAAAACAAGACAATTGTGTATGAATCAGAAGAAGATGAAGGTTATGCAAACTCTGACATGGACGAAAATGAACAACTAAAGCAAGCAATGATTCTGTTGTCAAATGCTTTTCAGAAAAATTTCTACACGAAGCCAAGTTCAAACAGTCAGAGATATTCTTCTGGTCCGAACAACTACATCCACAAGGAAAGGGTTGAAGGAAGTAGATATGAAGGAAAGAGATTTGAAGGAAAAAGAACAGAGGAGAGGAAACCTGAAGAGAGAAGATATCAGTCTGAAGGAAAGAGAATAGAGGAGAGGAAACCAGAAGAGAGAAAGTTTAAAGCTGAAGGATCCAGTCAGACAGAACCACCAACGTGCTACAACTGTGGCAAAACAGGTCACTATGCCAGAGACTGCCGAAGACCAAAAGTCAGAAACTCCGATTATTACAAGAACAAGATGCTTCTTGCAAAGCAACAGGAGGCGGGTAAGGCACTGATGGCTGAAGATGAATATTGGCTTGATCATTCTGACGAGGAAGAAGAGGATGAAGAGAAGGATGAAGCCGTCAACATGTGCTTGATGGGAAAGCAAGAATCAGATGCTGAAGCTGATTCAGATGATGAAGAAGAGGAGGTATGTGATTTATCGTATTCAGATTTCATGAATAAAATGCATGCCATGAATTTAAAACAACAAGAGTTAGAGTCAAATCTTAAGCGAGAAAATGGTGTTATAACTGACAAAAACCAACTGATACAGAAACTTAGCAATGAAATTGTTGAGAAGAAAGTATTGGTTGAGGTTTTACATAGAGATAATGACACCAACGCAAAGGAACAGACAATAATTCTTAAAGAGAATTCTGAACTCAAGTCTAAACTGACAAAAAGTGAGATTGATATATATGAGCTTACAAAATTTCATTCTTCATGTACCAAAGAAAACTTTTCTTTACTTGGTAAATTAAAAAGTTTGGAAGAGAAGTTATACAAAATGGGTCAAACTGAACAAACTATTCATCTGAACAAACCCAAAGAGGAAATAGAGAGATGGGGAATCGGTTATAAGAATCCTCACTGTCTTCAAAAAGGAATGTCTGAAGTGCCTGCACTTTATGATCATCTTTCTATGAAACTAGCTCGACGAATCCCTGATTTTAAAACTTTCTAGACTAAACTATCAGAAGAGGATGAAGCCAACGAAACTGAAAAACGGTTGAAATCATCTAAAGTTCACCTTCCATTTTATTATGCGAAGATGAATAATAGTTATAATGAAAATCCAATATATCAAAAGAAGAAAACTCTTTCAAGTGATTTCTTTCAAAGTTATTCTGAAAAAGAAATGGAGGCGAATCCTATTCAAGGTAAACTATATGTCCCTCCTCTTGTTTTAGAAAGTAAAATTTCTGAACTCGAGAATTCTTTAACAGATGAAAGACTTTTGATGAATATTGAACAAAAAGTTTTTTCAACTGTGTTAAAAAATGTTATTATTTCTAAGGCTTCAAACTCTGAGGATATGTTTGGTTCATCAAATAAAGGGTTTGATTTTCTGAACGCTGACGGTGGTTTAGATGATTGTTCTAATCAATTTGACTTTAATGCAATACTTCCTAACCAATCATCTTTTGTTAAGAAATCTTTAGGAAAAACCAGTATGCCTGTTAACAGTGCAAAATCAACGAAAGTTGATAACTCAGTCTCTGTGAAAGCTAAAAATGCTAAAGGTAAGATTACATCTAGGCATTCACAGAAACCGAACACTACTGGTAATCCGAAGAAGAAGCATTCGTTTGTTGCTCAAAAGTCTAACTCAACAGTTTCACATGTTTCAGATCTGAGCAAGCAAAGGCCAGAAGTTAAATCTCTGTGGCCACCGAAACAGAAGCTTGACAAGACCGTTAAATCGTTTTCTAGTGTTAATTGTAGTAAGACTTCGCCTAGTAAAGATGTCTTAATTGTTGATGTTGCTATTTTGAACTCAAAACTTGTTGTTTCTCGTAAACAATATACAATTAAGCAATTATTTTAGTTATGTTTATCTGCTAGAAAGTCTTCTATTTATGATAAACATGTTTCTACTTCTTGTCAAGATTCTGAAGATTGGTTTAGCAATTATCATGTGCATTCATCTCATTCTAATTCTTCAAATGCATTTCAAAAGAAAAGAGGACCCAATTTCAAATGGGTACCAAAATCTTGTGCTAACACAGTAGGACCCAAATTCCAGTGGGTACCTAAGGCTAAATCTGTGTTGCAGGCACACAAAGTTTAAAAAGGGAGCTTTCAGACATGACTTCTAGACAAAACAGTCTAGGACTCGTTCCTCAAAGAAACTAGGTTCTTGAATACAACAGTTCAAGACCCGCACTGCAAAGATAAAACGATGGTTTCTGAACACGTCTGTTCAGAACCCGTGTTTGAGAGAAATAAAGGCTTTTGAACACATCAGTTCAAGACCCACTCTTCCATGCTCAAAAGTCTTCAATTTTGATTTATGACTATCTAAATCTCTTGTTTTGTTATTTCTCCTGTGCAGATCCGTCATATGTGGTACTTAGATAGCGGATGCTCTAAACATATCACTGGACAAAAAGATATGTTGTCCAATTTTAAAGAGAAGTATTGCGGATCAGTCAGATTCAGCAACGACCAGTTTTCTCCAATAATGGGATATGATGATGTACAACTTGAATATGTCACGATCAAGAAGGTAAGTTATGTTGAAGGCTTACGGCACAACCTGTTCAGTATTGGTCAATTCTGTGACAAAAACTTAGAGGTCAATTTCAAAGCCAAGACGTGTTCAGTTCGCACTTAAGAAGGAGAAGAACTCTTGGTCGGCACAAGAAAGTCAGACCACTACACAATAAACTTGTCAAAAATCCAGACTGACAAACAGGTTTGTCTAATGACGAAAGCCTCGATGCAACAAACCTGGTTATGGCATCGAAGGCTCTCTCACCTCAACTTCAGGTACATCAACAATCTGGTCAGAGGAAAGCTCGTCAAAGGACTTCCAGCGCTCAAATATGAAAGAGAACATCTTTGTGCAGCATGTGAAAAAGGAAAAATGAAGAGGGCTCCACATAAACCAAAGCCTGAACCGAATACAAGTGCTCCGTTAGAGTTATTGCATATGGACTTATGCGGTCCGATGCGAACTTAAAGTCTAGGCGGAAAGAAGTACATACTCGTGATCGTGGACGATTACTCGCGATACACATGGGTCAAGTTTCTACGTTCAAAGGATGAGACACCAGATGTTCCCATCACATTCCTAAAGACGACCCAGGTAAATCTGCAAAAACCGGTCAAATTTCTAAGAACAGACAACGGCACAGAGTTCAAGAACCAAAAGGTTGAAGAATATCTCGAATATGTCAGGATTTCACATCAATACTCTGTTGCTCGTACGCCTCAACAAAATGGAGTGGTCGAAAGAAGAAATCGTACGCTAGTCGAGGCTGCTCGTACTATGCTAAGTCAATCAGACTTACCTCTATTTTTGTGGGCTGAAGCTGTATCGACCGCGTGCTACACACAGAATCGCTCCATGGTATATCGCAGATTCAAGAAGACTCCTTATGCTTTAATCAACAACCGAACACCGACAATCAAATATTTCCATATATTTGGGTGTAAGTGTTTCGTGCTAAACGATAGGGAGAGTCTCAACAAGTTCAGTGCTAAGGCGGACGAAGGAATCTTCATTGGTTATTCCTCGACATCAACTGCATTCCGTGTTTATCTTAAGAAGTCAAAGACGGTGATTGAAAGCATCAACGTCACGTTTGATGAAGAGATGGCTTATGAACAACACAGTTCAGAACCCGCTATAACAGGAATTCTAGCTTCTGGGCAAATCAGTCCAGAACCTACGTCTCAACAGAATAAATCAGATGAAGCATCAACTTCTACTAACCATTTATCTGATTTAGATTTATTATTTGAATTGTTTTATGATGAATTTCTTTGATCTAATGTAAATAAATCTGTTGTGGTTGACAGGATGGAAGACTTAACGACTACTCATCCAACCAGTTCAGATGTTCCTATTGAATCCAACTCCCCGATTCAACAAGAAGTTCCAATTCAAATGCCAACTCCAACAGTTGAAGAAGTTCCATGTGATGAAGAGACAGAAGTAGCTGAACCAGTAGGATGTTCTGTACAGATCCATCCACAGCCGGAACAAGCTGTACCTGCTGAGCCTTCTGAACCTACCACTTCAACTGCAATCATCATTCCTCCTGAACAAGTTGAAGAAGGTACAAGTGGATTTATAGATGATACAACTGACATACATTCATATAATCCACTACCTCATGAACATAAATGGACCAAAGAGCACCCGATAAGCGAGATCATTGGCGATCCATCAAAACCGGTGCAAACTAGGTCAGCATCTATGAATATGTGCATGCATGACTCCTTTCTGAGCAAGTTCGAGCCAACTCGCGTATCAGAGGCACTTGCTGATCCAGAATGGGTGATCTCATGCAAGAAGAGCTGAATCAGTTCGACGCACTTCAAGTCTAGAGACTCGTACCAAAGCCTCAAGGTAAAACCATTATAGGTACGAAATGGGTTTTCAAGATAAAGAAAGACGAAGATGGTACCATTATCCGAAACAAGGCAAGACTTGTAGACAAAGGATACAGACAAGAGGAAGGAATCGACTATGACGAGACATATGCTCTTGTGGCGCGATTAGAGGCAATTAGAATGTTTCTAGCCTACGCAGCCCACAAGAACTTCACGGTCTTTCAAATGGACGTGAAGACAGCATTCCTGAATGGAATTCTAAAGGAAGAAGTCTACGTCTCTCAGCCAGAAGGTTTTGTCAATCAAGAGAAGCCGAATCACGTCTACATTCTCGACAAAGCACTCTACGGTCTGAAACAAGCTCCTCGAGCCTGGTATGATGTCCTTTCCAATTTTCTAGTCAAGTCTGGTTTTTCAAAAGGAACGGTGGATACCACTTTGTTTATCAAAAAGGAAAAAGTCGATATCATTTTAATTCAAATCTATGTAGATGATATTATTTTTGGCTCTACAAATCCTAAGTACTGTAAGAATTTTGCAAACCTTATGGTGTCTAGATTTCAGATGAATTTGATGGGAGAGATGAATTTCTTTCTCGGTTTACAAGTCAAACAATTTTCATCGGGTATTTTTATCAATCAAAATACATTATGGATATTCTTCGGAAGCTCAAAATGGAAAATTCAAAACCGATTGGTACCCCAATGGCACCAGGTACTAAGATTGGCACCGATCCTTCGGGAAAGACTGTTGATGTTAGGACTTATCGAGGGATGATAGGTTCTTTAATGTATCTTACTTCTAGTAGGCCAGATATAATGTTTTCAACATGCTTATGTGCACGATATCATGCCAATCCTAAAGAAATCTATATGTCTGTTGTGAAGCGCATATTTAGGTATCTAAAGGGCACTGCAGATCTTGGTCTGTGGTATCCTAAAGATACTAGTTTTGAACTAACAGCCTACACAGATGCAGATCATGCAGGTTGTATGTTAGACAGGAAGAGCACGTCGGGACATGTACAGTTCCTCGGTGATAAGCTCGTAAGTTGGGTATCGAAGAAGCAACTTTGTGTTTCAAGTTCCACAGCCGAAGCAGAATATGTAGCTGCTGCTAGCTGCTGTTCTCAGGTCTTATGGATGAGAACTCAATTGCGCGACTACGGTTTCCACTTCAACAAAATCCCGATATACTGTGACTCCAAGAGCGTCATCGTAATAACAGCGAATCCTGTTCAACACACAAAGACTAAGCACATAGACGTCAAGTATCATTTTATTAAAGATCATGTTGAAAAAGGAACAATTGAACTTTTCTTTGTAAAAACTGATTATCAACTTGCCGATTTGTTTACCAAACCTTTAGACGAAAAGAGGTTTACCTTTCTTGTCTCTAAGCTTGGTATGCTAAATCTAAAGATTTAATCAGTAGTTACCTATCAAAGTTTCTAAATTGTATACTTTTTCATCATTTCTTCATTCTTAACTCTGATTAATATCTGCACTTCTCTATTCTGTTCATGAACCAAGGGGGAGTATGAGAAGAAATTGACAAGTGGTCAATCTTATTTTGAGGGGGAGCTCATAAGATTTCTGCATTTACCTTTTTTGTCAAATTTTTGTAATGCAAGATTTTAGGGGAAGCTCTTCAAGTCAAAGAAGTTTGGATATGACTTCTGATTATTTCTAATCAGAACTCGTGCTTTAACAGTTTTACTGCTTTTTGTCTTTTCAATTTAAGCGAATAAATTTTCTTTGACTTGACATAAGACTTTTGCAGAATTTTTGAGAGATGCTTACAAGTTCATATGTTTATGACTTTAAAGCTTAGCTTCATGAGATGGAAGATCGTACGTAAAGTTATAATTCTATATCTTCATCTCATATATGGTTGAAAGAAGGACAACTTTCAATCATCGAAAACATTGTTTTCAATGTTCAAACCACTTCCCGATTCTCAAAACGAATTCATGAATTGGAAGTGGGACTTTAAATGTTTTCAAGAAATATATTGTGCTTTAACTGAAATAGTTAAACCAATCTGAGCATCTTATGCATCATAGAAAAACAAGGATTTCTTTGTGCTAGGAATTAACACAACTTCTATGAAATCACCTTAACCAGTGATTTCTATCCAAGAAGTTAATCCATAGTGATTGAGTGTGAGAAGTCAAAAAGAATTGAGTGTGATTAGAGAAAGCAAAAGGTTTAAAAGAAAGAGCGTGTGAGAACAGAGTTAAAAGAATATCACAACTCTGCACCAACTTTTTCTGAGTCGGGCAGCCACATTTCTAGTGTTTCACATTTCTTTGGTGAACATTATTGAAACAGGCAACTAGCCCATGCCAACTCTTGATCAAACCTCACCATCTACTCATTTTCTTCTCAACAAGAAAGTGTTTCACATTTTCAAAGGGGATGCAGCACATTTGCTATCTGATTTTCAATTTGGAAAATCTGGATATTGAAAAGAAGGAAGTCTGCCCCACCTTCGCACTTCAATCATGCACATTGAGTCTGTGTTTAACTTACTGTTGTCTCAGTGGTTTACACAATTTTGAGCCTATAAGCAATCATCAAGTGCTTAATTCTTTCTATCACAAGCACGAACACACAAGGAATTAGTTTCTTTGTCATAACATTTATAGAAATTAACTTAGCGGTGTTTCGATGATTAAATGAAAGCCCTGGGGGAGTCAACATCAAACAGCTCCTTTCCATTGTGTATTTGTTACACACAGTGACTTAGTGTTACTGACAGGCATGTTAACTGATTCATTAGTTGATTCAGGTGTTACACGACTAATTTGTCTGGATTTGCAAAGATCTAGATGAATATCTTATGAATTGACGAATCAGATGCTCTAACTGAAGGACATTTCTTACAAAAAGTTTTGATGAAGTCGTTGCACTTATCATCAAAAAGGGGGAGAATGACTACACAAGAAATGGCAAAGATCTTCAAAAGCAAGTATTCTGAAGACATGCTGATTTCAGAGCTAGAGAAAGAGATTGCATCTTCTGAGCTGAACAAGAAGACTGAATTGCTAAAATCTTTTTTAGTAATGATCTTGATCCAAAGGGGAGATTGTTTGATCACATATCTATTGGATTCAAGATCATCCAAACTAAAGATCACAATCTGAAGCTAAAGCCGGAAAGTCGACTCTCGATATTAAAGTTTAATGCTTATTTGTAATAAATGTCAAAGTTATTAATGTTTATTGTTTTTGGTTAGTTAACTTAGTTAGTTAATATATTAGTTAGTTAGATTGATAATATCTAAATGTTAGATATTATTATTAGTTATATTAGTTTAATATTACAAGTGGTTGAGTTTGTGTGTGATAGAAGCTAGAGAGATCAGATCAGATCTCATAACACACATATCCAAGAACACACATACTTACGGTGTAATACACAGAGAGAACACACGAGAGCTTCAAACCGAAAACCTTGTAATCATCGATTGTTATTAATCAAACAGGTTGGTAATCGTTTATGTGTTGTTTTGATAAAACTTGATATAGTATTGTGGACCAACAACAGAACATTCTTCTACTTCATCAGAGTATTTCATAAAAGGAAAGACATTGAAGGTGACATTTTGGTTTTGCACTCTTATAGTCAACTCTCCTTTTTGGACATCTATGATGGCTCTACCAGTGACTAAAAATGGCCTTCCTAACAGAATAGGAGTATCTTTGTCAGCCTCAAAGTCTAGAATGATGAAATCAGCAGAAAATATGAATTCGTCTACTTGCACCAAAAAATCCTCTATCTTTCTCTTAGGATAAGCTATGGAATTGTCAGCTAACTGCAAGGTCACAGTGGTAGGTCTAGCCTCTCCTATCCCTAGTGTGTTGAAAACAGACAAAGGCATAAGATTGATGCTAGAACCTAGGTCACATAAAGCTTTCCCAACCTCTTTTCCTCCTTTAGAACAAGGTATTGTGAAACAACCTGGGTCTTTCTTCTTAGGGGGCAGTTTGTTGGTTAAAAGGGCACTACAACCTTCAGTGAATGACATAGTCTCATATTCATTCAGTTTCTTTTTCTTTCTCAAAACATCCTTAAGGAACTTGGCATAAGTAGGCATGCTCTCAATTGCTTCAACCAAAGGGATGTTGATATGCAATTACTTGAACACATCTAAAAACTTCTTGAATTCTACCTCCTCCTTTTGATTCCTTAACCTCTGGGGATATGGAATGTAAGATGGTACTGGTGTGACAATAACCTTCTTAGGATCAGAAGTGGATGGAATAGTAGGCATTACATGTTCAATTACTGTTTTTGGTTTTTCAACTATGTCAATTGGTGTTGCAGCACTGGCTGTAGCATCAACTGCAGTTGTCTTCTCTTTCTCGTTATCATCAGGGAATCACAAGGGAAGTTCAGATATATCAGGTATCAACACAGATTCAGAAATTGTTGTGGGTCCAAGATATGTAACGGTAGTAGGGGGTACCACTATAACACTCTTTTCCTTGTCTGTGCTACTAATAGTCTTTGGTTCTTTTTGGATGGTCTCAACTAAGTCATTTCCACTACTAAGGGATACAACCTTCACATGTTTCTTGGTTGTGTTCTTAGGAGTCTCAGTATCACTAGGCAAGATTCCAATAGGTCTATTTCTCAATTCCAATGCAATTTGTCCAATATGTGTTTCCAACGTCCTTAAAGAAGTATTTTGGTGATTGATTGCAGAGTTAGTGTGGTTTATAAAACCTTTCAATATTGTTTCCAAAGAAACAGATGAATCAACATTTTAACTTGGTTTACTTTGAAAAGGTGGTTGACTTTGTTGAAAATGACCTTGAGAACTACTTGGTTGGTTTTGAAAATTTGAAGTTCTCTGTTCTTTTGCAATAGGTGGATTCAAACAAGAACTATTCCAAGAAAAATTAGGATGGCTTCTCTAATTTGAGTTATAGTTGTTTGAATACTGTCCATTCCTATTATGCACGTAGTTCATAGATTCTGAATTCTGGTTACACTGATCATAGGTATGTCCTTCACCACAGAATACACATTGTACGGGAAAGGGTTCATGAACAGATGCTGCAGCAACAGTATTCACACCAGTGGCAGCAGACATGTTTTTAATCATGTTGGCCATTGATGTGAGTTGTGAAGTAAGTGTAGTATAAGGATCTATTTCATGAATTCCTGCGGGTTTTTTGGGTACTAGTGCACGTGGATCAGACCAATAACCATTGTTGCTACAAATGTTTTCCAAAATTTCATAACCATCATTATAGGTACTAGAGGTGAAGGCTCCTCTTGCAGAAGCATCGAGTATCTATTTAGCAGTGGTGTTTAAACCATTAAAGAATGTCTCTAGCTGTATGAAGTAGGGTATGCCATGGTGAGGGCATTTCCTTAACAACTCTTTAAACCTTTCCCAAGCATCTGGAATAGCTTCATCGTCCAATTGTCTAAAACATGTTTATCTCATTTCTAGACCTAGCATTCCGTGTTGGTGGAAAATATTTTTTTTAAATCTTTCAGCCATGTCATTCCAAGTTTCAATTGAATTAGGCTGTAATGAATTATACCATGATCTTGCTCTATCTCTTAGTGAAAAAGGAAATAACTTCAGTCGTAAAGCTTCATCAGTTACTCCACTAAGTTGGAAAGAATCAGCGATTTCCATAAAAGTTTTGAGATGTTGTTATCCCAATTTAATCTAGTTGATTAACAATCACAGAACACAATATAGATCAAGAGATATAAAGATCAGTATAACATACCAATCCCTTGAATAAACAGTTAAACCTTGTGTGTTCTTGATACCCTTGAATACAGAGAATACGGCTACCTCACTATAGGATTATAATTATGAATATGAGGATTTTGAAAGGTTAACCCTAAAACTAAACTAATCCAAACATTAAATACCCAGGCCTAATGCCTAATGGGCTTGGGCCCATCTAATAATAAAACTATTAACTTATTACAAAATAAACCCTTTAACTTTAACTATCAAATAAATACAAATTAAACCCTGAACTTTAACTTTAATCTTGAATACAATTTATGATCCAAGAATCTCCCCCTTTGGATTCAAGATTAAAAAAATTTGCAATTGTCTTCGGGTCTTCACTTGTCTTCACTTTTCTTGAAAACTTCAGAAACATTTTTCAGATTATATTCTCCCCCTTAATATATTCTCCCTTTGTATAATCTCCCCCTTTTTGATGAGTGGTGAGAAGCATCATCATCAAAACATATCAAAACAATCTCCCCCATTGAATATGATCATCAAGTAAGCATAGTCTTCATGTAACAAGCCCTGTATGGAAATAAGAGCAGTCTTCCCAGATGGAAAGAGTGATTATTTCAATCTTTTCAGATTCAAATAACATAAAAGTAGTAACCATTCGAATCTTTTCAAACTCAAACAGTTTAATAGGTGTAACCCTGAATCAACAAATGACTCAGTTAGAATGCCTGTCAGTAACACCAAGTTACTGAGTAACATAAAGTTACTATATAAGGAGCTGGTTTTGATGTTGGCTCCCCAGGTCTTCCATTCAATCATCGAATAACACATGGTTATCTATGAGCGTTCTGATAGAAAACAAATTTATGTGTGCTAGTGCATGTGTATGAAAGAATTAAGCATAGATGATTGCTTTTCATTATAGGCTCAAAGTATGTAAACTTGTTGAGACAGCAACAAATTATACAAAGACTCAATGTGCATGAGAAAGGTTCGAAGGTGGGGCAACTTTCCTTCTTGTTCAATATTAGTATCTTCCAAATGAAGAACTAATAGCGTATGTGTTGTTTCCCCAGAAAATGTGAAACATTCTCTTTTTGAGAAAAGAATGAGTAGCTGGTGGGGTTGTATGCAAGAGATGGCATGGGCTAGTTGCCTTTTTCAATGATGGTCACCAAAGAATGTGAACCAATCAGATAATGTGGCTGCCCAGCTCAGAAAGAAGTTTGGTGCAGAGTTTAAGATTCTTTTACTCTGTTCACTCACCCTCTTTCTTTTAATGCTCACTTCTAACCAATCTCTCTTTTCCATTTTACCTCTTCACACACCATCACTCAATTTTGACCCCTCTCCCCTCAATCACTCAAGGAATACTTCCGGGGTAGGAAACACTGGTTATCGTGAATCCATGGAAGTTCTGTTAAGCTCACACACTAAATCTCATGTAATTTTCTAAAAAGAACGTGTTGTTCAACAGGATATTGTACATGAAAGAACAAATAAGCACAGAGTTACATGAAGAATAAGAAATTTTGGAGAAGTCAAAACATTTTGTGTTTGACGATACGATTCTCCCTCTCAAACTAAAAAGAGTTTGTCAATTAAGTATCCAAAAATCATTTAAAATCACACTTCACAATTCATGAAAATCTTTGAAGAATAGGAAGTGGTTTGAACATTTAAGAAACCATTTTTCACTAGTGAAAGTTGTTCTTCTTTCAACAAGTGATAGAGTGTAAGGATTAGAAATATATACTTGTAAAGCAAATTCCTTAACTCCCCCTGAAATTAATATTTTCAATGAAGTATCTGTGACAAAACTCAGATATCCTCCCCCTTGATACCTGTAAAAAGTCAGTTAAATTAGAAAAATATATCAGTATAAATATTAAGCATATAAGCTCCCCCTTAATATCTGGATTCAGATATCAAACGCTTTGTCATTGACGTTCGAGTCCTAAGTTATTATACTTAGAAGTCATCGTTTTGACAATGAGGCAAAAGTCCTGATCTGTAGTAATCAGAAGTCGTAGTTCTTTCTCCCCCTTAAACCTTGGGTGCCTGCAACACAGATTTAGCTTTTGGTACCCACTGGTATTTGGGTCCTAATGGGTTAGTTGCAGTTCTAATGGGAGATATGAAATAAGAACCATATCAGTTATTTACATAATCTTTTCTTACAAAATCATTTGAGCCACAGTAGGAACAACTTTCTTTTGTGCTAACCTGATAAGTTGATTGATTATGTAAACCAGATCAGGTTTGCCAAAAGTTTTACCTTTTGTAGCATAGTTCCATTTAGCATTTGATGTATGCACAAATGATTCTTCTTTCTTCTTCTCCTCCGAGGATCCTTTAACTCTCCAGATCCAGTTTCCTCTTTCTTTCTCATCATCCCTTCTCCAGAAGCTTTTCTTCAGAGACTTGTTCTTCTTTAAGTTACCTGAACCATCAACATTTTTGTCATAGAAAAGGTTAGAAGGACGAATCTGATCAGGAGATTTAGAAGTTAGACTATCATCTGAATCACAGAAAGGATTATAGAAAACATTTGAAACATGTGAACTTGAAGCCTTTTTGAGTGAGCAATCTGAATCAGTTTGATCATCTCTCAGTGATTTAGCTATTGATTTTGGCGTCTTGTGCTCAGTCAGCTTCACCTTGAATACGATCTCTTCAAGTTCCTTTATCTTTGAAGACAAACTGTTTATTTCCTTTGTAATCAGATCAAACTTCTTATGCAACTCAGATTTTGCATTCTTCTCCTTCAAGATGTTTGTTGATAGCTCAGATAGCTTTCCTGTCAGCTTAGCTATCTCGGTCTCAAATACTTTCTTTTCTTCAGAAAAGTCTATATTTTCTTTCTTCAGCTCAACTTTCTTCTTCTCGTTCTCAGCCTTTTCTCTCTCTAGAATGATAACCTTCTCAAAGTCTGAAACTTGTTGAGAAAGCTTAACACATCTAAGCTCTAATGCTTTCTTCTCTTCAAAGGATTTTCTGGAGAATTCAGAGAATTTCTTGGCAAATTCTTTTCTTTCTTTCTCAATCTTCAACATTTCATCTTGAGCTGTTGCATTGTCTCTGTCTTGGGTTGCCTTTTCTTTCAGCATTTTAATCTCAACCTCAAGACTGAGAACTTTATCTTTTAGTTTATCTCTTTCCGCAAAGACTTGAGAATTTATCTGTCTTAGTCCTTTACTAGTATCATTTGCAACACTTGTATTCCTTCTAAGCTCCTCAAGCTCTCTATGCATTGCATCCTTCTTTGACCATGTAGAGCTGGACTCAGATCTTTTCAACTTTGCTTGAAGATCTAAGATTTCTTTTTCTTTAGACTCAATAATTCCTGCAAAGTCAATTTTAGAATTAGAATCTTTTGAATTTTCTTTTAAAACATTGATCTGAGTAAGAAGAGATGAGTTCTGAATCTTTAGATTTTCATTCTCAGCTTCAAGAGCTAACATCTTGGATTTGAGCTTTTTAATCTCCTTTTCACAATCATAAGCCATGTCTGTATATCTTGACAACTGTCTAGCAAGACGTTTAGCATTTGCTTTTGCTTCAGAATGTGTCATCTTTTCAAAATCAAGGTTGTAACCTTCAGACATCTTTAGCTGTATGGTTAGTAAGCAAACTTTTCTGTACCAAGACAACCAACTAGATGAGATCGTTAGAATCAAGATAAAACCACACTTAAAAATTTTCAGAAAAAACAAATTTCCAAAAATAATTAAATGTAGTCCTCTCACGTAGTATAAAGCACAAACAATACTGAAAAATCAAACTGTGAAAATCTGACGAAAATTTTTTTTTCGCAAAAGTGAACAGTAAATAGTGAATAGTGACTGCGTGAACAGTGACTGCGTGAACAGTGATTGCGTGAATAGTGGATGGCACAAAGTGAGGTTTGCGTTACAAGGCAGTGGCGCAAAGTGAGGTTTGCGTGGGCCTTGGGTCGCGCAAAGGGAAGTTCTCGCGAGTAGTGTGTCATGCAAAGCAAAAGTAGACCGGGAACTTGCTTGGACCAGGAACTTGCTTGGACCAGGAACTTGCTTCGACCGGTAAGGATTTTCGACCGGTAAGATGTAATGACCGGTGTTATGCTCGACCGGTAAACGTGTTTGACCGATAAGAAGAGGTCGACCGATATAAGATATTGACCGGTATGGACTGAGACCGGAACCGATATGGACCGATATAGTGTAATTAAAGAACGACCAAGAAAGAGTTTGACCGGTATTCCTTGCGACCGATAAAGGGCAAAGGTAAATTCGACCGATAAAGGATATGGACCGATAAGATGTGGTTGTGAGTGTATCGGGCGACCGATATGGAAAGTGGACCGGTATGATGTATGAACCGGTATAGTGTATGGACCGATATGATTGGTCGACCGATAAGTTGTTCGACCGGTATGTTCTTGGTTCCAGCCCAGATTGACGACAATGAACCCAGAAAAATTAACCCAGAAACACTTCAAGAACTCAAATTCAGTGCAATAAATCAGTCTTTTGTGTCCCAAAAACAAGTATCGATCAGTATTCAATCAAAATCAATGATCAATTTCAACTTTCATACCTTAATTCGAAGAACACAGTATCAACAGTTTCTAAAAAACTCATCGAAACCAGATACCAAAAATTATCAAAGAAATCAATCAATTGATGATTTACAACGCAATTAAACTATCAGATCACGTTCAATAGCATAAAACACATCTAATCATATCGATTTTAAGCATAAAAGCATGTTAATTTATGAAATCGATTTTCACAGATATGGCAGTCGATAAACAAAGTTAACAGATAAATCGATAAACAGTTTTAATCCAATAAACTTGATTCTTAGGCTCTGATACCACTTGTTATCCCAGTTTAATCTATTTGATTAACAATCACAGAGCACAATATAGATCAAGAGATATAAAGATCAGAATAACATACCAATCCCTTGAATAAACAGTTAAACCTTGTGTGTTCTTGATACCCTTGAATACAGAGAATACGGCTACCTCACTATAGGATTATAATTATGAATATGAGGATTTTGAAAGGTTAACCCTAAAACTAAACTAATCCAAACATTAAATACCCAGGCCTAATGCCTAATGGGCTTGGGCCCATCTAATAATAAAACTATTAACTTATTACAAAATAAACCCTTTAACTTTAACTATCAAATAAATACAAATTAAACCCTGAACTTTAACTTTAATCTTGAATACAATTTATGATCCAACAGATGCAAATGAGGATCTTTAGATGGCATGCCACTAAACTGTCCACTGGATTGTAACATATTAAACATTACAGGTTTCAGTTCAAAATGGGCACACTCAATCTATTCTAACTATGCCCGCATGCAATTGATCAAACATAGGCATAGCATAGTCCATGATTCTTCTAGTCTTAGAATTTGCAATATTAATGATGTCTTGGGCCTCAGGTCGTGGCTCTGGCCCAAATGCTTCTTCCATTTCAAGTGTTTCAAGAATATGTGACAAAGTTCATTGGATTCTTCTCCTTCTTCGAAAAGTTCTTTCAATGTCAGGGTCCAAATCAAGGATCTCACCATGAAACAAACGTGGCATGCAACCAAAATCAGTAACAAAGGTGATTAGAAAAATCAGATTTTAAAAGTGACTTAAAGAAAAACTTGTTTTGGCTTATCCCAGGCAACGGCGCCAAAAACTTGGTCGGCGGATTATGTAACCCGAAAATTACAAATGGAATACCACGCAAGTATACATGTTAAACCACTATCGTTTGATCAAGTAATAAAGTGGTACTAAGTACCGAATATCGATCCCACAGAAACAATAAAACAAGTCGTGATTCCCAAGTCTGCCGTAAAAGGTGATTTCAGAAAGAGATTTGGAAGGAATGATCTTTGAGTGTTGTTGACAATAAATTAAAAGTGCTTAAAACAGTTTAAAAGAAAGCAAGGGTGTAAGATCCGGCTGGAGTTGTAAGCAACTAAACAATAGGACTCATGCTGCAACAGATGCTAGACCACTAGTTGTTAACTTCACTATCGGTTCGCACAACCCTTTTTCAAGGTTCATATTAGGATAGGTTTACCAACAGCGCCTAATTAGGCGACCCAACTGATGCCACACAGATATTATTGTTCTCCCCGTATAGTTTACAATCAATAAAGATTGAAGCGGTTTGTTACAACCCCTATAACACTTCAATGTTCTAAAGTTTACGTTGTCTTGCATTCAATCCAACTCATCCAAGTGAAACAATGTACGTCACCCCATCAAGAAGCACTTGGATGAAACTCAGAAACAATGAGTGAATAGTGAAATTGATAGCTAGTAGCAAAACATTAATCTATAGTTACATAGGCTTTTATCTCCCAACCATCACTTACACCCAAGCTAGGGACTTACTCCATCATCGCTTGACACATGGTGTACGACATTATTGGAGAGACAATAAGAAAATGCATTAAAGTAAATTACTAGAATTGGAATGCGTAAATGTAAAGAGCATAAATGTAAAGATGAATTGTAAATGATAAGGAAATGTAAAGGTTTTGTGAACGCTGTTGTGACACTGAACAGTAGCGTACTGAATTAAAGACTTAATATTAAAATTACTTAAAGAAACAAGTTAGAATAGCTAGGCGAGATATCTAACCGGTGGAACATGTTAAACTACTAAGGTGAGCCCTCTATTTATACGAGAGGATCTCTGTTAGGACTGAAAGTCCTATGTGTTGAAAGTGGAATAAAGTATTTATAAGGGTTCGAAATGTAATTCTTTAATAGTTAATTAGTTAGATGGGCCCAAGCCCATAAGCCCATTAGGCCTGCGCGCCTAAGTATTTAAAGTTATTATTTAGTTCATTTGTTAGGTTAGAAAGTTGGAGTCTCATTGTTTAAAAACAACTAGTTTATAGGTTTACTCTATCTGATCAGAAATCTTTTCTGTAAACCTGTAACCCTTTGATTTCATATCAATCATATGACTAGTTGTTGTGACTCATATATTGTTCTTCATTGATTATATCTGTTGATTGCATTGTATCTGGGATCTACAATTGGTATCAGAGCATAATCGAATTAATTTTATTCGATGCGATCAAAAGGTTTGTCTAAAACCCTTTAATCGATTATTTGCTTAATATTGCATATCGTGTTCGATTGATTTCTGCCAGATAATTATTTATTGATAATTCTTTTTTCTGGTTAAAAGTTTGATCAAATAATTTTTCTGGAAACTGGTTGATCGATCTGTGGTTTTTGAAAATCAATTTTTTTAAATCGATCAATTTGTGGTCGAATATTAATCAATTAGTTTGGTCGACTAATTTTTCTGGGTGCGATTGTTTTTTCTGGGTCGACTGTTCTTCAGATCCATAGATTTTATCGGGCTTAAAGTTATCTGCTAATCGATTTTATCGGTCATAGTTCTGTGGTTATTGGTATTTGACCGGTAGTCTACTTTGACCGGTACTTTGCTTAAAGGCTTCATTCACTTAACCGGTATAGGTTTAAGTTTTATTTATTTAATTAGTAATGTGTTGATTTTTGGGAATCACGAAATGGCGGCTGGTTATTTGTTTCGCATACATACATAGGTTTACATATCTTTTTTTTTCGCATGCATACATAGTTTTACATATCTTTTATCGCATGCATACATAGTCTTACATATCATTATCACATGCATACATAGTTTTTTATATCTAACGCATTCATACATATATATTTACATATTCATACATCCATCGCATACTCTTATACATACATCACATATATATCTCGTTTTTTTTAATATCATATCGACCGGTATCTCTCGCTTATATATCTCGACCGGCATAAAGAGTTCATCCTTTCACCGGTCTTTCTTTCTATCATTCGACCGGTATCAAGATTGCAAAAGGACCGGTACCATCATTCGACCGGCACCTAAAGCGACCGGTACCATCATTCGACCGGTACCTAAAGCGACCGATACAATCATCAATCGACCGGATCACCAACCGACCGATATCTAACGCCCGGTGTTCATCGAACCAACTTCTCACGTCAAGAACAAGTTCTTGAGTTTTTCGAATTGTTTTTCGAATTCATTTCGGTTGACTCGGTAGCGATCGTGAACTTTTTCGATTTTAAATTGTTAAGAGTTGCTTATAAAGTCGAAACGGTCGATTTCTATAAAAAAATCTCATCTCATTTCAAGTTTTTAAATTCCCGTTCGGTTTCCGAAAAAACTTCGGTTGCTTCGTTCGAGAGTTTGAGCGACTATTTCGAGATTTAATCAGTTGAGAGAGTTTAAGGGAACATAAACGATCATTTTTGATCGAAAAGTTTTAACTCATAGTGATTTTCTAAAAGTTTCGATCGTTTTCCGAAAAGTTTTCGGTTGGTTCGTTTGTGATCGTGGGTTGACCGGTTGAATTTTAATCTGTTAAGGACTGATCAGGGAGCTTTAACGATCGCTGTGCATTGAAAATTTCTAACCGTTTTCGAGTTTTGCAGGATGGCTCAACGAGGAAGATGATGAATAGTGTTTCCGTTAAGTGACGGTTAATTTTCTTACTTTTTGGTCCTTTTCCGTTAAGTCTCCGTTAGTCCGGTTAGTTTGTTAGTTTGGTTAGTTTTATTTCATTTTTGGCCCATTTTCGTTAGTTTTCAGTTAAGTCCGTTAAAAGTTTTAATTTTTACATTTTTAGTCCCTCTAGTTGTAAGTTTTAGTTTGTGTCATTTTTAGTCCTTCTAGTTTTAAGTTTCTGTTTGTGTCGCTTTTAGCCCCCATAGTTCAAAGTCTCAAAGTTTGTCATTTGTGACCCCGAAGCTTTCAAGTTTCACACGTTATCACTTTTGGTCCCTGCACTTTCAAGTTTCATCTCTTGTCAAGTTCAGTCCCTGGATATCAAGCCTTTCAAAGCCGGATCGAATTACATTCTATTCGGATCGATCAAAATGGTGTACACACCAAGTCTGCGGCCCAAAAGAGATTATGAACGGTGGAAAGCTGATTTTCTGTCTTGTGTAGATGAACATGAGGTGGGTCCCTACATCAGATTATCTTTGACGAAAGGAGAAATGCAATCCCAAATTCAGACAGAAGCTTCTCCTGTGGAAAAAGAGAAAAGAGAAAGGGCTAACAATATAGCTCGAAATTATATGACTGATAGTATTACTTGTGAATTTTTTCGTGACATTTTTAGTGAACTTATTGATCAAATAAATACCTACAAAATGACAGGAAAAGAGTTGTGGGATTGTACTAAATGGTTGGTGTTAGGGCCAAATGAGATTTTAAAAGGAAGAAAATTGGAAGTTGAGAACTCTGAGCTAAAAGGAAAGATTTCTATTTTGGAAGCTAAACCTCAGCAACCAGTCTCCACTGAAAGCTATGAGGAAAAGATCTCTGATCTAAAAGATGTAAATGCAGAACTTCAAAAGCGTTTATCTAATTTGGAGCAACTGCTTGCTAAACACAAATCTGATTTTGAGACTAAAGAGAAATCTTTCGCAAAGAAGTTCTCAGAATTCTCGAGAAAATGTGCTGATGAGAAGAAGGAAGTGGAGCTGAAATGCATAAAACTTTCTCAGCAAGTTTCTGCTTTCGAGAAAGTAATCATTCTTGAAAGAGAAAAGTTTGCAAAAGAAAAGAAGGCCATTGAACAGAAGAATGTTGGATTCTTCAAGGAAATATCCGGCCAAAGAAATGATGTTGAGCAGGGATTTGAAGAAGAACGAAGCATCTTTGAGACTGAGATTAAAAAGTTGACTGCCAAGCTATCTGAACTATCTGAGAAGGTACTA
This sequence comes from Arctium minus, assembly GCA_954870635.1. NCBI lineage: Eukaryota > Viridiplantae > Streptophyta > Magnoliopsida > Asterales > Asteraceae > Arctium > Arctium minus. Next base: position 28,280,332 of record OX941089.1, on the reverse strand, counting down.
AAAGAGCAGAAAACGAAGTCTGAGTTCACGAAGAAGATTGACCTGCTTGTTAAAGAAACAGACAACTTTTCTTCGACGATTAAAGTGCTTGACAAGTCTGTATCAAGTTCAAATCAGAAATCTGTCTCTTCACAAAGGTCAGTTAAATTTTTTGATCAGATTCGTAAGACTAACATTTTCTATGATAGAAATATAGATGGTTCAGGTACACGTCATAGAACGAGGAGATACAAAGATGAGGAACTGGTCTGGAAGAAGAAACCAGTGAAAGATGAGCTGAAAGAAAGAGAATCATGTGTACATGCGTTTAATGCCAAGAAGAACAATGCCAGTAAAGGTAAACCTGATCACATCTACTTGAGAGATCAATTACATAGGTTGTCAGGTAAGAAATACCACTGTTCTTATTGTCGTACACATGATCACATTCACAAAACCAGAGATCACTTCTGGTATGGTTCTTATTCTATATCCCCCACAAGAACTGCAACTAACATTCGAGGACCCAAATACCAGTGGGTACCAAAGCCGAAAACTGATTCTTTGTTGCAGGCACCTACTGTCAAGGGGAAGTAGAAGAAAAATGGCTTCTAAGTAAACCAGCTTAGAACCCGGACTTCAACGAAGTTTGGCTTCTTATCACATGACAGATCAGGACCCGTTCTTCAACGTTCAGACCTGGATATTTTGCAACTATCCAGGGGGAGCTTAAAAGACCTAAATCATTATATCATGATTTGAGGGGGAGCTTAAAAGTAAGTATCTTCTAAGTCTACATCTCTTATTGTTTGGAAGACGAATAACTTTCCAGCATGAAAAACAGTTTCTGAAATGTTCAAACCACTTCTGATTTTCAAAAGGTTTCATGAATCTAAAAGTGTGAATTTAAATGTTTTTTACTTTTTGCGCATTAATGTTTAACTGACTGTGTGTTTCTAAAGATCAATACTTGCGTATTATCTTATTCTTATACTGTAACGTATTCACACACACAGATTCAGTATTTCATTTGTATTTGTTATTACCATGTCTCATAGCAAAAAAAAAATTTGATGGTAATACCCCCGTTTGATATTCAATGTTGTTGAGCATCTATCATTATTCGAAATTTATGCTTTCATTGCTATATTGTTTATATTTGTTCATATAAACATAATATCCAATTCTTTGATACCCTAACCAGTTTAGTTGATCTGATTGATACATTGTCAGATTCTCAAAACAAATCTCGTGATTTCATTTCATTCATTCAATATTCTTGTTTTGAGAAATCTTCAAAGTTTAATTGCTCAAATCTAATGAGCATACATTTTGACAGTGTTATCTTATTTGATCTTAAATGTTAAAGATAAACTGTTGAGCTACTATTTTTTTGTTTAGGACTTACATGGGATTTGTGTGAGCACTTAAACAGAACTTCCATTGATTAACGTAAACCAGTGTTTCCTACCCCGGAAGTTATCCTAGAGTGATTGAGGGGTGAGGGGTCTTAAATCAAAGAGTGGGGGAGATAACTCATCGGATTGAGTTTTTCTCATTGTGCTGAGCGGAAAAATGAAAAAGATAGTTTGGTTAGAAGTGAGCTTTAATGTTAAAAAGAAAGAGGGTGTGAGAACAGAGTTAAAAGAATATCAGAACTCTGCACCAACCACTTTCTGAGTCGGGCAACCACATATTCTGATTGGTTCACATTCCTTGCTGACCATCATTGAAACAGGCAGTGAGCCCATGCCAACTCTTGCTAGAACCCCACCAGCCACTCGTTTCTTTCTTAACAAAGAAATGTTTCATTTTCTTTGGGGATGCAGCATATCTGTTATCTAGTCTTCACTCGAAAGATTTAGATATTGAAAAAGAAGGAAAGTTGCCCCACCTTCGCACCTCTTTCATGCACATTGAGTCCGTGTAATATCTATTGCTGTCTCAACAGTTTACACAATTTGAGCCTGATCAAGCTAAGTAGCTTCAATCATTTCTACACTTGCACGAGCACACAAGGAATGAGTTTTCTTGTCATAACATTCACAGAAAATTCCTTTGTGGTTTTTCAATGATTGAATGGAAGCCCTGGGGGAGTGATCATCACAAAAACTCCTTTCCAAAGTACATCTGTTGTACAAAGTGGCTCCGTGCTACTTACAGGCATGCTAACTGTATCATTTGTTGATTCAGGTTTACCATTCCTAATATATCTGAATTTGAAAAGATTCGGATATATACATTTCATGAATTGACGGATACTCAGATCACAGGTGGGAGAGTGTTAATTTATCATAAATGGGAGATCAAAGAAAGTGCTGAAATTGAAGAAGTTTTGATGATCATGATGCTCACAATCATCAAAAAGGGGGAGAAAAAGTTCAATTTCAAAGTTTTAAAGAAAGAAAGAAAGTTATTTCTGAAGATAGTCTAGAGATCAAAGAGATGAAGATGCTATTTCATTTATCAAAGAGATGAAGATATGAGTTTAATGCAACTCAAAGATGAAGATTTTTTTAAAAGATTTTATTTTTTCTTTCCCGTATCATGTGGTGTCTGCTACAAGTTTGTTTATCATTCCTCCTATGCGCTGATTGAAACAAGTTCTTGAGATATTAACAAATCTATTCAACTCGCGGTTCAAAGACAGATTCTTTGTTTAAACTGAAGAAGCACCGTGGAATGTCAAGTAACTCTCACATTATCTTTCTTGTGTGCTGATCCGATGTGATTGAGTTTTTATAGCTGAAAGCTGCTTGATAGTGCGTTCAGTCGATGCTACTGTACATTGAATCTGGTTACAAAGTTGATACTATGAAGGCCAATAGCTTTATTCAAGGGGGAGCGTGGAAAGACATGAAGTCAAGCAACACCAAAGTTCGTCAAAGAATCAAGAGGGAAAGAAGATCAAGGCCTGAAGATTTTCAAGTTGTTAAATGCTTTATTCAACTTTAGGGGGAGATTGTTAGGACTGAAAGTCCTATGTGTTGAAAGTGGAATAAAGTATTTATAAGGGTTCGAAATGTAATTCTTTAATAGTTAATTAGTTAGATGGGCCCAAGCCCATAAGCCCATTAGGCCTGCGCGCCTAAGTATTTAAAGTTATTATTTAGTTCATTTGTTAGGTTAGAAAGTTGGAGTCTCATTGTTTAAAAACAACTAGTTTATAGGTTTACTCTATCTGATCAGAAATCTTTTCTATAAACCTGTAACCCTTTGATTTCATATCAATCATATGACTAGTTGTTGTGACTCATATATTGTTCTTCATTGATTATATCTGTTGATTGCACTGTATCTGGGATCTACAATCTCCTAAACTTAACATCTAAGAAAGCATCAAAGCATCAAAGTACAAGGGGATAAGGGCCCCACTACAAGAGTTTGGAATCAAATGTCAAATTGTTGGTACAAGGTATTTTTTAAGGTAACAAAAAGCATCAAAAGAGCATATATGCTCTGCTCCATTATCTCCCTCCAACCGAATTGCTCTAAGTCTCCTTCAAAGATCTTGTTACACCAACCAAAAAGGTTATGAAATCTTGTCCATGACTGGAGTCCCATGTTGTGAATCCTACTGCAGCACTACTCATCAGTGATTTGATATATAAAGCACACAAATAAGGTAAATTTCTAATACTTAGCTCCCAACTCAATAAATGGTGAAAAGTAGAATAAAGGACTCAAATATGGTGATTGGGAAAATAAAATGATTAAAAAATTCTAATAAAAAGTGATGGAAAGTGAGATAAATTATCTACTCATCAGCCATCAAAGGTACAAATCAAGATTTCATATAACTCCTCATGTGGTTCCAAAAAGGTTCCAAAATAATCCTTTGAATAATATTTCCACATCCTAATTTAATCCATTCAAGTCCTCTTTCAATATATATAACAATATCCCAAAACCCTAGTTTTTGATTCAAAGTGTTTAAAAATTGAGATTTGATAAATATATGTTCCACATGCATATAAACCACAAATACCTCAAGATATAAGTTTCTTACCTTGAAAACACTCATTCAAGTAAACCCTAAAAATCTCCAAAATTAGGTTCTTGATGGAATCCCATCCAAATCAAGAAAATCAAAGGGGTGATGTTTAGAAGGTTAAAACTCACATTTTGACATGTATAAAGTTTGTAAAATGAGGATGACCTCACCTTGTAGGGTTGTATCTTAAAACCCTAAAATCCAAGAAACTAGTGAGATGAGGTGGGATCTTGAAAAGACTTGGATTTGTACAACAATAGCTCAAAGGAACCTAAAATGTCATAAATGATCAAGGGATTTGTGGTAGATAGAAGGCATTAATGGTAGGGAAGATTGGGAGATGGAACTTACCAAATTTTCTTGAGAGAAATCGGACCTAGCAATCTCCAAACCAGTAGTATGACTAATAAAATCGAGCTGCTCACTTAAAACCCCTGAGCCTGCCCGCGGGGCATAGTCGCCTGCTCACGGCCTCTCACCGTACACTTCCCGCAACATTGCCCTGCGACAATGACACTTGTCATAGTCGACGGGCATTGTCTCCCCGGATGTACCGAGAGGTCCTCCCTCTCCGCGACATTACCCTGCGACATTGACACTCGTCATAGTCGTCGGACATTGTCGCCCCTGATGCGCCATGATCCGAAATTTTCCTTTTTTGCCTCTGCATGCTCCCGACATAAGTGGATTTCAATGTCATCAGTTATCAACTTGGAAAATGAAGTATAAGGGTCAAAATCCAACGAATAGTTAACGTAATATACAAGAAAAGATTCTTACCAAAATTTTGGGTGTAACATTCTCATCCTGCAATTGCAAGCGCAGAGAACACAAACAACATTTTTCAATAAACGATCTGCAAGAGACAATACTGAGAGAATTAGTTGGTGTTCCATCATTTCAATTGAGGTTGATGTTGGCATAATCAATAACATGTTTGATTGGAAAAGCTTATGCAATTAAAAGGGAGAAAGAACCAAGACTTCTGAATACAACAGTTCAGAACTCGTTCTTCGAAGAACCATGACTTCTAGACAAAACAGTCTAGACTCGGACTTCTATGTCAAAGAGTTTGACTTCTAAGTACAACAACTTAGGACTCAATCTTCAAAGATCAAATGATGACTTCTAGACAAAGCAGTCTAGGACTCGTACTTCTGAGAAAGAACTATGGATCTTGGATAAAATAGTTCAAGACCCATTCCTCAATGTTTCAGAACTATGGTTTCGGGTTACATCAGATCAGAACCCATTCTTCATTGGTAAATTGAATATTACTATTCTCACCGGAGAATACGTAATCATGGCTTCTGAATACTACTGTTCAGAACCCGATCTTAAAAGTTTTTCTTCTGATGGATGCTTTCAAGATAACATCTTTTCAAGAAGTTTTTTATTTTAGGGGGAGTTAGTATGCATTACATTGTTATATCTTTTAGGGGCAGGAGATATAGAATGTCATTAGACTTTGATTGTTATATTTTTCTGATTAGTTGAATTTTTACAGATATTAAAGGGGAGAATATATGAAGTTTTGTCAAGGTGCTTACACGATGATATTCATTTTAGGGGGAGTTAAGGTTTTATACTAAAGGTATATTTTTCTGAACCTTACACTCTATCACTTGTTGAAAGATGAACAACTTTCACTTGTGAAAAATGGTTTTTAAATGTTCAAACCACTTCACGTTCTTACACTGCTTTATGAATTTCGAAGTGTGATTTTAAATGATTTTATTTTGGATACTTTCATGATTAACTGGTCGTGTGTTTCCAAAATATTAATACTTGTGTATTATCTTGTCTATATACTATCAAGTATTCTTACACACATCGATTCAGTATATTTCTTAAACTTGTTATTACCATGTATCAAAAGTTTAATCTTTCTATGGTAATACTCCCATTTGCTATTCATTGTTGTTTGAATCAGACGTCATTTCATCATTATATGTGTTTTTATTGTTAAAATGTTTATATATCGTTCATATAAACAACTTACGTCTTTGATTTCCCAAAATATTATTCTTCATGAATATTTGATCTGATTTAAATCATTGTCAGATTCTCAAAACATTTCTATTCTTTCATGATTATTCATTCATACAAAGTTTTGAGAAATCTTAAATGCTTAAAATGCTCAAATTTCATTCTGATTTTTGACGAGCATACATACACTGACATTGATTTCTTGCGCTTTAATGTCAAGAAAATCATTGAGCAACACATTTTTTAGGAAAATACATGGGATTCAATGTGTGAGCTTAAATGACTTCCATGGATTCACGATAACCAGTGTTTCCTACCCCGGAAGTAATCCTTTGAGTGATTGAGGGGAGAGGGGTCAAAAGATTGAGTGTTGGTGTGTGATGAGGTAAAATGGAAATGAGAGATTGGTTAGAAGTGAGCTTAAAAGATTAAAAGAAAGAGGGTGTGAGATCGGAGTAAAAGAATATTAAACTCTGCACCAAATATTTCTGAGCCGGGCAGCCACATCTACTGATTGGTTCACATTCTTCGGTGACCATCATTGAAAAAGGCAGTGAGCTTATGCCAACTCTTGCAAACACCCCACCAGCTACTCATTCTTTTCTTAAAAAGAGAATGTTTCACATTTTCTTGGGAAGCAGCTCATAATCTATTGGTTCTTCAATCGGAAGATACTGATATTGAAAAAAAAAGGAAAGTTGCCCCACCTTCGACCTTTTCTCATGCACATTGAGTCTATGTATAATCATTGTTGTCTCATTGGTTTACATAATTTTGAGCCTTAACATCAATCATTGTGCTAATTCTTTCATAACACAAACACTAGCACACAGAAAATATGTTTTTCTGTCAGAACATTCATAGAAAATACCTTGTGTTTTTCGATGATTGGATGGAAGTCCTGGGGAGTGAACATCACCTCAAGCTCCTTACATTGTATATTCGTTGTACACAGTAACTCTATGTTACTGACAGACATTCCTAACTGTTTCATTTGTTGCTTCAGGGTTACAACTCATAATTTGTCTGAATTTGAAAAGATTCGGATTAATACTTTCATGAATTGACAACTCATTATCAGATAAATTGGGGAAGATTGATTGCTTTTCTATATGGGGGAGATTGTTAATCATGAAGACTGTGCTACATTGATTAATTGGGGGAGACATTTCAAAGACCGAGCTGACTTTGCAAAAGTTTTGATGATTCTGATTCTCACAATTCATTAAAAAGGGGGAGATATATCAAGTTTTCAAATCAAAGTCAAACTAAAGTTGATTTTATCAAGAAGGAGGAGAATTTAAAAGTCAGATACAAAGTTTCAGTTTTTCAAGTTCAAGTCAGTTACAAGTTGTTTGAAAAAGCTGAGAAAAGAAAGAAAGCTTGATGAATGACAAAGTTTGAAAGTTTTGAAGATAGTCAAAGTTTTTGAAGACTTCAATGATTGTGTGAAGAAAAAGGAGGAGAATGAATATAATGGTGATTATTCAAAGCTGTTTCAAAGATGGAGATTAGTCTGAAAAAGCCATCAATGTCAAATCAAAGACAAAGTTCATTCAAAGTGACAAAGATTTGAAGTTGTCAAAGTTGATAAAGATTGTTTGCTGAAGATATTTTTTGAAGTTAAGAAGACCTGGAGATTATTGTCAAAAAAAAAAATTATTCTTGAATCCAAAGGGGGAGATTGTTAGACAAGAATTGTATTCAAGATTAAATAGAGGGTCAAAGTTGTAATAGGGTGAAAGTGATGGGTTTTGTGTTGTAAAGTCAACTTAAGTTGACTTAGTATAAATAGGTTTGTTTTGTTAGATTGATAGTTACGCATACTAAAAGATACGAACTGCAGAGTTGGTAAGAGGATTCGCACACACAGTAAACACACACATGAGATCTGTGATTACGAGTTAGATCTGTGACAATTGTAAATCTTGTGATTAATCAATAATAGTTGTGTTGTTAATCTGTGTTGTTAAATTGTATGTTAGTAATCTGGGTCACAGAAAGGCAGTCTTCACGTCCATCTGGTAGACGGTGAAGTTTTTATGAGCAGCATACGCAAGAAACATTTTGATTGCTTCAATACGACAAGTCATGCTTTGTTTCTGATTACGATACCATCTTCATCCTTTTTATTTTTAAATACCCATTTTGTGCCGATTATTGATTTACCTTCCGGTCTTGGCACAAGTCTCCAGACTTTTAAAGCTTCAAACTAGTTCAGCTCCTCTTGCATGGCAGTTACCCAATCCGAGTCAGCTAGAGCTTCAGATACGCGAGTAGGCTCTATCTTACTCAGGAATGAGCCATGCATACACATATTCAAAGTAGCAGACCTAGTTTGCACCGGTAAAGACGGGTCTCCAATTATTTGACTTATCGGGTGCTATTTGGTCCACTTATGCTCGTAAGGGAGTGGATTCGATGTAGATTGATCATAATTCTCATCTAAGTATCCACTTTCAGCTTTCTCTTGTTCAACATTTGTTGTGGGTGCAGTTGAAGTTTCTTGTACAGAAGTTTTAGTTGGAACAGCTTGTTCACTCTGTTGATTATCCATCACAGTGCAGCCAACTGAAATAGGAACTTCTGGTTCAACAGTTTCTTGTACATCTTCAACCGTAGGAGTATTTGTTTGAATCTGAGTTTCTGTCTGAAACGGGGGAACGAGTTCAGTTGATACATCTGAAATGGTTGGATGAGTAGTCGTTAAATCTTCTGACCTGTCAACCACAACAGATTTAGGCAGTTTAGTTCCAAGAAACTCATCATAAAAGAATTCAAACAACAAATCTAATTCAGATAAGTGAGATGTAGAAGTAGATGCTCTATCCGAATTAGTCTCATTAACCACAAGTTCTGGACTGATTTGTCCAGAAGCTAAAACTCCTGTAAATATGGGTTCTGAACTGCTTTGTTCAGAATCCACCTCCTCATCGAATGTTACATTTACGCTTTCGATTACTGTCTTGGACTTCTTTAAGTACACCCGATATGCAGCAGATGTTTGAGAGTATCCAATAAAGATGCCTTCATCAGCTTTCGGTCCGAACTTGTTCAGGTTCTCTCTGTCATTCAATACGAAACACCTGCATCCAAAAAGATGAAAGTATTTAATGCTAGGTGTACGATTTGTTTATCAAATCATAAGGTGTTTTACCAAACCGACGATGTATTATGGACCGATTTTGTGTGTAGCACGCAGTCGAAACAACTTCTGCCCATAGAAACAGAGGTAGATCGGATTAACTCAGCATAGTACGAGCTAGGGATGTTCGCGGTGCGGTTTGGGGCAAAACCGCAAACCGCACCGCATATGCGGTTTGAGCATTTTTCCAAACCGCACCGCATATACCTCAAACTGCACCGCATTTTGCGGTACGGTTTATGCGGTTTGTACCTTACGCATTTTACACCTACAATTCAATATTTATAAGTTCAAAACTTCATTTTAAAATCAACGATAATGTGATCGTAGTCCCTAAAAATAAAAATATTCAATACGTCCGATTCTAAAATACATATTATACAAATATTGCAATTATTCTTATATACACATATGTGTGTTTAATATATAAAATTAAAAAAATATACATATATATAGATGCGGTGAGGTTTGAACCGCGGTTTGATAACTCAAAATCGCAAACCGCACCGTATAGTGCGGTTTGGTAAAAATGCAAACCGCAAACCGCACCGTATAGTGCGGTTTGGTAAAAATGCAAACCGCAAACCGCACCGTGGACGTTCTAAACCGCACTTTGCGGTGCGGTGCGGTGTGGGCGGTTTGGTGGTTTGGTGGTTTAGATGAACACCCCTAGTACGAGCGGCCTCGACTAGCGTTCGGTTTCGTATTTCTACTACTCTATTTTGTTCTGGCGTTCTGGCAGTAGAGAATTGATGTGTTATCCCGACCGATTCGAGATAAGCTTCGACAATATTGTTCTTAAACTCTGTGTCGTTATCTGTACGAAGAAGCTTGACTGGTTTTTGTAGATTTACTTGCGTAATCTTTAAGAAACTGATGATGACTTCGGGCTTCTCATCCTTTGATCTCAGAAATTTGACCCAAGTATATCTCGAATAATCGTCCACAATAACTAAGACATACTTCTTGCCGTTAATGCTTTGTGTTCTCATTGGACCACAGAGATCCATGTGTAGCAATTCAAGTGGAGAACTTGTACTTTGTTCAGTCTTTGGCTTGTGAGCAGCTCTCTTCATCTTCCCTTTCTCACATGTTGCGCATAGGTGTTCTTTCTCGTATTTTAGCTCAGGAAGTCTTTTGACTAGCTTTCCTGTGACTAGTTTATTGATGTAGCGAAAATTCAAGTGAGAAAGCCTTCGGTTCCATAACCAACTCTGTTGCAGAGAGGCTTTTGATAGTAGACAAACCTGATTGTCAGTCTGGACCTTTGACAAATTGATCGTGTAGAGGTTAGACTTTTGAGTGTCGACCAAGAGTTCCTTACCATCTTCAGTACGCACAGAACATCTCTTGGCCTTGAAATTTACCTCTAAATCTTTGTCGCGGAACTGGCCAATACTGAACAGGTTATGTCCTAAACCTTCCATGTAACTCACCTTTGTAATCGTCACGTTGTCATTAATCACATCACCATAGCCTAAAATCGGTGAAAATTGGTCGTTGCCGAATCTCACATTCCTGCATAATTTCTCTGTATAACTAGACAATAAATCCTTTTGCCCGGTCATATGCTTGGAACACCCGTTATCCAAGTACCACATATGACGGGTCTGCATAAGAGAAATCAGGAAATAACAACTTTAGGTACCCATTTAAAAGTGGGTCCTATCTGATTAGCACAAGATTTTGGTATCCATTTGTATATGGGTCCTCTGAACTTTTGAAAAAACTTTTGATGTAAAAGACTTATAAGAACAAACATGATAATTTCCAAACCAATCAGTAAAATATCGATGAGAAGTAAAATCATTCCGTCTATAATTAGATGACTTAGTAGCAGACCGAGATAATTGGAGTAATTGCTTTATTGTATATCTCTTGTAAGAAGTTACAAGGTTTTGTTTATTCGAAGCAACATTACCAACTACATCAGGCATACTACCAGTAAATCTATTACATAGAATATCAGGAATAGACTCTAATTTCTCATCAACTTTCTGTTTAGGTCGCCACTCTTTTCGTTCTTTAGACCTTCTATTTTTCAAATCTGAAACACAAGATTTAGATTTGTTAGGAAAATCAGATTTCTGAGAATGTCTTGTCTTATGCTTACCAGTGTTTTTCCGTTTCTGTGAGCGCTGTTTCTTTTGCTCTTACATGACTGATAGTAATCAATACTCACAGAAACTGGTTCATCAACCTTAGTCGATGATTCACCAAGTTCATATACACTTGGTAATGCTTTACCATTAATAATAAAAGTAGAATGATCTAGAAGTTTAACATTAAAAGTCAAACATATCAATCTCATCAACACACCCTTCATCAGAATTTAAAAAATCATTTGCAGACGCAAATAAGTCATCAAAATCAACTTCTGAAGTTTGAGATGCATTAGAAGATGTTGAACACTCATTTGATTCAGTTTTAAAAACAGTGTTCTTTAAAACAGTAGAAAATACATTTTGTTCTAAATCAACCAAGATTCTTTCATCAGATAAAACGTTTTCAAGCTCAATTATTTTGCTTTCTAATACGAGTGGAGGAGTGTAAATCTTAGCTTTAACTGGTTTTGCCTCCATCTCAGCAGTAGAATAGCTAGCAAAATAATCGTTTGAAAGAACTTTTGGTTTTTCTGAAAGATAACTATCATTCAACTTTTGATAGCAGAATGGTAGTTGCATTTTCTTTAAATTCTTTTCTTTTCATCTTCTTTGGCCTCAACCTCATCCGATGACTTGGTAACAAATTTGGGTTTCAAATGAGTATATTTACCAGCAGCAAAAAGAAAATCAAAATTATAAAGTGTTGGTTGTTTTCTGATGGTTTTCTTTAAATAATGAGGATTATCGTAACCGAGTCCCCACTTTTCTTTAAAATCAGCCTCCTCATTAGGTGTGTTTAGGAAAATGGTTTGATCTGTTTGGCCTCGTGCATAAAGTTTGTCTTCCAAACCATTTACCTTTTTCACTAACTTCTTGTTTTCTACCTGCAAAATATGAGCTTTTAGAACACATTCTTGCTTTTCAAGATCAGACTTAGACAATTTAGACACAAAATCAGAAATCTTACTTTCAAAACCATCTTTTTCTTGTTTAAAATTAGATGCAGATTTGTTCTGAGAATCAATAAGATCTTTGTTCCCAACAATTACCTTGTTAAGTTCAAAAATCTTTTGACTTTTCTTAGCAACTCTACTCTTTTCCTTTTTCAGTTTGGTTTGAAGATCTTGAAGTTCGATCATCATGGCTTCCATTTTTCTCATAAAATCAGATTCAGATAGATTTAATACCTCATCAGCTGTCTCTTCCTCACTTTCATCAAAATTTACTGTATCACCCATCAAGCACATGTGTGCTGTTTCTTCTCTTTCTTCTTCATCTGAATGATCCAGCCAGAACTCGTCTTCAGCCATCAGTGCCTTGCCATCCTCCTGCTGCTTGGCCAAGAGCATCTTAGTCTTATAATATTCTGAGTTTCTGACTTTGGGCTTTCGACAATCCTTGGCGTAATGATCAGTCTTTCCACAGTTGTAGCATTTGATCAGGTCATCTGTTTTCTTCTCAGCCCCATAATCATTCAGATATTTCTTCTTCTCATCTGGCTTCTTCTCCACATATCTCTTCTCCTCAAACTTCCTTCCTTCTATTCTTTCTCGGTGCTCATGATTCTTTGAACCAGAAGAAGAGTACCTCTGAGAATTTGACCCCGGTTTCTTGTAAAACTTTTTCTGAAAAGCACGGGTCAATAGCAACATGGCTTGCTTGAGGTTCTCCCCGTCGTCACTGTCAGAATCAGAACTAGATTCATCTGAGCTTGAGAGTACAATCTTCTTCTTCTTTTTCTTCTCTTTCTTCTCTTTTTCCTTCTGACCGGCTACCAAAGCTATGGGATCAGCAACCTTCTCAGCTTTCTTCTTCTTCTCACTCCTTTTCTCTTCAACCTCTTCCTCGTTTTTTCATAAAGTCTCATAGACTTCATGTAGAGGTATATCACTCAAGTCCTTCATCTGTTTCATTCTGCGAGTGTGCTTTTTCCACTCAGGTTGTAGAATGCTGAGGAACTTGACATTGTTCTCAATTTGCTTCTTCTTGACCTTGTTCTTTGAAAGCTCATTTAGAAGAAGTACAAATCTCTCATAGGTGTTCTCAAGGCTTTCTTTTTCTTTCGCCTTAAACTCCTCGTAGCTGTTGATGCAATTAGCTACTTTGATCTGGTTGCCAATTTTTGAACCCATCATCATCTTTTGCAATTGATCCCACATCTTTTTGGCATTTGCTTTGTAGCTGCCGATCTTGATATAAATATCATTTGGGATACTCTGAAGTAGAAGAGATCTGGCTTGTTTATCAGCTTTGAATCTGCTCTTTTGCTCATCCGAGTACTGAGAGAAATCTTTAGGAACAGTCTTTGTTTTTCTAACTCTGTCTTCATCTCCATCCTCACTATCAGAAGACTCCTCATCAGGTATTTCCATGGTGGGAGGAATCATGGGACCTTCAGTAATAGACAAAAGGATGTTTTCTCCATTTGCGTGCTGGTCAACAAAGTCTAAGAATCTGTCATTCCACTGTTCATACTCCCCTTTGAATAGAATAGGAGGTTTTACGTCTGTACCGATTGAGAGAGCGTCCTTAAAAGTCATCTTTGATCTACACTGCTTGTTATGATCATCAAAATTCAGATATAAAACTGGATCTACAAAAATCAAACTTAGTCAAATTTCAGAAAAAAATACCAGAAAATTTTCTAAGTATAGAAAGCGCATAACACAGAAAAGAAATACTTCGCGCAAGATCCTTTATGCGTGTTTAAGCTCCGCGCACAAAGAAGGATCAAGTAAACTCACTTCTAGCACATAGGGTTGTGCGAGTTTGTGGTTCACGCACGATGAAGCTTGCGAGAACCAAAGTTCGCGCACGTGCCTTATGCGAGTTTCAAGTTCTCGCACACAACAATGTGCGAGTTCCGCTACTTCTCGCAAAGCCTTGCGAGTTCTAAACTTAGAATAAATTTTCGAATCAACTTCTCGCTAAATGCAAACGCGCAAGAACAGGGCTTGCGAGTTTAGGACTTAGAAAATTTTGAACAAATGAACTTCTCGCTAAATTGAAACACGCAAACTTGCACTTCTCGCAGAGACCACTTCGCGCACGACAAAGACGATGAACAGTAACAACTCGCACCTAGTGATGTGCGAGTTTCTGCTTCTCGCACGAAACTGTTTGTGAGTTCTTCACTTCAAACAAGATTCTTAGTCCTTTGCGCGTTCTTGGTCTTGCGTGTTCTTCGATAGCGAGTTCTTTGAATCTTGCGAGTTCTTGACTTGCATAGTTCAAAAACTCGATTTTTCAACCTGAAATCGAATTAACACTTCTCCAATTGACTTGAGATTTTGCAGAGATCACTTAGAACATATTTCGAGGCTAATACAATCAACAAATTACAATAAAAAACACTAAAAGATACACTTTGATTCTACTACAGTGTGATGAAACAGTTCGAACAAAAACTCAAGAAAATCTTCAAATTCACACTGACCTAGTGAGAATTAGACAATACAATCCAAACTAGACTAGTTCTAGATGCTAAATCGAACACAACGATACAAAAATCGAATAAAAAAACATCACTAATTCACCAAATCGATAACAATCCAGTCGACTTGCGAGTTCATGAGACTGTCGACCAAGATTTCTGGAATTCGATCCTTATTTCTGAATTTCGCTTGCTCTGATACCAACTGTTATCCCAGATAACAATGCGATCAAGATGACAAAATGTAATTCAATCAATTTCCATTTTTATATTTCAATCACAGATTACAACAAGTTCTCTCAAAGACTTTCTCTCTCTCTCTAAGATGAATACGTACAATGAATCTGTTATCTACTCAATTACACGCACAACACCTATTTATACAAAGGAAATAAAACACGCACGCTATTAAAACGCGCACAAGACAAAACACTTAAACAACTAAAAACTATTACAACTTTGACTTTGACTTTTATTACAAAAGACTTTGACTCTGCATGAGAGTGGACTTTGAGCTTTGACTTTCTTGATCTTTGACATTCAGTCTTCTATGATCTTGCATCCAACATATTCATGCTCTAACAAGAGATATGATTGACCATCATGGAAAGATTTGAAAAAATGGCCAAGAAAGTAGAGAAATGGAATGGTGATATTTGTCCGGCAATCAAAAAGAAGGTAAAGAAAAACAAGGATCAAATGAGGTATATTTTTTTATTAATTTGTTTCATAAATGCGATAATATTTTTACCTAATATGTTTATTACATTATTATTATTTGTTTAGGTTTTGGCATGTTGTCCCGAATGGTGGAACTCTCTTTGAAGCAAAAAACGGGCTTGATGGATATGTTGTCGATACAAATAAAATGAGATGCACTTGTAGAATTTGGCAAGTCTCTGGAATTCCATGTGCTCACGCAATTGCGGCTATCTATTTCATTAACCGGGACCCAGATAAGTATGTATCTCACCTTTTTTTCAAAATCATGTTTCATAAACACATACGACCATAGGGTCAATCCATTGAATGGTGTCAAGCTTTGGCCGAACACAAATTTTGTCAAGCCTTTGCCACCAAAATTTAGAAGAATGTCAGGTAGACCTTCAATATTTAGATGAAAGGATGCATGTAGGTGGTAGTAGAAGTAAAACCAACAACTTTGGACATGATGAGGTAGGAAGAACAGGGAGGCAAATGACTTGCAAAAATTGTTGGGAGGTTAGACATAATTCAAGAGGTTGTAAAAACCAAAAAAGGATCCCCCATCTAAGCAAAAAAATCCAATTGGTAGGCCTAGAGGCAGTGGTTCAAGAGGCAGTAGTTCATGTTGAGGTTCAAGAGGCAGGACTTCAATGGGAAGGGGTTGGTCAAGTTCCACCAATCGTGGTAAGTAAACCTTGTGATTCTATATATATTTTTTATTTAAATTTTCCCGAGTTGTTATTCAAAAGTCATTAGGCAATTAACATGAATTTTTTTCTTATTTGAAGTTAAGCAAGAGAAAGGGAAGAAACTTAATCTAAAGGACTAAGTGGAGCCGGGTGCAACATTGATTGAGCATCAATGAAATATCATAATATTTTGGTTTATAATTGATAGCGGTGTTATGTTATTGCCCCTTTTTTATTATGGAAGATACCGATCTTACGGCATTTTTGTAAAAATATTTAACTATTGTCAATATTTTATTTATTAACTTATCAAAGTTTTTGTTATTTTGGTCTTGTTTAATTAATAAAAATTTCAACAAATATTAGGCCTAAAAATGTTACCAAAATGACAATCGCTAATGAATTACTACAATAATTTAAAAAAAATATTATAAATTTTATAGCTTTCACCACAAAAAAAAAATAGTGATTTAGATTTTTTCTTAATTAAAAAAAAAAAGACATCTCGCAAAAAAATGACGTTAATTTTTTTATTAATTGAAAAAGTATAAATTTTAAAAAAAAAAATATGACGTGAATTTTTCTAAATTAAAAAATATAGATTTTCACAAAACAAAAAAAAATGACGTGGATTTTCTTTTCTTAGTTGGCATTTAATAAAATAAATAAACAATGTCACATCAATAAAAACCTAATCCTAATCAGCATTTGTAAGTCATTAGGTAAATTAGGTACTTAAACGTTTGTTATTTTACAATTGAGGTATCAAAATGAAGGTTTTGAAAGTACGTTACCAAAAATAGGAATTAGTTGAAAGTGCGTTGCTTTTAAAAAAAAATGGTTAAATGGAGGTTTAAGGGGATAAAAGATAAATGATTTTCTTTGTTTTAGGATTGGTTTCTCCTTTAATATATACTAGCAGTGTACCCGTGCAATGCATCGGGGTGAGCAATTGTAAATCATATATTTATAATTTATGTGGCATTAGTAGTGATAAACGCATAACTTGAGTTTTTTTAATCATGAAGCATTAAGAAATTATATTAAAGTAATCGTTAAATGTATATTTGAATTTTAAAAACATGTATTAATCAACGATATCTAACGAATGATAATATTTTTTCAAAATACTGAAATATAGAATAGGTAAAAATAACAAATATAATGTTGGATAATATTATTTTGTATCTAAATGTATATATAGGTTTATTATTAGTTAGTTTTATAGAATTCAAAAGGCTTTAAAAACTTGTATACATGAAGAAAATACATGTACTATTATAATTAAATGAATATGTTAATTTGAGCAAATAAATAACTTTTCTTCTTTTGGAGAAACCCTAAATGGAAGGGGGAAAACTTGAATATGGAAGGTAGTGAAAAAGTATAAGTTTCAATTTTTTCCAAATGATTTGTACCTTATGAATACTAAGTTGTGAATTAAGAGATTTTTGAAATGTATGCATAAAATGGTAGTACCTTATGTTTTATAAGTAGTAATTAAGAGTTTTTTATTCCGTCTTTATAATATAGTATAGATATAGATATTTGTGTAAACTATGATTTTCGTCCCTGTGGTTTGATGTTTATAACGATTTTCATCCCTGATCTTTTAAAACTGCTTTTTTAGTCCCTATTGTTTCTATTTGCTTCCATTTTCGTTCCTACATCCAATTTTATTAAAATTAAGTGTTAATTCATTTAAAAATTGAATAAGAAAATTACATATTTGGTCCTTGTGGTATATAAATTTTTACATTTTTATCCTAGTTTACATTACTTTTACTTTTACTTTATTTATTGTAGAGTAAATTACGTGATTGGTCCCTGACGTTTACCCGTTTTTGCACTGTGCGTCCATTTTTTGAAATAATTATGGAAAATGTCCCCATGGTTTACATTTCCTCACGCCTTTAGTCTCTATGCCCTAACTCCGTTAAAAGGATCTGTTATCTCAGGGATAGTTTGGTCTTTTCACTATTAATTCATTTTCTTTTAAAAATAAACAATATAAAATTAATACCCACAATCTGAGTTCGTGAACCCCCCCCCCCCCACTTGTCATCTCCGGCGAAGATGACCATTTTTTTCTCCGACGACACAGGGGAAAATCCCTTCACAGTGTTCTCCGGGCTCCCCTTACTCTATCTCCTAGTCACGATCATCGTCTCCCACCTTACCCTTACACCACACCCCTATCTGCTCCACTCACGATATGCTCCATGGGGACCATTCGATTTCACCATCTCAGGGGACGATTATATTTCATGAGTTGGTTCGATTTAAGTGAAAGAGAAGGATAGAGGGGGGGGGGGGGAGAGAGAAAGTGGGTGTGCAGTCAATAGAGGTAGTCGGTAGGTGTGTCGGCGATGGAGGTTGCCGATAGGTATGTCGACAATGGAGGGCGTTGGTGGCGTTTATGGTGGGGGTATGGCGATGGTGGTGGGAGGTGTGTGAAGGGGGGAGTGAGGGAAGCATCACAGGTCCCTGTGTTGTGTTTTTCATATATATATATATGTATGATATGTATAGATATGTGGGGTATATATATATTTGTGTGTGTATATATATGTTGTGTGTGTATATATGTATATATGTATTGTGTGAGAGAGAGTTAAAGAGGGAAACATCACAGGTCCCCTCTCTTTTCTGCAGAAACAAAGGACGGTGGGAGAATGGTGATGGTGAGGATGAGAATACTAGATGAACTCCACTTTTTTTGGATTTTTGAATTAGATTTTTGATTTGGGGTTTATTTGAGATTTTGATTTTAGGGTTTATTTGGGTTAATTTTGTTTGTAAATTTATACAATTATTCTTTTTACCAAACTATACAATAATGTTGTTCATGTCAAAATTTTGTTGGTGGTGATGTTGACGGGGGGAGAATGGTGATGGTGAGAAGTGGGTGATGGTGGACACATAATATATATATATATATATATAGAGAGAGAGAGAGAGAGAGAGAAGGAGGATCATGCGAGAAGGCATACATTTTGTGAGAAGTGGAGAAGTAATTCTGACCAACCACCTAACTTAAATAGGTGAGGATGATGGTGAGAAGTGGGTGATAGGTGATCCTTTCAACTTCTCTTTCTTTTCTCGCCATTTTCACCTTCATTTTCCAACCATTTATTTGATTCCTCCCCATAAGTTTTTTCTTTTTCTTCTTCAATTGGATTATTGTGTATATCCTCTTTTGTTTGAAGATTCTTTTTGATCTGTTCTTGAATAATTCTTGTAGAATTCGGTGTCTCATTTTTTGGTATCGTTCTTGAAGTATTTTTGCAAAATTTGGTATCTCAACTTTTATGGGGTTTCGTTCTTTCCGTTCCGATCAATGGATCCAAGTACCAAGTTGTCTCATTTTGAAGTTCCTTCATACAAGTTATTCATACAAGTTATCTGATGAAAATTTCGATGATGATAATTTCATTGACGTTGAACCCTTGGCGTGTTGCACTTCTACGTACAATAGCTGCAAATAATAGCGTGTGTTACCAACAATAATATACAAATAATAGTGTGTATTATCAACAAAAATTGAGATGAAGTCTATCGGAATAGATTACGAACTCACATATGTATTATCACAAATGATCACTTGGTTTAATCACATGTGATTACTTCATCTGATCACATATCATTAATTTATATTATCACAAATCATATACGTCATATATGACTACCTACTGTAATGCATATGTAATCATAAATGATTACTTCATCTTATCACATATAAACACATATGATATCATACACACCATATTCAAATCATACCTTACCTCCTTTTCAATCACATATGATTACTTGCTTACTGCATATGTAATCATAGATGATTACCTACTGTAATGCATATGTAATCATAGATGATCACCTCCTATACAATCATATATGATAACACTAAACAATGGATTATCTGTTGCATTCCCTCCTTCAACATCTGATCAGAGTTTGTTCGTTCACTGTCAACTCACGTTTTGCTCATCTACATCCAATGGATTATCTACTGTATTTTTGAAATTCCTATAAACTAGCAAGGATATGAACATGAAGATAAGAGAGAACCCAATTATAGTGGGATTTTTTGAGAATCATTATTAATTAGAATATTGATACCTTTTAATTCCTATAAACTAGCAAGGGTAATACATATCCATAATTAAATTGTTTTTTTTCCTTTCCAAATTTGCCCTTTTCATCGTGTTTGTGGATTAAATTAGGTAACTATATTATAAATTTGCCATCAATAATCATAGCCCTTGATTTAATTAGGTGGTTGGTCAGGATTTATTCTCGTCTTCTCGCAAATTGTATGCCTTCTCGTTTGAACCTGTCCCTATATATATATATATATAAAATAACAATAAGAGTAAATTACACGATTGGTCCTTATAGATTTAAATAAATTTGATTAAAAATAGAGAACTAGGTAAAAAGACTAAATTGCCCCTCTGAGTAAAATGATTTAACATGCGACCCTAACGGAGTTAGGGCACATGGACCAAGGGTGTGTGAAAATGTAAACCACGGGGACGTTTTCCATAATTATTTCAAAAAAGGGACGCACAGTGCAAAAACGGGTAAACGTCAGGGACCAATCATGTAATTTACTCTTTATTGTATTTCATCAAAAACATTTATTTTTCTATTAATTATATTGTATATTTTCATAATTATTATAACTTTAATTATAAAAATAATCAAATAACTTCATTAAAAATACTGATAAATAATGATATTTTTTTCAATGCTTTAAGTTTAAATCTCCTAAAATTAATATTTTTTATCTATTGATTTATTAAGGATTTTTATTTATTTTAATTTACAATTGGAAAAAAGTTTAATAAAATTCGAGAAAAAAATAGTTTTATTTTATAACAACCGGTTGTTTATTGTTAAATTCACTTTACTCCCACTATTCCATATTTTCATTTAAACTTTAGTTTTATTAATTAATCAAATTTGCTTAATATTTAAAATAAACAAACACACACACACACACACACATATATATATATATATATATATCAAGGTTATAAATAACATGATATATAAGGTTTGTGTTTGACGTCACGCTAATTTTGTGGCACGTCATTGTCCATTGCATGATTTTTGTAACACCATATTGAAATCTTATTATCCTTTTATTGTCTTATTTTTTGTTTTTAATATATAACTTAATTTAAAATGGTGTGTGTGTTTGTTTATGTGTGTGTATGTTTTATTTAAATATTAAACAAATTTGATTAACTAATAAAAAATAAAGATTAAATGAAAATTTAGAATAATAGGAGTAAAGTGAATTTAACAAAAAACAACTGGTTGTTAAAAATAATAATATTTTTTTCTCGAATTTTATTAAACTTTTTCCAATGGTAATTTAAAATAAATAAAAAGCTTTAATAAATCAATAGATAAAAAATATTCATTTTAGGAGATTTAAACTTAAAGCTTTGAAAAAAATATCATGTATTTATCAGTATTTTTAATGAAATTATTTGATTATTTTTATAATTACAGTTATAATAATTATGAAAATATACAATATAATTAATAGAAAAATAAAATTTTTGATGAAATACAATAAATAAAGAAAAAATAAAAATAATGTAAACTAGGATAAAAATGTAAAAATTTATATACCACAAGGACTAAAAAAGCAGTTTTGAAAGACCAGAGACGAAAATCGTTATAAACATCAAACCGCATGAACGAAAATCATAGTTTACTCTATATATCTATATCTATACTATATTATAAAACACGTATAAAGAACTCTTAAATACAAATTATTAGGCAAAATGTACCATCATTTTATGTAAGATTTTAAAAATCTCTTAATTTACAAGTTTCAAAGCACAAGATATATATTACTACTGCAGACTTCTAACATCCACCAATTTGGTATGTGCAGAACATTCCTTTCATGCAAACGTTTCCATGTATCACTATTAATTAATATATTATATTACTATAAATTTGTTTTAATTATATTATTAAATATGTAATTGGTTATTTTTTCTAGATGTCATTAAAATATATAAGATAATCATTGAATTATAACAAAATACTTAATTTTTTTTATATAAGAACATTATATTATTAAGCCTAAATTAAACAAATTTATAAAAAAACATTATCACTTTATCAAAACCATCCAAAATCGTACTACAAATCAACAAAAAATAAAATAACCATCCAAAATCGTACTACAAATCAACAAAAAATAAAATAAAACATTAAAATCATGATGTATGTTGTTGAATTACGCAAATACGTATATAATTATTGATTGATTGATACCACACCAAAATAATAACTTGATAAACAATTTAAATAAACAATTCCAAACATCTCCGAAATCGATTAAAATACACGTTATTTCAACTGTTAGTTGGATGTAAATCTCGGTGGACACCCAAGGTTTCTTTTGTCACGACTCGAACTCAACTGGCCTTAATTCTCTCTCATCGTATCTTCTTTTCACCCAAGCCACACACACACACACACACACACACACAGAGAAGCAGGCGGTGACTTTGACAGAAAGAGGTAATTGCGATCGCAAAAATGTTCGAATTCACAAGGGTAAGCACGAAGGAAGATCGTGAAGGGGACATCGAAGAGGGAGTTCTGTACCCTGGAATCAGCCATGGAGAGAACCAGCTTCGTTGGGGCTTCATCCGTAAGGTTTACGGAATTCTCGCCGCTCAGATGGTCCTCACCACCGCCGTCTCTTTCCTCACCGTTCTATATGCTCCCATCAACGATCTCCTTCGTGGCAATTCCGGCCTCCTCCTATTTTTCGTTTTCTTGCCCTTCATCCGTATGTTTCTCTAGATCTCGAATCATATCTTTCATCCATCATTTATGTTTCATTCTTAAAATTTTGTAGTTTCAAAGAATTTAGTGGATATAATTTTCAAAACTCCTTTGCTATAGATTTCGAAAACCATCTATATACCAAAAAATTGAATTAAGAATGATCATAAAAAGAATTATTATTGTGTGTGGATCTCATTTCTATATGTATGCCTCGTGATCCATTGTGTGAACCTGCTTTTGCATAGAGAGATGTGATGTATTTATCTATTCAGTGGTTTCTAGATCTGTGCTCATAACCTATTAATAGAAATCAAACTGCTACTTCTTGTTTATCTTCCTTACCGGCTAGTGCAAGAGATGAAGATAGAAAAGTTATATGGTCCCTTCTATTATTGTGTTGATCTCCTTGGGTGTTATCTTTTTATGATGATTCTTATTGTTTGGTATGGAGATTTCTAGTATTGTCAATTAGATTTGAACTTTCTTGGAAGGGAGTGGAATACAAGTCTATGTTGTCATTGCACCCTTTGGTGCCTTCGGTTCTTGTGTATTTTGGCTTTTGTTAGACTAATCAGGATTCAGGGGTTTGGAGTGTCAAAGAATCTTGCCTTCTTTTGGACCATAAGGTCTTGGCCCAATTAGGGGTCTCTAGGGGCATGCTGGGCAACCATAAACTAGCTTGAGCTTATTGAAAAAGCTCTGTATGTAAGCCATGAACTTGCTTTTCAAAAAGCTATTCAATAAGCTCAGGGTTTTTATTTTCCTTTTCCTTTTTGCCAATTATGCTCCTTGTATGTTAGAATTGAGTATGTTTTCAACATTTTCTTTTGGGTCATTTTTACATTGTCATCTAGCTTATCAATATATCTTACTTTATCAGCTAGTTTGCCAAACATAGCCTAAACATTGATGATCACAGCTTGGGTGTCCTTGAGGTACATATCTCAATCATGCTTTGGACCAAGGCTTTAGCTATGTCTTGTAACTAACGTGTAGCAACTCATGCCCTCTTGACAAAGGTCTTTGTGGCTCACTACTTGTGGCTCTTACCTATGCTTTTATGTCTTCTTGACTCTCCTTTGCTGCACATATCCTCGTGGCTCCTATTTTGACCACTCATTTTTTTACCAAATCAAACCTATTCGATCATAGGTGTTGACTGATCAAGCACCTCTTTGAGCAAGTTAGATCTGGAGCTTTCCTCAATCTCTGACTATTGTAGAGTGTACTTGGATGATAGACTGATTGTCATGTCTATGATGTGTCTAGAAGATCCATGAAAAAAGCGTAATTGGATCGTTTTAATTTGAACCCACATGATGAAACTAGTATGGAACCTCCAAGGCACAATTCGATATTCCTCAAGGATATATAAATCATACATACCGAAATGTATTTGATTTAATCTGTACCTTTAATGTGGGTAAGCTGTGCATTCCTAGCACATATGGTTGAGATAAAATCTAGGATTCCATGAGGATTTAGATTTTTTTTTTGTCCATCTCCTTAAAAGATTAGAGATCTTGGGAGCCAAGGGATCTTTAATGATGTCATGTATGCCTTTTTGATGTGCATATTGCTATTCACATCAACCATGGTGTAATTCCCTATCCCCATGTGTTGCTTTAGCGGTAGGATAGTGGATATCCATAAAGGAGGTCCCAGGTCAAACCTGCGCACCACCACTTGCTGCTGACTCGCAATGATTTAGCTCCCCCATGATGGTTGTGGGACCGACATGGTGGGGACGCTCTAGAGGGTGGCGTCAACCCTTTTGGTGTAATTCCCTTGCCAATATTGTGTACATTATTCATTGCTAGCACATACCCAAGTTTCATATGGAGATGTCTATAAAAATTCTCATTTAAGTGGCCATTTGCAATTTATTGTTTATTTGATTTTTTACTGTATTAGAGGCATGACCTTTGTAGCGTCCCATACGAAACCTATATCGTCCATTTCATGGTGCTATGTTAATGTGAACTTAGGTGTGCTGTGTGCATAGGTGATATATGGAAATTACCATCTAAAGTTGCTTCAGATGCTCTTTATAAATTATAGTGGAGTTGTTTATATTGTGTTTTTTGCACATCTGATTTATTCACAACCCTTCGCTTGACTTCTCTCTTTTGCACTTAAGCTCCACGTGTCTATAATCCACTTTACAACCTAGAAGGAATATAAAGAGTTTCTTTTCCCCATCAATTTACCCAGATTAAGACGCTAACAAATCGACCCCTTCACTAAATATTCAGAAATATTTAGGTAATTTAGGAATATATCTGAAATAGTCTCTCCACCCCTCGGGTTAGAGGAAGGGTCTGCTTACATCCTACCCTCCCCAAACCCTACTCCATGTGGGATTCACTGGGTTTGTTTCGTTTGGTTTTAACGTTTACATAATGTCAAAAGTTAAAAATGGAAACTCTTATCTGAGACAAAGAAAAATTACAAAATGGGCATGCTTTTTTGGGGCAAAGGGAGTAATACATTCTCTCGTATATCCATCAGTATATTTGATATTCTGTATTGCATAAGGGTCCGTAATAAAATGACTAATATATTTTGTTGCAGTGTTGTGGCCGTTGCATGTCTATCAGCAAAAGCATCCGCTCAACTTTGTCTTCCTGGGACTCTTTACAGCATCCCTGAGTCTTACCGTAGGTGTAAGCTGTGCCAACACAGATGGTTCGTATTCTTTGTGTCATCTCTTAATGCTCGTAAACGTGATTTATGTAATACAATATCTTGTGTTAACATATATCCAAAATTCTTATTCATACAGGAAAGATTGTGCTGGAAGCTCTAATTCTAACCTCAGCAGTGGTTTCATCTCTGACTGCCTACACTTTCTGGGCATCAAAGAAGGGCAAGGACTTTAGCTTCCTGGGACCAATTTTGTTCACCAGCCTTATTATTCTCCTTGTCACTACTTTTATGCAGGTTCTCTTTCTCTCTCTCTCTTGATGACACTTTTGGCCCGGAATATGAATCACCTGTCTCCGAACATCATATTCTCTCCTTGTCCCACCAATCAACTCCTGACACATCATTACTTTGTTTACTATACATTTATTTATGGCAAAAAATGCAATGAAGCACGCATCTCTCTCTTCAATAAAGTGATGAGGTGTCAGGGTTGATCGATGGACAGTTTGGGGACAAGTGATTTTTATTCGCAGCCCAACTAGTCCACATGGTCGATGGAAAGCCCTCCGCACCACCCAAAAAATAAACTTTAGCCATACCAGACATTGGGCATGGCCTTAAAGGGTTTGGTATACAATGCATTTGAGCATGAATAAATTTACATTAACTACTGTACATTTGGCATTAATATTCATGTATGAATATTTGCTGCAGATGTTCTTTCCCGTGGGACCTACATCAAACGCCATTATCGGCGGACTTGGTGCGGTGTTGTTTTCTGGTTACATAATCTACGATACGGAGAACTTGATTAAGCGGTTTACGTATGACGAGTACATCTGGGCATCCGTCACTCTTTATCTCGACATACTAAATCTCTTCTTGGCAATACTACGGATGCTGAGACAAGGAGACAATTAGGCTTCATGACGAATGTCACGACTGGTCTAGTGGAATAACTCAAAAGATGTCAGCCATCTTCTATCTTTTATCGATTTTTAAAAAGACAACTACTTTCTGGTATACATTATATACTAGACTTTGATACTGATCACATTTTACCAGTAGTTTGTAAGTATTGTAACATCGTTTTGTCTGCATTTAATCGAAGCGTTCTGTGTGATAAGACTTATAATATTTTGGTTCTCCTATGTGTTTTAACTTATGGGGATTTTGAAGTGGCAACTTTTACGAACCGCTAGCGTATCGTGATCATCCTTTCCTGCCTCTAAACACGATGTTAAGTGCATTTTGGGTTCATCATTTTTGCTTTATAGTATCCTTGCGTGCATTCGACTCGTGGTTTGCTTTCGTTGTTTTGGTTGAATTTCATGTCATTTCGGTGCCCAAGAAACGTGTTTACACGAAGAAAGATGAAAGAATGGCAATTTTATAACCGGCATCGTCGTGCACTCACCCTAGTAAGGTCTTGGGTTTGAGATGCATGCATTGATTTACCACCTCTATAATAACCGTGGAACCAGTCTTAATCTTAATCTTGTGATTCGAGCACTTCAAGGGATCTAGTTTGGTCATTGCTTGATGGGTCTATCGCTTTCTTTTTGCGAATTGTATTTCTTATTGGGTCAAACAAATTGTACAAGATGTCTGTTTGGGTCACAAGTCGTGGCATTACCGCTAGTAGATCAAGTGTGATAAAACTTCGATACTTAGGTGACGTTTGTTTTTTAAGAGAAGTCTGAAGTCTTATTTCACTTCTAATTAATAAGAGGTGGTGTTGAAGTATGGAATCTGAATCAATAAGACTGTTTGTTTTTTTAAATGTCTCGATGAGTTTTGAGAGACATGAGAGCATATAAATTGAGACAGTGATAAGAGGTTTTATGAAGTTACGCCACTTATTATTTAAGATGTATTTAAGAGTTAAGAGGTTCTAAAAACTGGAAAAACAAACAAACAATCTGAATGTAAAAATGTCTGACCGATTCAGACTTACGAGTCATTAATTTTTTTTTTAAAAACAATCCCTTACTGTTGTGACATTTGGGTTGAGAGAGGTTGGAATGCAAGTAATGTATCATTTGGTGTTGTGGAACACATTTCATTAAAAGATACTTGATTTGGTTCATCCGAACATTTGGAACCATAATAGTTGTATTCTCACTCATTTTGAAATTAACATTTGGTGTCGGAACATATTTCGATGAAGATATTTTTGGTGAATACGAATTTTTGGAATCATGGTAGTGCTCGATCGTTTGAGGCCCGCTCGAACTTGTATTTTTCTTGTTTGCTACATGGCGCATCCATCCATTTGGAACATTGTTCATCTCTTCCTATCACATATGATATTTTTGTGCTATTTCAAGTGTTGCTTAATTCGAGTCTTTGAAGATTTTTTTTGAATAATTTGTTGGAACAAAAAAAAATGTTCCGAATCTCTGAAATCTCTGTTTTCTTTATTTTAAAAAATCTGCTGGAAATGCTTTCATAATTTAGGTATCCAACTTTTAAAATCATATAACCTTGAGGGGTAGTTCAATCGGTAAAAAAAAGATACTTAGGTGCCGTTTGTTTTTTAAGAGGTCTAAAGTCTGAAATCTTATTTTAGTTATGATTAATAAGAGGTGGTGTGTAAAAAAGTCTGAACGATTCAGACTTAAGAGTTATTAAGAGGTTTTTTTTAAAAAACAAACAACCCCTTAGACAATATAAAACAACCTTTCTACAAAGTTGATGGTAAGTTTGAAATGTAAACAAGTTAACTTTAAATATAAAACAACCTCCTTTCTATAAGGGTGTCATTAGCAAAGTATAGAATGCCATCAGTCTGTTCATGAATTTTGTGATTGAATCCCTTAAATAAGAAACATATAAATTGGTAATATTTTAGCGAGATGCAAAATTAACCAACGTGGTTCCCTTGAGAAGCCGTTACGTGGACTATTGCGCCTATGTATGCAACACATACATACATACACTACACAGACAGCATCAGCATCAGCATCGCCGCAGAAAATCAAAAAAATGGGTCAGGCATTTCGTCGAGCATCTGGAAGGATCCGTACATCTCAACCTCCATCTTCACCGTCTCAGCTGAATAAGCCACTTGATCGCACCCAACCGCTGCCCCCCTTAGATGATAAGCTTCCTCACGGTGGTACTGTTGACCCTAGTTCCGGTAAGTGAGTTCTCTGAAGTTCAATTCTTACTTATTAATTCCTATTTGAATGAATACCTACTTAGACATTACAATTAATTTTCAAAGTTTGTGTCTTACATTGACCACCGAATACTGAACTATGCCAATACTTTAGATGGCGCCTCTGAATGTGTCTTCTATGCCGGTATAATATGTATTATAGAGAACAACCAATTTGGTTTGGTAGGCTAGGGTAGGGCCGAGAGTTCCATGAATTAGTTAGGGTTCTTTGTCCTAAATTTTGTAAAGAAGGTTCTTAATCATTGAGCTTTTGGGGAAGATATAGTGCTTGGTGGATGTGTTAAACATATGCTCTTCATAGGCTACACCTCTTATTGATCAAAATATGAGCTTAAGGGGATAAATTATCAAGCAGTTAAAATGGGGCACGTAAACTTAACTTGCGGTTATCTTGGTGTCAAGACTTCTCTTTTTCTTCTTTTATGTGGATTTTGTATAGGCGTTGTTTCTTCTTAATCTCATAATGCTAATTATACTTTTTTCCTTAGGGGTGTAAATTGAGATACAAATTGATGTTTTCTCAAATCCAAGGTCGATTTGATTTATTTGTGTTTTGTGCTTTGAAACTTTGTTATCGATGATGAACGCTTTTCTAGACTATAATCTGGCAAGTAAAGATCTCTTTACCCCAAAACTGAGATAAATTTGTAGCATCCATTTTACATTCAGAAACTGACTTGTTTGACCAACAACCTAAGACCTGTAATTTCAAAAGGGAGGGATTGTTACTTCTGTAAACCGATTAAAAGAGGAAAAGATTGTTGCACTGTGCAGTTGTAATACACTAATACGTAAGGAGGACTGAAATGGTTTAAGAGCAGCATCCTGAATGCATAAAACCACGTACTATGCCCTTATCATGAACTAAGTAGTGAATATGTACGTTCAAGTTTTGGTGTTTAAGGCTGCATAGATTTATTTTTATTTGCAGTAGAGATAGAGATATTTAGTTCACCAAGTTGAATTCACAGTCATTTCTCGATCATAATTTTATGGGCCGTCTATGAGGGTTAGGGATGATGCAACTTAGTCACTAACTTTGGTTTCATGCTAAGCCTGCAAATTCTGGAAGTTAACATGTGGCATAATACTTCCATTATGTTTGAAGCTTATTTCTGACATTTTCTTTTACCTAATTGATATATTCTCACTGGTGGCTCTTGCATTATTTTGTTAGAGGGTCAACCAAGAAACACTGCTGATGATGTTATTGAAGAACGTGATTCCCAATATGATGCCATGCTTAGCAAGATGGTTGGCCGAATTCAAACAAAACCTGGAGGGAAACTGGAGATGGGTGAGGTGAGTTGACAAGACTTGTTTGATATATTCATGCAATGCAACCACTTGTTCCTGTCACTTATGCTGAAATGCCACCCTAGATCTCCTGTCAGGTCCTGCTTTGACCTTATGTTGTCATGTATTATTTAGTTTATAATATTGTTTTCAGAATGGGGAGTTATGTTGTCTTCAACTTATATTACTAAGAGAAACTTAAAATACATCTAATTGATGCATAAGATTCAGATGAAATAGGAGATGGGGGCATAAGATTCGCAGTGCTTATGCTAATTCACAACTCAACTAGACTGTTGTCCAAACTGATGTCTGGTAAAGGATCCAATGAAACAGGAGATGTAGGCATAACCGCATAAGATTCGCAGCACTCTACCCTATGGGGTAGAGGTCAATTCTGCGTGCATCACACCCCCAATACCCCATCTCCGGGTGGATATACCGACTCATTGGTTTGGCATAGAGAGAGAGAGAGAGAGTGTGTGTATGTGAGAGAGACAGAGAGAAAGAGCAATAATCCTCATATATTAAGAATTCACCTATAAGAGGCTATAGTGGAAAGTCCATGAAGTGGAGCTACACGTACTACGTGACCTAACAGTGATAAAGCAAAAACGTTGGTTTGGAGGGAAAAAGTGTTGCTCCTACTACAGGAAGTACATGGTAGGAGTTGGTGGAAAAGTACAATTAGGAAGGTCTTGTATCTTGTGGACTGGATGAGGGATCAAAGAAAACGAACAATGCTGCAATGCCCTTAAAAGCTGATAGTAGTGGAAAGGCAAAGCTTACAGCTGCAGCCTGCCTGTGTGAGAAGAAAAAGAAAGCCACACTAAGGTCCAAGGTTCTAAAAATGTGCTGGTGAAGAAAATTACGACAATCAAATATGAGAGAAATGGCAAGAATAAACAGCAATCGAGAGCTCAGAAAAGGATGCCTCTTTCTTCGTAAAAGGGAGTCTATATTCATGAGGAAGTAGGAGTTAACCTTAGAAGTAGCAGTGCTAGAAATTGATACTTTGTGATTTCATCAACGTGACAAATGACATGATTCTGAAAACCAAAGACAGATAGAATGGAAAGGAGGGGGGGCGGTCCTAATAGAAGAGTAATTCACTAGAAACAAGATCCACATGTGAGTGTGTTACTATGTGATGCAGATATTCTTCTTCAACTTGGTCTTTGTGTGATTTCGAAATATTGTCATTGGTATATCTTAAGTAGTTGTTGACATTAGGTACCTTTGTCTAAATTGTTCTGTGGCTTGAGGGACCAGGAGAGGGTCAATTACCACTTATTTTTATTTTATTTTTTTAATCATATTATCCTCAACCTGATGTCTGTGTTTTGATTGACTCCTGTTTGAATTTCGGAGGCAAGGCGTATAATGGTATTCTTTTTTACATATACTTTTTGGTTGACTCTCTGTGTTCTATAACAAATGCTAAGACTGTGGTATTGGGGAGATTCCTTTTGCAAGCTATATTATTCTGCTTTACGGACTAGTATGATTGCCATAGTTGGTTATGCTTGTAGGATGGTACGAGCGCTGCTTGATTATTTCTCAGTCACAGAATTGTTGTTTACTTAACCTTTTCAGCATTTGGAATTTCTGTTAAAGTGTAGATTTGTTTGTGAAAGTTCCATTTTTGGGAGATGTGCTACTTGTATCTGGTTTAGGGTTCTTCACTGGGATTTCAGGAGTAGAATGATGTGGTGGGTGTATGACAGTATGAGTTCTTTAGGATAATGGTGTATATAGCTTACTATTTTTCTAAGTCATACTACAGAGTTTCAACCTGCTGCAAAGTCTAAGTAACAAGTGCTGTTCTATTTGCTGGTGGCTGAGTTGACCTAAATCTGACAGCCTAATATATATCAGGCTAGGATAGCTAAACTGTCCTATGGAAGTTAGGAAAGTCGTTCAAAAACAAAGTTTGTACTATTCTGCTGTTCTGTAAGAAGCATGCTGAGCAATATAAACCTCTTTGCCGCAATGAATATCACATGAAAAGCAAAAGTTTACAAAGGGGCTTTTCCCTAACTTTTACGGATGGTAGGCCAGTGGATATCTTTTTCTAAAAATCTCTAATAATCCTTCCCGGTTATTCACAAACTCATTCTTAATGTTCCACATAGCTTTATGCTCTTCAGCTCCTGACTGTTGACTGAGCATGCTATATACCTCATTGAGAAATATGATCGTCTCATTGACCTCCACTGAAAGAGTGAACTCGATTCTTGACATGGTTTTCATCGTCAACCCAAAAACATAGAACTAACGGTAAATATAGATATTTCCCGTTAAGGCAATAAAAAACTATGCTAGAACATGCATTAGCTAAATGTTAGGACAAATGTTAGTATTTATCTTTATATTTTTTTTACAGTTCAAAGTCGTATTATTAGGTTAAGTATATGTCTTTATTGTTAGAATGATTATTGTTGGTTTAACTAGATATGGGATGTAATTGAATGTTGATTGAATGATATTGCTTTCTAATAAAAATGTGATTTCTTTTCCAAGTTACTTGAGATTTTGGTTTTAAGCCCTAGATATCCTAGGTATTGTAGGTATGAAGCCTAAGACCCTTGCTCGGCTTGCCAAGTGATTGGAACTTGGAACAAGGTTAGGATAACCTAGAGCTCTTAAATTCGAGTCTTGTTCTTGCGTATTGCCTAGTGCATTACGACTTGTTAGAGGTGCCTGGGGTTAAAAGAAAGAAAAGAAGATATGAAGCTGATCCAATTTCATGTTAACAGAAATCATATTAGTGAAGTGTTTGGCAAAAATAATGTCTTCCCATGATGATCTGACTTCTTCCCCTGTGGTATACATGGTTGTTCTCAGCAAACATATAGAGGAAATTGTGGTATCAGCAATCTCTTATCACATGATACCAAAAAGAAATAACAAATTACAGTCTTCTAAGGTCCGGACCCTTATCTGTAATTATTTTGTCAATATTACTGAAATAATAATAATAATAAACCCCTAGAATTGATGATTAATCACAGTATAATCAAAATTTCATCTATATTTAATAGACCTCTTCTTTGTAACTAAATCCATGCATGGCCTCTCTGCCGTGTCTATATATAATTACATGTGTGAATTTCTGTTCCCTTAAGTGCACACATTTTCTTCTATTATATGGGCAAGTGGCAAGTTTTGAACTCTTGAAAACTTCTTTATTATGAATGCCTCAAGTTTAAGTTAATAGAGTTGCATTAGATGGTTGTGTTAATTGGAAAATATATATAACAAAGCGTTATGTGCTGCTCTTGTTGATATTTGTTGTTATGCCTCATCTCATTGTGTTTTCTGCCAGTTCTTTGTCATGCTTAGATTTACTACCTTGCTGTTTTTACCTTGGGACTCTTGCCTGGCTTGTGGCTGTATGCTTTGAATTGAGTCTAACTTTGGGGTGTCTTTTTTTTTTAATCTCTTGGCTGGGTGTTGCCTATAAAGCATGGACATACAGGTCCCACTTCATTTTTGGGAGGATAATAATAGATCAGGTTATCGATTTTGTATGTTGAAGTTGCATAGTAAGTTTAAGGAAATATCATTCAAGTGCTATTTTGTTGGGAACATGTTATTCGATTCTCCAAGCAAGCATTGCTAAAAGTAATTAGAATTGTTCCTAGATCTGTCATCTAACTTTTGCACCCATCTCTGGTAAGTGCATATGATACAAAGAAATGAACTCGTACAACAAGACACAAAGCCATTCCCTAGGGCCTAGGCTTGACTGTATTATAAAATTTCATCAGAAGGGAAGAAAGCAAAACTTATCCTACAATGTCAGATACCTGTAGCCAAATGTCTGGGCATGTCCCTATGCATCCTAGCGGTGCAAAATACATATTTAGACCAAAATAAAATAGGATATCTTACTTGGTTCATACACGTGTTCAACATGTATCTACAACTCTATGACATGGCAACTCAGCCATTATGCTTTATACATGTCGTTATGCTGTGGTCTGGCCTAGTTCGTAGGAGACAGATGATGGCAGCGGTGAGGAGGGTACAGAGCTTGTCGGTTGCAGGAGCAAGTGAGGAGGAGAGGCAGGCCAAGTAGGACGTTGGATGTTCAATTGAGGCAAGACATAGTGTCCTTAGACGTGATGGGGAACATGATATCAAATAGGAGTTCTTGGAGATGGTGCATATGGGTAGCAAATTTGGGTAGAGTCGGTTAATAGGGTAGCTTCTAGGATAGATAGCCCAGAGCCTCTTTGACTTGCAAATAGGAGTGTCCCTTTGTATGTTTGTTTCTTGTGCATTGTACCCTCTGTATGTACTGCTTTATATGTTCTACACTCTAGTTTCCCATCTTGTTCTTGGGCTTTTGTGCATCCTTTTATTTCTATGCCATTTTCTAATGTCGCTCCCTCACAAGCTTTTCTAACTTATCCTTGCTTTATGTTTGTTTGGCAACTGTTTTTGCTTTATGTTTGTTCGGCAACTGTTTTGGTCTCGTCCTAAACCTTTTAAGAAAAAATTTGTTTCATAAACTGAAGGTCTTCACGGAAACAAGCTCTCTACCCCTAGCGGTAGAGGTATGGTTTCAGAACCTACCTCCTCCTGAGGGGATATATTGTATGTTTTGGTTTGGTTTGGTTTTGTTTACATGTAGTCATGCTGTGTATCAGGGTAGGCAGTTGTTATGTGTAGGTACTTTAAGTTCTGTTATCATTCACTCTACATGGAAACCAATGGAAGTGTTTGACCATTAGTCCTACTACTAAAAGAGCCTTCAACGAGAACGAAATAGGTGAATCTTGTGTACAGAAATAATACAATACTTGTAACATGACAATGGGCAAAACATGTAATATTAGCTCGAATTTGCCAGAAGTATAGCTTTCAGAACACAGGGAGCAACAATAAGTGACCAAAGTGTCATTGGCCCAGCTCTACCCGAGTCACTGGTAGAGCCCAACCTCCCTGGAGACCACGGGTTCAAGCCTCACAAAAGTTAGGAGTGTATGAGTTTTGCCGTATATAAAATATTATGTACTTCAAAAGAGGGTGCATTATTTCTTTTCAGTTCGAAATTGCCAATTATTAACCCTCAAAATACTACTTGGACAGGCGTTTGTGGTGGACAAGTACAATAGACCCATGCCAAAACTGAGAAATACAACTCCAGAAACCGGCAGATACGAAGAAAGACCAGCTCCCCCAGGAACCTTAAACGTGGCTCAGCTTCGCCAGATTATCCTTTTATATCATGGAAAAGCCGACGATCATAATGGGCCTATGGATGTCAACCAAATAGCAGAAAAGTTCCGTATCGATGTTGCTCAGGTTCAGCGGACTGTCCAGTTTCTTTCTCTGCCTCCAGAAAATGCCAATAAACAGAAAACGGATCGAAGATAACCCACCCATCATTTACCCATAACAGCATTGAGCTCGATGTTACAGTTTTTCCCAGATGGTTAAACAGAGAATTGTAGCAGATCATAGTTGCTCGTGACAGATACGGTGCATCTGCATAATATTGAATAAAAACTCCAAAGCTTGGGAAT
The DNA here is from genome assembly GCA_954870635.1 of Arctium minus. Taxonomy (NCBI): domain Eukaryota; kingdom Viridiplantae; phylum Streptophyta; class Magnoliopsida; order Asterales; family Asteraceae; genus Arctium; species Arctium minus. The sequence goes on along the minus strand of OX941089.1, from coordinate 28,244,799 downwards.
TGAGTAAACGCAACGTTAGTTGTATGAATTTTGATTTCTGTTGATCATTTCTGGTATGCTGTCAAATTTACAGTTGAATAACGCATTGGCCTACATGTTGTATGGCAGGCTGCAGGAATGCAGAATGCCCTAATTTTTTGTTGTCATGATTATGGTTGTTAGGTTTCTTTTTCTTGTTTTTGGATCAGATTTTATGGGTTTCATTCCAAATATGAACATATTTTGGTTGGTAATTCCTTGTTTCTTCTTACTTGATTGAATTTATGTCTTTCATTTTAAATATGGATCTGGAGTTGATAATAGGTTAGAGGTTTTACTGGTGTTCTTACATTAATTAGAGTTCAATTCAATGTCTCAAACATAAGCTATTTTTACACCTCATCTTCAACTACACAAGAACCGCTACCATATCATTATTTCTTATCCCAAACAAAGATATACAAAATGGACACGAAACCGTTCTGAAAGCCAGAGAAGATACACTCAACGTGATAATTCTTGAGACACGCTTCTCATTGCCGGCCGAGACTTTGGATCTGTGAGAATGCATGCTAGTGCAACATTGTAAACACGAAGAAGTTCCTTTTGTATCCGCCCCTCGGTTGGTCGATAAGTGAGTCGTGCATCCAATATATCTGCCAATGATGTGTCGTGACCGGAAGATATGTTTAGACCTGTAAATCCGTTTTGACTTAGATCTTTTTTTTTTGGTAAAGGAGTATCCCAGGCCACTTTGGGCCCAGACTAATCTCCTGGAAAACAGGCCTATGGCCTGCGGGCATTCATCCCGTGGCCACAATGCTGCGAGTGGGACTCGAACCCGGACAACCGCTATGAAGTCCCCCAGACTCTTACCACCACGCCACAACCTTGTGAGATCCATTTACTTCCTTCGTGGTTGCAAGTGATTCCAAGCCAATTAAGTACATTGATCATTTGAAACAGCAATCAAGGAGAGCTTCTGCTTCTACAGATTTGTTATATAGGAGTCGTTGGATGAAAACAAGCCCCAAAAACAGAACTAGAATTTATTTGCATGTATATACCCAAGCCACACAATTCCATGAAAATTTTCTAACCCAATTCCATTATTCAATTCATCAAGATATTTTTAATTAATACACAATTATCGGTCTAGAATTAAATATAATATCTATTTAATTGGTCACTTCAATTTGTTGTTAGAAGCTTAACTCGTATATGAAAGGTTTTGAGCAAACCTACTACCACATGATATAGGCAACAGAAGCATATTTAAAATTATCATCTATGGCACAATACAAACTAACAACTTTTCAGGATACATATGTTCTAAATGATTAACTACAAAAGAATGAACCAAGATTACTTACTTGTTTATTGTGATTGTCGAAAACCACAATGTTAAATCAAACATTTGATCACGCTTCTTGGATGTTAAGGACCAATAGTATGAATCCCTCTAGTGGCTCACACTTAAGAACACCAAATACCAACAATCAAGAAGATGTTTAAACCTTAAACCTTTATTAGGGTTTACGATTTTGGGAGAGAGGGAGAGGGGGTCGACGACCACAAGAGAGAGAGAGGAAAAACTTGTTAGGGTTTGAACCCTAGCAGTTTATTTATAACCACTTTCCTGCTTCTCTATTTTACATTTAGCCCCCTTGAACCGATAAACTCGTTAAAACTATTTTAACCAATTATCATTTATCCCCTGTATTTTATATATAATTAATCTAATTAATTATATTTTAGCTTATAATTAATTTATCATCAAATGAAAAATTAATAAACTAATTGTTTCCCTTTATCCTTCTGATTGTTTATTTGGGTCTTAAGGGCAACCCAAAAGGACCTGCTATTATAAGAAATATGACCAATAGTTAATGACTCTGGACACTATATCCAACAGTCCCCCACTTGGACAAGTTATTAACTCTATTTGGTTCAATACTTTCAAATAATCAGCAAAGAGCAAGCCATCCAATGCAGCTGCCGAACTCTAATAAAGATTCGGTCCTAAATACGTGATTTAATGTTCCTTTGTTCTACAAGATATCATATGAACCTGAGACATGGATAAATGTCTATCTCATGGATCAAGATTATGTTTCCCGATTTTCGATATGTGTTGAATTCTTCAAACTACTCAATCGAACACATCAATTCTAGTCAGGGTTTGACCAAACACTTAATGTCAACACTAAATCATCGAGGGGCCCATGGATATCGCTTCTCCTGTTTAGGCAGAAGGAACAAATAAACTTTGACTACACAGTTCATTTCTACTCATTATATTATACATGGACATACCCTGTATAGCTGCCAGTTACGGTCAACGTTGGAGCACACCAAAGCATAACAGAATCCTAGAGCAGAACTCTATGTATCTCCGTTTGAAGAACATTAAATATTATTAACTCAAAATTACTCTGACTTAATCCATGAAGTAAACTTTTGAGTGCGGGTTGTTCTAATACTCAAATCACTATTATGTACTCATGAGTGTTAGTTGCATTCTCTATGTTTCTAACACTCCATGACAGTCTTGAATCACTACTTACTTCCAGGAGTATGGCTGACTGTGGAGGTTTAAGTAAACTAATACTCAGGAAGTTGGTTCTAAACATGCAAAACGAAACACGATAATAAATTAAATTTAATGGACGCAATCAACATATATTATAATCTCTACATAATAATCTCCAAATCAAATACAATTTATTGTGTTTTAATACATCAAACTAACAACTAAAACATTCAAGGTGTATTGATAATTTTAACACCTATGGCTTCAGTATGATACTCATGTTTGGGTCGAGTTAATGCTTTCGTGAAAGGATCCGCCGGATTCTCTTCAGTCGACACTCTACTCACCACGATCTGATTTTCCGCAACCTTGTGTCGCACAAAGTGATACTTCCTCTCTATGTGCTTTGACTTCCCATGGTCTTTAGGTTCTTTAGTCAATGCGACTGCACCTTCGTTATCACATAAGATTTCAATGGGTTCATTGATGCTTGGTACAACGCCCAGATCACCTATGAAATTCTTCAACCATGCAGCCTCTTTCACTGCTTCACTAGCTACAATATATTCTGATTCACACGTGAAGTCAGCCACTGTGTCCCGTTTGGAACTTTTCCAAGTCACGACCCCACCATTCAACAAGAACACCCATCCTGACTGCGAGCGGGAATCATCCCAATCTGTCTAGAAACTCGCATTAGTATAACCTGTTACTCGTAATTCATCTTTTCCACCGTAGACCAAAAACACATCTTTAGTCCTCCGAAGATACTTAAGAATGTTCTTTATAGCCGTCCAATGACTTTCGCCTAGGTTCCCTTGATATCTACTCACCATGCTTAAGGAAAATGAGACATCAGATCTAGTACATGTCATGGCATACATGATCAATCCTATAGCAGATGTGTAAGGAATTCGACTCATCCTGTCCAGTTCTTCACTAGTGCTGGGGCATTGATCTTTACTCAATCTTATGCCATGTTGCATGGGCAAATACCCTTTCTTAGATTCACTCATATTGAATTTCTTCAATATCTTATCCAAGTATGTACTTTGGCTAAGTCCAATTAAATGCTTGGTCCTATCTCGATAAATTCTTATCCCATGTATGTATGTTGCATTTCCCAAATCTTTCATGGCGAAACATTTCCCGAGCCAGACCTTTACATCTTGCAACATCGGAATATCGTTTCCTATGAGTAGTATGTCATCAACATACACGACTAGAAATACAACATTACTCCCACTAGCCTTAACATATACGGAGGACTCATCTTCGCTTCGAGAAAATCCAAACTCCTTGACCTTTTCATGAAAACAAATATTCCAACTACGAGACGCTTGTTTAAGTCCATAAATGGATCTTTCAAGCTTACAAACCTTATCTGGATGCTCGGTATGTACAAAACCTTCAGGTTGTGCCATATACACATCCTCATCAAGTTTCCCATTAAGGAAAGCGGTTTTTACATCCATTTGCCATACTTCATAGTCATGAAACGCAACTATGGCAAGTAATATCCTGATAGACTTAATCTTTGCCACTGGTGAGAAGGTTTCATCATAATCAATCCCTTGAGTTTGAGTGTAACCTTTCGCAACCAGTCTAGCCTTGAATGTGTGCACATTTCCATCTGTCTTCTTTTTGAAGATCCACTTACACCCAACTGTCTTGCGACCTGGTGTATGATCAACCAATTTCCAAACTTGGTTATCATACATAGATTGAATCTCGCTCTCCATGGCCTCTTTCCATTTGTCAGCCTCAGGGCCTGCCATTGCTTCCTTGTAGTTGGATGGCTCATCCACACTATCAAATGTTTTATCATTGACTAGTGTATCTCCTTCCTTTGTAATATGAAAACCCTAATAAAACTCAGGAGGTCGATTAACTCCACTAGTTCTGCGAAGAGGCGGTGGAGGTATGTTAGTTTCCTTAACAGGTGGTTCAACCTCATGTTGAGGGCTAGTGTCAACTATAGGTTCATCATTGGTTGTTTCTTGAATTTCTTCAAGATCAATACTACTCCCACTATCCTCTTTGGAAATGAGCTCCCTTTCCTGGAAGACTCCCCTTCTAGCTACAAATACTTTGTTCTCAGAAGGTTTGTAAAATATATATCCAAAGGATTTGTAGGGATAACCAATGAATCGACACTTCTCTGCTCTAGGTTCTAGCTTGTCGTTAGTTTCGCGTCGAACGAAGACTTCACAACCCCAGACCTTTATATGTGTTAACGAGGGACGAGTCCCAGTCCACATCTCAGAGGTGTCTTTGCAACCTTCTTAGTTGGAACGAGGTTTAAGATATGAGCTGCAGTTTCTAAGGCATAGCTCCAGAATGATATTGAAAGTGTAGCACGACTCATCATGGACCGAACCATATCAAGTAGCGTTCAATTTCTTCTATCAGAAACACCATTGAGTTGTGGTGTTCTGGGAGGAGATAATTGCGAAACTATTCCATAACCCCTTAGATAGTCGTAGAATTCATGACTTAAGTATTCTCCACCCCTGTCGGACCGGAGCATCTTGATCTTCTTGCCCAGTTGGTTTTCTACTTTGTTTTTGAATCCTTTGAACACTTCAAAGGTGTACGATTTGCTTTTCATCAAATAGATAAATCCATATCTACTGAAATCGTCAGTAAAGGTAGCAAAGTATCTCTCATCGTTTCTCGTGGCAGATCTGAAAGGTACACATACATCTGTGTGGATTAAGTCCAACAGATCCTTACCCCTTTCCATTTTTCCTTTGAAAGGTGCTTTTGTCATCTTGCCAAGTAAGCAAGACTCACATTCTTCATCCGACTTTAAGTCAAATGATTCCAAGATCCCGTCCGATTGGAGCTTCGCGATGCGTCTCTTGTTTATGTGGCCAAGACGATGATGCCATAACGACGACTTATCCAATTCACTATTGGAGGAACCAACATTTAGAGTTAAGTTATTATTATTTCTACCAGCACAAATCACGCTTTCATACACACCATTACAAGGAGAGGCTTTAAAATAAAAACAACCACGTTTATAAACTAAAATGCAACCATTATCAAATTGAAATTCAAAACCATCCTTGTACAATGCATGAAAAGAAATAATATTTCGAGCCATTTCCGACGAGTAGCAACAATCTAATAACTTTATTGAAAAACCACTACTAAGCACGAGCTCAAAATCTCCAATCTTGGTAACAGTGACAGTCATCCTGTTTCCCATGATCAGATTTAGCTCCCCATGTTTCAACGTCCTACTTCCCTTTAGTCCCTGAAAATTAGAGCAAATATGAGTACCACATCCCGTATCAAGGACCCAATAGTTAGAAATCGAAGTACTATGGATGTTAGAGCATAAATATGTTAGATACAAGATCATAGAAGACTGAAGATTGAAGTCAAAGCTGAAGTCAACTCTCAAGCATGAATGTCAAAGTCATTGTAATAAAGTCAAAGTCAAAGTTTGTGTTTTAGTTTCCTTGTTATGTTGCTTTATATAAATAGCTTTGTCTTTGTAAGATTGGCAAGTAAGTCATTGTAGAAGTGAACGGATGAGAGAAGAGATGTATAGAATATCATTCTAGAGAGAGAGTTTAGAGAGAGAAAGTGAGATTGTTGAATCAATGATATGTGATTTACAATTGTTCATCTTGATTGTTTGTAGTGATTAGAACTTGAATTAGGGACATTAACAATTGGTATCAGAGCAGAAGAAATTCAGAAACAGATTGATTTAAAGATTCTTGATCGACATTTTCAAGAACACGCAAGTTCTCTGTGATGATTTGAAGTTCGAGTTCTTGTGTTATTTTGGTCTTGTGACTGTTTGTTTTAGATTCGAATTGGTGTCGAGAACATTTGTTGTTTGAATTGATTAGCCAAATTCGTACTTGTTTAGTTTGAATTTTGAATTTTTGCAAAATTTTAGTTCGAAGTTTATCAACGTACTGTTCTAAATCAAATTGCAATCTCTAATGTTTTAGCTTGAAATTCATTGTTTGTAACCAGTTCGTGAGATTAAGTAAAGGAAATCTGCAGAATTTCAGATCAATTGGTAAGGATTTGAATCGATTTTTGTGCGAAAAATCAAGTTTTTGTTCGACAAAGGCAAGAACTCGCAAGATCTGGAAAATGCGCTAATGAAGAACTCGCACAAGACTGAAGAACTCGCACAAGCCTAAAACGTGTTTGAGGTAAAGAACTCGCAAAGGGTTATGTGCGAGAAGTAGAAACTCGCACAACCTTGCCTGCGAGTTTGTACTGTTCAATTTCTTTGGCGTGTGCGAAGTTGTTATGCGAGAAGTTGGGTTGCGAGAAGTGAAGATTGGAAATCTTTCTAAGTGTTGAACGTGCAGAAAATTTGCGAGAAGTGATTGGTTGCGAGTTTGCATTTAGCGCGAAGTAGTGTTTCCAAAATTTTCTAAGTCTCGAACGCGCAACTTCAAGAACTCGCACAAAGTGTTTAGCGCGAAGTGTCAAGAACTCGCACGTAGTAGTGTGCGCGAAATAGAAACACGCTAGTTCATCGTACGCGAAGTGAGAAACACGAAAGCTTCATTGTGCGCGAACATAGAACTCGCACGTCCTTGTGTGCTCGAACCTCTAAACTCGCACACTGTGTTATGCGCTAAGTTCAAATGCGCATAGTAATTTTTGCGCGAAACTTGTTCTCGTATCCTTTAGTGTGCGTGAAGTTTCAAAACTCGCAAGTTACTATTTTTGCGCGAAACTAATATTCTTTGGTTTGAGAGTTTCATACTTAGAATAATTTCTGACTTTTTCAATATTTGACCAAGTTTGACCTTTTGCAATATAGGTTGTTTATGAATTTCTAACGATCAAATTCAAGTTCTTTTTGTAACATATTTTCAAGATGAGTTTTTCTGATGATGAAGAGAAGATTGCCAAGCTCCGAATAGAGAACAAAAATCTCACTTCTTTAGTTGACTATTACTCAAAACGATCAAAACGATATAATGATGAAAGGAAGATACTGAGAGAAGAAGTGTTAGAGCAGAAATATGTTGGATACAAGATCATGAAGACTAAAGGTCAAAGTACAAGAAGTCAAAGTTGGAAAGTCAACTCTCAGTGAAAGTCAAAGTCCTTGTTAATAAAGTCAAAGTAAATGTTATTGTATTTTGTTTGTTTCCTTTGTAATTGTGTGAGGGTATAAATACCTTCAGTCTTTGTGTCCTTGGAATGAGTTGGTAACAAGTAAGCATGTGGTAAGAGAGCAGATTAGAGAAGTGTTGATTAGAAAATCATTCTAGAGTGAGAAAGTGAGAAAGTAGAGTGAGAAAGAAAGATTGTAATTGTTGAGAATTATTTCAATGACATGTGATTACGATTCTTGATCTTGTTTGTCTGTTTTCAATTAGAACTTGATAAGATTTGGGAATAACAATTGGTATCAGAGCAGATCCAGATTGAAATCAAATCAAGAAAGTTGTCGACACTGTGTTCTTGAGTTTTTGAATCTGATTTTGAGTTTTTGGTTGATTTAGTGTCTGTAATTGAAAAGAATGTGTTCGTATATTGTTTTAGAATGAGTTTGTATAGTTTAAATCATGAATTGCACTGTAATTGTTTGTAATTTTTGAGATTTTTGGAGTTGTCAAGTTCACGAGTCTTCGAACACTGTATTGGATCGATTTGTACATTTTGAGGTTTGTTGTTGAAATTAGTTGATTGTAATTTGTTCTAGATGTTTAGGTGAATGAATTCTCAAAGTTTCAGTTTGTAATTCTAAGTCTAGATAGGATTTCAGGAAAATCAGATCGTATTTGGTTGCAGATCTGAAGAACTCGCAAGCAGCTGAAGAACTCGCAAGTTTATCTTAAGAATTCGCAGAGTTCATTGTTTTTGCAGAAAGTTTTAAGAATTCGTAGTTTTCTTTAATTTCTGCAAAGTAATTGTTTCTGAAAACCTTAAGTACAGGATTCGCAGAACAAGTGGTTTACGAAAATCAGAGGATTCGCAGATTAAGTGTTTTTGAGATTTGCTCAGAATTCGCAGATATTCGAGTAAATTTTTTCCAAGGATAGAATTCGTAATCACAATACTTGAGAAAAGCTAAGGATTCGCAGATCTCAAGTCTGTGAAAAGTATAGAATTCGTAAGAGTTTTCTTTGCGAATTCTAGTTGGAACTTGCGAATTATAAATGTTTTTATTGGTTACGAATTTTGAAACTTGTGAATTCTAGAAACTTACGAATTCTTGAATTCTTAAGTTTGCGAATTCTGTGCTTGGTTCAAAACACTTGAGAATTTGTGGTGATTCGTTTGTATGTTGCGAATTCTTTGTATTTCTTTGTGAAGCCTGCGAATTTTAGACATAAGTGTTTTTCAGAAATTTCTTTGACAAGTTTATTTCAGTGTTTTTCAATATTCTTGTGATTTCATTTTGGACTAACGGTCAATTTCAAGTTTCTTATTGCTTATTAATCAAACAGGAGACTTCAAGAGACGCTCTCTCAATTGGCACTGATGTCAAGCCCCCAGTATTGTTCAAAGGGGAATATGAACAATGGAAAGACAGATTTTTGGATTTTATTGATCGGCAAACGAATCGAAAGAACATTCTAGCATCAATAGAAGATGGTCCAATGTCAAATTTTTTTAAGGAGATTCCAGCTGAAGGTAATGATTCAGATGGAGCTCCGAAAACAAAGAAAATTGAGAAAGAATATGCAAAATTCTCTGATGAACAAAAGAATCGGTTTGATGCTGATAAAAAGGCTAGATCTTTGCTTTTACAAAGCATGGCCAATGAGATCTATGTGGGATCAGCTTCAGAAGATGATGTTGGGTTCAAAAGTAGGCAACCAGATGAAGATAGATAACTGTATAAATAGTTATGAAGAGTTTAAAGCAAAGGAGAATCAGAGTCTGGAGGATACATATGAAAGGTTTGTTCTGCTTCTGAATGAGCTTTCCAAGAACAAAGTCACAAAGAAGCAAATCGAGAACAATGTTAAGTTTCTCAGTATCTTAAAGCCCGAGTGGAAAAAGGATACTCGTCGTATGAAGCAGATGAAAGATTTGAGTGAGATTCCACTACATGAAGTCTACGAGACTCTACGGGAAAATGAGGGAGAGGTGGAAGAGAAAAGATCTGAGAAAAAGAAAATTGAGAAGGCTGTTGATCCCATTGCATTGGTGGCTGAAAAGAAAGAGAAGGAAAAGAAAGAGAAGAAGAAAAAGAAGAAGATAGTGGTTTCTAGTTCTGAATCAAAGTCTGAATCTGATGGAGATGATGGAGAGAATCTAAAGCAAGCAATGTTGTTACTGACCCGTGCTTTTCAAAAGAAATTCTACAAGAAACCGGGTTCTAATGCTCAGAGATATTCTTCATCAAGCTCAAAGAACCACGAGCATAGAGAAAGAGTGGAAGGAAGTAGATTTGTTGAGAAGAAACCGGAAGAAAAGAAAAAGTTTGTGAATGACTACACCAGTACTGAAAAGAAAGGTGATGATCTGATCAAATGCTACAACTGTGGCAAGGTCGGACATTACGCAAAAGATTGTCGGAAGCCAAAGGTTCGCAACTCGGAGTACTACAAAAACAAAATGCTCTTGGCCAAGCAACAGGAAGTTGGCAATGCATTAATGGCAGAAGACGAATTCTGGTTGGATCATTCTGATGTGGAGGAAGAACAAGAAGAGTCAGTTCACTTATGCTTAATGGGAAAAGAGGTGAAAGATGATGATTCTGATGATGAGACTGCTGACGAGGTAATGAACTTAACTGAAAATGATTTCATGACCAAAATTGAAGCCATGATGGTCGAACTTCAAGACCTTCAATCCAAACTGAAAAAGGAAAAAGACAGAGTTGTTAGGAGAAATCAACAGATCTTTGAACTTAATAAATCAGTTATTGGGAACAAAGATTTAATTGATTCTCTACGCAAATCTGCCTCTGTTTTTAGAAATGAAAAGGATTGTTTTGAAAGTAAGATTTCTGATATTGAAAAACAATTGTCTAAGTCTGATTCTGAAAAAGAAGAATGTGTTCTAAAAGCGTTTAAACTGCAGGTTGAGAACAAGACTTTAGAGCAAAAGGTAAATGGTCTGGAAGCAAAACTATATATTCGAGGACAAACAGATCAAACGATTTTCTTGAATACACCTAATGAAGAAGTTGATTTTAAAGAAAAATGGGGACTAGGTTATGATAATCCTCATTACCTAGAAAAAGCTATCAGAAAACAGCCAACTATATATAATGCAAATTATATGTATGCTGCTGATAAATATCCTCATTTGAAACCCAAATTTATTACCAAAGCATCAAAAGAAGTTGAGGACAAAGAAGATGAGAAAAGAATGAATTTAAAAAAAATGCAACTACCATTCTGTTATGAAAGACTGAATGATAGTTATCTTTTTAAAACATCAAAATTTCTTTCAAATGATTATTTTGCTAGTTATTCTTCTACTGAGATGGAGACAAAACCTGTTCAAGCTAAAATTTATGTACCTCCACTATTCTTAGAAAGCAAAATAATTGAATTATAAAATATTTTATCTGATAAAAGAATTTTGGGTGATCTAACACAAGATGTATTTTCTACAGTGTTGAAGAACACATATTTTCATTTTAAATCTAAAGTGTGTTCTCCATCTTCTAAAGTACTTCAAACTTCTGAGACTGATTTTGATGATTTATTTGAGTCTGCAAATGATTTTCTAAATTCTGATGAAGTGTGTATAGAGGAAATTGATATGTTTGACTTTAATGCTCCACTTCCAAATCATTCTACTTTTGTGATAAATGGACAAGTTTTACCAAGTGTTCATGAAAAAGGTGAATCATCAACTAAGGTTGGTGAATCATCAACTAAGGTTGGTGAATCAGTTTCTGTGAATGCTGATTACTATACAAAGGGTAAGAAACATAAGAAACAACGCTCACAGAAACAGAACAACACTGGTAAATACAAGAAAAATCAATTTCAGAAATCTGATTTTCCTAATAAATCTAAATTATGTGTTTCAGATTTAAGAAAGAAAAGGTCGGAAGAGCGATCTAAATGGCGACCTAAAAGGAAGAGTGATGAAAAGCCAGAATCAATTACTGATAGTTCTTGTAATAGATCAACTAGTAGTGTGCGTGATGTAGTTGGTTCTATTGCTTCTTCAAATAAAAACCTTGTATCTTCTTACAAGAGATACTCAATAAAGCAATTGTTCCAATTATCTCGTCCTACTACTAAATCTTATTCTTATCAGTGAAATGATTTTGCTTATCATCATAATTCTAATGATTGGTTTGGATCTTATCATGTTTATTCTTCTAAATCAAATGTTTTCAAAAAAATTCAAAGGAAAAGAGGACCCATATTCAAATGGATGCCAAAATCTTGTACTAATCTGTTAGGACCCTTTTTTAAATGGGTACCTAAAATTGTTGTTTCATGATTTCTCTTGCAGACCCGACATATGTGGTACTTGGATAGCGGCTGTTCTAAGCATATGACCGGGCATAAAGCTTTATTGTCTAATTATACAGAGAAATTCAGTGGTAATGTACAATTTGGGAACGACCAGTTTTCACCAATCTTAGGATTTGGTGACATCAATCAAGACAATATAATGATTAAGAAGGTGAGTTATGTCGAAGGCTTAGGTCACAACCTGTTTAGCATCGGTCAATTCTGTGATAAAGGGTAGAGGTAAATTTCAAAGCTAAGAGATGTTCGGTACGTACTGAAGATGGCAATGAACTCTTAGTTGGCACTCGAAAGACAAATCTCTACACCATCAATCTTTCAAAGGTCCAAAATGATAATCAGGTTTGCTTACTGACAAAAGCTTCGATGCAGCAAAGTTGGCTTTGGCACCGACGGCTGTCACACCTGAATTTTCATTATATCAACAAATTGGTCAAAGGAAGATTGGTGAATGGACTTCCTGAACTGAGATACGAAAAAGAACACTTGTGTGCAGCGTGTGAAAAAAGGAAGATGAAGAGAGTTCCACATAAACCAAAGCCTGAACCTAGTACCAGTTCTCCATTAGAGTTGTTGCATATGGATCTTTGTGGTCCGATGCGAACGCAGAGCTTAGGCGGAAAGAAATATGTTCTTGTTATCGTGGACGATTATTCGCGATACATGTGGGTCAAATTTCTACGGTCAAAATATGAGACGCCCGAAGTACTCATTACATTTCTAAAGACGATCCAGGTGAATCTGCAGAAACCAGTCAAGCTTCTTAGAACTGATTACGACACAGAGTTTAAAAACAGAACTATTGAAGAGTATCTCGCATCGGTCGGGATATCACATCAATACTCTGCTACTCGTACGCCCGAACAGAATGGAGTAGTCGAAAGGCGAAATCGAACGCTAGTCGAGGCCGCTCGCAGTATGCTCAGCCAATCAGATTTACCTCTATTTTTGTGGGTAGAAGCTATTTCGACTGCGTGCTACACTCAAAATCGTTCCATGATACATCGCAGATTTCAAAAGACTCCGTATGCTTTGATCAACAACCGAATACCGTCTATCAAATATTTTCATATATTTGGGTGTAAGTGTTTTGTGCTCAACGACAGAGAGAACCTCAACAAGTTCAGTGCTAAGGAAGATGAGTGCATCTTTATTGGATATTCTTCTACATCTGCTGCATATCGAGTTTATTTGAAGAAGTCAAAGACTGTTATCGAAAGTGTAAACGTCACATTCGATGAGGAAATGGCTTCTGAACAAGTCAGTTCAGAACCCGTGTTAACTGGAGTGTTAGCTTCTGGACAACTTAGTTTAGAATCTGTATCTGAAAAGAACAAATCAGATGAAGCATCAACGTCTACTAATCATTTATTTGATTTAGATATTTTATTTGAACTGTTTTATGATGAATATCTTGGGTCTAATATGAATAAACTTGTTGTGGTTGACAGGATAGAAGATTCAACGGTTAATCATCCAACCACTTCAGATGTTTCCACTGAATCAAATTCCCCGATTCAGCAAGATATTCCAGTTCAAATGCCTACTCCTATAGTTGAAGTTGTATCTACTAATGATGATCCAGAAGTTGCTGAGACAGTAGGATGTGATGTAAGGACAAATCAACAAACTGAACAAGCTGTACCTACTGAAGCTTCTGCACCAAATACTTCAACTAAATTCCTCCCTCATACTGTTCAAACTGAAGAACCTATAAGTGGATTTTTAGATGACAACCATGATCAATCTTCATCTACTCCACTCCCTCATGAACATCGCTGGACCAAAGAGCACTCTCTACACCAAGTAATCGGAGATCTAAACAAGTCGGTGCAAACTAGGTCAACAACTTTGAATCAATGTATGCATGACTCATTCCTCAGCAAGATAGAGCCCACTCGTGTATCAGAGGCTCTAGCTGATTCGGATTGGGTGTCTACTATGCAAGAAGAGTTAAACCAGTTCGAAGCCCTAAAGGTCTGGAGACTAGTGCCAAAACCAGAAGTAAAAACCGTTATCGGCACTAAGTGGGTATTCAAAAACAAGAAAGACGAAGATGGTATTGGTATAAGGAACAAAGCAAGACTTGTTGCCAAGGGATATAGGCAAGAGGAAGGCATAGACTACGACGAGACATATGCTCCAGTAGCGCGTATAGAGGCAATCCACATGTTTCTAGCCTACGCAGCTCACAAGAACTTCACTGTCTATCAAATGGACGTGAAGACTGCGTTTCTAAATGGCATCCTTAAGGTGGAAGTCTACGTCTCTCAGCCAGAAGGGTTTGTTAATCCAGATAAGCCAAATCACGTCTACATCTTGGATAAAGCCTTGTATTGTCTGAAACAAGCCCCTCACGCCTGGTATGATGTTCTATCTAAATTCTAAAGTTGATACCACTTTGTTTATTAAAAAGGAAAAAGCCGATATCATTCTTATTCAAATATATGTAGATGATATTATATTTGGTTCTACAAATCCTAAATACTGTAAGAACTTTTCAAATCTCATGGTGTCACGTTTTCAGATGAGTATGATGGGAGAGATGAATTTCTTTCTCGGATTACAAGTCAAACAATTTTCAACGGGGATTTTCATTAATCAATCTAAGTACATTTTTGATATTCTTCGGAAATTCAAAATGGAAAATTGTAAATCTATTGGAACCACAATGGCACCAGGTACTAAGATTAACACCGATCCTTCGGGAAAAGCTGTTGATGTTAGGACTTATAGAGGTATGATAGGATATTTAATGTATCTTACTTCAAGTAGACCAGATATAATGTTTTCAACATGCTTGTGTGCTAGATATCAGGCTGATCCTAAAGAATCCCATTTGGCTGCTGTCAAACGGATTTTTAGATATCTGCAGGGGACTGCAGATCTTGGTCTGTGGTATCCTAAGGATACAGGGTTTGAACTAACTGCTTATTCAGACGCAGATCATGCAGGATGCATGCTGGACAGGAAGAGCACTTCAGGTCATATTTAATTCCTTGGAGACAAGCTCGTTAGCTGGGCGTGAAAGAAACAATTATGTGTTCCACATCGACTGCTGAAGCAGAGTATGTAGCTGCTGCAAGTTGCTGCTCTCAGGTCTTGTGGATGTGAACACAGCTTCGAGACTATGGATTCAAGTTTGATAAAATACCGATCTATTGTGACTCGAAGAGTGCTATCGCAATATCAGCTAATCCTGTGCAACACACTAAAACAAAGCACATTGATGTCATGTATCATTTTATTAAAGATAATGTAGAAAAAGGTACAATAGAACTTTACTTTGTAAAAACTGATTATCAACTTGCAGATTTGTTTACCAAAGCTTTAGATGAAAATAGATTCAATTTTCTTGTGTCTAAGCTTGGTATGCTAAATCTCAAGGTCTAATTAGTAATTACCTATTAAAGTTTCTTTTATTGTAATTTTTCATCATTTCTTTATCATTATTTCTGAAAGGATATATGCACTTTAACATGTTGTTCATGTTCTCAGGGGGAGTGAGACAAGATTCTAAGATGATTAATATTATTTTGAGGGGGAATTTATAGAATTTAACTGCTAATTTTTTTTGTGATGCATGAATTTAGGGGGAGTTTATGCGTACAACAAAAGGAGTAAGGACATGATTTCTGATTATTTTAGATCAGAACTCGTACTTTAATCGTTTTACTGCTTTATGTCATTTTAATTTTTAATAAATTTGTGAATAAAGTTGCTTTGACATGACTTTGAGACTTGTGCAGAATGAGAGAAGCTATCAAGATCATATCTTTATGACTTCAGCTAACTTCATGAGATTTAAGACTGCATAGAAAGGTTAAATTTCTTATCTTAATCTCATATATGGTTGAAAGACGGACGACTTTCAATCATAGAAAACATGTTCTTAAATGCTCAAACCACTTCCCGATTCTTAAACAACTTTCATGAATTGGAAGTGTGATTTTTAAATGTTTTCATTTTACTTATGCTTAAATGTTTTACAAACCGTGTGTTTCCAAAGATAATTACTTGCGTATTGTCTTTTCTATATACTTTCACGTATTCACACACACCGGTTTGAATTTTTGTTCAAAATGTTCTTACCATGTCTCAAATTTGAAACATATTTTTTCGATGGTAAGACACCCCGCTTGTATTTCAATGAAATTTTGAGCGTTATTTCATTTCTGAAACGTTTTTTAAGACTGTCTATATTTTGATTCGTATAGACAATATCCATTATTCTTGACCATAAGCTCTGATTGATATATCATTTGATTCTGATTATTTTTCATACAATGTCAGATTTTCAAACAAGTCTCTTGCATTCATATTCATTCATTCAATTTTCTTGTTTAAAAATACTTCAATGTTTAAAAATGCTCATATATTCATGATTATATTATGAGCATATATACATCTGACATTTGTATATTTGTGCTTTAACTGATAAAGTTAAACCATTTTTGAGCAACATTGATTTTCATAGGAAATTATGGGTTCTTTGTGCTAGGACTTAACTAAACTTCTATGGATTCACGATTACCAATGTTTCCTACCCAAGAAGTTAATCCATAGTGATTGAGTGAGAGGAGTAAAAAAGAAATAAGTGTGGGTTGTGTGTTGAGGTAAAATGGAAAAGATATTTTGGTTAGATGTGCGCTTAATGATTAAAAGAAAGAGGGTGTGAGATCAGAGTAAAAGAATATCAAACTCTGCACGAACTACTTTCTGAGTCGGGCAGCCACATTACTAATGTTTCACAATTCTTGGTGAACATTATTGAAACAGGCAACTAGCCCATGCCAACTCTTGATAAAAACCCCAATAGCAACTCATTTTCTTCTTAAAAAGAAAATGTTTCATATTTTAAGGGGACGCAACACATAATCTATCTGATTTTCATTTGGAAAATCTGGATATGGAAAAAGAAGGAAGTCTGCCCCACCTTCGCACTTCAGTCATGCACATCGAGTCTGTGTTTATCTACTGTTGTCTCAGTGGGTTACACAATGTTTAGCCTTTATAAAAGCAATCATCATGCGCTTAATTCTTTCTACACTAGCACGAACACACAAGGAATTTGTTTTCTTGTCATAACACACATAGAAATTTCCTTTGTGGTGTTTCGATGATTGGATGGAAGCCCTGGGGGAGTGAACATCAAAAAGCTCCTTTCCTATGTGTATCCGTTACACACAGTAACTTCGTGTTACTGACATGCACATTAACTGATTCATTTTTTGATTCAGGTGTTACATTCCTATTTTGTCTAGATTTGCAAAGATCTGTATGAATACATTGTTCGATTTGGCAACAAATCAGAGGCTCATTATCAAAGATCAGTGGTCAGATAGAATTCCAGAGACATTTCTTGGAGAAAGTTTTGATGCTATAGATGCTCTATTCATAAAAAAAGGGAAGATAATTTACAGAAATGTCAGATTCAGAAATTTCAAAGTTAAAGATTTGAAGAAGATAAAGTTTGAAAGTTTGAAAGATTGTTCATGCAAAGTCAGAAATGTTTGAAGATGTGCTGATTTTACTGAAATTTTCTTTGAAGAGTATTTGTTGAAGCAAGTCGAGTTAAATCTGAAGATAATTTCTTTCTGAAGTCTGAAAGAGTTTCTGTGATAATTCTGAAGAGATTATTGAAGATCGTTTCTATCATATTTTGGGGAGATTGTTAATTTTGCTCAGAGGCAGACTTGGGAAGAAAACTTGTTGCAAAGAAGGAGATTGTACTTTTTGAGCTTAAAGTGAAGACTGAACTGCTAAATGTTTTTAAAGATGATCTTGGATCCAAAGGGGGAGATTGTTAGAGCAGAAATATGTTGGATACAAGATCATGAAGACTAAAGGTCAAAGTACAAGAAGTCAAAGATGGAAAGTCAACTCTCAGTGAAAGTCAAAGTCCTTGTTAATAAAGTCAAAGTAAATGTTATTGTATTTTGTTTGTTTCCTTTGTAATTGTGTGAGGGTATAAATACCTTCAGTCCTTGTGTCCTTGGAATGAGTTGGTAACAAGTAAGCATGTGGTAAGAGAGCAGATTAGAGAAGAGTTGATTAGAAAATCATTCTAGAGTGAGAAAGTAGAGTGAGAAAGAAAGATTGTAAATGTTGAGAATTATTTCAATGACATGTGATTACGATTCTTGATCTTGTTTGTCTGTTTTCAATTAGAACTTGATAAGATTTGGGAATAACAAGAAGTTAGTGCATTAAAGATGATAAATGAAGATCTTCTGAAACAGACTTCTAGGCTTAATGAAGAAAAGTTACTGATTTTGGAATATGAGAATTTTGAGCTAAAAAGACAGATCTCAGATTTGGAAGATCAATTTGTCAAGTCCCAGTATTCAGAATCTGATGGTAAGAATGACAAGAAGGAAAAGAGTTTGGAATCTTAAAATGAAGAGCTGAAAATAAAAATATCAGAGTTGGAGCTAAAAATAAAAATATCAGAGTTGGAGCTGAAACTAGAGAAAGAGATAGTTTTGAGCAAGAAAAGAAAGAATTTGCAAAGAAATTCTCAGAGTTTTCCAGAAAGAGTGTTGAAGAGAAGAAGATAGTTGAACTGAAATGTATAAAGCTTTCTCAACAAATATCTGATTTTGAGAAAGTGATTATTTTGGAAAGAGAAAAGTTTGATAAAGAGAAGAAAATCATAGAACAAAATAATGTGGGAATTTTCAAAGAAATATCTGGTCAGAGAAAGGATGCTGAGAAGGAATTTGAAGAAGAAAGAAATATCTTTGAGGCAGAGATCAAGAAGCTTACTGACAAGCTATCTGAACTATCAGAAAGTGCACTGAAAGAGAAGAAAGTGAAGTCTGAATTCAAGAAAGAGATTGACCGACTTGTCAAAGAAAGAGACAATTATTCTTCAAAGATACAAGAGCTTGAGAACATTATTTCAAAGGTGGTGGTGACTGAGCAAACGACTCCAGAGTCATAAATCCACACACCTAGAAATGATCCAGCTGATTCTGACTGTTCATTCAAGACAACTGCAAGCTCACATCAGAAAACTGTTTCTACAAGAAGGCCAGTTAAATCACATGATCAGATTCGTACTACTAACATTTTCTATGATCAAAATGTAGATGGTTCAGGTGCACATAGAAGAAGGAGATATGAAGAAGAGAAACTGGTTTGGAAGGTGAAATCAGTTGATGATGAGAAGAATGTTGAGAAGAAAGAAGAAAAGAAAGGAAAGAAGGAAGAGAAGAATAGTAACAAATCATTTGTACATGCATCAAAAGGCAAGAAGAACAAAGTACTGAAAGGTAAACCTGATCTTGCTTATTCGAGAGTAAACCTGATCTTGCTTATTCGAGAGATCAAGTGATCAGGTTGTCTAAAAAGAGGTATTGTTCTTACTGTCGTACTTATGATTTTGTTCATCAAACTAGTGATCATTACTGGTATGGTTCTTATTCTATTACTCCTAACCGAACTGCAACTCACAAACATGGACCCAAATACCAGTGGGTACCAAAGCCGAAAGATGATTTTGTGTTGCATCCATCTCAAGTAAAGGGGGAGTAAGAGAACTGAGGCTTTTGAATACTACAGTTCAGGACCCGTACTTCAGTGATAAAGAGTTTGACTTCTAAACACAACAGTTTAGGACTCGCTCTTCAATGATCAAAAGAAATGATGCTCCCGGGCTGATAAGAGATTGTACTCCGATACTTAAATGAAGATATCAACCTTTAAGGGGGAGTACATATTTTTTTTCTGAAAATATGCATTCGGAAGATATGATGATCTACACTTCAGGGGGAGTTATAGATCTATATCATGTGCTTTTTCACTGACATATTTTAGATGCATAATTTCAGGGGGAGTAAGAATTATGATTTCTGATTATTTCAGATCAGAACTCGTACATTCAATGTTTTACTGCTTTATGTCATTTTATTTTTCAATAAAATTGTGAATAAATTTTGTACTTTGACGGACTTTGTGACTGATGCAGATTGAGAGGATACTTAATGATCATACCATTATGACTTTAAGCTGACTTGATGAGATATCTTAATCTCATACGTGTCTGAAAGATGGACAACTTTCAGATATGAAAACATGTTCTTAAATGTTCAAATCACTTCTGATTCTTAAGCGATTTCATGAATATAGGAGTGTGATTTTAAATGTTTTCATTTTAGTTGTGCTTCAATGATCAACAAACCGTGTGTTTCCAAAGATAAATACTTGTGTATTGTCTTTTTCATATACTTTCAAGTATTCACACACATCGGTTTAAATTTTGTTGAATTTGTTCTTACTATGTCTCTAAATTGAAACAATATTTTTCGATGGTAAGACACCCCGATTGTTATTCAACGTTTGAGCGTGATTTCATTTCTAAACGTTCTTTCAAGAATGTCTATATATTGGTTCGTATAGACAAAATCCAATTTGTGCTGACCTGCGCCTAATCGATAAATCATTTCGATATTGATCTTTTTGATACAATGTCAGATTTTCAAACAAGTTTCTTGTATTCATTTTATTCATTCCATTTTCTTGTTTGAAAAGTCTTCAATGTTTAAAAATGCTCAAATCTTCATGATTACATCTCTGAGCATACATATATCTGACTTGTATTTCATATTTTGTGCTTTAACTGACAAGTTAAACCAGTTGAGCAACATATACTTTTAGGAAAATTACATAGGTTCTTTGTGTGAGCATAAATGAAACTTCTATGGATTCACGTTAACCAGTGTTTCCTACCCAAGAAGTTAATCTTTGAGTGATTGAATGTCTGAAGAGTCAAAAAGAAATGAGTGTGGGTTGAGTGATGAGGTAAAATGAAAATGAGAGTTTGGTTAGAAGCGAGCTCAATGTTTAAAAAGAAAGAGGGTATGAGATCAGAGTAAAAGAATATCAAACTCTGCACCAACTTTTTCTGAGCCGGACAACTACATTGCTAGTGTTTCACAAATCTTCGTGAACATTTTTGAAACAGGCAACTAGCCCATGCCAACTCTTGATAAAAACCCCACCAGCCACTCATTTTCTTCTTAACAAGAAAATGTTTCATATTTTCTGGGGACGCATCATATAATCTATCTGATTTTCATTTGGAAAATCTGGATATTGAAAAAGAAGGAAGCTTGCCCCACCTTCGCACTTCGATCATGCACAATTGAGTCTGTGTTATACTACTGTTGTCTCAGTGGTTTACACAATTTTGAGCCTTATAAAAAACAATCATCATGTGCTTAATTCTTTCTAACACTTGCACAAACACACAAGGAAATTTTTTTTCTTGTTATAACGTTCATAGAAATACTTTTGTGGTGTTTCGATGATTGAATAGAAGCCCTGGGGGAGTGAACATCAAAAAGCTCCTTTCCATTGTGTATTCGTTACACAGTGACTTCGTGTTACTGACAGACATCTTAACTGATTCATTTGTTGATTCAGGTGTTACCTTCCTAATTTGTTTGGATTTGAAAAAATTCGGATAAATATCTTTTAGATCGATAGATAATCAGAGGCTCTTGTTCAAAGATTAATGGTCAGTTCAGTTTTTCAAAGACATTTATTGTCAAAGTTTTGATGATTTTATGCTCTAATCATCAAAAAGGGGGAGAAGAGTTTAAGAAGTGTTGGTTGATAAAGAGAAAAGTTCAAGAAGTGTTTAATTCAGAAATGTTATAGATGGGGAGAAGATAAAGAAAGTTATTGGAAAGTGTTCAAGAATTGATTGATTGAGAAAGATTGTTGAAGATTTTTCAAAATTCAAAGATTTCTGAAGACAAGCTAAATTTTACAGAAATTTTCTTTGAAGATAATTTGCTGAAACAAATCGAGCTGAAATTGTAGATAATGTTTTTCTGAAGACTGAAAGAGGTTTGAGATAACCTTGGGGAGATTGTTGAAGAGCATATCTACCATCTTTGGGGGAGATTGTTATTTGTTTAAAGACAGACTTCGAAAGATTACAGATTGTGAAAGATCAAAGAAAGAAGAAATTGTTTCAGGCATAAATAGAAGACTGTTTTTCAATGCTAAAGTTTATCAAAGGAGGAGATTACAGTTACGGAACTTAAAAATAGAAGATTATTCTGCAAAATCTTTTTGAGATGATCTTGAATCCAAAGGGGGAGATTGTTAAAGCATAAATATGTTGGATACAAGATCATAGAAGACTGAAGATTGAAGTCAAAGCTGAATTCAACTCTCAAGCATGAATGTCAAAGTCATTGTAATAAAGTCAAAGTCAAAGTTTGTGTTTTAGTTTCCTTGTTATGTTGCTTTGTATAAATAGCTTTGTCTTTGTAAGATTGGAAAGTAAGTAATTGTAGAAGTGAACGGATGAGAGAAGAGATGTATACAATATCATTCTAGAGAGAGTTTAGAGAGAGAAAGTGAGATTGTAATATGAGATTGTTGAATCAATGATATGTGATTTACAATTGTTCATCTTGATTGTTTGTAATAATTAGAACTTGAATTAGGGACATTAACAATGGAGTTCAATCATAAAAATACCCGAGGTGCCACACCCTTTGACCTTGTTCTTTTTCAAGTCCTCCAGATATTTTGGGCAGCTTCTCTTCCAATGGCCCTTTTCTTGACAGTAAAAGCATATGGCCTCTTTAGGGTCACTTATGGGTGGTATGTCAGAAGAATCAACTTTTCTCTTAAGGCCTTGGTTGCGAGGAACAACTTTAGCCTTTCCCTTCCCTTTGGGATGAGAAACTTTCTTCTTCTTATAGCCACCTTCCCTAATGGCCAGGACGGGAGCAGTTGAGTGAGCACTTTGAGTCTTACCCATACTTGCTTCAGCAAATCTCAACATGCCATGGAGCTCCATCAAGATCTTGTCTATATTGTTCATATTGAAGTTCACTATGAACTGTTTATATGCCCCACTAAGAGAGTTTAGCACCATGTCAATGGCAAGCTCTCTTGGGAAATCCACACCTAGATTGCCCAACCTATCAATGTACGCCTTCATCTTTTGCACATGCTCACATACAGGGGCACCGTCCTGTTGCTTACATTCCACAAGCGATTTTACGACTTGGAACCTTTCTTGCCTCGCTTGCTCCTGAAACATTTCACGAAGCTGCTCATTTAGTTCAAACGCCCCCATGTTCTCGAAACTCTTTTGAAGTTCCCGGGACATGGACGCCAACATGAGACACACGACTTTTGTGGATTCCGCGAATTGCTTGTTATATTCAGTTACCGCTTCAGAGCTTGCATCATCATTAAGTATAGGAAGATCCTCGTCGAGCAAATACTCCATGTTTTCGTACCTCAAGGCAATTCTCAAGGCACAAATCCAATCCAAGTAGTTTGACCAAGTCATCTTATCTTTACTTAGGATAGAGAGTAACGTAGGGTTAGATGTTGAGTGAGTAGGAGGAGGAGGAGGAGGAGGAGGAGGAGGAGGAGGAGGAGGAGGAGGAGGAGGAGGAGGAGGAAGATTTTCAGCCATCTGTAGATATAGTTTTAGTTAGTTTCATATTTATTTACCCGGAAATATTTAACAAGGTTAGGATCCATATTTTACTCTATGATGTGAAAAGGGATGTCGTAATCACATCACAAAGTTATTTAGGTAAACAAATGCTATTTGTTAATTTCATTCACTATGAAACTCCTAGGTCTTTTTAGATTCATTGATTTATGTCAATGGCATGTTAATCTCGATTATGCTTATCTTCTATTTGTGACTGGGATGCCGAGGATCACAAACTAGATAGTGAATCGACCATGCAAAAACACATGGACCCCTCGGCTCAAGTACGCTTGAGAATCACAAGTGCCACATCATTTTCGACTATAGTTTCACATTAACGTGCCGATAAACCGCACATGCTCCGTTAACAAACTATAAAAATATGTGTGTTCTTTTCATGGGTAGCATAAGACTTTCACATTTCTTAGTATATCTAAAACGAGATTTTAGTTTTATACTTCATAGTTAAATACTTTTAACTTGTCATATTGACCTATCAAACCTTTTCGGTAATCCCACTAGTCCACACAAGAGGCGGTGAGTATGGTAACGCATGGCGTTTTAAAAACCATTGACTCATTCGGCAACCATATTATAGGCAACCTCCTTAAACCCCCTTAGAGTGCTTATAGTGAGTACACATAGTCTCGGTTTGACTATCAATGTATAGTTTAATTTTATATATATATATATAATATACCTTAATTATATATATATATAAATTGAATGGAATTTTAAAACAATTTAAAATTATGATTATCTAATTAATTCTAATTAACCATGTGAGGACACATTTAATATTTAATATAATCGTTTCCATAATTAATTCCAATTAAACATGTAAGGATACATGTTAATAATTAATGTAGATATTTAAATTTATGATTATCTAATTAATCTATACTATATTATAAAACACGGATAAAAAACTCTTACATACAAATTATTAGGCACATGGTACCATCATTTTATATAAGATTTTAAAAATATCTTAATTTACAAGTATCAAAGCACAAGATACATATTACTACTGCAGGCTTCTAACATCCACCAATTTGGTATGTGCAGAGCCTTCCTTTTATGCAGATTTTTTCATGTATCACTATTAATTAATATATTATATTACTATATTTTTTTTAATTATATTATTAAATATGTAATTGGTTATTTTTTTCTAGATGTCATTAAAATATATAAGATAATCATTGAATTCTAACAAAATACTTAATTTTTTTATATAAAAACATTATATTATTAAGCCTAAATTAAACAAATTTATAAAAAAACATTATCATTTTCTCAAAACCATCCAAAATCGTACTGTAAATCGAGAAAAAAATAAAATGAAACATTAAAATTGTGATGTATCTCGTTGTATTGCGCGTGTATGTTTATAGTTCTAATTAACCATGTAATGACACATTTAATAATTAATATAATCGTTTCCATAATTAATTCCAATTAAACATGTAAGGATACATGTTAATAATTAATGTAAATATTTGACATACAATTTATATTCACTATATAAATAATGTTTAATATTTATCTTACAATATTATTCAAACTTAAATATATATGTAAGATTATCTATTCAATATTTGCCAAAACTCAAATTTATGTATTTAAGGCAAGTTAGGAAACTAGCCAAAAACAAATAGGGTTTAACATTGCATAAAAAACGACTACCCTATACCCTTTACAGATTTTGATAAAACTTACAAGATTTGAACAAAACATAATCGCTAATAATTTGTATGCAAGTTAAAAAAAACTTAGTTTCTAAAAATTTGGTTTTGAGGTCATGACCATGAAACCCTAACTTAGGGATTAAGCAATCCAATGGCCAAAAAAAAAAAATTGAAATCGTAACCTCAAACCCTATTTTTCGAAAACTTTAAACCAACACAAATAGTTTTGCAAATCAAATTGAAACTACTTTTGAGCTAATATCTAAGAACCTTGGCTCTGATATCACTGAAAGGTTTTAAGCAAACATACTACCACATGATATAGGCAACATAAGCATATTGAAAAGTATCATCTATGGCAATACAAACTAACAACTTTTCAGGATACATATGTTCTAGATGATTAACTACAAAAGAATGAACCAAGACTACTTACTTGTTTATTGTGATTGTCGAAAACCACAATGTTAAATCAAACCTTTGATCACGCTTCTTGGATGTTAAGGACCAATAGTATGAATCCCTCTAGTGGCTCACACTTAAGAACACCAAATACCAACAATCAAGAAGAGGTTTAAACCTTAAACCCTTATTAGGGTTTACGATTTTGGGAGAGAGGGAGAAGGGGTCGACGGCCATAAGAGAGAAAGAGAGAGGAAAAACTTGTTAGGGTTTGATCCATAGCAGTTTATTTATAACCACTTTCCTGCTTCTCTATTTTACATTTAGCCCCCTTGAACCGATAAGCTCGTTAAAACTATTTTAACCAATTATCATTTATCCCCTGTATTTTATATATAATTAATCTAATTAATTATATTTTAGCTTATAATTAATTTATCATCAAATGACAAATTAATAAACTAATTGTTTCCCTTTATCCTTCTGATTGTTTATTTGGGTCTTAAGGGCAACCCAAAAGGACGTGCTATTATAAGAAATATGACCAATAGTTAATGACTCTGGACACTATATCCAACAGTATACACCCATATTTGTGTGTGTTGCAAATGAACCAATTAAAAATTAGGATCAAGATATCTTGGGGGCCCTTGCCTTCTTCTTAGGGCTCAATAAGAAAATTTACTAAAAAATCAATTTTTATAGCTTTTTTGAAAAAAAAAATTGGTGGGTTTTGTTGGGGGCTAGGACCCTACCAACAAGCAATGTATCCGCCCTCTGGTTATACATTACCAGAGGTAGTCGACCAAAAGCACGACCAACCAGAGCCTCTGGTCCGATTTTCAGAACTAAGTTTGAAAATTACACCTCTTGATCTTAAACTCCAAACTGATAGAACTGAAGTTTTCTTTACTTTGATCGAGTTTTTCCACTGCATTCCAAGTCCACCGCCAAGGGCTCTTCCCCTTGACCCCGCAAGGGGATATGACCCCCTTGACCGCCGCCATTTCGTCGTGTCCGGGATCAAACTCGTCTTATAACAAGTGTGCACTCCGCACCGTATAACTTGTATTAGATCACAATTTGAAACCCATTAGCACTCGTGTTAAATCCAACTACACTTGAATGGTCGGTGACACTAAAATCACAAACAATTCTCTTAGCTCTTACTGGGTAAGATTCTTGGTCCTTATCATATTCATCCAGTAAGATAATGTGGCTTGGTAAGCGCTTACCCGAGTAAGTGTTTGTTAAACGACCCCTAAGTTTGGCCGATTAAGATTTGGAAACGCTCATCGGAAATAACGAGTCTGGTTGAAGGATGAAAACTTTTGTCGCATACTGAAATGATATGAGTTGATCCATGTGGGCCAATTATGTAATTTCACTAAATATTTTCATATAGTGTTGTACATATCATTCAGTTCGATGCTTTTCACAATGAATTTTCAACAAAATATTTGGTACAACTCTTTTAACACATTATGTACTAGTTTGGAGTTGCATAGTATATATATATATATATATATATATATATTGTTAGAAACTTTACTGTAGGAAAAAACAATTGAACATAGATTAGGATGTGATTTATAATCACTGTCCTTAGGATAATATTAGCCCCATTAATAGCTGTTGGGATAAGGCTAATTTACCGACAAGACTAACCTAATCTAGATGGAGGATATAACAAATCCTCTCATCTCATTGAGACCATCATTTTCTATAGAGAAATGGAAGAGATAATGAAAGGAAAAAGTTAATCATTTTCAACAAACTTGGTTGGTATATATAGGTACCGGTAGTTGACGGTTTTTAACCATAAAATCTGTCAAGAAATCTTATCCAAAATGGTTAAAAAGTCAGCAAGCAGAAAAACTGTCAAAATATCTGAAAATTCCACGAAGACAAATCACGGAAGTCGCAATCGAGACAACTAGAAACATACGCGATTTATTCCGCGACTCAAACCCGCGTAACAAACCACGTGAAACATTGTTTCTGAAAAATAAAGATTGAATTTATCAGAATCGCACTCGTTAGTGCTATCTTTTGACCCATTAAATCTATTATATGCTATCCCAAACCAAGTAGAAAATCAAGCCTAAACCCCATAAACCCATTATTGCTTAATTGATAAATCAAGTAAGCTAGGACTTATAAGACATCCAAAATTTCACTCTCCTTCCTATGTTGGACTATATTGATTATTGGAGACTATATTCAACAATCCCCCACTTAGGGGTTGTTTAACAAACGCTTACCCGGTAAGTTCTTACCAAGTCACTTACTTTACCGGATGAACATTACAACTACCGAGAATCTTACCCGGTAAGAACGATGGCAAGGGCCAAAAGTCTTACCCGGTAAGTATGGGCGGCAAGTCTTACTGGGTAAGCACTTACAAGGTATATTGTTGCATACGATGTCGTTTAAATGAACTAGATCTTACACAATAAAGCAAGTGGAAGTGTTAATTTTTACTGATAAGCACTTACCGGGTAAGCATTTGGGTAAACGACCCCTTAGTCTTCAATTTACAAATCTTACATACATGAAAGTATCTTTCAATTTGAACTTTCACTTAGTGTAAGTTATTCAAAATTATTACAAAATCTATGAGAGCATATAACTTTTGAGGCAAGATTTTATTTGTTATAATCAGGATGACTACACAAAATTTGTCACTAATTGATGTTCATTAGTATAAAAGCACTATTATGGTCATGCGCTCATCCTGAATTCATGGATATTTACAAAAGTTGACCCATACTTTGGTTAGTAGTGACACCACTACTTATATCCACATAGGTTTAATTCTAGTATTACATAGAATTACATTAAGAGTACATCACTCTCCCTAAAATCTACACTATATATTAAATATTTCAAAACTAGTGTGAGTCAGTCAATTTCCAACAATTTGTTGTTACCACATTGAACCTTTAACTAAGTAATATCTTAGATAAATGTTGGGTTTCCATTGTTGTTGACTAATCAACGGGTCTCAAACCCATTTCATGAGTTGTTCCAAAAATCATATCCCTTGGAAGTCCCTTTATGAATGGATCTGCTAAATTATTACAAAACCTTACATATATAATTGTTATAGTTCCATCAAATATCCACTCTCTTACATATGCATGTCTTAAACTAATATGTCTAGATTTTCCATTATAAATTTTATTATAAGTTCTAGACAAAGTTGCCTCACTGTCACAATGTAAGAAATGGTTGGTGTCGGTTGTGGCCATAGCTTTATAACCAATAACATGTCTCTCAACCATTTTGCTTCTTTGCATGCTGCTGCCAAGTCCAAAAATTCAGCCTCCATGGTGGAGTGTGTAATACATGTCAGTTTCTTTCAGGCCCAAGAAACAACTCCACATACATGCATAAAAATCCACCCACTAGTTAATTTATTATCACTATCACTAGTGATCCAACTAGCATCAGAGTAACCTTCTAGAACTACAGGAAAATTACCACAATGTAGAGCAAATTTCTTAGTTCTTTTTAAGTAACCAAAAACTCTACCAATCGCTTCTTAATGTTCTAACTAGGATTACTTGTAAATCTAGATAACTTACATCCAACAAATGCAATATCAGGCGTAGTACAATGTGTAACATACATCAAACTACCTATTGCATTAGCATATTCAATTTATCCAACCGCACGACCACTATATTTTAAATAAGGGGTATTTGCTTCCTTATATTTTAAATGACTAAACTTATCAAGAATTTTCATAACATATATGAGATTGACTTAAGGAATAACCCTTATTATTTCTCTTTATTTTAATATCCAAGATAGTGTCAACTTCATTCAAATCCTTCATCTGAAAACAAGAACTCAGATAAGCCTTTGTTTCCCTTTAATGTTAGTTCCAATGATTAACATGTCATCCACATAAAGGCATACAATGACTCCATAATCATTTGTGAACTTAGAATATATGCATTTACAGTTGAATAACGCATTGGCCTAATTTTTTGTTGTTATGATTATGGTCGTTATGTTAGGGTTTTTTTCCTTGTTCGTGGATCAGATTTTATGGTTTTGGTTGGTAATTTCTTGTTTCTTGATTGAATTTATGGTTTTCATTTTAAATATGTATCTGTTTTGGTTGATAGTAGGTTAGAGGTTTTACGTGTTTTCTCACATAAATTTGAGTTTATTTCAGTTTCTCAAACATAGTTTCTTTTGCATACCATATTTTTATTTCTTATCCCAAACAAAGATATACAAAATGGACATAAGACCGTTCTGAAAATGAAGAAAACTAGAGAAGTATGCTTCAAAATTATAAATCTTGAGACACACTTCTCATTGTCGGCCGAGACTTTGGATCTGTGGCGATGCACGCTAGTGCGACATTATAAACACGAAGAAGTTCCTTTTGTATCCACTCCTTAGTTGGATAAGTGAGTCGTGCATCCAATATATTTGCCAATGATGTGCCGCGAGCACAAGATAGGTTTAAGGATGACATGAGCTCTCCAGGATGCTTCCCTCCAATGGTTTCAAGTGCCACCACTCCAAAACTATACACGTCGCATTTTCCAGTCACAACCATGGTATAGGCAAGCTCAACATGATCATAAAAAGTATTTATTACTGAATTTAAAAATACCATCAAGATGTAAATATCGGTCCCAATATAAATATCGGTCCCAATATAAATATCTGGAGCAATGTATCCCAAAGTTCCAACGACTATAGTTTGGTTTGATGGTTTGAAGAATCAGGGTCGAGCAATTTGGCGGCTCCAAAGTCGGCAACAAATGCTTCCATTTCTGAGTTCAAGAGGATGTTGTTGCTTGTTATGTCTTGATGAATGATTTATGGGATGCAATCATGATGCATATATGCTAAAGCATGGGCTACATCCTTCGCAATTTTCACCCTCTTGAACCAATCAAGTTGTACAACTTCAACATTTTTTAGTGCACAAAATAGGCTTCCATGTTCCATGTATTCATATACAAGGAAATTGCAGTCGGTATGGAAAATAAACCATAGAGTTTGACTATGTTTTTGTGTCTTAGGTTGGTTAACACTTTAACCTCATTCGTAAAACTTTTGTCTAATGCTGGTTGTTTGGCTTGGTACCGGTGGAGTTTTTTCAAAGAAAATGTTTTACCATTTGGTAGTTTTGCTTCATAAACACTACCATAGCCACCAGTTCCAATGCAGTATTTGAGGTCAAAATCTTCTGTTGCCTTGATGAAGTCTTCATATGCAATTGTTCCATCATAATTCAATATGAAGCCTACATCTCCATGTCTTTTGATTTTTGGCTGGCTTTCCTTTTTAGTAGCCTTTCGAAAGGTGGTAACACACTTAACCAAATACTAAGAAGCAAAATCCAACCATGATGGGAAGAAAAATGTTCAGATAAAGGACAAGTTTGTTTCTTCGCTGGTGAGCGAGATGATTGTGAGACAAATTTAAGATCTTCAAATATAGCATATTGGAAAAATCAGGTGTTTCTCCAACTAAATTGTTACTACTAAGGTCTAAGTACTCTAAATTAATGCAATGATCAATTCCACTTGGATTAACTCCAGTCATTAGATTCATAGAGAGATCTAGATGCTTGAGATTACACCCATAAACATCAATGGCTATATTTCCCGATAATTGGTTTGATGAAAAATCAACATAAGAAAGGCTCCGATGCTTTCCAAGTATAGGAGGGATATCACCCATAAGGTCATTATGACTCACATCTAATGTTTGTGTCGATGAATTCAATTTATTTCTTCCCAAGTCCAAGACTGTGAGATTGATTAAGATGGAGGGATTGGACCATTAAATCCATTTTGACTAAGATCTAGATGAAGCAAAGTATCCAGACTCCATATCTGAGATGGCAGAATACCACTAAAATTGTTATGTGAAAGATCAAGGTATTCTAATTCAGGGAAATTGGTGAATGAAAAAGAAGGAATTATACCATCAAGACAGTTATGAATCAGGTCTAATGTTTGTAGCTTATGCAAGTTACTTGATTCCCAAGGGATTGATGAATTCAGTTGATTTCTGCTCAAGTTCACGAAGATGAGAATTATCATGGAACCAAAAGATAAGGGGATTAGACCAACAAACAAGTTTCGATGAAGATCCATATAAACCAAATTCTTCAAACAAAGGGAGAGTACCGACTAAATTGTTATCTGAAACATCAACTGATACTAATGGTGTGAGATTGGTGAAGGAAACATGCAACTCACCAGATATATTATTCCTTATGAGTGAGAGATGGGTCAAATTTGATAGTTGGAACCTCCATCCCTTAATTCTAGAGCTTCATAGATACCTGTAAATCAATTTTCCCTAAAAAAATAACCAATGAGGATTCAAACAAAAAAACGAATTCATATGCATATGATGTCTACCTTTTTTTCTTATCTTTTGAAATGGCTAACTTAAACTATCGTAGACCGATACAGTATTTGAATTTACAACCACTGTTACCATTGGCAAAAACCACTCAGTTGTAACTTGAAATCAATTTCATTTGGCAAAAAGCATTTTAAGTTTTGCAAGTCGAAAGCGATTTCATTTTGCAGAAAAAATTTTAAGTTTTGCAACTCGAAAGCGATTTCATGTAAATACTTATTCAATGTAATCAAATTGATTTCCTTGATTTCAAAAAGAGGTTACAACCCCAATATATACAACACAAGATTGGCCATGGGCCAATACAAAAAGGCTAACAAAGGGCTAACTACAAAATACATAATACAAATATATACAACTAACATCCCCCGCAGTTTGATCATCGGAATGTCGAACGTTCAAACTGGATTTAAAATCATGAAATAGAGTGGTAGGAAGCCCCTTTGTGAAGATGTCGGCATATTGAGACGTTGAGGGAACGTGAAGGACGCGAACGTGGCCGATGGCCACTTTGTCCCGGACAAAGTGGAAATCAATCTCTATGTGTTTGGTGCGTTGGTGTTGAACCAGATTGGTTGACATATAAACCGCACTCACATTATCACAGTATACGATGGTGGTTTTGGTGGGTGGTTTACGAAGTTCGCGAAGAAGGTTTCAGATCCAACTTGTTTCAGCTACAGCATTAGCGACTCCACGATACTCGGATTCGGCACTAGAGCGAGAGACGACACCTTGACGTTTGGATGACCAGGACACAAGGTTGTCAACTAGGAAAACGCAATATCCAGATGTGGATCTGCGTGTGGTAGGGAATCCACCCCAATCAGCATCTGAATAGGCGATAAGATCTGAAGAGTTGGAGACGTGGAGCTGAAGATCGTGAGTCAAGGTCCCACGAATGTATCGTAGGATGCGCTTGAGAGCATGCAAATGGGGCTCTCGAGGGTCATGCATATAAAGACAAATCTGCTGAACCGCAAAGGAGATATCTAGTCTCGTGAATATGAGATACCGAAGTTCCCCAGCAAGGTTGCGGTATAGAGATGGGTCATCAATGGGTGGACCATGTACATCTAATCTATGAGCGGATTCTGCCAGGGTGCGAGCGGGTTTACAATTCTGCATGTTGGCACGGTCTAGAATCTGAGCTGTGTATTTATGTTGAGACAGAAACAGGCCAGTAGGTGATTGGGATGTCGATATGCCGAGAAAGTAATTAAGGGCACCCAGATCTGTCATGGCAAACTCATGGCTGAGATGAGAAATAATCTTCTGGAGGAAGTCTGTGGATGATGCTATGAGAATGATATCATCCACATATAGAAGAAGATATGCAGTGTTCTGTGGGGAGTGGTAGATAAATAACAAAGTGTCAGTCCGACAATGCTGAAAACCAATCCGTAACGCATACTGAGCGAATCTGTGGTACCACGCCCGGGGGGCCTGATTGAGACCATAGAGGGATCGTTGAAGATGGCAAACGTGGTCCGGATATCGAGGATCACAGAAACCCGGTGGCTGGTGCATATATACAGTCTCCTACAGATGACCGTGAAAAAAGGCGTTCTTCACGTCGAGCTGATGAATGGGCCAGTGCCGAGAAATGACAATACTGAGGACAGTGCGAATGATGGCCGGTTTAACAACCGGGCTGAACGCCTCGTCCCTGTCAATCCCCTGCTGCTGACTGCGACCATTGGCCACTAGGCGGGCCTTATAGCGAGCTAGAGAACCATCAACATGATGTTTATGGCGAAAAAGCCACATGGATCGAACCACATTAACCCCAGGGGGTCGAGGGATAAGTGCCCAAGTCTTGTTCGTGATAAGGGCATGATATTCCTCATTCATAACCTGTCGCTAATGAGAATCCTGTAGTAACTGTAGGTGCGATCGTGGTAAGGGGGTTATGGAGGAGGTATGAAGGTTAAGGCGCTGAGTGGGTTTGACGATCCCACTCTTAGCACGAGTCGTCATATGGTGTGTGGGATGAGGAGCGGGAGGCGGGACTGCGGGTGAGGTGGGGGATGGGGTGGGTGGGGAGGGGCCCATAGGGGACGGTGAAGAGGATGCCGGAGGTGGTGTGGTGGAGGGCGTGGGTGTCTGTGGGTATAAGGTCGTAGGTGGTGGTGAGGAGGGATGATGAGAGTGAAGAATGTCGCGTAAGATAGGAGAGGAGTCCAAGATATCATCGAGGAATGAGTAAGATGGAGGTTCGGTCGGAGTGACTGAACCAAATGGGAAAATAGTCTCATCAAACACGACATGACGAGATATGATAATGCTTCAAGTAGAGAGATCAAGGCATCGGAAACCCCTATGTTGTGATGGGTAGCCTAGGAAAACACATGGTGTGCTTCGAGTAGCTAATTTATGTGGATAGGTGATGTAACACCCGTAATTTGGAGACTTCCTTTAGTGATAGTTCGGGAGTCTTTTGGCTTTTGGAACGTAAAGGTGTTGGGAAATCATATGAGATTTGTATGGAATCATCGAGGATCGAATCAGGTGAGAAGACGCGAGAAAACTGAGATTTGGGCTGCCGCGAGTTGTGGCGCGACTTGGGGTCGCGGCACAAGCCGCGTAACTCACTGGAAGTGAGTTCTGGAGGAAACGGGCGACTTATGCCGTGACATGAGGTCGCGGCATAACCCGCGTAACGCACTAGTTGAGCTAAAAGCCGATTTTTCAGCCATTAGCCTCATTTCTCTCAAACCCAAACTCTAAATTTCTCCCATTTTCTCTCCCAAACCCCAAATGACGAACCCTTACGTATTTTGAAGGTTTTCCCCCTTGAACCATATGATTCTTTCATCATCTAGCTAGTAGAATCTTGAACCACAAAACCTCCATCTTCATCTTCCTCATCAAGTTCAACGTATGGGAGCTCGAGTTGAAGAGTTGGAATGGGTGCCTTCGGAAAGTCTTATCATACATAGTGGTAAGCTTTCTTGAAATAAGTTATAAATGCTCCATTAATGGGTTCTTAGTGTTTGATTTCTCAAATCTAGGATTTGATGGTTTTGGGGAAACTAGAGTTTTGATCTTGTTGGGGATTTTAGTAGTTATTATTTGGGGAATGTTTCTAAATGGTTTGGTATGTGTGGATCTAGGTTTTGGAAGTCCTCGGCTTGAGGATTCAAGTGGCCTTCAAAAGAGCTCGTTGGGTGAAACCTAGATTTAGCCTAAATCTAGCAAGGTGAGTTCAAATTGATTTGTGAAAACGGTGTACATGCCAAAATGTTTATTCTAAAGTGTTTTACATAAAATGGTTAACTGCTGATAAGTTTTGTGTATTTTGAAGTAAAAATATGTTTTACTTGGTTATATGTCAAAGAGTGAGTATTTTGATAAGTTTTCATATTTAGTAAACTTGGGTTGTGTTAACCTCTTAAAATGCTTATATTGGGTTTGAACATTTCAACAACTAAATAGCATGATTTACGTATTCTTGGTGATTTTGTACAAGTAAGATCTATCTTATGATTTATGCATCTTTGAGGATTTTGTACAAATGAAGTCTATTCCATGTTATATGCATGTTGGTGTAATTGCATTCATAAACCCTTTGGAAAACCTTTGATCCCATTACGTGTTGAGTTTTGGGTTAAGCTCGTCTTTGAAGTATGTGTCTTCGTAAACGTTGTTTAAAGGCA
The DNA here is from genome assembly GCA_954870635.1 of Arctium minus. Classification (NCBI taxonomy): domain Eukaryota; kingdom Viridiplantae; phylum Streptophyta; class Magnoliopsida; order Asterales; family Asteraceae; genus Arctium; species Arctium minus. The sequence continues at coordinate 28,209,193 of OX941089.1, read as the reverse complement.
TTTCATCATTTGGGGGACCGGTAACTGTTGGTCAAATGGATTTTGAGCATTTTAGCTCGGTATTGTCTTAAAAGAGTCTTGAGGACATTTGTCTGGTTTTAATGGCTCGATGTAGAGTCCAATTTGTGATTTACGTCTTAGTCCATTTTATTGCATATTATCGATAGTTACAGACTCGAGTGCTGTAGTCATTCATGAGTAGTCGTGTAACTTTAGACTGTGTTGCATTGTATCCATAGGCACATAAGTCAGTCTTATTTGATGGTCAATTTGATAGTACGAGGTTGGACTCCGGGACTCATGGTTTATGACCTTGTCTTTGCAAGTAGGCACTAGGAGGGCTGAGCCCGGTTGAGCTATCATGACTGTGGGTAGTTCTCTGATGGGCGTTTAGGGCCTTCGCCGCGTGGGGCAATGCCTTCGTTGTATCCCCCGTGGGCCGAGCCTTTGGCGATAATTTCGGTGGTATTCGCTAAGGTCAACTATCTCTTTGGGTGAAACTTGTCAAGGAGTCGTAGGGGCACTTGGGCTAGCGTGTCGTGAAGTGTCATACGATCAACGTTGTTTGAGTGGCATACTTTTGTGTTTCCACCGCTCTCAACGGATATGGGTATCCCCCGTTGTCGGCCCGCTGTATTTTGGATATTTAATTGTCCATGCTTTAATATTTGGATTTCATTCCATTTTATGGTCGCGTGAGTATTCAGTTTCAGTTCCATGTCTTAATGGCGTATCATATTTATATGGGTTGTTTTCTGTTATTTAAGGGTCGAGTATTATGCCCCACCCGCATTTAGGGTGTTTTGGGAAATGAAGTATTATTTACATTTTCACAAATTTGAGTATCGAACTATGACCCCACATTGGGTGAGTTACGGGTTGCATCGTTTTATAAGAAATGTGTGTTCGGGAGCATTGTCTTTAAAAGTGCATATAATGGGAAAATGTGTCGTTTCCACTTTGAAGTATAATATTTCGAAGGATTTTGCTTTAAATTGAATTCCTTTCTTTTAAAGATATATTCATTCATGTTAAAACTTTTGAGCTCACTAGGCGTTAAGCCTAACCTTTTTATTTGTCGGCATGTGCATCAGGTTCCTGTTGGGGGTTCGGTTCTAGCGAGTGCTATGAGAAGTTGAGCCTTAGCTTTATACAAGAGTAAGTAGTTGGTGAAGTCTTCTGCAAGTTGGGGATAGTAATTGTTATTGGGTTTAGTAACACCCGTCCTTTTCATAGATGGTATGTACATGATGAATGTGTGTATTGAGGTTAGTTCTCAAATTGTGTCTGTAGTCAAAGTAATTACTGATGTATCTAGAAAATTTTAACAAGTTGCTATCTTCAGATATAAGGGTGTTACAAGTTGGTATCGGAGCTTAAGTTTGAGAGAATTAGGTATGGATTTTTGGATGCCTAGACTCAAACTAGCGTACTTTTAAGCGATTGAAGGTGATATTTCACCAATAGGCACATTAAGGTTGGATGTTTTGAGGATGTTGGAGTCACTAGGAACGGGAAACACACCGAAGGTGGCAAGGATGATCATGTACATTACGTTCATAATAGCACCTGGCCAGTGTTATGGTGAATGTTAGGGCAATTTATATGTTTAATAGAAGCTCAGGGTGTATTTTGTAAAGTTCTTAATAGTTTTATAGCTTGTTGGGCCTAAAAGCCCATAAGTCCATTATCTTGTAAGCCTGAATATATAAAGGCTTTTCTAGCTCATATTTCAGATAACTCAAGTCATTTGTCAGATTGCTAGTATATAGGTTTACATAATCTGATCAGATATTCTCTGTGTAAACCTAAACCCTTTGATTTCATATTAATCATATGACTAGCAGTTGTGGCTTGATTATTGTTCTACATTGAATATTTATTATTGATTGCACTGTACTGGGATCTACAATTGGTATCAGAGCAAAGAGATTAAATGTTTGATCCAGAAAAAGTGCTTTTAGGTTAAGAGATTTAAGATGAATTCAAGAGACGCGTTAGCTATTGGTTCGGATTAGAAGCCCCCGGTTCTCTATCGAGGGGAATATCCTCAGTGGCACGATCGCTTCATGAACTTCATTGAATCGAAATCAAACTATGAAGCCTTTTACAAGTGTCTGACAGAGGGGCCATAAGACTGGCCAATGAAAGTTGTACCGGGAAACACAGAAGAAGGTCGACTTGAACGCAATGTTCGAAAATCTGTCAGTGACTTTACCAATCAAGAGAAGGATATGTATTACGCTGAAAACCAAGCAAAGACATATCTTCTACAAAGTCTACCCAACGACATCTATGTTTGCATCGACAATTATAAAGAGTCTGCAAAGAAAATGTGGGACCAGATTGAGAAGATGATGATGGGGAGCCACATCAACAATCAGCTCAAGGTGACAAACTGCATCACCAGATATGATGGATTCAAAGCAAGAAAAGGCGAGACACTGACAGAAACATATGAAAGGTTCAACTTGCTTCTGAATGATCTCTAGAAGAATAAGATCACAAAGACGAACACCGAGAACAACATCAAGTTCATGAACAACCTCCAGCCTGAATGGAAGCCGTTTGTCTCTCATATTCGTCATACTCAGACCCTGGAGAAGCTTTTTCTACATGAACTTTATGAAATGCTGCTCCAGGATGAAGAGGAAGTTATGGAACTAATGGGGAATCAGAAAGCTGAAGAAAAGCCGGTAGTTGATCCGTTAGCACTCGTATCTGAGAAAAGAGTGAAGTCTGTCAGTCGTTCTTCTGAAAAGAAGCCAGTGCAAAGTGAGTCTTAACCCGAAGATCCTGATAGTGATTCGGATTCTGAACTCACTAAGATGAAAGAAGCTATGGTATTCTTGACTCAACAATTCCAGAAAAGGAAGTTCTTTAACAAGTCTTCCAACAAGCAAAGGTTTTCCACTCGCCGTGACCATCAAGAGAAGTCTGTAGGTAAGAAACGTGTTGAAGATGGAAAGAAGTCTGACAAGAGACACGAAGAAAAGCCAAAAGATGAGCCGATCAGATGCTACAACTGTGGTCGGTTAGGCCACTTTGCCAAGGATTGTCGCAAGCATGTTATGCGCAATTCCGATTATTACAGAGCCAAGCTTCTACTGGCCAAAGAGAAAGAAGCAGGTAAGGCTCTCATGGCTGAAGATGACTACTGGCTACAAGTCTCTGATGAAGAACCTGAAGATGCCGAAGCACAGTTGTGTTTCATGGGCAAGCATTCATCACCTTCTGACACTGATGATGAAGATCGAAACTCTCCATCTCAGGTATGTGCTCCTTATCACGAAGCTTTAATTGATCAGATGCAACTTACCATGAATAAACTAGATTCTTTCAAGCTACTCATAAAAGAAAAGGAACAACTCATCTCATCTCTAGAAAAACGAGTTGCTGCACAGTCTGAAAGTATTGAAAATCAAAGTTTAGAAATCTCAAGCAATCTGTGCACAATTTCTAATTTAAAAAAAGAGTGTGAGAGTTGTTCAAAAGAATCACATGAGTTAAAGACCAAAGTAGATGATCTGACCAGTGAGCTACGCATTTCCGAGAATGAGAAAATTGATATTGTGTCTCAAAACATGGCTTATAAAAATGAAAATCAAAGATTATCTAATCAGTTAAAGGAGATTGAAAAAAGCTTTATAGAATTGGTCAATCTCATCAAACGCTAAATCTAATTGCACCAAAGGAACCCAAGTATGCGAATGCGGGTATCGGTTACGATAACCCATATTATCTGAAAAAGGCTCTATCCAAAGTTCCTACGATTTATGCGTCTGAATTTTTTGGAATAGACAAGACATTTCTAGAATACAAGATCAATTGGACCAAACCAATTGAGGATGAGGACTGGGAAGAGGATAAGTTGAGAAGGGAGAACTCTACTAAAATGAAACTTCCTTTTGTTTATGATTCATTAAATGCATCTTACAACGAAGAAAAACCTTGCTTCCTATCAAATGACTATTTTAGAAGTTATACTCAAGCTGAACTTGATGCTAAAACAGTTAAAACTGAGGAGGAATATCTAGATCATAAAGTCTATGTTCCACCTCTGATTTTAGAAAAGAAAATTGTTCAGCTAGAAACGTCATTTGAACAGGAGAGGGACAATTTTCAAAAGGAAAAAACAAGACCTTTTATCTCAAATTGAGTGCCTCACTTCAAATAAAGAGGAATTTGTGTCCGACAAGGAAAGAGAATACTTTCAGACAGAAATAAAGAAGTTAAACTCACAACTGTCTGCCTTGGCAGCAGATCGTCTGAAGGAACAATTTCACAAGGCTGCGTCTCAAGCTAAGCCTACAATTCTCCAAAGTGAGAAACCTACCCTGTCTGACAATTCTTATCCTGCCTCCGACAATCTTCCTGTAAAGCTTTTTTGGGTGACTCGTCACCAAATCTTTCAAATAAAGGAAAAGAGCCTCATGTTTTAGAAACGGATCACTGTTTTGATTTTAAACATGCTTCCACCTATGATCCTCTTAAAACAAATTCTTCCGACGTCCTAAATTCCTCAAGCAATAAGGTCCTTTTTGATGAGGAAATGGAATTTTCAGCATTCTTGAATTCCGAGGTGTGTCTAGACAGTGATTTGACCTAATTTGATTTTAATCCGTCTCTACCAAGTCACGTTGATTTTCTAAACTCTTCTTGTGAGCCTCCGGTAAAATTTTATAAGGGTGAATGTTCCACATCCGCCCCACAAAAACCTTTTGTGAACGATTCTTCAAAGTCAAAATCCAAAAAACGTTCACAAAAGAAGAAAAAGACCGGTCGCTCCAAAAGACAACAATCTTCACGTTTCACATCTTCTGACTATAAGTTTAACGGTCTTTCAAATATTTTTGGTCGGCGCGAAGAAGTTAAATATGCTTGGGTAGCTAAGAAGTAAAAGGAAGGCTCGGCGTCACCAGAATTAGTTGATCTAGTTTTAAAGTCTAGGAAAAACAATAACAATCATGATGTTTTTAATTCTAAACTTTTAGTTGAATGTAATGGAACTTTACCTTTAAAAGTTTATTCTATTCCGCATTTACTTCAACTATCTCATGATTGTATTTGTTGTTCTTATTGTGGATCGAATGATTTTGTTGATCGTCGTTATGCATCTGATTGGTTTGGCTCGTATCATGTTGCCAGTTATCATTCTCAGTTTGATATCACCCCTCAAAGAAAAAGACCCAAGTCTAAGCGGGCATCCAAAACGGGTGTTAAATCTAACCCCAAAGGACCCATTTACGAATGGGTACCTAAAAAGAAATAACTTGTTTTGCAGGACGGTCATGTGTGGTATCTAGATTCAGGCTGCTCCAAGCACATGACCGGAAGAAAGGAGCTACTCACAAACTTCACCGAGAAGTTTTGTGGAAATGTAAGGTTTGGGAATGATCATTATTCTCCCATCAGGGGTTACGGAGATATCGTAAAGGATAACCTCACGATCAAGAAAGTGTCCTACGTCGAAGGCCTTGGTCACAATCTCTTCAGTATCGGTCAATTCTGCGACAAGGATCTAGAGGTCACCTTCAAAGCAAACAGGTGCAGCGTTCGGACTGAAAATGGTAAAGAAATATTAGCCGGAACACGTCGTACAAATCTGTACACGATTGACCTCTCGTCTTTGAAAACAGATAAGGAAGTTTGTCTGATGTCCAAAGCATCTGCCAAACAAAGCTGGATATGGCATCATCGTCTCTCGCATCTGAACTTCAAGACTATCAACAAGTTGGTGCTCGGTGGACACGTCAAGGGAATGCCTGATCTTAAGTTCGAAAAAGATCATTTATGTGTTGCCTGCGAAATAGGCAAGATGAAGAAGGATTCTCACAAGCCTAAAGTCACTCCTAGTACTTCACGGTCCCTTGAACTCATTCACATGGATTTATGTGGACCGATGCGCGTTCAAAGCATTAATCACAAGAAGTATGTCCTAGTGATGGTTGACGATTTTTCTCGCTACACATGGGTCCGATTCCTCCGATCAAAGGATGAAACTCCCAAATTGATCATATCTCTCCTGAAGAGTATTCAAGTCAGTCTCAACCTATCAATCCAGACCATAAGGACGGATAACGACACAGAGTTCAAGAATCAAGTGCTCACCGGTTACTTGACTTCAGTGGGCATCACACATACCTTCTCAGCTTCTCGTACTCCTCAGCAAAACAGGGTAGTAGAGCGCCGGAACCGAACTCTTTGGGCAGAAGCAGTTGCTACCGCGTGCTACACTCAAAACCGCACTATCATCAACAAGAGGTTCAACAAGACACCATACGAGATCATCAGCAAACGCATCCCCAATATCAACTATTTTCATGCATTCGGGTGCACATGCTTCGTACTGAATGACAGGGATTATCTCGGCAAATTCAGCCCCAAAGCGGACGAAGGAGTGTTCATTGGATATTCCCAGCACGCCAAATTAAAGTTTTTTTTTAAGTCGTGAGTTAAAGTTTTTTTATATAAAATACAAAAATATTTTTATTTTCAGTTATTTGTTTTATAAAAAGTAAAATCCCAAAAATAGTTTGTTTGGTTGGTTTGTTTCTATTCGGACCGACCCAAAACCCATCCTCGGACCGACCCATCCCTTCCTCGGCCCATAATCTAATCCCGGGTGTCCCACATCCATCGACCGGGGTATTTAAATCCCCGATCTTCCTCATCTCTCTCATTCGACCTCAACATCTCTCAAATATCGATCTTTCTCTCTGTCGCTCTCGCTCAACCTCGATTTCTCTCTCTCTCGTCAATCGATCTCAAATCAGGTACTTCTCTCAATCCTATCTCTCTATTACATTCATCGACCTCGATCGATGGTTCGTATTCACCAGCTCTCGCTTACGCCTCGACTCCGGTCGATATACACAACCCCGGTCGACCTCGTCCCGGGGATTAGGGTTTGAAATCGATGTACACTCTCTTCGAGTTGGGTTTTATTGCCTATGTTGAATCGATGTAGGGTTTTTGATTTGGTTGATTAAACGCTAATATGGCCTTGCTTGATCTGTTTGTCTCGATTCGTTATTTCACCGGTCGTTTATTAACACCGGTCGAATCGACTCCGGTCGATTCATATTCAGGTCGTTTGGGGATTTGATCTCTTCGACCTAGAATTTACCGGTCAAATAACCTATATCGGTCAAAAGACCAGTACCGGTCGAAGACCAGTATCGGTCGAATGACTCACCGGTCGAATGTTTTTCCCCGGTCATTTACCTTATTTACCGGTCTAATCCTTTCCCGGTCGAAGTCCTCTTCCGGTCGAGTAATCATACCGGTTGAAGGCCCTTCCCGGTCTAAGACCTTTACCGGTCGACGTCCATACCGGTCTTATCATTCCCCCGATCCTTTGGTGATCCCTTAGTATTTTTGGTGGTTTGGTTCAAGGGGTTTGTGTCTTAATAGAAAATATCTTTTTATACATGGTTGTGCATGTGGTGTTTGTGCGAGTTCGTTTTTCGGCACCTTAGTGGTGATATCAATTCTATATGTGGTGTTGCGCGAATTCGTTACAAACCCTAATTCACGAATTGGGTTTGTTTTTCCAGTATTTTTGAGTTAGGATAGGTTGTGGTTTAAACCGTGGCCATGTAACTCCAAAGACATCTTGATTTCCATGTTCCTAAGATCTAACCAGTTTACTCTCAACAGGTACAATGGCGCAAAACCCGCCTCCAGCGATTGATCCGATCGCCGATGCCGAACTGATTCCCGAGGATCAGTTCATACAACTCACACCCAACAATTACCATCTCGATGTAACCCAACCTGCTATTCAACATCAGGTCATCATCGAGATACTTATGGGTCATCCCATATTCTATGCTCTCACGGAGACGGCCGAAGTACCTCTACTATATTTGCAACAGTTCTGGAAGTCTTTACATGCCTTGGAGGCCGACAGTGGATTCCAACTGGAAGGTCGGATTGATCACACACCAGTGCTCCTCACTTGTGATCTTTTCCGACAATTTCTTCATCTGCCAACCGCCGGTTCAGTCCAGGGGAGAAACAAATTTGACCCGCTCGTATCGGACGTAAATCTATGCGCTGAAATATTGTCCCTAGGATACGTCGCAGATCTACGTCTTCCATCCAGTTTCAACCGCAAGTACCTCTCCACTATCTGGTACACCATGTTTACTGACCTCAATCGATGTCTTTCGGCTATCACGAAAGGCATCGACCAGACGAGTATCCACATTCTCCGCCTATTCCACTCAATGGCATTCCATCGCAACACAGATTTCGACGATTTCCTATGGTACGACCTTGTTCAGAAAGTTCGGTCGAACGCGACGAAGAGACAACACTTCATACCTTATATGAGGTTTCTCCAGCTGATCATTCGAAACTACATGAATCTGTATCCCGAGATACCTCGCCGTTCCACGCACCCTACATGTCCGCATCACCCGACTCGCAAAATTCCCTCGTGGCCTGATCCAAAATGTGTTGTCGCTCGACAAATCCCAGTCGAGTTGTTGGCCTATGCTCGTCCCACGACACTGAGTGTTATAGCGTATAGGCACACACACAATCTTCCCGGTCCTATGGTCCTACCAGATACGGCAGGACCTTCCCAGGGAACACTACCCGAGAGACGTGAGGGTCCACATCCACGAACGAGAGGTGGTAGAGTCCGGATAGCTGGGGCATCCGGACAGGGTGTGATGAGAGACATCATTGTGAGGGGAACTGGAGAGGGCAGTGCCGTTGGACCAAGGCAAGCTAGTACGTCACGACGATCACCGACACTACCCCGGACGACCTCTTTGATGGTCGAAGAGGACACAACTAATGAATCCGCCAACGTTCAGTCCTCTTCTGCCAATGCATCGGAAGAGGAAACATCTGCTGAAACCGCAACCGAGTCTGCGGAGGAAACAGGAACATCCGGCACTCAGTAGGAAGCTGCCACCGAGTCTGAGGAGGCAGCAGATCGATCCGCCAGTCAGTCGGAAACCAACACCAACATATCGGAATCAAATGAAGAGTCTTCTGACTCTGATGGTGCCGATGATCAGCCCTCACCTGGAGAAACAAGGAGAGCGGAGGGAGTATTAGTTGAAAATATAGAGGTGAGTAGAGAGAAGGAAAGGAGAAGCAAGATTCATCATGACCACACACGAGTGACGGGGCAACCTTCAACGGTTGTACCCCCCCTAGCCACATCCACCCAGGTAGCCACATCTACTATCCAGTCTCATGTGTTGAGACAGGATATGGAAGAAGCCGCCGGGGACCTAGTGGCGCAACTGCACACCCCACCCAGCCACTCCGCCATCTCTCAACAGATGGTGGTTTCATCTTCACACGGGGATATAACACAAAAGCTACCGGTCTCTCACTTGGAGAGTTCCAGTATTGAAACAAGAGAACAGCAACCCCCGTTCTCGGCTTCTTTCGGTGCACAAAGTCTAGAGCCGTTTGATATAATTTCTCCTATTCCTAGGACACGGGTCCCTTTCTCGGCTACTGCTGAAGGCCTTCGTGGCCCAACCGGAACACCTATAGTAATTCTAACTTCGGTTGGTTTACGAGGATTGGGTGGAAGTCCTACCACAAATATCATCACGCCAGCTGTGAACATAGGCGGTTCGACTTCTGCAATCGCAACCTTAACTGGAAGTCTAAGTGACCCAGGAGTTACCCCAACTGAGTTCGTCTCAAGGGAATATATGGACGACGCCCTAAAGGCTGTCCAAACCATGATGAGAGAGGAGGTAGATTCACTGAAACGTATGATCAAAGGCAAAGGTCTAGCGACTGAGCCTGAACCACTACCTCCTACACCACCACCTTTGATTCCCGCTACCGAGATGTCAATCGAGGACCTAAAATCCATACTCCTTGCCAAGCTTCTTGACCAATCTTAAACAGAACCCTCCTGGGATGCCGATCTTCTATCGCTTTTACGTATCCAAGCATCCACCCCTACACCACCCCCCAACCCATTATATCTCCCGAAGCCTTCCAGCTACAGCAATCCATGCTTCAGTCTTTGCAGCAAACCGTAGCTGTATTGACTGAACGCCTATCAGCCGTGGAGGACACCTGCCGTAGCCAGGCAGACAGGCTCAAGCGCCGGCATGATGATCAGGATGATCCTGATCACCATGAGGGGGAGAAGAGCCAACGCCTAACAGAGCCGAAGACACCATTTGTGGAATCAGTTCAAGTGGGAACGGAACAGGGTTCGGGTTCTGGTACTCGAACAGAAGGGCAGGGACAGGCACAAGAACAATGTATGGATTTGGTGCTGTATGATATTCCAAGGGTTGAAAAGCCTGAGGAATTTGATGAAGGTTCTCCGATTGTACTTGAAGACTGGGCGTTAATTCTTGATCCTTATGAAGTTACTGACCCGACAGAAGAATGTGCAAACACTGAAAGAGCTCTGGTAGTTATGCAAGCTGAAATAGACGAGATTCTTCATCTAGACGATCAGACTTCTATCGCGGTACCGTTGTTGACTTATCCTGTTGATCATCCTGATCTTCCTGAAACAGATATTCCCGTCAGATCTCCTCCAGCGTCACCAGTTATGGAAACAAAAAGTACTCCACCAGTTCGTCCGTCCAAGTGGGAAAGAGTCAGAATCAAAGTTCCTTTCCTTGAATAAAGCCAAAAGAAGATCTTTGCCCACTGGATTCGTTCATATGATGAAGTTGTACTTCATGGTCTATAGTCTGTGAAAAACAAGGAAAAGCAGCGTGAGCTTGTATTCGTGTATAAGAAGTTTCAAGGCAAACACTCCAAGAAAAAGCTCAGGATTACATCAGTTGACCGGATTCAATCTACCTTCTTCATGAAAGTAAAGTATTCAGACTTCATGGTAACGAGAGAAGATGGTCAGAAGTATTGTTTTTCTGAAGATGACTTTCCGTGTCTTGAACCACAAGATCTGTTGTTCATTCTTCGAGACTTAAAGACCAGAACCATTAGACCTAGGGAAGTCATTGATTCACTCAAGAACGTAAAAATATATATGAAGTGTGCGATGAAACTTGCCTCGGGGGAAGATTTTCAGATTGGGTTAGAAAGCAACCAGCCAAAGATTAATCTGCTGAAGCCTGATTTGAAGATTCCGTCTGATGCCCAAAATGTGCCTGCATTTACAGTGATAAAGATTCCAGAATTCGGCATGACATATGTGAACAACAAAGGTGTTCTACGCTTTATCCGATTCGATCAGATTGCCAGATTCTGTGATGGTACATTGATGTTGCTGAAAGACAAATTGAAGCATGCACTTAGTCAAGATGAAAAAGGGGTTCAACCTTTGGATTCTAAATACAAGCCACTTGTTCTTGAAGCACTGGGAGTTATTGAAGAGCGACTGGAGTACAGAACTCAAATGAGATAATTTGAGATCAACTTTGGTTTCCGAAAGATTTATGTTCCAAACTGGTGCGATTTTCAACTTCTATTTAAAGGGGGGGGGATTGTTAGGGCAATTTATATGTTAAATAGAAGCTCAAGGTGTATTTTGTAAAGTTCTTAATAGTTTTATAGCTTGTTGGGCCTAAAATCCCATAAGCCCATTATCTTGTAAGCCTGAATATATAAAGGCTTTTCTAGCTCATATTTCAGATAACTCAAGTCATTTGTCAGATTGCTAGTATATAGGTTTACATATTCTGATAAGATATTCTCTGTGTAAACCTAAACCCTTTGATTTCATATTAATCATATGACTAGCAGTTGTGGCTTGATTATTGTTCTACAATGAATATTTATTATTGATTGCACTGTACTGGGATCTACAGTGAACCTACGAGTTACGTGTGTATGCTTGAACTGCCTTGGTATGATAACCGTTGGGGTAGTGGAGAAGTTTCTTTATGGGTAGCCATTAGAAGAAGTTGATGATTTTAGCATTCGTTATTCGGAGTGGTGATTGCATTAAGTGGACCGTTTCGAGTCGTAATTGATGGTCGTGGTAGAACCTTAACCTTATGGAATTGACTTTATTTGAGGAGAAATGATAAGGTGGACCGATGAAATATTCGATTGTTGCCTTGAGATGTTTAAGCATCTAGATGACGATAGTGTTACTAAGGAAGTAAGGGGCGTGGTTTTGAGATGTTGAATGCCGATTAACTACATGCACGTAACCTATTTCTAAATTGAATTGCATCAATTATTTCTCATGTTTCCAAATCGCCATGTGGATTAAATTGCAAATCTTAAAGCAATGTTTTAGCACACACAAAGTTTTGAACCACGAATTCGAGCATGCACAAAATTGTTTCATGACATGAGGTTGCAAACCTTGTTGAAGATTTTCCTTATTCATATTGTTGTCCAACGTTGTTTCGGATTTTGCGATGCACGTATTTTGATGTTGTTTAGGGTCTTGGATAAGAGACTGCAGTTTATGACTTTAACATTGGATCTCCTTCACATATGTTAAGGTTTTGGACGGAAAGTTATCTTCCATTATTTTGGTGTTTAAGTTTTATTGAGAATTTCAATTCATGCGAATTTGTGGATTTTTGGGGTGACTTTAATGGCGTCAGATGGTATTGTTTTCCTTGAACTTTGGGTGAGTTGCATATAGCATGCATACATGTCTATTTGGAACTTCCGTCAATGAGTTTTAATTAACATTTTAGAACGATGAAAGCATAAATATATTTGGCCTTGAACTTGAAACCAACATAGATTATCAAATGTTTTAACCAAAGTGCATGCACATATCACCTTACTAATTTTGTGAAATAAACTGTTTCATTCTAGTTTTATTGTGGGATCTTATTTCGTGCCTTGTTGTGGCTAAAGAAGAAAATTTTGAGAGTTTGATGTCACGAAAATTCCGTTTTGGGGTTTTGCAAGCATTTTATCTGTACGACCTAAAGTTTGGAATCGAGCTAAATTATTCTTACGTTTGATCAAATTGCATGTATGTGTCTTTACTAAGTTTTGGGGAAATTTATTTCATGACATTACATGGTTAAATGTGAACTATTGGGATTTGATTTAGTAGATATCCCCTTCTGCATTTTGTACAAACGTTTTGCTACACACTGTTTTAATACGTAAAACTATTTCCCATTTAGGGCATAAAATGTATGCATGTTAGGACCATAGTGGTCCATTCGAAAAAACTTGTTGTATATCCTTGCTCACCGTCATTATTAGCTTGGATAATAATCAGATAGTTCTTTTAAATAATTTTATACGTGTGTCAGTGGTGACCCCTTTGTACACCTACCGAGTAAACGATAGTGGATTTTACTCTCATGATTAATTGTTATAAAGCTTACGAACTTGGAAGTTTTATAAAATGTTGAATTGGCATAGCAATTTGAAAAACCTTGAACTCAATAGAGATATAGATGTAAACCCTCTTGTGGTAGAAGTCGTGATCAAGGAGTCATCAAAGGTTGAAATGTCGGAAGACCTGACTTCTGGTTAGTTTTGAATTTTGGGTTTCGGTTTTATGAATTGGTGCACGCATGAATAATTGAAGTATTAGACTTATGTATTCTCCCAGCTATTTAAGTAGTAATCTTTCTGTTTCGGTAAATCTTCGGGTTAAAGTCTTGTGTGGTCGTTTGCATATGGTTGGATTTGAATCGATGGGTTGTTGTTAAATATCATGTTATGTGTTGGTGGTGTACCATCTTAAAGGACCTTCACGAATAAAGGAAATATTATGGTGCGCTTGTTGGAGACGTAATATTGGAATTTTTATGTCGTGTTAGGTGTCAACTTTGAATTGTCAATGAAAATCTGGGATGAGATACTTGACAGTACACCCATGTTGCAGTATAGCCATCTTGAGGATAGACGTCGACCCTCTATTGTGTGGACGATAACCGATGGGGTGCTTTGGTGCACTCCCGGTGGATCCTATGTGTTCGCGATTTAAGTGGTGACCTTAAGAAGATTAGATGTTGGTATTTGGGGATCGATCTTTGTTATTTCTGTAAGTAACAAGACTTTCGTTGAATTAGAAATCAACGCTTGAGTGCATGATGGGAGTCGTGTAACCTTGGAGTTCGGGATAAACGACTATCTGTAGAGCGCGATGGTACATTTCTGGGTGAAACTTTAGACCGATGCTTTGATTAAGGAAAGTTTGAGAACCTTTACAGATGTTACGCCCTGGGAAACAAATTTATCGTTGTGTTGGATCAGACCAAACTAGTGTTAAGTATTTCGTCAAGGAAGGGACGATGAAACCTTTTATGGTATTGTTTATTGGAGACAATTAGTGAGAATCTCGAGGTGGACCTTAAGTATAAATTGTTTATTGAGGGGGCCTTGAATTGTCGAGATTATATTTATCGATTCTGTAGCAACAGCGGGTGATCAACTCAGCAGTTATTTATGGATTCCTTACCACTCGGGCAAGGCCGACCTAGTTGTGAATACCTAGGATTGAAAAGAACATGGTCAAGCTACGGTTGTATCGTTTCTGGGAAGTTGTTGTGTTTGTGAAAGCAAGAAAAGAGTGTAATGTGATTCAATGAAGGGCGATTAGAGGTGTGTAAGGTCAAGTTCACTCGGGGGTACCATTGGGATAGTGGTTAGCTCATAGTCGTAAGCTATCTTGAGGTGTTATGTTCAATCTAAGGTTGGGAGACAACCGAAAATTTATTGGTGGGTAAATAATTTGATAAGGACTCGATGCTCCTTCCGTCATCGGTAAGGTGCATTGAACCTTAGAAATTGAGTTTATGGCGGCTTGTTATGTGGAATTCGGTGACAACGTCAACCGGGATGTAACTGGGTTCGAATATGAGGTGAAGTTTCGTGAAAGCATCCCTTTTGGATAGGGAATCAATTAATCTTGCCAAAGGCGGTGTTGGGTGTTTAGTCGGTGTCAGATTTCGAGGACGAAATCTCTTCTAAGGTTGGGAGGAATGTAACACCCGTAATTTGGAGACTTCCTTTAGTGATAGTTCGAGAGTCTTTTGGCGTTTGGAACGTAAAGGTGTTGGGAAATCAGATGAGATTTTCTATGGAATCATCGAGGATCGAATCGGGTGAGAAGACGCGAGAAAACTGAGATTTGGGCTGCCGCGAGTTGTGGCGCGACTTGGGGTCGCGGCACAAGCCACGTAATTCACTGGAAGTGAGTTCTGGAGGAAACGAGCGACTTATGCCGCGACTTGAGGTCGCGGCATAACCCGCGTGACGCACTGGTTGAGCTAAAAGTCGATTTTCAGCTACTAGCCTCATTTCTCTCAAACCTAAACCCTAAATTTCTCCCCTTTTCTCTCCCAAACCCCAAATGATGAACCCTTACGTATTTTGAAGGTTTTTCCCCCTTAAACCATATGATTCTTTCATCATCTAGCTAGTAGAATCTTGAACCACAAAACCTCCATCTTCATCTTCCTCATCAAGTTCAACGTATGGGAGCTCGGGTTGAAGAGTTGGAATGGGTGCCTTCGGAAAGTCTCATCATCCATAGTGGTAAGCTTTCTTGAAATAAGTTATAAATGCTCCATTAATGGGTTCTTAGTGTTTGATTTCTCAAATCTCGGATTTGATGGTTTTGGGGAAACTAGGGTTTTGATCTTGTTGGGGATTTTAATAGTTATTATTTGGGTAATTTTTCTAAATGGTTTGGTATGTGTGGTTCTAGGTTTTGGAAGTCCTCGACTTAAGGATTCAAGTGGCCTTCAAAAGAGCTCGTTGGGTGAAACCTAGATTTAGCCTAAATCTAGCAAGGTGAGTTCAAGTTTATTTGTGAAAACGGTGTACATGCCAAAATGTTTATTCTAAAGTGTTTTACATAAAATGGTTAACTGCTGATAAGTTTTGTGTATTTTGAAGTAAAAATATGTTTTACTTGGTTATATGTCAAAGAGTGAGTATTTTGATAAGTTTTCATATTTAGTAAACTTGGGTTGTATTAACCTATTAAAATGCTTATATTGGGTTTTGAACATTTCAACAACTAAATAGCATGATTTACGTATTCTTGGTGATTTTGTACAAGTAAGATCTATCTTATGATTTATGCATCTTTGAGGATTTTGTACAAATGAAGTCTATTCCATGTCATATGCATGTTGGTGTAATTGCATTCATAAACCCTTTGGAAAACCTTTGATCCCATTACATGTTGAGTTTTGGGTTAAGCTCGTCTTTGAAGTATGTGTCTTCGTAAACGTTGTTTAAAGACATTTCATCATTTGGAGGACCGGTAACTGTTGGTCAAATGGATTTTGAGCATTTTAGCTCGGTATTGGCTTAAAAGAGTCTTGAGGACATTTGTTCGGTTTTAATGGCTCGATGTAGAGTCCAATTTGTGATTTACGTCTTAGTCCATTTTATTGCATATTATCGATAGTTACAGACTCGAGTGCTGTAGTCATTCATGAGTAGTCGTGTAACTTTAGACTGTGTTGCATTGGATCCATAGGCACATAAGTCAGTCTTATTTGATGGGCAATTGGGTGGTACGGGGTTGGACTCTGGGACTCATGGTTTATGACCTTGTCTTTGCAAGTGGGCACTAGGAGGGCTGAGCCTGGTTGGGCTATCATGACTGTGGGTAGTCCTCTGATAGGCGTTTGGGGCCTTCGCCGCGTGGGGCAATGCCTTCGTTGTATCCCCCGTGGGTCGAGCCTTTGGCGATAATTTCGGTGGTATTCGCTAAGGTCAACTGTCTCTTTGGGTGAAACTTATCAAGGAGTCGTAGGGGCACTTGGGCTAGCGTGTCGTGAAGTGTCATACGATCAACGTTGTTTGAGTGGCATACTTTTGTGTTCCTCCGCTCTCAACGGATATGGGTATCCCCCGTTGTCGGCCCGCTGTATTTTGGATATTTAATTGTCCATGCTTTAATATTGGATTTCATTCCATTTTATGGTCGCGTGAGTATTAAGTTTCAGTTCCATGACTTAATGGTGTATCATATTTATATGGGTTGTTTTCCGTTATTTAAGGGTCGAGTATTATACCCCACCCGCGTTTAGGGTATTTTGGGAAATGAAGTATTATTTACATTTTCACAAATTTGAGTATCGAACTATGACCCCGCATTGGGTGAGTTACGGGTTACATCGTTTTATAAGAAATGTGTGTTTGGGAGCATTGTCTTTAAAAGTGCATATTATGGGAAAATGTGTCGTTTCCATTTTGAAGTATAATATTTCGAAGGATCTTGCTTTAAATTGAATTCCTTTCTTTTAAAGATATATTCATTCATGTTAAAACTCTTGAGCTCACTAGGCGTTAAGCCTAACCTTTTTATTTGTCAGCATGTGCATCAGTTCCTGTCGGGGGTTCGGTTCTAGCGAGTGCTATGAGAAGTTGAGCCTTAGCTTTATACAAGAGTAAGTAGCTGGTAAAGTCTTCCGCAAGTTGGGGATAGTGATTGTTATTGGGTTTAGTAACACATGTCCTTTTCATTGATGGTATGTACATGATGAATGTGTGTATTGAGGTTAATTCTCAAATTGTGTCTGTAGTCAAAGTAATTACTGATGTATCTAGAAAATTTTAACAAGTTGCTATCTTCAGATTTAAGGGTGTTACAGGTGATGTGAGGGTAGCATAGGCATCTGAATACACGAAGATGAGAGTAGGATGGGTGTTTTTGAAACAATCGGTAGTGAGGTATTTCAAAGTTGATGGATGTAGAGGGAAGATTATTGAGAAGGTGGGTGGCCATATTTAGAGCTTCGACCCAATATGTGGGAGGAAGATGAGAGTGAACAAGCAATATCCAAACGATATTATTGATAGTTCGAAGCATGCGTTCTGATTTCCCATTTTGTTGGGATGTATGGGGGCACGAGAAACGAAATTGAATTTCGTTTGAGGCAAAGAAATTGTGAAATTGTTTGTTATTATATCCCCCCCCCCCCGGTTATCGCATTGAAGGGATTGGATATTAGAATTAAATTGAGTTTTGACGTAGTTATAGGATTCTTGGAATTTTGCATACACCTCGGATTTTTGTTTAAGAGGGAAAACCCACAAGTAATGTGTAAAATGATCCAAGAAGATAACATAGTAACGGAGTCCACTAACACTCGATATGGGTGAAGTTCAAACATCGGAATGTATTATTTCAAAAGCATGATAAACATTAGAATTGGAAATAAAGAAAATAAGTTTGGAAAGTTTTCCAAGTTGACAAGAGTTGCAAATAGTACGACATTTATCGCTAGAACATGAAATATAATTATTTGAAACTAGTGACTTCAAGACTTGATCTCCAGGATGACCGAGTCGTTGATGCCATGTGGATTGAGTGGTGGAGATGAGAACTTTAGGGTGTAATGGAGTGACAGTATAGAGTGGGCCTTTGCTATCACATCGGATTAGAGGGCGCCGGGTCTTGTAGTCCTTAACAGTAAAACCAAAACTGTCAAACTCAATAGAAGTTTTATTTTGACGAGTAAATTGACGGACGGAAATAAGATTTTTAATAATTGCAGGAGAGATAAGAATATTGTGAAGATGTAGAGGACGGTGAGGGTTTTTAAGGGGAAAGGGGGCATGTACGGTGGCTACTACAGGCATTTGGGATCCATTACCAACTAGGATAGAACGGGTATCATCTTTATCAAGAACAGAATTGAGTATACCTGCGTTTGCGTGCACATGGTCGGTTACGCCGGTGTCCATAAACCAATCCGTTGTGCCCGGATCATTTAGAGCCATGGTGTTAAATAGTTCGGGAAGAGCCGTGGCTTGATCCGGTGTACTCCAAGTCCATGGGGGTGAGGGTTCCGTAACCAAGATATGGGCCGATGGGCCTCGGTAGTGGGGGTTGCCGATTGACGAGGGTGGCGGCGACCATGCTGGTGGCGGCTGCCGCTGATGGTTGTTCATCGGTGGAGGACCGAGCAGTTCGGCAGCTTGCGGCTGCCATTGGGCGGGCGAAGGCGGCCGTTGGCGGGGCTAGTTCGGTGGTAGGATGAACACCCACCCGTAACGAGGTGGTGAAGCGCCGATGTTTGGTTGTTGGCGACGTCGTCCTTGTGGCTGCCGACGGTCGGTCCGACGGCCATTTCCCCGATTCCTACCGTTGTGGTTGACCTGTAATAGGGTGGGAGATGCAAGATGCCTTAACCACTTCAGAATTGAAATCCATTAAATAAATTAAAACTTGGCCAAATGAGACATATGGAACTCATAAAAAAAAATGAAGCGAGAGTAAACATAATTATGAAATCGAAAAAAAAATCCCTTGACTAGGGTGTGTCCGTTGACCTGGATTATATAACATGGACAATTGAAACATGAAAATAAGATTTAGTTTAAAATTATTCTCCTTACTATTTTCCTCGGTAGATACCTGCTAAAAGAGAAGTCACCATTTACGAGAATCACATGTAACAACTGAATTGGTTGTTTAAATGAAGCGCTATCAATTGTAGTAAAAACTGATTATCAAAGGCTATCATACAGGGGAATCAAGAACAAAATTTGCATAAATCGGAAACTTGGATGTTTCTCTAGGTTAATTTCGTTAGGGAGGTGGGTGGTTCTTCAAGACTACCAACAAGAAATTAAAGATATTTGTAGATATAAATAGCATAGTAGAAAGGAAAATGAACAGATGGAGATTAACTCGAAGTCGTCAACGAAGACTGTAACTCGAACTCGAAGATATGAAGACTCATTGAACTCTTCCTCAACCCTAAGTGAAGACATGAAGACGTTGAACTTGAAGGCGCCGTTGAAGATCACCAGTCGATAATCGAAATAGAAAACAAATCGTGAAATGAATTTAGTCGGCTAAAAGATTCGGGCTTGGTAGTTAAACGGTTGGGCTAAAATGAACTTAAACGGCTGAGATTGAATTTCAGATGAATTTAAACGGTCGAGATCGAATCAAAAAACGGTTGACTCGTCCGTCTGGGTCAATATAATATATAATATATAATTTAAATGACATAACTTCAAACCATCTATCTTCTCTAACTATTGATATTTATATTAAAGTTACATAAAAATTAATAGTTCACCACAATTTCTCATCGTATATTAATTTAAGTAACATAACTCTAAATCATCCATCTCCTGCAACTATTAATCTTCTTTTATATTAAAGCTACATAAAAATTAATATTACACTATAATTTCTCATTAAAATTAATTAATCGTTTATATTTTTATTTATGTTTTCCCTTTAATTAACACCCCCTTTCGTTTTCTCATCTTCTACTTCCCATAGAGTTTTTGTTTGCTTGTTACCCTTTTTTCGTTCATCCTTCTCCAATTACTCTCCTTTATGTTAAAACCTATGCTTCTTCTTCCATTTCCATTATCCCTATTTAAATTCTAAGTATCCATTTTTATGCTAAAATCCATCAAATCATGTGGTATTCACGTTTTAGACTAATACTAATCGGATATAACACTTTGCCTTTGTTCAATGAATGTAGCTCTACAACTCCTTTGACGATCGTCGGACCACCACCGTCCTCATCGACAACTTCAATGGAATGGATGTTACAGAGAGTGGCTTATTATGTGCAAAATTTAGAGAGTCTGAGTATGCTCATCTTCAGTAAGTGATTTATGTGTTCTTATACGATTTGGAAAATTACTTGTATTACGTTACTTGAAATCGTCTATATCATGTCCATGTGTTCAATTTATTTCGGAAAAAAAATGTGTTTTGATTTTGAATGTTAATCAGATTACTTTACATAATTAATATACGGAGTTGGCTCATCTTCTATAAGCGTAGTTATTTTCATATGATTATGATATTTACTTGCATTAAGTTATTTGATATGTCGATATATGTTCATATGTTCAGGTATTTACTTTTTTCCATAAAAAGACACTCTTTGATTTCGGGTGTTAATCAGATTACTTTCCGTCATTAATGCGGTAAGTCTGCTCATCTTCCGTAAGTGTTTATGTATTTTCATATGATTCTGAAATTTACTTGTATCACCTAACGTGAAATCTTTGATATATATTCATGTCTTTACTTTTTCCAAAAATGACGCTCTTCAATTTTTGGTGTTAATCAGATTACTTTTCAACATATATGCGGTTAGGCTACTCATCTTTGGTAAGCGTTCATGTATTCTCATAAAATCGTTGCATTAAAGATGAGGTCCAAATTTTGGTTGTTAACGTGAAAAGTGGATGTGAACCGTTGATCACTTTTAATCAAATGTCCTCCCATGAATTGTGCCTTAGAAAGTAATTGATCCAATGCATCTCGGTGCATCTTATCATAATGTGCATCCATTTCTCATCCAACGGTTGATAACCACTTCTCACGCTTCTCACCATTAACTCAACTTCTCACACAATCATTCGCCTATATATATATATACATATATATATACATATATATACATATATATATATATACATATATAGGGATTGTTTCATTTGCAACCCTTAAAAAGGTTGCAAACCTTGCAACCCACATCTTAACCGTCGGATTCATGATCGGCGGTTACAATAGATATGGGGCCCAATTTTTTTAATTAAAAAAACAGAAAAATAAAAATAAAATAACCGTCGATCGTGAATCCAACGGTTAAGATGTGGGTTGCAAGGGTTGCAACATTTTTCAGGGTTGCAAAATATCCTTCCACTACATATATATATATATATACATATATATATATATAGGGGTAGGTTATTATGCAACCCTTTTATCCACCACTCATTTTATTTTCACATTTTTTAATTAAGAAAGTGAAAATAAAATGAGTGGTGGATAGAGGGGTTGCATGAGGTTGCACCATGTAAAGGGGTTGCATTTGAACACCCTCTCTCTCTCTCTCTCTCTCTCTCTCTCTCTCTCTCTCTCTCTCTCTCTCTCTCTCTCTCTCTCTCTCTCTGTATGTAAAGGGGTTGTTTCATTTGCAACCCTTAAAAAGGTTGCAAACCTTGCAACCCACATCTTAACCGTTGGATTCATGATCGACGGTTAAAATAGATATGGGGCCAATATTTTTAATTAAAAAAAACAGAAAAATAAAAATAAAATAACCGTCGATCATGAATCCAACGGTTAAGATGTGGGTTGCAAGGGTTGCAATCTTTTTCAGGGTTGCAAAATATCTTTCCACTATATATATATATATATATATATATATATATATATATATATGTATGTATGTATAGGGGCAGGTTCAAACGAGAAGTTAAACATTTTGCGAGAAGGCGAGAAGTGTTTAATCATATATGATACACAAGCTTAATCATATATGATTAAACACATGTTATATTAACAATACATAGACGTTTAATCATACATGATTAAACACACTTACAAGCCGTGTAATCATATTTGATTAAACACTTCTCACATTCTCGCAAAATGTTTAACTTCTCGCATGATCCTCCCTCTCTCTCTATATATATATATTAAAATCCCATTAGTTCAATTCTATTACTTTAGCCGACCCAAAATAAGCATCCACAATTGAAATGACATACGATTTTAGACATGCATAATTATTATACTTTTAATTAACCAAAAGACAACTTTATCCTTATCTAATTTCTCTTTTTCTTCACAATTTTAAAATATTTGTGCATTAATTAAGGGTATATTTGAGAATTTAATTATCTATTTTTGAAACCAGACATTTATTTTAGAACAAATATAATAAAAAACGTGAACACTTATTTTGGGACAAAAAAAATAATTTTTAGGAATCATATGAATACAATTTATTGATGATTATATTTACCGACTAACATTTATTTATATCTAGAAAATCCATGGATAATTATTCAAATTACTCATGCAACCCCACACACACTACACTAGTTGTATTATAGAGGATGCATGGTCCCAGAACCGAAATGTGGCAAAGCATCGATAAACGTGGCGTAACTCTGAATTCCTTCCATGTATAAGTTGTAGTGGTAAATAATAAAGGTATGAATTAAATTCGAAAATGATGGTGAAATAAGAGACGAATTGGCATCAGGAAAGCGACACCATATTTTACCGGTTAGTGTTTACCGGGTAAGTGTGTGGGTAAACGACCCCTTAAGTCGACACATTTAGACTTCCATTTCTGTCGGATGTTCCCAAACAAAATTGATTTGGTCAACTTTAATCAAATTGTTTCCCATTCCTTGTGTTTAAACGATATAATTATAAACCGTAAAATTACCAAGTGAAACATCAAACAAATTAGCATTTTAGTACAAAAATTTTATGAAATTAATTATAATATGATTACTATAAATTGTAATTGTATCTATACAAAGGCATTACAATAAGTTTAGAGATATATGGAGAATGAACCTTGGACAATTAGGATAATCCCGAGGTTGACTGGTTTTAAGCAACAAGGCTATCAAGGTGAATTTCATGTTACTTTTAAAAAAATGAGATACATGCAAAAAAGATATATATGTTTTAGACTCATGCTTTATTATGTATATCTATGATATATATGAGATGTTATGGAACGTTACGAACAGGGACCGATCCAACAACTTTTTCATACGTATACGGTGACACCATATTTTTTAATACGGTTTTTATTGACGTGTCTTCATTTTTTTTACTGGCGTTCAATATCGCCCAATGTATTTTTAGCCTAATTCCGCCATTTCGAGGGATTTCTAAAGTTTTTTTTGCTTGATTTCGAGACATTTTTAAGTTTTTTTTATCGATTTCGAGAGACTCTTTCCATATTTTTGGTTGATTTCAAGAGATTTTTTCGGTTTTTTTTGGCTGATTTCAAGGGTTTTCTTGATTTTTTGGTTGATTTCAAGGGTTTTCTTGATTTTTTGGTTGATTACGAGGTACGGTTGCACTTCTCAAATAACACGGTTGCTGATACGGTTGCACATTTCACAAACCTTTTTTTTACCTTACGACGGAGAAACGATACGGTGGCACGTGCCACCTTGGGCACCTATACAGGTCCGTCCCTGGTTACGAAAGCTTATGAAAAATTTATGCATGAATGTTTTCACACGAAAAGTTTTGTTGTACACCCGTGGAAAATTCCATGCTCGGGACATCGGGGTCAAAGTAAAAGTGCAGGAAACCTCAATGAAAAGGTTTCAGACTTTCAGTGTATATGATTTGTTCCTGTAGATTCATAATCACTATCAAATGGATCCACAGATATCTAGAGATATGGATGCAGTGGCAAGAAATGAGAAGAAGCCTCATGTCATCTTTATACCATTTCCAGGACAAAGCCACATAAAGGCCATGCTCAAACTAGCTGAGCTTCTTCACCACAAGGGGCTCCAAATAACATTGGTTAACACAGACTCCGTTCACAAGCATTTTCTTGAATCCGGGGGGCCACACTGCCTAGATGCCTCACCACCTGGTTTCCGATTTGAAACCATTCCCGATGGCATTTCTTTCGGTTCGCTAGACGATGTGGCGACTGCTAGAAATAAACGCATTCATTCCGTTGAAAACTTGTTGAGTACTCCTTTTCTTGATCTTCTGACCAAGTTTCGGACTCCGCCTACCTGTATTATCTCTGATGGAGTCATGTCGGTTACCGTCGATGTTGCACAAAAGCTCAGAATCCCTATCATGCTCTACTGGACGCTCGCTGCTTGTGGCTTCATGGTCTTTTACCAGATGAAGTTTCTCATCGAGAAAGGGCTCGCACCACTTGAAGGTTAGTTTGCTTATTTTTTATTTACAATACAACAAAATCAAGTTTATAGAACGCCAAAAATGTCTAAGAAACTGTTTTTATTTACAACTTAATAAGCTCACTTATTCTCTAAGCCGTATTGGAGCGTTTCTTTACGGCTTAATCGTTAAGTCATTAAGACATGACCCTCACTTGTCCCCGTTAAGCCATCTCAAGCGAAATAACACCATAAATGCCCCGGAAATAATCCAACCCCCTCTATCTGCCTCCCTCAAACCCATCGGTCTCCCTTGCCTCAATCAGACAAATTTATCTTAACAGAACAACTTAACCTATATGGAGGTGGTTGGTATTTCACGGGATTTTGTAGGATTCGTTTATAATAATGTTTTAAAATATGTTAAAAATAGTTGTTTTGTAATAATTGATTAATAAAAAGGTAATTTAATTATTTTTATAATTATTTATCATTTTTTTTATAAAGAATAGAATTCCATTCCATTCCAAATACTGCAAATCAAACATAACAAAGATTCCAATTCCTTCTAAATCCAAATCCCTCCAATTCCAAGTTCTTCCGCGAAATCCAAATCCTTCAAAATCATTCCTTCAAACCAAACGCACGCTAAGAGCATCTCCAACAATTTCCCAAAATTTCTCCAAAACGGAGAATCAAAAGTCAAAATCTCAAAAAAAAAATTACATCAATCTCCAACAGATTCTCCATTTTGGAAAATCCAACATTAATTATAATATTAAAATATTTCATTCATTTATTAAAATATTATTTCTCTGTCTACATATTTATTTTCAAAATTTTCTATTGGTTCTCTCACATGGTAATTATTTTTGAGGTAATCTCCATATTTGGAGAAAAAACTATTCTCTCTCCTACTTTCTCCATTTTGGAGATAGTTTTGGAAAAGCTGCTGGAACACATTTAGACCTAAAATTCTCATTTTCTCCATTTTCTCCAAAATGGAGAAGTTGTTGGAGATGCTCTAAGTGTCCTTATAATTTCAAGGTATCCTTTTTTTTTTTTTTATTAATTGTATATATCTCATGCCTTACAAAAGAAGAGATCACCACCAATAAAAAGAAGAAAACAAAAAAGGAAACCAACGATTAAGGCAATAAAACAGGAGGAAAATATGGAGGAGATATGGAGGAGATAACACCGAATAATTTTGGAATACCAATACTCCCCCTCAAGCTGGAGCGTGTAAATTAACAATGCCCAGCTTGTCAAGAAGGAAACGAAGATGAGCAGTTCCAAGGCCCTTCGTGAGAGCAGATCAGCAGCAAGTTGGAGCTTCGAATCGATCGACATAGGACAACTTTCTTTCGATTCAACACGTTCACGAACGAAGTAGCAGTACATTTCAACATGTTTAGTGCGTTCGTGGAAGACGGGGTTATTGGCAATGTGTCGAGCAACTTGGTTGTCACAGAAAAGTGTGGTAGATGCGAGTTGGGGAGAGCCCAGTTCCTTTAAAAGCCATCGCATCAAAATAATTTCGCTAACGGTGGTAGCCATGGCCCGATATTCGGCCTAAGTGGAAGAACGCGAAACGACTGACTGCTTTTTGGTTTTCCACGAGATAGGTGCACCACCGAGAAGTAACAAGTAACCGGTTCGAGAACGCCTTGTAAGGGGACAACCAAGTCAATCTGAGTCTGAATATGCAACTAAACTCGTGCCACCTTCTTTTGGTAAAAGTATGCCTTGACCAGGAGTAGCCTTGATGTATCGTAAAATTCTGGACAGGGCATCCATATGATTCTGTCGAGGATCCGAAACAAATTGACTGTGGATGCTAACAGAGGATGCTAACAGAGTATGCAATGTCTGGACGAGTGGCCTGAAGATAAAGTAACCGGCCAATGAGCCGCCGATAGTGACTGGCGTCGACCTTGGGCTCTTTGTCATCCATGACAAGCTTTATGTTTTGTTCAATGGGGAAAGAGCTCGGGCGACACCCTTCCATGCCACAATCTTCCAAAATGTCGAGCGTGTACTTTCGTTGGCTCAAAACAAGTCCACTTGAAGTCTTGGCCACTTCAATGACAATAAAATACTTTAACTTACCGAGATCTTTTATGCTAAACTCGTCATGCAAGCTTTGTTTGATTTCTTGTACCTTCTCTGAATCGTTCCCCACAATGATGACATCATCAACGTATATGAGGCTAGCAATGAAGGTGTCATCCATTTTGTAGATGAAAAGGGAATGGTCTGATTTGGATGAATAAAATCCGAGACTAAGAAGAGCCGTGGTGAATTTTTGATACCAATTTCGTGAAGCTTGTTTGAGACCGTAGAGAGATTTTCGTAATTGACATACCCGAGTCTCGTTTCTTTAGAAAAACCCTTCGGTATCTTCATGTACACTTCTTCATCTAGGTCACAGTGTAAAAAGGCGTTGTTAACGTCAAGTTGGTGGATGAGCCAATTGTTTTTGGTGGCCATGGCTAGTAGCGTACGAACAGTGACCAGTTTTGCCACCGGAGCAAAAGTGTCATGAAAATCTTCTCCTTCAATTTGAGTAAAGCCCTTAGCCACGAGTCTCGCTTTGTATCTCTCGACATCTCCATTTGGCTTGTATTTGATTTTATAGACCCATTTGGAGTCTATGGCTCGTTTTCCCTCCGGCAATGACTCAAGAGTCCACGTGTCGTTTTGTTCAAGAGCTTAGATCTCCTTCTTCATGGCTTCAATCCATTTTGGTCCTGCATGGCTTGCTTGAAATTTTTCGGCTCATCGTTTGTGGTGGTGGCCGCCAAAAAAGCCTTATGAGTGTTAGAAAAATTATCATAAGAAAGATAATTTGTAATAGGGTGTATTGTTGAGGCGTCTTGAGTTGATGTGGTGCGTGCATGGTCGACCGAAGGGGGAAGATTATCGATGAAGTCATTTAAACGCTTGGGTTGACTTCGATCCCTCTTTGCCCGTGAGTTCTGAAACTCACCGTTTTGTTGGAGGTTGTCATTGTTTTGATGAAATAACTCTTCACTGTTTCTTATTTGGTCATCTCCATCATTGCTTTCTTGTGATCCATGCCCATCTTCATTGTCAAAATTTTGTGGACTAGAATTAGTCCCACTGTTTGTTGTTTCATCCGGAGGACTTTCGACACTTTGGGCTGGAATGGGGCTAAAAATGTCATAATCAATTTGAGCTTGTGGAGAACCCGAGAAAGGAAATGTGTTTTCATGAAAATTGACATCTCGTGACACAACGATCTCCTTGCCCTCGATGTCAAATATTTTGTAACCCTTTGTCCCTTAAGGGTAACCCAAGAAGACCCCGGGTCTCCCCTCACTTCGAATTTATCACCCTTTGTTTCGATACTCCAAAAATAAGTTAAACAACCGAAAACCCTCATGTGGTCATATTCGGGTTTTTGATTGTACAACAATTCGTATGGAGTTTTATGACCGAGGGTTTTAGAAGGCAATCGATTGATTGATGATGTAAGCAGCCGTTAGAACACATTCCCCCCAAAATTTCTTAGGTAGGTTGGCTTCAAACCGTAAGGCTCGAGTCGTGTCAAGCAAGTGCCTATGCTTACGTTCAGCAACTCCATTTTGTTGGGGCGTGTGAGGATACGTGGTTTCAAACAAAATGCCTTGCTTGGTGTAAAAATCAATCATAAAGTTGGAGGTAAATTCTCCGCCATTGTCACTTCTTATTCTCTTGACGGTTTTACCAAATTGATTTTCTATCATCTTGCAAAAATTGACCAAACAAGTACTAGCATCACTTTTGTGTTTAAGGAGAAAAACCCAAACAGTTCTACTAAAATCATCCACAATGGTCAAAATATAATTTGCTCCAAAAAATGAAGGAAAACGATATTTGCCCCACACATCACAATGTAATAATTCAAAACATCCTTTTGTTTTAATTTCACTCAAAGGAAAAGGTGACCTTGCATGTTTTGCCTTAGAACAAGAATCACAAACATTGTCTCTAATATTGAAAGGAATACCCTTGAGAAAATCAACTTTAGCAAGTTTCTCTTGAGATGTATGACCCAGCCTCTTGTGCCATCTTTCAATAGTAACCGCCATAGCCTTCCTTCCTTCTGTAAAGACCCCCATTCGGTACAGACCTCTTCTGCACTCACCCGCACCAATCAAGGTCCTTGAATGAAGACCCTGCATGACACAAAAATCCGGAAAAAATGTTATGGCACATTGAAGATTTTTAGTTAATCGGCTGACAGATAAAAGGTTGCAATTAAACTTTGGAACGTGCAATATCCCTTCTATCTTAGTTCCTCATGGCAAGATATAATCACCCTTTCCCTCGACCGGGATAGCATCACCATTAGGGATGACAACAGGCGGTTCATAAGAACCTTTTCTTTTGTTCATAAGAATATCGACACGATAAGTTGTGTGTTCGGTGGCTCCCGAATCCACCACCCAGTCATCTTTGTCATTAAAACTACCTGTCATGTTAGCAACACGCTTGGTCTCTTCATCACCTGTAGTGACACCATACTCGAAGTGCTTCAAGAATGCGTTGTATTGTTCCACGGTGAGACCTGGAATGGGACTTGTCCCACCCTCAACGCATGAAGCTCTCGGCTTGCCTTTATCCACTTTTGCTTTTCCTGGCCACCACTTTGGATAACCGACCAGTTTAAAACAACCGTCCCGATTGTGTCCAGTCCTATCACAAAAAGTGCAGTGTTGCACCTCTTCCTCTCGCTTCGTAGTTTTTGAATATGTCTTCGCTTTCTGCTGGTTCGAGGAGGAGTTCTCACGTTTTGGTGGGACAAAGGCCTTAAACGCCGCGGCCTCCATAGTGGTTTTTTTTTCCTCCGTTGTTCATCTTCTGCAACGAGATGGTAGGCGGTCCCGAGACCTGGTGATGGTTTGGTGGCAAGGATCTGGGTTTTAATAACCCCGAACTCATTGTCGAGGCCCATGAGAAACTCATACAACTTCTCTTTCTCTTGATGCTCAACGAGTCATTTTCCGAGATCACACGTGCACCCGCCACACGTGCACTGTGGGATAGGAAAAACCGATTGAATCTCATCCCACAGGGAACGGAGCTTTGTGTAGTAAGTTGAGACGGAGACACCATCTTGACGTGAAGCAGTGGTTTTGTTCTTTAATTCGTACGCTCTTGGCGCGCTTTCTTTTCCGAATCTTTCACGAAGATCAGACCACATCTCCGATGCCATGCTTGCGTATTTCACGCTGCTTCGTATTTCCTTCTCCATGGCGGTGGTAAGCCACCTTTTGATCATTGCATTTACCCTCATCCAAGCCATGTAATCCTTGTGTTAATCATAAATCCCAATCACAACAAACAATTACTCAATTTATGACAATAAAGCTCAAGAACTAGAGAGAGAAAGTCTAGAGAGAGAAAGTAGATCTTGTATTCATATCACATGTCTCTGAATTACAATGTATGAGCAGCTCTCGTAGTTCGTTACCACAAGATTACTAAAGACAACCTATTTATACCATCTATCTATTACAAAGCCTTAACGGCTAAGGAAACTAAACATGCTTTGATAAAGACAAAGTTGACTTTTACAATGTTGACTTTCCTATTAAATCTTGGATACAATATTTAGACTTAACAATCTCCCCCTTTGTATTCAAGATTTAATAAAAATTTGATACAAACCTTCAGCTCTTGATTCTTCAGCTTTTATCTCTTTGAAGCTTTCACAAACTTTAAACTTTCAGCTCTTGAAGAATCTTGGAAAGTCTTTTTCTCTTTGAAGCTTTAAAAGTCAACAAGTCTTGAACAAGAAACAGATTTCTTGAAACTTCTTTAAAACTTTGACAACTTTAAAATTTCTGAAAAATCTTTGAAACAACATGATTCTGTATCTTCATCACTTTGATCTCTTGACCATCTTTGGAAGAAGAAACTTTCTCAAATCATCTTGAATTAACTTTGAACAATCTTCTTTCAAAATATTTTGGCTTTGAATTTCTTTATCAGACTTGAACTTGATCTTTATCAGACTTGAAAGCGGAAGCAATTCGAATTTCTGACTTGTCTTTGAAACAGCGGAAGCATTTTGAACTTTCAGAAATTCTTCATGAGATTTTGAAATTGATGTTTGTAGAATTCTCCCCCTTTTTTATCTTTGTGAAATTGATATCTTTGTATACTTCTCCCCGTTTTTGATGATGTGAGCATCATAATCATCAAAACTTCGTCAATTTCGGCACAGACTTTGATTTCCCCTTTTGATCAACTAACAATCTCCCCTTATGACAATAGGCGCGCTTTGATCTGAAGAGCCGAATCATGAACAATATATATCCGAATCTTTTCAAATTCAGACATAATGAGCATGTAACCCTGATTCAACAAATGAAACAGTTAGAAGTGTCTGTCAGTAACACGGAGTCACTGTGTACAACGAATGTACAATATAAGGAGCTGGCTTGAATATGACTCCCCAGGACTTCCATTCAATCATTGAGAAACACAAGGTTTATCTATGAATGTTCTGACAGAAAAACAAATTTTTTGTGTGCTCGTGCTTGTGTATGAAAGAATTAGCACAATGATTGTGTTTCATAAAGGCTCAAAATATGTAAATCACTGAGACAACAATGATAATACATGGACTTAATGTGCATGAGAAAGGGTGCGAAGGTGGGGCAACTTTCCTTCTTTTTCAATATCAGTATCTTCCAAAAGAAGATCCGATAGATTATATGCTGCTTCCCTAGAAAATGTGAAACATTCTCTTTTTAAGAAAAGAATGAGTAGCTAGTGGGATTGTATGCAAGAGATGGCATGGACTATTTGCCTATTTCAATGATGGTCACCAAAGAAATGTGAACCAATCAGTAATGTGGCTGCCCGGCTCAGAAAGATGTTTGGTGCAGAGTTCTGATATTCTTTTAACTCTGATCTCACACCCTCTTTCTTTTAAACATATAAGCTCACATCTAACCAATCTCTCATTTCCATTTTACCTCTGCTCACCCCCACACTCAATTCTTTTAGACCCCTCTCCCCTCAATCACTCAAAGGATTTCTTCCGGGGTAGGAAACACCGGTTATCGTGAATCCATGGAAGATTTATTAAGCACTCACACTGAGTCCCATGTTCCTAAAAGTACATGCTTATCAATGATTTTCTTGACATGTAAAGTACAAGAAATCATATGTCAGTGTATATATGCTCATCAAAAATCAGATATGAAATTTGAGCATTTTGAACTTTGAAGATTTCTCAAAACAAGAATATTGAATGAATGAAATGAAGTCAAGAGAATTGTTTTGAGAATCTGACAATGAATCAAACAGATCAAATCAAATGGTTCAGGTATCAAAGAATTGGATATTTGTTTATATGAACAAATATAAACAATTTATCAATGAAAGCACAAATATGTAAAAATTGAATGATGCTCAATAACTTTGAATTTCAAACGGGGGTATTACCATCGAAAAATTGTTTGAATTTGAGACATGGTAATAACAATTTCAAATAAAATACTGAACCAGTGTGTATGAATACTTGACAGTATATGGACAAGATAATACACAAGTATTGATCTTTGGAAACACACGGTCAGTTAAACATTAAGCTCAAAATTTGAAAAACATTTAAAAGCACACTTCTAAATTCATAAAACTTTTAAGAATAAGAAGTGGTTTGAACATTTAAGAAATTGTTTTTCATGCTTGAAAGTTGTTCTTCTTTCAATCAACCAGAGATCTGAACAGAAGATTTTTACCTTTTCGGCTCCCCCTCAAATCATGATATAAAGATTTTAATCTTTTAAGCTCCCCCTGGATATTAGCATAATATCCTTCTTTGATTGTTGAAGAACGGGTCCTGATCTGTCGTGAGATCAGAAGCCATCACCTTTACTCCCCCTTAAATTAAGCATCTGAAATATAACAAGTAAAACAGGATAGAGATCAAACACTCCCTTTTGAATTGTTAGACCATCAATATCAGAAAAATCTAGCAAAGAAAAAGTATAGGATAGAGATCAGATCAATTCTCTTGGGATGAAGACCATCAATATCCATCGGATGCAAGCATACAGGATTAAGGTCTTTTTGATCGCTGAGGTCCGAGTCCTAAACTGTTGTGTTTAGAAGTCAAACTCCTTTGAAGTCCGGGTTCTAAGTTGATGTGCTTAGAAGCCATATTCTTTCAACTTTGAAGTCCGGGTCTTGAGCTGATTTACTCAAGAGCCATTGTTCTCTTACTCCCCCCCCCCTTGGCTTGAGGTGCCTGCAACACAGAATCAATTTTCTTCTTTGGTACCCACTGGTATTTGGGTCCATAAATGTTAGTTGCAGTTCGTGTGGGGGTAATGGAGTAAGAACCATACCATAAATTATCACTGGTCTTATGGATATGATCATGTGTACAACAAATAGAACAATAATATTTCTTACCGTTAGGTGCTTTGTTCTTCTTTGCTTTGTGTACATGTACACATGATTTCTTCTCTTTTAGCTCATCAGTCTTGTCATCTTTGACTGATTTCTTCATCCATAGCAGTTTCTCTTTCTTGAAACTTGTTCTCCTTGGAAAAGTATCTGAACCATCTAAATAATCATCATAGAAAAGGTTAGTATGACGAATCTGATTAAAGGATTTGACTGAACTTTGTGAAGAGATAAATTTCTGATTTGAACTTGAAATAGATTTTTCAAGTTCTTTGATCTTTGATGCAAAATTATCTCTTTCTTTCACAAGCTGGTTAATCTTTGTTGTGAATTTAGACTTCGTTCTTTGTTCTTTCAGCGCAGTGGCAGACAATTCAGACAACTTGGAAGTCAGTTTCTTAATTTCGGTTTTAAAGATAGATCTTTCTTCTTCAAATCCCTTTTCTGACTCATTTCTCTGGCTGGATAATTCCTTAAAGAATCCCACATTCTTCTGTTCTATGGCCTTCTTTTCTTTATCAAATTTCTCTCTTTCCAAAATCAGCACTTTCTCAAAATCTGAAATTTGTTGAGAAAATTTGATACATTTAAGCTCAACTGACTTCTTCTCTTCAAAACATTTCTTCGAGAAATCTGAGAACTTCTTTGAAATTTTTTTCTTTTCAGCATCAAAATTAGCTTTATTATCATCAAGCTGTTTTTCAAAATCCGATAAACTCTTTCTTAGCTCAGAATTCTCAGATTTCAAACTCTTTATCTTCTCTTCATTCTACCCAGAATATCTTTTCAGAAGATCTTCATTGATGATCTTTAAGGCATTGATTTCTTCTTTCAGAGAGATGATTTCAGTAAAATACTCTCTTGACTTTTGTGAATGAAAGTCAACTGCATGAGCTAGATTAATGTTCTCTAGTTTCAGCTTTCTATTATTCTCTTCAAGATCTGAAAGAAATCTCATGATTAATGAGTAATTGGCTTAATATGAATGATCGTTCCAAACTATATATCAGAAAATAAAAAATCAGATTGAATTGAAAATTTTTCAGAAAAATATGAAAAATTGAAAATTTGAAAAACACTTGTTATGACACAAAGATTAAAAAAAATTTAGATGACACACTAAAAAAAAATTCCAGACTTTTTTTTTTTAAACAAAAACTTAAGGCGTAAAAGAGCGTATTGAACTTGAAGCGCAAGATGAGGTTTGCGGGTCAGCCTTGAAGCGCAAAGGAAGGTTTGCGGGCCAGCCTTTAAACGCAAAGTATGGTTTTCGGGTCCTGCTTGAAACGCAAAGTATGGTTTTCGGGTGGTGAAAGACACGCAAAGTAACACTTTGCGTTTACAGAGAGATGTGCAAAGATGGACTTTGCGGGTTGAACTTTGCGTTGCAAGAAAGATACGCAGAAGTGAACTTTGGGTTTCAACAATGATACGCAACCCTTATGATTGAAGCGCAAAGTCGATTTCTTGACAGATACAAACTTAAATCGATCGAAACCTGCACAATTGATCTCAAGAATTTGTTAGTATCATCGAAAAACAGTTCTAAACTCACACATGCAATCAATTTTCGATTAAAACAACAATTTACACGAATTCGATCAAGAACAGATAACGAACTCGTGTTCAAGAAAAACTAAAAAAAATCGAAAATTGGAATCGATTTTGAACGAATTTCGATATGGAATCTAAACAAAAATCAATCCAAAACACAATTCGCATCCAAAGAAACCATTATCTTGCAAATAAAAACGATTTTACACAAAAATTTGAATGAACAGTAACGAACTCGTTTTTGTGAAAAACTTTCGAAAAATTCAGAATTTCGATCTAAAATCCAAATTTCAACTCAAATCATTGATCAAATCATTTCTGAATAGTTTGGTTCAGCTCTGATACCAATTGTTAATCATAAATCCCAATCACAACAAACAATTACTCAAGTTATGACAATAAAGCTCAAGAACTAGAGAGAGAAAGTCTAGAGAGATAAAGTAGATCTTGTATTCATATCACATGTCTCTGAATTACAATGTATGAGCAGCTCTCGTAGTTCGTTACCACAAGATTACTAAAGACAACCTATTTATACCATCTATCTATTACAAAGCCTTAACGGCTAAGGAAACTAAACATGCTTTGATAAAAACAAAGTTGACTTTTACAATGTTGACTTTCCTATTAAATCTTGGATACAATATTTAGACTTAACACCTTGGATGACTTGTCCGGTCTCTTAATAGAGCCATCGACGAATCCGATTTTATTCTTTGCAAACAGAAAATTATCCATCTCTTGTACCCAATCCGCATAATTTTTGTCTGACAATGCATCGTTAACTTGCATTTGTCTAGGGTAATCAGATGGGTGAAGATAATAGGGTGAGTTGTGGTCGACGACGTTGCCGCCATCCTTTGCCACTGATTATGTGCCTCCAACCATGCTTGTGGAGGACGATTGGGATTATGTCGAGAAGTAGGATCACTGCTCTGATACCATTATAATTTCAAGGTATCCTTCTTTTTTTTTATTAATTGTATATATCTCATGCCTTACAAAAGAAGAGATCACCACCAATAAAAAGAAGAAAACAAAAAAAAAGGAAACCAACAATTAAGGCAATAAAACAGGAGGAAAATATGGAGGAGACAACACCGAATAATTTTGGAATACCAATATGTCCTAATATGTTTTATAGAACCAAACAATCATACGTTCTATGTAAGAGTGTTGGAGTGAGTTTATGTGATGTTTTTGGGCGTTCTACCAAATTTTGTAAGATGCTTTTGAAAAATAAAATGTCATATTAGTTTTTTTAAGGTGTCGTATGAACACATCTTGTTATACTTACATTTTTTTCAAATAATGTCATATAAAATAATCAATAGGACATTTTATTTTAAAATGTCCTAAAAACGTGCTAGGATGATTGCTTAAAAGCGTCCTACAAACTTATTGCAACGCTTTTACATAGGACACATAATTGCGTGGTCCCATATAGTGATACTGTATTAAGATTCATAGACATTTTTAACGTTCTATAAACCCATTTTACTTGCAGTGTTATATGTATACTAGCCTTTGTCCTTCTCTTCATGTTTACTAAATATAAAGAAGGTGATAAATCAAATGATGTGTATGCTTGTGCAGATGAAAGTTACTTGACAAATGGGTATCTAGACACCATTGTTGATTGGATCCCCGGAATGGAAGGAATCCGTATAAAGGATTTACCAAGCATGGTTCGGACTACTGACCCCAACGACCAACTTCTGAACTTCACTACCGAATGCACACGAAGGTCTCACGAAGTTCCACATCAGATTTTCCACACGTTCGACGAGTTGGAACCTAGTATCGTCAAAGCTTTATCATCGATGTTTTCTCATGTGTATACCATCGGCCCACTGCAACTACTTCTTGATCGGATACCCGAACAAGAAAAGCACACTCAAGTGTCGAATTTCAATGGATACAGCCTAATGAAAGAAGAACCTGAATGTCTCCAATGGCTCCAGTCTAAGGAACCAAATTCCGTCATTTTTGTGAATTTCGGAAGTTCAACAGTAATGTCGCTAGAAGACCTAATAGAATTTGGTTGGGGTCTTGCTGAGAGTGGTTGCTATTTCCTTTGGATAATTCGATCTAATCTGGTGGTCGGGGGGTCTGCTGCTTTGCCTCGAGAATTTGAGGAGTATAGAAACGAGAAAGGGTTTGTTGCGAGCTGGTGTTCGCAGGAAAAGGTTCTGAACCACCCTTCGGTTGGTGGATTCTTGACTCATTTCGGGTGGGGATCGACCATCGAGAGCTTGTCAGCTGGCGTTCCGATGATTTGTTGGTCGTTTTTGGCAGACCAGAGATGATTGATTGTAGGTATATATGCAAGGAATGGGTGGTTGGATTAGAAATGGGGAATTGTGTAAAAAGGGAGGAAGTTAAGAGGCTTATACAGGAGTTGATAGGAGAAGGAGGTGACAGAATGAGAAACAAGGCCATGTAGTGGAAGACAAAGACACATATAGCAACTGGTCTTCATGGTTCATCTTCTTTGAATGTACACAATCTTGTTAAGGAAATCTCCAAGTTATCAACAAACTAGCTAGAAATCAAACCCATCATCATTATGTCTTAATTCTATATATTTGAGATGTAATCATGTATACTAATTTGTCCATCTCTAGAGCTCATGTTGGAAAATATTTGTAAAATAAACAAAACCAAATCTTGACAACAATTTATACAGCAAAGAAATCACATAGATCAAACCAGGTATGATAAAAGCAATACTGCATTTGAATTGATCAGAGGACTTTGACTTTTAAGAGCATGTGAAACCAAAAAAATTATTGTGAACTTAATCAAGTATAATATGAGATGGTTGATTTCCACAGACACCACTAATTGAAGTCAATGTATAGAGATATGTTCCTTTGTATTACAAATACAAATTACTTCAAATTATTGAGAGGTTTTATAGGTATATGATTGAATTTGAAGGTCTGTCATGTTATCTTACTTGTGGTACTGTTCTATCTGGATTTTATGTTTATATGGGTATTTTCTCGTTGTTCTCTGAAACAAGTAACCCATGATTCTTGGTGTTGTTTTCTGTATAGCATTTTGTGTAATGGGCTCCTTTTGTTATAAAGGCAATTATGGGTTTTTACAAGATTCTTTCTGTGATGGTTAAAGTAAATATATCTAAACACCACATATATGTTGAATTCATATGTGAAAAGACCAAGTTTACATGAAATAGGTTCAGAAATAGACTGTGATCCCCTTCTTGATGTATGGTTTCTAATTTGTATGGCTTCTAGTGTAAGTCATTCTAATTCGGTCGGAATTTACCCTAATGTATGTTTTCTTATCTGTATGGTACAATTTCTAAGTTGGTTATGGATCCTATTAACTTGTCTGCTGATGAAGTGGAAGAAGAGGTCGGTAGTGCGAGTGCAAATAGGCCAGAAGTTCTAGCAACAACTTATAAGAAGGGCAAATAAACAAGTAAGCTGAAACCCATATTCTTTAGTAAGCCTATTAAACGCCAACGTAAGATTACTTCTACTATTTGGGATGATCTTGAAATGATTGATGAATTAGATCTTAATGAAAATATGCAATGCAAATGCAAGAGATGTGGGGTTAAAGATATTGTTGAAAGTAGTCATGGGACTGGGATATGCGTAGGCATTTAAGTCTTTCAAGGGAAAAAATTATAGAGCCTTCGTGCAAAACAAGACCTCCCTTGTCCCTTTCCTTTCTCCATTCTCCCTCCAACAACTGAAAACATTCCCTCCCCACTCTGACTTTGATCTACTTGCTTGAGGATTAATTGGTTCCTTTGGTGGATTGGTCCCAGCTATTGATAGAAATATCTTCGTCAATTACCGGACTTTTCCTTCTGTTTTTTTGAGAATTCTCAATCGTTTACTGATATGCTTCATCTCATCTAGCAGCACTCTAAGTGTCCGCCCCTAAGGCCACCAAACTACGACGAGAGTTTCGCTATTCCCGAACTCCTACTTTGAAGGTTGGGAGCTGACTAACCTTTCTCTGTTATGCATGAGGAAAGGTGAATATATGTTATTATCTTATTCTTCAATAGATAATAGGAAAGCTCCTTTTTCCGATGAGACGACTCTTTCTTGAACGATATTATAAACAAACCTTGATTTCAAGTAGATAAAATCATAAAAGAAGAAATGGGAAGGAGTACTTACATTATGAGCTACTATTTGAATCTGATTGTGGTCATGATTCCTCTTAGGAGGAAAAGGTCAGAGATCGATGGATCACATACGGTATCTCCCCATGGCCTTTCGCCTCTATAGCCCTATTTTTAGGCTTAGTAAGTAAGCTATTGTTGTAGGCTCGCATTCCAAAAAAAATATGGATTGAAAGGATTCAAAAAGGCCTGTAGATAAATATATTGGGCAACTTATTTTACAATCTAATTTGAATGGTACATTGGAAAGTAAATCTCCTAGGTTTAACCAAGATGAATTTCGGAAATTGGTTGCAATTGTTATTGCTAGACACAATCTCCCTCTTCAATTAGTTGAATATGAAGGTATTAGGAGTTGTTTTGCTTACTTGAATCCTGAAGTAAAGTTTTTTTCAAGACAAACCACAAAAAATGACATACTCAAAATGTATTCAATGGAGAAATCTAATCTTCTTAATTTGTTGCAATCTATTCCTCGTGGAATAGCATTAACTGATTGTTGGACTTCTTTGACCACCGATGGATATATTTCATTGACTGCTCACTTTGTTGATAAAAATTGGTTCTTGGAAAAGAGAATTTTAGCTTTTATTTGCATGCCTCCGCCCCATACTGGTGCTGCCTTGGTTGAAAAAGTTTGTGGTTTGTTAAAAGTATGGGGAATTGATAAGAAAATCGTGTCCATATTCTTAGACAATGCATCTATTAATGAATATATGGTTGATGGACTGAAATTTGATTTGGATTTGATATCTCACGATGATTATTTCCATGTTCGTTGTTGCATCCATATTCTTAATTTGATAGTGCAAGATGGTTTAAAAGAATTACATGGAACTGTTTTGAAGGTGAGAGAGTGTGTCAAGTATTGCAAAGGTTCTTAGAGTCGGAAGCACAGATTTAGTTATTGTGTTCAACATGTTGGCATTGAGTCCATTAAAGGGTTAAAGCACGATGTGCCCACCCGTTGGAATTCTACATTTCACATGTTAGATAGTGCATTATTTTACAAAAAAACGCTGCTCCATTTAGCAAAGACTGATGCTAACTTTATTCATTGCCCAACTTCTAATTAGTGGATAAAGATTGAAAATTTTTGTAAGTTTTTTAAAGTTTTCCATGAAGTGACAACAAAGATTTCAGGCTCTAAGTATCCTTTCCTAATGTTTTCATAAGATTTCTTTTGAAAGAAAAGATGGAAACTAATGATAGATTTTTGAAGGACATGGCTAATAATATGAACTTGAAGTTTCTCTCGCATGAGTTTAGTAGCATCATGGGTATTGCAGTTGTTTTTGATCCCTGTTACAAGTTTCAAGTTACTGATTGGACTTTCAAAAAAATATATGGGTCTTCTTCCAATATTGAGTTGGATTTGTTTAAGGAAAAATTATTTTCCTTATTTGATGTGTATGCATCTCGTACCACATCCACGGGCAATCAAAGTTCATCTCGTGCTGCCATTGATACTATGCCTAACACTGACACATATATGGCGGTAATAAACTTTCCTTAATTAATTTTATGAATTTAATTTTTCATTTGTACCTTGGCTAAGTTTTGCTTTTTTATCAGTATTTTGATGAGTTCTCTAGTTGTGAGTTCACCACCGATGGTAAATCTGAGCTGCAATGTTACTTAGAGGAGCCGAAATTACCTCGCATAAATGATTTCGATGTGTTGGAGTATTGGAAACCTCTTCAAAGATGGTATCCCATTGCGTCTCAAATGGCTAGAGATATTTTGGCCATCCCAGTATTTACCGTTGCTTCTGAATCAATTTTAGTATTGGAGGACGATTTATTGATGCGTACAAGAGTTCGTTGAACCCATAAACTGATGAATCATTAGTTTGTCTTAGAGACTGGGTTTTTAATGAAGATATACATTTAGCTTTTAATTTTATGCATTCATTAACTTAAATTTAACATTCTTTTACTCAATTTTAGCATCAATGAATCCGATAAATAGGAACTATGCAATTGGCTTTTAAGATTAAAGGATGACGATGACCGCGGAGAATCAAAGAATCAAAGTCTTCAAACTCAAAAATCCTCATGAAGAGGAGCTATGTTTTGATTTTTGAATTTGGTTAGAACTTTGAAGTTAGAATTTAAAAGATTTTTGGGGTTGTAATATTTTTATGCTTTGGATTTTTTAATGTTTTGGATTTGGATTTCTATAAATTTGAACATTGAAGTTTGAACAATATTTCTAATGCTTCAATTTGTCGATTTTTTAAGTTTTAATTTTATATAGGTTAAACGGGTTATTGGGTCAAATGGGTGATTGGATAAACGGGTTAACCATGTCGTGCCGGGATAGGCGGGTTGAATCAGGTCGTGTTCAGGTTGAGATTTTCTGACCCGTTTATTAAACGTGTCGTGTTCGGGTTAGGCGTTCTCAATCCGTTTAACTCATGAACCTGACAAGAACCGGATACGACACGACACGTTTGCTAGGTCTAGGACAAGTAATATGTCTTAGAGTTCACACACACACACACACACACACACACACATATATATATATATATATATATAGGGAGAGGTTCATTTGAGAAATGGTAAATATATTGGAGAGTCGTATACGAAGCTAAGTCTTGCGGTGGTGCCCATTGTGAGCCGGATACGGGGACTTGTGACTTTGTGGTGAGACTCATCTAGAAGTCGAGTAGACACTAGTATCATTAGGGTATCTTGAAGTGGTAGCTCAGAGGATCCGAATACGGGGATCCATGGTCTTATGTGGAACTCGAGAACGTTGATAAGTGGCTTAACTTTGTGTGCCCGCCACATTCGATGGAATCGGGTCTCCCTCATCACCGAAAGGTGTTATTTTGGGTATTCCCTTACCCATGCATTCGGTGTTGAAACGTACCATTTTATCTACACAAAGAGTCTTTTGGTGAAATACCGTGTGGGTGCATTTTGGGGATATTTGGACGTCGATTAATTATTTAAAATGGGTGTTTGAAAATTAGAAGTAATTTAATTTGCAAATAAGGCCCCTTTATAGTCAGTGTTTCTAGAATGACCTTATTTAGAGTAAAATGTTCATTTTAAATGTTTTATGATTTATATGAGGTAAACTGTTTTAACTCACTAGGCGTTAAGCCTAACACTTTTTCTTTTCGACATGTATATCAGGTCTTAGATGGATTCGAGTGGCGAATGGAGTTTAATAGAAGTTCCGGTAGGATGGCTTTAGCGGCGTCATCCGGTTTGGTGAAGATAGCAGATTTGGTTGTTTTAGTAACACCCGACTAGATTGTCCTCGCTTGTGGGACTAGATAGTTCCGTTAGAACTCTTATACGTTATTGTAGCGATTCATCCTTGTAACTTTAGATATTTGTTATTTCAATGCCATGTATTTAAGAGTTTTTGGAAGTTTTATTTTATTTGTTGTTTTCGAATTTTAGGGGTGTTACACATGTTGTATGGCAGGCTGCAGGAATGTAGAATGCCCTAATTTTTTGTTGTCATGATTATGGTCGTTAGGTTTCTTTTTCTTGTTTTTGTATCAGATTTAATATTTTTAATTCCAAATATGAACATATTTTGGTTGGTAATTTCTTGTTTCTTCTTACTTGATTGAATTTATGTCTTTCATTTTAAATATGGATCTGTTACAGTTGTTAATAGGTTAGAGGTTTTACCGGTGGTCTTACATTAATTAGAGTTCAATTCAATGTCTCAAACAGAAGCTATTTTTACACCTCATCTTCAACTACACAAGAACCGCTACCATATCATTAGTTCTTCTCCCAAACAAAGATATACAAAATGGACACGAAACTGTTCTGAAAATGTAGAAAGCCGGAGAAGATACGCTCAACGTGATAATTCTTGAGACACACTTCTCATTGTCGGCCGAGACTTTGGATCTGTGAGAATGCATGCTAGTGCAACATTGTAAACACGAAGAAGTTCCTTCTGTATCCAATATATTTGCCAATGATGTGTCGTGACCGGAATATATGTTTAGAGATTATAGGAACTCTCCAGGATGCTTCCCTCCAATGGTTTCAAGTGCCACTACTCCAAAGCTATACATGTCGCATTTTTGGGTCACAACCATGGTGTAGGAAAGTTCTACACTTCCTTCGTCGTTGCAAGTGATTCCAAGCCAAGAACATTGATCACTTGAAACAGTGTAATATGTCCACCAATCGACATCAAGGAGAGCTTCTGCTTCTACAGATTTGTTAGGAGTCGTTGGTGATAACATGAAAACACGCCCCAAAAACATAACTAGAATTTGCATGCATGGGAGAAGGCCACATTTTTATGTTTTATCAACAATATACCCATTATATATATATATTTTGGATCGATCATGCGAGAAGTTAAACATTTTGCGAGAAGGCGAGAAGTGTGATATCATATATGATTACATGGCATGCGGGTGTGTTTAATCATATATGATTAAACGTCTATGTATTGTTAATGTAACATATGTTTAATCATATATGATTTAGCTTGTGTATCATATATGATTGAGCACTTCTCGCCTTCTCGCAAAATGTTTAGTTTCTCGTTTGAACCCGCCCCATGCATATACCCAAGCCACACAATTCCATGGAAAAGATGAGACTTTTAAGTCAAAAAGTCTTTGTTCCAAATTTTCTAACGTGTTAGAGGGTTTAATGTTTAATTGCAAGTCAATTCCATTCAATTATTCAATTCATACAGATATTTTTAATACACAATTAACGGTCTAGAATTAAAAATAATATCTATTTAGTTGGTCACACTTTAACTTGTTGTTTTACAACATGTTCCTACAAAACAAGATAAAATGTTAAAATGATGAAATTATCCCTCGAGTGTTGCTCAATGTTATTTTTCTCATCAATAACTTTTATGGTTGAAGGAACACTTAAGGGTGTGGAAGAACTTTCAAAATTGAATAGTTCATCTGGACCAAAACAGTTTCGGGTTTTTGTTTTTGGCTTAAATAATTCGGTTACTGAATAAAAGATTAATTATTCGGTTTGGTTTTCAGTTTATTTTTTATTGAATAAAGATAACTTAACGAGTAGTAAGTTTTTCGAGCTCGGCTAGAAAAATATAACTAGGCTCGAGCTCGACTCAAGCTTGAATAACTTTTTCAATGTAGGGCTCGAGCTCGAATGTTTTTTGATTTACCAAGCTTGAGCTCGATGTTCGTTTACGGGCTCGTACTCACGATCGATTAACTCGTTTATTGGCCCAAGATTTATTATTTTTATATTTTATATTTCGAATGAGCCGAGTCGAGCATTGGTTTTATGAAGTTCGATTTGTTAATTTAAATGAGTTCCATTTTGTGTTCGTGATCGACTAAAGTTAGATAATTAATAAGATCGAGCTTGAGATAACAAGTTGAACTCGAGTAACTTGTTAGAAGCTTCACTTGT
Organism: Arctium minus; assembly: GCA_954870635.1. Taxonomy (NCBI): domain Eukaryota; kingdom Viridiplantae; phylum Streptophyta; class Magnoliopsida; order Asterales; family Asteraceae; genus Arctium; species Arctium minus. Next base: position 28,165,090 of record OX941089.1, on the reverse strand, counting down.
ATACACCCTTATATGTGTGGTTGCAAATGAACCGATTAAAAACTAGGATCAAGATATTAGGTTGGGGGCCCTTGCCTTCTTGTTGGGACCAATAAGAAAATTTACTAAAAAATCAATTTTTATAGCCATTATGAAAAAATTGGTGGGTTTTTTTGGGGGCCTAGGACCCTACCAACAAGCAATGTATCCGTCCTCTGTTATACACGACCAGAGGTAGTCGACTAGAGTCCCTACCAACCAGAGCCTCTGGCAGAGCCCTCTGGTCCGATTTTCAGAACTAAGTCTGAAAATTACACCTCTTGATTTTAAACTCCAAACTGATCAGAACTGAAGTTTTCTTTATTTTGATCGAGTTTTTCCACTGCATTCCAAGTCCACTGCCAGGGGCTCTGCCCCTTGACCCCGCAAGGGGACATGACCCCCTTGATCGCTGCCTCCGGGATCAAACTCGTCTTATAACAAGTGTGCACTCCGCAGCGTCTAACTTGTATTAGATCACAGTTTGAAACCCATTAGCACTCATGTTAAATCCAACTACACTTGAATGGTCGGTGACACTAAAATCACAAACAATTCCCTTAGCTCTTAACGGGTAAGATTCTTGGTCCTTGTCATATTCATCCGGTAAGATAATGTAGCTTGTTAAGCGCTTACCCGAGTAAGTGTTTGGTAAACTGTCCCTAAGTTTGGCCGATTTAAGATTTGGAAACGCTCATCGGAAATAACGAGTCTAGTCGAAGGATGAAATTTTTTGTCGCATACTGAAATGATGAGTAGATCCATGTGGGCCAATTATGTAATTTCACTAAATATTTTCATATAGTGTTGTACATATCATTCAGTTCAATGCTTTTCACAATGAGTTTTCAACAAAAAATTTGGTACAACTCTTTTAACACATTATGTACTAGTTTGGAGTTGGATAGTATATATATATATATATATATATATATATATATATATATATATATTGTTGAAAAATAAAGATTGAATTTATCAAAATCGCACTCGTTAGTGCATCTTTTGACCCATTAAATCTATTATATGCTAGCCCAAACCAAGTAGAAAATCAAGCCCAAACCCCATAAACCCATTATTGCTTATTTGATAAATTAAGTAAGCTAGGACTTATAAGACATCCAAAATTTCACTTTCCATCCTATGTGGGACTATATTGAAGACTATATTCAACAATCCCCCACTTAGTCTTCCATTTACAAATCTTGAATACATGAAAGTATCTTTCGATTTGAACTTTCACTTAGTGCAAGTTATTCAAAATTATAACAAAATCTATGACAACATATAACTTTTGAGCCAAGATTTTATTTGTTATAATCAGGATGACTACACAAAGTTTGTCACTAATTGATGTTCATAAATATAAAAGCACTATTATGGTCATGTGCTCATCCTGAATTAATCGATATTTACAAAAGTTGACCCATACTTTTGTTAGTAGCGACACCACTACTTATATCCACATAGGTTTACTTCTAGTATTACATAGAATTACATTACGAGTATATCACTCACCCTAAAATCTACACTATATATTAAATATTTCAAAACTAGTGTGACACAGTCAATTTCCAACAATTCGTTGTTACCACAATGAACCTTTAGATAAAGGTTGTGTTTCCATTGTTGTTGACTAATCAACGGCTCTCAAACCCATTTCATGAGTTGTTCCAAAAATCATATCCTTTGGAAGTCCCTTTATGAATGGATCTATTAAATTATTACAAAACCTTACATATATAATTGTTATAGTTCCATCAAATATCCACTCTCTTACATATGTATGTCTTAAGCTAATATGTCTAGATTTTCCATTATAAATTTTATTACAAGTTCTAGACAAAGTTGCCTCACTGTCACAATGCAAGAAATGGTTGGCATCGGTTGTGGCCATAACTTTATAACCAATAACAAGTCTCTCAACCATTTTGCTTATTTGCCTGCTGCTGCCAAGTCCAAAAATTCAGCCTCCATGGTGAAGTGCGTAATACGTGTCTGTTTCTCTTAGGCCCAAGAAACAACTCCACATCCAAGCATAAAAATCCACCCACTAGTTCATTTATTATCATTATCACTAGTGATCCAACTAGCATTAGATTAACCTTTTAGAACTGTAGGAAAATTACCACAGTGTAGAGCAAATTTCTTAGTTCTTTTTAAGTAACCAAAAACTCTACCAATCGCTTCCTAATGTTCTAACTAGGATTACTCGTAAATCTAGATAACTTACATTAGCATATTCAATATCAGGTCTAGTACAATGTGTAGCATACATCAAACTACCTATTGCATTAGCATATTCAATTTATCCAACCGCACGACCACTATATTTTAAATAAGGGGTATTTGATTCCTTATATTTTAAATGACTAAACTTATCAAGAATTTTCATAACATATATGAGATTGACATAAAGAATAACCCTTACTATTTCTCTTAATTTTATTATCCAGGATAGTGTCAACTTCATTCAAATCCTTCATCAGAAAACAAGAACTCAGATAACCCTTTGTTTCCCTTTCATGTTAGTTCCAATGATTAACATGCATGTCATCCACATAAAGGCATACAATGACTCCATAATCATTTGTAAACTTAGAATATATGCATCTACAGTTAAATAACGTATTAGCCTACATGTTGTATGGCAGGGGAATGCAAAATGCCCTAATTTTTTGTTGTCATGATTATGGTCGTTATGTTAGGTTTTTTTTTTCTTGTTCGTGGATCAGATTTTATGCTTTTGATTCCAAATATGAACATGTTTTGGTTGGTAATTTCTTGTTTCTTGATTGAATATATGGTTTTCATTTAAATACGTATCTATTTCGTTGATAGTAGGTTAGAAGTTTTACGTGTTTTCTCACATAAATTTGAGTTTATTTCAGTGTCTCAAAGATACGTTTCTTTTGCATACCATTTTTTTATTTTTTATCCCAAACAAAGATATACAAAATGGACGTGAAACCGTTCTGAAAATGAAGAAAACCAAAAAAGTATGCCTCAACGTTATAGTTCTTGAGACACACTTCTCATTGTCGGCCGAGACTTTGGATCTGTGGCGATGCACGCTAGTGCGACATTATAAACATGAAGAAGTTCCTTTTATATCCACTCCTCAGTTGGATAAGTGAGTCGTGCATCCAATATATTTGCCAATGATTTGCCGCGAGCACAAGATAGGTTTAAGGATGACATGAGCTCTCCAGGATGCTTCCCTCCAATGGTTTCAACTTTCAAGTGCCACCACTCCAAAACTATACACGTCGCAATTTTTAGTCACAACCATGGTATAGGCAAGCTCTTCATGATCATAAAAAGTATTTATTACTGAATTTTTAATATAAATACCATCAAGATGTAAATATCGGTCCCAATATAAATATATGGAGCAATGTATCCCAAAGTTCCAGTGACTATAGATTGATTTGAAGAATCAGGGTCGAGCAATTTGGCGGCTCCAAAGTCGGCAGCAAATGCTTCCATTTCTGAGTTCAAGAGGATGTTGTTGCTTGTATTGTCTTGATGAATGATTAATGGGATACAATCATGATGCATATATGCTAAAGCATGGGCTACATCTTTCACAATTTTCACCCTCTTGAACCAATCAAGTTGTACAACTTCAACGTTTTTTAGTGCATAAAATAGGCTCCCATGTTTCATATATTCGTATACAAGGACATTACAGTTGATATGGAAAAAAAACCATAGAGTTTGACTATGTTTTTGTGTCTTATAGGTTGGTTAACACTTGAACCTCATTACTAAAACTTTACTTTTGTCTAATGATGGTTGTTTGGCTTCGTACCGGTGGAGTTTTTTCAAAGCAAATGTTTTACCATTTGGTAGTTTTGCTTCATCAACACTACCATAGCCACCAGTTCCGATGCAGTATTTGAGGTCAAAATCTTCTGTTGCCTTGATGAAGTCTTCATATGCAATTGTTCCATCATAATTCAATATGAAGCCTACATCTCCATGTCTTTTGATTTCTGCCTGGCTTTCCTTTTTAGTAGCTTTCCAAAGGTAGTAACACACATAACCTAATACTAAGAAGCAAAATCCAACCATGATGGGAAGAAAAATGTCCAAATAGAGGACAAGTTTGTTTTTTCGCTGGTGAGCGAGATGATTGTGAGACAAATTTAAGATCTTTAAATATAGCATATTGGAAAAATCAGGTGTTTCTCCGACTAAATTGTTACTACTAAGGTACAAGTACTCTAAATTAATGCAGTGATCAATTCCACATGGAATAACTCCAGTCATTAGATTCATAGAGAGATCTAGATGCTTGAGATTACACCCATAAACATCAATCACTATATTTCCCGACAACTTGTTTGATGAAAAATCAACATAAGAAAGGCTCCGATGCTTTCCATGTATAGGAGGGATATCACCCATAAGGTCATTATGACTCACATCTAATGTTTGTGTGGATGAATTCAGATTATTTCTTCCCAAGTCCAAGACTGTGAAATTGATTAAGATGGAGGGATTGGACCAGTAAACCCATTTTGACTAAGATCCATATGAAGCAAAGTATCCAAACTCCATATCTGGGATGGCAGAATACCACTAAAATTGTTATGTGAAAGATCAAGGTATTCTAATTCAAGGAAATTGGTGAAGGAAAAAGAAGGAATTATACCATCAAGACAGTTATGACTCAGGTCTAACTTATGTAGCTTATGCAAGTTACATGATTCCCAAGGGATGGATGAATTCAGTTGATTTCTGCTCAAGTCCACGAAGATGAGATTTACCATGGAACCAAAAGATAAGGGGATTGGACCAACAAACAAGTTTCGATGAAGATCCAGATAAACCAAATTCTTCAAACAAAGGGAGAGTACCGACTAAATTGTTATCTGAAACATCAAGTTGATACTAATGGAGTGAGATTGGTGAAGACATGCAACTCACCAGATATATTATTCCTTCTAAGTGAGAGATGGGTGAAATTTGATAGATGGAAGCTCCATCTCTTAATTCTAGAGCTTCATATACCTGTAAATCAATTTTCCCTAAAAAATAACCAATGAGGATTCAAACAAAAGAACGAAATCATATGCATATGATGTCTACTTTTTTTTCTTATCTTATGAAATGGTAAACAGTCGCACACCGATACAGTACTTGAATTTACAACCACTATTACCATTGACAAAAACCACTCAATTGTAACTTGAAATCAATTTCATTTGGCAAAAACCATTTTAAGTTTTGCAAGTCGAAAGCTATTTCATTTTGCAGAAAACATTTTAATTTTTGCAACTCGAAAGCGATTTCATGTAAATACTTATTCAATACTCCAGATGAAACACTTTACTCAAAATGATTGAAACATAAATCGCGAACAAAATATCAAACGTGTTGAACCACCGCTAGGTACTGCGAACAAAGTATCAAACGTGTTGAAGCACCACTAGGTACTGCAGCTCTGGCCAAGGTTCCATCGGAAAGTGTAACATCAACCTGAAACCATTAATTTCACTTGAGCGATCAGTATTCAGATCAAACATCAACAAGATCAACACACTTTCCAGTTAAATCGTCCTAAAATACACTAAAAAACACAAATGTCTAGTTTTTCATAGACCGGAATGATGTTTCATGCACATTTACATCATACAACCGAATCTAAAGTAACAAATACAAAAAAAGGGAAAATGGAAGTTGATACACCGCAGATTTAAGAAGACTCCTTATGCTTTAATCAACAACCGAACACCGACAATCAAATATTTTCATATATTTGGGTGTAAGTGTTTTGTGCTAAACGACAGAGAGAGTCTGAACGAATTCAACGCTAAAGCGGATGAGGGCATCTTCATTGGTTATTCATCTACATCTACTGCATACCGTGTTTACTTGAAGAAGTCAAAGAATGTTGTCGAAAGCATCAACGTTACATTTGATGAAGATATGGCTTCTGAACAACACAGTTCAGAACCCGTGATAATCGGAGTACTAGCTTCTGGGCAAATCAGTCCAGAACCTGTGTCTCAAGCGAAAAAATCAGATGGGGCATCAACGTCTACTAACCATTTATCTGATTTATATTTATTATTTGAACTATTTTATGATGAATTTCTTGGAACTAAAGTAACCAAATCTGTTGTGGTTGACAGGATGGAAAACTCAATGACTACTTATCTAACCATTTCAGATATTTCTACTGAATTTGACTCCACGATTGAACAAGAAGTTCAAGTTCAAATACCAAGTCCGACAGTTGAAGCCGTGATCAATAATGAAGAGACAGAAGTTGATGATTCAGTAGGGTGTTCTGTAAGGACTGATCTACATACTGACCAAGTTGTACCTGCTGAGACTTCTGCACCTACTACTTCAACTGAATCCCCATTCCTTTTTATATTGATCTATCTACATATAATCCACTCCATTATGAACACAAATGGACCAAAGAGCACCCGATAAGCGAAGTCATTGGTGATCCAACAAAACCGGTGCAAACTAGGTCTGCAACATTAAATCAATGTATGCATGACTCCTTTCTGAGCAAGATTGAACCTACTCGCGTATCTGAGGCTCTTGCTGATTTCGATTGGGTGACTGCAATGAATGAAGAGCTGAATCAGTTTGAAGCACTTAAAGTCTGGAGACTCGTACCCAAACCTCAAGGTAAAACCATTATAGGTACGAAATGGGTTTTCAAAATAAAGAAAGATGAAAATGGTACCGTTATCAGAAACAAAGCAAGACTTGTTGCCAAGGGATATAGGAAAGAGGAAGGAATAGACTACGATGAGACATATGCTTCTGTGGCGCGTTTAGAGGCAATTCGAATGTTTCTAGCCTACGCAGCCCACAAGAACTTCACGGTCTTTCAAATGGACGTGAAGACAATATTTCTATATGGCATTCTCAAGGAAGAAGTCTACGTCTCGCAGCCAGAAGGTTTTGTCAATCAAGAGAAACCGAATCATGTATACGTTCTCGACAAAGCACTTTATGGACTGAAAGAAGTTCCTCGCGCCTGGTATGAGGTATTATCTAAGTTTTTGGTCAAGTCAGGTTTATATTTGGTCTACTAACCATTTATCTGATTTATATTTATTATTTGAACTATTTTATGATGAATTTCTTGGAACTAAAGTAACCAAATCTGTTGTGGTTGACAGGATGGAAAACTCAATGACTACTTATCTAACCATTTCAGATATTTCTACTGAATTTGACTCCACGATTGAACAAGAAGTTCAAGTTCAAATACCAAGTCCGACAGTTGAAGTCGTGATCAATAATGAAGAGACAGAAGTTGATGATTCAGTAGGGTGTTCTGTAAGGACTGATCTACATACTGACCAAGTTGTACCTGCTGAGACTTCTGCACCTACTACTTCAACTGAATCCCCATTCCTTTTTATATTGATCTATCTACATATAATCCACTCCATTATGAACACAAATGGACCAAAGAGCACCCGATAAGCCAAGTCATTGGTGATCCAACAAAACCGGTGCAAACTAGGTCTGCAACATTAAATCAATGTATGCATGACTCCTTTCTGAGCAAGATTGAACCTACTCGCGTATCTGAGGCTCTTGCTGATTTCGATTGGGTGACTGCAATGAATGAAGAGCTGAATCAGTTTGAAGCACTTAAAGTCTGGAGACTCATACCCAAACCTCAAGGTAAAACCATTATAGGTACGAAATGGGTTTTCAAAATAAAGAAAGATGAAAATGGTACCGTTATCAGAAACAAAGCAAGACTTGTTGCCAAGGGATATAGGAAAGAGGAAGGAATAGACTACGATGAGACATATGCTTCTGTGGCGCGTTTAAAGGCGATTCGAATGTTTCTAGCCTACGCAGCCCACAAGAACTTCACGATCTTTCAAATGTACGTGAAGACAATATTTCTATATGGCATTCTCAAGGAAGAAGTCTACGTCTCGCAGCCAGAAGGTTTTGTCAATCAAGAGAAACCGAATCATGTATACGTTCTCGACAAAGCACTTTATGGACTGAAACAAGTTCCTCGCGCCTGGTATGAGGTATTATCTAAGTTTTTGGTCAAGTCAGGTTTTACAAAAGGTACAGTCGATACCACTTTATTCCTGAAAAAGGACAAATCCGATATCATACTGATATCATACTAATTCAAATATATGTGGATGATTTTATTTTTGGCTCTACTAATCCTAAATACTGTAAGAATTTTTACCTTATGGTGTCACATTTTCAGATGAATGTGATGGGAGAAATGAATTTCTTTCTCGGATTACAAGTAAAACAATTTTCAACGGGGATTTTTATCAATCAATCTAAATACATTCTTGATATTCTTCGGAAGTTCAAAATGGAAAATTGCAAACCAATTGGTACCCCAATGGCACCTTGTACTGAAGTTGGCACTGATCCTTCGGGAAAGGCTGTTGATGCTAGGACTTACAGAGGGATGATAGGTTCTTTGATGTATCTCACTTCCAGTAGGCCAGATATAATGTTTTCAACATGTTTATGTGCAAGATATCAGGCTAATCCTAAAGAATCCCATGTGTCTGCCGTTAAGCGCATTTTTAGGTATCTAAAGGGCACTGCAGATCTTGGTCTGTGGTATCCTAAAGATACTAGTTTTGAACTAAGAGCATATACAGACGCAGATCATGCTGGTTGCATGCTAGACAGAAAGAGCACGTCAGGTCATATACAGTTCATCGGTGATAAACTCGTCAGTTGGGCATCGAAGAAGCAATTATGTGTCTCAACTTCAACGACCAAAGCAGAATATGTAGCTGCTGCTAGCTGCTGTTCTCAGGTCTTGTGGATGAGAACTCAACTGTGAGACTATGGTTTTCACTTCAACCATATCCCGATATACTGTGACTCGAAGAGCGCAATCGCGATAAAGCTAATCCTGTTCAGCATACAAAGACCAAACACATCGATGTCATGTATCACTTTATAAAAGATCATGTCGAAAAAGGAACAATTGAACTTTACTTTGTAAAAACTGATTATCAGCTTGCAGATCTGTTTACCAAACCCTTAGACGAAAAGATATTTAATTTTCTTGTCTCTAAGCTTGGTATGCTAAATCTTAAGACCTAATCGGTGGTCACCTATTAAAGTTTGTAATTGTAAATTTTTCATCTTTTCTTCATTTCCGCAAGATATCTGTTCTTTGTTAGTCTGTTCATGAACTAAGGGGGAGTGTGAGAAGAAACTCCATACATGATCATTGTTATTTTGAGGCGGAGCTCATAAAATTTCTGCATTTACCTTTTATGTCAAATTTTTTGTAATGCATGATTTTAGGGGGAGCTTTTCAAATCAAAGGAGTATGGATATGACTTCTGATTATTTCTGATCAGAACTCGTACTTTAATTGTTTTACTGCTTTTTGTCATTTTATTTTCAGTGAATAAATTAGCTTTGACTATGACATAAGACTTTTGCAGTTTTTGAGAGATGCTTACAAGATCATATCTTTATGACTTTAAGCTTAGCTTCATGAGATGTAAGATCGCACGTAAAGGTATAATTCTTTATCTTAATCTCATATATGGTTGAAAGAAGGACAACTTTCAATCATAGAAAACATTGTTCTTAAAAGTACAAACCACTTCCCGAATCTCAAACCGATTTCATGAATTGGAAGTGTGACTTTAAATGTTTTCAAGATCTACATTGTGCTTTAACTGATATAGTTAAACCATTTTGAGCATCATATGCATCATAGGAAAACATGATTTCATTGTGCTAGGACTTAACACAACTTCTATGGAATCACCTTAACCAGTGATTTCTACCCAAGAAGTTAATCCATAGTGATTGAGTGTAAGGAGTCGAAAAGAAATGAGTGTGGTTAGAGTGAGCTTAATGTTTAAAAGAAAGAGGGTGTGAGAACAAAGTTAAAAGAATATCAGAACTCTGCACCAAACTTTTTCTGAGTCGGGCAACCACAATTCTAATGTTTCACAACTCATTGGTGATCATTATTGAAACAGGCAACTAGCCCATGCCAACTCTTGTTTAACCCCACCAACTACTCATTTTTCTTCTTAAAAGGAAAGTGTTTCACATTTTCAAAGGGGAAGCAACACATTTTCTATCTGATTTTCATTTGGAAAATCTGGATATTGAAAAGAAGGAAGTCTGCCCCACCTTCGCACTTCAATCATGCAGATTGAGTCTGTGTTTAACTTACTGTTGTTTCAGTGGTTTACACAATTTTGAGCCTATAAGCAATCATCACGTGCTTAATTCTTTCTATCACATGCACGAACACACAAGGAATTTGTTTCTTTGTCATAACGTTCATAGAAATTGCCTTTGTGGTGTTTCGATGATTGAATGGAAGCCCTGGGGGAGTGAACATCATAAAAGCTCCTTTTCAACGTGTATTTGTTACACACAGTGACTTAGTGTTACTGACAGACATTTTAACTGATTCTTTTGTTGATTCAGGTGTTACACGATTATTTTGTCTGGATTTGCAAAGATCTGGATGATTATCTTTTGAATTGACGGATCAGAAGTTCCAAATGATGGACATTTCTTACTCAGAGTTTTGATGAAATCGTTTCTCTATTCATCAAAAAGGGGGAGAACCTAAAGCTTGAAGAAATGTCCATTACATTACAAGATTGGAAAAGAGATGATCTAACCAAGAAATGTGAGAGATCAAGGTATTCTGAAGACATGTTGATTTTAGAGAAATTTTCTTTGAAGATACTTTGCTAAAGCATTCTGAGCTAAAGAAAGAGATTCCATCTTCTGAGCTGAAAGAGAAGACTGAATTGCTAAATCATTTTAGTAATGATCTTGATCTAAAGGGGGAGATTGTTAGATCACAGATTTATTGGATTCAAGATCATCCAATCTGAAGACCGGAATCTGAAGCTAAAGCTGAAAAGCCACTCTCTAGATTAGTCTAATGTTAAGTTTGTAATAATTATCAAAGTTAATTATTGTCTTAATTAATGTATTTTGTATTATTCCTAAATATCTAACTAATAGATATTTTAGGATATTATGTTTTAGATATTTAGTTTAGGATATTATGTTTGAGATATAAAAGGTTTTGAGATATTATAATCTCATAACTATTCATATCTCAGATCATCATATCGACCCAACTAAAAAGAGAAAAGAGAGAGAGAGAGCTTATCGAAGAACATCAACCTTGTAATCATCGTTTGTAATCGAAACAGGTTGGTTAATCTATCATATGTTTGTTGTTTGATTATCTGGTAAAGATCGTGTTCAATCACAAGGACCCACAGAAGTAAATAAATTACTTCAACCGTCTGATTACCATAGCTCCACGGTTTGTTGGAAAATCAATAACAAAGGATTCTAGAGATCCCCGCAATCTGCAAAATATAGAACCCATTAACGTACCCTTGGAGGGATGAATGATGCCTTAACCACTTCAGAATTGAAATCCATTGAATAAATTAAAACTTGGCTAAATGAGACATATTGAACTCACCAAAAAAAATGAAGCGAGAGTAAACATAATTACGAAATCGGGAAAAAAAATCCCATGACTAGGGTGTGTCCACTGATTATATAACATGGACAATTGAAACATGAAAATAAGATTCAGTTTAAAATTATTCTCCTTACTCTTTTCCTCGGTAGAGAATCACATGTAACAACTGAATTGGTTGTTTAAATGAAGCGCTATCATTTGTAGTTAAAACTGATTATCAAAGGCTATCATACTTGGGAATCAAGAACAAAATTTATATAAATCAGAAACTTGGATGTTTCTCTAGGTTAATTTCGTTAGGGAGGTGGGCGGTTCTTCAAGACTACCAACAAGAAATTAAAGATATTTGTAGATATAGATAGCATAGTAGAAAGGAAAATGAATAGATGGAGATTAACTCGAAGTCGTCAACGAAGACTGTAACTCGAACTCGAAGATATGAAGATTAATTGAACTCTTCCTCAACCCTAACCGAAGACATGAAGACGTTGAACTCGAAGGCAGCAATCGATAATCGAAATAGAAAATAAATCGTGAAATGAATTTAGCCGGCTAAAAGAGTTGGGCTAGGTAGTTAAACGGTTGGGCTAAAATGACTTTAAACGGTTGAGATTGAATTTCAGATGAATGGGTCAATATAATATGTAATATATAATTTAAATGACATAACTTCAAATTATCTATCTTCTCTAACTATTGACATCATTTTATATTAAAGTTACATAAAAATTAATAGTTCACCATAATTTCTCATCGTATATTAATTAAAGTACATAACTCCAAAACATCCATCTTCTACAACTATTAATCTTCTTTTATATTAAAGCTACATAAAAATTAGTATTACACCATAGTTTCTCAACAAAATTAATTAATTGTTTATATTTTTATTTATGTTTTCCCTTTAATTAACACCCCCTTTCGTTTTCTCATCTTCTACCTCCATAGAGTTTTTGTTTGCTTGTTGCCCTTTTTTCGTTCATCCTTCTCCAATTACTCTCCTTTATGTTAAAACCTATGCTTCTTCTTCCGTTTCCATTATCCCTATTTAAATTCCAAGTACCCATTTTTATGCTAAAATCCATCAAATCATGTGGTATTCACGTTTTAGACTAATACTAACGGGATATAACACTTTGCCTTTGTTCAATGAATGTAGCTTTAACACCTTTGACGATCATCGGACCACCACCGTCCTCATCGACAACTTCAATGGAATGGATGTTACGGAATGTGGCTTATTATGTGCTAAATTTAGAGAGTCTGCTCATCTTCAGTAAGTGATTTATGTGTTCTTATACGATTTGGAAAATTACTTGTATTACGTTACTTGAAATCGTCTATATCATGTCCATGTGTTCAATTTATTTCCGAAAAAAGATGCATTTTTATTTTGAATGTTAATCAGATTACTTTACATAATTAATACACGGAGTTGGCTCATCTTCTATAAGCGTAGTTATTTTCATATGATTATGATATTTACTTGAATTAAGTTATTTGATATGTTGATATATGTTCATATGTTCAGGTATTTACTTTTTTCCATAAAAATACACTCTTTGATTTCGGGTGTTAATTAGATTACTTTCCGTCATTAATGCGTAAAGTCTGTTCATCTTCCGTAAGTGTTTATGTATTTTCATATGATTCTGAAATTTACTTGTATCACCTGACGTGAAATCTTTGATATATATTCATGTGTTTACTTTTTCCAAAAATGATTGCTCTTCAATTTTTGGTGTTAATCAGATTACTTTTCAACATATATGCGGTGAGGCTACTTATCTTTGGTAAGCGTTCATGTATTCTCATAAAATCGTTGCATTAAAGATGAGGTCCAGTTTTGGTTGTTAACGTGGGAAGTGGATGTGAACCGTTGATCACTTTTAATCAAATGTCCTCTCATTAATTGCGCCTTAGAAAGTAATTGATCTAATGCATCTCGGTGCATCTCATCATAATGTGCATCCATTTCTCATCCAACGGTTGATAACTTCTCACGTTCTCACCATTAATTCAACTTCTCACACAATCCTTCGCATACATATATATATATATATATATATATATATATATATGGTTGAGATCTTTTGTTAACCTTGTATTTCTTGTTAACTATGTGAACTAATCCAAGCCATCCATCTATAGATCGGATGGTTGAGATTAAATGTAATTTTTTTTAATAAAAAAATGTTTCATTAAATACAATTGTAAGTGAACATTAATGGAAAAGGGTATTTTGGGGAAAAAACACTCAAAACATTAAACCCTTGGAAATGCTTTAAAAACATTTATTACACTAAATTAGTAACCGACGAGTACCAACATTGATTCTGTAACCGACATATTATGCAACTAATACACATTTATACCATGAACATATATGTTATCATATTATGCAACTACAATGCTTATGTTAACATATTCAATTTCTCACAATATGAACAATCATTGAATGCTAAAGATGATGTCCAAATTGAAATTTGAATTATATGTTAACAAATGTGAACATATATGCATAACATGAACACTACTGTTAACGTACTTAATTTCACATATTATGAACAATTATCAACTTCTAATGTTCGTAGTTAAATTGAAGTTTAAATTAGATGAACAGATGTGATCTAAAATTGATATTTAAATTTAACGTAATTCCAAATCATATATCGTATATGTTATCTAAAGAAATTTATGTGAATCACAAAAGATGTGATGATACTATAGTTGCATACAAACACTTACGTTAACCTCATTTTTTTCATCATGAACAAACTTGAACATACATGCATAACATGAACATATATATGTAAGCATGGTTAACTATGAACATATATGAATAACATGAAATCATACGTTAACATAAATACATATGAACGGTTCTGTTGACATTTTTACTTAAACAATATTGAAATGATTCAAAAAAATTATGAAAAAGAATAAAATTGTGAAATCGTAACCTACACAGTAATTTTGGAATCTTCATTTTTGTAACTCCCATATAATTAATTACAAAAGATTACATATCAAAATGACGTTAATACCCTTTTGTATTAAATAAATAAATGAATAAAACATCAACTAACCTTGCAATCCTATTGGTTGATCAAGGTTCACATAGTTAGCAAGAAATACAAGGTTAACAAATAATCCTCCCTCTCTCTCTCTCTATATATATATATATGTATATATATATATATAGCCTTAGATTAATTTGAGAAATGGTAAATATACGAGAAATAGAGAAGTAATCCTAGCCATTCATATGGTCAAGATCGAATTTGACTGGTCAAATATTTCGGCTTTGACTGGGTCAAAAGTTGCGTCTATTCCAAAAATAGGACACTTTCGTAATTTTTACAAAATACAGGGTTGTGTTTATATATGAATATGTATAATTCACATATGAACTATATGTTCATATATGAATCCGTGTAATTCATATATGAACCTTTGTGATTCATATATAAACTAATTAATTGATTCACATATGAACTAATTACTGTAAGTTCATATATGAATCAGTTGAAAAAATTAACACATTCATATATGAACTTTTGTGATTCATATATGAACTAATTAACTGATTCACATATGAATGTATTGGTAATATGTGAATCATATAAGTTCATATATGAACTCATCCCGCGTATTTTACGAAACTACCCCTTTACCTTCTATAGACCATGTAAGAAATTATCCGGTGCTTCGCAGTCAAAGACGCAAATGTTGACCAGATGAATGACTAAGATTACTTTTCTTTTTCTCATACATTTATCATTTCTCAAATGAACCTCTCCCTATATATATATATATATATATATATATATATATATATATATATATATATATATATATATATTAAAATCCCTTTAGTTCAATTCTATTACTTCCTCCGACCCAAAATAAGCGTCCACAATTGAAATGACACACGATTTTAGACATGCATAATTATTACACTTTTAATTAACCAAAAGACAACTTTATCCTTATCTAATTTCTCTTTTTCTTCACAATTTTAAAATATTTGTGCATTAATTAAGGGTATATTTGAGAATATAGTTATCTATGACATTTATTTTAGAACAAATATAATTAAATATAAAAGTAGACACTTATTTTAGGACGGATGAAATAATTTCTAGGAATCATATGAATACAATTTATTGATTGATGATTATATTTACCAGCTAACATTTATTTATATCTAGATAATCTATGGATAATTATTCAAATTACTCATGCAACCCCACACGTACTACACTAGTTGTATTATAGAGGATGGTCCCAGAACCGAAATGTGGCAAAGGAATCAATAAACGTGGCCTAACTCTGAATTCCTTCCACGTATAAGTTGTAGTAAATTAATTAGTATAAATAATAAAGGTATCAATTAAATTCGAAAATGACAGTGAAATAAGAGACGAGTTGGCATCATGAAATCGTGATCAGTTGCGATTTATAGTAGGTATGAATCTTTAACCTTTTGTTGAATACTTTTACATGGATTGGATTGTTCTTAACAATCTTTTATTATGATATTTTTATCAAATTGGGATACATGCAAAAGATATAGTTTAAATTCATGCTTTATTATGTTTATGCAATTTATATATGTATATATAAATAAAGGCTTGAAGAAGTTGAGTTGTGAGAAACGTGAGAATTGGTTATCGATCGTTGGATGAGAAATGGACGCATCTTAGGATAAGATGCACATGATCAATTCTCTTATAAGTCGCAGTTCATGATCAAGGGTTCAGATCCACTTCTCACCATTAACCCAACTTCTCCCATGATCCTTTCCCTATAAATAAATATATAGATATATATGAGATGTCATGGAACGTTATGAGAGCTTAAAAAGTTTATGCATGAACATTTTTACCGGAAAAGTTTTGTTGTCCACAAGTGGATATGCTCGGGATGCCGGGTTTAAAGTAAAAGTGTGGGAAAATAACCTCAATGAAAGGGTTTCAGACTGACTTTCATTCAGTGTATATGATTTGTTCCTATACTTGAAACATAATGAGTGATTATCAAATGGATATGTCCACAGATATCTAAAGATATGGATGCAGTGGCAAGAGATGAGAAGAAGCCTCATGTCATCTTTATACCATTTCCAGCACAAAGCCACATAAAGGCCATGCTCAAACTAGCTGAGCTTCTTCACCACAAGGGGATCCAGATAACATTCGTTAACACAGACTCCGTCCACAAGCGTTTTCTTGAATCCGGGGGGCCACACTGCCTAGATGCCTCACCACCTGGTTTCCGATTTCAAACCATTCCCGATGGCATTTCTTTCAGTTTGCTAGATGATGTGGCCACTGCCAGATATAAACGCCTTCATTCCGTTGAAAACTTGTTGAGTACTCCTTTTCTTGATCTTCTAACCAAGCTTCCGACTCCGCCTACTTGTATTATCTCTGATGGATTCATGTCGGTTTTCACCATCGATGTTGCACAAAAGCTCGGAATCCCTATCATGCTCTACTGGACGCTCGCTGCTTGTGGCTTCATGGTCTTTTACCAGATGAAGTTTCTCATCGAGAAAGGGCTCGCACCACTTAAAGGTTAGTTTGCTTCTTCTTTTTCTACCATACAACAAAATCAAGTTTATAGAACGCCAAAAATGTCTAATAAACTGTTTTTATTTACAACTTAATAAGCTTACTTATTCTCTAAGCCGTATTGGATCGTTTCTTTAAGGCTTAATCGTTAAGCCATTAAGCCATGACCCTCACTTGTCCCCATTAAGCCGTCTCAAGCAAAATAACACCATAAATGCCCCCGAAATAATCCAACCCCTCTGTCTGCCTCCCTCAAACCCATTGGTCTCCCTTGCCTCAATCAGACAAATTTATCCAAACAGAACAGAACAGAGGTGGTTGGTATTTTACGGGATTGTGTAGGATTTATATATAATAATGTTTTAAAATATGTTAAAAACAGTTGTTTTGTAAAAATCTATTAATAAAAAGGTAATTTAATTATCTTTATAATTATATATAATTTTTTTTATAAAGAATAGAATTCATTATGCAAAGCAAACATACCAAATATTCCAATTCCTTCCAAATCTAAATCCCTCCAATTCCAAGTCCTTTCGCGAAATCCAAATCCCTCAAAATCATTCCTTCAAACTAAGCGCACGCTAATATGTTTTATGGAACCAAACTTTTGTATGTTCTATGTAAGAGGGTTGGAGCAAGTTCATGGGACGTTTTTGGGCGTTCCAACAAATTTTGTAAGACACTTTTAAAAATAAAAGGGTTGGAGTAAGTTTATGGGACGTTTTTGGGCGTTCTAACAAAATTTGTAAGATACTTCTAAAAATAAAATGTGGTATCACCTTTTTTAAGGTGTCGTATGAACACATCTTTTTATACTTACAATTTTTTCAAATAACGTCATATAAAATAATTAATAGGACGTTTTATTTTAAAATGTCCTAAAAACGTGCTAGGACGATTGCTTAAAAGCGTCCTACAAAGTTATTGCAACGCTTTTACATATGACACATAATTGTGTGGTCCATGTAGCAGTACTGTATTAAGATTATTCTTAGACATTTTTAACATTGTATAAACCTGATTTACTTGTAGTGTTATATGTATTCTAGCCTTTAACCTTCCCTTCATGTTTACTATATATAATAAAGGTGATAACTCAAATGATGTATGCTTGTGCAGATGAAAGTTACTTGATAAATGGGTATCTAGACACCATTGTTGATTGGATCCCCGGAATGGAAGGAATCCGTATAAAGGATTTCCCAAGCATGGTTCGGACTACTGATCCCAACGACCGACTTCTGAACTTCACTACCGAATGTACACGAAGGTCTCACGAAGTTCCACATCAGATTTTCCACACGTTCGACGAGTTGGAGCCTAGTATCGTCAAAGCTTTGTCATCAATGTTTTCTCATGTGTATACCATCGGCCCACTACAACTACTTCTTGATCGGATACCCGAACAAGAAAAGCACAATCAAGTGTCAAAGTTCAATGGATACAGCTTAATGAAAGAAGAACCCGAGTGTTTTCAATGGCTCCAGTCTAAGGAACCAAATTCCGTCATTTATGTGAATTTTGGAAGTACAACAGTAATGTCATTAGAAGAACTTATAGAATTTGGATGGGGTCTAGCCGAGAGTGGTTACTATTTCCTTTGGATAATTCGATCTAATCTGGTGGTAGGGGAGTCTGCAGCTTTGCCACGGGAATTTGAGGAGTATATAAACGAGAAAGGGTTTGTTGCGAGCTGGTGTTCGCAGGAAAAGATCCTGAACCACCCTTCGGTTGGAGGATTCTTGACTCATTGTGGGTGGGGGTCGACCATCGAGAGCTTGTCGGCTGGTGTGCCGATGATTTGTTGGCCGTTTTTGGCGGACCAGATGATTGATTGTAGGTATATATGCAAGGAATGGGGGGTTGGATTAGAAATGGGGGATGGTGTAAAGAGGGAGGAAGTTAAGAGGCTTATACAGGAGTTGATGGGGGAAGGAGGTGACATAATGAGAAACAAGGCCATGGAGTGGAAGAAAAAGGCACATATAGCAACTGGTCTTAATGGTTCATCTTCTTTGAATGTGGACAATCTTGTTAAGGAAATCTCTAAGTTACCAACAAACTAGCTAGAAATCAAACCCATCATCATTATGTCTTAATTCTATATATTTGAGATGTAATCATGTGTACTTAATTATTTGTCCATCTCTAGAGCTCATGTTGGAAAATATTTGTAAAATAAACAAAACCAAATCTTGACAACAATTTATACAATAAAGAAATCACATAAATCAAACCAGGTATGATAAAAGCTATACTGCATTTGAATTGATCAGAGGACTTTGACTTTTATAAGCATATGAAACCAAATAACTTATTGTGAACTTAATCAAGTATAATATGAAATGGTTGATTTCCACAGACACCACTAATTGAAGTCAATGTATAGAGATATGTTCCTTTGTATTACAAATACAAATTACTTCAAATTATTGAGAGGTTTTATAGGTATATGATTGAATTTGAAGGTCTGTCATGTTATCTTACTTGTGGTACTGTTCTATCTGGATTTTATGTTTATATGGGTATTTTCTCGTTGTTCTCTGAAACAAGTAAGCCATGATTCTTGGTGTTGTTTTCTGTTTAGCATTATGTGTAATGGGCTCCTTTTGTTATAAAGGCAATTATGGGTTTTTACAAGATTATATATGTTTGTGAATTGTGATGGTTAAAGTAAAGAGAGTTAATTACATGATTGGTCCTGTGGTTTAGGGGTTTTAACACTTTGGGTCCCTACTTCGAAATATTTACGCGGAGCATCCCCATGGTATTGAGTTTATAACGTGTTACGTCCCTAAAACTAACTCCATCCATATTTGACCCGTTAAAGCCCTCATGTGCACTGCACATGATGGGTATTTTAGTCATTTCATGTAATTTACCTCAGGGACCAAATACGTTATTTACCCTAAATCCTACTCCTACTTCATCTTCTTCCCCATCTCGATTTCGCAGACCAGTCATTTAAATTAACTCTCTCTCTCTCTCTCTATATATATATATATATGTGTGTGTGAATATATATATATATATATATATATATATATATATACCAATAAAGAGAAACTTCATCTTCTCCACCCACCTGCAACTTTTTTGAGTTGATGAATAAGGTTTCACTTTTCATATCTTCTCTTTTATTAAATAACTAAGAATAGGGTTTGACTTTTTTTGAGTTGATGGGTTGATAAATATATATAACACTCTTCATCCTCTCTAAGTAAACTCACAGCCATCACCACCACTCACATGCAACTTTTACTCTATTTTTCAATACAAAAGAGTTGCAGAAAGAGAGGGAGAGTGAGAGAGAGAGAGAGATATGGAACATAATATATATAGATATATGTATATCCTTCCCTATTTGCATCTCCATTAGATTATCTATTTTTTTTTCTGTTAACAGATATTATTATGTATCACATATATACACACACACACACACAAATATATATATATATATATATATATATATATATATATATATATATATATATATATATATATATATCCACACGCAAATAGGGGCGTAATCAAATGAGAACTGACTATTTTGTGGTAACCGTGAGATCCAACCACAACCAATCATTTTAGATAATTAATGTTGTTTACTAAAATAAAATAAAGGGTAAATTGGTAATTTACATTTTTTGATAACTAATTCTTAAAAACCTAATTCTTCCAGCCGCAAAACACTTAACATTGAAGACGAAGGCCACAAAATTCTCTCAAACCTCCCATGGCGGATCTCCCGTTGACAAGGAAAAGTCAAGCGAAGAAGATGGTGGCCGCTTGCCACGTCGACGTCCATGGCCGCAGAAGGTATTTTTTTACTCTTTTTTTCCAGAGATTTGGTGGCTTCCATGGCCGTCCATGGCCGTCTATTTGGTCCATCTTCTCCGACGATTTGGTGGCTTCCATCTTCTCCGGCCATTTGGTGGCTTCCGTATTCTCCAAGGATTTGGTCCTTGCTGGCGAGATGAAGACAGATGGTATATTCAGGCGATACCCATGAGAGATTATGATTTGAACATCTATCGTATCCATCTCTCGGTGGTATCATACGTTGTATCACGGTGGTGTCATAGGGTGTATCACAGTGATATCACATTATCACGGTGGTATCACCGTAGGTATCACAGTGATATCACATTATCACGGGGTGGTATCACGGTGGTATCACCGGTGGTATCACGGTACAGTTGGTATCACAATGATATCACAGTTTAAATGACAATGGTATCACAGTTTGTATCGCACTGGTATCACATTTGGTATCACAAAGAGTATCACAAAGCTGTATCATATTATGTATCACAATATCATAATGGTTATTGCATTTATTTTGGGTATCACAGTGGGTATCACAGTCGTCGGAATAAGGTTAACCGGAGGCCGGAGAAAGGAAGTCGTAGAGAGGAGAGAAGAGGAGAGAAGAATTTTTTAAAAAATACCTAAAACGCCCTTTCATAAAATATTTAAATAAAATTACCAAATTTATATATTTCCTAAATTATTATTTGATTTGTGGTTAAGATTGGATCTCACGGTTACCACAAAAAATCCAGTTCTCCCATGAAGGCCCCCACGCAAATATATATATATATATATATATAGAGAGAGAGAGAGAGAGAGAGAGAAAGTTAATTACATGACTCGTCCTGCGAAATCGAGATGGGGAAGAAGATAAAGTAAGAGTAGGATTTAGGGTAAATAACGTATTTGGTCCCTGGGGTAAATTACATGAAATGACTAAAATACCCATCATGTGCACTGCACATGATGGCTTTAACGGAGCAATTATGGACGGAGTTAGTTTTAATGACGTAACACGTTATAAACTCAATACCATAAGGATGCTCCGCGTAAATATTTCAAAGTAGGGACCCAAAGTGTTAAAACCCCTAAACCACAGGACCAATCATGTAATTAACTCAAGTAAATATATCTAAACACCACATATATGTTGAATTCATATGTGAAAAGACCAAGTTTATATGAAATAGGTTTAGAAATAGACTGTGATCCCCTTCTTGATGTATGGTTTCTAATTTGTATGGCTTATAGTGTAAGTCATTCTAATTCGGTCAAAATTTACCCTAATGTATGCTTTCTTATCTGTATGGTACAATTTCTAAGTTGCTTATGGATCCTATTAACTTGTCTGCTGGTGAAGTGGAAGAAGAGGTCGGTAGTGCGAGTGCAAATAGGCCAGAAGTTCTAGCAGCAACTTCTAAGAAGGGCAAAAAAGCAAGTAAGCTGAAACCCATATTCTTTGGTAAGCCTATTAAACGCCAACGTAAGATTACTTCTACTGTTTGGGATGATTTTGAAATGATTGATGAATTAGATCTTAATGAAAATATGCAATGCAAATGCAAGAGATGTGGGGTTAAATATATTGCTGAAAGTAGTTATGCGACTAGGATATGCGTAGGCATTTAAGTCTTGCAAGGGAAAAAATTATAAAGCCTTCACGCCAAACAAGACCTCCCTTGTCCCTTTCCTTTCCCCATTCTGCCTCCAACAACTGAAAACAATCCCTCCCCACTCTGACTTTGATCTACTTGCTTGAGGATTAATTGGTTCCTTTGGTGGATTGGTCCCAGCTATTGATAGAAAGATCTTCGTCAAATACCAGACCTTTCCTTTTTTTTTTTTTGAGAATTCTCAATCGCTTACTGATATGCTTCATCTCATCTAGCAGCACTCTAAGTGTCCGCCCCTTAGGCCACCAAACTACGACGAGAGTTTCGCCTTTCCGGAACTCCTACTTTGAAGGTTGGGAGTTGACTAACCTTTCTCTGTTATGCATGAGGAAAGGTGAATATATGTTATTAGCTTATTCTTCAATAGATAATAGGAAAGCTCCTTTTTCTGATGAGACGACTCTTTCTTGAACGATATTATAAACAAACTTCATTTCAAGTAGATAAAATCATAAAAGAAGAAATGGGAAGGAGTACTTACATTATGAGCTACTATTTGAATCCGATTGTGGTCATGATTCCTCTTAGGAGGAAAAGGTCAGATATCGATGGATCACATACAATATCTCCCCATCGCCTTTCGCCTCTATAGCCCTATTTTTAGGCTTGGTAAGTAAGCTATTGTTGTAGGCTCGCATTCCAAAAAAAAATGGATTGAAAGGATTTAAAGAGGCCTGTAGATAAATATATTGGGCAACTTATTTTACAATCTAATTTGAATGGTACATTGGAAATTAAATCTCCTAGGTTTAACCAAGATGAATTTCGAAATTGGTTGCAATTGTTATTGCTAGACACAATCTCCCTCTTCAATTAGTTGAATATGAAGGTATTAGGAGTTGTGTTTGCTTACTTGAATCCTAAAGTGAAGTTTTTTTCAAGACAAACCACAAAAAATGACATACTCAAAATGTATTCGATGGAGAAATCTAAGCTTCTTAATTTGTTGCAATCTATTCCTCGTGGAATAGCATTAACTGATTGTTGGACTTCTTTGACCACCGATGGATATATTTCATTGACTGCTCACTTCGTTGATAAAAATTGGTGCTTGGAAAAGAGAATTTTAGCCTTTATTTGCATGCCTCCGCCCCATACTAGTGCTGCCTTGGTTGAAAAAGTTTGTGGTTTGTTAAAAGTATGGGGAATTGATAAGAAAATCATGTCCATATTCTTTGACAATGCATATATTAATTAATATATGCTTAATGGACTGAAATTTGATTTGGATTTGATATCTCACGGTGATTATTTCCATGTTCGTTGTTGCGCCCACATTCTTAATTTGATAGTGCAAGATGGTTTAAAAGAATTACATGGAGATGTTTTGAAGGTGAGAGAGTGTGTCAAGTATTGCAAAGGTTCTTAGAGTCAGAAGCAAAGATTTAGTCATTGTGTTCAACATGTTGGCATTGAGTCCACTAAAGGGTTAAAGCACGATGTGCCCACCCGTTGGAATTCTACATTTCACATGTTAGATAGTGCATTATTTTACAAAAAAGCGCTGCTCCATTTAGCAAAGTCTGATGCTAAATTTATTCATTGCCCAACTTCTGATGAGTGGATAAAGATTGAAAAATTTTGTAAGTTTTTGCAAGTTTTCCATGAAGTGACAACAAAGATTTCAGGCTCTAAGTATCCTTTCCTAATGTTTTCATAAGATTTATTTTGAAAGACGAGATGGAAAGTAGTGATAGATTTTTGAAGGACATGGCTAATAAGATGAACTTGAAGTTTCACTAGCATGAGTTTAGTACCATCATGGGTATTGCAGTTGTTTTTTATCCCTGTTACAAGTTTCAAGTTATTGATTGGACTTTCAAAAAAATATATGGGTCTTCTTCCAATATTGAGTTGGATTTGTTTAAGGAAAAACTATTTTCCTTATTTGATGAGTATGCATCTCGTACAACATCCATGGGCAATCAAAGTTCATCTCGTGCTGCCATTGATACTATGCCTAACATTGACACATATATGGCGGTAATAAACTTTCCTTTATTAATTTTGTGAATTTAATTTTTCATTTGTACCTTGGCTAAGTTTTGCTTTATTATCAGTATTTTGATGAGTTCTCTAGTTATGAGTTCACCACCGATGGTAAATCTGAGCTGCAATGTTACTTAGAGGAGCCGAAATTACCTCGCATAAATGATTTCGATGTGTTGGAGTATTGGAAACCTCTTCAAAGATGGTATCCCATTGTGTCTCAAATGGCTAGAGATATTTTGGCCATCCCAGTATTTACCGTTGCTTTTGAATCAATTTTAGTATTGGAGGACGATTTATTGATGCCTACAGGAGTTCGTTGAACCCATAAACTGATGAATCATTGGTTTGTCTTAGAGATTGGGTTTTAATGAAGATATACATTTAACTTTTAATTTTATGCATTCGTTAACTTAAATTTAACATTCTTTTACTCAATTTTAGCATCAATGAATCCAGATGAATAGGAGCTATGCAATTGGCTTTTAAGATTAAAGGATGACGATGATCAGGAAGAATCAAAGAATTAAAGTCTTCAAACTCAACAATCGGAATGAAGAGGAGCTATGTTTTGATTTTTGAATTTGGTTAGAACTTTGAAGTTAGAATTTAAAAGATTTTTGGGGTTGTAATATTTTTATGCTTTGGATTTTCAATGCTTTGGATTTTTTAATGCTTTGGATTTGGATTTCTATAAAATTGAACTTTGAAGTTTGAACAATATTTCTAATGCTTCAATTTTTCGATTTTTTAAGTTTTAATTTTATAAAGATTAAACGGGTTATTGGGTCAAATGGGTGATTGGATAAATGGGTTAACCATGTCGTGCCGGGTTAGGCGGGTTAAATCAGGTCGTGTTCAGGTTGAGATTTTCTAACCCATTTATTAAACGTGTCGTGTTCGGGTTAGGCGTTCTCAACCCGTTTAACTCGTGAACCTGACCAGAACCGGATACGACACGACACGTTTGCTAGGTCTAGGACAAGTAATATGTCTTAGAGTTCATATATATATATATATATATATATATATATATATATATATATATATTTAAATGCTAGTAAGATTTCCACTATATTTTCTATGTGGGGAAAAATCTCATTATAAAGGCTATATATACAACAAATACGATCTAGGAGATATAGAGTGCAAACTTGTGTAAGTTAACTAGAAAATTGGGATAAATCATCAATAAATACAAACCGTACGGTTTATACTTTCAAAATATCTCGTAACACAAAATATGCATTTTCTAAACGATTTATCAAATCAAATACACTAAAAATGCATTACCGTCAAATAACTTCCATTTATAAAATAAGTCATAAAAAAGACACACTCTGAAGGTTTATTTAACAAAATGACCAAAAATCCCAAATATGGACATTTCACAAGATTTACAAAATCAAATGTACCAAATATGCAAAACTCTCTAGATAATCCACATATTTGGAGTAAAACACATTAATACTTCCAAATGGACATTCTTGGCTTCATACCGAACCAAGGAGGCATTCAGACGGGCGCGTGCGTGCAGTAAGGCCACGTTTATATAAGCTTACATGTACATAGTTTTCACAAAGCAACTTGAACTCACCTTAATAGGTTAAGTTAACCTAGGTTCCAAACTCAAATCTTTAGCTTCCAAAGGTGAAGAATTTAAATCCTCAAGTTATAACTCCAGATCTATGAGGCAAAGCTCTCAAGAACACTTCACCTACTCCAAATCTCGACAAATATACCACCAAAGAAGAAATAAGGGTTGAGGATGAAAATGGTATAAAGCCTAGGTCAAAAAATGGAGATCTAGAACTTACCAATGATCACTAGGATCCCTAATGACTTTAATACTCTTTGATCTCTCTTTGAAGGGCTTCAAAAATCGGAACCATAACCTCAATAATCACCCAATCGGATGAAAAGCGAATGAGATATCACCAAAACCGGAAACCCATAGTCACCAATGACTTTAATCCTCTTTCATTTTGTTTTACAAAAAGGAAATATAATATCTACCCCGAATTGAATAGTTTTTTGCATACATCTAAACAATGTTCTAAAAGGCTCGCGGAGTCGTCGTGGCTCAATGTAACATCCTAAATTTTAGAAAATACCAAAACTAAGACAAAATGATAAATCAACGGTCTTATGTGTAAATCCCAGAAAACTTAGTTATTTACATGTCCCAAACCTGAAGGATCTGTTATGTAAATTTAAAATAGAAAAGGAATTTAATAGGCATTCTTGGAAGAATACATGTTATGCATAAGACTATTCACTGCTGTAGTTTTCTAGAGATTCTTAGGAATTTCTAAGGTGATGTTTGACAGTTGCTGAATGGTTTGATGTAGAAGGGCTAAGTGGTCAGAATGCTTAAGAGGCTCTGTATGATATAGTGTAAAATGAAATATGGTTGTTTGGTTACTGTTCTGAATGGATAGTTTGAATGGCAACAAAGTACCGTTTTAACTCTCTATATGATTTAGTTCTGAATGAAATATAGTTATTTGGTAAATATTTGAATAAAACAATTATTTGCAAATATAAACTACATACTCGATTTTATTTTGTTCAAACCAACATTTCAAATTAATCCAAACAAACATAACATTATTTGTACAAGTGCTAGATTAAATAGAACCACAACAATCAAATTCTACATGATCTATTGTCTCATCCATACTAAACATGGCCTATTTCCATGCTTTCTTTCATTCAATTTGAAACATTTGAATATATGCTCTAATTTTGAAATTTCAAATAAATTTAACATATCATCCAAATAAGTTTAACCCAAATCTTTGTCAATAACACCTAAATACAAACATTTAATGTTGAGGTCCAAGAATTTTCAAATAAAATGCAACTATCATCCAAATAAGTTTAATCCAAATCTTAGTCAATGGCACCTAATACAAACAATATTATCTTTGTCAATAGCATCTAAATACAAATGAGAAAAATCAAAGGGCTTTGGGGTTTATTTTATGTGCACCAAAATCTGTTCAAGCAAAGCAAGGGAAGTCTATAGTGAGGACTATCTCAACCTCTTACATCATATAGAAAAACCATAAGCAAAGCAAGGGAAGTCTAGAGTATGTATGCCTTAAAATACATACTGCAAAATTGGAAAAAACGCATAAAAGTATTTAAAACAAAAAAGATAGTGCTAAACTACAACTGGTTGCACATGGTACCATACAATACACATTGGGACAAAGCACACCTTGAATCAGTTGATTGAAAGTATCATCACAAGAGTTTGAGACTTGTGCGACATCCTTTCCCTTACACGACCTGCAAGTGAGGTGTTCTGCTACAATAAAGTTCGAGTTTTGTTTGGCTAGAAATCCACCCAATAAGGG
Source organism: Arctium minus (assembly GCA_954870635.1). NCBI lineage: Eukaryota > Viridiplantae > Streptophyta > Magnoliopsida > Asterales > Asteraceae > Arctium > Arctium minus. The sequence goes on along the minus strand of OX941089.1, from coordinate 28,137,165 downwards.
GAAGCATGATTAAGCATTTAACCAAGAACAATTACCAAAGGATGTTGAACAAATCAGAAACCAAAATCGGAAACCATAACAGATATGGAGGGAGAAATCGATGGTGAACAAATAAGAAATGATGGATGTTTACCAAATCCGAAACTAACAGGTATGCATAAATGATGTTTACCCAAATCGATGTTGAACAAACCAAAATCGATGGGAAGGAGAAATCGATACACATAGCAGATATGGAAAAATCGGTACACATAACAAATATGTTTAACCAAATCAGAAACTATAATCGGTACACATTAGAGAAATGGAGAACGATGGAGATCGCTAGACATCTTCGGTCGTGGGAAGAGCTCGTGGGAATGAGAAGAAAGCATGGAGGCGTATGGAGGAGCCGATATATAGGGGGAAAATGTGGAACAATAGCATATTTGAACCAATTTGTCTAGACCTAGGTGAAAAATGGCTAAGAGGCGAATGTTACCATTAAGAGGCTTTTTTTTTGGTCAAACATGACACACCTCTGCACGATTCATAGGTTGCCTCTTAATGGTACTATTGATAGAGGAAAATCGTATAAGTCCATAACGTGGCCACTATGTTGCCACAGTGGCGGTGCAAGTGCACACCGGACACTATGATTGCTATTAAGTAATAAAGTGGTAGAGTACTAAGATCGTTTCCACAGGGACTAGTCAACTAAGAATCAGAGAACTTTCATGAACTTCTTGTGCTTGTTTGACTTTGGGAACAATATCAATATTTCTGAGATTTAAGTAAGCTATACAACGATTAAGGTGATTAACAAGATAAAAGATAGGATGTGGGTACAAGCATTAACTAAGACAAATGTAGTAACAATATGGTTAGAAACAAAGTGACACACATTATCTCTGAAAAACCCTTTCTCTCGAAAGTGAGTTTCCTCGGAAAGTGGCCACGTTTCACCCACAAAGTTGCCACTTTCGTCGACTCAAGACTTGTCGACTAAACTAAGTAAACCTCTAGGGATTTCAGTTCCACCAATATGGATATAGAAGCCCAAATCTCTTTGTGACACCTATATCGACCGACATTTTGAACCTTAGTTAAAGTCATGCAAAAACCCGTATCTCTGCGTGGTTATAAAAGACTTTCTCAAATCTTCTTTGCATCACTCAAGCCGTATTTTGAATCCGCCCCTCTCGAGGCCTAAGATCTAATATTAACACTAATTAGTGATCGGCTTGTCCGCGTTGAGTTGAAGTCCCGACTCGAGCAACCAAGTCTAAGAGTTAGCAATGATGGCAACACCCAAGTGTTGCCTACTAGTCTTAGCCTTGGATCATACCCACACCCAAAGAGGCATTTAGTTCATAATAAAAATAAAAGACATTAGAGAATAAGGAGAATACATGAACATGAATTACATAAATAAAACTTAAAGTTTGTCACCAAAGTGACGACAAAGTGGTGACAGCTGTTACAAGGAACTTAAATTACAAATAACTTAAATACAACTACACTACAAGCTTTAAATGAGAGAATGTAAATTAAATGCAAAGCTCTAGGTAAGAGAGAATGCTCCTAGAAGTGATGTTCTCCAAATGGGGCCCTAAGCCTCAATTTATAATGCCAATGAAGAAAAATTGGAGATTTGACAATTCCCAAAAAGTAGCTTTTTGGAAGAGTATTGAAGCTTCATTTGACATTCACCTTTTGTCATTTTCTCTGATTATTCTTGTGAAAGATTAGCATCCTCTTTCTTTTACTTCAAAAGGCAACTTTCCAAAAATGACCAAGACTTATCCACAATTTTCAGAATACGTCGCCATAGTGGTGACGAAGTGGCCGCGTTCTGCACAAAAAGGTAGTAAAACCGAAATTTTGCATCCTTGAAGCTTCATCACAATGTTTGAACAATTTAGACCAAATGAAGGAGGTAAAGGGCAAAATGGGTAAGAATGTGGTAAAATGAATACGAAAAGAGAGGAAATAACTCTGAAGATTTGAGAGTTATCACACCCCCAAACTTGAATAATTGCATGTCCTCAAGTAAAAAGAAAAAAAATGAAAGAAAAAGGAACTCGAGTGATGGCCACAAAGGGTTGGCTAAACTTTCTTTTGAATGTAAAAACTTATACCGAATATTTCGACGATTCTTGATTTGAATGAAGTATTCTCGTTCAAAAAGGTACCGCCTCCTTTCATACATCCCATAAATTTGACTTTAATCAATAGGGCTTGTTTTGGCTTGTGTATTTGGGTTTTCGATTTAATTGCTCGATGTGACCCCCAAACTTGTCTTTTTGCACGACTCCAACTCTGTTTGGTTTTTGACTATTTATTCTTAGTATTGTCTTACCACTTGATTTTTGGCTGATCCCATTTTGGGTTTTTTATATTTTGTTTCTGCTCTTGTTGCCAAAGTGGTGATAGAGTGGCCACTTCGGCTTTGGGGAAAAAAATATTTCTGGGTTTGCAAATGTCCCCACCCCCCAAACAGAAAGCTTCATTGTCCTCATTGAAAAAAAAAATGCAAGACATGTTGAATTTGAGAAGTGGCTAGGCTTGGTTTCAAATGGAAAAGTGTTCGGGTTTAAAAAATTGATGAAAAAAATGGCCTAAATCACTTTAAAGTCAAAAATTCATGGTGAAAATCCAGGAAGCGTACCTGTAAGATAGAGACGCAAAGAAGCGAGCAAAAGATACAACAATCATCAAAACATAGGTCATCCAATATTATAGCATACGTTCAACAAAGTGCAACCATCCACAAAGTTACAAGTTAGAGGAAAAACAAAACAAATACCACAAAAACCCACAAGATACAACAAAAGAAGAGTTCAAAGCATATGTGATGACGACTCAAGGAAACTCACGGCTCACTGACCTGAGTAGATGGGCCAGCGTCGGGCACGTCAGTGGCGGGTGGTTCAGAAGTGGTGGCGGTAGGCAGAGTGTTGTGACTTCCCGGAGCGATCAGGACAATAATCTGGGGAGGACAGAGGCCGAGTGGGAACCGTGGTAGTATCGAGGCTTTGATCGGATCGTTTTTATGATAAAAACCTTTAATCACCTGATTCCAGTCGCGGTGATATGCCCAAAAGCGCTCGTTCTTTCCTCCATTTCCTTGATGCGCTCGTTCGGCGCCTTGAGCTGATCATTCTGCTCTTTCTGCAAATGTAACACCCGTAAATTCCTATCTGTGAAAGCCAACCCTTTAAGAAATCTTTGTTTCTTATCATAGAATTTCATCCCTTACGTCTTACCTATTAAGCCTTATCGTGTCGTGGGTGCTCTGGGTGAGAAATGGAAGAAAACGGGGCTCGGGACAATCGCCGGGCACAATCGCCAGGCACAATCACCGACGCCCCCTGGTCACTTTAAAACCCGATTTTGAGCAGTCCCTCCTCATTATTTTCAACCCTTTTCACCCTTTTTCTCTATAGAACCGACCCCAATCCCTAAAATCGGATTTTATGCATTCAAGGCACCAAAACTAGAGTGTTTCAAGTGACCCTCCATGATTTAGCAAGGTTTGGAAGCTAAAGCTAAGTTACCTTCATCCTCTCCACCTTCTTCATCACTTCCATCAATTTTCTAGGGTTTCCACTTAACCCTTGTCATTATTTCGAAGTTGGGAGTTTATGGCTTATTTTGACGATCTATAAGTTCTTTGTTGATGGATTCAAGTTGTGGGTAAGGTAACCTTCTCTTTTATTCATCTATGGAAATTAGCGCTTTGGAGATAAGATGAGATTTTGATGTAAAATGTTTGGGGATTTATTCTTAATGACTGAATGAGTATATTCATGGTTGGAAACTTGTGAATATAGGTTTTGGAATGTTTTGCTTTTGGATCCAAAGTTTCTTTAAGGAAACTCAAGCTGAGGTGAAAATCTAGATTTAGTCTAAATCTAGCAAAGTGAGTTCAAGTTGATTTTTGAAAACGGCGTACATGCCAAAATGCTTATTTTAAAGTGTTTATATGTCTTACATGAAATTATTAACTGTTGAGTTATTTGGCGAATCTTGATTATTTGACGTGTTTGTTTTATAGCGTTATAAAACACCACGTTTGGGATTTTGAGCATCTTGACAAATAAATCATACGCATTGGTATTTTAATGATTTATTTTATGAAGTAGAGTTTGAGTATAAATGCATTTTATTGTGTATTATTGGATAAGTGTTTGATTTTGTGTTATGGGACGTTTTGAAGGAATAAATGATATAAACTCACTTGGAAAACGATTTTTCCCAATCTAAAATACGTTTGAGTTAATTATATGTTTTGGAGTATGGGTTTACATAAGTGCGGGTTGTTTACGTTTGATTTCATTTTATGATTTTCAACGTTGGGTCTTTGGATTTGTTGAGCTTATAGCTCGGTCTGGATTTTGTTGGGTTTTGAGGACACTTGTCCACTTTTAATAGCTCAATGTAGAGCGTTTGGTTATGATTTGCATTTACTACATCTTATTTGAGAATTACATGTTTGAATGCGCTAGTTCATTCGTTTTGAGTCATGTAATGTTTTAGTTAGTGCAATGGATCCATAGGCACGATGTTCTTATGTCTTGTTTTGGATAAGTTCACCACTTTGGCACAGAATAGGCATCGGGTCACCATGGTAAGTAAGGTGTGGACCTATAAGGTCGGGCAACGTCCTATGGGCAGTAAGGTGTAATTCCCTTGTGCATAATTTCCCGTTTTGGAACTGGGTTCCCTGTTTTGGAACTCTCAAGAATAGACCTAGAGGGGTTGACTTGATGTTTTCGAGCAATAGACTTAGAGGAGTTGAGCTTGGTGTGTTCTATGGGTATAACCCATATGTTTTGGTTTCCTACATAGTTAAGTGACCTACTTTTGTGTTCCGTCACATATTATGTAATCGGGTCTCCCCTGTCACCATAAGGTGTTGTTTTGGTTATGGAGTTTTATAATCCATGTTTTCGGTGACGTTTTGTGTATGGATTGTTATCCATGGGTTTTGCATACTGAACTTTATCCATGTTTTTGGAATATTATGGATGATAGAGTTTATCCACGTTTTCAGTATTTGATTACTAAAGTGTCAGTTATGTATTACGCGAGTTCTGGGTTTTGGATTAATAATTGAAGAAACGTTTTGTTTTATGATTTTAATCACGAAGAGGGGAATGTTGAAAAAGAGATTGTTTCAAGATTTAATGTATTGCATTTTGGTTGCTTTCAGAATGTTCATATTTCGTTTTGGAAATCACGATTAAATAATGTTCTTAAAGTTATTGTTTTATAAATAGCTAATGAAAACTCTTGAGCTCACTAGGCGTTAAGCCTAACATTTTATTTGTCGGCATGTGAATCAGGTCCAGTTGGGGTTTGGTTCGAGTGGTGCTATGAAGAGATGAGCACTAGATTTACACGAGGGTGAGTAGTTTGGTGAAGTCTCCCGCAGTTGGAGATAGTGACTGTTATTGGGTTTTAGTAATATCCGTACCCATTATATATTGTGTATAGCGATTGAATTGTGTTTATTGAAGTTAAACCTTGAATTGTTGTTGTAGTTGATTCAGTTGTTGATGTATTTAGAAAGTTTTAAATTAGTTGCTATTTCCAGATTTGAGGGTGTTACAAATTGGTATCAGAGCCTAAGTTTGAGAGAATTAGGTATTGATTTTGGATGCCTAGACTCAAACTAGCGTTCTTTAAGTGATTGAAAGTGAAATTTCACCATTAGGTACCTTAAGGTACGATAGTTTGGGATTGATCGAGTCGCTAGAAACGGGAAATTTGTCGAGGATAGCAAGGGTGATCATGTACGGTACGTTCATAATGGCACCTTGCCAGTGTTATGGTGAACCTACATGTTACATGTGTATACTTGAACCACCTTGATATAATGACCGTTGAGGTAGTGAGAAACTTTCTAAGCGAGCACCCGATAGAAGAGTTGATGTTTATAGCATTGTCATCTTAGGTGATGGTTAAGCGCGATGAATACACTAAGTCGACCATAGTGGGTCGGAGTTATTGGTTGGTTTTAGAACCATAGACTTAAGAAATCGACCTTATTCGAGGAGAAAATTGTAAGGTGAACCTATGGAATCGTCAATAACTGTTTTAAGATGTTTGATCATCCAGATGACAATAGCATGTCGGGAAATTAAGGAACGTAATTTCGGGATGTTGAATGTCGACAAAATTCATGCACAAAGTTTGTTTCTAAAATAAGTTTGCATCAACCGTTTCTCATATCCTCAAAACATAAAGTGAGCAAAATTACGAAATTTTGGGAGAAATGTTTGGCACACACAAGATTTTAAACCACGAGTTTAAACATGCATAAAATTGTTTCAATGCACACCATTGTAGACTTTGTTGAAATTTTCCTCATCCCTGATTTTTGCCGAATGATATTTTTGGATATTGTGGTAATTGCAATTCAACCTTGTTCAGAGTCTCGGGTAAGTAGCTACAATTTATGACCTTTTCATTTCATTGGATCTCCTCCACATATGTTAAGGTTTTAGAAGAAATGCTATTCCCATGTTTTGGTATTCGAGTTTTATTGAAAATTTTATTCCATGTGAGTTTTGTTGGGTTTTATGAAATATTATTTTATGACACTTTGCTACGCATGAGTACATTTTGGAAACGCGTATACTTGCATCTTCGTGTGCGTTAACTTAAGAGTTTTTGTTTAATGTTTTTGTCTCACGCGAATTTGCCCTTGTCTTTCGCAATCGGGAGAGACGTCTTGAAAGCTTTGTTGATTTACTTTATCCTATATGTTATTTTGGGAAGTTTCATTATCATATGGTTTCCTTTTGAGATTTACTCAAGTATTTCGTTATGCATTGTTTGGGTATTTGAAGATATTTACACTTTCGCGTAAGTAAGCATGCGAAAGGTCTTTAATGGTCCGAGTTGAACTATTGCTTTACACTTCCTTCGGTGGTCGATTTTACTATTATAGTTTTACGCAATGCATTACATTGGTTACCGGTATGCATGTCATGGTGGCCACTATTTTGGGGACTAAGAGCATTTACTATGTGGTTTAAGAGTTGAAATCGATTTAAAGTGTTTTAAGTTTAACCAAATCGCATGAACCTGTCGTTTTACGAGGTTTGGGAAATAAGTCTATGTATACGAGTATGGTTGGGGAATTTTATCCCCCTGTTATTTCATGGTTAAAAGAATAGTCTGGAACTCGAACTTGTGAAGCTCTCCTCTCGGGATTTGTACACTTAATTGTTACCCACCATTTAGTATAGAAAACAATTTTAACGTACTCGACATAAACTGATGTATGTGTCCTTGCTGAAAATTTTACTTCATGACATTTATGATTTAAAGGGAAGAATTTTGTAGTCGGAAATTGTAAAGCTCCTCTTTGGAGTTTGTACAAACCTTTGTTGCACATGTTTTAGTGCATAAAATTATTTTCACGAACAAGGCGTAAATGGATACATGCTAGGACCAAGGTGGTCCATTTGAAAATTTTGTTGCACATCTTTTTGATTGTCATTATTACGTGAGTATTGATCAAATGAATTTTGAAACGGTTTTATATGTGTGGCATCGGTGAACACCTTGAACACCTATCGATTAAACAATAGTAGATTTTACACGCACGATTAATTGTTATAAAGTTTTTTTTGCATTTGAGAATTTTATAAAATTTCAAATTGGCATATTAGTTGAAACCTTGAACTCATTAGGGCTATAGATTTAAAACTCTATCGTGAAAGGAGTTACAATTAGGACTAGATGAGTCCTTAGGCAGTTAAGCGTCGGATGATCCGACTTGTGTTCAGCTTTGATTGTGGGTTTCAGTTTATGAATCGGTTCATGCTTGAATGATTAAGGTATTATATTTATGCTTTCTCCCAGTTAATTAAGGGGTGTTCGTTCTGCTTCGGTAAATCTGCGGGATAAGGTCTTGTGTGATTGGTTGCGTATGGTTAGATTTGATTTGATTTGATGAGTTGCTTGCCCGCTTGACAACAGTTATATGTTAGTGGTGTATCGTCTTAATGGGTTTTCATGAGCAAGGGAATTATTGTGGTCCACTTGATAGAAAAGTAAGATTGAGAATCTTAGTACCTGTTAGGTATCAACTTCAATACGACCATGCTCCTGGAATGAAAAATTGGGCGGGATGTCCTCGTTTTCAGTATTAATATTTTGGTTTTAGGCGTTCACTTGTTCTTGTGAAGACAATGAATCTTTGGAATGTTTGGAAGTATCCCCGTTGTATCATGAGAAGTGTTAGCCTCGCGATAGTGGAACTTAAAGGAAGTTAGATACTGATAATTAAGTATCGATGTGTATGATCTTCTTGATGTGGTAAGGATCTTATTGACGAATGATTGATGTTTTAGGTTTGAGTATAGTTTGGAGTTGCGCAATAGTCCAAGTTTGAACAGACCAACTCCCTAGAAAGCGTTTGGCACATCCTTGGAAGGCAAGCTCACCCAATAACAAGGGAGACTAATTAAGGAATTTTGGGAATTCTTTGGGTTGGTATTGGTCATTGGAACACGGGTTCAGGATTTATGTGAAGCTAGATCGGAATGGTCGATAAAAAGTTGATGTCATGAACTAACCTGAAGGTAGTGCGTGTCGCCTAAGGTTGGGAGGTGACCAGAATTCTATGGTTAGGATTCGCTCTGGTAAGGGTCTATGTTCACTCTTGTATGTGGGTGATGCTCGAGGTGGATTTTGGATGTGAGAGTCTTCATGAGGATCGGTATGGCAGTTGCGTCAGGAAGTTATAAGCTAAACGACGAAGTAGATTAGAGACAATTCCTTAAGAAGGGAGACAATTGTTTTGGGGGAATAACATCTTTGGAGTCTATAATTGGTTTATTACCTTTTGAGAACCAAGGAAACCTAATGAGGACCGAGCGTGGTAGTGCAATGCCTGGTGGGACGAATAGATTTCGAGGACGAAATCATTATAAGGTTGGGAGGATTGTAACACCCGTAAAATCCTATCTGTGAAAGCCAACCCTTTGAGAAATCCTTGTTTCTTATCATATAATTTCAACAGTATGAGAAGAAAAAGAAAGCCACACTAAGGTCCAAGGTTCTAAAAATGTGCTGGTGAAGAAAATTACGACAAACAAATATGAGAGAAATGGCAAGAATAAACAGCAATCAAGAGCTCAGAAAAGGATGCCTCTTTGTTTGTAAAAGGGAGTCTATATTCATGAGGAAGTAGGAGTTAACCTTAGAAGTAGCAGTGATAGAAATTGATACTTTGTGATTTCATCAACAAGACAATGACATGATTCTGAAAACCAAAGACAGATAGAATGGAAAGGAAAAAGGGGGGGGGGGGGGTCCTAATAGAAGAGTAATTCACTAGAAACAAGATCAACATGTGAGTGTGTTACTATGTGATGCAGATATTTTTCTTCAACTTGGTCTTTGTGTGATTTCGAAATATTGTCATTGGTATATCTTTAGTAGTTGTTGACATTAGGTACCCTTGTCTAAATTGTTCTGTGGCTTGAGGGACCAGGAGAGGGTGAATTACCACTTATCTTTATTTTATTTTTATTAATCATATTATCTTCAACCTGATGTCTGTGTTCTGATTGACTCTTGTTTGAATTTCGGAGGCAAGGCGTATAATGGTATTATTTTTTACATATACTTTTTGGTTGACTCTCTGTGTTCTATAACAAATGCTAAGAGTATGGTATTGGGGAGATTCTTTTTGCACTAGCTATATTATTCTGCTTTACGGGCTAGTATGATTGCCATAGTTGGTTATGCTTATAGGATGGTACGAGCACAACTTGATTATTTCTCAGTCACAAAATTGTTGTTTACTTAACCTTTTCAGCATTTGGAATTTCTGTTAAAGTGTAGATTTGTCCGTGAAAGTTCCATTTTTTTGGAGATGTGCTACTTGTATCTGGTTTAGGGTTCTTCACTGGGATTTCAGGAGTAGAATGATGTGGTGGGTGTATGACAGTATGAGTTATTTAGGGTAATGGTGGTATATAGCTTACTATCTTTCTAAGTCATCTACAGAGTTTCAACCTGCTGCAAAGTCTAAGTAACAAGTGTTATCCTATTTTTGGTGGCTGAGGTGACCTAAATTTGACAGCCTTATATTTATCAGGCTAGGATATCTAAACTGTCCTATGGAAGTTAGGAAAGTCGTTCAAATACAAATTTGTACTATTCTGCTGTTCTGTAAGAAGCGTCAATATAAACCTCTTTGCCGCAATGAATATAAAAGTTTGGGCTTTTCCCTAACTTTTATGGATGGTAGGCCAGTCGATTTTTTCTTCTCAAAGTCTCTAATAATCCTTCCCAGTTATTCACAAACTCATTCTTAATGTTCCACATAGCTTTATGCTCTTTAGCTCCTGACTGTTGACTGAGCATGCTATATACCTCATTGAGAAATATGATCGTCTCACTGACCTCCACTGAAAGAGTGAACTCGATTCTTGACATGGTTTTCATTGTCAACCAAAAAACATAGAACTAATGGTAAATATCAAAATATCCCGTGAAGGCAAAAGGAAACTATGCTAGAACATGCATTAGCTAAATGTTAGGACAAATGTAGTATTTATTAGGTTAAGTATATGTCTTTATTGTTAGAATGATTATTGTTGGTTTAATTAGATATGGGATGTAATTGAATGTTGATGAATGATATTGCTTTCTAATAAAAAAGTGATTTCTTTTCCATATTACTTGAGATTTTGGTTTCAAGCCCTAGATATCCGAGGTATTGTAGGTATGAAGCCTAAGACCCTTGCTCGGCTTGCCAAGTGGTTGGAACTTGTAACAAGGTTAGGATAACCTAGAGCTCTTAAAGTCGAGTCTTGTTCTAATCTTGCGTATTGCCTAATGAATTACGACTTGTTAGAGGTGCCTGGGGTTAAAAGAAAGAAAAGAAGATAGCTGATCCAATTTCATGTTAACAGAAATCATATTTGTGAAGTTCTTGGCAAAAATAATGTCTTCCCATGATGATCTGACATCTTCCCCTGTGGTATACATGGTTGTTCTTTGCAAACATATAGAGGAAATTGTGATATCAGCAATCTCTTATCACATGATACCAAAAAGAAATAACAAATTACAGTCTTCTAAGGTCCGGTCCCTTATCTGTAATTACTTTGTCAATATTACTGAAATAATAATAATAATAAAAAACCCCTAGAATTGATGATTAATCACAGTATAATCAAAATTTCATCTATATTTAATAGACCGATTTATTGTAACTAAATCCATGCATGGCCTCTCTGTCGTGTCTATATATAATTACATGTGTGAATTTTTGTTCCCTTAAGTGCACACATTTTCTTCTATTATATTGGAAAGTGGCAAGTTTTGAACTCTTGAAAATTTCTTTATTATGAATGCCTCAAGTTTAAGTTAATAGAGTTGCATTAGAAGGTTGTGTTAACTGTTAATTGGAAAATATATGTAACAAAGCGTTATGTGCTGCTCTAGTTGATATTTGTTGTTATGCTTCATCTCATTGTGTTTTCTGCCAGTTCTTTGTCATGCTTAGATTTACTACATCAGTTTATCCCGAAAGCCAAGTTTTTTCCAAACCACTCCCCCCATTAAAAAAAACGTTCATTCCATTTATGAAAAAGATCTCTCAAATAAAAATCTTCTAAATCTATACAGACAGATTAATCTACACAGACAACTTTATCGATACCGAACTTAATGGAAAACCAACCAAACAACCCCTAACTTTGGGGTGTCTTTTTTTTTTTTAATCTCTTGGTTGGGTGTTGCCTATAAAGCATGGACATACAGGTCGCACTTCGTTTTTGGGAGGATAATAATAGATCTGGTTATCAATTTTGTATGTTGAAGTTGCATAGTATGTTTAAGGAAATATCATTCAAGTGCCATTTTGTTGAGAACATGTGATTCGATTCTCCAAGCAAGCATTGCTAAAAGTAATTAGAATTGTTCGAAGGTCTGTCATCTAACTTTTGCACCCATCTCTGGTAAGTGCATATGATACAAAGAAATAAAGTCGTACAACAAGACACAAAGCCATTCCCTAGGGCCTAGGCTTGACTGTATTATAAAATTTCATCAGAAGGGAAGAAAGCAAAACTTATCCTACAATGTCAGATACATGTAGCCAAATGTCTGGGCATGTCCCTATGCATCCTAGCGGTGCAAAATACATATTTAGACCAAAATAAAATAGGACATCTTACTTGGTTCATACACGTTTAACATGTATCTACAACTCTATGACATGGTAACTCAGCCATTATGCTTTATACATGTAGTTATGTTGTGGTTAGGCCTAGTTCGTAGGAGACAGATGATGGCAGCGATGAGGAGGGTACAGAGCATGTCGGTTGCAGAAGCAAGTGAGGAGGAGAGGCAGGTCGTGGGATGTTCAATTGAGGCTAGACATAGCGGCCTTAGATGTGACGGGGAACATGATATCAAATAGGAGTTCTTGTAGATGGCGCATATGGGTAGCAGATTTGATTTGGGTAGAGTCGGTTAATAGGGTAGCTTCTAGGATAGATAGCCCAGAGCCTCTTTGACCTACAAATAACATATTTGTTTCTTGTGATGCATTGTACCCTCTGTATGTTTTATATGTTCTACACTCTAGTTTCCCATCGTTTGTGCATCCTTTAATTTTTATGCCATTTTCTAATGTCTCTCCCTCGAAAGCTTTTACTCGTAGAGCCCAACCTCCCTGATGATCACGGGTTCAAGCCTCACAAAAGTTAGGAGTGTGTGGGTTTTGCCATATATGAAATATTATGTACTTCAAAAGGGGGTGCATTATTTCTTTTCAATTCGAAATTGCCAATTATTAATCCTCAAAATACTACTTGGACAGGCATTTGTGGTGTTCAAGTACAATAGACCCATGCCAAAACTGAGAAATACAACTCCATAAACCGGCAGATACGAAGAAAGACCAGCTTCCCCAGGAACCTTCAACGTGGCTCAGCTTTGCCAGATTATCCTTTTATATCTTGGAAAAGCCGACGATCATAATGGGCCTATGGATGTCAAGCAAATAGCAAAAAAGTTCTGTATCGATGTTGCTCAGGTTTAGCGGACTGTCCATTTTCTTTCTCTGCCTCCAGAAAATGCCAATAAACAGAAAACGGTTCGAAGATAACCCACACATCATTTACCCATCACAGCATTGAGCTCGATATTACAGTTTTTCCATATGGTTAAATAGAGAATTGTAGCAGATCATAGTTACTCGTGACGGATACGTGCATCTGCATAATATTGAATAAAAACTCCAAAGCTTGGGAATCGAGTAAATGCAATGTTACTTGTATGAATTTTGATTTATGTGGATCATTTATGGTATGCTGTGAAATTTACAATTGAATAACGTGTTAGCCTACATGTTGTAACACTCGGAAAACTCAAATAAGTAACACTGTTCAAAATCCCCGTTTTGGGAGATGTCTCGTTTTGGAAACCGTTTAAGAACCTCGTAGGCATGGTTTGGGCATTTGGATCGATAAAGCGGAGGAATCGGTGCCAACTAGGCCTGGCGCGACCTTGCCCGCGACTATGACAGGGTGTCATAGTTGCCTGTCACAACCGTGAGGGAAGGAAGAGACTCGGTACACCCGGCGCGACCTTGCCAGCGATAGTGACACAAGGCAAGGCCGCTGGTCACTCTCGCCGGGTTGGTAACGTAGGCGGAGGGCGTCTCGCGACTATGACCTGCGACAATGCCCTTGGCACTGTCGCCGGGCATTGGCGACCGTGGGGGTCTGACCGTATATAGTTCCATTTTTCACCCAATCAACCTCATTTATCTCCCAACTCATTTCAGATTCGATATGGAGAGCCTCTTAGGCGATTTTCACTCCATAAATCCCTCTCCTCATTCTTTGTCAACCTAGGGTTTGTTGAGACCAAGTGTGGATCACCAAGAACTTAAGCTTGTGGGTTCAAGTGTTGTGGCCAAGGTAATATTTTCCATTCTTCACTTAAAAGTTAGGGTTTTGGTATTTCCTTTCTTCCCTATTTGTTGGGACTTAACGTAACTATGGGAATATTTGTGTCTAAGGATCTTGGTTGAGAGTTTGGAACTAAGGATCTAGAAGGTTTCAAGTCTTCCTTCAAGGAGCTCAAATTGTGTTGGTAAAAACCTAGATTTAGCCTTAATCTAGCAAGGTGAGTTCTACTTGAATTGAAAAACTATATACATGTTAAAATGCATCTATTTTGGGATTTTGAAAATATATCAATGGGTTTACCTTAATTTGATAAATTTTGTGAATATTAGTAAACTTGCACATTTTGTGCTACCAAACTCTTGAGAAATGGGTTACAATATTTTATGAAGTGTTTGAGTCACTAAAAGGGGATTCTTGAATGTATGTTTCAAACACCTGACTAGATTGTCCCCGCTTGTGGGACTAGATAGTTCCGTTAGAACTCTGATACGTTATTGTAGCGATTCATCCTTGTAACTTTAGATATTTGTTATTTCAATGCCATGTATTTAAGAGTTTTTGGATGTTTTATTTTGTCTGTTGTTTTTGAATTTTAGGGGTGTTACAAGTTGGTATCAGAGCTCTAGTTTAAGTGAACTAGGTATGGATCTTAGATGCCTAGACTTAAGTTGAGACTTTAAGTTATGACTTGTTCGTTATGAGTAGAACTTATAAGATGCGTGTGGGTTGCGGTGGTCGACAGAACTGCACTAGTTATGGGTCGTGGCTATGGTGACGAGGATCCTTATGTATATTATGTTCATAATTTCACTTAGCTACTGCTATTATGAATAACTGTTACGTGAGCGTGCTTGACTCTACCATTATTACGATGCTTGAGATATGCATTAGTATGTCATAAGTTGCGACTGTAGTATTGGTCTAAGATTCTTAATCTCATTCTCGCGTGTGTTAGAAAAGAATGGCGGATGCAGGAAGAGAAACGCAAACTCAAGAGGCATATCCTCAAGGCGAGTTGTTGGATAACGTGGTTTAATTGATGAAGTCGGCTATGGAGTAACAAGAGGAAAGGATAATGAAGGCGTTAGAGGTCAGAGATGCTAATGATCGGAGACGTAAAATAATTAACTAGCCTGATGTGCGGAGTCTCAGTGACACCGGGAATGTGATCCGAATGGAGGATCTTGTTGCTGCTAACATGAAATATAACGAGAGGGCCCGTGCATACAAGAACTTTCTATGCAGCAAGCCGCCAGGGACTGACAGTCCAGTGGCGTGCTTGAATTGGATCTAAGAGATGGAACAAGCATTTGACACTAGCGAGTGTGAGGAGGGGCAGAAGGTGAAATTTGCCTCCCGCATGATGAGGGGTCGAGCTCTTACTTGGTGGAACGTCACCAAAACCACTATGGGAACTGCTATTGCTTCGTCACTAACGTGGGATGCATTCAAGAAGGAAGTGTTGGACGAATATTGTAACAAAAGGGCGATAGACAGAGTAGAAGATGAGTTCCGAGCCCTGAAGAAAGGAGATATGTCGGTGAGAGAATACTCCAACCTCTTCATGGAAAAATTGGATCTAGTAGGACATACCGTTCCGAGTGAGAAGGACAGGGTCAAGGCTTACATGAACGGACTACCAGCCCGCATGAAGGTGATGGTCCGATGTTCCAAGGCTTCCACGCTTCGGGAAGTGATAGAAGAATCGCAGATTATGGAAGAAGTTTATTCCCGGGGTGAAGAAAAAGAGGCAGAGTTTTCAGAAAAGAGGAAACGGGAGGACCGGAGGAGTCCACCCCATAAATACCAAAATTATGAAGAAGGGAAGAAAATTTACCATCGCAGAAGTCGAACTGGTGTCGTGAGTGTCGAGCCAAACATGCGGGGAGGTGCAACCCCAACCCTTTAACATGTCTCAAGTGTGGCATGTTAGGCCACTCCCACCGGGATTGTTCCATCATGGGCACTATCTGTTTTTTGTGTAGAGAGTCGGACCATGTCAAGAAGGACTGCCCTCGTGTAGGGATCAGAGAAGGATCGGGAAGCGATCACAGTGCGCCCAGACTGGAATGGCATGTCAGTGACGACAGGTGCGTTTCCCACTCGTTTCGTTTCATAAGATAGTTAAGCTGTCGTATTCGAGTCTTTGTTAGATGGTTGCCTGTACCTCGTATTTCGTAGCGGATGTACCACTTCTGGTAGCGGATGTACCACTTCTGGTAGCGGATGTACCACTTCTGGTAGCGGATGTACCACTTCTGGTAGTGGATGCTAGAGATCGATGTTGATAGCGTTTCTAGGAGCCCTATAGGGGTAGGTAAGGGGGCTTTGGGTGTTAAGTCATGTAGTCGAGGCTTGAATCGATAATCAGGAGAGAGTAGGAGTTTTAAGAGGTAAGCTCCGGGGTTGGTGACCGATTTATGTGGTTGTTTAATTGAGAACCAACGTAAGAATTTTTTAAATCAAAGACTTTGGTCATAGGAGTTATATAGTACCGGTGTTAGAGGAGGTTTCTTGGGGCGAGTCGAGTGTCGGTTTGCTTAGAAAGATCAAGAAAATGTTTCCACCCGTGACCGTAGAAGGAGTCGTTACCAAGCGACCGCTAAAAATTCGGGATGTTGTCTATAAAAGATAATAAGATAAATGGTAGATAGTATTTGGTCTTAGAACGCAAGGAAGATCTGTGTGACGTTTTGGAAGACCCGGCTAAGCGAGACTTTTAAAAGTTAATGAATCCATGAGTTGGTTGACTCGAGACTATCGCGGAGTTGCAGACCCAACCAAATCCTAGACTTAAGATTTTGGCGTATTGTAAGATAGGACATCCTCTATTAAGATAAGTGGAATCAACTCTCAAGTGGTGACGGCACTCGGTCTGGTGCGACCAAGTAAATGGATGTTGGAGTGCAGTCAATTAGGAGCCTAGCAGAACCTTCTAGTCAAGGGATAGAACTAATTTGTAAGCGTCGTGAGGATTGTGGGAATTTTGGACGATTGTCAACTCTAAGAAAAGTTGGGAACCCTAATGATCTTGTTGGTGGCTCATGTGTAGGATCTTGCATTCTTATTTGATAGTGATTTTATCTTTTGTTAGTGTGCTAGACTTTCCTTGCAGCTTATTGGGCAACAGCTAAGTCGAGATCAGTGGTGGTCTTAGGAATGATCTTAGAGTTGTGAGAGGTATCCCTAGGTTTGGGTCCTCGTTAGAGAGTCTTGTCGCAAGGGCCATCCGTAGGGTTGTTCTTAACCTGGACTCTCAATTGGGGGTTCTAAGGGAATCTACCAGAAGCCGCGAACCGAGGGTTCATCTTTCGATCATATGGGGATTGGTAGGTCGGCAACTCTTCACAAAACCTCAGGGATCAAGGAATAGTTGAAGGTTTAAGATCGGGTAATTCGTCCAAGTCTTTTGGGTGACAGACTTTGGGAAGAATTGTCATTGCCAATAAAGTGGTAGAACCACTTCTCGTAACCTCTGTTAGGTACGTGTGAGGATGTGTTGCGAGGTAAAAGGAGTGTGGTACCCCTTGACCAATGCTTGCTCGTTGGTAAGATTGCTTGTAAGTACGAGAGAAATGTTTTATGGCTAAAGAGCCAAGTTTTGGGTGGGGCGTGTATTTGGTAAATTTGGAATCGATAGTAATTCCCCATGCCCTGTGGTGTTTTGGGGCTTCTGGGTCAAGATTTCGAGGACGGAATCATTTTCAAGGTGGGGAGGATTGTAACACCCGGAAAACTCAAATAAGTAACACTATTCAAAATCCCCGTTTTCGGAGAAATCGGCACCAACTAGGCCTCGCGTGACCTTGCCCGCGACTATGACAGGGTGTCATAGTTTCCTGTCACAACCGCGCGGGAAGGAAGAGACTCGGTACACCTAGCGCGACCTTGTCAGCGATAGTGACACAAGGCAAGGCCGCTGGTCACTCTCGTTGGGTTGGTACCA
This sequence comes from Arctium minus, assembly GCA_954870635.1. Taxonomy (NCBI): domain Eukaryota; kingdom Viridiplantae; phylum Streptophyta; class Magnoliopsida; order Asterales; family Asteraceae; genus Arctium; species Arctium minus. Next base: position 28,119,282 of record OX941089.1, on the reverse strand, counting down.
TAGGCGGAGGGCATCTCGCGATAATGCCCTTGGCATTGTCGTCGGGCATTGTCGCCCGCGGGGGTCTGACCGTATATAGTTCCATTTTTCACCCAATCAACCTCATTTCTCTCCTAACTCATTTCAGATTCGATTTGGAGAGCCTCTTAGGCGATTTTCACTCCATAAATCCCTCTCCTCATTCTTTGTCAACCTAGGGTTTGTTGAGACCAAGTGTGGATCACCAAGAACTTAAGCTTGTGGGTTTATGTGTTATGGCCAAGGTAATCTCTTCCATTCTTCACTTAAAAGTTAGGGTTTTGGTATTTTTTTTTCTTCCCCGCTTGTTGGGACTTAACGTAACTATGGGAATATTTGTGTCTAAGGATCTTGGTTGAGAGTTTGGAACTAAGGATCTAGAAGGTTTCAAGTCTTCCGTCAAGGAGCTCAATTTGTGTTGGTAAAAACCTAGATTTAACCTAAATCTAGCAAGGTGAGTTCTAGTTGCTTTGAAAAACTATATACATGTCAAAATGCATCCATTTTGGGATTTTGAAAATATATCAATGGGTTTACCTTAATTTGATAAATTTTGTGAATATTAGTATACTTGCACATTTTGTGCTACCAAACTCTTGAGAAATGGGTTACAATATTTTATGAAGTGTTTGAGTCACGAAAATGGGATTCTTGAACGTATGTTACAAACACCTTTTACATTTAATGAGTTTCATGGTAAATGGGTATCTTTTTCACATATTTGGAATGTCAAAGCTTTATGAGGGTTGCTAAGTATGTTTGGCGTGTTTTAGCATCAAAATGATATCTAACCCTACTAAAGGATTTTTATTGGAATTATTTAAGAAATTAGACAACATAAGGTGTTGGGTATTTTTGGTGGAAAGTGGGTACAAGTGGGAGTTTTGGGATTTTATTTTACCTATGAGTTTGAGATATTGATGTTTTTAAACAAGTTTGGCACAACGGCGTGAGTAAATGGAAATTATCATTTTAGGATACTACGAGTATTTTGGGAAATTATGAATCACACGATTTTGGTCTTCGACCGATAATACATTGGAGGAAAACCATATTTGGGAAAATTATACTTCGGCATGTATAGTCATATTGGTTTTGCTTTTATTGGCAAACGTTTTAAGATGCCTTGTGGCTTGAGTTATACTCTAATGAGTTTTGGGATGTTGTTCCATTTAAACAACAATATGGACGCTTTATGGAAATACAATTATTATACAAATGTTGGTTATTACATGTTTTGGATGTGTTAGTTCATTCATATGGAGTCGTGTAATGTTTAGACTGTAATGCATTGGATCCATAGGCATAAGAGTTGTTATGCTCATCATGGAGTTTTGATGTCCATGTTTGAGTCTAGTGAGTGGTCCCCAATTCATGTTGTTATATAAGCTTGTGGTGGTGCTCTTGGAGAGCCATATACGGAGCTAAGTCTTGCGGTGGTGCCCATGGTGAGCCAGATACGGGGACTTGTGACTTTGTGGTGAAACTCATCTAGAAGTCAAGTAGACACTAGGATCATTTGGGTATCTTGCGGTGGTAGCTCAGAGGAGCCGGATACGGGGATCTATGGTCTTATGTGGAACTCGAGAACGTTGATAAGTGGCTTAACTTTTTGTGCCCACCACATTCGACGGAATTGGGTCTCCCCCGTCACCGAAAGGTGTTATTTTGGGTATTCTCTTACCCATGCCTTCGGTGTTGAAACGTACCATTTTATCTACACAAAGAGTCTTTTGGTGAAATACCGCGTGGGTGCGTTTTAGGGATATTTGGACGTCGATTAACTATTTAAAATGGGTGTTTGGAAATTAGAAGTAATTTGATTTGCAAATAAAGCCCCTTTATAGTCAGTGTTTCTAGAATGGCCTTATTCAGAGTAAAATGTTCATTTTAAATGTTTTATGATTTATATGATGAAAACTGCTTTAACTAACTAGGCGTTAAGCCTAACACTTTTTCTTTTAGAAATGTATATCAGGTCTTAGATGGATTCAAGTGGCGAATGGAGTTTAATAGAAGTTCCGGTAGGATGGCTTTAACGGCGTCATCTGGTTTGGTGAAGATAGCAGATTTGGTGGTTTTAGTAACACCCGACTAGATTGTCCCCGCTTGTGGGACTAGATAGTTCCGTTAGAACTCTGATACGTTATTGTAGCAATTCATCCTTGTAACTTTAGATATTTGTTATTTCAATGCCATGTATTTAAGAGTTTTTGGAAGTTTTATTTTGTTTGTTGTTTTCGAATTTTAGGGGTGTTATACATGTTGTATGGCAGGCTGGAGGAATGTAGAATGCCCTAATTTTTTGTTGTCATGATTATGGTCGTTTGGTTTCTTTTTCTTGTTTTTGGATCAAATTTAATATTTTTAATTCCAAATATGAACATATTTTGGTTGGTAATTTATTGTTTCTTCATACTTGATTGAATTTTTGTCTTTCATTTTAAATATGGATCTGTTACAGTTGATAATAGGTTAGAGGTTTTACTGGTGTTCTTACATTAATTAGAGTTCAATTCAATGTCTCAAACATAAGCTATTTTTACACCTCATCTTCAACTACACAAGAACCGCTACCATATCATTATTTCTTCTCCCAAACAAAGATACACAAAATGGACACAAAACCTTTCTGAAAATGTAGAAAGCCGGAGAAGATACGCTTAACGTGATAATTCTTGAGACACGCTTCTCATTGTCGGCCGATACTTTGGATTTGTGAGAATGCATGCTAGTGCAACATTGTAAACACAAATAAGTTCCTTCTGTATCCAATATATCTATCCAATATATCTGCCAATGATGTGTCGTGACCGGAAGATATGTTTAGAGATGATAGGAACTCTCCAGGATGCTTCCCTCCAATGGTTTCAAGTGCCACCACTCCAAAGCTATACACGTCACATTTTTGGGTCACAACCATGGTGTAGGCAAGTTCTACACTTCCTTCGTCATTGCAAGTGATTCCAAGCCAAGTACATTGATCATTTGAAACAGTGTAATATGTCCACCAATCGGTAGCAAGGAGAGCTTCTGCTTCTACAGATTTGTTAGGAGTCGTTGGTTATAACATGAAAACAAGCCCCCAAAACAGAACTAGAATTTTCATGCATGGGAGAAGGCCACATTTTTATGTTTTATCAACAGTATACCCATTATATATATAGACACAGGTTCAAGGGAAAACCTCAAATAAATGAAAAACTAAAAAACACCTTAACAACCGTTAGATTAGATGATCTGATGGATGTGATTAAATGGACGGTTACAACAATATTTTTTGAATTAAAAAACTCTAGCCCCTATTTTTTATTCGAAAAAAGAGAAAAAATAAACAAAATTCGAGCGAAATAAATTACACCAAAAAAACAATAATATTTTTCTCGTTAATTTGACATCCATATTGATATACCTTTTCATCCATTTTTTCGTGGTTTTTCGATTTTCTATTTATTCAGGGTTGAACCTGACCCTATATATATATTGTGGATCGATCATGCGAGAAGTTAAACATTTTGCGAGAAGGCAAGAAGTGTGATATCATATATGATTACATGGTCTGCGGGTGTGTTTAATCATATATGATTAAACGTCTGTGTATTGCCAATGTAACACGTGTTTAATCATATATGATTAAGCTTGTGTATCATATATGATTAAGCACTTCTCGCCTTCTTGCAAAATGTTTAGCTTCTCGTTTGAACCTGCCCCATATATATATATATATATATATATATATATATATATATATATATGCATATACCCAAGCCACACAATTCCATGGAAAAGATGAGACTTTTAAGTCAAAAAGTCTTTGTTCCAAATTTTCTAACCCGTTAGAGGGTTTAATGTTTAATTGCAAGCCAATTCCATTCAATTATTCAATTCATAAAGATATTTTTAATACACAATTAATGGTCTAGAATTAAAAATAATATCTATTTAGTTGGTCACACTTCAACATGTTGTTTTACAACATGTTCCTACAAAAAAAGATAAAATGTTAAAATGATGAAATTATCCCTCGAGTGTTGCTCAATGTTCTTTTTCTCATCAAAAACTTTTATGGTTGAAGGAACACTTAAAGGTGTGGAAGAACTTTCTGAAAGGTTTTGAGCAAACCTACTACCACATGATATAGGCAACGGAAGCATATTTAAAATTATCATCTATTGCACAATACAAACTAACAACTTTTCAGGATACATATGTTCTAGATGATTAACTACAAAAAGAATGAACCAAGATTACTTACTTGTTTATTGTGATTGTCGAAAACCACAATGTTAAATCAAACCTTTGATCACGCTTCTTGGATGTTAAGGACCAATAGTATGAATCCCTCTAGTGGCTCACACTTAAGAACACCAAATACCAACAATCAAGAAGAAGTTTAAACCTTAAACCCTTATTAGGGTTTACGATTTTGGGAGAGAGGGAGAGGGGGTCGACGACCACAAGAGAGAGAGAGGAAAAACTTGTTAGGGTTTGATCCCTAGCATTTTATTTATAACCACTTTCCTGCTTCTCTATTTTACATTTAGCCCCCTTGAACCGATAAGCTCGTTAAAACTATTTTAACCAATTATCATTTATCCCCTGTATTTTATATTAATTAATCTAATTAATTATATTTTAGCTTATAATTAATTTATCATCAAATGAAAAATTAATAAACTAATTGTTTCCCTTTATCCTTTTGATTGTTTATTTAGGTCTTAAGGGCAACTCAAAAGGACCCTGATATTATTAGAAATATGACCAATAGTTAATGACTCTGGACACTATTTCCAACAGTCTCCCACTTGGACAAGTTATTAACTCTATTTGGTTTAATACTTTCAAATAATCAGCAGAGAGCAAGCCATCCAATGCAACTGCAAAACTCTAATAAAGATTCGGTCCTAAATATGTGATTTAATGTTCCTTTGTTCTACAAGATATCATATGAACTTGAGACATGGATAAATGTCTATCTCATGGATCAAGATTATGTTTCCCGATTTCCGATATGTGTTGAATTCTTCAGACTACTCAATCGAACACATCAATTCTAGTCAGGATTTGGCCAAACACTTAATGTCAACACCAAATCATCGAGGGGCCCATGGATATCGCTTCTCCTATTTAGGCTGAAGGAACAAATAAACTATGACTACACAGTTCATTTCTACTTATCATATTATACATGGACATACCCTGTATAGCTGCCAGTTACGGTCAACGTTGGAGCACACCAAAGCATAACAGAATCCTAGAGCAGAACTCTATGTATCTCCGTTTGAAGAACATAAAATATTATTATCTCAAAATTACTCTGATTTAATCCATGAAGTAAACTTTTGAGTGCAGGTTGTTCCAATACTTAAATCACTATTAAGTACCCATGAATGTTAGTTGCATTCTCTATGTTTCTAATATTTCATGACAGTCTTGAATCACTACTTACTTCCAGGAGTATGACTGACTGTGGAGGTTTAAGTAAATTAATACTCAGGAAGTTGGTTCTAAACATGCAAAACGAAACACGATAATAAATTAAATGTAAATGGACGCAATCCAACATATATTATAATCTCCATATAATAATCTCCAAATCAAATACAATTTATTGTGTTTTAATACATCAAACTAACAACTAAAACATTCAAGGTATATTGATCGAGTTAATGCTTCAGTATGATACTCATTTTTGGGTCGAGTTAATGCTTTCGTGAAAGGATCCTCCGGATTCTCTTCAGTCGGCACTCTACTCACGACGATCTGATTTTCCGCAACCTCGTGTCGCACAACGTGATTCTTCCTCTCTATGTGCTTTGACTTCCCATGGTCTTTAGGTTCTTTAGTCAATGCGACTGCACCTTTGTTATCACAAAAGATTTCAATGGGTTCATTGATGCTTGGCACAACGCCCAGATCATACATAAATGGATATTTCAAGCTTACACACCTTATCTGGATGCTCGGTATGTACAAAACCTTCAGGTTGTGCCATATACACATCCCCATCAAGTTTCCCATTAAGGAAAGCGGTTTTTTACATCCATTTGCCATACTTCATAGTCCTGATAGACTTAATCTTTGCCACTGGTGAGAAGGTTTCATCATAATCAATTCCTTGAGTTTGAGTGTAACCTTTCACAACCAGTCTAGCCTTGAATGTGTGCACATTCCCATCCATGTCGGTCTTCTTTTTGAAGATCCACTTACACCCAACTGTCTTGCGACCTGGTGTATGATCAACCAATTTCCAAACTTGGTTATCATACATAGATTGAATCTCGCTCTCCATAACCTCTTTCCATTTGGCAGCCTCAGGGCCTGCCATCGCTTCCTTGTAGTTGGATGGCTCATCTGCACTATCAAATGTTTTATCATTGACTAGTGTATCTCCTTCCTTTGTAATATGAAAACCTTAATAAAACTCAGGAGGTCGATTAAATTTACTAGTTCTGCGAAGAGGTGGTGGAGGTACGTTAGTTTCCTCAACAGGTGGTTCAACCTCATGTTGAGGGCTATTGTCAACTATAGGTTCATCATTTGTTGTTTCTTGAATTTCTTCAAGATCAATACTGCTCCCACTATCCTCCTTGGAAATGAGCTCCCTTTCCTGAAAGACTCCCATTCTAGCTACAAATACTTTGTTCTCAGAAGGTTTGTAAAATATATATCCAAAGGATTTGTAGGGATAACCAATATATATCCAAAGGATTTGTAGGGATAACCAATGAACCGACACTTCTCTGCTCTAGGTTCTAGCTTGTCGTTAGTTTCGCACCGAACGAAGACTTCACACCCCAAACCTTTATATGTGTTAACGAGGGATGAGTCCCAGTCCACATTTCAGAGGGTGTCTTTGCAACCTTGTTAGTAGGAACGAGGTTTAAGATATGAGTTGTAGTTTCTAAGGCATAGCCCCAGAATGATATTGGAAGTGTAGCACGACTCATCATGGACCGAACCATATCAAGTAGCGTTCGATTTCTTCTCTCAGCAACACCATTGATTTGTGGTGTTTGGGAGGAGATAATTGCGAAACTATTCCACAATCCCTGAGATAGTCGTAGAATTCATGACTTAAGTATTCTCCACCCCTGTCGGACCAGAGCATCTTGATCTTCTTGCCCAGTTGGTTTTCTACTTCGTTTTTCACTCCTTTGAACACTTCAAAGGTGTCCGATTTGCTTTTTATTCATAGATAAATCCATATCTACTTAAATCGTCAGTAAAGGTAACAAAGTATTTGTTACCGTTTCTCGTGGCATATCTGAACGGTGCACATACATCTGTGTGGATTAAGTCCAACAGATCCTTAACCCTTTCCATTTTTCCTTTGAAAGGTGCTTTTGTCATCTTGCCAAGTAAACAAGACTAGCATTCTTCATCTGACTTTAAGTCAAATGATTCCAAGATCCCGTCCGATTGGAGCTTGGCAATGCGTTTCTTGTTTATGTGGCCAAGACGATGATGCCATAACGACGACTTATTCAATTCACTATTGGAGGAACCAACATTTAGAGTTAAGTTATTATTATTTCAACCAGCACAAATGACGCTTTCATACACACCATTACAAGGAGAGGCTTTAAAATAAAAACAACCATGTTTATAAACCAAAATGCAACCATTATCAAATTGAAATTCAAAACAATCCTTGTACAATGCATGAAAAGAAATAATATTTCGAGCCACTTTCCGGCCAGTAGCAACAATCTAATAACTTTATTGAAAACCCACTATTAAGCACGAGCTCAAAATCTCCAATCTTAGTAACAACGACAGTTATCCTGTTTCCCATGATCAGATTTAGCTCCCCATGTTTCAACGTCCTACTTCCCTGTAATCCCTGAAAATTAGAGCAAATGTGAGTACCACATCCCGTATCAAGGACCCAAGAGTTAGAAATCGAAGTACTATGGAGTTCAATCATAAAAATACTTGAGTTGCCACACCCTTTGACCTCGTTCTTTTTTAAGTCCTCCAGATATTTTGGGTAGCTTCTCTTCTAATGGACCTTTTCTTGACAGTAAAAGCATATGGCTTCTTTAAGGTCACTTATGGGTGGTATGTCAGAAGAATCAACTTTTCTCTTAAGGCCTTGGTTGCGAGGAACAACTTTAGCCTTTCCCTTCCCTTTGGGATGAGAAACTTTCTTCTTCTTACAGCCACCTTCCCTAATGGCCAGGACGGGAGCAGTTGAGTGAGCACTTTGAGTCTTACCCATACTTGCTTCAGCAGATCTCAACATGCCATGGAGCTCCATCAATGTCTTGTCCATATTGTTCATATTGAAGTTCACTATGAACTGCTTATATGCCCCACTAAGAGAGTTTAGCACCATGTCAATGGCAAGCTCTCTTGGGAAATCGACACCTAGATTGCCCAACCTGTCAATGTACGCCTTCATCTTTTGCACATGCGCACATACAGGGGCACCGTCCTTTTGCTTACATTCCACAAGCGATTTTACGACTTGGAACCTTTCTTTCCTCACTTGCTCCTGAAAAATTTCATGAAGATGCTCATTCAGTTCAAACGCCCCCATGTTCTCGAAACTCTTTTGAAGTTCCGAGGACATGGACGCCAACATGAGACATGCGGCTTTTGTGGATTCCGCGAATTGTTTGTTATATTCAGTTACCGCTTCAGGGCTTGCATCATCATTAAGTATAGGAAGATCCTCGTCGAGCAAATACTCTTTGTCTTCGTACCTTAAGGCAATTCTCAAGGCACGAATCCAATCCAAGTAGTTTGGCCCAGTCAACTCATATTTACTTAGGATAAAGAGTAACGTAAGGTTGGATGTTGAGTGAGTAGGAGGAGGAGGAGGAAGAAGATTTTCAGCCATCTGTAGATATAGTTTTAGTTAGTTTGATATTTATTTACCCAAAAATATTTAACAAGGCTAGGATCCATATTTTACTATGATGCAAAAAGGGATGTCGTAATCACATCACAAAGTTATTTAGATAAACAAATGCTATTTGTTAATTTCATTCACTATGAAACTCCTAGGTCTTTTGAGATTCATTGACTTAAGTCAATGGCATGTTAATCTCGATTATGCTTATCTTCTATTTGTGACTGGGATGCCGAGGATCACAAACTAGATGGTGAATCGACCATGCAAAAACACATAGACCCCTCGGCTCAAGTACGCTTGAAAATCATGAGCGCCACATCATTTTCGACTATTGTTTCACATTAACGTGCCGGCAAACCGCACACGCTCCGTTAACAAACTATAAGAATATGTGTGTTCTTTTCATGGGTAGCATAAGACTTTCACATTTCTTAGTATATCTAAAACAGGATTTTCGTTTTATACTTCATAGTTAATACTTTTAACTTGTCACATTGACCTATCAAACCTTTTCGGTAATTTCACTAGTCCACACAAGAGGCGGTGAGTATGGTAACGCAGGGCATTTTAAAAACCATTGACTCATTTGGCAACCATATTATAGGCAACCTCCTTAAACCCCCTTAGAGTGCTTATAGTGAGTACGCCTAGTCTCGGCTTGACTATCAATGTATAGATTAATTATATATATATAATTAAGGTCTATTATATATATATATATATATATATATATATATATATATATATAAACTGAATGAAATTTTAAACCAATTTAAAATTATGATTATCTAATTAATTCTAATTAACCATGTGATGACACATTTAATAATTAATATAATCGTTTCCATAATTAATTCCAATTAAACATGTAAGGATACATGTTAATAATTAATGTAGATATTTAAAATTATGATTATCTAATTAATTCTAATTAACCATGTGATGACACATTTAATAATTAATATAATCGTTTTCATAATTAATTCCAATTAAACATGTAAAGATACATGTTGATAATTAATGTAAATATTTGACATACAATTTATATTCACTATATAAATAATGTTAATTTTATCTTACAATATTATTCAAACTTAAATATATATGTAAGATTGTCTATTCAATATTTGCTAAAACTCAAATTTGTGTATTTAAGACAAGTTAGGAAACTAGCCAAAAACAATTAGGGTTTAACATTGCATAAAAAACGACTACCCTATACCCTTTAGGGATTTTGATAAAACTTACAGGATTTAAACAAAACATAATCGCTAATAATACAAATCTTATATGCAAGTTAAAAACCTTAGTTTCTAAAAATTAGATTTTGAGGTCATGACCATGAAACCCTAACTTACGGATTAAGCAATCCAATGGCCAAAAATTTTTGAAATCGAAATTGTAACCTCAAACCATATTTTTCAAAAACTTTAAACCAACACAAATAGTTTTGCAAATCAAATTGAAACTACTTTTGAGCTAATATCTAAGAACTATGGCTCTGATACCACTGAAAGGTTTTGAGCAAACCTACTACCACATGATATAGGCAACATAAGCATATTTAAAATTATCATCTATGGCAATATAGATTAGCAACTTTTCAAGATACATATGTTCCAGATGATTAACTACAAAAGAATGAACCAAAATTAACAACTTTTCCGGATAAATATGTTCCAGATGATTAACTACAAAAGAATGAACCAAGATTACTTACTTGTTTATTGTGATTGTCGAAAACCACAATGATAAATCAAACATTTGATCTCGCTTCTTGGATGTTAAGGACCAATAGTATGAATCCCTCTAGTGGCTCACACTTAAGAACACCAAGTACCAACAATCTAGAAGATGTTTAAACCTTAAACCCTTAATAGGGTTTACGATTTTCGGAGAGAGAGAGGGATCGACGGCCACAAGAGAGAGATGAAAAACTTGTTAGGGTTTGATCCCTAGCAGTTATTTATAACCACTTTCATGCTTCTCTATTTTACACTTAGCCCCCTTGAACCGATAAGCTCGTTAAAACTATTTTAACCAATTATCATTTATCCCCTGTATTTTATATATAATTAATCTAATTAATTATATTTTAGCTTATAATTAATTTATCATCAAATGACAAATTAATAAACTAATTGTTTTCTTTTATCCTTCTGATTGTTTATTTGGGTCTTAAGGGCAGCCCAAAAGGACCTGCTATTATTAGAAATATGACCAATAGTTAATAGTTAATGACTCTGGACACTATTTCCAACACTTTCAAAATTGAATAGTTCATCTGGACCAAAACAGTTTTGGGTTTTCGTTTTTGGCTTAAATAATTCGGTTACCGAATAAAGATTAATTATTCGGTTTGTTTTTTCAGTTTATTTTTTATTGAATAAAGATAACATAACGAGTAGTAAGTTTTTCGAGCTCGGCTAGAAAAAATTAACTAGGCTCGAGCTCGACTCAAGCTCGAATAACTTTTTCAATGTAGGGCTCGAGCTCGATTGTTTTTTGATTTACCAAGCTCGAGCTCAATGTTCTCTTACGGGCTCGTATTCACGATCGATTAACTCGTTTATTGGCCCAAGATTTATTATTTCTATATTTTATATTTTGAATGAGCCGAGTCGAGCATTGGTTTTATGAAGTTCGATTTGTTAAGTTAAATGAGTTTCGATCATTTTGTGTTCGTGATCGACTAAAGCTAGATAATTAATAAGATCGAGCTTGAGATAACAAGTTGAACTCGTGTAACTTGTTAGAAGCTTCACTCGTATACACCCTTATATGCGTGTGTTGCAAATGAACAGATTAAAAACTATGATCAAGATATTAGGTTGGGGGCCTTTGCCTTCTTGTTGTGGCCCAATAAGAAAATTTACTAAAAAATCAATTTTTATAGCCTTTATGAAAAAATTGGTGGGTTTTGTTAGGGGCCTAGGACCCTACTAACAAGCAATGTATCCTCCTTCTGTTATACACGACCAGAGGTAGTCCACTAGAAGCATGACCAGCCAGAGCCTCTGCCAGAGCCAGAGCCTCTGCTGGCTCCCTCTGGTATAATCGGAGCCATAGCCTCTGGTATAATCTAGATGTAGGTATTGAATCCTCTCATCTCATTGATACCATCATTTTCTGTAGAGAAATGGAAGAGATAATGGACGGAAAAAGTTAATCTATTTCAACAAACTTGGTTGGTATATATAGGTACGGGTAGTTGACAGAACCTCTCAAGAAATCTTATCCAAAATAGTTAAAAAGTCAGCAAGCAGAAAAACTGTCAAATTATCTAAAAACTCCACAGTGACAAACCGCGGAAGTCGCAGTCGAGACAACCAGAAACATATGCGGTTTATGACGCGACTCAAACGGCAGGAAACACTGTTTCTGAAAAATAAAGATTGAATTTATGTTTTTGGAGTAAGTTTATGGGACGTTTTTGGGCGTTCTAACAAATTTTGTAAGATACTTCTAAAAATAAAATGAGGTATCACCTTTTTTAAGGTGTCGTATGAACACATCTTTTTATACTTACAATTTTTTCAAATAACGTCATATAAAATTATTAATAGGACGTTTTATTTTAAAATGTCCTAAAAACGTGCTAGGACGATTGCTTAAAATAATTATATATCTCTCTCGGGTGAAGAAGGAGACAGTTATGGTCAAAGCAGTCCAGATCCACGAGTTCTGTTCTGGATGGGTAAATCCGTCAAAATTGTTGTGGATTGGACTTCCATTATTGTTGGATTCATGTTCCCAAAAGTTTTCAATTACATAAAAATGGACCTCGGACGATTAGGATGATCTCGAGGTTGACAGATTTTTGAAGCAGCAATGCTATATCATGATATTTTTATAAAATTGGGATACATGCAAAAGATATAATTTAAATTCATGCTTTATTATGTTTATGCAATTTATATATGTATATATATATATATAAATAAAGGGTTGAGATTGAATATTTTTTTAAAGCCTTAATAAATGTACAATTAATGAAAAATTAAAGTAGAAGTGTGGGAAACCTCAATGAAAGGGTTCCAGACTTTCTTTCGGTGTATATGATTTGTTCCTATACTTGAAACATAACGAGTGATTATCAAATGGATATGTCCACAGATATCTAAAGATATGGATGCAGTGGCAAGAGATGAGAAGAAGCCTCATGTCATCTTTATACCATTTCCAGGACAAAGCCACATAAAGGCCATGCTCAAACTAGCTGAGCTTCTTCACCACAAGGGGATCCAGATAACATTCGTTAACACAGACTCCGTCCACAAGCGTTTTCTTGAATCCGGGGGGCCACACTGCCTAGATGCCTTACCACATGGTTTCCGATTTCAAACCATTCCCGATGGCATTTCTTTTAGTTCGCTAGACGATGTGGCCACTGCCAAAAATAAACGCATTCATTCCGTTGAAAACTTGTTGAGTACTCCTTTTCTTGATCTTCTAACCAAGCTTCCGACTCCGCCTACTTGTATTATCTCTGATGGAGTCATGTCGGTTTTCACCATCGATGTTGCACAAAAGCTCGGAATCCCTATCATGCTCTACTGGACGCTCGCTGCTTGTGGCTTCATGGTTAGTTTGCTTTTTTTTTCTACGATACAACAAAATCAAGTTTATAGAACGCCAAAAATGTCTAAGAAACTGTTTTTATTTACAACTTAATAAGCTTACTTATTCTCTAAGTCGTATTGGTGCGTTTCTTTACAGCTTAATCGTTAAGCCATTAAGCCATGACCCTCACTTTGTCCACATTAAGCCATCTCAAGCAAAATAACACCATAAATGCCCCGGAAATAATCCAACTTAACCCCCTCTATGTGCATCCCTCAAACCCATCGGTCTCCCTTGCCTCAATCAGACAAATTTATCCAAGCAAAACAACTTAACCTATACGGAAGGTGGTTGGTATTTCACGGGATTTTGCATGATTTGTATATAATAATGTTTTAAAATATGTTAAAAACAGTTGTTTTGTAATAAACGATTAATAAAAAAGGTAATTTAATTATTTTTATAATTATTTATAATTTGTTTTATAAAGAATAGAATTCCATTCCAAATACTGCAAATCAAACATACCAAAGATTCCAATTCCTTCCAAATCCAAATCCCTCCAATTTCAAGTCCTTCCGTGAAATCCAAATCCCTCAAAATCATTCCTTCAAACCAAACACACGCTAATATGTTTTATAGAACCAAAAAATCGTACATTCTATATAAGAGGGTTGGAGTAAGTTTATGGAACGTTTTTGGGCGTTCTAACAAATTTTGTAAGACACTTTTAAGAATAAAATGTCGTATTAGCTTTTTTAAGGGATCATACGAACACATCTTTTTACTTACAGTTTTTTCAAATAATGTCATATAAAATAATTAATAGGACATTTTATTATAAAATGTCCTAAAAACGTGCTAGGATGATTGGCTAAAAGCGTCCTACAAACTTATTGTGTGGTCCCATGTAGCGGTACTGTATTAAGATTCTTAGACATTTTTGTATTAAGATTCTTAGACATTTTTAACGTTCTATAAACCCGATTTACTTGCAGTGTTATACGTATTCTATCAAATGATGTATGTTTGTGCAGATGAAAGTTACTTGACAAATGGGTATTTAGACACCATCGTTGATTGGATCCTCGGAACGGAAGGAATCCGTATAAAGGATTTCCCAAGTGTGGTTCGGACTACTGACCCCAACGACCAACTTCTGAACTTCACTACCGAATGTACACGAAGGTCTCACGAAGTTCCACATCAGATTTTCCACACGTTCGACGAGTTGGAGCCTAGTATCGTCAAAGATTTATCATCAATGTTTTCTCATGTGTATACCATCGGCCCACTGCAGCTACTTCTTGATCGGATACCCGAACAAGAAAAGCACACCCAAGTGTCGAATTTCAATGGATACAGCTTAATGAAAGAAGAACCCGAGTGTCTCCATTGGCTCCACTCTAAGGAACCAAATTCCGTCATTTATGTGAATTTCGGAAGTTCAACAGTAATGTCAATAGAAGACCTGATAGAATTTGGTTGGGGTCTTGCTGAGAGTGGTTACGATTTCCTTTGGATAATTCGATCTAATCTGATGGTAGGGGAGTCTGCAGCTTTGCCTCGGGAATTT
Organism: Arctium minus; assembly: GCA_954870635.1. Lineage (NCBI taxonomy): Eukaryota > Viridiplantae > Streptophyta > Magnoliopsida > Asterales > Asteraceae > Arctium > Arctium minus. Next base: position 28,104,262 of record OX941089.1, on the reverse strand, counting down.
AAGGAGTATATAAACGAGAAAGGGTTTGTTGCGAGCTAGTGTTCGCAGGAAAAGGTCCTGAACCACCCTTCGGTTGGTGGATTCTTGACTCATTGTGTGTGGGGTTTGACCATCGAGAGCTTGTCGGCTGGTGTGCCGATGATTTGTTGGCCGTTTTTGGGAGACCAGATGATTGATTGTAGGTATATATGCAAGGAATGGGGGGTTGGATTAGAAATGGGGGATGGTGTAAAAAGGGAGGAAGTTAAGAGGCTTACACAGGAGTTGATGGGAGAAGAAGGTGACAAAATGAGAAACAAGGCCATGGAGTGGAAGAAAAAGGCACATATAGCAACTGGTCTTAATGGTTCCTCTTCTTTGAATGTGGACAATCTTGTTAAGGAAATCTCCAAGTTATCAACAAACTAGAAATCAAACCCATCATCATTATGTCTTAATTCTATATATTTGAGATGTAATCATGTGTACTTAATTATTTGTCCATCTCTAGAGCTCATGTTGGAAAATATTTGTAAAATAAACAAAACCAAATCTTGACAACAATTTATACAATAAAGAAATCACATAAATCAAACCATGTATGATAAAAGCAATACTGCATTTGAATTGATCAGAGGACTTTGACTTTTATGAGCATGTGAAACCAAATAACTTATTGTGAACTTAATCAAGTATAATACGAGATGGTTGATTTCCACAGACACTACTAATTGAATTCAATGTATAGAGATATGTTCCTTTGTATTACAAATACAAATTACTTTAAATTTTTGAGAGGTTTTATAGGAATACGATTGAATTTGAAGGTCTGTCATGTTATCTTACTTGTGGTACTGTTCTATCTATCTGGATTTTGTGTTTATATGGGTATTTTCTTGTTGTTCTCTGAAACAAGTAAGCCATGATTCTTGGTGTTGTTTTCTGTTTAGCATTATATGTAATGGGTTCCTTTTGTTATAAAGGCGATTATGGGTTTTTACAAGATTTTGTTTGTGATGGTTAAAGTAAATATATCTAAACACCACATATATGTTGAATTCATATATGAAATAGGTTCAGAAATAGATTGTGATCCCCTTCTTGATGTATGGTTTCTAATTTGTTTGGCTTCTAGTGTAAGTCATTCTAATTCGGTCGGAATTTACCGTAATGTATGCTTTCTTATCTGTTTGGTACAACTTCTATGTTGGTTATGGATCCTATTAACTTGTCTGCTGATGAAGTGGAAGAAGAGGTCGGTAGTGAGAGTGCAAATAAGCCAGAAGTTCTAGCAGCAACTTCTAAGAAGGGCAAATAAGCAAGTAAGTTGAAACCCATATTCTTTGGTAAGCCTATTAAACGCCAACGTAAGCATACTTCTACTGTTTGGGATGATTTTGAAATGATTGATGAATTAGATCTTAATGAAAATATGCAATGCAAATGCAAGAGATGTGGGGTTAAATATATTGCTGAAAGTAGTCATGGGACTGGGATATGCGTAGGCATTTAAGTCTTGCAAGGGAAAAAGTTATAGAGCCTTCGCGCCAAGCAAGACCTCCCTTGTCCCTTTCCTTTCTCCATTCCGCCTCCAACAACTGAAAACATTCCCTCCCCGCTCTGACTTTGATCTACTTGCTTGAGGATTGATTGGTTCCCTTAGGTGGATTGGTCCAGCTATTGATAGAAAGATCTTCGTCAAATACCGGACTTTTCCTTTTTTTTTTGAGAATTCTCAATCGCTTACTGATATGCTTTATCTCATCTAGCAGCACTCTAAGTGTCCGCCCCTTTGGTCACCAAACTACGACGAGAGTTTCGCCTTTCCGGAACTCCTACTTTGAAGGTTGGGAGCTGACTAACCTTTCTCTGTTATGCATGAGAAAAGGTGAACTGATGTTATTAGCTTATTCTTCAATGATAATAGAAAAGCTCCTTTTTTCGATGAGACGACTCTTTCTTGAACGATATTATAAACAATCCTTCATTTCAAGTAGATAAAATCATAGACGAAGAAATGGGAGGAGTACTTACATTATGCGCTATTATTTGAATCCGATGGTGGTCATGATTCCTCTTAGGAGGAAAAGGTCAGAGATCGATGGATCACATACGGTATCTCCCCATGGCCTTTCGCCTCTATAGCCCTATTTTTAGGCTTGGTAAGTAAGCTATTGTTGTAGGCTCGCATTCCAAAAAAAATATGGATTGAAAGGATTCAAAGAGGCCTATAGAGAAATATATTGGGCAACTTATTTTACAATCTAATTTGAATGGTACATTGGAAAGTAAATCTCCTAGGTTTAACGAAGATGAATTTCGGAAATTGGTTGCAATTGTTATTGCAAGACACAATCTCCATCTTCAATTAGTTGAATATGAAGGTATTAGGAGTTGTTTTGCTTACTTGAATCCTGAAATGAAGTTTTTTCAAGACAAACCACAAAAAATGACATACTCAAAATGTATTCAATGGAGAAATCTAAGCTTCTTAATTTATTGCTTTTGAAAGACGAGATGGAAAGTAGTGATAGATTTTTGAAGGACATGGTTAATAAGATGAACTTGAAGTTTCACTGGCATGAGTTTAGTACCATCATGAGTATTGCAATTGTTTTTGATCCCTGTTACAAGTTTCAAGTTATTGATTGGACTTTCAAAAAAATATATGGGTCTTATTCCAATATTGAGTTGGATTTGTTCAAGGAAAATTATTTTCCTTATTTGATGAGTATGCATCTCGTACCACATCCACAGGCAATCAAAGTTCATCTCGTGCTGCCACTGATACCATGCCTAACACTGACACATATATGGCGGTAATAAACTTTCCTTAATTAATTTTGTGAACTTAATTTTTCGTTTGTACCTTGGCTAAGTTTTGCTTTTTTATCAGTATTTTGATGAGTTCTCTAGTTGTGAGTTCACCACCGGTGGTAAATCTGAGTTGCAATGTTACTTAGAGGAGCCGAAATTACCTCTCAAAAATGATTTCGATGTGTTGGAGTATTGGAAACCTCTTCAAGAACCTCTTCAAGGACGGTATCCCATTGTGTCTCAAATGGCTAGAGATATTTTGGCCATCCCAATATTTACCGTTGCTTCTGAATCAATTTTAGTATTGGAGGACGATTTATTGATGCCTATAGGAGTTCGTTGAACCCATAAACTGAAAAATCATTGGTTTGTCTTAGAGACTGGGTTTTTAATGATGATATACATTTAACTTTTAATTTTATACATTCGCTAACTTAAATTTAACATTCTTTTACTCAATTTTAGCATCAATGCATCCGGATGAATAGGAGCTATGCAATTGGCTTTTAAGATTAAAGGATGACGATGACCGGGAAGAATCAAAGTCTTCAAACTCAACAATCCGAATGAAGAGGAGCTATGTTTTGATTTTTGAATTTGGTTAAAACTTTGAAGTTAGAATTTAAAAGATTTTTGGGGTTGTAATATTTTTATGCTTTGGATTTTCAATGCTTTGGATTTTTTAATGCTTTGGATTTGGATTTCTATAAAATTGAACTTTGAAGTTTGAACAATATTTCTAATGCTTCAATTTTTCGATTTTTTAAGTTTTAATTTTATAAAGGTTAAACGGGTTATTGGGTCAAATGGGTGATTGGATAAACGGGTTAACCGTGTCGTGGTTAGGCGGGTTAAATCAGGTCGTGTTCAGGTTGAGATTTTCTAACCCATTTATTAAATGTGTCGTGTTCAGGTTAGGCGTTCTCAACCCGTTTAACTCGTGAACCTGACAATAACCGGACACGACACGTTTGCCAGACAAGTAATATGTCTTAGAGCTCTCTCTCTCTCTCTCTCTCACACACACACACACACATACACACACACACACACATATATATAGGGGTTGTTTAATTTGCAACCCTTAAAAAGATTGCAAACCTTGCAACCCACATCTTAACCGTCGGATTCATGATCGGCGGTTACAATAGATATGGGGCCCAATATTTTTAATTAAAAAAAATAAAAATAAAATAACCGTTGATCATGAATCCAACGGTTAAGATGTGGGTTGCAAGGGTTGCAACCTTTTTAAGGGTTGCAAAATATCCTTCCACTATATATATATATGGGTGGTTTCAATTGAAAACCAAATTTCATTGGAAACTTTGGAAACCAAATTTCAACCATTGATCTTTTTAATCAATGGTCAAGATTCATTTGAATTATATATGGTAATAAATTAATTAATTTATTAATAAAAGATAATAATAATATGTTAAAAGGATAAATGTGTCTTTTTCTTTTCTGTTTCAAATTTGGCAACAAAGATGAAATATGCTTAAATATAGAAAAGCGAATATTTCTATAAAAAAAGAGAGAGAGAGAGAGAGAGAGCATATCAAAACTACATTTTTATTACATGTTCATCAATATGCAGTATGTAAAAACCCAAATAAGTTTCATTAAGTTTCATTACCATTATGTTTCACTATATCAAATTTGTTTCATCAGATTTCACTATATTAATATTTTGTTTCATTATATCAGGTTTTACTATATTAATATTTTGTTTCATTATCTTTCCATTATGCTTCACTATATCAAATATGTTTCATCAGGTTTCACTATATTAACATTTTATGTTTAATCGGGTTTCACTATATTAATATTTTGTTTCACTATATCAAATCCATTATGTTTCACTATATCAATATTTTGTGCTTGGAGGTAATATTGAAGATTTAATATGAATATCAACTTTCATTCATTGGATGAATCAATCACTGATTCATAAGAATAAAAAAAAATTGATTTGTAGCTTGCGTATAAATCAATTAAATGTTTCATGCTTAAATTAATAAAAGATCAATATTACCATATATAAAATATATTAAAATTAAATAATTAATATTATAATAATAATAACCCTTACCATATATATTATGAAATTATGTAAAATAATAAAATAACCTTATCAATTAAAAATAAAAATAAAAAAAGGAAATTCAATGATTGATTAATTTCGGTTTCCAAAGTTTCCAATGTAATATTTATTTCCAATTGATCCCTCCCCTATATTATATTGGAAACCAATATTACATTGGAAACATTGGAAACCGAAATTAACCAATCATTGAATTTCCTTTTTTATTTTTAAGTGATAAGGTTATTTTAGTCTTTTACATAATTTCTTTGATATAGTGAAACATAATGGAAAGGTAATGAAATAATGGTAATAAAACTTATTTGGAGTTTTACATACTGCATATTGACGAACAGTTAATAAAAAAGGTTGTTTTGATATGTTCTCTCTCTCTCTCTCTCTCTTTTAAGAAATATTCGATTTTCTATATTTAAGCATATTTCATCTTTGTTGTCAAATTTGAAACACAAAAGAAAAATACACATTTACCCTTTTGACATATTATTATTATCTTTTATTAATAAATTAATTAATTTATTACCATATATAATTCAAATGAATCTTGACCATTGATTAAAAAGATCAATGGTTGAAATTTGGTTTCCAAAGTTTCCAATGAAATTTGGTTTCCAATTGAAACCACCCCTATATATATATATATATATATATATATATGAAAATGCCGGTAAGATTTCCACTATATTTTCTATGTGGGAAAAAATCTCAATATGAAGGCTATATATACAACAAATACGATCTAGGAGGTATAGAGTGCACACTTGTTTAAGCTAACTAGAAAATTGGGATAAATCATATATAAATACATTCCGTACGGTTTATACTTTCAAAATATCTCGTAACACAAAATATGCATTTTCTTAACGATTTATCAAATCAAATACACTAATAATGCATTACCGTCAAATAACTTCCATTTATAAAATAAGTCATCAAAAAGACACACTCTGAAGGTTTATTTATCAAAATGACCAAAAATCCCGAACATGGACATTTCACAAGATTTACAAAATCAAATGTACCAAATATGCAAAACTCTCTGGATAATCCACATATTTGGAGTAAAACACATTAATACTTCCAAATGGACATTCTTGGCTTCATACCGAACCAAGGAGGCATTCAGACGGGCGTGTGCGTGTAGTAAGGCCACAACTATATAAGCTAACATGTACATAGTTTTCACAAAGCAACATGAACTCAACTTGCTAGGTGAAGTTAACCTAGGTTCCAAACTCAAATCTTTAGCTTCCAAAGGTGAAGACTTTAGATCCTCAAGTTATAACTCCAGATCTATGAGGCAAAGCTCTCAAGAATACTTCAGCTACTCCAAATCTCGACAAATATACCACCAAAGAAGAAATGAGGGTTGAGGATGAAAATGGTATAAAACCTAGGTCAAAAAATGGAGATCTAGAACTTACCTTTGAGCACTAGGATCCCTAATGACTTTAATTCTCTTTGATCTCTCTTTGAAGGGCTTCAAAAATCGGAACCATAACCTCAATAATCACCCAATCGGATGAAAAACAAGTGAGATATCGCCAAAACCGGAAACCCATAGTCACCAACGAGTTTAATCCTCTTTCATTTTGTTTTACAAAAGGGAAACATAATCTCTACCCAGAATTGAATAATTTTTTGCATACATCTAAACAATGTTCTAAAAGGCTCACGGAGTCGTCGTGGCTCAATGTAACATCCTAAATTTTAGAAAATACCAAAATTAAGACAAAATGATAAATCAACGGTGTTATGTGTAAATTCTAGAAAACTTAGTGTTAGTCCCAAAGAAGTAAAACAAGTATTGTAGAAGGGGGGATTGAATACAATACACACAAAATTACTTAATTTTAATTCTTTTATTGATAATGACTATCAAGAATTACACAAAGAGAAATAAAGACTGTTGCGGAATAATAATAGTTAAGAACTATTCTAAACAATCTAACACTTAGAAGATATTTAAAGAGCACAAAGACTTAAATCTTAGAGAGAAAAGGAAAGCTATCAACCTGCTTGAAATCTTGCAAAATATGAAATCTTGAGCTGAAAGCGTGTGTAGCAAGGTGCTAACTCCATCTTTTATATACTGTCCAATGTAATGAGTGCAAAGGACAAGGAACAATAAAGACATGGGTGGTTGAGATATTGTCAATAAATTATAAGATATTTGATGTGACTTATCACAATACAAAAGGTAACTTTTGTACTATGAAAGTACAATATCTAAACAAAATATTCTTGGGAAAATCTTTTTGAGATCTATTCGAAAATAAACGTCTCAATCAAATTCAAACTCAAGTGTATATCTTCTCTAAGAAGGAAGCTTACATTCCCATTGTCAGAAGATCATTGGGAATGAGGAAGTATGTCAAATCAAGAGGGTTTGACATTAAAGATCTTTACCGATAAAGGAGTAATCGGTAGAAGGGGAAACTGCTGAAGAATGGCAAGGGATGTCAAACAAGGAGTTCGGAAAATGAGGGATGTGCCGAGCAAAGGAGATTCAGCAACAAAGAAAGAATGTGCCGAATAGGAAATCGGCATGGGGTGATTTGCCGAATAGAAATCGGCATAGAGATGATCTGCCGTATAGGAATCGGTAGGCCAGACTTAGTTCACTTTGAAGTTCATCTCAATCCACATTATAGACTTCCTTCATGTTGATTTCAGTTTGTCTTCGACTCACCGATTTGTTTAACCATAACTAAGTTATTACAAAGAACCATAGTACAAAGTACAAACATCAATAAAGACTAAGGAGAGGTTATTTTTAAATCTTAGATGACCCAACAATCTCCCCCTATTTGATGATAACATCTCATATCACATAAAATAAATGAATAATGCATTTTGACCCTTTTTCATACTCTTTTGGGTTCTTTTTCACATAGACCATTCTTTTTGTATATATATATTTTTTTAAAGTATAAACGATATTTACAAAAGAATAAAAGAATGAGTATAGCTATACAAACGAATAAATAAATACAAAGAATAAAGAATGAAAAGAAAAAAAATATATACATATATTAAAAAAAAAATTGTCGGGAATTGTTTGAACTTGAGTGGGTGATTGCTCTCCCTTAATTCATACTCCCCCTAAACTAATGTCTAGTGGGTTTGATCACACAGTCCATCACAAAATAGGTTTTAGCAGAGTTTAAGCATGGGTGGTAAGAACTCCCCCTCAATTCATACTCCCCCTCAACTAATTCACGGTGTCGGAAAGCAAGAAGTCAGAAATATTTTCGGGATCCTCCGAACTTGCTTTCAGGAAAAGCAGATTCATCATTGGATCGTGCAGAAACATCAGGACTGAGAATCCCGGGTGATAGGCTGTGAGGTGGAGAAGAAGTACCTTGGATTGGGGAGGAGTCCAAGTCATCCTTATCAACCAAGGAAAAGATTAATAAAGGAATAATAGAGGTCCCCGATTTTACAATTGTATTCCTTTGGGAGGATACAAAGGAGGTGGCTTTAGGTTTAGCAGAGTCCCCGGGCCCGGATGGGAAAATTTCAACACCTGCCGATTGTGGAGAATCGGTGGATGAAGTAGTTGGCTTGGCCCTTGAAACCTTCCTCAGCCTCTTGATAGGAGAGTGAGGGGAAGATGATGAGTGCTTCCGCTTTGGAGAGGGATACGTGACCTGGGAAACAACCGAAGGTTCTTTCGGTCGTATGGTCATCGAAGCAAGTGCAGAGCATCAACCCATTGTAGATCGGGGTTACCGTAGATCGGGAGAATTTAGGAAGGAAAACATACCTGGGGTGAGAGCTCGATTGGTGGATAGAGAGCCCTTGTTGAGAGAAGTCTTATTGTCTTTCTAAGTGTTGGTAGGAGAGTCATCACCAAATCAATTTGTGACCCAATAATTTTTCTCCCCCTATTTGATGATGATACCAACACAAATAAAAAAATGGTACTAACTCCCAGAAAAAAAACACAAAGAACTTATAAATTCAGTGGCCCCCTTTTTTTTTTTTTTTTTGCGGGAAGAGAGAATTGAGGGAGAAGGAAGAAACAGAATGTTGGCGCGGAGAGGAGACCAACTCATCTTCAACCTCCAAAAGAAAAGGAGAAGAAGGAATATTGTGGGACTCCGTTTGTACAACCAAACCCTTTTGAGAGGATTTGGAGGAGGTGGGTGTGGATTTTGCAGATCCCTGTGGCCCAGGAGGGGGAAGTTCAACATCTGCCGATTTTTGAGAATCGGTAGATGGACTGTGAGGATCGGCCGAAGGTTTCCTAAGCCTCTTAGAACGAGACCTAGGAGAGGATTTTGAACCCTGTCGCTTAATAGAAGGAGAAGGGGAAATGACCGGGATAGCCACCGAAGGTTTGGTCGATGGTAAAGTCATTGAAGCAAGTGCGACGTTACCGGTGGCCTTTTTCTTTTAGTGGCCACCGATTTGGCTCAGGAAGTTTTGGGGGCAGAAGGGTCCACCAATTTGGAAGCACCTTGAGAAAGTGAGGCCCCTTCGGTACCACTTTCAAAAAGTGTTCCCCAAATCGGATTGGGAGAGGAGAGGAAAGAGATCATACCTGGGGTGTAGGGAGCGTCGGTAGGCTTGATCGTCTTAAAAAATGTTTGCTTGCTTATTTGAGAATTAGACAAGTCAAACGTAATCTTCGGCTCAGGTAGTGCTGCATCAGCACGTAGTTGACCAGATAGCTTGTGGTTGATGATCAGAGAGATAAAACGGGGAAGAGCCACGTTGTGAGTTCGTGGTGGCGAGATGGCAGTGATCAAAGAGTCGAAAATTACCAATGCGAAATCAATGCGCCTCATATGAGAGATATTTAGGTAAGAAGTGTATTAAAGATACCAAATAGGGAAAGTGTTAGGGAAACAATTCGGTACGTAAGAGGAATACCGAAGATATGAAGTACCTAAGTATGAGAGATACTTCGGTAATCGATATACCGAAAGAAGATATTTACCGATATGAGAGAAGTGTTGGTAATCAAGAGATACCAAAAAAGAGAAATACCGAAGGTATGAAGTACCAAAGTATGAGAGATACTTCGGCAAGATGAATATCGAAAGAATTTCGGTAAAAGAGAGATAAATTTTTTTTAACAAAAAATTAACATACCTAAGGATCCCACTAGAAAGTTGAATTGTGCCTCATCCAGTGGTTTAGTAAAGAGGTCTGCAAGTTGAAGATCTGTAGGAATGAATGGAAGTTCAATATCACCTTTAGAGATATGATCTCTTATAAAGTGATACCGAATGTCAATATGTTTAGATCTGGAGTGCAGCATTGGATTGTTGGCAATGGCTATGGCACTGGAATTGTCTCATAGAATCGGTACATGAGAATAGAACTTGTCATAATCTTGTAGTTGGTTTTTCATCCACAAGATTTGAGCACAACAACTTCTAGATGCAACATATTCAGCTTCGGCGGTAGAGGTAGATACCGAATTCTGCTTCTTACTGGACCAACTGACCAAGTTTCCACCTAGTAATTGACAGTTGCCAGTTGTACTCTTTCTATCAACTTTAGACCCTGCAAAGTCAGAATATGAATAGCCAATTAGATCAAAACCTGAGTCCTTGGGATACCAAAGACCCAGATTCATAGTACCTTTTAGATACCGAAAAATATGTTTCACAGCCGCCAAGTGAGATTCCTTGGGATTGGCTTGGTAACGTGCACACAGACACGTAGCATACATGATATCAGGTCTACTAGCAGTTTAATAAAGAAGAGACCCTATCATTCCTCTATAATTCGTGATATCAACCGACTTGCCGGCTGAATCAGCATGAATCTTAAGAGGAGGTGCCATTGGAGTTTTCATGGAAGAGCAATTTTCAAAATCAAATTTTTTTCAAAAGATCACGAATGTATTTACTTTGACTTATGAAAATACCTTCAGAAGATTGTTTAATTGGAAGACCAAGAAATAAAGTAAGCTCACCCATCATGCTCATCTCATATTTACTTTTCATGAGAGAGGCAAACTCCTGACAAAGATTTTCATCAGTGGCACCGAAAATGATATCATCCACATAGATTTGAACAAGAATAATATTACCTTTAGTTTTCTTGAGAAAAAGAGTATTATCAATTTTACCTCTGGTATATCGGTTGGAGAGAAGAAAGTCAGACAAGGTGTCATACCAAGCACGAGGAGCTTGTTTCACACCGTAGAGAGTTTTGTCAAGTCTGAACACATGGTAAGGATGAGCTGGATCTTCAAAACCAGGCGGTTGTTTCACATAGACTTCTTCAGCAAGTTCTCCATTAAGAAATGCACTCTTAACATCCATTTGAAAGACCGGATGTTTTTGTGAGCAACATGAGCAAGAAAGATTCTTATTGCTTCAAGTCTAGCAACAGGAGTAAAGGTTTCATCATAATCAATACCTTCCTCCTGCCTATATCCTTGAGCAACAAGTCTGGCTTTGTTTTGGATAACAGTACCGACTTCATCCATCTTGTTTCGGAAAACCCACTTAGTACCGATAATGTTCTTACCGAAAGGTCGTGGCATAAGTCTCCAGACTTTGTTTCTCTCAAATTGAGACAACTCTTCTTGCATGGCAGTGACCCAACAAGAGTCTGCTAGAGCTTCCTCAATTTTCTTGGGCTCGATAATAGAGAGAAAATTCACATAGAGACAAATGTTTCCAACACCTCTTCTAGTTTGGACTCCTGCTTGCTGATCACCGATAATTTGATTAATCGGATGATCTTTGGTCCATTTTAGAGATGGGGGAAGAGGTGCAGGAAATGTGTTTGAAGGTGAAGGATCGGTGGGTATAGGATGCGTGTGATGAATAGGTGAAGTATGTAAGGTGGGTTCGGTAGGAGAAATGGGTTTGATAGCAGGAGAGGGATCTGCCGAACCATGATGAAGGGAAGAAGATGATACCGAGAATGGAACATATGGAGGTCCTGAAGATAGAATATTTGGAGACTCTTCTCTAACACAAGAAATAATCCATTCATGAAGTTCAGTATCATCACAAGATAAGGAAGACGTCTTGTGATCATCGAACTTCACATGTATTGACTCATCAATACATTTTCTCCTTAGATTGTATACTCTGTAGGCTTTAGAAGAGAGAGAATAACCCACAAATATGCCTTCATCAGCCTTTAGGGCTGGCAATGGGTAAAGGTAAACCCGTTACCCGTTATGTTTCGACCCGTTGGATAAGGGTATGGATAAAGAAAATTTTATCCATTTATCCACTTATCCATTATCCGTTTACCCGAAATTTTAGTGGGTAGGGTATGGATAAACGGTTTTTCGTTATCCATTACCCGTTACCCGTTACGATATAATATATACGTATATATAATTATATAAAACTAAATATTAGTGTATATACACATAATTATATTAAGTTAATTATTAATATTTTTTTTATAATGTTGTCATATTAACGTGTACTTTAATTTATTTTTTATATTTATCAAGTAAAAAATTTCATTCTGATTAAATGAGAAACAAGACAGATTTAGAAAAATAAACAAAACGAAAAATGTTAGTCTTACAATTTTCATATTGTTTTTAAAAATATTATACTATGATTATATTTAAAGTAATAAAATGTTTACAACAACAAATTAGATATAAAATAATAACTGTATTTATGAACTTACGTTTTACTTATATGTTTGAGGTTTAACAATATCAATTATAGTTCAAAATGAAATTTTGTTTTACCATTTATCAATTTCCCGTTTCGTTAGCCGCAATTTTTAATGGGTAGGGTAGGATACAGATGTGGGTTTTATGAGATGGGTAATTACCCGTTTCGTTACCCACTATTTTAAATGGATTGGATAACGGATTAACCCTTACCCTACCCATACCCTACCCGTTGCCAGCCCTATCAGCCTTGGGATCAAACTTCCCAAGATGTTCTCGATCATTCAAGATAAAACACAGACAACCGAAAACATGAAGAAAACCAATGTTTGGTTTTCGGCCATAAAAGACTTCATAGGAAGTCTTGTTGTGTCTTTTCACAATAATAGACCGATTTTGAGTGAAACAAGCTGTATTGACAGCCTCAGCCCAAAAATAGGTTGGCAAATTTGATTCACTTAACATGGATCTTGCAGCTTCACATAGTGTACGATTCTTCCTTTCCACAACACCATTTTGTTGTGGAGTTCTTACTGCTGCAAAGTTTTGAGAAATACCTTTGTCACATAGAAAGGCATCCAAGGTAGCATTTCTGAATTCGGTCCCATTGTCGCTTCTGATATATCTGACTAGTTGACCGTTGAGAACTTCAGATTTCTTGATAAAATTGATGATTTCTTCAGATGTATCACTTTTGTACCTGAGAAAGAATACCCAAGTGTAACGTGTGTATTCATCAATAATGACATGAATGTACCTTTTTCCACCTAGGCTGGGTGTGCTGATAGGCCCACAAAGATCCATATGCAGCATCTGTAGAGGGGTAGAGATAGAGAAACACTGTTTTGATTTGAAAGAAGATTTTGTCAGTTTGCCTTTCTCACACGCTGCACATAGCTTCTCTTTTGAGAAAGAGATTTTCGGCAAGCCGACAACAAGCTCTTTGTTGGAGAGAACATTCAATGTTTTGAAGTTAAGATGAGAAAGACGTTTATGCCAGAGCCAGTTCTTCTTGTCAGAGTCTTCGGAGATGAAACAGATGCTTTCATTTTAAGATGTTTTGACACTCATATTGATGACGTATACATTGTCCTTTCTAAAGCTAGAAAGGACAGTGTGAAAGCTTTTATCGGTAATGAGGCAATCATTTTCTCTGAAAATCACATAGTATTCTAAGTCACATAGTTGAGTAATTCTTAATAGATTATGCATCAGTCCCTCCACATAGGCAACTTTGTTAAAAGTAATGGAACCTTTAGAAAGAGTTCCATAACCTTTAGTAGAACCACGAGAGTTATCACCAAAAGTTATAATTGGTCCCTTTTCTTTCACAAAGTCTAGAAGAAGAGATTTGTTCCCAGTCATATGTCGTAAGCATCCACTATCGAGATACCATGTTTGATGATGCCCATAGACCTGCAGACATGAACAAATTAGTCCTTTGGAACCCGTTTTGCGGTGGGTCCTTTAGGGTTAGAAGAAGAAGAAAAAGGATTAATCTGACTATATCTTTCGATATGGTCCTTTGGACAGTCTTTGGCCAAATGAAAAGTGTCACCACAGTTGTAACACTTTCGGTAGATGAATCTTTTCTTTGGTTCAAGAGAAGCATCTTTTACCTTTCCTTGAGGTTTCGATTTAGAAGGGTTGGAAGGGTGAGAGGGAATGGGATAGCTATACGGAACGTGAGGGTTATGGGGAGCCGGTCCAAGGATTCCCTTTTCAAAAGAAGAAGAAGGGTTGATTGAGATTCCTTTAGACTTCTTTATCTTTAAGGCTCTTAGGGATGAATTCTGTTGCGTTCATGGGAGATTTACCTTTTGAAGAAGGTGTAATCTTGTTGGGTTACGGGATCTCAAGCACAGCGGAAAATAAAACCGTAACCCTCCAAGGACCCATACAAACCGGAATAAATCGGGTGTTTCGAAATTATACCTCACAGTTAACGAGACTTTGAATCACAACAACAAAGCAAGCTTGATGCCTCCACGGTATCCACGCGAACAATCCGAATCCTTTGCCTTCTCGTGATGCTAGTCACGGTTTCAAAACTTATAAAGGAAAGGGAGCATATAGTTGTAGGTTATTTTTAGAGATATTTGCAAGAACAACAATTGCATACAATGTCATACATTATATATGATGATGGAATTATGGCCTAAAGAAATCACCATCATCTCCACACCTTACTTGAGTGTAAGATTGGCCATGCACCATCACTTTCTTATATAACCATACCTAGTCAACTTTATTTATGTCCAACATAAATAATATCTGGTTTTATTTAATCAGATTAAATCAATACAAATCAGATATAATAACTAAACGTTTTAACTATTAAAACTCCTTATTCAAATATGTTCAAAGCGTGTGACTCAATGGTTTCTCAACATGTTGGTAATAATTATAAATCTCATATTTATATTTATAAACGATGAGCGGTATCTAGCAATACATCATCGTCACCCAAATGACGAGAATTGGTGATACAATAAATTATCGTTTTGTAGTCAATTTTAGTTTACACATTTAATTCCTTTGTCCTTGATGTCTAGATTGAACACGAGACATTAAATGTGTCATTCTCGTTATGTTCAATCTCTAGTTTCTTGATTCCCTAATATACTAATAAAACAGATCATGATATCTCATATCAATTATCCGAGCATGGATGCATTTCCTTAGTATATATATTTATCAAGGGGCCCAAAGACATCACTCCCGTCATAAAGGAGGGACAAATCCTATCTCGATATATGCTAGTTCTACCATGTCATTTATAACATACCCAACAATAATTCTGTCACCCAGCTGCGGAATCATTAGAACAAATGTCAAAATATATTACTCACACATAGCAAACTCCATATTTCTCAAGTCAAAGAATTACATGTACATTGACCACATGAGAAACACTTATGACACTCACATGACATCCAATGAAGTGTTCTCATAGCGAGTCACGTCCGATACACAAAATCTCCATTTTGTACCCATATGCAGATTCAATATCTCTATATGAATCCCTACATATGCTAGTCATTATCATATTACTTCAACCTTAAAACCCAAAATAATATTTAACTAGGGACATTTAGAATACATTATTCTAAGGTTATTTATTATGAATAATTAAAACACAGAATATAACATATACATAATAAATTGGGCAATGCCTTTTATTTATTTATTAATTTCATGAAACAAAACTCAAAATTACAATCATCGTATAATTAGCTTTTGGGCATTCACTAACAAATCTTTCTTTTGATGGGAAGATCAACAACAACATATTTTCCTTTAGATAGAAGAGGAGCCTTTTTAGAAGAAGCCGAAGAAGAAGAAACTTCTTTTAGTTTTAAGGACATAAGAAGATCATTTACAGGCTTGACCAACTCATTAGAGTCTTGATCTTCTGTTAGAAGAGGTTTGGAAGATTTGACGGACACAAAGTAACCAAACTTTCTTGAATCACGAAGATCCATGGAGTAAACCGAGTTAGAATCTTCTGAGTTAGAATCATCCCAATCAGAAGAATATGAGGGTAGTTTAGAAGACAGAGGAATATTATGAGTAGGAGAAGAAATGTTTTCAGAAGGAGTACATACAACATTCTCTTGCCAGTAACCTAAACCATATGTTTCACCAACAACTTGATCTTGTAAATTTTTCTCAAGGTTTTTAGAAGAAGTGTTCCATTTGTTTACGGTTTCCTGTTCTTTCTGAAGTTTCTATAGAAGCTTGTTCTTCTCCTTGGCAAGCACATAGTTTATAGTCTTCAAGTCCTCCACCTCAGCTATTAGTTTATCAAACTGTTTCAGTTGGGATAGAGAGTCCTGAAGTTGGGAAGAGAGAGACTTGATTTGAGCATTGGCTCATTTCTTTGCATCTTTTTCATTATGAAAAAGTACAGTTAAAGAGTCAAATGCTTCAATCTTCTCTTCATCAGAGAGAGAGTAGAAGGGATGTACCTGAGAGGAAGAAGAGGAGCACTCAGCTGTGAAGTCCTTTCTTGAGCAGGAGTCTTTTGGTTCTTCATCAAGTTTGGTCATGAGGCATTTACTGGATACTTCCTTCTCGCTGTTGGAAGTAGGTTCGTCTGCCCAGTCTAAAGTTTCTGCCATTAAGCCTTTGCCTCTTCTTTGAGAGTTGAAATTTCTATCTTTCTCTCTTTTGTATTTGGCTTTGTATTTGTCAGCTTTATCGGAAAGCTCCTTCAATGATGAGGACGGAGAAGGTTTTCTTGGATGCGATCTACCTGTAGAATTAGATCGAAGATTTCTTCTTTTAGAAGAGTTAGAAGAATTAGATTTAGAAATCCTAGAAGGATTGCTTCTACACTCAGATGCAAAATGACTTTTCTTACCACATGCATAACAATCCTCCTTGGATTTGTTCAAGGAGTTTTTAGAGGAAGAAGAAAAATTTATGTTGCTTTGAAATTTATTAGAAGAGTTCTTTCGGAACTTAGAGAAATTTGCAAGCATACTCATCTCCTCTATCAAATGATCGACAGAGGAATCTTCTCCTTCATCATCAGCTTCACTTAGATAAGCCTTCGAGGAGTGATTCAGATTTTCATGACTTTCTCTATCTGAATCATCAGAAGGATAGGTTATACGAGGAACACACACAAATTTCTTGGAGCCATCACATATAAAAGCCATAGAGGGGGCTCTTATCTCTTTGAAGATGGTCTTCCTTTGTAAATTGGTTTGTTCGTGATTATGAAACATACCATAAAGAGAAGTAAGAGGAAGACTTTCCAAGTCCTTGGAAGTCTTAATGCAAGTGAAAAGGTTATTCCAAAAATCTGGAAGACCATCCATAAATTTTCATACGACTTCCTCGTTGTCATAAAGTTTTCCAACAAGTTTTAACTCGTTTAAGAGATTGTTAAAACGATTGTAGTAGGAGGGAAGAGATTCTCCTTTTTCATGAGAAAAGAATTCATATCTACGAACAAGAGAGATTTTCTTAGATTTCTTTACTTCATTTGTACCTTCATACAAAACACATAGGGTTGACCACATCTCTTTTGCAGTTTTAAGACTGACAAGAGATTGGTACACTTCATTAGGAAGTGATTGAGCAATGATGGTTCACACTTTGGAGTCGAGTCCAATAATGCGCCTATCTTCATCAATGAATTCTTTTGTCTTTTTCAAAACATATCGACCAGTGGCAGAAGTTATTTCCTACTCTAACGAGTCATCGGAAACTTGAAAAATATCGTCGTTTTCTTTTTCTTTATCCTTAGGAGTTTTGACAAATATATCCCAGACTTTTGGGATAAGTGGACCTTCATTAAGAATGGTTAGATAACGACTGTCAGCTCCTTCCAAGAAGAGCATCATCCTACTTTTCCATAAGGAGAAGTTGTTCGAATTGAACTTAGGCGGTTTGACAGTAGATCCATTGTCAGAATAGAAAGGGTTTTGAGAGGAAGACTCAAATTTTGTAGAAGGAGATGCCATTACGGATCTGGTTTATTAGATTAAACCAACAACTCTGATACCACTTGTTAGTCCCAAAGAAGTAAAACAAGTATTGTAGAAGGGGGGATTGAATACAATACACACAAAATTACTTAATTTTAATTCTTTTATTGATAATGACTATCAAGAATTACACAAAGAGAAATAAAGACTGTTGCAGAATAATAATAGTTAAGAATTATTCTAAACAATCTAACACTTAGAAGATATTTAAAGAGCACAAAGACTTAAATCTTAGAGAGAAAAGGAAAGCTATCAACCTGCTTGAAATCTTGCAAAATATGAAATCTTGAGCTGAAAGCGTGTGTAGCAAGGTGCTAACTCCATCTTTTATATACTATCCAATGTAATGAGTGCAAAGGACAAGGAACAATAAAGACATGGGTGGTTGAGATATTGTCAATAAATTATAAGATATTTGATGTGACTTATCACAATACAAAAGGTAACTTTTGTACTATGAAAGTACAATATCTAAATAAAATATTCTTGGGAAAATCTTTTTGAGATCTATTCGAAAATAAACGTCTCAATCAAATTCAAACTCAAGTGTATATCTGTTAAGTCTAAATATTGTATCCAAGATTTAATGTGGAAAGTCAAATAAGTAAAAGTCAACATTGTCATAGTCTTTGTCAAAGTCAACATTGTAAAAGTCAAAGTTAGTCTTGTTTTAGTTTCCTTAGCCTTTATGTCTTGTTTAGATGTTGGTATAAATAGGTTTGCTTCTTTGTAATCTTGTAACATTGTGGAACTAGAGTTGTAATCATTGTATTGTAAAGATTCAGACTTGTGGCTAATTCAAGATCTACTTTCTCTCTCTACTCTCTCTCTAAACTTTCATGTTAATCTTGTGAGAAAAGCTTGATAGATTGGGATTTATTGATTAACAATTGGTATCAGAGTTGAACCAAACTTTTCGGAAATGATTTGATCATGATTTGAGTTGAAATCTGGAGTTTTAGATCGAAAATCTGATTTTCTAAAAATTTTTCAAGAAAACGAGCTTGGGTACTGTTCATCAGAATTTTATGTGAAAAATCGTTTTTGGTGTAAGAAAATGGAATCATTGTATTCGTTTTATGTTTAGGATTGATTCTTGTATTGATTACATCTTGTGATTTCAACTAATTCGATTTCAATTTTCGATTTTTTGAGTTTTTCTTGAAATATAGTTCGAACTCCGTTCTTGATCAAACATGTGCAAATTGTTGTTTTCAATCTGATTTTGATAGTAATTTTGTGTTTAGCATTGTTTGTCGATGATACTGATAAGTTTTTGAGATCAAATTTGCAGATATGGATCGATTTCAGATAGAAAGAACCAAGGAAACGATTTGCGCAAGTTCATAGACGTTTGCGCGAGTTCATAAACGTTTGCGCGAGATTTGAGAATTTTAGTTTGCGTTTGAAGCTTATCACGCAAAGCAAAGTTTGCGTATCCTTCGACTAACGCAAAGCTTCATTGGCGTATCTGGCAGCTCACGCAAAGCATCGTCTAACGCAAATCAACTTTGCGTATTACGTGGATCACGCAAAGCTAAGTTTGCGTATAGTTTGATTCACGCAAAGCTTCGTTTGCGTATCTAGCTGGTCACGCAAAGCCAAATATCACGAAAAGCTACTTTGCGCAATACACGGATCAAGAGAATTGTACTTTGCGCTTCAAGTATATTACGCAAAGCTCACTTTGCGCTTCAAGGCAATTACGCAAAGCTCACTTTGCGCAACAAGACACTCACGCAAACCTACTTTGCGTATCCAGCGTGTTACGAGAACCGTACTTTGCGTTTCACTCTGCTTGTGAAAACCTCGTCTTTGCGCAATACACTTATTCCGAGAAGTGTACTTTGCGTATCACGCTGAACTCGAGAACCTTACTTTGCGCAACACATAGTTCATGCAAAACTCTACTTTGTGTTATTTCAAGTGTTGTTTGAATTTTTGTGCTAGATTTCAATTTGATCTGATTTTTGATTTCTGATATATAGTTTGGAACGATCATTCATATCAAGCTGATGAACTCATTCAAAATGGGATATTTTGCAGAACTTGAAGAGAAGATTAGAAAGCTGAATTTAGAGAAAATAAATCTGGGTCATGCCGTTGACTTTCACTCTCAAAAGTCAAAAGAGCATTTTGAAGAAAACATAAGACTGAAAGAGGAAATCAGTGCCTTAAAGAATATCAATGAAGATCTTCTGAAAAGATCTTCTGGGCAGAATGATGAGAAGATAAAGAAATTGGAATCTGAGAATGCTGAGCTCAGAAAGAATATATCTGATTTTGAGCAAAAGCTTGTTGAAGAAAAAGCTGATTTTGAGAAAGAAAAGAAAGGATTTTCAACTAAGTTCTCAGATTTCTCAAGGAAGTGCTTTGAAGAAAAAAGAAGACAGTGGATCTTAAATGCATAAAACTTTCTCAACAAATTTCCGATTTTAAGAAAGTACTGATTTTGGAAAGAAAGAAATTTGCTAAGGAAAAGAAGGCCATAGAACAGAAGAGTGTGGGATTCTTCAAAGAACTATCTGGGCAAAGAAATGTTTCAGAGAAAGGTTTTGAAGAAGAAAGGTGCATATTTGAGTTTGAAATCAAAAGGCTGACTTCAAAATTATCTGAACTATCTGCTACTGCGCTGAAAGAGCAGTAGACGAAATATGAGTTTTCGAAGAAGATTGACCAGCTTGTGAAAGAAAGAGACAACTTCGCTTTAAAGATCAAAGAGCTTGAGAAATCTGCCTCAAGATCAAATCAGAAATCTGTCTCTTCACAAAGTTAAGTTAAATATTTTGATCAGATTCGTCGAACTAACATCTTCTATGATGAATATTTAGATGGTTCAGATACATATCCGAATAGAAGAAGTAACAAGAAAGAGAAACTGGTCTGGATGAAGAAACCAGTCAAAGATGACAAGAAAGATGAGCTGAAAAAGAAGACATCATGTGTACATGTTCATCAAGCAAAGAAGAACAAAGGGCATAAAGGTAAACCTGACTTTAAATACTCAAAAGATCAATTACTCAGGTTTTCAGGTAATAAATTTTATTGTTCTTACTGCTGTACACATGATCATATCCACAAGACCAGTGATCATTTCTGGTATGGTTCTTACTCTGTATCCCCCACACGAACTGCAAATAACATTTCTGGACCCAAATACCAGTGGGTACCAAAGAAGAAAATTGATTATGTGTTGCAGGCACCTTACGTCAAGGGGGAGTAAGAAAGACAATGGCTCTTGAGTAAATCAGCTCAAGACCCGGACAAAGTTAAAAGATTATGGCTTCTAAGTACACAGCTTAGGACCCGTTCTTCTAAGGAGTTTGACTTCTAAACACAACAGTTTAGGACTCGGACCTCAGTGATCAGAAGACCTTACTCCTATTTTTGCATCCGATGGATATGATGGTCTTCATCCCAAGAGAATTGATCTGATCTCTATCCTATACTTTTTCATTGATAGATTTTACTGATATGATGGTCTACAATTCAAAAGGGAGTGTCTGATTTCTATCATGTTTTAACTGACATATTTCAGATGCTTAATTTAAGGAGGAGTAAAGGTGATGGCTTCTGATCACATGACAGATCAGGACCCGTTTTTCATTGTTCAAAGAAGGATATTACGCTAATATCCAAGGGGAGCTTAAAAGACATAAATCATTCTATCATAATTTGAGGGGGAGCTGAAAAGGTAAATATCTTCTGTTCTAGATCTCTGATTGTTTGAAAGAAGAACAACTTTCGAACATGAAAAATAGTTTCCGAAATGTTCAAACCACTTCTCTATTTTCAAAAGATTTTATGAATTTAGAAGTGTGCTTTTAAATGTTTTTCAAATTTTGAGCTTAATGTTTAACTGATCGTGTGTTTCCAAAGATCAACACTTGTGTATTATCTTGTCCATATACTGTTAAGTATTCACACACACCGGTTCAGTACTTTATCACTTTGTTATTACCATGTCTCATAACGAACCAATTTTTCGATGGTAATACCCCCGTTTGAAATTCAAAGTTGTTGAGCATCATTCATCTTTTCATATTTGTGCTTTCATTGATAAATTGTTTATATTCGTTCATATAAACAAATTTCCAATTCTTTGATACCCTAACTATTTCATTTGATCTGATTTTAATCATTTTCAGATTCTCAAAACATTTCTATTTTTTCTTGATTATTCATTCATATAAAGTTTTGAGAAATCTTAAATGTTTAAAAAATGCTCAAATTTCATTTCTGATTTTTGATGAGCACACATACACTGACATATGATTTCTTGTGCTTTTCATATCAAGAAAATCATTGACCAGCATGTACTTTTAGGAACATGGGATTCAGTGTGAGTGCTTAATATATCTTCCATGGATTCACGAAAGAAATCCTTTGAGTGATTGAGGGGAGAGGGGTCTAAAAGAATTGAGTGTGGGAGTGAACTGAGGTAAAATGGAAATGAGAGATTGGTTAGATGTGAGCTTATATGTTCAAAAGAAAGAGGGTGTGAGAACAGAGTTAAAAGAATATCAGAACTCTGCACCAAACATCTTTCTGAGCCGGGCAGCCACATTACTGATTGGTTCACATTTCTTTGGTGACCATCATTGAAATAGGCAAATAGCCCATGCCATATCTTGCATTAACCCCACTAGCTACTCATTATTTTCTTAAAAAGAGAATGTTTCACATTTTCTGGGGAAGCAACACATAATCTATTGGTTCTTCTCTTGGAAGATACTGATATTGAAAAAGAAGGAAAGTTGCCCCACCTTCGACCCTTTCTCATGCACATTGAGTCCATGTACAATCATTGTTGTCTCAGTGATTTACATACTTCGAGCCTTATGAAACACAATCATTGTGCTAATTCTTTCAAACACAAGCACGAGCACACAGAGAATTTGTTTTTCTGTCAGAACATTCATAGAATTACCTTGTGTTTTTCAATGATTGAATGGAAGTCCTAGGGAGTCAACATCAAACCAACTCCTTAAATTGTACATTCGTTGAACACAATAACTTTGTGTTACTGACAGACATTCCTAACTGTTTCATTTGTTGATTCGGGGCTACCACGTTCATTATGTCTGAATTTGAAAAGATTCGGATATATATCTTTCATGAATTGACGGCTCTCAGATCAAAGCGCGCCAACTGTCAAAGGGGAGATTGTTATTTGATCACAAAGGGGGAAATCAAAGACTGTGCTGAAATTGATGAAATTTTGATGATCATGATGCTCTCAATCATCAAAAAGGGGGAAAATTTTATAAAGATCAATTTCAAAGTTGAATTGTCAAAGTTTAAAATGCTTTCGCTGATTCAAAGTGAAAAGATTCTGAAGAAAGTTCTGAAGAAAGATAATTCAAAGATAAATCAAGTTGATTTGTTAAAGTTTGTTTTCTGAAGACAATTCAGAGATCACAAGTGATGGAGATACAAGTTGTTTCAAAGTCTACTCAAAGTTTCATCAAAGTTGTTTCAAAGTTTAAAGTCAAAGTTTCATGTATTCTGTTTTCGTTCAAGACTTGTTGACTTTCAAAGCTACAAAGTTCAAAAGACTTTCCAAGATTCTTCAAGTGCTGAAAGAGTAAAGACTGTGAAAGCTTCAAAGTGCAATGTTAAAGAGACAAAAGCTGAAGAATCAAGAGCTAAAGATCAGTATCATTTTTTTATTAAATCTTGAATACAAAGGGGGAAATTGTTAAGTCTAAATATTGTATCCAAGATTTAATGTGGAAAGTCAAAGATGTAAAAGTCAACATTGTTATAGTCTTTGTCAAAGTCAACATTATAAAAGTCAAAGTTAGTCTTGTTTTAGTTTCCTTAGCCTTTAAGTCTTGTTTAGATGTTGGTATAAATAGGTTTGCTTCTTTGTAATCTTATAACATTGTGGAACTAGAGTTGTAAGCATTGTATGGTAAAGATTCAGACTTGTGGCTAATTTAAGATCTACTTTCTCTCTCTACTCTCTCTCTAGACTTTCATGTTAATCTTGTGAGAAAAGCTTGATAGATTGGGATTTATTGATTAACAATATCTTCTCTAAGAAGGAAGCTTCCATTCCCATTGTCAGAAGATCATTGGGAATGAGGAAGTATGTCAAATCAAGAGGGTTTGACATTAAAGATCTTTACCGATAAAGGAGTAATCGGTAGAAGGGGAAACTGCTGAAGAATGGAAAGGGATGCCAAACAAGGAGTTCGGAAAATGAGGGATGTGCCGAGCAAAGGAGATTCAGCAACAAAGAAAGAATGTGCCGAATAGGAAATCGGCATGGGGTGATTTGCCGAATAGAAATCGGCATGGAGATGATCTGCCGTATAGGAATCGGCAGGCCAGGCTTAGTTCACTTTGAAGTTCATCTCAATCCGCATTGTAGACTTCCTTCATGTTGATTTCAGTTTGTCTTCGACTCACCGATCTGTTTAACCATAACTAAGCTATTACAAAGAACCATAGTACAGAGTACAAACATCAATAAAGACTAAGGAGAGGTTATCTTTAAATCTTAGATGACCCAACACTTAGTTATTTACATGTCCCAAACCTCAAGGATCTGTTATGTAAATTTAAAATAGAAAAAGAATTTAATAGGCATTCTTGGAAGAATACATGTTATGCATAAGACTATTCATTGCCGTAATTTTCTAGAGATTCTTAGGAATTTCTAAGGTGATGCTTGGCAATTGCTGAATGGTTTGATGTAGAAGGGCTAAGTGGTCAGAATGCTTAAGAGGCTCTATATGATATAGTGCAAAATGAAATATGGTTGTTTGGTTACAGTTCTGAATGGACAATTTGAATGGCAATAAAGTATTGTTTTAACCCTCTATATGATTTAGTTCTGAATGAAATATAGTTGTTTGATAAATATCTGAATAAAACAATTATTTGCAAATATAAACTACATACTCGATTTTACTTTGTTCAAACCAACATTTCACATTAATCCAACACAAACATAACATTATTTGTACAAGTGCTAGATTAAATAGAACCACAACAATCAAATTCTACATGATATATTGTCTCATATTACATACAAATTGGTTGGAGTCACGTTAGCATACTAAACAGGCCCATTTCTATGCTTTCTTTCATTCAATTTGAAACATTTGAATATATGCTCTAATTTTGAAATTTCAAATAAATTTAACGTATCATCCAAATAAGTTTAACCCAAATCTTTGTCAATGGCACATAAATACAAACATTTAACATTGAGGTACAAGAATTTTCAAATAAAATACAAGTATCATCCAAATAAGTTTAATCCAAATCTTAGTCAATGGCACCTAATACAAACAATATTATCTTTGTCAATGGCATCTAAATACAAATGAGAAAAATCAAAGGGCTTTGGGGTTTATTTTATGTGCACCAAAATCTTTTCAAGAAAAGCAAGGGAAGTCTATAGTGAGGACTATCTCAACCTCCTACATCATATAGAAAAACCATAAGCAAAGCAAGGGAAGTCTAGAGTATGTATGCGTTAAAATACATACTGCAAAATTGGAAAAAAAAGGCATAAAAGTATTTAAAACAGGTTAGATAGTGCTAAACTACAACTGGTTGTACATGGTGCCATACAATACACATTGGGATAAAGCACAACCTGAATCAGTTGATTGAAAGTATCATCACAAGAGTTTGAGACTTGCGCGACATCCTTTGCCTTACACGACCTGCAAGTGAGGTGTTCTGCTACAATAAAGTTCGAGTTTTGTTTCGCTAGAAATCCACTCAATAAGGGGAAGCATGATTAAGCATTTAACCAAGAACAATTACCAAAGGATGTTGAACAAATCATAAACCAAAATCGAAAACCATAACAGATATGGAGGGAGAAATGGATGTTTACCAAATCAGAAACTAACAGATATGGAGAAATGATGTTTACCCAAATCGATGTTGAAAAAAACCAAAATCGATGGGAGGGAGAAATCGATACACATAACAGATATGGAGAAATCGGTACACATAACAAATATGTTTAACCAAATCAGAAACTATAATCCGTACACATTAGAGAAATGGAGAACGACGGAGATCGCCGGACAGCTTTAGTCGTGGGAATGAGAAGAAAGCATGGAGGCGTATGGAGGAGCCGATATATAGGGGGCAAATGTGGAACAATAGCATATTTGAACCATTTTATCTAGACCTAGGTGAAAAATGGCTAAGAGGCAAATGTTACCATTAAAAGGCTTTTTTTTGGTCAAACATGACACATATTCATAGATTGTCTCTTAATGGTACTATTAAGATGCAAACAAACATCCACTAAATGATACTTATGACTTTTTTAATAAGAAAGTATGGTGGTTGTAAATATAACATTTTAATAGAAAATTGGCTTTTGATAATTGCTAATGTTACGTTGGTACTTTTTTATTATGTGATAGTGAATAGTAATAAAAGATTGTTTTATGTCACATCATGATTTTTCATGTTTTGTGAAATACGCTTATAAAAATGTATGAATAATTTATTAGATAAGATTTTGGTTATAAATACAAATAGTCAAATCATTAATTAATATTGTTATAATTTTATTTATTAAATTATAATTTAACATTATATTTGATTTTTTTTATAAATTTAACATTAATGTATTATTAAGTGACAACGTCTCATAAAAAAACTATGTTTTAACATTTATTAATGTTGTGTGTTTAATATAGTTTTTCATTTTTTATTATAAAATTAAATATGCGTAAATAAACTAAAACTATACGAAACATTAAATTTTTTAATTATTTTAATACATAACTATGAACATTTATTTATTGATTTAAAAACATTTTATTTTGTTAGTTTATTTTACTTTATAATAATTATTTATTTAATAAATTATTTGATATTGATATTAAGTTATAGTAAAGAATATTCAATTGTAGTTCCGTTGTTATTTAATTAAAATATAGCTTTTTATGATGATGTGTCATTTAAAAAAGGGAAATCGACCAAAATAGTTAATCTCTCTAACCAACTACACTTTTAGGCCACTTTTAGAACAATTATCATATTTTAGTTGCGTAAATATTTGCGCAAACTTTGGCTAAAATAAGAATTCAATTAAGAAAGTAGCCAAAAGTGAATTTGGTTGGAGTGATCAACTATTTTGGTTAATTTTTCTTATGAATGTTAGCGCACAAATCTATTGTATTCAAGATCATCCAATCTGAAAATCGCAATCTGAAGCTAAAGCAGGAAAGTCGACTCTTAAATATTAGTCTAATGTCGTTTGTAATAAAATGTCAAAGTTAATTATAGTTTAGTTTTAGATATTATGTTTAGATAATATCTTGTTAGATATTATGTTTTAGATAATATCTTGTTAGATATTATATTAGTTTAAGTTTAATATTGATTAAGGTTGCAAGTGGTTTGTTAGTGTATTAGACAAGTTAGACAACAATCATATCACATACAACACACACACTCACGGTGTAAACTTAAAGAGAAAACACAGAGAGCTTATAATCGAACAAAGACCAAACCTTGTAATCGTTGTTATTAATCGAACATGTTGGTAATCGTTTATGTGTTTGTATCTATAAGAACTTGATAGTATTGTGGACCGACAATTGGTATCAGAGCCTGAAAAACAGATCAAAATCAAGTTTAAAACCATCGACTCCGTGTTCTTCATTTCAAAATCATTTTCGTGATTTAAGGTGTTTTTGGGTTAGAAATCGATCAGGTTGTGATCGATTAAGGTGCTAGATCGAGTTGTTATTGTTTAATTTCAGTATAACACTGAAATTGAGTTTCAATTTTGGGAATTTTGTGTCTGAGTTTACGTTCAAAAAATGACACTGTTCCATCGATCTATATCTCAAAAAGTGTTTATTTGTGAAATCAAAAGGTTGTAATCTGTTATAGAAGTATTTGTGGTCATTTTGTTAGAGTTTGGTACTGCTAATCGAAGTCCAAACAGGTTTATTGTAAATTTCTGTCGAGTTTATCAGTTGCAGGGACGAACTCGCGCAAAGTTCACATTTGTGCCAGTTCATAGCCACTTTTGCGCCATTAACTCATCGCGCAAACCTCAGATTGCGCGACCAACGTCTCGCGCAAACCTCAATTTGCGCCAACAACTGCTCACGCAATCCTCAACTCGCGCAACCTTCAACTTGCGCAAACCTCAGTTTACGCCAACGTCTTCTCGCGCAAACCTTCAGTTCGCGCTAAGTCACTTTTGCGCCAGCATCTTCTAACGTAAAGTTCAAATTTGCGCCATCAGCTTATCGCGAAAAATTCAAATTTACGCCACTAACATCTAGCGCAAAACACCTTCCAGTCTAACTAAAGTTTGCGCTACCTTCTCATTGCGCAAAGTTCTGTTTCTCGCGAC
Source organism: Arctium minus (assembly GCA_954870635.1). NCBI lineage: Eukaryota > Viridiplantae > Streptophyta > Magnoliopsida > Asterales > Asteraceae > Arctium > Arctium minus. The sequence continues at coordinate 28,075,883 of OX941089.1, read as the reverse complement.
CCTCCCCTCACGCAAAACCCTTTTTGCGCCAATTCCATACTTGGTTTTTTTTCAATCAAAATGACTTCAAGAGAAGCCCTAGCAATCAGAACTGACTCTAAACCACCAGTACTCTTCAGGGGAGAGTATGAACAGTGGAAGGATCGGTTCATGGACTTTATTGAAAGACATGATTTGGGAGTTTTCATCAGGAAATCTATAGAAGAGGGATTATGGCACCTGTTATGAGAACTCAAACGGAGGGAACTGTGGTGACAGAGATTGAACTTAAGTATGAAGAGCTCGAAGGTGATAACCAAAAGAGAGCAAAAGGTGATAGATTAGCAAAGTCTTATATTCTTCAAGGCATTCCAAACAAAATATACGTGAAGATAGACAGCTATAAGGCCTCTGGCAAACAGATGTGGGATCAGCTAGAGAAGATGATGCTAGGTTCAAAGGTTGGGAACCAGCTCAAGATATCCAACTGCCTAAACAAATATGAAGAATTCAAAGGCAGAGTTGGAGAGTCTCTAGCAGAAACTTATGACAGGTTTGTGACCTTGCTGAATGAACTAAGCAAGAACAAGGTCAATAAATCGCAAATAGAGCTGAATGTCAAATTCCTAAGCATTCTCCAGCCTGAATGGAAGAGGTTTGCCAGACAAATGAAGCAAATCAAAGATCTAAACGAGATTCCACTTCATGAGGTGTATGAAACCCTCAAACAAAATGAAGAAGAGGTGGATGAAAAGAGACAGGGTGAGAAGACAGTTGCTGACTCAGCTGCTCTTCTTGTGAGGAAGAAGAAGAAGAAGATGCTTATGTCTGAATCAGATAAGGTTGAAACTGAAGCGAACTCTGACTCGGACGACTGTGAACAACTGAAGCAGGCTATGCTTATGCTGACAAAGGCTTTTCAGAAGAAGTTCTACAAGAAGCCAAGTTCAAACAGTCAGAGGTATTCTTCTAGTCCGAGCAACTATGTTCACAAGGAGAGGGTTAAAGGAAAGAGATTTGAAGGAAAGAGAATAGAGGAAAGGAAGCCGGAAGAGAGACGGTATCAAGCTGAAGGATCCAGTCCGTCAGAACTTCCAACGTGCTACAACTGTGGCAAAATAGGTCACTTTGCCAGAGACTGCCGAAGACTCAAAGTCAGAAACTCAGACTACTACAAGAATAAAATGCTTCTAGCCAAGCAACAGGAGGCTGGAAAGGCATTGATGGCAGAAGATGAGTACTGGTTTGATCAATCTAATGAAGAAGCTGAGAATGAAGAGAAGGATGAGAAAGCGCATCTACGCTTCATGGGCAAGATGGAAATAGATGCTGAAGCAGATTCCGATGAAGATGATAACGAAGAGGTATGTGATTTAGATAAATCAGATTTCTTAAATCAAATGTATTCCATGATGTCAAAACTTCAAGAATTAGAGTTGAAACTCAATCGTGAAAAAGGTTTCATTCTCGAACAAAACCAATCAATACAGAAACTTAGCAATAACCTTGCTGAGAAGAAAGTATTGATTGAGACTTTACACAAAAACAATGACACCAACGCAAAAGAACAGACCATAATTCTTAAAGAGGTTGATGAAACAAAGACTAAATTGAGAAAGAGTGAGTTTGATTTCAAAGAGCTTACGACAATGTATTCTTCGCGTACCAAATAAAATGAATCTTTACTTGCAAAATTAAAAGCTTTGGAAGAGAAGTTATACAAATTGGGTAAAACTGAACAAACCATACATCTGAACAAACCCAAAGAGGACATAGAAGGTTGGGGACTCGGATACGAGAATCCTCACTACCTTAAAAAGGGTATATCTGAAGTGCCAGCACTTTATGATCTTACATTTTTAAAACTAGCTCGAAGAATCCCTGATCTTAAAGTTTTCTGGACTAGACTGTCTAAAGAGGATGAAGCCAAGGAAACTGAAAAACGAAAGAAATCATCTAAAGTCCACCTTCCATTTTATTATGCGAAGATGAATAATAGTTATAATGATGATCCAAAATATCAAAAGAAATCTCTTTCAAATGACTTCTTTCAGAGTTATTCTGTAAGAGAAATGGAGGTGAAGCCTATTAAAGGTAAAATTTACGTCCCTCCTCTCGTGTTGGAAAGTAAAATTTCTGAACTTGAGAATTCTTTAGTAGATGAAAGACTCTTGATTGAGATTGAAAAAAAAGTGTTTTCAACTGTACTTAAAAATGTTGTTCTTTCGAAGGCTTCAAAATCTAAAGATAGTTTTGGTCTAACTGATGGAGCGTATGATTTTCTAAACTCTGACGGTGGTTTGGATGAGTGTATTGATCAATTTGATTTTCATGCCAAACTTCCTAACCATTCATCTTTTGTTGTAAAATCCTTTGGATCAACCAGTATGTCTGAAAAAGGTAAATCATCAACGAAAGTTGATAAATCAGTTTCTATGAAAGCTAAGTATGCTAAAGGTAAGAATAAATCTTAGCATTCACAGAAACCGATCACTACTGGTAACCCAAAGAAGAAGCATTCAGTTGTTGCTCACAAGTCTAACTCACAAGTTTCAACTGTTTCAGATCTGAGCAAGAAAAGGCCAGAAGTTAAATCTCAATGGAAACCAAAACAGGAGACTGACAAGACTGATAAATCTTTTTGTACTGTTGATTGTAATTAGACTTCGCCTATTAAAGATGTTTTAATTGCTGATGTTGCTATTTTGAAACCAAAACTTGTCGTTTATCGCAAGAAATACTCAATGAAGCAATTATTCCAGTTATCTTTATCTGCTAGAAAGTCTTCATATTATGATAAACATGTTTATGCTTCTTGTCAAGACTCTGATGTTTGGTATGGCACTTATAATGTGCACTCTTATCATTCTAATGCTTCCAATGAATTTCAAATGAAAAACGGACCCAAATTTCAATGGGTACCAAAATCTTATGCTAACACAGTTGGACCCAAATTCCAATGGGTACCAAAAGCTAAATATGTGTTGCAGGAACTCAAAGTTTAAGAGGGAGCATAGAACATAGGCTTTTGAACAAATCAGTTCAAAACCCGGACTTAAATGTCAAGATGGAGGCTTCTAAGCAATTCAGCTTAGAACCCGTACTTCAATGAAGTATGACTACTAGACAAAACAGTCTAAGACTCATACCTCAACGAACAATGGCTCTTGAATACAACAGTTCAAGACCCGCACTTCAATGCTCAAAAGTTTTTACTTCAAATTTTGTTTTATAAGTATCTAAATCTCTTGTTTGTAATTTCTCTTGTGCAGATCCGTCATATGTGGTACTTGGATAGCGGATGTTCCAAGCATATGACTGGACAAAAAGGTATGTTGACCACCTTTACAGAGAAGTATTGCGGAACAGTTAGATTCGGCAACGACCAGTTTTCACCAATACTAGGTTATGGTGATATGGTACATGACAAAGTCACAATCAAGAAGGTGAGCTATGTTGAAGGCTTAGGACACAACCTGTTCAGTATAGGCCAGTTCTGTGACAAAGGCTTAGAGGTCAATTTCAAAGCCAAGAGGTGTTATGTTCGCACTGAAGAAGGCGAGGAACTCTTGGTCGGTACGAGAAAGTCCGACCTCTACACAATCAATTTGTCAAACGTCCAGACTGACAAGCAGGTTTGTCTACTCTCGAAAGCCTCGATGTAACAAAGCTGGCTATGGCATCGACGGCTCTCTCACCTCAACTTCAGGTACATCAACAAGCTGGTCAGTGGGAAGTTAGTGAAAGGACTTCCAGAGCTCAAGTATGAAAAATAACATCTGTGTGCAACATGTGAAAAGGGAAAGATGAAGAGAGCTCCACATAAACCAAAACCTGAACCGAGTACAAGCGCTCCGTTAGAGTTGTTGCATATGGATCTCTGTGGTTCGATGTGAACGCAAAGTCTAGGCGGAAAGAAGTACATTCTAGTTATCGTGGACGACTATTCGCGGTACACTTGGGTCAAATTTCTCCATTCAAAAGATGAGACACCAGATGTTCTCATTACATTTCTGAAGACGACTCAGGTGAATCTGCAGAAATCGGTCAAGCTTCTAAGAACTGACAATGACACAGAGTTCAAAAACAAAAAGGTTGAAGAATATCTCGAATCTGTCGGGATTTCACATCAATACTCTGTTGCACGTACACCTCAACAGAATGGAGTGGTCGAAAGAAAAATCGTACGCTAGTCGAGGCTGCTCGTACTATTCTAAGTCAATCTGACTTACCTCTATTCTTGTGGGCTTAAGCTATATCGACTGCGTGCTACACTCAGAACCGTTCCAAGATACACCGAAGATTCAAGAAGACTCCTTATGCGTTAATCAACAACCAAACACCGATAAACAAATATTTCCATATATTTGGGTGTAAGTGTTTTGTTCTAAACGATAGAGAGAGTCTGAACAAGTTCAGTGCCAAGGCGGATGAAGGCATCTTCATTGGTTATTCATCTACATCAACTGCATACCGTGTCTATTTAAAGAAGTCAAAGACAGTTATTGAAAGCGTCAATGTTACGTTTGATGAAGAAATGGCTTCTGAACAACACAGTTCAGAACCTGTGATAACCGGAGTACTAGCTTCTGGGCAAATCAGTCCAGAACCTGCGTCTCAAACAAACAAATCAGATGAAGCATCAACGTCTACTAATCATTTATCTGATTTAGATTTATTATTTGAACTGTTTTATGATGAATTTCTTGGATCTAATGTAAAGAAATCTGTTGTGGTTGACAAGATGGAAGACTCAACGACTACACATCCAACAAGTTCAGATATCTCTATTGAAATTCTAGTTCAAATGCCGACTCCAATAGTTGAAGTTGTGGTCAATAATGAAGAGACAGAAGTTGTTGAACAAGCTGAACCTACTGAGACTTCTGCACTTACAACTTCAACTGCAACCATTATTCCTCCTGAACTACCAGAAGAAGGTACAAGTGGATTCATAGATGATAATATTGATATATATTCATATAATCCACTCCCTAATGAACACAAATGGACCAAAGAGCACCTAATAAGCCAGATCATTGGCGATCCAACAAAACTGGAGCAAACTAGGTCAGCGTCAATGAATATGTGTAATCCTTTCTGAGCAAGATCGAGCCTACTCGCGTATCAAAGGCTCTTGACGATTCAGACTGGGTAACTGCAATGCAAGAAGAGCTGAATCAGTTTGATGCACTTAAAGTCTGGAGACTCGTACCTAAACCTCAAGGTAAAAACATTATAGGTACGAAATGGGTTTTCAAAATCAAGAAAGATGAAGATGGTACCGTTATCAGAAACAAAGCAAGACTTGTAGCCAAAGGATACAGACAAGAGGAAGGAATAGACTACGATGAGACTTATGCTCCTATGGCGCATTTAGAGGCAATTCGAATGTTTCTAGCCTACGCTGCTCACAAGAACTTCACTTTTTTCAAATGGACGTGAAGACCGCCTTTATGAATAGAATTCGAAAGGAAGATGTCTACGTCTCTCAGCCAGAAGGCTTTGTCAATCAGGAGAAACCAAATCATGTCTACATTCTCGACAAAGCACTCTATGGACTGAAACAAGCTCCTCGCGCCTGGTATGATGTCCTATCTCAATTTGTAGTCAAGTCTGGTTTTACAAAAGGTACAGTAGATACCACTTTGTATATTAAAAAGGAAAAATTCGATATCATTCTTATTCAAATCTATGTAGATGATATTATTTTTGGCTCTACAAATCCTAAGTACTGTAAGAATTTTTCAAACCTTATGGTGCCAAGATTTCAGATGAATATGATGGGAGAGATTAATTTCTTTCTCGGATTACAAGTCAAACAATTTTCATCGGGGATTTTTATCAATCAATCAAAATACAATTTTTATATTCTTCGGAAGTTCAAAATGGAAAATTCTAAACCGATTGGTACCCCAATGGCACCAGGTACTAAGATTGGCACTGATCCTTCTGGAAAGGCTGTTGATGTTAGGACTTACAGAGGAATGATAGGTTCTTTGATGTATCTTACTTTTAGTAGGCCAGATATAATGTTTTCAACATGCTTATGTGCAAGATATCAGACTAAGCCCAAAGAATCCCATGTGTCTGCAGTTAAGCGTATTTTTAGGTATCTAAAGGGCACTGTAGATCTTGGTCTGTGGTATCCTAAAGATACTAGCTTTGAACTAACAGCATATACAGATGTAGATCATGTTGGTTGTATGTTAGACAGGAAGAGCACGTCTGGTCATATACAGTTCATCGGTGATAAACTCGTAAGTTGGGCATCGAAGAAGCAACTTTGTGTTTCAACTTCAACGGCCGAAGCAGAATATGTAGCTGCTGCTAGCTGCTGTTCTCAGGTCTTATGGATGAGAACACAACTGTGTGACTATGGTTTTCACTTTAACCATATCCCGATATACTGTGACTCGAAGAGCGCAATCGCAATAACAGCTAATCCTTTTTAGCATACAAAGACCAAACACATCGATGTCAGGTATCACTTTATAAAACATCATGTCGAAAAAGGAACAATTGAACTTTACTTTGTAAAAACTGATTATTAGCTTGCAGATTTGTTTACCAAACCCTTAGACGAAAAGAGATTCAATTTTCTTATCTCTAAGCTTAGTATGTTAAATCTTAAGACCTAATCGGTGGTTACCTATTAAAGTTTCTTATTGTAAATTTTTCATCATTTCTTCATTTCGCAAGATATCTGCATGTCAATATTCTGTTCATGATCAAAGGGGGAGTATGTGAAGACATTGATAGATAATCATTGTTATTTTGAGGGGGAGCTCATAAAATTTTTGCATTTACCTTTTATGTCAAGTTTTTGTAATGCATGATTTTAGGGGGAGCTTTTCAAATCAAAGGAGTTAGGTTATGACTTCTGATTATTTCTGATCAGAACTCGTACTTTAATTGTTTTTCTGCTTTTTGTCATTTTAATTTAAGTGAATAAATTTTCTTTGACTATGACATAAGACTTTTGTAGTTTTTGAGAGAAGCTTACAAGATCATATCTTTATGACTTTAAGCTTAGGTTCATGAGATGTAAGATCGCACGTAAAGGTATAATCTTTTATCTTCATCTCATATATGGTTGAAAGAAGGACAATTTTCAATAATAGAAAACATTGTTATTAAATGTTCAAACCACTTCCCGATTCTCAAATCGAATTCATGATTTGGAAGTGTGACTTTAAATGTTTTCAAGATCTACATTATGCTTTAACTGATATAATTAAACCATTATGAGCATCACATGTTTTATAGGAAAACAGGATTTCATTGTGCTAGGACTTAACACAACTTCTATGGAATCACGTTAACCAGTGATTTCTACCCACGAAGTTAATCCATAGTGATTGAGTGTGAGAAGTCGAAAAGAAATGAGTTTAGATTGTGTGATGAGTTATACAGAAAAAGAGAGTAAACTAAATGTTTAAAAGAAAGAGGGTGTGAGAACAGAGTTAAAAGAATATCAGAACTCTGCACCAACTTTTTTTGAGCCGGGCAGCCACAATTCTAATGTTTCACAATTCTTTGGTGAACATTACTGAAACAGGCAACTAGCGCATGCCAACTCTTGATCAAACCTCACAAGCTACTCATTTTCTTCTTAACAAGAAAGTGTTTCACATTTTCAAAGGGGACGCAACACATTTGCTATCTGATTTTCATTTGGAAAATATGGATATTGAAAAGAAGGAAGTCTGCCCCAACTTCTCACTTCAATCATGCATATTGAGTCTATGTTTAACTTATTGTTGTCTTAGTGGTTTACACAAATTTTGAGCCTATAAGCAATCATCCGTGCTTAATTCTTTCTAATCACAAGCACGAACACACAAGGAATTTGTTTCTTTGTCATAACGTTTATAGAAATTGCCTTTGTGGTGTTTCGATGATTAAATGGAATCCCTGGGGAAGTAAACATCAAAAAGCTCCTTACCAATGTGTATTCGTTACACACAGTGACTTAGTGTTACTGACAGACATTTTAACTGATTCATTTGTTAATTCAATTGTTACACGATTATTTTGTCTGGATTTGTAAAGATCTGGATGAATATCTTTTGAATTGACGGATCAGAGGCTCCAAATGAAAGACATTTCTTATACATAAAGTTTTGATGAACAAGTTCCTCTTTTCATCAAAAAGGGGGAGAAGCGCTAAAGAGCCAACACAAGAAATGTGGAACAACACAAGATTAGAGCAAGTATTCTGAAGACATGCTGAATTGCAAGAAATTTTCTTTGAAGATACTTTGCTACAACAATCTGAGCTACAACTAGAGATAATTTCTTCCCAAAATCTGAAAGAGAGTTTATCTACATCAAAGGGGAAGATTGTTACATTATGAAGACTAAAGAAAGAGATTGCATCTTCTAAGCTGTAAGAGAAGATTGAATTAAATAGATCTATTGGATAAATCTTTTTAGAATGATCTTGATCCAAATGGGGAGATTGTTAGCGCACAAATCTATTGTATTAAAGATCATCCAATCTGAAGATCGCAATCTGAAGCTAAAGTAGGAAAGTCGACTCTTAAATATTAGTCTAATGTCGTTTGTAAAAAAATGTCAAAGTTAATTATAGTTTAGTTTTAGATATTATGTTTAGATAATATCTTGTTAGATATTATGTTTTAGATAATATCTTGTTAGATATTATATTAGTTTAAGTTTAATATTGTTTAAGGTTGCAAGTGGTTTGTTAGTGTGTTAGACAAGTTACACAACAATCAGATCACATACAACATACACACTCACGGTGTAAACTTACAGAGAAAACACAGAGAGCTTCAAATCGAACAAAGATCAAACCTTGTAATCGTTGTTATTAATCGAACAGGTTGGTAATCGTTTATGTGTTTGAATCTATAAGAACTTGATAGTATTGTGGACCGACAATGAAACTGGTTAAAAATCATTATATTGAAGGGTAATTTAGATAATTTCTAAAGCTGATATGACACTTAAAATTTTGTGAAGCACCGTATAATTTCTTTCTGTGGTCTTCTATAGAAGATGGAGGGTATTTTCGTAAAATACAGTGGACGAGTTCATATGTGAACTTATGTGCTTCACGTATGAACTATACGTTCAAATATGAATCAGTTAATTAGTTCATATGAGAATCGGTTAATTAGTTCTTATGTGAATCACAAAGGTTCATATGTGAATCTATTAATTAGTTCAATTGATTCACATATGAACATACAGTTAATTAGTTCATATATGAATCACAAAAGTTCATATATGAATCAGTTAAAAGAGTTCATATATCAATTACACTGGTTCACATATGAACATATAATTCGTATGTGAATCATACAGGTTCATATATGAACTCGTTCCGTGTATTTGTAAAAATTACGAAACTGTCCTTATATTTTTGGAATACCCGCAACTTTTGACCGGTCAAACTTTTGACCGGTCAAACTTTTGACCGGTCAAAGCCGCAATTGTTGACCTGTCAAAGACGCAATATTTGACCAGTCAAATCTGATCTTGACTGAATGAAAGACTAGGATTACTTATCTATTTCTCATACATTTATCATTTCTCAAATAAACCCCTCCCTATATATATATATATATATATATATAGAATAAAGAAAAAATCACAGGTGTTGACATGACCTCTCCTAAAACCTAGAACATCATTTTTTTCTCCTTAATTCTCTCAATATCCACTACTATTTTTATTTATGGGTGTTGCTATCCCTACCCCCTCCTCACTCACAAACGTCTCCTATATCCTCCATATCTCACTCACATACCCCCTCCTACCTCACTCACATACCCTGTAGGAGGGGGTATGTATAGAATTCACCTTATTTATTTATCGATTTGTGTTGTTTTAAAATATTTGCATTTAACTCTAAACCATCCATCTCCTCCAACTATTGATATCCTTTTATATTAAAGTTACATAAAAGTTAATATTTCACCATAATTTCTCATCATATATTAATTAAGTAACATAACTGCAAACCATCAATCTTCTCCAACTATATTGATCTCTTTTTATATTAAAGCACGACAATTTATCATCATATAAGTAACATAACTCCAAACCGTCCGTCTCTTCCAACTATTGATCTCCTTTTATTTTAAAACTACATAAAAGTAATATTCCACCATAATTTCTCATCAAAATTAATTAATCATTTATGTTTTTCCTTTAACAGCCCCCTTTCGTTTTCCCATCTTCTACTTCCCATAGAGTTTTTGTTTGCTTCTTGCCCCTTTTTCGTTCTCCTTTCTCCAATTATTCTCCTTTATGTTAAAACCCTTGCTTCTTCTTCCGTTTCCATTATCCCTATTTAAATTCAAAGTATCCATTTTATGCTAAAATCCATCAAATCATGTGGTGTTTGCGTTTTAGACTAATATTAATCGGATCTAACACTCTGCCTTTGTTCAATGGATGTAGCAGACTCTTTGAATTTAGCATATAATAAGCCACTCTTCAATGGAATCGATGTTATATGTTCTCATACGATTTGGAAAATTACTTGCATTACGTTACTTGAAATCGTTTATACCATGACTATGTGTTCACTTTATTCCGGAAAAAAATATGTGTTTGGATTTTGAGTGTTAATTAGATTACGTTACTTAATTAATACATGAAGTCGACTCATCTTTTGTAAGCGTCTAAGTATTTTCATATGATTATGACATTTACTTGCATTAAGTTATGTGAAATTATCGATATATGTTCATATGTTCATATGTTTAGGTATTTACTTTTTTCCGTAAAAAATACGCTCTTTGACTTTGGGTGTTAATAAGATTATTTTCCATCATTAATGTGGTAAGTCTGCTCATCTTTCGTAAGTGTTTATTTATTTTCATATGATTCTGAAATTTACTTGCATTACGTGACTTGAAATCTTTGATATATGTTCATGTGTTTACCTTTTCAAGAAACGATGCTCTTCAATTTTTGGTGTTAATCAGATTACTTTTCAACATATATGCGGTGAGGCTACTCATCTTCGGTAAGTGTTCATGTATTCTCATAAAATTGTTGCATTAAAGACGAGCTCATTTTGGTTGTTAACGGGAGAAACGTGAGAGGTGGATCTGAACCGTAGATCAGTTTTAATCAAATTCCCTCAATTAATTGCGTCTTAGAAGAGAATTTATCTGGTGCATATCGGTGCATTTCATCCTAATGTGCATCCATTTGTCATCTGACGGTTGATAACCACTTCTCACGTTAACCTCAACTTCTCACTGTAATCCAACCATTATATATATATAACCATATATATATATATATATATATAACCATATATATATATATATATATATATATATATATATATAGAGAGAGAGAGAGAGAGAGAGGATGGTTCATGCGAGAATAGTAACAATTTAAGAAAATAAGAGGACCATTCTCAACCAATAAAATTAAAATTCCCTTTTTATTTTAGGAAAGGGTATTTGTGTCATTTGAGTTGTTGCCTCTTTATTTTGGAAATTATACACATGAATTTTCAGATCAACGAATGCTCAACGATCAATTAATATGAAATTCTTCTCTGTTTTGAGGCTCTCCATGAATTATCATATCTTCTTCCTATTGATTGGTGTCTTCTTGATGGATCATCCCATTGAAAGTCCTAGAGTCGAAGTTCCAGATGAAGTTATCGAAGAAAACAGAGGAGAAATTAATTCATATTCCTCAATTGCTCCATGAAAACAGTGTAATGTTTTCGAAATCCCAATCACGTCTCAATTATCACATAAAAGCAATTTTGATTTTGCTAATGATTCATCAATAGAAGCTATTAGGTCAAAATTACCTATTTCAAGCGAGAGTTCTGATTATGCCATTGATTCATCTAAACAAGCTTCTAGGTCAAATTTACCTATTTCTAGTGACAGTGAGCATTCAATTGATCATACATTAATGGAGGATGTTGCTGGTAATTTGTATTTTAGTTTTTTGTTATTGATTTTGTTTGTTATTTTATTTGATTGTTTTGATTTTAAGTTATTAGTTCATTGTTGTAATTGTTGTTTTTTTACTTTTGTTCATTTGAAATCAAATCATATGTTCTTTAGTTAGAGGTTAATATCTTACTCTCCAGTTGTTTGTTAGAGTTATGATTTTAAAATTTTGCCTATATGATCACATATGATTATGTTCTTCATATGACAGAGAACCAGTTAATGTTGTTTGTTAGAGTTATGATTTTATAAGTTTTGCATGTATGATCACATATGATTATGTTCTTTATATGGCAAAGAACCAGTTGATATTGTTTGCAAGAGTTATGATTTTTACATCTTCCATGTATGATCACATATGATTATGTTCTTCATATGACAGAGAACCGGTTTATGTTGTTTGTGATTAATGATTTTTACATTTTCCATGTCTGATCACATATGATTATGTTCTTCATATGACATAGAATTTATTTTTTATGCAGTCTCCGAGACTGAGATGTTGGGCAAAATTGGAACCTTGAATGTATCAAAGAAGGATAAATATAGTGCATCAATAAATGTTATACCAAATGTCCATGAAGGAGTTAAACCGGTTGTTGGTTCAATGTTTCAAACCATTGGTGAGTGCATCGATATGTATAGGAAATATACAGATTATGCTGGCTTTGATATAAGGCGATCTACAAAACACAGCTCTAAAGACAAATATGTCAGGTTGAAATATTTGGTATGTCATCGATCTGGTGTTCCTAACAAACGTTCTGTTGATAGCATGGATGTTGGTGAAAAACGAAAGGTGCTTCGTAACTCCAACTTCAAAGTAACTGGTTGCAAAGCACAAGTTAGATTTCATAGGGTTAATGGTACATCACAGTTTAAGCTTTACTATTTCCATCCCAATCACAATCGTAATTTGTTAGATGAGAGTGATAGAATGCTATCTCGAAATAGAAGGCAAATGAAGTTTTCAGATAAGAGGCTTGTATATCGTGTAGCAAGGGCAAATATTGGGGCCTCCAAAGCACATAGAATACAAGCCTGTTTGAAGGGTGGTTATGAGGAAGTTGGTTGTAGTAGGAGCGACTATAAGAATTTTACGAGAGATTTCAATACTTTTGTTGGTGCTGGCGATGTTCAGATGGTAGTAAACATGTTCAATGAGCATGTGGTAAATGGGACGAACTTTGCTTTTGAGTTTAAAGTATGCGAAGGAAAACTTCAAGGTCTATTTTGGGCTGATGAACTCTCGAGGTTTAACTATTCAGAATTTGGCCATCTTATATCATTTGATGCCACGTATCGTTCAAACAAGTAAGTTTTTGTTGTGTATTTTTATTGTTTCGCCTGTTATGTTCTTTGTTTGAATGTGTTACTTCATATATTTACTTTTGTAGGCATTGTATGGTCTTTGTACCATTTCTTGCTATTGATAACAACAAGAGTTCGGTTGTTGTTGGTTCTGGCATTTTGTGGGATGAAAAACTTCCATCATACACCTAGTTACTGGAAACATTTATAAAAGTTCATGGTACTCAACCAAAGCTCGTCTGAACTGATCAAGATGTTGCTATTAGAGAGGCGTTTCCAATCGTTTGGAATGAATCAAAACATAGATTTTGTATGTGGCACATAATGAATAAGTTGCCAAATAGGGTATGAATTATTAGATTTTTTTCTTTTCATTCGACTTATTTATTTTATAATTACTAGCCTTTATTTCATTGACTTCATGTTTTGAGTGATTCATTGACTTCATGTTTTAAGTGACCATGTATGATTTATTCAAGTTAGCACAGACCTGTCGGTTAACACGGATTTCAGGAAGCGTCTTTTGAAGCTTGTTTGGAGTGTGTATTTGGGTCCACAAGAGTTTGAACTTAAATAGAATGCATTGATGGATAAATTTAATATGGAAGGCCACCCATGGCTGTCAGAGGTGTTTAGTATTTGATCTAAATGGATTCCTGGATACTTCCAAGATCTTCCTATGTGTGGTTTAATGAAGACGACATCGCATTCTAAGAGTTTGAATTCATTTTTTAAGAGTTTTTCACATCATGGGAATGATTTGTTGACTTTTATCTTATCTCATGATTCTGCAATGGACAAACAAAGAAACAGGCAATGTACTGATGAGCACGAGACCAATATTTCTATCCATAATTACAAGACTCTAAGGTTGATTGAAAGACACGCTGCCATGATTTATACGAAGATTGTCTTTTTTGATGTTCAAAAGCAAATAGTTAAAGAAGATCATTATTCTGCTCAATGGAATGTTGTTATTGAGAATGGGCACCAAGTATTCACAATAAGGGAAAAGGATGAAATGTTTAAAACGAAAGCAGAGTTTAAGGTATACTAATCATTAATCATCTGTAATTTTTGCTTATGTTAACAGTCATACTAATCATTAATCATATGTGATTTTTGCTTATGTTAACAGTCACACTAATCATTAATCATATGTGATTTTTTCTTTACAGGTTGTACAATTGATAGATGATGGATCATTGTCATGTTCCTGTCAACATTTTGTGTATTTTGGCATTCTCTGTTGCTACATATTCAATGTATTATTCAACATTGATGTTGATGAGATACCTACGCAGTATATTAGTAGGAGATGGATGAGAGGTGTTATCCCTATGGATGTTCTCCGAACTCGCCATATCCATGCCAGAAGCAAGAGCAATCTGACAAGTTGATTAATGATATCCAGTCTAAGTTTGATCAAATACTCAATAGCATTTATGGCGATAATGACAAACTTGCGTTGGTTTTGGAAAAATTTAGATCCATCAAGGATGAAGTTGCCCCTAACAAACCTTCAATATATGGTAAGGTTAACAAGGATGCTGAATTTGAGAAATTGTTGGGTGTCTCGAAGCCTATGACCATTGAAATACGTGCACTTGAGGGTATCAAAAACAAAGGATGTGGGACCGGTAAGCGCTTGATTGGTGCCGGTGAGAGAGCTATCAAAAATGCTCGACACAAGAGGAAGTGTAGAGGGTGTTGTTAGAGCATAAATATGTTGGATGCAAGATCATAGAAGAATGAATGTCAAAGTTCAAGAAAGTCAAAGCTGAAAGTCAACTCTCATGTGGAAGTCAAAGTCAATGTAATAAATGTCAAAGTCTTTCTATTTGTTTACTTTGGTTTTAAGTGTGTAGTTAGTTTTCTGTTGTTAGATATATGAGTAGTGTATTAGAGGTTGGTGTAAGAATCTGTGGAACTTACTTGTAACTGAGATAGCATTTGCAGAGCTGTAGAGAGAGAAAGTTAGTGAGAAAATGCATTATGTACGAGATCTTGATTTGAATTGAATAACAGGTTGGATAATAAATATGTAATCATCTTGATCTTGTTTGTGTGTGATTAAATCAATAAGAACTTGATTAGATTGGGACTATCAATTGGTATCAGAGCAGATCCGATTTGAAATCAAGAAAATCAGATTTCGGAACTGTTTCATAGAAGTTCATATTCTATTTTGAGTTTGTGTTTGTTTTTCAAGTTGTAATTGTTTGATTTGTGTTCTAATTGTGTTTTACATTGATCTTGTATAGGTTAATTCGAGTTTTGCAATGTAATTCTTCATCAATTTGATGAATTTGTTGGTTTTATTATTCACGAGTCCGAACACTGTGTCATAGATTGATATGTAAATTTGAGTGAGTTTTGTTGAAAATCTTCGATTGTAATCTGTTCTAGATGTATTAGAGAACAATTTGTCAAAGTTTCAGTTTGTAATTCGAAGAATAGATAGGTTTTTGTGTAGATCAGATTGAATTTTCATTCGAGATCTGAAGAACTCGCAAGATATCTCAAGAACTCGCAGAACGTCTCAAGAACTCGCAGGAAGATTTCGTAGAATCAATGGATTTCGCAGATCTTTAGATTTCGTAGATTGTGTTTTTATGAAAATTATCAAGTGTAGAATTCGCAGATATGAGATGTGCGAATTGCATAGAATTCTCTAGCTAGTGTGTTGCGAAAAGCCATAGAGTTGCAATCCTTGTCTACGAAAAGTTTTTCAGGAATTTTTTTTAAAAAAGAGAAAATTCGCAGACATCTGTTTTGAGAAAGGTAGTTCAAAAACATTTTAAGGATAGAATTCGCAGAAGTCTCACTTGCGAATTCTATAGAATTCGTAGAAGTGTATCTTACGATTTCTTGTGCATAAAAGTGGTTTTAAATTTTTCTAAGTGTTGAATTCGTAAATAACTATCTTGCGAAAAGGTGTATACGAATTCTTGAATTGTTATTGTTTACGAATTCTGAAGTTGATATAGGTTGTATGCGAATTTTTGTTAACTTTGTGAAGTGACTTGCGAATTCTTATTGAATTTCTCTTGGTTACGAATTCTGGAGTCACAACTTGTGCGAATTCTAATTCATTTGTGCTTATTTGCGAATTCTTAGTGCTTCTAAGTAATTTGTGAATTCCATACTTGTAGATTATTTTTGGAAATTTCATTTATGATAATCTTCTGTATTTTTGTGATTTCAAATTGGACTAACGATCAGTTTCAAGTTTCTTATTGAATATTTCTTTAACATGATGACTTCAAAGGACGCTCTTTCAATTGGAACTGATGTCAAGCCTCCTGTTCTATTCAAGGATGAATATGAACAATGGAAGGATCGTTTTCTAGACTTTGTCGACCGACATGCAAATGGGAAAAATATTCTGCTATCAATTATTGAAGGTCCAATGATACCACCAACTGTGGAGATACCAGATGATGAATCATCTGATAGTGAGGATGGAGATGAGGACAGAGTGAGAAATATGAAAACAATTCCGAAGGATTATGCACAATACTCAGATGAGCAGAAAAGTCGTTTCAAAGCTGATAAACAAGCAAAATCTCTTCTGTTACAAAGTATCTCGAATGAGATTTATATTAAGATCGACAGCTACAAAGCGAACGCGAAAAAGATGTGGGATCAGTTACAAAAGATGGTGATAGGTTCCAAGGTTGGAAATCAAATGAAAGTGGCCAACTGTATAAACAACTATAAAGAGTTTAAGGCCAAAGAAAATGAAAGCCTCGAGGAAACTTATGAGAGATTCGTGCTTCTTCTAAACGAACTTTCAAAGAACAAAGTCAAGAAGAAGCAGATTGAGAACAATGTCAAGTTCCTCAACATTCTGTAGCCGGAGTGGAAGAAGCACACTCGCAGAATGAAACAGATGAAGGATCTAAGTGACATTCCACTACACGAGGTTTATGAGACTTTACGCCAAAATGAAGAAGAGGTTGAAGAGAAAAGAGCTGAGAAGAAGAAATCTAAGAAAACAGCTGACCCTATTGCTTTAGTAGCTGGCCAGAAGGAGACAGAAATGAAAGAAAAGAAGAAAAAGAAGAAGATTGTGATTCCCAGTTCTGATTCTGAGTCTGAATCTGATAGTGATGATGGAGAGAATCTAAAGCAAGCTATGCTTTTATTGACCCCGTGCATTTCAGAAGAAGTTCTACAAGAAATGGGGTTCTAATTCTCAAAGGTATTCCTTGTCCGGATCAAAGAACCATGAACATCGGGAAAGAGTTGAAGGAAAAAGATTTGAGGAGAAAAGGTATGTGTAAAGAAAGACTGAAGAAAGAAAGAAGTTTGTGAATGATTATACTGGTGCTGAAAAGAAGACAGATGACCTGATCAAATGCTACAACTGTGGTAAGGTCGGTCACTACGCAAAGGACTGTCGGAAGCCCAAAGTTAGAAATTCTGAATATTACAAGAACAAGATGCTCTTGGCCAAGCAACAAGAGGCTGGCAAGGCACTCATGGCTGAAGATGAGTTCTGGTTAGATCATTCAGATGTTGAAGAAGAGAAGGAAGAGACAACCCATATGTGCTTAATGGGAGATACGGTGAAATATGATGACAGTGATGAAGAGACAGCTAATGAGGTACTTAATCTTTCAAAATCTGATTTTATGACCAAAATGGAAGCCATGATGGTAGAACTTCAAGATCTTCAAAATAAGCTGAAAAAAGGAAAAAAGCAGAATTGCAAAGAAAAATCAAAAGATCTTTGATCTTAACAAAGTAGTTGTTGGGAACAAAGATTTAATTGATTCTCTAAACAAATCTGTCTATAATCTTAAACAAGAAAAAGAATGTTTTGAAAGTAAGATTTCTGATTTTGTTTCTAGAATTTCTAAGTCTGATTCAGAAAAGCAATAATGTGTTCTAAAAGCTTTTAAACTGCAGGTTGAGAAAAAGAATTTAGAGAAAAAGGTAAATGGTTTGGAAGCGAAATTATATGCACGAGGCAAACAGATCAAACCATTTTCCTAAACACCCCTAATGAAGAGGCTGATTTTAAAGAGAAATGGGGACTCGGTTACGATAACCCCCATTACTTAAAGAAAGCTATCATAAAACAACCAACACTGTACAATTTTGATTTTCTTTTTGCTGCTGGTAAATATCATCATTTAAAACCCAAATTTGTTACCAAGTCATCGGATGAGGTTGAGGCTAAAGAAGATGAGAAATGAAAGAATTTAAAGAAAATGCAACTATCATTCTGCTATCAAAAGTTGAATGATAGTTATCTTTCTGAAAAACCAAAGGTTCTTTCAAATGATTATTTTGCTAGCTATTCTACTTCTGAGATGGAGGCAAAACCAGTTAATCTAAAATTTATATTCCTCCACTTATTCTAGAAAGCAAAATTATTGATCTTGAAAACGCTTTATCTGATGAAAGAATATTGGTTGATTTAGAACAAAATGTATT
Source organism: Arctium minus (assembly GCA_954870635.1). Classification (NCBI taxonomy): domain Eukaryota; kingdom Viridiplantae; phylum Streptophyta; class Magnoliopsida; order Asterales; family Asteraceae; genus Arctium; species Arctium minus. The sequence goes on along the minus strand of OX941089.1, from coordinate 28,057,179 downwards.
TTCAACTGTAATAAAGAACATTGTTTTCAAAGTTGAATCTCAAAAGTGTTCTAAGTCTTCTAACGCACCTCAAACCTCTGAACCTGATTTTGATGACTTATTTGCGTCTGCAAATGATTTTTTAAATTCTGATGAAGGGTGTATTGATGAGATTGATATGTTTGAATTTAATGCTAAACTTCCAGATCATTCTACTTTTGTCATAAATGGTGAAGTTTTACCAAGTGTGCATGAAATAGGTGAATCATCAACTAAGGTTGATGAATAAGTTTATGTGAATGTCGATTACTATGCAAAAGGTAAGAAGCAAAAGAAACGGCGCTCACAGAAACAAACTAACACTGGTAAGCTAAAAGAAAGACAATCTCATAAATCTGATTTTCCTAACAAATCTAAATCTTATGTTTCAGAGTTGAAAGCTAAAAGGTCTGAAGGACGAAAAGAATGGCGACCAAAACAGAATGTTGATGAGCAGATTCTATTCCTGATACTATTTGTAATAGATCTAATGGTATTTGTTCTGATGTAGTTGGTACTATTGCTTCAAATAAACAAAACCTTGTAATTCCTTACAAGAGATATACAATAAAGCAATTACTCCAATTATCTCGAACTACTACTACAAAATCTAAATATAGACGGAATAATTTTGTTTCTCACCAATATTCTGATGATTGGTTTGGTACTTATCATGTTTATTCTTCTAAGTCATATGCTTCAAAGATTTTTCAAAAGGTCAGAGGATCCATATACAAATGGATACCAAAATTTTGTGCTAATTCGTTAGGACCCACTTTTAAATGGGTACCTAAAGTTGTTATTCCCTAATTTCTCTTATGCAGACCCGTCATATGTGGTACTTGGATAGAGGTTGTTCCAAGCATATGACTGGGCAAAAAGATTTATTGTCTAATTATACAGAGAAATTCTGCGGTAATGTAAGTTTCGGCAACGATTAGTTTTCACCGATTCTAGGCTACGGTGATGTGGTTCAAGATAATGTGACGATAACGAAGGTGAGTTATGTGGAAGGATTAGGGCATAACCTGTTCAGTATTGGCCAGTTCTGCGACAAAGATCTAGAGGTAAATTTCAAGGCTAAGCGATGTTCTGTACGTACTGAAGATGGAAAGGAACTCTTGGTCAGAACGCAAAAGTCTAACCTCTACACCATTAACCTGTCAAAAGTCCATACTGACAATCAGGTTTGTCTACTGTCAAAAGCCAGGCTGCAACAAAGTTGGTTATGGCATCGACAACTTTCTCACCTGAATTTTCGTTATATCAATAAACTGGTCATGGGTAAGCTAGTAAAAGGACTTCCTGCGCTGAAATACGAGAAAGAACACCTATGCGCATCATGTGAGAAAGGAAAGATGAAGAGTGTTGCACACAAGCCTAAGCCTGAACAAAGTACTAGTTCTCCACTTGAATTGCTTCACATGGATCTCTGTGGTCCAATGAGAACGCAAAGCATAGGCGGCAAGAAATATATCTTAGTTATTGTGGACGATTATTCGCGATATACTTGGGTCAAATTTCTGATATCTAAAGATGAGACTCCCGATGTCATCATCAGTTTCTTAAAGACTACCCAAGTAAATCTACAAAAGCCAGTCAAGCTTCTAAGAACAGACAACGACACAGAGTTTAAAAACAAAACAGTTGCAGATTATCTCGAATCGGTCGGGATAACACATCAATTCTCTGTTGCTCGAATGCCAGAACAGAATGGAGTAGTAGAAAGACGAAACCTAAGCCAATCCGATCTACCTCTGTTTCTGTGGGCAGAAGCTGTTTCGACCGCATGCAATACACATAATCGGTCCATAGTACATCGCCGGTTTAGTAAAACACCTTATGATTTGATAAACAATCGTACACCTAGCATTAAAAATTTTCATGTTGTTGGATGCAAGTGCTTCGTATTAAATGATAGAGAGAACCTGAACAAGTTTAGACCAAAGGCTGACGAAGGCATCTTTATTGGTTACTCTAAAACATCTGCTGCATATCGGGTGTATTTGAATAAGTCCAAGACAGTGATAGAAAGCGTTAATGTTACATTTGATGAGGAGGTGGCTTCTGAACAAAGCAGTTCAGAACCCGTACTAATAGGAGTTTTAGTTTCTGGACAGATCAGTCCAGAACCTGCGGTTAAAGAATCTAATTCTGATAAAGCTTCCACTTCTACATCACACTTATCTGAATTAGATTTATTGTTTGAATTTTTCTATGATGAGTTTCTAGGATCTAAATTGCCTAAATCTGTTGTGGTTAACAGGTCTGAAGATTCAACGACTAATCATCCAACTACTTCGGATGTCTCTACTGAACTAGTTCCTCCGAGTGAGACAGAAACTCCAGTTCAAACAATTACTCCTTCAGTTGAAGTTGCACCTGAAATTGTTGAACCACAAGTTACTACTTTAGTTGGTTGCACTGTGATGGATAATCAACAGACTCAACAAGTTGTCCCAACTGAAACTTCTGTACAAGAAACTTCAACTGCACCCCCAATAAATGCTGAACAAGAAGAAGAATACAATGGATATCTCGATGATAATCATGATCAATCTACATCGAATCCACTCCCTCACGAACATAAGTGGACCAAAGAGCACCCGATAAGCCAGATAATTGGTGATCCAAGTTTACCGGTGCAAATTAGGTCTACAACTTTGAATATGTGTATGCATGATTCATTCCTGAGCAAGATAGAGCCTACTCACATATCAGAAGCTCTAGCTTACTCGGATTGGGTGACTGCCATGCAAGAGGAGCTGAACCAGTTCGAAGCTTTAAAAGTCTGGAGATTTGTACCAACACCTGAAGGTAAATCTGTAATTGGTACAAAATGGGTATTCAAGAATAAAAAGGACGAAGATGGTATCGTAATCAGAAACAAAGCACGACTTGTTGGAAAAGGCTATAGGCAAGAGAAATACATTGATTACGACGAGACTAACACTTCGATGGCACGCATTGAAGCGATCAAAATGTTTCTTTCGTATGCTGCTCAAAAAAACTTCACAGTCTACTAGATGGACGTGAAGACTTCCTTTTTAAACGGCATTCTTAAAGAGGAAGTCTATGTCTCACAACCTGAAGGCTTTGTGAATCCAGATAAACCGGATCATGTCTACCTCTTGGATAAATCACTTTACGGTCTTAAACAAGCGCCTCGAGCCTGGTATGAGGTATTATCAAAGTTTTTGGTCAAGTCGGGCTTCACAAAAGTTAAAATCGATACTACTTTATTAATTAGAAAGGAAAAAGTCGTTATCATTCTTATTCAAATATATGTGGATGATATAATATTTGGATCAACAAATCCTAAATACTGTAAGAATTTTTCAAACCTCATGGTGTCTAGATTTCAAATGAGTATGATGGGAGAGATGAACTTCTTTCTCGGATTACATGTAAACAATTTTCAACAGGGATTTTTATAAACCAAGCTAAGTTCATTTTTGATATTCTTCGGAAATTCAAAATGGAAACTTGTAAACCTATTGGAATCCCGATGGCACCAGGAACTAAGATCGGCGCTGATCCTTTGGGTAAAGCAGTCGATGTTAGAACCTATAGAGGGATGATCGATTCTTTGATGTATATTACTTCAAGTAGGCCAGATATTATGCTTTCTACATGTCTATGTGCAAGATATCAGGCTAACCCCAAACAATCCCATATGTCTGCAGTTAAGCACATATTTAGATATCTGAAGGGCACTGCAAATCTTGGTATGTGGTATCCTAAAGATACAAGTTTTGAACTGACAACCTACTAAGATGCAGATCATGCAGGTTGCATGTTGGACAGGAAGAGTACATCGGGTCATATATAGTTTCTTGGAGATAAACTCGTTAGTTGGCCATCAAAGAAACAACTGTGTGTTTCAACATCAACGGCTGAGGCAGAGTACGTTGCTGCTGCAAGCTGATGCTCTCAGGTGTTGTGGATGAGGACGCAACTACGAGATTATGGCTTCAAATTCGAAAAGATTCTGATTTACTGTGACTCAAAGAGCGTTATTGCTATATCAGCAAATCCTGTTCAGCATACAAATACCAAACACATAGATGTACGATATCATTTTATAAAAGATAATGTCGAAAAAGTTATTATAGAACTTTATTTTGTAAACACTGATTATCAGCTTGCAGATTTATTTACCAAGCCTTTAGATGGAAAGAGATTTAATTTTCTTGTCTCGAAACTTGGTATGCTAAATCTCAAGACATAATCTGTGATTACCTATTAAAGTTTTTCTTATTGTTATTTTTCTTCATTTCTTTATTTTTATTCTGAAAAGATATCTACACTGAAAGGTATTCGTGATTTCAGGGGGGAGTTAGAGAAGATGAAAAGTTGATCTACATTTTTTTAGGGGGAGTTCATATATTTTTGCATTATTAACTGATTAATTTTTCTGATGCATATATACAGGGGGAGTTAGAGTTGAGAATAAGGAGTATGAATTATGACTTCTGATTACTTCAGATCAGAACTCGTACATTCAATGTTTTACTGTTTTATGTCATTTTATTTTTCAATAAATTTTGTGAATAAAGCTTTGCACTTTGACTACTTTGTGACTTTTGCAGAATTGAGAGGAAGCTTAAATGATCATATCTTTATGACTTACAGCTGACTTTATGAGATTTAAGTTGAGCAAAAAGGTTTATTTCTAATCTTAATCTCATACATGTCTGAAAGAAGGACAACTTTCAGATATGAAAACATGTTTTTTTAAATGTTCAAACCACTTATAATTCTTAAACGTTTTCATAAATATAGACGTGTGATTTTAAATATTTTCGTGTTATTTGTGCTTTCATGATTAACAAACCGTGTGTTTCCGAAGATTAATACTTGTGTATTATCTTTTCCATATACTTTCAAGTTTTCACACACACCGGTTTAATTTTTTTGTTGAAAATGTTCTTACCATGTCTCTAAATTGAAACAAATTTTCGATGGTAAGACACCCCGATTGTTATTCAAAGTTTGAGCGTGATTTCATTTTGAAACGTTCTTTCAAGAATGTCTATATCTTGTTTTGTAAGACAAAAAAATCCAATTTTTGCTGACCTAAGCTTTAATTGATAAATCATTTGATTCTGATCATTTTCATACAATGTCATATTTTCAAACAAGTTTCTTCTATTCATTTCATTCATTCAATATAATATCTTCAATGTTTAAAATGCTCAAATCTTCATGATTATCTTTCTGAGCATATAGACATCTGACTTGTATTTCTTATCTTGTGCTTTACCTGAAAGGTTAAATCAGTTGAGCAACATGTTATTTTAGGATAATATGGGTTCATTGTGTTAGGACTTAAATGAAACTTCTATGGATTCACGTTAACCAGTGTTTCCTACCCAAGAAATTAATCCTTTAGTGATCGAGTGTGAGGAGTCAAATATTGAGTGTGGGTTGAGCGATGAGGTAAAATGAAAAGAGAGTTTGGTTAGCAGTGAGCTCAATGATTAAAAGAAATAGGGTGAGAGAACAAAGTAAAAGAATATTAAACTCTGTACCAACTACTTTCTGAGCCGGGCAACCACATTACTAGTGTTTCACAATTTTTTGTGAACATTATTGAAACAGGCACCTAGCCCTTGCCAACTCTTGATAAAAACCCCACCATCTACTCATTTTCTTCTCAACAAGAAAATGTTTCATATTTTCAAGGGGAAGCAACACATATGCTATCTGATTTTCAATTGGAAAATCTGGATATTGAAAAAAAAGGAAGTCTGTCCCACCTTCGCACTTCGATCATGCACAATTGAGTCTATGTTTAACTGTTGTTGTCTCAATGGTTTACACAATTTTGATTCTTATAAAAAGCAATCATCATGTGCTTAATTCTTTTAAACACTTGCACAAACACACAAGGAATATTTTTTCTTGTCATAACATTCATAGAAATATCTTTGTGGTGTTTCAAAGATTGAATGGAAGCCCTGGGGAGTGAACATAACAAAATCTCCTTTCCAATATGTATTCGTTACACACAGTGACTTCGTGTTACTGACAGACATCTTAACTGATTCATTTGTTGATTCAGGAGTTACACTCATAATTTGTCTGAATTTGCAAAGATTCGGATGAATATCTTCTTTGGATCGAGAGATGTTCAATGGCTCAATATAAAAGATCAGTGATCAGAATAGCATGTCAAAGACATTTCTTGGTGAAAGTTTTGATGATTTCATGCCTCATTCATCAAAAAGGGGGAGACGGTATCAAGAAATGTATGATTCAGAAATATTGTAGACAGGGAGAAGTTTGAGAAAGTTTATTGAAAGTTGAAAGATAAAGTTCAAAGAATTATGAAGATAAGTTGATTTTCCAGAATTTTTCTTTGAAGATAATTTTGTCAGAGTAAACCAAGTTGAACATGAAAATAATTTCTTTCTGAAGTCTAGAAAGAAGTTTTATAATCTTAAGAGATAATGTTATTATTCTTGAAGAGTATATTCAGAGACTTTGGGGAGATTTCTGAATGTTTGAAGATTTCTCAAATGACTATTTTTTTTTTTTGCTAAAGATAATCTTGTTTGAAAGAAGTCTACAAAGGGGGGGGGAATGAATTGCTAAATCTTTGAGAGATGATCTTGAATCCAAAGGGGGAGAATGTAGAGCATAAATATGTTAGATGCAAGATCATAGAACAAAGAATGTCAAAGTTCAAGAAAGTCAAAGTTGAAAGTCAACTCTCATGTGGAAGTCAAAGTCAATGTAATAAATGTCAAAGTCTTTGTATTTGTTTACTTTGGTTTTAAGTGTGTAGTTAGTTTTCTGTTGTTAGATATATGACTAGTGTGTTAGAGGTTGGTGTAAGAATCTGTGGAACTTACTTGTAACTGAGATAGCATTTGCAGAGCTTTAGAGAGAGAAAGTTAGTGAGAAAATGCATTATGTACGAGATCTTGATTTGCATTGAATAACAGGTTGGATAATAAATCTGTAATCATCTTGATCTTGTTAGTGTGTGATTAAATCAATAAGAACTTGATTAGATTGGGATTATCAGGTGCGGTGAACTTACAAACCACGACTCTCGTAATTGTCCAACAAAGAAAGGAATTACCGAGTAGATTGGTTATTTTACTCGTATTATTGATTAAACTTGATTTAGACAATTTAAACGCTTGTTTTGGTTATTGTTTGCTTTAATTAATATTTGATTTATGTTATCTACAATTTTAAGTTTAAGGTTATGTTAGGATCAATATGTAAAATCGTTAGAAGTTGTATAAAACATATTAAAAAAGAAAGACCTCAAAAATCACATATGATTTTATATACTAAAAGTTGGTTATAATGTATGACTACTATGCATCTTAACAAAATCATATGTGATTATATATGGGTTGGAATTCTATTCTAAATCACATATGATTAACTACTAAGTGATATGGAATTCTATTCTAAATCATAGTAGTAAGACAATGTTACAGTCTTTCTAGATCACATATGATTTACTAAGTGATACTAAAAAAATTCATCGTATAATATCAGATTGTAAAACAATATAACTGTCCTTATAAATCACATGTGATTAATAACTAAGTGACATCAGATTGTTAAACAATATAACAATTCTTATAGATCACATATGATTTACTAAGAGATATCAGATTGTAAAACAATATAACCCTCCTTATAGATCACATATGATTAATAACTAAGTGATCTGAAAATGCTTTATCATAAATGATCAAATTGTTTAACTAAGTCATATTACTAGCAACATTCCAAATAAAACAAGATCACATATGTGACATATTCATACTAGAAATATCCCAAACAAACATCAGAATTCACATATATCGTTCAGTTATCAAAAGCATTGAACAAAATCCTATAGTATCAACACAAGTTTTCCAACACAAACTAAACCTCCCAAACGTTATACTATCAACTAACACCTACGCCAACCATTCTTCCTTTCTTTTCGTTGCCTCTTGAATCAACTTTTTTGTTATCTTAACATCTATTTTTAAGAATGATGAAGATTGGCTTATCACTTTGTACTTCAAAGTGTTAATGCTTGACAGAAGTATCTTCCACAAATATTTCTTCCTCAACTTGTGTAGTTGGCTATCTTGTGCTCCATACTCCTTATCAAGTCCACAATCATACTTGCTAATCGTCTCACCTTTGTACGTTTCCATGTGCCTCATGACAAAAATTCCACAGTCAATGAAGTTGTTCTTTGTTCTCCACTTCATTCTATATCGATTTGGTTTCACTTTCGACGTGCTATTGACTCGAGGATGTTTCAGCACCTTCAAGTATTCCACCAATGTTTTTTTTGCAATACATGATATATAATATATAAGTTATCAAATCTTTTGTTTTATACTTCTACATTAGTTTTTCTAACGTTTTATTCTTACCAATACATTTGGAACCTCTCCATATTTCACATCATTTGGCACATCCGTTGAGCTATTATCCAATATTACAAAGCTTGGATCTTTTAGGTTGAAAACTATTAAGTAGAAATGTGTTGACTTTTTCATTAGAAAGAAAAGTCGTGGAAAAAATAATACATAATTAGTTAGCATATCTAAACATCATTGTACCACATTTACCCAACTAACATAAAATTTTAATGATACTTCTGTTATGCATACCATATCAACATTTCTGAGAGAAGACATTTCATTCATGTTTGTCATTGAAGCCTCCATACTTGATGTAAATGCTGCCATATTCTCCTTCTCTATTTGTAGCATTTCTTCGGTCTACATATTTAAACCCACATATTCATGTTTGTAATATTTTCTAAATAATCTTAATTTAGTTGATAATTGTAGTCGTACGTACCATTGTTGTTGTTGTTGTAAAGAATAGCCGATGTGGTGATGAGTTGTTTCTGAATTTCTCTTCATTGTTAAGGATTATTAACCATAAATCAATAACAGAAGCATTTATGGCAGTTTCTGGTGCCATGCTTTCAAAAACCATTTTAGGTGCCTGTTCCCCGGTAATAGTCTTGAACACGACATCCCTTACATTTTGAAGATAACCATGTATTAAACATATATGATTAGATATACATAATCATAGTTTGTTCCTAACAACAATATTCATTTATCAAATCTAACCACATACACAATCTTTACATGTATTAAATCATATATGATTAGATATACATAATCGTAATATGTTCCTAACAACAATATCCATGTATCAAATCACATATGATTAGTTATATATAAGCATATGTACAAGCCTTAAATCACATATGATATCTTAGTGCAACCCAGATTCTAACCACATGTACAATCCTAACATAACATATAAATACTACGTCACATATGATCTTTCATTGAAACACAGATTCTAACAACATTATTTATGTACCAATTCATCAAAATGTTCTAACTATGGAACATATATGCATATGTGCATACTGGTGTGTTATTATTAATCATATGTGATTTAAACCATTATTGATTAAATCAATTGTGTGTGCTTATTGATCATATGTGATTAAAGCAATTGAGTGTGTACGTTTAACGTTATTAATAACTAAACGAATTTATGTTTCACTTACATCTTGTCCTCTTGCATGGCAAACATCCAATCAACCATCATCTTTTCATCTTTTGTTACTGCTGCATTTACGTCCACCTTTCTGTCCAAATATGGGGAGCACATTGGCAGTGCAACCTTTATCTCACATCTTCCCCCATTAATGGGATCTGGTGTTATATATTCTTTTTTTGCCTCTTTCATCTTCTCTCTATTCACCTTCAACTTTACGGTCAACTTCTCTTTACAAGGCTCTCGTTCCTTTTGTTGTTCCGTAACAGCTTCTCCCGTCACAACCTTCTCTGTCACAGCCTTTTCTACCACAACCTTCTCTGTCACAACCTCTCCCGTATGTTGAATATCTTCACCGAATAATTGTGTTAAACCAAGGCCGAAACTTGGTTTTGAAGGTATTACTGCAGATGGTTCTTTTTCCCCTGTTCTTCCTGCAAATAAGAAATTACATGAATCAATAACATCTGGTTGTTCCAAAAAACTGTGTGAAAGTCTCAAATTGATGTTGCTCACCTTTTGTTTCTGTTGTATGGTCGATGTTTAACTTTGCAACAATAAGATCAAGTTGATCTTGTACATTCCCTTCTTCTATTACATCTTCCCCACCTTCTGTCTCTATCGTTTCTTCAATACCCACTCTATTATGAATGTTTACCTCTTCGTCGTGAACATCAACTTGATCCTGTTCATTCCTTTCTTGAATTTCCAGCCCACTTTTTGTTTCTATTGTTTGTGGTACAACGAATGTACTGTCAATGTTCAAATCTTCAGCATGAAGATCATCTTGATTTTCTACATTCCATTCTTGAGTTGTATCATCAATACTCAAATCTTCGACATGTATTGTCGCATCTTCAACATGTGTGGTTGTTTCAGCTTCACCTTCCACATCTTCTGTTTGTACTCTGTCCACTGTATCAGTTTCATTCCTTTCTACATTTTCAGTAACATCTTTTTGAACAATCATCATCTCAGCCTGCTTTTCTCTCCATTCATCAAGCTCTGCCTTTCCCGGAAACTTAGTTAATGCTTTTTCCAAACTTCTATTGAATAACATTTTCAACGATGTCACCTTCTTGTATGTCTCGTCTAATAAATTCAAATATCCCTATTTAGAAATTCCCAAATCATTATATGTTTCCACTATAAATCACATATGATTAAAAACACTATGATTTAGTAAAATAATGTTCATGAGTTAAATCATATATGATTGTTAACACTACCACATTGATCTTACCATAAAAGACAAACCATACTAGTATATGTTTCCACGGTAAATCACATATGATTATTAACACTATCATTTGGTAAAATAATGTTCATAAGTTAAATCACATATGATTGTTAACACTGCCATATTGTTTTTACCATAACAGACAAACCAAACTAGTATATGTTTCCACTGTAAATCACATATGATTATTAACACTATCATTTTGTAAAATAATGTTCATAAGTTAAATCACATATGATTGTTAACACTACCATATTATTATTACCATAAAAGACAAACCATACTAGCATATGTAACTATGTACCTTGAAATCAGATGGCGACGAAGGTGGTACTTCATTGATAATGTTGTCTGCCCCACGGTTATTTTCATTTTCAATTCCTTGGTTTCCATTGTATGATTCCTCAAAATCTCCAATTCCTAGACCTCCTGATTCCATCTCTGCTTCTACCCCCAGTCTCAAAAGGTCGGAAGACCATGATTTGGTTGTAGGTCTTTGTCTTATAATTTGAGGAATGGCACATTTGATGTTGTCCACATAGAGTAGCTGTAAAAATTTGTTAAATATTATTAACAATTGGAAAGAAATATTTGTGATTGAAGCTCATTAAGAATCTCAAAAACGTACCACTAGTGTTGTTAATGGACCATAAAAGAATGCATTACCATCATGTTCGCTCCAGGTGTTCTTGCAATACCTCAAACAAGTAACTATATACTCACACCAGTTGATGTCTTGAAACCTTCTTTCTTGTGACACTCGGGACAGGATGTTCAAGTCGTATAGTCCATTATATTTGCATTGTCCCATGGTGTTGCAAAAAAGAACAATCAAGTTCAGCTTAAAGTTCCGATCAACATCATTTGATAATACAATTTTTATACTCACATCGTTTGGTCGTATACCCTCTCTTTTGAACTTTCTTATCCATTTTGCTTTAATGTGAGCACCGTAATCTTATGTGTTGCACGAGTCATAGTTTATATGGCCCATTGGTGCTCCAATCATGTCCCGTATTGATTCTTCGGTTATGTGTATTGCACCATTTGAAGTATTCAAGGTCATTATGTACGGATCAAAATTTAGTGCAACATGAAGCCCAAGGTTTGATGGTATTCCATCCATCTTCATTCCAATTAGCCCTCCGAACCCCATTTCTCTTACGCATTGCTCCTGCTCAATTGATAATTGTAAGTTATTATATGTCCACGACACGTGTCACACAGAGATACTGCTGAGGAGTATGTAAACCTATAGGGTCGCACACAAAGAAAGTGTTTGTTTCCATTTGTAGAATCCCGGATTTAATGAAAATATGTGTTAAACTGTAATTATGATAATTACAGGGTGAAAACGTAATTATGTTAATTACGGGGAATTGTCTGTAATTATATTTTTAAGTTTAAAAGGATAATTATATATACTTATATAATTATATTTTAAAGTTTAAAAGGATAAATATATATATATATATATATACATATATATATATATATATTTAAATATTACAGATAATAATTAAACCTTATTTAATTATTAGTTGAATTATAGTCTAACTATAATTCTTCTGATACAAATAAGGGGTTAGGCTAAACCATTTGATAGACAATTGAGTTAGAATAACATTTCACAAAATACAGAAAAGAAACCCTTTTCTTTTCTGTAAAACACATATAGATCTAGGGTTATTGGGCTAGCACCCGGTGGAATTTCGCGTGTTCGTGTGTGGATACCGCCAGAGGAAACCTAGATTGGTTTCTAAGTGCTCAACTAGTTCAACCACAACAGATCTGAAAGGTACATCTCTAAACACCCTATGGTGTGGTTTAAAGTTTTAATTAAATACATCATTGGATCCATTTGGGTTTTAATTGTTTAGAAAAGTTTTCTAGGTTGTAACCAAAATTATTTTTTAATTTCCGTTGCGTATAACGGTTACAAATTGTTATTAAAACCCTACAGTGGTATCAGAGCCACTTTGATGTTATTTAATTAAAAGGGGAACAATGTTATTATAATGGCAAAATTAAAATATTGAGCCTAAATCTAATTGGACCAATTTTTGTTCTTTTTTTTTTTTTGAACCAAGGAAAGTTAAAAGAAAAAAAATTCCCAAAAGGCTTTAGCTGACAATTAAGAGAGTTTTTGTTTAAAAAAACCCTAAAATCTATCGCCTCCCTCTTTCTCTCCATATGGTCCCTCACGGTTTCCCTTCACCGGCTGTCGCCGGATTCCTGCGGTTTCTAAAAGCCGATCGCCGCCAGCCTTCATCGTCTCTTAAGTCCTTGGTCATCGATCTCGACTAGGTGCTTGGAAATATTCCCATGTTGTTGGTATGCCACAACAATTCCTAAACGATCGTGAAAAGGGGTGTCCAGGTCGCCGACTGTCAGTCGTCGGCCTGTGCGGTTGATGTCGGGGTCTTGGCCATCGCCTCTCTTTCAAAAGAAGAACCGTCGACCTTTGCCTCCATTCCGTCGGCCGCTGCCGGACGTCGCCGTTTTCGTCATAGTGACCACCTAAGGTCGATCGTGGTCTGTTGCCACCAATCTCCGGCGTTCGCCCTCCTTGCAAGGTGCGACTCTTTTGTTGGTCATCGTCGGCCGACTGCGACTAAGTGTCGTCGGCTGTCGTTCCTCGTTGTTGGGTTATTACCCTACATAGATGATCGAGACCCATCCCATGATTGATTCTTGTCTCGTTTATTTTTCATCTAAGGCCATCGACGATCGGCTATGGTTGATGCCACCGTCACCATGAACCACGACCATGGTCGTGGGTTTCTCGATAAACATCGATTGTTGAGTAACTAGTGGCTACTTTTTGAACACCGTGGTTGATTTTATTGCAAACTGGAAGATTTCCGGTTAGGTTCAATGGTTGTTGCCGTTTTCTGGTTGGGTCCAACGGCTGCTGCCGTATTTTTCCTTGTTCACCACACCGCCACTCCAAGCGGGTGGAGTTTGGTTTTCCCTTTTGTTTACAAGATTCCAATGCTAGACATCGAGCCAAACAACGGTTTATGGTCAAATCGTTGTTGCTGATAGTCTGGGTTCGTGCTAATAGTGGAACAGTGGTGGGACTAGGGCTTTGGCCCAAAGTTGCCGTCATCGGCTGCTGCCATTGTTCATAGAACTACAACTAAAGGGTTGTTTGATCGTCAGTTTCTTTCTTTACCTCACCATGGATAGTTGATTGCGTGATCCATGGTCAAGCTATCAGTGTTGTTGCCACATGATAGGATCAAGGTCTAGGACCATATGGCTTATCGGCCTAATCCACAACTTAAATTGTCGATTTTGTTTCGATTAGTTTGTCCCCAAAATTCAACGGTTTCGTGACTAATGTTTTGGGCCAAATCTTTAGTTTGGGTGTTGGACTCCGGCTAGTAGGCCCAAATATTTTTCACCCTAGCTTTCTTGTTGGACTTGTGTCCTAAACGACTTGATCGTAGGACGGCCCAAGGCCCGTTTTATTGGGTCAACTCTCTTTTGGGTTTGGTTTGTTAACCAACAGTTAAATTAGGTCAATAAATTTAAATTTGCCATATAATAATTTGTTCCAATTAAATTGGTCATTTAATTATGTTAATTATAAATCGGTCTTTTAATTATGTTAGTTATTTTGGCCGAATGTTTTATTTTATGTTTAAAATAAAATAGTATACGGATTGCCTCGTGAAGACCCGTGGTTTGGATTGGTTGTTTATTTTATTCATGGAAAATTAAAATGTAATAATTGCATGGGATGTATTTTTCGGTTTTAAATTTCCTAGATAGGAACAAATGTAAATAGAATAGACATGTTGTATTTTCTATTTTTCAAATCTGAAGACGACGTTCCAAGAGGTCGAGACGGAGTCCTTGGAGTTCACCAAGATGGCGAGGCCAGTGGGAGCTTGAAGACGTCCTTAAAATTGACCGTGGTTGTTTTATTGGCTCACAACACCACATTAGGAGCAAATCCATATATTATTGTTGTGATTGTTTATTTTGTGTTTGCTTTTATTTATTGCTTTATTATTGTTATAATAATTGCAAACGTTTTAAAATAAAATCAAACGCAAAATAAATTTTAAATCGGTAAATAAAATATGATATTCTATATTTGATATGTTTATCAAATTTAAACCGATTTAATAACATAAACTTTTAAAACAAGATTTTAGAGATAAAGTCAAACGTTTTAAAAAGGGAATTAGAATGTTTTCTAAAATTAAACCTTTTACAAAATGTAAATTTAACGCCACCCATTTAAGGTACTTGTCAAGCATACAGGATTCTGGGGTGGTCAGTGCTCAGCCAATCATGCCGGTTGAATGTAGTGTTAGACAAGGAGCCAAAATATTGAGATTTAAGTGGACAGTTGCTTGGCCATTCACTTAAATAGTCGTATTTTGGACGACCGATCCCAATAAACCCTAAGTCCAGTATTTAGGTGTGATCACGATACCTTAGTATGGTTTGTTTACTTAAGAATGTCATAAACAGTTGCTTGGCCATTTATGAGTATTTTCAAGGCGTTGAAGTGGGATTAAACGTGCCAATTTCAATATATGATATATTGAATAGGATCCCACGATATCTAAGAGTTATGTTGAACATAATTGGATGATGCCTACCTAAATAGCCTAATTCCATAGACAGTTGCTTGGCCATTTATGGAAGTAGGTGAAATATGGATCTTAGCTCAAATCAAATGATTTTGAAAGGTTAATCCATTTATTTGAGATATTAAAGTTACTAAAATTAAATCATGTTTTTGTAGATGTCTACCTCAGATTCAAACTCAAACAATTTATCCTAATTTACACTACGGTCAATCCTGGATAAGGAAAAATTGGACGGAACGAACTTCATCAAATGGTTTCGCTCCCTAAAGGGCAGTCCTTAGGTATGAAAAGAAGTTCTACATTCTTGAAAATCCCCCTCCAAATACTCCTGTCAGAAATGATCCAACTGAAGTCATAACTGCTTATGATAAGTACCAAGATGACTCTCTGATTGTTGGTTGCCTAATGTTAGCCACCATGACTCCCGAATTATTACGGGATCATGAAAACATGACTGCTTGGGATATGATATCTTCACTGAAGTCTATGTTTCGGCTACAAATAAAACGGGAGAGATTTGATACAATTAAAGCATTGTGTGCTTGTAAAATGACTGAGCGTTCGTCAGTTAGTACTCACATTTAGAAAATGAAAGGGTACTTTGACCAACTGACTCGTCTTGGTTTCCCACTGGGTCAAGAGTTGGAAATCGATATGGTTCTCAACTCTCTACCCAAAACATATAAACAGTTCATTAAGGGCTATAATATGAAAGGTTTGAATAAAACTCTCACAGAGCTTTACAGCTTACTTAAAACTACTGAGAAGGATATGAAATCCAAGTTGGGTTCAATCAAACCAAAACAGTCTTTGATGATCAAACCTGATAGTGGAATAATCAAGAAAAAGGGGGAGTTAACCAAGGGTAAAACACATGTTGGAAGATCCAGCATAGATTAGGGCAAAGGAGAAATTCCTGAGGTTGCAGTATGGTATAATTGTTTTCACCATGGGCACCAAATGAGAACTTATCCAGCCCGATTGGCAGAAATCAAAAAGCAAAAGGCTACCAGAGTCGAGCCTTCAAGTATGTTTACCATTTGATTTAATTCACTTCTGACTAAGTGTTACATATTGAGTATGATACTCATATTAGTACTACTTTTTCAGGAAATAAGAAGTGAAGAGAAGATGAAACCAGACCAAATGAAGCTAAGCTAGTTGTTGCTCAAAGGGACATATGATATGAACTTTCCAGATGGTCTTACATTAACACTTAGCAAGTGTCATCATGTACCTAATGCTACTAGGAATTTAGTTTCATTTTCTCAATTACAACGAACCGAATTTATGTTTTAGAAATAAATTTTCGTTTTATCTTAATAAATGTTTTATGAAATTAATAGTTGTAATTATAAATCATTATAACGAATTAAGCGGGGCTTAAAACTGATCTATTTGTGACATTTAAACAAGAAACACATAGCCAAACTCCAGGCGGACGGAGAGTTGGAATCATATGATGATTCATATGATACATGTGTATCTTGTTAGTCAAGATGACAAAAGATCCTTCAAAGGGTAAACCTTTAAGGGCCACAAGAACTATTAGGGGTTAACCATACTGATGTATGTGAGACTTATAGTTATGTCACAAGATACGGTCATCACTACTTCATTACATCCTACTGATAACTTCAGTATACATAGGTATGTTTGCCTAATAGAACAAATATAAAAGCTTTGAAATTTTCAAAGAGTTTTAGAAAGAAGTAGTGAGTATATTTGGAAAAGGATAAAGATGCTTCGGTTAGATCGAGGTCATGAATATCTAAGCCGATAGATCATCCTAGAGATTTTTGGGATTGTATCCCCGTTGACTCCTCACGGGACACCGCATCACAACGGTGTATCCAAGAAGACAAATAGAACCCTGTTGAACATGGTTCACTCTATGATGAATCTCACCACTCTGCCTAAATGTTTCTAGGATTATACCCTAGAAACAGTTGCCCAAATATTAGTTTATCTAGCAACCAACAAGGACCAATAAAACCCACTCTCTTAAATGAACTAGGAAGATCCCAAAGTTATCATATTTGAGAATATGGGGTTATAATGCTTAAGCTAAGCATAAAGCTTTTGGAAAGCATGATTCAAAGGTCCAAAAGGTACATTTTTATGTGATATCCAATTAGATATTGTTTCTACAGGTCTAGCGAGAACAAAAGTTTTGTTAACGCACCCTGGTGAGTTCTTAAGAAAATATTTTCTGTCAAGAATCACAAATGGGGACACAGTAGATCTTGAAGAAATTCAAGAACCACAAAGATGGGACGATGGTTGACACTGACATTCAACAAGATATTGAGCTTTAACAAACTGTTGAAGATAATAAAACGAGATACAAGATAATCCGAAGATCGGATTACTGATAAATGGCAAGATGCCATGAAGACTGATGTCAAAAGCCACATTCCTTAAAAGGAATATTGAGCGAGGACGTATACAAGGCTTTAAAACATCAAACCTAAAAGTGCAAGTTGCAAAAGTCCATTTATGGACTAGAACAATCATCTCGTAATTGAAATCTTGTATACAAGAAGGTCAGTGGGAGCATAACAATATTCTAGATCCTATATGACATCCCAATGCTTGAAGGTGTAAAATCATGGATTAAGATAGTACTTCGCGATGAAGGATCTAGAAGAGACAAAGTCCTTGGTATAAAGATCTCTCTCGTAACAGATCAAAATGCTTAATTAGATTAAGGAAAAGTACATACATTGACAAGATCTTGAAACACTTCAAGATGAAGGGTTCCAAGAAAGGAAACTTGCCAATAGAACATAGTGTACATCTGAGTATAACTCAGAGTCCTAGCACTAAAGAGGACATGAACCGTATAAAGGGTGTTCCCGGTGTTTTCAGCCAACTGTTCAAACATGTATGCCATGTTAATGTACTAAGAC
This sequence comes from Arctium minus, assembly GCA_954870635.1. Classification (NCBI taxonomy): domain Eukaryota; kingdom Viridiplantae; phylum Streptophyta; class Magnoliopsida; order Asterales; family Asteraceae; genus Arctium; species Arctium minus. The sequence continues at coordinate 28,038,835 of OX941089.1, read as the reverse complement.
CGGATGTCTCATATACCCTGTGTATGACGAGCAGATATTAGTCAAACCAAGTGATGTTCACTGTATAACAATGAAGAACATTATGAGGTATCTAAGGATAACTAAAGATATGTTCTTACTATACAACGGTTAGGAAAGAGATCTGTGTGTTTGAGGATGCATAGATGCTAGTTTCCAAACCAACCTTAATGACTTAAATTGTAATAGGGATATATGTATTGAACGGATGTACTATGAGCTATAAGAGCTTACATACAAATCTACTTGTCAAGCCTATGTCTCAAAACAAACATGATGTTCATGTTATAGGCTTAAAGTTTTTTTTATTGAATAATAATTTTAGTAAAACTTTAAACTTTTTGGAACATTAAAACAGTTATGTTTTTATCTGATATAGCATACTGGTATGAGTATATACATTAAACATTCATGTGTTCTTTATTAGCATGTTTAAGTATCCTTAAATGAATATTGTGATCATTTATTTAAAACTGTCCTTGATCACTTATTACTAGGGGACTAGTAATAAATCAAGATCATTGTGAAGTCTGGTCATAGTCCAAGTTGGAAGTGCACTAGGTGCAACCAGAGTCACATGCACTTGTCGGAGCACAAGGCGTTGGACAAGACCTACGGTCAAGATCACCTCATAGAACGGCGTCATAAGGTGAGTCTTGAAATAGTACAACACTATTTATCCTCAGACCTGAGATGTGCAATGGGATCTAATACACAAGGATTGTTATACTTTGATATAGTCTAACGTTACCCTTGACCGGGTAATCATAAGGGCTATATTAGGTATAATATGAATTGCGTAGTTAATCGTGTACATGCAATATGGGATTTGCTCCTCTCAAGATGAGAGAGATATTTCTGGGCCCCTCGATTACATATTCTAATTTACATGCATGAACAAGTGGATTAGTTAGACTAATGACACTTGTATAATCAAATATGTTGGGATCGAGAAACACAATCTTTGAACTATAAATGATGAGCTAGATCTATGCATTAAGTTCAAAATAAAATATCGTGAAGCAAAAGTATAATGAATGATTCTACTATATGATTGATTATATCAATCAAATTGCTCGAAGGTAAAAGCACATTTACATAGCCTTGGGGGCGGTGACGTGTTGCTAGACGCTTACCATCATCTGTGTTACTGTGTATCGTGTGCAAGTGGGAGAATGTAAGTTATTATATGCCCACGACACGTGTCACACAGAGATACTGTTGAGGAGTATGTAAACCTATAGGGTCACACACAAAGAATGCGTTTGTTTCCATTTGTAGAATCCCGGATTTAATGAAAATATGTGTTAAACTGTAATTATGATAATTACAGGGTGAAAACGTAATTATGTTAATTACGGGGAATTATCTGTAATTATATTTTAAAGTTTAAAAGGATAATTATATATACTTATATAATTATATTTTAAAGTTTAAAAGGATAATTATATATATATATATATACATATATATATATATTTGAATATTACAGATAATAATTAAACCTTATTTAATTATTAGTTGAATTATAGTCTAACTATAATTCTTCTGATACAAATAAGGGGTTAGGTTAAACCATTTGATAGACAATTGAGTTAGAATAACATTTCACAAAATACAGAAAAGAAACCCTTTTCTTTTCTGTAAAACACATATAGATCTAGGGTTATTGGGCTAGCACCCAGTGGAATTTCGCGTGTTCGTGTGTGGATACCGCTAGAGGAAACCTAGATTGGTTTCTAAGTGCTCAACTAGTTCAACCACAACAAATCTGAAAGGTACATCTCTAAACACCCTATGGTGTGGTTTTAAGTTTTAATTAAATACATCATTGGATCCGTTTGGGTTTTAATTGTTTAGAAAAGTTTTCTAGGTTGTAACCAAAATTGTTTTTTAGTTTCCGCTGCGTATAACGGTTACAAATTGTTATTAAAACCCTTACAATAATGATCTCACAATATTGAAGAGAGGGTTTGGTGTTGTCCTCAATCTTATCATAGTTATTTGTTTCACCGTTTTCTTCTCTTTCTCGACTTCTTTCTTTTTCGTAGATGTTCTTGTCCGCTTTTCTGCTTTTTTTGTTTTGTCAGTTTCCTTTTCCTTCTTATCACGTTCTCTGCATACTCTTTTTGCTTTTGTTGCCATTGTTGTTTTTGGTGATGCTTTTCTTTTGCCAGAGGAAGCATCTAAAATCCCAATGAACAATATACACAAATGGTAAATCATATATGATCTTAAATGGTTAAACTAAGATAACGGTTACATTTAAAAAAAACAGTAGTATTACATCACATATGATTTACTAATGTTATGGAAATGCTTTATATCAGATATGATTTTAAGTGGCTAAGATAATATTATATTTTAAAAAAATCAATGCTATTACATCACATATGATTTTCTAATATGAAACTAACAGTGTTATGAAAATGTTTCATATCACATATGATTTACTAAATAAATATTACAGTCCTACTATATCATATATAATTCAACCATATTAACTTAACTTTGTTATGGCATCAAAATGGTTGATCATGTATGATCAAATGGTAAATCAATATTACAATCCTACTAAATCACATATGATTTAACCAGAGATCAACTTAACTTTGTTATGGCATCAAAATGTTTCATCATATATGATCAAATGGTAAATAAATATTACAATCCTACTAAATCATATATGATTCAACCATATTAACTTAACTTTGTTATGGCATCAAAATGGTTTATCATGTATGATCAAATGGTAAATCAATATTACATTCCTAAGCCATGTACAACTTTCAATACATATTGTACAAATCAAACTATCTCTTTAATATAGATTGGTTCATCAATCAAAACAACATAAAAGAACTTCAAATTAAGGAACATAAATGAACCCCAACACAAATTTTCTTTTTATTCTAAATGTAGGTATAGTTGAAATCACAAACGATTTATAACATTTCAATGATTTTAGTATTTAACAATAAAAAACCCTAATATATACGGCTATGTTTATAATGTAATACCACCTGTGATTTCTTCTGTCAAGTCGTCAATCCCAGACTTCCTTGTTATTCGCTTACTTCTTCGACGTTCTTCAACCATAAATAAACAAAAAATTTCATCAGGACCTTTTCAATACATTTAAAACCCTAAAATCAAACATGCAATAAAATCTCAAACCTTTTGAATCCATTGAATGTGTTATCAGAATCTTCTTTGTTTTCAGATTCTCGACCTCGTTTGATACAGGGAGAATTCCAGCGTTAATAAGGATTTTTAATAATAATTGGAAAAGTGGAAAACGGGATCGAAGAGAAAAACGAGCTCAAAAGAGGCCCGAAATTTGGTACCGAAAAAGAGGTAAACATAAAGCACCGAATAAAAGAGGGGTTGAGATAAAGATCGAAAGACAAGTTGAGAATTGCAAACAGGAATTTCGCGACTTACATGGCGAGTACAACCCACATATAAGTCGCGTAACACACTGTTTGGTTATATGAATGGTGGTGCATGCAAATATACAAGTTCCAAAGTCATCCACAAATTGAATTCCCACGTGACCACTCCTCATCCTTATCTCAATTATAATTATTTATATTTTCCTTTTAATTATCTTTTATTAATTTCCTTTTAATTATCTTTAGATTTAAATTAGGGTTAATATTTATATATCTTTTCTAGTTTTAGATTAGGTTTAGTTTATGAGTTTCCATAATTATCTTAGCTAGTAATTTAGGATTAGTTTTAATTAATTTTGTAATTATCTTTTTCCAGTTTAAGTTATAAATAGGACTATTAAGTTTATTTGTTTTATCAATCAAGTTATCAATCAATAAAAGTTTAGCTTTTTAGAGATTTTTCTCTTTAAGTTTGAGTTTTATGTTCCGTAATTCTCAACCGTTAAAGGGTTTAGACGCTTGTCGATCATTCTGCAAACATACGCTGCATTAGTTGGTATCAGAGCAGGATTCGCCTGTCTTTTCACTAACCATGGTAGATCAACAACCCGCTACCAAAGCAGACTCGGTTGAGTCGAATGTGGCCTTATCCACAACACTCGCTAATCTGACAGCGGTTGTTACTAGGCTTCAACCCAACATCGTCAACGACAATCGTCGGAGAAGAGACAGGTTTGAAGGACCGGTTATGGCATCATGTAATGCCAACCGTAACCGGGTTGATCCCTCGAATTCTGAATCCGAAGAGGAGGAGGAAGAAGACACCCAAGAAAAGATCAATTTCGTACTTCAACGAATACTCCTTTCGTCAAAGGAAGAAAGCCAATACGAAAATCTTTTTCGATCGCATTGTTCGGTGCACAAAAGGGTATGTAACTTAGTCATTGATAACGAAAGTTGTGAGAACCTCGTGTCCCAAAAAATTAGTCAATTAATTTAATCTACCTACTCTATCCCATGAAGCTCCTTATTCTCTTGGGTGGATCAAGGACGGGTTTCAAGTTAAAGTTACAAAAACTTGTCGAGTACCCATCTCAATTGGCAAATACTATCGAGAAGAGGTACTATGTGATATCCTTGATATGGATGCTTTCCATATTCTATTGGGCCGACCGTGGCAATTCGACAATCATGCCACTTACAAGCGTCAATACGACCTCGTACTATTCCATTATGGTGACCAAAAGATCGTTGTGATTTCGATTGATAGTTTCCATGCAGACACCAACAAGAAGAGCAACATCAACAACCGTACTATCGGTTCAGTTACTTCTCTGGTCAGACAACCAACCATTCCGGAGGAGCCATCGAAACAAGACGACAAAGTCTTGCCATACAAAGTTAAAGATGAACTCGTGACCGACTCACAACAAGAAATTGTTATCGAGGACAAAATGTCGGAACTATATCTCAGACCAGTCACTGAAGACACCGAAAGCAAGATAGTGGAAGACATTCTCGAGCCAACGAAAGCGTTGTCACAAGAAGTCAAGAACGGTGTTTCCGAAGGTGACACTTCACTTATTACCGCACCCAAAGCTCCGGTTCAAACCGAAACAAATCTCGGTAAAGTTAATTTAATCTCTTACGCTTTCGAATTTGATAAATCTCGCTCATATGGAGACAATCACGACAACCTCAGTTTGGATTTAAAGACCAGTCAAATTTTTTGGATTTTGAAAACCGGGATGTGGATTCAATTATTTCGAAGAAAAGAATCTTCTACGAGTCGGAGGAAGACGTTTTTCAATAGAACTCGAGGACGAGTTCTTTTCAAGTGAGGGTGACTGATACAGGGAGAATTCAAGCGTTAATAAGGATTTTTAATAATAATTGGAAAAGAGGAAAACGAGATCGAAGAGAAAAACGAGCTCAAAAGAGGCTCGGAATTTGGTACTGAAAAAGAGGTAAACATAAAGCACCGAATAAAAGAGGGGTTGCGATAAAGATCGAAAGACAAGTTGAGAATTGCAAACAGGAGCTTCCGCGACTTACATGACGAGTACAACCCACATATAAATCGCGTAGCACACTGTTTGGTTATATGAATCGTGGCGCGTGCAAACATCCAAGTTCCAAAGTCATCCACAAATTGAATTCCCACGTGACCACTCCTCATCCTTATCTCAATTATAATTATTTATATTTTCCTTTTAATTATCTTTTATTAATTTCTTTTTAATTATCTTTAGATTTAAATTAGGGTTAATATTAATATATCTTTTCTAGTTTTAGATTAGGTTTAGTTTATGAGTTTCCATAATTATCTTAACTAGTAATGTACGTAGGATTAGGGGTTGTTTGTTTACCTCTTAATGGTTCCATTAAGAGGCAACCTCTGAATCACTAAGAGGTAAATCTTGTTTGGCAAAAAAAAAAAAAAAAACTGCCTCTTAATGGTTCCAAAATCCTCTGAATGATTTTGTACCCTAACCCTCCCTTAACCATTAAGTGCCCAGATTTCATTATGAACAATTAACAAACAACTATATTTCATTTTACACTATATCATAAAAACCTCTTAATCATTCAGCACTAAATCATTCAGCAACTGCCAAACAGCCCTTAGTTTTAATTAATTTTGTAATTATCTTTTTCCCTAGTTTAAGTTATAAATAGGATTATTAAGTTTATTTGTTTTATCAATCAAGTTATCAATCAATAAAAGTTTAGCTTTTTAGAGAGTTTTCTCTTTAAGTTTGAGTTTTATGTTCCGTAATTCTTAACCGTTAAAGGGTTTAGACCTTTGTCGATCCTTTCGCAAACCTACGTTGCATCATCGTTTGAACTGAGTGTGAGTGATCTTCAAAATTTTCCGATTTCAAGTTGAAGTTTTTGGGAGCGATTGAAGGTTTTGGTAACTTCCTGGGGTTTCTCCTATTTGGTATTTCAGGTTCAAATATCACGTGTTTGTTTTTAGCTAGTGACTTTTCCAATTTTGTCCCTACATTTTTCTCCCGCGTCCATCTCAGGTATATTTCGTTTATTATTATTTTTTTGTCATCTTTTAATCACAGCCATTGATCTAATAAAATAAGGGCTAAGATGCATCCCTTTATTTTCTTAACTAGGTCTTCTCCTCATATGAACCCACTTATATATATATATATATATATATATATATATATATATATATATATATATATATATATAGGGAGAGGTTCAATTGAGAAGTGCTAAAAATATGAGAAATAGAGAAGTGATCTTAAACCATTAATTCGGTCAAGATCGGCGGCTTTGACCGAGAATTAGGGGATAATTGCTCCCATGGTCCACTCCCGTGTTCCTCACATTGTTTATTATTCGAAGGGTATTTTTGTAAATTATCCAAACGCATTCATATATGAACGCATGCGTTCAGATATGAATATCACTTTTTTTTTCTTTTTTTTTAGCCGTGTGTGTTCATATATGAATGCATGCAAAAAACAGAAGTTGATATATGAATGTTAGTAGACGTTCATATATGAACGTTCATATATGAATGTCACTATTTTTTTTGCACGTATTCATATATGAACGCATGCATTCATATATGAAGGCATGCAAAACACAGACGTTCATATATGAATGTCACTCTTTTTTTTTGCATGCATTCATATATGAACGCATGCATTCATATATGAAGGCATGCAGTCAGTGTTTATGTAAAAATTACGAACATTCATATATGAACGCATGCATTCATTTATGACTGCATGCCTTCATATATGAATGTTCGTAATTTTTATAAAAACACTTACTGCATGCCTTCATATATGAACACGCGCGTGTTTTTGTCAAAGTTACGTAAATACCCTTATATTTTTGGAAGAGCCGTAACTTTTGACCAGTCAAAGCCGCAATTTTTGACCAGTCAAAGCCGATCTTGACTAAATGGGTGGCTAAGATCACTTTTCTATTTCTCATATTTTTAGCACTTCTCAATTGAACCTAACACTATATATATATATATATATATATATATATATATATATATATATATATATATATATATATATATATAGTTCAATTATAATACTCCTTTCGTCCCAAAATAAGATTCCATAATTGAAATGAGACACAATTTTTGATATGCATAATTATTACACTTTTCAATTGACCAAAAGACAACTTTATCCTTATCTAATTTCTTTTTCTTCACAATTTTAAAATATTTATGCATTAATTAAGGGTATATATAAGAATTTAATTATCTATTTTTTAAAACAAGACAATTATTTTAGAACAAATATAAATAGAAATGTGGATAGGGATGGAGAGAGTAATTTTTAGTGTCAGGATCGAATTCTCAACAAGAATTATGAATACTCAGAAACAATATCAAAGAAGTTTGCGGAATAACATTTTGATATTCAATGGAACAGTAAACAAACAGTTTTTATGATTAACAACTTGTAAACTTGTATTGAATGATTAGAATCACAAGATTACACACTCAACCTCAATCTTGAAGAATAGACTCTTTCAAGACGAATTCGACTTCTCTAGAATTAGGAACTATGCCTTGAGGTTGATTCTCTCTAAAACAAAAACTTAGAATTAATTATCTAAACTATTCTATCAAATCTATACATATACTAAACAAAAGATAATTACAATAAATAAAATATCTTCAGAAATCTTCCATGAATATCTTCAGTATATCCAGCTGTCACTCTTGTAATTCGGATCTCCATCTCATAAGCAGCATTAATCATCTTGGAAGTATTAACTTAGTCTTGGCAGCATTAACTACTAAGCAGCACTAACCTCTAGCAGTACTAACTAGCTAAGCAGTACTAACTTTGATCAAGCAGCACTAACTTTGACTAGCAGTATTAATTCTACTAGAAGTAGTAATACCTAGCAGTATTAACTTTTGAAGTCCTCTAGCAGTAGTAATTCTGAAATAGCAGCATTAACCATACTTAAGCTTTTCTTCAGTTCCCAACAATCTCCCCTAACTTGACTTTTTAGGAAGAGAAGTCAAATTCTTCAGATCTTCTTCAAGATGCTCCCAAAACTCCATCATGGCCTAAATTCCAGTATTTGCATCCAACCCCAAACTCTGATTGATTGTTCTTTGGATCAAATATTTAGCCATTTCTGAATCTGGAATACATCCTAGCTTCTTCTTCAGCATGGCATGAAGCTTTAATCTGCTATGGTTATACACTCTATCCACTAGGAAGTACTCAGTGTGATTTAAATCCAAAGTCATTGCATATACTCCACTAGTTTTATATAGAGTCCAATTGTTGACTGATTTGAACACATTCCTGATCACATGCTCTACTTCATCAGGCTTGAACATCATACACAGATACTCCATCACCAGTTTTGCAATTGAAATCACTGGAGCTTTCATTTCATCTGCATATAACTTCATCCCTATCTCAAACATTTCTTCAATATCAGATCTTGAGCAGGTTCTGACAATCTTGTTCCAAGTGCTGTACACTTCATACTTCTCATCCTTTCTCTTTAATCTGATATATTCCTTTCCATCCACTTCCAAGACATCCCAGTGAATGACTTCAGGAGGTTTAACCCCTACAGGTTCTGCTGAAATTGGTTCAGGCACTTTGTCCATCACTACCATGTACATTTTAACATCCTCAGTACTTGCAGGTTCTTGCATTGTAGATGACTCAGGTGCCTCTTCTTCTTCAGCAACCTTTTCAGCCTCTTCTTCCACTAACCTAGGCTTCTTTCTAGGCTTTCTCCTGGCAATCATCTTAGTTCTTTGCAAAGTCCTTAGACTTTCACCAATTGTTGCTTCCTTTTCTGGAGTTTCTTGCTCATCAGGGAATGGTTTTTGTAAGAAATCGTTGCTCTCTTTCATTCTTTTCTCCATTTCAACCCTTGCAATATCATCCTCTTGAAGCTTAGTCATCTCAGCATCATACATCTTCTTGAGTTTATCAAAAGACATTCTTGAAAGCATCTCTACCTTGACACCTACTGCACCCTTGAGGAAAGTAATCATTTTCTTTCTCTCTTTAGCACCCAAGTATGTCTTTGATGGTTGTCTTTTCCTTGCAGCCATTTTGATCTTGGTAGGCTTCTTCACAATTGTGGCTTTCTGCTTGGCTTGCTCAGTTGCTAAGCTCTGTTGATAGGCTTTGTTTAACTCTGCAGCCATTGCTTTAGCTATTTCTCTATCCTTTGCCACTTGCACAGTTTTTGCTTCTTCAAGTTCAGCCTGTATTCTCCTAGCCAGAGCTTCATCTGCTTCAATCAACTTCTACTTTTTCTTTGGTTGATCAGATTCAACTAGCTTTGCTTTACCCTTTTCTTTGCTTATCACCTTCTCTTCTACATTTGTTTTCTTGATCAATTCCTCTTGTTCTTTGATGACTACTCCTTTGGTCTTTGAGGTGACCTTGGGAGTATCATGCTTGGCTTTAAGTAATGTTTCTACAATCTCCAACTCTGTTAGAACTTCTTTCACTGTTTCTGCTCCTTTGCTTATTTCAGCAGTACTAACCATTTCTGCTGCTTTACTTGAACTAGCAGCATTAATGGTTTCTGTTGCTTGCTCTGTTACTGCTGCTTTCTCCCCCTCAACATCAAGTTCCTCTCCCTTTTCTGGAGCATCTTCGCTGTTGATGTCAGCTTTTGACTCCCCCTTTTTGGGAGCATCAGTCACTGGTTCCCTTCTTTTAAGCACAAATTGCCTCCTCTTCTTTTTCTGGAGCAATCTCTTTACCATATTCTTCAGTTTGGAAATCTGAGCTTGTTGAGACAGGACTATTAGTTTCAGCTCTTCGATGTCTTTTCCTTGGTTGATCACATCCCTGTTGATGTTGGCCATTGTGTCCATCAATTCAAGATAGTCATATCTGTCCTCACCTTCTCCAGGAGTGTTACCCCCTTTTGAAGGATCATGGGATCTTTTAGTAGTGGAAGCCTTCTGCCTAGCAGAAGCACTTTCCACCCCCGTGGTTTCTTGGCACCTGGGACCTTTGAATGATTGCTCATTCAAAGTTGCCATGGGGGAGGACTTATTTATGTTACCACTGTCCTTCTCTGTGCTAGCAGAAGAGTGGCAGCCTCAGCACCCATATACTCAACCCTCTCCTCAGTGAGCACCTCCTTGGGGTTGGGAGACACCCCTGTGGTTTCCCTGTAGATATTCTCTAATGGAGAATTCTCCATTAGAGGGCTTAAAGGCTCAATGGGTGATGGTACAAGAAGGGAAGGAGCCTTATTTACATGTTTCCTTTTGTAAGTTTGGGTAATTGGAGAAGTTGGTTTGTCAAGAAGAGACTGAGGAATTGATTTAGAGTGGGAAGGTTGGGATTGGCTAGCATTGGGATGGTCTAATGGGGGCCTTGACCCTGCTGCCATACCTTCATCAGTGTGGGACACCACCATCATTGTAGAGAACAATGGGGTGTCAACTCCTTCCGAGTCCAATGGAGATCTTTTCATGTTTGAAAAGACCTTACCTTTGGGGATTTTTGGTACGTATACCCCATCAAAATGAGGCATATCCGTCAATTCGTGGGTGATAACTTCTTGGACAAACCTGGGGTACATATAAAAGCTCTTTTTGCTTCCCAAGTTTGAGACAAGATCATTGAAAATCATTTTAGAAAAATTGTACTTTCTGGCAGTGGCCAAGCACACCAAAGCATAAGCAATGGTGCTACTGAACTCACTCCAACCAGTAGTCTTTTTGGAGATACAATGCATAAGAGTATGGACAAAGAAACGCCATTGGGGTGAAAATTTAGCTTTTGAGAACTTAAACACACCCAATGGGCCTCCATACCCCATTCTTGTAAAAGTAGAAAACAGTTCATCATTAGAGATAGATGAGATACCAGTGGCATCGTCTAGACGTAGACTGATGCGGATTACCTCTTCAGTAACTGTCAACGGTTTTCACAGACCCTTGTCTTGATCATTTGCACACCATTCTCAGCAACAATGGTGGCATTTGCCCAAAATTGTCTTTGATGCTCGATGTAGATTGATGGGGATACAGTGAGAGCATGGGCAATATGGCTTGTCTTGAGGAAATCCACAATCTGGTGGAAACCAGCGGCCTGTTTGGGCTTCTGTAACATCGCGATTTCATTGTGCTCGTCTATTAATGCCATTGATGCCATTGATCTTGAAGGTTCTTGCCTGAAAACTTGGAACTTGAGAGAGAAAGGGTTTAGTACGCAAGTGAACAGTATGCAAAGAGTCGTTATGAACTTTTTAGGCGGACAAAGGGTATTTATAGTATTCGGGACATAAGCAGTATTAACCTAGAGCAGTAGTAACTAACAAGCAGTATTAACCACGAGCAGTATTAACTGACTAGTAGTATTAACTGAGAGCAGTATTAACCACTAGCAGTATTAACTGAGAGCAGTATTAACCACTAGCAGTATAAACTAACTAGCAGTATTAACTGAGAGCAGTATTAACCACGAGCAGTATTAACTGACTAGTAGTATTAACTGAGAGCAGTATTAACCACTAGCAGTATTAACTGAGAGCAGTATTAACTGAGCACTGGAAGTATTAAAACTGTACTGGCAGTATTAACCATACCTACTCTTTTAAGCTTGTGATGAACTGAGTACTGCTATATATTCCCTGAAAACGAAGATTAGTAACACCAAGAATAAACAATATACAGGTATTTAACCACTTTTTGATAAGGTGCTTATTCAGAGTTGATCATTCCCACACTTGTTACCAAGAAAGTGAATCTACCCACATCAAAGGCTTTGGTGAACAGATCAGCAAACTGGTTATCAGTATGAACTTTTACAACTTGAATAAGTTTCTTTTCATTGCAGTCTCTTATAAAGTGATACCTGATCTCAATGTGCTTTGTCTTTGAGTGCTTGACAGGATTATTCACAATGCTAATAGCACTGCTATTATCAATAAAAATTGGAGTGTGTAGAAAGGTTACCCCATAGTCCAGCATTTGATTCTGAATCCATAAGACTTGAGAACAGCAACTTGCAGCTGCTATGTACTCTGCCTCTGTTGTAGATGTGGACACTGTGGTTTGTTTCTTGGACTGCCATGAAACTAGTCTTGCACCCAAAAACTGACATCCTCCAGAAGTAGATTTTCTGTCCAAGTTTGCTCCACCTAGATCACTGTCTGAGTATGCAAGTAGATCAAAAGATGAGTCATGAGGATACCAAAGTCCCAATCTGGGTTGCCCTTTGAGATATCTGAATATCCTCTTAACAGCTTGATAGTGAGATTGCTTTGTCCTAACTTGGAATCTTGCACATACACAAACTGGAAACATTATATCTGGCCTAGAGGCTGTAAGATACATGAGAGAGCCAATCATGGATCTATAATGATGAACATCCATATCCTACCCCTCAAGATCTGCTGTTATCTGCTTGTGTGTCTCCATAGGTGTGCTGGCAAGTTTTGAATCTGAGAAACCAAACTTGGTTAGAATATCCTGCACATACTTGGACTGACTGATAAAAATACCATCTGACTTCTGTTGAACTTGGAGGCCAAGGAAGAAAGTAAGTTCCCCCATGGAACTCATTTTGAATCTTTGATGCATTAGTTCCTCAAACTCCTTGCACATATTGTCTCTTGTGGATCCAAAGATAATATCATCAACATAGATTTGGACCAGCAAGATATCCTTCTTCTTTCTCTTGATGAATAGAGTCTTATCAATGACTCCTCTTTCAAAGCCATTTCCCAAGAGATAGGATGACAGAGTGTCATACCATGCTCTTGGAGCTTGATGCAGTCCATAAAGTGCTTTCTTCAATTTGTATACCCTGTCTGGATAGCTTGGGTTTTCAAACCCTGGTGGTTGACAGACATATACTTCTTCTTCAATTGAGCCATATAGAAATGCACTTTTGACATCCATTTGATAGACTTTGAATTTCATATAAGAAGCATAAGCCAAGAATAATCTAATTGCTTCTATCCTGGCTACAAGTGCAAATACTTCTTCATAATCTATTCCCTCTTCTTGTGTATACCCTTGAGCCACCAACCTTGCTTTATTCCTTATTACTATGCCTCTTTCATCTCTCTTATTTCTGAAGACCCATTTTGTTCCTATTGCTCTTTGGCCTTTAGGAAGGTCTACCAGATCCCAAACATCTTGCAGCTTGAATTGCAGTAGCTCTTCTTGCATGGCTTCTATCCAACTGGACTCTTTCATAGCATCATGTGCCTTCTTAGGCTCAAGCTGGGATAAAAAGCAAGAGAGCATTGTATGCTGTTGGTCTTGCATTTCTTGCTGCCTGCTTTGATTTCTAGTCATCATAGGAGAAGATATATCTCCTATTACCAGCTGTGGAGGATGATTCTTTTGAGTTCTGGTGTGATGACTAGGTTCTTCATTAAGTCCCACCTCTAGATTAGAGTCATTCAACTCAACTGAGGTGTTTTCAGCAGCTACTTCTGGGTCTTTATCTTCTTGACTCTCCTCATCTCTACTTTCTTCTTCACTCTGATTTGGTCCAGTAGATGGTTCCTTTTCACAGTATTCAATAGAATCCACTATAGGTATGGGAAAGATCACAGACTGAGATAAACTGTCTTGAACTTGTGTAGTCCCTCATCCTCCATACCCTAAACCTGCATAATCATTACTACTGAAACCAAAAGAGTTAGTTAGTGAATCAATGTCAAACAACCACTGAGGACCAGACCCAATAGGATTTGGTGTGTTCTCATTGCATTTGACATTGTCACTTTCTTCAATTATTCTAGAAGAAGAGTTAAAAACTCTGTAAGCCTTACTCTGAGATGAGTAACCAACAAGAAATCCATCATCTGCTTTGCTATCAAACTTACCTAAGTGAGATTTGGTATTAAGAATTGTACAAGGACACCCAAAAGGTTTGAAAAATCCAATAAAGGGTTTTCTTTTATTTAAAAGCTCATATGGGGTCTTGTTCTTTGGCTTGACCACTAGAACTCTGTTTTGGACATAACAGGCAGTATTAACTGCTTCAGCCCAGAAGGTAATTGGCAGTTTTGAATCAACCAACAGAGATCTAGCAGCCTCTATTAGTGTCCTATTTCTCCTCTCAGCAACTCCATTCTGTTGAGGAGTCCTAGGGGCACTATATTGTCTCTCAATGCCTTTCTCTTCACAAAAGGTGTTTAGATCAAGATTTTTAAATTCAGTCCCATTGTCTGATCTAATGACTTTTACTCTTTGATTAGTTTGGTTTTCAATTCTTAGGATAAAGGATTTGATCAGTCCACTTGTCTCATCCTTAGTCCTTAGAAAATATACCCAGATAAATCTAGAGTAATCATCAACAATAACTAAGCAGTAAGATTTCTTGCCTATACTCATAACATTTGTAGAACCAAACAGATCCATATGTAATAACTGGAGACAAGAAGAAATTGTATTTAAGTCTTTGGTCTTATGAGAAGTTTTGTGATGTTTGCCTTTAAGACAAGCAACACAATGATCATCACATGAAAAGACTTTTGATGGTAAACCTCTTACAAGGTTGTTTTTAACAAGTTTGTTCATTGTCTTGAAGTTCATGTGACACATCCTTCTGTGCCAGAGAGAGGATTCATCCACAGAAGCTTTAGAAACAAGACAGTTCAGGGATGAATCACTAGAAACATTTTCCATATCTAGACAATAAACATTGTCCTTTCTTGGAGTTCTAAGTAGTATCATGCTTTCATCAACTACTTTGAACCCTGGAGCAAGGATCATACACTCTGTATTAGTAAATAATATGCTATGTTGTTTGCCACAAACCTGTGATACACTTAACAGGTTGTACTTCAACTGATCAACATAGTAGACATCCTCAAATGTCATCTTACCTTTTGTAACATTACCTTTTCCACTTATTTTACCACCAGTAAGATTATCTCCAAAAGCAACATGTCCTCCATTGATATGCTTGAAATCCTGAAGGCATGACATGTTGCCTGTCATGTGCCTAGAGCAACCACTATCAACATGCCATATGCTCTTTCCCTTGAGCTGTTGGTTGCCCTGCACATAAGATAAATCAGTTAGTATGAAATAGGAACCCAAGCCAAAGTGGTCTTGGGTACCCCTTTCTCATCAAAATACTTGCATTCTTTCTTGACAAGATTTTTAAACTTTGACTCCTCATTTCTGGAGTACTTTGTCACAATGATAGGTTTGGAAACACATTTGCTAGAAGCAGTACTGGTTTTAGAAGTATTAACTACATTAGTAGCACTTGCATGCTTAGCAGTACTAACCTTGTTAGAAGTAGTAACTGTGTTAGCAGTATTAATCTTTGAAGAGGTACTAACAGTATTAGCAGCATTAAAACTTGCAGAAGTACTAACAATGTCAGCAGCACTAACATTGCTAGCAGCAGTAATGCTTCTAGCAGCACTATCTCTGTCAGCAGTACTAACAGTTTTAGTGCTTCTAAGCACCCACATTTTAATACTTTCTTTTAAAACCTTTTTCTTCATGGGGATTTTGGTTTCAACAGATTTCTTAACCACATGTTTCTTTCCAGCCTTCCTATAACCAACAGGTTTTTGCACAAATCTTTGAAAGTTCATCTGTTGGTTGATAGGGTTAAAGAAACAGTGCTTAGCCAAATGGTTTAACTTACCACATATGAAACAAGGTTTTGGTCTATTGATTTTACTCAGATCAATCCCTTGTTTTTGTGCCCATTGATTATTCCAGTTTCTCTGATTTCCCCTTGGTTTATCATGTTTTTGGGGCTCAGATTTATTGCATGCACACTGCTTGCAAGAAATAGGGTTCACAACAGTGGTCTGCTTATAGTGAACCTTCTTGTTCTTTCCCTCAGTCTTCTCTATCTCATTGGACTTGATCCAATTCTTTCCACATCCCTCATTGGTAATTATGTGGTTTTCTATAGGAATCTCACCACTCACAGTGTTGTTCTTATTCTTGACAACTTCTTTCTCAGATTTATCTTTAACAACTACTTCATCTAAAGGATCAATCTCAGTGGCTCCCTCAGGTAGGTCCTTCCTATCCTTTGTTTCTAACAAATCTGAACTAGGAGGAATGTAGTTGTTGTTATAGGGTGGTGGTGTGGTATTGTACCCTATTCCTCTTCTCAGTTTATCATGAATCTGAGATTGTAGTAAAGAATCCATTGCTTTAGAGGCATTGGAAAACTTTTCTACATCTAGTTTGACTTTAGCTAGTTCTCCTCTTAACTTTTCACTCTCCTCTTTGGATCTGGTCAGTTGAATTTCTAAGTCATTCTTCTCCCACTTCCAGTAGTTTGTGTCATAAGAGTGTTGAAGCTCAATGGCTTGAAAACCCTTAATTTGCTCTTCAAATCTCTCAACAATCCTCACATAATCTTTTATGTCCTTTTCCAATCTCTTAAGGTCATCACTCATGTTCTGGTTGTGATCCCTATACCTTTTAACAGTGTTAATGCAATTTGGAGAACAAACATTGGAGGTTACCTCTGTTGGGAGATCAGACACCTCTGCCATTAGAGCTTGGTTTTGAATGGCCTCTTCAGCTTGATCACTTCAATCAAACCCCATACCTTATTGAGAGACTAGGGCTTGTGCAGAGTTTCTGTTATTATTGAAGCTTCCAGATTGAGCTTGTTGGTGGTTATTATTTTGAGACATTCCACTTCTGCATTCTCTAGCAAAGTGTCCCTTCTGATGGCATTTATAGCATTCCACCTTTGACTTGTCAAATCCTGCTCCATCTTCTCTTCTTTGGGAGAAGTTGTTCCTCCCAGTTCTTTTGATGAACTTCTTAACTCTCATAGAGAGCATGGCCATCTGCCATTTAATGTCCATCTCTTCAAGATCATCTGGATGGAGTTGTTCCAAATCATCATTAATAAGAGAAGAGTTTCCATGACTGGACAGAAAGGCTTCAAATACAGTTTCAGTGCCTTTCTCTTGATTTGCTCCATTGGCAGCACTAACTGATTCAGGATTGGAAGTAGAATCAATTGATGCTGAGAGGAGTGCAGCATTGTGAACATATCCAGAAGGCCTCTTCTTAGCCTCTACCTCAGATTCAAAAACTCTTAGATCATTATATAGATCATCAAGTTCCTTTTCTTCCAGTTGATCATTCTGTCTGAAAGACACAGTATACATGGTCCATTCATCACTCAGGGACCTTAGGAACTTCCTGTTTAGATCATCTTGATCAATTTGTACTCCCACTGTAGCTAGTTCACCAATAAGCTTGTTGAACCTGTCAAAAGTTTGAGTCATGGACTCATTCTTGGTTGACATAAAGTTCTCATATTGTTGCTTCAGAATGGCTTTCTGATTTCTCTTGGTACTTTTGGTACCTGAGAATCTCTTCTCTAGAGCATTCCAGAGCATCTCTGCATCAGTGCAGTTGCAGAACTAATGGTGATATTCATTGGGAATAGCCAAGAGCAAAGTGCTCAAGGCTTTCATCTCTGTCTGTCTAATCTTTCTTTCAGCATCAGTTTTTGGTGGAGTTCTCTTTCCATCTGCACCAATCTTTCCTGCTTCAGAAGGGCCATTCTCAATGATGTCCCACATAGAATAGTCAGTGAGGAGTATGTACTGCTTGATTCTGATCTTCCACATATCGAATTCATTGGGTCTGAGCATTGGAACCTTTGAGACCAGAGTATTGTTTGATTCTGCAAAGTTTTCCATGATGAATGAATAGATGTTTCTGAGAGAATAGGCTCTGATACCACTTGTTAGGATCGAATTCTCAACAAGAATTATGAATACTCAGAAACAATATCAAAGAAGTTTGCGGAATAACACTTTGATATTCAATGGAACAGTAAACAAATAGTGTATATGATTAACAACTTGTATTGAATGATTAGAATCACAAGATTACACACTCAACCTCAATCTTGAAGAATAGACTCTTTCAAGACGAATTCGACTTCTCTAGAATTAGGAACTATGCCTTGAGGTTGATTCTCTCTAAAACAAAAACTTAGAATTAATTATCTAAACTATTCTATCAAATCTATACATATACTAAACAAAAGATAATTACAATAAATAAAATATCTTCAGAAATCTTCCATGAATATCTTCAGTATATCCAGCTGTCACTCTTGTAATTCGGATCTCCATCTCATAAGCAGCATTAATCATCTTGGAAGTATTAACTTAGTCTTGGCAGCATTAACTACTAAGCAGCACTAACCTCTAGCAGTACTAACTAGCTAAGCAGTACTAACTTTGATCAAGCAGCACTAACTTTGACTAGCAGTATTAATTCTACTAGAAGTAGTAATACCTAGCAGTATTAACTTTTGAAGTCCTCTAGCAGTAGTAATTCTGAACTAGCAGCATTAACCATACTTAAGCTTTTCTTCAGTTCCCAACATTTAGGAATCATATAAATTTATCCGGACAATCTACTGATAAGTACTCCAATTATTGTGCAACACACTAGTTGTATTATAGTGGATGGTTCGAGAACCGAAACGTGGCAAAAGATCGAGAAACGTGGCCTAACTCTGAATTCCTTCCATGTATAAGTTGTAGTAGTAAATAATAAAGGTATGAATTAAATTCCAAAATGATGGTGAAATAAGAGACGAATTACAAAAGGGAAACATAACCTCTACCCCGAATTGAACAATTTTTTGCATACATCTAAACAATGTTCTAAAAGGCTCGCGGAGTCGTCGTGGATCAATGTAACATCCTAAATTTTAGAAAATACCAAAATTAAGACAAAATGATTAATCAACGGTGTTATGTGTAAATTCCAGAAAACTTAGTTATTTACATGTCCCAAACCTCACGGAACTATGATGTAAATTTAAAATAGAAAAGGAATTTAATAGGCATTCGTGGAAGAATACATGTTATGCATAAGACTATTCATTGTGGTAATTTTCTAGAGATTCTTAGGAATTTCTAAGGTGATGTTTGGCAGTTGTTGAATGGTTTGATGCAAAATGACTAAGTGGTCAGAATGTTTCAGAGACTCTGTATGATATAGTGCAAAATGAATAATGGTTGTTTGGTTACTGTTTTGAATGGACAGTTTGAATGGCAACAAAGTACCATTTTAACCCTCTATATGATTTAGTTCTGAATGAAATATAGTTGTTTGGTAAATATCTGAATAAAACAATTATTTGCAAATACAAACTACATACTCGATATTACTTTGTTCAAACCAACATTTCACATTAATCCAAACAAACATAACATTATTTGTATAAGTGCTAGAATGAATAGAACCACAACAATCAAATTCTACATGATCTATTGTCTCATATTACATACAAATTGGTTGGAGTCGGGTTACCATACTAAACAGGCCCTTTTCCATGCTTTCTTTAATTCAATTTGAAACATTTGAATATATGCTCTAATTTTGAAAATCCAAATAAATTTAACGTATCATCCAAATAAGTTTAACCCAAATCTTTGTCAATGGCACCTAACTACAAAAATTTAATGTTGAGGTCCAAGAATTTTCAAATAAAATGCAAGTATCATCCAAATGAGATTAATCCAAATCTTAGTCAATGGCACCTAATACAAACAATATTATCTTTGTCAATGGCATCTAAATACAAATGAGAAAAATCAAAGGGCTTTGGGGTTTATTTTATGTGAACCAAAATATGTTCAAGCAAAGCAAGAGAAGTCTATAGTGAGGACTATCTCAACCACCTACATCATATAGAAAAACCATAAGCAAAGCAAGGCAAGTCTAAAGTATGTATACCTTAAAATACATACTGCAAAAGTGGAAAAAAGGCATAAAAGTATTTAAAACAAAAAAGATAGTACTAAACTACAACTGGTTGCACATGGTGCCATACAGTACGGGACAACGCACACCTTGAATCAGTTGATTGAAAGTATCATCACAAGAGTTTGAGACTTGTGCGACATCGTTTCCCTTACACAACCTGCAAGTGAGGTGTTCTGCTACAATAAAGTTCGAGTTTTGTTTGGCTAGAAATCCACTCAATAAGGGGAAGCATGATTAAGCATTTAACCATGTACAATTACCAAATGATGTTAAACAAATTAGAAACCAAAATCGGAAACCATAACAGACATGGAGGGAGAAATCGATGGTGAACAAATCAGAAATGATGGATGTTTACCAAATCAGAAACTAACAGATGTGGAGAAATGATGTTTACCCAAATCGATGTTGAACAAAACCAAAATCGATGGGAGGGAGAAATCGATACACATAGCAGATATGGAGAAATCGGTACACATAACAAATATGTTTAACAAATCAGAAATTATAATCGGTACACATTAGAGAAATGGAGAACGACGAAGATCGTCGGATAGCTTCGGTCGTGGGAAGAGTTCGTGGGAATGAGAAGAAAGCATGGAGGCGTATGGAGGAGCCGATATATATAGGGGGCAAATGTGGAACAATAGCATATTTGAACCATTTTGTCTAGGCCTAGGTGAAAAATGGCTAAGAGGCAAATGTTACCATTAAGAGGCTTTTTTTTGGTCAAACATGACACACCTCTGCACGATTCATAGGTTGTCTCTTAATGGTACTATTAAGATGCAAACAAACATCCACTAAATGATACTTATGACTTTTTTTAATAAGAAATTATGGTGGTTGTAAATATAATATTTTAATAGAAAATTGGCTTTTGATAATTGCTAATGTTACGGCATTATTTTTTTATTATGTGATAGTGAATAGTAATAAGAGATTGTTTTGTGAAGTACGCTTATAAAAAAATGTATGAATAATTTATTAGATAAATTTTTGGTTATAAATACAAATAGTCTAATCTATACTATATTATAAAGCACGGATAAAAAACTCTTAAATACAAATTATTAGGCACAAGGTACCATCATTTTATGCAAGATTTTAAAAATATCTTAATTTACAAGTATCAAAGCACAAGATACATATTACTACTGCATACTTCTAACACCCACCAATTTAGTATGTGCAGGGTCTTCCTTTTATGCAGATCTTTTCATGTATCACTATTAATTAATATATTATATTACTATAATTTTGTTTTAAGTATATTATTAAATATGTAATTGGTTATTTTTTTTAAATGTCATTAAAATATATAAGACAATCATTGAATTCTAACAAAATACTTAATTTTTTTATATAAAAACATTATAATATTAAGGCTAAATTAAACAAATTTATAAAAAAAAAACATTATTCTTTCTCAAAACCATCCAAAATCGTACTGTAAATCGACAAAAAAATAAAATGAAACATTAAAATCGTGATGTATCCCGCTGCATTGATATAATTTTATTTATTAAGTTATAATTTAACATTATATTTGATTTTTTTTATAAATTTTACATTAATATATTATTAAGTGACGACGCCTCATAAAAAAACTATGTTTTAACATTTATTAATGTTGTTTGTTTAATATAGTTTTTTATTTTTTATTAAAAAATTAAATATACGTAAATAAATTAAAACTATACGGAAACATTAAAATTTTTAATTATTTTAATACATAATTATGAATATTTATTTATTGATTTAAAATTTTTTTATTTTGTTAGCTTATTTTACTATATAATAATTATTTAATTAATAAATTATTTGATATTGATATTAAGTTATAGTAAAGAATATTCAATTGTAGTTTCGTTGTTATTTAATTAAAATATAGCTTTTTAATTATGACGAGGTGTCATTTAAAAAAGGGAAATTGACCAAAATAGTTAATCTCTCTAACCAACTACACTTTTAGGCCACTTTTAGAACAATTATCATATTTTAGTTACGTAAATATTTGCGTAAACTCTGGCTAAAATAAAAATTCAATTGAGAAAGTGGCCAAAAGTGAATTTGGTTGGAGTGATCAGCTATTTTGGTTAATTTTTCTTACGAAACTGGTTAGAAATCATTATACTGAAGGGTAATTTAGATAATTTCTAAAGCGATATGACACTTAAATTTTTGTGAAGCACCGGATAATTCTTTCCATGGTCTTCTGTTGAAGCTGGAGGGGTATTTTCGTAAAATACACTGGACGAGTTCATATGTGAACCTATGTGCTTCACATATGAACTATACGTTCATATATGAATCAATTAATTAGTTCATATGTGAATCTATTTAGTTCAACTATTCACATATGAACTAATTAACTGATTCATATATGAACGTATAGTTCATAGTTCAACTATTCACATATGAACCTACAGTTAATTAGTTCATATGTGAATCAGTTAATTAGTTCATATATGAATCAGTTAACAGAGTTCATATACGAATTACACCGGTTCACATATGAACATATAGTTTATATGTGAATCATACAGGTTCATATATGAACTCATTCCGTGTATTTGTAAAAATTACGAAATTGTCCTTCTAGTTTTGGAATACCCACAACTTTTGACCAGTCACGACTTTTGATCGGTCGAAGCCGCAATTGTTGACCTGTCAAAGACACAATATTTGACCAGTCAAATCCGATCTTGACCGAATGAAGGCTAGGATTATTTCTCTATTTCTCATACATTTATCATTTTTCAAAATGAACCTCTCCCTATATATATATATATATATTAAAATAAAAATCATAGGTGTTGACATGACCTCTCCTAAAACCTTGAACATCATTTTTCTTTTTTCTCCTTAATTCTCTCAATATCCACTACTATTTTTATTTATTTATCGATTTATGTTGTTTTAAAATATTTGCATTCAACTCCAAACTATTCATCTCCTTCTATATTAATTTAAGTGACACAACTCCAAACCATCCATCTCCTCCAACTATTAATATCCTTTTATATTAAAGCTACATAAAAGTAAATATTTCACCATAATTTCTCATCATATCTATACTATATTATAAAAACGACATAAAAAACTCTTAATTACAATATTTTAAGCACAAGTTACAACTAATTAAAGCCAATTACTTAATTTACAATTTCTTAATGCTTTGGTACAACTTTTCCAAGCACAGTATCTCACATAATCATCTATTTGTGGAATAGATACTCATTTATTAATATAAATATTTGTTTTTTTGTTGGATGATTTTATAAAATAGATTTTATATTAGCATAATCTATTTTAAATGTAGATTTTACATTTAAATTTATATTAATGATATGTAATATAAAATCTTTTTTCTTCTGTATTTTTTTTATATTACGTCTCATAATGATTTTTCCATATTTTATTTTATAAAATCTTTTTCCATATTTTATTTTATAAAATCTTTTTACATAATGAGATGTAATATAAACTCTTTTTTCTTCCGTACTTTTTTTGCTAATATAAAATCTATTTTATTTTATAAAATCTACACGTATTTTTTTTGCTAATATAAAATCTACACGTATTTTTTTTTTCACAAGCATTAAAAGAAGAAAAAAAAAGGTTGATATGAATTAAAAATAAAAAATAACGAGATACACTAATAAATTATCGTATTCTTTAAAATAATTTTTTTTTGCTAATATAAAATCTATTTTATTTTATAAAATCTACACGTATTTTTTTCACGAGCATTAAAAGAAGAAAAAAGAAGGTTGATATGAATTAAAAATAAAAAATAACGAGATACACTAATAAATTATCGTATTCTTAAAATAAAAATATTCCGCAATACTTTCCAAAGTAACCAAGTGCAAAGAAAATAAAATAGAAACGATGTAGATATAAAAATATTCTTCCATATTTTTAATATATTTACATTTAAATGTAAAATCGAAAATGAAAATAAAAGATTTTAAAATATTCTCTACATTCACTATAAATATATAAGCTTCTCTATGTATCATCCGAGTACAAGAAGAAGACAAACGGTCGGGTGTTAATGGCGGAACCTGCAACTGAACAAAAGGTATTTCACTATATTTTTGTTTCTTTGAAAAACTACTTTTTTATATTTTATTTTATTTACTAAGAATTTGTTTATATTTTTTAAAACCCACAATCATATTTTTCGAAGTAGGGGAATAATACTATGAGGTCTTGAAGTCAATAGTCAGATAAATTTTCAAGTGGTACTGAGTGAATTTGAACTATACCAGTTGAGTTGCCGGTTATAAAAGATAGAAATCATTTATTTTCTTTGTCATATTTGATGTGGATTGAATGTTGTTAATTAATCTACAGATTTATACGTTCAAAGTGATTGTCAAGTGTTGTCGAGGAGGTTTCAGAAAAATTGCAAAATTTGTTAAAACGTATGTTCATATTTATAATTATTTCAATAATAGTGATATGTTGTGAGACATGTCGTTTGAGTTTTAAACAATATAATACAAAACTATTACCAATATTATTGCACAAACTCATAACAACAAATGATTAAGAATATATGCAAGTTAACCACTTATGAAAATACATTCGTTTTTCACATTGTATTTCATTAACTGTTAACAGAGAAATTACGTTTCTTTTTAATTCGATTCAATATTCCAACAAAAAATTTATCCTTCCGTACAATGCACGAGCCCAACACTAGTATTAATTAAAGTAATGTAAGAGATATGGTCAAACAACCTCATTCAACTAATGAGGAGATGATCACTTTATAAAGGATAATTACAACGGAAATTACTCCTATAATTGAGGAGATACAACAATTACTCCTATAATTGGGGAGATAAATACAGATACAAATAAATACAATAAATGAGAAAATTATCCTCTAATAAGTAACATAACTGCAAACCATCAATCTTCTCCAACTATTGATCTCTTTTTATATTAAAGCACCATAATTTATCATCATATAAGTAACATAACTCCAAACCATCCATCTCTTTCAACTATTGATCACTTTTTATATTAAAACTACATAAAACTAATATTCCACCATAATTTATCATCAAAATTAATTAATCACTAGTGGCAACCCCGTGCGTTGCACGGTAGTGATAATTTTTTAAAGAAATACTTGACCGAGTTAAGATAGAACATAATTTTTTGCTTAATAATTATTGAAATACAATTTAAAATGAAGAATATATTTACATAAGTGGTTTATTTTCACGTATTGATAACCTTTTTATTGTTACGAAGAGTTTGACACGTATTGACATTAACTTTTTTGTTATGTTATTTAGAATGGAACAACATGTCATACACCCATATCATTATTGTTGTTACGAAAGTTTTGAGGAATCACTGTCTGACTCAAATTTGAGTTTGATAATTTTGAAGTTTGAACTTAAAAAATGTTGCATATTAATTTTAATGACTCAAACTTGTAATCCGCTAATATGATATCTAACTTGATTCGTTCCAAAAGTTCGTTTAATGCTCTTGAGTTTATATATAAGGTGACATATAATAAAAACACTCTAACAAACATGTTAACATTAAGTTTTAAACTTAAGGCCTAAAGTAGATGTATATATTTTTTGAAAAATTATTGTTGGCCAATATATTTAGTCAAACCTATTTTTAAAAATTTCAAGCCAACTTCTACTCATATATAACCATCTATTTTTAAAATTTATCATCTTCATAGTAATGTGGGATAATTTAACCAAACCATAATTTAATGTTTAATAATACTCAAACTTGGTTAGGCAACATCATCAGTTGTGGCGATAATTATTTCAGGAAATATATGTACCGAGATAAGATATATAAAACATAATTCCTCAGTTAACAGTTAATTGAATACAATATAAAATAATTAATGTGTGTCAATGAGTGGTTAATTTATATATATATATATATATTTATATATTTATATATATATATATATATATATATATATATTTTTTGGAAAATGAGAGTTGTCAGCCAATATCAATCCTCTCTTTCAAATCCTACCTTGATGTCACATCATCAACCATGAGTTTTCCTTTAATATATATATATATATATATATATATATATATATATATATATATATATATAGGGTGGTATCAATTGGAAACCAAGTTTTATTGGAAACTTTGAAAACCAAATTTCAGCCATTAATCTTTATAATCAATGGTTAAGATTCATTTGAATTATATATGGTAATAAATTAATTAACTTATCAATAATAAATAAAAATAATAGATGAAAAGGGTAAATATGTCTTTTGATCTTGTGTCTCAAATATGACAAGAAATGTTTATTTTATTTAGATTACTTGAAATCAAAATAAATTTTCCCACGCAATCTAAATTTTGTTATTTTTTTTACTATGAAAACGTGGAGCATTTGTCTTTTCATCAAAAAAATTATTTTTCTTTTAAAATGTAAGAAAATATTTTTTTTAATTTCATTTTATTATAAAACTTCCCACGCAATCTAATATTGTGATGAAACAGAATGAATTTGTGGATTACAAATTTCATTGGATTACAGATTTCATTGGATTACATATTTCATCAGGTTCATCGTGTTAGCATTATTGTTTCATAATGAAACATGATGAATTTGTGTCATTTTTGTTAACTTCCTATTTTTGTTTCATTACCTGTTCAGTTGCATATCCGTGTATGCAAGTAGATTCATCAGGTTCATCGTGTTAACATTATTGTTTCATTATTACCATATATATGCTAAATTAAAATTAAATAATTTACCTAAATCAAATATCTCATTTTTAAATTAATCAATGATTATTATTACCATATATAAGCTAAATTAAAATTTAATAATTATAAATATAATAATAATAACAATTATCATATATATTATGAAATAATGTAAAAGACAAAAATAACCTTTTCAATTAAAAAAATAAAAAAAAGGAATTCATTGATTGGTTGATTTCGGTTTCCAAAGTTTTCAATGTAATACTGGTTTTCAATTGATCGCTCCCCTATATATATATATATATATATATATATATATATATATATATATATATATATATATATATATATATATATATAAGGGGCCTTTCATGGGAGACCCTAGTATTTTGTGGTAACCATGAGATCCAATCTCATCCATCCATTTAATAAATCATGGGTCTAAAATAATTAATATAAATAATACTTAAAAAAAGAATTTTATGCCACTAAATTAGGAAAAAGGGGTAAATTTGTCAAAAAAATATTATAATTAAGTGTGATCTAATTTTGAACGCTCCGATAATTATGGCATGGAATCAATTGCGATAATCTCAAAATATTGAAACTGTATACATCTATACTATATTATAAAGAAGACATAAAAAACTCTTAAAAACAAGTTTTAAAGCTTAATGTACCGCCATTTAATGCTAATTGCTTAAAAAATAACCATTAAAGCTATATGTACTACATTTAATTCTATTTATTAATTTTCAATCATTATCTCTAACCATTTTAACTCCCCTAAAATCATTTCCCACTTTAACTTCCCTAAAATAATTCTCAACATAATTAAATATAGAATAAAAATCAAGTTTTAAATATAAAAAATATAAAATATAATTAAAAAAATCTAACATAATCTTTTATAAAAAAAATTATATTATGAAACCAAAATAAATTACATTATATTATTAAGTCTAAATTAAACAAATTTATATAAAAAAAAACATTATCAATCTCTCACAACCATCCAAAATCGTAATGTAAATCGACAAAAAACAGAAAATAAAATGAAACATTAAAATCGTGATGTATCTAGCAGCATTGCGCGAGTACACTTCTAGTATTTTCTTGATGATATAATAAATCGTGTTACACTGTGGTCTTACAATTTTAAAAAGAAACGGATTTTGTTACAACAAATGGGATGTGATACACTATGATCATCTTGCAAAAAATCTGATCTCCTTGATGATACAATTTTAAAAGAACATTGTGTTACACTGTGATTATTATTGTAATGCACTCAAAGAACATTATGTTACACTGTGCTTAACATTGTGTTACACTGTGATTAACATACAAATATGATACCCATTATGATAAGACGGTAATACCAACTGTGGTACCACTATGATAATTGATACCAACTGTGTTACATTGTGATTACCATACAAAATCATAATCAATGGTAACTGTGAGAACCGACTATTTTGTGGTTTCCATTATTTTCTTGTATATGGTTTCGTGTATGTATATGTAGGGTGATACCTTGTGATTGGTTGAATAATCTTGGGTTGACTATTCTTGCTAAGGCAAACCAACAACAATGAAGATGAATATTTGAAGGTGCACAGCCTGAAGATGATACACAGGTGTTGACTATTTGGAATATACTGTGATATCAAAATGTATCACAGTGTGATACATTTTGATAATACTCACATAATAGTTCGGCAAACACAAGCAGCGATCTCCTTTTTCTAACATCGTCCTTCTTCTCCAACAACCTCTTCTTTATCCATTAATTTTTCAGACCTGCA
Source organism: Arctium minus (assembly GCA_954870635.1). Classification (NCBI taxonomy): domain Eukaryota; kingdom Viridiplantae; phylum Streptophyta; class Magnoliopsida; order Asterales; family Asteraceae; genus Arctium; species Arctium minus. Next base: position 28,010,112 of record OX941089.1, on the reverse strand, counting down.
AAAAGAAAATTGGAAACGTGAATGTTGAATAAGTTTGATTTTGATAAATCAATTAGTTGAGTAATATTAGGAAACGTAATCTTGATTGATTTTGATTGATATACATCTGTAAAATAAAATAATTATTTATTAAACAAAAATTATTCAAATTACCAATATACCCTCAACAATTAATATATAAAAAACAGTAAATAAATTAAAATGATTGGATGAGATTGGATCTCATAGTTACCACGATCTAATAGGGTCTCATTTGATTAGGCCCCTATATATATATATATATATATATATATATATATATATATATAGATAGATAGATAGATATAGATATATAGATTTTAGATATTGATATTGATATGATTGATTTTTATATATACATACCTCTTTTTTCCAATCTTTCAACCTATTACCAATGTCGAATATCTAAAACTCTACCACAATTAACGTTATACTTTTATTTTTATATAATAAGCTTTGTTTTGTAAAAATATTGTCATCCAAATAAGATCACTTTATGACTCAAACCCATGAGTTGACACATTGTGATCTTATCCTTCTTTTTTATACTTGTCACTTTATTGCAATATTTCAATCTCTCACCAATGTAGAATATCTCAAATCAACCACAATTCACCAATACCTCAATACTCATTTCTCATGATGCCACATCATCAACCATGAGTTTTCCTTTAATATATATATATATATATAAATATATAGATAGATAGATTTTTATATATACATACCTCTTTTTTCCAAATTTTCAACCTATTACCAATGTGGAATATCTAAAGCTCTACCATAATTAGCGTTATACTTTTATTTTTATATAATAAGCTTTGTTTTGTAAAATATTGTCATCCAAATAAGATCACTTTATGACTCAAACCCATGAGTTGACACATTGTGATCTTATCCTTCCTTTTTATACATGTCACTTTATTGCAATCTTTCAATCTCTCACCAATGTGGGATATCTTCAATCAACCACAATTCACCAATACCTCAATACTCATTTCTCATGATGTCACATCATCAACCAGGAGTTTTCCTTTAATATATATATATATAGATAGATAGATAGATAGATAATAAGCTTTGTTTTGTAAAAATATTGTCATCCATATAAGATCACTTTATGACTCAAACCCATGAGTTGACACATTGTGATCTTATCTTTCCTTTTTATACATGTCATTTTATTGCAATATTTCAATCTCTCACCAATGTAGGATATCTCAAATCAACCACAATTCACCAATACCTCAATACTCATTTCTCATGATGCCACATCATCAACCATGAGTTTTCCTTTAATATATATATATAGATAGATAGATAGATTTTTATATATACATACCTCTTTTTTCCAAATTTTCAACCTATTACCAATGTGGAATATCTAAAGCTCTACCATAATTAGCGTTATACTTTTATTTTTATATAATAAGTTTTGTTTTGTAAAAATATTGTCATCCAAATAAGATCACTTTATAACTCAAACCCATGAGTTGACACATTGTGATCTTATCCTTTCTTTTTATACATGCCACTTTATTGCAATCTTTCAATCTCTCACCAATGTGGGATATCTTGAATCAACCACAATTCAGCAATACCTCAATACTCATTTCTCATGATGTCACATCATCAACGAGGAGTTTTCCTTTAATATATATATATATATATATATACATAGATATAGATATATAAATAGATATAGATATATAGATTTTAGATATTGATATGATTGATTTTTATACATACATACCTCTTTTTTCCAATATTTCAACTAGGAGTTTTCCTTTAATATATATATATATATATATATATATATATAGATATAGATATATAAATAGATATAGATATATAGATTTTAGATATTGATATGATTGATTTTTATATATACATACCTCTTTTTTCCAATCTTTCAACCTATTACCAATGTGGAATATCTAAAACTCTACTACAATTAACATTATACTTTTATTTTTATATAATAAACTTTGTATTATAAAAATAGGGTATCCAAATAAAATCACTTTATGACTCAAACCCATGAGTTGACACATTTTTATATAATAAACTTCGTTTTATAAAAATAGTGTCATCCAAATAAAATAGTGTCATCCAAATAAAATCACTTTATGACTCAAACCCATGAGTTGACACATTTTTATATAATAAACTTTGTTTTATAAAAATAGTGTCATCCAAATAAAATCACTTTATGACTCAAACCCATGAGTTGACACATTGTGATCATATCCTTCCTTTTTATACATGCCACTCTATTGTAATCTTTTAATCTCTCACTAATGTGGGATATCTCAAATCAACCACAATTCACCAATACCTCAATACTCATTTCTCATGATGCCACATCATCAACCATGGGTTTTCTTTTAATATATATATATATATATATATATAGATAGATAGATAGATAGATTTATAAAAATAGTGTCATACAAATAAAATCACTTTATGACTCAAACCCATGAGTTGACACATTTTTATATAATAAACTTTGTTTTATAAAAATAGTGTCATCCAAATAAAATCACTTTATGACTCAAACCCATGAGTTGATACATTGTGACCATATTCTTCCTTTTTATACATGTCACTCTATTGCAATCTTTTAATCTCTCACCAATGTGGGATATCTCAAATCAACCACAATTCACCAATACCTTAATACTCATTTCTCATGATGCCACATCATCAACCATGAGTTTTCCTTTAATATATATATAGATATAGATTTAAGTTTTCATTTATGTTTTTCCTGTAACAGCCCCCTTTCGTTTTCCCATCTTCTACTTCCCATAGAGTTTTTGTTTGCTTCTTGCCCCTTTTTCGTTCTCCTTTCTCCAATTATTCTCCTTTATGTTAAAACCCTTGCTTCTTCTTCCGTTTCCATTATCCCTATTTAAATCAAAATATCAATTTTTATGCTAAAATCCATCAAATAATGTGGTGTTCGTGTTTTAGACTAATATTAATCGGATCTAACACTCTTTTGTTTAATGGATGTAGCAGACTCTTTGAATTTAGCATATAATAAGCCACTCTTCAATGAAATGGATGTTATATGTTCTCATACGATTTGGAAAATTACTTGCATTACGTTACTTGAAATCGTTTATACCATGTCCATGTGTTCACTGTATTCCGAAAAAAAAAGACGCGTTTAGATTTTGAGTGTTAATTACATTACTTTACATAGTTAATACAGGAAGTGGACTCATCTTTTGTAAGCGTCTAAGTATTTTCATATGATTATGACATTTACTTGCATTAAGTTATGTGAAATTGTCATATATGTTCATATGTTTAGGTATTTACTTTTTTCCGTAAAAAATAGGCTCTTTGATTTTGGGTGTTAATAAGATTACTTTCCATCATTAATGTGATAAGTCTGCTCATCTTTCGTAAGTGTTTATTTATTTTCATATGATTCTGAAATTTACTTGCATTACGTGACTTGAAATCTTTGATATATGTTCATGTGTTTACTTTTTCAAAAAACGACGCTCTTAAATTTTTGGTGTTAATAATCAGATTACTTTTCAACATATATGCGGTGAGGCTACTCATCTTCGATAAGTGTTCATGTATTTTCACGTTAACCTCAACTTCTCACTAGAACCCAACCTTATTTATATTAAAATCCCATTAGTTCAATTCTAGTACTCCATCTGTCCCAAATTAAGCATCCACAATTGAAATGCCGCACAGTTTTAGACGTCCATAATTATTACATATTTTAATAAACCAAAAGACAATTTTAACCTTATCTAATTTCTCTTTCTTCACAATTTTAAAATATTTGTGTATTAATTAAGGGTATATATATATATATATAATTATCTATTTTTTGAATCAAGACACTTATTTTAGAACAAATATAAATAAAAATATGGATACTTATTTTGGGATGGAGACACTTAATTTTTAGGAATCATATAATTAAATATGATTTATTGATGATTATATTTAACATCCGGACAATCTACTGATAATTACTCAAATTATTGTGGAACACACGGTCCCACACTAGTTTGAGAACCGAAACGTGGCAAAAGGTCGATAAACGTGGCGTAATTTTCTGAATTCCTTCCATGTATAAGTTGTAGTAGTAAATTAGTATAAGTAAAGGTATGAATTAAATTCCAAAATGATGGTGAAATAAGAGACGAATTGGCATCAGGAGAGCGTCAATTGAGGTATGGATCTTTAATTACCCTTTTGTTGATAATATTTTAACATGGATTGGGGATTGTTTTTATGTTTGTAGGTGATGATAACAATCGTCTAAAAAGATTAGATTATTTCTTGATTTATTTTTCCCTTGAAATTAATATAACCCTCGATCAATCGCTGCGGGTCAAGAAGGAGACAGTTTGGGTCCAGATCCACGGGTTCTGTACTGGATGGGTAAATCCGTCAAAATTGTTGTGGATTGTCTGCAGTCTTGGTGGGCTGAATGAATAAGTCAACACATTTGGACTTCAATTACTGTTGGTTCCCAAACAAAATGAGATTACAATAAGTTTCAAAATACATAAAAATGGACCTTGGAAAATGAGATACATGCAAAAGATATATGTCTCAAACTCATGCTTAATTTCTTATGTTCATGCAATTTATATTTTATATATATATATATATATATGATGAGATGTTCAGGGGCGGAAGACAATTGGGGGCTTGATTCTCGCACTTATTGAGTCCAGGTCCACTGTATAATTATTGAGTCCAAGCCAAGTGTCCAACAAATATATTTTATTCAAATTTCAATCAATCGGTGTATAGTGCAAAGTCAAAACCCTCAAAAAATCAAATTGGAAACATGTAGTCCTTCTCATCTCCAATCGCTTATCGCTCACGGCTCATCTCCGGTAGTCGGTAGTCCGGTTGAGTGTTGACTGGTTCAGTGGTTCTCCGTTCTCATCTCAGTTCTCGCCTTCGGTTGAGTCCAGGTCCAACTGCCCAGGTAATTTTCACCCCCAAATTCACTGGATTTGGTTCAAAATTGATTTTCAATATACTCTCTGGTTTTTAATTTCTGGTTTCTCTGTTTTGGGATAAGTTTCATTGTTTACTTTGATAGTGGGTGTTTGTTGTGTCACTGTGTGCAACGACGATCAAAAAGGAACACACTCACAGTTAAATTAAACTCTATTACTCTAATCTAAACTTTAAAGACTTAGGGGCTGTTTACTAACTCTTACTGGGTAAGTGCTATCCGGGTAAGAGTGCTGACTCGGGTAAGTGCTGTCCGGGGTAAGAGGTTGGTAAGTGCTGTCCTAGTAAGTGCGTTTACCAAGTGTTTTGTGGTAAGTGCTTACCAACAACAAAATTACCATTTTAACCTTTTTTTTAGTTATATGCTAAATAAAATGTAATTATTTCTTTTATCAATCATCTAATGGAAGAAAAAAAAAACAAATTTCGTACTTCAACAACTGCTTATCAACATTATAATCTTTTTTTATATAATTAACTGCCAAATTAGACACCAAAATGCAATTTTCATACTTCAAAACAAAACGACGAAACATATTAATAGTCATTCATATTTAAATACAAATGGGATATAAGACATTTTAATACCAAAAAGAAATTGTTTGTTTTTCATCCAAGACAAAATAAAAATTAATTTGAACCATTTGAAAACAGTTGAGTCGCTATCTGATCCCGCAGATTAGCCATATATCCATTGTCTTGAGAAGCCCCCCATTGTACTTCAACAATTTCTTCTTCACTGCCTCCTCCATGATCCTCTTCAGCAGTAAACATGGCACTCTCATCGTATTCCATAAACAATTGATCTTGGATATTACATCTTCTTATGAAATTATGGATTGCAAAACAAGCAACCACAACCTCTATTTGTTTTGGAAAAGGATAACAAGCCATTTGCTTCAAAATCGGGAATCTTGCTTTCAAGACGCCATACGCACGTTCAATAACGTTTCTAAGTTGTGCATGTGCATGATTAAACTTTTCTTCTTTAGTTACCGCACGCCTGCGTCGAAAATCAGCTAACCAATACCTCATATTGCGATAAGGAGTCAAAAAACCACGGGTATTGGGGTATGCAGCATCACAAAGATAATATTTATCTGCATTTACAAATACAATTAAAAGACAGAAAAATAATAAGCTCACTATTAGAAAAGGATGATACATACTTGGTGGAGGAAACGGAAACCTCGAATTTGGGTCGAATGCAACTTCCCTCAATACTCTAGCATCATGTGCAATGCCTTCCCATCCGGCCCAAACATATGTGAATATCATATTAAAATCACACATTGCTAAAACATTTTGAAAGCAATCGCCTCTTCCTCTTCCTCTATATCTTGCTTGTTGATTTAAGGGTACAACTGCATGTATCAAAGTTCCATCTAGTGCACCTATGGCCCCCTGTAAGAAAACCACAAATTATATATAATATTATCAAACAAACTTTTAATGTTTTACAAAGTATCAAAACAAATAACATACCGGAAATATTTCTTTAAGGTTTCTAACTCTCTCTGACATGCTCAAAGTTCCATCAAAGGATGTCGGCCTTATGACTTCTTTTGCGAATTCCATCATTCCATTTAATACTTCATGAAAACATGTGTGTATAGTCCGTGTGGAATGTTGAAATCTCCGTTTAACCATTCTAAAACGTTCATTATGACCAATAATAGTTAAAAACATTGCCATCTTCTCTTCAACACTTATACGACGACTTGATTGCAACCAATTGTTTTGTTTAAAATGGTTACACAAGAGTATATAAGCATCGCGAGATAGACGCATCAGTTCATGACATTGCGTACTAGACCCACGTAATAATTCTAGTGTATATGCATGTCCGGTCAAATTTGAATTGTTATCTCTTATTCTTTCTATTCTTGCTTCAGCTCTTCTTCTCAAATACCAATATGCAATCACCACAATCATCATTAACTGATTACGATCCATGACCTTGCAAATATAAAATACAAAAGATAACATCATATTATATTTCATATATGACAGATCTTTAACATATAATTAGAACAACAAAAGCATCAAAATAACAATCAACAAAATTCCATATACGTCTATAAATAACACAATGTTCCATATACGTCCATAAATAACATCAAAAATTCGTAAAGTTCCATAACCATCCACAAAAAAACCGAAAGTCATAGAGTTCGATAACCATCCACAAAAAAAACCTAAAGTCATAAAGTTTGATAACCATCCACAAAAAAACCTAAAGTCTTAAAGTTCGATAACCATCCACACAAAAACCAAAAGTCAGTCTAACTTGAGTTGGCGTGCCGTAAATTTAATCCACGACTCACACCTCTCATCCTTCAAACGCAGCCAAATTTTCCTATAGTCCACGCCTTGGCTAAAGAGGTAAAGTGTGATGTCATAAAATGGTGTATCTTCCCAACCAAGACTATCCAATTTCATCATACAAGCATCCATATCACCGTCCTCCGATGGTTTGTCAAAAATGGATTTCACATGTGTCACCACATGAGCCAGCTCCTCTTCCCTTACCAATGGTTGATTAGATTTTCGTTTTCTAGATTGAGAACGAGAGGAACATTCTTGTGTTGAGCTAGATGGTCCTTGATTTGAAACAGGTGGTCCTTGATTTGAAACAGGTGGTACATGATCTGAAACATGTGGTACATGATCTGAAACAGGTGGTGCGTGTGTGGTATCCAAGCTTTGATCATCAACTACTAAAGGCGGGTTAGAAACATTGACAGCACGTGAAGGGTTCTGATTTTTAGACCACGATCCCCAACTCCCAACACCCGTCGCCGCCACTCCATCAAAAACTTGCATACAAAGATGAGGGTAAAGTAGTGGTGCATTCCTCAACTTGTCAGCATATTTACTCAACTGTTTATAAAAAACACATATAACTAAAAGAAAAATATAAGAAAATTAAAATTAGAAAAGCCGAGAAGAAATTGACCTTCGCCTCTGCCTTCCATTCCTCTTCAGTTAGATTGAATGTGTTGGTCACTTGGTTATAGACATTACCTGTTCTATTTTTTAGCCTAGAATACACCGCATACTTTCCCCTCAGATAATCATAGTGATTCTTCATTTGCCTTTGATTCACAATGAAGTTATGAGTGTTTTTTAATGTTTCTGCTATGTTATTCCATGAATGCATCTTAAGGCCACTGCCTTGGATTCCATTAATGGACATCTCATGTGCACAACACTCTAAGAATGTTTTTACCACATTATCTTTCCAACTAACCCTCGATTTTTTAGGTTCCGATGACTCGTCATACGATTCCATACCTATGTCAAAAAGACCGAACATATTTCAAGCTCTTCATTATGTATCATGTTTTCAATAAACAAAGTGTACAACAACAAAACAAATTATGCCAAACTTCAATAAACAAAGTGTACAACAACAAAAACATATAAGATAGAATGATGGAATTCGCAAAGTTACAAACACATATAACATAGATTATGCCAAACTTCAATTATGATAATGATTTCAGAAATCCAAATACAAAACATAACAAGGCATTTGGGAATTTTTGGTGATGCATTATTTCCTCAAATCAACAAAAAAATCACAATAATTTCCTCAAATCAACAAATCAAGGGTTTCAAGAACTTTCCCGGTATAAATTTCATTAAAAATCTGAAAATTAACAACAATTCAACAAACCCATCTCACAATCTCTTCAAATTTAATCCTACCTCACAAATCAATACTAATATAATTAACAATTAAAAATCTGAAAATTAACAATGAAATTTATTGTGCGTTTTGGGTTTTGGGTCAAGCCAAAAAGAAATACACACAAATCATATAACACCATTTTCTTTTGTTATCACTTATCTACTTCCTTGATGCTTCATAATAATCCAAAAAGAAAAAGAAAAAGGATACAGAAGACTTGATTTCAATTTGAAAAGGAATCTTGAATCATGGTTTCAGGCACATCTTTCTATATAAATTGATAGGATAATAGTGAAGTACTAATAAGAGAAAAGAAAATATAATCTAATACAGTTGTGTACATGAGTGTGAAATTGGATCGGAGCCCATGGGTTTGTATGTTTTAGAATCAATTTCAACTCACATATACACCCATCTATAATTATTAATAGATTTAACTATAATCACAAATCCCTTTCATTACCAACTACCAAGTTCGATTCTGTCTCTATCCTCAAAATAAGATAGAGACGGTGTGAAAAGGGAGAGGGATAGTGAAATGAAGGTATCAAAGTTCAAGATGATTTGTGTTTTCTGTGGAAGTAGCCAAGGCAAGAAGAGACCAAGATGCTGCTATTGAGCTTCGCAAATAATTGGTATTTTTCTCCTTTTTTGGGGGGATTTTCAAACTCGTTTTCTTGCCATTTAAAATGGGTTTCTTGAAAAACTGATTATTTTTGTTTTAACTTTGAGAGTAGGTGTCTCTGAACAATCTTTTTCTTTGCAAAAAGACTGTTACCATGAAAAAAGAAACTTGTGGCTCCAATCTTACACAACCTTTCTGGAAATGTATTTTTAACTTTTCCGATCGAACTTTGTTGTCAAATGATATCCAAACTTCAATTTCGGAATACTTATTTCAATCGTGTTAGAATCCATATCTATCCCTGGAAGAATTACAGTGAAGTATCTAATTTCAGAAACAGAAATCATCAAATAACAGAAATGTAGACATGATCAGAAAGAAATTTCGAATCTGAAAGAAGCTCAGCATCGATCTAGAAAGAGAAAAAATAAATCCAACTTGCACAATTTTGAATCCATCATGAAATCAGAGACTATATTGCAGAATCAAAATGAGAAATGCAACAATTCAGATTACAGGCACACAAAAACCAAACATTTCAATGTAAATCGAAACCCATGGAAGATTCTAAGAAACCTAAATGCAGATTGGAAAAAGTTGGAGAGGAAATGCTAAACCCTAGAAATGGTTTTAGTTATTTACCTTGAAAAATCTTTTAGCCTTGGAGAGAAGGAAAGAATGCTTGAACACCAATCTGCTTATAATTTACTCCAATGATTTGTGGAGCTGCAAATCATAGCCACCCATTAACGTTTCAACAAAATTAAACAAATTCACCAAATGTAAAATAGTTAAATCCAGATATACCCATCAAAGTTATTACAAAATTAAACAAATTGAAAAACCCAGAAGAATAATGAAACCTCGAAAAGTTATCAAGCAGCAATACAGTTTCATATGAACGAACCTGCTTCAATTTTAGGGAAATGTGTGCGACGAGCGGCGGAGGGGTGTGCGACGGGAGGACGACGAGCGGCGGAGGGTGTGCGACGGGAGGAGGACGACGAGGGGCGGAGGGTGTGCGACGGCCGACGGGAGGACGACGAGAGGGGTGTGCGATGGGGTGGGGAAGCGATGTGAAATTGATAGCCCTAGCTAATCGCTGATTTTTTAGGAGGGGTAGGGATTGGAAACATGAATCTGTCCAATATAATGACTCGGTCAGCATGATTTTTGATCTGATTCGGTAAGTTTTCGGTCAGCACCAGGGTCAGTTTTCGGTCAGTTTTTGTTATTTGGTAAACACTCTGACTGCTGACCGGGTCAGATGTGCTGACCGAGTCAGCCCGGTCAGCAGTTAGTAAACAGCCCCTTAGGGCCGTTTATTAAACGCTTACCCGGTAAGAGCGGTGATAAGGATGGAAAATCTTACCCAGTAAGTGAGACCGACAACTCTTACTCGGGTAAGAGCTTACCGGGTAAATTGTTATATACGATACCGTTATGATGAATACAATTTTACCCGGTAAAGTAAGTTAATGGGTCGAGTTTTATCGGTAAGCGTTTACTGGGGTAAGCATTTGGGTAAACGACGAAATCATTTAAAATTAGAAAGTTCAATGATTTAAAAAAATACCATAGTCCGGGAACTTAATCACTCAAAATGAGAAACTTCGTTGAATTTTTCAAAATTTTTCCTTTTTCAACAACCTAGAAAACCCAATCGAGCTCATCTTCATCAAATAATCCTCCAATAGCCCCAAAATCCCATTGATTTTAATTTGTTTGATTTTTTGGATCGATTTTTCTGTAGATTGCAAGGGATAGAAAAATAAGAACTTGAACATATGTATGATAAACAGTAAACGCATCATTTGTTGTTCAGGATTCATGCTTATAATTGGTTGATGCTCGACAACCATCTAGCATGTTCTGTGTTGTGAAAGCAATGCATTAGATTTGTATAGGAATGGGGTTTAGGTTGCAAAAAAATCCACTTTTATAGAAGTGGTCAAGTGAGTTTATGTTTTTTGATAGAATTGCATTTAATTCATCACCCGATGTGTGTTTAGCCAAATTCCACCGTATCGAGGGATTTTTATAGTTTTTTGCTTGATTTCGAGGGATTTTTAAGTTTTTTTTTATCCATTTCGAGGGACTTTTTCGGTTTTTTTGGTTGATTTCAAGAGTTCTTTTTGGTTTTTTGGTTGATTACAAGGTTCACCGTACCTTCTTTAGGTCCGGCCCCTGCGGTTACCGCAAAGCTTGTGTTCCGCCCCTGGAGATGTTATATGAAACGTTTATGCTATGAACATTTTTACACTAAAAAGTTTTGTTGTCCCACCGTGGAAATTCTTACGCTCAGGACGCCAGGGTCGAAGTAAAAGTGGGGGAAACCGCAATGAAAAGGTTCCAAAACTTAGGGCCGGCCCTGGCCATGTGCAGCCCGTGCTACCGCACATGGCATCAAAGACCAAGGGGGCATCAATTTGTCATCTATTACTAGTTTTGGGTTTAATAATTTGAGAATTACACAACTGTGCTTTAACTATAAAAACAGACCAAAGCCTAGTAGTGATGGATATTGAATGCGCATCGTGAACCGATGAACGCCCAACATTTCAACTACTTAAGCCGATTAAAAATTAGCATCTTAACGAACAAACAAGTTTCTTAATAAACGAATATGATCACCAAAAGTTTCGTTCGTTTAGTATATTAACGAACGAACATTAACGAACACATTTTCTTTATGAATGAACAATAATAAAAAAATTACGTTTATTTATCGTTCATGTTTGTTCGGTTAAGTTAAATGAACGAACAAGAACACAAAAAACTTTCATTCATTTACCGTTCGTGTTCGTTTGTTTGTTTGTTCGGTTAAACGAACGAACAAGCCTCTGTGTTTGTTCGCTTTATTTTGCAATTGAAAATTTACAATGCGCATGAGCACATGTTGGAGTAAGCTGCAAAACAATAACAATATATTGTGATATTGCCTTGTTGGACACTTGTTTTTTGCAATGTATAGTAGTGATGGCCAAAAATCGGGCCGGGCCAAAACGGGCTTCGGGCCCAAATAGTAAACCCAAAAACCGGGCCAATCGGGCTTCGGGTCGGGCCGGACCGGGCTTCACCCGAATATGTGTGGCCCGTTTAATGTTGGAAAAAAACAGTTATAGGAAAACCGGGCCGGGCCGGGCCCAAACCAGGCCGTGATCGGGCCGAACATTTTTCCGTATTTTTTTCAAAAAAAATAATTTCTTTATATAATAATAAATTACTGAGTTTTAAAAAATAAAAATTGGATTGAATCACTAAAATACATTTTAAAAATGCGTTTTATTTATAATAAATCACTAAAATACACTTTAAAAATACGTTTTATATATAATTTTTAGTTACAAACTTACAATACAAGTATTTATAGGGGTTTGGGGAGGTAAAAAATACAAAAAAGGTCAAAAAAACGTATATAAACGGTAACATAACGGTTCTTTTTTTTTTAAAATACGATTCGGGTCGGGCCGGGCCAAAAACCGGGTCGTGAACCGGGCTCGGGCCGAGCCGGGCCGGGCCGGGCCGCCAAATCCTCCAAAAACATGAACCGGTTCATGTTTTCGGGCTCCAAACCGGTTTTCCACCGGGCCGGGCTTTCAAGCGGGCCAGGCTCGGTTAACCGACCGGGCCGGGCCGAGATGGCCATCACTAATGTATAGTGACATATATTATGAATTTGACAATTTATCATTGTTCTTTTTGACTTTTGCTTAGTTTGACCCTAACTTTCTGAATTTTGCTTTTTGCTTACTATGACAATAACATATATGTAATTTACTATTTTAGTTAAAACTAATTATAGTTTTCCTTATCTTTTACTTTTAAGTTCCATATATTGAAGTCAAGGTTCTATTCTGCTAATTTTAATTTGGAAAAGGGAAAACCGAAAAAGAAGGAAGCATGATCTTAATTCAGATTTTTACCTTTTATGAATCTATATTTTGTAATGCACGGTTTGGTTTTTATGTACCCTTTGTATTTTTTTTAATTATAATTAATAAAAATCGATGTGAGGATGAGCCACCTAGCTTGACTAGGTTCCAAACTCTTTAAAAAGTCGCATGTCCGTCGTTTCATTTGCTTAAAAAATAGGCATTGGGGCATTTTTTTTTAGCATTTTCGCATAGAGCATCAAAAACCCTAGGACCGGCCCTGCCAGAACTTCATAGTATAAGATTTGTTCTTGTACTTGAAATGTAACGAGTGATTTATAATCACTATCAAATGGATATGTCCACAGATATCTAAAGATATGGATGCAGTGGCAAGAGATGAGAAGAAGCCTCATGTCATCTTTATACCATTTCCAGCACAAAGCCACATAAAGGCCATGCTCAAACTAGCTGAGCTTCTTCACCACAAGGGGATCCAGATAACATTCGTTAACACAGACTCCGTCCACAAGCGTTTTCTTGAATCCGGGGGGCCACACTGCCTAGATGCCTCACCACCTGGTTTCCGATTTCAAACCATTCCCGATGGCATTTCTTTCAGTTCGCTAGATGATGTGGCCACTGCCGGATATAAACGCCTTTATTCCGTTGAAAACTTGTTGAGTACTCCTTTTCTTGATCTTCTAACCAAGCTTCCGACTCCGCCTACTTGTATAATCTCTGATGGATTCATGTCGGTTTTCACCATCGATGTTGCACAAAAGCTCGGAATCCCTATCATGCTCTACTGGACGCTCGCTGCTTGTGGCTTCATGGTCTTTTACCAGATGAAGTTTCTCATCGAGAAAGGGCTCGCACCACTTAAAGGTTAGTTTGCTTTTTTTTTCTACGATACAACAAAATCAAGTTTATAGAACGCCAAAAATGTCTAATAAACAGTTTTTATTTACAACTTAATAAGCTTACTTATTCTCTAAGTCGTATTGGATCGTTTCTTTACGGCTTAATCGTTAAGCCATTAAGCCATGACCCTTACTTGTCCCCGTTAAGCCGTCTCAAGCAAAATAACACCATAAATGCCCCGGAAATAATCCAACCCCTCTGTCTGTCTCCCTCAAACCCATCGGTCTCCCTTGCCTCAATCAGAAAAATTTATCCAAACAGAGGTGGTTGGTATTTCACGGGATTTTGTAGGATTTATATATAATAATGTTTTAAAATATGTTAAAAACAATTGTTTTGTAATAATCTTTTAATAAAAAGGTAATTTAATTATCTTTATAATTTTTTATATAAAGAATAGAATTCATACTGCAAATCAAACATAGATTCCAATTCCTTCCAAATCTAAATCTCTCCAATTCCAAGTCCTTCCACGAAATCCAAATCCCTCAAAATCATTCCTTCAAACCAAGCGCATGCTAATATGTTTTATAGAACCAAACTTTTGTACGTTCTATGTAAGAGGGTTGGAGCAAGTTTATGGGACGTTTTTGGGCGTTCCAACAAATTTTGTAAGACACTTTTAAAAATAAAAGGGTTGGAGTAAATTTATGAGACGTTTTTGGGCGTTCTAACAAATTTTGTAAGACACTTCTAAAAATAAAATGTGGTATCACCTTTTTTAAGGTGTCGTATGAACACATCTTTTTATACTTCCAATTTTTTCAAATAACGTCATATAAAATAATTAATAGGACGTTTTATTTTAAAATGTCCTAAAAACGTGCTAGGACGATTGCTTAAAAGCGTCCTACAAACTTATTGCAACGCTTTTACATATGATACATAATTGTGTGGTCCCATGTAGCAGTACTGTATTAAGATTATTCTTAGACATTTTTAACGTTCTATAAACCTGATTTATTTGCAGTGTTATATGTATTCTAGCCTTTATCCTTCCCTTCATGTTTACTATATATAATAAAGGTGATAACTCAAATGATGTATGCTTGTGCAGATGAAAGTTACTTGATAAATGGGTATCTAGACACCATTGTTGATTGGATCCCCGGAATGGAAGGAATCCGTATAAAGGATTTCCCAAGCATGGTTCGGACTACTGACCCCAACGACCGACTTCTGAACTTCACTACCGAATGTACACGAAGGTCTCACGAAGTTCCACATCAGATTTTCCACACGTTCGACGAGTTGGAGCCTAGTATCGTCAAAGCTTTATCATCAATGTTTTCTCATGTGTATACCATCGGCCCACTACAACTACTTCTTGATCGGATACCCGAACAAGAAAAGCACAATCAAGTGTCAAATTTCAATGGATACAGCTTAATGAAAGAAGAACCCGAGTGTTTTCAATGGCTCCAGTCTAAGGAACCAAATTCCGTCATTTATGTGAATTTCGGAAGTTCAACAGTAATGTCATTAGAAGACCTGATAGAATTTGGTTGGGGTCTTGCTGAGAGTGGTTACTATTTCCTTTGGATAATTCGATCTAATCTGGTGGTAGGGGAGTCTGCAGCTTTGCCTCGGGAATTTGAGGAGTATATAAACGAGAAAGGGTTTGTTGCGAGCTGGTGTTCGCAGGAAAAGGTCCTGAACCACCCTTCGGTTGGAGGATTCTTGACTCATTGTGGGTGGGGGTCAACCATCGAGAGCATGTCGGCTGGTGTGCCAATGATTTGTTGGCCGTTTTTGGGAGACCAGTTGATTGATTGTAGGTATATATGCAAGGAATGGGGGGTTGGATTAGAAATGGGGGATGGTGTAAAAAGGGAGGAAGTTAAGAGGCTTACACAGGAGTTGATGGGAGAAGGAGGTGACAAAATGAGAAACAAGGCCATGGAGTGGAAGAAAAAGGCACATATAGCAACTGGTCTTAATGGTTCATCTTCTTTGAATGTGGGCAATCTTGTTAAGGAAATCTCCAAGTTATAATTTAAACGTTTTAATTTTTCAAAAGTTAAATTGTCGAAATAAAGTTTATCTAATTAAGACTGATCGATTAAGACATTATCTGATACGAAGGTGCCGTTTGTTTTTTAAGAGGTCTAAAGTCTGAAGTCTTATTTTAGTTATGATTAATAAGAGTTGATGTGTAAAAAGGTCTGAACGATTCAGACTTAAGAGCCATTAAGAGATTTTTTTTTTTAAAACAAACAACCCCAAAAATAACATCGGATCGGACCCTAATCAACCTCCGCTTAAGGCATCCGATGAGTTAGTTACCAAAAATATCCAAATCAATGTAAAATTTATTAATCCATCCGATTGGTTAATAAATTTAGTATTCAAATATAAACAAAACACTCTTTATCAGAAAGGCACCATCCGAACATGTTAAATTTTAAATTTAAATATGTTTTTTTCTTTCCAATGCCATCATCCTCATCCTATTAGTGATGGCCAAAAATCGGGCCCGGGTCGGGTCGGGCCAAAACGGGTTTCGGGTCCAAATAGTAAACCCAAAAACCGGGCCAATCAGGCTTCGGGCCAGGCCGGGCTTCACTCGAATATGTGTGACCCGTTTAATGTTGGAAAAAACCGGTTATATGAAAACCGGGCCGTGATCGGGCTGAGCATTTTTCCGTATTTTTAAAAAAAATTAATTTCTTTATATAATAATTAATTACTAAGCTTTAAAAAATAAAAATTGGATTGGATCACTAAAATACACTTTAAAAATGCGTTTTATTTATAATATATCACTAAAATACACTTTAAAAATACGTTTTATATATAATTTTAAGTTACAAACTTAAAATACAAGTATTTATAGGGGTTTGGGGAGGTAAAAAATACAAAAAAGGTCAAAAGAACGTATATAAATGGTAACATAACGGCTCTTTTTTTTTTAAATACGAATCGGGTCGGGCCGGGCCAAAAACCGGGCCGTGAACTGGGCTCGGGCCGGGCCGCCAAATCCTCCAAAAACATGAGCCGGTTCATGTTTTCGGGCTCCAAACCAGTTTTCCACCGGGCCGGGCTTTCAAACGGGTCGGGCTCGGTTAACCGACCAGGCCGGGCCGAGTAGGCCATCACTACATCCTATGGCATCCAAACCAAACTTAAGTATGTTTTTTTATTCATCCCATCATCCAAATCTACCGACACAAAAATAAATTATTTATTTTAAAATAGAGTAAATTACAGCTTTTATCTCTAATATGAAAATTATGAATTAGGTCTCCAAATGAAATAATCACATTGTGCTTTCACTTTTTTATGAATTAGGTCCTTCAACCTAACTTAAGGGTGTCTTGATTTTTTTATACATTAATTAAAAGATCATTTTATAAACCCAATTATGCATTGACACATTTCACTTTCACCTTCTATCCCAAAACCAACAGTTAGTCTAGAAAACCTCACACCATATTATTCAAACCGAAAATCAACAATACAAAGCTACAGAATCTCACTCTTAACAGATTTCCTTCTCTCTCACTACAAAAGAGCATATATCAGTCGATTACAAAAAATGAATTCTAATTAAGAGAACCCTAATCGCATTCTTTATATACCGAAGTACCCAAGTTACAGAAACAGTCCTCCAAGAATCAGCTAACAACTTTGCAGCCCTTCTTGAACAAAGAATATTCAGATCATCCCTCTAACAAACTTGACACGAACATATCCACCATTTTCCTAACACAAACACATTAACAAATTGTAAATGTCGAGATTAACAATATATAATTGTTGGGTCATCTAAGATTTAAAGATAACCTCTCCTTAGTCTTTATTGATGATTGAACCTTGTATTTTGATTTATGGTTCTTTGTAATAGCTTAGTTAGTTTAACAGATCGGTGAGTCGAATAAATGCTTAAGTTTGTAAGAGGGAGGCTTCAATTATAGCAGAGATGGGTTTAGGATAAAGGAGAAGGAGATCTCTCAATAGGGAACAAGGTTGCAAGGTTGATGGTAGATGGGAATAGGATATGCAGCCAAGGGAGAAGATGGTTTAGGAAGCCGAGAAATTTGGTTGCTCTTCCTGAGTAGATGGCTCAACGTTCATTGCTAACTAGTCTCAGCACCAGTCTTCTGAATGATGAAATCATAGCTGCTGAAGAAAGGGGCTCATATACATTTTTCTCCCCCTCTTTGTCATCATCACGAGGGAGAGGAGCACTAGAACCAAGTTTCTTTAATTGATCATCAATATCGATCGAGGACTCCATGTGAAGAACAAGGATATCTGTAAGGAAGTCCAGGTTGAGACGATCATCCTGTGAAAAAAGAAGGGAGGAGGATGTACTGGATGTCGTTGCAAGAGATCCAAGATGGACTGCATCTTTGCATCATGAGAGGTGAATCAGCTTGGACATTGTCGATAGTCGCTTTTTTGCGTAATCATATGCTCAATGACTGAGCTTTGGATGGAGGCTATGGAGGCAATGTTGTTTAAGCTCGAAGATATCTACCTGAAAGGAAGAAAACTAAGTAGAAAAGGCAGACTGAGCATCTTTCAGCTCTGAGGAGAAAGATTTGATCTCATTAGTATGATCATCCAATGCACGGGCCACGTTTTTAAGGTACCTGATTAGCCCGACTTTACCAAATGCCCACCGCTAGCCCTTCCCCTTTCCTGGTCTGGATTTTTCACATCCTTTATGTCATCTTGGTCGACAGGGAAGAAAGAAATTAATGAATCTTCTCTTGGGAAAATGTAGAATAATACATAAATAATACACATATCGAGACGAAAGCCAAAGATGAGTTTAGTAGGTGGGCGTATCAAACCAAAATAATATCTAAGATTGAAATCTTGATACATTGATTACCACCACCATAATCGACACCATCACCACCACCATTGTCGTAGACTCGATTCCTTTCCATCTCATCTTGTCACAAAGAATTGAGTATGTTATAAGTGTAAACAAGACACCCTTGTATGATGACAAATAATAAGAAATCTCTCGTTCAAAATGTAAGACTTTAAGCAAAGTATGTTAACTTAGACTCATGGTCGGCCCTGCGTTCAGCCTGTGCGACTGCACAGGGCATCAAAGCCAAGGGGGCATAAAGTTGTCATATATTACTAGTTTTAGGTTTAATAATTTAGGAATTCGACAATTTGGCTTTAACTATAAGACCAAGGCCCGGTAGTTATTGATACTAAATGTGCATCGTGAACCGGTGAAAGCCCAACATTTCAAGAACTCAAGACGATTTTTATTTAGCATCTTAACAACAAACATGAACAAACAAATTATCTTAATGAACGAATATGATCAGAAAAAGTTTCGTTTGTGTTCATTCGTTTAGCATTTTAACGAACGAACATTAACGAACACATTTTCTTTATGAATGAACAAGAATACAAAAATTTCCGTTTGTTTACCGTTCATCTTGGTTTGTTTGTTAGTCGGTTAAGTTAAACGAACGAACAAGAACACAAAAACTTACGTTCATTTACCGTTCGTGTTTGTTTGTTTGTTTAGTTAAGTTAAACGAACGAACAAGAACACAAAAACTTACGTTCATTTATCGTTCGTGTTTGTTTGTTTGTTCAGTTAAGTTAAACGAACAAACATGAACAAGCCTCTGTTTGTGTTCGTGAGGTTCATTTTGCATATTATTTGCAATGCACATTAAGGCATCACTGTATATACTTGGAGCATGTTGCACAACAATAACAACATATTGTGATATTGCCTTATTGGGACTTCTTATTTGCAATGCACAGTAGCATAGATTATGAATATTACAATTTTTCATTGTTATTTTGACTTTTGTTTACTTTGAGGTTTGACATTACCACATTAGATTTATACTTTAGTCTTTAGACCTGTACTTTATGAGTTTTGCTTTTTACTTACTATGACATTAACTTCGATGTAATTTACTATTTTAGTTAAAACTAATTATAGTTTTCCTTATCTTTTAGTTTTAAGTTTCATATATTGAAGTAAAGGTTCTATTGTGCTAATTTCAATTTTGAAAAGGGAAAACTGGAGAAAAAAGGAAGCACAATCTTAATTAAGGTTTAATCCTTTTGACGGATGCCGAGTCCACCAAATAATAATTCCAAATTAGCACACGATTTTACAATACAAATTGCAAAAGTGGTAAGTTGGGTCGAATCCACAGAGACTCGATTCTAGCTTAATTTATACCGAATCAACAAATACAAAATTGTTTACTTAAAAGTAACTATGAAAAGGGCGGGTTTTGTTTGTGCAAGAAATTACCATATGAAATTTAAATACAAGCTTAAAAACAATATAAACGGAAATGAACTCAACTTTGGGTAGCGGACACTAATACAATTCCATTCAAAAGTTGTATCATAGACAATGTATACGATTATCGCAACTATTTCGATTAACCCGGTTATAATTGTTAAAAAGATCTAACAATCAATTCCATCATAATTAGCATTTGAAAGGAATAAGCTCTCCTACCAAACCTTAGTATATAATTAGCCTCAAACAAGCTCTTGAAAGCTTAATTTATACTAGCATGAAAGACTAATGGAACCCGAATCCGGATAAATTAACACATAAGCTCGGTTAACTTAATTCTTCCGTTTCATCCAATTTCACAACAAAAAGTAGAAATCTTTGACAAAATCCACTTTGTTGTTTGTCACTAACAATTGTTAACTAAACAATTACGGATTTAGGAAACAATTTAACCACAATCAATTTCCACACAATTGATCAAAAAGCATGAAAACTAATTTTATAAACCAAAAAAATGTTAGAAATTGGATGAATAATCAAAATCAGGTTGGACTACATCATCTCAAACAACCATATGAATTGGAAATTGCAAAAGTTAACAACCCAAAGTCGAATTCTAACGAAAATTAGCCACACATGGCTAATTTAAAACAAAAAGTAAGAAATTGGGAAGAAAAGTTAACCTAATTTATGAAATTGATGAACTTGCAACGATGAATCTCTCCAAAATCGCCTCTTGTTGCTCCCTTACTCTTCAAAATCGACTTCTCCCCAAAAAAAAAATGTTCTCCCCCGTTTTCAATCGATCCCCCTTTTTTGACGGCTCCCAAAAACTGCTAAAACGAACGTGTGAAGACCACGTTTGGTGGTCGCGACTTGGGGCGCGGGCTAAACCCGCTTGGCAACTCGCCCGGTGTAAAAATGGAGTCAAAAACAGTGCCCGACGCAGGTTTGGTCGCGAGTTCACTCTGCAGAAAGTTGCGATCGTCACTGATGAATCGAGAGAGGCGTACGAGAAAGAGAATGGACTGCACTTTCTTTTCTTTTTCTGAACTAGGTCTGCTGATTTGGGTTCTTTTTCCTTTTCTTTTTCTGATCTGGGCCTACGAATATGTGGGCTGCACATAAAACACAAGACCCAAAATCAAGTATAAATATATTTTTTTCTTTTTTTTTTTTCGTTTGCTGCAGGAAACAAATTCAAGGACCAAAATTAAATTAAACTTTTTATTTGTTTTCTTTAATTATAAAATACACACACACACAACTTAGTTAATTATAAAAGTTATTATTATTTTTTTTCTTTTTAATCACAAATAAAATGTAAACTCAACTAATAGGGGTATTTAAGCATCTAAAACACGATTAAACGTGAGGGATTTGGCATAAAAATAAAGCGATAAATAGGCATTTATCAAATCACCCCACACTTGGATCATTGTCCGTCCCGGCAATGACTTATGTTAACACGTAGTGATAAAAATGAATCAAATGAGAAAATCAACACATATAGCATACCATGAGTTTGAGATTTGCAACTTAGCACCAAAAAGTGAGTACACACAATCAAGTAGACACAAGCTAATCACGAGAACTCTCACGAATGGGAAAATAGAACAATCACTCAATTCGCTCTTGGGTTAAGGTATATCGCTCAAATCGTCGCTACGCTAGAATGTATTTACCATATGCTTGAAAGGACTCTCACTCTCCACTACTTGGATATAAAACTTGCATATAAATCAAAAGGACTTTGTAAGGATTGTAATGTAAACCAAGACTTTGGGTAAGGTGGGGATATATTTGGAAAATAGTGACTACAAACCTCACACCAATGGAGAAACCGGTTATTCAAGCATAAAACTTTCTCTTCACAAAGGGATTTCTATATTTATATTTTTGAAGCATAATTCCCTTTTTGACTATAAGGCATAGAGATGAAACACTTATAATCAACCATATCATCAATTTTCGTCGTCTTATTTTATTTATTTATTGACGACACATTTTTTATCGATTTTTCTTTTTGATTATTTTTTTTTCATTTTTTTTTTGTTAGACGACATATTATTATTTTTTTTTTTTCAAAGATTATTTTTTTCTTTCTTTTTTTTTTCTTTTCCAACACATAAGTTCACTTCCGAGCATATAGGGATCATACCGAAACACTCCATTGGTGATTGGTTGGGTGAGTTGTGTTTGGATTGGTTCATGATGTGGGTGACAAAGAAAATAGGCTAAGGCTCAAGATGGTGTACAAAATGGTAATAATGACATAAGGGTAGGCTTAAGGCTAATTGGTTAAAACAAAAAAAATTAGCAAACGATGGCCTTTGTCCTATTTATTAGCATGTAAATATCATGTAGTTTTAAGGAGAGACAAGTCAAGTTCTAGAAATACGTGACTAAGCATGACATATTCACACAAGAAATGAAATTGAGACTAATATCAAAATGTTTAGTCTAGTAGGCTCAAAGTCTCACGATGTTCAAATTGTTCAAGAGATTAGGAAGGGTCTAACTTTAACCGGTATACTATCACTAGTCGACTTTAAGTGCTATCAATCAAACTCAATCATGCTATACATGCATCCGAACTCATCATCATCAACAATTTAAGCCATAAAAACATGCTAACACATTGTTAAAACGGACAAAAATCCACATTTAAGCACATACTTTTGCAAAAAATTACCCCTAAAAACACCCTAAAAACATTTATCTACCCAAATCATGCAGACCACCCCACACTTAGACCATACATTGTCCTCAATGTATTCAAATAATGCAAAGGACATTCAAAGCAATTAAAGAACGAGGGGAAACAGTAAACTCCCCTGATTTGGTGAATAGTCCTCTAATGTATGAGTCCGTGAATGTAGATGCGTCCATTTAGCTCCAAATTCCGGGGTGAAACCTGAAAATAACCAAGGGAAACGCAAGATTGAAAGAGGAGAAACTAGCAAAACTAAAGCAAAAACGGAAAAACGATAAAAGCAAATAAAGGGAAATTCATGGGTTGCCTCCCATGCAGCGTCTTTCTTTAACGTCTTTGGCTAGACACCTTCATGGTCTAAGGTGCTCCTCCTTCCGGCACCCCCATCTCGAAAACCTCGACATCGAGAGGTTTGAAACCTTCATAAAACGGCTTTAGACGATGGCCGTTAACCTTGAACACTTTTCCTGTTTTCTCACTTTTTATCTCTATTGCACCATGACCAAACACATTAGTAACAACAAATGGTCCCACCCATCGGGACCTAAGTTTACCGGGAAACAATTTGAGACGAGAGTGAAAAAGTAAGACCTTTTGACCTAAAACGAATGTCTTACGAGAAGACATTTTGTCATGAAAAGCTTTGGTCTTTTCTTTATATGAGTAACTACTCTCGTATGCATCATTGCGTATCTCTTCCAATTCTTGGAGTTGGAGTTTTCGGTGAGTACCGGCTTTATCAATGTCTAAGTTGACATTTTTCACGGCCCAAAAGGCCTTATGTTCCAACTCAACGGGAAGATGACAAGTTTTCCCGTAAACTAAACGAAAAGGAGACATACCTATCGGGGATTTGTAGGCGGTCCGGTAGGCCCACAATGCATCATTGAGCCTCAAGCTCCAATCTTTCCTACTCGGGTTGACCGTTTTTTCCAAAATTTGCTTTATCTCCCGATTTGACACTTCCGCTTGCCCATTTGTTTGTGGATGGTAGGCAGTAGATATACGGTGCTTTACACCATACTTTTTGAACAAATCCGCCATCATTCCATTCATAAAATGGGTGCCCCTATCACTTATAACCACCTTCGGAACTCCAAATCTGCAGAAAATATTATCCTTCACAAAATCTGAAACATCTTTAGCACTGTCAGTCCTTGTCGCTTTCGCCTCTACCCATTTAGAGACGTAATCGACAGCAAGTAAGATGTAATAAAACCCAAAAGAACATGGAAAAGGTCCCATGAAATCAATGCCCCAAATATCAAAAATCTCACAAGCATGAATGGGAGTCAAAGGCATTTGGTCCCTACGGCTAAGATTTCCGGTGTGTTGGCAACGAGGACAAGCTTTACAAAACATGTATGTGTCTCGATGAATATGTGGCCAAAAGAGACCACTCTCGAGAACCTTACGTGTTGTCCTTGTTGGGCCAAAATGGCCACCACATGCATAAGAATGACAAAATTCTAGAATAGAAGTTACCTCATCGTCACTTACACATCGCCTTATGATTTGATCGGATCCTTGCTTCTATAAATAAGGATCATCCCACATGTAGTACTTGGAGTCACTCTTTATCTTGTCTCTCTTCGATCTTGGTAGCTCCTTAGGTGTGGTCCCGGTGACTAGGTAGTTAACTATGTCGGCGTACCAAGGAACCGCGGTCTTCACTTCAAAAAGATGCTCATCCGGGAACTTATCCTTTAATGGTAGCGGCTCTTCGTTGGAAACTATTCGGCTCAAGTGATCCGCCACTAGATTTTGTGCTCCACTATTGTCTCTAATCTCCAAGTTGAACTCTTGGAGCAACAAAATCCATCGGATGAGCCTTGGCTTAGCATCCTTCTTTGTCATCAAATATCGCAACGCCGCATGATCTGTAAAAACAATAACTTTAGTACCTAAGAGATATTGACGAAATTTTTCCAAAGCAAAGACAACCGCAAGCAATTCCTTCTCCGTGGTGGAGTAGTTTGCTTGCGCGCTATCAAGGGTCCTCGAGGCATAATAAATAACATGTGGGTTCCTTCCAACCCTTTGCCCGAGTACCGCTCCAATAGCATAGTTGCTTGCATCACACATAATCTCAAAGGGAAGGTCCCAATTAGGCGGTTTCATGATTGGGGCGGATGTGAGCATCTCCTTAAGCTTATCAAAAGCTTCCTTGCACTTCTCATCAAAATCGAACTCCACATCCTTTTGAAGTAGAATGCACATCGGTCGGGTAATGCGTGAGAAATCCTTGATGAAGCTCCTATAAAAGCCTGCATGACCCAAAAATGACCGAACTTCCCTCACCGAAGTGGGGTAGGGTAAGCTTTTGATAACATCTATTTTAGCTCTATCTACTTCGATCCCCTTGCTAGAAATAATATGTCCTAAAATTAGCCCTTGGTTTACCATAAAATGACACTTTTCGTAATTTAAAACCAAGTTGGTCTCTATGCATCTTTGAAGGATTTTAGTGAGATTTTCTAAACATTCATCAAAGGAGTTTCCATAGACGGTAAAATCGTCCATGAAAACTTCAATGATGTTTTCAACAAATTCAGAGAAAATACTCATCATACACCGCTGAAAAGTAGCTGGTGCATTGCATAGGTTAAAGGGCATTCGACGATAAGCAAAAGTGCCGAAAGGACATGTAAATGTGGTTTTCTCTTGATCTTCCGGTGCAACCGGAATTTGATGAAAACCAGAAAAACCGTCTAAACAACAATAATGGGGCTTACCTGCTAGTCTCTCGAGCATCTGATCGATAAAAGGTAGAGGGAAGTGATCCTTTCGGGTTGAAGCGTTCAACCGTCGGTAATCAATGCATACCCTCCAACCACTTTGTACTCTCGTTGGAACCATCACTCCCTCGGTATTCTCCACTACCGTTACTCCGGCTTTCTTCGGAACAACTTGCACCGGGCTCACCCATTTGCTATCAGAAATAGCAAAGATCTTGTCTGCATCAAGTAACTTTTGGATCTCTTTCTTCACAACCTCCATCATGGGCGGATTCAAACGTCTTTGAGCCTTATGAAACGGCTTGAAATCATCCTCCATCAATATCTTATGCATGCAAGTGGATGGACTCAAACCTTTTATGTCGGCAATCGTCCACCCAATGGCTTCTTTATACCGTTTGAGCACAGATATAAGCTTCTTCTCCTCGGATGTGTCTAAGCTACTTGAAATGATCACCGGTAGTTTCTTTCCTTCTTCTAGATAGGCATACTTGAGGTGATCCGGTAGTTGCTTTAGCTCTAATTCGGGTGCCTGCAAAATAGAAGGAAGTAGATTTTTGTTAGATGGTGGTAAAGAAATTTGAGCAATATCATACCTTGTCGTCTTCTTGTGATCCATAGAAGCTACTAGCTCGTGAAACTCGGGTCCGAGCTCAATCCTCATCATGAGTTTAGTCACCCCCGCTTCATATAAAGACCTACTCAAAGTTGTGTCTAAAGCATCAAAATGGGTTAGTTCAAACAACTCTTGAGATATGGGTTCAATAATGTCAATGGCACAAAGAGAGGATACATCACTTGGAAAACGCATGGCTTCATAGATATTAAAATGAATGGTATTACCATCGAATTCCATAGTAAGTGTGCCATTATGAACATCTATCTTTGTTTTTTATGTTTTCAAAAATGGCCTCCCTAGCAAAATGGATGTGGATTTCGGATGAGAATCCTCCTCCATATCGATAACATAAAAATCAGCGGGGAAAACAAGCTCATTCACTTGAACCAATAAGTCCTCTAATACACCTTTTGGGTGTACTACGGATCTATCGGCCAATTGAATGACCACCCCGGTTTCTTGTAAGGGGCCTACATTTAAAATCTTAAAGATAGAATATGGCATCACATTGATAGATGCACCCAAATCAAGCATAGCCCTATTAACCGTGACATTCCCCAATTTGCAAGGAATGGTGAAAACACCGGGATCTTTGCACTTTGGGGGTAGTTTCTTTTGAAGCACGGCCGACACATTTTCACTCATGTTCACCGTCTCTTTACCCTTAAGTTTTCTTTTATTAGTACACAATTCTTTCAAAAACTTAGCGTAACGAGGGACTTGCTTGATTGCATCTAAAAGAGGGATATTCACCTCAACTTTCCTAAAAGTTTCTAAAATCTCTTTTTCTTCTCTAGCCTTGCTAGACATTTGAAAACGTGTAGGAAAGGGTGGTGGAATCACCTTTGCTTTTTCGCTTACCTCAACGGTGGGTTCCGGTTGTTTCTCGCCTTGCACCGGCTTTGGAATTACCTCTTTCTCTTTCTCAACTTCTCTACTCTTGGTCAACTTTGGTTCTTCAAGCTCTTTTCCACTCCTCAAGACGATTGCACTCACATTTTGCTTCGGGCTCGTTTCCGTTTGGGAAGGCAACTTTCCTTGAGATTCCAATCGGCTCACGGAAGTAGCAAGTTGTGTCATTTGAGCTCCCAAACTTTGGATACTCGCTTCCGTTTTCTGTTGGAATTGAAGAGTGTTAGTGGCTAAGTTTTTAACAATGTCTTCAAGAGACATACCTGAGCCACTAGAAGTAGCTTGATTTGGATTGAAGGGTGCTCTTTGCTGAAATGGTTGTTGTGGCGGCCTTTGCACAAAATTCTGAAATTGAGGGGGTCTTTGGTTGCCAAAGTTGTTGTTGAAATACCTTTGTTGCTGTTGTGGCTGACCCTGAAAACCTCCTATGGCGTTCACATCTTCGGCCGTCACCAACACATCTTCTTGAAGTTGTGGGCATGCATCGGTTGGATGGCCGGTTGCCAAACATATTCCACAAGCTTTTACCTGTTCTTTGCTAACTACAAGTTGTTTAACCAAGTTAGTAAGATCATATAAACGACTCTCAATGCTCGCTACATTTACCTCATTCGCTCTTTGTGGCTCTCTCCTCATGTCACTCCTTACACTAAAGTGTTGGGAGTTTTCGGCCATAGTAGTGATTAGAGCTCTAACCTCGGTCGGGGTCTTGTTAAACATGGCACCGCCACTTGCGGCGTCAACCATCTTTCTATCCATTGGGAGGAGACCCTCATAGAAATAATGCAAAAGCAATTGTTCCGAGATTCCGTGTTGTGGACAACTCACACAAAGATGTTTAAATCTCTCCCAATATTCATGGAGAGTTTCAACATCTCTTTGCTTAATACTACAGATCTCTCTACGGAGGTTAGCGGCTCGGGAGGCAGGAAAAAATTTATCTAAAAATAGCCTCGCCATTTGGTTCCACGTCATTACCGAATCGGGGGGTAACGAGTACAACCAATCCGTAGCACGGTCATTTAAAGAAAAAGGGAATGCCTTCAACTTTATAAGGTCCTCCGTAACCTCACTTGGTTTCATGCTAAGGCAAACTATGTGAAATTGCTTTAAGTGCTTGTTGGGGTCCTCATTTTCTAACCCGTGATACGTGGGTAAGAGATGGACCAAGCCAGTCTTAAGAACGAAATTTTGATTACCTGTTGGATACCTGATAGAAATGGGAGTCTGAGCAACATCTTGGGTCGCTAGTTGACGTAGCGTCTGCTCCGCATCACCCATGTTGACCTTCGGCTCTTTCTCCTCTTCTTCTTCAGATTCCGTCTTCGGCTCCTCGACTTCTATTTTTGGGTTTTCTTCTTTTTCTTCGTCTGAATCGCTCGATAGGTTAATATCTTTCCAGATATTTACCCCTGGTGACGAAGGTCCCTCGCCTAACTTCTTCCGAAGTTTAGCTTGTTTCCTTAGTCTTTTGGCTGTCCGTTCGATTTCAGAATTTATTGGAATGGGTGTACCTGTACGTGAAGATCTTGGCATAAACCGTTAGAAATACCGAGTCCCCGGCAACGACGCCAAAAATTTGACGGATGCCGAGTCCACCAAATAATAATTCCAAATTAGCACACGATTTTACAATACAAATTGCAAAAGTGGTAAGTTGGGTCGAATCCACAAAGACTCGATTCTAGCTTAATTTATACCGAATCAACAAATACAAAATTGTTTACTTAAAAGTAACTATGAAAAGGGGGGGTTTTGTTTGTGCAAGAAATTAACATATGAAATTTAAATACAAGCTTAAAAACAATATAAACGGAAATGAACTCAACTTTGGGTAGCGGACACAAATACAATTCCATTCAAAAGTTGTATCATAGACAATGTATACGATTATCGCAACTATTTCGATTAACCCGGTTATAATTGTTAAAAAGATCTAACAATCAATTCCATCATAATTAGCATTTGAAAGGAATAAGCTCTCCTACCAAACCTTAGTATATAATTAGCCTCAAACAAGCTCTTGAAAGCTTAATTTATACTAGCATGAAAGACTAATGGAACCCGAATCCGGATAAATTAACACATAAGCTCGGTTAACTTAATTCTTCCGTTTCATCCAATTTCACAACAAAAAGTAGAAATCTTTGACAAAATCCACTTTGTTGTTTGTCACTAACAATTGTTAACTAAACAATTACGGATTTAGGAAACAATTTAACCACAATCAATTTCCACACAATTGATCAAAAAGCATGAAAACTAATTTTATAAACCAAAAAAATGTTAGAAATTGGATGAATAATCAAAATCAGGTTGGACTACATCATCTCAAACAACCATATGAATTGGAAATTGCAAAAGTTAACAACCCAAAGTCGAATTCTAACGAAAATTAGCCACACATGGCTAATTTAAAACAAAAAGTAAGAAATTGGGAAGAAAAGTTAACCTAATTTATGAAATTGATGAACTTGCAACGATGAATCTCTCCAAAATCGCCTCTTGTTGCTCCCTTACTCTTCAAAATCGACTTCTCCCCAAAAAAAAAATGTTCTCCCCCGTTTTCAATCGATCCCCCTTTTTTGACGGCTCCCAAAAACTGCTAAAACGAACGTGTGAAGACCACGTTTGGTGGTCGCGACTTGGGGCGCGGGCTAAACCCGCTTGGCAACTCGCCCGGTGTAAAAATGGAGTCAAAAACAGTGCCCGACGCAGGTTTGGTCGCGAGTTCACTCTGCAGAAAGTTGCGATCGTCACTGATGAATCGAGAGAGGCGTACGAGAAAGAGAATGGACTGCACTTTCTTTTCTTTTTCTGAACTAGGCCTGCTGATTTGGGTTCTTTTTCCTTTTCTTTTTCTGATCTGGGCCTACGAATATGTGGGCTGCACATAAAACACAAGACCCAAAATCAAGTATAAATATATTTTTTTCTTTTTTTTTTTTCGTTTGCTGCAGGAAACAAATTCAAGGACCAAAATTAAATTAAACTTTTTATTTGTTTTCTTTAATTATAAAATACACACACACAACTTAGTTAATTATAAAAGTTATTATTATTTTTTTTCTTTTTAATCACAAATAAAATGTAAACTCAACTAATAGGGGTATTTAAGCATCTAAAACACGATTAAACGTGAGGGATTTGGCATAAAAATAAAGCGATAAATAGGCATTTATCACTTTTTGTCATTCTATATTTTATAGTTCGGGGTTTTGGTTCTTATGTCCCCCTTTGTATTTTAATTTTTCAATTATAATTAATAAAAATCAACATGAGTATGAGTCACCTAACTTGACTAGGTTCCAAATCCTTTAAAAACATCATATGTTTCATCGCACCACTTGCTAAAAAAATAGGCATAAGTGCATCTTTTTAACGTTTTCTCACGGGGCATCAAAAACCCTAGGACCGACCCAGCTTAGACTATTTTGGTGGAACGAACTGTTGAGTTTGCACGAAGCTCGAACTTGAGGGAGATTCTCTAGTTCATTCTCTCTTGAAATCTTGTGGTTTTTCCACCCCTCTCGGTTTCTTCACCAAAGAAATCGAGCATCAATAAAGGGCAAACCGCACTACATAAAGACCGAGGACCTTGCATAAGGTCTTGGACCTGAGACCGCATACTGAATAAAACCATCGTGCCCTTTTGATCATGCAAAAACACCACCTGTTGTAGAACATGAAACCCACCTCACAACAAGCCAGTTTTAACTTTCAAGAGATCTTGACAGAAAAAAGAGATTCATTGATGCTTTCAGCAAAAAACATGAAAGAGAATGCTCATGAGGGACATATATAAGTCAGTTGAGGTAACCACTTGGGTTGTGGCGTACTGGTAAAGCCTTTGGGGGATGTAGTGGAAAATCTCATCTACCCAGGGTTCAAATCCAGGCGCTGCCAAAGCCCTTGTGGCCATGGAGGTTCACCTGCGATGACTCCAGGTCATTCGTGGTCGCCCAGGGGATTAGTCGGTGCACATAAACTGACCCGGAAACCCATGGTTACCAAAAAAAAAAAAGTCAGTTGAGGTGGTGACGGTAGAAAACAGTGGTAAACAAGATACATAAAAACCCAGCAAAAGAACATTTGTTACCCTTTTTCCATTTTCAACAGATATGCATCACAGATCATTGATACAAGCAACAATACAAGTTATGACGAGAACAATAGTAGCATGGTACTTAATGGTTGGTTGGGGATTGGGGTAGTATAGACTGGGGTGGGTAGCGGTTGTGGCGGCGACAATAGTGGTGTGGTGGTGCCGGGTGTAGAGGTGGGGGCATGACAGTAGCAGCATGATGGTGGTTGTGGTGGGGATGGGCGGTATTGGTTAAATTGGATGTAAAAAGATGGAATTCAATTCATTCACTTATGCCAAGGAGTGATGAATTCTTTATTTTGTGGAATTCAATGAAATGTCAATTTTCATTGTGTGAACCCTATGCTGTTAATATCGGATATCGGTGGTATATCGGTCAGACTCCGATATTTGAAACATCGGATATAGCGGTGATATATCGGTTCAAAAATATCGGTTCATATAATATTTCTTAGAATTATATATATATATATATATATATATATATATATATATATATATATATATAGGGGGCCTTTCATGGTAGACCCTTGTATTTCGTGGTAACTGTGAGATCCAATCTCATCCATCCATTTAATTAATCAACTGCCTAAAATAAATAATATAAAACATATTTAAAAAACTGATTTTATACCACTAAATAAGGAAAAAGGGTAAATTTGTCAAATAACATTATAATTTATCCTTATTTGATTTACGTGGCAACCAAAAATTTAGGAATGGATTCAGTTGTGATACACTTCAAAAATTGAAACATAGCTATCATCGACTATCAAAAAAACCACCAGCTATTCAAACCTAGTTTCATATGGAGAGAATCGATTGAAAAGGGGTAAGGATCACAACATCACATAACGATACCCTAAACCCAAAATACATTGTGTTACACCGTGATTACCATTGTGATGCACTCAAAGTTACTGTGTTACACTGTGATTACTATTGTGATGCACTCAAAGAGCATTATGTTACATTGTGATTAACATTGTGTTACACTGTGATTATCATACAAATGTGATACCCATTATGATACGACAGTGATACCAACCGTGGTACCACTGTGATACCAACTGTGTTACATTGTGATTACCATACAAAATCCTCTATTTCTTCATCTTCTTCCCCATGTTGCCTGGAAAAATGGATTTGGGAAGATGGGTTTTTTAGTGTTTACAACTGTAGATTTTAAAAGTAGATCGGAAAAATGGATAGAAAACAAGATATGACAGTGAAAAGTGTTAGAATGTGTTTACGAAAAAGGATCTTACATAAACCCATGTACCACGTCTTAACACGTCAAAATAAAAATAAACTGCAGGCTGCTACTGTTATGGAAGAATTGAAACGAGATGAATAAAGAATAATGTCAACGATGGAAGGGATGAATGCAATCGATACTATGTTTAAAATTCAATTTGACCAAATCATATTATCAAAACAGAATCTCTCTTAATTAGTTAGTTGAGATAATGAAGGAAACAAAAAATTTAATTTATCATTGATTGATATCTTTCTGTTACCATTTTGATTTTAATATTAAGTAATTTAGTAAAAGACTAAAATATCCTTCATTATTAATTTAAAAAAAAATAGATGAATGACTGAGATTGGATCTCACAGTTACCACAATCTAATAGGGTCTCATTTGATTAGGCCCCTATATATATATATATATATATATATATATATATATATATATATATATATATATATATATATATATATATATATATATATATGCATCCATTAAACATATCACATGCATTAATTAAAAACATAGTTTCAACATCAAAACATCAACTTAAAAACAAGTTTCACAAAACAAAATAGGAGAAGTGTTAATAAACAGAAGTCGACCACAGCAGCTCTGCAACAGACCAGCCCCAAAACAGCAAACAGCAGTAGAGGAGAAGAAACAGAAGAAGTCGACCAGGAACGGAGGAAGAAAAAGAAAAATCCGTGCACTTGTGCACTTATGCAGCAGCAAAGGAGAAGAACAGTAGAACAGAAAGAAGTCGTCGTGCTCCAGGAAGAAACAGAAAGAAATCGGGACATAAAATGAGTAAACCTAACTTAACACTACTTAAAGACTAAAAAAAAGTCCAGCTATAACAAAAAACTATAAAGCATTAAACAATAGTCAATTAAAAGAGGCCCAAAAAAACCATAAAACCAAAAATCGGTATTACTTTTAGACTAACTAAAACAAAGTCCGGCTATAACAAAAATCCATAAAACATTAAAGCCCAATAGTCAATTAAAAGAGGCCCAAAAAAACCAAAAATCGGTATATCGTACCAATTTTTTGGTCAAAATATCGTTGATGTATCGGTCAATATCGCCGATATTATCAGTTCCGATACAATTACGATTTTCTGCCAACGATATTATTGCTAGGACTGATATCCGATATATCGACGATAATATTGTCGATATATCATCGATATTAACAGCATAGTGTGAACCGAACATAAGATTTGGAATTTGATCAAAGGAATTTCAATTCCTTCAAAATCCATGAACCAAACACCCCCTTAGTTTTAGTAAAGGAATTCAGATTCCTATTCATTTCATGTTTTCAAAAGGGCTATCATTTCTTAGGAGGAGTTTGGTTCACATAATGGAATTTGATGGAATTGGAATCCATCGAAGAAATTTGACTTTGAAGGAATTGGAATGGAATTTGATGAAATTTGACCAAGCGTTTGGTTAGTAGGAATTCAATTCCTTCACTTGAGCCAAGGAATGATGAATTCCTTAAATCGTGGAATTCAATGGAATTTGAAGGATTCCATCGTTTTCATTCCGCGAACCAAACGTAAGCATGGAATTTGGTCAATGGAATTGACCATTCCAATTCTTTCAAATTCCTTCCAATTCTATGTACCAAACAACCCATTATATTTAATCTAAATCCATTCCATGACCTTCGCTGTAGACAATTCCTTTTCATCTCATCTTGTCACAAAGAATCGAGTATGCTAAAACAAACTAGCGACTTGAGTTCAAACAAGACACTCTCATACGATGGCAAATTATAAGACATCTCGCTCGTTCAAAGCATAAAACTCTAAACGAAGTGTTTGACAACTGAAACTATTTTAGAGGAATGGACACTTGAGTTCGCACAAAGCTTGAACTCGAGGAATATTCTCTAGTGAAAGCTCTAGTTCATTCTCTCTTGAAAGCTTCAGGTTAGGTCTAGGACCTGAGACCGAATACGAATCAAACCATCTAGCCCCTTCGATCTTGCAAAAAACCACCTCCATCCAATCACCCCCCCCCCCTCCCCTCCAAAAAAATCTTCTCACCAAGAAGCCATTTTTCTACTTTCAAGAAATCTTGAAAGAAAGAACAGATTCATTGAATGGTTGTATCAAAATCCATGAAAGGGAATACTCATGAGGGGCAGAATTAAGTCAATTGAGGTGGTAATGGTAGAAAACAGCGATAACAAGATACATAATTAAAAACCCAGCAAAAGACCATCTGTTACCCTTTTTCCATTTTCAACAGATTTGCATCACAGATCATTAATACAAGCAACAAACCAAGCATCAAACCATTCGAGTCATGTAAAGCCAAATATAGGAGAGAATTAGAAAGCAAATTTGTCTAATCTGTGAACTAGAATGTAAACAGAAGAATATTACAATATCCACAACATGGCCCAGATAAGCACAAGATCATATTGGCTTATAAGCTTTAGAAGAGCATATGTGTCATGGCATCATCATTCAAGCGTCAATCACTAATCCAAAACAGGCACTGAAACATTGGCAAGATATACAGTAGGTAGCTTCAGTCAAACTTCAAGAACCAGCATTACTACTAGGCTGCTGGCTGGTCTACTCCGGATTTCATGCTATTTGAACACAAGAGTAGGCTTTAATCATCCTCAACCATTACCAGAATCATGCCAAGTATCGGAACAGGTTTGGGTTCTCTTTGTCTCTTTCAAGATAATCACGAGTTATCAGATCTTCAATCCTCTTCTTGATTGCTTTTACATCAGGCTGCAGATGTTAATGGTTCAAGACTCATCAGTTGAAAACAAAATATAGGGTTTCAGAAGCGGTTTTCTTTTACATAGACCAAAAGTCATCCTTCCCGTGTGTAAAAAGTTAAAGATTGGATGTGTATAGATACTGCAAATGTGCAGAATGCCTCCTACATTCTGATGCCGTTGAACTTCAAGTTACTATTTCTCCTTTTTTGTCCCATGGTTATTTTTTTCACATTTAATGTTTGTTGGGTGCAATTTGAGTATTTTCCAAAGAATTTTATCCAAATCAAATGTTTTAGTAATTTAACATACTTTATGAGTATTCACTTTGAGGTTCGTAATATGGCTCAATCTTTGAAGAACTCGAACAATTTTTAGTTTTAAAAACTTATTTTAACTTTGGAGACCAATGTATCCATTTTCTTGTTCTAGTGAGCATTTAATTAAAAAGTTCGAAGAGATGTATCAAAGAAATCCATGAGGACAAGCCCATGTACAGTCTTATCACAACCCAATTTAAATTTGGGTCTAGAATTCCTAGCTGTTTTGCACCGATTTAGCCTAAACCATTTGGGTCAGGGCCAGATGAAACCACAATTATGGGTGGCCACAGGTCTAATGAACCCTCCCTCCAAATTTGGCTATTTTCAGAAG
The DNA here is from genome assembly GCA_954870635.1 of Arctium minus. Taxonomy (NCBI): domain Eukaryota; kingdom Viridiplantae; phylum Streptophyta; class Magnoliopsida; order Asterales; family Asteraceae; genus Arctium; species Arctium minus. The sequence goes on along the minus strand of OX941089.1, from coordinate 27,973,957 downwards.
AAAAACTTACCTTAAACATGCGCCCCAATTGTTCAACACACTCCATAACCAACTGTTGGTATCCCAGAACTTTTCTGCTCTTCATGATCCGCACAATTGAAGCATCAATTGCATACCGCCTATCTTTGTCAACATCCTCAATTACCTTTTTCTTTTCATCCACAGGAGGAAGAGGGATCTGCAAAATAAGGAGAAAGCAACCTTACATCAGACGGTAAATTAATACAATACAAATAATAGTTTGATGGTCTAATCTGAATTGAACTAATTTGTTATGTAGAACCTAAGACACTCAATTACCTTGATTCTCCTCATCTTATCTGTAAATTTTGAGTTGAATTCAAAGTAATCAGTTGGAGAGATTGTTTTGGTATTTGGCTCCTTGATAAGAATTTTATATTTTGCACATGACAGGGAATGAAGTAGCCTAACAACATCATCATCTGATAAGTTCAACTGAGTCATAATTTCTTGATAACACAATCGGTCCGATGAGTTGAACAGTAGTAGAGCAGATGCCTGCATCAATCAAATGCGAAATTTCAAAACCTTACGCATAAAAACAACTATCCAGTTGCATAAGTTAATACAAATAGCATCATAGAAGAAACCTGGTATGTTGTCACAATGAGCTCCATGGTTTTTGGTTCAAATTTCCCATTTATGTTGCAGGTACCCAAAGAATATATCCATGTAAGTTTCCTATGCTTCGTTTTCGTTTGATAAAATTCTCTGAAAACTTCAACGCACTTGACCTAAAGCAGAAGTGGGGAACAATATAAACACACTAGACACTACAAAACCAAAACTTGGATATCCATTCACAAAAATGAAGTTAACAGCTGTACCATCTCCGCTGGAAGATTTAGGTCAAAAGATTTGTAACTTGGCCAGAAGCCAGTAGTCAGCACAGTTACGGTCAAGTCAATCCCAGGACTAACGTTTGGATTATTGTTCAAGTACTCCTCAAAGTGGGATTGGTTTTCCTTTGCCAATGTTAAATCTGTAACCTGAAGGTGGAGGGAGCAGATAGAGATTAATATTCCAAAATGTTTGTATAGTAAAATATGAATTATATTTACGTTTGCACTTACCATTCCCTCCATCTTTGATGTGAACTGACCGCCACACTGTTGCTTCAGCTTTGTCAGAATACTTCTCTCATGCTCATCATTGGCACTCTTGTCAAACAAAAGCCGCCGAGCAAGTTTTTTCCTACAAGTAGAATTCATTGTCAGATATAAAAGAATAAGATGATCGTCTTATACAAGGACTCACAAAAATATTGATGTTAATCATAATGTAAATGGCTTTACCTATAAAATTCGGCAAATAGATCTTTATCACTAATGTAAGCAAGCAGCTTTACTACCTGCAAATTAATATGGAGACTCAAATGTCACTGCCTGTTTTACCAGTACAGAAGGATGACAGCCACAGCAACCACCATACCTTCTCAAGTGTGTCCTCAATAGCTTCATCACTCAATTTCTCACTTCCACCCTTTTTAAGAATATTATCACAAAATGTGGCAAGTAACTCTGCACTTGAACTTCCAGCAACACCCTTGTTGCAGAATATTTCAAATGCCTCTTTAAGTGCCTAGATGAGAATTTAAAAGGGAAAATAGTAAGAAAAAGAAGACGAAATAATATTATATATTAAATGGTTTATCAATGAAGTTACTACACAAACCTTGTGGAACAGGGTATGGTTCATAAAGCAATCATTGACATATGCCAGGTACTTATCATGGAGCTCAATCACTTTTCTAACAAAAACCTGGAGGCCGGTACACACATTAAGTTTCTGGTCATACATTAGTTACTAAGTTCTGAAAATTCCATGTTATCGTGATTACCTGTTCCTGCAAGCCAACCACGTCTCTCTTTTCAGCCTGTAAGGAAACACATCATGGCTTAACAATCAGTTTGAAGATATAGAGATCAGTGCAGCTCAAAATTTTCAAACAGAAAGAAACAGAACAAGGAATTTAAAAAATAAAATAAAAACCCAGAAAAAGAACTTTAACATAGCATCAAAAACATTTAATTCGCCATCAGATAGTATGTGTCCTGTGTGTCCATCATTACTTATTGCCATAAATTAAACTAGCTTTGGACTTGCAGGAAATTGACATATATCTCATGCCCATACAGGTTTCAATTGCAGCATAGTTGGGTTTCTAGTATAGATGATAATTCAATTTGCTTGGTTCTATCGGAAATATCGGTGATATATCGGTAATATCGGTTCATATAACATTTCTCAGAATTATATATATATATATATATATATATATTTATATTAGTAGAAGAAGAAGTCGATGAACTGATGAAGAGACTGTTGTGTTGAAGAGAACTTGCAGAAGTCGATTAAACATTTGAAGAAGAAGCCGTATAATCTAAATTCTAAAACCTAAGTTATTTTTCTAACAAATTAAAAAAAAAGGCCCATATGGAATGACAAAGCCCAACCCAGTATAATGTATTACAAAAAAAAAGGCCCAAACTCTTGTATTATCAATATATCGGTTATATTGGCCGATATTTTGATTAAAATATCGCCGATATATCGGTAAATATCGCCGATATATCGGCAGCCGATATTTTCCACCGATATTTTACATAGGGGGCGATACACGATATATCGCCGATATATCGCGATTTTAACAGCACAGTCCGTGTGTTCTTATTTTACCCACTAGAGCATTAATTAGCAAATAATTCATCATCAAATGATGAAGTTACAATTTCATTGTAATTGCTCCAACTTGAAAACTTTGTCCATTAATATGAGTAGCATGTTCAAACCTTTTTGTTACTTGCTGCATCTTCTGCCTGTTTAACCAATGTCGTGCCTTCAGCAGTGACATGCTGTAGATCACGGGAATAAATATGAAACCATGAAGATCGAAAAAGAATATAAGAGCCTTGGCTTAACATATAACCACAGGCTTCTACTTCAGAAAAAAGAAGTCATTCCAATATAACAAACCTGCTTAAACATACTAGATACAGGATCCAGTCCTCGGGGTATCTTTGAAAAGAGTCTGTACATCCTTGATAAATCGTCAACCTAACCAGTGAACAGAAGCAGAAAAGGAAGATGGGAGAGACGAGAGAAAAAATTTCATAAACAAGAAACCAATATAAATACTAGATGCTTAAGCAACGGTCATAAGTGCATACCTTGTCATCCCTGAGCAATGCATGACAACCAGAGTGTTCCTTCTCAAGCAATTGAGTTGCATAGACAGACAACAACTCATGTTGAACTTTCTACATAACACGAACAGATAAATAAAATAAATAAGCATATCTACAGATTTTCAGGCCAACATCAAATAGTATATTGAATTATTGACGAAGTATTTGCAACATTTCCCAGATTCCAGAATGAGGGGTGTTCTTTGTCAACAAGTTTTTTATCCAAAAGTAACAGGCATAGACGTGTTCTTTCTCTACAGGAGTAACTTCATGTCGATTGAATGTATTAGCAGTTAGCACTAGAAACAATTTCAAAATAATTACTCATGAATCCAAAAAAGAACAGAAAAACTAGAGATCAGAAAGAAGAAAAAAACAAGGCTGACAAAAGGGTAACCTAGCAGAGCCTTGTAAGCCAATCTGCTACCACAAGATCACAATCCTGGTTCCCATTATGAAGAACTTTCTTTTATGTAATTTAAGTAACTGAAAAAACAAACCTCAAGCAGCTTTGGCTCACTGCTGAAATGGAGATAATGAGAAACTCTGTCCTTTTCTCGTTTCAAGCACTCCTCTGCCTGGTATTCAAAAAAAAGAATGCTTACATTTCAAAAATACAATTCTTAACATAAGAAGTTACTTTCATGAGCTAAATGTTTACTTTCAGCATATAATCAGGACAAGAATCTTCTAAGATCCAGTTTGAAGCCTTCCGTGAATAATATGCTGCTGTGTCTTTAAGCATGGATGCTTCAAAATCATTCTCATAGTACTCCATTTGCCCCATTCCTATCTCAACAAATATATCTAGAACGTTCTTCAGTAAAGCTCGGTCTATTTGCTCTCCTTCACGCTCTTGATCAATCTGGTTATATTTTAGGAAATATTTCAGTAGAAAAAGTAAGAGAACCTAGTTGGTAGAGAAAGAAAATGGAGGATAACATACCAGAGATATTACAGCATCTCTCACTTTCCCATTCACCTCTTGGTATACCTAACAAGTATATACAACACTAAATCAACACAAGGTATATCAAGCAAAGGTTGGGGAAGATTAACTGAAATGTTTTCAGGAAGATGTGTTAGATTCACCACACAAGAGCAAGAGAACACGCACGTTGCAGCCAAGGTGTCGCCAACAATATCCACATATTCATTTCTTTACTTCTATGTTTCAATTTAGAACCATTTGATGAAATTGCAAATATTGGAGAACATATTTACTATTTTTAGGTCTCATCATTCACCACAAATATTTTGGAAGTATTGTTGTTATAATTTGTAGTCACGGCGATCAACCCTAGTGGCAAAGGCGTGGGTGCAAGCCAATTGTGTGAGGTCCTGGGTTCGAGTCCCCACATCACCCTTTGCCGCTTGGACTTGTGCGACTTACCTTCCCCACGATGACTGTGGGGCCAGTACGGTGGGGGAGCTCCAGAAGGTGGTGTATACCTTTTTTTTGTTATGATTTGTATATAAGGAGATGACCAACATTTGCCAACAATTAAAATACTTTTTGTTCATTCTTAAAAACTAAATGCCATCTATTTTCCTTGAGGAGCATGTCTAAGTACTGAAAGATGTTTTTAATACAAGAAGCCACTCAAATCATGGAATACGCTTATAATTCAAAAGAAAATTTATTAATATGGATATTATGATGAATACAATAGCAGGTTCAATGTTTTCTTTTTCCCTTTTCGTAATTTTTAAAAAGGAATAAACTTATAATTTGCCCCAAGGATGGCTGCCAAACATGAACAGGAGCCAAGGAACAAATCACTTCTTATGCTCCCCGGAGGCAACGATAACACCAACCTTCTATTGATTAGCATCATTTTCTTTTCTCCATTTCTGGTTTTTTAAAAATTGTATTATGAAGCAAATTGACCTGAAGAAATTAACACCATTGTGGAGAATAGAAGAAATTAACAACATTGTGGAAAAAAAATGCAAATACCCTAATTTGGCACAGAGACATTATGCATCTAGATGCTAAATATTGGATTTTGAATCCTTAGGTAGCATTTGGTAAGCAGACATGGATATGTATGTATTGTGAAACTCCCCTTTTATGGTCTTGAAGAAACTTCTACGTATTATTAAGTAAATATACACATGGATATGTATAAATTAAATAGCCTCAAATATTTTGTCGTCTCCTATGTGAGTGCTTTCTTTCCTAGGCATCCTAAGCTCTTGGCCAGCATGTTGAGCCTTGGTGCCATGCCAACTACATGAATGGGACAGAAGTAACAAAAATATCCAGGCCAAAAGCTGATTTGTACAATCATAAAATACCAGATCACGGAAACAGGCAAGTCCAACTTCATTTAGTGGCGGAAGAGATCGACGGGCAATGAAGTAGCGATCAAGATAGTGGAAGAATCGAGAAAGCCACCGCACCATGACTTTATGATTTGACCACCTTCTGACAAGCTCCCTGAGCATGAACTCATCATGCTTCTCCCTTAAAGAAGGTAAAACCTGCATAAGAGAATCCACCATCAAAACCAACATCACTTGGGAGACAGAATCTTAGCACTTTAATAAATAGAAATGTGTAAAGCAGTGACCCTACCAACGAGTACTAAGTTGAAGATAGAGAGTCCTGGATGCACATACAAGTGCAAACTATGGTTAGGCTTATACGAGGGAGCTTCTTTTATGTTCCATAAAGCAACAACACCAGACATTTTATACCAAAACTCACAAAAAGAGAAATGAAGTATAAATCAATACTACCTCTATAGTTTAAAGGAATCTTCCACATTATCTGAACTTTCGAATTTTATAATTAATTGAGATTACTTTATTGTAAATAAAAAAAGGCATGACTTTTTCATCTAGAGATCCACATGAAATCAATACATAGAAAGAGTACAATATCTAAAAAGAGGCCAGTAATCAAATGCCCAGTTCTAAAAGAAAATACAAATCACAGAGCAACAAAAAATAAAAACAAAGCAAGAATTAACATGAATGTAAGCAAGCCCTAATGACTAAACGTCTAAACGTGTGTTTCGAACTATTTATAGTTTATCCTAGTGTAACACCCGTATTTTGGGGTAGACTTTCTTTATTTCGGTTTCGTTTTGGTACGTAAATAATCGTACCTTAATGCCTTATTGATTTGGTTCATGGAATACAAAACTTATCAACCCTCCCTTGTCGGAAACGGATCAATTTGGGTCGAAGACGCGCCCAAAGCGCCAATGCCCTGGGGCATAGTCGCCTGTCAATCTCGCGGACCTCAAGTGGTTTGCTAGACGAAACTCGGAAAGTGGGGTCGTGGGAGCGACAATGCCCCGCAACTATGTCGCCGGTCATAGTCGCCGGCGAGGGGCTAGTGGTATAAAACTCCATTTTCGGGATTTTAAGCTTAGAACTGATTTGGGAGCAGATTTGGGATTTTTGGTGAGTATCTAACCCTAGTTTCACTCTCTTCATTGATTAAACTTCTACAAGCATTAATGGAGATTTAATGCATCTCTTGGGTGATCTTTGTGAAGGACCTAGCTTATAGCACACTCTCAAGTTCTCATTTCTCTACCTACCATCTCTAGAGTTTGATTTCTTCTAACAAATCACCAAGGTGAGTGCCTTCTTGTCTATCCTACTTATATACATGTCTAACATGGGTTTTAATCCATATACCTATATCTTTTTACATCTTTATGTGATTGTGTGAAGCTTGACCTAAAACCCTACTTTTGAAGAGGTTCTAGATTTGATGAATTGGAGTTGGAAAGATTGATTGAAGGTATCAAGTAACATGAATAGAAGGTTATATGATGGTTATAACAATACACCTTGTAATACATGTTTGTGTGGTGATTGTGGCAAGTAAAAGGTAAAGTTATGGGACATTATGACCCGGATGCATGAGGTCATGTGGTGGACTGCGTGGTCGAGAGTGGTCTTTTTGGGAGATCTATAGAGCGGCATATACGAGTTGATAGACGTATATTTTGGAAGGATAGTGAACCCTACCGTAATCTATTTGGCAAATTTAGATTATTAGGTTGTCAATTTTATTCTTCATTATAATTGGGTTTGTAAGCGCCATACCGTATTCCCCGTTTACGTTGTGTTCTCGAAACTCATTTAACGAAGGAAAGGTAGAGGAAAGGGAAGGAAAGTAAAAAAAAACTCGTGTTCTCGAAACTTTTTTAGGAGAGAAAGGAAAGGAAACGGAAGGAAAGAATTGATAACTTTCCTCCCAAATGTGGGAGGAAAGGGAAGGAAAGGAAATAAATTAAAAGCATTTAAAAAAATTACTGAAATAATTAAAATTACAAAACTACCCAAACTTTCATTATAAAGAATATATTTTTATAAGGGTATATTTGTAAAAATGACATCTTTCCTTCCCATTCTCTCCTATTCAAGAACATGAAAAGCTATTTTCTTTCATTTCCTTTCCTTTCCTTTCTTTCCTTCCATTTCGAGAACACAAATAAAAAAATTATTTTCCTTTCTTTTCTCTCCCTTTCTTTTCCGTCCCTTTCTTTTCTTTTCTTTTCTCTCCAGATTAGAGAACACAGCGTTAGGGATGTTACTCTTTGGCTTGATTTGTCATTACCTTATTATTCAGGTTCAAGTGACCCCTACTTTAGGGTGTACAGGTTTCCTCCACTTTTAAATGTCATAATGCCGAATTTTCGAATTTTAATTTCACTCCAAATTTTAGGACGTTACACCTAGTTTGAAGGTGTAATTGGTTTTCCCTTCTCGTCTTCTTTCAGCACCCTTCTTTTCTCTTTGTATTTCTTCTTTCTTTTTTTCAATCTTGTAAACATCAATAGGCATGGAATAGAAATGAAGAGAATAATAAATGAATATCAGCCTGTTGTCTTACTTCATCTAAGCTTAAATCCAATTATTTTTTCTACAAGACCAATAAGCATTGTGTTGTAAATGATTACATGTAAGCAGGGCCTAGGATGCCCATGCTTGTGTTCACAAACATATACACTCTCAAATCCCTAACAAGCTAAAACTGAAGCCCTTCGATAGGCCTCAAAATCTTTTTTAACCTCTTAAGACCCTACACCAAGTCTCTCTCCACCGCCTTCTCTGTTGCACTTCTCTACGTATGTAACTTTTATCTTTTTGAACTTCTTAAGACCCAACATCAAGTCTCCCTCCCTGACCCCAACAACAAACACACAGTTGTGTTGGTTTTCATGATTATCTTAAAACATTCTGAGTTTTTGACTAATAGTATTTATGTTAGTTTGCTTGATTTTATCCTCATTATACTTCGAAATGAATTTAAATATATCAACAGACCAGTAGCTTGACTATCGATGACAACAAACCCATAGCTTGACTATCGATGACAACAAACCCATAGCTTGACTATCGATGACAACAAACCCACTGTTGAAGAAAAAAGAATTGGTATGAATCAGACATACAGGGTAAGTGTATTGTGAGGCAAGTGTTAGGGGTTGTTTGGTTGGTTTTCCATTAAGTCCTGTATGGATAAAGTTGTCTGTGAGGATTAATCTGTCTGTATAGATTGGATTTTTGTTTTCAGAGGGTTTTTTCATAGATGGAAGGAGCGTGTTTTTTAATTAGGAGGGGCAGGTTTGGAAATAACTTGGCTTTCTGCATAAAGCTTTCTCCTAAAAGCTTACTGTATAAGTCACTTTTTGTATCATCAAGTCACTACCCAACAGTCATGTATAGTTGACCGAATAAGTTGCGAGTCCCATTAAGCTTATTAAGCTGCTAACAAACGGACCCTTAGACATGTTTATGAACAGTCACTAAGTAGTTGTGATTAATTTGTCTACAATCATATGCTGAAAAGGTAATTTAGTTTTTATTTAAAAATAATATGGATTATTACTAAAATAACAAGCAAAGAAGATAGATCCACACTTTTAGATTTATCAACCTCTACATCTCTCTTTGTGAACTTTCTCCTCATTGATTCTTATATTAATTTGAGTTCCAATTAGGGATATAGTTTAAGACTCCTGGAATATTATATGCATTTAAATGTTCCTAGAAACAAGAAACTCACAAAGAATGAATAAAAACAATTTGGTGGCCTTTAACTTGCAGGTTTAGGGCTGACTTACAGTGTCCCACCATCCCATCTGGTGGTTCACATTGCCAAATCAAAGCAAATAATCAGTAAATTTCTATGACAACTATAAAAGCAATACAATTTATGATTTTTTATCAAGTATTTGCAGTTTTTTAGGTGATTGTATGCAAAGCTTTCCTAAGGCTTGCCTTGAAACCCTCTCACAGCATGTGAATAAAGCAAATTCCTCAATAAAGAAAATAAATCAATTAACTTTTAAAAAATCATATGGAATGCCTTAATATATTTTTTCAAGTACAATCAAATGCTTAACACCTTTTTCCTTTAGAAGAGAAATGCAAAGTTATTAACATCTACTTTAAGTAACTTACAACCGGTTTTCAAGCCAATTCCTGCTCCATGACAAGTTTAACTTGAATACAAAAATACATTGAATTAAATTAAAATTCTGGTGAAACACAACTACAGAGCATATGACTTCAACAATTCAAAGGATATGTTTATATCTCAAATACAATGAACAATGAGTCCTTACTGGGACTCTGGGATAACAAATATCCTTGGCAAATCAATTATATAACTGGCATAAGATGCATATGCAAAGCAGTAAATAGTGTTTCCACTACTACTGTAATTAATTTCTTCCCTATCAAAGTGCCTTAATAGTAATCAGTAATTGTTTATATCAGATAAGCCTATGTCCAGATATACCATTTTCAAAATCTCACCAGAAAAGCCTAACCTTTATATGAAAAGATGAAAGACTTAGAACCCAAAACCACTTGAAATCCTAACACCAAGCCACAACCTTCCGTAGGTTATGAAAGTTGAATACGTGTATCCTACATCCAAATAAAATTAACTTGCATTTTTACTCAAACCACTTGCAAAGGATTTACCTTGCATATGCACTCAAAAGTCTCAAACTATTCACAAAGATATCACATCACCTTGCATGTCTACGCAAACTATTCATGAACAGCAAACTTAAAAATGATCATAGCTATTTTAAGTCTATGGTACCATCACCCTATAATGGTTTTTCGTTTCCTTTATAAATCCCCCAACTTCCTTGCTGTGAAAAGCCAATGTCGTCCTCCACCCTCCACGCACACCATCATAATAGAATGTATAAGTTGTCTAAAATAGCTCCTAAAAGTATGTGATGAATTCTATGTATGTGAACAAGGAATAAGCTTCTTTACCGTTGAAGTAATGTACTCTTCAAAAGACTCACGATATTTGTCATACAACTGTTGAGAGTAATCATGCGGTGGCTTCTGCGTGCACATGTTGTAGATGGTTCTGGAACAAAGTTTAAAAAATTACACAAGTTATAGCTTAATAGAGCAAATGGCTAATCACAAAAAGAATAGTGTGAAAGAGGATACGTGTAGAGCATCATGTAGTCCTCCGAGCTGAATTGTGGCTCGGGAAGACCTTCTAAGATATTCTTCAACTTTGTTATGCCTTTCTGCATGAAGTCCCATCCTTGCTCCAAGTCTATTGTTTTTCGCTCGTTCATTTTGATTACGATGGTACACCAGCTTACAGCTCTGAAACAGAAATCAAGGCATTCAATGTCATTAGTGAGGACTGAGGAGCAAAGCTTTGTTCACCAAAAATAAAAGCACAAACCACTATTTCATAAACTATGTGTGGGAAACACAGAAAGGGGAAACAAAGCATCCAAAATTGAAAGCCAAGAAATTAGTTTATTGGAACAATATCAAGTCTTGAAAAAAATCCTACATCGACGCCAACTGATTTTACATGCAAACAAATATGGCTATAATTCAAACATCTAAAATATCCTTCTATATAGGGTGAAGTATTTAGAACTCTTGGTTTTCAAATTAATATGAAATTTTTTGAACCAAAACCAAATATTTTGCAATAACCGGAAATAGCTAGAAATTTGTCAATGAAGGAAACAATGCAAGATCTATGTGACATCCAAAAATGGCAATTGCTGCAACTTTCATGAAAGAAAAGAGAGTACAATAATGCATATCCATACAACGACCTATAACACAAAACCATAATATCAGATTCAAACAACAAAACCTTTGGAATATAAAGCCTGAAATGGTCAAAATTTCAACCCAAAACAAACATAAACCCATAGACCATGACATTATCAAAAGACCATGGTATGGTAAACAACACGCCGCACAAATTGCATTACCAAATTACAACAATCTGAACCGCCATTCCTACAAATAACCTAATAGCAAAAATACGAAACCCAATCAAGAATGGAGAACCTCGCATAAACCCTAAAAACCTAGAAAAGCCAAATCCAAAAAACAAACATAACCCAACAACGACTCCAGCTCAAAATCCCCAAATTTTTGAAGTTGAAAACATTTTATTAAGACAACGCGACAAGGTTTCCAATAAAGATCAAACCCATAAGTAATTCCAAAAAGGGGGTTTCAGAAAATAGACGATCTGGGCACTCTGATCACAACAAACTGAATCAGAATTTGCGTGATTTTTTGGCATATAATTCACAAATCAAACATAACCAGATACATATAGAGATTAATATGTGAAAAAAAGAAAAAAATAATTACCTGCCCTGAGGATCCCTTGAAATCAATCGAGGAGCAGAGTAGGAGTGAGAGAAATAGAGAGATGGGGGGCGAGATATTGGGTCTCTTTCTCTCTCTTGGTTGCGCTTCCCTTTATTTTAAGCCCTTCTTCCCTTTTCGTGCATATCTTCCACAGAATTTATTGTGAATTTCTTCATCCGTCTTTTTTACAGGGCTTTTGCACTTTCTATTTTATTAATTAACCTGCGAATTGTAGGTCGGTCAAAATAAAATACATAAATTATCAATTACCTAAAATTTTAATCAAACATCCTAACTATTTTTTTATTTGTTTTAATAATATTTTTTAGATATCGAATTTTATTTAATTTTATATTTTAAAATAATTGACGATGTTAATGTCTAAAAATTGATGTTAATTTCGTTTTTATTGGTCGTACTCGCGCAATGCAGCGAGATACATCACGATTTTAATGTTTATTTTTATTTTTTGTTTTTTATTGATTTATAGTACGATTTTAGATGATTTTTATTGAGTGATAATGGCTTTTTTATATATAAATTTGTTTAATTTAGGTTTAACAATATAATGTTTTTTATATAAAAAAATTAAGTAGTTTGTTAAAATTCATTAATTATCTTATATTTTTTATATTTAAATTGAGATGTTTATCCTGTTTTGATTATGTTTATCAGAATTCAAATTTCATAATTTTAGGATTTGGGGATTAGAGATAAGAATTTTGGGGGATAAGAATGAAATTTATTAATTAGAATTAAAAGCATTTAAAAGCATTACATATTACTTCATTAATTGTTTTTTAATTTATTGAGTGATAATGGTTTTTTATATATAAATTTGTTTAATTTAGGTTTAACAATATAATGTTTTTTATATAAAAAAAATTTAAGTAGTTTGTTAAAATTCATTAATTATCTTATATATTTTAATTTTTTTATATTTAAATTGAGATGTTTATCCTGTTTTGATTATGTTTATCAGAATTCAAATTTCATAATTTTAGGGTTTGGGGATTAGAGATAAGGATTTTGGGGGATAAGGATGAAATATATTAATTAGGGTTAAAAGCTTTACAGGTAGTACATTAGTCTTTAGTAGTTATTTTTAAGAGATTTTAAGTAGATAGCTTTAAATGATAGTACATAAAGCTTAATGAGTTATAATTAAGATTTTTTATGTCATCTTTATAATATAGTATATATATGTGAACATGTAAGTTTTAACATAGATTCATATGTGAATCTCAATTAAATTTGTATGTGAATCAATTTAAAATTTAGTGTACATTACAATTTTGGTCCCTATGGTTTGTTGTTGTTCTTGGTTTGAGTCCCTACAAAAATTTTCTTGCAAGAAAACCCTTGTGGTATGCAAAAGTATTTGATTTGAGTGCCTGAAGAATAACACCGTTAAAAGAATTATTAAATCGAGAGTATTGTGGTCATTTTACTTTTTAGTTTATTTTTCTACCAAAAAACGCAAATTACTCAAAAAAAATTAACAAATCACGGGGACCAGAAATGCAATTTACTTAAAAAAAATTAAAAGAAAACATAATATATGTATATGTATATAGGGTTGGGTTCTAGTAAGAAGTTGAGGTTAATGTGAGAAACGTGAGAAGTGGTTATCAACCGTTGGATGAGAAATTGACGCACATTAGGATGAGATGCACTGAGATAAGATGCACCAAATCAATTCTCTTCTAAACCGCAATTCATGGGAGGACATTTGGTTAAAAGGGATCAACGGTTTAGATCCACTTCTCACACTTCTCATGTTAACCTCAACTTCTCGCACGATCTTCCGTCGATGTTGTAACACCCGGAAAAATTGAAATTAGGTAACGTAAGGAATTTAACGCTAAAATCGAACTTTATTGTTATGATAATCAAGTCTTGAACCTTAAGAAAATATATGTGTGCATCGTGTTGAAATCGTCGGAAAACTATCGGGCTCTGGTGCGATAGTGCCATACACTATGACCATGGTCATAGTCGCACGTCAATGTCGCAGGCTGGGGGATGGTCTCGATACATCCCCGGCGAGAATGACCAACGAGAGTGACAAGGGCACTATCGCCCTGTCACAATCGTTGAATGTATACCGTATGGAGGTGGAGGACCGCAACAGTGCCGGCGACTATGCCACATGGGCAATGTCGTCGGGCATAGTCGCCCGGTGGGTCTGAGGGTATAAAAACCCATTTGGCTGATTTATTCCTCATTTCTCTCCTAAAATCAGATCAGTTACGTGTTTGGAGCTAGGGTTGGGAGATTTTCTCCTCTCTACTCCCTCTCCTCATTAAATTATAGGGTTTGGTTGGTAGACCTCATTAAGTGAAGTTAGTTGGGTGGATTAGAAGCATTCATTGAGGTAACTATCAAGATTCAAACTTCAAGACTTCAAGAAACTATCTACCTCATCTTCTAGGGTTTACCAATTTTTCTAGGGTTTTCTATAAAAACCAAGATTGTGAGTATTTCTAACCATTTTAAAATGAGATACATATCTTATATGCTTACTACCATTATTTCATGTTTTCTTCCATATTGTGAACTATTTGATAAAGTAAACCTAAATTTATTATATTGAGAAATGTGTAGTTTTAGATGTTAAACCCTCACGAGAATCTTGGTGGGATTATGTTGTTGATACATATTGTGTTATGAGCATGTGATACACATGGGTGATAATACTATACGTGGTTTAGGTTTTGACCTAAATGGAGTTGAAATTCTTTGAGACATGTATGATGTTGGATTAGATATTGGATAAACCATGAGTAGGCACTAGGAGGATGTAGTCTTAGGGCGCCACCTTAATGGTATGTAGTGATGGCCAAAAATCGGGCTCGGGTCGAACCAGGTCGGGTCAAAACGGGCTTCGGGCCCAACGGACTTCGGGTCAGGCTGGATTTCACCCGAAAATGTGTGGCCCGATTAGGCTTGGGCTAAACCGGTTTAAGAAAAATTGGGTTGGGCCGGGCCCAAAACCGGGCCAAGATCGGATCTCGTATTTTTTTTATAATTTCTTTATATAATAATTAATTACTAAACTTTAAAAAATAAAAATTGGATTGGATCACTAAAATACACTTTAAAAATACGTTTTATTTATAATAAATCTCTAAAATACACTTTAAAAATACATTTTATTTATAATTTTAAGTTACAAACTTACAATACATAAATTCTAAGAACCCGAACTTACGAGTAGAGATTTGAGAGTAGAGACTAGAGAGTAGAGAACTAGAGATATTAGACTAGAACTTGCGAGAAACGAAAATAGCGAGAGCCGATAAATGAGAATTGTATGCGTTTTTTGTGTTTTGTAAGTTGGTGTCACTATCCATAACCAACAAAAGTATTTTATAGGGGTTTGTAGTGGTAAAAAATACAAAAAAACGGTCAAAAAATGCTCCCAAACGGCTAGAAAACGGCTACTTTTTTTAATTGCATAAAATTGGGTCGGGTCGGGCCAAAAGTCGGGTCGTGAACCGGTTCCAGACCGAGCCGGGTCGGGCCGCCAAAACCCCCAAAAACGCGAACCGGTTCATGATTTCGGGCTTGAAACCGGTTTGGTACCGAGCCGGGCTTCAGGCGGATCAGGCCCCAGTTAATCGACCGGGTCGAGTCGGGTCGGAATGAGATGGTCATCACTAATGGTATGTGCCTAGATCTCCGCCATTTAGAGTAATGCCTTGGAGGTAGTCTTCAAATGTGTCGGGCTTTCGGGATGTTGCTCATGAGAGTGAACATCAAGGTACATCGACTCTTGAGGTGAAACTCGCTGGTGTTTTGGGTCTCCATCATTGATTCCTCTATGGATTATTATGTTTACAAACTCTTAAATGATTATGCATGCTTATGTTCAACTCACTAGGCTCGTCTGGCCTAACACTTGATTGGTTGATGTGTATCTCAGGTTCTAGCGGCGCAATCGTTAAGAAGGTTTAGCAAGCCTTAGACGAGAGCTTGGGGAGCATTTTGGGATGCCATTAGAAGATGTGCATCATTTTTGGGACTTAGATAACAACTTGTCATAATCTATTTTCTAGATAGGAATTAGATTAAAGGGTTGTTATCCCTCATTTCTTTATCATTACAAACTTGTAATTATAACAGGCGTGTATTGTTCCTTTTTTGGGAGAAGCTCGTGCTTTGGCATTATTTTATATACCACATTTCCTTTTTCGGAAATTTTTGTTTGTCCCAATTTTTGGGGTGTTACAAGTTGGTATTAAAGCTTTAGTTTAAGTGAACTAGGTGTTGAGTCTAGTATACCTAGACTTAAGTTGTTTATGTCTTTAACATCACTGTCCATTCGGGTAGAACATTCTTAGGTGGGGAGAGTATTAGGATCACGGAAATGCATTGATTGAAAATTATGATGATGACGACGAGGATTCTTATGTAAAATACGTTCACAATCTCACTTGGCCAGTGTTGTTCTGAATTTATCATTATGTGAGCATACTTGAATTTGTTATTATGACAATTAATCTTTGTAGTAGTACGTATCGAACCACTGATCTTTTAAAGAATTAACATGTATGATATCTATCATGTGTGGCAGTTCACAATGGTAAACACGAGGAGTCGGGTTGGGGCTCCCGAATATGTTAATGAGGCGAGTGTAACCGCCCCGGAGACTTCGAGGCGAGTAAATCCAATGGTCAATCAAACTGTCCCGCCGATCCCCATTATGCTTGAGGGAACTGTTAATGAAGTTCCTTAAGTGAACTTTGAGACCGAGAATCCGGTAATCTAAGAAGTGGACCCCCAATCGGTCTTACTGGCCAACATTATGCAGATGATGAATCTGCGATGGACAAGTGGGATGAGAGGTTCATTAAATTTTTAGAGGGTCGGGATGCAAGCAATCGAAGGCACGAGATGGTGGCGGAAAATGTGGTAAATGGATCAGGTGGTACCGGTAACGCCATTGGGACTGAGGAGCAAGTGGTAAGGGTTAATAAGAGGCAGGATAGGGGTTGCTTCTACAACACCTTTTTATGTAGCAAGCCTCCATAATTTCCCGGAACGACGAATCCAATAGCTTGCATGAACTGGATAAGGGAAGTGGAGATGGCTTTCGAATCCAACGAGTGTGACGACACCTAAAGAGTCAAGTTTGCATCTCAGTTGTTTAGGGGGAGGCTCTGAGTTGGTGTAACCTTACTCGGACGACCCTTACTCCGGAGGTTTTGGCCAAGCTCACTTGGCCAACCTTCAAGAAGAAGGTAATGGACAAGTACTGCAATGAAAGAGCGCTTGACAAGATTAAAGAGGAGTTCCGGAGTCTGAAGAAGGGTAATCTGTCTATTTCCAAGTACGCTAAGCAATTTGTGGAGAAGCTCAGTCTGGTTGAGCATTTGGCCATTGATGAAAAGTCGAAGATAAAGGCGTATTTGAGGGGTTTGCCTGCAGAAATGAAGATGGGTGTGAGGAACACCCAGGTGACTACATTGCAGGAGGTCATTGAGGAGTCCCAACTGGTGGAAGACGACATCATTCAAGGTAGAGAATAGAGGGGTCAACAAGGAGATAAACGGAAGTGGGAAGTGTCAACCGGGCTCGCAAGACCATCCAAACCCTTCACCGGGGGGGGGGGAGGAACGTGGAACTGCGACGTGAGGCTAGGGGGTGCCTCAAGTGTAGGAGTAAGTATTTCGGGCCTTGTAATCCGAGACCTTTCTCCAAAACTACTGAGTGCTTCAAGTGTGGACGAAAGTACCATATGAGTAAAGATTGCCCCTCCCGGGGACCAGTTTTCTTTGAGTGCCGGAAGCCGAGGCACATCAAGAGTGATTGTCCTAAGCTAGTGAGGGGACACCAAGGGGCTTCAAACGGGGTTGTGCTGAAGAAAGAAGTTCCACCAAAGGCGCCAAGTCGGGCCTTCCAAATGACGGCAGAAGAGGCGAGAGTGACGACGGATGTTGTGTCGGGTACGTTTCTAATAAACTCTCTACTTGCCCGTGTTTTGTTTGATTCTAGTGCGAACCGTTCGTTTATCTCTACCACTTTCTGCAAGAATTTCACTACTCCTATTAGTTTGTTGAGTAATGCACTTGTAGTAGAAGTAGCCAATGGGAATAACATGTTAGTCCGGGAACGTTTTGATGGGTGTACCTTAAACTTAGATGGAAAGTCCTTTGCGGTGGATCTGCTACCGGCGGATATTGGGGGATTTGATGTAATCATAGGAATGGACTGGCTATCTAAGCACGACGCCGGTGTATTTTGCTCAAAGAAGATGATTAGAGTACCCTTGTCGAAGGGTGGAGAAGTGATAGTCTACGAGGAAAAGAATTGTAAGGCCAACACGATCATCTTGACACTCAAAGTGCGTAAGAGTCTAGCCATGGGGTGTCCTTTATACTTGGCTTACGTTATTGACGCGAATCTCGAAAAGAAGAGGGTGGAGGATGTGGACGTAGTACGCAACTACCCGTATGTCTTTTCGGAAAATCTACCTGAACTACCACCGGAACGCCAAGTGGAGTTCCATATCGAACTTACTCCGGGTGCCCCCCCCCCCGATCGCCCATGCTCTTTATCATCTAGCCCCGACAGAGATGCAAGAAATGATGACACAACTACAAGAACTCCTCGAGAAGGGATTTATACGACCGAGCTCGTCGCCATGGGCAGCTCCAGTTTTGTTCGTGAAGAAGAAGGACGGGTCCATGTGGATGTGTATCAACTACCGTGAACTCAACAAAGTCACCGTGAAGAACAAGTACCCGCTTTCTCGGATTGACGACCTCTTCGATCAATTACAAGGAGCGGGATGTTTTTTAGGATAGACTTGCGGTCCGGCTACCATCAAGTGCGAGTGAAGGAGGGCAACATTCCGAAGATGGTGTTTCGGACCAGGTACGACCACTACGAATTCCTAGTGATGCCATTCAGGCTAACTAACGCTCCAACCATATTTATGGATTTGATGAACCGAGTATGTCGACCTTTCTTGGACAAATCTGTTATAGTCTTCATTGACGACATTCTGATTTACTCGCGAGATGAGGCCGAGCATAGCCAATATTTGAGGGAGGTGCTAATGATTCTGCATTCTAGGTCAGTGCATATAACATATCCCAAATAATTCATTTGTACATATTTACTTTCAACACTTATGCTAGAACCAAACCAAGACACCTGGGAAGCAAACAAGCCAACTGTTTTGAAAATAGGAAAGGATATAGGTCGTTTTTCACATAGCCTTATACACTTTCCTTGCCCCTTTTAACCTTTTTATGCCTAAACATGTTCTCAAAACAATGAGGACATTGTTTCTTTCTAAGGGGTTGTTTGTTTTTTTTAAAAACCTCTTAATGGCTCTTAAGTCTGAATAGTTCAGACCTTTTTACACACCACCTCTTATTAATCATAACTAAAATAAGACTTCAGACTTTAGACCTCTTAAAAAACAAATGGCACCTAAGTGTGGGGAGGGGAGTTTTGTGTCAAAACTGAAAAGATGAAAAGGTTTGAGTCCTTTAGTCTTGTTCAATAATTAGCAAGAAGTAGTGGTATTGGCATCACAAGACTCAATCAATCCTGTGATATTAGCAACTACGGCTCAATCAAGTTCTTTTCACTGTGAAATTGGCATATCATGGCTCAATCATCCCTATCTAGGCCAACAAAAACAAATCTGGCATATAGGACAGGTTGCAGCAGATGCTGCAGCATCTAGACACAGAAAGTGAGGTGTGTGTGAGAAAGTGAGAAAAGCCCAAAAATTGCAAAACCTATAAAGTCCTATTGATCCTATTTTCAGAAAGTAAATATGCCTAACAATAGGTACTTGTGTTTTGGCCTATGGTGTTTGTGTTTGTGAAGTAAATATAAGGTGATTTATGAAAGGCTATGTCTATTGTTTGTTGAACTGGCCGCTATCACTTTTCTTTTTAAATTTTACCTTTCAAATTGAGTCTTTATGTTTGTCTTTTTCGTTGATTAGGAACAAGCAACAGTTCAAGTGTGGGGATGTGATGAGTGGATAATTTATCACATTTTCCATCACTTATTATTAGGATTTTCTAGTAATTTTAATTTCCCAATCACAATATTTGAGTCTTTTATTCTTATTTTTACCATTTGTTGAGTTGGGAGCTAAGTATTGGAAATTTACCTTACTTATGTGTTTTTATGACGACTTACTGATGAATGATGCTGCAGCAGGAGTCACAGCACGGGACTGCAGTCATGGACAAAACTTCATAACCTTTTTGGTTAGTGCAACTAGGATCTTTGAGGGAAACTTGGAAGTAATTCGGTTGAAGGAGACAATGAGCAAAGCATATATGCTATTTTGATACTTTTGGTTTCCTTAAAAGATGCTTATGTACCTAATTATGACATTTGATTCCTAGTTAGTGGTGGGGACCATGTCCCTTTGTACTTTGATTCTCTTATTATGCTTTCTTAGTTGCTAAGTTAGGAGCTCTTCTATGTATAAATAGAGAGCTCAATCAGTAGTTTAAGCATGTTCTCCCGGTTAGATAGCTCACCTAGCTATCCTAACTTGTTACTTTAAAGCATTTTAATATTAAGTCTTTAATTTCAGTACGCTACTGTTCAGTGTCACAGCACCGTTCACATCACCTTTACATTTCCTTGTCATTTACAATTCGACTTTACATTTCTGTTCTTTACATTTACGCAGTCCAATTCAAGTCATTTACTTTCATGCATTTGCTCATTATCTTTCCAATAATGTCGCACACCATGTGTCAAGCGATGATGGGGTAAGTCCCTATCTTGGTTGTAAGTGATGGTTGGGAGATAAAAGCCTATGTAAGTATGGATTAATGTCTTGCTACTAGCTAGCAATTTCACTATTCACTCCTTGTTTCTGAGTTTCATCCAAGTGCTTCTTGATGAGGTGACATATATTTTTTCACTTGGATGAGTTGGCTTGATTGCAAGTTAACGTAAACTTCCGAACACTGAAGTGTTATAGGGGTTGTAACAAACCACTTCAATCTTCATTGATTGTAAACTATACGGGGAGAATAATAATATCTGTGCGGAATCGGTTGTGTCGCCTAATTAGTCGCTGTCGGTAAACCTATTCTAATATAAACCTTGCAAAAGGGTTATGCGAACCGATAGTGAAGTTGAGAACTAGTGTTGCATTATCTGCTGCAACATGAGTCTTATTATTTAGTTGCTTACAACTCCAGTCGGATCTTACACCCTTGCTTTCTTTTAATCTGTTCAAGTACTTTAATTTACTGTTACCAATACTCAAAGATCATTCCTTCCAAATCTCTTTTTGAAATCACCTTTTAAGACTGACTTAAGAATCACGACTTGTTTTATTGTCTCTGTGGGATCCATACTTGGTACTCAGTACCACTTTATTACTTGATCAAACGATATTGGTTTAACATGTATACTTGCATGGGATTCCATTTGTGATTTTCGGGTTACATAATATGTCGACCATATACGATGACACAATGATGACTCGGGTAGCAATGGAGAGCTTGACATCAAGCATATCCGTAAACAAACTCGTCATAGATGCTTGGGCAACGGTGCTTAACTATGAGGAACGGTACAAGAATTACGATTCCCCAAGGTGATATTTCTTCAATACAAACATTGTGGTAAGCATAAATCCCTTATTCATCGTTCAAATTTATTGAAAATCTACAACTTTGAGTTGTCAATTATATCATTTATTACGACCTAATTTTACACCTATTACATTAAAGATACTAACAACCAAAAACATGTATGAATTAAAACTGTATAGGGTGACCTACAAGTAAGCAGCTGATCGATAAACTTGCAAAAAATGTATGGGTGGTTCAAATGAAACTTGGCAGCAGCAACAAAAAACAATATGGAAGTTATTCCACTAAAAGAGATTGATCTGGTAAGTTACTGGTAACATAATTTATTATACGTTCCGTAACATTTATATACTTGAAAACAATTATTAATCGCAATTGAAGCTTAGGTATTTTCCCGATGATAAAGATTGACCACTTTTATGTGTCGTATTCAACCTCAAAAACCCAGAGGTACTAATCATCGACAACAAACATGCCAAACCAATGGACGATGATGATCTGATGAAAAGTTAGGGATACACAACTGGCGTCCTCCTGGTATAACATTCAATACATAACTAATGTACTATTTAGTGTTATTACTACAAAATACTAAAGCTTAATCAGAGTACATGAACAAAATACAGCAAATGTTGATGATAAAGCATCTCAACATGAGTGGTCATCCGATTGGAGTAATCCTTGAGGAAGTAGGTCAAGAAAGATTGCAGATGGACTGGCAAACGCATCACAACTACCAGGATAACAGAGTGTTTGCGATGAGGTTCATGGAAACTTTCATGGGGGATGTGAAGAACTGGCGAACAGGATTTGATCCAACTGAAAAGAAGCAGGAACCCCAATTGATGAACTTGAAAATGAAGTATGTATCAATGATTGTTCTGAGCAACTGCAACAAGAAGAAAGATTGTGTTCAAGGCGAGGTGACGAAGTTTTTCAAAATCCCACAAAATGTTCATGCAGACATCCTGAAACCCGCAAAAGTGGATCGTTGGGAACAAATTATGCTTTAGACATCATTTCACAACTTTTGATGAATTTAAATTTTAAGTATGGTATTTTGAGTACTTAATCTAGGTTTTCAGTTTTATTAACCTTGAACTTATTTCATGTCAGTGACATATTTCAGCCGAGATATGATATTTTGCATTATAACTCAGTCTTGTGTTTTAAACTATTGCCAATATACGAACTATACAAAAATATTAAATTCCACGACATCAACACACACTTTATGCATATTAACCATCACCGCAAAATATTCAATTAACCCACTTATCCCTTTCACAAACTTCATAATGGGACAAAAGTAAATTTTGTAGGTAAAATTGTAATAAATCTGCATTTTCCTTTATTAACATATAAATTCATATTTAAAATACCTCACCAAATCCAAATGTTCATGTCCACAACAAATAAACCAAAACCAACTGAAATATTCACATAAACACAGAAGATGAAAGAATAAAGAAAGATGCACTTTACAATAAACACTAAACAACCATATACATACCCATTTTATAGACATTGATCAAAAACCAAAGTTTTTAACAATAGACATTAGGACGGTATTTAACAACCATTCACAAACAAGAAAAGTCCCACTAGCAACAAGACCCTTTAACAAATGGTATTTAACAACCATTCACAAAAAGCAAAAACCCCACTATCATCCAACTAGACAACCAACATACCAAAAAAACAAACCCCAAGTCCTTCATCGTCGAAGATACTAGAACAAAACATCAGTCTTCAAAAGGGTACGGAAAGCGCTGGATAACATCACAAGTACATGCATGTTGAATACACTTATGACGGTATTTCAATGCCTGATTCTCCATGGTTGCTAACATTATATCTTCCACAACTTTCTCATACTTGATCAACATAACTCCTTTTTCTTTCGACGACACATCTTCAATGACTCTTCAAGGTCACTGATTTTAGAAACAATCCTGAGATGATGACGCACCATAATCCTTGCATATGATTTGGGGCAATTCTCACTAGGAGACTGAACACTGGAAGAAGATGATGATATCTCCATCTTCAAAAAATAAAGGTTTTGAGGGAGAGAATATATGAAAAGGGAGAGATATTAGGTTGCAAAAAAACTTCTTAGAGAATGAAATTATATAAAAGAGTTGAAGCCTCCACCGGTCAAATCATGGCATGCAAATACTTATAAAATAAAAAATAAAAATCAAACATTATCTAAAAGCAATGATTACTTCATACAATTTATAAAATAAAAAAAAGGTAAAAAATAACCACATAAATTACCAAACACACATACTAGACAACAACAGATACAAAACACTTTATACAAAACCACGTAAATCACCAAATACACAGAAAAGTATCAAACTTCAATGCATCCTAAATCTGATTAACACATGTCTCTTACAAACAAAAGTAAACACAAATTTTGTCTTGAATAAATTACATTTTTGGTCCTTGTGGTTGTCATCCATTATGAAGTTTGTCCCTCTTTTAAACTAATTACAATTTTGGTCACCGTTCTTGCCACTTTATTTCACTTTTGGTCCCTCTCACCAACTTTAGTTAAAAAAAAAACTTAGTTAAACTAAGGGTATTTTGGTACTTTCACATTTTCTTTGTCTTTTTCATTTTTTTCATTTTATTAGATTATTTTGTAAATTACAATTATAGTCCTTGTGTTTTGTCTTTTTCTCTTATCTTCTCTTTTCTTTCCTAATTTTTTTCATTTTTCATTATATACTCTTATTATATTAATTAATTAATGATAATTTTAACTAATAATACATTAAAAATACGTATTTGATTTTGTAAATTACACTATTAGAAAAATCTTGTCGGTAACTTCCAAATAAGTTAAGTATTGAATATTTTAAAATTTTTATGCAATTTATTTGATATATATCTATAAATCCATCTATATTAATCCAAAAAAAAAATCTATTTTAAGTTGTGTTTAAGAAATTTATCGTTTTCTTTTATTTATGTAAGAAAAATAATCAAAATTTATCTATGTCTATTAATTAAAAAACTATATCAGTTTTAGATATTTTATTTCATTAAATGTGGATGAAAAAAAACTCTATAATATAATTATCATTTAATTTTTTTTCATAATATAAACTTAAATGTATCATAATGAAAATAAATACCAATTAAAAACTACACATTTTCTTTATTTTATTTATCAGAAAATAATTATTTACAAGGTGAAGTACGCATGGTTCATAAGCTTGCATTTTATATCAAACAAAACAATAAGGGCTTGTTTGGTTTGACGTAATGTTTTCGAGATATTTGGATTTTATGTTAGGATTTGGAATTGGAAATGTTTGGAATTTTTGGAGTATATGGTTCGTAGTTTGGAATAGAACTAAATATCATTTTCTATATAAATTTAAGTTTATATTTTGAATATTTTTTATTATGATAAATACAAGTTTATAATTTGATTTTTTTAATAAATATATTATAAATTTTATTAATTGGTTTATATTTTGATTTTTTTAATAAGTATATTATAAATTTTATTAATTGGTACACATTTAAAAAACATGTAATTAAATAAACTATTTAAAAATGATACATTTTCTATTAATAAATATAGATAAATTTCGATTTTTATATTACATAAATAAGAAAAAAGGATTTTTTTAAAGACAACTTAAAATAGAAAGTTCTTTTTGAATAGTCTATATAGATTTGCAGATATATATCAGATAAATTGCATAAATATTTAAAAATATTTAATATTTAACTTATTTTAAAAAGTATCTACAAGACTTTGCTAATGATGTAATTTACAAAATTGAATACATATTTTTAATGTATCTTTAGTTAAAATTATTATTAATTAATTAATATAATAAGAGTATAAAATGAAAAATGATAAGAAAGAAAAGAAAAGAGAAGAAAAAAGACAAACCACAAGGACTATAATTGTAAGAGTAAACTACAATTTTGGTCCCTGTGGTTTACCAAAAAATACAAAAGTGGTCCCTGGACTTCAATAAGTGCGGATTTCATCCCTGGAGTTTTAATTTTGCTATGAAAGTAGTCCCTCTGGCTAACGATGTCATCTAAGCTGTCGTTAAAGCCCCCATGTGCGTAACACGTGATGGGCTTTTTTGTCCTTTCATCTTTTTCCTCTCATTTAAACGCCTTTTGGTTAACTTGTTTTACATTTTCAAGAAAACTTTCCATCATCATCCTCACATCACACTCAGATTTAATCCCAATCACCATTGTTAACCTGGACCAAAATTTGGTGAGCTTCGACAAAGATCTTTTAAGTTTATTGAATACAAGTTCTCGATCATGGGCTCCTGGCTGATTAGAAAGGACAAAGCTGATGAGCTTTATCCCGTTTTTGTGTATGGTAAGTGTCCCTGTTTTTTTTATTATGTACATTTAGAGTAGAGTAAACTACATTTTGGTCTATTTATTTGATGTTAACTCTTTATCTTTTTATATAGAACACTATCCTACCCTTTTCACAATGAGGATAAACCATGGAGGTTTCTTCACAAAATTGCCTGGCAGAAGATATGTTAAAGGTAAGAGTGCATTTGTTGATTTGATGGACACTGATAAGTTATCAGTACATGAGATACATGCTATTATGCTAGAGTTAGGTTACAAGGAAGATGAAATAATGTATTACCATTTCTTAACTCCTGGGACTTGGATTTTGGCTTAGAAGCTCTAGGGAATGACAGTGATGTGTTAAAGCTTCTGAAGTATGTTCCTAGATTGAAATTTGTTGATGTGTATATAGAGCATGGTAGGATAATGTTAGACACATACAATTCACCACCACTCAAGAGGAGAATGGTAATAGAGGAAATAAATGAACCTGGTGGGTTGGTAACAAAGGTGAACAAATGTAAGAAAAAATTGTTTCTTGAATGGATTGATAACAAAGGTGAACAAGGTGTGGATCAAATATCCCAAACAGAGAATACTTTTGATCTAAATGAAAATGTAGATGGACAGACAACTGATGTGGCAACTGATATGGACAAGCCACTTGATGTTAATGAAATGTTATCTGAACAGGGGCATAATGTGGACTTACCTTTTGATTTGAATGAAGTGTTCCATGAAAATGACATTGGTAAAGGAATGGATAAGGGTGAGGGACTTGATAAGGGGAAGGGAGTTGCTAATGAGAAGGGAGAGGCACTTGATTACTTTGAATACTTGCATGAGTGGGATCACTTTTTTGATATTCATTCTGCCACATAACCTGAAATGGTCAAAGACAATGTAAAGGATGTTGAAGACAATATAGCTGAAGATGGGGAGGACAGTGGCACATAAGAGGATGATAGTGAAGACTTAGATTATGTTGATGAAGGAAACATCTTAGAAGAAGTTGACATTGATATGGGTGACTATGTTGATAGCATTGTAGAGTTCATGGGAGAAGAGGACAAAACAGTTGATGACAGTGACAATGATATGGATGATTGTGCACAAGCTATACAATTTGATAAATTTTCAAGTGAAGATGAGGATGACAGGGAGGGAGCTGGTGGATCAAAGATGAAGAGATCAAGGGAGGTACAATCTATATTTTATCTGGGGCAAAGGTTTGGCAACAAAACAGAGGTGATCAAAATAATAAAGATCATGCAGTGGAGAGTAGGAGAGATATTATATTGGTAAAAAATGACCTCCATCGTATTAAGGCCATATGTAGAGGCACAATACCAGAGTTCAAATATGTTGGATCTAGTGGGCCTGTTGGGCCAAGTGGGACACTAAAAGGTAGAAAGTCCAAGTACAGAAAGGGTGGTCCAACTTGTCCATGGGTTTTGCACATCTCAAATAACCAACATGTTGAAACCTGGACAGTAAAAACCTATGAGGCTACACACAAGTGCCTCCAATCCAGAGGTATATCTGTGGCCACAACATTTTTCCTTGCAGAGAAGATACAAGAGAATATCATATCTAATCCAACTATTCCTATTTCTGCTCTTCAAACCCAATTGCAGCAGAAGTATGAGATAAATGTCTCAGCAATGAAAGCATTGAGGGCCAAAACAATGGCTCATCAAAAGATCTGGGGTGATTATGAAGAACAATTCCACTGTCTTAGACATTACATTTGTGAGCTGAAGAGATGCAACCCAGGAACTACTGTCAAGTTGGATGTTGAGCCTGAACCAAACCCAAATGTCACTACAAGGAAGTTTAGGAGGATCTATATTTGTTTGGGGCCATTGAAGGAAGGGTTTAAGGTTGGGAAAAGATATCTAATCCAACTATTCCTATTTCTGCTCTTCAAACCCAATTGCAACAGAAGTATGAGATAAATGTCTCAGCAATGAAAGCATTGAGGGCTAAAACAATGGCTCATCAGAAGATCTGGGGTGATTATGAAGAACAGTTCCACTATCTTAGAGATTACATTTGTGAGCTGAAGAGATGCAACCCAGGAACTACTGTCAAGTTAGATGTTGAGCCTGAACCAAACCCAAATGTCACTACAAGGAAGTTTAGGAGGATCTATATTTGTTTGGGGCCATTGAAGGAAGGGTTTAAGGCTGGGAAAAGAGACTTGTTAGGGTTAGATGGCACATTTATGAAGGATCCTTTCCCAGGACAGGTGTTGACAGCTGTAGGCATTGATCCTAATAATGACATATACCCACTTGCTTTTGGGATAGTATAAGCTGAGTCATATGCATCATAGAGCTGGTTCTTGCAGAATCTTGGAGAGGATCTTGATCTTTATGTGAATTCCAACTTCACATTCATAAGTGATAGGCAAAAGGTAATTACTTTATGCTAATTAGTTTATGGTAATTGATTGTTGTTCATTACTCTATGTTAATTACTTCATTTTTCTTTTACAAGGAATACTTCCAGCAATCGAAAAACTGTTCCTATGTGCACAGATTCTGCCTGAGACACATTCATGAGAACATGAAACAACAGTAGAAGGGGAAAGCTTATAAAGACCGTATTTGGAAATGTGCAACAGCTACAACTGTACCCCAGTTCCAAACTGTAATGGAAGAGTTAAAAAAACTTCAATCAGGACTGTTATGCATGGTTGAATCAGATCCCTCCTCAACGCTGGAGTAGGTCACATTTCACAGGTAAACTTATCTTAATGTACTTACTCTTATGTTGATTAAAGTAAGTTTACGAATGTTACACATAAAGAACATTATGCTTTTGTTGTCCGTTAGGTAGGTGTCATTCTGATGTACTATTGAACAACATGTGTGAAGTATTCAACAAGCAGATTGTAGAGGGTAGGGATAAACCAATTATATCAGCCTTGGAGTACATTAGACACTACCTTATGAAAAGGATTGTACATGTGCTGAAGGTAATAGAGAAATGTCAGGGACCACTCACTCCAAAAACAACAAAGACAATGGAAAAAATCAAGCATGAAGCAGCCCAATACAAAGTGATATGGAATGGAGGAAACAAGTATAAGGTATGTGGTCCTTGGAATGATCAGGTGATAGTTGATGTCAATGCAAACACTTGTTTATGTAGGAGGTGGGAACTAACTGGCATCCCTTGTAAGCATGTTGTTGCTACAAACTGGAATATGGCCCTAAATGGAGCAAATGTTGACCTGCTTGAAAAATGGGTTGATACAACCTATTGGATTGAAACATGGAAAACCATGTACAATTTCAAGATAGAGCCTATCAATGGCAAAGCATATTGACCTAGATATGACTGCCCAACAACATTGATTGCACCAAACTATCATAAGTAGATTGGGAGGCCAAAGAAGAAGAGAAAGAAGGGTGTTGATGATAAGTCCACAGATAGGAAGAGCAAGATGAGGAGGGGTGGAAAGTCTGTCACATGTGCAAAGTACAAGAAGCAAGGTCATAATTCAAGGACTTGCAAAGGAAATTAGATGTGGTTTGTATTTTGGCAGTTTATGGAACAAGTTTATGTTTATGTAGTATTTTGGATGTGTTTGAATCAAAACATTATGGTCTGTATTTTGTATGTGTTTGTTTTGAACTTTTTTGGCAGATGTGGTTTGTAGTTTAACAAACTTGTTCCCTTTTGTTGTCAATTAATGCAAATGTATGTCAAGGATGTTGATGAACTTAACAAAATTGTTCCCTGTTGTGTACTTAACAAAATTGTTCCCTGTTGTGTACTTAACAAAGTTGTTCCCTTTTGTGTAATTAACAAAATTGTTCCCTGTTGTGTACAAAGGATGTTGATGAACTTAACAAAATTTTTCCCTTTTGTGTACTTTGCTCTGTAACAATTGCAAAATACATAACATTACAACTCCATCATTCAATTAGTCTTGCAAAACACATAACATTGCAATTGTTCTGTAACAGAACACTATACATAACACATAACATTGCAATTAATCTTAATGTTGATGAAACAAGCAACTTTTTCATTGATTTTGTTGAACATTACAAACATTACAGCTCCATCCTACATTCAATTAGGTCAACAAGAAGACTGTACAAATAAACATAACCCAGCTACAAACCAATAAAAATTTTAAAATATTGACTTCCTTTTCTTTTGCTTTGAGGGAAGCTTCAACTCTGTTCTTTGATCTTAGCAAACCAGGGATGACCTCAATAGAGCGATTACACAACTTTGATCATACCAAGAAAAAAATACATCTTGAAACCTTCCTTGGACACCCATAAAACCTACGCCCAGGGTTTTTAGTGGTCCATGATGTTCTAATCGTTGCAGGTGCACCATAGTGACAAACGACCATTGTCGTTGTTGGAGAGGAGAAGAACAAAAAAAAGAAGGTAGAAAAAGAGGGAAGATGTGATTAACATATGAAGAAGAAAACGATCTCGAAGATGAATAACCATAAGGTGTTTAAATGAGAGGGAATAGACGAAATGACAAAAATACCCATCACGTGGGATGCACATGGGGCCTCTAACGACACTTTTTTTGATGTCGTTAGCCAGAGGGACTACTTTCATAGCAAAATCAAAACTCCAGGGATGAAATCCGCACTTATTGAAGTTTAGGGACCACTTTCGTATTTTTTGGTAAACCACAGGGACCAAAATTGTAGTTTATTTATCATATAATCTAATAAAACAAAAAAATGAAAAAGATAAAGAAAAGGTAAATTTACCAAAATACCCTTAATTAAAATAAGCTTTTTAACTAAAGTTGGTCAGAGGGACCAAAAGTGAAATAAAATAGCAACCACAGTGACTAAAACTGTAATTAGTTTGAAAGAGGGACCAAACTTGATAATGGGTGGTAACCACAAGGACCAAAAATGTAATTTACTCTTAATTACTCTTTTGTCTTTAAAAAACCCAACAATGGTACATAATATGGTACCCAACAATTAAACACACAGTCAAGTGATGAAAATACCCAATTACAAACACCAAAAAACAAATAAAACCCACCAACTCAGACACCATGCATCGGACAATTCCTAGAATCATGCCTCACCATTTCTTGACATGTACGACAAAGACGTTTGGGTTTCTTGGCCTCTTCCGTTGCTCTCTCATGAACCCCAACCAAACGCTTCCCAGTACCACAACCTTTGTTCCTAATGTAGGACGATGGGATAATTTCAACTTCATCTGGCTTGGAAACACCAATAATATCTTGGATGATTTCATTCTTACAATCAACCGTAGATTTGACCGGCAACTCACTGTCAATTTCATCATTCTAAGCAGTCAACATGCCCACAAATTTCTCTAGTAAAGACTTCTCAGTCCTAACACGTTCAAGTATGCACTCGACCATTAAAAACGCATTTCCCATCAACCTCTCCCTTTCAACATCAATTTCGCCATATCGAACACGAGCAGGAAGCCATTGGGGGGGGGGGGATTAAATCCCTTCTCCATCGATGCATTATGTAAATATTAGGAATCCGATCACATTCATCCTTAATCATTACTTTCAGCGCATGCCGACAAAGAATACAGTTGCGAACATTTAAATTGCAACTACATGTGATAGTTCCCTCCACCTTATCTTGAACAACATACACACATAAAATTCGTACAATACAATTTTGATAAATAATATTCAAAACAATAAAAAAACAAATATCATAAGGAGGGATCATTATAATACCTTGTACTTTGCTTTCACCTCAGAATCTTTATTCTTATGTGTAATAGTAAGATTTTTTTCCCATCAACCCTCTCGATGTCAACCAGACCACAATAATATAAAGCCTTGTTCAACTCTTTTTGAAACTCAAAAAAATAGTCCAAGTGTAAACACCTGATGCATGCGCCTCAATATTCCTAGGTGACACCATTCTCGGAACAGTTGATTTAGTCTTCACTTCCTCAACACAATGCATCTTCCTTTGTGACTCAATAGCCATGTCAAACGACTTCAAAAACACAACAAGGTCATTGCAAAATGTATGGTAAACATTGAAAAACGCATTTATACTCTCAGACCTCGATGCTGTTTTCATCAACCCAGCCATCAGCTTGTCTTTGAAATAAGCTGGAACCCATGCTTCCCTAATATCATACAAGTCATAAAACCTTGAGTCACCAAACGACCCGTACATATCCATTATTTCATGCCATCGGGTTTCAAAATCATACGACTCCAAGTTGACATTCCAAACAAGCTTGTTGAAATCAACAATAAAATTGGTTTGTTTGGCTAGATGAACACTTATCTACAACTAAAAACAAGACAACAGTACAAGAATTGTAACACCCTAAAAATTTAGAGGAATTTAAAAATTCGGAAATTCGGCAATATGACGGCTATAAATGGAGAGAACCTGAATAATACAAAAGAAACATTTCAACCCAAGTATGTCATCCCAAAAACGGGGGAACTAAGTATGACGTTTACAGCCCAATAAATCAAATAAAGTTTACCCAACAACCTACTAATCTAGACTATCTAAATCTAGATTAAGAACGGGTGTTGACACTTTACTCCCAAAAGTATACCACAATTATATCGAGTGTATGTCTCTATAATCTCTAAAAATGTTATTATCCTTCAACACCTCTCCACTCAAGCCCGAGAAGTACCACCGTTAAGATGACCTGTTATACATGTCATTTTAAGAAAAAGTGTTAGGCCAAAGCCTAGTGAGATCAAACATTTATATTTGGAAAGCAATAATATCAAAACTGTATAATTAAGGTAATCGGAGAAATAATAATATATAAATATGAGACTTTAATACATATACCTCTTAGGTTGACGAAGGAGACCCGCTTACTAACACAAGTGACGAAACATGAAAGTAAACCACTTGACGAGTTAGTAAAACCAAACACATAATAAAATACACGCAAGGGATGTTAGGCTCGGTGGCTTTAAACGTACACCCACGGAAAATCAACTTCAACCACATAGGGCCCTTATGTTGAGATCCTCACCTAATATCGTGTATTAGCACGTAGGACTTATACCCTATCCGATGCCTAACCATGCCTCGATGTGGAAAACTAGCGTTCCATCATCGGACAAAATGATACAATAAGATTACGGGTCATGACGCCCAATGCAACCAAATATTCCATATATTGCCAATAAGGCCAACCAAATGCTCCAACAGTAAATATGCCAAAAATATGCTAACAAAGCAAGATTCCATATGATATTTTACATAATTTCCAAGAGGTTCCAAGTTAATACTTTGAATAGTATTTCCACACTTCAAATCCAAATTTCCAAATCCTCATTCAATAAATACACATTAATATTCCAAAACCCTAATTTTGTTTTCAAGCAATTAAACATGAAACTAAAGGAAAACATATTTCCTATGTACAAACCCCCAAAATAGTTCAAGATATAAGTTCTCAAATTCCAAAATCATAATCATCCATATAAACCCTAAAAATCTCAAAAATTAGGTTTTTGGTGAAACTTACCCAAATCAAGAGAAAAGAAAGTGGAGATGTTTATAAGGTTGAAATCATAGTTAATATGTATAAAGTTTGTGAAAACAGAAAGAAACTCACCTAAGTAGTTTTCAAAGAGAAAACTAAGCCCTAGTATGGAGGATGATGGATTTTGAGGTGGAGTAGACTTGAACCCTTCCACTAAATGCTTATCAATGCCTAGAAGAATATCATAAATAATCAAAGGAGGAGGTATCCAAGAACATTAATGAGGAGAGATGATAAGAAGGAAATCTTACCCTTACAATGCAGAGAAAACGACCTAGAAGCTTAGCCAAATTCAAATAAATGAATTAAATTCGGAGCTGTCATTTTTATAGGTCCAACCCCCGTTAGCGATAGTGACATGAAGATAGTGACAGTGTCACTATCGTGGGGCATATCTTCTGAGAACGTACCGAGACTCGACCTTCTCCTCTCGCGATTGTGCCTTGGTGAGAGTGACATCTGTCACAATAGCCGGACACTCTCGCTCCAATTGTACTGCGGGGTATCAACCCCTTGCATTTGTGCCCAGCGAGAGTGACACCTTGTCACAATCGCTGGCACTCTCGCGTGCCATGTACCGAGGCCTTTCAAGGCCAAAACTTCACAGACGCACAGGTTTGCTCATAAGAGTTAATTCAAAATAACAACCAAGTCCTAAAACCAAGCTAATCCTTGGATCGACATTGGGCATTCATAAGGTTCATAAATTTCGGGGTGTTACAATCCTCCCCAACTTGGGAATGATTTCTTCCCCGAAATCCTAGCTAAGTAAACATATATGGGGATATTGACGCTTCATGTCTTCTTCCGCCTCCCAAGTCACGTTGGCACCGTGATGGTGCTTCCATTGCACTTTCACCATCGTGACTTATTTGTGCTGGAGTATTTTGGTCTATCTTTCTAGAATGGCTTCGGGATCTTCAACACAACGTTTGTCGTCCACCCGAATCTCCGATAACGATTGTAACACCCGTAAATTTCCATTGTTGTTATGGTTCACCCTTTAGACACTCAACTCGTTTATGTCCAACTTTAGAGTCATGTTATTAATGTTGGAAGTAACCTTGATCCTCACTAAGCACACTCGATCCTTACGGTTGCACCCTAAAGGATTTCAGGCTCGGTACTGGGAGCGCGAGAGTGCCTGCGACAGTACCAAGGGGCACAGTCGTGAGGGCACAATCACCGGGCTTCATCAACTCTAGGTACACTCTCGGCAAAAGTGTTGGAGAAAGTGACATATGTCATAATCGCCGAGTCACTATCGCCCCAGACCCTCGACTCTCAGTACACTCTCGACTAAAGTGTCGGCGAACGGGTTAAAAACCCCTTTCAGCTTAAGACCTTCTCATTTATTGCAACACTCATTTTGAGAAAAATGATTTTTGGGAGCTTTGGGAGTTATCCTCTTCTTCTCAACCTCCCTCCTCATTAAATCCCAACTTAGGGTTTGTTGGGGGAGCATTAAGTGGAATTATCTAGCACCTTTGGAATCATCAAATGTGGATTTTAAGCAACCTCAAGGACCAACTCATCTCCTCTACAATTTCTAGGGTTTTACAAGTTTCTACGGTTTTCTATAAAAACCTAGATAGTGAGTTTTTCCTAACTATTTTAATGAGATATACTTCTTAATATGTTTCTTGTTATTATATCACATCTCCTTATACATGTTAATCACCTGATAAGTTTGGATCACATTTCTATATTTGGTATGTGTTGGAGTTTTTGGTCAATAATCATTATGTGGGTTTTGATGGGTATACTTTATTGGTGATATTTGAGATATGTACATATGATAATAGATGGTTGAGGGACATTGTTTGTAAATGTACATGATTTAGGGTTTTGACCTAAATTGGGATTGGAACCATTGGGATCTTATACATGTATTTTTACGTAATGTGGAATATGTATAAAGATGTATGGTGTATACTGGATGAACCATGAGTAGACACTAGGAGGATGTAGTCTTGAGGTGCCACCTTAACGGTATGCACCTAGATCTCCGCCATTTGGAGTAATGCCTTGAAGGTAGTCTTCAAATGTGTCGGGCCTTTGGGATGTTGCTCATATTAGTGAACATCAAGGTACATTGGCTCTTGAGGTGAAACTCATTGGGATGGGTCTCCTCCATTGATTCCTTTATGTCTCTTGTATTTCTAAATGTATAATTGATATACCATGTTATTATTCAACTCACTAGGCTCGTTTGGCCTAACACTTGATTTGGTTGATATGTATCTCAGGTTCTAGCGGCGCGACCGTCAAGAAGGTTTAGTTGCCTTATGTTATGTGTGAGTTTGGGAGCATTATTGGGACGCCAACTTTAGAAGACAAATGTTTCGGAATTTAGATAACTACTTGATGTAATCTCTTTTCTAGTTAGAAATTAGATTAGAGTGTTGTTATCCCTCATTGCTTTATCATTACATACTTGTAATTATAATAGACGTTTATTATTCCTTTTTTGGGAAAGCTCATGCTTTGGCATTATTTATATACCACATTCCATTTTCTGGAAATTTTTGTTTGTCCCAAATTTTGGGGTGTTACAGGTATGACGCTTTCTTCCTCCGCCAAACACTTCTGAAGGTAACACACATGGAATGTAGGGTAGATTCCGTCCATTTCTGGTGGCAAGTCTAGCTTGTAGGTTTGCAGTCCAACGTGCTCAATAATGGTGAACGGTCCAAGGAATCGGGGACTTAATTTCCCACGTTTTCTAAACCGGATCAAACCCTTCAAAGGGGACACTTTCAACATCACGCGTTCTCCCACTTGGAACTCCACCGACCGTCTTTTCTTATCGGAATAGCTCTTTTGTCAATCTTGGGCCGCTTTTAAGTGCTCCCGTATTATGTTAACCTTGTCGGCCGTCTCCTGCACTATCTCCGGCCCGGTAAATTGCTTTTTGCCCGCTTCTAACCAACATATGGGGGTCTTACATTTCCTCTCATACAAAGCTTCAAATGGTGTCGCCCCAAGGCTAGCGTGGTAACTGTTGTTGTAGGCGAATTCCACCAAGGGTAAATGGTATCCCAATTGCCACCGAAATTGATCACACAAGATCTAAGCATGTCCTCTAAGGTTTGAATTGTCCTTTCGCTTTGTTCGTCTGTCTGTGGGTGGTAAGTCGTACTAAGGTTCACCCGAATACCTAATTCTTGATGTAACGCTCCCCAAAATCTTGAAGTAAACCGGCTATCACGATCGGAGACTATAGACAAGGGTATACCATGCCTAGAGACAACTTCATCAATGTAGAATTTTGCCAATTTATCCATTGGCAAGGTTTCCTGCATCGCTAGAAAATGAACATTCTTCGTCAAACGATCGACAATCATCCAAATGGTGTCATTACCCCTCAAGGTCTTTGGTAGCTTGGTCATGAAGTCCATGGTAATCTTGTCCTATTTCCACTCGGGTATCTCCAATAATTGTAGGCTCCCATAAGGTCGTTGGTGTTCGGCCTTTACTTGTGAACAAGTCACACACCGTTCTACGTAGTGTGCCACATCCAACTTCATAACCGGCCACCAATAGTACAACTTCAAGTCTCTATACATCTTGGTGCTTCCCGGGTGGATGGAGTATTTGGATTTGTGTGCGTCTTCCAAAACTAGTTCTCGGTTCCCTCCAATCTTTGGCACCCAAACGCGTCCATTGAAACACTTGATCCCTCGACCATCATCTGTCAAGAGTAGTCGTTGCTTGGTCATTACTTCCTCGGTGAGGTTTTCTTCCAATAGGGCTTTGGCTTGAGCCTTTTTAATTCGGTCAATAAGAGTCGACACCAATTCAATCCTTGAAAGCTTGGCTCGAAGTCTCCCGCTATATTCTTTCTAGCTTAAAGCATTGGACACCACATTTGCTTTACCCGGGTGGTAAAGCAACTCACAGTCGTAGTCCTTGAGTAGTTCCAACCATCTTCTTTGCCTCATATTTAGCTCTTTTTGATCGAAGACATATTTCAAGCTCTTGTGATCCGTGTACAATGTACACTTCATGCCGTAGAGGTAATGTCGCCATAACTTCAACGCGAACACCACCACCACTAGTTCCAATTCATGCGTGGGGTAATTCTTCTTGTGCACTTTGAGTTGCCTCGATGCGTAGGCAATCACCTTTCCTCTTTGCATGAGTACGCACCCAAGACCCATTTTGGATGCATCGCTATAAACCACAAAATCCTCCGATCCTTCCAGCAAGGATAAAATTGGAGCTTCACAAAGCTTCTTTTGCAACGTCCAGAACGCCTTCTCTTGAGATTCGATCCATACAAATTTCACATTTTTCTTGGTCAACGTTGTCAATAAAGAAGCAATTTTGGAGAAATCCTGAATGAACCTTCGGTAATAACCTGCTAGTCCCAAAAAGCTTCGGATCTCGGATGGACTCTTAGGAGGTTCCCAATTCATCATGGCTTCTATCTTTGCGGGATCCACTTTCACACCGTCTTTCGAAACTACGTGCCCCAAGAACTGCACCTTCTTCAACCAAAATTCACACTTGGAGAATTTCACATAAAGCTTCTCCTTCCTCAAGACTTCTAAAACATCACGAAGGTGATGCATGTGGTCGGATTCATTCTTGGAGTAGATCAAGATATCTTCAATGAACACGATGACCAACTTATCAAGGAATGGTCGGCATACGCGGTTCATTAGGTCCATGAACACCTTCGGGGCGTTCGTTAAGCCAAAGGGCATCACCAAGAACTCATAGTGTCCATAGTGCGTCCTAAATGCGGTCTTTGGAATATCGTCCTCCTTGACTTTCACTTGATGGTAGCCCGAACGTAAATCGATATTTGAGAAACATCCCGCTCCTTGAAGTTGGTCAAATAAATCATTGATCCTCGGGAGTGGGTACTTATTCTTCGCGGTCACCTTATTCAACTCCCTATAATCTATGCACATCCGCATGGTGCCATCCTTCTTCTTCACGAACAAGACCGGCGCTCCCCATGGTGACGAGCTCGGTCTCACGAATCCCTTCTCAAGAAGGTCTTGTAATTGTCCCATCATCTCTTTCATTTCAGACAGGGCCAAACGATACGGAGCTCTAGCTATTGGAGTTTCTCCTGACGCTAAATCAATCTTGAACTCTACCTGACGATCGGGTGGTAATCCAAGCAAGTCGTCCGTGAATACGTCAGGAAATTCCTTTACCACCTCCACATCTTCAAGCCTTTTCTTCTCGAGCTTGGCGTCTATAACGTACGCCAAAAAGGATGAGCATCATTTCGATAAACACTTACATGCCTTTGCCATGCAGATTATTTCCACCTCGCCCTTCCGTCTTTTACCATACACGACCACCGATTCATCATCCAAAATTGGAATCCGAATCAACTTCTTTGCACAAAGAATCTCGGCATGGTTTCCCGCTAACCAGTTCATCCCAATGACAACATCAAATCCTTCGATGGCCATCGACATTAAATCAACCAGGAATTCCTTCTCTTCGAGCTCCAACTAGCAACCTCTAAGGACATCCCAGACCACTACTTGATAACCATTCGCTAGTTTTACCAATAAGGCATCCTCTAAGATACTAGTAGGTATGGATAACTTTTGACAAAAGGAACTCGACACAAATGAAAAACTTGCGCCTGAGTCAAACAATATGCATTTCGGTACGAAGTTTAGGAGAAACGTACCCGACACTACATCTGTCGAAGCCTTTTCCTCCTCGATAGTCATCTGGAAGGATCTCCCCGTCTCTCTCGGAGGATCCACCTTCTTTCCCTCGCTACTCCCGGTCCTCAGTTTCGGACACTCGCTTCTGATGTGGACTGGTTCCTTGCATCCAAAGAAAAATTTCCCTCTGATCGGGCAATCTCTGAAATTGTGGCCAAGCTTGCCACATTTGAAACAGGGTTCAGACCCCGAGTTACAAGGGCCGAAGTGTTTTCTCCGGCACTTGGAGCACCATGGAACCTCACATCTTAGACCGGTTCCCCGCAGGTTGTTGTTGAAATGTCGAGGTCTTTTGGAAGGTACGGAACTCCCTTCCCACATCCTCTTCTCGACCGTTCCACCTCTCTCTACCTTGCTTGAACCATAGGAATCTTCTACCAACTGTGCCTCCTCAATTGCCTCCCGAAGGGTAGAGGCCTTAGACACTCACACCATGTTCATCATTTCAGTCGGCAACCCCTTGATGTAGGCTTTGATCTTATCCTTCTCAGTCGGGACCAGATGCCCTACCAAACCCAATTTATCCATGAACAATTTGTTGTAATCCTTAACTGACAGATTCCCCTTTTTTAGGCCATGTAACTCATCAATGATCTGGTCCATGTCTCGCTCGTTACAAAATTCCTCCATCACTTTCTTCTTGAAGGTTGCCAAACTTAGTTAAGCCAACATCCTGGCCTCTACGGAAGAGGAGTACACATTCCACCATGTGAGGGCTGCCCCCCTGAGCATCTGAGAGCCAAAAGTCGCTTTCTGACTTTCACCACATTTGCTCGATCAAAAAGCTTGTTCCATTTCCCAAATCCAGTTCATACATTCCACCGGATCATCTGAGCCCTTGAATTCCGGCGGTCGACAACCAAGGAAGGCCTTGAAAGTGCAAGTTTTCGTAACTTGTCTTGCTTCCGGAGTCGCGGTACCATCGGTAGGAATTTCATTTCTGGTACCCCCGGATCCCGTCACAACGACGTTTTCAGCAACTGTTTCGTGCCTACGGTTATTAGTATCCCTGTCCTCAAGTAACTTCAAGAACATTTCTAGTTGTTGGGCCATCGTTGCATTCATGGCTTGCATCATTCGGTCCATCATTCTCGACTCTGGAGTTACGTCTTTCATTAACGTCTCAGATGTGGCTATGTTGCGTTAGGGTATATGCTCAGGCCCTCTGCCCAAAACGTTATGCTGGGGTAGGGCCAATTCAACCGCTAATTCAACCGCTGTCACCCTTGGTTGATCGGCCGTAGATGTCGTCGCATCATGACCATCCGACCTATTATGAGTATTGACCATTTAGTCTGCCACACATATTCGAGAGTAGGGGTAAGAAATATATCATACGATTTAAACATAAGAGAACGTACTACCATATTCAACAATCATCATGACAATAGTAATCTAAGCATACTCACGTAATAACACATTCATAATAACCGTAGCTAATTGAAATTATGAACACGTCACACATAAGAATCCTTACTACCACCGTCACAATTCTCAACTTATGTAATCCCGTCGGTTCTAAGACCATCTTATCTTAAGTGTTCTACCCAACCTCACCATTCATACTTATCCGATCTAAGCTTAAGTCTAGGTACCTTACCTTCATACCTAGTTCACTTAAACTACTGCTCTGATACCAACTTGTAACACCCTAAAAATTTAGAGGAATTTAAAAGTTCGGAAATTCGGCAATATGACGGCTATAAATGGCGAGAACCTGAATAATACAAAAGAAACATTTCAACCCAAGTATGTCATCCCAAAAATGGGGGAACTAAGTATGACGTTTACAACCCAATAAATCAAATATCTAGACTATCTAAATCTAGATTAAGAATGGGTGTTGACACTTTACTCCCAAAAGTATACCACAAGTATATCGAGTTGACGTCTCTATAATCTCCAAAAATGCTATTATCCTTCAACCCCTCTCCACTCAAGCCCGAGAAGTACCACCGCTAGGATGACATGTTATACATGTCATTTTAAGAAAAAGTGTTAGGCTAAAGCCTAGTGAGATCAAACTTTTATATTTGGAAAACAGTAATATCAAAACTGTATAATTAAGGTAACCGGAGAAATAATAATATAAAAATCTGAGACTTTAATACATATACCTCTTAGGTTGACGAAGGAGACCCGCATACTAACACAAGTGACGGAACACGAAAGTAAGCCACTTGACGAGTTAGTAAAACCAAACACATAATAAAATACACACAAGGGATGTTAGGCTCGATGGCTTTAAACGTACACCCACGGAAAATCAACTTCAACCACATAGGGCCCTTACGTTGAGATCCTCACCCAATATCGTGTATTAGCACGTAGGACTTATATCCTATCCGATGCCTAACTGTGCCTCGTTGTGGAAAACTAGCATTGCATCATCGGACAAAATGATACAACAAGATTATGGGGTCATGACGCCCGATGCAACCAAATATTCCATATACTGCCAATAAGGCCAACCAAATGCTCCAACAGTAAATATGCCAAAATATGCTAACAAAGCAAGATTCCATTTGATATTTCACATAATTTCAAAGAGGTTCCAAGTTAATACTTTGAATGGTATTTCCACACTTCAAATCCAAATTTCCAAATCCTCATTCAATAAATACACATTAATATCCTAAAACCCTAATTTTGTTTTCAAGCAATTAAACATGAAACTAAAGGAAAACATATTTCCCATGTACAAACCCCCAAATAGTTCAAGATATAAGTTCTCAAATTCCAAAATAATAATCATCCATATAAACCCTAAAAATCTCAAAAATTAGGTTTTTGGTGAAACTCACCCAAATCAAGAGAAAACAAAGTGGAGATGTTTATAAGGTTGAAATCATAGTTGACATGTATAAAGTTTGTGAAAATAGAAAGAAACTCACCTTAGTAGTTTTCAAAGAGAAAACTAAGCCCTAGTATGGAGGATGATGGATTTTGAGGTGGAGTAGACTTGAACCCTTCCACTAAATGCTTATAAATACCTAGGAGAAGATCATAAATGATCAAAGGAGGAGGTAGCCAAGAACATTAATGAGGAGGGATGATAAGAAGGAAATCTTACCCTTACAATGCAGAGAAAACGACCTAGAAGCTTAGCCAAATTCAGATAAATGAATTAAATTCGGAGTTGTCATTTTTATAGGTCCAACCCCCGTTAGAGATAGTGACACGACGATAGTGACAGTGTCACTATCGCGGGGTATATCCATCGAGAAGTTACCGAGACTCAGCCTTCTCCTCTCGCGATTGTCCCTCGGCGAGAGTGACATCTGTTACAATTGCCGGCCACACTCGCTCCAATTCTACCGCGGGGTATCAACCCCTTGCGTTTGTGCCTAGCGAGAGTGACACCTTGTCACAATTGCTGGCACTCTCGCGTGTCCTGTACCGAGGCATTCCAAGGCCAAAACTTCATAGACGCACAATTTTGCTCATAAGAGTTAATTCAAAATAACAACCAAGTCCTAAAACCAAGCTAATCCTTGGATCAACATTGGGCATTCATAAGGTTCATAAATTTCGGGGTGTTACAAGAATGGACATGAATTCATGACAATCATCAATATTAATAAAAAAAACACTAAATGTATACACACCTTAGCTTTCACTTTCTTAGTGATGTGCCACATGCACAAAACGATGAACACTACTAGGAAATGCCACATGTATTGCCTGTTTTATTGCGGCGTACTGATCAGTAATAATGAATGACGGTTCACGACCATGCATTTTCCTAAAGGCTTGCAACACCCATGTATAATTAACCACTGTTTCTCCACGCATCAATGCAGCTCCAACAACTACTAACCGTTTATGATTATCAACCGCGACAAACGGTACAAACACCATACCATTCCTTTTGAATAATTAGAATAACAACATTAGAGAGAAATAAAAATATTCCAACCAAACAATATAAGAAACCAAAAAACAACAACAAAGTACTTACTTGTTTGTTTGACAGGGTGCATCAAATGATATTACGTCACCAAATTCTTGATAGTTCATTCTCGCAATTTCATCCGCCCAGAAAATTGTTATTAACTCCTTTTCATTACACTTAAACTCAAAAAAAAAATCTGGACAAAATTTCTACCTACTAATCATGGTGTTAATCAACATTTGAGTATCCTTATTACCAACAATGTCACCATATCGTGCTTAAAGTTCTGGTAGTCTCTAACAATTCCTCTAGATTCACCTAAACAACCTTTCATAGCATTACGTATCCTATGGGATTTGGCTATTCCTACGTAGTAGCATGAAAAACACTCAAATGATCTGTAAAAGTCAAACCGCGTTTCGCACGAGATAACGACATCTCATTTCGATCAAAAATAATATGATTGTTGATCCATGCTCTCTCAGTGATTTGATAAAGACCCTTATCTACACTTAGTGAAAATTACGTTTAATAAATATGTATTAGTGTTTCATCATCAACGATCAGACTGAGTATGTTCAGTTATCACTGATGATCTTTCTTGTAAACATTCATATGTATTAGTATTTCACTATCAACTGTTATATACTGAGTATGTTCAGTATCACGGATTGTTTCTAATGTAAACAACCAAACGTAATCCCTGAAGACAAGTTTCGCGTCAACAAATGTTCATAGTTGAATCGAAGAAGAAGTTGTTGAACAAAGACAAGTCTACTAGTGACCTGATGCAGATATCAGTGAAGCAAATACGACTATACTAATACGCAAAGAAACCTGAGGAAAAGCTTCAGCGATAGCTGAACTTCTTTGTATCTCTGAAGGAAGAGATACTCAGCGATCGATGATCACTTAGCTTATGCCTAAAGTCTCTTTTGTCTTTCCCTTGCACACCCAGTACGATGTGTCAGAACGTACATACCTCTGCTACAATTCATACAACAACTCTGTCAACTACACTGTTCATGATACGGCCGAAAGCATGTCTCCCAAAGTCAGACCCTCTCTGCCAATCAATGAAGGACACGTGTAAAGTGCCCTGCCATGCATTTAATGCATAGGGTATAAATAGAAAGATAATATCTCCATCTGAAGAAGAACCTTTAAGCCTTCATCTTTCTAACATATAGAAACCCTTGCTTTCTATACCTCTCAAATCTCTCATTCTCTATACTCTTGTGCAACCATCTTAGTGTTTCTTAAGTTTGTTTAGATTGAGTTCTACTTAATATTATTCCGCAACAGGCTTGTAAATTGTATTTGATTTATCAATAAACAATTTATTAAAATTTAAAAACTTGTCTTTGTATTCAACCCCCCCTTCTACAAACTTGTTAAGCACATTCGGGACCAACAAGTGGTATTAGAGCAGACTGCTTAATCTAGTAAACAAGATCTTGATTTATTCTTTTCCTTGCTATTCTAAATGGCACTTAACACAAATACAAACTACTATGATAATGGTTCACTCTCTAAACCTCCTCGAATTAGCAGAGACAACTTTGCTCTCTGGAAAAATCGAATGATGCTATTTCTAGAAGGTGTAGACCCTACTATACCTGATTACGTAGCAAATGGACCCTATGAACCTTTCTCTATCATAGTTTCCGTTCCCGCTACTACC
Organism: Arctium minus; assembly: GCA_954870635.1. Lineage (NCBI taxonomy): Eukaryota > Viridiplantae > Streptophyta > Magnoliopsida > Asterales > Asteraceae > Arctium > Arctium minus. Next base: position 27,929,322 of record OX941089.1, on the reverse strand, counting down.
ACCACTCCTGCTGTCCCTGAGCGCTATGCTCTTAAGGAGATAAGACAATGGAGTGATGAAGACAAAAAGAAAGTAGGTCTAGATGCAGAGGCAAAAACCATTATCTCTATGGCTCTGCCTGATGAAGCTTTCCATTCCATCATGCATCTTAAAACTTCTAAGGAAATGTGGGACACTATATGTGTTCAATATGAAGGCACTGAAATCCAAGAAACTCGAAAGATTAACTTGGTAAGACAATATGAAAGTTTTATAGCTAGTAAGAACGAATCTCTTTCTGACGTTCACCAGAGGTTTAACTGCTTAATCATTGATCTAAGAACCGTGGGTAGGACCTATTCTAATTTTGAGGTCTTAACCAAATTCCTAGAATGTCTTTCTGAAAGCTGGGACAATATTCAATATGTCTCAAAGTGACAAAAGACTTAAATTATCTTTCTCTCAGCACCTTATATGGAATATTGCTCAACTATGAGCAATCAAATCTCCTGAAGAAGAATCATGTTAAAGATTCTAAAGACTCCAAAAGCACTCCTGTTGCTTTAGTCTTTTCAGAGATAATTCCATCTCAGCGATCTACTCTCACTATCACTGAGTTAGATTCTGAATCTGAGGAACTATCAGACACTGATCTTTCAGAGTTTGATGAGTCCTTAGCACTCTTGACAAACTCTTTTAAGAGATTTGCAAGAAAGAGCAATTTCAGAAGAAATAAGTCTCTCTCTCTCTCACTGACAAGCCAAAATCAACCCCTGTTGATAGGGCTACTGCTACTTGCTTTAACTGCGAAAAGATTGGACACTTTACAAGTGAGTGCAGGTCAAAGAAAGTCTTCAAACCTTCTACCTCCAGAAGATCCAACGATGACAAATACCTTAAACTGAAAGAAAAATATCAAAAGTTGAAAAACTTTAAGCGAAAAGGTAAAGGTCTCATCGCTGAAGAACATGATTGGGCTGAATCAGAAGAATTAAGTTCTGATGAAGAAGTCGCTAATCTCTATATCATGGCCGAGATTAAAGAATGTTAGAGCATAAATATGTTGGATACAAGATCAAGAAGACTGAAGGTCAAAGTTCAAGAAAGTCAAAGCTGAGAAAGTCAAATCTCATTAAAGTCAAAGTCTTTTGTAATAAAAGTCAAAGTGTCTTTGTATTTGTATTTTGTATTTTGTTTTTCTTTGTAATTAGTTGTAGGTATAAATAGGTTTCCTTGCTTTGTAATAAGTAAGCAACAAACAGAAGTGGAATTCAGTTGTATTTTAGAGAGAGAAATATCAGAAAGAGAGAGAGTTCGTTAGAGAGAGATTGTAGAGATAGAAAGTGTAATCTTGGAATTGAATTGAAATCAAACTGGTAATTTGATTGTTAATCTTGTTTGTTTGATTAATCTTGATTAGAAACTAGAATCTGGGAATATCAATTGGTATCAGAGCAGATTCAAATCGAAAATCAAGAAATTCAAAAAGTTCGTATCTGTGTTCTTGAGCGAGAATTGAAATTCGAGTTTTAGTGCAAATTAGGTGCTGAAATCGATTAGATTTTGGTAGAATAGTGTAATCGATCGAGTTTGTATAGAAAGATTTGTCAATTGCACTGTAATCAATTCAAATTTTCGAATTTTTGTGGTTTTTCTGTTCACGAGTTCTTGACACTGTATGTGTATCAAATTTGTATCGTTTGCGTATTTGATCGAATTTTTGTGTTCGAATTAGTTAGATGAGTGAATTGTCGAAGTATAGTGTTGAATTTCTAGGTCTAAATGAGTTTTTGGTGCGATTTTGTTCGATTTTAGAGGTTTGCGGGTCATTCATCAGGTTTGCGGGTGTTCATCAAGGTTTGCGGGTGTTCATCAAGGTTTGCGTGTGTTCATAAAAGTTTGCATTTCCTTCATTGAGAGTTGAGAATCGAGAAGTTCAAGTTTGCGTTTCATTTGAGAATCGAGAAGTTCAAGTTTGCATTTCAATCAAGAATCGAGAAGTAAGAATTGCGTTTTTAAACAAACGCAAAGTGACAAACGCAAAGTAGAAGTGTTTGGGATCAGAGACAAATTGTGGTTTGCGTTTGCAACTAGAAACGCAAAGTGTATCTTGCGTTTGCCTCTTGAAACGCAAAGTCAAGGTTTGCGTTTGCCTCTTGACACGCAAAGTCAAGGTTTGCATTTGCCTCTTGAAACGCAAAGTCAAGGTTTGCGTTTGCCTCTTGAAACGCAAAGTAGAGGTTTGCGTTCCCCGTATGACAAGCAAAGTCAAGATTTGCGTTTCCCACTTGAAGCGCAAAGTGTGGAGGACTTAGTCAATTTTTTCAAAACTATAATATGCCCTTTAATAGTGAAACTTTTTTCTCTAGGGACGTTGCCCCTTGACCCCACCCGCTAACCGGGTAGCGGGACCCCCGTGCTAAGTCTGCGAAGGGGGACATATTTCTGGTTGTGATCAAAATTTCTGATTTTATATTTCAAGTTTTCTGTATTTTCTTGATTGTTTCATTTGGACTAACGATCAGTTTCTAGTTTCTTATTGCATATATTTCACAAACAGGTTTAAACAAGATGACTTCCAAAGATGCTCTTTCAATTGGCACTGATGTCAACCACCTGTACTGTTCAAAGGAGAGTACGAACAGTGGAAAGACAAATTCCTTAATTTTATAGACAGACATGCAAATGGAGAGAATATTATGCTGTCAATCACAAAAGGTCCTATGGCACCAATCATGGTTCAAATACCAGATGATGATTCGTCTGATAGTGAAGATGGTACCGAGGAAAAAGATCAAAAGATGAAAACAGTGGCAGTGGATATCTCTCAGTATTCTGAAGAACAGAAAAGCCGATACAAAGCAGATAAACAAGCAAGATCCTTACTTCTTCAGAGCATTCCAAATGACATCTACATCAAGATAGACAGCTACAAGGGAAATGCTAAGAAGATGTGGGATCAGTTGCAAAAGATGATGATGGGTTCCAAAGTTGGCAATCAAATGAAAGTGGCTAATTGCATCAACAGTTATGAGGAATTCAAAGCCAAAGAGAATGAAAGCTTAGAAGATACTTATGAACGGTTTGTCTTGTTTCTGAATGAGTTGTCCAAGAATAAGGTGAAAAAGAAGTAACTTGAGAACAATGTCAAATTCCTGAGCATCCTACAACCAGAATGGAAGAAGCATACACGTAGGATGGAACAGATGACGGATCTGAATGATATACCGTTACATGAGGTATATGAGACTCTGAGGCAAAATGAAGAAGAAGTGGAAGAGAAAAGAGCTGAGAAAAAGAAGGCAGAAAAGGTTCCTGATCCTATTGCATTGGTAGTCGGAGAGAAGAAGAAAGAAAAGAAAGAAAAGAAAGAGAAAAAGAAAAAGAAAAAGAAGAAAGTGCTTACCAGTTCTGAGTCTGAATCTGAATCAGATGGTGATGATGGAGAAACCCTCAAACAGGCTATGTTGCTATTGACCCATGCATTCCAGAAAAAGTTTTACAAGAAGACGGGATCTAACTCACAGAGGTACTCTTCATCAAGTTCCAAGAATCATGAACACTGAGAAAGGGTGGAAGGAAGGAGATATGAAGAGAACAGATATGTTGAGAAGAAACCTGATGACAGGAAGAAGTATGTGAATGACTACATTATTGTAGAAAAGCCAGCAAGTGATTCAGTCAAATGCTACAACTGTGGCAAGATTGGTCATTTTGCAAAAAATTGTAGAAAGCCAAAAGTTCGCAATTCTCAATACTATCAGAACAAGCTGTTATTAGCCAAACAACAAGAAGCAGGCATCGCTTTAATGGCTGAAGACGAATTTTGGCTAGATCATTCAGAAGGTGAAGAGGAAGAGAAGGAAGAAACTGCTCATCTATGTCTAATGGGAAAAGAGGTCAAGTATGATGAGTCAGATGACGAGACAGCTGATGAGACCCGGCATATGTGGTACTTGGACAGTGGATGTTCCAAGCATATGACTGGGCAAAAAGCTTTATTGTCTAACTATACAGAGAAATTCAGTGGAAATGTCAGATTTGGAAACGATAAGCTTTCATCTATCTTAGGATATGGTGACATTATTCAAGATAACATAACGAACAGTAAAGTGAGTTATGTCGAAGGCTTGGGGCACAACTTATTCAGCATTGGTCAATTCTGTGATAAAGGGTTAGAGGTCAACTTCAAAGCTAAGAGATGTTCGGTTCGTACGAAAGATGGCAATGAACTCTTAGTCGGAAATCGAAAGACGAACCTCTATACCATCAATCTTTCAAAGGTACAGAATGACAATCAAGTTTGCTTGATGACAAAGGCTTCATTGCAGCAAAGTTGGCTCTGGCACAGACGTTTATCACACTTGAACTTTCGTTATATCAATAAGCTGGTTAGTGGGAAATTGGTAAAAGGACTTCCTGAGCTGAAATATGAGAAAGAACACTTATGTGCTGCATGTGAGAAGGGTAAGATGAAGAGAGCTCCGCATAAACTGAAGCCTGAACCAAGCACTAGTTCTCCGTTAGAATTATTACATATGGATTTGTGTGGTCCAATGAGAACTCAGAGTTTGGGTGGAAAGAAATACGTGTTGGTTATTGTGGACGATTACTCAAGATACACGTGGGTCAAATTTCTTCGATCAAAAGATGAGACGCCCGAAGTTCTCATTACTTTCTTAAAGATGACCCAGGTAAAAATGCAACGACAAGTCAAGTTTCTTCGAACTGACAACGACACATAATTCAAGAACAAGATTGTTGATGAATATCTCGAATCAGTCGGGATTTCACATCAGTATTCTGCTGCTCGTACGCCTGAACAAAATGGAGTAGTCGAAAGGCGAAATCGGACGCTAGTCGAGGCCGCTCGGACTATGCTTAGCCAATCGAACTTACCTCTATTCTTGTGGGCAGAAGTTGTGTCGACTGTATGCCATACTCAAAATCGATCCATGATACACCGCCGTTTTCAAAAGACTCCATATGAGATGATCAACAACAGAACACCAACAATCAAGTATTTTCACATATTTAGGTGTAAATGTTTTGTGCTTAATGACAGAGAGAGTCTGAATAAATTCAGTGCTAAGGCGGACGAGGGTATCTTCATTGGTTATTCTTCAACATTGGCAGCATATCGTGTTTATCTGGAAAAGTCAAAAACAGTTGTCGAGAGCGTTAATGTAACATTCGATGAAGATATGGCTTCTGAACAACTCAGTTCAGAACCCGTTATCACTGGAGTATTAGCTTCTGGGCAGATCAGTCCAGAACCTGCTTCTACAGTCAATAATTCGAATAATGCTTCTACATCTATTTCACATTTAACTGATTTAGATTTGTTATTTGAATTCTTTTATGATGAGTTTCTAGGTTCTAATATACCTAAATCTGCTGTGACTGACAGGTCTGAAGACACAAGTTGCAATCATCCAGTCACTTCAGAAGTCATAACTGAACAAGAATCCTCTGTTCAGTCAGAAGCTCACATTCCTACAATTACTCCTACAGTTGAAGATATACAAGAAACTGCTGAGCCAGAAGTAACTTTTTCAGTTGGGTGTCATATATTGTCTACTCAACAGCCAGATTATACTGTTCCAACTGATGTTTCTGCACCTGAAACTTCAACTGCAAACCCCCCTTCTGTTAATCAAACTGAAGAGTCTGACAGTGGATTTCTAGATGATGATCATGTTCAATCAGTATCTACTCCACTCCCTCATGAGCATCGCTGGACCAAAGACCATCCTTTACATCAAGTAATTGGAGATCTTAACAAGTCTGTACAAACGAGGTCAACGACTCTTAATCAATGTATGCATGACTCATTACTTAGTAAGATTGAGCTAACGCGAGTATCAGAGGCTCTTGCTGATTCGGACTGGGTATCTGCTATGCAAGAAGAAATCAATCAGTTTGAAGCCCTAAAGGTTTGGAGATTAGTTCCAAAACCAGAAGGTAAAACAATGATAGGAACTAAATGGGTTTTCAAGAATAAAAAGGATGAAGATGGTATCGTCATAAGGAACAAAGCTAGACTTGTTGCCAAAGGTTACCGGCAAGAGGAAGGCATAGACTACGATGAGACGTATGCTCCAGTAGCGCGTATAGAGGCAATCCGCATGTTTCTAGCCTACGCAGCTCATAAGAATTTCACAGTCTTTCAGATGGATGTGAAAACAGCCTTTCTAAATGACATTCTTAAAGAAGAAGTCTACGTGTCTCAACCAGAAGGGTTCGTCAATCCAGAGAATCCAGATCATGTTTATATCTTGGACAAATCCCTCTATGGTTTAAAATAAGCCCCTCGAGCATGGTATGACATTTTATCTAAATTCTTGGTCAAGCCCGGTTTTTCTAAAGGTAAGGTTGATACCACTTTATTCATCAAAAAGGAAAAAGCTGATATTATCCTTATTCAAATATATGTTGATGATATAATATTTGGTTATACTAATCCAAAATTTTTCAAAAACTTTTCTAACCTCATGGTGTCACGTTTTCAAATGAGTATGATGGGAGAGATGAATTTCTTTCTCGGATTACAAGTTAAGCAGTTTTCTACGGGGATTTTCATTAACCAATCTAAGTACATTTTGGACATTCTTCAGAAGTACAAAATGGAAAATTGTAAAGCTATTGGAACCCGATGGCACCAGGTACTAAGATTAACATTGATCCTTCGGTAAAAGTGTTGATGTTAGGACTTATAGAGGTATGATAGGATCGTTAATGTATCTTACATCTAGTAGACCAGATATTATGTTTTCAACATGTTTATGTTCTAGATATCAGGCTGCTCCTAAAGAATCCCATTTGGCTGCTGTCAAACGGATTTTTAGGTATCTGAAGGGGACTGCAGATCTTGGTCTGTGGTATCCTAAGGATACTGGGTTTCAACTGACTGCATATTCAGATGCAGATCATGCAGGTTGCATGTTGGACAGAAAGAGTACTTCAGGTCATGTTCAATTTCTTGGAGACAAGCTCGTTAGCTGGGCATCAAAGAAACAATTATGCGTTTCCACATCGACTGCTGAAGCAGAGTATGTAGCTGCTGCCAGTTGCTGCTCTCAAGTCTTGTGGATGCGAACACAGTTGCGAGACTATGGATTCAAGTTTGATAAAATTCCAATCTATTGTGACTCGAAGAGTGCAATCGCGATATCTGCTAATCCTGTCCAGCATACGAAAACCAAACACATTGATGTCAGGTATCATTTTTTTAAAGATAATGTAGAAAAAGGAACTATTGAACTTTATTTTGTAAAAACAGATTATCAACTTGCAGATTTATTTACCAAACCCTTAGATGAAAAGAGATTTAATTTTCTTGTCTCTAAGCTTGGTATGTTAAATCTTAAGACATAATCGGTTGTTACCTAATAAAGTTACGTATTGTTATTTTTCATCATTTTTCTTTATCTTTATGTCTGAAGGATATCTGCATTTTAATTGTTTGCTCATGATCTCAGGGGGAGTAAGAGAAGATTTTAGATGATCTACATTATTTTGAGGGGGAGCATAACTAATTTCTGCATTTTACTTAACTGACAATTTTTTTTTGTGATGCATGACTTTATGGGAGCATATAAGTCAAGTCAAAAGGAGTAAGACTATGATTTCTGATTATTTCTGATCAGAACTCGTACTTTAATTGTTTTACTGCTTTACGTCTTTTATTTTTTTTTCTCGAATAAATTTTGTGAATAAATTTTGACTAGACTTTGAGACTTATGCAGGATGAGAGAGGATGACACGATCATATCATTTTTGACTTCAGCTGACTTTATGAGTATTAAGATTGAGCGAAAAGGTAAATTTCTTATCTTAATCTCAAATGTATCTGAAAGAAGGACAACTTTCAGATATAGAAAACATGTTCTTAAATGTTCAAACCACTTCTCGAATTTTAAACAGATTTTATAATTTGGAAGTGTGATTTTAAATGTTTTCATTTTATTTTTGTGCTTCATTGATAAACAAACCGTGTGTTATCCAAAGATTAATACTTGTGTATTGTCTTTTCTATATACTTTCAAGTATTCACACACATCGGTTTGACTTTGTTCAAAATGATCTTACCATGTCTCATATTGTAACCAATTTTTTCGATGGTAAGACACCCCGCTTGTACTTCAAAGAATTTTGAGCGTTATTTCATTTCGAAGCGTTCATTTCAAGAATGTCTATATTTTTTGTTTCGTATAGACACATATCCATTATTCTTGACCATAAGCTTTGATTGTTATATCATTCATTTCTGATCATTTTCATACAATGTCAGATTTTCAAACAAGTCTTTTGCATTTATATTCATTCATTCAATATACTTGTTTGAAAATACTTCCATGTTTTAAAATGCTCATATCTTCATGATTATATTCTGAGCATACATTCATCTGACATTTGTATATGAGCTTTTACTGATAAAGTTAAATCATCTGAGCAACAATATGCTTTTATAGGAAATATGGGTTCTTTGTGCTAGGAATTAACTAAACTTCTATGGAATCACGTTAACCAGTGATTTCTACCCAAGAAGTTAATCCATAGAGATTGAGTGTGAGGAGTCAAAAAGAAATGAGTGTGGGTTGAGCGATGAGGTAAAATGGAAAAGAGAGTTTGGTTAGTAGTGCGCTTAATGATTAAAAGAAAGAGGGTGAGAGATCAGAGTAAAAGAATATCAAACTCTGCACCAACTACTTTCTGAGCCGGGCAACCACATTACTAGCGTTTCACAACTCTTTGGTGAACGTTATTGAAACAGACAACTAGCCCATGCCAACTCTTGCTAAAACCCCACCAACCACTCATTTTCTTCTCAAAAAGAAAATGTTTCATATTTTCTGGGGACGCAGCACATTATCTATCTGGTTTTCATTTGGAAAATCTGGATATTGAAAAAGAAGGAAGTCTGCCCCACCTTCGCACTTCAATCATGCACATTGAGTCAGTGTTTATCTACTGTTGTCTCAGTAATTTACACAATGTTGAGCCTTATTAAAAGCAATTATTCGTGCTTAATTCTTTCTACACATGCACGAACAAACAAATAATTTGTTTCTTTGTCATAACATTCATAGAAATTGCCTTTGTGGTATTTCGATGATTGGATGAAAGCCCTGGGGGAGTGAACATCAAAAAGCTCCTTTAGATTGTGTATTCGTTACACACAGTGACTTTGTGTTACTGACAGACATTTTAACTGATTCATTTGTTGATTCAGGTGTTACATTCCTATTTTGTCTAGATTTGGAAAGATCAGTGGTCAGAAAGAATTTTAAAGACATTTCTTGGTGAAAGTTTTGATGATACAGATGCTCAAATCATCAAAAAAAAGGGGAGATGATATCAAGAAATGTTAAAGTTTTGTAGTTTGGAGGAGATGGTATTAAGAATTGATAAAGTTTTGAGAGATGATTTTCAGAAATGTCCAAGTCAGAAAAGTTCAAAGTAAAGATTTGAAGATTTGAAGAAGATCAAATATTTTCTGAAGATTTGAGGAAATTTTCTTTGAAGATTATTTGCTAAAGCAAATTCGAGCTGATTCTGAAGATAAATTCTTTCCAAAGTCTGAAAGTATTATTGTGAAAGTTTTGGGGAGATTGTTAATCATTTGAAGACAGTTTTGGAAAGAATACTGTTAAAGAAAAGAGGAGATTGTATTGACAGAGCTTAAAGTGAAGATTGAATTGCTAGATCTTTCAACAGTGATCTTGAACCCAAAGGGGGAGATTGTTAGAGCATAAATCTGTTGGATACAAGATCAAGAAGACTGAAGGTCAAAGTTCAAGAAAGTCAAAGCTGAGAAAGTCAAATCTCATTAAAGTCAAAGTCTTTTGTAATAAAAGTCAAAGTGTCTTTGTATTTGTATTTTGTATTTTGTTTTTCTTTGTAATTAGTTGTAGGTATAAATAGGTTTCCTTGCTTTGTAATAAGTAAGCAACAAACAGAAGTGGAATTCAGTTGTATTTTAGAGAGAGAAATATCAGAGAGAGAGAGAGAGAGTTCGTTAGAGAGAGATTGTAGAGATAGAAAGTGTAATCTTGGAATTGAATTGAAATCAAACAGATAATTTGATTGTTAATCTTGTTTGTTTGATTAATCTTGATTAGAAACTAGAATCTGGGAATATCAAAGAAGAAGTGGAAGAATCTCAAGAAACTTCCATGAGCTATATATAATCTTAGAAAATGCTATCATTGTGGGTTTACTGACCATATTGCTAGTAAATGTCCAACTGCCACTAAATCTGATAAAACAACTAAAGTGAAGATGAATGCCTCCAAGGCTGAGAAGGTCACCAAAGCTGAGAAATCGACCAAGGTGAAGAATACCACTAAGGTTAAGAAATTAACCAAAGTGAAGGTTACCACTGAAGCTGAATCTTCATCTGCTGTGAAGATTTTTGAACCTTCCATATCCACTAACCCTAAAGGACCCATTGATAAATGGGTACCAAACAAAGCTTAATCTTCCTTATGTTTGCAGGGATCTAAGGGCATCTGGTATCTTGATAGTGGATGCTCTCGACATATGACAGGACAAAAAGACCTGCTCACTGAATACAAGGAAGAGAAAGGTCCCTCAGTGACCTTTGGTGGAAATGGAAAAGGATATACCCGAGGGTTTGGTGTCCTCAGCAATGGGACAACTACCTTCAGAAGAGTCGCGTATTTAGATGGACTGAAGCACAATCTTCTGAGCATCAGTCAGCTATGTGACAAAGATTATGAAGTATACTTTACCAAGAAAGCATGCTCAGTGGTAAATAAGAATGGGAAACTTGCTCTCAGTGGACATCGTAAGGAAAATGTCTATGTAATAGATATGGACTCTACTACCACTGAGAACGTATGCTTTCTTTCTAAAGCCTCTTCTGATGTCAACTGGCTATGGCACAAAAGGCTCTCTCATCTAAACTTCAAAACCCTGAATTCTCTCTCATCTAAGAAATTGGTTTCTAGTCTTCCTCAACACTCATATGCTAAGGAATCTCTATGTTCCGCATGTGAAAAAGGAAAACAGACAAAAGCTAATTTCAAATCTAAACAAGTTTCCTCAGTGACGAGTCCTCTTCAACTCTAGCATATGGATTTGTTTGGCCCTGTCAATATCCAATCCATAGCTGGAAAGAAATATACACTTGTCATTGTAGATGAATACTCTCGCTACACCTGGGTTGTCTTTCTTCGCTGCAAGAGTGATACTCTAGAAGAACTAATATCGTTTGTTAAAAAGATGGAAGTGCTGAATAATCTTATTGTTCGTTCAATAAGAAGTGATTATGGAACTGAATTCAAAAACAGTTCTCTGAACAATTTCTTTGAGAACAAGGGAATTTCTCACAAATTTTCTTCAGTAAGAACACCTCAGCAAAACGGAGTCGCTGAAAGAAGAAACAGAACGATCATTGAAGCTGCTAGATCAATGCTCAACGATTCTCACCTCCCTACTCAATTTTGGGCTGAATCTGTGAATACTGCATGCTTTACTCAAAACAGATCGCTGATAGTAAAGTGATTTGGAAAGACAACTTATGAACTATTTCATGGAAGAAAACCCTCTATCAGTTTTTTTCATATCTTTGGTTGTTAGTGCTTCATTCTAAACAACAAAGATCTACTTGGAAAGTTCGATCCAAAAGCTGATGACGGAATATTTCTTAGATATTCCTCTATCTCCAAAGTCTACAGAGTTTTCAACAAGAGAAGACAAACTGTAGAAGAAACAATTCATGTCACCTTTGATGAAACTCGCTCAGCGAACTCTAAACCAATCGCTGACAATGAAGAGCTAAATGCTTGGATGTTTTCTCATTACAGAGAAACAGAACCCTTCTTCTTAAACCATTAGCACTTAGATCCTCCAACTGCTGATGACGATCCAAACGTCATACCTCCCAACACTGAATCCACCTCATGGGTTTCAGCTGAGCCTCTAAACACACTCCCTCCATCAGATCTTCCTTCGTCTGAAAACCTCTCAGAAAACAATGGACTGTCTGACTCTCAACAGTTAATTTTTGATGAACCTCAAGCTTCTTCATCAGTGAACATTCTAATTGTTGATCTAACTCCTGAAGTGAGTGATCATGCTCCTGCTCAGCGATGGACAAGAGATCACCCCATATATCAAATTCTTGGTGATCCCGACTCAGTTATTCAGACTTGTCGAAGTTCAAGTAATATTTGCCTCTTTGTTAACTTTATTTCTTTAATAGAGCCAAAGAAAACTGATGATGCCCTCAGAGATCCAAACTGGGTTAGCGCTATGCAAGAAAAGTTGACTGAGTTTACTCGAAACAAAGTTTGGAATCTCGTTCCTAGACCATCTGATAAAACTGTTATAGGCACCAAATGGGTGTTTAGAAACAAGTTAGATGTACATGGAACTGTGACCCGCAACAAGGCTAGACTTGTTTATCAGGGATACAGACAAGAGGAAGGCATAGACTATGATGAAACCTTTGCCCCTGTGGCTAGGCTCGAAGCAATTCGACTCTTCTTAGCTTATGCAGTTTACAAAGACTTCATTGTATATCAAATGGATGTAAAATCAACGTTTCTAAATGGAAAGCTGAATGAAGAAGTCTATGTAGAACAATCTCCAGGGTTCTCTAACCCTAAGCATCCAAATTATGTTTATAAATTGGATAAGGCTCTCTATGGTCTAAAACAAGCCCCTCGTGCTTGGTATGACACTCTCTCATTATTTCTTATCTCTGAAAATTTTGAACGTGGTAAAATTGATAATACCTTGTTTTTTCAGAAAGATAAAAGGTCATATTATTCTTGTACAAATATATGTCGATGACATAATATTTGGTTCTACTAACCCATCTCTATGTACTTGTTTCGCTGAAAGAATGAAGAAAGAATACAAAATGAGTATGATGGGTGAGCTAACGTACTTTGTTGGTCTTCAGATTAAACAATCTGAAAAAGGTACTTTTATCAACCAAGGTAAGTATGTTAAAGATTTGCTGAAAAAGTTTGATCTAAATCAGACTTCAGTGATGAAAACTCCTATGGTACCTCCACTGACATTAAACAAGGATCCAGCTGGAAAACCTGTCAATGTCACTGCCTATAGAGGAATGATAGGCTCCCTGTTGTATCTTACAACGAGCCGACCTGACATCATATACTATACATGTCTGTGTGCACGCTATCAGTCTGAACCCAAGGAATCTCATCTGATTGCTGTCAAGTGAATCTTCAGATATCTGAAAGAAACTCCTAACCTTGGTTTTTGGTATCCCAAAGACTCGGGGGTTGATCTAATTGGATATTCAGATAGTAATTTTTCAGGTTGTAAACTCGATAGAAAGAGCACCACTGGTGGATGTCAAATTCTAGGAGGAAAGCTGGTAAGCTGGACGAGTAAAAAGCAAAATTCAGTGTCCACTTCCACAGTTAAATCTGAATACGTAGCCTCTGGAAGTTGTTGTCCTCAAGTCTTATGGATGAGAAATCAACTATTAGACTATGACCTTCAGCTATCAAAGATTCCAATCTATTGCGATAGCACTAGTGCTATCGCTATAGAAAATAATCCAGTGCTACATTCAAAGACAAAACACATAGAGATCAAATATCATTTTATCAGAGATCATGTGATGAATGGTGATATTGAACTTCACTTAATCCCTACTGACTATCAGCTAGATGATTTATTCACCAAACCTCTTGATGAGACAAGGTTCAACTTTCTCATCAGTGAGCTTGGAATGTTGAATCTTCAAGAGTGATTCTTCATCATTTATGCATTATGTCAGTGACTCTAAGTTCCCCTTTATCACTTACTCTCTGAACAAATATCTCTGACTCTCAGGTATGTTCTCTTACTCTCAATCACTGAATATTCATTCAGTAAGACATTTTTCAAAATCAAAACTTTAACCACTAATCTTTCTTCAAATGATTAAAAGCTTTTTGATAAACAAAATCTATCACTGATATTTCTCATCGGTGATCCTTTGAAATAAAAACCGATCTCTGATTTTTGATCAGCGATTCTTTCAAAAAGAAAACCTATCTCTGACTTTTCTTCAGGGATAATTTCAAAAAGGACAAATGAAACATTTTTTTCTCTCTCCTATGACGTCATTTGAACCGACAATCCACGACATGCCTTTTTCTCTGACACGTTCGCCCGTTGCCTTTCTATCCAATCAACTTCGTAGGACGTGTCCATGTCATGATGAACATTTGTTTTCCCGCCTCACTCATTCTCTTTCATTCTCTATCTCTCTCTCTCTCTCTCTCCTCATATAAAAAGAATGCCTTTTCATTCTTATCTTTTTACGCTTTCTAAAAACTTCTCAAGCAAGAAATACTCTCTCAAGGCATTCAAGCAAACAAAAACCCGTTCCAGTCTTTGCATCTTCATATCTTCAAGATCAACAGGTTTTGTGTTCATTTCACTCTTAAATTTTGTTATAAAATCCTACATCTTTCATTATCATGGATTATACAAGATTTCTCTACACTAAAATCATTTCTTTTGATTTTACTTTCTCTAAAAACTTTTGGTTTTCTACATGTTCTTTCTTCTTCACAAAGAACATTGTTTTACTCTGAAAATATTTTTTTTTCTATGTTTCTTTCTAAATACAGAAACTGGTAAAAACTTATTTATTTTTGGACTCTAAACCTTTCCCTTTATTCTACTTCCTTTTATATTCAGAAATGGCTCAAGCCTCGTTCATTGCCTCCAAGAACGTCAAATTCGTTATCACTGAAGCTGACAAATACCCACACTTGGTGGATGCAACTGCATTTCTGAAGCAGTCTTGCTTGGCCTACAACTAATGAAACCACCATCACCAACAAAAAGGGTGACGTGGTTCCCACTATTTTCTTCACCACTGAACTAGGATCAGGCCTGCTCACTGCCTATGGTCTCAGGAAGGCACTACGACTTCCTGAGAAGACTAAAGCTGGATTTGATGCACTCCCCACTGATGCTGAACTCATCCAATTCCTGGATGACATGGTGTACTGCTGGGACAACAAGCCTCGCTCCACCATCCCTAACAAGCGTCTGGCAAAGATCCAAAAGGCAAACATGCCTTCTCAACTAAACTACATCTTCTCACACATCATTCAAAGCATGAGTGGGAAGATTGGCTCCCTGGACCAGACGAGCAAAGTTCAGCTCCATATGGGTTATTCAGTCATTGCTGGCAAGCATTTTGATTACGCTGGCGCTATCTTTGATGACCTTAACTCAAAGATAGAGAAGATGGAGAGGGATCCCACGATCCCATATGTACGCTTTATCTGCGCATACCTACACTTTCTCTACCCTACCACATACCCAACTACTCCTTATGGTACTTTCTCTAAGGTGGGTCAGCGATCACTAGAGATCAAGCCGGTCACCAACGAGGTAAGTCTTTCAACTCTTCGCACCTGTCTCTCTCTACATTCTTATTCTTCAGCGGCCACGCAAGAGGTTCCTTCTCCTGCTATCCCTGCTGCTACCACCGCTCACAAACGACCATTAACTGCTCCTTCTGGTTCCTCTAAAAAGGCCAGAAAGACCAAGGAGAATGCCCCTAAGAGTTTTGTTTCTGAAGTTGTTTCTCGACAAACTTCTTTGGATGATTTCGTGGGTATCTCCTCTACAACTTCAGCAACCACCACATCATCCGTGCCAATGTTGACAACCGCTGACACAACAACAGTGACGCCACCCATCTCCTCAGTTCTTCAACAACCACCTGAGGTAATTCCCACTATCCATATTTCTTCTATCCCCATTACTCATCCTTCTATTTCTTTGGTCTCTAACCTTCCCTCTATCTCGCATCAACCTCATGTTGCACCTATAGGACCTGATAATCAAAATTTTGAAGGAGATTTGCACTTCTTCAATATGTTTGATAATTTAGGTACTTCTAAAATTCTATGCACACCTCCCATCTCTCCATATAAGACTGAGCATCATTGTGCTCATCCCCTAACTTTACTTGCAGGTCCTAATTTGGCCACTGTTGACGCTCATGTCAACACTCTTGCTGAAAAGGTGGAGACTCTCATCACCCCTGTCAATGAATCCACCGGCGTTGTAAACCTTGCTGGTGAAGAGCTGAAAAGATTGATTGCTGCCTCCTCCTCCAATGCTGACTCTTCTCAAATGACAGCTGTTCAGGAGGACATTGTCAAGATCAAGGAAGACCTTGTTGGAACTCATCAACAGGTCTAATTGATTCAGGGACTCTACGGAAACCTCCACAATGATGTCTGAGACCTAACAAAGAAGGTTGACTCCTGCACCTCAATGCTTCAGCAAGTGCTTGTCAAGATGAATGAACCAGCTTCAACACCCACGCCTTCCTTTACAGAGAATGATCGTACATCTCTGAATATAGCCGTTGAATTTATTCATCAGGCTACTTCAGACATTCCTGTCATTGAGGGTCGTCTTGAGCATTTGGAGGCTGAAGTCCAATCTTTAGCTGCTGTAAAAATTCCACCTCAAGCTGCTAAAGTCTCCCTCGCTGATAATGAAAAAGAGGGGGAGAAAAAATTGAATGAAGAAAATGCTGAGGAAGTTGTTGCTACAGTCCAAACGGAAGATCGTCCCTCTCATGTTGAGGGGGAGAAGGTTGCTGATCAAAACCCTCCATCTTCTGTACTTGCTCAAGTTATAAATGAAGAAGAAGAGGAGGACGAAGAAGATGATGAAAATCTTGATCTTCAGGATCAAGAGAAAGAGCAACCAGCTGATGACGACGGTGACGATGAGGAGGACCAATCTCTTTGGTTCTCAGCGGCGAACGTCTCTTCAGCGACAACTTCGAAAGGAGTTGTCATAGCAGGGGGAGAAGTGAAACTTCTTCAGGTACTCCTTCCCAAGGCTAGCAGAAGGGTATAGCTGCCGAGGGAAACCTGAACATAGTCTCACAATCTTAGGGGAAGCATCCTTCTCAGGTATGTGTTTCTATTGTACCCATATCTTTCTATAACTACCAAACCCCTGTCTCTTTCTAAGCCTTTATCTTTATCTTTCTAAAATATACACTAACTCCTTTTCACTTATTGACCAGACAATTCTCTCCCCTGCTTAAGGGAACTGAACTACAAATAATCCCAACTTCTACAGTTGAAGAACAAATAATCCCAACCTCATTCAATGAGGTTGATGAACAAGAAGAAGAAGAAGCCCTGCACCACCCAGGAAGGCCCTCAAGACCAGCTCAATGGTCAGAGGAAGAACTGAACAGAAGAATAGAGATGATCTCTCATCTGGAGAGTCGACAGCTAAAGATCCCTCTTCAAACTCCATCTACAGAGCTCGACTTCCTGATTGAAGCTGAAATTGGAGAATCTGTCAGAGCTGAGAAACTGATCGCTGAATGTCAAAAAGATGCTTCTCTAGCTCTTAAGGTTCAGTCTTCTCAGGTCAAAGACGAGAAACTAAAGAAAAATCCAGTGGAAGTTCAGGCTACTCTACTCAAAGAAATTGAAGAGGAGCGCTCAAAAGAAAAAGAGGTCAGCGATAAAGCACTTGAATGGTGTAATCAAAAAATCGATTATCGCTCTGACCCAATGAAGATCATAGCCATTGTCATCTCTAGAAGAAAGAAGAAGGACCAAACTTCTGTAACAATGGAGATAACCAGAGAGGATGGAAGCTCAAAGGCAATGTTCGTCTCAAGATTTGAAAGCTTCGGCTACATGGAATGGTTAGAGTTTAAGGATGCACTAAAGAAATCAAAGTCAACTTATAGAGGTTATGTTGAAGGGATCAATGATGCTCTCATCAACAGAGTCGTTGCTGTATTAAAGGTTCCATCTGCTCTTCCTTCTAAGCCAAGGCAAATCAAAAGAAAGCCTGTCTCGTCCTCCTCTGAAAATGTCGCTGCTATCAGAAACGACACCTCCATCAAATTTTCAAAGGAAGCATGTTTCGGAACTCCTCCTGATCTCTTAGTTCTAGACCTATCACTGCCTTCTGCTGGACCATATATTCCCGGACAAATACTCAACAATCCTCATGGAATTTTCTTCAGAGATGATGAAGGGGTACTCAGATTTCAAAGAGTCTCTGAGATTCCCATCTGTCCTCTGAGTCATCTCAAAGATCTTTTGTGTCTATGGTGTGATTTCTCTCCATTATCTATTCGATCAAGTCAATCATTAGTCAAGAATCATCAGATCGAAGGCAAAGAGGAGAAGAAATACCTCACTATATGATCAATATTCCAAAATCTTATCTAGATAGCTGATAGATTAGTCTCTTACTTCTTGTAATCTATTAGTTAGACTTACAGTAGTTAGTTCTTCACTTGTACTTTATATTTTCATATCTTGTAATTCCTTCTTTGAATTAATGAAAATTTCAGTGAAGTATTTAACCCTATCAGTACTGTAAAAGATCCCTCAAAATAGTAATTGGGACATGTATGTTATGAGTCCTGATTATTCCTTATTTTGAATTAAAAAGTAATTTTCTTCAGTTACTTTGTCATTATCAAATAGGGGGAGATTGTTGATCCATGCTCTCTCAGTG
This sequence comes from Arctium minus, assembly GCA_954870635.1. NCBI lineage: Eukaryota > Viridiplantae > Streptophyta > Magnoliopsida > Asterales > Asteraceae > Arctium > Arctium minus. The sequence continues at coordinate 27,910,809 of OX941089.1, read as the reverse complement.
ATTTGATAAAGACCCTTATCTACATTTAGTGAAAATTACGTTTAATAAATATATATTAGTGTTTCATCATCAGCGATCAGACTGAGTCTGTTCGGTTATCACTGATGATCTTTCTTGTAAACATTCATATGTATTAGTGTTTCACTATCAGCTGTTATATACAGAGTATGTTCAGTATCGCTGATAGTTTCTAATGTAAACAGCCAAACGTAATCCCTAAAGACAATTTTCGCGTCAACAGGTGTTCATAGCTGAATCGAAGACGAAACTGTTGAACAAAGACAAGTCTACTAGTGACCTGATGCAGATATCAGTGAAGCAAAGACGACTCTACTCATATGCGAAGAAACCTGAGGAAAAGCTTCAGCGATAGTTGAACTTCTTTGTATCTCTGAAGGAAGAGATACTCAGCGATCGATGATCACTTAGCTTATGCCTAAAGTCTTTTTTGTCTTTCCCTTGCACACCCAGTACGATGTGTCAGAACGGACATACCTTTGCTAAAATTCGTACAACAACTCTGTCAACTACATTGTTCATGATACTGCCGAAAGCATGTCTATCAAAGTCAGACCCTCTCTGCCAATCAATGAAGGACACGTGTAAAGTGCCCTGCCATGCATTTAATGAATAGGGTATAAATAGAAAGATAATCTCTCCATCTGAAGAAGAACCTTGAAGCCTTCATCTTTCTAACATATAGAAACCCTTGCTTTCTATACCTCTCAAATCTCCCATTCTCTATACTCTTGTGCAACCATCTTAGTGTTTCTTAAGTTTGTTTAGATTGAGTTCTACTTAATCTTATTCCGCAACAGACATGTAAATTGTATTTGATTTATCAATAAACAATTTATTAAACTTTAAAAACTTGTGTTTGTATTCAACCCCCCCCCCTTCTACAAACTTGTTAAGCACCTTCGGGACCAACAATGATTATGCTTGGTAATAAACTTATATACCTTGAAATGGGATCTCTCATTCACATAATGAATTTTCAAACAAGATAGACAACCACACCTCTTAAGGTTGGAATTTCTTTGACGTCTCTCACCACCTTTCACCCCCAACGAATTGTACAACTTCTCAGACGGAATACCCTGCTTACTACAAACAAAAAACCGGGCAGTGATTTGTCCATCACCATTTTTCTTCTTATTAGACAAACAGATGTCAAAACCTGCTTCCTCAGCGTATTTTCTATACACTTTCTCAGCCATCTGCATATAAGGAAAGAAATCACCAACTTTCGGGGCAATAGATTCATCGACATAAGGGACATAATACTTCGTCCCACTAGGAGATTCTTCGATATGGGGAAATTTATCATCTACAAAGATAACCAAAAACAATTTGTCACAGGTATGAAACAACATAAAATCAAAAAAATAAAAGCAATGAAAGATAGCCTTGCAAGCAATACAACCGAATACACATGAAAGTATAGAAAAAATTATCTAACCTTACAGATTAGGGCATTATATCCAACTACAACCACATAAGCATATACACTGGACGTAAAAAACCATCATATACAAAACCAAATTCATATACAATTTCCATAACATCTTGTGCAATAAATTACATTAAATACCTCTAATACTTGTTAACAAACGTTCACATTCATACGGTTACATCAAATACCAAACCAAATTCATATACAATTTCCCTAAAATCTTATATATTACGTTACATTGAAACCTGTAAAGAACCTCGATCATGAATATAATACATAAAAACTCATGAACATAAAAAATAAAAATCCTAACCTTCATCATCCATCACCTCATCGGGGACGAAGCAATCTTCTACACGAAAAAAATCACTCGATTTCGGCACTCCTTCCACAACTTCGGGAGTGTTACATTGCAGTGAATCAAAATCTAAAACAACATCTTTGTTCTTGGAGGGAAACGATGTCAACGACAAAACATATTCGTCGACTGCACCAGAAAATTTCACTTCACCATCGACTGGATCATGAGACCGACATAACTCAATTTGTTTCAATCTGTCGTCTTCATTGCAATCTTCGATCTCAACAATATGGCTATCCATGCAAAAGAGAATTCAATATCAATCGATTTCCTCCAAAAACACAAAGATATTTCGACCTTGAATGCAACCTTTAAAAAAATCGATATGAATCTTTGAATATAGAAACTCAACAAACCCTAAAACAATGATGAACCAATTATTCATGAAACTGGAAAATTGAATAAAAAAACGATAACCACACCTTACATGAATAACTGATGCATAATCCCATAATTTAAGGAAGTGATTAGCATAATGTTCAACTAAAAAAATGAATAAATAAAATATTAAGCAAAGGACAAAACTACCCCCTTCGAAATTATAATTAATTAAAAAACAAATCTAGATTAAATGGATGGCTAAGATGGGGGTTGTAGGAGTTGCAACCTTTTGGAGGGTTGCAAAATAACCACCCTATATATATATATATATATATATATATATATATATATATATATATATATAGAGAGAGAGAGAGAGAGAGAGAGAGAGAGAGAGAGAGAAAGAGGAAAGTTCAAATAAAAACTCAATTTACATTGTGCATGTGAGGACAAATCTCAGCCAATCCATCTCTATTGATCCAACAACTCATATTAAATAGAATTTTTAATTTTAAGATGATTAGGGGTAAATATGGAAGATAATTTAAACTCACACCTACCATATTTAACTTTTTACTTTCTTTTTCAATTAAAAACTTTTACCCACTTAAAGTTTCAAATAAATTATCTTAAAAATCATTAGTATTCTAATTAAACAAATTACATCAAAAAATGAAAATTTCGTGCTATTCGATATGACATCCATCTCGGTATAGTTTTTTGTTGTTTTAACCGTTTTTTATGTGAAATGTTATATATGTATTATATTCATTATGAATATTTATGTACATTCAAATGTGTACAACACCTCGACACCGTAAGTCTGTAACTCGACATCACCTTCTTCAACACTTTCTTCAACATCGTAAGGCATTGCGTTATTCATCACCGTAACCCAACACCCATCGAGACGAATCAAAAATCTATCGAGTTTCGGTTGTGAACCGGGGAACAAAAGAGAGCGTATCACGTCTCCACACCTTCACGAATCATTTATGTATTATTCATCATGAATATTGTATCATTCAGGATGAATAATACAACATTCAGGGTGAATAATATACGATTCATGAATTCGTGTATTATTAATCCTAAATGTTGTATAATTCATCCCGAATATTGTATTATTCATCATGAATAATGAATGAACGTCCACATTTGTTATTCATAC